>OU426925.1:7089907-10012050 GCA_911387795.2 Apamea monoglypha | reverse complement strand
AACTATTTTACTTTTAATAAAGGCTTTATCAAAAATGACTTCGTTTTATTTTAGTTTGTGTTTTTTGTATTCCTACTTCGTTGTCTTGTTCTGTTTATAATCCGGCGATAAATTATATTTGAGAAATGCTGCGGTTTTCTTGATGACACTGAATAATTCACTTTAATACTAGTTTCATAAAGTGCAAATTACCTACAGACGCTACAGATTTTCGTGAATGCCCAAAGTTTGTATTAATTTAGGCATATGTTCACTATACAATGCGAGTGTAGTAGTAAACTATTTTACTTTTAATAAATGCTTTATCAAAACTGATTTCTAATATTTTTTGTTTCTTTTAGGTATTCATATTACAAGTCGTCTCTTTGATTGGGAGTTTATCTTGTATTGCAAAACCGCGTTTACACTCACTTGCACTTCTTGCTCTTGAAATTATGAGGTTTTTCTTAAGTCATTGAATACCCCGTTCCGTTTGATGGCAATAGGCTCGCCCCCTATTACATTTTTTTTTAAATGTTATAATCTAGTGCTTGACTGCGATCCCGCCTGATGGAAAGCAGTGATGCAATCGTAGATGGCGAAACGCACTAATTTATTATGAGCCTATTCACTCTAGCCTTGAAGACACTTAAATTATAATCGGACGGGAAGACCGCTGCAGGCAAATTGTTCCAGTCCTTCGATGGACGCGGTATAAACGACGAGGCGAAACGCTTCGTCCGGATCGTAGCGGTGTCAACAACGTAAGGGTGGAAATTCGGCGGGGGTCGTGCGGTCCATGGCCCTTTACGGGGCATCGGGTGGGCGCGTTCCTTGAGGTAGCGACCAGTCCGCCGGTTGAACGCGTCCCAAAGGGTCATGGCCGTCCGGCTGATCCGAGGATACCGCACGGTCTCCGCTGAGGTGGCGAGCCTCCTTGCCGGATTGCCACCATGGGATCTGGAGGCAAAAGCCCTCGCCCACATATGGGAATGGCGAGAGGGCCGGGGCGTAACTCCGCTGCCGCGAGAAATCACGGTACGGACAGAGCTCCGGCGGGATCTCATGGCGACGTGGAGAGTGCGATTGTCGCAACCCAGTGCTGGGCACGCCACAATTGCGCAGATAAGTCCCCTCTTTGAGGAGTGGCTGGAGAGGCGCCACGGCGCCCTCACCTTCCGCCTGACGCAGGTCCTCACCGGACACGGTTGTTTCGGGAGGTTCCTGTTCAGGATAAGGCGGGAGGAAACGCCAGGGTGTCACCACTGCGTGGATCGCCCGGAGGACACGGTGGAGCATACGGTGGAGGTCTGCCCGGCTTGGGTGGAGCACCGCCGCGTCCTCGTGGCAGCGATCGGCGGCGGCGATCTCTCGCGTCCGGCCCTGGTCCAGGCCATGGTACAGAGCGAGAGTGCATGGGAAGCCGTCACCTCCTGCGAAGCAGTAATGCTCGCAAAGGAGGAGGCGGAGCGCGGAGACAATCTCTGTGCCCTCACGCCCCTAGTCACCGCAGGAGACGCCCTGGACGTCGGGAGTCACCAGCCGACTCCCGGCCACCGTAGGCGCGGGCTTGCGGGCGGCGAGCAATGGGCAGCTTGCGGGTTGTTCGAAAGAGATACCATGGTCCCTGGCATAGGCAACTGAAGGAACACGGGTGGGTTTTAGTCAGTAAAAGTCTGACACGCCCTCCTGCTGCGCCCAGAGCGGGAGAAGTCATATGATGATTTCGCACCCAGAAAAAAAAAAAATAAAGGGTGGAAATTCGCCGTACGACGGGTTGTCCGATGATGGAACGGTGATGGCGGAATTAAGTCATGTAATTCCCGCGCACATTCTCCAAAATGCATCCTGTAGAATACCGAAAGGCTGGCTACCCTACGCCTGTGCTCCAGGCTTTGTAGATTGGTCTTAACCAAATCTGGATCACCAATTAGCCTCTTCGCACGCCTCTCCACTGTGTCCAAAGCTGCTAGATGGCATTTTGCAGCACCAGCCTATATGTGGCTGCATTACTCCACACACGATCGGACCTGCGCTTTGTATAACATTAGAAGCTGTCCCGGTCTGAAGTACCGCCGGACCTTTGCAAGAACGCCAAGTTTCCTAGCAGCCATCTTGGCTTTGGTCTCAATGAACCGCCCAAAGTTTAGGTTTGAGGGAATTTCAACTCCCAAGAGCTGAAGGCGGTCGGTGCACTCCAAGGATACATCCTGAAAAGCAGGAGCCAAGGTGAACGGACTCTTTTTGGCGGTGAACAGACACGCTTGTGTTTTGGCGGCGTTGAATCCCACAAGGTTGACTTCGCCCCATTTGGAGACTGCCTGAAGTGCGACATTCGTACGCTCTACCATAGCCTTCGGGGATTGCAGGCGTAATGTAATGTGTACCACAGCCATAAAGCGTAAAGTTGTAGGTACAAACCATGTTATGTCTGACTGTCGGGTACAGATAGTAAAAAAATACAGTCCAAAATATGTTGTAAAATTTTATTTAAAAAAATGGATTTAAACAAAAATTATATTAATTTACTGGGATACATAGAAAAGCATGTAGTAGTAAGTACACGTAAGTACCAATTTTTTATAATGTTAGGTAGTAAATTGAACCAATGAGCATGACAAACAGTTTTACATTTTTTACTATCTAACTTTAATATTATCAGATATAAACTTAGGATAAAACATAATATTTTTATTAAATTATAAATGCATTTCAAGATCATTACATTGTACAGTTGTACTCCTTGAAAATAAGTAGGCTAGGTAAGCAGAACTCATGAAAAGTGCGCGTAAAAATCAACTAGTAAAGTGAAAACAATCTTTAACTTAAAATCTAAGAGAAAATGGAAGAATGGGTCATGAAAAATTAACAGTGAATGTCTGGTAGCGGGCGCCCCTTGCATTTGTTCACCCATCCGTACCATGCTTCGAAGCCATGGACACCGAATATGGTCTTAGTGCACTGGGAGGCTTTTGAGATGTCATCCAGCAGGAGATCTATAATGAACAGACAAACGTTGTAATTAGTAAGTAATAAATGTATGAACTCGTGTATGAGAGAAGCTGAGGATCGAGTTAGGGAGGGCGTCCAAGAGCAACTTTTGTCTGAGCAACTAATTTGTCTCTTACATCAAGCCTACGGGTTTGCACGAAAGTGCTGTCTTTGTCGCGTTGCTACATACGTAGACTTCATGTGAGAGACAAATTAGTTGCTCAGACAAAAGTTGCGTGCGATTGGGGAGCCCTATCATAACTTATCATTTATTTCATTCGAGCAACAAGACTCATAAACAAACATCACGCCTGTATTCCTCGGAGGGTTAGGCAGAGGTGTACCTATAGTAGGTACACCCACATTTATTTTTAAGTCCCATGTAATAGGGGGCAAGACTATTGCCATCCACCGGGTACAAATCCAGACTCGGGGCTGCTACTGAGAAAACTCTTTGCCCGTCCTGGGAATCGAACCCAGTACCTTATGCTCAGCAGTAGTGCTTGCGACCACTAGACCAACGAGGCAGACAAAGTAACTAGGCTGTTGACAAAAAAAAAATGAGCTCGTATTATAAATAATTTACCTTTGCATCGTACGTTGCAGCCCTTGCCGGGTTTGTCGGTAGAGCTACACCAATAACGGTCGTTTATTTGAAATAGTCCGTAGTCGTGGGAACCATCTGAGTTGGGACCACCAACTACATTGGTCCGTCTTGAACTCTCTGCATTCACCAGGCACACCCCTGTAATAAAAAAAAACATAACATCATGGCTGTATTCTCCTTAAAGGTTCGACCAAGGTCTACATACAGCATATTCCCATATTACTAATCTCCGTTGAGATTGAGATTGGCCACCGTGCCGAAATCGGTCAGAAGGCTATTATTATCACTACCTACATCAATATTTTTTTTAATACCTGTAAAAGGTAGGGAGTGAGTTTCCCAAAGGGAAAACTTAATAACTCTGAGCGACCAGAGGATCGAACTCGGGACTTAATGCTCAGCAGCACACATGCGACCACTAGAACAAGATGCAGCAAAATGCAAGAAGAGGGAGGAAAATAGGTATGCAATTTATAAAAATAACGGAGAAACCGGTTTCGTAGACCGTCATTGAGCCAAAAGGTTAGAAAACTTAATAGGATTGCAAATCTTAAATAGTTTATTGCAATCCATAATGTACAATAAAAGAAAAATAATAGAAACAATTATGGAACCTGTCGGGCACAGCAAATTGCAAGACTTTGTGTGTGATTTTGAGCAAGTTGACACTTGCACAAAATCATGTGCATTGGTCGTGTTATCGTGTGTTGCGTTCGACTTCTTCCTGGTGGTGGTGGTTCTGGCTGGTGGTCAGATAACTACGAATCCTGTTAATTTTCAGCCAGCCTCCTAAGATGATTGGAGTGACAAGGATTTTAAAGATTTAAGACGCGTAAGTACCTGCGTAGGTATCTACTTCTATGAACTTCGAAGGCTGCTTTGCTTGGAGGTAGGTCTCCTACAGCAAGCTAAGACTTTGAGAGTTCGAAACCTAACATCAACTTTTTAGCGCTACGTAAACGAGAAATTTGAATGTATATGACTTATATTTACATTACAGTACGTCGATATTCCCGAGGGGTTAGACAATAATGGGATGGTCTGTACAAGGTGTACCGACCACCCAGATTTTGCCAGTTATAATAAACAAATCATTGGGGAAAAAACAATTGAACTTTAATTTTTTGATGTGCGATTCTTGGGGGCTAACGGGAATCAATAAAATAAATAAATAAAGTACTTACAGTCTTTGAGTTGATGCTCAGGAAAGCCATGCTTCCGAAGTTCACGGACCAATTCACATTCTGAGAGTGTTTTGCCAAAAGTTTTTGACACAAAACATAAAAGGACCACAAACAGAATGGCTCGCGACATGTTGGTACGTTATCTCCTCAAGAATTAAGCAGAGTAACCAATTATAGTGTGTGTCAAGGGGAACAGTATTCCGAGCTTTTATAATACCGATGAGGAAAACGACTAATTGGCAAAACCTGTTGAAAGCTATCAGAAAAAATAACTGAGTGTGGGCCGATGAAAGCAGCTCCAGCGAGTGCTTCAGTGTAATACAGATCATGTCAATTATTCGCTTATATACTGTCTGGTGTACCTATGCATCTTATCCCTATGACACACAAGGAAAGCGAAAATTCCTTAAGCGCAAAATCCCATAATAATAGGTCTATTATGGGCTGTAGGTAAATGCCGATCAAAACAAGTTCTGCGGTTTTGAGAGTCAATAACCAGATCAAACAATTAAAATAGGTATCTACCATAATAAAATAATTATTGTCTTTAATAAAGGCTTACAATTAGCATATTGTAGGTCCTAAGCCTCTTTATTTTAGAACTAGCTTCTGCCCGCAGCTTCGTCTGCGTCATATTCCTTGTGCCCCCGCCAGACCCCGTCGCATCGAATCGCCTGCTTGCGCTATTACTTCGTTTTTGGGTAGTGTACTTTCTGAGTCGTTTATTTTTGCTCTGTTCCTACGCATCACTGCGTGATGTTAAGTAGCCTATAGCCTTCCTCAAGAACTGGGCTATCAAATCCTATCCTACCATTCCTATTCTTACTTTCCTGCTATTCCTACTAATATTACAAACGTGAAAGTTTGTATGGATGGATGGATGGATGGATGGATGAAGGCTACAAAAGGTATGAATGAAAGGCAATAGCATACAGCTGAGATGAGAATGCGAAGAGGGATATGTGGTGTTACGTTAATGGATAGAATACGAAACGAGTAGAACTATGTCTTTTTTGATTGGCTAGGACGTATCTATAGAAATTATTGAGTCATGGAGCCATTTAGGAAATGAAATCCTACGTCCTATCCTACTAATATTATAAATGCGAAAGTTTGTATGGATGTATGGATGGATGGATGTTTGTTACTCTTTCACGCAAAAACTACTAAACGGATTTGGATGAAATTTGGCACACAGATAGTTTATAACCAGGATTAACTCATAGAATACTTTTTATCCCGATAGTCCCACGGGATCGAAACTTATGCGGGTAAAACCGCGGGGCGCTGCTAGTGCAAACATAATTTTTTAAATTCGACAGGTAGTGAGATTGGCGCGTTAAAACAAACAAACTCTTCAGCTTTATTATTAGTATAGAATACATTAATAGTGATTTCGAATACATATTTGAAGACGGTCCAGCTGTGAGCTATGTTTTGTGCCAATAGGTAGGTCAGCAACTTAAATCAAATTGTAAAATAGTCAATGGCGCTGACTCCCTTGTTCACAAACTAAACTAAATTTAAGTTCAGTGCATCTTTTTCTTTCTATTTTATTAAGAAAAGGACAGAAGATAAATATTAGTTTAGTCCTGTCAAATTAGCCAGCGCCTGACGTAAATTGACGTATTTTTAGTAGCCATGTTTTTAATCACGTCTAAACTGTCTATGGAGTACCTTAATTTGACAGGACTAAACAAATACTTATCTTCTGTCCTTTTCTTAATGCAACAGAAAGAAAAAGATGCACGGAACTAAAATTTAGTTTAGTTTGTGAACAAGGGAATCGGCGCCAATATGTGACAAACAATTCTCAAAATAATTGTACTTAGGTAAATGCAACATAGACCCAACTTTTTGTTTATTTTTACGCAATGGAATCCGATGTCCCTATCCAGAGCGATGTCTAGGTATCGAGGTTTCGAGCAATGCTATATGCCAATACTAGCACAACGGACTCTCAGCATCTCGTAGCTTGACTCTGCTTGACGTCAGCAAAGATGGAAAACACAGTATGATATTTAGGCCGTAATTAATAGGCCAATTTAGTCACAGAATTCCCCAAGTGCCCACAAATGTAGGCACCTGGGAAATTCTGACTCATTAGTCAGTTTTTCTTCGGGCTCTTCGAAGCTAGATGTCTAGGTGACTAAAGCAAGATCATCTGATTATAAAAAAAGGTTGTTTGAGGAGAAAAATAGCTGGTCATTTGTTTAGACGTTGAAAGGCCGAATTGCTGCCTTGTGAGAACCCGATTTTCTGACATCGCCACCTGCTTCTGCTGTTGTTGAGATGTGCATGAAAGCATTCTTCATTCATTATTCAACATTACCCGAATTATATGCAAAGTCAAAATAATTATGCACCTTTTGTGAGGTGGCTGACCTTTAATTAGAGTCGTTTGATGTTGACAGTATAATATATTATGTATTAAAGTAACACAGGTTTTGTAGACGCTGATAGATCAACGAATACAACACCTGTGATAGGTATTTAATCTATTAAGTCATAGGAACCAGTTTGAAAATAAAATGTTGCATTATTATTTTTAAAATAGATAAATTTTATTTCATGTTATTTTTTCACATGGACTATGGTAATTAAAATTATAAACACATGCAAGTGTCCCAGAAAAGTCAACTAAAAAAGAACTTATAACAGTATTTTAAGTTATATTAGAATCAGAAAAATGATGTAAAAAATAAAACTTATTCTCATTCATTTATATAAACGCCAGTTCAGGACTATTTTTTTGTGGTAGAAACAGGTTTATTAGGGTCTCATCATCATCAACATCATCATTTCAGCAGAAAGACATAAGCCTCCTCCCAGCATAGCAGGGTAGGGCGTAGGGTCTCATATAAAAATATTCTACTTAAAGCAACTTATAAATTAATTCCATATAATAATAAATAATAAAATTAGGAAATAAACTACAACATAAATACCTAACAACATAAGTTAAGTAAATGTTTCTTTTAAGTCTCCTACACGATAACGTCTGTCTTATTGGTGACAGGGATATCTAAACAAACACAAGAAACAGTCATAGATATTACCACTATCAAGTACTATTAGTTATTCTGTGCCGCTATTCTTTAACATCGTGAGTAACTGCTCAATAAGGAAAGTAGTTTATTTGTCTTCATGAAACACGTAGATTTTCCTTGTGGTTTGCGGCGGGGTGTACGGATGATAAGGATGCACGCACACTGTCCTCCTTGTGAAAAGGAATAGGGATACCCGCCGCGCCAGTCCCACACCGATGTCTATGCTCTTGTGTCGTGGTATGTCCATCATTGGTAGCTCATCTTCGTCCTCCTTCTTTATACAATTCAGTTTTCGGAAGCTGTTTCGAAACCTGTCAAATGCTGGTACCACTGCTTTCTGTACGCTCGGCAGTCGACGCAGTAAAGTCTTCTTCTCTGTTTTATGATCTTTCGTTTCACTTTCACTGAATCTATTCGTCCATGGTTGGGTTTCATTAACTTTCACAGATTTCTTATATTTCCTAGTAGGTACCGCCGGTGCGATCACAGATATGTCTTCTTCAGACATCACTATACCGTTTTATTTTCCACATTTTGTATATACTTTGTTCGCTTATCGGGCTAGAGTGAGCTCCTGTCTCCATTTTTGGCATTGATTGAGTGTGACGCTGTTTCATGATAAGATATTATCCAGATTACTGTGATTACAGCGACTTGGGTTTATAGTGATTATACGCCGTAAAAATCTCGTAGAAAACAAATGCATTACACCACGTTTTTGGGTGTGGTGGCAATAAATACATTTTATCGTTATTATTTCGACAACAGCTTTATGTAGACTATGGGATCTTAGATATTTTTAGTGGACAATTACCGCCAATGTCTCCGAAATTATTGTAAAAAAAAACACACAATGCAATACAAAAAATGATTAAAACCTTAGCCTTGTGTTCAGTAGCCGTGAGGCTTAACAACTCTTCCGCCACGAGAACTGCTCTAAACTTCACTTCACTGATACAAGATCTAGACAAATATGATAAATTCAAACATGGCATTTGTGTCATATTACGCAGATATGATAAAATGGAAGGAGCACACAGCTCTCCTCATATTTGAACAATTAGGTAAGAATCGCGGCGATGTGTTAAAACATCCATAGCCTTATACAAATGTAGGTAAGTACTTACAACACAAATCATTTCATCCATTACGATTAAATGCAAACCGGATAGCATAACTAATTAAGTGCGTAGGTACCTTCCTTATTTGTATTCTAATATCGTTTTCGTCACCTTCTTTAGGTACCTTTAGGAAGAAGTCCTTACCTGTGTTATTTTAAGGTTTCAGAGAACTCTTCCCATGAGTAATCTCTTTCAAAACCGTCAACAATTTTGCGTTTAAAAGGTAGCTAACTTAAGATACTTATTATTACACCAACGACAACCCCATTTTATGTCCAGGCAAATCACTGTCCATTCCAAGGTTGCCTGGAAGATATCGCAGAAAGCGATAGCCTCCCGCTGTAAATTTTGTAGTGTTCGATCAATTTTTTGTTAAGTATGTATTTTTGTGGTGTACCATAAAGTATACATAAATTAATAGATAAATAGAAGAGGGGCTTGTGGCTAAGTAACAACAGCCGCACGGGTCGATCGATCAGGTTAAGCTACGCTTGCCGCGGTTGGTCCGTAGATACGAGTAGGTGGCCATCTTTATATACTAAGACCCCTCCGTGCCTCGGAAAGCACGTTAAGCCGTTGATCCCGGCTGTCATTCGTGGATCTTTGACAGTCGTTAGTAGCCCGAAAGTCTGACAACCAACCTTACCATTTCTTACCCAGTAACTGGGTAGTGGAGGTCAGATAGGCAGTCGCTCCATGTAAAATACTGGTATTCAGCTGCATCTTGTTAGACTGGAAGCCGACCCCAACATAGTTGGGAAAAGGCTAGGCAGATGATGAAATGAATAAATAAATAGATATGTACTCAAATTATGTTCTAAGTTAGTAATTGTGTCTGTAGACAACCTGCAGGTAATGAGAATTCATTAAAATTCATGGCCGTCAGTGACTAAGTAGTAATGAATGGTATGGTTTTATAGAATTCTATCATCCATTAATAGATCATAGATCCATCGCAGTATCTACCTAAACTCTGATTTTTTACTTGCTAGACTAAAATCGATCGACCTTTTTTTTTTGTCAACATGACATTAGTTAGTATGATAATAGCTGTCATTTTGGTCTAGAAAATTCCATAATTCGTAGTTAAACAAGCAAAAATAAACAATAGAAGTAGGTACCTAGCTATTAAGCCATCTGTGACTTTTGTGGGAGCAATGTTAATGAGGTAAATAGGTATCTACTGAGTCAATCGAGCCAATAGTCCTTTTCTGGATCCGCTCCTTCCATAGCGTAGACATCATCCAACCACTCACTCACAAAAAAACCCTTGTACAGTGAGGGGAAAAATAAAGTTGAGTAAGTTATGGTAATAATCGACTCATCTCTCGATACTCGCATGAATATACCCACGAAAATATACCATTAGAGGTGACAGAACTGTACATTATGGCATTAAATTAATTCAAAATTAAAGTTTGCCTTTGCATTTAAATGTTTTAAATTATGTAGGTACCTTTAAGAAAAGGTGAGCTCAGTTTGCATTTTTTTTAAATACTTACATCGGTCCATATTATTCGTGTTGCATAATTTAGAGGTTTTTCACCTCAACCAAGTTGGATACTGTTATGACGATTATTTGGTCCTTTTTTTCCTTCACGCAAATGTTTGGTTCATTTTCACTACGTGCAAAATGGCAAGGTTGAATCGGCATTGCTCTCATTTTCACAACCACTGATAGTAACACCTCAGTTTTGGGTCTTTCGTATTCGTCATCCATATCGTTTTCCACGTAGGAGGGAAAGAGATAAACAGTTTTATTTATTCCGAAGCGTTGTGCGCAGACGTTGGCGTCATCGCACTATTTCCCCGCCAGTGTGACGAACCAGCAACAACCTACGAGCGATTCATTCACTTTTGTTTCTTTAATGTGTTGGTATCGTGGCTAGAAAGAGATTGTGTTGTTATTATAATCAAATACAAAATATCAGGTAAGACTTGTAATAAGACTACTGACTGATTTGTTTATATAAATAAATGTGGTTTCGGTTTGATTAACAAACATGGGTTGCAATGGTTACTAACAAAACTGTAAAATTGGTCGTCCACTTAGTAGTTCATTAAACAGAACCTCGTTTTTTGGAGTCGGTTATAAATCAGCTGCTTCGCCATGTGATAATAATATTCATGTTGTTTATTTACCCACAGTGTTTGTGTGTCAATATAATATATGCAAAATTAAATCACTGCAATATACATCGTAGCTTATTTCCATTTTAATGGAAACTGACACATAATATTAGAGATTTTATCCAACATTTGATTAACAGTGTACAGACGCCAGCACCAAGCTATTACAATCTGTCAAATTGCTTTAATAGATTTTCAACTATATCGCTAAACATTAAGGTTCAAGGTTGATTGGAAAAATTTGACAGTTTCGGGTAGCTTGACCTGCTGGCATCTGTACCTCACTTATTTGATGTTTCAAATATTTTAAACTAATTTAAATTTAATGTACCGCAACTGTGACGTTTCTATCATTGTGTTTTAATCACATGTTTATTAGTTTAAGCATCAATTTTTACAATAATCTACATAAACTTTTATAACAATAGTGCGTACCTACTTTCTATTCATTTGTAAATGTGTATTTCTAGGTATATCGTCGTAGTAGGCAGGGCAAGAGTGTGCATAAATAAAGACTGTATTTTTTATATTTAGCCAAAGATAGATACTTACCCTCTTATTTACAAACGTTGCTTAAAGTTAAGATACGTCTCGGCGGGATTGTCCGAAAGGGTTACCGCTACCCCGGAACATAAAGGGCGAAGGAAGGAACATGGGTGGGTTTTAGTCAGTAAGAGTCTGACACTCCCTTCCGCTCCACCCAGAGCGGGAGGGGTCATTTGATGATTTCCCACCAAAAAAAAGAAAAGCTAAGATACGTTTAAACGCAAAAAATGTATAGTTAAACAGACAGTAATGAACATTTATAAATAAGGGGGTATTTCTTTGTGTGTATGATTACATACCGTAGGTAGCTTTAAGAAAATAATCCTACATCAAGTTTTTATTCTTCCTCATGATCTTATATGGCTAAATATGGAAGTGGACAGTGTGGACATGCCTTGACAACTGCAATGAACATGATTCATCGGGTTTACCCAAATCACTATAGTCATGTTGATCATTGCCAAGAAACTAAATGCCGCGAAGACTCGTACCTAGCAATTGCTAACTCTATGTTACCTAAGTATGTAGGTACGTCAGTAGGTACTTAGTATTTTTTTCCAATTATTACTAAGACTAGGCAACACCTAAATAAATGCCTTTATTACTAAGACTAGGCGACACCTAAATAAATGACGAATGATTTCCAAGCTCGAAAAGTTAAAAATCCAACAGCCCGTTTTTATTTAGACACTAGCAGCGCCCCGCGGTTTCACCCGCATAAGTTTCGATCTCGTGTGAATATCGGGATAAAAAGTATCTTATATGTTAATCCTGGTTATAAACTATCTTTGTGCCAAATTTCATCCAAATCCATTCAGTAGTTTTGTCGTGAAAGAATAACAAACATCCATCCATCCATACAAACTTTCGCGTTTATAATATTATTAGTAAGATTAATTTAGAAGTCGCTTAGTGATAGTGACAACGAGCATTAGCCCTTTTTTCGTAGGTAAGTATCACACCACTCCATGTTTGTTTTAAATTAGTTACAGCCCTTCGTGTTTTCCTAACATTCAGTGGGCCAGTGAAACTTTTAATGTCATTATAATACCTACTATACTAGCAATTAGACTAATGGATATGTGTATTATTCTAATGAAGAGGCCAACATGTGAACTTTATCTACTTAGAGCTAGGTATATATTATTACGTTATCAGAATTTTGGGTAAATCCATAGAGATATCTTGCCTCAAATTGTATCATTAAATACTTAACAAATATCGGGAACTGATAGTTTGATATTTAAGATTATGCTGTAAAATTTCGTAGTAAACATTATTTATTATCAATTCGAGGACGTGATAAGCAGATCGTGTAGATTTCAGTTTTTCCTCAACTGATCGGCACGAGAATTGGGTACCCTAGATTACCTATACCTACAAGTATTCATTCAACATACGTATTTTATCTAAAGCTACCTTCTTACTATACATAGATACGAGTATGTATGTAACAAACAGCATTGCTATTCTGTAAAAACTCACGGTGAAAACTTAGGTGAAGTGAGCTGTTATTCTAAGTGATGTAAGGGATTGCTACTATTAACAGCTCACTTCATGTTCATGGTGAGATATTTACAGAATAGATCGGCAGGGCCCTAATTCACCATGACTACTTAATAATTCCTTACTTCGAAACCACGTCAATTCCTTAGGTAATCCCGTTAATCTCGTGTTCATTTCGCGCGGTTTTGTTCATTGTGTCATAGAGAAAACGGCCCCAGATGGACCAACAGCCCTTCTTGGTTGTTTAATTTTAGCTAGTCATCATTTTCTTACCCTTATTCGAATTAGTCTTCCTTATAGTCTTCCTTAAGAATTGGGCTATCTAATGCAAGAAGAACACACCCCCCCCTCCTCCCCATCCTCCTCCTCCTCCTCGACCAGTCGGATTTGATATTAAATCATTATCATTCTCCTGCCCTTATCCCAATTTATTTGGGGTGGGTGCAACATGTATTTCTCTTCCACACTTTTCTATTTGTCACCATAGAATAGAATAGAATATTCTTTATTATGTACACCATACAATTCATCATCATCTCGGTAGTCATTCTCTTTCTTGCCATATCTTTCGCACAGTTCATCCATCATTTCTTTTGTCTTCCCCTACTCTTGTCTCACATTCATACAAATTTCATTTAGTTTAGTTTATTTTATTTTGTAGTATGGGAGACAGAAGATTTTTCTGCAAATTTATTAAGTCATTTCTCAGTTACAAATACCTTGTCTATGTTTTCACTTATATAGTCACAAATCATCATTAGTATATCACCCATTTCTACCATGATCCTTATACTTATTTATTTCTTTTCATGCCTGTCTAAATCCTTTTTAGGGAGTTAACTATGGATAAACACTATAATATTTCATAGTTAGCTCCCAAATTGTATGGCTTCATGTACCCAATATCGTTTTCACTTTCAATGTTCACCACACTTTATGTTTTGCACTAAATAAGAAACCCAACCGATTTCATTTCATGATGTGTGACTAACTATAACACTTCTTAGTTTTTTTAACGTTTAACTATACGTAGGTAGAAAGCGTTTTGTTGAAAAGAATATTTTTTTTTCACAAGGTCTTTTTTTTAATATCCCATAACTCTAGGGTATGAATGAGACCAAATCAAAGAATCAACTGGCATATGAATTATTTTTCAATTATATATTTTTTTTTGTCTTTTATTTTTTATACAAATTAATTCGACAAAGTCATTATTATAAATGTAAAACACTGTTACATGAAATATGCCAAGGTCGCATTTTCTTAGCTTTAAATAGATATGAATGATTGGTTTGAATGAAAATGAATTACTCGTATTTATCAATTAAACTTAGATACCTACACACATCATATATATCTCCGAAATAATGCATTTTTGGACCACATATTCTAGGACTTCTTATATTATTTTACTTATAGAATATAACCCTAGTTATGGGGTATCAAAAAAAAAAACACTTTGTCACACACACATTATCTTTTAATCAACCGAAAAATACTGAAAGTACAACCTGACTTTGAACTCATTGGCAATCGTTTAGGGGACCAAAGTAATCATGAAATATGAACAATAATATATTACTAAAATGGGGCCATCTCTGAATAGCGAAAAAAGGTGGTCTGTATAATATGTATAAAAAACCGGTTCTGTACCACAAGCCAAAAAAACTCCGAAAAATCACGTTATTTGTATGGAAACACCCTTTAATTTTTATTAACTTTATTTTATTTTTTATTATGGCAGCAATAGAAATACACACTCTGTGAAAATTTCAACTGTCTACCTAATACGGTTCATGAAATACAGCCCGCTGACAGTCAGACGGACGAACGGACGAACGGACAATGGAGGCTTAGTAATATTGTTCCGTTGGCATCCTTTTGGTACAGAACCCTAAAAAACTAACTCTAATGAATTATTGAACGTTTAACTGGTATTAATTAGGGAGTGACCCCAAATTTATGACACAGAGTTTTTAATTTGGTAGTAGCGTGATAAAACATATTTGACTAGTGACTCTGTGTCGTCCCCTTTGTGTATCTTTACGTAGATATATCCTTTTGTGTTTCCAAGATTTTGCAGTCATTTTCCGCCTATGTAGTGTGAGCAATGGCTGACTACCTTATCACTAGATAACACTAAATGATAACAGTTTTAGCAACGATAGCACTCCGCCATTTTGTCATTCCACAACTAGGACTCTGGTACTTTTTCAACTTTGTTTAAAATTCAGAATATTTTTCTAATATCGTCCATGAAGGTGTTTTTAACGAGTAGAATAAGTAATTCATTGGTATCGGTTTTAGTTGACAACGGTGCGTGAGGATGGGTTTATGCTTTTCGTTCGACTGTGGAGACGACTGTGATGTCTGCTGCAACCCTTGTTGTTTGGCGCTGGGCGCTTGCTGTTTAGTGCCCTGCCTGTGTCCTAACGCGTGTGGGCAACAGCAACAACCCCCACCGCAGCAAGTAACCGTGGTACAGCAGCCGCCGGTCGTCTACGACCAGCCACCTCCGCCACCAGGATATGGGTACCCACCACCACCAGGAGGATACCCACCTCCCGGCGGTTATCCACCTCCCGGCGGTTATCCAGGATACCCTCCACCACAAGGATACCCCGGATACGGTCCTGATCCTAACCAAATGTACAGATGAAAAGCTTTTAGTTAAGGTAAGAATAGTGGACGACCTTTTCTAGTTATATGCTTACTTCTACTTAACAAATACTTTTACACTTGGTTTCTGAAACGAAAATTATCGACCTGTCAAAACTAAACGTCAAAGTCAAGTGATCCTATTGGCTGTTGTAATTCAGTCAACCAATCACATACGTTTACAATTTGTTAGCGAATTTTTGTGTCGATTGACGTTGTAGAAACTGGGCGATAATTTTGCATGCCTAGATTTACTTGTATGTGAGTGAAGAGGTGGAGGCTATAATACATATTCAGCATTAATCGATCCCAACTCTTGATAAGAAAATCATAGATAAGTTATTGATAATACTTGATATCTTTGTACTTTGGTGGCAGTTATTAAACACAGTTACTTTTAGATTGTTAGCAGTTTCTAAATAGGTTTTTAGTTAATATATATCTCCAAATAACTGGAGATACCCTAGTGCAGCTTAATAATAAATCTCGGGTTAACACTGAACTGTGCAACTAGTAAATAAGTGAGTAAACGTTTGAACTACAATATTTTTGTTCTGTGTCGAATTGTGTCCTTACTGTAAGTGAACTTGATAAACCACCTTGACATGTCCATTTATGATACAGTTGATGGATTCAGTTATGAAGGCGAGGGGCACTTATAATTTACTAGCTTTTGTCTGCGGCTTCGCCCGCGTGTATGTCGGAAAGTATCCCACGGGAACGTACTAACGGGATTAAAAGTACCAGGTTATAAACTAACTGTATGCCAAGTTTCATTTGAATCCGTTCAGCCGTCTTTGCGCCAATCCGGATCATACATCCAGACAAACAGACAATAATTCTAAAACCTGTATTTTGGGCGTCAAACTTGTTCCCATACCACGCAGCACTTACTTTTTTTTTTAATATTGAATTTGCAGTTTTTACTTAGTTCTATTTTCGTAGGTTATTAAAAAAAATATCAACGCTGGGGGTCCAGAATCATGTATTTAATCCGTGGTAACAGGTTGCCGGTCGATGTCCCTGCCACCCTGTATATGAACTAAATTAACCGTAGGTACCACAGCCCCAGGGATGTGCCTTACAGGCGTTGCGCAGGGGTAGTTCCGGAATTGGTCTTTTAAGAGGAACCGGGACCACCCCTATCTGCGGATGGTGATCACCGGGGTGGTTTTAGGGAGGTAAAAATCCCACACTCCCCGACCTCACTCCCCGGAGGTCGGGTGCCTTTTGAAGGTTACCCCCGGAAAACAAAAACAAAAAAAGGAACCTACGTACCACAGACATTCGAACAAATCTTGCCAACATTATATTGGACAGAATTCTAGTATCTATTGCTAATGGAATTGATAGCGACACTATGGCGCGGATTCCCTTGTTCACGAACTAAACTAAATTTAAGTTCAGTGCATCTTTTTTTTTTCTATTTCATTAAGAAAAGGACAGAAGATAAAAAAATAGATTAGTTCTGTCAAATTAAGATACTCCATAGACAATTTGGCCGTGATTAAAAATATGACTATTAGAAATGCGCCAATTCACGTCAGACGCTGACTAATTTGACAGGACTAATATTTATATTCTGTCCTTGTCTTAATGAAATGGAAAGAACAAGATGCACTGAACTTAAATTTAGCTTAGTTTGTGAACAAGGGAATCGGCGCCAATAAGTGACAAACAAATCTCAAAATAATTTTTCACAATAGTTTTTCTTAGAAAAATGTTATCAATAACTTTCAGGCCAGAAATGGCAGAAACGAGACCAATCGCCGTCAGTTGTCAGTGACAGACCTTCGATTCTATTAGCATCATAATTATTGAGACTGTGTCATATAGTTGTATAGATATTCGTATTATAGTGATAGTTTAGTACCTACACTGGAACCAATCAGTAGCGACCGCCATGACAGTACTAATCGAGACAATAAGTGGAAAAACAATTAGCTATCTTGAGTAGAATTTCCCAACCATAAAATACCTTATTTGAACAAAGGAAAAAGTACGACGTAATTACAAAACTTCATGACTGTGCAAATGTGATAGGTAAAGCGCATTTATGACTCACGATAGGTCAAAATCCTAATCCATATTATCTATTAGTCACATATGTATCACCTATATATCTCAATATAATATGACTAATATATAGTTACCTGTCTCAACACGAAGGAGTTGAAGAAGCCATTGTTGAAATTTTTAGATGTACATTATGTACAACCATGATGGTTCATCATGGTTTATGTATCAACAACTACAGCATTACTGGGTTACAAGACTACTTTAACCCTTTGTATCAACGTGGATCCACGCAAGACACCAACGACTTTTTAATTGTTTCTGTAATTACGACATTCAAACGGTTATTGCTCTTTCCAATTGGAGGCTCAGCAGATGAATTTGTGATCGCAGATTAACTAATAAAAATAGTCTTCAATGCCAAAGTCTTGGATGACTTATTTTATGCCGGAAAATACAAATTGCAAGTAACTTGTAATTTTGTCCCCTTTTCCTAACACGTGAATGTCCTTATTCGCTTGTGCCAACTTCTTGACATAGTAAAGTCATGCAAAATAATTGTTAGGCAAATTGACTACTACCTAACTTAAATAACAATTTATTTATTGTATTTTATTGTATTTGTCTTTATTTGTTGTATTCACAATACAACAAATTAACGTAGGGTGTCCATTTGCTCAACAATTAAGTAATTTCTCTGACTGTTCCTTCACCCACAAGATGAAGGTACTGAAACTTAGGTCATCGAGGTTTTAGCAGTCATCATCTGCTATTTGTAGCTTCAGAATTTTCATTAATTTAACAATATTGTGTTCCAGGATGTGCTGCAACTGGAACTGTCGCCCGTGTTGCTGCTGCTGTGTCCCCTGTTGTTGCTGCGACTGTTGTACAGACCCCCAAAAACGCACCGTGGTTGTCAACCATGTTGTCGTTCAACAACCAACTGCGGGACCCGTTGTTGTACAACAACAACCACCACCTTACCGGAGATACTAAATAGCACCATGATAATACTTTTTTAACGTTTTATAACTACGTTTAGGGGGGAATCATTTCTCAATTCTATTGAAATCGGATTGATACCAACACCGTTACTAAAATGTTCAGTCACAAAATCTTCCACAGTTTTAAAAAGTCTGTCTGAACCTGTCTGAACAGACAAGACAAAAAACTGTTTTCTTATAATGTAATAAATCAAGTGGTTTACCTAGTATTTTTTTTTACAATTCTGATTTGTTTTTTTTTCGTTAATGTAAATAATAATTGTTGTGAAATTAGGTCTGCTGTCATTAAACCTAATTTAACATTTCTTGTTTTCTATTCCTCAAGGTTTGAAGGTGTTATATTATGTTCTCAGTATAATGTAATTAATTTACCCTATTGCTATAAATGCTTATAACAATAAAATATAATTTATTCACATTTTTTTGTACGCGTGACGACATATCATGCTGTCAGTTTTTCAGTAAATGTATAACTACAAAGCGAGGTTAGCTAAAACTGGAAATGTATAACTTGATGTGTTGTCGTGTGTAGGTACTTACATAATATTTACACTTCTAAATATTTCATTATATATTAATGTAAAAGAAAAGTGGGTTACTTATCGGGAACAGGGTCTGGGCTGCAGAGAGAGGAATTCTTTCCGAATCAGAACTTTTCGATACCAAATCAATTTCATTACAAATTATTGTTATGGTCAATATTCTATTTAACCACGGGAGCAGGGTCGAAGTGTCGGTGCTTGGAGTAGGTCTATGTCCAGCAGTGGACGTCTTTCAGTTCACCACTGGACTCTCCAATTGCAGCCACCATGCGAAGATCGTCGCTTCAGGATTCGCGGTCTCCACTCAAAAACACGTCTACCCCAACGGTCATCGGTTCTACGGCTATTATGGCCGGCCCATTGCCACCTTGCTTGCTTGCTAGGCCCAGCTTGCTTATTCTGTGACCTATGTCGACTACTTTGGTTCTTTGCCGGATCTCCTCATTTCGGATTCTATCCTTCAGAGAAATTCCAAGTATAGATGATGTTGATGACCACAGCAATGATTTGATACGGTGCGACGGTTCCTCTCTCTGAAAGCACCTAAATAAATCATGGTATGCAGCAACACTTAGTAGCGAGCATGGCCTCTCGCAGTTCAACCTAGGAAGTTGTCATCTGGTTAAACGGACTTAAGTTAAATGTTAAACTATTATTATCTTGTTACAAATACTTTTAATTACTATTATTTATAACCTACTATATCTTGTTATAAATATGTTTAATTATTACTTTAGTACTTAATATCAAATATTTGATGGTTCCTTGTTTATTGATTGATACTAAATTCTCCGAAAACTTAATTTCATGAAAAAGCACCCTAATTGCGTAACGCGCACTATCAATCACAATTTGAATAATTTTGAAGTATATTGCTAAACCATTGCTTCATATGTTGGAAGAATTTGTCTACTCCACAACGTAAATAACACAATGAATGTTGTTGAACTGTCAAAATGAAACCCATTGCTACTGATACTACGCAATTGCAATGCAGATGTGATACACGTCTCATTTGATTAAAGACAAATAAGACATGAATCATATTGTTTTGAGATAGAGCTTGTTAGAGAATTCTTATAAAAAGAATCGTATAATAACGTTATATCCTACAGTTTCCTCCTAGTGTTATTTTTTCATCCAACTTTTATTAAGATACAAATGTACCTAAAACTAATTATAATATTGTTATCTTTTAATTGAGTATGAGTACGTGAGTTCTTGCTTTTTCCTTGTCTTAGTACGAGATAGGAGATATCAGTAATTGTGATAATATTGGTATTTCAAGTACCTGTTTTACCTCGGTTGTAAATAAATAATAAGTAATAATATATCTTTAAGCCCTTTTAATAAATATGAATGCAGAAAACATTCGGTTTTGTCTCTTTTTTAAATATAGGGACTTAATTATGTATACTTATTAAACAAGTTACTGCTACACCTAAAGTATACAGGGTGGCAGGGACATCGACGTGCAACCAGAGGGGTAATTCTCGTAATTTTAAGACTCTTCACAGTCTGATCTCAGTCTCAATCTGTCAAAAAATACTTCTAATTCCCCTACATTTTGACAAGTTTTTGACATTTGTTTGTCGCTGAGATGAGACTGCGACTAGATTTTGAACGTTTTAAATTACGAGAATTGGTCTTCTGTTATCATGGATTCAGTACATGATTCTGAAGCCGCAGCATTGAAATTATTCAACGGTTATTAAAAAAGAAATTAGCTCTTCCATACATTTCTACCGCGTAGGTATTGCATTTTTCCATGAACCAGCTGATTTTTACGCTAGGGCGTCTAGAATCATGTGTTGAATTCATGGTTTCACTTTGCAAGTTGATGTCCTTGCCACCCCGTATTATGTGAGCTAAGACACGTAAAACAAATGAGGGATATTTGCAAAAAAAAAAATAAGCCTATGTGATGTATTTATATAATTATAATAGTGTCATATTACAATTATGTATGAAGCTCATTCAAGGACATCGTTCATAACATATATTTTATACACTAATAATATTAGGTTATTTAATATGAAAATGTGTATAATATTTTATATGAATTTGATACGATACAGGGAGCTCGATCACTGCACGATACTTAAGGAATTTGTTTTTAATAAGTTATTTATCATATTTTATATTTATTATGAGATAAAAGTTCCATTAATATACAAATTGTTTTTTTATACATAGGTAATAATATTCCACTGACTAGATACGCCATGAATGAGTAGATCACCAAAGTTTACGTTACCTACGTGGACTTTGGTAATCGTAAAAAGTTTTCTAAAAAATCTAGAAGCCGCATCATTCTGTCTATTAAAATCATAATAACCTACTGCGACCACAAACATCTGTCAGTCAAGCGTTGTTATTTTGTGAATATCTAAAAATGATTGTTTTTTGTTATGCAGAAAACATAGGCATAACTGCTACTTTACATATGTTCTGCAATCCATCATTCATTGCAGCCATTTCAGTCAAGGGCACAATGCAATGCAAGTTGTGATACGACGAAAGTATTTTGTAATCCATCATTCCATCGCTCATTATGGCCTTGTCGATCAACTGCAAAACATAACGCGCACCAAGGAGATTTGCGTTTGGGGATGGCTTTGAGCAAGCATAATAATATGCAGGTAGGTCGAAACATTGATAGCTGAGTAGGTGCAGCATGATGAGGGAACACTGAAAATATATTTGAAAAGTGTCACATAGGAGCTCCGTGGTCAGGAGTCCACTTTCAGTTTGTAGTATTTCGGAAATGGACCAAAAATAAAGTGATCGTCGCTCAACACGCCATCCATGACAAAATATATGAAAAATGAAATTAGCAAATCTGATGAAGAAATTGTGGGCTTTCCCTAAATCTGACTAGGTACTTTGAAAACTCAGATTTAGACAATTTTAAAAGGTCCCTTGGAGCTCTAAAAAAATCAACCTTCTAAGTCAACGCAATAAAAAAATACGGCCATTTAGGCGACACATTTTGATACTCGCAAATAAATCAAAACCTACAGGGACCGTTGACCTCGAATCATGAAATTTGGCAAGAAGCAAGATTTCACAGCACAAGTAAAGGAAAAAATCTGAAAATCGTCAATTCGTAGTTTTATTGCAGTTGGAGAATTGGCCGTGACGAATTTCTCAACTACAAAGTTATGTAAGTTAGTTCTTGGGATAAATTCATCCCAACTACGGAACAATATGCGTGGTCCGACACACATTTGGCCGTTTTTTTTAATGAATGGCATCTCGCATGTCGACATAGGAGGTTGTCGGCTGCTTAATCGGGCTGTCTTGTGGATTCCATATAAATAAACCAGCCAGGGCAAAAAACTTATAAACTAAGCAACTACACGCCCCTTGGCGTGTGGTCGCTTAGTTTTTACCTTGTGGGGTAAGGACATCGGCTTAAGGCGTAGTTGGGGGTCGGCAGCAAGGGACATACTGGATCGGATCTAGATTATTTAGGGACGCTGAGCTCAACAGCGCGGGCTGGCTCACGCTCACGTTTTTCTTTCGCGTCCATGGTTTCTTTTAAATGTTCTAGAGTAACATGTGGCAATGTGAACAGCACTAGTGTAACCACATTGAGACCATCAGTGTGCAGATGGAGACCACGTATCGGCAAGCGTAGTGTGGGACGCATACCAGCTAGATGGACCGACGAACTCATGAAGGTGGCTGGGACACATTGGATTGCGGAACGCGGAGGACAGGGTGTTATGGCGCAGCCTGGGAGAGGCCTATGTCCAGCAGTGGATTGCAATAGGTTGAGTTGATTGTGTGGTAATTTCCTGTGCTAATATCAAACAATGTGAAAATATGTTGAGGTACAGACGCCAGCAGGTCAAGCTACCCGAAACTGTCAATTTTTTTCAAACAACCTTGAACCTTAATGCTTCATCGATAAAGTTGAAAATCTATTAAAGAAATTTGACAGATTGTAGTAGCTTGATGTGCTGGCGTCTGTACATTAGACAAGTCAGAAAGTGTGAGATCGATTGGTATCGACACCTTGGTCACATTTACTTAATAACCGACAAGACCGAGTCAGTCATAATGACATGAATTATACTTTCCCAAGCGTGTTAATCAAAACAAATGAATGCCTCCCACATTAAGCCTCAATATTTGAGGCACTTGGAGGTGACCAATTTCCTGTGCTATTATCAGTCCGGTACAAACATACATACAATGAGGTAAATGAAATACTAACAAAAACTAATGACTCATTAGGTATTTACATAACATTCGTAGTATAGAATATCGATCATATGATCATATTGATAACACCATCCAATCCGTATGGATTGGGTGGTGTGTTATCTAACATTAACAATGATTTTATCCTTAACTAACTTCCGCTCGCGGGGTATGTCGATAAAAAGTATTGTCCTTTTCCAGGGTTCAAAGTATCCCCATATCAGAATTTTAACAAAATTGGTTCAGCCGTTTCGGAGATTAGCCGGAACAAACAGACAGACAAACAAAAATGTTTTTAATTGTTTTTTTTTTTATAAGTACCTACCGTATACACTTTCATATGCAATTAACAAAAAGCTACATTACAAACAGACACTTCAGTTTTATTTATTATATTATAACGCGAACCTCTTTCTAACCGTTCTCGCCACAATCCACGCGCTTCTGGCGGAAACGCCTCTCGTTCCCGTCCGCCAATGAGAGCGAGTCGAAGCTTCTAGAACATTCTAGAAGCTTCTTGTAAAACATACGACGTGCGCCCGTTATTGACAGAAGTCGTGTGACGTCCGTCAACTGGGAGCTGCGCACCGAAATCGTATATATTTTACTAATCTGTATCTTCGCCCCAAAACACTATTGTTTATAACATGTATCATTGTGTGTATTTTAAAATATATATTTTATGATATATTTGTATAGTTAGGTAGATGTTTTCCACTCGCATCTTATAGGAACTTCTTCATATACCTACTTACCTACAGGTGATTCGTTCATCACCATGCTTAAATAGCTCATAGATTGTGCAAATTACGACGTAATCTTGCTATTTGTTACATACACACACATTACATTTAATTATGTACTATTATAGTACTGTGTACTGTTATTGTACTATTTTTGTGACTATTTCTGCTTTGTGCTCGTGATTATATATATATTTTTTGTTTTTATTTTTCCTTATTATTAGAATTATGTAATTATACTTTTGTATGCACGTGATTCTGTGATAAATAAACCTATTTATCTTTCTTTCTTATGTAAGTTATATAATTAATGGCTGCTGTTTAAAAAAAAGTGACGATCGTAATTATTTGCTACATTCTCATTCATATCTGTAAAGAAGATCTGAAGGTTTGAAATACAGCGGTAAGAATTCGTAATAAGATATTAAATCAGTTTTTTGATAAATGATAAAATGATAAGAGACAAATTACCTAAGGAAATTGACACATTGTCGTGATTCAAAATGGATCCCGACATTTTCCTTAACAAAAATGTTTTACTAAATGTGAAAAATTCCTTAGGTGATTCATATCTACAATTCGTATGAAAAGTAAATATTGCATTTTTGGTACAGAATTATCGATAATTTATCTTATCTCACTGGACACAGGCATCGCGTTAGCTAGCAAGTGGGCTACATAATAAGTCGTTTTGCTAAATAAAAAACATTTTTCTATTCGTTGTGGTTCAACAGTTGGAAAAACTCAAATAAAAGTAAGTTTTATCACATTATAGATTACCTCTTTATAATATTAGTATATAGGTATAGATAGAATACTCTTTATCATGTACACCATAAATATTACAGATACCTATAAATGTAGATGTTTTTGTTTTTCAAACTTGAATAGGTACCTCTAGTTTATATATTTATAATTTATTATATAATTAAGGTCAAATTTAATCTCAAAGATTATTTTGGTGCGTTTTTAGTGGAAACGCACCCATTTCAAACATTTATCCTAGAAACGTACAGACGCCAGCACATCAAGCTACTACAATCTGTCAAATTTCTTTAATAGATTTTCAATTTTATTGCTAAATCGTTAAGGTTCAAGGTTGATTGCGAAAATTTGACAGATTCGGGTAGCTTGACCTGCTGGCGTCTGTACATACGATAAGTCCTTTCTTCATCGTCTCATATTGATAATATCTAATGTTAACATACACTCTATAGAATTATTATTTATTATTGCATCTAAGAATGTTCTTATGGACGTGCAATGGCCGTTGAATGCTAAGTCTCAATGAAAGGGAATTCAAGCGGTGCCTGTCGTATTTCGGTTGTCCGTAAGACATTCACATTAGGTGGGCCTGTGGCTGGTTTATCATCCAATCAATCTTACTATCCATTAACATACAAAAACGTAGGATTTGATACTCAAATATAAGCGGAGTCGAAGACTGCGGGTTTGTAATGATAATATTATGATATATTTGGCCCTCATTAAGTATGTCAATTAACCGTGTGAGTTTTGGATTTCCTTGTTACCTTGGGTTAGAGTTCAAAATAAGTAAGTACATAAGCACTTGTGTCTAAAATCCTACTTCCTTCCTACTAATATTATATGTAAACGCGAAAGTTTGTATGGATGGATGGATGTTTGTTACTCTTTCACGCAAAAACTACTGAACGGATTTGGATGAAATTTGGTACACAGATAGTTTTTAACCAGGATTAACACATAGAATACTTTTTATCCCGATATTCCCACGGGATCGAAACTTAAGCGGGTAAACCGCAGGTCGCAGCTAGTATTGATATATATTAATGGCATACTTATTGTAAGTTCTCCAATCAACAATGTATGAATTTCCATTTAATCTTATCATTGGAAACATATTTGCATTGTCATAGATTTGGAACGATGATATTTTTTTGTCATTGCGCATTCGGTGGACTGGGTACCTGTTCACCTTACCAAGTCCACCCAAATTGTATTTCCTTCCTTATATTTTAAGCCTAGTAGGTATATCATTTACTTTAGGTCAATAGGTACATATAGGTATGTATCTATTTGCTAAGTTTATATTGACCTATTTCCGGCTAATTTCAAAATCTTTGAACGACTTAGCTAAATCAAATCTACACCACAAAACACAAGTAACATTTGGAGAACATTAACAAACAGCATATCATAAAATTACACTTGTATTTTTAGAAGGGCTGGGCAGAGATGAAGGTGGAGGTGTGCGTGTGTACAACCACATATCGCCAGTTTTATTTAAGAGAGAACTAGGAAACTAACTTAGAGTTTTATGAATTTTTCTAGGTTACAATCATGGGTTTATGCTGCAGCTGCTGCGGTGATGACGGCGGTGGAGTGAACGTTGTGGACCAGGCATACAACAATGACGGAGGCGGTGGTTGGGCCCCCCCGCCAGACGGCGGAGACATAGGCAACCACCCCATGGACATGCAGAGATGACCCTCAAGAACACACGTTGAGTGATATAGCAATCAAGCAACGTTGCTGCTTCCTCCTAAATTATTATTGAGTTAATAAAATATAATTTTGTATATTTGATACTACTTATAAAGATGGTTTTATTTGTATTCTTAGCTTGATTTTTGAATATAACTATATAAAGTTAGGGCAGAAAAGTCCTTAAATCGAACGAGATTGTCAATGTCAGGGACTTCAAACGAACATATAATAAATATATCATGTACCTAATATGTCCTGCCTATATCTGACACAGCGAAGAGGCGATGCGGAGTTATTTACCTATCTTTCCCACCATTGTTATATAAACAGAAAACATCTGTCAACGAATACGAACTATCATATCAATGGCGCCGATTTCCTTGTTCACAAACTAAACTAAATTTAAGTTCAGTGTTTCTTTTTTATATATTTAATAAAGAAAAGGACAGAAGATAAATATTAGTTTATTTCTGTCAAATTACGATACTCCCTAAACAAGTTAGATGTGATTAAAAACATGGCTACTAAAAATACGTCAATTTTCGTCAGTCGCTGACTAATTTGACAGGAGTAAACTAATATTTATCTTCTGTCCTTTTCTTAATGAAATAGACGACGGCATGGTTGGCGCAGTGGTTAAGCGAGTGACTGCTGCGCTGTGTGTCGCGGGTTCTATTCCCGCACGGAACAAATATTTAAAAAAAGAAAAAAAAAGAAAGAAAGAAAAAGATGCACTGAACTTAAATTTAGTTTAGTTTGTGAACAAGGGAATCGGCGCCAACACCAACATCTGTAACATCGACAGGCGATGCTTGAGAAGGCCTATGTCCATCAGCAGTGCACGTCTTTCGGCCGATATCATGGTGGTGATAACACATGACTCCTGAAAAGGTTTCATTATTAACACCACGTACGATCGTCAGCTGGGGAAATGCTTGCACCATCTATGTAGTTTACCGTCTCTACTTACAAATAAATATAATTTTATCTTTTTACTAGCTGCGCCCCGCGGTTTCACCCGCATAAGATTCGAACCCGTGGGAATATCGGGATAAAAAGTATCCCATGTGTTAATCCTGGTTATAAACTATCTGTGTGCCAAATTTCATCCAAATCCGTTCAGTAGTTTTTGCGTGAAAGAGTAACAAACATCCATCCATCCATACATCCATACAAACTTTCGCATTTATAATATTAGTAGGATAGGACGTAGGATTTCATTTCCTAAATGGCTTCATGACTTCATCATTTCTATAGATGCGTCCTAGCCAATCAAAAAAGACAGATAGTTCTACTCGTTTCTTATTCTATCCATTAGCGTAACACCACATATCCCTTTTCGCGGGTACGTATCAAAATCCCGAATTTTAATAGACCGAATTTTAAAATACCGATAGACGAAATCCCGATAATTGAAACGCCGAATGGTTGTTTGGTCGAAAGTTTTAAATCCCGAAAGTTCATTTGCCCGAAAGTTTAAAATCCCGAAGTTTAAAATCCCGAAGTACAAAAATAATGTTTTACTAAAGAATTAGGCGTCAAGGGTTAGGGTTTCCGTCAGCAGGTCGACGGAGCCCCCGCTGCGCGGGGCTCCTATTTCTGTCTGCAGGGTTTAAAGGAACCTAACCAACCGAACCTCGGGGTGCCCCTGACGTCGACCTGCTGACGGATACCCTATCCCTAGACGGTCGACGTCAGGGGCACCCCGAGGTTCGGTTGGTTAGGTTCCTTTAAACCCTGCAGACAGAAATAGGAGCCGCGCGTATCGGGGGCTCCGTCGACCTGCTGACGGAAACCTGCGAGGGAACCCGGCGGGCGGCGTGGCGTTAATAATAAATAAGTACTAATGAATTCAGTAGGTGAAGGAACAATGTTCATGTCCATTTTCGTCCATTCGGGATTTCGTCCATTCGGGATTTCGTCCTTTCGGGCATTTGAACATCGGTATTTTGTGTTTCGATATAACGACTATCGGCATTTAAAACTTTCGGTATTTTGAATTTCGGTGTTTTGGACGTCGGTATTTCAATCATAGGTATTAAGAACTTTCGGGATTTTGATACGTACCCCTTTTCGCATTCTCATCTCAGTTGCATGCTATTGCCTTTCATTCATACCTTTTGTGGCCCAAAATCATAATCCATACTTTGTGTTATATATGACTATACTTCTTCCGTGTCCATATGATTATACTTCTTCTGTGTTCATACTTTTTGCTTTGTGACTAATAAAGTAAAATTAATAACTAGTTACCTTTCATAGGCTTCGACTTCAGTTCTACCTACATGTTCAACCACCTTAATATCTGACTTAGTCCAGACATCTTGATGCTCACAAGTTGAGGGTGATATTTTTACCCGACTGCGCGACAACAAAAACAAGTTTATGTTAAATAAATATAACTCACTAAGAGAATGACCATAAAGATTAAAAAATGAAACCGACTGCGACTAAAAAGTTCAAAACAAGATCACTGGGTGCCATCAAATCTTAGATTTAATTAAAGTAACTGCCACTAACTGGATCAGTGCTTGAAAAGTGATCTTGTTTTGAACTTTTCAGTTGCAGTCGGATTTTTTAACAGTTCAATTTTTTTTTGCGTTTTATTTAAGTTCAAAGTTAAAACTTTTCGCAAGTAGGTACCTAAATAGGTATGTGCTAATGGAAATAATATTATACAAAACAAATGGTATTAAAACAATATCAAATTATTATATTTCGGAATCTCAAAACTTGAAGGTAAATGTAAAGTGTCCTAAAGTTCTCATTGACTCGAGTTCAAATTTTTATTTTATTTTATTTATTTGGGACAAAAAACGGTTATGCAATACAGTATTAATAGCTAGCTAAGGTATAATAGTAAACAAACGCATAACCCACACTATTGTGCACGGAATCATACAGATTTTAATTAAAAGATTAACTGCAGGATGGGGTGTAAAATGGTACAATTTCGGGTGTTATATTTAATAGTTTGATGGTTTTCAACCAACATTTCTGCACAGCACTTCGTAAGATGTGTGTGAAATTTCAGACCCGCCGAACGAAATGTAGCAGCATCCGTGACTGGGGTGCACCTGAAATAGAAAAATGCACATAAGTTATTTTTATATACTATACAGTGATCTAACTGAAATTCATCAACATTTCAAGTTCTTGATAACTTCAGTAAGTTTAATGCAGAACACAAGGTTCGGTTCTACAGTCTATACAACAATGGAGGTTTGTAATTAAGGAAACACCACTTTTTTACCAATGAATCACGTTTCAACGATGATGAAGCAAATAATTGTGAAGTGTCAAGTGATTCTGAACCATGCCATAATCAGCCTATTATGTTCCCACTGCTGGGACACATGTCTCCTCTCAGTGGGAGGGAGTGGGCCGTAATCCACCATGCGGGCCCAGTGCGGGTTAGTGGATATCACATGTCTTCGAATTTTCGGTTCTAGGAAATGAAGCTTTTGAGAGTGGTGTTGAAATAAATTAAAGCCTGCGTGGGTTCGAACTCACGACCTTATAACTCGTAAGTCGGGGCCAACACCACTGAGCCACCACTGCACTGAACCATGAACCATGTGCGGTGCAAATATTACTGACATCTTTATCTGCTCTGCAAAAAAAGAAGAAAAATGAGGTGCTTGAAACTGTAGGCTCGGCAATTTTTCTAGGACTAACAGTAGATGCCAAACTTCAGAGGGGACCTCATATATCAAATCTAGCGGGAAGGCTCAGTTCGACTGCCTACGCTGTCAGGAAAGTAAGACAATACAATGACGTTGATACAGCTCGTTTAGTCTATTTTAGTTATTTATTTTTTAGCTGACATATGGCAAATAGGTACCTAGTATTGTAAACAATCAATTTTCTAACTGAACAGACAGCTGTGCTGCTGGGGAGTTTGTTGCGCCACTTCTTCCCAGCGATAGCACTAGGAGGTGGTGAAGGGCGGGCCTAGTTGGGGGATTGTCTTTTGTAATTTTGACGTTCGAAAACTGCTGATTCTCAGCTTAATTTGCATAAATGACTTTGATTGATTGATTGGACCCAGATAGCCGAAATAGTTGGGGTCCCAATTTGAAGTATTTACATTCCTAGATTGAATTGCAATTAATGAAAGTTTTAGCGCAAATAGACCGGGAAAAGTAGAAAGAGGGAAGGGAGGCCTTTGCCCTGGAGTGAGAAAACGCAGGCTTATAATAATAATTAGCGCAAATCCTCTCGAACTTAAACAAAACATAGGAAAGCAGTTTAGCACATTAAGCGATAACGAACCATCTCATTTGTCTTCATTTGTCAGTTTGTGGTTGCTGGTCCCGGAAATTAAATTAACTAAAGTCATTGTTAAAACCAGCGAGTCATTTTGCAAGTAATTTCCTCAAGTGCAATAAAAATTTAGAAATAATGGGATAATTAAATGAACAAGTTATATAAATTTTATTCAGATATTTATGTTGAAACAAGGAAAAATAAAATAACACAAATATATATGCTTGAAAATGAGACAGTCAATGATACAGTTACATAATTTATGTTCGTTGTTTTGCCTTCTCATTACGGTAAGCTTGAGGTAGAATTATCAAGAATGAAAGAGGTTATGATAATATTTAAAGGTCCCTATTTGTAAAAGAAATAGTTGCGACAAATTGGCTGACCGTGATGACGAGGGCTATAGTTAAATAACAGCAAATAGCATTATAGGTGCAGATGTATGGGGGCGGCCTATTTCCAACTGTGAACGTCAATCGACTGCTGATAAATGATGCTGAAGATAAAAGATGAGTTTATAAAACAACTTACTTTGCCGGGCGTCAAAGATTGCATGTGACTAACACGTCCAATGTAAAGCTGTTCACCATTTTGAGTATTGCCAGCTGGTATGGCTCCTACTGGGACCCGGCCGCTGCTGCTGTGCCGCCAATGTACTGCGTGAGGTGGGCAGCACAGCACCTGGAGAAATTAGACACATTATACTAAAATAACTAAGTATTATGCTTATATTACCCGAAGGAATAATCATAGGAACAAACAGCTGTATAGGGCAGATTTCATCAGTGATTCTCAATTTATAGTGCTAAAATAAATAACAGCTTTGATTTATTTACTTGCTCTTGATATTATGAAAACTCTCAAATCGTCAAAGACTAGGAGAACTTTTCTCTTATCTGTTTACACATTTATCTACTGTTGCAATTCAAGGCATTTGATTATGGCAACGCATTGCCTAAGTCTTTATTTATCACTATGTGAAGCATTGTTGCTTCCATTTCAATAACATTTATATATGCAGTGACGTACTTCAAAGTTATATACGGGGATTTCTCTTCTTCCTTGTGGAACATAAGCGGAGCGATGTTTGATGGCCAGTTTCCCCGGAAGTAACTCTCCGCCATAATACGACCTGATGACGCAGAGGGGACTACCATCGTAACCTTCTCTGCCAGCTACGTAGGCTTTGTGCGACAATGAAGCAACGTCCGCCGTGGTAGCTGGTATCCATTCAATGGAATCTGTAACGAAAAATTTAGACTTGCTAACTATTTTATCATAAGGCCGTGTTCAAGTTTCATAATAATAGAAAATGGAAGTTAGAAAGGAGGGGCCCGTGGCTAAGTAATAACAGCCGCACGGGGCGATTGATCAGCCTAAGCTATGCTCGCCGCAGTTGGTCCGTGGATGGGTGACCATCTTTACATACCGAGACCCCTCCGTGCCTCGGAAAGCACGTTAAGCCGTTGGTCCCGACTGTCATTCGCGCATCTTTGGCAGTCGTTACGGGTGTCAGAAGCCCGAAAGTCTGACAACCAGTCTTACCAAGGGGTATTACCCGGTAACTGGGTTAAGGAGGTTAGATAGGCAGTGGTTTCATGTAAAATACTGACATTCAGCTGCATCAGGTTAGACGTGAAGTCGACCCCAACAAACTTGGGAAAAGGCTAGGCAGATGATGGAAACAAACAAACATCCATAACATTTTGAATTTATGAAATAAATTTATTGTGCATTCAATTAGCTGCACGGATAGGAGAAAATACACTGCTAAATACTGGAAATGTACTGCGACTTGAAATAAATATGATACTGAATTACATTAGTTCTTACTTGAATTCCTAGAGCGCAGATTATTTTCGAGCGCTGCCAACCCTTTGCCCATTGACGCTAATCCCTTCCCGGCTCCCTCTCTCAATAAGTTACCCCAAATATTAGTTGGTGGAGGTGGAGGTGGGGGTTGAATATGGACTTCTGCAAAAATAAGACGTACCGTGTTTTTTGAGTACATTATGTCTTTATGTCTTGCATAAAATAAGAGCAAGGGGCTGAACGTTTCACCTTGTAGAACCCCTATTTGTGGTACATTATCAGTAACAAAATGCTCTTTGCAAATCCAAAAATAATTGTATCTTAATTTGTGTCGGTTATAATTTAGGAAGGTACTAAAACTTTGAAAGATAGGATATATCATAGCGACTCAATAACGACTTTGGTACAAGTTGACCTAACCGTCCCGCATGATGAGAACCTCGTGAAAGCCGAGAAAGATAATCAAATCAAGTATCTTGACTTGGCTCGCGAGGTTGTCGACATGTGGCATGTGGACTCGGCAATCATTGTGCCGATAATCGTGTCAGCCAATGGGTCAATAGCCAAGAGCCTCGACCAACACCTGAGGAGGCTCTTGTTGGGCAGCTGGATCAAGGGCTTGATTCAGAAAGCGGTACTTCTGGACACAGCTCGCATCAGCTCAGGAGGTTCCTTTCTCTGGAGCCCTGACCGCCGGTAGCTTGTACCCTGTTCCCTATACCGGTGGGCTACTATTTTTTATATTTTTAAATGTTTTTTTATCTTTTTGTTTATAAAAATATTTAAAAATGTAATTTATATGTTCTTTGTTGTAATAAAGATATAATAATAAGATATCTATTCTCTCTTCACAATAAGTGGTCTTAAAAATAATGCAAACTTAAAACTGTAAAACTTTTTCCACCTTTGTGAGAGACTGGTGCCTGAAGTAGGTTTTAGGAATAAAACCTGTGTCACCAGGACCTTCACCATGGCAAGATTTTTATAGAAATTACCAGGAGATAACAATAACAGATAAATCGAAAAATTACAAAGAACAAAAATATCTACTAAATTAAAAATATTACGAGTACAAAGAGCAGAAATAAGCAGAAATATCCAAGTGTATTGATTAAAATGATATGTGTGTGGGCACGTATGAGGTGTATGCATGACTGTGCGAATTGAGAATGATTGTGAGTGAGGGTGTAGATGTGATTGACGAGTGTTCAGTTTTGTGTGACTGTGTTGCGAGATATGGGTGAGTAACAGCTATGAGGGGTAATTAGGGCTTTGATCCTATTTGGGTACTATCAATAAGTCCTCGGTTTTTTGGTAATCAAGCGATTTAATTATTTTTTAAGGCTTTATTGCAACTAGATTTTGTTTTGATGTTTAGTGATTTATTTATTTAGTTGTATAGGTTTTATCGGATAAAGCAGAATAATTTGTGGGAAAGTGATCAATGCAATCGATAGGTAGGACATATTCTATCTCTGCGGCGACTACCAACGGGTAGGTTTGGGTCATACGGTACCTGGGAGTGTTTTTTAAGAACCGTTCGAAATATGAAAGTTTGTTTGACCGTCTTTAATTGTAGGTAAATTGACTGTCAAATGACAATGTTTTGTCACCTTTTGTTTCGTCTTATCATCATATGTTACTCCCTATTTTGGATTAGTTGGCTGACTAACGTCAGATAATAATTTACGTGCCCAATTTCATCTCTTTAAAGAAGAAATTACACGGTTCACCCTGTAATTTCTTCTTCAAAGAGATAACGGTACCTACAGAAATCAGCTTCTAATGTTATACAAAGCACAGGTCCGATCGTGTGTGGAGTACTGCAGCCACATATGGGCTGGTGCTGCAAAATGCCATCTAGCAGCTTTGGACTCAGTTGAGAGACGTGCGAAGAGGTTAATTGGTGATCCAGATTTGGTTAAGACCAATCTACAAAGCCTGGAGCACAAGCGTAGGGTGGCCAGCCTTTCGGTATTCTATAGGATGCATTCTGGAGAGTGTGCGCGGGAATTACATGACTTAATTCCGTCATCACCATTCCATCATCGGACAACCTGTCGCACGGTGAGTTTTGACCCTTACGTTGTTGAAACTGCTACGATCCGGACGAAGCGTTTCGCCTCGTCGTTTATACCGCGAACATCGAAGGACTGGAACAATTTGCCTGCAGCGGTCTTCCCGTCCGATTATAATTTAAGTGTCTTCAAGGCTAGAGTGAATAGGCTCGTAATAAATTAGTGCGCTTTACCATCAACGATTGCATCACTGCTTTCCATCACGCGGGATCGCAGTCAAGCCCTAGTTTATATAATAAAAAAAAAATCTAAAAGTTTTCTTTATTGTTTATCGATTGTCGAATGACATTGTTTTGTAACTTTTTGTTTCGGCTTATCATCACATTTGGCATGTTATTTCCATTTTTCTGATTATAAGGCTGACTGATTGTTGAGTAATAACTCTAATGATGATAAAACACGGTTCATTTTATGCCTTTCAACTAGGATGAAGCAACCAAATTGAAGTATATACTAATTTAAGCCAATATTATTTGTATATATCTGTTGGTGTTCTTATTATACGTAAATAAATAAATAGTTGTGTAAACATAAACGTGAATCATGCAATGTCGGTCAATACCTACCTTTTACTTCCACGTCTTTCAATTAAAGTGAATCAATTTGGTTGAACTGTGCAATATTGTCATAACCGAATGCTTTGAAAACTGAGAAAAGTTTCTAGAATTAATATGTACCTTCAACAATAGTGACAACTGGCGGCGGCTGCGGTGGCTGTTGGTAGATGTAGTTGGTGACGTAGGTAGGCTGTGTAGGTTCTGGTGGTGGTTGTGGTGGCGGGGGCTGGTACATCGGCATCATCACTGGGGCCGGCACGTACGTGTATGACCCGCCTGGTGGCGGAGGCTGACCATGACCAGTGTAGTACGGTGGAGGTGGACCGTGCGGAGGATCTAAATAAAAGTGAAGAAAAAAGTGACGTAACGAATTGGTTGCATAAAAGAAGATATCGTTGGTTCAAAAGATTTCATAAAGAAAAGTTTACTGATTGCTTATAAATAATTTCAAGACACTGGACTACGATGTAATATTTGCTACTACGATAGGTATCGAATCACCAAAGTTTTTCATTGTTATTTGAAGAAAACATTTAAATCAAATCAAAATCGTTTATTTGCATAAAATGTGAAATGTACAAAAGATGATAAGTAGATATATAAAACTGTAATGCAAAGACACAGTCCGCCATGTAATGATGGCAAGTAAAAAATTTAATACCTGAAGTAGGTATGTAGGAATAACATACAGTAATATATCTAATAATAACGTAGTTAACTAAATTAGTAGTTAAATAAAAAGCAACAAAGGAATAAAATAATTAAAACATTATTACAATGCATTTCTGAAGTGGTAGGAATGACAATTTATTAATGCTCGTACGATTTGCTACGTTCTAGAATCTACGTTTCAGAAAAGAAAAGGTTCATTCTTTATCATAAATAACCGTATCACTCATAGATATTAAACAATAAGTTCCTACCCGAAAGCAGGTTTTATTTTTCAACTAAATAAAGACTCTAGCTTTTAAAGATAAGATTACTTACTGTAGGACATGGTGGTAATATCTATTATATGTTCAACAAAATAATCAATATACAAAACTGTTTGTTTCACAGGTGTTCAAAACCTCACTGGACACTTCAGTTGTTTATAATGTATTTGTACATAACATCTGATTCACGCCCTTATCATATCGGCTAGGCCGCTTATCATGATTAGATAAAATGTACTTCGCCGCGACTTCGACGCAATAAATAATGCATCAATTTTGATTGTATGTACTAAGACAAAATATCCATTTTATACATCAATATTGAAAAATACGTATAATATAATTATTATTTTATAGATGTTCATCATATTCGATTTAATTTGAAAACATCTTTACTATAGCGACTTCTTAATTAAATCACTATCTCTTTCCGCCCAGTCTTATCCCATTCCTTGGGGTTGGCTCTCCTCGTCATTCTTCGCCAGAATGTTTGTACTGGGTCGACTTCTTGTTATGAGATTAATAAAGTACGTATATAAAATGAATAACTAGGTACCATTCATCGGTTTCGGCTTCAGTTCTATCTATATGTTCAAACCTTAACATCAGACTTGGTCCAGAAATCTTGATACTCACTAGTTGACGGCGATATTCTTACAAGGATGCGCGATAGCAAAAAGGTAGATAATAAAAATTAAAAAATCAGAATCCTTTCAAGCAATCTGGTGCATTTGGTTGCTGTTATTTTGGTTCAATATCCGATTCATACTTCAGTTCAGTAATAGATTATTGGGAAAAGGCGGAGAGTCCTTTGCCCAGTAGTTTCCGTCCAAACCTCCCTGTCTTGTGCGATCGTCACACCGCCTTCGCCGTCGTCTACCTCGATGACGATGTCCTCCCTCAGGCGTCCAGTTAGTGACCATCTTTGCCCATCTTTACGGGTGGATTCACGCGACGTGTTTGGTCCTCTCACACTTCAGCCTGGCGGTTATTTCTCGACATCCGCTACGAGTAATGGAGCGCAGCTGGCTATTATGCTGCGCCCCATTACCCGTTGGCAAATATTGAGTTTGAACTTCTGTTGTTCAGTAAGTGCCCAAATTTGTGCACCGTAGGTTAGTACGGGCAGGATGCACATGTCGATGAGTTTTCTTTTAAGTGTTATAGGAAGACTACCTTTCATGTGTTCTTTAAGGGCCCAGTAGGTCTTTCAAGCATTTTGGTCTCGTCTTTCGACTTCCTTGTCTTGTCTATTCTTGAAAGACACTGGTGCCGATTCCCTTGTTCACAAACTAAACTGAATTTAAGTTCAGTGCATCTTTTTCTTTCCATTTCATTATGAAAAGGACAGAAGATAAATATTAGTTTAGTCCTGTCAAATTAGTCAGCGCCTAACGTAAATTGACGTATATTTAGTCCCCATGTTTTTAATCACGTCTAAAATGTCTATAGAGTATCTTAATTTGACAGGACTACACTAATATTTATCTTCTGTCTTTTTCTTAATGAAATAGAAAGAAAAAGATGCACTGAACTTAAATTTATTTTAGTTTGTGAACAAGGGAATCGGTGGCATTATATAGCCCAAGTATACTCATCGACATAATAATTATATTACGTGGTCTCTCTCATCTGTGTTTTGGATCTATGCATTGAAGTCCAACCTCAAGAGTTGCTGTGCTTTGATCTAAGAGAATGTCTCTAAGTTCTGTGGTGTGGAGAATAGTTTTAATTAGTTAATTACAGTCGGTTTTTTTTTTAATTTTTTTCCTTTTTATGCGTTCTTGTTTAGGTCAAAAAGTCAAAACTTTTCATTATGAGCAAAAATAAATCATATAAAAAAACAAACATTATTGAAATAATATAAAAATATAATTATAAGGCATCTCAAAACTTAAGAAATTTCAGGGTGTAGATGAAGAAATTAGCTAAAATTATTAATTGACGACTGCAAATAAAAAGATTGATCGTGGCATGGGTTGGAAAATTGTATAATATCGGGTGGTATGTGCTATTGGAAATCATATAAACGAAACAAACGTTACTGAAACAATATCAAAATAATATATTTATTTAAAAATCTCAAAACTTAAAAGTAGATGAAAAGTTTAGTAAACATTTTATTGTCAAATAAAAAGAATAATCTTGCCATGGGTGGGAAAATTGTACAATATCAGGTGTTATATATTTAAAAGCTTGATGGTTTTAACCAACAATTCTGCACAGCACTTCGTAAGATTTGAGTGCATGTTCAGACCCGTCGAACGAAATGTAGCAGCATCCGTGACTGGGGTGCACCTAAAACAGAAAAATTACTATTTACGCTCGAAGAAACAGTTGGATACATTTTTCTTCAATCTAGCAACACTAGTATTGAAAATGTCGATATCAGCCGATCGATTCTGTAAACATCTCACCGTGAAAACTTAGGTGAAGTGATCTTAGAGTGAGCTGTCAATAGTGTCAATCGCTAGCATTAGTTGGAATGACAGCTCACTCCACGCTCACTTCACCTAAGTTTTGACGGTGATATGGTTACAGAATCGCACTGCTGCTTTCTGGCAGGTTGCGTTGTACAGACGCCAGCACATCAAGCTACTACAATCTGTCAAATTTCTTTAATAGATTTTCCACTTTATCGCTAAAGCATTAAGGTTCAAGGTTGATTGGGAAAATTTGACAGTTTCGGGTAGCTTGACCTGCTGGCGTCCGTACATACGACTTGCTCTCATCATGTACGACGAGATGCGATGTTGATGTAATATACATATAATTGACCCATATCGGAAAATTCAGCAAAGTATGTACATTAGGTGCATGCATCATCGGGAATCGATAACCGACTCCCGGCCACCGTAGGCGCGGGCTTGCGGGCGGCGAGCAATGGGTAGGTCGCCGCCCGCGGGTGGACAGCGCGTTGTGTTCTACACGCGCCTCAAAGAGACGTCAGCACAAAGTGATGGGGGGTCCGCTAGGACCGATGCCTGCCAGGATCGCGGGTTGTTCGAAAGAGTTACCGTAGCCCCTGGTACAGGCAACTGAAGGTATACTGGTGGGTTTTAGTCAGTAAAAGTCTGACACGCTCTCCCGCTCCGCCCAGACTGGGAGAAGTTATTTGATGACTTCCCACCCACAAAAAAAAAAACAGAGCATGCATCACAAACAATAACAGTGTACATGAATTTCTGGGTTCCATCATAGACCTCATCCATCGTTTTCCACCAGGCTAGAACAAGGTCAATTCAAGTCATTATTAAAACCCGTGTGTCATGTTATTTTGCTTATAATTTCCTCAAGTGAAATTAAGATTTAGAAATTATGGGACAAATAATTTGACAAGTAATGTTATTCAGATATTATTCATTAGGATAAGTACTGAAACAAAAAAAAAAAACAAATTAATACTTTAAAATGACACAGTCGGTTATTCTATATACCTATTTATGATTTCGCTTTACATAGTACGTATGATCATCTCAATGTGAGATATAAGTAAAGGTCCTTGTTTATAAAAGAAATACTAGTAATCTAGAAAATACTCGTATAAGTAAGTCTGATTGCTTGGAGGGGCACCCTGGGGAGGCCTTCAGCTTTGAACATTAATCGACTGATGATAAATTGATAAATGCTGATGAAGATAAAAGATGAGTCCATAAAAGAACTTACTTTGCCGGGCGTCAGAGATTTCTTGTAATGAACACGTCCAATGTAAAGCGGTTCACCATTGTGGTCGTTGCCAGCTGATACGGCTCTTACTGGGACTTGTCCGTCGCTGCAGTGCACCCAACGTACTGCGTGAGGTGGACAACACAACACCTGAAGACAACAGTCACTTTGTAATATAATAATTAATAACATAACATTACCCGAACGAATAATCATAGGAAGAAAGCAGCTGCTGAGTGCAGATTTCGTCAGTGATTCTCATTTTTTAACAGACTTCAAAAAAAGGAGGAGGTTCTCAATTCGGTGGAATCTTTTTTTTTAATGTTTGTTACCTCAGAACTTCGTTATTTATAAACCGATTTACGATTTTTTTTATAATAACTCCCAGTCCCTGATATTTACATAGCAAGCAGTGATATACGCATTAGTGTGGTGTAAGTACAACAAAAGACACTACAAAGTGAAAAATAACTTTTCACACCACCTGCTCGAAAATGTCAAATTATATGTCAAGCAACCTTAATCTAAAGTGAGTCATTAGTGGCCGGGGGCACAGCCGGTCAATAATGTTGTACTGGATTTCATTATGACCCGCTGGTCAATAATGTGATTTGAATTTGGAATCTCACGTGCTCAGCTAAATTGGCAGTATAGTACTAACAAACACCCTTTGGTGCCAGAAAGAGGAAAGCTATTCTCGATACCCTTACTACGCGTGGATGATATTCTCGATTTCCTACAAAATCATAACGACTGCTTCTTCATATCGTTGCCATGTTTTCGAAGACATAATATTGTAAGAATAATTAGATAACTACGAACCATTTTTTAAAAGGAATGGAATAACATTAAAACTGGCATTAATAATAACAAATACCGTACCGCGCCGTAATACCGTAATAGTAATTGGCTGTAACATTAGTTAATTTATTTTAAGTAAACTGCGCAAAGATTGCTGTGGATTTTGTGAATAAATAAATAAATAATAAAACCTATCTATACTACAGTCGATTTATCACATTTTATCAAAAATACTCTATTTTCACGAGCGTCTCCAATGACGTTCTAAATTCAAAATGCATACAGCCAATCATCCAAAACCATTCTACCAGCCCTGTATAAAGCTTAGTTTACACAAACGCCACTTCCATGAGAGTGATATCAATAGACACGACAAAACCGTAGAAGAGACTTTTTTTTTTGAAAACCGAATTGTTCATGTCTTGGCTACTTATTGGTAGACGCAATAAAGGCGCGAACTTTTGGCATTTAAACTTTAAATTTATCAACAAAGTATTATAAAATGTCGAGTGATGAAAGTGATTGTACTCCTGAATTCATTACAACCGAAGCTAATAATATTTCCAATGATTTACTGCCGTACTATGGCTATTATTTTCTCACAGTAGGTGTAAAAAGTAGAGTATCCTCCTCTGGACTAAAGGTGTCTTTGCCTTGGGCTAGCTTGAATCCCTCGCTGCATTCAGGATTTTTGTATTAACTCCCTCGCTTCGCTCGTGAGTTAAACTCTTAACTCCCTCGCTTCGCTCGTGAGTTAAATCCCGAATCCTTTATTGCGCTCGAGATTCAATATGACGCCCGTGACATAAGACACAACTTTAGCCCCTCGGTGCATAATCTACTATTAATTTCGGGAGTCGGTGGCAATCAACGAAAATGCGAACCCAACGACACCGACTTTCGAAATTAAAGTTATTTTTCACTTTGTAATATATTTTTGGAAGTCGGTTGTTTTTATTTTGTATAAAAGATTTTATAATTTTCAAATAAATAACAGCTTGGTCTTGATATTATGAAAACTCTCGAATCCTCAAAGACTAGATTAGAAGGACTTTTCTATTATCTGTTTACGCATGTATCTACTGTTATAATTCAAGGGCTTTGTCTTTATTTATCATTATGTGAAGTATTTGTACTGCCATTTTAGTCACAATTATATGTGAATTACGTACTTCAAAGTTATGTACGGGGACTTCTTTACAACCATGCGGCACATAAGCGGAGCGATGTTTTATGGCCAGTTTCCCCGGAATTAACTCTCCGCTGAGGTGCGACCTGATGATGCAGAGGGGACTGCCATCCCAACCTTCCTTGCCAGCTACGTAAGCTTTATCCCTCAGTGAAGAAACGGTCGATGTTGTAGCTGGTATCCATTTAATAGGATCTGTAACGAAAAATTAACACTTGTTGATCATGTAATCACAATATACTAGAAAAGTTTTGCACAGCAGAAGTTAAAAACAAGCAATCAAGTATGACTGTTTGTCATTTTTAACCCCCGATGCAAAAACGACGGGGTGTTATAAGTTTGACGTGTCTGTGTGTGTCTGTCTGTAGCATCGTAGCTCCCGAACGGATGAACCGATTTTGATTTTGTTTAAAAGGTGAATTAGTCGGGAGTGTTCTTAGCTATGTTTGATGAAAATCTGTCCAAGATGGTCGCCGCCACAAAATGGCGCATTACATACTTTTTCACAACTCCCTCAATATGGGTATCAAATGAAAGGGCTTGACTAGTAGAATACCATTTCAAATCCAAGATGGCCGCCATCACAAAATGGCGAATTTCAAAAAACCTGATTAAACACCAAATTATCTAAATCTTAAAATTATCGAAAGTCGGAGCAGACTGGGAGAAGTACGCCATCAAGCGCTATGGCTCCAGAACTGGAGAGACCGTCGAAATCGCAAAACTATATTCCGTTTTAGTTCTGCTGGTTTTCAAGCCAACATTCTCCAGCTTCTGTTGCCATTTCTCCAATCTGCTCTGGATCTCAGGTCCATCTTCACCGATGAGAACAATATCATCGGCAAACAACATGCACCAGGGTGCTTCCTCCTGGATGTCCGACGTAAGAGAGTCCATAATCAACAGGAAGAGGTAAGGACTTAAAGCCGATCCCTGATGCAAGCCTACAGCCACACTGAACTCGTCGGTATAGCCAGCAGCCGACCGGACGTAGGTACGAGATTGACTGTACATAGCACGAATTAACTCTACATACTTCCCGGGCAAACCTTTCTCTTTCAAGGCCCACCACAGCACATCACGAGGTACCCTATCATACGCTTTCTCCAGATCAATGAACACCATGTGCAAGTTCTTATGTGCACGTCTGTACTTCTCGCACAATTGGCGGTGTGCAAAAGTGGCGTCCATTGTTCGTCGAACTGGCATAAACCTAAACTGGTTTGGGGTAATCTCACTCTACTTTCGCAATCTTTTCTCTATTACTTTCTCTCATACCTTCATACTATGTGACATGAGCTTTATCCCTCGATAGTTTGTTGTAGTCCTAGTTTGTTGTACATCACCTTTATTCTTGAAGATGGGCACTAGTGAACTATTGCACCATTCTTGTGGGGTCCCTCCTTCATGCAACAACTTATTGAAGAATAAAGTCAGCCACATACATCCATCTTCTTTTAAACACTTCCATACTTCTACTGGTATATCATCTGGGCCCATAGCCTTCCCATTTTTCATACCTTGAACTGCCTTTCTTACTTCATCCATTCTAATTTCTCTCACCAAACCCATATTTACTTGCACCTCTTTGAGCACACCATTCCATTTATTCTCTTCGTTCATTAGTTTTTCAAAATAAACCTTCCGTCGTTCTTTTATTTCGCCATCTTTGGACAGAACCTTACCAGCGTCATCTTTCATACATTTAATGTTAATTATATCTCTCGTTCTCCTTTCTCTTGCTTTTGTAATCCGGTTGAGCTCCTTCTGGCCTTTAGGGCTGTCCAGTGAGTCATACTATCATTCCCGTTTTCTATACCCTGCCATTCTTTAAACGCAATTTTCTTTTCTCTAAGCATCTTTTGCACATCTTCATTCAACCACCATGTATCCTTTTATATCATACCTTTCCCTTTCGATTCTCCAAACACATCGTTTGCTACGCTTCTTATACAATCCGCCATCTCTTTCCAACATTAATTCACAGATTTTCCTTCCATATCCTTAATTTCAATCATCTTATCTACCACTTGACTCTTTAACATACTGGCACATTCCTCTTTTTCTATCATACGCCATCTTTTGGGCGGGGGCTGTTCCTTGTTCTTACTGGACGAGACACTGAATTTTACCTCCACTAACATCAGTCTATGTTGTGAGACTAAGTCTTCACCTGGGAGCACTTAAGGTAGGAAGCGCTTACTGACAGACCCTTTACTAGGCAATGTAAGCCAATGTTAATTGTATATCTGTTGGTGTTCTTATTAATTACGTTAATATAAATGTGAATTATCCAATGTCGATCATACCTAAAGTCAATCGGAGTCAAAGTCATTCAGTTTGGTTGAGCCGTGCATATTGTCATAACCGCATAACCGAAACTACTAGAACTAATATGTACCTTCAACAATAGTGACAACTGGCGGCGGTTGCGGTGTCTGTTGGTAGATGTAGTTGGTGACGTACTGAGGCTGGGCGGGTTCTGGTGGCGGCTGTGGCGGCGGGGGCTGGTACACCGGCATCATCACTGGTGTCGGCACGTACGTGTATGACCCACCGGGTGGATGACCATGACCAGTGTAGTACGGCGGAGGTGGCCCGTGCGGAGGATCTAAGTTAAGAAAAAAGTGGCATAAGGAACTATGTTATTACATTTTTTTTAAATTTTGATTGTTTGATTGATTGATTTTAGTTGCATTAGTGAAGAATTCATCGATTCTTAGGGCTACATTGACAAAAGATGATTTGATCCTGATGAAATCCATAGGGAATTTCGTGTCACTGGACTTTGATGTAATATTTGCTAATAAATTGATAGGCATACCTACATTTATGTTGTTGATTGTGGTTTGCATCAAACAATAATTAATAGGTACCCTCATTAGGTTAGAGATATGAAAAGAAGTTTCGATTTGCTCCGTTCAATCAATCTACGTATCAGAAAAGAAATGTTATTCATTCTTTATCTCAAATAGCGGTATCACCCATAGTTAGATATTAATTAGTATACTGTAGATTCATACTTTTAAAGCTAGTATAGATATTTAAAAGATACTTACTGTGGGACATAGTGGTAATTACTTTGTATTTTACAAAATAAACAATATACAGAACTGTCTGTTTCACAGGTGTTCAAAACCTCACTGGAAACTTCAGTTGTTTATCACTTATTTGTACCAATCATCTGATTGACTGCCTTATCATATCGGTTTGAACTTAAAACATTTCATGATAAGATATAATGGTTTTCCACTTGGACACAATAATGTACTGAAATATTTGTTTAATTGCAGGTACCGGGATTTTCATAAGAAAATTAGTCGTAAATAAAACTGTATCTTTTAATTTGACTGCAGGGATATGCCCCTTTGTGTCAAAAAAAGACAGCTTCGTGTGCCAGCTAAACACCACACAATGACCAAGTAAACTACCTAATATCAACAGCACCAACGAAAGATCCCTGTAGCACTCCACAACTTTAAACACTCATTTTCCTAACAAAACCCCACAAAAGTATGTTCAAGTAATTAATTAATTTAATATTAACTTAAAATACATAACAAAAACTTGTTCTTATGAGTAAACAAGAGTCTATAAATATCATTATATTTTTCAGAACATTTCTATGCTTCTTGAATGCCAGTGTGAAAACGTAATTTCTTAGAAACTAACGGAGGTTTATCCTGATCCTGAAATGCCTCGTCTATCTATAGGTTTTCTATCTACATATCATAAAATAGAAACGAAATCTAAACAGTACATTAAATATAGTTTTAAGATTTTTTGTCTGATTGTCTGGATGTATGTTCCGGGTTGGCACAAAAACTACTGAATAGATTCTACCAGACCTGTAACCGCATAGACTATAATTATCACGCTATTTACTACGGGGGATTCGCAATATTTCTCCTGATTGAGACTTTTTTGTTTAAATGTAAGTTTCTATGTATTAGTATTTATTCCTTTATTTTATACTTATTGTCTAGCTATCTATCCCTTCATCCTAAGGTTGCTGGTAGAAAATGTCTGTAGCATTAAGTCCGCCTTTGTACATTTTTTACTAGTGCATAAAGTTTTAATGAATAAATAAATAATTACTAAACAGCATGAAGATAAGTACCATGGACAGTAGAGGGTTCAAGGATACCCGCTTTTTTTAGTAATTTCCAAATTTGTTTAATTGAACATTCGTGTAAAATTGTTGAACTGCTGCAAATGGTATTATAATTACATTTTGATGTCTTTTCAATATCGGTTTTTGAAGAGCTCGTTCGTTTGAGAGTCTCGTTCCATATTTTGTGAATGGTTGTATTCATTATAGTGGTGTCTTGTGGCTGAAAAAATTATGTTCTACGCTTATTTCCGCCCGTTTAACTTAATTTGCAATATTTTTGGGTTACCCAAACCTACAATAACGGCTAAAGGAGAATCGCTCAAGATAAACTTGTGGCTCAAGCTCTGGTCTTTAATAGTCGCTACAGTCTTGATTAGCAGCTATTCATTTGCAATACATAAAATACTTGATTTTGACGTAAAAAAAGAAATGGAAGTAATATCTGATATTATAGATTTAGTTGTAAATATTTTAATTTTAATCGTAAACCTTATTAACAGTGAAACCATATGCAGGAGTATGCATGAAATGTTAGATAATATTTTCAATGATTTAAATATTAATAGTAATATCTTGAAGTTATTCGCTTACAAGATGTATTTGTTGTATTTTACACCGATGGTGATATTCATTATTCTAATTGCAATGGAAATTGTGAATAAACATCCTCCATTTATTCTTTTGATAAGAATACCAACGTTTTTATCAATTATGCATTTAATCATGCACTTGTATTTGTTATCGGCACTCATAAAAGTGATTAATAATCAATTGTCTAGAATATTAATTTATAATGACAATGTACCTAATATGATTTTCAAAGAGAATATGGGAATGAGACGAATTATTCAGTACATTTTTAGCCCTAGTATAGAATTTATCGAAGTAGATGATCTAGCACAATTTGATTTAAAACTTCTATGTAAACTGTATGACGATTTAAGCACTTGCGTTCATCTTTTGGAGAAATGCTACGGTTTACAGGTAAGGTCTGATTGAATGACAACCTGTTTGAATGAGAATTTACATCCCGTTCTTAATGAGATTTGTGCCTGTTGTATCTAATTGAAAGAATTTCAATATATATTACTTAAATAATTGAATACTATTAAGCATAAAGCATAAAATAAAAATTAAAACAACATTTCTATATATCTATATTAGAAGAAATTTTATAAATGAGTCTATTATAATATTTCAAAAAACATACAGAATGGAACAAAAATAATAACTAACAATATACAGGGTGGCAGGGACATCAACACGCAACCAGTACATGATTCCACGCAACCAGTACATGAGTCTGAACCTGCGTTTAAGTTTCTCGTCGGTTTAATAACCAAAAAAGAACCAGCTGTTCCTTACATTTTGACCGCGTATGTATTGCATTTTTCTATGAAACAGCAAATTTTTTTTGATAACCGCCGAATAGTTTCTACTGTACGTACTATTACGTACGTCTATAATAATGTGCTGAATTCATGGTTACAGTTTGCGCGTCAATGTGCCCGCCACCCTGTATAATAAAAAAATAGTCAATTTTACTATCCTAAAACACCCTTTTAGGGACAACCTGTGCGCAGGGCACGCCGCGACAGCGATAAGACCCCTCTTTGAGGAGTGGCTAGAGAGGCGCCACGGCGCCCTCACCTACCGCCTGACGCAGGTCCTCACCGGACACGGAAGTTTCGGGAGGTTCCTGCACATCATCAGGCGGGAGGAAACGCCCGGGTGTCACCATTGCCAGGATCGCCCAGAGGACACGGTGGAGCACACGGTGGAGGTCTGCCCCGCTTGGGCACCGCCGTGTCCTCGTAGAGGCGATCGGCAGCGGCGGTGGCCTCTCGCGCCCGGCCCTGGTGCAAGCCATGGTCCGGAGCGAGAGGGAGTGGGAGGCAGTCGCCTCCTTCTGCGAAGCAGTCATGCTAGCGAAGGAGGTGGCGGGACGGATGAGGGAGAGAGCCTCCCGTCCCAGCCGCCGCGGGAGACGCCCCGGGCGTCGGGAGTAGAGTGACGACTACCGGCCACCGTAGGCGCGGGCCTGCGGGCGGAGAGCAATGGGTAGCTCACCGCCCGATCAGGACCAGGCCCGTGCCGGACGGCGCGTAAGTGTTCCACGCGCGCCTCAAAGAGATGTCAGCATAATCCGAGGGGCTCCTTAGGGCCGAAGCCTGCCGGGTCAGCGGGATTGTCCGAAAGGGTTACCGCTACCCCGGAACATAAAGGGCGAAGGAAGGAGCATGGGTGGGTTTTAGTCAGTAAGAGTCTGACACTCCCTTCCGCTCCACCCAGAGCGGGAGGGGTCACTTGATGATTTCACACCAGAAAAAAAAAAAAAAGGGACAACCTGTTTAAATTCAAAAACAGCCCTCCACCAATCGGTCACCGATGCTCGCTCGTTCGTAAAAAATAACTAAGTATTTCGCTTATACCTTCGTCGTAATTTCTTTGTTGTTTCTTTTTAATTAAGTAGGTACTTCATTTGTTTTATTCACTGAATGATGTAGTCGATGATTATGGTCATCTAATGAGTTTATGGTTGCATCATCTAAAATTTTAAACTATGAACTGCAGAACACATAAATAAACAACCACCACAGAGATAATTTAATCATTTATGAGAGAGAGAGATTATTTATCCAACAACTATTTTGCCGATTATGGCCCACTCCCTCTCACAGAGAGGATGCCTGTGTCCCAGCAGTGGGAACGTTAATAGGTTGATTATGCTTATGCTATGAGAGAGGAAAACAAGATTTATCAAAACTGTGGACAGTGGCACATCAACATCCTGCAATGATACTTATGGCAATGAGTTTCTTTTCGACTTTTTGTAATATTCATATTTGATTACAGATTTTCTTATCGATCTGGTTGATGTTCACAAGTGGAGTGGTTGGAGTGACAGTGATAGTATCCCATCAGGTACTAGTATAGGTTCTGATATTTTACTTATCAACTAGACTAGATTTATTGCTAACTGTATAGGTTCTGGAATCGTTGTCTGCTAAAGTCGACCTTGTGTAGTGCAGGCTGGTAATGAAATAACTCAGGACCCTAATTCACTATGACCACTCAATGATTCCTTACTTCGAAACCACGTCAATTCCTTAGGTAAGCACGCCAATTTGGCGTTCATTTCGCGCGGTTTCGGTGATTGTGTCATAGAGAATACGGTTCTTGGTTGCATTCGAACAGTCAAGCGAGTTTAGCTTTCAATTTTTTGTATTGTGATTTTGTTTGGAAGAAGGAGTGATAATATAGCCCGGGTGATGTAAACACGTTCGCAGAAAATATAACGTATGATTTTATCAGATACCCCTGCTACAGTACCTATTCTGTAAAAGGCCCTTAGGCACCTGTCTCACCGCCGGCGCCGCCACGGCATATCCTAGAACCAAAAATTGGAAGACATATGATATCTACCAACCCGCAGTGGCACTCGTGGTGACCTACAGCCCACTTCCTCTCACCGAGAGCCTCTCGCTCTCCGAGGTCTCTCGAGGCCTCCTATCGCCGAGATGAGGCCTGTGTCACAACAGTGGGAACATTAGAGGCCGATTATGGCGCTCCACAATTTTGTAAAATAATTTAAGTCCTTTTCAACACTTACTGTCACTTCGACCTGAAACGGATAGGTATCAGCCCTGGGTTTCTTTTCAGGATATCGTTTAGCATGTCAGTTTTATTCACATTATCTTCTTTATTTCAGGAGTCTCTTAAATGGCTGGTGATTGTTAAGAGCGTTTTGCCCTTCTTCTGGTGTTTCATCGGATGCTACATTAACGACCAAATGAGTAAAGAAGTTGACCAGACCATCACACTTATCATCAAGTGCTTGATAGACTTCAGATGTGGTACGTATGTTAATTTCAGTAAACTAAGGCCTTGGAGTTTGTCGAAGCAACTTTTCAAAACTGGGTAGGTATGCACGACGACATATCAAGCATATTGTATGAAAAAGAGGTCAGCTAAAACTGGAAATTTCTAGCTTGATAAAATATGTCGTCGTGTGTACAGACGCCAGCAGGTCAAGCTACCCGAAACTGTCAAATTTTCCCAATCAACCTTGAACCTTAAAGATTTAGAGATAAAGTTGAAAATCTATTAAAGAAATTTGACAGATTGTAGTAGCTTGATGTGCTGGCGTCTGTACATCAATTTTGGTGCTATTTGGTTCAGTTTCAATGGTGATAATTGGACATGGAGTAGGTGCCGTATTATGACGGCTTTAAGCCATCATGATTCTAGTGTAAGAAAGAGACGGAGCTACATGACTGATAGCACCATCTCTTTTTCGCACCGGTATCATTATGGCATTAAAGAGGTAGTGAGTTTATAATGATATAGGAGGTAATTTTCTGAACTACTGATCCGATTTCGAAAATTCTTTCACTTATGGGAAGTTTGCGAGTGTCATAGGATATATTTTATGTTGAATAACAAAATTTCACGCGGACGAAGTCGCGGGCTGCAGTTAGTAATTTATAATCACAAACCCTTTTATTTATAAACGTTGCTTAAAGTTCAGTAGTAATTAGCAACTGTGGAGTAATTGTGTAACACACTATCAGTAGCAAAGGCTTTCATATTGACAGTTCAAAAACATTCATTGCGTCATTTACGTTACTGAGTTGACAAATTTTGCGAACATATGAAGCAATGGATTAGCAATATCCTTCAAAATGATTCATATTGAGATTGTTACGCAATTAGGATGCTGTCTAAACATATGTACATTGTTGACGTTTAAACGATTCTTAATTTTAAGCAACGTTTACAGTAAACCCTTAAAACTTGGTTTTGGTTGTAAAACTTTCAGATCTTTACCAACTTAATTCATATTTTACTTTCAGTTCAGTCAAGGAAGCCGGTTTTGGAAACATTTAAAGAGCTGGTCAGCAATGATCGTCTCCAATTTACCGCGTGCAGTTTGTTCGAATTAAGTTACTCTATGTTACTTGGCACTATGCTTAACGTCCTTACTTACAGTATTATATTAATCCAGATGATTTAGACCATGTTAATTCTACATAAAATAAGATTTGCCGTGTTTGATCATGTTGTTTTGCGTGACGTTATTAAACAGTTTGAAATATTATCTCTTTGATTGAGTTTTATTGGTTTAAGCAGCCCTACGAAGAATGTGGGGTAGGAACTAGAAATTACACAAATTTTATCTCATTAAATAATAACCATAATTTATTAGAGATTCTACAATAAAACTTTAAACAACACAATTTAATTATTTAAAATTAAGTATAATAATTAATATTAATTTAATCTCTCTTTCAATCCTACCTCCACTCTTTTATAAATTAAAATATAAACATGTTTTTGATTTTCATGTATTTAGAACAGTAGCACTTGGTTGACATCTATATCTGATTGATGCGTCGAAAACATTTTCTCTAAATGGAAAATTTATCTCGCCAGGGTTTTCCCAAAATTTCACGTTATGTTGTGTGGTTTTCCAACTATTCACAGATATCAGTGTTATTTTCTTAGCTGTCGTTTTATTCATTTATCAGATATAAGCTAACAGTTTGCACCAAATCGCTTATATCTATGCGAATTCTACAAAATTAGGTACTTACATTAAAACATCTTAAACCAAAAAAAAAAAATATAATAATAATGACTAAATACAAAAAAAAATGTACCTGTATGTTCAGTAATATACGTTACGTATCTTCATGGTGAATAGATCAGCAGATAGTCTGCTAGACCCATGGACATTATTATCTGGAGCACTAGAGATTCCTTTCATCATCATCACTTCAGCCGAAAGACGTCCATTGCATACAGATTTTGGCTTCGCCCAAACACCGCCACTTTAATCGGTTTTGTGCTTCTTAGATCATCCAGCGAATTCCTGCAGCCTTTACAAGGTCATCGGTCCATCTTGTGGGATGTCCCTTCTAACGCTACGTTTTCTGGTACGCGGTGGCCACCAGAGGTTCCTTTCATAACTTTTCTATCGTTTGTTGTTTGTCATGAAATATAAAATTTATTCAACGATCAACTCAGCTTATCGCAGTCCACTGACAGATAGGCGTCTCCCACATTGCACCACAACGACCGCTTTTGCGCCTTCCACGTCAATACTTCCTACGGCTCCTTTTTCAGGTACTCTTGTCCATCAAGCCGGGTTCAACTATGTTTGTTGATTCACGGACTTCACTGGAGGACTCGGCTTCTCCAGCGGATATTAAACAACTACGCCAATCCGCAGATACTGTTGTCATGAAAATGACTTATCTGGCACTGTGTCAATCAATTTTGGTTTATTGTGTCTCGTCTCCTGGGGCGGGGCAGCGAAATCTCACTATATTCTGATCGAACGTGCGCAGAGAGCGGTTATTAAGGTGTGCTGTTTCAAGCCAAGACTTTATCCCACCGTCAAGCTCTATGAATATTGTCAAGTCTTTACTGTTAGGCAATTGTTTGTACTGGGGCGTCCTGGGGCGGGGCAGCGAAATTTCACTATATTCAGATCGAACGTGCGCAGAGAGCGGTTGATAAGGTGTGCTGTTTCAAGCCAAGACTTTATCCCACCGTCAAGCTCTATGAATATTGTCAAGTCCTTACGGTTAGGCAATTATTTGTACTGGCCACTGCTATTATATAACATGCTACTTCTAACTATTCTCAACAAACCAATCGCCGTAACCATATAGTTAGCTACTCCTCTTAAAACTTCTTTCAGTCATAGATTTTTTATTTCCCTTGGACCCGATATTTACAATAAATTAAACCGAATTCTTTCCCTGCACTCTTTGAACAAGCATAATTTTAAAATCGCTCTACAAGCCTGGCTACAAAGCCAAACATATACTGCCACAGAAGCTCTCTTTGACGTATTAGTCTAATCAGACTCATCCACTAACACTCTCTCTAACACACACGCACACACACACAGAGACACACACAAAATTATATTCATAAAAACCTCCCAACATACTTTTACTTTTTAATCGTTTTTGTATTTAGTTTTACTCAACTAAGCTCAATCATTGTTTGAAACTTTTCTTACTTGCTGTGATATCAGATGTAAGCTATCAAATATGTAACCATAAACAAATGGGGACCTGGTGACCTGTATTACATGTGTTACTACCTACCACAGGCACCAGCGATCTACAACCACAAAATCGTCAGCTATTTCTCGTGTGTAAAATATTGTTTGTATTGTTTTTTTGGCTTGTGATGAGAAATAAACACTTTTATTATTATTCCTTTATTTCAATATAAATACATATATATAATATTATTATTATTATTTGTTATTCTTGATCCTTCAACATACATTGCCAGCTGCTGGCTTGCAGCATTCAGTTTTCTAACTATGTCAGTGTTTCCGGTTCCTTTACAACTTGATAATATTTCGTTTGTTTTAATCTTTTTTTTTAATGTTATAAACTAGTGCTTGACTGCAATCCTGCCTGGTGGAAAGCAGTGTTGCAATCGTAGATGGTGAAGCGCACTAATTTATTATGAGTCTATTCACTCTAGCCTTGAAGACACTTAAATTATAATCGGACGGGAAGACCGCTGCAGGCAAATTGTTCCAGTCCTTCGATGGACGCGGTATAAACGACGAGGCGAAACACTTCGTCCGGATCGTAGCGGTGTCAACAACGTAAGGGTGGAAATTCGCCGTACGACGGGTTGTCCGATGACTGAACGATGATGGCGGAATATAATCCCGATGTAAATATTTAACGTTATTAATAGCTTAGGTACACAAACTATAATCCATAGCTCTGTTCTGTTATACTCTTTGACGATCCTTCGAACTATCAGGTGGCCCGTAAGGTCTCTCATATGGAGGAGGACGGTACGGCTTCTGTTCCTTCTTTTCACCTGGTCCGGACATAACTGAAACAAAATTAAAATAAGGTTATTGATTTGACTATACATCTATCGATATCCGTGATATCTGTACTAATAATAAAGCTGAAGAGTTTTTTTGTTGTTTTGCACTAGTGATGCTTCATCCACTGTCGGTTGACCTGGTCATGCTACATTTGTTTTTTTTAGTACATCATCACATAACATGTTAATTGACAGCACATTTCCTTATTAGACTTCCTTAATTCCTTATTGGCTGTATAGTCTTCTTCTTTTCGTGTCACTGAGTACTCTTCTTCGATATTTTATAGCTGTGCCCCGCGGTTTCACCCGCATAAGTTTTGATCCTGTGGGAATATCGGGATTAAACAGTGTGTCAATATGACAAAGTTTGTTGGTGATATCAGAGCAGTCAAAGTTGTTATTACATATTATGCCATGCAGCATCACAGCCATAAGTAGGGCGTGGCTGGACTCTAAGCCTAGGAGTTTGTATTGTTTTAGTAGTTGTGCGTACGATAGTTTTGAACGGTAGCATTTATAGTGAATGGAGCGTAATTGTTTTTTTTACCATTTCAAGCCTTTGGTTATATTTATCATATAGAGGACACGATATTGGGGCTGCGTATTCCAATTGGGAGCATATTAAGGTTGTATACAAGATTATAAACGTATGCGGTCGTTTGAAATCAATTGAGCATCGCATAACGAAACCATATATATGCTTTGTTAATAATGTTATCAATGTGAAGGTTGAAATGCAATTTTGAGTCAAGTGTCACTCTTAAATCACGAATATGGTCAACTTTTTTAAGAGTAGTGCCTTGTAAAGTGTAACAGTATTTAATTAGATTTTAGTTTTTTGGGAATGACATTGCGTTGCACTTGGGTAAGATGTTGATACGTATATATTGGGTAATAGGTTGGTCGTTTGTGTAGATGTTAAAAAGCATTGATGCCAACACACTGCCCTGAGGAAGACCGTTCTTTTACCTTCGCCATCTACTCTTACCAGACTGAAAGCAAACCTGGAAACAGCGGTTGAGTAGAAGTTCGCTTAAAATGTTTACGAGACCTTCGTCGTTAGTAAGGGTGCTCACTTTGGTAAGTAGTCTTTTGATGTTAATTGTGTCGTAAGCTGCTGAGAGATCAACATATACAACACCACTGACTGACTCTGTTGACCTCGTATCCATCCTTCAAATATTTAGTTAATCGAAGGACTTGGCTGTAGCAGGATTTGCTATGATTTGCTATGTAAGTCTAGTTTAGCGGGCACCCTTCTTCGCGTTGAGAATATGATGACTTTAACAATCCCACGGCGTCAGTCAGTCAGAATTCGAGGGTTAATACACATGAAAATCAATAACTTTTAAGACTTTACTTATGAAACACGTTTGAGTATGGGGTTAAAAACAATACCTACAAGAGTACAAATCTCGACTTAAAAAATTGAGTTCGCGAGCAAAGAAATCATGGCACGATACATAAAATAATCCTATAAAATCTCGGAAATTTGTTGCCTACATGGTTATGTTTACCTTCTTGGTAGAAGCTCCACGTTAAACAGTTAGTTATTTACTAAATCTCTTGTGATGTTTGTAGTTTATAAATACAGATATAGCAAGATAACATCTGTCCGCATTTTATCTTGAAGGGTTATCTGTAAAGAAAAAGTTTCACGCACTTGGGTTTCCCTGATCTTCAAATGACATAAGTTGAATGATTACTCATCCATGGGTTTCCTTATTTTGGTATAAAATAAATGTCGCAGTTATATTGCTGAAACAGGTCTATTAGAACACTGACTTTGTAAATTATTATTTACAAAGTCAGTGTTCTATCTCTTATAATTCATTAATGTACAGCGCGGCACATCGAGCTACTACAATCTGTCAAAGGACATGAACAAAAAAGTACATTCCATGTACACATACATAGTAAATAATATTGCATATTAAAAATAGAAAAATGAATTAATACGTAGTTTTTAACCTCTCTGAACTCGTCAGTTTTTATTTCAAAATATTTAGTAATGCAAGATGAATTCAAAGTTCCCTTTGTCAACGTCCGCCATAGTGGACCATAGAGAAAGATAAATATAAAATTAAAATTACGGAAATTTTTGTTAGAGAGAAAGTCTCGTGGAGTCGCGTACGCTTTTCGTTCAAAAATTAGAAAGTAAGTATTCATGGTGATAGGTAAGTATAGTCACTGAATTCATGACCAAAATTATTTAGGCGCACCGTTTCTTTCATTCATAGAAATAATAAAAAAAATATTAATTGCCGTCTCTGTGTATTCTAAGGTCTGTGATTTTGACTAGTCGCAGTTTCATAGTTCGTAAGTTGTTCGCCAGATGGCGCTAGTAATTTTCACGAAGTATTGTAGAGGTGCGGTGCGGCAAAGAGGGAACGAATGCTCAAGGTTATTTGGTCAGGGTACAGCCTTAATGGGCGTTCCATACCATGCATACTACTTGTAGACATGTGATGTGGACGACAAAATGCTCATATTAGGAATATTTTATTCTTACGAAACTATCTTCATTGGTATTTGTTGCATTTAATAAAATTATCTTTTCGTAATATTGATGCGTACGATGGTTTTTCTTTATATTTCACACAAAAAAAATTAAAACGGAACGCGTTTACTTGTTTGACAATGTGCATTGTCTATGTCGAATGTCAATGTAATGAAATATGTAATGTTATTGCATATTCTTCATTGCGTACCTACTGTGTTTGTGTTTTTGCGAAAATTCCTATTTTGACCCCTGCTTATTCCTACGGACTGATACCATCTACCACTCAATTACCTTGCTATTAACACTGGACTCTGATTTGCATTGCGTTTCGGATTTGTTTTGTGGATCAATATGAGGTGCATCAACTGCGGAATAGCCATGCAAAGTTTGCAGAGGCATCTCATATCCTCGCTTTCTGCACACCATCAAACAAGACTTTCGCGTTGGATAACCAATGCTCAAACCGAGGACCTTCATTTAGATGGCCATCACTTTGTTTAAATGCTTAATAATATTAAAACCATATCAGTTATACGTAATAATTTAAATTCACAACTGTTCGCTATTTTAAAGCGCCTTTAAGTGTTTTCATAGCGAAATTATAATCTATACACCTTATTGCTAGCGATCTGATTAAAAGGTTTAATGAAACTGTTTTTTGTCTAGTCTGTTGTAATGACAAGTTCTCTGAGTTTTTTTATTTATAGCAATTTAATGAGCAAATATTCACGAATATAAAACACCAAAAATCATAGGTGTACACTGAATTCGATATCTATGCCGACGTCCTTACAAAAATTGGCCATGTCCTTTATTTAATAGATTTTCAGCTATAACGTTAAAGCATTAAGGTTCAAAGTATATTGGGAAAATTTGAGAGTTTCGGGTAGCTTGACCTGCTGGCGTCTGTACATACAAATTATATTTTTAAATATTAGAATATAAAAAGTAAAAAAATAATTACATATTGGCCTTTTAAGTTTATTATAAATTGTAAGAAATATTTTTATCCAAGCGTCCTCGCGTTTTCGGGTTCGCATTTTCGTTGTTTGCCACTGACTTCCGAGATTACAGTAATTTTTCACTCTGTAGTGTCTTTTTTGGAAATCGTTTTTTTTTTCGTATGATACTTTTCATTAGCCGTCCCCCGACGCGAGGACGCTTGGATTAAAATATTTAGTACAACTTATATTGAACTTAAAGTGCCAATATATGTAGGTATAATATTTTTTTTTTTACTTTTTAGTGGTTTTTGTTAGTGTCGGAGGATTTTTAAATTTAATTTTTTCGATGATTTGGTTCTCCTACGTTATCTACATTGTTGAGCGATATAATAATTTTATGCTACTAGACAACTGTTTGCATTAGCGAATACAAAGGCACTTCTTACACAATCCTACAGTGAAAATAAACATTTTTTTTTCAAACCCTAACTCAACACCATGTATTTATTGAAAACATCCAATTACAGGCACTTTTGAATTGTCAAGAGGTTGGACAGTCGGAAAAATGAAGCCCATTCCAAGGCGTAGTAGGTTCCTATGGAGGAGAATGGGTAAGAAACTTCACGGACACTTTTTTAAATCAAAATATTTGTTACATTTAGATGAATAATAGGTACGTACTACGGCTACTACAGACCCCCCTCTTAACGAGAGGAGGCCTGTGTCCCAGCAGTGGGAATATTATGCTGCAACAGCCCAACATGCTGCTGCGTCCAGCAATCCCGACGAAGCAGCTGTACGTGTCCAGACTGCACCGCTCCACGAAGGTTGAGGAGATCGTAGGGTACATGCGTGTGAAAACCAACTGGACTTTGAGGGTCGAGAAGTTGGAGTCGCATCACAACACGAACTTCAAGTCGTTCGTGGTGCGTGTTCCGACACATCATCTCGAGAAGTTTCTCAAGGAAGAGTTCTGGCCGCAGGGTGTTGTGTACCGCCGGTTTCGTGGACGGCTACATGAAACCAGTCAGCGAAACACCACGTAGACACTTCGTGAGCGTTAGTTACTTTTTAGTGTAGTTATAATGTTGTATGTATTTATAGTATTTTAAAGTTATATTGATATTTTATTGTATGTGTTTATATGGGCCTTGACGCCTGAAATAAATGGATAAATAAATAAATAAACTATAGGCTGATTATGATGACCTACTACAGAACTGCGTAAGTTTGTTACTTGATTTGAATGCTTTTGGACTCGTAAACTTGTCTATAAGTCAATACATATAGACAAGTTTACGAGTCCGAAAAACGAGTCGAAAAATAGTCAAAGATTGCCCTGTTCAATACAATTATTGAACAGGGCAATCTTTGACTATTTTTCAACATAATTATAATGATCTGCATAGTCCAGCTTAAAATACATCCGAAGTATTTCAATTTGTGTTGTTTTTATTTAATCACCCTAATAAAATATTAAAACCGTTGTATTACCGCTAGTTTTTTACAGCTATTGCCGACCCCGAAATCCGAAATAAATGCTTTGTATTTTATTTATAATCTTGAAGATTGTGGCTGATAGGGTGTCATCTCCGCTGTGGAGGCCCCTTATGAAAACAGTCATTTGATTATAATTTTGATTTACAGTTTAATTTTGATTCTAATTTTCATTTTAATTTTTCATTATCATTTTAATCTACATTTTAATTATTATTATTTTTTTTATTTTGGTTTGTGTAATATTGTTATGCATGATGTACTTACCTATGGATCCTTGATATCTGAATTAAAATTATTTTATTTTATTGCGAACTGTACGTAACTCTAAGAAATATATTGCGGAAAGCAATGGTGAAGGCGCTACAGAAATAATGCTAATTCAGAAGACTAAATTCAAAGTCCATTTAAATTACCCTGTTGGCTTTCAATACAATCATTTGTCGGCGCATCACATATGCGCGTGAGCTGAGTGGCGTGGAGGACGCACAGCGGCCGTCGCGTACCGTGTTCGGTACCCCGACGCCCCGCGCCCTCCCTTCGGTCGATCACGCGCATATGTGATGCGCCGACACATTTGATTGCATGATTTACATGATCTTTACTAAGTTATATGTAAGTATATTCGTGAAGCTAATACCGGCTACCTCAATGATTATGTATGCTATCCAAAAAAAATGTTAGTGACTATATTAAATGACCACTTTAAGATTTATTTTAAAGGGGAATGCCAGGAAAATGCCTGAAATGGACAGCAACTCCCAATAGTGATAAATTCTATTTCGAATAAAATACAACTCATCAATTTATTCTTCAGTTCGTTTAAGTAGGGTATAAAGGTGATTATTATTTCAGTATTTATTTCGATTTCCGTCGTACAGTTCTTCAATGACATTCAAGAACACTCATATTTGACATTACCACTATTTAGTCTGTGGTCTTTGTTAGACCATCCATCAACAATCAATCAGCAAACCGTTAAGTAGCTTCATAATTAATTATAATAACATATTTTATAAATCTCATAATCTAAGTATGCCAATCAAAATACATAAAATCAAATTATTTTTAAAACCACAAAAAAGAAAATAACCTAGGCAGTATGTTAAGTGTCCTTTGCCTTTACCGTTTGACAAAACCTTGTGACAATGTTTTGACGTTTAATTTTTTCATCATTCATTGTTTTGCTTGTGTTACGTTGAGTTGTTACGATACTGTGTTTTATATTTATGATATTTTACGACGACTTTGGCCATATTTTAAGGATTCTGATGTTCCATCTGTACATGATACCTATTTTTGAACCCGGACTGAAATTGGACCCGCTTAACACGACGACTTGGCTTTTTGAACACGGACTTTAAACCTGCTTTAGACGACGACTCTGCTTGTGTTTTGGACTTGTCCCCCATTTCTTTACAAAAATGGATTCTGTTCATTGCATTAATTGTTATCTCGATATAACACGAATGAGACGTAATCCTTTGTCAATGCAAAATGATGAAGTACGTTGCGTGCCCACATTATGTCAATTATATGGTACTTAGCTTGGGCGCGGTACCAATCCAACATCCGTCCTCCTGCACAGTTCCTCGATGATTTATTAATAGTGTATAATGATGAATAAAGTAATAAAATGATTTGTGTTGAATTATTTTTTCAATCCTTTAGTAACCTTGAGACATAACCTATCTTTTAGCAAAAATATTCTAAACAATGTACTCCCTAGTTTTAGATAATTATTGAAATTGTCATTGAGTTTCGTTCGATTTGAAGGATAATTTGGCGTAGATTTCATTCTTGTCTATTTCAGGCATTTTTTTGTATGGGAGATGGGCATTCCCCTTTCTCATGAATTTACCTACCTATCATTAGCGAGCATTACGCTTGCTCAGTTGGAGCGTAGCGTCCGATTTCTCAAAAAGGGCTTAGTTAAGGTACCTTCTGTGTCATCTTTATATTCTGCAGAAGATTTGAACAAAATAGGAATTCAAGGAAACGATTTGTGGCAGACGCACAGAATATACCACACGGTGATATTTACTGTTTTTTTTTTCTGAACAACCTTTACGAGGATGTGGGTCCCACAGGGACGTATACTGGGCCCTTAACTTTATTCCCGTGGGTGACCTGTTAAAATATAGTGTAGGAACCAAATGTATTATAAAAATATACCACACGTTGATATATAATGTTTTTTTTTAAACCTATGTTACTGCGTCCTGACGCAGTCTCTTTCAAATTGGGAATATAATCCAAGCATTAGTTACAATTAACTCCGTAAATTTTTAATGCAACCCATTGTTAAGAGAGAATAAATGACATTTGATTTTTTTTATATTTATATACCTACTTCATTTGTAGTTTTAGTTAAGTTTGGATATTACAATTTTATTTTACTTTTTTAATTAGGTAATTAATAAACATCAGATAATTCCTAAACATCAGAATGTTTAGTGCTAAATAGCTACAAATCTGCCATGGTCTTCTTATAAGTACATACAAGCGATGAATAAACATTAAATTACAATAGATCTGGCAATACTTACGCATGATTGTTTGGATCAGCCAAGATGATTTTGATGAAATGTTGAAGATAAAGTGGCGAGAGTTCGTTCCACCATCACTTCTTCTTCACACTTTTTTGTAAAACTGTCTGAGGTGTATTATTATGTACCTTCCACTGTAAGTAATGCCTTGTTTTCGTATTCTTTACGTAGGAAATTAGTGTTTCAATAATTATATAGACATATATAGATATCTAGACATTTTTTGGTGGTCCATTCTCCATGATCGGATTTATTTAGACAGGAGAATGACTTAGACTTTAGACTAGGAAGTTAGGAATTGTGAAATCAAAAGTTTACTATTTTGTAAATAATTTATTGATAAACAGTGGGCTGCGATAGACTGTTTCACTTCAATCAACTCAGCCTATCGCATCTCATTGCTGTTCACTTAACATAACATAATCCCACTACTAGAACACAGGTCTCCTCTCTGTAAGAGGGAGTGGGCCGTAATCCACCACGCGGGCCCAGTGCGGGTTGGTGGATATTCTCTTTTCACGATTCACTCAACATGTTTAAACTTATTTAATAAATATTGTGAGATTACATAACCTAAACAAGCAGTAAACGGTAACCAAAACGAATTACTACTCGAGATTCCATCAAAAATGCTTGAGTCTTCCTTTAGTTTAGAAGTTACGGCCGAAACCTTTCGGAGGAGTGGTATTGCTAATTTTTCGGATCACGTTAGCGGTCATGAAGCATGTGTTAGGCTGGAAGGGCTGTGGTGCTGGGGGAGCGTAGCTTCCATTAGGCTGATACTGGTTTCTAGGTGGCCCAAAGCAAGGGCTGGGCGAAAAAGTCTGGTAGCCGTGGTTCATATTTGAAGAGAAGGCTGAATTGCGCTGCATTCTGGAAAAGAAAAGAAAATGTTAGTATCATCCAAGCGTTAGAGATTAAAAGTAGTCTGTTATTTGGGAAGGTTAGATTTAATGGGAACACTATAATAAGCAGTGGAATTCACCAATATTTTACCAAAGAAGTGCAGGCAAAACAATTAAATAAGAAGAAATACTCTTAAAGTGCAAAAGTGATAATATGAAAATACTTACTTGAAATATAGATTTGACGAAATATTTGGAAATTAAAATAAAACTCTACATGGGGTCCTCAAGTCGACTTGTTTGTCTTTCACTCGAATGTGGTATTATGTTAAGTCTACCGCTACGTGTATTTATATGGATCCTACATGCTTTATCAAATTATTATCACTACGCATTTATAATCCAAATGAATCATTCCGGCTAAAAAATGTATGTAGGTACTACGTAGCAGAAATTCATTTACGTTTAAATCTCTTTCAAATAGTCAGTACTTTAAAGTAATGCGATTCAAAGACATTGTGACATTCACCAACCCGCACTGTGTTCGCACCCACTCCCTCTCACCGAGAGGAGACCTGTGGGAACATTGGCTGATTATGCAGCAAGATAGTAGCAAGGCAGGGAAGCAGGGTTGGTTCTATTCTATTCTATTCTATTCTAAGGCTGCAATTCATTTTCGAAACTTCGACTTGATAGGTCAAAAGAAAGTTGTCCAAAATACAACATTGGTTCCAAATTCCTAAATGTGAAATATCCCTAGATAGTATTGTTGTGTGTAGGTACTTTAGGCAAAACAGAAAACTTTAGAAAGGTTTTTGAATTTTCTTGAAAAAGCAAGTGAAACTACATTGGACTAATAATATCCTCCCTACCGAATTTCGCCCACGGCGGCTAATATCGACGGAGCCAAGTATGCAAGAGATATTATAGTGCCACGTGTGTGCGGAAACACAGATGTACACTTTGTTCCTTTATTTTTATAGTCTAATTTGACGGCAAACCGACACGACCAGGAAAAGACCAGGCGGAGGACAACGGCTTTACGGAGGCACGGGGATGTCACACCACCAAATTCCAAACTCTGGGTTGCTACTAAGAAATTCCTAATGGGAAACGCTCAGCAGTCACGCTTGCGACCACGAGACCAATGGGCAATGGGGCAGGAACATAGGACTACTCAGTAGGCATAAGGTACATATTAAAAGAAGACACGTATAAACGTTTACTTCATAAAAGTGAACTAATGAATAACTAACGTCAAGGGTTCCACAGGGGCGTATACTGGGTCTCGGTTCAGCCTTAATTTTACGCCCGTGGATGACTTTTTAATATAAAGTGTAGGAACCAAATGTATTATACAAATATGCCGCATGGTAATATTTACTGGTGACTTATATAAACGCAGGTTTTTTTTCTGAAAACCTACACCAGGTTGCATTTTATTATAATGGTGGAATATAATCCAAGCATAAGTTACAATGAACAATGTTAATTTTTAAGGCAATAAATTGAGAGAAGAGAATAAATGGTTTAATCCTTTGGTTTAATGTTACATTATAGGTACTTGTAGGTCAAAATTCTGTTGAATATGGTGTTATGTGCTAAATAGCTACTTTCAGATATAAAATACGCAAAATACGCGCATTGTCGTGGAGTTGCGATTCTCGCGCATCTCGCGTTCGTTATTGACGTTCGGCTCGCCTATGACCTGTGTCGACCACCGTACGAACGTCAAACAGCGGTTATGTCAATGATGTTTGTGTCAATTGCGAAAGAAAATTATAAATATATTTAAACAAAATGTGTGACGAGTTCATAAACATCTAAGACTCTGCGACCGTCACAACCAGGAAAAACACAAGAAGAAAACTTCAGGCTTCCGCCAAAGTTGTTAACTGTGGATAGTTGTTGCTTGTGTGGCGTCGATGAATGAGACACATAAGATATAGAAGCGGAAGGTGCCGGATTTAAAACCAGTCAAATGGACAAGGACATCTTTACTCTGGTTGAGGGCAAGAAAGGTCGATCGCGTCGCAACCACAACAAACACGGTACTACAGGAGGAGTACCGCACTACAGGCACACGCAGCTGTAGTGCCCACTTTGCTCCCGTACATTTCCCGGTTGGATCGACAGATATCGAGAGAGCCAAAGTCTTATCAGTGCCGAAGGAAGGACGATGCAGTCGAGCTAGACTACGAATTTTGACCGGCTGGAGTTGTTTAAAGATGTTACACAGAAGCATGACCAAAAGTAAACTCCCATGTGTGGTGTGATAATAATTATGTTTTTGTGGTTTATACTTGGATGTATACTGAATTTATTTATGAGTCTGTAAGGTATTCCTATAAATGTTCTTTTGTAACTAGAAATAAAGGGTATCCCTACTTACCTATTATATATTGTACCACCGACATGATGCAGTGTTTCAAAAGCATTTCAAACAATAAATATTTCAAATGTCTTTATTTGATTTTGAACCAAACATCACACCCTGCGTGAGATCTGCACTCGAGGGTTCTGATTCCGGCCAGCCAGGTGCCTTCCGATTGTCAGCGTGGAGCCTAGGACCGGAGTTTCATTTATTACGTAGCTTAGTTTTCAGTGAAATCTATACCTTGACGTACCACCAACTAGCCGTATAATAATATTTTATTATTTAGTATTACTAACATTTTTACAATTTTGATCAGGCGGTAATTTATATTATCATCTTGCTTCTTAATATCGAATTTACTTGGTGCCAATTACCCGTTAGGCCATCCTAGTATTTAACAGTTAGGTACGTAAGTTTTAGGAACGTTTGCAAACATATCTTAATCGACGCGTAACAAGAATACGTAAAATTTATTAAACAGCCGAATACCAAAAACATCCGCTTCGGCATCACGACATCTTTTTTAAAAATATGATATAAAAAAAAATATAAATATGATTTTATTCTATATTTTTTTTCATATATTCCTGTGTCTTGTCTTATATTTTTATATTTTCGTTGTTTGAATATCTGTTATTTTTTTAATGAAATTAAAACTCGTACAAGTGAGGATCTGTTTTTAATTTCGCTACACAATGCAATAGCAATGTCAATGGTAACGCAATAGCAATTTCAATGCAATAACAATGCAATATCAATGCAATATCAATGCAATATCAATGCAATATCAATACAATAACAATACCAATGCTATAGCAATAGCAGTGCAATGCCAATGCTATGGCGATGCAATAGCAATGCAATATCAATGCAATATCAATGCAATATCAATGCAACATCAATGCAATATCAATGCAATAACAATAGCAATGCTATAGCAATAGCAGTGCAATGCCAATGCTATGGCAATGCAATAGCAATGCAATGCAATAGCAGTGCAATGGCAATGCAATTGCAGCGCATTTGCTAATGCATGCAGTGTAGTGTTACTTAATGCTGGTCATCGCTAACTCTTATTATCCATGGACCAGCAAGTGTGTTAAGTTGTATCATATCAACTAACAATATTATACCGTAGGACAAAGGAGCTGACGGCTTCCCATGCACTCTCGCTCCGTACCATGGCCTGGACCAGGGCCGGACGCGAGAGATCGCCGTCGCCGATCGCCGCCACGAGGACGCAGCGGTGCTCCGCCCAAGCCGGGCAGACCTCCACCATATGCTCCACCGTGTCCTCCGGGCGATCCACACAGTGGTGACACCCTGGCGTTTCCCCCCGCCTTATCCTGAACAGGAACCTCCCGAAACAACCGTGTCCGGTGAGGACCTCCGTCAGGCGGAAGGTGAGGGCGCCGTGGCGCCTCTCCAGCCACTCTTCAAAGAGGGGACTTATCGCCGCAATTGTGGCGTGCCCAGCACTGGGTTGCGACAATCGCACTCTCCATGTCGCCATGAGATCCCGCCGGAGCTCTGTCTGCTGTACCGTGATATCTCGCGGCAGCGGAGTTACGCCCCGGCGTTTTGCCTCCTCTCGCCACTCCCATATGTGGGCGAGGACTTTTGCCTCCAGATCCCATGGCGGCGGGTCGCTACCTAATACTCTAATTCCGAACCATCATTACTTGCACCTGAAATAAAAAATATTTTTCACAGGTAGGCGCTTTACTTTGTGTTACAAATAATTTCATCAACTGAAAACTGTGAAGGACTACCGTATCAAGTACGTTGTACGTACAACCAAGTACGTTGTTGTGTACCAAATTGTTGTGATCCATTTGTTTCCATTTTCACAAGATATGTATTTTTAGAACAGTCTATAGGCAGTTAAATTACACTTAGTCACAGTAGTAAAAAAGGCCACTATTACTGCAACCGACAAAACATTAGGACTCGGAATTAAGGAAGAGACACACCATACCATTTGTACAAGCTAAACCACCTGTCCTAGTTACACACTTCGATGCTCAAACAATGGAGCATCGCCCATTCGAGCACCGCTTCCTCGACGCAACCAAGTTTAATAACAAAAGTTAGTTATTTAATCATTAACTTGTTGCGTACCCTTCCGTGTTGGCAGTAATTAAAGCATTTCTTTTAGTTTTTGTTGCGTTGCATCGTTAGTGAATGATGGAATGCTATAATTGATTCGGACATTTTTTATTGGTGCTAAGTGGGCGATAAGTGTAGAGGAAGCATCTCTCTGCATAAAATGTGTACCAGAAAGATGTGGTCAAATTTGAGGGTGTGGTACAGACCATCAAACTGAACAACTTTCTCCATGGGACCAACATCGTAATCGCGAAAAAAATATCAACTGTCCCATATAAAACTCTCAACTGATGAACAAATCGCGCTGCACTGTCTTTTTCTTCTTCTTTTCTTTTCTTCTTTTTTCTTCTTTTTGTCTTTTTTTTTTATCTTTGTCCTACGGTATAATATTGTTAGTTGATATGATACAACTTAACACACTTGCTGGTCCATGGATAATAAGAGTTAGCGATGACCAGCATTAAGTAACACTACACTGCATGCATTAGCAAATGCGCTGCAATTGCATTGCCATTGCACTGCTATTGCATTGCATTGCTATTGCATTGCCATAGCATTGGCATTGCACTGCTATTGCTATAGCATTGCTATTGTTATTGCATTGATATTGCATTGATATTGCATTGATATTGCATTGATATTGCATTGATATTGCATTGATATTACATTGATATTGCATTGATATTGCATTGATATTGCATTGTTATTGCATTGAAATTGCTATTGCGTTGCCATTGACATTGCTATTGCATTGTGTAGCGAAATTAAAAACAGATCTTCACTTGTACACGTTTTAATTTCATTAAAAAATAAAAGATATTCAAACAACGAAAATATAAAAATATAAGACAAGACACAGGAAGAATTATATTTTTAAAAAAGATGTGATGCCGAAGCGGATGTTTTTGGTATTCGGCTGTTTAATAAATTTTACGTATTCTTGTTACGCGTCGATTATGATACGTTTGCAAACGTTCCTAAAATTTACGTAACTGTTAAATACGAGGATGGCCTAACGGGTAATTGGCACCAAGTAAATTCGATATTAAGAAGCAAGATGATAATATAAATTACCGCCTAATCAAAATTGTAAAAATGTTAGTAATACTAAATAATAAAATATTATTATACGGTTAGTTGGTGGTACATCAAGGTATAGATTTCACGGAAAACTAAGCTACGTAATAAATGAAACTCCGGTCCTAGGCTCCACGCTGACAATCGGAAGGCACCTCGCTGGCCGGAATCAGAATCCTCAAGTGCAGATCTCGCGCAGGGTGTGATGTTTGGTTCGATTCCCAACAGTAAGCTTGTAGACGTCTGGTATTAGGGTGGCGGGTAGGGCAAATTCTATACCGCCCTACAGTCTCCGGACAAATCGAATCGTGACGCTTCGCGTTGAGACCACTTTCCAGTGATGTTATTACTTATCAATATGTTTATTTTCGGGAACACTGCCCTTGGTTTTAATGGATGACCGCACAGAACTCGGTCGTTCAGTCTTTTATTGTTTACCGTAAATTATTTCAATGAGAAAGCAGAAAAAACAATAATGTCTCGACTTCCGTCCTGTGTCCAAAAAAATCCTTCAAAAAAAAAAATCTCTCGGTAAGAGAAAAGACATGTCATTTTTTATTTAAAATTCAAAACCAATATGAAGAAAAAAAAATTGTGGTTAATAATAAGGTTGGATTTGTTAAAAAAGAAGGTTGTTCGTGATACAATTATACATTTGCCAATGCTGCAATTGGCAATGCATTGCTATTGCATTGATATTGCATAAATAAGTTGTGTACTTGACAAAAAAACACGTCAGTGTTGAATCTGAGAAGACCGTAATAGGTATTCTATGTCCTCATTAGGGCATGGAACTCTATAGTTAGTCAGACAAACTGCAATGATTGCAGCACTTATGTATATTTTTACGTGATCAGCAATTGAAAATTATTATGAGGTTAATAATATTGTTTGGTTTACTTAATACTTCTGGGAGATAATACCAAGGAAATAGTCGATACAGTCCAAGGCTTTAATCAAATCAAACCTTTCTATAAGTACAAAGGTTTGATTTCGACGAGACGAGACGAGAGAATTCAGACGTAAGCGTCTGAATTCTCTCGTCTAATCTGCACTACATTCTTGTCTGTTAACGATAAAGAATTACGAGAGTATTGCTGTTTTCCTATCTTTGATTTTAAGTGAGGTCTACCTACTGGGTTACATTAAATTAGCTTGCAAAACCCGCACGTGATGTTTTTTTTTTGTTTTGTAAACAATGTTGTACTAGCAGCGCACACGAATGGTCGGCGTGATGAGTCAGGCTTTCTCCGCGAGCTTAGAAATCGGACCACTTCACGTTTCGCCCAGTCTTCATATTTTGTGAGGCACTTTTGACAACAAAGAAATTTGAATTCGTGTTGTGGCGAGACTCCTAATGTAACCCTCAGGATGAAATCTGTTTTCGCAAGGATTTCCCAACAATCTTTTGGGCCTTTGTAAAGTAAGTAGCCAGGACACGTAGGTACATCAGCCTAGCGTCGTTGGAAAAAGCATGTAGCAGGACGGTCCGGTTGGTGCAGTACCGAACTCTTTAAAACAAGAACACTTCCTCCTCTTCTTCTCCATATTGATAAACCTTTATGTTATTGTGCTGGTCATCAGCTTACATATAATAGCATTATCATATCATATCATTAGCAGTAATTCCGTTTTATTTAATTACCTACATGTAGACCAATGTAAACAAACAACATAATTGTATTTTGACTTTACTTTGACGTGACAAATATCGATAACATTGACAAATCAACATGAGCATCAACATGCATTCCGTTGTATGGTGGTCATATATTAATGCTAATAATAAAATAAAAATGGAGCTACGAAATCAATAATGATTATAAAATTGATAAATGTTAATGAAATATCTTTATAATGCTGCTCAAATATGTTCTTGCCTTAAAAATAATTTTTAAAGATGGTCAAAAGTACATTAACGGTTACATAAAAAATCGTATCGTTATGTGGAATGGATTACTTCGTGCGACGCATAATGGCAACATTATTGTCCTTAGACTCGCGATTTCAGATCGACTTGTAATGAGAATCGAGAATTGTGTGTTTCTGGATATCTCACCGTTTTATAAGTGACATACGGAGACGAGCGCCAATGACGTCATGCGACACGATCGCGAGATTCGCGAGAATTGCCTTCCAGCCCGTATTACCTATTGTAAGTCAGCGAACGACAACTCCCTACTGGCTCTCTCTATCGATAGGTTAGTTGCTGGTTCAACTACGCTACGTTTCGAAAGCTTGTTATCACTTTCATGTGTACTTAGGTATTATTAGATATTCATTTTTAAATTATGATTTAGAACTTTAATTATAAATTACTTTGCAAAAAGGATCATTTTTGTTACCTATTAAATCTCCGATGGTTTTATTCATCCTATAAGTGCATACAAGCGATGAATATTCATTGACTCGCACTCGCATCTCCCATATTGTCGCCGACTGCGCCAGCAAACGATATTCGCGTTGTTGAATTTTTGGGCCGAACAAATTTAATTACATATTTTCGTGTTATTTTTGCCATTGACGCGCTAAGAAGAAAAATAATCATTTAATTTCAATAGATATGACGATACTTAGGCATGATTGTGTCCTGATATTTTGATGAAGTGTGGAAGAAGAAGTGATGAGGGTTTAATCGCAGTATGCTAAAAGTGGTTGAGGTGTAATATTATGTATTGTACTCTCAGGATCGGATTATCAAGTAACTAAAGACTCAAATATGTTAGTAACAATATTTCTTAACAACTATGTTGGTAAACTTAACCTAACACAGGAATATAGTTCATGCGAATCCCTGCTACAAGCTCAATACCGACGTGGAAAGTTTGATTCACATATAAGAAGTCCAGTCTGCTCGCCATATACCACAGTATAATGTTGGGACTGGCCCGCACCTGGCGCACCAGGGAGGCGCATCTTTTTCGCATCGAAGCATGGAAGCAATCGACACGAGCTTCCGCAAATATTCCTGATGTGCTACAGAAGCATAACAGCCCCATCAACACCCGGAACGCATTATTATATTGAAGGCTCTTCCACAAGCGCGTTATTATCGGTCGATAATATCGGATGCGTTATTGCGATAATGCGTCCCGATTCCTTGCCACAAAGCTGCGCTTTTAACATCCGATATTTCTAACATGTGCGACGTGCGTGTAACCTACACTACAGGCCCCCGCCGATATACGATACGACTCTTACACACGCCTTACGCAGGTGTGTGTAAAATCGTATGCGTCCTAATACAAAATGTTCTAAGAACTCATATCGGAATATCGCAGGACGGAGGAACGCGTGCGTCCTACTTCTATTGCGTCGTTATTATCGCAGCAGTGTGTCACTTTATGGCTGTCCTAATACAAAATGTACTGAAAACAGATATTGCAATTATTATTATTGCAATATCTGTTTTCAGTACATTTTGTGCATCTAGACAGAGGGCATGCGCCACAAATTATATTTTCGATTTGTTTTTTGTTTTCCTGCTTAGCTTACCATTCGCACACGCCTCGTAATGTCTGGACGCACCTTAAAACGAGGCGCAAAATGTAGACAGGACAAGTAGTTAGATTAGACTATAGACCGGGAAGTAAAGAATTGTGAAATCAAAAGTATATTTTTAAAAAATAATTTATTGATTAAAAATTACTTAAGACCAAATATATATTATCTAGTTATGTGTAAACCAGCTTACAAAAATAGGTCACAACAATTTTCTTGAAAAAACAAATTGTAACCTTTCGAATTACTAAACAATATTATAAGTAGGTTCACTTAACATGTTTAAACTTATCAAATAAATATTGTGAGATTACTTAACCTAAACTAGCAGTAAACGGTAACCAAAACGAATTACTACTCGAGATTCCATCAACAATGCTTGAGACTTCCTTTAGTTTAGAAGTTACGGCCGAAACCTTTCGGAGGCGTGGTGTTACTAATTTTTCGGATCGCGTTAGCGGTCATGAAGCATGTGTTAGGCTGGAAGGGCTGTGGTGCTGGGGGTGCGTAGCTTCCATTAGGCTGGTACTGGTTTCTGGTTGGCCCAAAGCAAGGGCTGGGCGAAAAGGTCCGGTAGCCGTTGTTCATGTTTGAAGAGAAAGCTGAATTACGCTGCATTCTGGAAACAAAATAAATTGTTAGTATCATCGAAGTGTTACGGATCAAAAGTAGTCAGACTTCAGTCGTTTGGGAACGTTAAAGTGGGTGCTGGAATTCGCCAATATATAGGTACTCGTATATTATTAAACTAGCGCAGGTAAAACAATCAAATAAGAAGAAGGATAATGATATGGAAATACTTACTTGAGTTAGATTTGACGATATATTTTGGAAATGAATATAAAACTCCACTTGGGCTCCTCAAGTCGACTTGTTTGTCTTTCACTCGAAGGTGGTATTATGTTAAGGCAGCCAACACGTGTATTTATATGGATGCTATGTACATGTTTTATCACATTATTATCACTACTTAATAATCAGATTCAACCATTCCTTGGCCTCCTTTGTGATAGTATCGATGCCATCCGTAAAGTCGGTCAACTGCAGGTACAACATCTGTGTGGGTTTTGGTTACGTGTTCCCCAGACCTCATTTCAAACTTTTGTCTGAAAAATAATTTGTATTAAGATTTTTTAATTAGGACAGAAAACAATAGTTATCTGTCTCCAGAAACACAGATACTTCTTTATGAAAGATATTAACCGCAACAAGTAGTTGACTAAAGGGGGACTTTTATAATTGAAGGAGAAACACTCGTAGATGTCTTGTATAAGAAAGATAGAAAGTTTTTATCCCTGAAAGAAAAACTGACACACAAGTCACGTGTTTTCGGATTTTGATAATTTATGGAAAACACAATACATGAAAGTCAACTTACCAAACGTATAGGTTAATGATGTCATTGTCCTCGGTTTGGTTTTCCCTACACAAGTGTAACAACAATTTTCGCAGAATTCTAATCAAGCTATTTTTAATTTGTAAATCTGATAAAGAGATTTATATTCACCTACTTATCGAGTTAATTAATTATTTGTTGCTAAAAATAAATGACTATCTTAATTATTGATTTCATCGTCATCACATTTTTAAATATTGTTTCGCCATCTTTCTGTCGTTGGCATAGCAATTGGTCAATGGTTATAATTTGCTTGACGGGACACCATGTGCTTTTCGTTTGTGGCATAGATACCTACGTTAAAGAAATACTTCTCTGATCGACAACACATGTGTGTTGACCATTTTAAATTAATCTACGGCCATAGAAAGCGCCTGGTTCTGGTCACGTGAAACGTCGAACTGTCTTCGACAATTTCTTTAAAAAGAGCCGAAACGCCTCAAAGAGCAAGAGTGATTTTCATGGATGAAGGCGGAAAGGAAGGCCAAAGAGTGAGTGAGGATGATATGAAAGAAAAGGTAATGATAGTGAGACAGGGGAGAATGGAAGAGTGGAAGAAGAAAACGCGTTGCGCCGACCTCAAGTAACATGGGACTAGGGTAGGAAGATGACGATGAACTGTTTTGCACCGTTAGAGGATTTCTGCAGCCACAGCGGCATCTCCTCTTGAAAGATGAGATGGCGCAAGGGTGTTAATACTCATTAGGTACTTCTTAAACCAGAGGCTGAAAGAAGTTGGTAATGTCTTCCATGGCTATAACGTCATTCCCTCTAGTCTCTGCACAAAGTCACGTAGCAAGCCGTCTGATGTCAGCGGTGGCAACTTTGTAGAAAATAAATGAATAATGTAATTTATGATTTAGTAGTATTGCCGTGTTTATTATGACGGGATCATAAACGATCATGCTCAAATGATTAAGTTTTCTGATAAAATTAAATAATGGTTTGATGCTAACGCCACTTTTATGTCCAATTAGATAGCACACACTAGGTACACTTCATGCTGACTCTTTTATCGATATTTTTCATTTCGAAATCTGATAAAGAGCTATATTTTTAGCTTTATATCGCGTCAGTCAAATTCTTTATTGTTTCTAAAAATAAAATCATATGATGTTGTCTTCGTGTTTGTAAAAATATCACGCTCGTATCATACTATTGACTTTCGGAGCGTAGTGATTACGCTCGGATCATAATCCGAATATACGAGGCGCGGTCTGTACAAAGATTAAACATAACCTTCTTTATCGGGACAAACATTATAAGGCACAACATGAGACACTTTAACAACAGTAATTTGTAGGATAAAATTCCATTGATCTCGCACACAAAAATTCTTACTCTTCATTATATCAACACTTCAACACTCCGGCAGAAAATCTTACGCCTAAATACGAAGTGCAGTGGCCAATCTGAAAATCTATTAACCGTCTGCTGGCCTGCGTCGTCGTAGTCGTAGGGGTCGTATACCTAGCTCCTCCCAAAAACAGTGCTAGTGGGGAGCTCTACAGGACATGCTTCACCTTCTTTCTTGCTCATAATGCACAACCACCTGCACCTTTTAAACGCAGCCATTGGTAGAGCTTGGTGGTGGCTCAGTGGTAACGGTGCTTTACTTTGTGTAAAATATTTCATAACCACTGCTCTCAAAACGGTGAAGGAAAACATCGTAAAGAAACCGGCATGTCTTAGAACCAAATAAAAAATCGAAGACATGTGACATCTATCAACCCGCACTGGGCCCACGTAGTGGATTACGGCCTACACCTTGTCACAGAAAGGAGGCCTGTGTACCTGCAGTAGGAAAATTATAGGCTGATTATTATTGAAGAGCTGCACAGGTGCACACCGGATGGGCAAAATTATGTCCTAGTGGTTACAGTCTGTCTCACAACATGACTCAATAACTTCTGCAGAATTATAGGTAGGCATTTTTTGTTGTTATTACTTTTTCTTTGATTTGTGTTAAGCATATTGTTTAAATCTTACTTAGTTTTTATTTTTGTTATGCATATTGTATGGCTCTTGCACGGTATCTCTGTAAAAGCTAATTCTAGCCTGGGGACCTGTAACACAGGTTTTTCCAAAACACCTATATCAGGCACCAGTTTCTCACGAAGGTGGAACACAGCTGAGACATTTTTGTACACATTAACTTTAAGTCAGCTTTGTGAAGAGAGAATAAATGATAAATTATAGATAATTATAGTCTCTTGTACTTCTTCTTTCTGCGTGTAGAGTTTGATAAACATGGCTGAATAAAATTAGTTTTCTAGTGTTCTTCTGTTATCTGTGTATATTGCCCAACACTGATCGTATTTTTCCTTTCGATTAGTTCCTAAGCCTCATGATAATGTGTTTAATAGACTGTTGTCACGTAGCTACTGATTTCAAAGTAATTTTTATTAGTCGTCAGTGATTTTACTTTTTAATAATAATAATAATAAACCGGAGACATCTTATGAAGGACGGGACGGTTGACGTGTGTCGGGCATGCCACCGTCCGGGTGAGTCCATCAGACATATTATCTCTAGTTGTTTTCGTCTGGTTAACGGTGAGTACTTTTTTTTTTTTTCTGGATGGGAAATCATCAAATGACCCCTCCCGCTCTGGGTGGAGCGGAAGGGAGTGTCAGACTCTTACTGACTAAAACCCACCCATGTTCCTTCCTTTGCCCTTTATGTTCCGGGGTAGCGGTAACCCTTTCGGACAATCCCGCTGACCCGGCAGGCTTCGGCCTTAAGGGGCCTCTCGAATCATGCTGACAACTCTTTGAGGCGCGCGTGGAACACTTACGCGCCGTCCGGCACGGGCCTGGTTCTGATCGGGCGGTGAGAGACCCATTGCTCTCCGCCCGCAGGCCCGCGCCTACGGTGGCCGGGAGTCGTCACGCGGCTCCCGACGCCCGGAGCGTCTCCCGCGGCGGCTGGGACGGGAGGCTCTCTCCCTCATCCGTCCCGCCACCTCCTTCGCTAGCATGACTGCTTCGCAGAAGGAGGCGACTGCCTCCCACTCCCTCTCGCCCCGGACCATGACTTGCACCAGGGCCGGGCGCGAGAGGAACGGTGAGTACTTGCACAGGCTTAGCCAAGTAGCCAGGGTTGCACCAGCAACTTGCTTTGAAATATAAACTTGTCGATTCTGAGGTACGGTATTACAAGTATGTGCCCGACCCAGTTCTTGAAAATGACCATGTCACATTGTATTGGGATCGGTCTATCATTACTGACAGGTCTATTGTCGCCAATAAGCCTGATATAGTGGTGATAGATCGATTAGCGCGCCGCACAATGATTGTCGATGTTACCATTCCACATGACGGGAACCTCGTGAAAGCTGAGAAAGCGAAAAAAATTAAATATCTCGACTTAGCACACGAGGTTGTTGACATGTGCAATGTGAGCTCAGCTGTCATTGTGCCGATTGTCGTATCGGCCAATGGCCTGATGGCCGAAAGCCTCGATCAACATCTATCGAGGCTCTCGTTAGGCGGTTGGATCAAGGGCCTAATTCAAAAGGCAGTACTCCTCGATACGGCTCGCATTGTGAGGAGGTTCCTGTCTCTGGAGCCCTAACCACCGGTAGCTTGGACCCTTCTCTCGACATCGGTGGATCACTATTTTTTTATATTTGTAGTTGTGTTTTTTATACTAATATTTAAAAATGTATTAAAATAAGACAACTAAATAAATAAACGTCATAATAATAAAAAAAAACATTCTGGCCCCGTACCGTGTTCGGATACTCTCTCTTTTTCAGGTGGTTGAGCCACCTGTCAATGTTTCGGCACAACGACTATCGGATCAGGTGCGAGTTATTCAGCGTAATAATATGTCAGATGACACTGTACTTGATTCGCCTGCGAAGTGAAATGCAGAGTAGCCATGTCATCGCCCACCAGTCGCAGCCTGCTGCAGTACTACCGCAGTCTAACACTAGCCCTACTGACGAGGGGAGTAACGACAGGGCTACAAATGTAAGTATCCAGTGCAATGAGGAATTGAGGGTGCAATTCGGGAATATCGGTTAATGTCGCCCGAACTTAGACCACGCTTACCTCGTTTGCCCATGCATAACAAAACAAAAAATAGGGCGCTGGTGGCGGTTCTGGATGCGCAGTTGTCAAGTCATTTTGATGCCTGCGAAGACCTCACCGATACTCATTCAATTCTGTACTGCGCGGCTGTAGCGGCATGTCATGTAGCTCACGTCAAATCTGCCAGTGACTCTAGAGCTACACGACCGAAACCAGCCATACCAGCTTGGCAGTGCAGAATTGAGCGTCGTATTGGTGGGGCCAGAGCGCTCACCGGCAAACTAATCTGCTTCAGGGAGGGCAATACTCGCGCTAGAGTGATGCGCTTTGCGAGGCGGGCGTTCTCGGGAACTGATATTAGTTCTTGAGATTATTTGTCCCGCGTCACAGAGCGTATCGACTTCCAGAAGCAGAAGATCTGTGCATGGGAAAACCGTATTCGTCGGTAAAGGCGGAGAGTGGAGCGGTACATTCAGAATAGCACATTCCAGAGCGATGAAAGGTGGGTTTATAGGGCTTGGGAGCGACCGGACCAAGGTGTGACTGACACGTGCCTACCGGATGATGTCGCCATGTGTTTGTTCTGGCGAAACATCTGGTCGGTGCCTGTCAGTCACACCGAAGGTGATTGGACTGGGAAGATCGAGCGAGCGTGCGATCTAATACCAGAAATGGGGGCACTTATCATCAACCCCCAAGATGTTGCTCGTGCAGTCCGTCCGTTGCCTAACTGGAAATCTCTAGGGCCGGACGGGCTGCTCAACTTTTGGATAAAGTGGCTCCAAAGGTCGCACGCCCCCTTGGCAGCCCAGTTCCAGTCAGCCTTAGAGTCAGGGTTGCTGCCCTAGTTTCTAACGACAGGAATAACCCACCTGCTCCATAAATCAGGTAGTACCGCGGATCCCAAAAATTATAGACCGATCACTTTTCTACCAACGGTTTATAAAGTTCTTACATCCACTTTGAGAGCTAAAATTAATAAACATATAGACAGCAACTCCATCATGTCTGTCTCTCAAAATGGATGTAGGAACAGGTCCTGCGGTACTAAGGAGCTACTCCTTATTGATATGGCCATTAGCCAACAGGTTCGTCGTTCCCGAAAGGATATGTCGACATGTTGGATAGATTATAAAAAGGCCTATTACTCGGTGCCACATACAAGGCTCATGAGGGTGCTGGAGTTGTATAAAGTACATACAACACTCTGCGAGCCTTCCTAATGACGTATGGGGCAATGGAGGACGGTCCTTCGCTATCCAGGATGTCGAAATATCCATAGGAATAGCGAGCCGATAAGGATCGAGCAAGGCATATTCCAGGGCGACAGTTTGAGTCCGCTTTGGTTCTGCTTAGCCTTGAATCCTCTAAGCACGCTGATGGAAGATTCAGGTCTAGGCTATCGGCTGAGGAGAGGTGGTCAGGTTATATCTCACCTCCTCTACATGGACGACCTTAAACTCTTTGCCCCCAAAAATTTGCAACTGATGAAGCTACTGAAAATTACTGAAACTTTCAGTAGCGCCATCAGGATGGAATTTGGTGTGGACAAATGTACAATGTTATTGACATGAAGCAATCGTTGAAGGAGCGATTCTTTGGCCGCCTGAAAAAAGTATTTAATAGTCTTTTATCAGGTGGAAACAAGGTGCGCGCCTTCAATAGTTGGGTAATGCCGGTTTTGATGTCCAGAACTCGAGGCTCTGGATAGGAGGGTCCGTACGCTGCTGACTGCAAATCCAATGCATCACCCACGGTCATCGGTAATGAGGTTGTATATCCCGCGAAAATGTGGAGGTCGAGGCTCTTTAAACGCTAAGACCCTCCACAATCACGAGATATGCAGTCTCAGGGAATATTTCCTAGAAACCGACGTGGGGATGCATCGAGATATGATCGAGGTGGACAAGGGTCTCACCCCGCTCTCCTTGGCTAAAGAAAACTGGCGCAAGCCAGTAGTGCTTGATACTAATGATTGCACGGGAGTATGGCAAAGTAAGCAGCTTCACAGACGCTTTTACCGGACCCTACATGGACCCGATGTAGATCTACTAGCGTCCGTAGCCTGGCTGTGTTTCGGTGACCTCTTTGGAGAAATCTGTATTTAAAGTGAGCAGGTTATTATTTAGCCAATTAGCTACTTGTCCCATACCCATCTCAGCTTTGAGTTTCACATCTTGCCAGGATTTCCCAGAAAAAACGACAGCAGTGCCATCGGCGTAAGAGAAAAGTTTTGCATTATTGATATACATGTTGCAGAGATCATTCAGATATACCAAGAAAAGTGTAAGGCCCAGTACGCTGCCCTGGGAAACGCCGTATGTGACTTCAGTGTCACTACTGGTCAGTTTACCCACCTGAACCCTTTGGTTTCTAGATAAGAGATAGTCTTTGAGCAATTTCAGCGGGGTTTCTCTTATTCCAAACTTTTCCAGTTTGCTCACAAGGACAGGGACAGAGACGGTGTCAAAAGCTTTTTTAAGATCCAGGAAAACAGTCAGGCATTTATTAAAAACTTCATTAGAAAAGTTCCGTGGTTTTTCCTTGTACCGTATCTTGATTGTTTTTGGTGCTACCCAGAACTAATATGTTTATTAATGCGTGTATTATTAATCTCTTAGCTATTGATAAGTTTTCGTGATTCATTAGAACTTACGTTGATTAAAATATCTCTGTACTCGTCATAATAGTGTGCGAGATATGAGATAATATTGTGTAATTAAATCTGATTCTGACGGAATCAACACGATATTTACATGAATCATAATCATACCGCATTGCCTGAAAAACCATTTCCACGCTACCTGCTTCTGTCCACATGGAATGTCTAAAGGCATTCCACATTTTTTTTCTTCTAAAATAAATCGTTTTTGAACCTGTTGAAGAAAGTAGGTTGCTTAAACTCTGACAATCTTTAAAGAAGCTCACAGGTTTGCCCGTACAGCCAGCAAGCACCAAAACAGCTGCCCGAGAGGCGAGAGGTCACCCATCCACGAACTTACCGCAGGCAAGCGTAGCTAAACCTGATCGATCGACCCTTGCGACTGTTATTTCTTAGCCACAAGCCCTCCCGTAACGTAAACGCCTACTAAATGAATCATGTAAACGTACCTACACCGCTACGCATGATTGAATGGTCTGGTTTTTTACCCTCAAGAATGTACCTTACTTGCGAAATGAGACTTTATGGTAAGAATATGTAAAATATACGTTTGGTTTGTACACAACTAAACAAAGAATTGAGTCCGATGGATTCATTTTACGCCTAATCAGATAATATCATTTTACGCCTAATGTTTTACGAAAATCTGCGTTCCGCAGCTTAATCTGACTGCATATGGGGAAAAAATGAGAGCTGGAAAATTATGAAATGTGGCATACTGCTTACATGAATGCGTATTCCTTTTTGCATTAGCTCTCTTATTCGACAGGAACATGAAGAAACTTGTAAGAAGGTAGATAACGTAGTAGACCTACCTACACCTAGTAGAAAAGAATCAAATGAAAAATGTCAAGGTCCTACAATTTGTTTTGCTATAAGAAGATATGACACACTTGTTACTCACAAGAAAATACAAATAAATCTCATCATTAATTTTAAATACCTGAAAGAAAGTTATCAATATCCTCTTTAATGTAAGGTAAAAGTGGGACGTCCCAAAGTGATTTAATCTAAAGTCGACATTAAATATCAATTGTTTGTTTACGGTCAAACATTCTAGATTGCATCAAAATAAGTGTAAATAATCTTACAAAAAATAAAGTTATTTTATGAAAACAATAATACTCTTGCTGAAGCGTTATATTGTACGAACTACATGAACAGCTAAATTGCAAATGCGATCGTGATACCACTGCAAAGTTTTAATTTTTGTGTTTTGCTGCAGTGCGATTCTGTAACCATCTCACCGTGAAAACTTAGGTGAAGTGAGCGTGGAGTCATTCCAACTTCCAACTAATGCCAGGGATTGACACTATCGATAGCTCACTCTAAGCTCACTTCACCTAACTTTTCACGGTGAGATTTTTACAGAATCGATCGGCTGGTATGGCAGTGGCATACCAAGCCAGTCAGCCAGTCAAGTCACCAGTCAAGTCAAGTTGCCAGTCTTACCAAGGGGCATCGTGTTATCGTTTATAACATTTAAAAAAAAAATCCAGTAACTGGGTTGTGGAGTGTAGACAGTCAGTCGCTCCATGTAAAATACTGGTATTCAGGGGCATCCGGTTTGACTAGAAGTAAACCTCAACATTGTTGGGAGTTGGGAGAAAAATATGATTTGAATGGATATGTGAAATACTAATGATTCGTGAGAATTATATCATTTCATTCATTAAATACGTTTCGTCGTATTCATTGATTAGTTTCGTCGTATTTAAAATTATCTTCGGATTAAACATGGGGATTTGAGTCCTCTTCAATACTTATTTAATTCGTTTTACCTTATTTGTTGTAGTGACACACATAATTTCTCTGTAGGATTTGCTGGTACACAAGGTGTATTGGAAATAACTTAAATCTTATTGCGAACAACTTTTATTATCGGATCATTATGAACCACTTTCCCTGCATTTTGAATAAGAATATAAATATATGGAGCAATTACTCCTTGTATTTGTCCTGTCATTTATCTTTGGGTTCTTATCTGCTGTCCTTCACTAACATAGACCCATTTGAGTTTATCAGATTCTTTTGCTATTGAACCCGGCCACCGAATAAGGAAGTAGCTATGAAGCCATTGTCTCCTTACTTAAATTAACAATAATGCCATCAATCAATCTTAATGTCTGCATGATAGCGCCGGTGATTTTCTCTAGATAGCCATGTCCTTGATAAGCCACTGAATAAACAACAACAAAAATGTAGGGCAGATTTTGCAAATTGGGCATTACAAAGGTCGTAACTGCAAGTACCTACCTGTCTAATCCAACATATCGAGTAATGGCGTTTCGAGTGTTCCACAAAGCTCTATCATTTTACCAATCAATAACAATCAAGGGCATGTCAACCGGGCCTGCAGGCGGAGAGCAATGGGTAGCTCACCGCCCGATCAGGACCAGGCCCGTGCCGGACGGCGCGTAAGTGTTCCACGCGCGCCTCAAAGAGATGTCAGCATAACGAGCCTTAGTAGCCCTTAGGGCCGAAGCCTGCCGGGTCAGCGGGATTTTCCGAAAGGGTTACCGCTACCCCGGAACATAAAGGGCGAAGGAAGGAACATGGGTGGGTTTTAGTCAGTAAGAGTCTGACACTCCCTTCCGCTCCACCCAGAGCGGGAGCGGTCATTTGATGATTTCCCACCAGAAAAAAAAGGGCATGTCAACAGCAAAGTCAGAGGTGTATGTGTGTATCTAGTAGTGTACATTCTACTAAGCAGGACAGGATCTGAGGTCTCGTGTGTACTGTGCACTACTATCTATCTACAAGTTGGCTAGAACTCTACGAAGACGGTATCTTACTATGCATAATCAGCCTATAGTGTGCCCACTGCTGGGACAGAGGACTTTTCTCGGTGAGGCCGTATCCGTATCCTTCATAAGTGCCACGTGCGGTTTGGTAATATGTCACAAGTCATCAAATTTTTGGTTCTAGGACATACCGGTTTCCTCACGATGTTTTCATTCACCGTTTTGAGAGCAGTGGTGATGAATAATTTACACAAAGTAAAACGCCTGACTGGGAACCCAAACAGGTTCGAACCTACGACCTACACTCGTAAGTCATGGCCGTTACCACTGGGCCACCACTGTCACTTCCTCGTCTTCCTATGTCTTCTGTAGAAAATGAACTGGAATCACTAGAAACTAATTTATATCTGCTTAGGGTTTCAACGACCTCAACATCATTTAGGTTCACAACTATTGCAGTTGCAGTATAGGTGTAATTTAACTGTATGCACATATGAGGACCCTAATTCTGTAACACGGTTTCAATCACAATCCGAGAGTTTTGATATTTCTTATCCATTGTTTCGTAGGTCGTCTGCTTAACAACATAAATAACGCAATGAACTTGACTGAACTGTCAAAATGAAAGTGGCGGGTTTTGTACAGACGCCAGCAAATCAAGCTACTACAATCTGTCAAATGTATTTAATACATTTTCAACTTTATCGCTAAAGCATTAAGGTTCAAGGTTGATTGGGAAAATTTGACAGTTTCGGGTAGCTTAACCTGCTGGCGTCTGTAGAGACAGACGCCAGCAGGCGAAATCTATTAAGTTGAAAATCTATTAAAGAAAGACAGATTGTAGTAACTTGATGTGCTGGCGTCCGTACATCGAAAAGTAAACAAGCAAATAAATATTGTATTTAATAATAATAATAATTAGCACAGGCATAGAAACCGCACCATTTTTTATTCGACAGCAAAAAATTGAAAATCGACACTACATACAAATTAAAGTGTCGAAATGTTACGTTGCTGCAATCTCTAGTTCCATCTGTCAAAAAACAGAAAACCTAGTGGACAGAGTGTAAGTAATGATCTAATTTATACGTACAATAAAAATAAGATGGCGCTGTTCACTATAAAAACTAAACAATGGGTACTCGTTTCCTTAATTTATGCGTCTTGGAAGGCTAGATGGCGCTGTTATCCGTGTATTCAGTTTTGATGTATTTATATGGGTGCTCCATGATTAAAATGAAGAAATCTTTCTTTATTTGGCAAGTACAACAAATAAAGAAAGATCAGTATCTCTTTCGAACAACCCGCTGCCCTGGCAGAGATATTATATACCAGACATGGACATTTCCGATGTCAAGATATACGCAGTGGTCAATATCTTATTACCAAACTTGAAAAAAAAAAAACAATAGTTTCAGAACTTCTACGTCAGTACTACTGTTTGAACCTGTGCTTTAGTAAAAAGAGCAATCAATTATGTTAATTGACACTCTTAAATTGTCCATATTTTCAATCGAAATGGCTGTAAATCGGAAAATTTACGTATTTAATGTGTCAATTTGATAAACAGTTGATTTCCTTGACCGTAGAATATTATTGGTATTACCGCCTGTCTTTTTAACTTTGGCACTTGCTATCTTGACATTATCTTTGTTGTTATATCTGCTGGTGTTGTCAAAAATTGTACTGGTACATGATTTTGTTGTGTTAGGTCTATCAGTACGCTTGCAGAACAATCAGTTTTATATGTCCGGTATTCGACTCGACTCCTAGTCAGTATAATACGAACGCGGACTTAGCTATTCATCAAACAATACCTAGTATGCCCATGATCCTGGGGAATGCAACAAATCTATCTATTACTATATTTGAATGAAAACATGGGATTGATTGCTAATGAAAGAGAATTGTTACTTCAGGAAACTTTATCTACTTCTTTACATAAACACATCACAGCATCACAAGATCAAGAACATAAATCTGCTATTAATGTGTTAATGATACATATATGAAAATCACAAGACACTGGAATATTCGCAAACAAGTTTACAAAACTCCAAAGAAAATGTACCAAAATGTGGTTGTACAACTGTTTATTTTTTAGACTTATCTATATAATTTAACGATAACTTAAACTAGCTTTATGGGATTATATACAGGCAGAGATTCAGAAGGGTCAACATTAGTGGAAGGAGGGGTCAAATCGTTGTGGCGGCGTGGTGTTGCTGATCTTGCGGATGGTGGCAGCGGGCATGAAGCAGCCAGCGTTCGGTTGGAAGTTCTGCTGGGGATGCTGTGGGTGCTGTGGTCCTCCCATGGGCTGGCCATACCCAGGAGCGTAGACTGGGCCTCCAGGGTTGTTGAACCTGTTAGGACCACCGGGCGCACCTGGGTGCATTGGCATACCGTTGTTCATGCCGGGGCCGCCTGGACCACCGGGGCCGGGGTAGCCTTGATTAAATCCTGGACCTGGGCGTTGCATTCTGGAAACAGAGTTACTAACATTAATGATCGTTGTTTATGATAACTTCCATTTGGTCACATCGAGAAAAATTACTCTTAGAACACTGTTGAAAAACCTTAACATTATCTATACCTCAGAAATGCACTGGTTAACAAAACTTCTTGGTCAATTTACGATAGAGGTATGTTTTAAAAATAAATACTTACATTATATGATTTCCAAAACGTAGAAAAATTCACTTGTTGTAATATCGATTGATTTTCACAATCTGCTCTTGAGGTTGGGGAGCGGCATCTATTTATACGTTCTTTGTTATCGGATTATTCGCCAAAGTTACGCTATCTCCTCAAATCACGACGGTTGCCCCTTTGTTTTTGTATATCGTATATCGGCCCCGTCTCTTGCATTTTGACAAAATAATATCTCGTTTTCAAAATTTGCTTGTCATCGCTATCGTTTAGGTACCTAATCGCGTAACACACTAACAGTAGCAACGGGTTTCATTTTTACAGCTCAACAACATTCATTGTGTTATTTACGTTGTTGAGCAGACAAATTTTTCGAACATATTATTATGAAGTAATGGATTAGCAATATCCTTGAAAATGATTCAGATTGTGATTGAAAGTGTGTTACGTAATTAGGGTGCAGATAGTTTTTTGAAAGTTTGTCTGCTTTTGAGCTGAAGGAGCTATAGTTTGCTTATAAGCCATGCTACACCTGGTTCAGTGGAATTAGCATTGCCTGAGGCTTTGCTCTTATCATTTTTATCTATTGTATCATTTATATTAATAGACCTTCCTAAGCCCACGTCGTAAATGGTTGATGCGTGCAAGCACTATAGTTGTCCGTAAATTATGTATTGTATAATTATATTATATTATCGTCATGATAATCTTTGTGATTTATAATCAGCGTTTCAAAAGACGAAACCTGTGCCAACAGATATTTCAAATAATTAAAAATGATCGCATGGTTAAAGAGCCTCCAATTCTATTTTTACTTTATACTTAGCTTTTGCTCTGTTGTCAGAAATTATCCCATGGGAACGTGCTACCGGCACAAAAACCCTGCGTTATTTATTATAATATCAGCTATCTGCCAGTGAAAGTCCCGTCAAAATCAGTCAAACAAGCAGTCAGACAAAAATAATGTTTCTTTTTATTATGTATTTAGTAAAAAGCTGTTATTTTGACATTAAAAACAGAGACTTCAATTTTATTTATTTGTATGTTTGAATTTGTTTGTATGTATTACCTACTCTTGCGATACATTATTTTCGTTCCTTGGTAGAGGCGATAAGTTACTCATAAGAAAAGCTGGTATTAAGATAACGATAAAACATCTGAAAATAATTATACATGTAGATCACCACCCTAATTGATTGCTATAATTGGAAAATTTCGTGAAATTGTTTTTTTTTTAGCCTAGACACGGCTTCAATGGTCTGACTCTATGCGATGAAGAGGAGCTCAATGAAATCGTATTATTTATTGATATAATTGAAAAATAAAACCATTTGAAATATACTATCCTAATTAATATTATAAATGCGAAAGTAAGTTTGTTTGTTACCTTTTCACGCCTAATGCACTGAACCAATCATCATGATAGTTTGTTTTGTTGTCAGGGATATAGAAAAGGATATTGGGTACCTTTCACCTAGAAAAAAAATTCTGTTCCCGAGGAAAAGAACACTAACTTTCGATGGTCACAATTGCTTTACGACGCTAGATGGCGCTACGTGTCTTCATCATGATTTAAATATGACCCGACTTTCTGAGCAGTATTCTAACAAAAAGTACCAGGTTTGCATGAATTCACGATAGTATTTCAATCATTAGTATTATGCTTTTAATAGGATTTTGATGTAATTTGCACACAGATAGTTTATTATAACCTGGATTAACACATAGGATACTTTTTTTCCGGTAATTCGTTTCCGTGGGATAATTTTCAACGACCACGCGGGCGAAACCGTGAGCAAAGGCTAATCCTACTATCCTACTAATATTACAAACGTGAAAGTTTGTATGGATGGCTGGATAGATGGATGGATGGATGGATGTTGTTACTCTTTCACGCAAAAACTACTGAACGGATTTGAATGAAATTTGGCACACCGATGGTTTATAACCAGGATTAACATATAGGTTACTTTTTATCCCGATATTCCCACGGGATCGAAACTTATGCGGGTGAAACCGCGGGGCACAGCTAGTCATGAATAAAGTACCGAAGGACCAGTGGCTCGGTAAAGATTATGCAATAAATCTAAAACGTAACTGAAAAAAGATTATCATAGTGATAGAGCCGTCTATTAAGGTTTCATGTTGACGATAACAGTGATTCATTAGGTTGTTGAATTAAGATAATAATAAAATATGTCGAAGAGTCGTGTAATGGCGCAATGACGGAACGCAAGAGTCGTATGACAATTCTTCAATGTTCAGTGATTAGATGCACTGATAAAGCAATCCCTACTCATTGGTGCAATGTTCCAAGCTCGGCGAGTAGTAAGGAACATAATTAGTACTTTTTTAATGTAAGAATACATTAGCTGTTAAAAAGCGTTTTGTAGGTATTTGACGATGCTATGGCAGTGCTATAATACCTAAGTGCATTAATTGCGTTTGTTAGTGAGGGAGGAAGCTATGTATGTATAAACTTGGTATTGTCGATGTTAAGGGTAAGGAAATTATTTTTTAACCAAGCCAGTATCAAAACCTTTTTGTGCATAATGGTAGACATCAGCCTACCATCAGTAGAGTCTACTGTGAAAAGTATTGCCGTATCGTTGGCAAAATATATTATTTCATCATGGTTTAGTCGTAGGTTACAGATATCATTAATGTAGGCAAGGAAGAGGGAGGGCCCTATCACACTTCCCTGTGGTACACCAAAAATTACAGGTAGATCAATCACATAGTTTTCTCTTTTAACTTTTAAATAGATCCGGAAGAGAAGAGAAGAGTAGTGGTAGACCTCTGATTCCCGTGTTTTCCAGCCTGTTTAGGTACAGAGACCGTTTAATCCTTTATTTATGAAGTAAGGCACACCGACGACATAATATATATTATTATCTTTTTATAATTTCAATAAACTGATTCAGAAAATCAGATCTCAGGACTCAATACCGTGTACCATATCTAAATCCCTGTATTATGATGAAGCAGACAAATCCTAGAGTGAAGACTGCGTGTCGTAAAGCATAGCGTGGAACGCCTCCCAGGTAGATGGACCAACGACCTTAAAAAACAGGCTGGGATAGACGATGTGGAAGACGGAGGACCGGGTATTGTGGCGCAGCACAGGATATGCCCAGCAGTGGATTGCAGTAGGCTGAGTCGATTGATGATGAACGGATTTGTATATTTAGAGATAGGTACACTATTGTATACTAGACTATGGAAAACCCTTGCTCAAGGCACCATAGACAATGCTTTAAATGTAGGAAATTCGAGATTCTTCTGCACTGAAGTCTGAATCATATTGAAATTCGTTCAATGTCAATAAGAATATTAGGTAATCAGACACAGTCACACGATATGAGTTATCAATAACAGTTCTTTCATTTCGGCGAGAGTAAAGATAACTGATAGTGTATGGTAGGATACAAACACAATTACTCCAATCAAGTGTTTACTGCATAATGAAAATAAAAACAACTTGCTGTTTTTCTATAAAAATGTATTTTCCTTAAATAAAAGTCTTCGTTTACAGAATATTACAATATTTTCTAATACATTCTTGATATATAGTTATTTGCCGAAGTCTTTGGACTGTAACGGTGTTTTATTTTCCGAGTTCTTTTCAGCATCACCGAGATCCACAGCAATAGTTTTTGAAGCTGTTGATTGGCTTAGTCTCCTTGTTATTAAGTAAGACAGTAGTTGGAAGAAAGCTAAAGTAATTCCGGGTAGTAACCACGCGTCTGGCATATTTGCAACAGTCTTTGTATAAAGTAAGGAGTACAGAGGTGATGACATAGTTTGCATCGCTGATTCTAATGCCCCCATTACACTGTAGATTTTACCTGTAATTTAAATAGATTGTATGGTTAATGAAGTGAGATATGATATTGATTGTCCTACTATTGGGAAAATTTTAAAGGATTGCTAAAACTATAGACTTTTATTTGACGATTGATGATTGTTAAAACCTGCATTTGACGATAGGTCTGACTTTTCTACGACAAAATCATCATGTTGTATATATTTTCGATCTTCTTCTTAGCGTGTCGATGCCAATCTATATAAAGTCAGCCAAGAATTTGGCTACGAATTTGGCACCTTCAGTAGCGTCCATCAACTCCTGGAGCATGCAGACAACAGTCCTGTTGTCTAACAAACATAATAAAGACGACAGTCCTGTTTTCTGCACGCTACAGGAATTGATGGACGCTGGACACAATATTAAGTGTCCCATTGTTTGTCGGACAGCATCACATTTGGACTCCAGGGCGGAGTCATTCATGAATCCATCTGTGCAGGTTTTCATTGCTTCGGCCTAACTGAGTCCGCGAATCTATTTGAAGATTTCCAGGATTTATCATACTATATGGTTACAGACAAATAACTATGTAGCCTTTAAATTCATACAAGTGCGGACATAGAAAACCGGAACTAGCCGGGAGGAGATTTAAAACAGAACAACAATGAAATGAATAGTTTACCTTGTTCAGTAGGTAGTATCTGCTTGTTCAGTATAGGTCTTTGTACCACCTGTGAGCCTTGCGAGATTATACCGACCAAGGGCACTGTAACAAATAACATATTGTTCATAACATCATAGCGATGCGTTTAATAAAAATCATTTTCATCGCACGAGGAGATCTGTGTTTAAATATAAAGGTGTTCGAGAGTGGTTTGAAGTTATGTGAAGTTCGAAAACCATCATTTGTTTTTTTAAGTTTGAGTGGTCTTTTCAGGTAATCCATGAAAGTCCAAAACTTTCAATCCTTATAAATCTGATAACTAGTGTTTTTAAAACGTCAATCCTGAACCACGGCATCTTAACAGCTTTAGACATAATTTCTTGGCGTTAAGATATTCTAGACATTTACAAAGTTAGGTATCTAACACGTAAGAGGAACCCGTCATGTTGCTGTCCAATTTATCTAAACGTTATCATTTGATAAAACAATGATTGACGAATCAAGCGAGATATAATTCTTAGGTAATTTTGTGTATTGCCTCACGTAATATTTTATATCGATTAAGTATCGTGAACTATTGGTTGGATTACCTAATTAATATAAAATCAGTACGATCTAATGTAGAAAACGATTTAGCAGTTGATAATTAAAAACGTGCTGCGTGTAAAATTAAAGTTAAAAAAAAATAAGAATGTGACTTTTTACATGTGTTTTTTTTTAATGATATGCAGTGCCGCATGTTTAAAGGAATTGGAAGTGATTTCATAATACAACTGAATTCTAGATTTATAAGCATATCGTTCCCACTGCTGGGACAAATGCCTCCTTTTTGAGAGGGAGTTTGCCGTAGTTTGACGCGACGTGGGCCCAAAATGAGAATGATGCTCCATCTAATTGCCAATTCAAAAGTGAAAATCAATCTAAATCTACTGAAGTTTAGTTTAAAATAGGGATCAATAATTACATCAATTTAAAGTATATGGGCCCATATTTCTACATAAATTTAATGTTTCATTGGCAACACATTTATTTTTTTTAAACACCCCACTCTTTCATCTCTTCCAATGTGTATGATAGCCTGTTCAACGAGAACTAGGGATGGTGTATTTCGGTATTCTTTTACAAGAACCAAACGAATTAATTCAACAATACTTTCTTCGTATTTATAGTACCTACGACCTAAATATTCGCAGTCATGTATTTATCACCTGTTTGGCCATATCGTCATCATGGAAAATTTGATAAAATCACGGTTGAAAAACAATATAGAAAACAAACAATGATTTATTAACTTTTTTATCTATCAAGCTGATAACCCCATTTTAATATTTTAGAGGGATTATGAGTCACCATAACCAATGGTCATGTTTGTAGCTGGACAAACAAAACAAAAAAAAAAGAAATTTCAGTATAGGTATTTCTAAGTTTTTAAAAAGCCACCAAGGAACTGTTCTTGAGTATATGTTGAACCATTGGTGCTAAACTCTCTACATCAAACAGTTTTTATTGTAAACGACGGAAATATTGATGCTAAAGAGGCTGAATAAAGTTAACTTAGGGCTTGTGTTCCATAGGGTTCTATCCTGGGACCCGTGTTCTTTAGATTGCATTATTGTTTTATTACTGCGACAATTACACTAAAGATACCGCAAAATTTGATCAAACATGAACCATCATGTACGCTCGGTGCATTCTGGGCAGTCCGCCTCCACCATCTTGCTGACTAGCTAATATTTTTGGCACAGTATGAACAATTTTTTTTAAAGTACCTGCTTATACGAGACAAGAAGACAAAGCAGCTTCTCGACATATATATCTAATATATCTTGATGTAAAGACAACAAAGCCAGATTAGAACGAGTGACGGTGTTAGACGTAGTACAACATATTATTTGACAAACCCGGTTCTAAATGGGACGAAACGGCATAATTATAGTTTATCATCGACATTGAAATGGTTTCATTAAACAATTTCAACGAATTTCTAGACGTTCACTTCGTGGTCATCCTTATAGATAGATCATTGTTTGTAACGAGGTATTGCTGCATCAAAAACACTCGACCTGATGATATACTGCTCCCTAATGCCTAAATAAAATGGAACACTCACAGTTGCATAATATTCTACTTAAATTCTTATAAAGATACCTTAATACTTACACATAAACACACACCAAGTCGTAGTAGAAGTAATAAGGCCCGAAGTGGCAAGGATATAGGAGCTGCAACTGAGCATACCCACTGTTTCATCGGATAGCTTTAACCGACGCTTTAGCACTGAGAGGATTAATAACGTGCCTGAAACAAGACAAAAGTTTTAAGATATTCTGTGCAGTTTATTAAAATGGCAGTAGTTCGTAAGATTAGAATTAAGATTTTAACACTTCACTTGACGGTGAAGGAAAACATCGTGAGGCACCCAGCATCTCCTGGAATAAAAAAAATCGAAGACATGTGACATCCACCAACCCGCACTGTGCATCACGGGCTCGCGTGGTGAATTATAGACCACTGCTCACACAGAGGAGGCCTGTGTCCCATCAGTGGGAACATAATTATAATGATTATGCTACTTCACTTACAGTGATGATTTTGATTTGCAAATTCGACAGCTCGTGAGGCTAAAATACTTCGGTTCGGTTCGGAATCATCGGCTAATGAATGGTTTTCTCTATATTTTTTTTTAGGATTAGTGTCAGCCCTATATCAAAGTTGAACAATAAATAAAGCTTAATATGCTTTTACTGGAAACTGATCCCAACATAGTTGGAAAAAGGCTACGCAGTTGATGATGCTTCTACTAGAAGTATGTGGAATAGGGCGACAAAAAATTGAACCATAATACAATAGTCGCAAAAAAATTGATAATCCTGAGCGTTATTTAGCACATTCATAATTAGCCTATAATGTTCCCAGTACTGGAACACAGGCCTCCTATCTTCGAGAGGGAGTGGGCTGTAATCTACCACACGGGTCTAGTGCGGGTTGATGATGTCACGTCATTTCATCAAAATTCAGCTCATTATCAGCAGTTAGTTATAACTTGTAATTAGCAAAGATGCAGATCACACCTTGTATTGCAAAGTCACCAAAGGAGATAAGTAACCAGAGTCGTCGGATATAGTTGAAGTATAATAAGAAACCGATGGATGTTTTCGAATAAAATTTAATTTAATCAATAGAAAACAAACAGTTCATTTATCAAATTAAATTTCATTCGAAAACTTCAATCGGTTTCTTACTAAACTTCAACTATATCCGACGACCCCGATTACTAATCTCCTTTGGTGACCGTACATACATCACTGAATCGTAAACGTTTATCAATTGTAAAACTTCACCTAGTCACCGATACTGCTTGTTCCTGATATATTAGACGTGAATGAACCGATAAACAGTGACCGATACCATAAGGTAACATTACCTACTTACGTTTGATCAACATTTGTGTAGTAATGGGTTCTTAGCAATATTTTGCAATTACTTCTACGAGATATACGTACCAACAAAACTGACAATATTTCTGTAGGCGAGGTAGGATCCAAACATCACGTCATTCCAGTGGAACTTGTACCTGTAGTACATGTATGCGATTAGCACCTCCGCTGTAACAAAGTATGCATTATTAACTCTACGAAAATATATACATCATTCGGTTTCACATCAGCAGTCCCAATCTTTGTGTACCATATTTTTTCAATGAGTGAGTTTCCATCCAAAAATCTGATTTATTCTATCCCTGTAAAGAGTCGCAGAAGTTTGAACCCATTCCACGATACCAACAGTGTTATGTGGTTTATGCAATAAATCAATAGTAGGTATGTCGTACACCTTTTTAATAAGTTATAAACTTCAAGCATTCAAAAATAAAATGTTTATGAATATGGTTGCAATATTTCGTTTAATTTATTATCAACGCCATCTAGTGGTAACATTCGAAACTTGTGCCTGAAGTGTAGCAGCGTAGTCAAGCGTAGTACATGATAACTGCTACGCTGCTTTTATCTATCTGTACTGGAATGCCCTCTAGCGACAATATTTATAACTCAGTACACTCAGAGTTGGTCACATAAAATTAGTACCAACATTGTGCGCATTTCTCTCATGGGAGTCAGTAGAAACAATAACTCCTACGCCATGTGCTACGATCCCTTTTATGTCGTCCTTGTTGTTTATACTTAGATTACTTTGTTACTTCATTGGTAAAACTATGAAGATTTAAAGGACATCACCAATAAGTTCAGTATATTATAATGATCCTTCTTAATTTGCCGGGTCAGCGGGATTGTCCGAAACGGTTACCGCTACCCCGGAACATAAAGGACGAAGGAAGGAACATGGGTGGGTTTTAGTCAGTAAGAGTCTGACACTCCCTTCCGCTCCACCCAGAGCGGGATGATCTGATGGGAAATCATCAAATGACCCCCATTTGATGATTTCCCATCAGAAAAAAAAAATCCTTCTTAATTGTCCTCTGTCGGCGTTTCTCATAACACTACCTTATGAATTCTTTCAGTTCCTTATATTATAACATGTATAACTGCATCTGAGATTGAGGATAACCATACTTATCTTCACACGCAACGCATCTAATTAAAACATTCTTACATCACAAATGCTGTATAGATCAAGCAACATTTTCTCAACTAGGGCCCACTGTCCTAAACACACGGGCTATTTATTAAAGCTTCGTACTAACCAGATAACAACATCCTATCGCCAAGGGTGACGACCAACATAAGGAATATGATCATTCTCTTGCGGCCTTCCCGCGGCTTTATCAAACAATGCACTGCGTTGAAAGGTAGTTTCCAATTGCACACCGACACTTTGTTCTCTCTGTTCACACTAACATCTTTGACTGCGAAGATCACGTATACCAGGGATGATATCTGGAATATTATGATAAACAGGTTAGTTTTGACGGATTTATAAATAGTTAGGATATACAGGGTGGCCAATTCGGAAGTAAACAACTTTAAATTTGGAATATTTTTATTTTTCTATAATTATGTTATTCGGGCTTGGCAATTTTATACGGTAAATAAGATTGCCTAGTCTTATCCTTTATTTAAAAATGCAATCGGTTTTTCATCATGTTTTTCATAACATTTTCTCATTCTTTATTAGGTACCTATCCCACTAAGAAAGTCACAAATATTCTGCTTTTCGTATTCAAGACACATCCCTTTAGATAATCCCACAGAAAAAAAGTCAGGACGTGTCGCGATATCCTCAGTGATCAAAATGGTATTCGTACTCTTAATGATTTGTTAGAAAAATTGGGTCGTTTATAAAAACGACGCGAGTATTTTATACTGAAGTTCTTAAACGAATTGTCGTTCAAGAATATCAGTATAAAATACTGAAAGTATTGCGGTGGTCATAGCCTTATAGACTGTGCGTAACGAATTTGCCGTATTTTAACTAAATAATAGACATCAATCAACTGCAAAATTTGACATTAAATCAGACTGGGGGCAAAAAAGTTGTATACATATACCCGAATTGGCCAGCCTATAGTAAATTGGTGTATGTGTATTGGACTTGAGTAATTAGGTAGGCGAACAAAAAATAAAGTAAAATGATGATAATGGCTGTGAAACATTGGCGAGCCATTTCGTTTTGTTCTCGATTAGAAGCGTGTCAATCTGAAATGCTTTAAAAAAGCACCTTCAAAAAAGGGCCGCTAGTTTAGATACCTAAACTTTTACGGAACGATCCATCTTAGGACATCGGGCATATACCTAAGTGAATTTTAGACACCGCTTATTAAGAAATAGGTAGGTAGGCTTTGTACCTACAAGCTACATGACATTCTTCGGGAGTCATTGTAGTAAGTAATGATAGTGCTTTGAAGATATTTTGTTAAGCTTTATGGTAATAAGTTTTAGATACAGCAAAATTTTCGTTTTATGGTCGAATAATGATTGAAAACACTCCACCAGATGCAGTACTTAGTACCTAAATCCAAGGAAAATGTTTTCCTTCACGATATCGATCCGGCAGTTTGGCTTGTGGCGTTAGTCGCGAATTCCTGCATACATAGCTATAAGTAAGATAGCTTGCCTTTTCAGTTTCTTTTTTGCACTTTTCAGTATCCGCCTAACGCAAACATGGCCGTTTACGGTTTACCGAATGGTTGCCAATAAGATATTTGATTGTATTTGGAGTTTCTGGCCATTATGTGACTGCGGTTTTGGTGGAATGCATCTTTTTTCATTTGATTTTATTGATATTTTATAATATGGTGTAGTATTTGCCATGTCATAGAACAGGGCAGAAAGGAGTAACGTATATGAATTTGTATACCTGTAGAAATAAAACAAGTGGAAACACACCGAAGAATCCGAGGTAGCGGTACAGAAGGGGGCCGCCCACGGCGCCCACCACGTGGGCTATTTGTATGGCGGCCCGGTGGGTGCCCATGGTGCGAGTGACGTCACGGCCCGTCGCGAAGCACACCTGGAAGGATTTCGACACTCTATTTTATAAGGATTCATGATTCATAGCAGGTAAGGTGGTCTATGGTCCGTCATCCACGATGCTACTTAAAGGTAACATGTTACAAATTCAAATCATCCATGAGTTGGCAGCCAGAATATTACACCACTAGTTTTTTTTCAATGTGGTTCATACACGATGCAAATTACTTGTTGTGATTGGTTGCGTCGTGTACGAACCGCCATTGAAACACGCTGCAGCATAGTGCTGTGACATTCTGACCTCTGGCTACTCATTGGTGATAATAGTTTGTAACAGGTTACTTTTGAGTACCTACCTAGCGCCGTGGGCGATGGGCCTTAGTCTAATAAAGCCGAAGACGATAAAGGATACTGTATCATACTTTAACTTGACAACGAACAAATAGCTGTTGCGTTGGAGACTCTTTGCGATTGTTTTCAGTATCGAGCAGTTTATATAAGATATGTGCTACCTATAGGTATGTACTACGATGACCAGTACTTACCTATATAAAAGTCATAAACATATGAAACTGTGTAGGTATCTAATCTGTCTATTATAATTAGAAATAATGTATACCGTGTAGAACCGTGTATCTAATCTGTGTGTTTTAATTAGAAATAATATGTAATTATGACTTGCGGTAGGTTCTTTTCTTAGAAATTGTAATGATGCTTATAAGTACATTTTTGAAATCCGGTATTTCGGTGATTGTTACAATATCAACTAAAGTAGATATTACAACAGCGGCTTGTACATAATTTTTAAATGGACTAAGCATATCCATGCGTTCAACTTTTTTTTTATTTCAAGTTGTAAACCCGTCTTTTCATTACTGTATTGATGTTTGATTTTTTTCATTTCTGACATGTTTTAGAACTATCGTATACCTATATACGTATATTGTAGTTTCGTAGCATTTTCATCATGTATGAACATATTTTTCATACATGTATGCTCTACTGTAGATGCTATGAGGTGTAAACAAAGGGCACATCCAAGCGATACCTAAAGAGTAAAGTATAATTTGACCTAGTTTCAGTTCCAATGGAACATGTTACGAGCATTTTCGTGTCAAATAAAGCGGACCACCGCACCGTTGCGATTTAAGTCCTATGCCTATTCAATTAGCTAACCTACCGCTGTGGGAGCTAAATCGACTGAAAATCGCTTGCCTGTAAATTATGTAGGAAACGATTTGACAGTACCTATGACAACGTCTTTTTTTAACTTTTTTGGGGTTTATTCACACCCGTATTCACAAACAAAACTTATCTAAGTAAAGTAGCAAAAATACTATGCGAAGTAAGGCAATTTTCAATGCGTTCTATTTGACAAGTCATTCAATTCATAAACATTAAGTGACACATAGTGCCGATCGCCACTCGAGTATTGTCTATGAATAGGTTTTTGGAACCCTGTGCGTCTGTGCGAACTGTGAGGCCTCATAGTAAAGTTTATGAATACGGGTGTTAGAAATGATGATGAAAGTTAAGTGACGTTTAAACGTCAAAATGTATGGTTAAACAGTCTCTAATCACTACTTAACTTTAAGCAACATTTATGAATTAGAATAATTAAATTGGGTAGGTCCAGTATTAACTCAATCAATTTATAGTAGGTCAAACGTTTTTTTTGATGTCGCAAGTCCAAATTATGAAGGTAGTCATTAACTATAATAGAATTATTCAAGTTAATTCATAATGTTATTGAGATCACGGGCCGTTTCATAGTGTAATATTTACAAAGTGTATAAATAATCATAATCTTTCTACAAACAGCTCTCGTATGCTCTACAAATGTTTTACTGTTGACTGATTGCTACCCAAACACACATAGGTATCTACTGCTCCAAACTATGGTTTAAACTTAGCGTACATATCGTGCCTGCCAAGATTGCAGGCGAATAAAGGCTAAATAATCGATTGTCTTTTATTTAAACAAGAGTCGTCAAAGCACCATCCTTATTGCGGATAGAAGGATAGTTTAGTAGACACAGATTGAATTTGGGACAAATGATACAAGTTTGCACAAACATTACCTAATAAGTCCGATCTTTCTCAACATATTATGAATTCTTTTATTCATCTCACTATCTTTGCCGTAAGTAGGTCAAATATTTTTGCGATGTAATCTTAAATCAAAATAACATTAGGTACACTTTAAAATTAAATGTACAGACGCCAGCACATCAAGCTACTACAATCTGTCAAATTTCTTTAATAGATTTTCAACTTTATCGCTAAAGATTTAAGGTTCAAGATTGATTGGGAAAATTTGACAGTTTCGGGTAGCTTGACCTGCTGGCGTCTGTACTATTTGTGATGTTTGTTTACTTACATCGCCTATATGACTGAATGCGGCTGCTAGTAGCAGTCCAAAATTCCCTCCTAAAGACATAGGAAGCTGAACTGCATACAGTACTTGTGTGGTTGACGCTCCAGGAAAGAGCAGCATAAGTAATACTCCCGTCGTCATTACGCTCATGCCGACCAGCGGCAGTATAAGCAGTGGTTTCCGTCGCCCACTGCAATCGCTCCATGGACCCACGAACAACAGGACCACAGTAGCTATGAGAGATCCAATGAAACTTCGACTGACGTTAACCCCTGATACGACTATTTGACTCTCCGCCTGAAATTGATACAAAATGGTTAAATATAGTAATATTGTATTGGATAATATATTCGATACATTGTGACATACATATTATGCAGGGTGGCAGGGATATCGAACCACAACATGTTACCATGGATTCAGTACATAATTCTGATGCCCACTGCGATGAAATTTTTCGGCAGTTATTAAACAAAAAAGAACTGTTCCATACATTTTGACCGCGTAGGTACACTTCCGCGTATTGCAATTTTCTATGAAACAGCTGATTTTCTTTTTTGATAACCGACGAAAAATGTCTCCGACTAGAATCGTTCGTCAATTTGGCTTCATGGTTACAGTTTGCACATCGACGCACTGCATGGTTAAACCACCGCCACCGTTTATATTAGATATATTTTGACATACAAATTAAATGTATGTCAAATCATAACCGATCAATGTATGAATCAAGAGTTCCACTTCAGGCTATCATAACAAGAGGTCTGAATAAGCGAAAAACCTGAAAAGCGTCATTCTTTAACATTTCCCATTTTGTTTCCTACTTTCTAAAGCCGAGATGTACTGTGTAAGTTCTCAACGTCAACAACACGAAAGTATGATTTAAAACAATAGGCAGAAGGAAAGTAATTTCGAGATGGCCCAAAAAGACAAGAGAGTAATATTGTTCCGTCTCATTAGGATTATCTGAAGTCATTTATTTAATTACAAAAACACAGATAAAAGTTATTGTTGCTAATGTTAATGATAACAAGTAAATTGAGGCAGACGTTTTATGTCACTGTACTATCATCTATCTTTACGGTCTATTCCTTTGACGTGAATAAAGATTTTAGAGGAAAATATCGTGAGGAAAGTTTTGAGTATGAATGTCGATGGCTATAAGAGTAGGGAAAGACCAAAGAAACGATGGATGGATTGTGTGAATGATGATGGTTAGGTACCGAGATAACTAATATGTATGGAAGAAAAAGACATGTTGCGCCGACCCCAAATAAATTGGGACAAGGGCAGGAGAATAATGACCAAGTATCAAAGGACACAAATAAAATCGTTTTATTCGAACATGCGGTGAAGGAAAATATCGTGAGGAAACCTGTCATAGGTCTGCAATCACCAACACGCCATGAGTAAGCGTGGCGATCAATGCTTATGCCTACTCTGCATCAAACAGGCCATTGCCCTGCAGTGGGGCAGTAATAGACTGGAATTATTTTATCTGTAGTAGAACCTAGTTTAGTCTTTAGTCAACGTGTTACTCAGAGTACTTATGCAGGCCGTCTGATGCTGGATTAGATTTCATTCTTACAGCTGTCTTGGTTCAGCCTAGGTATCTATAAAGTCAATACAGGGCGGCAGGGACATCGATGCACAACCTGTTACCATGGATTCAGTACATCATTCTGAACCCCCCTGAGTTAAAATTTTCCACCGGCTATTAAAAAAAAAAAAATTAACGCGGGGGGCGCTGAAATTTTTCATCGGGTATTAAAAGAAAATGCCGTTTAGATAGGGAGCAGTGGTGGCCCAGTGGTAATGGACCCGACTTACGAGTTGTAGGTCGTGAGTTCGAACCCAGGCAGGCACTTTGTGTAAATTATTTCATCACCACTGCTCTCAAAACGGTGAAGGAAAACATCGTGAGGAAACCGGCATGTCCTAGAACCACAAATTCGAAGACATGTGACATCCACCAACCCGCACTGGGCCCGCGTGGTGGATTATGGCCCACTCCCTCTCACAGAGAAGAGGCCTGTGGGAACATTATAGGCTGATTATGTGCTGTTTAGTCCATTTTAACCGCGTAGATACCTTTTCTACAAAAAAAGGAAAAAAAAAATTTTTGATAACCGACGAAAATTTCAACGCTGGAGGGTTTAGAATCATGTGCTGAATTCATGGTTACATTTTGCGCTTCGATGTCCCTGCCACCCTGTATATATTGTGAGGTCTAAAGGCTCTATTAAATGTTTAACATAGGAACTGGACAGGCCAAAGGTCACTCATAGACATTACCGTAATTACTGCGCCTTGTTGAGATAACTAATCACTACGAGTTGGTTGGCAGTTATTAACGCTCTGCTAATTGTTTACAAAACATCGATGTATTGATATTTGATTCGCAAAGTAAACAGTTACCATTTCTATTTTGCCTTGTGTTTTATCTACAATGACCTCATCACAAACACTGTTTTTGTTACTTTACTTTTATTGTTTTTTCCTAGCCATTCATACAATAGGTATTCCCATTGTAGGGTAGGTTAATAAGTGTATATGTGGGTATGTGTAAAAATACAACTTCCATAAAAAATGCAACTTTTCCAATTATTCTTTCGATGAAAACCTAAATAAAAAAAATAGCTAAATTGATCCAGCCGTTGTCAAGTGATGCGCTTGCCAACGAACAGCATTTAATTTTTATTTATTTATTTTTAGGAATTTGGTTCGTCTTTCTCTAATACCAAATAAAAGTCTTCTTCATCCATACATCTCAATCGGCCGTCATCTCAGCATAACTCATCCCCTATGTATGTCATGTCATCTTTTATCATGGTTCTTTGACCTACTCTTATTTCCACAATAGTACCTACTTTAAACCCTCCACATGCTTGTTCCTATTCCTTAGCTCATACACACCATGACAATATAGGCACACACAACATAATTCCTAATTCCCAAGTAGATACATACATAGATCATTTACATTGGATACAGTATCGATAGTTCCTCTATTAACATTTGTAAAAGGTGAGATAGGCTTAGTTTATCAAAGGTTTGATAAAATTCACGGTCGTCGTGTCAATACAGTCTTAGTATCGAAGTTATGATCCTACTATCCTACTAATAATATTATAAATGCGAAAGTTTGTATGGATGGATGGAAGAACGTTTGTTACTCTTTCACGCAAAAACTACTAAACGGATTTGGATGAAATTTGGCACACAGATGGTTTATAACCAGAATTAACATATATGATACTTTTTATCCCGATATTCCAATGTGATCGGAACTTATGCGGGTGAAACCGCGGGGCGCAGCTAGTCGGATATTAAAGTATTGTAGAGTGTATTATACGTATTTTACAAATATTAATGGTTTCTGAATCTCCCTCACAGATTCTAGATTTTGCAAAGAATTGGAATAAAAGGTAGTCATCGATGTAATATTGAGATAAAAAAATATCGATAACCATCTAAGAATGATAAGATGTCACATATACATAGTCAAAGCAAAGTGAAAGTAATAAATTAATGAAATAAAACAAAAAAAAAAGTTGATTACCTCCATCTCTCCTTTTTCGCAAACAGCTAAATCCACCCCCAGGTCAACTGTACATGCTGTTTGCAAATAGAAGTTCTGCAGCGAGGTCTGACCTAGATTTATGGCTATCATAGCACCCACGAGGGCAGGCTCGAGTAGCATACGATACTTCTGTGGTCGATTCTCACATGTTGGTGATTTATTTTCTTCCTGTTCTTCGGGTGGCCCCCTAATCAAAGAGAAATGGTTCAAGTTATGTTCACTGAATATAAAGTAGGACTTAGTAACGTGACTTCGGTGACACTTTCTAATACAAGTACTTAGTCCTTATGTGAAATGAATTAGTCCTGCGATTGATGGATGTGTGGTGGGCAAGCCTGACTTTGACAGCTGTTTATTGATCAGAGATTCTATAGCGTCACTGTTTGTAGGGAATATAAAAAAAATGTTTTATAAAATTTTACACCAAATAAATACCTAACATTATTTTCATCATAGTATTTTATCAACTAAAGTAACAACGCAAGTGTCGTTATAAAACAAACTACTTATGTAAAAAGAAAAAAATAGAACGAATCTTTTTACATAATGATAAAATGATTACACACATTACAGTTTAAATAAAAGAAAAACCTTAATCTCTCCAATTCACTTTGTATATCAACCGTGCCTTCATTCATTGTCACTATTTATACTTTCTTTCTCCACGATATAAAAAATAAAACACAAAAATCACAAACACATGAGAGGTTCACATCACAGTTTTCGCTCAGAGTCAGAATCACCGACGCGTGTGCGTCTCCTACCAACTCCTACTAATATGAGCCGATAAGATAGCCGTCTGTTTGCAAATTCGAAACAAAGTGATTAGTCAAACAGAAAGATAACTTTCTGAACGGAATACGATGCATTATTGTAAATATACAATGCCCGTTTAACTGGCTGAGGGTACCGACCGGCGCGGGTGCGGGCAACCGGTGTGGTTTCAGACCAAATTGGTTCGATTACAGCAATTGGCTGACGCACTCTCTGATACCAATAGGGTTACGATAACGTTAAAACTATGTTGTAACTGATACAGGTCTGATGAAGTTTTTTTTTGTGCAATTTGTTCCTTGCTACCGAAAATTAAAAAAAAAAAACAAGATAGGTTGCCGGTTGTTTATGAAAGTGCGTTTTGACTTTGGGAATAACCATAAAAATGTAGATAAATTTTAAATTCAAATTATTTATTTGTGAAACATAGGTACAACATAATAAGATCTAATTCGAAATGACCTGACTTAATTATTATTCAAATGATGATACTATTAACCATTCAAATTAAATTATATACTATTAACAATTCAAATTAAATTATATTCTATTAAACATTCAAATTAAATTATAAAATAACCCTTAGATAGAATTTTTAATAAACGAATGAAAACTGTTGTTGATATAGTGAATAGTGAATGATGTGGTCGCCTGTATTTGGAGACGCACACTTGTATTTGTCCTTGTCCATGTTTACATGCATGTAACTGTGTAGCCTCTGTTGGCGATCCAAAAAATAAATAAATAAATATTGGGATACTTAGATAAAACAAATGTACAGACGCCAGCAGGTCAAGCTACCCGAAACTGTCAAATTTTCTCAATCAACCTTGAACCTTAATGCTTTAGCGATAAAGTTGAAAATCTATTAAAGAAATTTGACAGATTGTAGTAGCTTGATGTGCTGGCGTCTGTACCTATCTAAATCTTTAATAAATCACTCTGTCACCTTACTAAAGTTTATTTTCTTGTATAATTGTTTCTCTGAACTTATCAGACGTCTATTTATTTTATGATTACTCGACTGGCCTCTCCATCCGATTACCTTTTTTGTAAAATTTAGTCCAAGGTCCGAACCGCCAAAATTATCGGCAACCACGTGCATGCCCTAATGAAGTCATTGTATATCGCACATTATACGATGATTCGCAAATACATATATATATAAATAATCTTTCGTATCTTTCCTTATGACATTAAATTCGTGATCTACGTGATAGAGTCCACATATGCAACTTCGTTAATTGAAAGTACAGACGTAGTTTGTTACTTGCATAATTAGATGCAGATATCATTTTATTGCTTGTTCTAGTTTTAGATAACGCTCTTAAGGTGTTAATAGAAAATGTGTCATGAGTTCATGTTGCAATCAAACGTCTAGGACGCAATCCATATTCTGTTTTTTAATAGAGAGAATTATTAACATTTTCCAACGACCTCAAATGGAGACGTACCGTGTAAAACGATTTCATGCTTCGATTGTTCAAAAAAATAAATAGCTTTGGCAATTAATAATGCACGAGACAGCTCTCTTGTTTCACAGTCAATGAACGACATTGTCTATTGCTCATCAGTTTTGCACTGAGCTATACACCTTTGCAATATTTTTCACGGCCAAAGTGTGCGGAGCCAGCTTTAAAATAAAACAGTTGAGAATCTCGCTCGGCGGTCGGCACGCGTTCCTACGACGGTTACGCGATCATTACGTGTACAATTATCACTCATTATTGAATAGAGCGGAGGTCAATTCCGCTAGGTGCTCGAAAACGTAAGCAAACGCATCGATCAACCACCAAAGCGACTACGTTTTGTGTTTTCCATTTCAAGTGGCATGAATCCAAGTGCTCCCGGTTCACAGTGTGTTAATTTTTTTTATCGTTTATTAGAACTTTTATATTTATTTATGAGATTGCAGAATCAGTGTGCCTAAATTCCTAAACGTATTATTTGTATATAGTTACAAATTACCGGAATCTCTAACGTTAATTCAACCTTAACTAACTTGGAATGGCCTTTCAGTTACATGAAGTGAACATTAAGACCTGAAAATTCAACGAACGATGACGACTAATACGATCTCTCAGCTAATTATTTCGATAACCTACTTATTTAACATCCAATAATAATAAAAACATCTATGGATCGTATATTAAGTGTGTACTGAACATTTACAATTGATATTTTTAAATTAAAATTGAAAAATATTTGGCATGCTTTTATGGCAATATAACATAGGTACATGGAATATTAAAACAACTAGCAATAACAGGTACCAATGTAGATACCCACAATGGAACAAATAGGTAATGCACTTGATCGGAATGTACAAAGTCTGTAGAATTAACGAATTCTAGTTGATGTTAATTAAATGCTATCTGTTTCGGCTAAACAAGTTTGGAATCACCTACGTTTCAGGCGGAAGCGAATGTGTGAGGCAAATTCACTTTTAACTGGATGATATTACGAAACATTTTACTTTGAAAGTAAAGTTATTTCAAAGTCTTACAAAACGTCCTTAATCAGTCAGTTGGTTGGAATCGTTCGTTGTTATACACGGTAGTTATTTTATTTAATAAAAGTGTAAAATTTTACATAAAGGACATATAAATGTGCATCAGAAGTGAGTTTGTGACTAGAAACAGTTGAATAATCGTGAAAACCACAATTATAAGTCACCAGTGCATTCACCTGTTATGTTAATTCCTTCATGAAATGGCAAGTTTCGCTTAGCGTGGATGAGTATGTTATTTTTAATACTTGTTGCATTTAAACAAAGGACCAAATGAGCTTGCTTTTCTGCACTGCTACCTATTCTCTTAATACATTAAAGATGGGTAAAAAGGGAAGCCTTTCCGTCATATATTCGGATGATACCTGGTCCTGCACTCTAATTGCGTTACACACTTTCGATCACAATCTGAATTTTTTTGAAGGATATTGCCAATCCATTGCTTCATATATTCGAAAAAATTGTCTGCTCAACAACGTAAATAACGCAATGAATGTTGTTGAACTGTCAAAATGAAAGCCATTCCTACTGTTAGTGTGTTACGCAACTACCCCGCTGGTCTGTTCCAACCATATTCTATGTAAAATAAAATAAAATGTAAGACATAACATGTTGTGACAATATAGGGGCGTGGGCTAAGTAGGAACCTACTTGACCAAACAAAACGTACAATCAAATGCAATGCAGTTGTGCTATGTAATGATCACTAAACATATTTTGTTAGATTTCTTGCTTTTATCGTTCATTTATCATTTAGGCAAACTTATCATTTTTATAATGTCTGATCTAACATGAATTGTAATCTAATCAAACGTCCAATAAAATCGACTGAGCATTAATTTGTTGTGAACATCCCATGTGCTCAATCACCTTTGGAAAACAATATTTCATGATAAAGTCTGTCGATTTCAGTACATTCAGACCTAAAATTAATTGGAATATTAGATTAATTAGACGAAGGGAATTAGGCCAAAACACCTTAGATAGCTGAGGGGTAATTCTCTTAATTTTAAGAACGTCCACAGTCTGATCTCAGTCTCAATCTGTTAAAAATACCTCAAATTTCCCTACATTTTGACAAGTTTTTGACATTCGTTTGTCGCCGAGATGACACTGCGATTTGATTTTGAACGTTTTAAATTACGAGAATTGTCCTTCTGCTTATATTGTTAACGTGTAGGTAAAAATATAGGTACACTAGCTTCTGCTCACGGCTACGCCCGCGTGGATGTCGGCTATTATCCCACGGGGACGACGTGCTACCGGGACAAAATATAGCCTTCCCTTCCCCAGGATGCCATATATACAGGATGCCTTGCAAAATTTTATCGAAATACATTCAGTGGTTTAGGCGTGAAAAGGTAACCTGACAGGGTAACTTTCAAATTTATAATATTATTATTGAAGTATGTATAGGATGGATTATCAAGGGGCATCATATTACTCAGTAACTGCGTTGTGGAGGTCTTATAAGTTTCTATAACAGAGTATATCTTTTAGGAGTCGTTACCAGTCGATGTTACCGACTGATTGACACCAGTAACGAGAATCTGGAACATGATTCGGGCGGAATTATAAAGCGGGCGTCACACCGTCGTCAACCTGACTAGTGACACCAAACGACGTGAAAACACATGACCTATAAAGACGACACCGTTTTGTGAACTAACGAGTAAGCTACTCAAAGTTCGGAGCGAAAGGTTAATGAGTAGGAAAATTTTGCGTAGTTTTTTCAATATTTTCAGAAGATTTTTATAAGTTGTGTCATCAAAATATTACCCGCGGTTTTACCCGCATAAGTTTATATCCCGCGAGAATATCGGGATAAAAATTATGCCATGTGTTAATCTTGGTTATAAACAATCTGCCTGCCAAATTTCATCCAAATCCGTTCAGGAGTTCTTGTGTGAAAGAGTAACAAACATCCATCCATCCATCCTCACAAACTTTCGCATTTATAATATTAGTAGGATTAAATATTGGAATATCGATAACGATCGTAGGTACTGTTGATTTAGAATCTTGTGAGCAACAGGTTTTTTTCTTGTAATTACTCTGTAAACATCTGAATCATTGCAATAAGTCAACATTTCGTCAAGATATAAAAAATAAGGAGTGTCGTATAGAGCCAGAGTCCGTAATTTATTCTTTTATATAGTATCAAATAAGTCTTCTACAAGGTTCAATCCTCCCGGGCCAGTTGTTTGGAATCCCAGTCCCGCAGTCATTGATTGTACAGACAGCCTCAAAAAGGTGTTAACCTACATCGACAAGAATTAATTTGATTGTCAGTGTAACAATACTCATATGTAGCTACAATTAAGTACACGTACAAACATAAACTCAGGCTTTCTTCCCGTAAGGATAGGCAGAAACTACAGAATGCCACCTGCTTAGGATCCATACTCCTTTTGCTGAAGTATTATATTTTGTGTCATTGATACAATATTATGGAACAAAGATTGTATACATATTTTTGAGGATGATTGTACTTGATTGAATGACGATGAAATCCTTATGTGGAGGCTGGCTGACCTTGAAAGAGCCTTCAATGCTCAGCGATTGAATCGCGCATCCATTAGACGTACTCATAAGTATGCTTGGGTCTCAAGCATTGTTTGACGCCTACACAAAAACGTTTAGTTCTCAGAGGTTTAGGTTTTGTTTTAGAGCGCTAGATAACACAGGAGCACTGGGGTGGAAATTCTATTTTAGATGTCTGAACTTTAATGAAAATTTTAGTTAGATGCCTGAATTTTAATGAGAATTTATCAAAGAGGATAAAACTATATACACTGGATAAACTTGTCATACTATATTAACTAACAAACTATTAAAATTAAAATATAATAACTTTACTGAACTATTAACAAACTAAAATATGGCGTCGAGAAATTCCTCCGCATCGCTGTCGACTGGTAATGTTCCCAAGAGACTGGCGGCATTGCCACATTGTATGCTGAGCCTCTGGCCAAGGTAAGAGCCAGTCCTTGGGTTACGGGAAGTGTCAATTAGCTGTCTGGAGATTCCTTTGAAAACTTTGATTAATGTTCCTACTACTCTGAAAATGTTTGCATCAATTAATAACGTGTTATTTAAAAGAGCTAGATGAATAACAACGTTATTCTAATTAGGTACATCATTAACTCCTAATTATAATGCTTATTTTGCGTTAGGCTTTATGCATGAGGTAGTTGACAATAGTTTGCACCATCGAATTGAAAAAGTCAACAGGAGAAAAACATGTTACATGAAAAATCGTGTAATTTTAATTAGGTATCTACATTATTAACTCGTAATTAAGATGCTTATTAAAACCTAACGAGGTTTTATGCATGACGTAGTGGACAATAGTTCGCTCCATCGAATAAAAGAAGTCAACAAGAGATAAACCAAACGAAAATGAAATTGACCATAAGTACTTATTTATCGTACTTATTTTTAGCCATTACACGCCTATCCCCGTTGCTAAAGTGCACTGCCATATTATAGCTGGCTTCTCAATGGTGTGACGTCACTCTATCGATCTCCTTGCTTGCAAGTACTTCTGTCAATGCGCCATGAGCGTACGTCATCAATTTGTAACATAGAACATAAGTAAACGAAAATGTTATCAAATATATTTTATTTTGTCGTCAAATAATACAGGGTAAATTCTTAAATGTAAAAATCTCTGTTAAATCTCGTGTTGTTTTTGGAAAATCGGAATTTTCTTACTGGCAACACTCTTAATACGTAATACCGTATTTAGTGATTACCCCTAGGGGTGCCATGGCGCATGCGTGGAAAATATGGCGAAGCGGCGACGACCTCTCTGCAGGGCGGTAGTTGCCGTTCTATACAGGCACGAACTGGGCTATCCCGTGCAAAAATGTTTGTTTTTATTTGAAAATCTTGAGTATCCTGTAATGTGATAAATAAATAAATATCATAGTTTTGTTTTCCGTTGTTGTAACTTTCACGATAGCCTTTTAATTCAGTTTGTTTTTTTTAATGATCCTTTTTAAAGGGGTCAGTGCCGTTCAGATTCTTCCCTGTACAATATTTGCATTCGGGTAACATCGTAGGAGTTCGTGCATTTCCGTCAGATTCGCCTTCCAACCCTCGGCGACATGGCTCTATCGCAATCTGAAAAATCTTTACAACATTTCCTTCTGTTTTCCCGAAATATTAAGTTTTAAGTGAAAATGTGGTTATCATTACGTAATATAAATGAATTTGATGTAGTATATTGTTAAATAGTGAGTTTATATTGTTTTGTTTGGTGTCAGTGATAGTTAATTGTTGTGCTCACACATTGTGCTATAGGGGGTGAACGTAGTTCGATACTAAGGTAAAGATTGTAGCGAATTTCAAAGCTTTTATAAATTGTCGACTCGCCAAAGAAAATTCTGTCTGTTCTTTTGAGTCCTATGTAAAATATTCCCCCGTATATTCAAACAACAGTAACAAAAATAAATTGAATTATTTTTAAAGTAACCTAAAATATTTTCTACTTACAGCTTCGAAGCCATGAAAGACGTTGACGACGATTATGACTGAAAGGGGAGACGTCAATAGGATGCTGGGTAAGTCTAGTTTGTTCACAATATTATACTTAGATTAAAACAAGTGCTCACAATCCTTGAACAATATTCTAAAGACGTTAATAAGACTGTGATGTTTTTTCCAGAGCACACATGAATATATCCATAGTAACATCAACGGTTTAGAGAATTGTCTAGATTTTCCTATACTTAGTAGTAATACATATACATTATGTTTTCGTGACTGAATTTCGACCAGTGATGACTCATACTGTTGGCTAAACTTACCTACACAGTTACGAGTAGCGAAGGGTTTTCATAACATGACTCTATTCGTCTTAAGGCGATTCTTACTTACAGTCTAATTTTTATCATTTTTTGGACCGAATTTCAATGCAAAAACTGTTACCTTACGGCACTGCACCACTGGTTATATACTTATAAGGAAAATACTCAGCCTTCACGGAAATGTGTCGGAAAAACAACTGAATTCTATTATATTTTTCATTAATTAATGGGACCGCTCTTGACCTCGATCTCGCTTGATGGAAAGCGATGGATGAGGTCTTAAATGGAACGAATCAAACATTTAATGGAAAATTCTATTATTTTATATACCTTCTTTACAACGATGTCTTGTTCGAATGCTTCACTTTCACGCAATACGTTGACAGTTTAGAAACAACGATAAATACTTTCGTATGAAGAACATGGATATTCAATTACCTAACGATTGTCAGGAGTTAAATAGCACTCATTATTATTTTAATCAGTGTAAAAGCTGTTTTAAATGATGCTGGCATATCCAGTGCGGATGTCACGACAACCATTTCCGCGTCGACATTGAACGTGGTCAGAATTACGCGTTTTACGTAAATTTTTGTTTTTCTAAAATTACTCTGTATTCGAGGAATGAGCTGGTAGATTCGTGTTTTTGTTTTATTTAATAGCACTGGAGTATGTTTTGGAATAATTGTATCATGACTCATGCCCGTAACTACTACGTAGCGTAGTGCTATGACATATTTGTATCTTGGGTGGGCAGACTTTTTTGGCACGGTTTTTCTAAAAAGCATGTTGTGTTGCTTCTCTCTCATCAATCAATATATTATAAAGAGGAGGTACATATTAATTGAAAAATATCAGCAATCTCTACCATGCGAACTATTCATCGGAAAACCTGAGACTTCATCGGAAAACCTGAGACTAGAGATGCCGATGCATTCCACCAGTTTCTTTGACAAATCTTTCACTGTTCAAGCAGTAGGGATATGGAATGACTTACCCGTGTCGGTAAGGCGTGCTCAATCTCTGTCCACTTTCAAAAATATGATAAAAAAGCACTTCCTCTTCCTTAAACATCATCATTATTATTATTTATTATAATTTTTTTTTTTATTTGCTCTTGTTTCGTGTCTATTATTGTATGTATATATTTATTTAGACGAGTAAAATATACTTTATGTATATATTGATTGTATAATGTAAATGGTACACCACAGACTACCTACCATATTTGTCTCTCTTTAATTTTAATCCATCCAAAGGTTGTCTTTAAAAGATCGCTCTTAGCGATAAGACCGCCCATTGTGACACCCTTTGTAAAATTTTTGTATATGTTTTATAATTTGTATGATGTACACACGGCTACACACCAAGCTATACATTTCCAGTCTTGGCTGACCTCGCATTGTATAGGTTTTTAGTAAAATCAGAAGTCAGCTTATACTAGTTTTGTATAGCTTGATGTGTAGCCGTGCGTACACTAAAGAGTATTCTATTCTATTCGACACTATCCCCTGTATCCATCAACGTTGCCTAAAGTTAAGTAGTGATTAAGGACTGTTTCACCATACATCACTTAACTTTAAACATCGTTTATAAATAAACCCCTTATATTTCTAGGTATTTTTTCCTTGACTTTTCGGGAAAATGTTTTATTTTTAGGAATTCCAATAGCTCTAGAAAAACGTTTGTATGGTATATTAATATAGGCACTAACTAAAAATATATTTTATTTTGCATTCTTTCTCTCACAGAACACCAGACAAATACGCATAATTTTGCCCCATTCATCTACAAAAATGTAAGCAACAGATTCTTCTTTATAGACGCTGGAGGCAAAAGGCTTCGTGGCACTACTTCCTGGTAAAAACTCAAATAATCTCTTCAGATGAATTTAATAGAATGCTCTAAAAAATCACTCATTATTATTTTAATCAGTGTAAAAGCTGTTTTAAATGATGCTGGCATATCCAGTGCGGATGTCACGACAACCATTTCCGCGTCGACATTGAACGTGGTCAGAATTACGCGTTTTACGTAAATTTTTGTTTTTCTAAAATTACTCTGTATTCGAGGAATGAGCTGGTAGATTCGTGTTTTTGTTTTATTTAATAGCACTGGAGTATGTTTTGGAATAATTGTATCATGACTCATGCCCGTAACTACTACGTAGCGTAGTGCTATGACATATTTGTATCTTGGGTGGGCAGACTTTTTTGGCACGGTTTTTCTAAAAAGCATGTTGTGTTGCTTCTCTCTCATCAATCAATATATTATAAAGAGGAGGTACATATTAATTGAAAAATATCAGCAATCTCTACCATGCGAACTATTCATCGGAAAACCTGAGACTTCATCGGAAAACCTGAGACTAGAGATGCCGATGCATTCCACCAGTTTCTTTGACAAATCTTTCACTGTTCAAGCAGTACGGATATGGAATGACTTACCCGTGTCGGTAAGGCGTGCTCAATCTCTGTCCACTTTCAAAAATATGATAAAAAAGCACTTCCTCTTCCTTAAACATCATCATTATTATTATTTATTATAATTTTTTTTTTTATTTGCTCTTGTTTCGTGTCTATTATTGTATGTATATATTTATTTAGACGAGTAAAATATACTTTATGTATATATTGATTGTATAATGTAAATGGTACACCACAGACTACCTACCATATTTGTCTCTCTTTAATTTTAATCCATCCAAAGGTTGTCTTTAAAAGATCGCTCTTAGCGATAAGACCGCCCATTGTGACACCCTTTGTAAAATTTTTGTATATGTTTTATAATTTGTATGATGTACACACGGCTACACACCAAGCTATACATTTCCAGTCTTGGCTGACCTCGCATTGTATAGGTTTTTAGTAAAATCAGAAGTCAGCTTATACTAGTTTTGTATAGCTTGATGTGTAGCCGTGCGTACACTAAAGAGTATTCTATTCTATTCGACACTATCCCCTGTATCCATCAACGTTGCCTAAAGTTAAGTAGTGATTAAGGACTGTTTCACCATACATCACTTAACTTTAAACATCGTTTATAAATAAACCCCTTATATTTCTAGGTATTTTTTCCTTGACTTTTCGGGAAAATGTTTTATTTTTAGGAATTCCAATAGCTCTAGAAAAACGTTTGTATGGTATATTAATATAGGCACTAACTAAAAATATATTTTATTTTGCATTCTTTCTCTCACAGAACACCAGACAAATACGCATAATTTTGCCCCATTCATCTACAAAAATGTAAGCAACAGATTCTTCTTTATAGACGCTGGAGGCAAAAGGCTTCGTGGCACTACTTCCTGGTAAAAACTCAAATAATCTCTTCAGATGAATTTAATAGAATGCTCTAAAAAATCCTGCAAAATAAACTTCATTTCAAAAATCTTCTCTTCATAAGAATGTTGAAAAAGAAATTGAAATAGAGTCAGGATTAAACGGAAAAACATGATTATAAAATCATGTTTGAAGCCAGAAGCCACGAATTAAAGCGGTGTTTTTAAGTACCTTACTGAAATTTTATACCTTCCAAATTAGAATGCCAATTTTTGTGCCCACTGGAGTAAAATGGGTCCTCAGTTACAACGTAACTGAATCTACCCATTTATTTCGTGGTGGCTTAATGTACGAGTAAAAGTGATGTTATTAGGCTCTCCGAGAATTAGAGCGAATTGATCTGCGGAGAAAATAACCACGGTTTGTGATTTTAACCAACTTATCCTCAATTAGAGTTCAGTTGATAACTCTGTCTTGTGGTTCAATATTTGTATACGTCCCGGCAATTATTTGGTTCACAAATATTAATTTACTATCGTTTTTGTTCACAAATATTACTTTGCTTGAGTGGTTCCAGTCTTCAGGGTAATGACGTAACGCCTAGTTGGACGTAGTTAATTGCTCTTCTGTGTTATTCTGAGTAGAATAAATCTTTACAGCGACCAGTGAAGTTTGAAGGTCTTAGCTTCAAGCTAGAACGTTCACATGAATTGTTTTTCACGACAAAACGAAATCATTTGCAAAATAAACTAGGAAATAAATTTATCTTTGTTGCGAGAACTGCCGGTCTATTCTGTAAAATTCTCACCGTCAAAACTAAGAAAGAAGAAAGAAAGAAGAAAGAAAAGAAAGAAAAGAAAGGTGAAGGTGAAGTGAGCTGTCATTCCGCTCGATGGTAGGGATTGACACTATTGACAGGTCACTTCACCACCGCTTCACCCAAGTATTTAGGGTGAAATTTTTACAGGAAAGGTCGGCTGTTATTACATAAGTAGGTTCACATGTACGGACGCCTGCAGAGAAAACGACCCCCCCGCCTTACAAATAAACTATAAGCAGTGAGCGTTGAGGGGTCCCGTTTTCTCTGCAGGCGACTGTACGTACAAATGCTGTCTACAGTATATACTGCGTTGAACTGCCTTAATTATTCATAGAAAAGTGTGTTTGTTCCATTTTCATATAGATCTGCATCTGTTTTGCATAGGTACGAGTACTTATGCATTTTTATAGCTTGTTTCATGGAAAAGGAGAGGGAATATGTTAACAGCAGATAAATTAGTAACACGTAGGTAAACCACGCAACCAGCTGCATCTGGTTACACTGGAAGCCGACGTCAACATAGGTGGGAAAAGGCTAGCCAGATGATGATGAGGTAAACCAAGCAAGAAAAGTTGAACAATTAAACAAAAAGTGAAGCTTTTGTTAAAATCTCTGAACGGACTCCGTTAAAAACATAAAGCTTTTCATAAAACTACAAAATTGTTTCAGCTACAGTCGTTTAAAAATACTCTAGAGTAGTTAGAAAGCTTTTTGGCTAATAGGTTGTCTGCTCAGCTCGATGTTATCGTTTTAATACTTTATTAAATTACATGCTGACGCTGTTGTATCATTGTTTATTGTAATTGAATACGCAAAGCACATCTGAATAGAAAGCACGTATATATGGCGTGCAGTGATTACCGCTACGCCGACACCCTGGTGCATAGCAGCATTTCTCAATAATCCTTCGATAGAACAAGTAGTAATACTGATATTTTGCATCAAATGTCCCCAAATTCTTTTGGCACTTGGAAGCATATATTGGGGGGTTTAGAATAAAAAAGTTATACTTAGAGAATATATTTTCTCAAAACAATATAGTGGAGTGCACTCGGCAACAACGGATTAAAAATGATTGAACGTGTGTGGCGAGTATTTTTAGCCTTATATAGAAATCACGCCAAGGCTCCCGGAGTGTCGCGAGATGCAACCAAACAGTGATATGTTTGTATCTTGTCGTCATTGTAGAACAGTGATAACCTCTCGATAAAGCATTTCACTCCCACACAAGAGATAAACCTGGAGAGCATTCAAGAATTATCAACATTAGTGCAGTGCTAAGGACGCGAGTAGCAAAGGTTATGTGTTATTCAACAGAAACCGTACAAAAAATCAAATCTAAACTTGTTTTAAAAAACAATAACAGCGAACGGCAAAGTAATAAACAACTTGTGCATGAATTGAAGATTAACAAAAGAAAGAAAAAACAGTGCCTCAAAGATAACGTTTAGTAGAGGTAGTAGATAAAGAGAAACTTGTCTAAAGTTTTTAGTAAGAGTGCTGCGAAAATGATCGCCTTGGTGCTGTGTTTGGTTGGCAAAATAATTGAAGTGGCAAAAAGTGCTTACGGCAATTGTGAATTAGAACAGTATGAACCAAGGAAGAGAAAAACTCGGAAGCGTAGAAAAACGCCCCGGAAACGGAGGAGACGGAGAGGTAAAGTTTTCTGTTCTGTTATTAAATGCTCTTCTACATTTACATAACTTCAAGTTTACTCGTGGAACTTGTGTAATTTCAGTCATTTAAACGTATCCTGATCGAGTCACATATGTATGTCTTGTAAAGTATTCGTTCCAGGTGTGATAGTCGCGTTAATTACTCACATTGCTTGTTATTGCGTTGTTTTCTCATTAGCTTATTGTTTATTCTAAACGCCCTCGTTACCCTGTACATTAGAACTATTTATGATTCTTAGTAGCCAAGGTCATCAGTTTATAAATGATGTAACCACGTGGGATGCCAAGTGGTACGACAGTGTCAAGTTTCAAAACAAAAAGAAAATCGTATCCAACGACATCTGTGTGATCGTGTGGCAACTAATTGGTGCATCGTTCGAGTGTGATACAAACAACAACAGTATCGATCGAAGGCAAGTTGTTGATGAAGCATTCAGTTTCATTAAATCTGCTAGGTGGCGCTACTTGCTACATAAAGTTGATCAACAATTAGATCTCATTGAAGTTTTATGTTCTATTGACTATGTGACAGTAAATGCTGTACAGTAAATTGTTGAACTTTTAATAAATGCGCAAGACTTACCTTGAAGCGGAAGTTGACTGACAGTATAATGAAAGATTTTATTATTCTTTTCACTATGTGCAAATCTCTTTCGCAATTCATTGCTGTGTCCGGCTCTCATGCCTTTGTCTGTAGCAAAAAGGACGTATGACGAATACTTGACCGAATGAGCTAAGTGTAGGCGAAATATTTGCCGGTTCGTGGTGCCACTAAACTGTCAGGGTCATTTTGAAAATTTACTTGTTGATGTCATTCGAAATCTGCAAGATGCGCTGGAATTTCATCAAATTCTTCATAATCGCAAAGATCATACTTTATAGTTTTCTTAGATTCATTATCAGCTTTGTTTCTTGTTACTAGTTCTAAATGGACATGGCTTAAGCTTCCTATAGGAATGTTTGCTTGGTCAATTACTTAATCCGGTTGGCGGTTATCATAGCCATGCAGTTTTGTTTAGTCTCGTGTCTTCTAATTTACGATATGAAACACAGTGGTATTAGCGTCGGACACTGCTTCACTTACAATTAACTGTATAATGTATGGACGTAGACGAAGCATGGGAATGAGGAACCAGCAATCCGCATTAGCGTCTCGATTTGCGAGGTCATTCACTTAGCTTAGTTTTATGACTGATTTGGCAAATATACCGTTACATTTTTAGCCATCCGGTGTTACTCTGTCTAGTACAAACAAACCTACACTATGTACCTTATTTTATGTCTTATTTGTAGAAATTGTCAAGGTATGCAGATAGTGGTGTTTATTTTAGAATTTAAGTTTTAAGAAAGTCCTCAGTAATTTACGGTTACTTGAAGCGTTAACAAGGATACAGTCCATTGGATACTTAATTTGTTCAACTAAGTTTAACGCATTCAGAATCTGGAAAGGTAGTTAATTAAATATTTTAGAACACGTAAATATTGTTAATAGCTAAAGTGCATTTTTTATTAGTGAGAACTAACAGTGCACCCTAGTATTAATTATAATGCGGATAAGAGTCGAACATAAACATAATAAAAACAAACATAATTATAACATATAAAATATATATTGTGTCACATAATCACATTGCAGTTTATAATTAATTACCTACGCACTCAGTTAATTAGCCACATTTTTATCATTTCATTTAATGCTACATACATGTTCCTAATGTGCTGCTGTTGGATAAGTAACATCTGCTTAACATATTTATGCAAGAGCACAATAACAATGTTTGACCATTATTTCTATTAGTTATGCACCCTACTACCTTTTGAGAGGCTGGTTGTGAATAGTGACGTATCTTTGGTATGAAGTTGGCGCGAATGCGTACGTCAGTTACGGGCTCTGCGCCTGCGCGTTTGACGCTTTTACACGGCGGTGCTGTAGTCGTGATCCGATTAACAACGTCAGTTTTATTTTTATTCTACCATACAATACTATTATTATTACATTAACGTGTGCATCGTACTGCTTGATCTGATTAATGCGAGCATTATCACTAAATTCAATTTGTTTCTTATCGAAATTCTATATAGCGTAATCAGCTACAGTTTCACTCATTGCGCGAGCGTATATAAAAATGGATATTTGTGATACCATTACACATACCTCAATGCCTGCAATAATTTTCCTGTTTGCATTTTGTTTTAATGACCGCCCCAAGTGTTAAAACTCGTCGGTCATAGTATACTCCAATTAATCCTGATCTATTTGTATCCCGTCCCGTTCCCGACGCGTTCCTGTCACTTGTGGCTGTGTTCACTACATTCGCCGTCTCGTTCCTGCGCCCCGCGCTCATTCACGCGATTCATCCAATATTCCGACCGGGAATTCGGGATAGCGCGCTCGCAGCTGTCAAATCAAGCGATACGCGCACAACTATAGTAGTAACCAATAGTATTGTTTATTGTAATCTTGTTTTTTTTTTCGCTTGTAGTGTCTTTACTTGTGTTTGTCACGTGCAAAAACAATGTGAAAAGTGGTTGTTAATATTATTTTCTAAGTAACTTGTATCCTTTCTGACTTGTAATATAAAATCGATCGTAGACGCGAAATATGAGGTGTTTTAACCCTCGATGTGTCGAAGTGTATAGTGATGAAGGTGCCTGAATTACGATAGTGTACCTAACTCGAACACTACAAAAAGGATACATTGAGAAAAGAAAATGCGGATCAAGACACACTCAGATTTTCGCCCGAATGGTAAATATTAGAAACCTCTGAAGTATTAATTAATCCAATAAGATTAACATACTAACAGATGATGAGTACCTATGTCATATACTTAACTACTTACTTGAGGTTAATCAATTAACTCAAATAGTTTGCTTAATTGATGAAAAAAAAAATGTTATTGTTTGTCTTTGGGTACCTAGACACGTTATCAACGTAATAAATACCCCTCTTGAATCGATAAAATTATCGATATGTAGTAGTGTCTAGGTAACTGAAAATCAGTATAACTTACGGTTGAATGAAACAGAAGCACTTGTGCATCAGGGCATGCGGGTAGATGTGGTAAGAGACAATGATATTCGCGTAGCGCGTTGGTCGGTGATGCAGCCACATTAGGCACGGCTAATAATTGTGATGAAAATGTTCTAACACGCTATTGTTATTAGCTGAGAAAGTCAAATTTCACTAGCTTACGGTTTGTTCTTATGTAAAACATTGTAACTTTCGTTAGAATTGTTCTACACTAATGTCAAATTTAGCGAATTGTCGTCTGTGAATTTGTAATTTGTTATATTGTCTGACTTTGCTATTTCACATACCTAATTCATTTTTAACTTTTTCTTTTTGTTGCATAAATATACGTTTTTATACTCTCTGCATATGCACTCTCGAAGATATTTGTGTTGAAATCACCGGCATGTTAAAAGAACTCAAAGAACACGTAATGCACATAAAGGTTCTTAACAAACATGAAGACACCGCAAACAAACGTTTTCATAACACACACTTTACCCCAGACTTATTTCTCACAACAGGCTGATTTGGATCGAAAGAAAAATATCATACCAGTGGAAAGTTGCAAGTACTTGCAACCGCTTATCATTCCATGCAAGTAAGCAAGCGATAGTCTATCACCACTATCACCGTGGCGATCTTTCAAATAGCACGTTACTGCCGTACGTGGCTGACAACTTTATTGATGCTAAAATTCCCAGCAAGAATGCTAACACATAATATTTTCATTTTGAATTCAAAGAATTTTACACATAGGTAGTATGGGAACGAAATAATGATGTTAGAAGGAAACGCTTAAAACAATAAAGCACACAATTATTGTTGAAGTTTTGAGGCATACTCGTATAGCAGACCCAAGAATGATGATATACAGCTTCGTCTTACATATACCTTGTAAGACCAAGTATTATTCGCCTCGGGAAAAGGCGTATGTCACATATCTAGTTCCATACCTCATAGCCAATCTATGGTGCAGCAGAACAGAACCAAGCTTGATTGTAATAAAATTTATGTAACACAAAGAAACTCTTCTAACTGGTCTCAGGCTTAATTTTGTTAGTTTGCATAGCATATATATCAGAACAGAAGTTTGATGATAATATGTATACTCATGACGCACCAAGAATTATATAAACTGATTTTCAATTATCGCTTTATGAAAAGGAAAATGCGTATTACATACTGTATATACCTATACGTCATAGGCAAGGTACAGCAGAACAGAACCAAGTTTGACGGTAATACAATTTTGTAGGGACCACCTACAAATATTACTTAAGTGCTCTCGTTTCGATTTTAGCTACGTGAAAAGGAAAATATGTATGCTATATAATAGGTAGTTTTATACGTTATATGCAAGGGTACAGCAGAACAGAATCAAGTTTAATGGTAATATGGCTTTACGTAACACCAATAAATTTTCTAGGTTCTCTAGTTTACATTCTTCGCTATACATGAAAAAGAAAATATGTAAGGTATAGCTAATTGGAAAGCGTACATTAGAAGAGAACAAAGTTTGACGGTAATACAATTTTGCAACCTTAAAAGATTTCTTAAGTGCCCACAGGTTTTCAGTTTCGGCTACATGAAAATAAAAACGCATAAGTACTTTCATGCGTCATAAGCAAGAGTTCAGCAAAACAAAACCAAGTTTGATGGTAATTAATAAGTAAAACGTTACAGTAACACCGAGAAATCTTAAAAGTGATTTTCAGTTTTAGTTACATGAAAAAGATGAGTACATGTTATAGGAAGTTTCATACGTTATAGGCAAAGTATAGGTAAACAGAACTAAGTATGCAAGTACAACAATTTTTGTAACACCAAGTCGTCTTTTAAGTGATCTCTAATTTCCAATTGTTGTTATAAACTTGAAAAAGAAAAGGCGTATGCAAAAGCTACTTTCGTACGTATAAACCAAGTTTGATGGTAAAACAATGTAATGTAGGATAACTCCAAGAAATCTTTTAGGCCCTAAAAGATTATTGGTTTTCAATTTCCGCTACATGAAAACGAAAATGCGAATGTAGGTAAAAACATTTATGTACATACAGTCCTTTCATAGTTATTTTACCTCAGACAGCAGCAATCCAATAGCAACCTTATCATACCGAAAATGATCACTGTGATTTTGACAGTGATGCAAAATCAGAGGTAAAATTACTGTGAATGGACTCTAGGTAGCTCTTTCAGACCGTCAGACGTCAAGGTTACAGCCGGTCTATTCAGTAAAAATCTCACCGTGAACTCTTAGGTGAAGTGAGCTGTCAATAGTGATAATCTATATAGATAGCTCACTTCACCTAAGTTTTCACGGTGAGATTTTTACAGAAGAGACCGGCAGAACACAGCGCCGGCTCGCTGTAACGTGTTCAGATTAGCACAGTCATTACACTCGCCACATTATAGCTCAGAATTCAGGCTCAAAGCGTTCTAATGATTTAAATTACGATGACTTGTCCTGTCCTCTCGTTGGCGCAATTGTCGGACGAGGTCGGGCGCCGTTTCATCACGAACACAAATACTTACAATAAAACATCTTCCATATGGCGCATATATAGCGGCCCCGTATGGGAGCCGAACGAAGTATTTACCATGTAAAACTGAATGCATTGACTTTTGTATGTATATGTTATATCCCTTCGCGTATATCACAGTCGCTGCTTGCAACAAAGCCCAAAATTGTGTTTATTTGACAAGAGTGTTTGTTTTTTCAACAATATGAATGTTATATTATCTTGTTGAAACGGTTCAAAGGGTTATGGTCATTCAGTGCATTGTTCTCGTCCCTGCCAAAATGTTGATTTTACATAATTACATATTATTGTTTTGTGGTTGGTTCGCACTAAACCCCGAGTCAATTACTGTAATTGCATTCAAGTCGATTTTTAACATGTAGTGGGCAGCCCTAGTGATTATCTTTTTATTTTGTTTTAACTTAATTGGTCAGTGTCAGTCAACCTTTGTTAATTCGACAATCTTTCAATTCGTACTCAAGTCCAATTGGTGTTTATTTTTATTGATAATGTTCCTTAATACATTGGTATAATCATCAGAGAACTCGCTCAGGACGTTCCTTAAGCAGATTTCTGTTTAACTCACCAGGAAATAAAAGCATGAATGATTCAATAGTAGTAGCTAGTATTCGGATACCTCTAGCGTGTAGCTACATAATTACCATGACAAATAACCGAATTATGTGCCGGCATTGTGTAGCACAACAATACCAAGAAACGGTTCATAATGTATGGATACCCCAGAGAGTACCTACTAAAGCCATCAGAAATGTGAACATCACGCAAACAATATTGACAGTAAAATTTAATATAACTACTTACTACGACGAAGGTTTTTTAAACTTTGTTCAACCACCTCCCATTGTTCTTTTAAATAGGCAGTTACCACGATTGTGTTCATTATCGCGTTATACATATTGTTATGGTTAACATGTTCATAACAATAATTCTCTTTTGTAATCCTTAATTATACAGGTAATTCAGGCTACTGTTAAAAACTGCCTTTCAATCGCTCCGAATAAGTAACGATAACGCGAACAAACATTTCCTATTGTCTTGCAAAATTAACTCTTTTCACAGTGATGTAACGTTTGTGCAAGCCGTCGATTATATTATACTATAAAAAAAACCCGTGTCACCTACATTTTATAAAGTTGATCATTAGCATATACTGTTATGCAAAAGAAATGAATATAGAGCAGCAAAAGGTCGAGAAAAGCCAATATTTTGAACTTGTCCTACAAACTGATCTTAACAAGCAAAAATTTTCCTAAAATACATTGACCTTGTGCTTGTGACACGCGACCGTGAGGTTTAGCAAAGAAAAGTGTAGTTTTTTATTGTACAGCAATGACAAGTATTTGATCAACGATAAAGCTTACATTCTTCATTAAGATGGGCGAGATTGCAAACGTCAGCCTACTCGAGGCTGTCTGCGAATCTACCCTTGACACCCTCAAGGGGAAGAGGCTTCCTTATTCAATCGATGGGCGATCCACCCTCGCCGTCCAACGCTACACAAATAAGTATTGACTCAGGTGACTCGACCCCATCGCGACATAGCAAACTTGTCTCTATCTATAGGAGTTACTTAAGTATATGTTTTACATCTTGGGTTTTAGAGATTTTGGTTCAAGTTACAAGATTTTTCTTTGAAGAAACGTGATCAATACGCTCTGGACCCAATACATTTCACGTTCGAATCTATTGTCAGTAGACACGTCCAGTTTCATGTTAAAATAAATCTGTTTCTATTGGACTAAATCCATCATTCCTGTCCAGAACTAGACCGGCGTTCTATTGAATACAATGAATGTAGGTGATGCTTCCTTAGATAGCTTCGAGATATTTATAATGGAGCGCGTTTTCAGACAGTTCGCGTATATTTGCTGTATATATGCAATGGCGGGGCGTATCGCAGCGGTTTAACAAAAGAGACCGAACTCGTTTCACCCTTGCTAATGACGCGTGTATTCTCGATACTGTATATATGCGTAAATTTTCACATCAATCGAGCATAAGATAATCATCTTAATGGCAACCAGCTCGTCAAGTTGCGTGAGATACGCGATTGGAGATGTATGTATGTTTGCAAGTACCTTTACCAGGGAAAGTGCTCACATTACTGTTACGTCATCGTCATAAGGTAGTGTTTATTACGTGCTTTTAAGTGTTTGATGGTTGTTCGTTGTGTAAGTGATAGTAGAAATATTGAATTGTATACCGGTGGAAAAGTATCAGGAAAATAATCGGGTGAAAACAGAAATAACGCATTGGGTTAAACTTTTCCTGTTTGCAATTTATTCTAAATAGCTATATAGGTGGTTTGGTGTTTCTGTTTGCAAATGCCTCGGTTTATGTGTGTACTGTATTAAAGAAGGAGCATCAAAAGCGAGTCAGTCCGCTTGCAATAATTTAGAATTTTACATCAATGCTAGCAGCGTTAATGTTCCCAGATGATTCGCATAAATGTAATTTAGCGCATACACATTAGGTATTTTAATTTCTGGTTTCCCGTACACGGCTAATCCTCCACATCGTGGTTACGGACCAGTGAATTTAATTGTAATTTTAGTTTCCTTATTATGTTAACAGCAGTTCTACGCACTTGATGTGAACATATTCTATTCTCAGTTACATTTGCAGACGTTAGCTAGACATGCCGTAGTTAAACGGAGCTGCGTTTGTCCAGAATTATCACCTTCGTCATTTTGTTGGAAGCACTGGTGCATTTCACTACGACCCTGTCATAATGTCTTTCATTGTAACACAATAGTATTTGTATATTAAGAAGTAGTATATTACCTTGCAAGTGATACTGTCAATCAATTATTACCAAGACTTCCTGATAAATCTATCACCCACATGTCGGAAAAAGATTGAGAACCCTTTTAAAGATGGTGGACTGGAACACTTCCTTTAAAGAAATCATTAAACCGTATTTACTTAAAAGGCAAAGGATATAAAGAAGTAACAAAGGACATCTTTATTTTCTTAAATTCGAGTTAAATAACATCAGGTAATTCCTTATTTAGTATGAGGATAATAATGACGCACAGTTTTCGCGGAGTTTCGCTATATTTGAATCTCTATAGCTATGAACCTCACCGACTTTTAAAGGTGAAGTTCAGGCAAAAGTTCACGTGTATAAAGTACAACGTTTTATGGCTGAGTGGATATAATATTTGGCAGGACTATGCTAAATGATCCATACGATGCAATAGAGCTAACCTTTACGAAAAAATATGAAAAATGTTATTGAAGAATGTGGATTTAAGTGGGACAAACAGTTGTCAATGTTGTTTGAGCATTAATACTAGCAGGTGGTTAGAGTAATGAAATAAATAAATACATTCGGTCAATGTTATAACTAGATTCAGCTTTATGAACAAGCATTAGAACCATTTTTGTTAAAAATTCCTCAAGCATTTTGAACAAAAAACTAGTCATAAAATAATTAAAGTAATTAAAGTATCTCACGCATTCTTAATCGGATGAAATGTCAGGGATCAAGATAAGGCAAACATGAAATGTGTCCAGTACCAAAAATGGTTTCGAAAGAGATGCATTTACCTTACACAAGGTGCGTTCAGAACCAGGTGAAAAATGATACGATTACTTATCGCATCTGCCGTGTTTGCTTAATTTATTGAGTCGTTTAAATTAAGTACAAGAGATTATTCGGTTACAATGGAATCACAGAGCGAAACTGCACTTTGTACATTATTTAGCAACACCTCTGAATTTCTGCCTCCAATTTTGTTCATTGTTTTTTCATTACAAGTAATTCAAAACCGTTCTTCTGATTAGCACTTGCTTATTTCATTTTCCTCAGACCGATGTTCATTTATTGGGTCAAATATAAATTCCAAATACAACAGGTTTAATAATTATTCAAGAATGCAAATCAAATTAAGATGAGGTATGAAGTACTCATTTCGTTTTTGATCATCGTTTTAATCGGATTTCGCTGTATGCATTCATGCATTGAAATACGGTTAACATGTGAATCAATTTACGGACATGCATATTAATATTAATACGTAGGAAGGTTTCTGTCTGCTCTAATTTAATTTTAATGTACAATACAAGCATATGAAAATACTGGATGAATAAAATATTGGAATTATTAACACCGAACCCCTGACCCGAAAGTCAACCCCCACCCCAAAAGTCTGTCAACCAGTCTTACCGAGGGATATGAGGGTTTCGTATCACCCCATAACTGGGTTCTGAAGGTCAGATAGGCAGTCGCTCCATGTAAAATACTGGTATTCAGCTGCATCGGCTTAGATTGGAGCCGATTGTTGGGAAAAGGCTAGGCAGATGATGAGGTGGAAGAACAACAAAAAGTTGCAGCAATATACATATTTGATAAAATCATGTAGCAAGGAAAATCAATTTGTGCTGTTGAAGTAAACATCACATTCACATTTAGCTGAAATTAACTGATTTCATTAGGTGAAACGCTTTCAAGCATGCTCTTTAACGTTGCAACGAAACATTATGTAAACGTAAGACCCCTCTCTGAGGAGTGGCTAGAGAGGCGCCACGGCGCCCTCACCTACCGCCTGACGCAGGTCCTCACCGGACACGGAAGTTTCGGGAGGTTCCTGCACATCATCAGGCGGGAGGAAACGCCCGGCTGTCACCATTGCCAGGATCGCCCAGAGCACACGGTGGAGCACACGGTGGAGGTCTGCCCCGCTTGGGCGGAGCACCGCCGTGTCCTCGTAGAGGCGATCGGCAGCGGCGGCGGCCTCTCGCGCCCGGACCTGGTGCAAGCCATGGTCCGGAGCGAGAGGGAGTGGGAGGCAGTCGCCTCCTTCTGCGAAGCAGTCATGCTAGCGAAGGAGGTGGCGGGACGGATGAGGGAGAGAGCCTCCCGTCCCAGCCGCCGCGGGAGACGCCCCGGGCGTCGGGAGTCGAGCGACGACTACCGGCCACCGTAGGCGCGGGCCTGCGGGCGGAGAGCAATGGGTAGCTCACCGCCCGATCAGGACCAGGCCCGTGCCGGACGGCGCGTAAGTGTTCCACGCGCGCCTCAAAGAGATGTCAGCATAATCAGAGGGGCCCCTTAGGGCCGAAGCCTGCTGGGTCAGCGGGATTGTCCGAAAGGGTTACCGCTGCCCCGGAACATAAAGGGCGAAGGAAGGAACATGGGTGGGTTTTAGTCAGTAAGAGTCTGACACTCCCTTCCGCTCCACCCAGAGCGGGAGGGGTCATTTGATGATTTCCCATCCCAAAAAAAAAAAAAAAAAATGTAAACGTTTTTTATGACTTTTAGGAAGAGTTTACTCAGATAATATTTACAAATTAAGTAGTTTATCGATATTATTTTTGTATTATACAATAATATAATATCCGGTTTAATAGTATTTATTTATTTACAGTTTCTCACGGGTAAAAACAGAAAATATAGTAGAAACCTATTATACATGCTTTTTATTTCACTAGAAACATTAACACAATAAAAAAATAACATAAGCATTAAGTTATGGTGAATTAGTCATGTTATTTACAGGCGTAGGTACACAGCACTTACATAAAAAAATAGCTTCTTAAATATTACTTTTTACATACCTTTCTTTTCAAAACTTTAATCTGCAACTTAGAATGCTGTAACTTAATCCACATTATGTACAAGAGCTACGTAGTGCCCACCTATTACCATTTTTTACGAGGTTGATTCAGCTCAAGTCCCCCTTTACTTTAGCACCTCTTGTCACATGTTCATACATTTGAGTGTGTAGCTAACCCCCTAATGGCGCAAGTCACGAGATGCAGCGTTTTTAGCAAGAAATTAAATATCATTTCTTACTAAAAACGCTGCATCTCGTAGTTACGTGCAATAGCACGTAACTACGTTATTAGTATAATATATAATCAAATTACTGAGAAAAATACTAACAAAGAAATTAGCTGCAGATAGACGATTACTTGAGACATGAGTGCGTTTAATTGATGACATTATATTGAAACTTATTCTCACGCCTTTTATGAAAGGAAAACACCAAAACATATTCCTGAGGAGGCCGTTGAAGGGTAACTTATTGGGGGCGAGCCTAATAGGTACCCTTTATCGGACGCCTTCGGAATTGTAAACAGTTACGAAAATCCCCTCGAACAACAACGCTCACTTTCCAAAATTGTTAACCAACCCACGCAAGATTCTAGAACCGATTGGCTCCACCGAGGTCAATGAGACAATTTTACAAGAAAAGAAGTCATAAAGATGATATTATAATATTGCAAATATGGTCTCCTTCGTTATAAGAATAGAGCCACCCAACAGAAAATCACTCGATGAATCACGCAGTGCGTGTTTTGCCGGAAAAACTCAGTTACGAGCTTGAAGGATTAACAGCCAGAGGGGCGTGGGGGCTCGACGTATAATATTGCGCTAGGACTTTATTAGATTGCTTCTCCCTCGCTTATTTATAGACATATATATCTACATGACCTTTATTGTCACTTATACAATCGATCTAGACTCAGAACCCATTTCATAAATCATTTCTAATTTCAAAGTTGTCCACCTTAGCTGCTTATTTGTGATACAAGAAGGTTGCGTGTCGATTAGGTCTTGTTTTCGCCATTATAGCTACAGTTCAAGGCTATGCTTATTTAGCCATGCCTGGTATGATCGTTAGTTAAATGTTGGCATCAAGCAACCAAGGCCTGGCACTTTGATTTATTAACGTGAGTCATGGTTATCTGGAAGAGAGACGCAGTAAGTTTTCCGAATGTTAGTGTTGCCGCCGATTTTCCAGGAATTATAGGGTGAGGGTAGTTCAGTGCGGCGACCCCTCTAGCCCTCGCCGTCTGCAACTTAGATACCTATCTACATGTAGATATAGTTAGTGAAGTAAAACTTTTCGGGATACATATCTAACGAATTTTATTACTTTCTACCATTGCAGGAAAGCCATAAAAATTGGGGTTACTCTCTTATAGATTTCGAATGGAAAATCTTTTGCAAAGTTTACCTCTCTCTGGCTGCATCGTTTTCAAATAAAGATCACGAATATGATGCCCAAAAACGGTTCGTCCTAAAATATTTGAACTTAAAATATAATGCTGAAATTAATACAAACGATTTATTAAATTTTAACTCGGCTGTCGGGAATATTGGAGGCCCCTTCACTGATGAGATGGGCAGGCAGCCGTCACGTCAGCGCGGGGGTACCGAGAGGGGCCCGTGCGTGCCCGAGCAGCGAAATTAATTTCATTCCCTTCCCCACACCCATTAAAATGTCTAAGTAATGACGCATTAACTTGAATTACTACACTTTTTGATATGAAACTCCCGGTGTTTCAGGTTTTAGATTATGACTTTCGCTAAGATTTTTATTACAATTTTAGGGATGGTGTCGAGTAGACTTTCGTAGAATTCAAGGATTGTGAAGCAAAATCTGATACTTTTATTTAGATTACGCTGACTCTTGAATTTTAAAGTTCAGTTTAAAGCTAGAACTTTGAATGCCGTTTTCTAAAATTTGCATAAAATCTCGTATAGAAGGAGTGCCAAAATATGTTTAAAAATCAATTTCATGTCTGCCACACCATAAAATGATTCTTCAGAAAGTTTCTAAAATTTATTGTGTATTGTACTCAACCTGCTTAACTTGTTACAGCCAATGGACATGGTACTGTATTTGAACAAACAAACACACAGAACTTGATGGTGTTATTTTCCAATTTCCTTTCTACCGTACACCAATCCGCTATCAATGTTATCTTCACAGATTGAAACACAACAATGTGAAGCGTATGTTTGCACTAACACGAACGAGACGCGAGTCCGATATCACTTTCAATCGAAGTGTTGTCCACATGAATAAGAAATAAGAGTTTCCTTTCTGCAGACAATAAATCGCGGACGCCGGGCTCGGCGCGGGCGCTATGTACGCACGGCTGGCGTGTCGCCAACTTTTCCTTGCAATTTTACTGCTCGCCCGGCTCGATACACGGACATTTTGCAGTCGGCATTCTAGACGAAGATGGCAATAACCTATCAGTTTTATTGCTTCTACCACTAACTGAGATTTACTCGTCCTTTATACGAGTCGGTACTTCTCCCTCAGCTGATCCTTTGAAGTTGACGTTTGAATAAAAAAACATTTCTATTAGCTATTCAAATACCGGTTGATTGATGCATTCTTTGCGACGTCCGTGAGAGTACTTAGCATATAAAGTTCATAGACAGACTTCCTCCTAACACTTGGAATTGAATGTTTATTCAAAACATGATATAAATGTTAGAAACTGCATACATAATAAACGCGCTTGGAGTTCACGACCTACATAGTTCGCTTCTACAAAAGCCTTTTAAAATGTGTTGTAATGTGGAGCAAGGCTTAATTAATATAAACATACACATATTGTGGGAAGAACTGAAGACCAGTGAGTATTGTTAATACTGATGAAGCTTGATGCCTTCGGGGAACGAACTTACCTATGTATATGGAAAGTGATCGTTGTGATGACTGATAAGTCGGCTGCTTGGTAAAAACCAAGGCATTGTGTTGTCAACGTTCTGCATCGTAATGCGCACTGGAGCGCAAACACAATGCTATGTAAATGACTTTATTATTTACTGTACTCATGTTTACTATCTCATTTATAGTTCAAAATCTAAGTAAAAAATAATTGTAAACAAGGCTTCCAATGTTCATTGTTAAAGTATGATAAATAACGGTAGCTTAAGGTCCGTAATATAATCTGCTTAAGTTACAGTGATTTAGTCTAAGTTATTCATTGTACTTAGTAAGGTAACTGGATTATAGTGCTACGGCCTTTACAGGTAAAGGTTAATCGTAGCCTATTGAATTCAAGTAACTGTAAAAAATGGTCGGAGCAAAAATGCCAGTCAGAGACTGCTAAAAGTTCAAGCAAACATTCAAAAATAATATTTAGGTATAGCGAGAGTAGGTATGTACTAGTGTCTTGTCTAATAATATCACGAAAGAATTCGATGCCGCTCGTTCAGGTTCAGAGTAATGATGGAAAACAGATCGTCTCGGTGTTGAGTGTCTGACAGCTCTTATTATTAGGTGCGAACCTCTCGAGTGGGTTCAGAAACCGTAATACGAGAAGCAAAAAATATATGGCTACAAGTTGCCCAGAGGCCCACCGGGCTATGTTGTAAGCTAACTATCAGATATAATGATACTGCGAGAACTGTGCAATCTGTAGCAACTTCTAATTTGATGCAATGCCGGTTGACAACCACTTGGAGGCACACTTTGTTTTGAAGATAATAACTATGTATTGCATGTATGCAGTAATATTTTCAATTGTTATGTGCTTAGATAACGATGGGTTATTAACACCTTGTGACGTACAATTTTCTATGTGTATGTGTATATATTAATAACTTTGTATTTTAAACATAGCATGACACATTTGAAATTCCAGCTAACATTCCTAATTGTGTCAACTGAATGTCTAGCAGTCATAAAGTGCAGACAATTTTCCTCGTGAAACTGGTACATATGTTAAATGAATGTAGTTACCGTAAGTAACCTCACATCTACATTTGTTAATATGGAGTCAGGGACGGACAAACGCCAAGGAATAAAGATTGATTCATACATCAACGACCATTAGCGGGCGAGAATTAAACATGCTAAGATAATTAAAATAGCCTGCAAGATGTGGAATGGAAATAAATCAATTCATAGTTGATATATCTAAAGAGAAGTCATCCATCACGTCTCAAGACGGTGTAGGAAAAAATCGAAAGGAAATCAGAACTAAATATTCGAAGACATGTGACATGCACCAACCCGCACTGGACCCGCGTGGTGGATTACGGCCCACTCCCTCTCATAGAGAGGAGGCATGTGTCCCAGCAGTGGGAACATTATAGTCTGATTATGCTAAGTTATCCATAAAAAAATCAACAGAAGGTTGGAAGAGGAACAAAACAATTTGTACCCACATTAACGTTGAAAAAAAAAGAAGGAGATAGAATCAGAACAGTCTCTATCCATTTACTCATAAAACAACAACAAGTTGTTTCAATAAGTAAAACAGCAAAGTAATTGTCGGCCAATAAAGTTCCCAATATTTGAAAAAAAAAGAAGGAGATAGAATCAGAACAGTCTCTATCCATTTACTCATAAAACAACAACAAGTTGTTTCAATAAGTAAAACAGCAAAGTAATTGTCGGCCAATAAAGTTCCCAATATTGAGGCCTCCTCTTTGTAAGAGCACAGAATAACTAATAGTTTAAGAGGGAGTGGGCCGTTCTACCCTAATCCACCACGCGGGTCTAGTGCGAGTTAATGGATGATGACTAACAAATATTGTACCTTAAAGTCGCTAACAAAAATATCAATCCATCTAGTTCATCATATTTGAACCTGCAACCAATAAGAAAGCTACCAACATCAATGATGGAGAAACGACATCTGAAATTCTTTATTTCCGCTGCAACACATCCCCAGTTCAAGAGCATTGCCGGGTCAGCGGGATTGTCCGAAAGGGTTACCGCTACCCCGGAACATAAAGGGCAAAGGAAGGAACATGGGTGGGTTTTAGTCAGTAAGAGTCTGACACTCCCTTCCGCTCCACCCAGAGCGGGAGGGGTCATTTGATGATTTCCCATCCAGAAAAAAAAAAGTTCAAGAGCATTACATCGATAAAGCTTGAAAAGTGGGACCGCAGTGTCAGGTCTCTTCAATAATAAAATATCCGTCGGTGCTATCAGTTCCGGCTTCGATGCGATTTCTCTGCCGCTGCCGTGAGCACTGAGCCTAACTTATTTTCCTGTCTGTGGATTATAAGAGAACAATACTGGTTTCAGGGTTGATCCGCATCACATTGGATGAGATACGATCGTTGCGGATGTTGAAACTGTTGGCAGTTGCGGAAACGGACGGTAAATGGACTTCAGAGTAAATAAGAATTGCATTGTTGTTTTACGTTATTATATTTTTTTAATCGTTTTCATAGAATGCTGCTATCGAAAACCGCCAAAAAAACATTGAATTGACGTATGAATTTATTTCCAACAGGCTTTCAATTAGCGCCAGCACAATTCTCGAAACCAGTTAACGAAATTCGCAGCTGCAGTTCTTTTTAATTATTGCATTAGTATCAAAGTGTTCCATTTAAAAGAGCAATGAAATAAATCTGATAGCTACTTCCTAGAACTGGCACTACGCTATGTTCTAGTACGAACTACAAAGAGTATCGTAATACACCTGGTCCTTGTACAATGGTCGCGGATGCCAAGCGGTGGCAGGGTGGTCTGCCAAGCAGTGACGCCGCGGGGCGCCAATGAGCCATGCTTATTTTAGTACACAATAGCTGTCCAATACTAGAACATTTGTGACAGGAGCATTGTTATTGTTTTGGGGAAAACAATATCGAATCGACTATATGGGAATAATGTGCGGTTATAATTGTGTTATTTTATACAGATTTGTAATCACTATTGTTGTAAAAGTAGATATTAATATAGGACTAATATACTTATTATATTATACATATAATCATTTATATAATATTTTTTATGAAAATAATAATGAACTTTTCAATTATTTCAAACAATTTCCTTTTTTTATTAATTAAATTATTTTATTTATATTGTTTATGGTTAGAAATAAAAAATCTTTCACGACTCTGCTGATTGAAATGTTAGTCAACACAAACATAACATAAACTTCTATAAAGAGGTTACTGAAAACATTCGCACGTTCACAGCGCTTTTCAGTCCTAACAACACTGTACCAAATTCCCAAAATATTCCACATGTGAAATATGTCTGCCGGTCTATTTATAAATCCAATTTGCAGAAATTTGGCACTCCAGACCGTCAGTGGAATGCGTGTCCAAAACGGTGTCTTTTATAGTTACATGTACATGTACATACCTGATAGAGATATAACATACATTTTATTAAATTAATAGTGGAATATATATATTGTATGGCATATATGCCATATGGTCGTGTCATAAATACGTTGACATACCATTTATGATGGGACGTTATTCAGCTGCTATATGCGGAGAGCTGAATCATCCGAAATGAGATCAGTGTCTAATCGCATGCTTGTCATAAATTAAGACTTACTTTTAGGGCAATTTCCTTTTATGTAAACATGATTGTAATCAAAGGGGAAGAAATGTGTGTCGTTGTTGACTGCTTGTTTTTCCTCAAGTATGAGAAAATATGCATAGTATGAGTATGATATATGCGAAATATAAGATCTCTTCTATAGTATACAAAGTCGCTTTTCGTCTCTGTCTGTGTGACCGCTTAGATCTTCTAAACTGGATGTTCTCCATCATGTATTCCGGAAGGCTTATGATAACCTTTAGTACATTCCTACTTACAATTTAGATTTAGCATCTCATAAAATTTCGATGTTTTGATAGGTCGCTATTGCTCCCGGGGCGCGGCGGGTCGTCTAGCTTAGTAAGCAACACTATTTGAAAATTGGATTACACGATAAATCCCTGCAAAATGTAGCTGGTAAAGTACAAACTACTTCGTGCTTACATTTCCAGCTCTTATTGTATAGGTTTTTCGTACAATGAGAAGTCAGCTTATACTAGAAATCATGCGTACAATCTGCTTGTGTGTCTAAAAAGTTAGCCACAAAAACTGGAACAAAGATCCCAAACACGTTCGTCCCACTTCGAGTATGTTCGAGCAAATCTCCCTGACTACTAAATTTCTCTTAACCGAAACCACTTAAAGTGTAGAAAAGCTTTTTGGTGCATACATTCTACAGTATGAAGCCGCTAACATACAGCTATTGTTTAAAGTAGCATTCAGGTGCTATGGACTATTAATCTCACTTATGCAGTACATATTGCAGGTACTTACACAGTAGATTTAGATTACCGCAGTAAGCGGGATCAAGTGGCTTGATATGATTAGTATTAACACCATTCTCAACACTAATTGCTTCAAAGGAAAAACCACTTTTCCGTACCTGGCACGACTCATTACATAAATACGCGGCTGCGATTTTATTATAACAGCTAAAAGGTGATTTTTATCTAACTTTGGAAGGAAATTACAAAGTACACCCATTATAATCATAGCCCACTTTACCTACTTATACAAATGGTGTCAGTAACTTATTCATTCCACGAGTTATTTTCATGATATTTTCCTCAGAACAAAAAGCAGTCCACATTTGATTTATTTTATCGAATGGTAAAACCAAAATGACATAAATAAATTACGAAATGCTTTAAAAATCTCCATTTATAATTACCGATGAAGAATTTATTAGCATATGTAATCTCTAATTCACATTATGGCAGCGGAAATACAAATTGCTTTCGAAACCTGCTGGATCAGTCAATCAGCGTCTTTGGCTGAATGCATAGATACTCGATAGACTAGTAAAACATTTTCTATTCTCACTCCTTTCTTTTGCCTTTTAGAATTAACACTTCACTCGTCTTGGACTGGAAATAACTGCTTAGTAATCTAGCTTCGCATTAATAGTTGGTCTTATATAATTAAATGTAAATATAATTTTAACTTGCTGTCAGAGTGCAAGTAGCGGTTTAACTTCATAGTCAGGTACACTCGTGTGTTATCTTGGGATATCTGTACACCATTGATACTAATGTATTAATCATACTATCAGAACCTCCTTCCGTCCTTCAGATCGTCCTTCAGTCTTTCAACTAAGCAAAGTCCCAGAAAGTAGAATAGATCTCGGCTTCTCAAACGTTTGTAACACAGTCAAGATCGATCGCTTAAGAAAGCCCACAAAATTCCAATATGGCGTTGCGTTTAGACAAATCAATAATGCGTAACCAGTGTTTATTCCTTTTCTTAGAGCAATAAAATAGCTGGATTTTTCATATATTTCTTACAGACTGCATTTTCGTACTTTTTATTTAAACAAATATGTTTATAGAAAGTAAAATACCATTCAAATGTATATAAGTCGTTTCTTATCAACACGATGACGTTATGAACCTCTCGGTCGATTGACTAAGAATAAAAAGTAGTGCTAAACGTGGACTAGGTATTACAAGCCAGTATCAACGTTCGAGATAAAACCTTATTGTTCATAGAAATTCCTGAGAGATGAGTAATTAGTGTTCTAGGCATGAATTATGAATAGTTAGATTATATCGTAGTTTTAATATTATACGTAGCTATCGAGAAAGCCGTTAGGTCTTGGGAATGAGACAAAAATTATTCTACAAAGGATCTAGCTTGATTTTGTTAGACGTTGCTAATTATTTTTGCCGAAACAACTTCTCTGAAATGTTCTACACATTGGATAAAACTTTTTTTAAATATCTGTCTGTGTTTTCAGTTGCCATTGGCACCAGCTGTATCAATGATAACAGATGAGATGTCAAATCAGTCGGGATGAGTCAGTGTTGAGTGAAAAATAAGGCACCAACGACACATGTTGACACATTAAGTGGCTCTCTTGTTTAGTTTTCTTTTGAAACTTTGTATTCTTTATAATAAATTTTGATAAAGAATGCGGTTGGAATTCCCATGATAGTATGAGAATATTCTAACATGCCTCGTCTGGCCGGTTCCGGTATCCAAATTGTGCCATCGACAGCTGATACTTGCGTAAAGAAGCCTGCCTGTCTTCTGTTCGTTTAGCTAGTATTAGTCGTTGATACTGCTCAATGGAAAGGGGGGATGTACTAGGGTAACAGAGTCATGAGCTGTTGTTTTAACTTGAGAGGAGAGTTCAAATGTTGCCCGGATTCTAATTGAAATTTTAAACTCTCCAAATATTTAGAACGATCCTACGTCCTACACCCTTTTATCGGATCGTGAACTTCAACTACAGCCAAAAATCAATGCGGTCATCACTAGTGTTTTATTTTTCTCTCACTCAACGCACTCTTTAGCGTGTCTATTAATGGTAACGTGTGAGCGGATGACTTTTTGAACGTTTGCTGTAAAAAACCAAGCTTAATTATCCTTAATGGATGTGTTTCGACACTCTCCCGGTCCGGGTCTGTTGGGCGTCGCGTTGCAAACCATGTCAGTCAGTGTAATCACTATTAATGACGTCACGTCATCACCACACTGTACTTTAATTGACACCAAAGCCGTTTTATTAACGCCATCTTTGGGTACATCGGAAATCGATAAGTGTGCGCCAAATTCGTACACGGAAGTGTTTCGAATGTTGCGCATACATTGTTTTCGTTTTGTGTTTAGTGATGTTCTTTTGTTCTCGTGCTGAAAATATCCACCTGTAAAAACAAAAGAGTTTTAATCATTTTCATTTTCTAACATAAATTCGTTCTGAAGCGAAGAAAAGCAATGATACGAGTTCATGAGAGTTTGCATGGAAATGCTCAAAAATATTCAACTCACTATTCTCAATTATAAAACTTGCTGTAAAACGCTTTATCATCATAACTGCATATACCGTTAGGAATAATATAAGTAACTCCATTGTACTGTATGCATGTAAAGGATGTTCAGAAACAAGCTCAAGACAAATTGGCATCTGTTAAAGCCTTGTATGGTAAACTCCATTTATCATTATTGTCTGGCTGTACCCTTTTTTCTGCGTTGACACTTACAACTTATATTTCAAGATAAAGAGATAGGTACGTGATTTACGTATTTTTAACAGGACAGTGAAAGGAAAATACCTGCAAAATCATCTTCACTTTCAGTATTGACTTCACTTATGTTTTTATTTCTATTACGATCGCAATTTATGCTTATGTTGGTATATACATTTTTATTTATTTATTTAATTAAAACGGTTTAAAACCAATTCTAGAAATTAAAGACACAGTTTGTATATACACATAAAAGATAGAATATAAAATCATTAAGAAAAAAGTTAACAACACTTTCATAAATATGGCATTTGTATATTGGGAAATTAGTTTTTTTTTAACCTAAAAAACGAGTGTTATACTTACGCAAGTAAATATTTCCAGAAATACCTATCATATGACTAAAAAGAATAAGTTGAAACTGCTTGAAAGACGATATGGCTAGAAAGGCGCTGACTCTACTGAGATGACGACTTATTGAGAATTATGGAAAAAAAGACATGTTGCGCCGATCTCAGATAAATAGGGATAAGGCCAGGAGAACGAGGATAATAATATGACTAAAAATGAAGTGTATTCTGAAATGACGGCTAATTGAGAGGGATCTATGGAAGAAAATGTCGTCCTGCCATGACCCCAAATAAATTGGGCCCTATTATAAGGGCAGTAGGATGATTATGATGTTATTTGAAACTACAGCAGATTAGCCACGTAAAACTAAACCACGATGGACGATTCATCATATCTCTAACAAAGCCTAGTTCACAATCTTGATTGGATATCTACTTGGATAGGTATTGGTTTTGCTCTTCGTCTCTTTCTGCCTCAGTAAATAGAAAACAAAAGAAAGTTTTATAGTACGCGTATCGGATGTTTGTCGATCATATACCCACGTAACATCCACTTGACTCAATCGATCGCACTTACCTATATAAAATAGACATTACAGTCAATTCATAAAATTATGATTTACCTGTGCTTTATTAGAAAGTCACTTGTCAATCACAGTATGAATAGAAGTCATTACTTTAAATTATTTAAATGTAAGTACAGTATTTTGATTTAAAAGAGTGTCCGTGGAGTTTCATGCCCGTTCTTCTCCATAGGAACCTACTTACTGCGCTTTGTAAATAATGGGCAACTAACTTCATCTCTGTGACTGACCGACCCATCGACAGTCCAAAAGTACCTGTAATTGGTTTAATTAAAATAAATGCTTTGAGTTTGAGATCGTAAAATTATATTCGATGTCGAACGTCACTACTGGCATATTTTTCTTGTTGTCTGTACGATTAAACTGTTTTCAAGGAAGCCATTTTGGTGTTTATAGCTAAAATTTGGCACACCTATTCCTGGTCGTTGCCGCATCTGAAAAAGTTGATCTAGATAAAGATAATTATCACAGACTAAAATAATTGAAACAGAATGCAATTCACAGAACAAAAAATAAATTTCGTTTAGAGCTCAGAGAGGATTAGACAGTTCTTGAAAATTAAATTCACAAAGCCTATGATATGAAAATAGCTCTTATGATTTAAATATTTAAGTCTAATACAGCTGTCAACCCTTCTCCTGGGCGTGCCCGTCGTGCTTTAGACTGGATTGATGAAGGAAATAAAGATGACATTAAGACCGTGCATTCTCGACAGTATCATAAACATTATGCGAACAAAATGAAGTTATAAAAAGCCGTACATAGCAATTTATCTAATACAAGTGAATGTCGGATACTAGGAAAATTAAATAAGGAAGCTTAAGACTTTACACTTCCTACTAATTATCTCTAAGTCAGTAAACCATAATATGAGTTATGGTATCCGACTATAAGTGATAAACGCATATAATAGTTATCTAGATTTTAAACTTAATTACTTAGTCGGATCTGGCATAGATATAAAATGAACGCATTAGATACGGTTTCGATCGTGTGGTAATTTAAAACGAATACTTTGAAACAATATACCCGAGAATTGGGCCAATAATCTTAATTTTGCGCAGAAATAACGTTACGAATTGGTGGTTTCGTGTCAGCCTTGTCTAACAAAAAGACGGACGGGTTGCTTTCAATATCATATCAGAAACCTGATACTTCGTTAAAAAGATCCTAAATTTCCATCTAGCCAAATGTAACCAACACCATTCTCATATGTGTCAGTAACATCGACGGTTCCCACAGTACAATGATACCTGTAAACCAACAATACATTATTTGCTTGTGTGGAAATGATTATTACCGTGACGTAACAATTGAGCAGTTTGTGAGTTGTGAATAACATTCAGCAGCTCCGTGAGGCAAAAACTGAGTGGCCATGAGGCGTTTGTTTCCGAGTGTTTTTGCACTGACCGCCGGCCGACCGACGACCGCGGTCATGCCGCACTCGACCGGGGGGCGTATCGATTTGGATGCACGCCTCGCAGTTTCATGTTTAGTTATGAACTTACATACATATCCTCCCTCAGGGTACCTACTTTATTCGTATTCAGGTTTAGTCGAAAAAACGGGATAATCTTTCGGCTTTGTTCCAATGAATAAATCATTGTTTGAATAACATACTTTTTATAATCCAGTACTTTCTGATCTACATAAGTAGTTGAATATGGTTCCATGATTATGGATGTTGTTGTATGTGCGTAATGCAGTATTAAATCTCAAAGAGAATCGCTGTTTGGCTGCGTGCCCCATGCTTTATGAAGCAAATAGTATTAAATCAAGTGCCAAGGCTAAGACACTTTGTTATTAATAACTCTTATGACGACGAGGACGTCCCGTAGTAAAGGAGTTTTGTTTTATAAGCTCTAATTGACACTACAGACATATAAAATATCGATACATAGATAATCCAAGCACCTGTCTTTCTTGGAAAGTCATTAAAAGGAGAGAGCTAGCCGCCGCGACACGTCAAAGAGCATTCTATAAGGGGAGACAGGTGATAACGTAAGTCTGGTTCTAGCGAGCGAGCTATCGACATCATGTGTCGATAAAAAGTTATCCATACGACTTTCTAGTGACATTGATGCAACACCAACCGCACGTCTTTAATTAATAATAAAGCATTTAGTCATAACCACAATGGCAGCAGCTATGGCAGTCTCGATTTCGAAATATTCTCGTCGTTTACTTTAAAAACTCACTTAGAAAAAAGTAACCATTCGCTTGCGTTTCAACGCAATCTAAACATGGGTTTCCGAGTGCTTTGTAGGTCGCATAAAAACGAGTTTTACTATTTGCAAAAAAACCATCGAGAAATTCATCCGGACGCTGACGTAACTAACTGTACCTTGAACGATGTCCTCAATCATCAGGGAAAGCGGTTTCTTTTCATAAATCAACGTAAAGTAAATAACCACGTTTTTTGTATCAAATACTCGTACATATATGATTTCAATATCCGGTAACATAAGTTGGCAATTAAAATGAGAGTATTTACAGTCTAGGTCATCTAGAACTACCTACATTGTATGTCAACAAGTGCGTGTGACTCATATCGGGTCGCATGTTAAAGGAATTAAACTAATAGAAACACCGTCTGTGATCGCTTGAACCACTTATCAGTCATATTTCCACTGGGGGTCAAAATAACATGTACTCTCAAACAACCTTTTTGTTTTTATTCTGCTTTCGCAGGAACACAATGGGCGACCGGTGACACCCACAGTGGAAAGTGCCTACTGTCACAGTTACCACTCTAGCCTATGTATGACAAGGCGAAAGTTAAACTTTTTGTTTGCAGTTTCCTTCAAAAGGTCGATATTTACATAGGACACGACATAGCTCGGCTCGTTCGTGATTTTTATCTGCTTCTTTATGTGGGTCGAGATTACATTATAGATTTGCGATCCCGCTGTATCTAACGCTGAATTCATATGAAAACCTTATGTCGCACACATTTTGAATCTATGTAAGTGTTGTCTTTCTCCTTTTTTTGGACCTTGTTCTGTTTCGACCTTCAATACATGCATGATATATTGTTTCGTAATACGAGTCTGCAATTGTACGTCTATGCGATATTGTTGTCGAATTAATTGCATTGCAAATGAGGTGTTCATTATTATTTCAATCATATTCGCACATGATATTCTTGCTCATTAGTACAAAAACGGCCTATTGTCAAAAGTGACTGAATGTGGGTTGAACAATGGTGTTGCAGATCATTAGAATGGACAAGTATTGTGCGGGGAAGTCGATAATCGTAATCGCACTTTACAGACTATTGATACGCAATCGAAGGATATGGTAATGGATGCAGCAGGTAATAGTAGTAACATTACTATGCAATATTTATAATAGCTTGACGTGACACAAGAGGAGCTCAATACTTAGGGAGTTGTATCAGTAAATAATAATCGAAAAGTCGAAACTACTTCAAGTTCTGACGAGGATTAGTAGAGTAATTATCAATTTGGCAATCGACGATCTTATATTTATAGATCTATGATTGTTTAACCAAGGTTGTCAGTATTTTGCAAACACATCACGATTCACGAGTATGATATTATAATGCTATTATTGAAAACAATTTTCGAATTACGTCACCGAGGAACTTTCGATTCGTTATAACCATTTGCATCGCTGGAATGGCTTTGATAACCACATAATTTGTAGTGGTTGAAATTGAAAGAACCCGCTAATATTTGGAAGATCAGCGTCATTTTACCCAAGAGTCTGTAACCTAAGACATGATCATGCTCCAGGACAATTAGTAATATGTTTAAGTATTCTGTTTTAACTGTAGACTGCATATTGGTTTATAAGACATATCGATTCTAGATTCTGATTTACAGCAGCGTCATTTCTATCGTTATCATCTTCACCATATCACTTGTTTGTACCTCTCATTATAAACAATCGACCGATAGCATCGAACCTATTTCTTGTTCAAGATTCAGAGCATGCAATAAGTATGCCAACTCAGTATCTATGACCGTATCAATGAATATAAAGCTGTATACAATGTCTGTCTGGATGTCGAGGCGACGTCCTCGGCGCCCGCGCCGGCACACAATAGTCCCCTGTTCATCTGCAGCCCGCATCATGCATGCGCCACCATTTTAATCGCTGATGACTCTTAAATTACTTATGTTAATACTGCCATTGATAACATCGGTGTTTTATTGAACAGCTGTCGTTTATGGCCAAAGTTTAGAGCTAGTTGATTCTTTATGGTGTGAAAAAAAAACTGTAGTTGATTCGTGAATGGTGTTGAAAATTGGACGTGTTTGTTTCCGGTATAAACGTCCTCATTTGTTTAGTTATAAAAATAAGATGAGTCGGAAAAACACAAAAAGTAAACTCAATTTTTCGCGTTGAAACTGGAGGACTGTTTTTATTGGACGTCCTTTTTGTAAACAATTTCGCTTGAAGGTCCTTTGTAAACGAGCTTATGTCAACATTTTCTTATCTTTGCCAAGTTTTGGCCCTATTTTCATTAATAATTTCAAAATTGGGACACGAACGTAAACTTATCATTTTGTTTGCACTACCAAATCTTATCAACAGCTTGAACACCTAATCGTCGGATAAAGTATCAACGAGTACATTATACTGGTATCAAATAAGGGACAAAGGCATTAAGACGTGATACTATAAAGCCTGATTATAGCAACAAGTACAAACAAACTTCCTTAGTCTTTAGTGTCGAGTTAAGTACACCTTTACATGGTTCATGCTCTACTGCGGGTCACATTCAGTGAATCTTCTTGCGTCATATTATTTCAGACGGAACTTCAGCCCTTATAAGTACGGGAATTAGTTTTACAATTGCGTATCAAGGTTTTGGAATTGTATGAGCGAGGTGAGCAAGTAGGACATAAAGGAGAGTGTCCTTCAACGCTAGTAGTTTCCAGAGGAAGGATATGCTTCGTGACTTTTCATTTCAGTCGTCATCCAGACTGTCACCGCGGTCGTATGTTAATTACTTAATTTTCCTCATTTTGTGCTACTTTGTGACAATTTATCTTCTTAACATTTTAGTACCTACCTCATAAGTTTTTATGAGAAAAGTTTTTATAACGTGAAATTATTTTTCATATTTTCGAAGCGAATCGCATTTATTTACGCACGTGAGTATCCATTTCGTAGATTGTTTCATGAAGGATAATGAACGCGTAATGTTATAAAAAATAACACAATTATTCGACACAAATAGTAATAAAAAATTGTTTTGAAACTACAGTTTTTTCGCATGAACATAAACTTGTTTCAGACAGTTGGTGTTCCTAATTTAGATTATTTGCTGATAAGTCTGGCGTAATTGCTATTTGTTCGTAATTTAGTTTATTTAATCTAGGCAGCTTTGTTGTTTAGTTTACCTAATAATATTTACGTAGAATTAATTAAGCGACATAATAACTAGAAACAAAATGTAAATAGATATAAACGAATACCGAATGTCAGATATCCGAATTAATAGCGCTTCTAAACATTAATAAATTCATTTTACTCGCTATTTTAACTTATTAGCAAAACAAAGTAAAAATTATAATAATTGATTAGCGCTAAAGTGCTAATTTAGCCGTCGGCGGTTATGTAAGATCCGTAAGTGTTATTATATAAGAATCGGAAGCCTACTCGTGCGCACGACGCCGATGGTTCCGAATATCAACGACATTATCAATTCGACAACGCTTGGATTAACATATTTGATGCCAAATCATTACATAACATCTCTATATTATATCGGTATACCGTTCTTTGCTTGCGCTTTCGAGATTACGTAACAATAATGATAGATGATGTCTCGTGTGTTAGGATATTGATCAGTTTAATCCAATAACTTAGAAGGTGGAAAGATTTTAATCACGTACTTGATTAGATTTGTTCAGTTTTACGCGATGTTTAATTTTATTGTTTTCTTTTTTTGCAGGTAAGTTCACTGCCTCTGATTATGCAATCTATGATACCGTGGAGCGTAAGTATAATAGAGATGTACAGTATTAACATCATTCATAAAGGAAAATTGTCTTGGTTCCGAACACAAGAGGCATTCTTCATTCACAAAAGCAGTCACAGTTAGTGAAGACAATCTTTTGTTTGAAAAGATAATCATAACGTGACGGCTCGTTGTTGTAACATTTGTGATCTAAGGAGGCCAGAAGGCTAATTCCCGTAATTAAAAACGTTCAAAATCTAGTCGCAATCTCATCTCAGCGACCATCAATTTGAAAACTTGTCAAAAATGTAAGCAAATTTGAGGTATTTTTGACAGAAAATCGTTCTAAAAATTACGAGAATTGCCCCTCTGTTACAACCTACCTGGGCTAAATCTACTTAGTGCATTAATTTGCGAGTTTATTTTTTTTAAAACATTAATTAAAGTTTAATTAAATAAATTAGCGACTGTTGAACCATACATTTTTGACCTTTAAACGTCTTTTAACTTTAAGCAACGTTTATAAATGAACCTTAGACTCTAAGTAGCTTTTAATACTAATTAATTTAGTACATAAATAAAAACCCTAATTATAGAATGACGCAGGTAAAGACGTCTACTAACTACGTCATTCTAAAATTAGGGAGATTATTTTCTAATTTAGCCAACTAAATTTTACGTCACCTAAAAGACCTTCAGTTGAGGAAACTTCCTATGAAAATAAACAGCCCTTAACTCTTTGATTGTAGTAATTAGAGACACAATAGAAAGACAATTGCTTATGTCGGACTGTGTAACATAAGACATTCGAGAGGTTAAACAGAACATAATCTGCCTAGCCTTTTCTCAACTATGTCGGAGTCGGCTTCCAGTCTAACCGAATGCAGCTGAATACCAGTAGTTTACATGGAGCGACTGCCTATCTGATCTCCACAACCCAGTTACTGGGTAATACGATACCCATTGCTAAGACTGATTGTCAGACTTTCGGGCTCTTTCCCATAACAACTGTCAAAGGTCTACGAATGACAGCCGGGACGAACCGCTTATCGTGCTTTCCGAGGCACGGAGGGGTCTCGGTATGTAAAGATGGTCACCCATCCACAGACCAACCGCGGCAAGCGCGGCTTAACCTGATCGATCGACCTGTACGGCTGTTATTATTTAGCTACGGACCCTTATACAGAACATGTGTAAATATACACAGAACAACCTTATGTGTGAGTAAGCAGGTAAATTATATAGGTTAGCATCATTTGCCCACAATGCATTTCATATAACTCGTTATATTTACTGTAGCTACACAAATTAACTGTAGCGTGTTTCACTGGACATGTTAATTTGTCACGAACCGATGCAAGCCAGTTGATATCACTAACATCACATCTGTTTATACATCCAATTTCTATCGGAACTATTTCGACTTTTAAGTCCAACCTCATTACCTATTAAAATATTCAGCATAATTTAATAATTAACAAATATTTTGTTTAAGTTATTCTGTTCCTATAAGTTATTCTGTTGAGCTCATTATACAATTATAACAGACTTTGTGTCGCCATCTTTATTCTATTAAAACAGTATGTTGATGGCGATGGCTATTACAGTGACCCAAATGGTAATAGTCAGCTATCTATTTACCACGGACCAACTGATACTCTTGCACAAACCAAATATGTTTCTTAGAGACATTTAAGTAATTGCGTATTCATTGGACCATTGGACTGCTTAAACATTTTTTCTCAAAAAACAGTACTATCCCAATTTATTTGGAATCTATATATCTGCGCAGAATATCTTCTTGTCCCCTACCTACATATCCCCGGGTATCTAACCCGTCATCTCAGAGGTAACCCTATTTCTAGCCATATTCTTTTTCATATAAGTACATTTGAGTCATTGTTTCACTGGCTAATTCACATTCCATATTCCTCCAAACTTTTCACACCAAATATCCCTCATTCCTCCGTATCAAATGCTCATATGACTGCTGAGTCCAAGCCACTAAATGTAGTTTAATAAAAATGGAACTTGCGACTAAACGCTGTTGGGTGTAGAAAGTTCTAGCAAGAAGCTGCCACCAACCCTATTGCGGCTTTATTAGTTTCCCAAGTTGCTCCTACTAGTCTGAATCTCGGTTCACGGGAGAAGCTACAAACTTGTTGGGGCAATATTTGCTTGAAATGTAAATGAACTTACAAACAAAGCATATTATTAGCTTATTAATTAGTTAATTGCAATCTACAGACTTTCTGAAAGTTCCTATTATCTTTCCGGTCGTTATTAAAATGAACAAATATCTGTGCTTAGCTCTTCGTTGTTGAATTAATTATCAATCTCTGTATTCAACTTTGGGCCAGTTTCTCGGACGAAAATATTAATGCGACAAATTATAAACGCGCCTAAACTGCTGCTTTTCATTGATGAAATGATTTCAACTATCTATGTATTTTAAGCCCGGAATACACATACCTGTACCTCACAGAAAAGTATGCAATTACCTAGCATGCCATTATGGTATTCACCAATCAACAGTTGTTATGGCAAGCAGCATAGTTTTGTGCAAATTACAGGCATGTGAATTCCGGCCTTAGTATTTTTATAAGATCAGTATAATATTAGCCAACCGAATAGTCTACCAAATACTAGGAAACGATAGAATTACTTTGCGATATGTGTGACGCCTACTGGGCGTCGCAACTTCTCTTTTACGACCACACTGCCTACACGACTTCACATTTCTATCTATATTTATTATCAGATCAACACTAGAAATGCACACGGTTTCACTTACGACTTGTTATTAAAATTATACCGCAGTAGGCGTATAAAAGATGGCCTCAGAGCCATCACCCACGTGGTTTAAAACCGTATCTAATAACTGTTCGACCACCGGTACCACTGGTACCAGTACCACCGTTCTCCACCGACCAAAGATTTAAATCATTAGATTAGCCCTCACCGTACTTGGTCGCGCGAAAAGTGTCAATACTGAGAAGAGTGAGCTTACACTGCACACACAATAATAATGGTGTTTAAAAGACAATCAAGTCGAGTCACTGCGTCATTGTGTGTTAAGAGAGGTGTCAAAACGTGGTTTTGACGTTGTAGGGCGAATCTAACGCTTCAAGTCATTACCACCGACGATAGACATAAAAAAGATTATATTTCCATGCCACCGACCATAATAAATACATGCTCAATGAATTGTTGAAACTGGAACACCAATATTGAACGTAATTTAACCAATTATTTTAATAGTGCTGTTGGTACGGGTTGTGACACTGAACTACGAATCTCGTTCATGTTTATTTGATTAAGTCTAGAAAGGAGGTGGATCAATAAGTATAGGCCTTGTAGATATTTATGAAGTTAGGCTTTAATATAAATATCATGTACAGACGCCAGCACATCAAGCTACTACAATCTGTGAAATTTCTTTAATAGATTTTCAACTTTATCGCTAAAGCATTAGGTTCAAGGTTGATTGGGAAAATTTGACGGTTTCGGTTAGCTTGATGTGCTGGCGTCTGTACCTACAGCAATTTTGTTGTCAGATATTTATGCTACAAGTAAAACAAAATGGTCCCATATTATTGTTGACTCATAAATAAGATACAAACTAATATAATAAAAAGGTTACAGTTTGTCGAGTTGGTTTTTGTCGGAATCAGATCAGTAATTCCGAAGATTACCCATCTTTGGAATAACTGATCCGATTCCGAAAGTGCTTTCACTAACGGGAAGCTACAGTATTGCCGAGTGTCATAGGGATATATTTTATGATAAAACAAGAAATTTCACGAGAAAGTCGCGGCAGACGTTAGTGATCAATACAACGATGAACAAAGATATAATGAAACCACAGAAACAAACATTTTCACAACAAAACAGAAATCCTGAAAGTAACCAAAGGACGTGTTGTAACACGTTGTATAATAAATAAAAAGTGTTATAACAAACGGCTATGCTTTCGCCAATTATACACATAATTGGAATCAATTTAATTTATAACCGGAGCTTGATAAACAAATAGTAAAAGTCGCAGTCTGGCTCGCCCGCCGCCCACGTGTTCCATGCAAAAACAGGGGCCTATACATTCACTATGAAATCCTGATTCTGCATTCCTTGGAACCAGTTGTTGTTCTTATGGACTACCAGCCCCATTAGGAACGAAACATCTTTTATTGCGTTATACAAAACTAGCCCCGCGGTTTTTTTCCCCCGCTTTTTATTTTTGGATGGTTTTTTTTATTTCTATTTGCTGTACTCTGGATGTTATTAACGTGTACGTCTTTTTTACATCGTTATCACATATAATTATAAATTCAACATTAATGATGTTACTGTTAAGTCTGTAACAATATAATTTAAAAGCCCGTTCTTGTCCACCACGCTTTGGAATGAGCAACTAGCTTCATATCTATATCCAACGGGTACGTATTGTAATATCTAAAATTAAAAGAAATAACGTAAAATAACCTACGTTCAAAATCCCTAAAATCTAAATATCTAATGATTGTTTCACTTATATTCAAAATACCGAAAAGCTTAAAATGTCAAATGGATATGTTACTGAAGTTCATAAAGTTAAAACTTGAAATTCCTATGTACAAAGTTCCTTAAATTGGTTTACCTCACCGTTATATGTTTCTGTACCCGCATGCGTAACACGCATATATTTTTTTTAAATCGAAACAGCTAGGTTAGGTTAGGTTAGAATTGTGACCACACAACGCACGAGCCGAGCGAGCGAAGCGAGCGGTGCCGCAGCAGCAGCCGGCAGTGCCAGAAACATATTTTTGAATGATAGATATTTAGTCCAATCAGTATTTTAAACTTAGGTAATTCGTAAGTAGGTGTTAGTTGCTTAGGTATTTAAAAACAATTAGGTATTTAGATTTTAACGATTTTGAAGGTATTTTACGTTAGTTCTTTTAATTTTAGATATTGCAATACGTACCCATATCCAACTTATGGTCTACCCATGTGCCAAATTTTATCCAAAACCGTTCAGTCGTTTTACGTGAAAGTGGAACAAACAAACATAAAAAAAATCAAATCTTTTCTCGTTATAATATTTAGTTTTTATAATAGGTACATCGTTAATTTAGTTTAGATTTATTGGTCAGTGATTTTGAGCTATCTTAATCTACAAATGCAAAAAATTTACGACCGTGTCCATTATAGGCCGTAATTATAATAATGTATTTATGTACGGACGCCAGCACATCAAGTTACTACAATCTGTCAAATTTCTTTAATAGATTTTAATCTTTATCGCTAAAGCATTAAGGATCAAGGTTGATTGGGAAAATTTGACAGTTTCGGGTAGCTTGACCTGCTGGCGTCTGTACATAATTACTATGACTGCTGTTTAAAACTCGTCTGCGTAGACGCAAAAAATATTAGTTGAAGTCGTGATCAATTTTAGTTTGTCATTTAGATAGCTATCTAACATAAGACAAGCCGCTCTTCGTCTGCGGTTTAATTGACAGACCAGTTTGAAATGTAAATTATAAATTCGACATTGTTTAAAGAGGAATAACCTCATTAGAATTAAACTTTGTTCGAATAAAAGCAGCAAACAAAGGTCATTTTATGTTATTTACTTAAAGTTTCACGTTCTCCTAAACAAATAATAAACTGACGACCACATCACGCACTGTTTCTAGTTTCGGTCATACAATTTTATAGTTTAACTAGCTGCTGCCCGTGGCTTCGTCCGCGTAAAATATCTTGTTCCCCCGACCCACCGCGTCGCATCGCATCGCCTGTCCGCACTTAGTCTTCACTTAGCGTTATTTTTCACTTTTTTTTTGCTCGGCCCTTAGCGTGATGTTAAATATCAAGATTCTCCAATAATGGGGCTATCAAAAGCGAAAATTATTTTTCAAATCCGACTGGTAGTTCCAGATATTAGCGCGTTCAAACAAACAAATTCTTCAGCTTTATTATTAGTATAGATATAGATTATTTGAGAAAGCCCACACATTCTGTCTTTGTCCCACAAAAGCCTATTCAAAGACCAATCTATTTTTGAAGCCACCAATCAAACCACTAGGATCGTATAACATTAGTAATTTATAAACTGGATCACACTTTCAGCGTCATGTTAACTAAGATTAATTGATGCTGGGAGATATGAAAGCGGGATTCAATTGAAAATTGATGAAGACAACAGGAGTCAATAGATTAACGAGATATCGGTTTCTCCTTGATAGAGATAGAGTGCCTACATCGTGATTAAATTCAATTTGTGTCTGCAACGGCTTCAATTTAGTTTCAAGTCAACTTGTGGTGGTAGACAACTAGAAAGTCCTGAAATTGACTTCTATTTCAAGCTAAATTATTTTCTGTAAGGAAATCAAAAATAATTAAATAAAACTGAAGAGTTTGTTTGTTTGAGCGCGGTAATCTCTGGAACGGGAACCAATTGGACAAAAAAATATTTTTTTGCATTCAATAGCCCAAATTCTTGAGGAAAGTTTTAGGCTATTTAACATCACTGTGACCTCTGAGTTAGTTTCTGCCTTTCTTCTCAGATTAGTCAGATAGGAAACGCCGACCTCATCTAGTTTTTAAAATATGATTGACGTGTAAAGGTGTTTGTACACACCTACTTAGAGAAATAAAATCATTGGTCCAGGCTACCACCCTAAGGAGCCGAGCAAAAAGAAAAAAAAAAACAGAAAAAATGAACGCTAAGCGAAAACGAACTAATATTGCGAACGGGCAATGCGATGCGACGCGGTGGGTCGGGGGCCGAAATTTCACGCGAACGAAGTCGTGAGCAAAAACTAATAAACGATACAGGCCTCGGCCTGGGATTTTAATTGAGAACGAAGGATAATAATAGTTACCCTGGTACTAGCATAGGGATTTCATCGTCAAAACCACCACCATAAAGATATGCAAACAATACACCTGTCCATAATACCCCTTCAAGAATAACAAACGTCATTTGTTTTATTTAATACGGTTTATCGTCTCCATGCCACAATTACAGGCTTGCTCTAAAACACGCGCTTTGCCCGTAGGCGGCACTCGTCCTCTCGACGACTCGATGTTAATTGATCCGACTCGATAATAGAGCCAATGATTAAAAGATTTACAGTAACGCCTTGAAATGTACTCTTACATGCTAACTACTAATTACTGAGAAATTTCTCGGTTAAACCCTCTTTAGTAACGGAGTTTACTATACGTTATTTTGTTATTTTAACCCGTTGTTACTCATAAATCCTTTGAGTTATAGGGTTAGTGACTGATTTATTAGTTAGTGTAACGTACTATAAACTATTTATCTTTTTTTGGTATACGTATAGTGAAATAATGGCTAAGCGTAAATAAACCCCAATATTTAATGAGCTGGATTGCGAAGCTTGAATACTCGTTTATGTTTTCGACTTAAATCGACGCAACGCTCGTATAAAGTAACGTGCAAGTACAGCAAATATCTATTTTCTGATTGTTTATATGTTATGTTTGAACACCAGTTGTTTGTCCAGCGTAGGCCTAATACGCACGTATACTCCGATGTAGACGACCGTAGACGCTGCGAAACCGTACCTTAGTCGATGCAAAGACCGCCCGTCCGTCGCGTTGTAACCGCGTAGCAGTAGCGTAGACGTAGCAGTCGCGTAGAGGCTCGTAGCAGCCGCGTCGTAGCCACGCGCACATGACGTAGTCATAGCGACGCGCGACATGACGTAGCGTTGTAACCGCGTGGTCGCGCGAAGCAGTTGCATTGTAGCGACGTAGACACGCGTAGCAGATGCGTTGTAGGCGCGTAGGTGTCGTGTCGGCTTAGCGTTGTAGTCGAGTAGACGCGCGTATCAGCCGCGATGTAACCGCGTAGGTATGGAGCTAGAATCGTAGAGGTATGGGGCTAGAGTCGTAAAGAAAAACGTAATCAATTGATAAACGTATATATTACATGTTAAACTATTTTCGTAAGTCACAAAATATTAGTAAACACGCATATTCTACATAGATTGGAGTCGTTCTAGTAGGCGTTTTTTGACGTTATGAAACTTAGCTTAGTTCTGAACGTGATTTTTTACCACGGACGAGTACGCGTGTTGCAAAAACATTTGATAAAATGCTTACACACGGTTGTAGCTAGACTTAATTATTTCCTGGTTATCTACTAAAACTGGTTTTATTACAATAGTTGGTTACCCGGTACTGTTCGAAGAATTAGTCAAGATCCAATAAGTTTTTACGAATTTGTAGAATGAAGTGGTTAAAGTAACAAATAGGTTTTTGTACGTGGCAGGTAGTAACATAAGAATTAGTTAATTTATAAAACATAATAACTCTTCATACATGTTTACCATGAAAAATTCAGTTTCATAAGGCATAAAGCAAAATATGTCTTATGTATGACAAAGATATGTTAATTCAACATGTCTAAGTCAAATTGCGGTTATTTACATACGAATTGACGTCCCTTTGACTTGTTATGTACCTACATATAACACAAAGGCCTGAGAGTCAATTCTCGTAATTTTAAGAAAGTTCACAGTCTGAGCTCAGTCACAATCTATCAAAAATATTTAACATTTTCTCAAATTTTTGACAAGTTTTTCACATTGATTGTCGCTGAGATGAGATTGCAACTAGATTTTGAACGTTTTTAATTACAAGAATTGGCCTTCTGTTTTAGACTTATATAAAAACGCAATTCAGGACGACACATCTCGGGCATATCCAATTAAAAACGTATCGTATCACCATATATCATTCTTGAAAACTAGTGATCAATGGTTGTCCGTGGCTGGGCCTTAAAATCAGTTCGCTCTTACATTTCAAGGTTGAGAGCATCTTGGAATTCCATGTTCTTATTTTAGATCCGCTGAAGTTTACGAGTTCTCGTAACACAGGTACCTGCGCTTTAGACTGGAAAATCAAGTATGCAGGAAGAATATTTCGAGAAAATTGAGAATTTTCTTTCAAATGATAGAATACAGGATTTTTAGCCAACTTTTCTTTATGATTCAAAATCAAAATCAATAGTCATTTGATTTGTGATTGTTTGTATAATCGCCAATTTTCACGGTCACGAATATTAAGCATGCATCAATTCGATAACTCACTGGAAAATTAAAGCATTCTTTTCCATTTCCTGCACACTTTTGTAGTTTAGCACGACATTAACTGTCGTATTTTCGTCGTTTGCAATTTATTTTCTGTCGACGTAGCATGCACAGTATAACTAACCGCATATTAAATGTGTTGGCTTAGCCATGCTGCTTGCTTAAGCCTATAACCAGTGTATGTACACGACGTGGTCCAACTACCAACACATAACGACGCCATTGCGGGGACCGGCGACGCCTCTGCCTAGATAACATGTCTGGGCGCGATATAACCCACAAGCCGGTTATTAGCATATCTTCACAGCTCCCTTCAACACTTGGCGCTATCTTACTTGGCACTTTGCTCTCTTTTTTTGGGAAGTAACCCAAAATAAACAACCGCCATCTGCCACTCTAATTTGTTCATAAGAATGTTAACGATAAATCGCGTGAAACCGAGTCTTCTTTTTTGAAATATCGTTCTGTCGAATGCCCTTTTTATGTCTTCATATTATATTTTCCTTCGAATAAAATATAGCGGAGTTAATTTATAGGTCGTAGTCATACTTAATCTTAATGACTATTCGTTTTATAGCTCTTTTCTCACACAGGGTCGTTTTATCTTCCTTTCTGAGCGGATAAAATAAATACTTAAATAATGATTTATTTTTTCAAGTTAGTCTCAATTAACCGTTTAACGAATCACACACAAGCGGCATTTATATTCTATTAATCGATAAAAGATGATCGGTGACTTTTACTCTTACGCTGGCTCTTGAAGAAATATATGAAGCGATAAAATTCAAGCATTGTTTAAATTGTGATGTCTCTTGTCTAACGTTAAGATTCGAAAGTTGTTTTTTATTACCAATTATGTTTAATACAGATTTATAATTTTTTTTTAATTTGAATACTGATTTTTTTTTATTTGAGAGGGGCCCGTAGCTAAAGAGCGGCCCGTGGCTAAATAATAACAGCCGCACAGGTCGATCGATCAGGTTAAGCTACGCTTGCCGCGGTTGGTCTATGGATGGGTGACCATCTTTACATACCGAGACCTCTCCGTGCCTCGGAAAGCACGTTAAGCCGTTGGTCCCGGCTGTCATTCGTAGATCTTTGACAGTCGTTACGGGTCGTCAGAAGCCCGAAAGTCTGACAACCAGTCTAACCAAGGGGTATCGTATTACCCATTAACTGGGTTGTGGAGGTCAGATGGGCAGTCGCTCCATGTAAAATACTGGTATTCAACTGAATCCGGTTAGACTGGAAGCCGACCCTAACATAGTTGGGAAAAGGCTAGGCAGATGATGTCTGATTTATAAATTTTAAAAGCAAAAACGCTTAAATAACAATTCATTAATCACTGTCGTCTTTTATTGAAGCTCAGCTTTCTTCCTCCAAAACAATAATCAATTAAAATAGTTAGGAATTTCATATTAAATGAATGAGCTAGCATTTAGAACGCGATCATGTATGCCCTTTAGCAGTTCATCCATATGGAACGCGTCTCGTCTACGGAATCCATTGTCCACGCCGCCGCGCCGGCCCGTCCCGGCTCCGGCTTGGATGCCGGCCGGCTATTTATACGCCCCAATCAACTCCCACATCGGGAAATTTACCTCTACAACTTTTTGCTTAAACCACTTTATGTAACGTGTATAATACTGATTAGATCTAGACTTCTAAGAAGACAGACTACCTTTGTTCTAATTCCGAGTAATTTCTAACTGTGTTCGGTGCGTGTCAATGGTACCAATTACTCAAAAGCTTTTTGTGAAATATCCCCCAAAAACTCTATAACGGTGTCTCAGTTGACAATCGGCTACGAAACAACGTTCTAAGTTTTAGAACATTGAGATTAATTGCAGGTTGTCACGACAAACATTTCGGTATCGCGCAACCAAATGCACAGTGCACGCTATACACATGATCCATATTTTAACCAAAGAATTATATTATAGGTTACGTTCAAGCCATTAAAACAATATAAGGAACAATCCTTGACACTCAGGAAGTGGTATTGGACAACGAATTTGCATCGATTAAGTTTAAGGTTGCAGTTTTTTCGGCAATACATAATACAATAAGATAATTTTTCAATGACTTATTTAACCACTGGAGTTGAAACTGGTTTTATCTTAAAATAGCAATTTATCACTGGAGTGTACCCATGTCCACTTTATATGCTGGCAAGATTGTCCTAAATTCGGTGTTGCTAACGTGACTCTATTAAGACAGTCATTACGGTATTCGTGGTTCGTGACATGTTGCATTTGTGGTCAATGACTTGTATTTACCGTTTAACTGCGATGGGACTATACCCCAAAACTATTGTTTAGTAAAAAGCAGTAAGTAATCGGTTAGTGCTTAAAAAAACCGAATGCTTTCACATGACCAACTCGTGTATTCAAACGTGAAATAGGTATGTCTATGTACAGCTATGCAAACATGAGCACTTCTTATTTACGGTTTCCTTTATGTTAAAGTGCTGTTATAATAAATGGGGCTTTTTAAATTTCATGTTATCACTTGCAATTTAATAAATGTTCGTAATAATAGAGTATGCGCAAATAAAAATGTTCACACGTTCACGCATGTGTTCGATTACAGATCTACATTCGTTGAATCTAAGCGAGCGATCGAGAAAGTGTTGAGAATCAAACAAATATGGATGGATTGATTGCTAGAACATGAGCAATGCAAGCGACTATTTAAATAAGTACTGAAATATCTAATCGTGACCCTTTACATGGTGATTTGCAATCTATAAATTACTGTTGGCGTTGGGGCTTGAAAACAGCTCTAAATATAAGTAGGAGCAGAAGCGTAGCGTGCCTAGGCGGGGCCCCGTATAAAAATTTGTTTGGGGGCCCTTAGGAAGGGTAAAGATTTCTCACAAAAAAAAAAAACATGTTTGCATAAAATTAAAAGAAATATTTATTCATCATAATTATCTATCTGTCACTTTTTCCAAAACTTTTACAAACAATTCAAATTAAATATACACTCTCCTTGCCTTTTTTTCGGCAAACTGATTTATTAAATCATTTATAGCCGATGACGACTTTAGTTTTTTTAAAGTTTCTGCTTCTATGGACAATAGTGACAGGTCTGACAGGCGTTCCTGTCCCATCGAACTTCTTAGGTAATTTTTTATAAGTTTTAATTTGGAAAAACTTCTTTCAGCAGTTGCGGTTGTAACTGGAAGGGTCAAGAATAAAACGCATGCTGTTATTACCTCCGGAAAACTGGATGCAAGGCTATTAAATTTTATCAGCAATAATTCAATGAGTTCCTTAATGGAATGAATTTTTTGAATTTCAGATTTTAAGCATATTTTTAGAGCTGTTAATTGGTCGTAAAGATTAACTGAGATGTCTTTACTGTATTTAGCCGACAGTTTTCCGGAAGCGTTTAATATCTCTTCGTTTGAAGAAGACAGGAGTTTCTCCGGTTGTAATATTTCGAACATACTACTCAGGTCGCAAAGGCTCTGAAATCTTTGTTTAGTTTGAGAAATTAATATATCTAAACAGCAATAGTATACATTGACTTTGAAATAGGATTCCGGGTCTGAAATTCTCTCATCTTGTGATAACTCATCAAAAAAACGCTTCGTTATCTTTCGCCTTTTGTTTTTAAAAACAGTTGTTACCCTCCACTCTTTTGCTAATTCTTTGGACTCATCTAGCAAACTATTGAATGAATTTTGATTTCTTAATTCGTACAGTCTATTCAAAAGATTACTTAATAAAATACTAGTTTTCTGTAAATCATTATTTTCATGCTGTAAAGCTTTAGAAACAGGATTAATGATTTCAAATAATGAAGAAAAAAATGTGACTAGCACTAAGAAATCATAACTCTCTAAAATGTTAATTATATTTTTACATTCTTCACGTTCATCTTTTTTTTTCGAAATTAAATTTAGTTGGTACAAAGTTTTCATGATTAATAAATAATTTTTCTTTACCCCTAATAAAGCGTCGTTCCTTGAAGACCATCTGGTAGGACATACCTTTTTAAGGGTAATTAAATATTTTTCAGACGAATCGTCACTTAACATTGCCCAGCGTTTTACACTATTGCCAAAAAAAGTATATATTTTTTCTAAATTATCGAAAAAATTCGACACTTCACGAACATGTTTCGCAGCATCGTTTAAAACTAAATTTAATGAGTGCGCAGCACAATGAACATAATCGGCATTCGGAGCATGCTCTTTTATTAGGGTTTGTAATCCTCCATAAACACCCGACATAACATTTGCTCCATCGTAACCCTGTCCTCTACATTTAGTCAAATCAATTCCATATTCTTTAATCGTATTTAAAATTTCAGTTTTAAATCCTTCGGCACTGCAATCGGATACTGCTGTAAACCCTAAAAAGGACTCACAGATTTTTAATTCTTTAGGTACATTATCATCATTTTCTGTAATCGAGATGTATCGAAAAACTACAGAAAGTTGGTCAATTTTTGACAAGTCTTGTGTTGTATCTAGAATTATTGTCAGAAATGGAGCTTTTTTAATTTCTGAGATAATATTGTTCCTAACTGCGGTACCAAGCAAATGAATTATTTCATTTTGAATTGTAGGGCTTAAATAATTTATTTCGCCTTTTGGTTTTAGAAGAAGTTCTTTTAAAGTTGCATCATAATTAGATAGCAAACGTAAAATGGCCATAAAATTTCCAGAATCAGAATCATGGCCTCTTAAAGGTAGATTACAAGATGCTAAAGTAATTATAACATTAATTAAACGATGCAATACATCTCTCCAGAATGTAATTTTACTATTGATTTCACTTTGCAATAGAGTATCGATGGTATTTCCTTGTAACCAATTATTATAAGATAGGGATGCATTAATATGCTGCAGTGACTTTTCATGGTCAAGTATAGTTTGGGTAAAATTGCTTCTAACGGAAACACCGTTAACCCATGCAGAGGAGTACGATTTACTTTGACGATCTGCTAATAACCAACAGAAGTGGCAATACGGTTTGCTTAAGACATTAGAATAACATAACCATGGTCTTGGAATTTTTATGCCTGCCTTATTGAAATATGAATAATAATAGGCCGAAAAAGGTCGGTTACTTCCTGAATCTTTTGGAAACGGTCCTTGTGGTTTAAATGGACCCAATTTAAAAATTAATTTTCGTTCGCATTCAGTTGGACTGTCACCAAAATTTCCTCTATCTGATGAAACTATATTACAATCTTCAGATATCTCAGAATCATCGATTTGGGTTTCTTCTATTTCCGGATTGACATCTGATGAAGAATGTGCTTGAGTTTCTCCTATTTCCGGATGAACATCCCATGGAGAATGTGCTTGGGTTTCTTCTATTTCCGGATGGACATCCGATGGAGAATGTGCTTGGGTTTCTTCTATTTCCGGATGAACATCTGATGAAGAATGTGCTTCAGAAGAATCTGAAAATATAATTGTTAAAAAATAAAAGCGAATGTTTTTTGTAAATTTCAAAAATATATGTTAAATAAATTGCTATACGTAAGATTACGGTTAGAGCGTTAAGACGTACGCAGGCTCTACGCGGGTTGTGCGCGTGTTAGTACAAAATCACCTGCGCACAGCCCGTGCGTTACACCCGCGTGCGATCCAAACGTAGCGCGTGGCCATACAAAACGAACACAACCCGAGCTCGCGTACGTCTGAACACGCAATTTACGATACGGACTGACAGACAAACAGACAACAAATTGATCCTATAGCCTGTAGGATCAATTTGTTGTCTAGCCTACCTATAAGCTGTAGGTAAGCAAGAGTTCCGTTTTTTTCGTTTTGAGGTACGGAACCCTAAAAACAAAATTCACCCTTCGCTACAGGTAGATAAGATAAATGGGTTGGGTAGTACTTACCTTTGCAATCTAAATCACTCATAGGAGCTGGTGTCTGAAAAAATGAAGAAATTTTGGGTACTTTTTTTATGACCTCCTCCCTTTTCTGTTTATTTTTTCTTTTCGTAGCTCCGCTGAGATAATCTCTTTTCCTTTCACTCATTGTTTTTTACAAATCGCTACTAATACTACTAAACAAGAAGAAAAATTGTTTGTATTTTATTACAAACAATGTAATGCACAATTAAATAAAACGCGTCAATAAACACTGCTCTCCGTGGTTTATCATCGTATCGTATGTACATCGATTTTTGTGGGATTTCCCCGTTTAAGTGACTTAAACGGGGAAGTCCCCCACGCGATAACCGACGATGTAGGGTGTTGCCAACTTTTGAACGCACGCTTTACGTGGGAAAAAAAGAAATTGCTTTTTTTACTTTTGCCATTTGTAAAATAAAAAAAATTGGGAAGTTTTTATTAATTTTTGCTTACGCACGTTGGGGGCCCTTGTGGCTCGGGGGCCCCGTATAATTGATACGGCAGATACGGCGGTAGCTACGCCCCTGAGTAGGAGAGTAGTGGCAGCGAGTGAGCTCGTACCACGGTCGGCAAAATGTTCGCGGTTTTCGCGAGCGAGTAGGCCGGCGTTACACTTACTCAGCAGCCTTTCTCTTTCGGTACAAAATAGGCAATAGGCTTAAGAATTCGTGGTACAGGCTCAGAAAGCAGTGTCGGCGCTTACTGGCGCCAGCTCGCAAGTCAAGGACGACAACAGCCGCGCTCATGTCGTATTGTTAGCGATTTCACCGAGATTTAACATAAGGCACAATCACACAGGGCTTGTGTGCTCTGTGTTCGGTTATCTGTACACATTGTCTCTGTGGACAAGACATCGATACCTGAACGATACAATGAATGTTAACTACGCTAATATTCAACCAACCTAGAATAACGATTTGGACAATCATCTCTGTTACAATGAGTCACGCTTGGGATAACCAATGCAGTAGTAAACGTTAGATTATTTGATTCTGATTCACGACCACGCGGCTATTACAATACTTTGTTAGAGGTGCGTTGTTTAATATTGTACCAGTTCTATTTATTTTTTTATATATACCCGTGAACTATTTTCAAAGTAAACATTGCCGCTCGGTTCACAGCTTTCGTTCACTGTTTATATTGCGGATAAATATTAACAATAATATGGTGTCATGGTTTACGTTCTTAGAACTCCTTAAGCAGGCGCAAGAGTTCAAGTGCTAATGAGATAAAAAACCATTAGCCAGACAGTAAACAATAGAAATAAGTTTGTTTTGTGTCATTAAAGCTTAATTAATGAGCTAATTAGGAGACTCAAATGAAGTTATTACTCTGAATAATAAATCAGTTTTATGTTCATGGGAATTAGGTGCAAGCAAAATAAAAAATACTGTTATTTGTTTTTAGAAAAACAAACAGTAGGTAATTAATTAAATGTCATTTGAAAAAGCTTTATAAAAGGCCATTTAGATAAAAATAAAAGTCTATTGTGCATAACATATACCAACACAACTGACACAAGTCACACCAACACGTATAGACTCTCTTTACACCCATATAACTTTTAAAAATGTACCTTTTTATATAAAAATTTTAACCGAACGAAGGAGCCTCGATGTCACAACACATGGAATCCTAGTGTGAGGTGTAGGAATTCAATCCACTTGAATGTAAACTTAGCAAAATAAATTTATTCTTATTCTTATAAGAGCTGATTTTTCAATAGTCAGATAGCTTATATCTGACTATTGAGGAATCAGGCCTTATTCTTATAATGCTAAGCCAGCTTAGCTTAGTAAATAAGAGCCTAAAATAGAATGATTAAGTTTCTAGACGCACAAGAGGACATAGCACTCAGGACACGACGCATTCGAAATGAATAAATAAAAGTTATTACATGTGGTAATTCGCTAATCAACGAGCTCGGATACTAAACAATAGAATATGCAGTGTCATTGACTCATTATGCAGGAGAATATCACGCCTGATGGGATTCGTACGCACAATGAAACCAATCCGATAGGCTCTTTGTATTCTAACGAAGGTAGGGCATGCATTAGTGCGTGTAATTGATGCATCACACTCTGTAAGTGCTGCTTTGGTACCCTTAATGACTGCTCGTCTCGACTTTCGATCAATTTGCAATGATAATGAAATTACATACATAATCTAATCCCATATCCCATATACAGACGCCAGCAGGTCAAGTTACCCGAATCTGTCAAATTTTCCGAATCAACCTTGAACCTTAATGCTTTAGCGATAAAGTTGAAAATCTATTAAAGAGATTTGACAGATTGTAGTAGCTTGATGTGCTGGCGTCTGTACGTTGACGTAAACAGCGTATGTTTTTCCAATCCATAATTTCGTGTGGGCGGTGCAGCGAACGCAGCTGGAATATTCGAGGTTATTCTCTGTTGTGTTGTAACTGCTTACCAAACAGTATTATACATAATATACGTGTAAAGCTGTAGCCTAGATTCTAGACAATAATAAAACTCATAAGAGCTACGTAACACGTTATGACAGACAATGAATATACCAGAAACTGCCTCAATCCAGCTGCTTAACTCATCTTCTCCATTGTGAACTCATTCCTTGATATTTTTCGGGAGTATCTACTAATTTTTGGTAGTGCTAGTGGGGCAATACAGGCTGATAATTATTGTATATCTACATTTCCAAATATTTCACTTCGCATTCATATTTTCCTCTTAACCCAACAACGGAACACCAAAGGCGTTTTCAATTTGCCATTTGGAAAAGGAAGTTGTCGTTTGCACAGCATCTAAATTGCCGTTTCAACGGACTCGTCATATCGTTGAAGTGGCCCTGACTCGCGCTACGTACAAATTGGTACCGCTCGATTAGTCATACAGTGTTTTGTCTATCAGTGTGTCATTTACTCATGCACATGTCCGCCCATCACATTAGTCTCTCATACATATCGACGGTGGATACAAATGTCGTAAGGGACATTTTTGTCGTAAGGCATATATGTATATACCTTTGAAATTTAATTGTTTGTTGATCTGTATACTTGAAAATACGTCTCTTTACTAAGTAAAATTGGTTTTCTATAAACCAGACAGCTACAATTTGTATTAGTTTCATGGAAACCATTATAATTAGTGTGACTTACATCATTAACCTGACCATAACTTTTATTAGATTTTCAATAGTCAAATAATGTTTATCTGAGGAATAAATATTGCGATTTGACAGCTTTTGTAATGTCAAGTTGTCATATTTATGGTTCAAATAAAAGTTACCTGACTATTGAAAAATCAGCTCTTACAACATTATACAAGTGAAAACGTTTTTCTGGCAATTACAATACAACCTTACAACAAAATGATTTCTAGTCTAACTTTTTTTAATAGGTACTCGTAGTACCTAACTTATTCAATGTCGTAAGGAACTTCATCTTCTAAACTTTTGTGTTTATCAAGGTTTCATCAATGTCATGCTATACTTATAGTAATTTAAAAACAAACGATTTAAAAATCATACAAAATAGAACAAAAAAATAAAATATTTTATTTATTCGGGAAAACAAACAATTGCACATTAAGAATTACAAAAAAATAGGATACAGAAATGATACAAATGTGAAATCAACCACGTTCTCCACAGATACACAATCAGACAATTTGGTGTATTTTAAGACTAGCGTCATAGGTTCGTTAAGGGTCAAATTCTGTTTTTTGCGCCCCCCGGAAAAGTCAGGGGTTGTCCCTTTCGCCATTTGAAACATCCACCGTCGATATTGTTCTGGTACCATAAAATTTCTGTTTCATTAATTCTCGCAGTGTTAAGAAATATTCTTGTATAAGTAGACACTTGATATTTTCATGTACAGTCAATCATGCGCTATGTCACTGGTTCACCTGTATGAGCAAAAGTCGCTCTCAAGGTTTCTTCGACCTCACACCGGTCGTTGTTCTGATTTTGCGTAGGATGCTCGATGATTTAAAAACAGTCAACACTAGGTAGGTATAAACCTGTATATCATTATAAAGCGGTATCTGTGTCTGATGTAACGCTTGTAGGTGCTTTTGTCCCACGCTGACATTTATAAAATAACAATTTCTACTGCAGCAAACTAAATTAATAACTGACTCATTTATTGACTAATCACCTGTTCTAAACTTGTTGCACACCTTGTTCCAAACTTCAACACTGTCGTGTTCAACTGTCTTAACATAAGTTACACTACTGTACCATTAACTCGCCAATAAAGATGAGATCTATTTATAAGTTACTCTTTATTGGCCAGTAACTGGTTACAAAATTAGAGAATTGGTCATGCAGTGCGCGAGGAGTAATTCTATTTATAAGGGTTGGTTTGGTTTTCTTCCATTTTGAGCTGAACTCATGTCGCAGAGTCGCTGTGAAATTAACCGGCGCCTCGTGGCCTGTTTTCTTTTATTGTCGTCTCTTTGGTTTTGCAATCTGTTTTTCTTATGACTCACTTACCATGCTTAAAATATCGCGCGAGTTACTTACGGCCTTGTTTATTACTTTACTAGGTTCTGCATGCGACTTCTTCCGCGTGAATTTTCTTGTTCCCCGACCCTGTAGCATCGCAACGCCTGCCTGCCCGCGCTATTACTTCGTTTTGGATTAGCGTTCTGTCATACTTTGTTTTATTCTTGCTCAGCTCCTTAAGGTCCTAGCGTGATGTTAAGTAGCCTATAGCCTTCCTCAGGAATTAAATATCAAATACAAAAATATTTTTTCAACTCTGAGTGGTAGTTTCAGAGATTAGCGCGTTCAAACAAACTCTTCAGCAGAGTTTATTGGAAATAATCTATACTATTAGCTTTGCTGTACATCATAATGGATCGCCCCCTAAAGATTGATTAAGTTACGAAATCCAATATGTTTGTCTAACTAAATGCGTTGGTTTAATGAATTTCGTGTTAGATGGTGCACTGAGTAGGATTTGAATAAAATATTCGAGAGAATATTGATTTCACATTTAGCTTTACAACCACGTTTACGTTACGTACCTAATAAATATTTACACTGTAAGGTAACTAACCCGTTCTCAAAGTACGTTTTTACTTTCTTCTAAAATCAAATAATCAGCCAACCATATGAGGAGACGTAGCGACACTCCATAAAAACTTCCCCTCGTTTCACTCCCTATTCATAAAAACTTGACATTTGTAATGCCCCATAAGTCTCACCTGTCACTGTCATATTCTCTACAATAAAAAGAGACGACAAACTCGGAATTTTTATCCTCAAACATTCATAAAGGAATTATGTCCTTTAGAATGTTGAGGAAAAAAGTTTTAAGGTACCTACAGACTACAGTCACGCTGATTAAATCATGAACAAAAAATAAATATAGTATTATCTCCTTGAAAGCCAGATCTCTTATTTTATTACAAAGTCATAATCGGCCTTATCTTTAATATCACGTAAAAAACTTGGAGGTGCGGACAATGGTTGCTGTAGGTCCGCCATTATAAGTCGGCTTAGTGACAACCAACTGATATATTATCAATTTGTTTACAAAAGGTATTAAAGTAACAGTAATAATAAGAGATAGATTTTATTTTTTTTCGTCATCAGTTTTCATTTTGTTTTATTGAGGACGATAAAGAATGAGATTAAAAACGCCCGAATAGGATTTTTGATCTGATTAAATTTTGATTACTTTTAGGCTTTGTAAACAAATAACAGAAAGGAGCAGCGGTGTGGTGGCCAGGTGGTAACGGCACCGATTTACGAGTTGTAGGTCGTGGTTTCGAACCCAGGCGGGTGCTTTTCTTTGAGTAAATAATTTCAACACCACTGCTCTCAAACGGTGAAGGAAAACATAGTGAGGAAACGGGAATGTCCTAGAACCAAAAACAACAAAAATAAACAAATCGTAATCATTAGAGGTAAACCTTAAACTAAACAATTGAATACCAAATTACAACTAAACAAAATTAACTGCGTACTAAATGACATGCAACTATAAACAATTTAGGCACCGTTACTGCTTATGCTCAAACATTATCACTTTTCTCGGTATGTGTCCTAGATTTCTTACACTGTTCAACACTTTTACAATGGTCTTTACAGTCTTACCCTTTTTTTTCCGGATGGGAAATCATCAAATGACCCCTCTCGCTCTGGGTGGAGCGGAAGGGAGTGTCAGACTCTTACTGACTAAAACCCACCCATGTTCCTTCCTTTGCCCTTTATGTTCCAGGGTAGCGGTAACCCTTTCGGACAATCCCGCTGAACGGTCTTACCCTTAAGGTGCAATTACACTGGCAAATTAAATTGCTCAATTCTGAGCAATCATCATAAGGATAAGACATCATCTGCCTAGCCTTTTCCCAACTATGTTGGAATCGGCTTCCAGTCTAGCCGGATTCAGCTGAATATCAATTCTGTGCAATATTTGTCAAAAACAGATGAGAGAAGACATCATCAATCAATACAATAAACTGCGATGCCAACATTGACCAATGTTGCTAGAGATACCGCCACACCATATTTCGTTGATGTGGAGCAACGTGTTAGTCGTAAAGATTTATTGAGTGAGCAATTAGAGGTGACATTGCCGAAATTTAAGCAATTTAATATTTTTAGAAACTCCATTGCTCCACTGCCTCCGGGCAACTGTTACCAGGCAACAATTACTGAAAAATTGCCCGTGTAAGCGTAGCTTTATTGTTTGTGTTCGCCCACGACGTATTTTCTTGGAACATGACCGCGGTTTGTAGAGCGCATGTCTCTGTGTGGTCCCCGAGCGCCAGCGTGTCGTCGTCTGCCGTATAAGGGCCGCCGAGATCCAAGGAGGTGAAAGGTTACCTAGCACTGTGTTACCATTCTCACGCTTGGTGGCTGCAGGTCTGGCTTTTCGCTATTTTATGACAGGCCGCTGCTGAATATTGATATGGGTCTCACTATGCCACTTGGAAGGGCAATCATAATTGGTACTATGATACAAATTTGGCAAGCATTAGTTTTGGTTTCTGTTCTATCGTGCTCCAAGGAGGTGAAAGGTTGCCTAGTAGGTACTGTGTTACCATACTCACGCTTGGAGGCTGCAGCTCTGCCTTATCACTATTTCAGTAAAGGCCGCGATGAATATTGTTATGGGCCCCATTATGCCACTTCGATGGACAGACAGAATAATTGGCACTATGTAAAAAAATTGACAAACAATCGCTTGTGTTTTTGTTCCTTCATCAATTAATTCAATATTGTTAGCCAGCGAACAGTGTTTCATTTATTTTGTCAAGTCATGCAGTTCATGAGCAAGTGTCAGAAATCGTATATAATCAATATACCTACCTACCTACTACGGTTATTAAAATATATTCAGAGAAAGTTAATCATACAGATGTCATACATATATTTGAAAAAAATCCAATTAAAGTGACGGGACATTAAAAAGCTGTCTGACAAAATATACTATCATTTTTACTTCTTTCACATTTCTCCATGGAGCTTTTTTTGCTACGAACATCTATAATACCGTACCATATAGCAGACTTTCAATACCGTATGTCCACATACTGGTACCCAGCCGTATCGCAATAACTTAATTACTAAATGAATGCAATAGCCGCCATCCGTCCGTCAGGCAATGAGAAGCAAACGCCCCTACCACGATACGGTGTCATCCAACTGTAATATTTTTACTCGCCCCGAATGTCACACTTTCTGAAATATTTTCGTGTATCGTGGTAGGTGCCTGTCGACCTCCATCGGTCGCTCACGGCCAATTTGTCTGGCGATCTCACGGGCAATTTTCATTGTCTTTGTGATGTTGCAAAAACTGGCTGCAAAATCTGAATTGTCAATTGTGAAAATGCAATTAAGACTTAACTCACCGATACAAGTTACAATAAATAATAATTAACTGCTTAATTATTAATCTGTGTAAAGTGCAACTGTTCTCACGGTTGTTGGGTTGTTATGAAACGGTTATAATTGATTTTACGTTCTTGTGTTTAGGATGGCGCTGGTGTTAGAATATACATAGTTTTATTTATCGAAACCCAGCACTAACACATTATGGAAATACACTTTAAGCTCCATGACTTCCGCCGCATTAATCATAAACGGATTAACTGTGTACTTGCTAGTGACTTAATCCCTCTTGAAAAATGACACTTGCATCCAGAGCGAGGCAAAATGTAGCGACTCTGACAAACTCCCAGCGTCCGCGACACGAATAGCTTCTACTACATAAAATTGTATAGTACGGTTAATACAACATTACAGCGCGTTTTTTCGCGGTGATACGCCTCATTGCTAAATATAACAAGCACAATTTCGATACAGCCGCAGCAGGGAAAAGTCTCTTTGGCACTGTGCCGCTATTTGGGAGTTGGGAGTTGTATTATCAAAACAACTGCCAAGTAAATGCTTTCTCCGGCACGCGTTCCACGAAATTGGGAAACCTCACAAATTCCTATTAATTACTCCGTGAACCGTTAATTCAAACGAACTTTTAAATGTGTGAGTCTTTGCTCCTTGTTCGTTTGTGGCATTCCTGAAGATAAATTTATTTGACTGTGAAGAATGTTGTGTTGTCTCGAATCTTTCGGCGCCATATAACTCTTCATCAAATATTTTGGAGTTACTCTAATCCCCGGATAAAGTAGGAAGCGTACACAAAATTCAGCTTAGAATTCTATAAAGCATAGCCAAGATTCCTTTCATTTAAGCCCATAAATTGCAAGAATGAAGTATTGCACTGTGTCCGCCCACTGCAGGCGTCTGCCCGAGGCACATGCAATGAAGCCATACATTTAATTCTCGAATACTTTTCAATTCTATCTTTGGTAGTCGTCCGTGTGATCAAAGTTGGACCATTACATCAATTCGTCTATGTCGTAAAGACGAGACGCTATTGTACCCACGTGACTGTGTAATATAAATGGCTGCTCTACGACTACCCATATGACACCCACGTAGTTCTGTTCTGAAGAATAAAACATAACCAAAGGCTATAGTTTTATTGAGTTATTTGATAGATGAAATTGTATTTCGTTTCCTCCTCTATCAATATCTCTTATGTATGAGTCAAACTTTGTGTTCTGCAGAAACTAGTGAATCAATGCGCTACAGATTCTTGTGTTATAGCTCTAAGTTCGAATTAACATATAAATTACAAAAACAATTGAGTGGCCAGTCACAGCCGCTTCTTAGCGATGTATCACTGATGAGTCAGTAGAACTTGCGTCACAGTGTACCTCACACGGGAGTTCACAGCCTTGCTTACATTATAACGCGTGACGATTATTGACCCCGTTACTTGAAGACTTAAGATTAATTACTCATATGTATAATTGTAATATAGCCTTGATTGAAAATTGTAACTAATACGTTTGAAAGTTGTAAAGTTAAGCGGCGTGTTACGCAGTTTTCCTTATAGCTTGGATGCACACCAACATTCCCTAAAAGGCATGTTGTCCAGGCAGGCTGCCCACCCACGCCCCTCTCCGCTCGATAAACAACCTTTACCACTGCGTTTTAGTATTCTAATACCTTGCTCGTGATGGCCTAATGTGGCGCTGTGTGGCGCCATGGGGCGATTGTTTTTATAGTTATTTGGTAAAGCCGTTTTATAGAAACTTGTAATTTTGAACCGTTTGTTTTGACAGCACAGTGAGGTGATCCCTCTCTTGTAAGATATTGCTCTCAAACTTACATAACCAAATGAGAAACTGTAGATCATCGATGGACTACTGTCACAATTACTAGATTAATGTGACAGTAGGTAACGAAAATCGACCAATTTGTTGATTTTGCTTTACGAATGACATATAATACGGTGTGTAATCGTATTTTGCTAGTCAAATCAAATCAAGTTTTTGTGCACACAAGTTATAAGGTAACATGGTAACAACAACATTATAAAGAAGGAATCTCTGCGTCCTGCCACAATAAATTACAGAAAAAAGTTAACACCTTTTTGCAGCTTCAGTCCCAGTAAATTAAAGCCTCGTTAACTACAACCCCCGATAGGAATGATTGCCCGTCGAGCGTTATCTCCCTCGTTACTTCCCGTCACACAATTTCCACCGTATCTACAGTAATCAACCGATGTTACGAAGGTCCGGCTGAAATAGTCACTAAGTCGACCCAAATTAACCCATTTTATTGAAAACAGTGGCTCTACTTAAATATTTTTTAAACAAAAAAACACCAGATAACTCTTTTTAGTAAAAAAGTCATTCATCATTCTCATTCATCTGGATCCTTTAAAATTTCTACTACATTATGTACCCTCAAATGAGTCTGTGGCTAAACGTGAGCCTATCAGCCAAACGTATACATAAAATAAATCGTCTTGATTGATCATATCACAATTTATTTTCTATTATGAATAAACTCTGCTCCAATTTTGTCTAACGCAACCCCGTCAGGTTTTATTAAATAATACTACACCCCTGAAAGGCAATTTCTCGGTCTATATCTAACAGAACCTCCTTCTCTGAATTCCAGGGCCACCGCCACGGCTGGGGCTGAAGGCGGCGAGCCCCGGGGTGGCAGGCGCCGACGAGGACTGCAATAGCAACACCAGCCTCACCGGGAGCCAGCACTCGCACGATGACATCGATGCGCACTGCGACAACTCCGGGTATCTCTGGTTCCTCGACTACAAGTAAGTTATTATCATTATATTTATTTATATATTCAACTTGGTCCTCTACAAAGGTACAAAGGAGGACTTGATGCCTTATGGATCTTGTGCTTTGCCTTATTATCTTCATTATTTCTTTCCCTCTTTTTTCTTTCTTTACTCCATTATTGACACAGTGGATACAATTTTTGTAGCCTCGCGCAAGTTAGGTGATAAACCTGAGTTACAAAAGCCAGCGCCCACTCTCGTGTACGCGGGTTAAAACCACTACACGGAAAGTATTTTAATATCTGTTCTCCTTTTACCAGTAAGCATTACCTACTACTGGTTTTTGAAGTGTAAAACAAAGGAGAAGTAGAAATAAAGTAAATTTTATTGGTTAATGTTTTCCTAGTTCTACAATTCAAATTAGGCCGAGAATCAGCACATTTTTAACGTCAATTTACATAAGACTGTCCCCCAAAATGGCCGCCCTTCACCAGTTCTTAGTGCTTTCTACACTTCTCCGCTCCAATGAACAGGCAGACTATTCATCTTTTGTAGGGTATCTTAATTCCGTAAAGGCGACTAAACAATACTATAAAATATACGACTATAAATTGTATTATAACAGCATACATGCTGCAAATACCAAATCACTTACCAAGCAATGCTTGTACACCGACTGGTACGCAGTATTAACAACAACAAAAAACATTACCGTGACATTGCCAAGTTTGTAAACGTTGCAATCTTCTTTCTTTTAGCTTATATCTATGGTTGCAATACATTCCATACTTTTTCGCAATAAACTGTTGGTTGGACACCTAAAACTCCTTTTTGGAAATGTCGAAGTTTGATTATTCTTTTGTTTATCTAAACAAAGACCGAATAAATCGATTGACCCAATTTATGAATACCAAACAGATAATTAAAATCATTGGGAATGTCAAACAATCCGATTTGGGTTACTGGAGATTTTAATCCGTAACCGCTTTGGAGCAAAATAGGATTTATTCGTTGAAGTTTGTTTTGAATAACTATTAATTGAAAACTGTTCAAATAGTTCCTATTCGGATTTGTATTCCTGGCCTCGATCTCGAACAAAAGTTTTAATTGAATGTTTTCTATGTTTCAGCCCAATTTTTCGAGACGGCTCCTGCCACCACACCTCAGTGCTGTCCTCCGTGTCGGCCTCCTACAAAGGCATAAGCGACCTAACATCACGATTCGAGTTCACGTCCCGCTACAACGACCTTGCGCGGGATCTCGACGCGAACCTCGCTGAGGCCGACATGGAGAGCTTTAGGACCGAAGACATCCACGCACTGTTGATGACCGCCAACTTGCCTCACGACACCATCATTGACGACAGGACTCATGATGTGAGTACGAAAACCAAAAAAGGGCAAGACTTGGTCCATGACTGTAACCTCGTAGATATCAGAATCAGGACAATGGTCACGAGAACCGGGTTCCTAAATTCAACTTTAACAGCTGTTAATTGAAACGTGAAGCTGTTTAGCGAACCTGACTTAATTGAAAATAATAACAGGTGTATAAAACATATTTGATATGCCATGTTCTCATTAACATAATATGTGGCAATTTGTGACATTGATGATATGGTGGTGCACTTTATTAATATTCTCGGCGTTACTACGTTGCTTATCCATTAGGTTGTGCAAACGATAAGTGGTACCCCAGTACGTAAACTTATTAGTGTATTGAGCAACGTTGTTTAAAATTACATATTTTTAGAACAACGATGCAGGATTATATGAGATAATACACTATTTCTTTTTACATTAATCAGATGATGCATCAAAATTGGATTCGATCAATAACTTGTCTGTCCTTTAGGTGCATCGACAATGACCTTGTAACGTCGATAAATATTTTACTCGCCGTTTTTGACGTAATAATTATTCGTTCTGGGTACGTTTTGATATGATTACGGGTTATGGAAACATTTTAGGGTTACAAAATGTAACGTAAGATTATTAAGCTATAGGAAAACCACTGAATGGGACCGTTTAAAATGGAATAGCTCTATAGATAAGTGTTATAGATAAATTTTAACGCGAACGGGAAAAACAAAATATCAAAATCAAGAATTTAGTGTTTCTTTCCTTATTAAATATAGAATCCAAGAAATTAGTCATACATTAAGTACGCAGAATAAACCTAATATATATGTACCTAATTCTTGAAAACTTTATAGCTCATAAAAACATACCTAATGAGGACTAAAGTGATGACGAAAATAATACTCCTTAGAAGGCCAAAATAAATCTAGCCTCAGCACCACTTTTAATTAGTGTTGGAGCACCACTCACCCAGAAAAAGGAAATAGAGAAAGCCAAGCGTAATGCAGGCCACATGTCTGTTACTGAGCTGCAATAAATCACGCCGTATTTCTCTGTAACATTTATAGTCTAAAATAATATCCTGCAGTTTCATTAAGTTTATTTACATAAATGGTTCCTGCAATAATTTTTTAAATCTGCAGTGTATTCTCGTAAACCCTACCTTCAAACTTTCATAAATAAATCTTAGTACTTTGACTGCACAAAGATCAAGGCACATTGCACAATTATATACAGATCAAGGATTTTAGTAGGCAGTTAACATAATCTTAAGCCGCAAAACGTAAAACGAAAATCGTCTCGCAAATTCACTTACTGCGGTTATGAAAGCAGCTGTGAATTCATTAACTTGCCGTGTTGCAATGATAAAGTCATAAAAGGACAAGTTTCGAGAGGTGAACATAACGAATAATATTTATTTTTATTCTCTTATTACATACGTATTTACGTTTTAAATTAAATAATACGATGCTATCGTTCATTTCAGGTGTGTAATCACAGGTGCATCTTGCACATATTTGACTTCAAAGAGCAAATAAAAATGATGACTTATTCGCAGTAGATGATATCATTAGGTGACGAATAATTTTAACACTAAAACCGATGTTAAAAGTAAATTCATTCGCAACTACGAAAGATTTAATCAAAACTGTAAGCAATTTGCCGCTCCGTAGACCACCATTGCTAAAAACACGGGCATTTCCAAACTCAAAGTGTTAGCCTATGGAGCATCGTCGATTGCATGATGATGTTAATTTAAATGCAGAAGTGCTGCCGCTACATAATTTTCTGAATATTGTTATTGAGCTTTTATAATTTTATTAAGAACAGCAGTGCTATTCTGTAGAAATCTCACAGTGAGAACTTAGGTGAAGTGAGCTTAAACTAAGCTGCTAATAGTGTCAATCCCTAGCGTCAGGTGGATTGACAGCTCATGTCAAGCTCACTTCACCTAAGTTTTCACCGTGAGATGTTTACAGAATAGACAGGCAGGTATTCTAGACAAAACAGCACTCAAGCAGACCAAACAACAAAGAATTTGTGGTCAAAAAATATTACCGTATTCAACATCAACGACAAATTCTACGGAATATCGTAGGAATCCGTCGTAGAAATTTTGCAAGCGCTAGAAGCAATCTAAGGCCGTCTAACTCTTGTGTGTATTTACGGAAGACGGAAGCTATGGCGATGAAATCGACCGTTTATGTTCATGAAACGTTTGTTACACATATGCAGTGTTGTAATTACTTGCAAAATGGCAGTTGCAACAGAAAATGCTCTTCTATATGTGCCAAGTGTGTACGAAATAAGCTATAATCTGATGAAGGCAATTTCTACAGAGATAGGCTAGATTAAATGAGAATTCTATATAAAATGGTCTTTAATCTTTCAATATATGTATTTTCATTTTTGGCCGTCTAGTCATGTCTGTCTTTATGCTTCACCTAGTCATTTCTATTACCCATTATCTTTTACTTCAATATTTTAAATATAATTTAATAATTTACCTTCCTCTATTTATGTACTCTATATTATTTTGTACTGTATTCGTATCTATTATGTTTATTTCATGTATGTTTATTTTTTCAGTACCATTACTTTTATTTTTTTTATGGATGACATGTTATGGTGTATTGCAGAGTAATCCCCGAGGCGAGATGTTCGCGAGCATCTCTAGCTCTATCATGGAAAGGTTTCGATTCGACAGCAGTGTCAGTGCCGACAGTAGTTTCCAGGTTCGCCTCGCATTGCTGTTCAATGTTTCATTTCATTCATTTCCTTAAAAGTTATGAAAACTATACCTAGGATTTTTTTCCATCTCATTTTTGTCACTCTTGCTAAGCACTTACAATTTTAATTACCTCTATTAGCACTTTAAGTACACTGCGGGTTTCAACTACCAGTGCTGGGTCAATTTAAGACTAGTCCATGGCAACAACGCCATCTAGTATTACACAACGTTACTACTATACGTTTCACACTCTTAATTACGATAGATGTCGCTATGATACTAGCTGTATATTGAGTATATTCCTATTTAGAATCCATTTACATTTATGGAAACGTTTATCTACAAACAGATCGTTAGTCTACATAATGCATTTCTTTTTATTTGAAAAGAAACTTAATTATGATTACTTTATAAGAAGTAATTTACTTATCAGTGATCTCCCATTTGCCTAATGAGCTGATTATCTTTATGACAAAGATCCTAAATAGCTTTTTAGTACAGATTTTTCAGTTACTTTAGTAGGTATCTTCCCATGTTTAGATTTCAATATTTTTGTCGTGAGGTAAAATCTTAATAGATTAGGTATATATTTATGTTAAAAATTCAGTACCACAGAAATATGTAAGATAGGTAAAATCATGCTTCATCAGAAGATGAAGAGCATGATTTACGTATATGAATTTTTAAAAAAGCATAGCCTTCTGGCTATGTCTTTTTAAAACTTCATATACGTTTAATTGTTCTTGGTGATTACAAACCGCCACGCTTGCCAATTAACAGTTATTGACTCCCTAGAGTACCCACACATCATAACAATACTTGGAAAGTCCAGACGCTTGGCTAGCATTCACAACTAGTGTTCCTTATAGTGTGAAGTGCGTTGGTCCCACGGGATGTGCCAGTAGTAAAGACGGAATAAGACCGACAACACTGTGTGCGTGACTCAACTCACACACAGATATTTTTACACTAACTACACGCTGAATTGCGTCAATCAGTTTAACCACGCTCGTTATTCCCCCAGCCATAGTCTTTCCCTCTTCGACTACGCATGTATGGGTGTGCTATATTTAATCATCCTTATGTGTGGCCCTGTTCATACTGCCACCATCTGTGTGCGTTGCCAATGAAGTCTATCCTCTAGGCCAGATGTTCTCAAACTGTTCAGGGCGAGCACTACCATGATACTACCGATTTTGTAATTTACCAATTCACAAGGGCCTGTAAAATTAAGGAAACGTAGTGTTCTGTTCTGTAGTACTTCAAACCTTGAACAGTTACTAATCGAAACTTGCTAATCAATAATTACTACTCAGCTAATGAGCATTTGTTGCCCTCATTAATATTATTTTTAAGTGTGCTGCGCTTTGATAACAGTTGCGTTTAAAGCTCTGAGTGGACAGTACGCGCGTTTAAATAATTTGCTGTAAAGTTTGAGAAGCACATGTTGTGTCTAATATTAAAATTAATATTCCCGCTGCCCCAGTCGCGCCCAGGGCTCTCGAGAGTGCTGTGCTGTGGTCTGTGCACTTTCTTGAAATGAATTCGATCACATGTTACTTTACCAATAAATGTGATAGTTCAGAGAACCTTATAGATAATTGTGTTTGTGTTAGATAACGCATTACAGCGGACGTTGTGGACATATACATTTCGATAGTGAGTGTGAAGCATGATGGCAGGGACATTTCGCTACAAGTACATGGTGAATGATTTAGTGGTATAGTGATCCCGTTCTATTAGAGACAGTGGGAATAGATGAGACTGTTGTTAAAAATGGGTGTGACGGACTATGATTGGGATACTTACAATGGATTCTATTCAGTAAGTTTACTACTATAGGTTACAGTATTTATATAATCTCCCTTATAACATACTATACGCTAGACCACCTACGACGAGTTTTAATTAGATTAATTGGAATTTGTCTTATTTTTGAATGAACAGCAATATTTAGGATCTTATTACAAAACAGTAATTACATACTCTGCAATGACACTATTGGCAACTTTATCATTATTATAAATTACATCATCGCTTTCTTTAACAGTTTACTACTCATCTTTATCAATAAACACTTCTTAAGTCACACAATAACTTCTCTCTTCGAACGTTCTATATATAATTTATATCCTCCGACTACATTTCCTTTTATTCTTATCTAACTACCCTCATTATGGTCAACAATCACTTAGCAGTACTTATTCAATTGCAGTAAAATATATGTAAAACAATATCATTGTTATGAGCGGTTGTTTGATTTGTGACCTCATTTGTAGCAGGAAAAGGAATTAAATTGATGATAACGCTCGTGGCAGCCATGTTGTTTGTCACTTTAAACGACCGCTTGCTCTGGCTCTGACTGTACCACAGATGCGTTACGTAGGGCGTGTCATGGACAAAATAATGGGCCGTTTGTACAAACATTTTGGTTTTGAAACGATAAAGAATCTTCTAACAATGTTGTCACATAGGTACATGACAATGGCAATTGAAATTATGATGTCCAACAGTGGACAGGGTGTCTTAAGGGTTTCAGTAAAGGCACATTTACGGTTTATTCCACAGTTGTAACCTTTAATGGAATGTTACAATGAACAACAGGAAAACAAAACATTTGTTTTGCCGGAAAATATATGTATTATGCGGACGTGGCAGCTTATCTGCATTCCAAATTGTAAACAAATCACCTGTGAGAAAAATAAACACATTTACCTATATATAGGTATCGAGAAACCCCTATGGCCCCTATGGGTAACGGTCATTAACCCACACTAGTTAATTTAGCCCCCTCATATATCTTCCAATAAAAATATCGTTCCCAAAAGCTCCCAAACATATCGAAAAACATTATCAATCAGCCCATTTTTTGTGTGTGTTTTGATAAAAAGCTTTTTAATCGCTGCCTTACTTAGATAATAACTATAGCCGAGTTAGTTATACCACAAAACATATACCCAGTCTACAGCGCTACAGTTTATTTGATAATGGACATTGTACCTGTAAGTACCCGTAGCCATTATTTTTAGCCACGACTTGCATCCGCGTCAGTTATAACTACACGTAAATGTTTATGTTCCAACTAACACGCGTTACAGTTTCGAAATCTTCTGAGAACATTCACATGTTGTTGTGTGCAACATGTTGCTTTCATCGTTATAAACGTTCTGAATTACATTTTGTTTTATTTGTGTGCGTTTTGGTCCCTGTTTTATGTGGGATTCCTGTATTTACTATAATTAATGTTACTAACAAATTTGCATATTACACAACTGTGTTATCAGTAAAAAGTATATAAACTAATGTTTACCCAGAAAACTACCACAAAGACATATACCTATATCACCACAAAATTCAGAACAGCTTACCAATGGTTCGGCTAACAGTAAAGATCCTTATAAAAAAATGCATAATTCTTCCACTAGGGTGAAGAATCCGTCGGTTCGATCAACACAATGTCGATATGCAAGTCGGAACTTCTGTTCTCCCCCGTAAAAGAGGGTGCGCATGGCGTTCACTTCAGTGTGGACAGCCTGGATTGCGAGCTGCCCTCCGAACAGGACCTCATCCTCACCTGCCAGGCCAACAAGGACAACTACACCATCGCCTTCGAGGGCAGTCTCACCACATACTCTGAGGACAGTGAGTGCATCGAACTGGCCGTCAATCAAATACATGGTACGCAACATTGATTCCCTTCCTCGAACTACTGATGCATACCGCGATAATGATATAATGTTTACCCAGTTTATAATGACGCTAATATACCAACCGGTACTGATTCACTGCTATGTTAATTACTCATGATAGCTCGCCAACTCATACATTTGATATTTTTCAGACAAATTGGGCGAGGAAGAAACCTTAGTTTTAGATAACGATGAAAGAACGCGCAGGAATTTAGAATTATTAGAGAGATGTAAGAAATTAACAAATAAGTTAACGACGTCTATGGCTAGGAGCGATTTAGGATTAACTACTTGGAGTAAGCTTAAGAAACAAACCAGTCAGTCACCCTTAAGGAGGTAAATAACGATAATATTATTGCATTCATTTTACATATTTTTGTTATGTCTATTATTCATTATTTAATGTGATTTTAGGCACCCCTCTGGAAATAATAATGAAGGTTCAAATGAAGGGACTGATGCAACAGACGACAACATGAGTAATTCAGTCATCAAAAGCCAAAGTTTGCCAAATCTGTACAGGAGGAAACTTATGAATAGTTCCATAAATTCGGCTGCTCTGAGTAATTCAACGGTATGTATTAGAGACGATTGCCAAGAAACTCACTATCACCGAATTTCCCGTCTATTTATATTCTAACAATGTGCTTTATTCACAGGTCGATTCTTTTACCGTAAATCAAAGGCTAATGGGCACTCCTATATGCATGAAAGTTTACGATGTGTCCCAACATCGGTCACAGGGAAGTCAACACTCGGAACCTATGAGCACATCTTCTACTGACAATCAAACTTCATCAGATAAAAGTCAACCAAAACAAGCATTTAGCTTAGTAAAGTTATTTATGAAACAAAAGAGTATCAGCAACGATGGGATCGTTAGCATGGATCAGCTGGATAGATCAGAGTGCTGGCCCTCGAGCTCTGGAGGAGAAAGCGGAGAATCCATGGGAGAACAAAAACTAGTCGATTCGAAAACTGCAATCTCAGAGCGCCCTCAAATTGATTTGCCAAGTACTGCAGTGGAAGAAGTCACATCACTCGTATACGAGGAAATAAACCCTGTAAATCCTTTCAGTAACAGAGTATACGATGAAGTTTTGATTGAAGAAGAAGAAACAGGTGATGGAACTAAATTGAGTGATAGTGAATCTAATCTTTATGCAACAGTTAACAAACCACATATTAAGAGAACTAATTTAAATATTGCGAACAGTCCATCTAGAATGAGAAGTAACAGAAAATCATGTTCTTCCCAATCTTCAGCCACTAGTGTAAGCATTTCAAGCTGTTCTGAATCTGATGGAACTCAGATCACCAGAATGAATAGGCTCCTACAGCGTGAGCAATGTGACCACAAATCAACGTCAACTCACCTTGATACAGACACGATAGATAAGAGTATACAAACATCTAGCATGAATCTATCAACCATGTCACAACGAGAACTATTCAAGGTCGTTGAGCCTTCATTCTTACAAAAGCTAAAAGAAGGAGATTGCGAAAAACCTGTATTTGTCTTATATCCTAGCTATACTCTGCCTGATATTAGTTTTCTGAATGGGAGGCCAAATATTTATTTAAATCCGTTAAAGATAAATGTATCGCCCAGAACGAGTGAAAGCAAGAGAAACAGAATGCAAGTTAAAGGTAAACGACCATTTTCATGCAATGATCTTGAAATGCTAAAGAAAAAAGGAGTCGGTCATATAAAAGACTGGGATTCCCTTAACTTTTTGCTACCAATGGAATGTAGGCAATTATTATCTGAAGTGCCGGAACTTATGCATCATATGAAAGAAAAAGAAGGTATGCAAAAATGTGTGGATAAGTACTGCAATGCTTCGCCTGCCTCAAGATCTAAAAATCGACCGATGAGTTGCGATTGTAATAATTTAGCTGGCAATACTACCGCGGTATCTTCAAGCTCAAGCACAGCTACTCAGCCTTCTTCAGGATACCGTGGTTCGTCCACAATGCTAACTGATTCATCAGCACAAAACAGCCCTGCACCAGCTGGAAATTTCAATCCCTTGTTTGTTTATCGTTACGATAGCGCCACAAGCTCAGAGGCAAGTGGTGTACATAATGATGGTCACAGAATAAATCCTAATATTCCGAAACGATCACTCTCATTAGCAGATCAAAATCGCATTCCCAAACAAGGCGAATTAGCGCCTCCGAGGCCACCATTACCAAAGAGCATATTGCGTAAGTCAATGGATAAGACACGTAAATCTAACACGCATACTAAACGATACAGTATGTTTGAAATGGATGATCTATTACAAGATCCGGTTGTTTGCATGACAGCGGCAACGGAGCATAAAACTAAGAGGAGATCGTTACAAGAACCGTATTATCTTCAGAATCATGCTGTAGATTATAGAAAGAATAATGATATAGCTGCAAAAAGATTATCCCAACAGTTCCTCGACGCAGCCGAGAAAGATGCCGATTATAACGAATATTATCCAGATGAAGGAGTTGGAACGGAGAGTAGTCTAGAATCAGGAAAATCTAACGAATTAAAGTTCCATAGGCCGCACACTCCACCGTTACCTAAACCAAGAACAAAGAAAATGGAATATACTGAATTCCCACCTCCTGGTGCACTCATCAGCAGTGCCGATTTACAACAACTTGAAGAGTTTCTGAAACACAGTGGATTCAATTGTCTAAACATGGATGAGTGGGACCAAAATCAAGTTCAAAAGGTAAGGAACCAGGTGTCCAAATTCCTTCAGATGAAGCGATCTCAGGAGGAGAACCAAAGGTCCACAGAGTCAAGTGGCAGTAGTTGTAATAGTAAGAAGTCAGTGAGTTTTGCGCAGAAGTCTGAGGTCACGAAGGCCGATAGCCAACAGTCCCAATTAAAACCTATGGAGGACATAAAGGGTGTCAGTCTAACAACGCCGCCTAACTCACCAAATATTTCCGCTGTGATAGCGCAGAGGCTTTATCAGGTAACGTTTCATTTGCTAATGCTACTTCTGCTCACACACATCATTGCCCGTTATATTTTCTGTGAGTACCTTCGGTTCTTTATTTGCTCTTATGTTTTCTTTTTATGTTATGTTCTCGATGTACTTTGTGTTATTTTAAAAGTCATTTGCTTGGCTAGATGTGCTATTATTATTTTACGCTGTAGCATTTTTACTTTGCATCCACATTTTTATTAGCAAGTTGAACACGTTACCTGCGCTTGTCACTCATTAACCACTTTGTGACGTATATTATGAAATGTGTGATTTTTTTTCTCGCATGCCCAATATTAGATAATGTTATATGATTCTAGGGCAAGAATTTAGCAGAAATACCGATTTGTGAAGAAGCTGAAGTGAGCCCTGATGAATTTGGAAGTCCCATCCACCATGACGCGAGAGGAAAATATGATGTAATCGATGTTTCGCAAAAGAGAGGTAAAGTTATTTTCGATATCATAAAAACCTTAATCATTAGTACTTTGGTTAACGTTAACGATACTAAACTATATTTTGTTCTTCTATTTTTGCAGCCTTAGTGTCAAATGTGACCGATGCTGTAGAAATGTTGATTCAACATTTCTCGCCTGCTACGGATCAAGCTGAGTTAGCCTTTTTAGGAGACTCCAAAGAATCCCCGGCCTGCGCCAAAATAGCACTAAATGCACTGTGTCCAGCTTTGTATGCAATCTTCAGAGATGGGCTCAAAGAGAATATTGAAACTTCTTTCGGAGCAGTAAATAATTCTGTTTGGCAAATGGTTGAAGCTACAGCAAGACAAGGTAAGAATATAGCAGCCAGTGCTAACCTGAATCATAGTATGTCATTGTGATTTGATTATATTTATGATGTTTATGTTCCTTACTACTTTTAGGACCGATCACAAAATCTCTCAATGAGTTGGTACTGAGAATTAACAGCGAAGATGCAGTCACAGAGGGATTGGTCAAATTCAATGCATTCATCCTTGGTTTGCTCAAGTAAGTAAAAGTAAAAATAAAAAAGAAATCATTAATCTTACGGATGGAAAATACATTTATTAAACTTTCTTGTTTCCTTACAGTGCACAGTCCGTAGATGCATGGGTGTCATACATACGTACACGGGAATCTATATTAGCGAAACACTACAGTCCTGATTCTCTGATCCTCGCCGGCTGTGTGGGCGAACCGCGATGCCGAGCTCTTTTGGACACTCTACTCGCCAGCCTAGAACCACTAAAACTCCTACCCTTCTCCCTGGACCTCATGTTCGAAATGCGTGAACTACACAGAAGTTTCAAGAAGATTGAAAGCGACATGCGTGCTGCTAGTCGGGTAAGTTTTGATAACATTCACAAAATAACATCTAATATCTAAGAGTCGACACTGAATGCTACTTTCTCATAAAATATACGTAATCAATATTGCGTGTCTTTCGTGTTTCGAAACCACTATCGCATACTATCAAACAGCCGCCTGCCGAAGCAACATCGCTTTATTTGCATTTTATTCTTTACTGCATGTGCTTAAATCACAGTTCACGGCGTACCAACGCTATATTTTAGTATTTACTTTCGTGCACAGCTTACATAAAATGCAAATAAAGGTATGGCCGAGCGATCAAACTCGATCGATGACCTTGTCGAGGACTCTAACTTATACTAAACTAACTTTGGATGGCATGATGCATGATGCTAAAAAAACATTTGGTGTATTTAACAGCCCACTTCGATTAACACTCCACCACTAACCCTGAACCAGCGGAATTTGCTGAAGCTGGTGCGTTCGATGCAGTCGAGCGGTCTCTCCAGCGACGACTGTCAGACCAGTGTCATAATGAGACACAAAGAGCCCAAACACAAAGAGCCTTCCACACCCGACCTGCTGAATGATTCGGCGAATGTAAGGACTACTGTTGAAAAGAATAGACCACGCTCATGCGTTAATCCGACGACTGTTGGATATGATATTTGTCCGAACAACAGCAGAATAGAAATAGAAAATAACCGCAGATGGTCTGGAGTGCACTTGGGCTCCAAGTTAATGCAGGCGTTCGATAGGCTCGTGTTCGACGACAGCGACGATTACACTGATAGTCTAGAGAACAATAAGCCTCCCTCCGCTAAGCCCTCCAGCAATGAAGTGAAGGTAACTCGGCGGTGCTTTGTGTGGACATTACTTGAATGTTATGTGCTTTGACAATATTTTGTTGCGGTCTACGTTGTTATTAATTAGCAGGTTGTTCTTAGTACCTTGCTTGTTGCTTCTAACATTTATTTTGTGTGCTTACTATTCTTTGTTTTTCACGTCATCGTTTAGAATGGTTTGCAATATGTTTGTGTCCACTTTTTATGTTATTTTACTTGGGTCCCTCCCTTGATTGGTAATTTTTTTATATATAATATTAAAACATTAGTGTTTTTATTGTCTTAAAAGCTCTAGATCTTATTGTCTTAAAAATTGTAGATTTTTTTTGTCTTTTTATCCAAATAATTCAGTGTCTAGAACCCAGAAGAAAATAACAAGCTGCAAATGTGTGACCATATTCGTACGTTTTGTTCAGCTGGAGTGCAGCGGTGAGGAGAATTGGCGGCCAGGGTCTGCCAGCAGCGGTGCCAGTGGCAACACCGGCAATGGTAGCGGCAACTCGGGTGGCGGCAAGTTCCGACGTCTGCAGCTAAAGTGGGAAATGCTCAGCAATGCCGAAAGTCCCGTGACGCCTTCAGGTTGGTCCAACATTTTATAACCCTCTTGCTTATACGGCGGAAAAACCTACTTCGTTAACCTTAAAGGATTTTCTCCCTAGTCATCGATGACTCAACTCAATCCGTAGATAGTAAAAGTTATGATTATGAAATTCACGGAAGGCACTGGTTAACAAGAATATTAAAATGAAACTAGTAGATAAGAAGCGATTTTACCAACCTACATTTCAAAAATACTTAGAACCGACTAAATCTAAATAACTGTAGTAACCTAGTATATGCATCCGAAGATAAAACTTGAAATAAATTCGCAAAACAGCAATGCAAAACAAGTTTACATTATATTTTCGTGAGAACAAGGAACAGCTGTGTAAACCCGTGCATCGGATGGATGACGTCACCTCTACAAAATATATGTGTCTTACAGCCAGTTTCTGGAACGAAAAGTTACTGATCGCAAAATTAATGTGAGAAATTGTCAAGCGCGTGTTAACTGCTGAGATTGGTTGAATGATTGATCAGCAGCCAATCGCAGAAGTTAACGCACGCTTGACAATATGCCACATTATTTTAAAACGAAAACGAAACTGGTCCTATATGTGTTGTATATTTATATATTCAGGAGAGACGTCCCCGGCAGCGGCGCGTGGCTCGAAGATCCCCAGGCCGGTGTCATCGCCCGTGCGGCCAGTGGCACCTGCGCTGCAGTCTCCAGCCAAGAATACAGGCCATCGGTAATGACAAAACAATGTAGTTTTTAAAACTGTCTATTTCTTTTTTTTTATTCCTATTACATACCGGCCGGTATTGGTTCCTTAATTATGATTTTGTGTCTTGGCGACATGGTAATGTAGTGAAAATGTAGTGGCAACCATTACTGAAAAGGTACCTAGGTACTAAAAGACCTAGTACCTAGGTACCTTTTCAGTAGACACTCATGGATAAATTTTATTATACATTTCTGTTACTAAGTATTGCAGTATGAAAGCAATCTGAAATCTCTATTTTACGTAGGAATCACAGTGCATTTTTTTTATTTTAAAAATCATTTCGCATTCGTAGAGATGACATCAGTACTACATTGTTTAGATCGACCTTGGCGTTACAATTCGCGCACAAATCATCCGTTAACGCGAAAATATTGTTATAATTTGTCAGTCTCATTCACAATGACGAACCAATTGAGTAGGTTGTGGTCATTGTGCCAATTCCCCCAGGATGCATTATTACTTTGTGCCAAATATGGTCCAACGGTGGCAAACTGTGGCGATAAACACTGTCAGCGCACACTAGATAATTTATGATTGGAGCTATATTAGTTGGTGTTTGAATTTTACTTGGACAAAATAATAATATGCCTTGTTCTCTTGATTTACTTTGCGTCACAATGTAGGTTTTTTAACATACCTATACTCATAGCATTAAACTACTTTTACCCACATGGTGTGTATATGTGTAAAAGTAGTTTAATGAAATGAGTGTATTCAATGGTTCCCTATATAATTGCCTTGGTCTTTATAAAATAAAGTTGTCCGAAGAGTCAAACGAGCCATGGCGATGCCAATTTTTTTCAGGGAACTCTATCAATTTTGCCATAAGTCATAAAAACTGGCTCGAAGACTAGAATAATAACAGAGTTTTTCTTATGTTCAGGGGTATCCCGGTGCCGGTTCGCAAGGGAACTTCTCCTACCACCTCTACACCCAGTAGACCGACTACGGCGAGAGCTGGCACTGCCAACAAAAAACCGCCTCAGGCTGCTAACAGGTAACATAGAATTTATAGAACAGCCCATTCATATCCAGTGCCAAAAATGACACGTCGGAGATATTTCCATGATCACGTCGCAAAATAAGATATAGTTGGTACTCTGAAAAATATGACAGTCGAAAAAAACAAAAAAAAAAACGTCGGTCACAAATGAAACACTATTGTAGAAATAGCGGCTATAATTTATTTTTATTGAGCACAAAATTATATTTATTCTGCACTTACTCTCAAGGTTAAATGGGATATCTCAGGTGGCGGAATTTATTTATGTCTTCCTACTGAAACACTGAAAATCATTTATATTTTTAATATTATGCTTTTATATAAATTATGTTCAGCACCGCAATATAGTATTATGCTTATAATGCACATATCTTCAGAGTATTACCCGAGATGACAGCGAAGAGGCCTGAAGAGAAGCCGCGAGTGCAAAATGTAGCGGTCGTTAACAATACCAATGTTAAGAGAACAACGTATGTACTATAGATGGGAATAACTTGTGACTAACATCGTTCTGACGACAGTTTGATGCTAACAGCATGTTGCGCATGTAGGCTTAAGGAAAATAACACCGTAACCGCAAATTATTCTACCTAAGTGAAAATGCCAATGAAGAACCATGACATAGTTTTACTAACGATTCGCTAATTAACTAATAAACCATAATGAAACGCAAATTAGCTAAATAGCCAGCGTTTTATTAATGAATTGATTTTTTAATTAACGAAACGTAATATTTTTAGTTGAATGTTATACCTAAATGAGAAACTAATTGACATTGACCCATTCTGATGTCTCGTCTTCTACAGTTTTTGGATAGTCAGGTATTTTAAATTCGTTCGTATTCCTAATTATTCCGCCCATTTCAGCTTTCTCAAAGCTCATTAAATATCAGCATACTCAGAGAGGCTAACTTCTTTTAAAGCAACGTTCAGTCAGGCACAACGAAATATGTATGGTTAGGTTCAGATTAATCTATGGGTCTGTGTCGCCTGAAATAAACGGATTATTATTATTTATTTAATGCTTAACGCGCCAAACGTGTGTTCCAACAGCACGAACAGTTCATAGTTGTCCGTGAACCAAACTTATGCTAAGCATGTTTAGTAATGTATCACGCCTGGCCCACCTCATCAACCCCGTGTCCCGCAGGACGTCCCGCGTGGACGGCGCGGCGCACGGCGGCGCCCCGCGGCCCGCGTCGCTCCCGTACGGCCGCCCGCCGCCCCCCGCGGCGCCGCGCCGCGCCGCCTCCTCGTCCGCCGCGCGCGCGCGCCACACCACCACCCAGCAGAAACAACACAAGTACGTACTCAACCTTCGGCATTCAAAATGCCCCTTTCATCTTCATCTATCTAGCCTTTTCACAACTATTTGGGGTCATCTTCCCGGACGGACGTCTAACCGGATGCAACTGAATCTTACCAGTATCTTACATGGAGCGACTGCCTAAGTATCTGACCTCCATTACCAGTTATTGGGCTATACGATACCCCTTGGTAAGACTGGTTGTCAGACTTTCGGGATGCCCCTTTACAAGCATATTCATTAATTAGGTACTTCATCATCATCCTCATCTTCATCATCTCCCCGTATCCCAATTTGTTTGGGATCAGTATAGCATGTCTTGTTCTTATTATTAGCCATAATCTCAGAATTCACTATCATCATCTTTCACACAATCCACACATTTTTTTTTTTTTATTAATTTTCATGTCGCACCCTCCTGATTTCTCCGCATCATACCTAGTTATGCCCATACCACGAAAATTGGTTACTTCTCATCTTTACAAATCAAATCAAATACTGTTAATAGGTCCTACAACTCACTTAAAATCTCTGCTTTCTTCCTCATTACCATTTCAAGTCAATAAGGAAGTCTAAATTAACGACCACACATTTTCTTGTAGATAGAGAACAATAAGATGGCTTAGGCTTTGTCCCTAAATTCAGGTCATATCCTAATTGACCCAACTACCAAGATGACGGATACGTCAATTTGTGCCCAGCGTTTAATTAACTGTGTACCATGTAATTCCAGGTACGTGAGGACGCTATGGCACCGGCTGCCTTCAGACTCCGGTCACCTGGCATTCAACGAAGGTGAGCGTCTCCGACTTATACTGGAGGTAGACGACCAGTACCTGCTGTGTTGTCGCGGTGAACACAAAGGGCTAGTCCCACGCGATGCCGTGCTGCTTGAGGACTTCTGATATTGGCAGCCCTAGCACGACTGGCAGCCAGCCTGGCGCCCGTTACGCTTGAACGGCAAACGTTGAAGGAAACGTTCAGAGAAACATCGCTTTTGCGTCTATACTTTTCAATGCTTTGAGATTTTTATGCTGAATCTACGCATCCAGCTTAGATTCGTCATACCACATTTTTAGACAATGGAAAGTATACACATGCAATGTTCGAGAAAATGTGCAATAGGTTTCGGAGTGAGCAAACAATATGGAACTAGTGGAACTATACTTCGTTTCGTCTGGAATGTGCTTGAACCCTTGTGTTGTCTAGTTTGATTCGGTATGTGAAAATTAATGTGATCGTGAACTATGCTGTTCAAAGACTATGTGAATATAACTTGTAATGTAATTCTATGTTTCATACTCTACTCCACTCGTTTGGAGCGCTATTTGTATATCTTAATCATTATTTAAAATTATTTAATTTTTTATATTGCCTCACTCAGCAATATTCATAACTTTTTCGCAGAATCTTAACATCATTAAATATCTCTCACATTTCTAATTATTGTAGTAAAATCTAGTCTTACGTTATAAGGCACGACAAGGTCTTGGACTGTATATAAATCTATTTTAAGTAACACAAATTGTGGGAATATTTACTGGGAATGACAGCGCGTAATGAAAAACCTTTGATGACGCATTATCAGTAAATATTTATCTCAATAATATGTGATATATAGAATACTATTTACTTTTATGGTAGGAACAAAATCTCAAACCTTAAGAGCAAACTCCATCTTATCCTAAATCATGGAAATCCAGGACTGCCGAGAGAAACACGCCCCAATGTACTTTGGTGTTTAGATAAATTACGTAAATGTGAATTTGATGTCTAAAATTACCCTCGATATTAACGATATGTGTATAATATACTAATTACGACCGATTTGTATTAGTGGTGTAACATGTAGGTATAAATTGTAACAAAATTTTATAGTATTTCAATGACTAAGTATTACTTGTGAACTCACTAAGTTTTTAACATTGGGTACGGTGAACCTGAATAATATTGACAAATCATTGACAAAAAAGCTATCCACAGATTGTGTTAACTTCTGGCTACACTAACTGCACGCAGCCTTTCCTAAGCACCTTCCTTGGCGGTCTGTGGTGAAGGGTTCATTAATTACAGCGGTGTAGGTGAACTAACTGGTGTACATGACTAACTGCATGGCCTTTACCGAAACTACCCTTCCCTAACCTACACTTGAAAATTTCCATTTGAAAGTTATACGGTGTTGGTGCGTAACTACCTGTTTTAAATCTAACTGCACGCGCCTCTCCACATCACACATCCCAAAACCAGCACTTTCATGTAAAATACTGTTTAACATCCGTACCTGACTCTATGTACATTATTAGCGGTATTAAATCAATTATGATATCGATATTGGTATTAAAGATGGACTCGTCATCTAAAACAAACGTCTGCTTGACAGTCACGAATATTATTGTGATATAATGGTCATATCACTGCTATTATGATGCGGAAAGAAACGATATTTTTGGTATGTAATGTATTTTATTGCTCAAGTTGGAAGCGCAACATTATCGGATGATATGATTGATATTAATATTCGAGACGTAATACTCTAATATATTATACCTATTATAATATTCAGTATTCGTTAATTGGTGTAAAGTGATTGTACATAATATTATGGAGTTATTCTTAGTAGTGATTTTAGAGGTCAAAATTTGTAACAAAACTTTTGAATGCACGATACAGTTCCTCTTGTAGTCCGTCGTGCTATCGAGTCACAGCATTGGTGAAATGTAGTTGATATACTCGTAGTGAGCTAAATTATAATAACTTTGCGTATGACCGAGGTATGTTTCTCGAGGCAGTCGTGAGTTATCGACTCTTGCCAACTACGTTCAGTGAACAAGATGAAGAGGCTCGTCGACACGATAATCTCATTGACTAGAGTGGACGTAAGTTGACACAAATTAGAACCGTACGATAGAAATAATCTATACAATAATTAGGTTAATAATGTTATCTAAATTATAGTTGAATTACTTAGATGATCGTAACCTCAATGCTGTGAGAACGGCTCCTTTGTAAAATACACATTTCATTACAGTGTTAGGTTAATTCGCGCTTTGTGACTGAATGATGTGTTGTGGCCTTTGTATGTATTAAAGTTATATAGTGTTACTGTGTCGTGTGTGTGCGCTTGTTGCATCAGTCGAAGTATCCATTGTATCGTCTACTTAACATTAAATAGCATGGGGAATGCTTCCACAAATTATTTATTATAGTAATCAGAACTCCTAACTAGCCGTTAAAGTATTAGTCGAACAAACATGCCTTAAAGTAATATCTACTGATGGAGCAGATCAGACCGTAGTGTTGTTCGCTTCGCGACATCTTCAACAAGTAATCGCTTCGCAGTTAGTCTCTGTTTGCAGTACATAGAGGAGTTTGTTAGTCGTAAGTTTTTATCAACAGTTTGTATTATTGAATGATGTTGAACTGGTTTTTTATAAAATGACATCCTGCGCGTTCGTTTTATGGTATTGTTGGATACATGTGGTGAGTCAGTTGTCCTTATGGGTACAAAAGGTTAAGTTAATGTACTATTTTGTGAGTAAGATTTTTATTTATAATTTTTACGATTGGGATCAATAAGTTGAATTTTGTGCTGAAAACTTTATTTTCTTATAAAAAAATAAAAACAAAAAGAGGCTTTCGTTACAATACGAAACGTCAACGAACGACTGAGAAATTATTCCGAATATTATAATTAAGTTTTTTTCGAAAAATTAATACTAATTAAATTATGTATGTATTATCAATTGTTTTCCGGCGTGACATTATCTCATTCAATGTATGTATCTATTTGTTTAAAGATATTTTTATTTGTGTTAAGTGCCATAATTTAATGAATTAACAATTGATAAATATTATTATAATGCATAACCATGTACACCAATTAAACAATATATAAAAGATATTGCTGTTTTATTAAAACTTACTTACCTACCAAGAGCAACGACTCTACAACCCTACTTAATTCTATCAAGGTTTGAATATCAGTCGGCTTAAGGAAAACTGATGAATTTGACAAGTATTATTATTGTCCAAAAGGTCATGTGTGTACGTCATGGATACTCAACCTTCGTAGGAAAGGCAGACTCACACCGATTTAAACCAAATGGAATATCCAGCCCATGAATGCAAATACTTACTGCCTACATTATGATTGTCTACTACGCACCAAGGCGGCCTCTACGTAGTTTTTTCTACAATCTAGGAGTAGATACTAGCAGTTACTCGCAGGACGTTGGTAGTAACTCTAGGTATAGGATAGAATAAACAACGCTGCCAGTCAGTGACTAAAATTCTCTTATTCTGCTTTTGTTTTATCAGGCAAAAGCCTGATATACACGATCTGATTTAATGGCCTGTGGCATACCATAAGTTAAAGCAACAACAAAAGTTGCACTACTTTCGACCCAATCCCTCTTAATGGCAAGCGACATTGCGGCAGGTCCAGACGGAGATTGCGGGATGAGCTGGACTCTTTCAACAAGATCTGATCCTCAGAAGCTTTAAACAGAAAGTAAGGGGGCCTTTGCCCTGCAGTAGGACATCATAGACTTTTAATAATAATAAAAAATAAAAGTTGCACCGTCTAAACAGTGTTTAGGAGATGCATTGTGTGTTTTGTTGGTATATTGGCGTGTGCTAGCTGACATGGCAAATAATTTAATTTTTTATTTTTTTTTTCGTAATGTTAATAACTTACTTACTACTTAGAATCAAGTTCTTCTAACTGTACAGACAGCTGTGCAGCTGGGTAGTTTGTTGCGGCACTTCTTCCCTGCTATAGCACTAGGATGGGTGAAGGGCGGGTGTTCTGGGGGACTGTCTTATGTAATTTTGACGTTCCAAAAGTGCTAATTCTCAGCCTAGTTGGATGATTTAATTTTGGATGCTTCAATTTTATTGTATGCCACAGGCATAAAACTTGCATCGTGTAAATGGGAGTTAACCCAAGCTGCTATATGTGGATTTTGGGATTAGGAGATCGATTAAAATAAAAGTCAAAATGAGGGTGTATAGTTTAATCAACATAAATAAACTCGGACATTCAATTAACGACTAAAGCTGCTTTCTACCTGTATTTAAGAACGACTGTGTCGATTTTCCTACTCCTGTGTGTTTGTGAAACTACATACATAGACCATCTACCTAATTATGCTTATGACTATGACTAGATCCATCAATATTGAATATATATAAAGAATTGCTAAGCAAACCATAGCTCGAAACTACTAAGGACGTAGACAAAACATTTTTTTTTTTTTTTATCATCGTTGACGTTATTTTTGTGCACGCTTGTGCAGTAAAAATATTTTTGTGCACTTTGTAAACCTACTACTACAAAGTCTAACATTTAGAATTCAAATTACATGTCTGACTTCCTACAACATTGAGACAACACTGAAAGCCTAGGGCCCTTTTAATAAACTCTTTTTTATCATCGTTTTCTACATCAATTCATCAATATATGGAGAAGGCTGGACGTTGTGTAAGCGAGGTTCGTCTGGACAATGTAGAACGAGGAACCTCGCGAGCACTAAGGGGTCTGGCTACCGAAGTCCGTCGGTTCCTCTCGTTGTTGCGCATGACCAGGTCCTCTTCATCCATGGTTGGGATCCTGCGGCGGGGGGACAGCGCCCGGGGGGTGCGTGGTATGCGGGGCGTGCGCGGAGCCCGAGCTGACAGGCACCGGGACTTCGGACGGACCTCGTCAGTCCACTCGTGGACGGACATATTGTAATATTGTTCCTGCGTAAATAGGGAATGTTAATATTAAATCACAGGTAGTTCGTGTAGACTTACAAAGAAGTCCCACTCAATGAATAGCAAGACATGGACCTCTCCCAAAAAAAATAATGAATAACGAGCCAAAATAGGCTATACACGTAGCTGACGAAGTTGGTCAGACTGAGATCCTTAGAAGTTTATTTTCTGAACTTTCTCTTAGGGCTGATTTTCTCAATAGTCATAATTATGCCTTTTATCTGACAGTTTGCCATAATTTCTATACAAAAGCTGCCGCAATATTTAATCCTCAGATAAAATATATCTGACAACTGAAAAATCAGGCCTTAGTGGTGTAAATGTTGGGGAAAGTTTGCCGCCGGAATTCAATGATGAAAATAGACAAATATCGTGGTAGCTTCGCCACTGCAAGCTAGTGCCTTTACGATCAATAATCCGTTGGGCTAGTAGACCGGTTTCCTCGGGCAGTACCCGACACCATTTTCAAAAAATGGGCTCGTTTGACAAACATACCTGCATACTAATGTACAAGGAAAAAAATATATATTTTTCCGGTTATCTAGTATAAGCCAACATATTAACCAAAGAAATCCCTCGTAACCGGAAATTTTGGAAAATCTACAAACGCTCATTATTATTTTCATGACGTCAACAATTAATCAAATGATACACACTTCAAACATCCCTAGTATGGCTGCAGGGCTTAATGTCAAACTAATTAATAATTATGTTTACTTTACAGTACATTCACTACATCTGAAGTAGGTACTCGTTCTACCTAAAAACTAGGAAAAAGAAGGAAGTTAAAAAAGTGAAAACTTACCAAGGTATCATCCAATACATGAATCTGCCCTTATCTAAAGACAGTTTAAGTGCAAGTGAGAAGAAGTAATGGCAATATTCGACTACATAAACAGTTGATTCTAAATGTCTGGTGATCTGTGAACTAGTGTACAAAATAAAACGAACTCGTATAGTGTTAAACTGTATTAAACGATTACCTAATAGGTATACAATACGTCCTGCTCTTCATAAAACATCGGTCTCAAAACTCGGAGTTAAGTAGCTGTCTACTGGTTAAGTATTATTAGTTTAGTTAAAACGTATCTAGACATTTTACCATAAAAAGCTTGCGTGAAAATTAACGAATTCAAAAATTTATAAAATTTTAGTACGATAAACGCGTCCAAATTTTAATAACATAGAAATAATTGAACTGCTCAAATGCAAAACATCTTTCTTATAGTAAAAATGACAATGCAAGAAAGTTTTGTGACTCAAGCTTCAAACATTAATACACGCTATCTAAACCTAATCATCACTTATAGTCATAGTTACATATAAAACATTTATATAATAATCTGGTCAGTCAATCTCGAGCCCGCACCTGTTCTTGCCACAGCAGTGTCTCGTGTTATCATAGAACCTCCAGTGACAATATTGTGGAAACTGGCTTGTCGACATTACGCGAATGCGAGAAAAAGTTACAAGTTTCTACATCTGTGTATCACAAAATCATGATGAATGCTGTGCCAAGAACTCCTACCTGTTATCTTTACATTCCAAATAATAAAACATTGAAATAGTCAGTGCATATAATACTATGAATACGTAGTGGAAACAACAAAAAACAGTGATAACAAAGCCTATATAACTAGGAATAGTATAAATAAATATACACATTGAGATATAGTTGCAGAATATATGAATATCACTTGATTACCAATACAATATACTAACACATCGCATGAGAAAATGTACGTTAGTGCTGCTAATGAAAATCATGTTGAATAGTGCAATATACATAATGGTATCTTTCAAGCACTATTACTAGCAATGGTAGAGACTACGAAAATCATGCTTGCTGAAACAATAGCATCGATAAAGGTAAATACTACTTGCCACAATGTTACTGTATACACCACAATGGATACTTCTACGGTACTAGTATGAATTGGCACTCATGATACTAACATCACTCGGGTTATAATGAAGACATAAAAAAGAAATTCATTTGTCAAATTATTCATCAACTATAACGCTACAAATACAACATTCAAAGTTATAATTACGTATAACAATACAATTCAAATTTTAATGATTGATACACTTATAACGTACTAAACATATTGTCCGAAAGGATATGCAATAAATCATTGACATTGATTACGACAAATTTTAATAATCCAATTTGTCTAAACAAACGTACCTTAACAAAGTCACTCAAACTGGGTATCAATATCGAACAAAATTAACAAATATAAAAATGTTATACAATAAGTTTGGACTCTTGATTATAAATATTAGAGTGGGTCGCTGAGAGTTCGAAGTTTCTCAGTGTAAGCTCTTAACACTGCTGTTGATTCAAATTCTCGTCGGACTTTGGAGGTTCCGATGTCGCTGGCACTGGGCTCTACGATGAAAAGAAAATGCATTAACCTCCACTCTATTGATAAAAATGAATAAACACGCAAATCATAAGAAAAAACAATGGTTAAGAAAAAAACGAAAAACCAAACAAATAAAACGGACGAGTTAGAAAATTGTTATCCACAATAGCAACCCCTCACACACTGCAACCCAATGAGTTACCTACTCAATAAAACGTGTATAAATATCCTGGCTGAAACAAAAATGAGTGATTGCGATTTAAATGACCTCCACCGAAAAACCAAAAATGAAAAAGCGAACACGACATATATGCAAAGGCCCGTCAAGCGGCTGGAAAGGGCCTCACCTCCTGTCGGGAATGGCCGTGACTGTCGGGCACCGGGGACTGTCCCGTCATCTGCTTGATGTAGTCTTTGTCATCGAATATTTTGATGTCTCCGCCTCCAGGTTTATGCTTTACGTTATCCATGGAGCCCACTTTACTTTGTGCTTTGAATTCCAATTTTTGATTTTCGATCTGTTTCAAAGAAGTGAGTGTGCACATAAAATAAAAATACATACAATATAATATGGTGGAGGTTCCGTAGATATTTAAAATAAGATAATATGTTTTCGAATTGAATGTGATTAATACATTGTTGCCAGTCCCTCCGTCGGTCTATTATTGTCCCAAGAATGAATCGGTGGAAAGTGAAACATTGCCAAGTAACTGGCGCCACGCGGTGTAAAGTCAACATTGTTCATTATACGAATAAGTAGAAATACAACTTTATTATTCTGATTAGAAGAAAATTGCAACCTCACAAATGTATAAATCCTGTAATATGTAATATGAAAAGTTATATTATTAGAGGTAATTCACAGGTGAAAGATAGTTTCAGCCCGTTGTATCTGCTGAATTCAAGTAGATCTAAACAATGATAATAATATTGTGTAACCAGAAAATGCCACTAGGAATCGGCAGACAAATCATGATACTATATGTATTTGTACGAGAAATTACATTTATGTATAGTGCAAGCCGTGTGCAAATCAATGTAGGTATAGTTCTACGGCTACTCATATCATTTACATCGTTATGTATTCAATCATTATTCATTACGATGTGAACGAATATTCTTATCAAAATAAGCAAAATTATAAATCCGATAGTATAAACATAACCGAAAGGTCATTATCATTTATCAAGTTCGTGGTAAAATTAGAAAGGCATATATCATAGTGGATCATATTAAATATGCTTTTGTAATATTTCAAAAATACATACATATATGTTCCTATACAAACAGTGGTTCAGACGTGGGATTCCATTTCATAAGTCATTAAAATATAATAGTCTTCAGCTGAACTCTCCAAAGATGTCTAGATCGTTTGAACTAGACAAGGTTTCCCATTAGATTTACCTAATTTTATTTCTAGAAATATTTTTCCCTTGGGAGTTTGGCTGTGGGTTACAATTTTGTTCCAATTACATTAATTGCCGAGACAAATGGGTGGAGAAGGCTACTTAAACAATGGAAAATTGTGTTTGCCAATTGCATCTACGGAACCTTCAAGTATACATAAATATATACGGTCATATCAGTGCGGTTGCTAAGTAATAATTTCATAAACATGTGGTGTGTGTACGTGTACATATATGTTTGTGTTTGTTTCATAGTACAATGCATAATCGTTATTGATTTCCATGGCGTGCTTGTCGATGATATTCGTGTAGGTCGTGTGTACAGGTAACAGTCGTATGTTCGTTCTCTACGTTATGTAACCGTCATATTAATATTTTATGTAGAAATTTGGCATTCTGTGTAAAAATAAAACGTATAAGGTGTAAGGAAACTTATTCTACTAACATTCGCATTTCTCAATCTGGCAAGACCTTATTTATGTTGTTTCATTTTATTTGAACGACACAGTTATGTTCATATTGAAAGCAAAACACCTAGCGTGAAAAATACAGCCACAGCCCGTCCTAGAAATACCTTAGGTAAACACTAGAAGGTTTCTATCAAATCAAATATCTTACGTATGCCTTCCTCCATAAAGAGTGGAAGGCAAAATTTTTATGAGATGCCCTCCATCGCGGTAACGCCCATTTAACATTCTAGAAAATAATAACGATACAATCCCATAATTACGTGTGTAGACATTGCATTTCATACTTCGATTGTATATGACGTATGTGCATTGACGTCACCGCGTAAAACTTAAACCTAAAACACGTTTTACATAAAAAATTGTGCAATAAAGTGACTGTGTTCACGCAAACTTAGATATTGATTTTTACTCACTGCTCTCGTTCCGTCTTTTGCAACTGTAGACTAAAGAAGAACAACAAATTATTTTCAATATTGTACTTAAACATACAATACGGACTTCGATAGTTCTATTTTTACATTGAGTGCGTCTATAATACGAATTGTGAACTGCGCTAACATATTTGCTCAATGATGATACTTGATCGTGTTGCCATCTTTTATGTCTAAGTGCTTTACTAAATATTTAAGCTCTACTCGAATGTTACTTTTACCAGCCGTGCTGACAAACTAGGCAAAAGAGTACTCACAGAAAATAGTTTTCTAATATATCGCCTATAACCGCAACCCTATGACCTATTCAATTGATATCTTAAAAATCATTATATTTTCATTAATTTACCTTAATGGCACCACCTCCAGGCTTATGAGTGATGTTAACTGTCGAAGCAACTTTTGGTTTTGCTTTCTCGTTGAAATTCAGTTTCACGGTTTCAATCTTCTTGTCACCACCACCTGGTTTGTAAGCAGTATTCTGGAGCGAGCCTACCTTCGATTTTGCGTTCCATTCTAATTTCGTGGATACAATCTGAAAAATACAACGACGTAATTTTAATAAAGATACCTACGGCTTCAAATGTTCGGTTTTTGTAAAATTACAGCGTATTTACCTTTTTAACCCCACCACTTGGAGTATAAGCATCGTTTTTAGCAGCAATTTTAGGAGTTACGTTACCGAACTCTAATTTCCTGTTTTCAATCTTAACCTTTCCACCGCCAGGCTTGTACGTCGCGTTATCTAATGAGCCAATTTTCGACTTCACCGCTTTAATGTTGGGCGACGGAGCATTGCCAACTTGCACTTTGTTCATTGGCACTTCTGAAATGTAATTAACAATAAGTATCAAATGCACGCTTTTAACTATGTTGAGGAGTTCAGGTTCGACATTGTCATTTTTACAATTCTAAGCCAGTTTATCCTTTCTTTATTTTAGCAAACTCATAAACATTCCAATGTAATACTGCGCAAAGTTTTATTCATATTATTTTGGCTTTAATTTGGCTTACTGTATTAAAAATGGCATGGCAGTCATCGTTTAATATTTTTTATTACCCAATACAATGAAGCTATAATTTCAATGAATAGCGATTGTAAAGTACAATCCAATGAAGGTTAAGGGCAAAAAAATACTAACACAATAAAAACTGAAGCGTAAAAACTTTGCTTCAAAACAAATACTCACTTTTCTTATCATTTGGTAGAGGGTTTTCCGGTGTTTTAGCAGTAGCACTTTTGCTCGATGATCGTGAAAGACTCGTTTTCAGGCTGTTGCTTGATTTCTCCTTCATGGGTAACTTACTCGGAATCTTTTTGTTCGGTGAACTGGGAGACCCATTGGCATCCTTCAAATAAATAAAAATGTTATGTAGAGTTGAGTTCTGTTTAAAAATAAAGAAAATATTTAAATATAAATACATACATTTCCCTGTGTAGATTCATCGACACCGCTATCGTTGTCACCATCTAAAGAAAGGAAGTGTTAATGTAATGACACAGTTGATTTGTGATAACCATATTAATTTATGCATCAAAGACGTTTGGCTCATTTTATATCGAATATTCTTTGTAATACGAGTTTCCTAAATATTACCTTTAGGTCGAGATTTAGGCGCAGAGGCTGTTTTACGAGGTGTTGATTTCTTTGAATCTGCAGAAGCAATCGGTGTACTCAAATCATTTGGTTTTTTCGGAACTTGTAGAGGTGGTTTTGCATCAGGTAAAGGTGACTTTGAAGGGGTCTTATTTGGCGTCGGAACAGGTTTCACATCTTTGGTAGAATCAATCCCCCTTGTTGATTCTAATTTTGGTTCCGCTTTTGGTGTTTTCGGACGTGCGGGTTCTGGGGTTACACTCTGAGACTTGTTAGGCACAGTTGGGCTCAGTGTTGGTTTCGGTTTAGGCTCCGGGGAATCATCACTGCGCGTTAGCGATGGTGAGCGATCAGAAAACTCTTCTTTCGGTTTAGCAGTTTCATTTACTTTTCGCAGTGCAGTCAAATTGTTTTGCGAAATCACATCATCATCGTCGTCTGATTTCTTTTTTGGAGCTGGAGATGGTAGAGCACCGATAAAAGATTCCGTCATTTTAGACCCAGATATACGGGATTCGGGACGTTCTGGAATTTCTTTCGCTCCTTCATCCGATCGAACGCTTTCTTTGGATTCACGTACACTTTCTTTGCTTTCAATTTTTCCCTCCTGTATCAACCCAAGTCCCGGACTGCGGCTGATAAATTCATCTATTCTGCCTCCAATCGCACTGACAGATTTTCGGCGATCATCTTCTGCTTTCAAAGGACTTGGAGCTCCGGGGGCAGCTGCAATGCTGTAGCTCCTGCCTTTAGCCGCCGTAGGCCCTTCAATACCGTTTTCGGTTTTGTTGACATTTTGGTTGTCACTTGAGATACTTTGGTTATCCAGGTTGACTGGTTTCGTCTGATAAGTATTCGATGGATCGAGACTCTTCAAGGAGCCTTGCGATGGTTGTCTCTGGAATCCAGGTACGGGTGGTCCGTTTTTAGCTGCCCCGTTAGGCTGTTGCAGAGGAATCTGTGGTCTGCTTCCGTCGGGTGTTGTTGCACTGACAATTGGTGGCTGCCTTGGACCGAACTGCAAATTGTTCGGTGGAGGAGCTCGTTGTAGTGGCTGTCCTGTCGGTGACTGTACTGGCCTAGGTCCTTGTTGGGGTGCAATGGATTGCGGACCAAAAGGTCGTAAGTTAGGAGGTACAGGCCGAACTTGGGCTCCTGGAGGTCCGTGTGGGGCTGGGCCTCTTGGCACTGCGGCACCTACTCTTGGTGCAAATTGTGGAGGTGTAGTAACGGGTCCTCCAGGTTGAAATTGCGGTCTTGGTTGTGACTGTGGTACTGCTGGTCTCGGAGATTGTGGTGGGAATGCTGAACGTGAATCAACTCTATTAAGTGGACGAATTGGTGGTGGCTGAGACGAATCTTGACCAGCCAACCCAGTACTCAGGGGGCGAGTCTCCGTTGGGGCCTTTCAAAAATAAACAAGTATCTTTAATAGCAGGAAGCAATGATACCTACGGTCTATACTAATTGCAGGTTTATGAACACGAACGTTTTAATGGTTAAATTTTAATTTAGATATAGGAAAACTGTTATTCCCAAAATCTACATTACCAAAGTTTTACACGTAAGTAAACTACTCTCGTAAGTATTCGCTCTTATCGCGTACCTAACATCATTGGTTAATCACCAAATAGAATATTGTTTACATGGAGTAGATACGGTCGATGAAGTATGACTATAGAAACTAAAGCATGTCATAATATCATAAATAATATTGCAAACACTCAATATTTTGCGAGTCTGGGCAATAATTCACAAAATGTAGAGTGATTGAACACGGTATCTGTCGGGTGCAGGGCGGAGACGACCGCGCTGTCGCCAGCCCCCCAAACCACCGGAATCATAACAAACTAGATCTCCAGCAAAAACAAAATCTATCAAAACATTTAATATCTTGGATAGAATAGAAAACATACATTTTGCGTCTGTTTATGGCTGAAAAATCATACTCGTTCATTCTTGTTATCATTGATTCTAAGCTATTGGAAGCATAAACCATCAGACTAGGTTTAAGCCTATAACATGCCTTGAAATTGAATCTATCTTACACCAATTTCAATTACCTACTCATCTGTTACCAAGGCCGTTTACCACATTCGACTCGCGCGCACAGTAAAGATAAGCTATGATTACCTATAGTCTATGTAGAATTAAGTAATGCACTAAATGGCTTATTTTCGTGTTCTCGTCCCCTATTTGTGGATCCTGCAGAACCGCGTGAGCCAAGCGAGCAACGCCCGATAGATACAAGTTGTCACGAACTCGGCTACTGGGTCAACGAGCTATTGCCGGGTAAAAAATAAACTGCACGTCCTCTGAACCCGTTACAGTGAATAGTTTTGTCGAAAAAAACGACACAACTTTAACAAATTCCTACCACTGGAAGGAATTTTCGACAATTCGTTAGAAATTATTTCGCGTGTTACACGCGAAATAATTTCGTCTGTAAATGAGAGACGATGACGGACTGTATATATAAAGGAAATTCCTAGTTAATGGCTTGTTTACGAATTCATTTTATTCCCGACATTTTAGCTGCCAAATGTTATTATCATGAAGCATATTTAAGTACAAATCCATTAGTACAAGTTTGTTACGAGAGCTGCGCAGATGTCTACGAGTTTTTCAACAAGCAAAAAAGAAACTACCAAGTAGTTCCTTTTTTCACGAAACTGTTTTAATCACTCAAAAAACGTCATCCTGTCTGCTGTTTGCGGCACTTCAATATATTCTTGCTACAGTTTTATACTTTGGACAGTCATTTCAGTGACATCAGAAAGAGCGTCAGTGCTCAAAATGTTACGCACGGTTAATCGTACTGAATCCAAAGATCATATTTGTGTTTATAATGACACTGCCATAATATGAATCAACGTATCTTGTTTCTTTGAACTCATTATTTCCAATTTCGTGGCTAAAATATTAACTGATTCATTCGAAAAGTTTTGAGCTCCGTAATTTCTAAAACTGCACTATCATGGATTCATTTAAAGTTTGAAATAAACTTTGCCAAGCATGTCAAATGAGGACACTATAAGAACATCGCTAATAAAAGGCATGACTTCTAAATTGACTTTGAACGTTGAACGCATCGTAAAATGGTGCCTGCTTAGGGCCTATCCCGACTGAAATAAAAATACGTCACGCGAAATGTCTTTTCTTTTCAAATGAATAGTATAAGATCAAATTACCAAACAGTTATTTTAAATCTAAATCTTGCGGCTATGTTCAGTGTTTTAAAGGAGGGTTGAACTTTTGACCTCCTTAAACGAAAACACCTCATACCCATATGACATAGATGAATACATAAGTGTAGTTTGGAATACTTAACAGAATGCATCGCCATAAACATGTCTGTGATCGTCTTTTACAAAAGGTAGACGTTCCCGATCGCGTGATTTTGCTATAATATTTTATAGCTCTCGTCAACGAATTCTCTCAAATTTACATGAAAAGACTGTAAAATTTCGCGAATACTATGGTTAACTTTGGCATAACATTGCATGGCAGTACCTCCACTGATTTATATTCATAAACACTTATATCTGTTTCTTGCAAATTACGTTGATATTCACGCAGAAAAAGGCAACAAACTTTGCAAATCTCAAAGAAAAAATTAGAAAAGTTTGCGAAGTTGAAACGAATTCAATCCGTTCATCACGTTTTAGTGCCACGATGTTCAATGCCGAAGTTTTCATGAGCTAGTCATTTTTGGGCAGGTTTAACAGTGGTATCGTTTAAGTAATCACGAAAATCCGTGATTCGATTTATTACCTAATAAGCTAAAACGGCCCTTGTACTTTTATTGGATGGGTTGAGCGCTTCACGGTCGTTTTTTGCACCTTTTTCGCTCAGGAAAAACTGACATGAAACTAATGAATAGTAAACCTTTCGCTGGTTACAGCAGCGTAGGTCGAAGTTTGTAATTAAACCGGAACAGCTGTTCATGTTAGAACTTCATAATTTATTTGTGATGATGCCATGAAGTGCATTAGTGCAGCATGTAGTTCGGTGCTCTCGTGAAATCACGAGGCTTACCCGGTTAACGTCCATACTGCTGTCTACAAAGATTAAAGCTTTACACTCTTCAAATTTTGACAGTAGTCTCTATGTCATATTTCTTCGCTCGACGAGGCGATAGCGTATTTGCGATGTCTCCTTGAAACTATAAAAGATAATAAACATTTTATTAGGCATGAAGCCTTCACGCACAACTACCTGGTGTTATAAAGGTGACGGGTGCTTTGCTGAGGCATTTCAACAGTGGAAACTACACAATTATACGCAAGTGTTATGGTGGAAGACTATCTAAGACGCCAGTGACTTATGTAAGATTATTCCAATCGACGTGACTCACTACTTTGCGACTTTATTACAACAGCATACGGTTCATATTAGTGCCAAGATACGTGAACGACTGTCAGATGGATTATAGGCGTTACGAGGTTTATGTACAATCGATAAGTAGACATTCAACCTTAGAGAAGTACCTACTTAGGTACATGTATGTAGATGTGAGTGTACGGTACGAGTCAAGGAGAATTTCTTATTACAACAATCTTGATACCTACCTATCTTGTGTGGTAAAATGACACGTGCCCAAACGCTTGCCAACAAATAAAATGTAACTACTAACTAAGAATAATAACATCAATCATTTTTTACTTTCAGAATCAATAATAGATATTTCGAATAAGATCTCTTTTAATTTTGCTTTGATCTTCGATGACCAACCTTCAGGATAAGACAACGACCTCTTCTTGACAATTAATCTTACGGACATTTAACTCTGTAGTCTGTACGCACGACGACACATTAGGCTATACATTTCCAGTATAAGCTGACTTCTCATTGTACGAGAAGCCTATACAATGTCAGGTTAGCTAAAACTGGATATCTATAGCTTGATGTGTCGTCGTACATGTACTACTTACGTAGGTATCTACCTACCTACGTATTTACATCACATACTTAAATGACACTTACAAACCGCAATTAACTCATGAGTCACTTTGTCGCGTCTTACATACGTCTGTAAATTTTAAACAAAAGGAATACCTATTTTATTTTATTTACGTCATAGGCACGGCTATTGAAGTCGCCTAAACAAAAAAGTGAGTATACTCTAGAGAATTTTTTCGAGCATTTCCATGGAATGTAACGTTCTTACGAATGGTACAAATACAGGCGTATTTGCTACTTCATTTTGTCGAACTAACTCAGGCGCTCGCTTTCCGTTACATTGCCTGGCTGACACCTACAATAAACAGTTTGGCTCTACTGATATTATGTTTCTCAGCAAAGCTAAATTTAAGAGTGAAATTACGACTATTTTAGGAGATCAAAACCCTGGTAATTAGCTAATAAGTGCTTTTTAATTTGTTCTGCTATCAGCTAGCTATTCTGTATAGTAATCTGTGGATAACGTCTTGAGTAGTGTATTTGTTACTTTTATTATAAGTTTTTATATTGTGTGCCTACTGTGTAATATACTGCTGTTTGTTATTCCTATCAAATAAAATAAAATAAAATACAGGCAAAAGCTCAGTTTTCAAAAGCATTTTCATGTAATGTAACGTTCCTGCGAACGCTCGACGCTGCGTTCGACTCACGGCGAGTGAGCATTTACCTGTAACATTTCTTTCTACCTTGCGTTCATTGTTGATGATTGAGCGTTCTTGATCACTTGCGCCTTTACTCGATAAAATATTACTCCAATACGCTCGTTGGTTTTTAAAATGAGGTTGTAACAAAACATCGAGCGTCGTGTTCGAGGTGCGGTTCGATAAAATTTTAAAACGGCGATTGCTCTATGTTCTAATACAAGGAAATGCTCTATTCTATACTCACCTAAATATAAAACTAATGACTGTAAGAAGGTTGTAACGACTGCTCTTTAGTTTAAGTGCCCCAGTGACATTTAAAAACCTATTGTCTCGAGAGCACTTGTGACCAATCCCAATGATGCATTATGGTCATGTTGCTATGAGTAAGAGATCGATGAGTTTTAAACGTTGAATCATTTTCCTGAACCTCTTAAGGACAGGAAGGACATAAAATTATCTATAAGGCTTATTCTTAGCATGAATAAAGCTTGTGAATCACCTAATACCAGTTTCTTTCTGTCAATAGTGGAGCAAGTTTCGAACGATGTAAATATTTACATTTTAAACTGCTCATTAAACTTAGGGGATTTTTAATATTCTCAAAATTCAGTTTTATATTTTGCTTCTTATCTTGATTTCGTATGCAAATGCTGTGTTACGGGTTTTCTAAGAATCCAACAACATTTTTTCTTTTTTATTCGTTTCATCGTTTTTAATATTTTGCAAACAAAAGAACCTGACAATAGAAAAAATGCCTGAATACATGAATACTGCGCTAATTATAGCTATGGCTGTGGCAAAGTAACCACTACGTATGTAAAGTGATCATTGTAGGTACAATTCCACAGTTTTGTTCGGAAACTCTATAAATTGTACAATGAAGCTAATGACGGCTGTGACACAAATAAACTACAAAATGTACCATTTTCCATAACTAGGTTCAGCGTCATAGCTGAAGAATCTAATAATAAATCGTAAATAAACGTGGTTATTCTTCTTATAAACAAATTCCAGTTATTTTGGACATTTCCATCAACGCATGACGTCATTCAAGTCGATCAAAGCTGATAATAATATGAGTTTGATGAGTTTCAAACATTTGTATAAGACCTAAAGGACCTTTTGATGTGTTAGCTTTGACAAGAAATTGTTAAGTAAATAGACATTTAATTATCAGTCAAGTCAGTAGATAAGTAGATATAATCAGCAAACAAAGATGTGAGTGCGTGTGTTACAATGTTTGTAAGCGTAATCAAATCACAGACCCACCATACTTGACCATACCTACAGCTACAGGAAAAATCCTAGATTGAGGAAATGTTTTTCATCAATTAGAAACAATTAGATGCACTTCGTATTTTACAGTTTTGGCTTGATTTAGAAGAAAACAGTGCAGTCATGATTACTAAGTCTGTTGTTGATCTAGACCAATTAAAGCATAAAACAAGCTCTTAGATTACAAAATGTAGATAGATTACAAAGTCAAATATCAAATAAGATTGTACTTAGGTAGAATTACTTGATGGTATTACATCTACGTACATAATGAACAAATGCAAATATCTGGCAAGAGATACAAAGATAGTAAATGGAAAAAGAATATGAAAAATGATGTTCCATAGTACTTTACCAGCCCGCCTAAAACGCAATATTTTTATCCTTTATATTCATTGCGCTCAAAATAAATGCTGAGCTGTAAAAAATACTGTTATACACGCAACAGAATATTCGAGCCAAATGCTCGTAAATAAACTATCTTCGGTATGGGATAGCATCATCATCGCCACGCAGTGTACACGTGGTGGGCCGGTGGAAGCCAAGTGATTGGCCATGCCGGCCGGCCGGGCCATGCCGTCACTCCGGTACTCTGTCACTCCGGCACTCCCATGGGAGTTACCTGCGCTGGGAGGGCCCGACCTTGGCAGGACCGGTGATTATGCTTTCTCACCTACCCACTAAATACTATTACCCTTTGTTCTTTTATATGAAGGTGACCCGACCTTAAATGACGTATGACGGTCTTTACGTACCGTACTTGTGTACCTACTGTGTAATACGCGTTAGTATGCGTGTTTGCTCGCTCAATATTTTATTAACTAAACTAAATAACCCTCTTGTTTAATTACTGCTAAGTATTTCGATTTTTCACGCGACTTATTAACATAAGTGGTTTAGTTGGAAATGGTGCTATTTTTAATTTGATTTATTACGTCTAGTTACACAAGGAAAATTTATCTAAAGCGAGCATGCAAATAAAAATACCAGTACCATAATTACGTAACACACTATAAATTTCAGTAATTTTGAATGGTATTGCTAACCCATTGCTTCATACAAGTATGTTCGAAAAAAGTGTCTGCTCAACAACGTAAATACCGCAATGAATGTTGTTGTACAGTCAAAATCAAACCCATTGCTACTGTTAGTGTGTTACGCAATTATCTCGCAGAACTTAATATGAATAATGTGAACCCCTAAAAATATTATGCTTTAATCGCTAGGCTGTTTCATAATAAAGAGGCTGGCTTCGGGCGTAGCATTATCATGTTATTAGCACAAATGGACTCCCCTTCTAATAAATGACCTTCTACATCCTGAGATGGTTCTAATAGAATCTTTATGCTGTAGGTTTTCACGTTCCAAATAACAATATTATTTTCACCTATTTTATTAGGAAATACGAATAATCTTACAAGATTGACGTAGAACCGATGTAGTATTGTTACTACGAATGAATCGGAAATGAATCCTTACTAAAGTTGAGAGGGGAACTTGACTTGACTTAACTTCGAACCCTCAGGGAAACCAAAAAAATGAAAAAAACAATATTCTTATGAAGAAATTATAAATAGGTAGAGTCAAGAGCGTGTTGTAAGCTTCAACAACGTTTAATTAACAAAGCCAAAGAAAATTGAGCTGTAATTAGTAATTCCACAGAAAACCTTCGTGAAAATGGAAACGAGTTAAAGATTTGTTCAAATATTTGTCCTACCCAACAATACCTAAGGAATAAAGACGATGCTTTAGAAACAATTTCAGAAGACTTAAAACAATTTAATATGGAACAAAAATTTAAACGCAAGTAGCGTGATGAACAAGCTATAGATGTAAATGAACTTCGTCGTCAATTCTGTTTCATTGTATGAAGCGAAACGTGAAGAGGACAAAGCGACAAAGTCAGAATTGAAATACAGTTATCCAGACCATCAACAGCACCTACAGTAAAGTCCTATTTCCCACCATTGAAAACCGGATGCGCTCTAGTTTTTCATGGTGTTTTCAGCCATATAGCCTTTTGTATTTTGTACCACTATACAAATCGAGCCCGAACAAATCAATAAAATATATAATTTATTATCATCTACTGTGTGGAAATTCTCATGGCTCGTGTTTGTACCCACAAAAAAACCCGATATCTTCAAATTCTCCATACATGTTTACATACGGATGAATGTATGGGAAATTTCACGACTTTTCCATTTATAAGGATAATTAGAATTACATCAACACGACAACGGTGATATCATTGCTAACGATGCCAAAGACAGGTTAATCATTAAACAAGATTAAATAATTTTGGATAATCCTCGGAGTTTTGGGAAAAACGTTACGTGTTTTTGTCCATTGTCCATTTTATCAGTAGTGTGATTAAGTAATTATATTAGACAGTTTCTATCACTTATCTAATTTATTGACACCAAAGGATACACACGGTTAGTTGCACTTGTGAACAACGTGCTCTGAAGTAGCTACTTGATGAAAACTGAACAAAACGATAACTACGACCGTGACATACTTCCATCAAGTCGTCTCTACTTTATATTTTTACTATCGTAAATAAGAACACGACTGATGATGCAGATTAAGTTGAATTTATGAGAGTAGTTACGGAAAACGTACAGTCGTACAGCCTACATCAACGTCTAAAGTACGCAATTAATAGTCATGGAAAAACAACCGTAAAACTTCCGTATTCCGCTACTACCAACTGAAATTCAGTCGCATGTTCCGAGTACCATTTGCAATATATAAAATGATTGAATCAGCTGTTTCCACAATATTCTGAATGAAATGACCAATCAGAATCATGCTAGACAAAGGCGCGGCAATGACGTAAAAAAATATTTCTTTGTATGAGCCATTGTTTTAAAATTATCCTGGATAAAACATGTTACTAATAATGTGCGACTGCATAGCGTTTATTCATCTGCAGACGTATTGATTGTACGGAGGTACGGAGCGAGGAAAACGCGCTGCCGTCACAACATCGCGTCAGAGTCCAAGTGACGTGGTCTTAGATAAAGATTTCTCTTGCCAAATGTGAGTCAGAGGCGATATAAAACCGAGCGGGCAATGTAAGCACCGCACATTTCGTATAATACCGCCGGTCCACGCTGTGCTCTGATAAAAACATATTATTTAAAATCATTAATGTTTGTAAACGGTGAACGTTTTATCACTTCGCAATTCGAAAGGATCAGTTTGAACGTAGACAGTAAGTATTCAACCAAGTGTTATTGTTTTGAACAGTTAATCAGTGATTTGTGTTAGCCGTGAAAAATAAGTGTGGAAAATCTTTTCACGACTTCGTGATAAATACAAAGAATTTTCTGCATGTTTAAATCAAATCAGTCGCTCAGAAAATAACAAATGTATTTCAGTGATATCCTAACTTATGAATGTCGTTTGTTTTTTTTCAGGAAACATGCAGCCGAAATCTGACAGACCACCAGTGGGCGCTACAAGCCAGCTACCTCAACTACACCTGACTCCATCGGCTGGTGGACAGAAGCGAACTGATGGGTCCCCTCAGAGCGGGAGCAACCCTTGCCTGCTGAAGCCTCAGCACGAGATCCCGCCCACTCCACCACCGCAAGCCAACCCCCAGCCCCTCGAATTCTTCCCACAAAGAATAGGGTAGATTCGCATCATGGACTCTCGAATAAGAATATTGAAATATAAATGGCAAGTTGCCATTTTCTCGTTCTGGCTTTTCAGTAAAGTCGAATAAAAATACGCCTCGTTACGTTAAGCAGAATCTACGTAAATGTCGGAGACAAACTGAGGGAAACTTCAGTCAGGCATAACGTGAAGTGCGTCAGTGGCATGTACGGTCAACCCACGGTTTAGCGATAAGTTGTATTATTTGTTAATTGTGATAATTTGTGGAAAACCGCACGACAACGTAACATTTCCGTGACAAGTATGGAACTATAGACATGTTTTGAGTGAACTATGTTTTATTTTTAATAGTGTTTTAGTCGCAGTGAAAGCAATAATAAGTCAGTACTACGATATTGAATTAAGAAATAGCATTTGCATAGAGTTGTATAAGATATTCTAACGCTAAATTCCATAAACAGCACGTATCTACGTATTGTAAAACTAAATTAAGTGATATAAAAAACTTAAGCAATAAATTTAATATGAAATACATAAATATCAACTAAATAACTTGTGTTTATTATTCTTCACATGATATTGTTTAATAGAGTAAACTATTTTAAGGGGTTATAATAACATATAAAATCACGGCTGTTTTCCCCGAAGGATAAGGCAGAGGCTGTAGTATTGGGTATGAAAATGGACAACTTCTACTAGATACCTATAGGAGAAAGTCTGAAATATCTTATAAGAATCCGTGGAGTATTTCAGATACACAGATTTCAGGTATCTCAACATTGATCCCATAGTTAAATAAAAATTATTCCTATATTTTCCCTTAACATATTTTACACTATTATGTACTGCTAGAAGTTATATATTATCTACATATATTTAAACAGTATCTGTACAGTTGAGTGCACTGACGTCAATGTTTAAATGCTTACTTTTTCTGCGGTGCTAACACTGCTACCTACCTATATAAATCTACATACATACCATTTTTTATAACATACAGAAAATAGTATGTACCTACAGCGGGTTAATAGTTCAATAACCTTTGACTTCCAAGTGACAATTAACTCTTTAAAATTATAATTGACCGACTTTTGAATTGAAAGTTTGAGACTACATTAAAATTAAATATTTGAACACACGTGCACGTGCCTAATCGTAAATTCTTTATCAAAGCTGTTTCTTACTAACTGCTTATCAAATTAAAAAGCATTCTAATGTTTATCAAGAACTTGTACCAGGAACTAATGAAACAGTTATCATAATAGAAGATAACAGTGTTAAGAAATTGCATTAGCATAATCTTCCCATAATGTTCGCACTGCCGCCGCTGGGACACAGGCCTCCTCTTGGTGAGCAGGAGTGGGCCGTGATCCACCACGCGGGCCCAGTACGGTTTGGTGCATTATAAGGAGAATAGTAAGCAAAGTTTCATAAAGATAATACGATGACTCGTTTGAACACACTATTTGGTTGGGATCTAACGGCTATAAAGCTTTTTATCAACACGGTATCCCCTCTGACTCATGAGATGATGACTCATGATAAAAATTCAATAGCAACTTTTCCAAAATTGTGAATCAGGCACTTAACAAATGTAAGTGCTAAAACCTCAATGCCGTCTATATAACAGTAATTAGGCATAGTCCATTCCTACCACAAGCACATTAAATGAACAATATTGTACTGAAATTACTGATAAATTAATTAATATTTTGAAAAATACCTAAATTGCAATCTGCTTTTTTGTTGTTCGTTTTGGAAACAAGTCAATTACCTACATACGTAATAATTAGGTATTATCCATTCTAACCACGAGCACATTAAATGAACGAAATTGTACCTAAAATACTATTTAATTAATGTTTTGAACAACACAACAATCAATTGCAAGTTGGTTTTTTGTTGTTCATTTTGGAAACCAGTAACAATCAGCGGTGGGCGTCGGAGCGGCGGCGGATCTCTCAAATGGACCAATTGTCCGCATGTGTCCCTACATGAGTTGAGGTTGATTGATGTTTTCCCGAAATTAGCGTTCTGAGTACTTCCTTGCAAATGACTGAAGGCTACTGAACTTTCGATGTAGCCCAGAAAAGGGTAAGATTATTTTAGCTAAAAAAAAATTTTGCTTACGTAATGTAAACAAAGCTATAGGTATGTTTTGATGATATATAAACGCCATTTAGAATCTGGCAGACAGCATCTACAATTTAAATCAAATCCACAATATAGATATGCTGTAGGTACCGATGCAATTTCCCTATAACCTTACAGCGACATCAAAGCTCAAACAGGGAACCGCGCCAATAAATATTCCTATCAGGCAAATCAACAAGCTAGCCTTCGGAATCAATCGCCTTAATTGAAGCTAATATCTTATCAAATAATTAGTGCAATTGACGAGGGAAAACATTAATTGCTTTGATATGAATGACGCAGTACAAACGTCTTCAAGAGTTCCTGCTAGTTACAGTGCAAGTAGTGCTTCAATTGAAAAGCCTTGTAGCGGTGCCTTTTGTGCATTTAGTTAATTGCACGAATCTAGATTCACAGCACGAGTAAAAAAAAATATTCGTCGCGTAATCAGATCACTATAATTCGTTTTACCCGTTCCGTTTTTCCGTGTCGAGTGCTTCAAACATGGGAGTGACAACACAAAGCGGCGGTTACCTATTAAAACTACATCAATAAATGATTAGGTCGTCCACGATCGATATTTAGAACATGTCTAGATATTGAATAACTACTTCGAGTACAGTCGACACCGTTAAGTGATATCATTGAACAGGAATAGAACGTTCGAGATGCAATCGCGGGAAGCCGTGGCAGTGCGCACTTGTTTTTCAGACTTATTATACTACTCACCTCGCCGGAGACGAACGGGAAACACTTTGATTTACTTTGAAATATGACTGAGATACTTTATGATTAGATTGAGGGCTCCAAGTAAGGGGGTGCGTTCCGCAATGGACGCCGGCAAAACCTGAAGTGTCGTGATACGTGCGGCCTCTATCGGCAACCGAAGAACATGAAGACCGCCGAAATGTTCAGAAGGGGCACAGGGCATTTTTTTTTTTTTGTAACAATCTATTTAAAATTCAAGTCTGTGTCATTTTTCATTAAGGGTTTCCTTTAAACTTAGGATGAGCCTGCTTTCCTAATCTCATTAATATTTAAAATGCATTAATAATTGCTAATAAAACAAAGACTTCAATAAACAATTTTTACTTGTACGCGAGTACGAAAATATATTTAGGTTAAAAACTATTATTTAAATGCTAATACTACTAACGCTGGTCTAAGCATTCGTAGTTCTAGAAAAAAGGCGTCCTGCGCCCTGAAAATCGTGCGCGCGCAACCACCACCGGCCAATTCCCTACGAGGGAACACTATTAAAGATCCACAACCACAACCTTCATTGAGAACGAAACATACGTGTCCCTCTCATATTCAGAATGAGTAAAAGGGACGACAGATAAGTCTCGTATTTGTTTCGACAAAAGGTAATAGGCACCCCGGCTTGTGCCGCTAGACGGCATGTTTATTTTTTCAAGTTCCAATTTACATGAATTGTAACAGAAAATTGAAATGGAATCGTAGAACAAGGTGGACAAAATCAATAAAGATAAAATGATTTGTATATCAGTAACCTAATTAAGTATCGCGTTTTACTAATAGTATAATAAATTGATAGCACATATCCTTAAATAAGACGTAATTTGTATTATATATCTTTATGATTGCAAATATAACCATGATAGCGTTTATCGCAACACACACTAAATAGGGATAATTCCTGTACGTCACATTTACATGAAACTTTCCATTACGAAGAACATTCGATAGTAAAATGAGCCAAACGTTGTTTTGTAGCGTATTCTGAACCATTCTCCAATGTCTTAATTACCTGAAACAATACAAAATCATTTGTTAAAGTCTTAGTAAGGTTACAAACATGAAAACAACTGGACAAATCAATCACGTATTAACTCAGCGACGTTTTTTCCACTATAGACAATAAATTGCTGAAGTTAATAAGACGTCTTGTTTAGAAATTAAAGAACGATTGTTTGGAACGAAGATAGATACCCACAAATTAACCCATGAACGTAGGTAGAGCGTAGGTGCTCACGACATCCATCTAAGTATATACCAAAAAAGTCGTTGACCTACTCATTTGGACAGGTTAATAAAGAAACGCTAATAATGTTTAAGAATTAATAATAATTAGTCTGCGTCAGAAAGATTTGTTTTTTTATTGTACAAACTCATACAGATATATTACTAGAATATGACATCCAGATGATATCATATTCTTATAATGTATTCAGTATGTTATTTTATTTGATAAGTAGATCTTTGACAGTTTTTCCGGGTAGACAAAAGTCCGAAAATCTAACAACCAATCTTAGCACGCGGTATCGTGATTTGTATTACCCAGCAACTGGCTTCGTGGCGGAGGTCAGGTAGGCAGTTGCTCCATGTAAAATACTGGTATTCAGTTGCATGCCGTTAGACTGGAAATTGACCTCAACATAGTTGGGAAAAGTGAGTTTGTATGTTTTCGTATGTAACAGTGTCTGAGTCAGTGTCGCAATTAACCCATTCTTTCTAACGAAGATGCGAAAACCCTAATTCGTCCGGAAAATAGCCATTGTCTGAATTTGTCCGTAAAAGTCCGACTTACCCCTCCTTCCTAAAACACAGAACCTCCCATGAGGACGGGAAAAAATGGACGTTTCCTATTAAAAAATGGCCATCATCAGATGATAGCAATAATGGTATTTCCCGTGGGCAACAATAAAAACGTGCAAAGAATTGTTTCGTCGACAGAAATAACTATGGATATAAACTACAGATATCATCTAGCTACAATCAGATATCCGCCTGCCACGATGATGATTACCTGTGATTGATTGATTGGCTGCGGCGATGAAGCATGATTACACGTACCCATCCAATATCGTTAGCTCCGACGATCCATAGTGGAAGCCTGCAAGCTAACATCGATCTTGAGGCTATTAATATCAGCGGGATTGTCCGAAAGGGTTACTGCTACCCCGGAAAATGAAGGGCGAAGGAAGGAACATGGGTGGGTTTTAGTCAGTAAGAGTCTGACACTCCCTTCCGCTCCACCCAGAGCGGGAGGGGTCATTTGATGATTTCCCACCAGAAAAAAAAGGCTATCTATTAATATTTACCTTCTTTTTTTTTCTTTATTATTTAAGGACTTTTATAATTAAAATATTTATGCCATGAACATGAACAGACTCTTCGCATCATTATTATTTAAGACAGAATTATATGGAATATGCCGAAATCAAGTGGGTTCAACCTCAAGACCCTTTCAGGTCATTTCTATCAGACTCATATCGGACACAGTCCGTCAATCTATACTAATAGGTAATAAAGTTGAAGAGTTTGTTTGAACGCGCTAATCTCCCAAAATTACCTGTCCGATTTGAAAAAATCTTTTTGCATTGGATAGCCCAATTCTTGAGGAGGAGGAAGAAAGTCAAGGAAGGAAAAAGTCAGAAAAAATACTAAGCGAAAACCAGGTAACAGCGCGGAGATAGGACGCGGTGGTCGGGAGTCGAAATTTCATGCGGACGATGTCCTGAGCAGAAGCTAGTAAAGTGATTTATATTTAAGTCCTCCACAACACATTCCAAATGTTTACCTTTATCATAACAAGACTTGTGGATAGTGTAACCGACTTTATGGTATATAAGGAAAAAAGGAAAAATATGGGCAGATTTAATAATAAGGAAATATTTGCGATTGCTTTTACGTTTGGCAGACGAACAGGTGACGGTCGTATGGTAAGTTAGCACACTGGATGATGACGCTCTAGACCACTTTTTACGATACTGTGAGGGGAAGACCGGTTGACAAATTATTTTAGGTAAAACTAGAGGGAAAGTTCTATTTTTTAATTATGATTCCTTATAAAATCGATTCAGAAAGACGTCAGTACTCCTTTCTTTCCCTACGTCCAAGTGGTACAGACGACAACAAATCAAGCTATAATTTAGGCTTATATAGCATTATGTATAATTTAGGCTTTTCGTACAATGAGAAGTCAGCTTATACTATAAATAGCTTATATATCGTCATGCGTACAAATGTTTTATTTTAATTCCATGCCATCGATTTCATTGTTTCCATTTACTTTTTATTTTTCAGAATTATTCTTATTCTTATCGTCACTGACATCTAAGGTCACATTTACGCGTGCATTTGTGGCGAACCAAAATCTCATAAAAACTTTCAAGTTATTGATGGTGGGTAGTCCTTGAATATTACGCGTTTTGTCCCAACCAGGAAGTGAGTTCGCGATCGCGTGTCTCTATACATTACGAGTCATTGGTGCGTGTCTCGTGTAAGGCGTTCGACTGAAAAAATGTGTCTCTAGTTATCTATGCTGCCTTTTATCGGTTAATCGATAACTCTTTCATTGTATATTTTTTATTACAGAGTGACTTACAGATGATCTTTGATATTTTAGAAAATCTTTTTCAAACACTAAATCAAATATTTCAGGTAGTACCTTTATTTGACAAAAACCACAGTTTAACTATAAATTACCTTACATGTTATAGTTAAAATTGAACGAAAATTATGGAAGTCATGAAAATGGGCTAGAATTTCTAACAGATGAGTCTACTTTTGACCGATTTTTCAATCTTCGGATAACTTTTATATGAGGAATATAATTTTTGTTTGATAACTTTTGTATAGAAAATATGTCAAATCGAATGAAATCTTTATTGCTGAACACAGTACCTACATATAAATACATTGCAAGGTGTTGAGGTTGAGTCAATGCGCAGTTGACTATGTTATTCCAATGAAGGTATGAAAAATTGTAAACAATACGGGAAACTGCCGTATTTATTCATCAGATAAAAGTCATCAGACGATTGAAAAAAATAAAATAAGAAGACGAATCCCAATTACAAGAGAAAAAGTTGTTGATTATTCAATCAATGCCAACTAGTGCTGCCATCGCACTTCGAGTGAGAAAGTTTTCCGCACAGCGCCATCTATAAAAAAATTCACGAACTATCAAGGAAACGATTTTCCACCATGTTGTGAGTTTTAAGGCGGCGTGTGCTACGTTCCGTAGCGCGGCGTAGCCGCGTAGCTACGAACGCCTGTAAGCATTTCACAACTTTTGCGATAGGTGGCGTTGTCGTCGGAAACTCTTCTCCATTTGTTTTTTTTTGCTAGTTAATTGACACGTATTGATAAAAATGTTTTTTAAAAAATCCTCTATAAACAAATATATTAATAAGCATAGAAATATTTTTATCAGGAAACCTTGGAAGTTCGATGCCCTACTCTGCCTTATCTGAAGTGTAGTAGAATAACTAAAATTGTTTACTACTTATATTAGCAACTTCATTAATAATTTCACACGACTTATGTAGTTACATATCATTCGCACTATCGTGCAAACGTGAGAATTCTTCAAGCCAATCGAAGTTTTCTATTATTAACTATCTACTGTAGTATGTGATACTGCACTCAAGATCATTTCATTCATATTCACACGTAAAAACTGTAATCAAACCAAACAACGATTGTTTACTACACACGTGAGAGTAATGGGAGTCAAGGCGTAATGACCCGCAAGTGTGGAGGTTCACTAACAATAGGGTTCTTGCTCGAGTGCTTTGAAACCCTACCCATTGCTAATAGCCCGGGTAGGGGTGAAACGTCCCCAGTTTCACCCTCGGATGCATTAGAACGATGACATATTTCAGTTTGGAGCTATTATTTCGGTTGTTTCACTTAAAACCTTCACTTGAGACTGTTTATTCCACCAGAATTCGTATCTTCTTTTTTTTGGGTTGTTACGAAAATCGGTACCTTCGTAGAGCTCGTTGTTATCTTGGAATTCTAGTTACAATTTAATTAACGCATATTTACAAGGGAATTCATTGATAAACAAAATACCAAATATTTTTATGCCTAAGCTTATCATTATTATTTTTCCCACCAGAACTCTGCGATAGTGCTTAATTGAATTAGTTGCGACTGCATCCCTATCGGTTGGTGCCAGAACAATTAAAATGCAAATAGGCACACAATATGTGGGCACTAGGCAAGTACCTACTACTCTACTAACGTTAGCACTTGTATGTGTGACAAAAAGTATCGATTGCTCTGTGGCTACCCACAATCAGTGGGTTTCTAGTATTTCAACTGACTGGTATTCTGAAGATGTCCTAGACTAAGTTACAATCGTTTTACGGTAATTAAATGACAATATTTTTACTGCGGCGAGCTATTCTCATACATTAGCCCGCGCCATGAGAGAAGAAAGAGTTATCCCAAAAATCGGCGAAGACACCAATATCTTTGTAGCAAACATTTAACAAAATATTGTTGTTAATGTCGACGCTACATACCTACTTACCTAACCACACATAAGTCATATAAAATATAAATATTTTGTAATATATTGTGATTGTGACGATAACTAGCACGTGGCTCATTATATAATTTCTTGTCAATAATACACTCGTAGTCATTCCACCCATATTTGTTTAATTTATCAAGATCTCTAGTTTTAACGCTTCATTAAATAGAGGTTGAACAAAATTAGCAATGACATCGAGGTACCTACACATGTGGAAATCAAAGGAGGTGCAACGTTTAATTAAGAAATGCACTGAGACACGAAAGGGGGATAGTGCTAATGAGAAAGCTGGGTACATAGCCTTGGTGTTAGATTCGTCTTAAAGTGTTCTTTGAAGTCCTTGTGAAGAGCAGCTCTTTGAGTATAGTCTGAAGATGGCGACCTTACACCTTGACTTTAGTAATAAGGGAGGCTAGACTACGTACCTCTATTATGTGTTGGCCATGCTAAACAATATTCTGACGCGTTCAAAGATTAATTGCTTGCCTGTCTCAGGAGCATTATTAAATGACTAAATTTCCGCAGTTGTCTACAGCATAAGCAGAAAATAGAAGGTTTAAGTTTGCTTTATTGATGAAACTAAAGAAAACAAATATTTAAGAATAGCTGCAGTCTGCCTTCCGCGTCCGTCTTGAATAGTTTAAGATTGATCACAATTTTAAGCGTAGCCAAAACCTTCAAATATATTACAGTTTTAACACGAACATTCTACTTCGGATAGCCGCTGCCGACCGACCTTTTGCGGAGACAAATAGGAATTTATCTCGCATGATTGGTCAATACTGTGTGCGTTAAAAATTCCTAACGCGGGTCCCTCGTCGATGCCGGACGGAAAAGGGTCAAAATGGACGGTTGAAACTCCAACATCATAGTAATACTGATAAAAAGGAAGGTATTGCCAACAGTGAGGGATTGTGGCTGGAATGTCTTCATCATGGAATCAAAATGGAAGTCGTCTGTGAAAAACGTATCTTATCAGACCGTAAACTTCGACCTAGATCTCGACTAGATATAGAAATAGGGGATTTTGCGAATCACAATCACTTACATGGCAGATATTTTTGGCATCCGGAAGTTGTTATTAGCAGATAGAAAAGCGTTTTACATCCAAACTATTGTTGTAATCTCATGACCGCTTTTTTGACACCCACTTTTATTTAAAATCTTGGCCCCTTTTCTGTCGCTAATCATAATAGGTCTTATTCCAATTCATTAAGGGTCAGCTAAGCTTGTTTTTTTCTTCCATAAATTTCTATTAACCTTATTTATCATTATTAACTCCCCTTCTGGCCATATCATTTTTCACACAATCCATTCATTCTTTGCCACGCACAACACGTCTACCAACTAACAAGTACCTTCTAAATGCCTTCTAATGTTTCGCGTTAATGTTATTGTCAGTGTACACTTCTTTATCTCACTTGTGTAATCAGGTTCCCACGGCAGGAAACAAGAAAAGCAATCAGTATTCTTACATTGTAACATAACCCTGTTTTTCGTCCCCACTTCTACTAGAAGCTTTTATGTACTCAAACAAAGCTTTTTGTGAGTATCTACTTTATGTTGTATCGATTGGACTTTAGACCCCACGTGATTTTTTTTAAATAATAATAGGTACTGTCACCAACATGATTTAATTTGATAAATTAGGTAATGATGATGTTTTCTATCAATAAAATTATATTTTATTCGACAATATTCATCGGTTTCTTACTAAATTTCAACTATATCCGACGACCCTGGTAACTTGTCTCCTTTGGTGACCTTACCTAATATTAACATTCCTCTGCCTCACCCTTCAGGGAAAACAGGCGTTATTTTACGTGTTATTCGAATTGGAATTGGATTGTAACTTTCTGAATGGATATAAATTAAATTCCGAAATAAGAAGTATCCCATACTTCTTATTTCGGATAAGAATTTAATTAAGTATCTAGACTGACTCTTGACTCTTCGCGTGACCAGAGGGCTGGCCTATTTTTACTCAGAGAATCAGCATTGCCATCCAACTTTTGGGTACTTATCCCATTGACAACGATTCGGACGAATTTTTTGATGCCCAATGAGTTGCTGCCTTTTTGTTTCATTTTTTATTATATACTTGTATATTGTATATATAAATTTTAGTATTAGCTTGTAAATTGTGATTTTTGTGTCTTTGTGACTATTTTTTATTTGTCTCTATATATATTATGTAGTGTCTAGATTTAATTAAATTTTTACAAAACAAAATCATCACTAAGTATATTACTCAATTCGTAGATATTTTATAGTAATTTAATATAGGTATCAAAGTTGATTGTACATTCATATTTAATGGGTAAACGTTAATATCTTAGCGTGACTTTGGATACCTAATTGGACAAACCACGATTTTAGGCTGATTATCGCCAATTGCGAAATAAACATTTGGGTGGAATGTATTTACTATAATTGTGGAACCTTATAAACGTTAATATCGGTTTAGTATAAACCACAGACGTCATATTTCAGATAACTACTCAAATAGCGTGACTGAAGGACTCTTTAGACAAACCCTGAAAGTCTGAAGACCAAATTCAAAATGAAGAAAATTAATATTATTTTTGTTACGTTCTTTCAAAACTTTTCATTGCACTCTGATGTTGTTACTTTTTAAATGTCTTTTGTTTTAGATAATAATAAAGTACTACTACACATAAAATGGTTTACTGATTTTGAATAGGTACTGCTATTATATTACACAAAAAGTTGCAACAAGTGATCATAAGTTTTAGTGTGTTTTTCATCAAACGATCTTTTTAACTACAGTCTAAAGGTCGATTCAAACATATCAGTGAAGTCACAGTTCCGACACAGTACCGGCACAGTGCGAAATATTCTTTCATACATTTATGCATCCCACTTGTCAGTGTCAGTGACAACACAGTGCTCTCAGTGTCAGTGCCAACACCGGCAATCACGGACGTATTCGTTGACAACGATATGTTTTGTCGGATCACGGACGCCTTACCTTAGACATATTGCTAGTCTCTCTCTTGGAGATATAGCCTTCCTTCGACGAGTATCTTTCTTCAATAACTTCCTAGTTTCTGCAGAAGAGTATTGAAACAGCTATCTGACATTTTAAAATATTCAAAGTATTTCCTTTCATCTTTAACTAAATCTTTGTATAATATGTCATGAATTCTCATTATGTCTCTCTTAATTGCCATGCTTCATGCACCCATTTACAAGTTGTAGGTAGTAGGTTCGAACCCCGTCAGGCGCTTTACTTTGTGTAAATTATTACATCACTACTGCTATCAAAAGGGTGAAGGAAAACATCGTGAGGAAACCGACATTTCCTAGAACCAAAAATTCGAAGACATGTGACATCTACCAACCCGCATTGGGCACGCGTGGTAGATTACGGCCCACTCCCTCTCACCAAGAGGAGGCCTGGGTCCCAGCACTGGGAATATTATAAGCTGATTATGTTATGCATCCATTTCTTCTTTTTTCCTTGATGCTGCTCTTCTTCTTAGTTAAAACAATAGCTATCATTGCTAGCTCCGTAGTATTGAACAGAGCTATAGCAACAATCACGATACTTGACGGCTTACACGTTTTCACTGAAGCTCCGTGAACTGAGTACTGACATGTGTGAATTGAATCACTGACGCAACACTGTAGCACTGATACTGAACTGAGCGAACACGTTGACGGAACTGTGGCTTCACTGATATGTGTGAATCGACCTTTATAGTTACTAAGCTTGAAAAGAATCGTAATAATCTGTAATTCTTGATTAGATAATTCCCAGTTCTCAACTAGATGATACTGGTAGATTATCCAGTAATTGCATTTACGACACCCACTCATACCTAGAGAGGTTGATCCAGTTGCGACAATTAATTAATTACCTCACAGCAAATTATACCTTCCTCCGTATTGACCTGAGTCGTATTTTATTTACAACAAGCTTCTGCCCACGACTTCCTCCGCGTGTAATTTCCCTTTCTTCCGACCATCGCATCGCATCGCCCATCCGCGCTATTACTTCGTTACTATCGCTTAGCGTTCTTTCTGACATTCATTATTTTTGCGGCTCCTGAAGGTCCTAGCGTGATGTTAAATGCCTATAGACTTCCTCAAGAACTGGGCTATCAAATGCAAAAACAATTTTTCAAATCAGTTTAGTGTTCTAGAGATTGGCGCGTTCAAACAAAAAAACCAACCATACTTCAGCTTAGATAGAAGATAGTTTCTTCTGCCCATCGAAGAAAACCATAAACCTTGGTCCCTCTAATCTTTAATTTAATGCAAACATTGAAAGTTTTAATGTATATCCACATTTGCATAGACTGCCGACATGATATCTAAGGTAACCATTGATATAAGAAAGAGGTAACTGTTGGGCTGACATAGCGTGACCTAGGGCACCTGTTTATTCAAACTCTAGAAAATAACATTTAAAGTTTTGGTTATATTTTTCGCGTGCAGATTAATACGGGTATAGGTTCAGGTATTTATAGATCTTGCTGCTAAATGTTTTTTACCTGCTAATGTCTTATAACCGACAAAAAATTTCAACACCCGTGGGTGAATCATGTACTAATTATATGTAACGGTAACGGGTTATGTGACATTGTCCCTGCCACCCTGTATCAATGTGATCTCAATTCATAGGTATAGGACATTTAAACCGTACCGGGTACCGGTTTAAAAAAAAATTATTATGAATTAAACAAAACTAATTACTACGATGAATCCGCCATTCTACAAACTTTAACAAATGACACGAACAGCTATCAAAGAGATAAATAATCACATGATTGAAGTGACACCAAACAATGTTTCAAAGAAGTTAAAACAATGGCAATAAAAAATATGTAAAGAATCACTATTTCTTACGGCGACGCTAGTAATTTACTAGCAACTCAATCTGTAGCGCAAACAATACAATCCATATGGGAAATAAACTAAAGGTAATACAAACTATGAATTTGTAAAGGATACCTGACATGAAATAAAGGATAAAGATACCTGGGGCCTGGTTCACAATATCGGGACAAATACAAGAATATCTACATACAAGATAAATCATTAAATTCAAAAATAGGACAATTTGTATAAAATTAGCAGTTATATCACCAGAACATATCCCTAGGTAGTAAAACAGAGAATAAATATAAGAAAAACGATACCCAAAACTTAACTTTAAAACCGAAAGTGGACATAAAAAAACCAATCACAAATGATGACGGCCATTTTGACCTTCGGGTGTCGTAATCATTAGAGTCTAGCGGCTTCTTACATCACCACTAGAAATATTTACTAGCCACGTCAAGTTATGGGTCATCGGTGCACACACCTTCGCAATGTTTTCGTTTCGTTGGTACCTGATAATCTTATCTAAGTCGGATTTGGGTCCATTGCAGCCGCTGCTCTTTCGTAAACACGCACGTGCTGTAAATTTTCTTAATCTTAGAAGATTCTTGCTTCAATCTTATGTTTTGTTTGGATTAGTAGATTTATGGATAGGGATTACGAAGGTTTTAGAAGCCCCCCTAGTGGTTTTTCAAATAAAGCTGGCTGGTTTTTAGATGTGAAAACTATGTGGGTGATTTTATTTATTTTATTTTTCTCTGTGTTCTGTTAGTTTTGTCATGGTCTGGCGGTTTGAGTAATTAATGTGGCCTATCCAAAGGTCATTTCTTTGGTATTGTTCGTCGAATTGTTGCGCTCCTAGTTTTGAGTAGAGCTGCACGATTTGTGACAAATGCGTGCACTGACTGGACAGGTCTTCTCAATCTGTATGGTTCTTTTCTCAAATTTTAAAGACCATCTCAGACATCGGTCCGCATGGTCTTAATATGATTTGACCAAGATTATGTTTGGACTTTAAAAGAGACTGTGACCTCTGAGTTTCTTCTCAGACTAGTCAGATAGGAAACGCCGAACTCATCTAATTTTCAAATGACTGACGTGAAAAAAGTGTTTGTACAAACCTACTTACAAAATAAAATCATTTAACATTTAGAACTAGGTTTTGTTTATTTCTTATTTATATCTCATCGTATACTGCACCGGTTGACGTCATCACGTCAACGCCGGCTGTCGCTAAAAACCAGCGCTGGGGCTCTGTCTAGCATAGGGTCGTAGCATCCAACTTGTTCTTTTTTGTGTGTTTGTTCTTTCTCTGCGTCATGTTTACCGCAAACAAACGTATTTTCTCTTTCTTTATTTCTAAAGGGTTAGCCAACTTTATAACTTCCTGGAGCTACAAGTAGAGCTCCAGGAAGTTATAAGGTTGGCTAACCCTCAATCGTATCACATTCACCTTCATATTTATGGTATGGTTAGGTATGTTAGATTAAACAACATGGATATTCGTTTTATAGCCAAGGTTATCGCCGTCATTCGCAAGATGTTAAGGGATTATAATAAGAGATTTGTTAGTGACGAATCCGTTCAAAGTCTAAAGTGACTAATTGCATGCATTTTCTGGAATTTTCGTCGCGTCCTCGCTGATACGCATTAAAACGTAGTGTATGTAATTGAATACTCGTTGCGTAGTGTTATGTATGAAACCAGCGCGAGCGCACCGCTACACTAATTTGTATGCGACCTCACGCGTCGAGCGACACTGTCGGGGGCCAAATCTCTTACGTCGCTTCTGTATCTTTTATTTGCATGTTACTGTGTTGTACCTATATACTGCTCAATTATAGCTGTCAAATTAGTGCTGCGCTGTATTTCTTTAGATATGTTTCATATTTTTCTTCAGTCGAAAATCATTTCATAAATTAAAACAAACACAAGAAGGCTTTATTAGCTTCCGTGCTTGAATTGCTTTTACAAACGCAAACAACTTTATCAAAACATTTCCAAAGCAATAAAAGAGCAGCCAAGGAACGGATGCAATGGAAAAAGGAGTTGGAGTAAAATTAAGTAATTTATTTTTGTAGACCAGCTTTAATTGGTGGTTCCACCTAATTGGCGAACAACACGCAACGTCGCGACTAAATTGTACTAATCGTTACAATTATATTGATGTAATGGTTAAAATTCGCTCGTGGGCGACATTAACTGCCTTCATTTAAAACCGATTCAGGCTAAAACAAATGGAGTTTATCCTTAATTCCAAATAAAGAATGGCAAAATACTGCCGATACTGCTTCGAGCAATTTAAATGGTGTTTCTATAGCGTATTTTAAATGTAACAACAAATACCGATCTGTTTTATTTTTCGTTGAATCTAGAGAATCTCTGACCAAGTGTTATTGTCATTGAACTAGACAGCAGTAAGGTGTCCCTGTAGGTGGGATATGACGCGATGCTGTTGCCCCGAACTCGTCCGGCAATTTACCAATCACGAGGCAAGATGCCGCTAAATGTAATTGTCCTCTGATGTTGGAACAGGCATTAGCTAATCCCCCACGGTTGTCAGCTTCTAACTAAAACTGATGCCATGGGTTCATGGGATAGCAGATATTGATGAGCGGATGATGCAAATGCAACCAAGAAAGTGTGGGATCGTTGGCCTGATAGTAAATTAATAAAACTGTTGTAACTACTATAAATAGAAAGCGGCATTATTTAAATAAAGCTTTATAAGCAAAGGGCCATGACCAAATAGATTTCTGTCTGTAAGATACTACACGATGATAAATTATTTAGGGTTCAAACGTTCGAGATCTTGCTCACAACTTATAATAAATTTAATAAACGGTTAACTGAACGAGTTCACCCGTCACCCGCAGCTCCCATATTATCCTTTCAAAAGTGCTCTCATAAATCTGACATCGTAAAAATCCCTATACTATATCGAAGTTTATTTTCGACTAGAACGACGACGCAAAATCCAAAGTATATGATTAATACTCGGCTAAGTATTTGTATACTAATATCCTTTATATTGAATAGAAACTTGAGATGTTTGTATCTTGTAGCTGTTCAGAAAGTTGGTGGTGTATCTTCCAAGACGCTATTGTTCGGTTCACAGTTCATTAATCAGCGACATTGAGCAAAGTTTCAGGATGAGCTCAGCCGCGCCCTGCCCCGCCTTATTTTAACAAAAACATTTTTTGTTGTTATAAAATTCTCTTATTAATTTTAATGATCCATGGCCAGGGTAATGGTCAAATAAATGTTTTTATAAGAGTCAGTAATAAACGTGGTGAAACATCTAAACATAGAGGCAGTCAAAACTCAAGATGTGAAAAAAACGCAGCGGAGTCATGTTTGTCTCAATTTAAAACTTAAATGAAAGATGACCCCAATTAAATGCCTAAAGCAGATTTAATTTAAAAAGCTTGGTCATCAACAGCTGCTAGTCACAAGATGACTTATTCTTTTAATAGAACCCTTATGGAAGATAAACTACGTAAACATCTTGTAACTATCTCAAATATTTATTGTATCTTGATGAATTTGGGTCCTAAAACAATAAAATCAGAATAGGAGTCTGAGGTGGCAGAACTCCCATGTAAAATAAAAGTTGGATAACCTCAAGAATATAAAAATATAATACTCTTTCCCTCCATAAGAGAAGATCCTTTGAAGCTACGGATATGAAGCATTAGAATGGGGAAATAAATCTTCGTGATCGACTGCTCGCTGTCAACCAGAGGGTAATAAAGAAACTATATAAAACAGATACGACTAATAAGCTGTAGGTAAGTTAAATATTTAAATTAAAAACGATAATTTATTTAGATTAGTAGTTTAAGGCGAAAGCGTCAGGGTAACTCTCGATATTCAAATTGTCTTACGTTTTTTGCAATTTACAGGTCAATCAGGTTGTATATTGATCGGGAACTATATTTTCTATCACCAAAATTTATATTTGTCATCAAGTTGTATCACCTAATAAATAGATCTATCGCCACGAAATATTTTCGTTCTCAGATAAACAAAAATTGTTCCCAGGTATGAATTATCAAATTAATGTTAATATATGTGTAAAATAAGAGATCGATAACCAATAAAATTATATTGCATTACATGAATATAAACTTCGTTCTTATAATAACAGTTTTGTTACTTAAATAATAGCTCTGTGCTCAGAATGGTAGATCTGTCACCAAATAAATCGATTTTGTAAAAGGAAACAGTTAGGTTAGGTTAGGTTAGAGTATGACAAACAACGCACGAGCCGAGCAAGCGAAGCGAGCGTGCCGCGGCAGCGGCCGGCGATGTGCCAGAAGCGAATCGCTTTTGTAAAAGGAAACAGTTAAGTTAGGTTAGGTCACATTAATGATTTATTGGTGATCTCTTTAAATTAGTTTGCTTAAATACTTATTAGGACACACCTATTATAATACATACAAAAACATTTATTTGGTACTAGACCTTATATCTCAGGATTTTAGGTGATTTATTGTGGAACTGATTTTGCATTGTTTGGTGACTACATTTTGGTGACAGATCTACTATTTTGAGGACAAACCCTATTATTTAAGAAACACAAAACTAATTAAATTGGTGATAGCTTAAATGATACCCATATTGATCTAAATATGATTCGAGGCCGTAATAAATATTTATTTATAGAATTAGAATCATAAAAATCATCAATACATCTATATATTCATATCCCTATTGAATGACTATTTCATGAAATCATGACATTGGAGGCCAACGGAGTTGTATCGCTGACTCTAATGATCATAATTCTGTAAAGTCATATTTTGTTACGGTGGAATCATATTCCTGTCACTGACCTGCGAATTGCAAAAAACGTAAGTAAATTTGAATATCGCGAGCTACTCTGACGCTTTTGCCTTAAATAAATAATCTATTAAGTAAATAAATAATCGATTTTAATTTAAATACGGTATATTGTCGTTTAAATATTCGCATGTCGCATCCCCCTTAATGTATGGTCAAAGGCAAAAATAATAAACAGTATGATCCATTGAGATGGTTCAGTATGGACAAATCTACATAGTTTTACCCCTAACTGTAAGTAGACCACACACAATATACATAAGGATATAAGAATGAAGTGAATATGGGCGGTCTCCATTATCTCTGACTCAACTATGTATGAAAGACACTGACATAATGCTAAATTCCTCGCCGTTTATTAGGCGATAGACATTTGCCTACATTTGACCTAATTGTTCACTTAACTACCACCGCGTCATTACTTGCGGACAGCGCACGACTATGATTATTTAGAACATTGTTTCATTGCAAAATTGACTTTAAATATTAGTTCCAAAACTCATATAAACGACTTTGTTTAACTTCAAGAATTCCCTTCGTGTATACCGCTTAAATTCACGTATATAAGGGAGACTTTTGTGTGTCTAACAATAACTTTGAAAAACAAACCAGACCTAAAGGTTATGTGTTTGCACAACCCATTGTTATAATTTATCATTTATGAATGAGTTGCAATGCCCTGTTGAACTCTCGGGCCAGGTTCCTACAGACAATAGGCTGTGAGCTCAGCAAGTCAGCATAAAACAATAAGTCTTACGGCCATGCCGCTTGAGGGCAAAGACACTGCATTATCGCACTAACGAGAGTAAAGTGAGTTTAATTGTATTTATGGCATTACTTAACACAATAGACGCCGTCGCAAGGCGCCCTGTCCAGACCTACACTGATTTAATCAGTGGTTCGTGTTAGTTCTGACCGATAAACTACAGTTGTTGTTGTTTAAAATATAACTGAATTTGTAACTAAATTATAGGCAGATTAGTATAGGAAAGTTCAACGAGCCTCAATTATGAAAAACTAGGGTGCGAATTTAAACCAGTGTGATTGTGTTTCAAGATAATTAGGTATATTATATCGCAAAATAATACAAATCTAGTTTATGAAACAAATAAGAGACAGCTCATTAGAACCCGCGATCTAATCAGCCAGAAATAGTAAACATTAGAGATGATTACATTAGTGCAATAAAGCAACTATTTGCGAGGCATAGTAATTACAAACAATTGAAACGCGAGTGCGTACTCGTAGCCACGCAAGCCACGAGAAAATATTACTATTCCATCACAAACGAACTTTCATTGTTTTCAAAAACTCTGGGAAGCTCCGTGTGGAGTCGCTCCTCATTAGAATTTTTATGGCTTTTACTGCTGGTGTACCTTTCGTCTAGGCCTATTTAATTAAATTCTTTCACGTATAAACAAGAAAATGGAAACCTGCCAGTTAGTAATATTATCTTCACAAATGACGTGATTTAAAATTCTAAAGAATTAACAATGGAGCTATTTTATAGTTGAAAGAACTTCAAAAATAAATATAATCTACAAAGAAGCCATGCTGTTAATTTGCAAAATATCAACATGAAATTTTGTTTGAAAGCATTTAACCTATTGGCAGGTCCATTAATCAAATAGGCCCATATACGAAAACGCAAATCATTGTTCATCACTTAAGAGCACAGAAGCCTAACAAAAACGAAATACTTATTTTACTTTTAGTAGCTACTTTTATGAAAAAAATCGAACTATGGGTATGGGCTGAACTTTGATCACATCTTTTAACACGTTCAATGCCGATGACCCTCCTCGAGGGTTCACTTTAGCTCAAACGTAATGCCGGTGACGCTCCTGGAGGGTCCACTTGCAATATGTATGGCGGCATGGCGTATGAGCTCTATGATGGAGTCGAAAGTGTTAATAATCACGACATTGTTGATTTTGATTGGATGTAGATATTTCCAAAATGGCGTAACTTTCTAGGTAGGTAAATATTCACATTTCGCTCGAATATATCCAGCATAAAACATAAATTGGCATGAAGTCAACAGCAAAGAGCAATTGAAAAATTGACTTGTACCGAAACTTTATGTTAAATAAAGCCATGAAAGCAACAGCGCAAGCGGCTGCATGCAAGTTTGCATAAAATAAAGAATTAAACTACTAATAACAAAATGGGTCGTAAAGCTAGCTAATTAAAATTCAGTGATTACTAGTATAGCACGACATGAGACCTAGGCGCGACTGGTATCAGGCACGGGGCGAATTCTTCTTGGAACTTAGGAAGCGTCATGACGCCCTTCACACCCCGACCAAACCTCATACACAATTATCGTAACTGTCAACTATCGCAATCAATACTATTCAGCCTTAAAAGTTCTTTATTGAAACGAAGAACCTATGTATTAATTCAGCCATTCGTTCTTAGAAAACTTTACAAAGAACTCGGGAATAAACAACTAAAACTGAAAGTCTTTAGAACTTAAGAATTCTTCGAAAACTGCCACAATTGTAGTTTCAAACTACTCCGGAAAAATATGATTTACCTTAAACCTTTACACAATCAGATGATAAAGACAAATTCACATCCTTATCCTCCTATGCTGCAAAACAGAGGTCCAATAGGAAACAGCTAAATGAAATAATGGGAGCTCCAGATAAATGAAGTCAAGGCCTCGTGCACTGCATCAAGGGGATCCATGCGTATGTGTCAATTTATTGTAAGTATTCTTAGAAATGCCACCTACACCTGATCTATTTGTGGGAACTCTGGGCAACGGTCATCGTGCCGAATCGGTTTGCTGAACTTAAATACGAACAAAAAATATAACAGAGGGCAGAGACCCTTTTTTACGACATCGTGCTCAGCGTTCTAGATTGATTACTGAATTCTCATTCCAGTGTAATCCCTTTTGTGTTGGGGTTCTGCCTACCATATATTATGTACCTATGTAACTAGGTGCTCCTTCAATGTCAGTTTTCACAAAGGAAGGCGATGTGAAGCCTTCCTATAGAACTTTGAATAAATCATGTATGACCCTTGCCAAATCTATATTATGATTTCCTGTATTTTAGATGTCAAACTCGGTTACTTTAGCAATCCTCACACACCACTAGCCAAAACAAGTGGATTAAGAATCTAAAAATGAATAACAACCAAGAATTAACATACATATAATAATAATCTTGGTTGATAAGATTAAAATTAATGAAGAAACCGATCGCGATATGACAAAAATCTTTAATGCACCTAAATATGATAACAACTACGAATCACGTGTTGGTTTCAAATTCTGTTCCCCAACTTGATTCAATAAATCACTTGCCGTTTTAATTTAGCATGAGGCTCAATAAATCTTAATTAGTAAATATGTCACGCCAATGGTTAATAAATTAGGATGTATGGACGTATGGATGTATAGATGTAAGTCAAAGACCGATTGTGCAATGGCCGAGCCGATCATACATTATACCTTATACCAATAAATCATAATATTCTCGTAAACTAGGACTATTCTATTACGATGATAGTTGCTCATTCAGAACACTGAGCTATATAGTGGAATGTGGACGATTGTCCCAAGAAAGTGGATTGACGTTGATATGCTAACGCCTACGTAATGCCTGATTATCGTCAACGGGATGAAGAGTCTAATTTACAGGTTTATGAACACCAATTTGTAACTTCCTATCTCAAAATGCAAGTAGGTGTGCTTCTGAATTCTTGCTTATGAAATCTAGCCTCAAAAATATAGGTACTCATGCGAAGTATGAAAGCATAACACACATATAACATAGCGACACGCCTATATTCCCCGAAGGGTAAGACAGAGGTGTATCTATAATGCACCCACATTTCACCAGTCTCGTGTAATGGGGGGCGAGCTTATTGCCATGAACCGGACACAAATCCAATCGTATTAGGTAAGTTTCTTTTTCTTAATTTACAAATGGCTCTTCCGACGATCCTCATCAAATCATAATTTAAAAATCCCATGTTTTCTTGTGACCAAAAAACAATATATGATTTTAAAATGAAAACCCAACAAAAAGTCTTTATCTCTTTTACCAGCGCTAACAATAAAATGATTGTAGATTATAAATCATGACGAATTGGCCAACTATATTTAGCCTTTAGACATCTTTTTATATGGATGACATAATAACTATAATATAACTATCATCATCTATGACGGCGTTATAGAAGACGTTTAAATAAATTCACGAAATAGCAAAAATATTTTCCCGTACCGGGAATCGAACCCGAGCCTCCTGGGTGAAAGCCAGGTATCCTAGCCACTAGACCATACGGGAGATGAAGTAATGTCTGAAAAGTACGCATTAGTTACAACGGTTACATGCATCTGCTTATTTAATTATCTATTATTTAATTAATGATATTCTTGTCGGACATAGGTAAGTGAAAACAACACGCCATAAATCATTAAATGATTGGCGTTTCAATGTGAAAGTATTAAAAGTAAACGTATTCGCTCAACAACAAAAGGATGAAACCCATGTTTATTAATTTTTACTATTAAGGTAGCAAGTACTAATACAAACATGACATGTGTACATTGTTCGAAGTCACGGGGCTTCCGGTAATTATCTAGATACATTTATAGAATCACTAAATGGATCTGCGTATCATTCAGATGTCTCGATAGGGAATGATTAATCTTCTGTATAATTCATGTTAATTACCTTTATTGATATAGTTGAAGACAATAGCCCACATTGTCCAAGTATCAATGATTTTGAATGACCTACATCTATGTCTTCTATACACGAACCGTAAGATAAACAACCTATTGACTTTCACACTCCTTAGGGATTCAAATGCTCAATTCATTAAGTGCATCGTTCAGCACTTAACGATTGCATGTTGGGCTCAAACATTACAATGGAAAGCTACATCGACTGCGTACATCAAATACATCTAAAATTTTAGCTGTTTTCCTCAGGGCGTTATCTTGTGTCTTCTACTGTTAAGCTTAATAGGATCACATCTTGTGTAGCTATTTTATTGTTTTTTTTTTTTGTTTTTTTTTTTGGTTTTTGATTTTTTTTTTTTTTTTCGGAGGCAAGCTTTTGTTTCAGTATGACAAGAGATAGGTTAATCATTTTATTAATTATAATAGTTACTTGGCTCTACAATGTATCTATTTCGCGAATGATTCATGGTAATGTGGCAGGTGGATGTATCTGTCATTAATGCACATAGCAATGTACTACACTAGTAATCGTACTCGTAGATTTTAACCTTAAATTCAGTAGTCACTAAACCATTAATTCAAAAGTTTTATTCATACAAATTGATATATGTAAGTTGCCAACGAAACTTGTTTTAATACGAGGAAGGCAATATAAATAATTTGTAATGTCCCTAATCTGAGTTAACTTACAAAACAACTACTTAAATAAAATATGATTGAAAAATACTTGTTCTAAATTGATTTTTGAATGCAAATCGTTTTAAGACGTGCTCATCTATCTATTTATTCGTAAGTTGTTGATTGGTATTTATATTGTTATGAGAAAGCCACAACACCTTTTTTCGTAAATCCCTACTTAATGTTAGCTTAGTAAAAAACACGAAAAAAAAACTACTAAAAGAAACATGATTGATAAACACTTCACCCAAATTGAATTTTGAACGCAAATCGTTTAGACGTTTTCGATCTATTTATTTGCTCATCAAACGATTAGTGTATGTTAATTTGTCTTCTATAAAAACTTAAGCAGGGGATTACCAAACCGACCATTTATCAAGTTCTGTGTGACGGAGGCTGCGAAATCGTTTAAACATGTTACATTTCGAAAGATCTGGAAATCTCTGACTGCTAATTGTATTAGCTTTGTCTCGTGACCACAATATGCATTTAGTTCGACTGTGCTTATTATTGGTGTTTGTAAATTTATTGCAACTGGTTTTGCTTTTTATATTAGTAAACGATTACCGTAGTTTAAAGTTTTCATGCTAATTAATTTCATAAGTTAGTCCAAAGTTTTATAATTGAATTTTAAAATTAAAACTCATAAAATTTTCCTAATTCATTGTATCAATTATTTTTATCGTCATTTTACAACCGATTGTTCCATAAACAATATATATATATATATACACTTCAGTTGCTATTGTTTGCAATGTAGGAGAATTTGAGATGATAAGTGACGAGCAATCAAGACCCTCGTATTTTGAACAAAATCCGGACCCCAACAATTTGATAGGGGGCCGTCCAGTCAAAGAACTCTGACCAAAAAGCCGTAGTAGCAATTCATGAATGCTCTTTTCAACTAGCAAGTAGTACTTATGTGGAGTAAAAAAGGTAGCCGGGATTTTATACGGAATGATTTTTTTCAACTCGTTTCAAGTTCCTCCTTGTGAGTGATCCATTGTCTTCGCGGAACTGCGCATCCTTTAGAAGTGGAACGTTGCTTGTGCAGAAAAAAAATTGCATTTATTCTAGTGTTTGTTTACCTGTGTTATGTTTGTCCGCAAGTTTGCTGCCAGCGTCTACGTTCTCTTTGACATCCGCCATTGTGACTTCACAGACACCGACACCTGTAATTTTATAGATAGCCTTATGTAGGAGATATTTTAGGTTCCCATTGTTATCTAGGGTGCGTTAATTAAGAGCGTTCTGCATAATTATTGTATCCGTTATCATACGCTTAATTTGTGTTACCCAATACGTGTAAGCACTATGAAATGCGTACACGCACATAAATATACCTAATGTGAACAAACATATATGAATATTTTGTCATCCTTATTACCCTTACACAAAGTGTAGGTATTTTTTATTCATAAAAATACTACGCCACTTCATTGCGTTTACATTCTTCCTTGAAACTTTTAATATAACGATAAATTTCAGGTGCTTAATGAACATTTACCTACCTACACTGTAATAAAGAGACAATCACCAACTGGTTTCCATATCAGTGTTAATTGAGTTTGCGATAATAGTCGTAAAATACTTTGTATAATCTACACACACATAATGTAGCTATGTGTCTACCTCGTACATTATATACAGAGATAAATGGCTGTCAGAGTGACGAGGGGATAGGTGTAAACAGTTCCACCGGCACAAAATAATAGCCGGCAATCATAGCTCATGAATTTGTCTCTCAAAAACAAATAAATTTACATAATAAATAGAGCAATGGCCTAAAATTTTCATCAACTTCAAAAGTTTTTGGCAAAGACGCCAATTTAAAATTTTCTTTATTTAGAAAATATTTTTAAGAAAACTGTATGTTTCTTACTTGATAAGATGTTGTGTACACCGCCACTCTCGTCAAGTTATCACTGCGCAATCTGTCACACACACAACGTAAACACTGCGGAGGCACGGGGCGTGGGTCTCGCTCGCCTTCGAGATAAACACTGAACACTGCCTTACTTTGTGGAGCTGAGGAGCGAGCCCGGAGCAGGGATGCCATACTTAAAAAAATAAAATCCGAACAAAACTCTATTGAGTCCCAAATCTTTGTTGTAGTTTGTGTTGATAGCATATTAATGGTAAATTAGGTTTCAATTGATCTATGTCATTCTGAATAATCGCGTAGGTACTTTACTACACCCACGGTTAACTCACGAAACTATATACTGGATTAGTACCTATACTTACCTACTTTGTCAATGTAAACCTTCATAATTCCAAGGTCGATGATGTAACTCATTGTCACTAAGTGGATTATTAAATTAGGTACCCGAACGAGGTAAAATTATACTTAAGTTTATAATAGCTAGGTAGATTTTCTATAATTTGCTTAGCTGGACTTCGTTTTGTCCATCATAGGCATTTCAATTTTCATAACTTTACCTTGTAAATCGGCAGTAGTTGAAGGCTGGCCACACCATGTTACAGCTTCGCACTCTACAAATGCCGAATGTATCCGAACGCCCACCGATAAGAGCCGAACGCTTGTATTGATGCCGGGAAAACATTTTCCGCGCCATTTTCTCTGGCGCGAGTGCGAGGGAGTATTTTGGCAAACAAAGTCGATAGGTGCCCCTGGTTTTAAATGGGTACCCGTCGGTAAGGAACAAAGGCGTATAAATCATTACATATTGATTATATTATAGTAAAAATTTTGATGGATGCTGGTGATGGCGCCAAACAAGCAACCGAATTCTAGGCCGAGTCCATTTACATAGATTGCTATCGACACGCTAAGAAGAAGTAAGAATTTTCATAAATTGCGCAAAGTTGGTAATTTTCCCAACGTTTCGAAGAGAGGCCTGTGTCTCAGAAGTGGGGACATTATAGGCTGATTAATATTTTGCGGAATGTTGGTAATATTTCAATTTTTTTTTCAAGGCAATTTTGTTATTCGTCTATATAACTAGTGCCTTCAGATAAAACGGACCCATCAACGCTTACTGCTTATAATTTATTTGTAAGGCAGGGGGGTCCGTTTTATCTGCAGGCGACTGTACTAAGAGGAGAATGTAGGGCTCTCTTTGTTCTGCTTAGTTCCATAATCTACAAAATATGTAGATTATGGAACTAAGCAGAACAAAGAGAGCCCTACATTGCTTATATAACTTGATGATCATGATAACTTTGTTAGTTCAGGAGTTATAGGGGCCTAACTTAAAATGCGCTTACTTCGGAAACTTCGTACAAAAATAACGAAATAATAAGTAAACATGTAAAATATCAAAAATAAAATCATAACAATTATCTATTATTACGGAACCATTTGTGCGCGAGTCCGACTCGCACTTGGCCGGTTTTTTAATATTCATTTACTCGTATCCGATCACGGTTGTAGTGATTATGTTATTTTTCGGGTCGAATCAAATGTTCAGTAACGAAGTTAAGGAAAGTAATGCCTTTGTGAGGATTATGCAAACGAACACATGAACATAATATCACGCCTGTTTGCCCCGAAGGGTTTGACAGAGGTGTAACTAACGCAAACGAAATCCAATTTATACTTAGTAGTTGCTGTATAAACTTCTTAAGCTCGTACTGTAAACTGCCTTGCACTCTCTCCCCAGTAGTTACTAATTCGTCTTGCTACTAGTTCTATGACCTCGACGATAATTAATTATTTCTCTATTGACTCTTTGTATGTGCTTATCAATACTCTGATGAATCCAGTTTTAGTAATATTTTGATAGAGTACATTTTCGTGCTCTACTTAGAGCCGATTTTTCAATCGTCAGACAACTTTTATCTGAGGAATAAAAATGGTAGTTTGACAGCTTTAAGGCTGATTTTCCCATCGCCAGTTAACTTTTATTCGAGGAATAAAATTGACTTTTGACAGTTTTTGTATGAAATAAATGTCAAAATTTCAAAACTATTCCTCGAATATAGTCATCCGGTCATCAGATGATTGAAAAATCAGCCCTTATTATAGAAAATGTGTAAAACCGCCATTTTTTTTTCACATAAAATTTATTTGACTATTGAAAAATCAGCCCTTACCTAAGTACTACAGTTGGAGTAAAAGTTATTTCAACCCTTTACCTCTGAAAATATTTGTGTAAACTGATATTACTATTGAGTTAATGAATAAGTACCAGTGTTACATCGATTATGTTACATAGGAAAAAACGTGCTGAAATCACTGATCCACTAGATTTTTGTGAAGCTTAAACTACCAAATATAGGTTCAGTAGAAGTTCTAGCTGGTACATAACATCGCTAGATGAAGCATGTCTTTAAAATAAGATCTATTATGTAACTAGACGACCCGTCAACCCGCACTGGGCCCGCGTGGAGGTTTATGGCCCACTCTCTCTCACAGAAAGGAGGCCTGTGTCCCAGCAGTGGGAACATTATAGGCTGATTATAAGCAACTAGACTATATTTTCTAACTTTAAATTGTATTTAAGACAAATCTCAAGAAAATGATGAGCATTCTATGTATAAAGGTAGGTAGGTATAGATCGACGGTGGACGCCATCATGCGCGTGAGAGCCCTCACGACGGGGGACGCGGTGTCCCGGGGTGGGGTCGTCGTGGCGGTGTCACTCGACATCGCCAACGCGTTCAACACCCTGCCCTGGAGCTGCATTGTGGAGGCACTCCGGTATCACCGAGTGCCGCCCTACCTCCGTCGAATAGTCGAGGCGTACCTGACGGACAGAGCCGTCAGCTACCCCGGTCACGATGGGGACTGGAACCGGCGAGAGATGTCGTGCGGTGTCCCGCAGGGATCGGTTGTGGGGCCGTTCCTGTGGGACATCGGCTACGACTGGGTGCTGCGGGCCGACCTCCCTGATGGCGTCAGCGTGGTTTGCTACGCTGACGACACGCTGGTCCTGGCGCAGGGGAGGTCGCATCAGGCGGCGGCCGACGCGATGACACGCGGGGTTGCGATAGTCGTGGAGAGGATCCGGCAGTTGGGTCTCGAGGTGGCATTGCACAAGTCCGAGGCCATGACGTTTCATGGGCCCCGGAACGCGCCACCACCGGGATCCCAACTAACGGCAGGAGGGGTTCACATCGGCATCGAGACGACGATGAAGTACCTGGGTCTCGTCCTCGACAGCCGGTGGAACTTCGTCGAGCACTTCCGACGTTTGGCCCCCAAACTGGAACGGGCTGGGGCCGCCTTCAAGCGGCTCTTGCCCAACCTGGGGGGGCCAAACGCCTCCTGCCGGAGGCTTTACGCGGGGGTCGTGCGGTCCATGGCCATATACGGGGCCCCGGTGTGGGCGCGTTCACTGCGGCGGCGAGCCGCCCACTACCTGAACGCGCCCCAGAAGGTGGTAGCCGTAAGGCTAATCCGGGGCTACCGCACGATCTCGCGCGAGGCGGCAAGCCTCCTTGCCGGACTGCCGCCATGGGATCTGGAGGCGATAGTCCTCGCGCGCCTTTATGAGTGGCGCGCGGAGGCACTACGCCGGGGGGAAAGTCCGCTCCCGCGGCAAATTGCTGCGGAGCGGACGGACCTCCGGCTCGATCTCATGGCGACATGGAAAGAGCGACTGTCGCAACCCAGCGCAGGGCACGCCGCGATAGCGGCGATAAGACCCCTCTTTGAGGAGTGGCTAGAGAGGCGCCACGGCGCCCTCACCTACCGCCTGACGCAGGTCCTCACCGGACACGGAAGTTTCGGGAGGTTCCTGCACATGATCAGGCGGGAGGAAACGCCCGGGTGTCACCATTGCCAGGATCGCCCAGAGGACACGGTGGAGCACACGGTGGAGGTCTGCCCCGCTTGGGCGGAGCACCGCCGTGTCCTCGTGGAGGCGATCGGCAGCGGCGGCGGCCTCTCGCGCCCGGACCTGGTGCAAGCCATGGTCCGGAGCGAGAGGGAGTGGGAGGCAGTCGCCTCCTTCTGCGAAGCAGTCATGCTAGCGAAGGAGGTGGCGGGACGGATGAGGGAGAGAGCCTCCCGTCCCAGCCGCCGCGGGAGACGCCCCGGGCGTCGGGAGTCAAGTGAAGACTACCGGCCACCGTAGGCGCGGGCCTGCGGGCGGAGAGCAATGGGTAGCTCACCGCCCGATCAGGACCAGGCCCGTGCCGGACGGCGCGTAAGTGTTCCACGCGCGCCTCAAAGAGATGTCAGCATAACGAGGGGCCCCTCAGGGCCGAAGCCTGCCGGGGCAGCGGGATTGTCCGAAAGGGTTACCGCTACCCCGGAACATAAAGGGCGAAGGAAGGAACATGGGTGGGTTTTAGTCAGTAAGAGTCTGACACTCCCTTCCGCTCCACCCAGAGCGGGAGGAGTCATTTGATGATTTCCCATCCCAAAAAAAAAAAAAAAAAAAAGGTAGGTATAGATCTCTTGTAGGTTTTTGCAAAACTTTATCCTCGTATCCAGGGCGTTTAAGCCTTTTATTTTCTCATCTTATCTTACTTCTCTAATTATTTTATTTTACGATAAAAAATATTTCTTTTTATGTTTTTTTCTTTGTGAAGGAAAAGTTACTAGTGTTGCTTTTTCTATTTAGGACAACCATGAAAAGTAATCTAGTGATTTTCATTCCGCTGTAGAATGGTCTCTAATACTGGTATTCAGCTGCATTTCTATCTCAGGTTAGAATGGAAGCCGACCCGAACATAGTTGAGAAAAGGCTAGGCAGATGATGTAGAATAATGTCTAAAGAGTCTTCTTGGTGGAAATCTTTGAATAAGTAGCAGTTTGAAAGGCACCTTCTCAGTAGGTTCGATGGCCAAGATATTACCCGCTTCTCTAGCTTTTAATTTGGGTAACGGGGTCTAACAAAAATAGAGTAAAATGTTATTTCAAATATCAAATGTTTCGAAGTTATTTACCTGTCTATTTTATTTATCATGATTTTATTTCATCTAATATCAAACGATACAATGAACTAATTGAAGATAACACCATACTGAACTTTTAATAGTTTATTATAAAATTATTTACGGCTTTATGTATTTTTGTCATTATAAACGTACTTATTAAATAATAATAAATTTAAAACACGTACAACGTGTGTTTACAGTATTTAATTTAATCTTACTTTAGTATGTACAGTCATAGGTAGAAAGTTGTACAAAACGATTGTGCATAGATGTTATATTCGTATAAAAAAGGGGTAGTCCGTATCTAAGATGGCGTATACGGGGTGTCGATGTCACCGAGGTTGGGGCAAGGGCGCGGCGGGCGACGGCGGCGCAGGCATGCGCTCGCGCAGGCGACGTCCGCCGAGCGGGCGCCGGTGCAGGCTCCGGCCACTTAGCCCTCCGCAGGTGCTTCTCCTTCTCCCTCTGCCGGCGCCTCCGCCTTCGCACCCTTAGGCTTAGGTCCCTGCCACCCATCGCACATTTTTCGGAGGAACGCTGAAAACATAGAACGACAACATTAGAAAATCATAAGAGATGTTTGGCACTTGTTATTTGCAGATGTATATGGGTTATAAATATTATGAAAAGTCGAAAATGATGAAGTCAACATTGATAGAATTGTATACATATTGGTTATCTAAGAAACAGTTATATATTAAATAGTATCTCAAGCAGTTAAACTGATAAGTAGTAATAACAATAGAAATATAGAAGAGCTGTAAAATTATAAAGCCTTAGATCAACTGTTAGAAGAAACGGAGCACAGTGATAGCTACAGTGTGTACGGCGGTCCACTTACGATCTTATAACTAAAGATATGACGTGATGTGTTGCCTCTACGCCATAACCTTCTTCAGGAATGCTGTAAACGGAAAATCGGTAAGACAAGGGGGGCACACACAAAAACCAGGAAATATACCCTCATGCTTCGTACACTTGGGTTAGGAAATGACAACAAAAGGATCTACTGAATTCTTACTTGCTTTTAAAAATAAAGTTTTAGCATTTAAACACGAGGTTCATACTTTTGGAAAAGGCCAATTAATGATTGATTGACTCATGCAGTAAAATGGTAATATGCTTATCTAAGGAATTCAGGGGTGAATCTGTGCACTTTCTGGGCTACTTGTACAACATACGGTATGTAATTTAGATACTTTTGGAAGGATTCAAACTTTTCAAATGTAACACAAATTATGTCTTTTATATACTGGGTTTCTACCACATTAAATACCATGATCATATTCTTCTAAAAATGTAAACATATATGTAATTTGATATTTTACAGAACAAACGAAGAGGAGATACTTACGTGCATAGGGGATCATGCCATCGTCATCCTCAGTGTCCATGCAGTCCTTTGTGACTTCGGCGACTTCATTATCATCCAGTTTCTCACCTAAGAATTCCAAAATTCAGTATCAGTATTTGGAAACAAGCATTCATTATTTAACATTCTCTACTAAAAGGATTTTTCAAGGAAAATCTCGTATGGTAGCTACAAATACGGGTTCCGTTGCGTAGAAACAAAATCTAAATCAGCTGAGTCACAGAAATCATTATTTCGAAACGACGATCATGATGGCTTCTAGCCAAGTGATTTCAGTTCACGTCCAACTGGAAATGAAGTCGATGCCAATTTGTCTTATTGACATGTTTAAGCCTCAGAAAAAATAAAAATAGCTTGGCTAATAAAAATAAACAACATGTACGTTTGTGATTCATATAAGTAGCTTCATATTAACATACACAAATTAAGTAGTTTTTTCGTACAGATGTGGTTTGATAATATTCACAAGACTTGGACACTTATTATAATATATATATTCTTACCTAACGCAAGGAGAGTGTGTGTAAGCTCAGCGCCAAGCATCAGACCGTTCTCGTTCTTGTCGTACAGTTTCAGACATTCCAAGAAGTCCTCGTACTGTCCCTGGTCTTTGTCTTTCTTTGCTTGGCTGTAGATGGGAAGGAACTCTTCAACCTGAAACAACATAACAGATTTCTCAGTCACTACATTGATTACTTCAACAGGCTTTAGTGGTCAACATTTTTTCTTATTTTTAGCGAGTAACATCATCTAGTCACCACCAATTCTTATTTTTATTAACATGTTTACGGTCGTTTACTGCAGTAACTGATTCTCAGTGAACTGTAGCTTAATTTTAACTAAAAGCTACTAGTTTTGCTGCAGATCCTAAATATATTTGTAGTTCTTTCCTTTGTTTAGATAATTATCATCACTTCGATTACTACTTACGGTGAGCGTTTTCTCGCCCTTCTTCTTGGTACCACCGAGTTTCTCGATGGTGGCCAATGTGGGGTTGGAGTTGAGTGCCCTCAGGACATCTCCAAGGTTGAAGGCGTCGATCTTGCCGGCGCCCTCGAAGTCGTAGATGGAGAAGGCGAAGGATGCCCCTGTACAACAAATACAGTCATAAGTCAAGGCTATAAACCACTAGTACTTCTTTTAAAACTACTTAGTACCTTTAGTGAAACATTTTTGTTTTCAATACGGTGTAAAATCATAGGAGTCATAGCTAGACCTAAGTCATTGTTTCACAAATTCATGCATTATGTGTTAAATGCTCCTTCTTTGCCACTCGGTAACATTGTAAGTTTAGCATCCTTTCTTTGTTTATGTAGATTTAATTAAGTGAATGTTTATTTCATTTTGAATATGTAAGGATCATAGCCGGTGGCATTCTGTAGTTTCTGCTACCCCCATTCCAATCAGTCCTTCTTTTTTAATCAATAGTTAAAAAAATGTTTATTTAATTGTCCATTGTTCCGCAGCCTGTTAATTAATTTGAAGTTCTATGATTTCAAATAATGTTGCGGATCCATTTAAAATTCATACGGGTTCTGGAAAATACTATTTTTTAAGTCAGGTAACGCGCGGAATGGGGCGTGGGCGGACATTCTTCGCTCAGAATAATACTTTTCCACGATACGTTTCAATATATTCGGTGTGAACTCCTGAGTCACGATCTAATTATAGCCCGATTGAAACAGTAACCGACTGAAGAGTTCCGTCACAAAACGATTTGTATTCTTTTTCAAATATTCCGATATAAAATTTTATTTAAAAAAAAATATTTATTGTATTTTCGAAACAGCTTCAATTGGATTCCGATTATTAAAAATAATAAGGTTATTTTTTCAATTAAATTATTCCAGTAATATCATGAGAATTTTCTCGAAGATTTATTAGATTGCTCTTCATTACTCGGCGCATGCGTAAAGTGCATAAGGATCAGCTGATTCAAGATCATTTACCGACCTTGATAATGACAGCTGATTTATCGTTGCAAATGTAAATGCAGTGACAGATATCCGTTGCATAAAATATACATAGTCCATGTTCGTAGATTGTGATTCCCACGCTAAAACATACGTAGCACGCCTGCAGTGAAATCTGAGCGGAGTTTCTCTGTTTGGGCGGGCGGCGATTCGGGATCACGTGACGCACGAGTTTAATTTTGGAACGCAGCGCGCGCAGCATGGCCGTGCCACTGGCGCTGCCGCCCGGCATCTCTTAGTAACGCGCACCTTTTATGAGAAACGATGCTAAACTTAGATGTTATGATCCTCACTCCCGTTTCATTTATGCAATGTTCGTATCTTTACGTAAATGTTAAATATGCTAACCCAATCATCTTCGTTGAAGAGTATTTTTTTATGTTTGACAAAGACAACTTAAATTAATCCTGTTATCAATGTTAGTTGCCCCTACAGGTGCACACCACAACATCCAGGCACATCTGATTCAGCTTGTGTCTCCTCAGTTAAGGTTCTTAATCGTTAGATAAACAATATGACATGTAATAAAAGGTACTTACTTTCAACGTCGTTCTTGCTGAGGTCGCTCTGAAAATTACCAAAAACATTTCGTTATTTCCTTGTATGTAACAGTTGCCATGCATAGTGTACTGGTATTAGTTGGTGTGTATTCACAGCTTTGCAGCTCGGTGTGTGTAGAAGCATTCGGATTATACGATACCATCTTCTTTCACTGGTTTATAAGCACAACACTGATTTATATGAAGGATGGTGAAGTGAACACATCCGAGTCGCTCGCGAGCATCCGGTCAGCGGAATAACTTGCACGAGGAAAAAACGCGTTTGCTTTTACGTATTGCTTTTTGTATTTATCACTTGCCAAGCTAACAGTCCATTTTCTCACTTAACACCTTGCCACATTTTCACTGACGTCAGTGACTCACCATTTTGTGTGGTGTTAGTAGGTTCCCTCCCGGTCTTCACTGGCAGACGTTCAGACAAGAAGTGGGGCTCGGTAACTTTTCGCGGGACTGTTTTAACTGGCTTAGATGGCGCACCCGTCTGGATATTTGAGATTTAGCCCAGGAATCCGCGACCGTTCTATTTTCGGCAGAGTCGGTCCGTTTCCATAGCGTCTTCGGACACACACTACTCCTACAAGTGTAAAAGAGATGAAAAGATTTTCCACCTGCGCTGTGTGTGGACGTGCTAACGCCAATTGTAATGTTAAATCTACATTTATGCTAAACTATTTCGATCAGATCTTTGCGGCATAGGTACGTTCTGTGGAATGAAGGTGTTTAAAATATGCTTGAAGTCAACAGATGGAGATTTATTCATTGTTCTTGTCAATATAATAGGTAATATGATATAATTCCCAATAAAATTTACGTAGCTTTAAGAACGAGACTTCATAAAAAAATAAACATTATAATGCAGTCACATAAGCCTTTATTGACATGAAATAAACCAAATAGGAATAAACATATAAAACTTGGCGGATTTTTCCGGTTGGACAATCAGTACTCGCCGCATTCGTCAGGTTTTACGTCGAATGTATAGTCCTTCCAACGTGAGGAATGCACGAGTGCTTCGTTGACCGTGTTGAACTTCCATACAACTGAACGATTGGGTGAGGGTGACCGTAGAAAACGTTGATCTAAAAGACTGACAGCTCGACGTCTTACATCCGGAGATAAAGGACATAGACCGCGAGCAACAAACGGAATTCGATTCTCCTGTAAATAATAAAGATTACGAATCGGCGATGAATAAAACTTTAAATTATACTAATGAAGACAAAGATCAAATAAGTTTAATAATAATAATTTGTAACGCTAATAAATGTTCCCTACAAAAGATCCAGGACCAAGGTGATATCCCCACATGTTTACCTGACACTAGGTTCGGGTGGTGAGTTGGTGACACATTGACACAAGCGTGCTTATGATGTTTTATTAATAATATAAATAATAATCGAGTTACTATAGATAGGAAACAGTGGACAGTGGTAGAAGAACCAGAGTTCAGATTAACGGTCTTATTGTTTTATTTAATTCGATATTATAGTAGACTTCTAAAAAACATCGCGCGTATCGCTAAATGGTAATGTGTAGGTAGATGACACTTTGATCTGGTGACTCATCAATAAAGTCAGTTTATTCTCGCACCTTGCGTCTCCCAGGTGTCCTACGCCGCCACCATCCTCGGAGACAAGCCAAGAGCCTGGCGCCTTGAGAGCGACACTTGCTCACCAATGAGGTTTTCTTTGACCCACTTGGGTCTCCAGACACCCCGGATGTTGCTGCTAGCTCCTTTATTTTTGGCTGAACAAATTAAAAAGATGAAAAATAATACCTACAGAAATTAATACTGTTGTATTTTTGTGTGGCATTATATATTACTTACACAAATACGAGGTTCTGGATCAATACGAGTTGTTAAGTCTTCATCGGAAGTGTTTGCTGTCATTAACTCAACTTCTTGAAGAGTCATGCCTTTTGGATCTTCTAAAATTGGATCGACCTCATCTTCAGAGTTTTGATCATAATCACCTAGATTGAGGACAGTAATAATTTGATTCATTTCAAGGAAGATAAATATTATATCACTATCAAGAAAATTAACTCACGATTCATAGTAAGATAAGCATTTTCATACCGGGCGACATCAAGGCTCTCAACCAATTTTTCAGGGATTTCATCACAAAGCTAATGACATTCAAAAACATTAGGTACTGTTGGAGGCTGTAGGATGTTAGGTACTGTTTGATCATTAAAAGTAACATTAATGGAAATGATTATACTCGACTTGTTAGAAAACTAGCGAATACTTACAAGAAGAACTTTTAGGTTCAATTTTACTGAATGTTAAATTAAATCAGAAAAGATAAAAGTATCTACCCCTTTAATTTTCACAACAGGAACTATATGAGACGCCCCACAGTTCCTATCAACATCACCAGCTCCGTCGTCACGTATGTAAAACGCTATATCTCTACCAATATCCTCAGAATGTGCGTCTGACAAAAACGAATACTCAGAATGTTCAGAATTTGATGACCTCTCCAACGGCATGGCACCAGCTACTGATTGAGAATGTTCTGCTTGGATTGGTTGTTCAACTGTCATCCCCAAGGCAGTGTTCACAAATGACTCCATAATTTTGTTCATTGCTTCAGTAAGTAATTCATTGGGCTCAGAATTACTTTGTACGATTTCAGTATCGTCGCATAATATAACTCTTTCAACATCACTCATGTCAAAAAGATGATTGATAAACATCGACGTTGATTTCGTTAACTCGTTCTGACGCTAAAAATATTTGCTTCAGTTATAGAAAAACAAATTATAACTTGTTTACAACAGAATATTGTATAACAAAATATTTATCTAGTTTATAATTTTAAAAACAAATCGTAACCAAAGCTCACCAAATCAAGTTCTTCATCTCCTTGACCAATAAAACTAGCCTCGAGCTTATTTTTTTGTACATCATCTAAAATGTAAGCTATATTAGGCTATATAACAACAAAAACAGTGCTTACAGCATATTTTTCAGTATAGCTCATTGAACGTAATAGTAGATTTATGTTTCTCGTGTCAACACTGGATGAATGAAATGGCGACAGCTCTCAGACGTGTTATGCGATAGCAGAATGACGGTACAAGTTAAAGGAAAGGTGTACATAACTGCAATCCGTCCAGCTCTAATGTACGGTGCCGAATGCTGGCCAATACAAAAGACCCAGGTCACACAGGCACATGACCGAGATAAGGATGCTAAGACGGGCAGGAGGTGTCACTCTTAAGGACAGAGTAAGAAACGAGCATAATCGAGGAAGTTTTAAGATCCGTACAATCGAAGAAAAACTCTCTGAAGCACGCCTGAGGTGAGAATATCATGTAATGAGAAGACCCGAAAAACACATGACTAAGCAAGTACCTGAATTAATGTAGAGGTACATTAATTCAGGTCCAAATTAGCGATGTAGACCCCTTTTCATTTGGATGTCTGTAGTCAACAATGACCTGAAGCAAGCCCGCAAGCAGCAAGTGAATGAACCCAGAACCGAACCATCTGGCGAAGAATGACGAGGAGAGCCGACCCCAAATGAAATGGGATAAGGCTAGGCAAAGAGAGGTTGATCGAAAGCTTGTTTCATTGTTCTATTACCTAAAGTAACGACCTCGGTGCGAATCAGTCTAAAATTAGGATGGAAGAACAGTTCGTCGCACCAAGAATACCAGTGTTTTAACCAGCGGCATTGGTTCAGTTACTTTAAATACTTGGCAGGCGTCTGAAATGGTACCTGAGTAAGAACTACCTGTAAGTTTTTCCGGCGTCGATGTAGCAACTACATTGGCAACATGCTCCATCTTATTTTCATTCACGATGTCACTATCGCCCTTCGATGCCTCAAACGATGTGTCTTCATCATCAGCATCACACAGTTTATCATTCTCAACATTTTTCAACATTGAATGATAACGCCAGGGGCGACCTGTTATCATAGTTGAAGTTAATTAGAAAGCGTTTCTTTTTAGACGCGTCTAGCCAAGTTTGATGTAGGGAGAGGTGGCGTTATTTGTAGGAGCTTTTTCGGGCCGCAACCGCATTTAAGGAGGGCTTTATATTATAATGTTAACAAAACTTGCAACAGGTTTGGAAGCAGTATTAATGATTAAATTATGGCCGAAAAATTCGGCGCGAAAACTATTAATTCAGAGCAGAATTTGTTTCTTCAATACGTGAAGGCCAAAACCATGATGATGTATGTTCACAACCTTAGTAATAACTTATCCTACCTGTTTCAGTAGCAGCATTTGCTATGACAGAGGCTTCATCCAAAACCTGGCTGACAAGATGGACTGCCAACAAGGCCGCAAGGCGCGAGTCACAGGCTTGCTCGCCGTCGACTGTACGCAAAAAGTTCAGTTTTGGTTTTACTAATAATTCTTTGTCCATTTTAACGTTATATAGCTAAAAATACATATCTAAAAACATAAATAATAAATCTACATCAAACACACCTTCCTTGCACAACATCTTGACGGGGTTTAATGTCAATTATTCAGTTTTTTTTTTCAGTTGCATCTACCTGGCTTTTGCAGCCAGGACATAGATACTGATATTATCCTCTCATATCTCAACAAAAAGTTTTTATACTTATTTTTAATGTTTTTTTTTTAATTTCCTTTGACTTAATTATTGATAAGCAAATCGGGATATTTAAACAATGTTAGTATAAAAATAACTTTATAGTTAATTTTTTACCATTCTTGCCACTCTTACAGCGTCTGAAGAAGGATTTCGTCTCTTTACATGGCTCTAGATACATATGAGTTGATAATATTTGTAGAACTGTCTGTTCGAAATTTCACGAACGGAAATAAAATAAATATATTTGAGTAATCGAGAAGTGTCCTTACTTAGAATAACTCATAGATCGTAGAGCTTGTAGTGAGATACTTAGGATTCTTGTTTCTTTGATACTATTCGTTCGTTGAATTTGAAAGCTGCCATGCGGGATGGTGCTTCAGACTTGTTACCCTTGATGGCATTTAGGATAGGGCCCCCAATACCCACTTTCTTTTTGACCAACATACCAAATCACTACCAAATATTTCAACTGATTAAATCTTTATCAATTTATTTACCTAGAGGTTATTAACTGACAATGTATCCATTACATGGTGTAGGAACAACGAATTGTTGGGTGAATCGCTGCTTTCCTAGCAAAATAACTGAGTAATCTGCAGTCCTATTCTATAATAATCTCACCGTGATAACTTAGGTGAAGTAAGCTTGAAGTGAGCTGTCAATAGTGTCAATCCCTAACAATGGAATGACAGCTCACTTCACAAAAGATATCACGGTGATCTTTTTACAGAATAGCATCGCTGTATAAATCTCACCGTGAAAACTTAGCTGAAGTGAGCTGTCATTCCACCTAATGATGCTAGAGATTGACACTATTGACAGGTCACTTCACGACCGCTTCACCTAAGTTTTCACGGTGAGATTTTTACAGAATAAATCGACAGGTGGAACATCAGGTCACTTCACCTAAGTTTTCCACCGTGATATATTTACAGAATAGATCGGCTGTATTTAGGAGAGCCTGTTTCGACTCCCAATTTGAGTATGATAATAATTATGTTAGCTTTATACGACTGATGAAGCTTGTAATATAGAACAAAACACAAAAGCAAAACGCCTTAAAATTAAAAATAAATAAAACAAATTAGAAAAGAGTGTTGGTGTAGTGAGTATAGTGAGTACGTGAAGGGCGAGTGTGTGAGTGTGTGAGAATGACTGTGTGTGTGAGCATTTGAATAATAGAAAACAGGGTTACTTTCATGTAAGTGTCGCTTTTCAGTCTCATTGGTTTAAACGAATGAGTCAACACGAAGATGAAAAATTAAATGTGACAGTCTAATAGCTTGCTAAAACATATTAGCACCATATAACAGCAATTTGATAACAAAATTTCATTAATTTCCCCACGATTTATTCTACCAGTTTCGATATAATTCTGAAATGATTTCTGCGTCCTATAATAGTTTCTCAAATACGTAAAAAGCATTTTCCATTCAAAACACAACGTCGCTATTTCGGTAACGCCCAGCCAATAGCTATAGTATGTTGCATATATTCTAAAACTTCAACCTCGTTCTATTTTTGTGGAAGTTTCGTGATTGTATCACAGAATAATTTGTTATGAACCAGGAATATGGTGCAAATCAGCAAAAAAATTGTTTAATTTCTAGCTAATTTTGTATGAAGACAAAGACTGAAATTAATTACCTGCTAAAGAGTTGGTCCCTAAAGGAAAAGAGGTGTGTTACAAGGTGCGCAGTTCAATGTGTAATTCTATACGGTTAAGACGATATGGTTTCAAGAAAATGCCGTGACATCATTACTCATTAGGTTTTTGTTAGGTTAAACTTTTCTGGGTGATGAATATTAAATACCTATCAATCATCTACTTACTCAACCCGGTAACGGTACTCGAAATTACAAAATACTATCTCAAGATTCAGTCAATTATATTATTGATCTGAGATCTCAAGACTGATTTTCCATTGGAATATTGATGAGTTGGTAAATGTACGATTTGGTATAAAATAAGACGATTTTGCGGGCTTTTAGGTACCAGTAGAGTTTGGCACATGGTAGGTTTTACCAATGATGATATGCAAATCTTAGCTTTTACTAGAACATTCTTAGGTATTATCGTAGTCAGAGCTTTTACAGTAAAACCTAGATTATTATAATGCTAAAAGTATTTGCCTCCTCCGTTTATTTCGCACAGAAATGTTGCAATTTTGAAGAAAGAAATATCTTTAGTGCGTGATTCATTACAATGACGTAAGACAGGTGATGTCTTCGATATTATTTTAACTTCCCTCGCCCAGTGTGGGCGGAAATAAATAGAGACTGTATATGTATATATAGGTAGGTACGGAACATTTGGATTGTCCATAAAGCTAAAGCTATTTTCATCTCATTGCATAATAAGCTCATTGTATGTATGCAATTCCGGCCCGAGTTTATAGTGGACCAAATTTAGTTAGAGGACGAAGTGCGTGTGACGCTTGTTTCCCCATTTTTTTTTTTGTCTAAGTACTTTATTTTGAATTTTATGCCTCATGCATAAAGCTCAAATAAAGTTATTTCCACGAAACCAACATGTCCTAGCACCAAAAATTCGAAGACATGTGACATCTACCAACCCTCACTGGGCTCGCGTGGTGGATTATGGACTACTCCCTCTCATCGAGCGGAGGCCCGTGTCCCAGCAGTGGGAACATTATAGGCAAATTAAGTAAACTTATTTTCTTCGTTTTTATATTTGTTCTATTTAGGTATTGTAACGAAACGTTGGAGAGTCTTCACCAGTCTTATTTAATCCAACAGTGGACAATGAGTCATTGTCCACTGTTTGTCCATTGTCAATGACTGAAGAATAAATTCTTCAGGTACAGGCTAGGCTTAGGATAAAAGGCATTATTGCTTCTCTAACAAAATTCTCTTACTTTATAATAGGGTTACTGTTATAAAGTAAGGGAATTTTGTTTTGGAAATTTATAATACCTTTTCTCAAAATTACCGATTTCAATATATTCTAATGCCATCTAGCTCACCTATGGGAAATTTAATTAAGGAACAAGGTACTTGTGTGCTAATTAACAATACTTGCTAACAATAAGTGATTAAAGATGACAGTAGTTTAATTACGTGAGTAACAAGCCACGACATAGATGTTAATAATCGTAGCTGACAAGTGAATCACTCATGCCCACGAAATATGCTGTTGTTATTACTACTGCATAGCTGTGTATGTAAGCTTACCTATTTATCATCCCAAAGAAATAACGTAGTTATAAATATAGAAGCATGAGCATGAGGGTCGATTCCCAGGTCGGGCAAAATGTTATTGCTCGCCTTCTATTACATAGAACTTAAATATAACTGGCGAAATGTGTGTGTATTACTTAACCTACACCTCTGCCGATCTCTTCTGAGAAACAAGGCGTAATGGTATGTTATGTGTATTTTGGTTAGCGAGTACTTTAAGTTAAATTAAGCTAAGCTAAGTAACGCAGCATAATTGTGGCAGCGACTAGTGTTTTATATTTTGTTATCTTTTTATCACTTGTCTTTAGCACTTCTTTTAACCTTTAGTTAAAACGTGGAAAATGGTGTGGGTTACGTGTTTGTTAAATTTACGTTAAGTATTTCTCTGTATTTTGTAGCATGTAACTGTTTTTTGTCCCTAATAATTAAAGTGACTATAGTTTTCATATTTTTAAATGTCTTTTTTATCTCTATGTTTATAAAAATATTTAAAAATATAATTTGTAAGTATTTAAATTAAATAAAGAAGAAAACAAATAAATAAGTAACTATGGAAGCCCAAGATTAGTGCTTTCAGACATTAGTTAAGTACTTTATACAAAAGAATAGCGTTTTTGTTGCTTTCTATCACGCGTGCAGATAATTTCACTGCACACGGGACAGAAAGCAACATTCTGTTACAAGCACCTCTGGATTATTCTCTCATTACAAAAGTAACTATAAATAAATCACGCCATAGCTAGAGGACTTCGAGGCGGATGAAAGTAGAGACCCAGAAAAGTAAAATGTCCACGTGGGTTGATGGCTGTGCGCAGAACCATCGATCTGTGGGATAAGTATCATTGCGCGGTCAAGTGACGGGTGAAAAACAGTTTTTAGGGCATCAAGATTCGAGGCCCCATGTTGAAACATCTCACTTTTTTATGCCCTTGTGTTTCGGTTCGCATAACATCGATCCCCGAATACTTACGTTGGTTAAGGAGATTGGAATTAAGTCGATTAATAAATGACAAATGATTTTATTTCTGTAAGTAGGTTTGTACAAACATTTTTACACATCCATCATATTTTAAAAACTAGATGAGGTCGGCGTTTCCTATCTGACTACTTTTAAGAAGAAAGACGGAAACGAACTTAGAGGTCACTGTCTTTTTTAAAGTCCAGATGAAATCTTGGTCAGATCATGTGAAGACCATGTAGATCGGTGTATGGAATGGTATTTTGTGAAAAGAACCACACAGATTGAGTGAAGTCCTGTCTAGTCAGTGCACACATTTGTCAGGAATCATGCAGCTCAACTCAGAACTTAAGTAAAGTCATGATATAGGTAAATCATCATCTTCCTGTCCTTGTCCCATGTCATTCGGGGTCGTCTCCTTCTTCCATTCTCCTCTGTCAACCGTCACTTATTATTCACTCCCTTCTCTTTCACAATCTATCCATCTTTTCTTTGGCCTTCTTCTCCCTCTCCATCCATCAATATGTATATTAATCACTCTTTTATTCAAATGCGTTTCTTCCCTCCTTATCACATGCCCATACCAAGCCAAACGATTCCCTTTTAAACTGTTCTGTCACTGGTATCTACCACTTTCAAACTTCCTCTTTTAAACTCATTTCTTTCTTTATCCATTGTCGTCACTCCACACATTCATCTCAACATTGTCATCTCCGTTGCAGCGTTTTGAGAACAGTGGTGATGAAATTAGTAAGACAAAGTAAAGCGCCTGCCTAGGTTCAAATCCACAACTACAAGCAGCGACTGATCAAGAGTTCTGACCGCCCTAGGCTAATTATGAGCACGCGCCCAGGTGTGTTACGGTCGGCCTAATATTAGTTTTGACTTTGTTTACTAGTGTGAAAATTTTAACATGGTTCATACCACTGTTCTGTGGTTCATACTACCTACAAAAGTTTTCACATCGATCTGCAAGCGAAACTAACGTTGTCCTTTAATCTGCACGACATTTAACCTTAGGGTGGCAAAACTTTTTTTTAGATGTCCGTACATAAAGGCAATTTCACCTCACGCATTATACATTAGTATTGTGTATTTTGTGTGTACTGTAATGAAACCCTGTAACTGTTTATACTGTCTTGTTTATCCCAATAACATGGGAACTCCAAACCCTGACGATATACCGCTCGGCACTCCTGATCCGACATATTTGATAGTTACTACGATATGATTTCATGCTCGCTAGTGAACGCACAATCATCTTTACTTTTTTTTTTTTTTTTTTCTGTGTTTATCTTGCAATCGGTTGTAAACCTTTAGCAGATTATTTGTGCGGATGTTGACTGCTGAGGTCCATTCTTCCAGCGAAGAATCTGCCTCTCAAACTTATTTAGGCTTTATTCAATAAAGTCCCATATGTGGTGTCGTTTGAGCCTTTTCATGGCTATTGGTTCACTTAGGGCTGTGGCTAAGGTGTTGGTATGTGATGTTATTCGATGTTTGTATGAGTGTATCCTGCGTTCTATTTCCTCTTTTACAGTTCTGATTTGTAAATGTTCATGTAATTCTGAGGTCTTCGTAAACCAAGGAGCATTTGCTACTATTCTGAGCGCTTTGTTTTGAAATCGCTGGAGTATTTCCACATTAGAGTTCTTTGCAGAACCCCACAGCTCAACTCCGTATTTCCAGACAGGTTTTAATACTGCTTTGTAGATGAGTACTTTGTTTTCCAGTGATACATGTGATGTTCTTCCTAAGAGCCAGTTTAGTTTTCGGAGTAGGATGTTAAGCTCTTCACGTTTTTTCTCTATGTGGTATCTCCACGTTTGTTTCCTGTCGAGATGTACGCCGAGGTACTTAGCTGTTGTCCCGTGTGGAAGTGTGTCATCTCCGAGTTTGACAGGTGGGCAGTCATCTTTTCTGAGGGTAAATGTCACATGCGTTGACTTGTTGGCGCTAGCTTTTATTTTCCATTCTCTCATCCACTTATAGACTTTGTCGAGGTGCTTTTGTAACATCAGTGAGGCCATATGAGGGTTTTTGTTATTACACAAAGCAGCCGTATCATCAGCGAAAGTGGCACAGAGAACTTCTTCCGACATTGGTAAGTCTGCCGTGTATATAAGGTAGAGTGTTGGACCTAATACGGAGCCCTGGGGCACGCCAGCCTGTATGTTGTGGAATTTCGAGTAAGTGTCATTGATCTTTACCCGGAAGAATCTGCCCTCTAAGTAAGACTTCAATAACACGTACAGGTTATGTGGTAGTTGTTTTTTTAACTTAAATAACAAGCCCTGGTGCCAGACCTTGTCGAACGCTTGTTGTACGTCCAGGAATACAGCCGAGCAGTACTCCTTTTGTTCTAGGCCCTCTCGTATTTTATTCACCACCCCATGGACCTGCTCCACGGTTGAGTGCCCTGTTCTAAAGCCGAACTGATGTTGTGGGATGATGTTGCTGTCTTTAAGTATTTCATTAAGCCTACGTACAGCGACTTTCTCAAATAGTTTGGACATAACAGGCAGTAGGCTTATTGGCCTGTATGACGACACAAGGTGCGGTGGTTTTCCTGGCTTTGGGATCATGATAATTTCCGACACTTTCCATATTTTCGGATAATAACCAGTCCTCAAAATTCCATTAAACAGCTGTGTTATGAGGACGATGGCTTTTCTTGGTAGTTGACGTAGGATTTCGGCAGTTATAAGGCAGTATCCAGAAGATTTATTCAGCTGAAGACCGTTTATAATTCTCCAGACCTCGCGAGGTGAGCAGTACTTCACTGGTAAACTGAGTTGTAGATCTGTCTCCAAATAGTTTTGGATCTCTTTGTCGCTCGACGTGTCACCGGAATTAGGAGTGAATACATCGGCTAAGAAAACTCCAAAGGCCTCGGCACGTTCGTCATCTTTTCTTGCCCATACATTATTTCCTGGCTTTAAAGGATGCTGAGCAGTTTGTGGCGCATTTTTGCTATGCCTTACGGTGTTCCAAAGGGAGTACTCGTTTTTAGCTGTAGCGTCCAGATTTTCCAGTCTGTTTTTCAAGGTCTCATTTTCGATATCCTTTAGATATTGCTTCAGGTCTGCGGCCGCTCTATTAAAATCTCGTCTGTCAGAAGCATGACGACTGGTATGCCAAACTCTTCTGAGCCTCCTTTTTTCCAGAACCTTACTCCTTATTTCCTTGGAAATATTTTTGTATCCTGGCCTGGTAGGTGTTGGTGTGCATTTCCATGCAGCTGTCTGGATGAGATTTGTGATGTTTATAGCTGCTTCATCAATGTCATTGTTGGTTTTTAACGGTACTTTGAGGTTCACGCTTGCCTCAATGTATTGTCTACATCCAACCCAGTCAGTTTTGTTGTTGTAGAGCTTTTCTTTGAACTGTATTTCTATTATTTTTGTGCTAATAGTGACTATCAGAGGGGTATGATCTGAACTGCTGTCCAGGCAATTTTCAGCACTTAGGTACATGTAAGAAAGTCCATTATAAACAAAGAAGTCCAGTAAGTCTGGGAGTTTATTCGAGTCAGTTGGTTTTTTTCAGTTCTCTTCCTCTGGGTAATGTCATTCGGGACCCCCAGTAGACATTTTTAGCGTTCCAGTCGCCGCCACATATGAATCTTTGCCCAAGAGTTTTGAAGAAATCTGTAAAATTATCTTCCTTTAGGATGTGCTTAGGGGGACAATATATAGCGGATAGGGCTAGTGAACTCTGCTTATCCCGAACCATTACCGTAGTAGCCTGTATTTGAGCAGTTTTATATTCCTCCAGAACGTCATGTTTGATGTGCTTTTTTATTATGACTGCTGTCCCTGCATGTGCAGTTCCATCGGGATGGAATGTGGAGTATATACTATAGTTTCTGAAGGTACAGAAATGACTGGGTGTTAGGTGTGCTTCAGAAACTAGAAGTACATCAATGTCATGTAGTGTAAGGAGTATCTCTACGTCTTGTTTATGTTTGACCAATCCATTTATGTTCCAGGTCCCCAATCATCTTTACTATATATTTTTTAACCTCTAATAATTAATTTGCTAGGAAGTTACAAAATATTTATTTTAAACTATGAAATATTTGATTGGCAACGGGATATCAAATCATTTTGTTGGCGTAAATAAAATTTAGTTGTCAGAAGAGATTTTTTTTCTCAGTGTAGGGTAGATGCAATGATGCTAGATTAATAGTGCAGACATGATTTCAGTGCGCCCCCCCGATCCTCGCGCCCTAGGCTGCAGCCTAATTAGCCTAAGGGTTAATCAGGCCCTGTGCGCCCCCCCGATCCTCGCGCCCTAGGCTGCAGCCTAATTAGCCTAAGGGTTAATCAGGCCCTGACTACAAGGCTACAACTAGTAAGTCGGGGCACTGGCTCACCACGTTCAATTGCTCATCCAAGTATTTGTGTAAAATATTGAAAATTACAATCACATGCTTAGAATTTTCCGACCCCACCAGAGTTAATGATGACCAAGTTATTAGGTACTAATTAGGTACTCGTATAACTACCTTAACAACCCCTCACTCCAACATATAGAAACAAATGAACATCAGCTAATTGGCCATAAAATCTGAGGGCTGCATAAAACAATGACAATATATGTGGACACAACTAACGGAAACAATCTACAAAATGGGTACCTACTGTTAGTGCCGCCGCTCCCCGACCGTCTCTATTTATAAAGTAAATTGCCTGCCGCAAAGTGAACATTGATATCTATGCCAATCTTGTTAATTCAATGTCTTTATGTTTACCGTTTTATTTGGGGACCGTATCAAATAAATTACATGGACGAGGGTTGTTAAAGAATGTTCCTGAAGGCACGTTATTTTTCACGTGATTTATTTGGTTTGGGAAATGGTTAGCCAGTACATACCTACCTACCCATTTAGTTACTTGTTTGGTTTCCGAGTTTACTTTGTAGAGCGACGGTAGACAGGCATGAAATAAAAATCAGCATTTTCCTTCCCTTCTAGTAACACGTTCCAAGTTCCGCCCACTGAACGTTTCGTAGTGTTTAACTTATTTTTTGTAATGTAATGTTCTGGTGGTTATAGGAGGTATAGTTATATAAATAAATAATTGATTTAAATAGGATAAGGACAGGATAGTGATAAATAATAATTAAATAAACGGGCGCCCAAATCCCCACCAACAACATTTGCGGATGAAAAACATAGGCACAGGGCAATAGGCATTTGTGGATGAGGTACATACTTATACTATACTTGATTGTTAAATACTTATAGCAACAAAACATAAAAAAGCACTAACACATACAAGCACTATATGGACTTCACACTGGCAATAAAAAAGTCAATGTATAACCCCTATATTTTTCAAACCCAGACCATATCAATGCAATAATCGTTGAATAAAAGTCTGGCCTACATTTTCAGCTGCTCGAGAAGCAGCCATGTTGCCGTTTCTATGGCAACCGGAGGCTGCCTCTCCGCCTCTCGACCCGCGCGCACAGATCAATGCTGAAAATTTTCCAGGGTTGCTGCTGACGCGATGTATATTTCGTCTACAAAATAATGAGGATGTTTCCTCAAAGAAAATGATGGATTTATTGGTGGCGATTAGATCTGCTAGTATATTGTAGGTAGATACCCATATCTAACTTTCCTGATAGTATGGACATACTAAGTACTTAGTTGTCTATTAAAGTGAGTATTCCAACTACGTGTCAGAATAGTGAACATTTTTCTAGTGAAAATGACGACTGCATAAATTAAGAAAAACTTAGCCACGACAACCCTACGCGTCCGTCTCGTCACAATTGCGCGGAACCTCATTCCCAGTCCCGCGTCCCGTGGATGAGGTCCTCGTTTCCTCCCTAACTTTCCCATTGTGACATCATAGGATGTAAATAGTGGTGCTTTCCATGAGTTTAGAACTATGTGTTAATTACTGCAAGTGAGGTATGTTTGCAAGCTATGTAATGAAATGGTTTCACTTACTTTAATTATATAACACCTTTTAAGCTCATTACCTACTTCTGCGAAGGTGAGATAGTATCTTAATTATTTTATTCCTAGTAGGTGTTGCAGGTAGATACCATTATTTTTTCTGGCTTTGAAACCGTTGTTTTTAACTCATTACGTACAGGTAAAAGTTTAGCCATTCTGCGATCATCATAAAATATTTCTTTCGTTGGATGTGGTTTTGTTTAAATCTAAAGTGCTTCCTTCACAAATATGTATAAGTTACTGAAGTAATCATCACTACCATGTATTAAAACCCCGGACCGTGAAAAGCCACGTTTAGATACATTCACAATCACGTAGGTGTAAAAACCCCGGACCGTAAAAAGCCGGCACATTTTGTCCCAAACCAAATCAATCAATGTGTTTTATCAGGAATCCCTCCTTGCTATGAAAGCAAAAGACATGTCCGAAGAAGATCCAAATTCTGAGGATGTAGTCCCCATTCCAGTCCAGATATTCCTGTGGAGACAAACCACCCCGTTTGTGAGACCGCGCCTAGGAAAAGTCCACGATGCCGCCTGCATGGTGAGTAAATCTTTATGACAATCATTAAATTGTAATATACTAATAACGCCTACACCTAAATGTTTGAAAAATGTGTATATACGCTCAAAACACTGGCTGGATTTTATGTTTCCGTATATATATTGGTCTTTTTGGTAAAGACCTTGCATTTTAAGAAAGAAACACAGCACATGTTGTAATGGCCCATCACCCAAACCCACACAAATGCAGTCTTATTTATCCTACACTTAGATTGATTTTTACCTATGTGGCTACTTATCGAGAACGGATGGATCAGTCTTAGAGCATTAAAAAGGCCAAAATCGTCATAACCTTCAATCAACTTGAACATGTGCTAAGCTAATATTGTATTATTGTAAGTAAGAACCTATGTTGTATAGCAATGAGGTCACAGAATGTATTCCGCACATTGCGTATTAGATATATTGCCATTACAAGTATCTCCCGTATGGTCTAGTGGCTAGGATACCTGGCTTTCACCCAGGAGGCTCGGGTTCGATTCCCGGTACGGGAAATCTTTTTGCATTGTCTTGAATTTTGTGTGTAGTTTTATTGTTGATTGTAAAGTCTCACTTATTTGTTGATAACACGCAGTTCTGTCAACGTGCTCCTGGACACCATGTAAGTAATCACATAATTGTGCTTTAGCTTTAATTATGCCTAATAGTTACCTAACCTAATAACTTATTAGTTTTTTATTGGTCTATATAAAAATAAAATATAGACCAATAAAAACTATTAAGTATTGTTACTGTAAGTATAATTTGTATTGTTACTGTAAGAATCACATTATTTTTATATGACGTTGTTCTTCACTTATCTATGTTTTACATTCTTTGCCAGATTTATTTTGTTATGAAAAAATGAATAAATGGGAGCTGTGATTGAGAATTTCTATTAGAAGCAAATATTATTTTTATCCTTAACAGCTTCATGGGCCTCCCTCTACTTTTAACAATTACTCGAAAAAATCCCTGCAATTTTTTTTGCCTCATAACGGGTTTTATTTTAGTTTGGCAACATTTTACAAAGAAATTTCTAAAAATGACATTGACACTTTGACAGACTTTTCTTTACTGTTTGACATGTTTACCTTTGTCTTGTGTTTTCTAAAATGTTTGCTTACATGAAAATTTTTTCACAGTATTTATTAAATTAAACAATCTTTATTTCAATCGCATACCTCCTAGGAAGTTAAAGAAGCTTGCAAGGTAAGATTTCTTCCTTAGTTAAATATATTGTTGATTCATAAAATCATGTTTCCTAATGTTGTTTAAACCTAATTAGAACGAATGGGTAGTGACTAGTGAGTGCTTTCGTTTTTTTCAGCAGTTTCCATTAAAACTTTGTAGAATGGGTATTATTATTACCTATAGACCCTTTAGTATTTATACATACCTGTAGTAATAAGAGTTAAGACCCATTCTCTGGTCAGAGGGTCGTCTGGAAATCTTCCTAATCTTAATAAAAACCTTCCTGTAAATTACAGTCATTTGAAAAAGTGCTGGTTCAAAATCTACGGTTTGGCCTGTCGATCAGCCTAGCAGATGCTATAGAATCCATTCCACGATGGCGGCTCATACAAGCATCATTACCTCATGTGATGCATGCGTTAGCAGCTCTGTTACACAACAGGTAAAGTTTATTTTTATTCACTTTTGATAATTAATTCTTGGTAAAGTAGTCAAGGTACCAAGGTCAGCAACTTGCCAAACAAATATGGTTTATTTTATACAAAACTTTTTAAGACATGCTAAATTAAAATTTATTTGCATGTTTTGTTTGACTTCCTTGGGAATCAGCAAAATTTATATGGTGTTCAATGCAATCCATAAATTAAATCCTAAACTCAACATTCTCTAATCATCAGTGGATAAAAAGATAAATTATTATAATCTTAATGCATTTTTTAAGGGTAAAAGACAACATGCAGTCCCTGGGCAATGTGGAAACAAAGCTGCTGTACACATTACATTGGATCCTCCTTGATGCATCCGATGAATGTATTGAAAGCGACTATGAGAATGGAGTCTTCTTCTCAAACCCGTTCCATTATTTGTTCTCCATACCTGCTTTGACGGTAAAAATTTATCTTTCTTTCTATATAACCTAAAGAGATTGGATAATTATACAGGGTGGCAGGGACATCAACGCTCCACCTATTACCATGGATTTAGTACATGATTGGACCCCCTATGTTGAAATTTTTCATCAGTTATTAGATAAGGTTGATGTACATAGCTTTAAAACAACTCTCTAGTTCTCTTTTGTATAAAAACTTTTCATAAAAAAAACATCCACCACAATATACTCTATTTATCTTAAAATTTCCAATATATTTTCCAGCTGTTTGTGTTCCTGTTTGCACCACTGTCGCATCACCTGAAAGAGTCGGACTTCACAAACAACTATCGGTTAGAGAATGGCCTAAAGATGTGGCAAGCAATGTGGGAGTTCAGGCATCCTGAAGCACCATGCTTCACCACTCTCGTCAAACCAAAGCCCAAGCCTCTAGGTGGCAAGTATTCCAAGAGACATCAACCAGGCGACGTGTTTATGGGACGTATGTAGAGAAACCTATCATACTTTTACTCTTTAGTAATTTTATTACTAACGACTATAATTTATGGTACTTTTCCTTAACATCATTTCTTGCAATTGCATCCCCTGGACTGACCCCGCTGGACTTTGTTTATTTACCACTGTAACCTGATTTCTTTATGTACTTAGCAACCTTGGGCGTATGCGTGTAAACCTTTTTTTATACCTATTTATGAAGCTTGATTTCATTCATTACTATTATTATTAAATAATATTTTAATTATTGTGACATTCAGAAATTGGCATAGTTTATAGCTAACACACTTTTGATCTTACAGGCAAATTGTCTAAGGAAGAAGGTGGAGGTGGTAATGTGAGTGGAAGTCCACCCAGCCAGAACGTGTCGATGTCGCAGTCCGAAGTGACGTCGAAACAGGCCAGTACTGAAGAGGAGCCGTGGCTCTCGTCCCCCAAAGACACCATATTCCCTGAAACTATTCCAGAAGAGAGTTCTAGTACTGAGGAAGAACATGTGGTAAGATAAAAGGAAATACAAGTATGCTTATTAGTTAATATTAGAGATTCCATAGTCCCACGTTTGCACGGACGTAAAAATATCGCGGGGGGCTTTTATCGTGTTGAGCTGAGCATAATCTAGCAAAGCGCAATCCAGCGCGTCAAAAAAACACACTTGGATATTCAACTCTCGGTCCTTTTCGACGCGCTGCGTTGAAAATACAGTGCGCGAAAAGGAATCCCCAAAAAAAAAACGCGCCCGTGCGACCCTGGGCTAAGGGTTACACATAAGTCCTATGGACTTTTTATGAACCTTTTTTATTTTAATAAATAAATAAAAATAAATTAGGGGCCAACACATTTTCTTCCTGGCTTTTCTTCCTTTGTTCTAATAGGGTTTTCTAAATTATTTTTCCGTTACTTTCAGTTTATCTACCGACTGCCTTCGGAACAAAATTTCGGAGGTGCTGTGAAGGAGGCATACACAGTGTATGCAGCCGATCCCAGTATATTCCAACCACGTAAGCCCGACGGGTCGAAGCCAGGACTACCAGGCATCAAACCGCTGCCACAAATCACAAAGATGAGGTAAGAATTCAAATTAAATTTCTTCTGAAACACATTTCTGCTGTGATGTCACTTTTGTTGCTGGTTTTTCAAGCTGTAGCATAATCAGACTTTAATGTTCCCACTGCTGGAACATAAGCCTCCTCTCTTCGAGAGGGTAATCTACCACGCGGGGCCAGTGCGGGTTGGTAGATATTGTCACATGTCTTCGAATATTTGATTGTAGGACATCCTGGCTTCCCCACGATATTGTCCGTCACCGTTTCGAGAGTAATAGTGATGAAATTAGTTAATTATTTTAAGCTGTGATAATTGAAAACTCGGATGGGATGATGTTAGATATAATAAATGGTTCTAATATTTTATTTTTGCAGTTCTTCCGACAAAGAGTCTCTATCAGACAGTGGCGGAGGTGGAGGCGGACCCACCAAGGGTACTCCTACATCCACAGAAAAACCACCCACTGCTAAACAAGGAAATGTAAGTAGTTATATCAAAAACTTTACTTTGCTAAATTATCCTTTCATACGAACTTGAACAATATTGTTATACGAATAAAGTTCGCATTCATATGAGATACTTACTTTACTGACGAAAGTCAAGTCAAAGTGCGGTCTGTGAATCTTTCCTTAGACTTAGGTATTGTTACGAAGCCTGAGGTACGTGTGTCTTGTTACTCTTCATTCTTCATCTCAGAATCATTAGAAGATTTAGATGTTTTACATTGTAAATAATCCATTAAGCACACAAAATTTCACCAAAAAGGAATAGAAACCACTGCTTTGCTATGTATCCTCAGGTGTCGGCTGCTACTTTCCTAGATGTTGCTACGTTGAGGTGCTTATTTACATCGCAATGGCAAGAAGAGGGAGTGTATTGGGCCCTACACTATTTATACAACAGGTACTGTTTCCTACATTATATTATACAAATAATAGGTGATCAACACAAATAAAACACACATTACATTACAGGTTACGAGACATATGCGACGATATGTCGAAACAAACGCAGCCGAGAAAGAGAAGCAATTCCTTGCCTATACCCAAGATAGAGGTATCCGTCTACCAGAGCCCAGATATAAAAGACCGTGACTCACTGAAGAACTTTATCGAAATTCCAGAAGTTAAAGACATGTCTCCAATAACGGAAATGCCTTTCCCGTCACCAACAAAAGTAGTAGAAGAAGAAAACCTCATGACTCGAAGATCCAGTGAGAAGATAAAGCGCAAAATGAAAATGGCCGACCTAAAAGCATTTGTGGAAACAAAGCTGCTGTCAAAGTCAGAAAAAGCGCTGGAAAAAATTGGACACGATGACCACAAGTTCTCCTTCCACTCCGCAGTTAGGATGCTATCTGTAGCTATATTTTTTCGCTTACTTTTAACCTTTTTCAAATATAAATATTTTATTTAAATACTTTTGCAGGAATATCACAGAAGTTTGGACAATACTGACGATCGTCCTAATTCTGCGTTGGCGAGCAACTTCCCGCCCCTGGCTCCGAGGCTAACTGGCGATTTATTCCACTGCAACCTGATCAAAGGGAAAAGTATGCCCAGTCTTAGGTAAATATCATAATCTATTTGCTCCTTTTTTCATAATTTTCTTTTTCATGGCATTTTCCATTTTAACTTTTATAGCTATGGTAATTTTTAATAAAATCTTAAGTATACATTGAAAAGGCGTAGATTTTTTTTTTTTTTTACTTACTTGAAAATATGCAGTAGGTAGGTACCTATATTTGATCCCATTTCTTACAGATCATTATAGATGATTTAGGTTTATTAATAGATGTAGAAAATTATTATTATTAATTAACTACTTAGATTTTTATGGAGAGGGAGAAATATGACTGATAAGTACAAATACATTGCTTCTTTTAAGAATAAGTTCTGAATCTTCTGAATCAATCATTGTAAATATAAATAATTCAGCAGCTTTATTGTGTAACACATTCCTAGTGCTAATCGCTTTCATTCTGACAGTTGAACAACACCCATTACGTTGCCGTGCGATTGTCATTAAGTCTTCGTTACGCAAGAAGACCGCTGTTCTCCCTCTCTTACCTAATAATATGTTTCAAAGATCTCACAAGCTGACGTAAAACGCTAAGCAAATATCGAAGCAGCAGCAAATATATCGACTTTTATTAATATTCACAAAATCGAACTCCAAATTCATTTTATCACAATCACAAAATCGTCATATTCTTTCATTATCAAAGCACAGCATGTTTATTTTATCAACACAAAATTCTGGGTGAAAAATTATATTTAAAAATTATATTTATTCTCTTTCTCCCATCTTGTTGACGCTTGTACCCGTACTATTGTAATGGACGAACGATTCGGTCGCTAGCTGTCTGATTGATGAGCTAGCCTCCAATGGGTAAGTGAGCAAATTAACAACGAAATTAGAGGCTTCGTAACTTAGACGCTAGTCATGCCGGATTGGTAACACAAACTAGTATTACGATATTTACTAGGCGTAGAGGTTTTGCTTCAGATTTTTACAAGCACTTCCGAAATGAGGCCTTGTTGCTACATACAGTAGGCTTATTTCAGCACATCAAACAATTACTTTGATCTAGTAACAAAAACACTCAGACACACACTGTCACAAGTCACAATAAAACAGAACATCAAAGTAGTTGTATGCACGCACAATGCTCATTAGATTCTGATACACAATTCATAATTATTAATTACAAATTAATGCATTAGAACAATAGTAAGATTACGTAGTTAGATGGGATAAATTCCTTCATATAGTTTGAGGCTTCATTGGATGCGATAATGCGTACAATCCGTGCAAACATCACTTATGTACCAATAGTAAAATATAAAACTAAAAGCATACAATTTTTAACTTTAATGCTTCACGTTAAAGATACTTTTCAATTGCAAGTTATTAGAAGTTTTTCATGATAGTCACAAACGTAATTATGACCTAAACGCATGAATCAACACTGAATATTTAGCATGAACAAAATACACGACAACACACAGGTATGATGTGGAACGTTTGTTATAATAAAACGAAATATGAATCGTTTACATTATTGTCAAACAATAAATAAAAAAGGCCTATGAAACTGAACTATAAACCATTTGGTCTTTTAAAAAAAAAGTGGTAAGTATGACAAAAGTTTCGAAAAGAAACCTGTTATTTTAAAGACAGTTATTGCAGGTACATCGATGAGGTGAGGACGGAGAGAACTCAAAGACCTCCTAATACGATGCCTACAAATGCACAGAAGAAGAAGAATCCTATTATTACTGTGACTGAACATACGCCTACACCGTCTCCGGATTATTTGTCTAAGACTAGACAGGTGAATAAAAATACTAAAATATTTAAAATTAATACAGTTGGATACTGAAAGTATTTTCTTACAGATAGCTTACCCCTTTTTTTTCGGATGGCAAATCATCAAATGACCCCTCCCTCTCTGGGTGGAACGGAAGGGAGTGTCAGACTCTTACTGACTAAAACCCACCCGTGTTCCTTCCTTTCCCCTTTTTGTTCCGGGGTAGCGGTAATCCTTTCGGACAATCCCGCTGACATAGCTTACCCCTTGAGGTTCCTTAAAAGGAAGTTAAAATCAGCCTATAATGTGCTGTGTGAGTCCCATGCCCTCCCGTCTCGTGCTGTAATCCATCACGCGGACTAGACGTCACATATCTTGAATTCTTGACCAGATTCTAGGCATACTTTGCAGAGAGCATTATCTGAACTGCCTCTGATAAGCTAGAATAGGGAATCTATAAAATGACTATGTTACAAAATGCTTTTGTTTACAGGGTTCACTGGAATCCCAAATAGACTCAATCAGCATGCAAGGATCCCAACACATACCGACACCGGAACGCAAGCCCAGCCTGACTCGGTCACAGACTGACTCAAACATTACGTACGTCGTTGAAGAAATACAGGAGGCTCCTGGCTCTTTGCATTATATTACGAAGGATGGGGATATGGATTTCCAAGTTGTTCTCAAGGTAAAGTATTTTTATTTCTGATGAAAGTGTTAGTGAAATTGAAAGAGTTCCAACGTAAACTATTTTGAAAATATAGTTTTTCGTGCTGCTTATGTCGAATATATTTTATGGTAAGTATCCAGGCCAGTCTTCATGCCTGAGTGTTTTCTGTCTAGCTGCTCTAGCCTATATTACAATTTTAGATTTTCTCAGTGACAACATTTCGCAGAGTAATAAATCCTGCTGGCAACATTTGTTACCCACTTTAAATAAATGAATGCATATTAAAATTACAGGCAGTTTACTCCGTATCAACGATGGACAGTTTCTACATAACCCTTCGTGTTATGGAAGTTATGTTGAACTTAGTAGACACGCTGATGGAAATGGGTGTCCACAAGAATTGGCAAAATAGCAAGAATGAAGAAGCAACGCCTGGAAACGTTGATCCTGTGGCGGACTTCAATAAAGACAAGGACAGCAAAGTGAGTGGCTGTCTTTTGACAAGCTATCGAGAAATATTTTCTCCTTTTTTAGCGCTCAGCTGTCATATATTATTTGTTTATGGAATCTTAGATAATATTTATGTATGTATAAGCATTTTCTGATTCCTGGGATACAGGTTTATTCCTAGTTCAGGTAGAATCCAATTATTATATACTAAACTATTATATTATTATGTTGTTTATTCATTTAGTTGTCTTATTTTATTACATTTTTAAATACTAGTATAAAAAAAAAACAAAAAAATATAAAAAAATTGTGATCCGCCGATGTCGGGAGCAGGGTCCAAGCTACTGGTGGTTAGGGCTCCAGAGACAGGAACCTCCTCACAATGCGAGCCGCATCGAGGCCTACTGCCTTTTGAATCAGGCCCTTGATCCAACCGTCTAACGAGAGATAATGTGATTATTATTATTTAGTTACTAAATTATTTCAATAAACAATTTTAATTTCATATAGCCCTATCTGACTTTTTTATTTAAAAAATAACCCTAACTTTAACTATTAGTTGTTGAAATGCCACGTTTTTATAGGAAAGAGATTCAGGAATACCATGCGCTCAAAGCCAGGAGTCAACAAACATAGATGGAGGCGACAGCACGCAGGAGAGAACCAGAGAGGAAGACAACTTGGATTGTCCTTACTACATGATCATGCATGTTATACTCAGGTAAGTCTGTGTCCTGTGAAGGGTGAGCTATGTTGAGACTTTCACGTTTAAATAGTGCTGATTCTCAGCCTAATTTGAATAAATGATTTTTAATTCCTTAGTATTCCACAGTTTGGAATGCATTGCAAGCCCGGTGTTGCCTCAATTTGCCTATTGGTTAACAGTAAGGTTCATGCAATGTTTCATTCTTGTGTCTCCACCGAGATTATAAAAATTTACTTATCACAGATTTTGGCTCAGCATTATTTCTGCCACTGTCAAACTATCAGTATAAGATAAATGTCTAAACTAAAGCACGTGCTAAGTAACATACAATACACAACAACAATACATACAATTACAACAACACAACATACACAATTACACACACAATACAATAAACAACACACAACACACAAACACACATACACACACACACATACATTATACATATAATTTTGTCGAGTAACTTTAAAAATGACTATATTTTTATTTGTTCACCAGGCTACTCCGTCAGCTAGGCTGTTCGCACGGTTGCACCACAGCACTCCGAGGCCCTCAAGCAGAATGTCTTCGTGTGCAATCTCGGAGCTCCTTACGCCAACTGCGTTCAGCTTCCATTCCCAAGTTTACCTTACGCTTGAAGGAAATGACCAAGTTTTCACCGATACGGGAGGTGTTGGATAACTTGCATGCAGCGGTTGGTTTTTGTGCTGAACCTGCTACGTTGGTATCGCCTATGAGTAAGTACTTATATTCTCTTGATATTGATCTATACTTCTGTAGTGTAGATTTCCTTCCACAAAACATATCCCTATGAGTTATAAACGTTGCGTAAAGTTAAGCGTCTGATTAACCAAACATTTTCGACGTTCAAACGACTCTTTAACTGTAAACCAACGTTTATAAGTAAGAGGGTATAAAGACAGAGTTTTTTTTTTTAAATAATAATATGATGTCTTGATTGACTATTCAATTTGTTACTTTTATAGAAGATTGTTAGTTTTTAATTCATGCCGCTGTCGTATTGCTGTATATAAAAATTATATTTGTATAAATTGGCCCTTATAATGTATCTCATTTCAGCATACTCTCTATGATGTGTGTTTATTAAGAAGACATCAAAACAAAAGCTCCGACCATGGCGTGGCGTTCTGTAGTTTCTACCCTTAAAGCAAACCTGTAGTTCATGAATGTACTATAATCTTTCCAGATCAACAAAAACGCAGCTTCACCAAGTCTCCAGACATAAGTAACCTCCAATCAGGTTACGCCACTAACTTTGGTAGCAGTCAGGGCTCCAACGCGAACCGGGCAATAGAGACTTTTATCATTGAAACCACGTTCAGAGTACTCGTCACAAGATTCGCTATGATGCACAAAGAACTGAAAATGCTTGATAATTCTGTAAGTATTATGTAGTAATAAATGTTGGTTATCTGTTCTTGTATCTTTAAATTTTGTAGTCTATTCAACGGACTACTTTGCTCTCAAACGCAAATTGCAAAACGCAAATTTACAAGCATCTCAAAAAAATCAATTTTTTGAGATGCTTGTAAATTTGCTTTGTACAACTTCGTTTGGTTTATAAGAAAGTCACAATTTGATTGTCCCCCCTCCTCCCTCTTAAGCTGTTGCCAAATTTTACATAAACTACAACCACTCTGAATTCTGAAAGTCTGACCCAGCTCATGTATTTCACTGACCAAACAAAAAATTCCAAATAATTCCCCATCCAATAAAAAAATTGCGTCAAAATCGGACTACTCTGTAAAAAGTTATGGTCACTTGAGAACCTATCTCGTGGGTTATAAATAATAATATACGCGTCGACTTGAGAGCCTCCTCCTTTTTTTGTCGAAAAAAATGAAGTCGAGATCATTTTATCGATAATAGTGCGGCGCTAATCCAGTTATATTTCTATCCTTAGACGTTATACATGGAAGTGCGTCTGCTTCTAAGCTATGTGCGGGAAGCCCATGGAGGGGAGTTTCGTGTGGTAGCGTTTAGCGCACTGCTTGACACTGCAGAAAGACCTGACAGCCAGCAGAAAGAATCTAACATGCAGACTACCAGAGTTATCAGGTTGGTTTCGCTACATTATTTTAATAGCTCTTTCTGCTCTGTAACTACCTTCATTCCTTTTTCTAGCTGGAAAGAGCAATGTTATAATGTGCGTTTTAACTTGTCAGTTAGATCAATGATCTTCGGTTGTGCCTTTTTTTTTTCTGGGTGGGAAATCATCATATGACTTCTCCCGCTCTGGGCGGAGCAGTGTCAGACTTTTACTGACTAAAACCCACCCGTGTTCCTTCAGTTGCCTATGCCAGGGACCACGGTATCTCTTTCGAACAACCCGCGGCCCTGTCAGGCATCGGCCCTAGCGGACCCCGTCAGTTTGTACTGACATCTCTTTGAGGCGCACGTGGAACATAACGCGCCGTTGACTCGGGCCTGGTCCTTGCCGGGCGGCGAGCTGCCCATTGCTCGCCGCCCGCATCTTCGGTTGTGCCTTAAGATTCAAAGTTGATACAGCTGTGGCGCCATCTACATCGCCACATGCGAACTACCCATCACACTGACGCCACGCAATATCCTGAATCGCGCAAGCAGAGTTTACGTCCCGACATAAATTGTCCGGCAGTTGCCCACCAGAGACGACACCCGTCTGGTCGGGGGATCCAGAGATCCTATTCTATAGAGTTACATAGTATGAGTGAACTTTACACCCTGTTCCTCATACATCTATCTATACAGCCATTTAAAGTGTCACCAACATTAATAAGAGGTGGATATTATATAAAATCCTATGCACATAGTTCCGATTCAGGGCTTGTTGTCTTTCATTCGATTTTTAGTCGTATTCCTGGAAGATACAAACTTTTTACCTGATTGTTTCTTAACTCTTAAATAAACGTACGACAGGCACATACCCCGTCAAAGCGAAGAGGAGCGTGGTTCCGACACGGGTGCAGACTCCGGCTGTGCACCTGATGACCGATCACACAAGAAGTTTACATTTAAGAAGAGAAGTACTTCGTCTACGGGGGCACATGTAAGTGCACAAACTTTACTTAGGTATATTCAGAATAATTAATTTAGCGCTGATTATTCAATAGTCAGATATTTCTTAACTGAAGAGTAAATATTGCTGTTTGACAGATTTTGTATAGAAAATATGTCAAACTGTCATATTTATTCTAAAAGTTATCTGACTATTGAAAAATTTGCCCTTAAACGTTAATGTCCTAAACTGGTTTGTCCAAGAAGCGTAATACAGGTCAGACTGTTGTTGTTTACCGAGAAACCCTAATGTCCAGCGGGGTAATTGCGTAACACACTATCGGTAGCAATGGCTTTCATTTTGACAGTTCAACAACATTCATTGCGTTATTTACGTTGTTCAACGGACAAATTTTTCGAACATATGAAGCAATGAATTAGCAATATCCTTCAAAATGATTCAGATTCAGATTGATAGTGTGATACGCAATTAGGGTGCAGGTTACCCAAAAATATATCACTATCTGGCTTGCTAGTTCTAATAAAAAAATAGCAAAGCTTAGCAAAAATTTCACATCACCGTATATATGCTATCCCACAGAGCCTCTTAGAAACGGAAGGCGGAGAGGAATCAGCGAGCCAGTCCCCACTATCAGTGCGCACGCGCCGCTATCAACTGACGCCGCGCCAATCAGAGCGCACCATCCCGTCAGCCTCGTCAGCCGACATCACGCCTCACCACAAGATCTCGCATTCCAAGTCCATACCCTCAAAGTTCCACATCGCTGGCATTGGTAAAATAAAATATTGTTGTGCTGATCTGCGAATAAGAAAGCGTATGTATAATACCAGATATGGTTCGTTTGTCACCGCGATTAGTTTCAAGACTCATGAGTAACAGAACACATAACATGGTGCATCATTATTAGGTGCAAATATGATAGTTGATTTACATCTTAGTAATTTCTCCTGCATGAAAACTAAGGAAAATTTAAAAATGTTATCCTTAGCAGAAAATATATCTCTTGGTAATACAGATACAATATTTTTTTTACGAAACAGATCGGGATCGATTACTGAACTAGGAGCGTTTTAGAAGTTAGAAACGACTTTACGATTGTTTGAACCACTTTGCTCTACTGCTCTTACTTAAAAACTAAACCTGTATATCTGCCCTAATTACAACAGTGAGACTGATAGTACTATTTAAAATGAGAACAACATTTCAAATTAGTTTAGTTCATTTCGTTAGTGAAATTGCTTGCATGTGTTTTCTAACCCCCATTACCCTCCATCAACGCCATATATCGTCAATTGTTTTCTTCTAGTGAACTGGTTCCGTCAGAAACCGCATCATTCTCAGTCGTTGATCCGCAACGGAGGTGGTTCGGGAGAGTCTCTGCCGATCTCCGGTAGTATGATATCGTTGGCTCGGCCGCCGCACATGCCGCCGCCGCATACGTCACGACCCGTACACGTTAAAAGAAGGGTTGGATATACTTTGAACAGGTAAAGAAGAAAAACAAAATAAGGGAGACATCGTTCAAAAGAAGAGATTATAAGCATTTATCTTGGCATACGTGTTTCAGGGCTCGAAAGAGGGTAGAAGACAGACTGAATAGATTTGGTCTTAGGAAGATGGGGAAAAAGAGAGATGGTAGTATAGAAGATACCAGTGGCGGTTGTGAGTATATTTTTTTTATATTTCATTGTTCATTTCCAGTATCTGCTATCTGACCATTTCTCAAACCCTGCAACTCCACGCCAGAACACCCTAAAGGTTTAGGGTTGCTATCGATAAATCCTGCCTTTAAGGCCAAGGCTTTAAAATTGATTAAAAAAAGCCTTTAAAAATTATATATAAATGATGACAAGTCGTTTCGAGCTTCAATGAACGTTAACTCTTTTCCGTAGATATGTCACGGCGTGGCTCCGCAGAGGGCGGTTCGGGCGGTGGTGAATCCGAGGTGGTAATACTAAAACGACGTCGTCTAGTCGCCGCAGCGCCGCTGTACGCGGGACTCGCTCGGTTCAACTTCTTGTTAGACGCGACACAGCCTGGCGGTACGCCTGACGCGCTTTTCATGGCTGCAATCTTAGATTTGGTGAGTAAATGCAATCATACAACCTAGAATGACGTGCCTTGCAAAAACTCATTTATTAAACTTTCAGTGTGCCTAAAGGTGCTGTTCCCAGTTCGGGTTTCGTTTAACGTGTCACACTTTATTTCAAGTCTAAATATATTTGTTTTTTTCAGCCACACACAGTGGTCGTTGGAAGAGCTGCGATACTTCTAGAATGTGCTCACTTGGTGCATAACTGCAATAAAGGCCAGTGGCCTTATTGGCTTAAATCGAATACGTCCAAAGCTGCTGGTAAGGAATAATTGAATCCGCCATTCAATTCATACATTATATAATGAGTATCAAGTTAAGATTGTTATTAAAAAAAATATTTTTTTTACAGTATCTATAAATCCTCAACTAAAGAGGCAGCGTTTAGCGGGCAAACTATTTTACCAATGGGCAGAAGTAAGTTATTGAATTACATATTTGAACCATTATAAGAAAACAATTGATTGGTGTGCCAATGCAAAACATCGTCATAGAATTCATTTATTTAAATACTCAAGTATCAGACTCCATGATTTAACCTTGCATGATTTTAACTCAAAATTACTGAATCTTGACTAACCATATCATTACACCCTTAGGCTATAGGAAACAGGCTGGAAGAAATGTTAATCGAAGACAAAAAGCACGTCGATACGGTAATCAACCTAGTCAGTGACCCGGATGGACAACGCGAACTTTTGCAGCAAGACGAAGAAGAGGATTTCCTAGACGAAGGTAAACCTTTAGCAGTGTTCTAAATATTATTAACCGCCCCGTTGGTCTCGGAAGCAAGCGCGAATGCTGAGCGTGCAGGGTTCGATTCCCAGGTCGGGCAGTGTTATACGGTTTTTCCATTAAGAATTTCTTAGTAACCGCTCGGAGTTTGAAAGTTGGCGTTGTAAAACCTGCGTGGCACGGGACATCGGAAAGCACGTTAAGCCGTTGTTCCTGCGCCTGATCACTTTCCGGTCGTGTCGGATTGCCGTCCTTTCAGACTATGAGAATGAGTGCACCTGTGTCTGCGCACACACTTGTACATTATAATATGTCCCACGAAGATGGTCAGTCTCCTCTGATTCGACATTGGTCGCCGTCAATTAATATTATTAGGGAAAATATGAAAACTCACACAGATGGCAGCACCTTCAACGTGTTAAATTGACAAGTGCAATAATGTCAAACACATTTTAAAATGCTTGAAATTAGATTTAATTTTTGGCTTTTACAATACGTAGACTTACCATTCCTACAGCTAGTATTCGCCTGCCTGGAAAACCAGTTGGTGCCGAGTGTCCCCGAGCCCTTAGAATAATTGCTTGTGTACTGCTATTTGAAATAACGGCGTTCCTACGCGAAACCTACCAGAATCTACCGAAAACTTGCCGATCTTCGCTCAAGGAAAGAGGACCTTGGGACAGAGTTTACAGGTACCAAATTCCCTTGCATTATTCTTATTAGAAGATTATTTTTGGTAAGTAGCTTATTAATTCTTTGGTGTAAAACGTTTTATTTTTTTGTCATTATATTATGCGAAGATGGATGGAAAAACGACGTATTGTGTGTAAGACTAAGTGAGTTCATTATGTTCAGTTCATTTGAGATGTATTAAAAAGAGTGCATAATTATATTTGACAATACTTTTATTTTAACAGGGCTCTTAGCAGTCAACACACATTAATGCCAGTCGAGTATGTTTTCAAAAGAAATAATGCATGTTTCCTTGCATACGGCACTAAGCGTGCATGCGTATGTAGAATGTACATAATCTTGAATAACGTACACTTTTAAAATGGAAGTATTATGTGCAAATTTTACTTGGACCGATGTGACTCTTATAGCGAATATTGTTCACTTATTGGCAAATTTTGGCACTCGAGATTCACAACTGTTGCTACATCTAACGCTGAGTTTCATAAAACAAACTTTAATATTCCGTGCAAGTGCCTTACTTGTTACATGCAGCTACATTTGTGACGATCTCATCTCCACGATCTTATTTACATATAATAAAAGATATTCAAATCTACAGTATAATGTGCATACGCACAGTTAAATGCATGGAATGTTGTAAGATAACACGTAAATTGCTATCGATTAAAATTATTCTAAAATTTTACACGAATATTAAAATTGTTTTGTGAAATACACCCTTTCGAAGTTTTATCAAATAGTTTTATTAAGTGATAAAATAGTTTAGATGAAATTAGAAAAAAGTAAAAACGCTTTTGCTACATTGGCATGTGAGATCAAACAGTAAGAATTCAAAGGAAATTGTATAGTAAAGAGTATAGAAGCTAAAGTAAAATAGCTGGTAAATGCAAGCTAACTCGTTCATGGACTTGAGAGTCCATTGACTCGTTGAAATGTGAATAACTTGGATCACAGGGAAGCTAACCGTCGATGGAGTATGGCTCTGTCGAGCATGGGCCATTCACAGGCGTCTGCGCAAAGCTTACAATCGATTGCGGGAGCAGAGACTGAGAGAAAAATATCGTTTGTTCTGCACGAACCTGAGAACGTGTCTGGTGGAAGTAATGTAACTGTAAGCAAATTTATACAAATAATATATTGCGCTTTTAATCGCGTAGGAAAGTTGAAGCTTTCAGCTAAAGCTTAGCTAGTTTATTAGATGAGAAGTAAAAGAATCTTGGCAGTAACCAATTTTTTATAGTTAGCAGATGCCATACCTCCGGCGGTAGACGACAAAAAGGGTCGTTTAGGGTCTCGAGGTAAAGGAGGCATGCATCGTCGTAATACACAGCAAACGCATTCCGCTTATGGATCGTTCAAGCGACGGTCTATCAAACTCAGGCAAAAGGACACCAGAGATGTTGCTGATGAATGTAAGTTCTAATTAATTTTTCTTTAGATATTCTGAAATTTCATCAATCCCCCATTAAACACCTATGGTATAAACGTATTTGTGTAGCAATCAAAGAGAGTTAAGACCTCTTAAATATCTGTGGGAAAGATCCTTGTTTCAAGTACCCATAGTTTAGGACTTAAACAAGCTATTTTTCCTTCCAGTTGTAACAAGAAGGTCCGATTCAATACAAAGCAGAAGGAAAGTATCTTCTCTGTCTGATAGAAGTGACACTTCAGAGGTCTATCCTGGTGCAGGTAAGATCTATGAAACCTCCTCAATCTTTAAGACACGCTAAACGACAAGCTAAGCCTCTAAGCCTTTGGTTTTGACTTTGATAAATAATTTTTCTTTGATAATTTTTTTTTCTTTTCACGTACGACAGTCCGTTCTGTATTCTGTATGGTGATAACCACCTTTAAAAAAGAGGGTAACCAATTCATGCAGGCGTCCTTACATAATTTATTACGTGTTCTATAAAAAGGTGGCACGGTAATAATGTCCAATGAAGTGGACAGCGGTGGAGAAGAAAGTCCTGGCGTCCTTTCTGATGATCACGACCACCCTCCAGACAGTCCTGATAGTAACTCTACCGACCCACCTGATACTAATAAAGGATTCCCATGGCTTAAGGTAAGTTGAATTGCAGATTTATAAAGAAGTGCTATGGAAGTCCGTTACAAAATTATCGTTCTTATCAGACCTCAGCCGCCCAGCACGCGTAGCCTGACCATGATAGACACGGGTTTCGTCGACGGAAGAATAGACATCTTTAGAAATCTGTCATTCTGTCTATTCTTCCGTCGACAAAACCCATTTCTATGGTAGTCACGTTACGCGTGCTGCTTCTTTACCTACCAGGCTTAGTCCTATTTTTCTAGGGATCGGTGTGATATCTTCTAATCTTCCATTGTCCCCGTTTTAATCTTACTAATGGGTGTCTCACTGCCGAGAATCGTGACTCCTTTCTAACTTTGCAACGGTTTTGTAATTGCAGGTGATGGTGAAATTCCTAAACTCGTTCAACTACGTATGCTGTCATCAGAACTTCTGCCACCCCTACTGCTTCCGAAGAAACATGAGAGCCAGCGTAAGACTCATGAAGTCTGTACAAAAGGTAACCCAATATTTCTTTATTGAGGTATTTCCACTCACACAACCAAAAGTATATACTACATATAATCACGGAGACATCGGTACACAGTAGATACATTAAAAAGAAACCTCGAATGCATACCCTTCTCTTTTTTTAAAGTCGGTTAGTAACTGAAACATTGGCTTCTTCTTGCAGATATATGGGGAAAAGTTTGGCCCCGAAATGAACACGGCAAGCTCCGATGAAGGAAACGGTGGGACTCGCCGCGGACGACGCTCGCGCAAGTCTTCAGAACATTCTACTGATAGGTATACTCAGTATGAGTCCAATATTAATGAAATTACTTCATGTTAGCCTTAGTTCTTCAGTGTTGTAAGTCTGACAACTAGTCTTACCATTGGGTTTTGTGTCAGCCAGTAACTGAGTCGTGAAGGTCAGATAGGCAGTCGATGTAAAATACTAGGTATTCCGCTGCACCCAGTTAAGACTGGAAGCCGACTCCAACATAGTTGAGAAAAGGCTAAAAGGTAGGATGGTATTTCATTTACGAAACAAAAAGCTGTAAAAATATTGCTTCAAACCCATCAAATCCTTGAATGCAATTAATAATAATGAATAGCGCTTCTGCTTTTACTAAATTAATCATAAAATAAAAAGGCTCATTTACACGGAAAGATCCTCTCGACTCGAAGATACGATGCGTGTTGCATATACTGCAAAATTTTGTGAATGGGCCTTAACTTTATTAGTATTTTCATTCACGTTTTTGTCGATATTTTATTCAATGCACCCCCAGAATCGAGCGTTCAGTGATCGAGAGTGCGGGCCTTGCATACCGGGCCGCGGGCGGGGAACAGGCCAACGTAGCTGCTGAAGGGATACCTTTGAAGCCAGGTGCGGTGCCCTATCCGCCGATAGACCCGCCACCTATACTCAAGTACCTTAAAGGACAGGTCTGAAATGCTTTTTAGTGTAACTTTTTTGCGGTTCAACTCACATGCATATTTTGGAATGGCCTGATTAAACCTTTAACCGAATCAGGTCCTTTATTTATAAGCTTAACTAGCGACGAGCGTCTAACTTCACAAGTTGGACAATCCCGAAATATGCAACAGAAAAAACATATGAACAAAATGCTACTTTATAACTTCTTAAATCAAATTGGAACCGCATACATAATTTTTGGGTTTATTTTATTCCAAAAATGCGTAAATTCTTATCTTACTACAATGAAAAATAACTTCATAATATATCTTCTTCTTCGTCTAGGTTCGCGACGCTTACCACACTCCTCTCGCTACCCTAATCAAAGGAGCAACAACAATGGGCGAAGACATGTTCGCAGAATGTGCACCCGTAGCTTGGCAGTTGCTATTGGAATCAGATCGCGAACTTAGTTCGTGTGCCGCTGCGTTGTTCATACTCGCTGCTGTCAAGGCGCCGAATACTGCCACTGAGATCATGCATAATGATTTAAAACATGCTGAGCCGAGTACCAGGTGTGTATGCATTGTTAAGGGCTTATTCGTATTGTCGAAAGCTCAGGATTTTCGTCGCAAGCATTGGATTTTGCTAGCGTCATCTTGCATCATATATACTTTTTAAAAAAATGATGCAAATAAAAATGATTGGATTTGAATTCATAGGGTGGCAGGGACATCGAACCCTGTATTAAACATCCCACCACCATTTACTCAAGTATCTACTTTAGCTTTATGTATTCTAAGTTAATTTTTGAGTGACCGCTTGTAGCACCAACCAATAGAGATAGAATAAATCCCCAGTTGTAATGGAAATTGAACGTTTTGACATTGGGGCCAATTTTCCAAAACTTGATAATTATCCAAGATTCTGAATTTAAATATAGTGATATAAATCTTATTTCTTCATGTGCCCACTTCGATCAATATCGAAGTGTGCCCCTCAAAATGTACTATACCTGCTACTTGAAATTCTAAAATGATACTTGAAAACAATATTGTTGTAATTTTAACATTTTCAGAATAAACGCAATCCTAAGATTCCAAGTAATGTGGAAGCTAAGATACCAAGTATGGCCGCGCATGGAGGAAGGAGCTTCAGTGACTTTCAAAGTGCCGCCCCCAGGCATAGAGTTCACACTACCTTCTCCAAAGATCGGCATCGAGTCGCTAGCGGTCGTTGACCCTCCGTGGAGCCCACAGGTTAAGGATAAGGATATGGAGATGACTTTGAATCAGGAGAGACATGTAAGAATGAAGCCTAGCTTGTGCCTAGTGTGTGTTGTGCTGTGTCTGTGTTTGTTTTCTTTAAAAATCACTAGTCGGTCGTACGACAGAAACAAATAATAATATTATTCCTCTTTTATAGCCCTGAACACCTCTAGCATGGACCCTGTTGTTTTATTTATTATTTTTTGCTTGTGTCTGATTGTGTTTTATCCAAAAATGTAAGTAACAATTAAATATTTACCCTTATTTTTAAATAGTATTTTTTATGCTTAACATTTCATCCACAGCGCTCCCTAGTAACAGCGACAAAGACACGCAAGAAACAGCAAACGGAGGCGATAAAGAGGGCGCTTCAACAGCGGAATGATAAGAAACGTGCAGAACGAGAGAGTTTTCTTATCACTACGATACCTATTACGAGGCAGGCGGCACGCGAACCTGCGCTGGACCATGCAGCTGATGACCATGTTGAACGTAAGTTATCTTATGGGTTAAATAAAATAATACCAGCCTATTATTGTCCCACTCCAAAGGCGTCTTCTCATAGAATGAAGGCACGAGCATTGATCACCACGCTTGCTTAAGAGGGTTTGGCAATTTAACAACAATAGCAACTGTTCAGCAATTTATATCTGCGTTTATTTTTAGAGCTAAAAGAAAGAATAATAAAATAAATATGTCATAGCCTAGCAAGGAGAGCAGCACGTCACCCACTTGATTGCCAGAGATTTAATACTACCCACTTTGTTAAAACTGTTACATATATTACAATCTGTTTTTTTATATAAATAAAGATTATTATTATTATATTATTATAAATGGTCCTTAAAACATGTTTTCTATTTTGTCATTCGAAACTCAAGTCTTTGATGGATCCACCAAAATATTTTGGTTAAAAGTTTTACATCAGAATACCTTTGTTCAGCTTCGACAGGTATTAGGTACGTGTCTTCATGAGGCACGAGTCACATAAGGAACTTCCCGTGACATGGCACGACGATCATCAATCCTTCTGCTAAGATATCTGGAACTGAAATTCTTTTTTTTCTTTTTTTCCTCTCAGCGCCAGCAGATGAAGAATTAGTGGAAGGTGTACGAGGATCGCATCACACACAAGTGGCATCAGCATTATTTCCTTCAACATTATGCTCGGCTGTGGCTGAGATTGTTTCACTGTTGGATGATGCTGCTGTTTCACGAGATGGATGTTCTGTCTACGAAGTCGCTTATCAGGTAACGTATTGGTTTTGATACCAATGAAAAACCATACATAATCAGCCTATAAGGTTCCCACTGCTGGGACACAGGCCTCCTCTCTGTGAGAGGGAATGGGCCATAGTCTACCACGTGGGCCCAGTGCGGGTTGGTGGATGTCACATGTCTTCGAAATTGTGGTTCTAGGACATGCCGGTTTCCTCACGATGTTTTCCTTCACCGTTTTGAGAGTAGTGATGATGAAATAATTTACACAAAGTAAAGTACTCGTACGTCGGGTCCATTACCACTGGGCCACCACACCACTGCTCTCATGAAAAACCATATTTACCCCTTATTCATAATATATTGTATCATGTAATTGCCTTTCGGTCAGACCTGATGAAAAATTCAACGCTATAGGATTAATTTGCTACAAAAACAGATGTATCACTGCTCGAGCGCTAGTAAACAAGATATTTGAGTCAAGTGCCTAAGTATATAGCCTCAAAGTCTTACACGGCGTTAGTGACAGTTTTATTTACTCCAATCCAGTGGTCTACGTGTTACTGCAGGCACAGAAATACCGGCCTTTCATGTTACCAAAAAGATTTCGATAAGAATTCAAAATAAAAACGCGAGCAGCAGAAACATACAGAAGTTTCTTAAAAATACATAGTGTCTTCATATAAACCATGCATTTTCTCCAGGTCATATGGTGTTGCCTCGTAGAAGACTCAGCACTATTCCTCCGCCATGTTCTCGAACGTTTGACCCGAGACCATCAGGACGAGATGTTCAAGCTACTGCGTCATTTGATCCGATTCATACCGAGATTACCTCAACAGGTAAGAATTGCTTACTGTACCTCGGTACCTTATACTATTGAATACAGGTGTAAACAGACCCAACACCAATCCGAGAATATTCTTTAATTCTGTGGCGCCATCTAGACCGCCACATGCTAACTACGCATCAAACCGACGTGACGCAAATTTCTGCATCACACAAGCAAAGTTTATCGCGCAACTAGCATATATACAACGTCCCGACATCAATCGTCGGGCAGTAGCTAGATCTTGCCTTTGCTCCATTCTCACACCTTGTTCCTCCATAATTCTAAGTAACACTGAGCAAAATTATTTCTCAGTCTGATTATTGTTTATTTTGTTTTTTTTTTTCAGGCTGCCTTTGCATTGTACAACTATATTATAGGGTACGTCATGTTCTATGTGAGGAGTCCTCATGAGGAGGGACAGAGGCTTGTTGGTGCGGCGCTGTCTATTTTGTGGATGGTGAGTTGTCTATTATTCTTCTTTTATAGCTTGATATAGTCTGGCCTTAGTGCCACTGTATAGTCGACCTCGTAATTGCTTTATCACCATGCAGATTGCATGTTACTTGCACCTTATTAACCGACAAAGTCTATTTATCTGTGTTACAGTTAGATAGTTTGAACCTCAGTGAAATTTTAATTGACTAGGATTTGTGGTTAAAAGCGACAGGTTGGAAATTTGATTGCTATCCCATCAATCGTCTATCAGGATATTGATTTTGTTTTTGACAGACTTACCTTTTAAAAGCTAACCAGGGGCTACCAAACTTCACAGGCACAATCGAACTGCTTGTATTTACTTTCATGGCAATTACAATTTTCAGGTGGTACACAGTGTTCACGGCATAATGTTCAAGGATCTAAAACAGATCTTACGTAAGGAGCAATGTGATGCATCTATACTGCTAACGGCAAATGTGCCTGCCGCCAAAAAGATTATCGTCCATGGTCCACGTAAGTAGACAAACAAAACTACAAAATATTGTTAAGAAAATAGAATGAAAATCAGCCTACTATTACTTTCTAAATACATGCTAACATGCTAGATAATAAAAAACTAAGAGTTTACTTTGTGAACACGCTGTATATCAACAGATTTTTTTTTAATTTTAGCTGACAATGAAGGTTGCATACCGTCTCAGTTTCCCGTCCAAGAAGACACAGTGTTTGCACAAATCCTGAAAGAGTCTCTAGATTTCTTCGGTATCCCAGAAAAGTTACATCGAGAACATTTCCTTGTTGACTTCAAAACTCGTAAGTATCTATTTAGACACGCTTAGAAGTGCGTTATCAAAAATTCCAATACTGGGCACAACCAAAATTGTACATTCCCGCGGGAATATTTTGCTTCGCTGGAAACCCAACCTTAGTGGTTGGCCTTCAGACCTCGCTCAACTTGTCTGAAAGCTCAAAAATGCTCGCAAAACGACACTGGTCAATGCTTATCGTGTGATTTCGCAGGAATACTTCCGGGATGTGTGGTGTGTATTTGAAAATTCCCTAGCTTTTGTTTTAATCCAACCTATTTTTTCGTAGGTCAAATCCATAACCCTCAAGGTTACGTCCGCGACCACTACTTCTTTAAACGCTCCCAGTATCCACAATTGGGATTGGTTCACATGGAACCTGATGAAGCCTTCCAAAAACTGCAAGAACAAGAACTCTTGCAGAAATTCGTTGAGATCGGAAAAGTGTTGCTGACTTGGGCTATTTTGAAGAATGTTGATATGGTATGTAACACTTGCTTTATCCTCTGTTTCGTATTTTCAATTGAAAAGAGTCCTATAATTGGTCAAGTTAAGTCAACAGGAGCCAATTATGAAATGTGAAACCCAGAACTGTGATGGTACAGACGCCAACATGTCAAGCTACCCGAAACTGTCAAATTTTACCAATCAACCTTGAACCTTAATGCTTTAGCGATAAAGTTGAAATTCAATAAAAATAAATTTGACAGATTGTAGTAGCTTGATGTGCTGGCGTCTGTACTTAGACGTCCTGCATAGCTCCATCTCTCTTTCCCACTGCAGCAAAAATTGCTCTAACATGACCCCAAAACTGTTCTTAGTCGTAACTTGACCTGAATTTACAATTTTTTTTAACATTGATTATTATTTTAGGTGGTCCAACGCGTAGTATTTCTACACGATGAGCTTATGAAGTTACCGTCTTTCCCTCGAAAAGCTCTTGAGGCCGATCTGGTGCTGTATAGTCGGGGAGCTCTAGGTTCTACGCTATTGGGATTGGATGTGTTGCATAAGTTTATGTAAGTATTTTTAACTTGGCCCTTCAAACCTCGTGTTAAGCAGGGTTTTAATTGACCCTACAACTGCCTACAATAAGCTGCGAAATAATAATAATTTTCTACTCCGTGACCATTCAAATAATTATTTTATAAATTTATAATATAACACCATTACATTTCATATAATTTGCCTTTGGATTGGGCTCCATGGACCAAATATGCTTCATACATTACGCAACTTTTAGGGTTAATTTTCAAAGATGGGATAAAGTATTATTAAGGCTACAAATTAATCCTACCTTTACTGAAGCAATATTATTATTCTAGGTGGGTACGACTCATAGCTCGAATGTTCGAAGCGATGGCCGGTAACTTCACCTCATCTCGCGACATTCACTTGTTTTTGAACGTTCTCAACGGCGCCCTGATGTTACATAGCGAAGACTCTTTGATCCTTCGATACGTCATCGCCACATACGTCAATGCTGCTTTCAATTTTAAAAGCATTTTCTCTACAAATGGGTATGTATATTAAGGAAATAGATAGTTTTCTATCAATAATGTCTACAGACAACCGCGCGTTAAAGTTTGCAATTTCAAATCAAATAAGTTGTCAATGTTTGACGACACGGTTGGCGCAGTGGCTGAGCGATCGACTGCTGCGCTGCGTGTCGTGGGTTCGATTCCCGCACGGAACAAATATTTGTATTGCCTACAGGTAGTAGTTCCGGGTCTGGCTGTTTGTGTATGTGAGTTTAAATGTTTGTAAACACACCCACGATACAGGAAAAATTCCTAGTGTGGGGCAACTTTAAAAAAAAAAAAAAATGTCAAATCCACGACAGCTGATGCAATTGCAAACTTTGACTTGCGGTTGACTGTACAAATAAACATGTATCTTACATCGAATGTTTCTCTTCCAGGTATTTACTGATCATGCCAACGCTACTGCAAATATACTCAAACTTCCAAACAAATAAATTGGTGACGACGACAATAGAATACGCTGTGAAACAGTTTTACTTACTAAACCGCAAGCCGTTTATACTACAAATGTTTGGCTCAGTATCCGCCATTTTGGATACAGATGAAGAATCTACTTATGGAGATGCGAGCAAGGTCAGTAACATATTTCGCAGTTTTATATTTAATATAAGTGTCTCCAAAAGAGATAGCTTAAGCATAATCAGCCTATAAGATTCCCACTTCTGGGACACAGGCCTCCTCTCTGTGATTAGGCCATAATCCACCACGTGGGCCCAGTGCTGGTTGGCTGATGTCACATGCCTTCGAATTTTTGGTTCTAGAACATGCTGGTTTCCTCTCAATGTTTTCCTTCATCGTTTTGAGATAACTTGCATAGACGAATTTACAAAGTTAACAGGGTAATTGCAAAAGTAACAGGGGGGGCAAAGCCATATTGATTTATTTATTTAAACTTTTCGCACAAAGAGGTACAAAGGCGGACTTAATGGGGCCTTATCAATACCTCCCATCCCAATTCTGAACTTTAGTCAATAAATAATCAATTCATCATCAGTCAGCCTCCTGCCGCCATCCCAATTTTTAGGGGTCGGAGCTGCATGTTTTTTTTCTTCCATACATATCCATCAACGGTCATCTTAGGTACTCAATATAATCTGTACCACATACTAATTAATATGCTATCTTCAATCAGGTCCAATCCAGCTGCCTCTTCAACCTGCTCCTAAGCCTGGAAACACCGTCTCCTGACCCACTTCATATAGCCGAACTCATCAAAGAAGAGAAACCACTAAAACCTATCGACTTCTGCTATCGAGATGAAGAGGAGATGGTCAATGTGTTGGATTGTATCAGTCTCTGTGTCATGGTCGTGTCTTACTCGGCGGAAAGTATGAGGGGATATCAGATGCTGGTAAGTAAAGTTTAAGTCTAAGCATATTTACTTTTCTTGTTATTATTAGGAGACAGTTATTGTGCTGAACTGAAGTTACTTTGGCATCAATCAACTCAGCATAAACCAGCCTGCAGTCAGATATGAACCTCCTCCCACTATGATACTCGGGGCTACGTCTTTTGCACGAATTGGATCCAAAAGTCTTTGAACAATATTTGAACTGGTAGTCTAGTGCTAAAACCTTTAATTTGAGATTCATATCATGTCTTACCCCCTGAACCCCCCCCCCCCCCCCATAAGTACACTAACGTACACCTCTCCAACACTACACTCTTTTCTACCAAACATCTTTATTTTTATGTCCTTTTGCCGAAAAGCTCTATTGAAATTTACATTAACAGTTTATTTTTTACATTCATTTTACGTTTACAGATAATACTAGAAGCAATACTTCCCTGTTACGTTAAACAAATACAATTGCCGAGCTACAACCGCGAGGGAAAAACCGAGAAAGAAATCATCCAACAACTAGCTATTGCCATAAAGACGCTTGTGAATAACTGTGAAGGACTTTCTAAGTAAGTGCTTAGACTTAACATTTTTTAACGCAATTTAGATGTCGGTCAAAATCACAGAACAGATAAAAGAGGATAGAAAGGAAATAGTTCCTGATTTGTATTAGAACGCCTGTCGCCGCATGTCTCCCACTCTCACTCTCCACTACAAGCAAGAGATCAATACGTACGCGCATTACGCACACAAATAAACCACATGCACTTAGATCGCGTGTTTGCTATTGGTTGTCACACTAACGCAAATTCTGCTCTGGACGTACACTCACACACGTGTAAAAGCAATTTTGTTTCTCAAATATTTTACGGCGACCAAAAGGTCGATTGATCATATCGATAAAATTACTGTAATTTTGGTAATTAAAGTTTTGCAATTTTTTTGCAAGTTGCGGGTAGGGTACGAATAATGTGGACTTCCTAATTACATATAAATTAAATTAAATCAAAGTGAAATTAAGGGGGAACATCCAATACTGCCGCGAAATTTAAATTTTCTTTCGTTTTATGCTAGTTGCAGCTCTGTTTTACGTCATAATAATAGAAATAAAGAAAAATAACATTTTGAATAACATAAAATGTAAAACAAAGCTACAATTTGCAAAAAAAACTAAAAATAAATTTTAAATTTCACGGCCATATCGAATGCTAAGTCGAATTAACATAATATAATCTAATTAATTTATTGTGAATTACTCTGTGCAAAATGTATTTATTAACTTTATCATGTTAATTTATGAATAATAGCTATGCCCGCCGGTTTCACTCGCATTAATTTTAGGAAAAATCCTACTAAAATAATACATATATTCCATTACTTTAAGAGTATTACTTACGATTATCACTTAGTACATTACTATAGGAAGCTAATGACCGGCCGCCTAGCGGAGTTATTTTAAAACCATGATATCTCCTAAGATATTCATTGAAATCCAATGACGTCAAGGGCAATTTTGTTCAAAATTAAATACTTGTGATGAGTAACGTATTTATTTGGAAAGGATTAATTAAGAGGGGCAATTCTCTTTATTTTAAGAACGTTCACAGTCTTAATTCAGTTTCAATCTGTCAAAAACACCTTTAATTTCCCTACATTTCTGACCAGTTTTTGACATTTTTTTTGTCGCTGAGATGAAACTGCGACTAGATTTTGAATTTTTTTAATTACAAGAATTGACCTTCTGGGCTGTCTGTGTCCGTGATTAACGTCATTCAAGCGTAGAAAGACATGGGCTAAAGTAAGTAAGTGAGCAAATAAATGACACAAGTAAAAATACAAGAATATTTTAATATTGAACAATAATTTAGACTCAATTTCAACTTTTTAATTACATAATCATTTTCTGAAAAATGTTGCGAACAAATTGTGCTACATTTAGTAGGTATCCATTCAATTCTACCAGTTGCCTCAATCCACAGTTTTCTTGTCCCTTTTTATCTCTTGCAAAACTAAAAAAAATATTTTTCATCGTAAATTACTAACCTCAAACCAAATTTTAGACGAAAAACCAACTAAGAAATTAAATTAATAATTCACATTACACAATAATTGGTGTTAATAAAAACAAAGTTATTTTAATTGTAATACATATTTCTGAACATAATTATTCGTATACACTTACTTAATATCGACATTGTTTACAATTTGGTACAACACTATCGACGCGCATTTTGGCTCGACGCACGCGATGTTCGCAGTGAACGCAATACATTGCGCGACCGCTCATGACGTACAAGATCGTACCCATGTATTGCAAGCAATGTATAATTTTGCATCTGAATGCGATTTTATCGTTTTTGTCTACAAACTACATAATACTTTTGTAATAATTACAAATATCACTCGTATTTTAAGGTTTTCGGACTAACCGGTGAAAAGAAATCCCTCCTCGGGTCACATTACACTCCTGACTTCTTTTCCGACATGTTATAATAGCGCAAGACGGCATAATTCTCTTTTTCCGCGGAGCTCCGAACGCTGTCACAACCAGAGCGCGATTGTTGACCGGTGATTCAAATTTCGGTTGACTTTTGAGCGTTTGCTCAAAAGTGCGGCGCGCCTGCCCCGCCCACAAGGCCCTTCTAACCTCTTTTATCTGTTCTGTGGTCAAAATGACAAAGCTAGCGCCCGCATAGTTGCAATGGTGGTAAACGTATCATTCTGTGAAATGACCAAGAATTACATAGGTACCTAGAAAATTATTTATCATCCAGCAACATTTAAAAGCACACAGCCACAACAGCACATCAACAATTTCCCAAAAGATATCACAACTTATGTTCTCTTACAGATCTTACAACGGCCCGTATAGAACTTCTCCGGAACATAAAGGCTCGTCTCAAAGGACCGGGCCTCGCACTGCCGCTGCTACTATAATCGCGTTCGAGGAATCTCACTCTAAGTACGACAACTCCAAGATGCCTGTGCCTGAATATACTGGAGCTGAAGATTCGGAGGTAAATATAAAATCAAACGAATATAGATTATATCTTTAGAAGCCCTGACAACCTTTGCCTGCTGCGTTCGAAACACTCGTCGAACGATTGCTTTGTTTATTTCTTGAGTGGATGCTTTATTTATAAACCAATATTAAAAAAAGATTTGGTTTTGCATGAAAATTGTTATAATTAATTATCTCAACAGCTGGTGCGAGCAGAATACCGTAGACCCCGCGATGTTTTACTGTCCCTCGTCGGCGAATTCATCGGCCGCGCTACTACGCGCTTGTTGGAAATCAACGGCTCCAACCGTAGCGGCGGCACTGAAGGGAAACCAGTAGAACTGCTGGATTCTAAGTCACATGCTGTGAGTTTGAAGCCTTACCCATAATATTTTTAAACTGGCTTTTGTTTGTACCACATTGTGATCTGCTGCACAATCAATATTGGCCAATTAGTACCACGCTTTTTTTCAATAGACCAAGAGGCGAGATGACGTCACAATAGTTGAAATTGTATATTTAAATACTTTGTAAAAATTGCACATGACATATTGACATAAACATTTAAGCACTATATTTATGGTACACACAACGTGGTTGCAGCAACAAATTATTATACTTTGCTGAAAACACGTTAGTAATACTGCAGCATTTTCACTGGAAATGTTACCTAACCTAACGCCCAAATAAATATGTTATTTAGCCAAAAAGCTTTGGAGCACCATCATCTTGGAGAAAAAGTCCCATGCTGAGTATCGATTTTTTTTTATCTTACAGCGCCTCGCAGAAATAGCGCACTCATTACTAAAGGTGTCTCCCTACGACCCGGAGTCAATGGGTTGTCGCGGTCTACAACGCTACATGACGCAAGTTCTACCTGCGGCTGATTGGGCAGACGATGCGTTACGGCCGGCGCTAATTATGATCCTAAGGAGGTTGGATAAGGTGTTCCTCAAAATTGCTAAGAAGCCAAGCATCAGGGTAAGATTCTCAAGTGGTTTTTACCATAGACAAACTTATCAAGTCCTAACTGCTTAAAAATATCTTCTTTCAGGTTTCGCCAGAGTACCTCATGTTCGGCTATCATCTGCTTCGACAATTTTGGATTTATTCAAGTAAATAATTTTCTAACAGAACGAACTTTTTTCAGAGAAACACCGATTGGGATTCGGCGGCAGTGCTTTTGAAAGGAGTGTATGAAACGATGGTACGGTGTCCATACATAATGCATTGGCAGCATGTTAAAACTCTGCTCAATACTATTCAAGTGAGTTGTACCAACCATTTTCATTACAGCCTATGAACGTTTATCTCTTTATTTATAAAAAAGTACAATTTCGGAACTCTACCCATTGTAGCAAAATAAAAACGATCTGTACATGTTTTAATTTTTCTAAGTAAAATAAGATATTAATAAAAACGACACAGAACGAATATTATTAAAAAGGATTACCTCGTGACGCCGACGTGGCATCTTTGGTGTTCGAGCCCTAGGTATAATAAATTTTACGTATTTTTGTTACGCGTCGATTAAGATACGTTTGCAAACGTTCCTAAACTTACTTCACTAGATAAATACGAGGACGTCCTAATGGGTAATTGGCACCAGGTCAATTCGTTATTAGGAAGCAAGATAATAATTTAAATTACCGCCTGATCAAAATTGTAACAATGATAATATACGGCTAATTGGTAGTACGGACGCCAGCACATCAAGTTACTACAATCTGTCAAATTTCTTTAATAGATTTTCAACTTTATCGCTAAAGTATTAAGGTTCAAGGTTGATTGGGAAAATTTGACAGTTTCGGGTAGCTTGACCTGCTGGCGTCTGTACATCAAGTAATAGGCTCTACTGAAAACTAAGCTACATAATATATGAAACTCCGGTCCTAGGCTCCACGCTGACAATCGGAAGGCACCTCGCTGACCGGAATCAGAATCCTCTTAAATGTGCAGGTCGCGCGCAAGGTGTTATGTTGGGTTCGATTCCCAACAGGAAGCATGTAGTCCGCCGTCGTCTGGTACTAGGGTGGCGGGTAAGGCGAATTCTAGATTGCCCTACAATCTTCGGACGAATCGAGTCTTCATGCAAGATGACTCGCCTCGAGACCACTTTTTAGTGATGTACAATACGTTTATTTTCGGGAACACTACCCTTCGATCCAGTGGATGACCGCACAGAACTCGATCGTTCAATCCTTTATAGATTATCGTTAGCAAATTATTTAATTGTGAAAGCAGGAAAAAATAATATATTAGACTTCCGTCCTATGTCCAAAAAATCCTTCCATCATTGAAAAATCTCGGTAAGAGAAAAGACATGACACTTTTTAATTCAAAATTCAAAACCAATATGAAGAAAAAAACCTTTCTGGTTAAAAATAAGGTTGGATTTGTTATAAAAGAAGATCCGGAAGATCGTTCGTTATAAAATTATATTGTAGCATTTGCCAATGCTGTACCATCAATTGTGGTCTTTATGCTTTTGTTTTGTCTTAAAGCACGGTGCAGCAATCAAACCTTATCGATTTTCCGAACAAATCCATTTTTTCCAAATGGGTTTGTTACCCACATATCTCCACATTCTCTCTTCCATCGTGACTGCTGCCACCTCTTAGGAAAATCTTCTCAACATAAGAAGAAAACTCATTGTCATACTTCTGTTCTACTTTCCAGGCACTGATAGTATCTGACAACAACTGTGGAGAGAACCTATCTTCGGCAACAGCAGCGCTTATGTCGCAACCACCGCCGCCTCATTTCTGCAGTACAGTCGTGCGACTAATCGCGTTGCAGATCATCAATACAGGGGTAAATAAACACTTACAATATCTGCTTATACTTACTAGAGGAGAATTCCCGTTCGTATAGAGAAGTGTGAAATACATCTTTATTCTGTGTTTATACAAGACGAATATAGCTATGCCTTTCTTGCAACGGAACATTTTTAGCATTGAGCCAATAAAACCATGCATTAATGCAAATATGCACTAATGCATTAGCATTAGTCGCATGCCCGCAGGCGGGATAGTGACTATTGAAAATCATAAGTCGATAACGCGGTCGGTACGACGTAGCGGGCGTAGCGACCAATGAAATTCATCGGTCGGTAAAAACCATGCGAAGGCCTTCAGAGCAACTGCCAAATGTGCGGTACAGTTTCTCCGTATCCCGAAATCATTTCCTATCGACTAATGAAAACAGTTAGGGCTCGGACGGGGTGTGGGAAATTTTCAGTAACGCATGTCATAGTGCCCACATGCCCCTAATGATAATGAGCCTTTACGCTTCCCTATACGGCTCGAGCTCCTGTTCTGTTATTGTTCTAATATTTGCATATATCTTGTAATACAGGATAGTTATTCGCTGGAACAAATGTGTGGAGGCAGCGCGTCGTTCCCATCTGGAGAGAAAACTGAAAACATGCTGATGAATCTATTCATGCCACTTTGTTTACGTGTCGGCAGTGGTAGAAAGGGTAAGAATCTTAACAAACTATAATGAATAATTATGGCACACTTGTAGAGCTTTTCGCCACAAACCAACATACAGTACATTACAGATTGAAGTTTTTTTTCTCGAAACTCCTTGTTTTTTTTTTATGTGGTTTTTTATAATTTTATTCCAAGAATACCATGTTTTTTATGTAAGAGTGCTTACATAAAGAAGCGGGTACTCGGTAAAGACAAGTCGGTACCGATCTGTCCGGGTGAAATAGTCCCTTATTAACTTATGCGCTCAAACATAAAGAAACAGGTAAAACATGTCACCGTTTCTTCCAAAGATCAACCTGCAGAGATCTGTACCTGGAGTCGGGCCCAAAAAACCGCTTCTTTATGTAAGCACCCTAACTACATATCATTTTACTAACCGACTTCAAAAGAGGAAGAGGTTCTCAATTCATCTGTGAATGTTTTTTTATTATATTCGTCTTTCAGATGTGCCACCTCTCCGCCAATCGGACGTAAGCTACCTAGTATCAGTGGTGTTAAACGCACTATGTCCACCCGCGCCGCCCGGCCAGTTAGCGGCCGTGAACGCGAAGCTCAACGCCTCTGACAACCGCGCCAACTCACTCACGTTCACTGGCAGTCGCGATACTAGGAATACTACGAGGCTGTCCAATCAGCTGTATAGGATTGCTTTCTTAGGTATGGAACACTACTACACACAACACACAACCACACACAACACAACAACACACAACAACACACACAACACACAACTTTATTGGGTTCTGAAATGTTAGTCATGCTTTCGTATAAAGCGTGGATCGCGTTTTACGAATGCCTTGAGATTTGGTTCTATTAGCTCGGTAGTAGTTGATATATTAACATTTTACAATACCTACTCCCTTTAAAAAAAATACTCTTCAAGGAAACTTATATTTGACTCTACTTATTCTTAATTTTCCGTCACGTTATTCGCATTTAACATACTGCATTTATGCGCAGCATGATCATGAAAAATTAATTTTGAAACAATTTCTAATTAATAAATAAATACATACTAATAAAAATAATATTATTAATTTGTAATTTTATACGTGCAGCGTTAAAGGTGATGTGCGCATGCTTCACAAGCGAGCTGTGCACAGAATGGGGCCGCATAGCGCGCGCCATGCGGGACCTGGGCAGACGGAACGAAGCAGCGCATCATTTGTGGGACTTCCTGGAACATGTCGTCACGTATCGAACGCCACTTTACATTCTGTTGCAGCCTTTTATCGTGCATAAGGTAGGTGCATACTATTGGGTTACTATTATTATTGCTATTGGGTCGCCACGTAACGAAAAAGCGTTATGCCCCCTCCATGCGATTTTCTCTCTCTCTCTCTCTCTCTCTCTCTCTCTTTCTATTGTCTATAATAAAAAGAGACACAGAGAGAGACCGATAGTTTTCATGGCTTTCGAGGATGCTGAAGCCGATAGTGGGGTCAAAATCAAAATCCAAGATGGCGGCTGCGATAATATTCAAATTTTTCATCATGGGTGTTGTTTTCATGGTTTACCAGGTAGGTTCTGGGTATGACCATATTAGTTAATGCAGTCATTTTTCGAAACGTTATTTCTTGCACCAGCTATCACAACCTCCAATCGGCGACAACGAGCGTCACATGCAGTTCGTAGTGCGCGAGCGAGTGAGAGGACTCAAGCTACCCGCCGCGAGGGCACGCGGCGCGTTGTTAGCGGAGCTCGCGAGGGAACTGCGCCACATGCGCGATACACACGACCAGTACAAGTTTGGTAAGTACCTACATATCTATACCAACATTATTTAACCATCTTTTTAAATGCAAACCTTTAAAAAGGCCAATTGTCAGCCTAGTGCTAAATCTTTTAGATTTAGTGATCGTTGGATTAAACTAAAATATATTGACGCCGATTCCCTTGTTCACAAACTAAACTAAATTTAAGTTCAGTGCATCTTTTTCTTTCTATTTCATTAAGAAAAGGACAGAAGATAAATATTAGTTTAGTCCTGTCAAATTAGTCAGCGCCTGACGTAAATTGACGTATTTTTAGTAGTCATGTTTTTAAACACGTCTAAACCGTCTATGGAGTATCTTAATTTGACAGGACAAAGCTAATATTTTATCTTCTGTCCTTTCCTTAATGAAATAGAAACAAAAAGATGCACTGAACTTAAATTTAGTTTAGTTTGTGAACAAGGGAATCGGCGTCATTATCTTGGAATATACGTAAAATACGAACTCGGCAAGACTTACAGGTGAGTTTGGCCGAAAGCGTATGCCAAAGCCGGTACAGACCAAAAAGAAGTTTTACATTTTATTATAATTGGAAAACAGCGCAGACTAGATTACTTAATCTAGATCTTAATCGTTCCTGTTTTCTGTTCTAGAACAAATAGCCGAGAACCTCGGCCAAGCGGCTGGCAAGCGAGCTTCAGAAGTGTTCCCCCGCACGAGCACAGTGCCGGACAAGCACCAGCAGCACCGGCCGTCGCTGATCTCCATGCTGGTGGGGCGCGCGGGCGGCCTGCCGCGCACGCCCGACCACCCCGCGCCGCTGGGCGCGCAGCGAGGTGCCCCGCCACGTGCAGCTACTACTTTACTTAGCCACACTCGATGCTCTGCTAATGCCAACCTTCTTATTGCAGAATCACTATCGAGTAGCTCAACCACGAGCCAGCACATGCCAGTGTTTGAGGCGCAGTTGAACAGCGGCCGCATGAGCGAAAACAGCATTAATAATGTCAGCAGTGGCAATTCCCATATGGGTAGGTTAAAAATCCTACTATCATACTAATATTATAAATGTGAAAGTTTGTATGGATGGATGGATGTTTGTTACTCTTTCACGCAAAAACTACTGAACGGATTTGGATGAAATTTGGAACACAGAAATTTTATAACCGGAAATAACATATAGGATACTTTTTATCCCGATATTCCCACGGGATCGAAACTTATGCGAGTGAAACCGCGGGGCGCATTTAGTACTACAATAAGTACCTACATGATATGTGTAAAAGAATTTGTTTTTCCCATGAAGTTATAAAGTTTGGATTATATTTTATGCTCAACGTATGACAAAAAAGGTTAGGCAACTTGTTTTTGTTTCACCTGTATCCTTACCTGTTTTGCCAGATAAACTGAAGAGTCTAGAGTCTTCTTAAAGAAAGAAAAGAGAAGAGAGACTTCTCTCTCTTTTCTTTTCTCTTACCGTTGTACATACATGCAGCGCAGAACGATACACTCCTGACCGCCATTGACGTGGACCAGTCAGAATCCTAGAAAGAGACAGCTACTGGCCGCACATTCGCTTTGTCTCTCTCGTACTTTTCGGTCTGTATTCACTGCACAACTGAATACAGAAACGCTCAGTCCATTCTTTATATATGTATATGGGTAAATGGTGATTATTTTCACGGCCCACAATTAGTTTTTTAAACCTTTGTTCACTTTATCTGCTATTTATCTCACAGGTTCACTGAACAACTATGGCAGCGACAAACCAACCGCCAGTACTCCGTCATACACAAGTACCCAGACTAAACTGCGATTTGTACCGTCCGTAGAACTGAAGTTCACATCTGGTAAGGCCCGATTTACCTTTTTTTTCTTTGGGTTTGATTTAGTGAATGGACTAAATCAATGTATGTTTTTTTCAGCATACAATATAGTATTTTTATCTCACGAAGCGATGTGCGCTTTACTTGTGGTTACCAAGTATAAATCAAACTGTGAATGTGTAAGTCCATAAACAACTAAGCAAACTCGTGCGTAGTAATTTGTGCGAAGGTTCAAATTTCTGACGATAGTCAGAACCTAGCACTTTAGAATAGAATAGAATAGAATACTCTTTATTGTACACCATACAAACTGGATACTGGACTGGATTGGTACTTTCGTACCAATTACTTAATATTGACTGAAGCTGTATTGTGACGTGTTGTAGTCATAATTGTTCCTGTTCAAGAGAAATATGAAGGTATACAGAACGCTATCCCCTTTTCGTAACGGAACAATGATGACATTTCATGATACAGCATCTGGTATATTCGCTGACTAGTCGAAACTGGGGATCTACTCTCTATGTGACGGTGCTTGAACACGGGCGTCGTCACCGAGGCAGGCCTAAGAACGCTGGTGTGACGGTCCATCGTACAGACGCCAGCAGGTCAAGCTACCCAAAACTGTCAAATTTTCCCAATTAACCTTGAACCTTAATGCTTTAGTGATAAAGTTGAAATCTATTAAAGAAATTTGACAGATTGTAGTAGCTTGATGTGCTGGCGTCTGAACCTAACCGATAGGTCGGAGAAGGCACAGCATAAAAATAATTGGAAAAGTATGAGGCAGACCTTTGCCCAGCAGTGGGACAGCATAAGCAAATTTTAAAGGATTTTTTTTGACAATTTTATAAAATATTTATTTTGTAAAATTGTCAAAAAAAATAGTCGAAACTCGTCACTTACCCTCATAGCCACCAAGTTTTCTAATGTAAATACCTGTTCCAAACCAGGAGAAACATCAATGAGCCCTCTATCCCCGATGTCCCCGGGCGAGGCGTCGTGCGGCGAGTGCGTCCCGCGCGCGGCGCTGGACAGCGAGCTGCTGGTGGGCGAGCACTCCGACACGCCCGACGCCGCCGAGCGGCCGCGCCTGCAGCGCGCGCACGGGCCGTCCAAGAAGACCTTCAAGTTCCGGCGCAGTAGGCATACGAAGGCTGATGTAAGATTTATTTAATCAATTATACATAACGTACATAAAGTCACGCTTTCTTCCCATGGGGGAGGTAGAAACTACAGATCGCCATCTGCTATGATCCTTACATACCGCATTTGCTTCGTTTACGGTCATACATCTGGTCAGACACGAACGCCGGTAGCGAGTACTACGCACCTGACCGTTCTGAAGAACATCACCAATAATGTATAGGTACGTCCTTCTCGGCGTTTCCACTCGCATCTGCCTTGTAAATACCTGAAGGCCAATTCTCGTAATTTAAAACATTCAAAATCTAGTCGCAGTCTCATCTCGGCGACAAACAAATGTCATAAACTTGTCAAAATGTGGGGAAATTAGACATTATTAGGTATTTTTGACAGATTGAGACTGAGATTAGACTGTGAACGTTCTTAAAATTACGAGAATTGCCCCCCTGTTGTTAGTCACCTTTCATTCATCTTGTGGGGCTTGTGGCTAAGTAGGTAATAGCAGACTTCATCCGGTTTGACCACGAGACCAACGGGGCAGTTCGTATTCTGTGATTTTTTTTTATTTTTGTCTCATAAATAATGTTTCTGATACAGGTGAGCCATGTACGCCTGGAGTCGGACGACGGTTCATCTCCGGGCCCGGAGTCAACGCCACTACGTCGCGCCTGGTCCCAGCCGCCGTTCTTACAGCCTTCTTACATCAACACCGACACGTCTTACGATAGTGAAATCTCGCAGACCTCGTCTACGTCCGGATACAGGCTAGCATTACCCAACCTTCAGTAAATAGACGACCAATACTAAGTGTGGTCCGCATGCCGTCTCGATGTGCGAACACCTTTTGAAACGGGTTTTGTGTGCGGCATGATATTCAGCCATCTTGTTGTGGCATGTGTGTGCACGGAATTCGGAATATGATAACTCTTATGTATCTATTTATAAATCACTCATTAATTCATTTGTTCAGTGTTTTGTGCAGCTGCTATGCAAGATTCGCGGCCTACACCTAAGCCAATATTTTCCGTGTCTCGGAAAGCACGTTAAGCCGTTGGTCCCGGCTGTCATTCGTGGATCTTTGACAGTCGTTACGAGTTGTCAGAAGTCCGAAAGTCTGACAACCAGTCTTTCCAAAGGTTATCGTATCACCCATTAACTGGATTGTGAAGGTCAGATAGGCAGTCGCTCCATGTAAAATGGTATTCATCTGCATCTGATTTGACAGGAAGCCGACCCTAACATACGAGTAGTTGCTAAAAGGCTAGGCAAATGATGACCTAAGCCGATATTTAATTTTGCTTTTTTGGAAAGACATAGTAGCAACTTAGTATTAAAACTCCCGATAGATGGCGTAAGATCGCCCATTAATTCACATTATCTAACTCTATACTCCAAATCGGCGACCTGTTTATACGCCTTCGCTACCCTAAGATTAAGAGCATGGTTAAATGAGTTAAATTTATAAGGAAAATAGTTTATCGTTTAGTAGTAAACAATTTTAGTTGAAGAGTAGCAGGACGCGATGTCCAGCAATACCATGTTACAGGGAGAGCTACAGCCTGCAGGCGTCCATGACGGAGTCGCCGGGCGGCAGCGCGCGCGCGGCGCTGGCGTCGCCCGAGCTGGGCGGCGACGCGCGCACGTGCAGCGCCACGCCGCACGCCAGCCCCGACGGTAAACAGCCCTTCGTATGTACCGCTCTACTTATACGCAACCCCCCCGCACTCTCGTCTTCTCTCTTTCCGCCTGTCGCCTACAGAGCAGTCTCCTTTGTCGTGAGTTATCGTTCCGTCTTCGCTTTAACATTTCCAGGTTGTTTTGCGATGTATTATGACAATTTTGTAGACACAATGTCAGACGGTCCTCCAATTGGAACGTGGATAGTTGTACAAGGATCTTTTGGCGCGTGGCCAAAGCCAGAACTAACGCCACCATTTTGTTTCTTTTTCTTCTATAATTTGTCAAACAATTGCACAATTGTTTACCCCACAGTAGCCCCCCAATGTCACCGTCATTTGAGCGCAAAAATATCCTTGTAGCAGTATATGTCATAAAACATTTAGGAATACTTGTAAAGTTCAAAAATATAACTGAATTTAACTAATTTTGGGTTTCTGGTCATACATGAAATAAAATTGTTGCAAGTACATCGCATAATGATCCTTCTTTTCAATGTTGCTGCTTTTGTGTATTTGATCAACTTGCAATTTTGTAGAAAATTTATTCTAATGCAACATTTGTTTCCGGCCTAGCTTCTTTGAGCTGCGAGTCGGGGACATCGTCTGCGGAGCGAACTGCCTTACTCGGTGCCGCTAGCCAGCGCTCTCTGCTGCTAAGTAGCGACTTAAGAGATGAAGATACCCTTCTTTGAATTATTTCTAAGCCATTACTATATTGACCTTGGATAGCGATGATGACGAGTGCTGGGCCAATCTCCATTTGGAGAAGGCGGGTGAAGAAAAAAGAAAACATGAGTCACTTGACATAACCATTTACCAAGTGTTTTATAGCTGTTATAGTAAATCTGTGACTGATATTTGAAATGGCTGTAATTCCGTATTTATAGTTAGCTACTTAATTTTATATTTTTAGTAAATGTTACCCAATATTTATAAGGTTTTTCAGGCACTGCTAGTATTTTCAACCACCAACAAAAAAATGTTTAGAACATTGTCTTTCACTTTGCATAAATAATATCTATTTTATACCTATTGTAGCGAAATTAAAAACATTCTTACTCCCGAATGAAGACAGGTCAGTAATTTTGTATCAACGATACCTTCATAAAGTTCGTCGACACTACCCAGAGCGGACGTGTATCGTTTTTGTTAAAAAATATTCAAATCAGTGCCCTTCAAAAATAACTCGTAACTAAGTACAGCCAGAACTTAAATTGTGCAAACAGTGTTTGTTAATTACATCGCTTGGTTTCTGCGCACACTCCGCGCTCACAGTGCTTCAACGGAGACGGGCTATCGCCGTCTCGCTTGCACAGTGACTCCGCGTTCGAGCGTAACGCACTTCACCCCCGCGAGAACAGAACATTGGATATTTACTACTCTTTCGCACAGTGACTCTGCGTTCACGGATTGAATACTTCACGCTAAGACAAGGTATCAATAACTATTATCTTTAACACGAAAACAAAGTTTTGTTCGATTACCTGCTCGTACTATTTATTAAAACGAAATATTAGAATGAATCCTCAATAAATCCGCGGTATCTCACTGGCACGGGTATGAGCAGCGCTGCAAATACTGGTCACAGTTCACATCCTGATTTATCACAGTTAAGTGCGCTTGCGGCAGAGTCACAAATTACCTTCCGCAAACGTAAACAACCGTCGGACAATAATTGTGAATGCTCAAATGAAATTAAAGAAATGCGTTCGGAATTGAGTCGTATCGGCTCACTGCTTGAAAAATATGTTGGTTCGAGCGAACAGATTATGAATAAAATGCAAGAAAATATAACTGAGATTAAATCACAAATGTCTGAGCTAAAGTCATCTAACGAACAAACTGTACACTTGATTCGAGAAAATACTACTCAGATTAACGAGATGAAATCTTCTACATCTAGCATCGCAATGGAACAAAAATCACTAAATCTAACTGTGTCGCAAATAGAAAAGCAAATCTTTCAAGGGGAACAAAAGATAATTTCTCTTGAGTCAGACCTGAATAACCTCAAGCTGTCTACTGTCCAACACTCTGCGTCTAAATCAGACAACCAGTCATCTTCGAACGAGCAAGTAATTAAGGAGATAATGGATCGTAACAATAGGGAAAAAAATATTGTTTTGGTTGGATTGCCGGAGCAGACTTCCACTACCGCGGAAGAGAGGATATCTGGAGACGAAAGAGATATTTTAAATATTACTTCACAAGTGTGCCAAAATCCACCAAAGCCTATCAAGATCTTCAGAATAGGAAAATACGTACCTGGAAAACACCGTCGAGTTAAAATTTGTTTTGATACTGCCATTACCGCAAAATATTTCCTACGTAACAAGGACAAATTACCCGAAAATGTTAAAATATTCTCCGATCAAACTCCTGCGCAGCAGCAGTATCTAAAGAGCCTGAAAGAAGAATTAGCACGTCGCCAAAATGATGGCGAAAATGAGCTAACAATTAAATACATCCACGGTACACCTACGATAATAAAAAACCCTCCAAAAAACTACAATTAACGACTGACACTAAGCCCGCCTATACAAATTGCAACACGTATCAAGTACTCAATGACTACCGCTATATTAATGCTACCAAATCTCGCCTCAGGTTCTTATACCTCAATGCTAGAAGTATTCGTAAAGGGGGAAAGTTTGATGAATTAAAATGCGTCTTAAGATCATTACCGAAAACAGCACACGTCATTCTTGTAACAGAAACCTGGATTCGCTCGGAGGCTCAAGCTTTGGCACTACAAATAGACAATTACACCCATTATTATAATTATAGAACCGACTCTAGAGGAGGGGGAGTCTCAGCCTACGTACACAATGATCTGAGACATAATTTATCAGAATCCAAGTATTCAAATGGAAACAACTACCTATGGATAAATCTCGAACGGTACGCGCTTGAAATAGGAATCATATATTACCCTGGAAACACTAACTACCAAGAATTTCTCCAAGAGTATGACTCGCAGCTACAACAAAGGAAAAGAACAATCGTTTTTGGAGATTTCAACGTCGATTTACTAAGTAAGAAAAACAAAGAGACAAAACAATACAAAGCAATAGTCAAGGAAGCTGGACACACACTACTAAATAAAATAAACCAAAAATATTGTACAAGAAACTCCGACACAAAAAAGACTATCATCGATCATATTAGCACCAACCTAAACGACGATTACTTTCATATGGTAATGATTGAATCCTCTATGTCTGATCATAACCAGATGTACCTAGAACTTAAAAAAACCAAAACTCCTCCGAAAATGAAAACTCAATACGAAGCAATAAACTACACAAAATTATATAACGCTGTTGAAACAGCTAAGTTCAAAAATCCTAACAACGAATACCTAGTGTTTGAAAATCAAATAAAACTATTTACAGAAGAAGCCAAAACTATAAAGACCAAGATTCTCAACCCTCCACAAAGAGACTGGATCAACAAGGACATTATCGCTGAAATCAACCAGAGGAACATACTGGCGACAGAACTAAAAAATAACCCTAGTAACGACTCAGTAAAAGCAGAATTCACGAAGAAAAGAGACTATGTAGCTAAATTAATATCAAGAACAAAAAATTCCTACTATTATAATGAATTTAACAAATGTATTAATAAACCTAAGAAAATGTGGGGCCTAATAAATACCTTAACAAGCAATAAAATAAAACAGAGCTGTGTTCCTCCAAAATTAGTAATAAACAACAATAACATTACGGAGCCAAATCATATTTGCCAAATATTTAACGAATACTTTGCTACAATTGGATCACTCCTAGCGAACGAAATACCTAGTTCATTCCATAACGATTATGATCGCGCTTTACCAAATCCTATAACCCAAAACGCTGAGAAGCTCTCCAGTTTCAGCCCATGTTCTGCTAATGAAATAGCAACCATTATAACTAAACTCGATCCAAATTGCAGCACTGGCCTAGACGGAATAAAAACCAAAGTAATTAAAACCGTTAAAAGTTTAATCGTAAACGATCTGAGCAAATGTCTGAATAAACTACTGGATGACGGGAACTTTCCTGACACACTAAAAATAGCAAAAGTAACACCAATCTATAAATCAGGCCTTACCACAGATCCAGGAAATTATCGACCTATCTCAGTGTTGCCTATACTGTCAAAAATATTAGAAAAAATTATTCACAACCGATTAGAAAAGTATCTTAATTCTATTAACTTCATCACCGATCGACAATATGGATTTAGACCCAGAAGTAACACTACTACAGCCACTATTGATCTCATCACTAAAGTTAAGCAAAACATAGACAGAAAAAACATAGCCCTGGGCATTTTTATTGATTTAAAAAAGGCTTTTGATACGGTTAGCCACAAACTACTCCTAAAAAAACTGGAATCAATAAAGATCACGGGAAAAGCTATAAAAATGCTCGAGTCTTACTTAAAAAATCGTTCGCAAGTGGTCAAACTTGGTAATCACCAAAGTGATGCAGTACCTATTACATGTGGCGTTCCACAGGGATCTATCCTGGGTCCCTTACTCTTTCTAATATATATAAATAGTATAAACGAAATTAAACTACATGGTCACCTTACCTTATACGCCGACGACACTTGTTTATTTTACTTCGGATCTTCCATCCATCACATTATCTCACAAGCACAAGAAGATTTAAATACCCTATTCGCATGGTTTCAGTTCAATCTTCTAACAATAAATATTTCTAAAACATGTTATATAATATTTAAGGCTAAAAATAAATCAATTCCCCCATATGACCCTCTAACAATAAATGATATCCAACTACAGCAAAAACCATGTGAAAAATACCTCGGTCTAAGAATGGACAGCTCACTAACGTGGAATGCTCATATTGATCATATAAAAAGTAAACTCTCGACACTCTCCGGGTCACTACGTAACATTGTTCGTTGTATTCCGCCAAAATTGCGGTATACTATTTACAACTCCCTAGTAAAGCCACATCTACTTAATTTAATCGAAATTTGGGGCAGTGCTGCTAAAACAAAATTATCAGAACTCCAAATTACCCAAAATAAAATCATAAAAATAATATTCAACTACCCATATCTAACATCTACCAGCAAAATTTATCAAGACACAAAAATAATGAACATAAAGCAAATTTATATTTACAACACATGCATTTTCATCAGAAATATTCTCAACAAAAGCGTTCACTCAAACATAACACTCACTCAATATAAACAAGTTAGTCAACGCAGTACACGGCGAGCAAGCTTGCTAGTTTTACCAAAAACAAGAACAAACTATGGCAAAAAAATGCTAACTTTTGAAGGAGCACAGCTTTATAATAAATTACCGTCCTATATAAGAAATGTACACTCTTACAATGCATTCAAAACTAAACTTAGCCAGCACATAATTGCGGATCGATCACTTCTGGAGAAATGAATGCATTGGATGGGTACTATTAAATTGCGATACTGATGACGAACATAATGTAATCCTTATTTTTAGTAGTGTTCTCAAGTAAGTGACTTATGTCTTTATTGGGAATAAAGTTTCTTTAAACCGAAGTTCATAATTGCTCATTAACGTGTCCTCAAGTACTAGAATCTTCGTAATGGTGCTGTCTTTGTAATGTAATGTCATACTTTCCTGCTTGTAGCTCTCCAATTGCTTTATCATTTAAGATCTCGCAAAGGATTCTATTTATTTTAATCGGATCACTGGAGACCAAAGTGAAGTTCTGATCCACAGGATCGATGGACATAGGACTCAACTTTAGTTTCATGTCAATGTGTCTTTATAGTCTCAGAGACGTATTCAAATGTGGCGACTGCACTATCGTCTTTAGGGCCGCGTAACAAGAATACGTAAAATTTATTAAAGAGTCGAATACCAAAAACATCCACTTCGGCGTAACATCATTTTTAAAAATATTATTCGTTCTGTGTCTTATGTTTCTATATTTTCGTGTTTGAATTGTTTTTTTTTTTTAATCGAATTAAAACGTGTACAAGTGAAGATATGTTTTTAATTTCGCTACACTATGTATAAAATGTAACACCAAATCAAAGATAAACTCAATTTGTAATAGACCTTTTTCATCTTATTATAGAAATACAATTTAATTCAAATTGTGGTCCTTAGGTACTCATAGCCTTAGGTTCTTAGATATTATAAAACCTATGTTAAAGTTATAATAAATTAATTCATACAGATGGTGGTATAATAGTTGAAATGTTAAACAGAGTTTAGTTTTTATGTTACATTTTTAGAGAATTTTAATAGAAATTTTGTTTTTATAACATTGTTTTATTTTTGGTCCTAATGTAAAAAAACACATACATTATTAAAAAAGTTTATTATCACAAATCATGCTTCTTTACACATCAAAAATGGTTGTAATGCAACTTGAATATCTGGATCCAGTGGTACTTCATGAATGTACTTTGAGAATGTGATGGCTATCTTATAAATACTCCTTTTAACTGAGGAGATTAGGGCAGTCTTCATTTTGATGGCAATAATATCGTTTAAAATATGCTTCCTTGGCACCAGGCCTGGTTTTGTCAATTTATCTAAGTTTTGTTTGAGATTAATTAAAGTAGATATCACAATAGGCAAGTCATTCTGGACCACTCCATATTTATCTTCATTCAAAGAAGCAGCAGCAATACAAGCTAAACCTTCACAAGTCCACATCACTGGCTGAGCTTGCATCAACAGAAACTTTAATTTTGTGTCATTCAGTTCTCCAAAAAGGTAACTAATGCCAGGTTTTTGACACAGCTTCTGAAGGAAAACATTAAATTCTTCTTTAACAACATTAGCAAATGTGTATTCCTCTTTATTCTTATTGTGATCCTTCAGCTCTTGTAGTTTAGGAGACTGGGCCATGTTCCTTAAATTTCCAGAATAAGTAAACCCATTGCTTGTTGTTGGATTTCCGTTTCTGAGTGCAGAATTCTCCGTTTCATTTGATTTTCCATCACCGTTAACAGCATCTAATTCTTTGCTGAAGTCATTAATAATACTTATACACTGTTCCAACAAATTGTTCCAATTTCTTGGATGACCTCCAGGTTGAGAAAGAGTGAATATTTGCTGCCTTCTTCCAGTATCTGTGATTGACATAATTCTTAGATCTTGTGCTCCTAAATATCCATTAAATTGTGACCTCAGGGCCAAAGCATTGTGGAGCACTAAACTTCCTGAAGATTCTATGGGGAATTTCATGGGTTCAGTAAGTATTATATTGAAAATAGTTCTCATTGTGTAAACTGACACGAAGAACAGACTAGTGTAGAACCAAAGTCCAATCCAAATCCCAGAGCTCATCAAGTTAACAACATTATCTAAAGGTGGATCTTCCAGGTATATACTGTACACCTCAGATACTACACTTCTGGGTTTCTTTCCCCATAAATAGTAAAAAGTGCAGTAATAAACCACTGGCATAATGGAATTTTTGAATCCCATTGAGAGGATATTATTGACTGCAAGTTTAATTTGCTGAAACTTATCTTGATAAATATGGGGGAACATGAGCATTGTAGTTCCAAAGATGTGAATATTCAGAAAATAATACAATCCCATCCACATGCCGCCAAATTGTAGGAAAAGGCTTTGTTCAACCAGACATTGACCATCATAAAACACACACTTTTTCTTCAGAATGTTATAATTACTCTTTGCCAATGATGAATATAAACCCATGGTAAAATAGCCACTAAGTGCATACAGTATACTGAACATGGCGTTTTGTACTGAAAACATGTTCAAGAACATGGAGAACCTCGTAAAATATTTAGGCAGCGGCATCATATAGTAGCTTCCATAAACGTATGCTTGGAAAAACGATACCAGTCCAAGAAGCATGATATTGATGCCCATCTTCCATCCGAATATTTCGTGAAGAGTTGAAGTGATCCATGACACAGGGTGCAGGAAGTCGACTTGTATTAGAAACACTAGCATAATAGCGAGAATCGTCTGGAGTCCGATGTTCCATAACACTGCAATAATCAGTCTCTTGGAGAAGATTTCACTTTTTGTATCCATACCGGCAGTTTATGTTATATTACTACACACTTTAAAATAAATCGAACATGAAAGGTTATGGAACTGACATAGTCAGGTATTGTGGTTTGTAATAAGCTTTACTTTTCTTTTTTGAAGTTTAACAGGTTGTACGGTTTTCATTAAAAATAACCTACAACGAATTCAAAATCTTTGTAACCGCAACACCGCAAGCAACCGAAAACTCACTCACATACTTGACAGTTGACACTCTTGACATTGACACATTCGTAACTGATCCTGACTTATTTTAGGCTAGCCTCACACACACAATAATATTATCAATAAAGTACGTATTGTCAATAACATTGTGTTTGTGCGGCCTGTATTGCGGTATTCTTCAATATTATTGTGGATATCCAGAAATTCTGATTTTGTTACGCCAATATCGGGGGGAGGCAGGGGTATTGTCAATAATATTGTTACGTGCGGGCGCGCGGCAATATTTCAGTTAAAGAAAAGATTTCAAGGCAGGCGGACGTTCGTGTTTTTTGTTTAAAATGGAGGACGAAAACAGTATCCATAGCGAAAATAGTTTTGATAATAGTACTCTCACGGAAAATCAATATTTGTCAGTATTTATTAAAACATGGGAAACTTATCCAGAATTATATAAATACATACAAAACAATGGTAGTATAACTATTGGTAGTACCTATAACTAAGTATCTACTGATTACCGATTACATAGCTTAGATGCTTAAATATAGGTCATTACTACTTCCTTTTATATAGTCTCGTAAGACCTAAATTAACATATCACAAGTGTCCAAAACTGCTGCGCTTATAGCCCTTGGGGATATTAAAGTGGAATACTTCAAGTCTTCAAAACTTCTGCCAGTCGCTAAAAAGCGTAAAGTAACTGCCAACTTCTCCTTAGGTGTTAGCGATATTCGCATGTGTGTATCTTTTTTCTTCAAGTAAGGTGAAACTAAAGATAATAGTTTATGGAAGCTGCTATCTCTCATTCTCATATAATTTTTGAAATCATTTTCTTCTGTAACTCGTAGTTCATTTATTAGATTAAAATGATTTAACTCAGCTTTTTTTCTCATCCAGTCCTTAATCCATCGTTTCTTTCTTGATTGCCTTTTTTTAGTTGATAAAATTAATGCAATACTCAATGCAACGACTTTTTTCTTTCTATCCATTATATTAAACCTGCGTACATGAATCTAGCTGCGGAGCGACTGATTCAGATTGTACACGAAAAATTGCCAATAATATTGCGTAGTGTGCGGGACTATATTGATGAAGATTTTTGACAATCTTGCATTGACAATATTATTGTGTGTGTGCGGCTAGCCTTAGACAAAATCCAAAAACCTGAACCACACAGATAATAAAAAAATATCAGAGCTGTGATGGCATCCCACGTTAATTCAGTAAGTTTTTAATTTCCTGGATGAGAATGCACGTTTTGGCGTAATGTTTATTTGGCCTTGTGGCGTTTTGGCCGATAGAAACACCTTTTAAAAAAAATCAATCGTATTTACGGTATATACAGCATACAGGATAAATTCATCAAGGTAACAGCTGTGTAAAAAGGTGGAAATAGCTATTCCTGCTAAAAAAAGGAGTCCTTTACCATGAGTAGACACGCACACGACATTTTTTTTAGAATTTCTCTCAACTGGAGCAACATTGAAGTTCCCTATATAAAAATGTACTCTGTGATTGAAGTGTCATTTTGGATTGATTATATGTTTTTTGTCTATGGGTAACATAGGGATGGGATGGATTTTATCGACATGAGTTTGGCATTTTAAAGAATAATGCCAAAGTCATGTCGATAAAATGAGATGATAAAACAAGGAAGACCGCAGGCCAAAATTAACTTTCTAACGTTAGCTGATCCTTCCTTGAGTAATAGCAAATTTGAACCATATCGCAAATTGGAATACTCTTTGTGTCGTGCATTAAAATAAATCGTATTGTTAAGAATTTTTAATCAATATTCCCGAGACCCAATATACAGACTAACTGCTGGGGGCTCACTAACAAATAATACTTTGTAACCCAGTTGTAGTTTCATATTAATACTTTATATTACTTCATAGTGTCTGGTCTTGTGTTTTACCTGGATAAAAATCTATTTTCTACTTCCATCTAGTTGTTATTAAGGTTGAAGCCTAGCATTATTTATATATACATAAATATCTGTATAATAACTATGAATGACCAAGATTGTAGTAAAGTAATGGCAAAAATAAGGTCCTTTTTTAATCAACTTCAAAAAAAAAGAGGAGTTGGAACGATTTCTCCGTGATTACTGGGCCGATTTGAGTGATCCTTTTTCATTTGGGTTTCATTTTCATTTGCTTTTTACGTTTATGTTAATGTCGGTTTGTTTTTTGATTATACACATACCCAAGCAGTAATTTTATTATGAGACATTCATATTAAACCAGAATAAAAAATATTATTGTTTCAGAGGTCGAGTAGTCACCATTTCATTTTATCGACATTGACAATATCATTATCGAAATAAACATAACATCACTATTATTGTAATTTTGCATCTGTGTCGATGGATGTGCTTTGCTTTCGCTTCTGCTATTTTTAAATGATATCGAAATAATCAAAGTTAAAGATTATTGGCCAACGAAATATCTAGCACGTTTCTTTTGTTAAAATAGTTGCAATTGAGTTGTTTCCATTTTAGTTTAACTCAGTCTATGTGGTCGCGTAGTCAAGTGCCCTACATTTCAACACTTTTTATTCAAATGGAAGAGAGTTGTGTACATATAGTGTTTCTGTTTAAGGGAGTGACTTAATGTAATATCTGTGATGGAATATTTCTTCAGAATATCGTCAGGTCGGATAGGCATTGATTGAGAAACTCTTGTTATGTATACTCTAATAGAGATAGCTCTAAGTGTGGGGGTGCTAGTCACTCTCATTACAGCACTTTCAGTATGTGTCTGCGGCTGCAAGAACTCCAACCAGAAGTAAGTGTTTGTTTATTTACTTAAAAATATACCATATATTTTTTAAGGCATTCATGAACTAAGTAGTAAACTAGGTTGTATGGCTCTGAGATAGCTGAATAAACTTTCACCTATTTGATTTAAATAAGGAACTCAAACAGTAGTCTTTTAAGAGTCAATAATTACTAGTGTTGTCTAAACTTAAAAAAAACCGTAATAAATTGACTGAAACCTATTAATAAAAAAAAAAAGTAAAGTAAATATTGTTATTATTGATTCATTTTGAAGTAGTTAGCTTATTTTTTAATATTTGTTGCATAGAAGAAATATAAATGGCAAACTCACCAAGTAATAGATAGGCTATTAATTTATTTATGGCACATTCCAGTAATGCAGTAAATTCACAAAATGAAAACCAAAACTGAAACTGAAATGAAAGAGTTTATAATACTTATTTAAAAACAAGCAATGTGTTTAAAATACTAGATTTTTATTGCTTTTCTCTTAAATATTTTAAATTACTCCTTTGCAGGTTGTAAACATTCACCGATTGTTTAAATTGTAATTTCAGTTTTATTTAAAATTTATATTACATTGTAAAGTGCTGCTTATGAAACTACCAATATTAGTTTTGTCTAATTATTTAGTGCAACACAAACTTAATTAATATTATAATGGAATGTTAGCTATTGATTTAGAGCTATTCTACAGTAGAAGAGTGACTCAGTTAGTAAACAAATGTTACAGATGTACCTTATATTTATAAATAAAATATATTTTTATATTTAACAGAAGTGAGTTGGTTGGTACGGCCGGTGTGGTCAAAATACGTTTTGATGAAGAGGCACCGTCCCCAACGCCTACCACTCCGGCCTCTATCAAGCGGTTTGTTATAGATCTAGCATGACCTAGACTAGACATACCTAACTCAAGGGTCTAGATACTTAACAATTTAACAGATTTAATCGGAATTTTCAACTAATTGTTATTGTTGTTCCTGTGGTATATATATATTTATTATTAAACCTTTAATCAGCATAATTAAATGGGGATATTATTATTAACTATCTAACAAATGATGTCTGGGCTGCCCTAACCAATTACCTTTAGATTATTCTGTCAGTTTTCCTCTATTTTCATATTATTTTATTTTAAATTAGATTTCATCTCTTAAACCAAATTCCTTGTAATTGGTGCTATTATGGCTGGCTAGTATTATTTATGTTGTGTATTGTGCTATGATTTAAGTAAGTAAAAATGGAATGTGTAATTAATTACTTTTTGTTTTAAAATACTCGTTAAAATAACCATCATTTTTCACATAATATACAGGGCGGCAGGGACATTGACACCCAACTTGTTACCATGGATTCAACACATGATTCTAGCATAGAAATTTTTCGTCGGCTGTTTCATAGAAAAGTTTAAAAACAGTTTTTTTTTTTTTTAATAACCGAAAAAAAAATTACGCAGGGCTTTCAGGTACTGACTGAATCCATGGTAACAGGTTACGCATCGATGTCCCTGCCACCCTATATAGTATTAACAAAACAAATGACGAAACTAGCTGTTGTTTACTGTTTAGAATGATTTGTGTTTGTTATTATTATAAACACCATACATTTTTAAATTCAATAGAAAACCTATTTCCTCAATACTTACCTTAGAATTTAATGTTTACTTACTTTGCTAAGCACTTACATACCTTTTTTATAATTGCTAACTTACCATATAATAACTGCAATGCATGAATGATAAAATAGGCTAATTGCATGTATCATCATATCAACAGTTAACGTTTCTTGTTAGAAGTTGTTAGTCATTTTCTGATTCAGCGGTACCTTAATTGAATAGATTGCTGTGTTCTCAGTGTTTCATTCATTAATGTTTCTGTTGTAAATTAATACCATTTTGGACTTTGTGCAATAACGAGTAAAAAAAATTGTTTTACACTATTTTAAAATTTCGGGTACACAAATTGGAAAGTTACGAAATTGAGTCACGCGAACGTTTTAGATGACTCACAATTCGCTATCGTTGTTTTTATAATAAAAAAATGATCTACAAGTTTACAGCAATAAAACTCTCGCTTCTAGAGTTAATGTTGCCTGAACCGCGTCTAGATGCAGATTTTAGTGTTATTGCAACTGCGAGTTTAGTGTAAGGGTAGACGAATAAACTGATTTCGGGAACACAGGAGTTAGGAGAGAACTGTGCGTACAATTTTCGTTAAGTACAGACGCCAGCACATCAATCTGTCAAATTTCTTTAATAGATTTTCAACTTTATTGTTAAAGCATTAAGGTTCAAGGTTGATTGGGAAAATTTGACAGTTTCGGTTAGCTTGACCTGCTGGCGTCTGTACAACTAGCTCTCGTAGCTACCTAACCGCTTACAATCTGAAGCGCTTGTAATCCTGAAAAAACCCAAGTTACCCAAAGACCTAATAAGTTACGCCGCGATACTCCTTAACACTTCATGACCAGTCCCTCAGATCCTTGCAGATCTCTGCAGGTTATCGGGGTAACTGACTAGGAGACGTTCGGTTTCGATAAGGTCTGCCCCTGCGGTCATGCCGGCCAGCACCCATCCATCAGGTGATGGCCAGTGTCGGTACCCACTTCCACTTGCTAATGTGGCGTGATAGTTTTATGTCGCATTTGCACAGTCGCTCTCCACTTTTTCTCTCGGCATGGCTTGCCAAATACGGTTAGCTTTCATTCTGGAAGTTGCATCTATCGTGCCGAATAATTCTGAAGGAATCATTTTTAATTTAGGCCTTTGATCTCTTCATGCTCACGTTTTTGCCTACCCCGTCGAAAAGCTTAATTTGAGGCTACACAGTATTTTTCTATTCAGCTTAACCAACGACTGTCTTGTTAAACGAAGATTTCGGGGAAACCCCATCTAGCCCAGGCGGGGAAGGTATCGTTTATATATATCTGTAACAATTCTTGTTTTATGAAACGATAATATTTATGATTCGGGCTTCCTAACATAATAAAAGCCCCAATTTCACTTTTTCCGATCCGGGAGTTATGAAGATTCCGTTTAAAATGTTACAAGCTAGAAGACCACTAGTTAGGATGTAACCAGATTACATCCTAGGAAGTAGTTGTACTAAATACCTTCACATCGTTGTCAAAGTATTTATGTCCTGAGGTGACGAAACCACGGATTCCTAGGAATTACGGAATCCTATTCGTCATTAGCCCTAAAATGATCGATGTTCGAATGCCCCACATACCTATACGGATGTGTACATTTACCAACATTTATTTCAACATCTTACTGGATGTACCTACACGTTAATAGAACTCACATCCTTATTAATTTATTTCTTTATATGCGTACCGATTTCTAAATATAAATTTATGACAAGTATGTGCGCATGCTAGGTGCCCACTAGGTGCATGGTAGGTCGTAACCTACCATGCACCTAGTGGGCACCCACTCCCTCTCACAGAGAGGAGACCTGTGTCCCAGCAGTGGGAACGTTATAGGCTGATTATGCTATGTGCGCATGCAATTACTATAATCATTGAGTTAGTAAGGTATTTGTTTAATTAAGGTACTGCTAAAGGGCATTATTCAATGGTCGAATATTTTAAATCCCAAAAATTAAAGTCTTCAAATCTCAAATAGCAGGGGTTAATTGTAGACTTTCGTTGTAATAGTAAAAAAATGCTCAGGATATTATTTCTCATTAGAAAACAGTAGTTTTTTTCGGCACTTTTTTCAAGTACTAAATGAATGATGTCCTTTAGATGCTACTGCCATAATGCTATGTTTACCTAAACGCGTAGCTTAATCGGCCATAACTTATTTATTTTTTTACTTAACTTTGACCTAGACCTTTACAATGTTCCGAAATGTTATAGTAACGGAGGTAGTGGTATAGCGGTATTGTGGTCTTTACGACAGTTTACTCTTGCGTGGTGCACGCAAGTATTCTGCTCCTTTTTGGGTCGGTACCGGAACTGTCTCGTTATAAATGCTTTTACAACATATTCCCGGGCTTTAGGGGACGTAACGATAGTAAGCATGCGATAACTTGATGTTAGTGTAGAACCCTTCTAAAGCTCCTGTCCTAAATTTGACCGTGCTCTACGGTATAAAATGAGGTCTGTGCATAGTACATATACTGTATTTGGACAGACCACTGCCTCTAACTCTGATGCAAAATGTATTACGACAGAACTGCTAGTCAATCATTTGTAATGTCTGCTCATGCTGTTATGATTTGATCTCTAAAAATTTGATAAGTTTTGATCTTTAAAATCAGAGATCCGACCTTATCAAAATTTAATGTCGGTGCAGCCCCATAGAAGCAGTGCTAGATAGAGGTACCTTCTGTAGTAACCATTCCTTAAATTATCTGTTTCCAATCACCTCAGTATTTTTCCGAGCGTCGAATCAACCTTTAGTCCTTATACCATGTCTCTGTCGTCTTAAGGAAAAATCCTTCTCGCCTCCGACCAAAGTATTTTATTCTTCATTATTTTTCATTCATTTATTTACTCGTTTCATTGACAGGGCGTCTACACAAAACAGTCAACGGAGTTTGCCAGAAATACCGCATGCAGTTGGAAGGCCTGACAGCGGAGATACAGCTTCAGAAATATATGCCACCGTGAATATAGATGAAGGTAATTATTAGAAGGTTCTAGAATGCAAGTAATTGGCTTTTAATTACATTGCAAGACACTGCATTCGATTGATCGATATTTATGTGAATCGATTAATGCTGCTTCAGTGATTCAGAATTGAATTTGGTAATATAACCGATGTCGATATTTCTTTCCGAATGAAAATCCTGCCTTGGCAGAATTTGTCCATGAAGTTCAAATCAACTGTCATAAGTTATTAGATAAACATGTTGCGGTGTGACCTACGAAACCTCGACATACCTTGCTCTTCAAAGGTCGCGGGCGAAAGTGCGCGCAACGAGATTTACTTGATATTCCATTTTGGAATCTATGTCTATTATCTTAGGTGTCACCTACACGAGGTGTTAAGGTCTTTTGTTGTTCTCGTCTGCAAACTATCTAAATAGTTTCATTCCTCCGTGACGTGTTACACTAATGTAGTTTATAGCCATATACACTGTATGACATGTTAAAATGTTAGCTCGTTGCGTCTACATTGAGTTAATTAACCATGAAGTGTGTTATTTATTGTGTACTAAAAGCACATGCAATTACAAAGTGTACTATAAATTGTTTATTACTTATTGTTGGTAGGTTTATCGCTCATGTTTACTGTAAATAATTAATTTTTAATGAGCCAGAAGCGAAGGGTAACTCGAGAGAGAAGACAGTATTACCGAGTTTAAGTTGTTTCATGTCATATACATATAACTCATGCAAAAGGTAGGTAGGTACTTAATTCTAATTTGAGAGAGTCACATTAATTTGTCGTCATACAACTTTAGCAGAGAAAAATCAAATTAAGATGTTTAAGACTTTCCTTTCACTGTCCCCGAAGCAGACACTTAAGATCAACAATCACCAAGTAGGTATCATGTGATCACGGTCACATGGAAAGAGATAATCCATAGTTCCATACTGATATACTAATCCTACTATCCTACTTCCTACTAATATTATAAACGCGAAAGTTTGTATGGTTGGATGGATGTTTGTTTGTTACTCTTTGACGCAAAAGCTACTGAACGGATTTGGATGAAATTTGGCACACAGATAGTTTATAACCAGGATTAACACATAGGATACTTTTTATCCCGATATTCCCACAGGATCGAAACTTATGAGGGTGAAACCACGGGGCGCAGCAGGCTAGTACATAATTATTATAAATGCGAAAGTAACTCTGTCTATTACCTTTTCACGCCTTAACGGCTGAACAGATTTCGATAAAATTTTGCACACAGGTAGACCGAGACCGGGGTTAAGACATGTGACTTTTTATCCCGATAGTAAGTTCCCATGGGATTATTTCGACATCCACGTGGGCGAACCCGCGGACAAAAGCTAATGACTTAATATACCGTTGTCTATCAGGACAGGATCACCCTGAACAAATAGATAGGTGCAGTCGGAAACTGTTATAAATTCTAAAACGAATAGTGCAAGCTAAATAATTTATTCATGAATGCAGACGTGATTAGGAGTGGCGCAGTAGACTTAAAGTACTTAGGCTCAAATCACACCGATGGCAGCGGCCGGCAGCGAAGTGGCGAGCAGTTTCAGTGTCATATAATTTTAAACTTTATCTACATAATTAAAAGACCGGTATCGATAGAAAGGGTCGCGCGTCCGCCCGCGGCCGCTCGCGGCGACACGAACATCATTATGGTGCATTCTGGCGTCGCTGCCGGCCGCTGCCGTTCCAGTGTGAATCGACCCTTTATGTAGTCCTTTATAAACCTCAAACCATTACGGTATTTTCAGTATAAATTAATGAAAATTTTATGAGGAGGTTTTATAGACCATGGAAAAAGTTTAACATACCTCGGAAAGCACGGTACGCCGTTGGTCTCGGCTGTCATTCGTTGATCTTTGACAGTCGTTACATCGTCAGAAGCCCGAAAGTCTGACAACTAGTCTTACCAAGGGGTATCGTATTACCCGGTAACTGGGTTGTGTAGGTCAGATGCAGTCGCTCCATGTAAAATACTGGTATTGAGCTGCGTCCGGTTAGACTGGAAGTCGACCACAATATATTTGGGAAAAGGCAGATTGATTGGATAAGGTTAAATGATTATTAGGTAAAACATAATTCCCCTGGCTAATCTGGACCATCGTCATTTAAAAATTAAAATGGATAAATTCAATGCAACATCAAATTAATATTTTCATGTTCTTGTATTTCCTATAATTACCTAACAGACCTAAGTTATTGTACCTATCAATGGTAAGCGCACATCGCAGTCATTTTATTACTTGTTTTTGTAATACATATGTGGAAAATGTCGTGGGTTTACTCACTCTGTAGCTCACATTTTGTGTTTTTTTTTTTGTAGCGGTTTATTTTCGCAAGTAAATAAAAAAAAATACTGAATTAAACGCATTGATAGTTATAAAAAAAAACCCAAGATAGACACAATTCAAATATATTCAAAAGGGTCTGCTACAACCAAAACAAAGGCCTCAGCCACAAACTTAAAACTTTAAAACAGCTTTTTGAATACGAGAACAAAAACATCACAAACTTCAATTTTGAGTTCAATTCATTTCCATAGAAGAAAATTAATTGAATTATCTTCTATTTATATTATGAAAATACTCAATGGTCAATAGGTATTTATTCCACAATGTCAACTTGTCAGTGGTGGCGCAGCGGTAACGACCGCGACTTACGAGTTGAGGTTCGAACCCAGTCAGGCGCTTTACTTTGTGTAAATTATTTCATCACCACTGCTCTCAAAACGGTGAAGGAAAACATCGTGAGGAAACAGGCATGTCTTAGAACCAAAAATGCGTCTATCAACCCGTACTGGGCCCACGTGGTAGATTACGGCCCACTCTCTCTCACTGAGAGGTGGCCTGAGTCCCGGCAGTGGGAACGCTATAGGCTGATTACGATAATGTCAACTTAGATGGTAGGAATTACAAAAATATGATCATTCAAGACCCTGTCGGGCACATCAAAGTAGGAGAGAGGAAGCCTGCTTTAATTTGATGAATTACCTGTACAAATATAAATGTATAAATATCTCTAAAAGTAGCATTTAATTATCGGATTATGACTTACATGCACAAATATTTTACTCAAGGCTGTTCAATTGATAAAAACGCCCGCATAATTGCACGATTATCAAACGTAAAAAAAAAACAGTGCGGTTTCAACAGTGGCCAGCGTGGCTACCGTACGGCATGGTTCATTCATCAGATTACAGATAAAATCAGTACACTATCGGCGCCAAGATCCGGTAGTATCGTACCAAAGTGCCGCTACTCGGAACTGTCGATAATTAAATTGTAATCAGTACTTGTTTTGACTAATCAACGTTGTTTATCTGCAGGTAACAAGACAGTAGCAACCGCGTCTACAAGCCGAGACTACCCCTACGAACATGCCTACGCTAAAGTACAGAATGAAAGCCATAATATGTAAGTATGACCTTAGACCTAACTTTAAAATGTACAGTCAACCTCACATCAGTAGTAACACTGAACTACGAAAATTTACTCATCAAAATAAAGTGCGACAAAGTCAAATGACTACCATTGACGCCTGGTTAACTGTACAAGCAAATGTTGTGTGCAAATGTGTCTATTTGGCTATGTAAACGAAATTTCACTCTTTGCTAATCTGTCAGCTTTCGATGCGCTTATTCGTGAATGGACATCGATGGTTGGGAATTTATCTACCTCACCTATAGTCAGAAGATATGTCTTCTATATAAAAAAAAATTACATGTTGTTCGTTCGTTCGTTGGTAAGCGCATCACTAACAATGGCTGGACTGATTTGGCCATTTTTATTTTAAAATGTTCGTAATAACCCAAACAAGATTTTTAGGGAAAGAATAATTTTAATAGATTCTCGGAGAATTAGAAAATGGGAAAATTGAAAGTGCTTTTTTCTATGTATTTATTGGGGCAGCAGACCACGTCTGTCCGGTCAGCTGTCAATAAAAGAGGTTTCCCGTTAATACGATTTTAAAAGATGTGACTAATTCCTTATTGCTCTGGGCCTCCCCATATGCTTATCCACACTCCAAAATATCCAAGTAGGCATTTCAAAGTGCAATTGAAATCAGTTTCTTTATCTTTAATATTTGATTTATTAAATAATTATGCTGTATCATGTACTGCCATCCGTGGTGGATGTCAACGAATGGGGTGATTAACAACATGTTACGTTATTCTGATAAATAATCAAACTTTTTTCAAATCAAATCAAATCAAATCAAATCCTTTATTTGCATAAAACAGGTTCAGTGGATGTTACAAAAGGTCAAATGGTACACTGTTAATAACCATATAAGGTGTGCAAATATAAAACAATAATTTTAACTGTTAATTTCACAATTCAATAAAGTACAATGTCATTGAAAATAACATTATCGTAAATACAGATCAGTCAACAAAATAAGGAATTTAAAAATAATAATGTCATGCAAATTAAAATTAACAATGAAAAACAAAAAAAAAAACAAAAATAAAATGAAAAAAAAAAAAATTAAAAAAAAAAAAAATATAAGGTCCAGAAATTATATCTAATTCAACAATTATACATTATTTATGTCCAACAGTATCATTATTTATGTCTTTGTTCATCAAACATCAAAAACACCTAGAATACGTGAGTCATTATCATAAAATTATGAGTAATATTTTTATGAGTATGCTGGGGACAAATTAAGAGTGTTGTTTAATTATTCCCTGAAATTGTTGTTATTTTTTAATAACTAACCTACTCGTATTTTACAATATTTCGCTAAAAGCGATTTAGTAAGGGATTCTGAACAAAGTATTTTTATTTATCATAAATATTCCGTTTTATATAAGGTTGAGAAGGCAATACGACCATAAATTAAACTTCTTTTATCAAATGAAGTTTCAAGTCTGCATAAAAAAATTTAACCAATAGATTAATTAAGCTAGTCAAACATTGGAAAGCCAAGGAGTCGGCACATCACTATCTACTATTTGGTTCGTCTGAAAAATCGCTTTTTTAGATTTGATGTTAGGATTTATTTGATAGTTCCAAAATACTCTTATGCATTATTATTACCAGTGTTTTCATTTATTGTCGTATTATCGTTTCCACATTGTATAAGCTGAACCAATCTAATTTGTTATTTGTTTATTGCAGTCTTGTTGAAGTAACTGATGAAACATCTGAACGAGAAATTATACAAATTGATGAGAGAGAAGTTGGACAAAACCCTGCAGGTTTGCATGTATAATAACTTAAAAACATTCGGTTTATTTACACCCGCGTTTACCTACCTAGTTGTATTGTGGTAGGTAATTTGCACAAAAAATACATTTGTAGTTATTCAAAGTCACTACGAATTTTAATTACCTAAATTGTTAAGACCCATACTGAGAATCAAGCATACCTATTATCGTTAGTGACAATCAACAACAAGATCAAATCGTACATTCCGATCTTGATTTTAATCGTTACTGGAATAAATAGCTTTAGATTATTTAGTTTAGTACATTTCTGAAAATAAGTAACGTTTTTAGAATCGGTGGTAATATCGGCGTCGGTGGCGATAAGTGGGCAACTGCCTTCGAGTCAGGAGCTGCCTTACATCACGCCACCCTCGCCGAGGCCCAACACAGATAACACCACACACTTCAGCGGGGATTCAACTGACTCTGCAAGTAAGTCCTTCAGGAACACACGCCAAAACAGTGGTGGTCATAAAACGTACAAATCACCCTCTCACATCACACACACCACTTACACACCCCCACACCACTTACACACCCCCACACCACTTACACACATACACACCACTTACATAAATTACTCACTCCTAAATACCACATACTTTACATCTAGTTTTTAATTATTTACTTTATTTCTCTTTTATTTACAATTGCAAACAGTTATTATTATTTGTGTACAACTTTGCTCACGTGAACACGTTCCGCTACCTAATATAATATTGTAATAGATTAATAAGTGCGAGGGCCCTGGTACCCATAACACAAGTTAAATCTTAATTTGGGTACCAGAGTTCAACTAAATTAGCATTTAAATTGTGTTCTCTATAACTATTGTGTTTTTTATGTGTCCTTATTTTGCAAATAAATAAATTATTATTATTATTATTATTATTACAAATAGGAAGGTGAATATTTTGTACTTCCGGGGTTTTCTAAAAACTACCGTACCCTATTGTGTTATCCATATCCAGTATGGAGATTTGTGGATCCATTGTGGAGGTCAGATATGCAGTCGCTCCAGGTATAATACTGGTATTCAGCTGCATCCGGTTGGACTGGAAACCGACCCCAATATAGTTTTGAAAAGGCAAGGAAAACTATACTGAGTTTCGTGTCATCTCGCTCCCGCGTTTTATCGCACCAGCTACTGTAGTGAGCGTTTCATTCATATTTATTGAGAAAAGGTGAAATTAAGTCAATCCAGTAGCTGAGTCATGATTCATGACCCGATTTTAATAGTGCATTTTAACACACATTATGTACTGTAATTCGTTACTCTTATCGCGCGTTTTAGCGGGTCCAAACAAACGCACGCTCGTTCCATGATAGACCTCATCCATCGCTTTCCATCAGGCGTGATCGAGGTCAAGAGCAGACCCATTTAGCAAATAAAAAAAGAAAGAAACTCTTTAGCTTTATTATAGACTAGCTGTGCCCGCGACTTTGTTCGCGTGGATGACGAAACTTATCAATGAGTTTTTTTGTGTAAAGTGCTATTTGTGTAGAACGTTATCTATCGAGCATACCGGTATTAATACTTCTGTCCCACCGCGGGCCCCTACCTATACTTGAAATTAAAATCTATACGGTCTACGCCTTATAAAAGTAAACCTAAGTACCTACCTAATTGAAAAAAAATAAACCCGATAACAGAAAATAAAATGCCTACCTACCTAAATTAACCTATTTCTGATGATAACTAATCTAAACTCAATAAATAAGCAAAATCCCTAAAAACTAATATCTATACGAATGACTAATCCTACCTAACAGTATTATAAAATAACCTACGGTCACTACGTACACTATCAAATAAACTACCTATACTTTAAAATTAAAAATATACCTATAAAAATAAACCCAAATAACTCTACCTTAAACTGTACTTAGTAAAAACTAAAAGGAATAAAAAGGTCGCACTGAAAAGCACGGTTTAGAATTGCAAGTAGCAGTTAAAACATACAATTTATAGAATGCTAATAAGAACGAACGCTCGCCACTCGACACGTCCGTTCAAATCAAAGTTCAAAAAATGTATGATGCGCGCGCTCAGACTCCGTCCTTCTATACGGTAGCGATCCGTGGCGGCCGCGCGCCACGAGTGTGCTGCGAAAGGTGCAAGCAAAATTCAACCATCAGCACTACATTTACAGCATAATTTAGGGGCGCCATACAAATAAAATATGAAATATTATTAATTATCTTCGTCGTGTGTGATAGTCCATTGAATTGTATGGCGAGCGATATTGTTTCTTAAGATAAAATATTATAGTATCTTAGCCGTGTGCAGCGCCCCTTAGTGAACTCCACTGCGGGTGACGTAACCTACGACAAACTTATTATTTGCGGTTGGTACAGTAATCGGGTCTAGGGATCGAACCGCAAATTTAAGTTTGTTTTTTATTGTATATACTTTTCCGGGATAAAAAGTACCCAGTGTGGTGCCCAGGATATTAAAGAATAATTATACCAAGTTTCATCGTAATCGAACCGGTAGTTTTTGCGTGATGCCTGAACAAACAGACAGACAGACAAAAATGTTTTTAATCACATTTTTGGGTTCGGTGTCGGTCTAGTAACACCCCCTGCCATATTTTTTTTGATATTTTCAATGTACAGAATTTTCACTTCTACAGATTTATTATAAGTATAGATTTGGGTTTATATCTATCTTGGCGGTGCGCAGCCTACTTGGCGACGTCTGACGGCTGGTGACAGGGCCGCGCGACGTCCTTTTCTTACACGGCTTCTAGAAGATTCTAGAAGCTTCTAGAGGATCCTCGAAACTTCTAGAGGATCCTGGAAGCTTCTAGAGGGAGAGACGTTTCCGCGGATAGCGCGCGAATTCTGGCGGCAACGGTTAGATATATTACGATTTTGTACTCGTTTTATCAGTTCTAGATTTTTTCAAAGGTTTCAAGTTAACACTAGATTTTAAAGCTTGGTTAGTACAAAGTAAAACTAAGTATAGAAAGAAATCAGCTCGAATATCATTCATCGATCAATATATTCAGTCCTCCTCCATAAGTTGCTTGAAGATGTCCATGTAGATTTTAAATTACACCCAAATTCCATTAAACACTGATTAGATTTTGAAACTGATAAGCCAAAAATATCTTTCATATACTTTTTAACCTCTTTACGTGAAAATACACCTTACGCTTAAGAATTAAAGCCGATTTTCTGATAGTCTGCAAAGTGACAGTACACTTTAGCTATTTAAATTAATATGGATTTTTGTCAGCAATTCCGTGAAATCGGAAAATGCATCTGATTTGATAATATTATTAGCCGTGACAAAGATATTATATCATGAAGTGTGATCTATTGTTGTGTAGGTAGTTTATTTTTAATCTCATTATTCACGAAGCACCATAAACTCTTTTTTTTTTTTATTGCTATAGAAATTTTAAGAAACAGTCTATTAATTTGGATTATTATCATGATGAAAATCAAACGTCTGAAACTCTGACTTGACCAATATAAAATATTAATGCTGGCTTGAAATTGAAAAATTTTGTTGATACATTTCTAAATAGGCTTCATGTTTCTACATTTATTAAAATGAGTTAAATGTTTCTTAAGAAGGAAGCGCCAGGGTAGCCCGCGAAATCAAAATTTCTAACGAATTCTAACATTTTTGGCAATTTGTACGTCAGTGTTATGTTGAATGTTGATTAAAATATGATTCGCGAGCGTAGCAAATATGACTACAGAATCATAAACAATAATTAAAATCATCAATATCAACCCTCTAAGTTCATATAATCCAAAAAAATAAAAATGAATATTAATAATAATATATATATAATTATTATATAATTATATAATTTTTTAAAGTATTTATTGAATGAATATTTCAAATATCAATCAATGAGATTATATGAACTTAGACGGTTAATGTGGAATTTCGCGGGTTACCTAGCGCATCCCTATTAAACAGGGTCGATTATTGAGATAGGGTAGTAAGGGCAGGCAGCTTAACCGATGTAGCAGCAGGAAAACCGTCTTAGGAATCCTTAACTTTTTTTTTTCTGGTGGGAACTCGTCAAAAACCCGCTCTGGGTGGAGCGGAAGGGAGTGTCAGTCTCTCACTGACTAAAACCCACCCATGTTCCTTCCTTCGCCCTTTATGTTCCGGAGTAGCGGTAACCCGTAACTCTTTCGGACAATCCCGCTGGGAATCCTTAACTTTATGAGACATTTTGATCTGCATTCACAGATTTTGACAAAAATAAAAGGTACTGATAGCAAGAAAATGGGAAATTTCATAGAAACTTTTTTGGTTGACAGTCTATCCTGTTTCTTGTAACAATCAAAACACTCTTTCGGACCAACTGAAGTTTGAGTACTACAAAAATCAGAAATCGCAAAAAAAACCCCCTATATATTTCGTAGGAAATGTGATTCCAATTTACTTTTTATGATCTATAGCTGCTAACAGGCTAGTAACGAAACATTTAAAGATTTTACGTCACTTCATATCTGCACTCTATTATCACTACAATGACAATCAATCAGTTATTGACCCTCAATAACTCCAACAAAGTTATCTTTCTAATACATTATTGTTTATCATCAAGCAAGCATCGCTATGATCAGCGTATTAAATTTTTATGTGATGTTATTTATATGTCTGGCCTTTGTAACACAGTTAGGGCTGATTTTTCCAACGCCAGATAACTTTATCGGAGGAATAATTTTCAATTTTTGACAGTTCTTCCATACACAAACTGTCAGACGTCAATTTTATTCCACGATAAAAAATTATCGGTCGATTGAAAGATCAGCACTTAGTAGGATAAAAATTCACCTTCTTATTTATAAACGTTGCTTAAAGTTAAGCAATCTGTTTAACTGTAAAAAAATCTTCATAAATGACATAGATTCAAGTAACACCAGTATTCCGGTTCAAAAATACAACGTTCAGTATGGCTGATGATGTATTAAGTGATCCTTTATTTACAGAGGGCTACACGAGCATATCGGTGCGCGAACCACTGAGTAACATCCGTGCTCAGAGCAGTAGCAAACCGCCGTCACAACCACACTATGCCACAGTTTCCGATGACTCCGGTAAGTTCACTACGAACCTTTATTCTGTTAACGTCTCTACGTCATCATTATCCTGCCCTTATCGCGATTTATTTGGGGTCGGCGCAACATGTATTTTTCTTCTATACTTCTCTATTATACGTCATCTCGAATTCTCGACCCTTACTAGACATATCATCTTTCACACAGCCCATCCATGGTTTCTTTGGTCTCTACCTACTTTAACTTCTATGTGCTAACATTCAGAGCATATTGGTACTTTTTGCACCGAAAATAGCAATACTGTCCAGAAGATTTGAGAGACGCTCGTGCGGTACCGTCCGATCCCGCACGTCAGTGGAAACAAATACCAGTATAAGCTGCCCCTCTTACTCAATCGAATCTCCGTACTACGCTAGGCCAGTTCAAGGTACACAAGTATACAAGCTAGTATGGTAGTACTGATGTACGATCCGTTTCTGTAAAAAACTGTATACATAATTAGCCTATAATGTTCTCACTGCTGGGACACAGGCCTCCTCTCTGCGAGAGGGAGTGGGCCGTAATCCACCACGCGGGCCCAGTGCGGGTTGGTAGATTTCACAAGTCTTCGAATTTTTGGTTCTAGGACATGCCGGGTTTTCTCACGATGAAAAAACTGTGTACTCAATAATAATTTAAAAGTAAAGTTGTTTAACGGGCTTCTGCTAGTTTGCTTCGGCCCGTTGTGCCTATCAAAGGTCTGGGACCATATTAATAATAATAAGGAAGACCCGATATGTGTCATAGACATTTTGAAAATAATAAGGAAGGATCTATTTATATGTGAACGCGTTGTACGTCTTACATTCGCTTCAAAACTCATATTTCATATTACACGACCTGTTTTCTAACAAAGCATGCAAGTACTTATCACACTGTGCTATCTAATCACCTTCTATTTTAATCTCCTAAAAGAAATGCTCGCGGCCTTTAAGAATACCATACGCTAATCTGCACTTTAATGTGTTTCCCTTTGCTTGTTTCCAGCTATTAATTTTCTAACAATATGTTCGAGTTTGCCTCGGTTTTTCTTAACAAGTTAAGCTGAATGTTTGAAACATTTTCAAACATTTTTCTATTCAATCACCTCATCTTATCGCAGTCCTGGACAGGACAGGCTGGACGTAGGGCTCTCCCAGGCTGCGCCACGACACCCTGTCCTCCGCCTTCTGCATTCAGTCTGTCCCAGCCACCTTCATTTTTCTATTATCTAAACTTAATTGATAGATATATAACTATTGGCAAGTAATCGATCTAACTCCCGCTGATACCGATAAGCTATGGCGCCCTACTATTCCATTATCTTGATGTAAGTATCGAATTTCAAACATCAATAATTCCCTTATTATGATCCTTATCATGACAACATAAAACATTGACCGCCACCATAAACAGATAAATCATGAAACCGAAATGCCGGTGGTGGCATAGTTCCATATTCGATGTAAGTTAAATATAAATTACATTATTTTATCTGTTTTAAATAATGTAATGTAAAAATACACTATTCATTTTAGTTTCCTTAAAGGCCTGCTACCTACATTTCCTTGTATCACCACTTTAAATTAAAGAAGCAAGAAGAACGAATTTTTAATCATGAATTTTGTCAAGTGACAAAGTTACAAATATTGGCGATACGGAAGTGACAAAATTACAAATATTGGCGATACTGAAGTGACAAAGTTACGAATATTGACGATAATGAAGTGACAAAGTTACAAATATTGGCGATACTGAAGTGACAATGTTACAAATATTGGCGATACTGAAGTGACAAAGTTACGAATATGGACGATAGTGAAGTGACAAAGTTGCAAATATTGGCGATACTGAAGTGACAAAGTTAGAATATTGACGATAATGAAGTGACAAAATTACGAATATTGGCGATACTGAAGTGTCAAAGTTACAAATATTGACGATAATGAAGTGACAAAGCTACGAATATTGGCGATACTGAAGTGACAAAGTTACGAATATTGACGATAGTGAAGTGACAAAGTTAGAATATTGACGATAATGAAGTGACAAAGTTACGAATATTGACGATACTGAAGTGACAAAGTTACAAACATACTAGGGTCTATTCTTAGCAACGTCCTAAGCACTGGGCCTGCCAACAGTACAGCATGTCTGCAAAGTAGTCAGTAGTTGGCCCTACCCAAGTTCCCCAGACTGTTTACCATCCTATGCCCTGTGTCGTAAACACAACTGCTAGTATTTTTAATGTCTCGGTTCTTCAAGATGTGAAGTAATTATTTTACTTACAGATGAGATGTACGCAGCGATCGAAGAGGCGAGCGTGGGTGAGGGGTCCGACACGTACGCGCAGATCGCGACCGAGCCGCGGCGCCGCGACCCCACGCCCGATCTACTGCATACCGATCCCACTCATGCCTCTAGGTACATACATACGCTTACGCCTATTTCCCAAGGGGAGTAAGCTGAAACTACAGAACACAACCTGCTACGATCCTGACATACTCCTTTTGCTTCCTTTACGTTCATACATCCGGTCAGACACGAACGCCGGTTGTGAATATAGTGCACCTATTTGAAGAACATCAACGCAAGAAGAAAATGTATATGTCCTTTTAGGGCGTCACCTCCCGGCGTTTTTGCTCACTTCTGCCTTGTAATACCTGTAGGTGCCTCTAGGTAAACCTAATATAAGCTGCTTTGAACTGTGATCATGTAGGATTTGTTATTAAGGCTACACCCACGTGTAAAGAGGACTCAGGACTAAGGGTAAGATACATTGACGAAATTTGGCGTAAAGTTACGCTTTGATCTGTCAAAATCACTCTAAAAATCACCGATTTTGACATATGGAAGCTTTAGTTTACGCTAAGTTTCGTCACTATCCTACCCTTAGAGCTTCGTATCAGTTCAAACTAGTCGGGGAAAACTCTAAATCTATACGCGAGTAATTACGATTATTAGCACACTGAAGATAACAATAAACGTAAACAAAATGAAAGAATTCCCATAATTAAAAACGTTAAAAATCACATTGTCAAAAATTTAAGTAAATTAGAGATATTTTTGACAGATGGAGAGTGAGATCAGACTGTGAACGTTCTTTAAATTAGGGGAATTTCCCCCAGGGGTGTGGTACAGACCATCAAACTGAACAACTTTCTCCATAGGGCCAACATGGTAATCGCGAAAAATTATCAACTGTGAAGTTTTGTATGAACTTCAATACATAGTCGACCCAAATGTATGGGACGGCTGATAATTATTTCGCGATTACGATGTTGGTCCAATGGAGAAAGTGGTTCAGTTCGATGATCTGAACCACACCTTATATGACCACACCTTTCTGATACATGATGTATACAACTTACATGACGTTACTAATGACGTCATCTGTGATAACTACACATATTTAATCCCAATAGCGTCCACAGTTTATTTTCATTTTCAGCAGCCTGTCCTTGCGGACAGTATACTTGTTTCGTTAATCCTACTATAATAATATTGTAAACGCGAAAGTTTGTATGGATGGATGGATTTTTTTACTCTTTCACGCAAAAACTACGGACGGATTTTGATGAAATTTGCCACACAGGTGGTTTATAACCAGGATTAACACATAGGATACTTTTATCCCGAAATTTCCACGGGATTGAAACTTATGCGGGTGAAACCGCGGGGCGCAGCTAGTAATTATTATAAAATAACTTTTAACGTTAATTGTTTTTGTAATTTGTTTAGAAGAAGTGCTCCACCAGACGTCGGAGCATCCACTTCAAATGCCACACACTCCAGGCAAGGTATAGTCACATCACATAATTATTAGAGTCATTTGTTGCCTAAAATTCCCTGAAGAATGTAGACGCGTCAGCGCACGTCACATTATAAGGGAAACTTAAATAATTTTTAACTTTGTTTAATAATTCAAGTAACTTTCAGTTCATTATTTTCATTGTTTTTGTCCTCTTTTATTTTTATAATATTCAGGGTATTTTTAAATTCATTGCCAAAACTATATTGGTCGGTAAAAATAAAACGCAAAACTAATGTTTCAATAATACCATAATTTTAAGTAAAAAACTGGCCGACGGGTCAATGCCCTCGAGTCGCGTGTAGTCTGTACTTTTAAACTATTGTTTAATAAAAATAAAAATAAAAAACAAAAATTGGTATCGATACCCATGTCTTTGTGAAGTTTGTGAATTCTCGCCTATTAATTTGAAAAGCTCAGAATATTGCAAATGCAGTCCATCAACGGACATTGTTCCCAGAAGGGACGATCCGAGGTCAAATACGTTTTAATGCCGTAATTAGCGTATTGCCACTCGCTTACAATTCCCTTCATACACATATGTTTAACTAATTGGCTTGATAAAATGAAATTAGTGTTGCGTTTGTGATTGTGTTACTCAATAAGGCTGCGGTTGTGTGGCCTATAACTTATAAGACATAAAACAATTTACACCCTTACTAATATCCACCAGCATCGTCCTCGTCATGTTCCAACTCAACGGGCGCGCTCGGCTCTCCGAAGCCGGAGAAGCGACAAGCTAACTCGCCGCTGCCACCGCCGCCGCACGCCACGGCCCATGGCAGCTCCCACGCCGCGCCACACGCGAGCTCCCACGCCGCGTCACATGCGAGCTCCCATGCCGCGTCACACGCGAGCTCCCACGTCAGCTCTCACGCCACATCTCACGTCACGTCTCACGTCACAGTGCACGCCTCAGCGCATTCATCGTCACACAATATGGCGCACGTGACGTCACATGCCACGTCCCATCCTTCGGCGCATGCGACTTCCCACGCGCCGCCCCGACAGCCTGCCATAGAGCAGGCGCTCGCACAACGGCACCAGCGGATGTCAAGCACAGGTACAGATTATCAAAGATATTTTGTAGAGATACGGTCAGCTTTATCGAGTTGTCACAAAAAAGTTTTTATATTATGTGGGTAGAATTTTCTGTATACCTAACTCGCATTTTCAGGCGATCTTCATTTCAATCACGACAAGCGACGAAGTCTCAACGAGAAACACCAACGAAACAACAGTTGCGTCAACTCGTCTGACTTCTACGGTTGCAATTACCCCATCGAGAAACATCGGTTTAGTTCTGGAGATTTAATCAGACCGCTCGTCGCCAGAGAACTTAACATTGATATCGATCAACGCGATACACAAACTGACAACCTGTATTTTTTTATCGACGAACCCGGTTACAGCGACTATTCATCGGCGGATGCCAACGCTAGTTTGAATTCGGATCATCGCGTAACTGAGAGTCCTTCGCGTAATGTCGAGGAAATGTACGCTAAAGTAAGCAAAAAACCTAAAGGAAGAACGGAAGACATTACAAGGCGTTCAAAAGACTTTACGGGCGCCGACGGTGAGCCTCACACATCCAAATATCGCAGTGATGATCCAGGGTATGAGACAATAGACCGTAAAAAATCTATGAATCACGGATATGAAACAATTGCCCATAAAGAGCGGAAGTCCTCTCAAAACCAAGATCCAGGGTATGAAACAGTCAAAGATATAAGCAAAGCTGGACCACACTCTAATTTTTCAAACAATAACTTATTGAAACTTAATCATCTGGTTGTTGACAGTGGCCCTAACAGCATTGTAAGCAGTGACGCTGGGTATGAGCATATCTCTAAGACTGACAACAATGCCTCCGATTCCGATCCGAATTATGAAGTGTTGAGGAACCAGCCCCCCACACCGCCTTACGCTACAATCGCGCCGAACTACAAAGTACAGGCTACCTACTCTACGGTCAACAAAAAGCCCGGCAAATACAACAATTGGCCTGCGAACAATAACGAAGAACCCACCTTAGAACCAAATTACGAGTCGATGCCGCATGACCCTCTCTACAATACCGGAAGCGAATCTGATCCCAACTATGAATCAGTTCGCCCCAAAGACCCTAACTATGAAAGTGTAAGTACACAAGATCCCAACTACGAGTCGTTGAGATGTAAAGATCCCAAATATGAGTCAGTTCGATCGAAGGACTCAAAGTATGACTCGGTGCGCTCCAAAAAGGACCCAAATTACGAAAGCGTTAAATATTTTGAACTGTCAAAGAAAGAGCCGCCTTATGAGAAGGTTAACAACGAGGCATCAGGTAGTTCAAGTGTGGAGAGGTCAGATTCGGCAGCTGGTTATGAAAAAATTAATGTACCAAACAGAAGCGAGACGAAAAGCAGTATTAATAACGGAGGCGACGCCCCCGTCAGTGATTACTTTCAAGTGTAAATGTGTTACAGAAGAATATTATATATGACTTTGTTTATGAACAATGAAACACAGGAAATTGAGCTGTTGGCGCTGATTCCATTGTTCACAGAGTAAACTAAATTTAAGTTCTGTGCATCTTTTTCTTTCTATTTCATTAAGAAAAGGACAGAAAATAAAATACTAGTTTAGTCCTGTCAAATTAAGATACTCCATAGACAGATTAGACGTGATACGTCAATTATAATACGTCAATTTACATCAGGCGCTGACTAATTTGACAGGACTAAACTAATATTTATCTTCTATCCTTTTCTAAATTAAATGGAAAGAAAAAGATGCATTGAACTTAATTTTAGTTTAGTTTGTGAACAAGGGAATCGGCGCCAGAGACATGAATATTTTATTAACAGTATTCACATAGGATTTTGAGATTGAGTGATTTTTATTTATTTATTAAAATATTTTAGGGACTGTTTACAGCACCTCAACGTTAGATATAATAAGTAATATCTTCCTTAGGTATCTGTGATATAATATGTATGTTATAAAATTTTTGATTTTTGTTTTTATTTCCATAAGATTTTATATGAGCATTGATAGACATTTTGTTATTCTGAAGACAAGAATAATTTGTTACGAAATCTCCATTTATTAGTGTGTTCATAAGTGTGATTATTTTGTCCACTTTGATATTATGCTGATGAAAATGTATGCGTGTATTGTATATTCCATGTACAAAATGTAGATTGTACATATTTTTTTTAATTTTAGGTAATTTATGACTAACTTTATTATGAACTCTTTTTTATCGAAAACGGATTGACTTAGCGTTGGTCATGGATGTCATTGAGAACTTCTCGTTTTACGTGAGTGAGCTAGCTTGTAAACAGGGTGATAAACAAGGTGTCGGTTCTTGGGTTCTTAGAATGAATTAATTTAATTATGCTTTTTGCGATTCTAAGACAAAAGTTTATTTTTAAACTAGCCTCCACCCGCGACTTTGCCGGTTATGTTGGTAAAAGTAGCCAATTTCCTTCCTCAGGGTTCAAAGTATCCTCATATTGAATTTCATCAAAATCGGTCCAGCCGTTTTGGAGATTAGCCAGGACAAACAGACAGAGACTGACAAAAAATATAAAAATGTTTTTTTTTTAAGTACCATATATACTTTCATATGCATTTAGTAAAAAATTACGTAATATATTATTATTATGTTATTTTGACATTACAATGAGACACTCATTTTTTTTTACTTGTCTAAATTACACAGACACTTCAATTTTATTTATGTCTATTGACTACACAAACTCATAGCTTTCTCTTACTTTTATAATGATCAACATGTACTAACTTACATATGGTACCTATGTAAACAAAACAGCTGATTGATTTGTTCTGTTCTGAATTTTAGTCAAAACAAATTAAACCAATCTTTTGTACACACCGCATTATAAATTCTACTCCGACACCTTATTATCACACCTGTTAAAAAGAAAGTTATCAATTTAATGGAGCCTGCATTTTAGCTTAAGACTGCCTTATGAGTTTGATTATATTATTACTTTTTATAAATTCTAATACACTTTATTGAAATTGGTAAATCTTAGAAAACGCCCTGTAGGTAAGTCAATACATCAGGAAATTATTTGAATTTAATATAAGTTAAAACATTTTGTTTTATATTTTGTTGTTAATTACGTTATTAACGTCCTGTTGTAATAAAAATGGATTAGGTATCATTAATGTACTTTGTCCTTGTTAAAACAGCGTACTGCGGACAAGAGACAAGTAGGTACGAAGTTTATTATTAATTCCAAGATACAAAAATGGGTATTTATTGTAGTTTGTTTGCTGTTTGATAAGATAAATAAGTACCTGAAAATATTATTTTACGACCATGCTCTGTCCAACGAAAGTCATAATTTTAATGTATTTGAATGCACCAAAGATTATGGTTACAACGTTTTACATTCGTGCATGGTACGGCTGGTACTTATGTCTTCGTAAGATTGGGGGTGGTGATCATATCGATTTTTAGATCATGATTCACCTCCGGATTTACTTTGGTGCATTCCAGTATTGTCTTTATTATACATTTAATATAACCCTATGTGCCCAAATACGAGCTTTCCAAACACAAAACGTTCCACTGTAGTAAAATATTTATATTTTTTTTATGCACTGTGGTATGAATCGATTTCAACTACAGACCTTTATTACTAAAATAAAACATTGTATCTACATATTATATTATCAGTAATCTGAAATAGGTGCCGTAAGTATATAAAATAATATATAACAGCATATTATTTATGAACTTCTTTACATGTAGATATTTTTAATGTGCTTAAATCAATTTGTATTTAATTTAAGTGATTATAAAACACAATTTACAATGTAACTTCACATATTGATTTACTGTAATATTATTGTACCTTTACCTACTTACTAAAACTTGTATGTATTTATTAAATAAATAAGTATGTATCTGTAATATTCAAACAAACTCGAAAACATTCCATCGTACTAATAGATCCAGTGACTAAAAATACCTAAATGTAATGGAATAAAGTATGCCATATATTGAAAAGTTTTATTAAAACCCTTATTAATGTACAGTCGACCGCACTTCGGTGATAATAACACGACATTGGCCTAGCGTAGTACGGACTTTTCCCTTTATATAGAATAAGAGGCCACTGCCACTAACGTACGGCCTGCTGTACATACTTACCACTGCAACTTGCTCTGCGATCACAGAATCACAGATTTTGCTACACGATAATACACCTTTGTGGGGGTGACAGAGGACGAAGGATCTTATCAGGTAAATAATATTGTGGTTTTGGGTTTTACCTCCCTTTTGTGCTCCCGTGTATTGTATTTTAACGTTCCTGTGAAACGTGCGAACTTACACTTCACCAGTCATCTTTATTTTCGTTGCTTTATCACGTTCAGTGCTGAGACCCCTGAAGGATTCCCATTTGTCACATTTGGGATGCCGCGGACCCTCGTGTACGGCTCATTTTAAATATAGGCTGGCTATGAAGCACCGAACGAGTATCCTGAATCTACGGCAGGCGCATCGAGAGGTATCCAGACATATCAATACAGCAAGAGGCTGAATATGTTTCCATAAGTAAGTAGGTTCCAGTGATTACTTCCTTCTATCCTTAAAATTTATTTTCGAGTACATACCTAGAGTGAATTTAGTCAAGATTTTCCACCCATGTTAATCGAACCGCAGTATAGTAAACAGCAGTACCTAGTAGGGTCTATGTTACAGAATTCAAATAGGGGATTAAGTTCTCTCTCTCGGCTCTAGTTTTGATTCGGATAGCGGTCAGGATGATAGCATTTAGAAAGTATTTTTAAATCACTTAGCTAAGTCTAAGTCATCCTGGAGTTTGTGTAATGTAATATGCAGGTATGGCACTTGCGTAGCTTAAAGGACGCGTTAGGTTCGCATATCCGGTATATGCGTTATAGTGAGTATTGTGAGAAAGCCCTGGAGTGTGTACAGACGCCAGCAGGTCAACCTACTCGAAACTGTCAAACTTTCCCAATCAACCTTGAACCTTAATGCTTTATCGATAAAGTTGAAAATCTATTTGAAGAAATTTGACAGCTTGTAGTAGCTTGATGTGCTGGCGTCTGTACATAGCTACACGAAGAACAGAATACTCTATACATGCAACAGTGTAGTGATCACGTTTCAGATAGGAAAATGCAATACCGATCTACAGCACCTAGAATGCTTCCTATGCAAGGGTTAAATATGCATCCATATAGACCTATAAATTTTAATATGTCTGGGCTCAAGGCCTTAATTTACACATCCTATAATGCCGTCAGTCACCTCCGACCGGACCATCACACACTCAGCAGGTATTGCAAACTCCACCCTAAGTTATAACATTTAGAATACCGCAAAGCAGTACAGTAGTCCTTAGTGCAGTGGTGGCCCGGTGGTAACGGCCGCGACTTATCGAGTTGTAGGTCTTAGGTTCGAACCAAGTCAGGCGCTTTACTTTGTGTGAATTATATCATCACCACTGCTCTAAAAACGGTGAAGGAAAACATCGTGAGGAAACAGGCATGTCCTAGAACCAACATTCACTTGGCCCGCGTGGTGGATTAAAGCCCACTCCCTCTCACAGAGACGAGGCCTGTGTCCCAGCAGTGGGAACATTATATGCTTTTTGCCATATATTTTTTGGCATTTTGGCTTATTCGATAACGTGGTTTACTATTCGATAGTCGATTTTTCTAACATCACTAGGGAAATTGCTTGTCTTGTCATACTTGTCATGTTTATGTGACAATGACATTAAGTATTGACAAGTAGTGACATGGAACTGGTCATTTTGGTCAAATATTTTTAATTATTTATATGAAATAAATTGTTTTATTCTGAAATCTGAAGCCGAAGAAACTTCAAAAATGGCAAATTTCAACAACCCCAACGATTTTTCGTGGCAGACGCAAAATAATAGCCAAAATTACTCTTTCAATGCTTCGAACACCTTTGCTGATCCAGCGCAAACGTTAGGTGAGCTGCTACTCTCAGATTTATCTTTTTGTTATAATAATAATAATTAAACTAGCTACCCACCCATGCTTCGTACGGGTGCAATATGCTGATGTGGCAACATTATCAAAACATTGAAGTTTCTATGCTATACCTAAGTTAAATATTTATTATTACAAATCAACTTCTGGATTAAATGCTCTAACTAAATGATGGTGAAAACCGCATCAAAATCCATTGTATAGTTTAGAAGATAGAAGCCGTCACAAACAACATGAAGAGGCTGTTTTATACTACGAATAGATTCAGAAGCATTATTTGAGACTACATAATGGTATTTCTGTTTTAGATTTTCAGACCTTTCCAACTGAGCAACAAAACTACTCATTCGACCAGAACCAGGGTAATATGACTGCCAATAACAATCAGTACTACAACTCAAACATATTCACACCAGCACCAATTCCCGGGGATCCCGTTGTAGAACCGACAGACTTCGATGAACCGCCGCTATTAGATGAACTTGAAATATACCCAGATAGAATACTGGAAAAAACTTTAGCTGTCATGAATCCATTCCATGGTCAATCAAAAGCTGACGATGCAAACTTTCTTTTGAGAGATACAGATATTGCAGGTCCGATAGCATTTTGTTTAGCTCTTGCTGTATGTCTGTTTCTTGCAGGCAACAAAGCTCACTTTGGATATGTTTACGGGTTATCAGTAATGTCAGTAATTTTGATGTACTGCCTACTATCTTTAATGAGTCGCTCTGAAGGAGTTTTTACTCTGTTAAGTGTGGCGAGTGTGCTGGGCTATTGTATGTTACCCATGGTTGTCTTGGCAGGGCTAGGTATATTTATCTCTCTTGAAGGATCAATAGGATTAAGTTTATCAGCCGTTGCAGTGATTTGGTCAGCTCTTTCTGCTAGCAGACTTTTTGTTACCATGTCTGGTGACTCTGAACAAAGACCACTGATAGCCTATCCCTGTGCCTTAGTTAATGGAGTCTTTGCCCTTTTAGTGCTCTTTTGATTACAAATCTCATGTAAAAGTAGAGAGCAGATAATAAAAAATATAATTTTGTAAGCCAAAAAGATGACACCTACAATTTCTTAACTAGCCTCAGAACTAGAGTTAATTTAGGTTTCTTATTTGTTATTATGTTAAAGGCAATTAACTTGTTATTACAAGTTCTGTTAACCAAGGGAAATGTATATCATTTTACAGTGTAATATTAACAATATAATACTTTTCAGTTCTAAGTTGCAATATTGATTTTATATTAGATCTTAACCTGTACACTATTACAAATAAAACTATAATAAAATAAACCCAAAGATGTTTTAATAAATAAACTATATATTTTACTAGGTATTACATTCTGTTGTATAATGTAGGTCGGTCACTGAAGAAGTTCTTAAGGACCATGACTTGTGCAAACGCCACACATACAATTGCTAGAGATTCGCCCATAGACCACCAGAATACTCGCTCGTTGAGGTCCTCTGCTCTCTTGCGGCCCTGAGCTTCCCTGAGCCTGTGGTGAGTTTGATGATCAATGATTCTATTGAGGGCTGAGTGAATTTCTTCTGCAGAAGTTTCCAGCTGAAAGTATCATTTTTATTATTAGATATAACATAGTTTTCATTTATTCAAAAGTATATTATTTTGTCTATTATTCAACATTGTATGTAATGGCAATTTGACATTATACATTTCCAAATTATGAAGCCAACTAGACCCGTTAAGTCATGGCCACTGAAATTTCCAATCTTATTGTTATGAGTTAGTGATAAGAAATCTCCCAAGTTCAGTTGATTTGTTATACTTATTTCAACTAGGCTAAAAAATGAACTAGAAAATGCCTATTGGTGTGTTTTTATTTCCTTATCAAGAGCCATGTAAAATAAAGTCTCATAATTTTCAGCCAACTGTATCACATCACACTAATAGTTTTGATGGTTGCAGAGTAAAGCATATGGGCCATAGCCTTCTATGACCATTATTGGAGCATTCTACGATCAAATTCAGTTATGGTTGGTTGGTAACAAGATTATTGATTAATTAACCTGTGTTAGAACAGTTGCATGGTCTCCAACTCCAGGCAATGGTTTCTCAGGACCCACGTTAAGTTCCATGTAGACAAGTTTGTGGGAGAATGTGCTGAATTCATTGCTAAAGCACACTTTGTATACACCTGAAACAGAACACAGTAAAATTTTGCCTCGGAATAATAGTTACATATCTTATTATAATCTAATAAGAAACATCTAGAGAATTACTATAGTAATTAACATTCCTTTAGAATAATAAAATTGGAGTTTCACTACAAGATTATCACAATGATTTTATAAAATTGTAAAAGTATTTTTTCAACGTATAATACCTGTTATTTGTGCAGTAAACTGATGTGAATCATATTGCATTTTTTGCTGCTGGTAAATGATTTGTTTGTTGGGACCTTCTATCTTTACATCAACGTCATATTGTCCTCCAGTGATAACCTGAAACATTAAACAGTGGTCTTGATGCCTTTGAACAGGAAAATGATTAGACAAGTGGATCTTAGGAGGTTAGGAATTAGTTTATTTCACTATACAATTTTTATAACTATTATTTAAAACAAAATTTATGTTCAATTGTTCTTTAAGACATGTAAATTACCTGATATTCTAAAGCCGCTGAGGTATTCTTTTCTATTTCTTGATAAAAACATTCTACTGCACTATCAGGTAACTCGAAGGTAAGTTCAACGCTTTTGGAAAGTATGCCGTTGATTAATGTCATAAATATTATAACGAATATTGGTGTGAACATTTTGTTATGAATAATTTTCCAAATGTAAGTACAAAAATAATTGGAATCGTATCGAAAAATTCACAACTCGCATCGATTGACAACTGACATTTCACTTCACCACGTAATTGGCTGCGTTCCAATAAATGCGTCAGTTACCATAGCGTTCAGTTAACCCCAAATTAGTAAATCGTTGTCTATGGTTACAGTATAGTTGTAACGTTTTGGCTTAGTAAGATTAAAATGCTCAGCAATTTGTTCGGATTTTTCTTAAAAAATGAAGGCCTCCAGATAGGGCACTAAAACTTATAAACTAAGCGACCACTTGCTAAGGGCACTTCCTGGGGGCTACCACCAGCTCTTATAGCAGGGCAGAAATTGAACTGCACTGTTTTTTTGTATAGACACCTACATATCAAGCTACTACAGACTGTCCTTTAATAGATTTTCAACTTTATCCCTAAAGCGTTAGGTTAAAGGTTGATTGGGAAAATTTGACAGTTTCGGGTAGCTTGACCTGCTGGCGTCTGTACAGATGCCAGCAGGTCAAGTTGAAAATCTATTAAAGTTTGACAGATTCTGAGAGATCTGCACTTAGTCATAGCCGCGTAGGTCGATCAAAGGTTAAGCTGCAGAAACCACGGTCGGTTCGGGGATGTGTCACAGTTCATTACTAATCGAGACCCCTTCGTGCCTCTGAAATCACGTAAAACAGTTGGTCCCGGCTGTCATTCGTAAATCTTTGACTGTCGTTTGTCGTTATGGGTAGACAGAAGCACAGAAGTCAACTAGTCTTACCAAGGGGTATCGTGTTACCCCGTAACTGGGTTATGGAGGTCAGATAGGTAGTTGCTCCATGTATTCAGCTGCAACTGGTTAGACTGGAAGCCTACCCTAAAAGAGTTGGGAAAAGGCTAGGCAGATTGATTGATTTTTGTAATACCTAATAATCCTAATATGTGTTAACATAAGTTCATCCGGCAACAGAATTTTGCAAAATGTTATGAGAATCTCTAAAGAGCCTATTCCACCTGGAATTCAAATAAGTGTAACCGTAAGTTGCGCTCAGCGGGATTGTCCGAAAGGGTTACTGTTAACCCGGAATATAAAGGGCAAAGGAAGGAACATGGGTGGGTTTTAGTCAGTAAGAGTCTGACACTCCCTTCCGCTTCACCCAGAGCGGGAGGGGTCATTTGATGATTTCCCATCCGGAAAAAAAAAAACCGTAAGTTGCGTCCTAAAATGAATAACTTCGAATCCCTTTTATAGCTCTTTCGCAAATATTTAAAAAAATGGACGTCATAGGTTCAAAAGTACAATAGTACATTGTTCACCGAGGGGAGAAAGTGACCAATTACTAACGAGGGTGTAGTTTGCGCCATAATACATACGAGTTGGGAATCGCACTTTCTTCCGAGTGATGCATAGTGCTTTGCACCTACGAGGTAAATAAAGTACGTTTTTTAAGTGAAGTTTATAATATAATTGGCCAGGGCCATTAATATTGGTTTGAATGATCAGCAAAAGTATGTGGCCAGTATTATTTTGCGCTTGGTGATAAAAACTTTTGTCTTTTGGCATTAAATATACTTAGTATATATCTAATTAGCTACTGAATTGCCAAAATTAAAAGAAAAAAAACCATAACAACAGCACGCTAACAATGGATTTTCATACACTTTTTCTGCCCGCTTTGTACAACAGTAATGACGTACGGACGCCAGCACATCAAGCTACTACAATCTGTCAAATTTCTTTAATAGATTTTCAACTTTATCGCTAAAGCATTAAGTTTCAAGGTTGATTGGGAAAATTTGACAGTTTCGGGTAGCTTGACCTGCTGGCGTCTGTACTTTCTGCCTCATTTTTAAAAAAGTGATAAGGTACAGACGCCAGCAGGTCAAGCTACCCGAAACTGTCAAATTTTCCCAATCAACCTTGAACCCTAATGCTTTAATGATAAAGTTGAAAATCTATTAAAGAAATTTGACAGCTTGTAGTAACTTGATGTGCTGGCGTCCGTACTTTCCGAGCAGGTATAGTATAGATATAAAATCACAACTGTCCCCGCGTCGTTACAAATACCGAAATAATAGTAATTCTTAGTAGGAACTTTTGTGTAATTGGCTGAAATATGACGATGATTGTTGATGTAGGAAAAAATCATGCTGAATGGGGGGAGCTTTATCTATTGGTGTGCGCCGCGTAAACCAATAGTTATACTATAAAAACAATTTATTACGGAATTATTCCTCTTAAAAAGATTTTCCGTGGGATAATTTCCGACCTCTACGCGGGCAAAACCTAATATTTCTAGATTTTAATGAGCAGCACCGCTCGGGCACCGCACCGCAACGCATCTTGTGGACCGTCTCTTATACCTCTCACTAGAGGACATCCCACTAGAGTCTAGTGGGATGCCCGTGGTCGCATTCTTACTAAAACGATCGTCGCGTTCATTTTGTTCCCCCGCGTCCTAACCATAAAGATCTATAGAGGCATGAGGAACAGGCTGTAAAGCTCCCTCATACTCTATGAACAAGGGAGGATCCTTTGACCAGACGGTTGTTGTCTGGCGGGCAACTGCCCGACGATTGATGTCGGGAAGTTGCGCGGTAAACATGATTAGGACGCGGGGCTCATCGTTAGAAAGGACGGTACGGTTTGAGTTATTGGAATTTTAAGCTTAGTTTAGAAGAACGTTAACGATGTAGTTATTCAAATGTTTTGCAGAATAAAAAAAAAACAGGTTAGGAATAACAGTAAAACGATTTTATTCAAAAAGACGATACAATATTGGAAAATTAAATTTTCACTTTAAAAGTTCAACGATTCGCTTAACATTAAAGTAAAAAAGCCATGATTCCAAAAAACTAAAAATACTGTGATAATAATGTCTTAAAAGTTACACTTATGTGCATAGGGACTAAAATGGAGTCTATAAAATGCAGACAATACTTCAATTTATCTAGTGATTGTTTAGAATGCAAGTCCGGCATCGGCGTATGTGGTGAAGATCTTCTCAATGGAGTTGGCGTACGCCGCTGTCCTCAGATCTAAGCCCAAGTTGAACTTCACGGCAGTCTTCATGATGGCCTGTGGAAGAATAAAAATATAGATTTAACATTAGTCATTGGCACCGATTCCTTTGTTCACAAACTAAACTAAATTTAAGTTCAGTGCATCTTTTTTTTATAATTCATTAAGAAAAGGACAGAAAATAAATATTAGTTTATATTCTGTCAAACTAGTCAGCGCCTGACGTAAATTGACGTATTTAGTGTCGCCATCATTTAATCTTATCACGTAAGTAAATAAATTTAATCACGTCTAAAATGTCTATGGAGTATCTTATTTTTTTTAAATAATTGTTTTTTTGGAGCAATTTTTTTTATTGCAGGATTTTCGTTTCCAATCACTTTATTTTAGATTGGAGCTGTCGCGGTTTTAAAATAAGTTATTATTTTGGTTGATGCTTACCCTAGCCGACCTCTCCATGGTGTAGTCCAGACCGGAGTGTACGATGTCTTTTTCGGAGGCACCAGAGATCCTCTTCTGGAAGGACTCTGAGGGTGTGACTGGAATGCGACCTCCGACGCGGCCGAAACGCCTCTCTAGCGACTCTTGTACAGATTCTGAAACAATAATACATGTTTTTTAATCCACTTACAATAACAGTTACTTATTATTATACTGGTGACCTAGTTAGTGACTGTTGGATGATTCGAGGTGTAAAAAATAGTGATGCAAAATGTCGTTGAGAGATCGAATGTCGTTATTTTTATTCTACGTTCAAGCATACTTGTGGAGTTTATTTTTGGAAACATCAAGTGTATTATCGTAGCATTCACAGAAACGTTATTGTGGCCCGGTAAAACCTGATGTAGTACAGTAGAATAATTCGAATAAAGGAAGCTGACCTTCTATTCTCATAAAACAAACAGATAACGAGTCTGCAACGTTTGCGGTCGTTCGTTTGCACCGATACACGATATTGTGTAAATATCGTTATGATATATGTGAGAAAGGAGGAACTTTCTATAGAAAATATTACAAGTATATAAGCGAAAGTTCAGTTAAAACACATGATTACCCTACAGTTTCAGGGCCTATGATATTTTCAAGTTTCAAGAAGTCGGTATTGCACCAGGTAGGTACTATTATGGCAAAATATATGAGCGTAAAAGAAACAAAAGGAATGTAAGGATCGTACCAGGTGGTGTGTACTGTAGTTTCTGCCTACTTTCATGGAAAAAAGTGTGAGTTTATGTATGTATGTAATAAAGGAGATAATGATGAACTTACCCAATAGGTGGTAGTTGGACTCGCGCTCGTACTTAAAGGTAAGACGTCCATAGGATACATGGTTGAGGTTCTTGAGCCACTCGAAGAAGGAGACGGTCACACCACCAGCGTTGATGTACAGGTCGGGGATGACCAGAATGTTGCGATCGATGAGGATCTTGTCGGCGGCCGGGGTCGTGGGACCGTTGGCAGCTTCGGCGATGATCTGGAGTAAACACAGGTATTTGAGTATGAGTTTGGTATTGTTTATTTAATGCTAGAGTACTTATAAAAACGAAAAATCGAAAAACCCACATTACAAAAAAAAAGTATTCAGTGATTTTCGTCGCTAATATAGATTTGTAGAAGAACTGTGTAACTGAACCTTTGATAGCAATTTCTAATGTGTACTTAATAGTAGATAATAAAAGTAGTCGACCAACAAAATTGTCGACTTCGTTAACAGTAGAAAAAAACAAATCACTAAAGCATTAATCTTATCAGCAAACGATAGTACATACGTACTTTATTTGAGTAAATTCCCACGTTATGTAATTGGAATGATAACACCGAATAAGAAATTACAAGGCCTTGGACAAAGTACAAAAAAGTAGTATTTTCTTGAGAGGGAGATACATACAAAGACTGTAAAAAGGTGAGTCCGTAACAGCACGTCATAATAGATTTGGTGACTGAATTCATTCAAGAGGGTGAAATTAGATACTCATGAATATTAGCAACTTTTTTTGTTGGGAATTTAGAAAACTCTGGAATAGCGAAAGAAGCGGCTGTTGCATATTTTTTTAGCTTGATTGTATTGCATTTTTCTGTATGGAACAGCAGTTTTTTTTTGTCGACATTTCCGACTACCTTCACTCTCAAAGGGTTCAGAAAATCACTTTAAATGTTCTTGAGTTACCTTAGCGTTGATCTTGTGTGCGTTCTCCTTGTGGATGACCTGTTCAATGGCGGCGGGGACAAGAATGTCGCACTTCTCGTACAACATGTTCTCTCCCTCGTACGCCTTGGCTCCGGGGAAGCCGACGATGGTGCCAGTGTCAATTCTGTAGTCTTCCAGGGCCTAGAACAAAGCATTTTGCAATTATTAGTGGAGATTGAGAATACTAAACATTTATTCAGAATTTTAGATAAGATTTTTCAGTTTTGGAAAATAAAGTCAAAGTATGTAATTCATCGCAAAGATTAAATTCCATTGCAACAAAAAATGTTTTAGGAACCTTGTTTTTATTAAAAATGGTCACTTAAAAATAACTTGGACTAGGTACATAACGCTAAAGTAAATAGTTAAGAAAGTGGCAATTAATGTAAATTATCTATGATTAGTGATTACAGTACAGAGTTTAACAGTATAGCAGTACAGAGTTTTGGTCGTAGAATGAAGAATACTGTGCACAATCATTGAGGCGTTTACGAATGAAAACGCTTAGAAACTGCTTTAAAATGTGTCAGTCTTGAAAATAAAGATCTCGGTAAAACCCACACCCGACGCTCAGCCTAGGGTCTACAAAAATAAAGGATACCCTGTATACGGTCTACCTACATACTTCTTAAGCTTCAACTCTCAAGTAAAAGTTTTTATATATATGAAATCCGGTTAAACAAATTAATCCCTACGAGTACTTACTATGAGCAGCAGTGCGATTCTGTAACCATCTCACCGTGAAAACTTAGGTGAAGTGAGCGTGGAGTGAGCTGTCATTCCAACTAATGCTAGGGATTGACAATATTGACAGCTCACTCTAAGCTCACTTCACCTAACTTTTCACGGTGAGATTTTTACAGAATCGATCGGCTGATTACATTATCTATTTGTAACAACTCCACTTGGAAATCAATAAATCAGCCGATTCATGCGTATCGTACGGACGACAGCAGGTCAAGCTACCCGAAACTGTCAAATTTTCCCAATCAACCTTGAACCTTAATGATTTTACGATAAAGTTGAAAATCTATTAAAGAGATTTGACAGATTGTAGTAGCTTGATGTGCTGGCGTCTGTACATTAAGATAACAAACAGGTCATTATAAAAAACCCTCTTTGCTAAAAACAATTGATTAAATCTTATATAGAAAAAAACATAGTTAAAAAATGTTAAGTACATAACTTTTTCTTTGAAGCGTAACTTTGTTGCGTTATGTATTTTATTTTTGTTTATTCTCTTCAGTTGTCTCTATGTTTAACTCTCACGCTGTTTGTACCGTTTTGTCTATTTTACACTTATGTATATATAAGTGGAAACTTGTAATTGGCTTCTTCTGTAAGTTTTCTTAAAATTAATAAAATAAAATAAATAAAATAATGATAGCGATTTATGCCCATTGTCATAACAATATTAATGTTTTTTTTTATATTGATGACAAAAGGTTTTATTGTTTAATAGCTGCGCCCTGCGGTTTCATCCACATAAGTTTGATCCCGTGGGAATATCGGAATAAAGTATAAGTGTAAAGTAAGTATATGTCCTTCTTAGCGTACTGATGGCAAAAAGTTTAAACATCTTTGGCCCAAAGTTTAGTTGCGCGAACTCCGCACACTGACGCAGTCATAAGATCATCAAGTGCACAGGTGACATGGCATGCGGCGCAGGATTGATAATCCTATGTCCTAATCCAGGTCATGCTCTATCCATTTGCCAAATTTCATCCAAATCCATTCAGCCGTTTTAGCGGGAAAGCATAACAAACAAATATACACTTTTGGACACATCTATTGGCCCACCTTAGAGTTTAGGTTTCGATGGCCCCTACCGAAATATGATTGCTAGATTGAACAAAAACTGTTGATGCAGTTTTAAACCTGATACATTTTACCATCTTTTTCGATCGTATTGTTTTAAATTTGAATTCAGAATACCATACGACATGGAGCTACGCCTAACAAGTCGGATATGCGCCTTGTTAAAGGCAATTGATTTTTGAATAAAAAACATGTTTTATCAAATAAAGGTTTAATTTAATAACGCGTGTTGCCTCCATGGGCATCTACCACAGCTCTCATACGATTAGGCATAGAGTTTATCAACCGCTCTATGAAATTTTGAGGGATCATCTCCCATTCCTCTTCTATGGCAGTTTTCAACTCCTGCATCGTCTGGGCAACTGGCTGACGAGCCCTAACACGTCTTTTTAGCTCGTCCCACATGTGCTCAATGGTGTTCATGTCTGGGCTTCTGGCTGGCCAGTCCATAACTGTGATGTTCACATCCCGAAGATATTCCCTGACGATGCCGGCCGCATGGGCTCTTGCATTATCATGCATAAAAAGGAAATTTGGGCCCACATAGTCCGCGTATGGTATCACGTGAGGTTCTAAGCACTCACGAATGTACCTTTCAGCATTTAATGTTGGCAGCCGTGGTCCTGTAACAACCTCAAGTTGAGTTTTGCCGCTCGCGGATATACCGCCCCAGACAGTCCATGAGCCACCGCCATAAGCAACCCTCTCTTCAAAGCAGCATTGTGCGAAACGCTCTCCCTTACGTCGGTAGACCTTCTTCCTTACATCATTGCCATGTAACACAATTTTAGACTCATCAGAAAAGAGTACACGGCTCCAATCTTGCTGTGTCCAATTTAAATGACTGCGTGCGAAATGAAGGCGCGCTGTTCGGTGGGCTCGCGTTAGTTTGGGCCCATTAGCTGGCTTGTGTGGTACCATATCGCGTTCTTTTAACCTTCTCCGCACAGTTCGAGCACTCACAGATACTCCGTGGAAGTCGCGAAGTTGGTTTTGTATCTCAATGGAGGTAATGTGACGATTTCTCAAGCTGGTCGTCACGATGAATCGATCCTGCCTTTCAGTTGTGACCCGAGATCGTGGCCTTCCTTGGCGACGACCAAAGCCGCCAGTCTCTAGGTACCTCCGATAAACATTTCGGACCGCAGATCGACTTAAATTAAGTTGAGCACTGACGTTTCTTTGGCTGTGTCCGGCCTGAATAAGTGCCACAGCTTGGGCGGCGACTTCAGGTGAAGTATCCATAGATTATTGATAGAACCTCACCTTAATGTTAAGAATAAGTAATGTTTGTTGCAAAACCAAAGATATCAATCACTTTTTCAAGAATTAAATCCAAGTAAACCAATAAAACCAAGTTTTCTTAGTATTCGATTGTTTGATATCAACAAACAGGCTCCAAATTGTCTTTTGTTTCTTTAAATTCTGTGTTCGAAATTCAAAAAAAGACTATTGAATGAAATTTTGAATGTGCCAGGTTCAAAACTACATAAAAACTTTTTGCTCGACCTAATATAAAATTTTAGCTAGGACCAAACGAAACTGAAAATACAAGGTGGGCCAATAGATGTGTCCAGAAGTGTATAAAAAAGTAATTAGTACACACGTCTTCTCTTAGTGGAAGGCCAAAGAAAAGATGGATGGATTGGGTGAATGATATGAAAGAGAAGGGAGTAAATGATAGTGTGACGGTTGACAGGGGAGAATGGAAGAAAAAAACGTGTTGCAGTCCCAAGGAACATGGAGCAAGGGCAGGAAGATAATAATGATGCTGATGAAGGTAAATGCTTATTTAAAATGGCAAAGTGAGTGCTTTAAATATAAAAATAAGATTAAACCTGTATGCTTTAGATACGTAGGTATTTTATCTGACACTAACAGGTGTGACAAACAAAACGAAAATTATGTTTGTTAAAATTATTCATATCTCGTACGTAGGTGATTTTGATAGTGTGGTATTCTGGAAATAATAATACGGATTCGGCGGTCGGCAAGGCAAGATACTGTGACACCTGTGACCTTACTGATAATGACTGCGATTTGTGTAACGCTGTGATTTAAATATTTATTAGTAGGTAGTTTGATAGGTAAGATAGAAGAGGGGCAGTTCTCGTAATTTTAAGAACGTTCATAGTCTGATCTCAGTCTCAATATGTCAAAAAGACGTCTGATTTCCCTACATTTTGACATTTGTATGGCGCCGAGATGAGACTGCGATTAGATTTTGAACGTTTTAAATTATGAGAATTGGCCTTCTGATGACATATCCGCTACATGTTAATTAATTGAATAGAAAGTATTTATTGATTCCTGAGTCATCACTATAAATACTTTTTCTTTCTTTCTTTCATCGCTGCCTCCTTGGTCTACAGCTGAGCGTAGGGTCCTGGGTTCAATGCCCGGGTTAGGCAATGTATAGAGGACCCACGACTTGATATATGGTGGGGTTTCCATTAGGAATTTAAAAGTAGTTATAGGTACTAGCCAGGAGTATAAAGTTAAGGGTCAGCGGGATTGTCCGAAAGGGTTAGGTACCGCTGCCCCGGAACATAAAGGGCAAAGGAAGGAACATGGGTGGGTTTTAGTCAGTAAGAGTCTGACACTCCCTTCCGCTCCACCCAGAACGGGAGGGGTCATTTGATGATTTCCGATCCGAAAAAAAAAAAAGGGCTTGCTCGCTATTACCTATGTAGGTGTACCTAATCTACCTCTGCCTATAACCTCTAAGGAAACAAGCGTGATGTTATGTAAGATAAAATCTGTCACTAAGATAATCGTCAGCTCAGATACGAGTCATTGCATAATAGCGAGACTACTACGTTAATCGGTCTGTTAATTGTTATAAGTATGAGAATTCAAATTGCAAATACGTCACGGTTGATCACGTGACTGCTGTCTATTTCACGCTCAATCGAGGGGCCAGTGATGGGTGTCGGAATCAATTTAACATAGAAATCTAGTCATTTTTACAAGATGAGTTATTAATCGCGTGACCTAATGACATTTTTGAAAAGAAATAATGACATTGAGTTATGACATATGTATAGTATTGTTATATTTATTTAAATTACATACATAATCTCACGTCTGCTGCCTAGGGTGGTAGGAAACTATAAAACGCTATCTGCTACGATCCTTCCAAATACTCCTTTCGCTTCGTTCGGTTTATTTTAATAAAGGCTATAATAATTAGTCGGAAAAGGTCACCGATGAGATGCACCGATCAAATTAAATCCGCAGTGGGTGGTTTCCTCCCACTGCGGATTGGATCGGATGCAGATCGTGAGGCAATAGTTACCAGTAGGTACCTACTTTAGCGTTTGGGCACAAGTCATCGTGACTACGACCACTCTGTCAAGAGCAAAGCGAAGGAAAACAAATAATGTCCTAGGAAAGTAACATAGGTACTAATGTCCGGTTGCTGTGGTATTTTCAACCAGTAGTAGTTTATATACTCCTAACATGCAGTCGAACTACAGAATAGAAAAACTGATAATTTTGTCGAATATATAGGTACAATTTGAGTTAGTTTAAGGTTTTCAAAAACCGGGCTTCAGAAAGAACTTTAAATATTATTATTTCAGAAGCGCTGAAACAATATTATTCAAGTAGGATGGACTGACTAGGTACTTAGTTACGCTGTAGTTTTTTTATTAGTAATAATAAGCGGGTACGTCAGTTTTTATTGTGATTGCATTTCCGCTGATTGTCGTTTGATGCCTGCAAAAAGTCACATGGAATTTCAGCGTTTCTTGACATAATTGCACTGTTTTTTTTAAAACTGGCCTTGAAAAAGTTTAGGTCACATTTACCTGGGGCTATCACGTTGCATTTATAAGTTAAATGCACTAAAATAACCTCCACTAGTGGGTACTCTTGGGAGTTAGCGATGGTATTACTCGCTGACGCTTATTATTTTAATAGAGAAGAAATATTGAAATGCTTTCGCTAAGAGTTCGTCAAAAGTGCTTCTGAGCTTACCTTGGGGTCAATGCCATCAGGGTTGTAGATGGATCCGTCATGCTCGATGATACCGATGCAGGTTGCGCCGGCACGGACGAGGTAGCGGCAAGTGTGGAGGCCCACGTTACCGAAACCTTGAACGATGAAAGTCTTGCCGCCCCAGCCGGGGGTTGTGCCTGTTGAACAAAATGGAAGAATAAGACTGAGAAACGATGTATGGACTGTGTGAAACTTAATAAGGCTAGAAAGGGGGTGACTACCGAGATACGACGACTTATAGAGAAGTATGGAAGAAAAAGACATGTTGCGCTAACCCCAAATAAATTGGGACAAGGACAGCCGAATTAGGATACTGAAGACTGTGTTCTGCGATTTGTACTTGCGTTCTATTTATTGGTATTGTAGCATAGTTTCGTTCATTTTTATATCTTGCTTTGACATTTTAATCCTTACTCATCTAGGAGTGCTAAGCTCACGAGGTGGACAAACCTGATTAAAGTCGTTAGAATTCGTATGATGGGGCAAGAGTAGGACCAGTTGTCGTGGCGGTCTTCAGAGGAGGTAGGTCGTCATTCGTCTTTCGTTGTCGACGTATGAGTGGACGTCTTTTGTTTGTGGTGAGTAAATAACAACCAAGGTATCATTATTAAAATTTGAATGTCGAATTAAACTTTTTGTTTTGTTACCTAAGCCATATTTAAACGGTGCGATTTAAGCAGTGGTCTTAACAGGATTATCAATCAATTTAAAAATAAAACTGCAATAACAAATATTGATACAACACAGATGGAGATATGAATATCGGATACTATATTATCTCGTGAACTTGGTGATAGGCAGGAAACTATGTTTTATATCGCTCGACAATGGTAACGGAAATTGGCAAAATAATCAAGGTTTCGTATTAAAATATTATCACAGTAGCTTCCTTAATAAAGATTTTGAAATATTTTAAACCTTAAATAAATGGTTCTTTTTCAAATAATTAGTGTTGTTTAAAGTCCGAAGAACAATTAAGAAACGAAATAAGAGGATGTCGGTTGTTGCTAAGTAGGAGTATGCATAATATTATAATTATGAGCATAACATGTTTACAGTTACGTATAGTATGTATGCAATTAAAAAATAACAATAAAAAGAATTAACATGAACATGACCCTGAAAATACAGAGGTAATATAATTATGTGATGTGAGATAAAAATTATAAAGATTTATGGCAACACCGTATCTATGTTTGCGGTTTAGTTACTAAACTACAATATATGTCAAACCGAGGAATGCTATTGTTTGAATTAAAATAATTATATATTTACTATGTGGGTAAGTCTTCGGACTTGGTGAACATCATTCTTGTCAATGACTCTGCGTTATCGGAGAAAGTTGTGTTTTATGATGAACAAAGCATAATAAAGATAGGATATACATATATTTTATAGAGAGGGAACGTTTCGTTTCATAAATGACGAAACGGCCTAACCATAAACTACAGACCTAGTCACATGTCAAAATCAATCTGCCCAGCCTTTTCCCAACTATGTTGGGGTCAGCTTCCAGTCTAACCTGCCAGCGTCCAGTCTACATGGAGCGACTGCCTTTCTGAGTATCTGACCTCCACTGACAAATGTAGACCATTTCAGACATCAAACTTCATTTTTTTTATTAAAAAAAAGTTGCCCCGTACTACGAATTTCTCCTGTATCGTGGGTGCGTTTACAAACATTTAAACTCACATACACAAACAGCCAGACCTGCAACAACTACTTGTAGGTCATACAAATATTTGTTTCGTGCGGGAATCGAACCACGACACGCAGCGCAGCAGTCAATCGCTTAACCACTGCGCCAACCGTGTCGCCTGGTCTTACCATGAACTAACAATATTATGTTTGGACTTTAAAAGAGACTCTGACCTCTAAGTTTGTTTCGGCCTTTCATATCAGAGTAGGCAGATAGGAAACGCCGACCTCATCAACTTTTTAAAATACGATTGACGTGTAAAAGTGTACAAATCTACTTACAAAAATAAAATCATTTATCATTAACTCAAGACTAGTTTTTCATCGAGAATCAAGCTGCATCGTTCTAGAATAATGCTTAGTATGCGAGTCCTACAACAGTTCTAATAAATACTCAATAGTAACCTGCTTTTGACGTGTCAGAGTTATCATGTGACCAGTATGATCATAAAAATAAATGAAGTCATAGCCTCGACTAGGTACTACATCAGTTTTATGTTGTGTACTTAACGCCAGATTATGTGCTAGATACATATTGAATACGGCTATAGCTTATGATGCATCTGCACACGCCAACACATCAAGCTATACACATTTCCAGTTTAAGTTGACCTGGCATTATATAGGCTTACCGTACAATGAGAGGTCCCCACATACTGGAGATGGAGCTTGATGTGTCGTCGTAAGTAACTCTCACAGATAGGAGGTCTGAGTCTAAGCAGGCGTAACATTATGGGCTGACTATGTTATGTTGTATGTATGTCAGTGCAAGAACAGGGGGTCTACTCTGAAGTGGTATCGGCCGAATATTCGGCCATTTCCTGCTACGAAGTTACTATTTGGTTCGGTCGGTCCCGATCCTACACTTTTTCGAATATTGACTATGGTCCCGACCCAACTGAGCGGATCCGAAATTTTTTCGTATTTTTCAATAATATTCGGTTCGGCCATGTGTCGGTCCGATCCGATCATTCGCACTTTGCACTTCGTAGTAGACCCCCAGGCGTTGTGGAGACGCCTAGAGGAGGAGTCCTATGTCCAGCAAAGTCTCAGATTATGTCCTCATACATGTGACTAGGTACGTTAAGCCGTTAGTCCCAGATGTCATTCGTAGATCTTTGACAGTCGTTACGGAGTTAGAAGCCTAAAAGTATGACAACCAATCTTACCAAGGGTTATCGTGTTACCCAGCAACTGGGATGTCGAGGTCAGATAGGAAGTCACTCCATGAATCCATGTAACTGACTGACTGAGACTGGAAGCCGACCCCAACATAGTTGGTTAAAGGCTGGGCAGATGAGGTCCGTAGTTTATGGTTTACAGGTATTGTAATACTGGTCGCTGTGACGATGCTTAGTCCTATGTCCTATGTGCAATCAGATGATAGTGTATAGCTTACCGATCATGCTCATGTAGTTGGCCTCGTTGATGAAGTTCTCCAAGCCGTGGAAGACTCCTCTGCCGGTAGCGGACACTCTGCCGTGGATACCTCCCTGTTATGAACAAAGATGTCATTCATTATAGGCGTATGGTAAGTAGACAAAAAGACTGACTAATAGCACATTAGCACTGTTTCAATAAAAAAAAAACTACGCTCGTTTCCTGGAAATCCCAAGCGAATATAAAGGGGTACTTTTTTCGTTGGCTAATATCTGCAAAAACGGCAATTAAGGGTCCGGCATTATTTTTACTTATTCAATGCTTTATGTATAAACTGCACAAAGGCGGACTTAATGCCTGAATTACGTATTTTTAGGTGCATTACAACAGGTAAATGATAAAGTTTTTTTTGCATTCAACCTTGGCGATGGAATGCAAATTATCTGAGATTATGTATTCAAAATTTAAGTGAAGATTCTGATAAGTTCTTACCTGGTTGATAGGTTTTCCAGTGACGCAAGCGTGTGCGTTAATGTCCTGGAAGCCGATAGTCTTGGCGTAGGTGTCGGCGATCCACGACATCTCGCGCTCACCGGTACCCATGTCAGGGGCGGGTACGTCCACGCCGGGCCCTGGGGAAGGAAACAGTTTGTATTAGAAACGCCAGAACTTTAAAGTTACTTCTATTATACAATAACCTTTAGGTAGGTAGGTGATATAAGTAGGTACAGTACAGATCTCCCAGAAATGTGTGCACCTCGGCAATCATCGTCTTCGGAAATACGAACGCGCCGTGATGAAATGTAATATAGAGCTGTTACAACCATAAAAGTACCTATTTACTTATTTTGTATTACCATGGGGACAAAATATGAGATTGACAACTCTATGCACTTCATTAAAATCTTTTCAAAACTATAAGTGTCAGATGACATCACATGATAATTACCATTTACAAATAAATTTAACCTCTAAAATGCAGATAACTGAAGAATATAACGCAATAAAGATCGTTTTGTCTAATACTATAAATGGAGTATACATAGATAAAACACAAATCTAACAACAACAAAACGCAAAAGCTATGCTCGTCGTTGCGCAGATGTTACTGGAGTAGGTAATCAAAATACTACATTGATAGCCGGTCATGCAAAGAAAACTTTAATTAACTTTGCACCTACATACTAGAGCGACACTGAAAGGTTTTAGAACTGGCTACTTGTAAACTATATAATAAAAAAATAAGTTCAAATTTTGAAAATGGATCTCTTTGCCAATACTATTGTGTACAAGGAATTTGTAGGTAAGTTATGCTAGACTTCGATTGGCCTTTCACGATGAAGCCCCATCTCGTGCCACTGTTTACAACTGATGAGTTTAAACGTGGTCGCACTAATCTCACCGATGATCTGCGTGAGGGACGGCCTTCTACGGCGACGACTGAAGATAACATCAGTGTTGTGCGGCGTATGATAGAGACTGACAAAAGAGTGACTTATCAGCAGATTCGGACAAGCTTAGGCATCGGTATGAGTCAAGTGTACAAAATCCTCCATGAACATTTAGCGGTCAGGAAGCTTTGTGCCCGGTGGATACCTCATAATTTGACAGAGGCCCAAAAGCTCCGTCGGTCGTGTTGATTGGTGTCGTGAAATGGTTCAAAGATTTAGCGGAGGTGACTCAAATGCTGTGTTCGACATACTTACGGGTGACGAATGCTGGATTTATTGTTATGATCCTGAAACTAAGAGACAGTCTGCTGTCTGGATGTTTCCTTCCGAGGAGTTGCCAAAGTGAAGAGAGGTCGAAGCGTGGGAAAAAAGATGGTGGCCTCGTTCTTCGGAAGGACAGATCATTACGCAACAATTCTTTTAAAGGATCGAAAAACACTAACAATTGTTTGCCACTTGTCTAGGAAAAAGTTCGGGAGAAACGACCTCGAAGTAGGATCCTCCTTCACCACGACAACGCCTCATCGCACACCGCCAAGCAAACAATCGACTACTTGGCCCTATAGCCCCGACCTCGCACCTTGCGATTTTTATTTATTTCCGAAAATAAAAGAAAACCTTCGAGGAAAACGTTTTATGGACGCCGAGAAAGTAGTGGCTGCGTTTCAAAATGCCGTCGAAGCGACCCCTAAGGACGAGTGGGTAAAGTGCTTTTCTCAGTGGTACCATCGGATGCAGCGATGTATTGATGTAAAACATACAGGGTGGCCGGAACATTGACGTCCAAAAATAAAATTTAGGTCCCTCGTATCGTGGGGTATCCGAATCACCCCCATGTATGTTCCGCGACTTTTCATAGTTTTCGAGTTACGAATTTTTTTCTGATTTTTTGAGAATGATCGACCTGACCAATCTAAAAAATGGCTTTGTCGAGATTTTTTTTTTGCAACTGAATCTTCGTGATTAGTACTTTTATGCATAAAATAATCAGCTTCGTAACTGTGATGAAAGTTATGAAAAAGTTGGTCTAAAGTGAAAAAATTACGTTCGGTAAATTATGGCTTAGCATTTTAACTTTAAATAAAAAATTTAAACAGGAAACTTCATGGTTCCTAAGTAGGCTTCAAGAATGCGCCAGACTCTCAGCTTTCATAATCATAAAAAAATTAGCACTTTAGACCAACTTTTTCATAACTTTCATCACAGTTACGAAGCTGATTATTTTATGCATAAAAGTACTACTCACGAAGATTCAGTTGCAAAAAAAAAATCTCGACAAAGCCATTTTTTAGATTGGTCAGGTCGATCATTCTCAAAAAATCAGAAAAAAATTCGTAACTCGAAAACTATGAAAAGTCGCGGAACATACATGGGGGTGATTCGGATACCCCACGATACGAGGGACCTAAATTTTATTTTTGGACGTCAATGTTCCGGCCACCCTGTATAATAAAACTATAATAACTTGCTAGTTTGTTCAGTTTTTGATTTTCTAAGAACTTTCAGTGTCACCCTCGTATATTATGTCCTACTACTGCGTATTACAAGATCAAGACTTATATTTTCGAATTCATTATCTGTAATTAGATTGGATTTTAATTATTCAGTGGGTTTATCAAATGTCTTTTATCAGTTGCTATGTAATGGCGACTGGAAGGAAAGGATCTACTTACTGGACTAATCGGTCTTTCAATTAAATCCATCTGTGATAAGATAAACGATAATGAAATTGTGTTAAACGAAATCTGCAAATGAGCACTAAAATCTTGGTGAAGAAAGATTCCGACGAATTGAGAACCTCTTCAATTTTTTGTCGGTTAATAACAAGTTTTATATCTTTTGTTAGAAGGTCGTTGTGGAGATAAGTTTTTGGGGGTTGGGCTCAGTTTCTCGCTTATCGGGTTTTCCTAAAGGTCGGCTCACGACGAGACGACTGCATGTTATCAAGTGGCTTTTAAACATAACACTAGTTAACACTACGCCTGTATTTACCGAAGGCTACTCCTTCGGTAAATACAGGCGTAGAAGTATAATATTTATTATAATAACTAAGTAGTCGAATAAAAGCCCTCTTCCTCTCTCCTTCTTTTGCTGTGCCCGACAGGGTCCACAATGATCATATTCTGTAAAACCTACCACCAAAGTTCACGTGTGGAAGCAATAAATATATTGAGTATTGAAGTGTAAAGTACACCCATATTTCGCTAGTTTCGTTTAAGTTTCATGTAACTGCGGACTGCTAATGAAAAAACCTCATAGGTAACACTGTTCCCGACCTGGGGATCGAACCTAGGACCCTACGCTCAACAGGCGCGCTATAACGACCATCATTGGTCATCAGTTGTAGCCAGTGGCTTTTAAAACATATGTTCCTATACTATAAAGATAGCAAGTGCTCATAATATCTATAAAATCGCAATATTTTACTCTGAACAAATTGCTGCTGGACGTTTGTCACGCGACAGTAATTTCCTTCGTCGGTTATCGACCTAGGTAAGTGGACAGTTGACAGTCGATGAACTGAACTAAACAAGGTCAAAACGAGACTTCGAGATTTACATACAACATAGTTAATTGTGAATAAATAATTATTTAGCTAACTACAAAATAAACATGTTTATGGGAAAACCAAGTTTTATTTTGACTCCTGTCTGTTTATCCATCATTATTTCAGCCGAAAGGCGTCCACTGCTGGACATAGGCCTCTCCCGAGCACCGCCACTTCGACCGGTTCTGTGCTTCTCGCATCTTGCTGCCTTCACCAGGTCATCGGTCCAACTTGTGTCAAGCCTTCCATCGCTACGTCTTTCGGTACGCGGACTCTACTTCATAATCTTTCGGCCCCATGCCCTGCCCACTGCCACTTAAGTTTGGCAATTTTTCGGGCTATGTCGGTTACTTTAGTTCTCCTACGGATCTCTTCATTTCATTACCATACCTATATTATATTACTAATTGGCATATCAGGTAATCAGTAGGGTAGATAATACCTATGTCATTTTGAAATTCTGTTTGAGTCAGAAGCCAGAGAATATTTTCGTTGCTAAAGTAGGTATTCGACTTACAGTTATCACCTTTATCGTGACATTGCCAGTCAAACGTTATCATTTCAATTAACTTTTCAGTGGGTGTGTAAACTTGTTTACTCCTACTATCGCTACTAATGAAACGATATTACAACTCCATTCTAATTTGTTTTTTTTTTTCAAAACACCTTTCCATTGAGTGCGTTATTTATCCTCAATTTCAGGGGAATCCTACACTAAAGCTGTTTACTAAGAAAGCGGTGAAAGGTCACATAATAACGACTATCTAAAGACAGAGCGTTTTACCTTAATGTCAAATTGGTGAAAATGACAGATTTTCAAGAATATTTTTTTTTTTTATAATATGACGGAACCGCTTTCCTAGGAAACCCAAGCTTTACGTAAGTTTGAGTTCCTGGACCAAATAAAACAAATGAAGGTCGCGCTCGCAGGATTCCGCTGGCAGCACAGAGAGATTATAATTTAGGTGTGCAGTTTTGGCTGATATGATGAAAAGGTTCATTAGAAAACCAGCGTTAGGCAGCATATATGTCTGGCATTACTGTTGAAATGAATTTTTTTTGACGCAACCGTGAGGCACACACTGTTTTGCGACTTCGGTAGAACAAATTCCACGAAGTTTTTATAGAAATTGTTCCACCAGAGTCGCATCGCGCCTGTTTGCCTCACCCCTTTTTTAATTTGTGTTTTTTGAACTGTTGCCAAATTAATCTTTCAATTAAACTTGGTATCTAAGATTCAACTCACCAATGAAGCCCTTCTTGGCGAGCTCGAGGGTGAAACGACGGGTGATCTTCTCCAGCTCATGCTCGGAGTACTCCTTGGGGTTGATCTTAATTCCGGCCTTGGCACCGCCGAATGGTACATCGACGCACGCGCACTTGAAGGTCATCAGGGCGGAAAGAGCCTTGACCTCGTCCCTGCACACATCGGTTGAGAATCTGATACCTGTGGAAAAGAAAAAAGAAATAAATTAGGTATTGTTAAATAATTAAGTAATTAACAATAACTTACTTAGTTGACAGCATTACAAAGCTCAGCTATTTTTACGCAAGTACCTATTAGTTAGAAAATAATTTGAATGATGATATGGTTAGAAAGGGGGTGACCACCGAGATGACGACTAATAGAGAAGTATGGAAGAAAAAGACATGTTGCGCCGACCACAAATAACAACGATGATGATATTAGTTAGAAAATTTGAACGTAGACAAACGAAACTGAAGTCTATTTTACATCCTTGTTTCCAATTGATGTTGATTGTCCACTCATAAAAATACCAACTTTTTGTTATTGTTATTTAGTTGATTTTATAATGACTAGTACTATTGAAAACGTCCTAAAATCTGTTAATGTAAACTGCAAACTGAATCTTATGTGGAGTTCTTAAAGTTATTATTCCAAATACTTATACCTACATATTTGTTTACATTTTTGGAGACTAAGTTGCGAACGTGGAATGAATGAGACTCGCAGTTCTACTTTATCAACTGCAGTTTTTTTATACACAAACACACACTACAGGGCTTAGTAACATAGTATTACCATAAACATGTTTGTTAACAACACCGAGTTAATTGTTGTAAATTCAGGTTCATTAAAAAGACAGCCACAATTAATGAATTCCAGGAAGTGGCATTTAGAACTTGCTATCTTCATAAACGTGGTATTGCGATCAATACTGAATACTTACTCCATAAACACAGTAACCCAGTCTTTTATTTTTTTTAAATCTAATGACTTGTTTTTTCTATTTAGCAGTGTGTAGAATATATTTAGATAATGTTGTCTATCGGGGAGTTATCTACGACGTAACATATCTACCTACGATAGTTTTCGACAGATCAATTGATATAAAAATACTGCGCAGTTGGCACTACTTCACAGAGTAGTTATCTTAGTTAGTCACAAACTCACAACTAGGTTATTCTTAGTACCCAACTCTCTTTTAGCCTCAACCCACCTACGTACGCATATTTGGTAAATATTTCCTTATTCAGCGAATATAAATCAAAATAATAAAATAAATCATTGGGTAGGTAAGTAGGTAAGCTATACATTTCCAGTTGAAGCTGAACTCGCGTCGTAGAGGCTTTTCTTATAATGAGAAGTCAGCTTATATTGGAAATGTACCTACAGCTTGATATATCGTCGTGCGTAGAGATGTCAAATCAATATTAATGCATCTTGCCTACTCAAGTTGGTATCCAGCCGATCGATTCTGTAAAATCTCACCGTGAAAAGTTAGGTGAAGCGAGCTTAGAGTGAGCTGTCAATAGTGTCAATCCCTTGCATTAGTTGGAATGACTTACTCCTCGCTCACTTCACCTAAGGTTTCAAGGTGAGCTGGTTACATAATAGACCGGCAGGTGAGATGTATGCCTATAATCTTGCAATAAAATCAATTTTGTTGAATGTTTATTTTACACTAAACGGGGTTATCCCCAACAAGTGCTAAGAGCAATCAAATCAAGTGATAAGAGCAATCTCGAAATTAAGGTATATGATGAAATATTTTATTTCTTTTAGTGCATGGTGACACCTCAAGATTAACAGAATACTTACCTACTCATTTTAATGTCTCATGAAACTGTTCACTAGATTTCATCAGTAATTAAAATGATTAGGTACTAGGTAGGTACCTATATTTTTTGTAATAAGTTAAATTATGTAAGCCATGAAAGACTTCCACGACTTTTATCACAAGTTTCACTTAAAATTCTGCTGAAAACTGTAGACTACATGTAGGACCTAAGAAGGTGCAAATTTGGCAACGTCGCAAATAAAAAGCTGTCAAATATTTCGTTGTTTTTATTATTTAAGGCTGCTTTTTCAATCGACAGATAATTTTTAAAAAATTTAAAATTATTGGAAAAATCAAAATTATGAAATATTGCTATGAGTTGTACAAAACTATTGATTATGATTTGCAAAAATAACACTGGTAACCGATTTAGGTATAAAAAAAAGCGGTTAAAAGTTTCCAAGAGCTTTATAACACCTAAAAGTAAATATTCAATGTCACGATATTAATTAGGTAAGTATTGCAATCCATAATCAATATTTATTATTCTTCATAATTTCATTGAATACTATTGATTAATCTATTAAAAACAGCGAAATATTTGACGGCTATTTGCGACGTTGCCAACTTTCAGAATGCATAGCCTAGAGAGACGCTGTTTCCGACTCTCCACCACATACCGAAGCCGCCAAGAATCGGTCGTAAAATAAAAAAAAAATAAACTCTATAGTTTGGCACAAGTTCTTAGGTTTGGTTTGGGAACGCAGAAGGAAAAAGAACTTTGTAAATGACTAAATAAGTTAAAATTTTATCCTTTTACGTCATAATTTTATATTCATTAAATACAAATAAAAAAGGAAGGTAGGTAGTTGGCGACACAAATATCAAAACTAGAGTTGCCGCGAATAGTTGTTAGAGCGAGTATTAGTTATACCGATTAATCGCCATTCCCTATAGCGAATAGTAGAATAACGCGCCATTATTATTCGACATAAAAAAAGGAATAAAAAAATAGATATTAAATAATAAAATCACGCTTGGCTTGAACTTACCAATCATTTATTTGCTACTGTAATCTAAAATTTTTCTAAGGTTATGTGAAAAGAAAACAAAATTAAAGAAATCAGTCTCATATTATACTGATTTTACATAAAAATTAAAACTGTGTTATGTTATTAAAAAAAAAAAAATAAGTTTGATTATTTTTAAGTCAAGTATTGTTTTTTCGTTCATTAAAAGTTTATTTTAGAGAACTATTCGTCGAATGTCAAATAATACTAGCTATTATTCGGTATTCGACGAATAACAATAAAATGTCGAGTAATAACGAATAATAGCGAGTATTCGCGGCATCTCTAATCAAAACCCGTCGATTCATTTTGTGGTTTTAATATACACCTATTTTCGTATACCTATGGTGATTTGTCTATTTAGAGGTAGGTCTACCTACTAATAATAAAGCTAAAGAGTTTGTTTGTTTGAACGTGCATCAGCTCTGGAACGACCACTACCACTACTAAGTACATACTCTGGATTTGAAAATCTTTTTGCATTTGATAAAGACCGCCGAATTCTTGAGAAAGGCTATAGACTTATTAACATTACGCTAGATCCCTTAGGAGCCGAGCAAAAACGAAAAAGTCAGAAATAACGCTAAGCGAAAACGAAGTAACAGCGCGTCCAGGCGATGCGATGCGACGGAGGGTCGGGAGGACAAGAAATTAATAAAAAAAAAAAAACAATTTCAGGGGAAAAAGTCCCACTATATTCAAATTTTTTAAGTCTAAAGAACTAGGAATTTTCTTACTGGCTAAGTACCTACTAAACAATTTTGCACAATTTTCGTGCCGATAAGAGAGTAGAGAAAATACTTAGTTCCTAACAATCCTAACATAATTTTAGGATAATGAATCGCTAAGCGAGGTTTGGTAAAAACAATTGTTTTATAAAATACCCACGATCTAGTAGCGCGCAACCTCCTGAAAGCTTCCGTTACATAACTTTTATAACACACATAGCTATTTCCTAGACACATTACACACATACACGACACACTGTGAAATAATTACCAACACAATATGTAGGTAAATAAAAATCTATTAGTATACATGTTTACGTAAAAAAATCCGATGTTTTGCACGGCATGATACTTCTTAGAAATAGTTCCCAACGATAAGTGACTGAAATAAAATTTGGCCTTCTTCGAGACACATGTCAGCTATTTTTCAGCAGTTGCGTTGAAGTGAAGATGAACATTTTGTATGAAATTAATAACTAATTACTCATAATCATAACTTATAGCTAATTTCAGTCTCGATACTTGTCTGATAGGTACTACGTAATTTTATTTAGATTACCTACACGGGCTAAACGTGAGCAGTTTAATTATGCTTAGGTATTAGTTTTTCTCGTAGTAAGTATGTACAGACGCCAGCAGGTCAAGCTACCCGAAACTGTCAAATTTTCCCAATCAACCTTGAACCTTGCTTTAGCGATAAAGTTGAGAATCTGACAGATCGTAGTAGCTTGACGTGCTGGCGTCTGTACTTGCGTTCTTAGAATATAGAGTATCTAGGTACAGTCAACAAAAGAGATAAGTATGCAGGGTCGTCGGATATAGTTGAAGTTTAGTAAGAAACCGATGGATGTTTTCGAATGAAATTTAGTTTGATAAATTATTTGTTTTCTATCAATTAAACAAAATTTTACCACTCTTTTGTTCCTATAGTACCTATTGTTTATCATTAAAGATTATCGCGTAGGTAGGGTTATTTAGTCACAACGGCTTAGGAGAGGCAATTACTTCTAGAAAACCTGCGTAAGTGCATCAAGAAAAATCCTTTTTGGAAAGCTTCAATATTAATATCGCTTGACAACAACTTTTTCCTAGTTCGCGGTGCCATTTTTACAGTTCAATAGTCGCGTGCTAAATAAGTGTCATTCGCTGGCACTGAATATAGCATCTATCGAAAGTATAATGACTTCAGTTTCATTGAGCTGTTCTGATTGAAAATTGTTTGTTGTTCGAAGACCGTAAGCACTAAATGCCGGTACTAATATTCATTTATTTACGTTCATCGTAACTGTAAATCAATTGCTTCCAAGGTGATATAGCATTCCCATGCGAAACTGTTTCGTCTATGGTGATAAAGCCGGGACAGCCAACATCGTAACATCCGTCTCGGTTTTTCCAGAAGCAAATGTTTGAAACATTTTAGTAAACGGGTTGCATACCTAGAGACGAATAGGGGGCATGCCATGGACAAAGTATTAGCACTTAAGATGAGTAAATACTTAGTAAAACGTGACTCTGTAATAAAGCTGTTGTCAAGACGTGTGTGCTTTTAGAATTATCTCTAATACGTTAATAATACACGCCCCTGCATATGGCTAGGTGTCGAATATGAAATGAAAACAAGTCTTGTTTAATTTTAGCAGTTGCGCAATACAAAATGACGCGAAAAACTGCGTCACGACCACGCCTCCCGTTGCCAACCTACGAAAAACCTCTGCAATTTTTATCTTGGTATCGTCAAGTGTCTAATCTCACTACCTACACTAAAGCCTGTGACAAGAGTCACGTAACTCGTGATGTATCGCGTTCTTAATCGACTTCGGTGGTTTTAACATCACGATAATGCTGTTGCCAGCCGTCACTTGGAGGTGTGTTTGAAGAAATGGAACACACCTCCAGGGAATCGAAATCTTTAGGCCTCCTGTGTGGTCGCTTTATCACGTTTATCTGCACCTGCTTTCTAGTGTGTGTTCCTTAACATTTCATTCTTCAATGGTTTCGACAAAATATGACGTTATACATATTAACCGGTGATAAAATTGAATTACCTATGTCTGTGTTCGTAATCATAAAAGCAATTCCGTTAAACTAATCTGCTGGAGGTAGGTATCTCTTATCAACGTAGATTTTTTCAGTTACGGAGTTTCTAATTACGAAAAGGCCTAAATAAAATATGATTATAACTAGTAAACAAGTTAAAAATGCTTTCTTCCATTTACCAATTTGCTAATGGATGAAATGAATTAATTTAATCTTTAATAACAGTTCTAATAGATTGGTGCTCTTGATTTTCATATTTCTGTGGAGTGTTCTATTTGTGAAAAGGAAGGGTTGATATTCATTAAATTAGTTCTGTGGCCTGGTGCTAAAAGGGTCAAAGTACGTTTTTCATACAAAAACGTACTTTGGCCCTTTACAAATCTTTTACTAAGAGTAGTCATATAAAGCAGTTAAAAATTTTAACTAGATTTTGAGATATGGATGCCACCTTAGCCACACCACCTTTAACCGATTATATCTTTTGAGTGGACTTTTACAAACTAGAGGCTGAATTTACAATTGTTTGAGAACTTTTACTAAAAGCTCACGCATTCAAAAGCTCAAAATTCAAATGTGGTCCCTCAATGGGAACACAAACTCGTGTAGCACATTGTACTTGACCTACTCGGAAAGCGCTTTACTCGGGGTTTGCACCCGTTGTTTTTCTTTTCTACCTACTTAACATTTTTCCTTCACTGCTTTCTTATTTTATCAATGAAGCAGATTTATAGCCATTCAGGCGAAAATTATACCAAAAGAGGCACTATTTGCGCGGTTGGGGAAGACAGTAAATGGGGTCATCGCTTTGCGACAAGTCTGGAAACATAGACTACATCTATCATCTATGTTTTCAGAAGATGGTTTTGTGCAGTGTGAATTTCAGAGGGCGAGACCTAATAAACAGAACTAATTGACAGTCTAGCTATTGCTAAGCTTGGTAAGACTGGGTCGACCTCAGGCCACTCAATATTCTATTTATGGATGAGGAATCGATCGTAGTTCGGAAGAAGGCATTAGTTATGAGTACTCATGAGCCATTAGTGAATTAATTGCAGTACCTATTTAGACATAGAAACAGGGCAGGTAACCGGAGTTCGTCAAATTATAATTCATGGGCACACGTGGAAGTATTACGTGCACTTACGTACAGTGAAACAATGAAAATGTCCTCTCGTTAACTGGTAATTGTTGCGTTTGAGTTGAGTTGTGTATTTTTTGGAGTTTATTGCCATTACAAAAAATACACTAATTATGTAAATAACTTGTTGGTGGTTCCGACGTTCTTGTTTTGTCGATTTCATTGATATACTCAGAAAAAAATGGAAAGAGCATAGAAATTAATTACCTACATGAACCCATCATTGGGTCAACAATATTGAGATCAATGGAAGGCACCAAGGTTGGTTCGGCTCGTGCGTCATAGTACAAGGCAATAACATAAAAAAGAGATGGGCGTCTCGCAAAAGCTGCGGCAGGACTATTATCGGGTGAGGAAGGAAGGTTCTAGAATGGAGTGCAATGACCTGACGAAGTCGGAGTTTTTCTGCCGACAGATGACGGCAAGGCAGAAAAAATGTGCGAGGTAGACGACACCTCTAGAATAATGTAAAAAGGGGTGGTCAACGTAGGTCTACTTGGCATTGAGACAGAATGAAAAAGATTCGTCTTAACACCGGTAATGTAAGACAACTCTTACAGGAAGCAACTAGTTAAGTGTATTCTTGATATATTGTTGAGACGTGAGAAATAAGATTGCAATGTTTATATTTTTCTCCCATGAATAACAATAAATATTGTCTTGTTATGTTTTCGGCTACTCACTGCCATGTTAACGTAACATCACACCTGTATTCCCTGAAGGATCAGAGAGAGCCGAAGGGGTCAAGCCATTGTACAAATCTAGATTCCTGGCCCTACTTAATAATAATTCTTATAAAATATATTCGGTAGTACCTAGGAGCTAAAAGGGGCGGTTATCATGAGCGAACGAAGTTAACACTGCGTCAGTGTTTGTAACGTATTAAACATTTGAGGGGCAATTCTGATCGGGGGAGTCTGATCTCAGTCTCAATCTGTCAAAAATACCTCTAATTTCCCTACATTTTGACATTTGTTTGTCGCCGAGATGAGACTGCGATTAGATTTTGAGCGTTTTATTTTACGAGAATTGGCCTTCTGGTAGCCAACTAACTGTCTACAACAGACCCTTGTAAACAGGTTACGAACATTTAACAATACATCTACCGAACAGCTGTGTTTTTGTTCGGGACAAATAGAGAGAGGGTGCAATTTTTTATATCAATGGGAAATGCAGTATGTAATGCAGTTATTATGTAATGGGCAATTTGCTGCTCAATGCAGTGCGTTTCATTGTTTTTCTAATGTCTCTGTTAGCATATGGTGCTGTTTTGTCCGATTAGATAAAACGAGTAGATAGTATGCTTATTGGTTATTATTTTTTGGGCAGATCCTGCGCTAGCAAACATTCGTACCTGTCATTTTGAACGGTGCATCACTCAATTAATTGGAAGGAGGTTTAACTATATCTACTTGAATAAGCAACCTATGCAGTTTTAACTTAATAATATTTTTTTTCGAGACCTAATGGTTAATTAGAATGTTATTTACGTAAGTAAGTAGTTATGATTTTCCTTTTCCTAAAGGTTTATTTTTTTGACATAACAATGCTACAAAACGCTTGTTACTATTCGTGATAATATCGGTTACAATGAATTATGTAACGCAAATATTTTGCATAGCATGCATATTCAATTATCGTTTCTTCAGGCGTAAGCCCAGTGGAATTTATTGTTGTTAGTGCAACTATAGAATCAAGATTAACAACAAACAAATCGAGTTCCGCCCCGTGTACACATCAAAAGGAATATCCAATTGGATAACAAAGGTACATTTTCGTACAGTATCAGTCGTCTGTAGCTTTACAGCTGCTTTTTTATTATTAGTGGTATGATTTGAATGTAATCACAATCACATTTCCCTTGTACTTATATTGGGTTTTCATTCATCGCTAGCTCAAAAGTAATAATAGGAAAGAACGAACTTATTTTTAGGTTAAATGTGGCTCGATGGACCAAATGAAATCGCTCAATCAAGGTGAATGGCATAATTCAGCTAGGTTAAATCAACATGTGACTAGCTAATCAGGTTGTAGTTTACTTTCCTAAAACTACATTTTTTTGGCAACTCCTAAAGCAACATACTAAAATGGCTTCTACTAAATAAATTTTTCTTATTTTTCCGAGATGTTAAGGTTTATTTTAAGCATAGAAAGCACAAATTCTACGTCCACATATTTTAGCTAATATAACATTACGGACAGTAACATCACGTGTCTCCGGAGCTATAAATAAAACTTCCAATTAACAATAAGTATTACGTGGATGATGTAAGCAAAGCTAAATGAAAATCGAATAAATATGGCACCTACCTCCTTTGGTTGGAGTCCTGTGTGAGGAATGTTGCGCTCTGTAGCCGCGGATCATTTCGTAATCGCCAGAATCGCGCCTTAGTGGAAATTGGATTTCAATGATGTGGTCGCATGGCTGCATCAGCTTCAGGATACCGGCTACCTTCTTTTTCTTATCTTCAATGGAAGTTCTTGACTTCATGTCCTCTACCAGTTTGTCTTCGATCACCTGGCACGCTCTGTGGAAAAAATATTCCACCATGTCGAAGAACCTTGGGTTTGCGTGATTCGGGATATCTTTAAGCCTCTCTGGAATTTCATGGCTTGCGTATGTACGGCAGCATACGTTCACACCAGCAGGCGTAAGTTTGAGCATGGTATTGACTCCCTCATTCTGGATGCTATTTTTCAATGGTGGAACCACCGCCTTGGCGATATTCTTTAGGTGCAGCATTGTGGCTGTTTTGATTAAGTACGTTAGTCGGGTTATTAATTCGGGCCGCCCTACTCTACACTAAATGTATAATACACAATTCTATGTAGTGCTATAATAGACTGTAGTGACGACCCGCCCCGACGGAATTCGACTCACTGAGTAAAGTGGCGTATGGGAAAAAAATAAAAAGGCCCCAAGTCGTGATGCGGATTGCGGATATGTTGTCTCGCTCCCACTTAGGCAGATAAGAGTAGCGATATCACTTCGCTGCGAAGTTGGTCACACTTACGAAGCAGAATCGAATCGTATGCCGGCACCTAATGTTTGTGTTGGTTAGTTGACGCGTAAAAAATTCTCACAAATTACTCTAAATAAACGAATATTAAATTGTTTTACTGATTACAATCTTCGATTAATTTCATTTACGAACAAGACTTTTAGACATGATTAGTAATGTTTGACGTCGCGATTATTTGGGAGCTATTAAATTGACCTTGTTATGTAATAGGTTTATGCATTTGGTCATTCTGTTATTGCACGACTGACCCGAAAGGAACCCGGGTATGTTTCATCTAACATGTAAAGTCTTGAAACCTGACTTAGTAGTGAGTTTATCCATTTGTAAGAAATTACGACTAATAGAGAAGTATGGAAGGCAAAAGATATGTTGCGCTGCCTCCAAATAAATTGGGATAATGATGATTTAACAAAATAACGGAATTTTATATGTTATTCATTTTATGTTACTATCTCTCGAACTTAGCCCACACTGGAGCAATTCAAAATGGCGCGCAATTTTTTATGGCGCGGACGGCTCGAGTTTACTTTTGTAGAACTCGATGTTTTTGTATATATATGAGCACTCAGTCGACTATCGACTCGACTCGACTAAAGTGAGGAACAACTTCACGCTACACCACGAAAGCAGCTGTCTGAGTTGTCATAACTCACAATGCGGTTTGATTATGTATTTGATACGAATCTGATTCACCAGTCAACGTTTGAAGCAAGCAAAAACTAGTGTTCATTTAATGACAGAAGCGCTTTATTTACTTAATTAGGAAAAATTAAATAATATTGACAGTGTTACAGTCTGGTATTGATCCAATTATACTTTGTATCACTAAGTGTAGATTTTATGTATAGTTATAAAAGATGGCTTTAATTTCTTGTATTGTGTAAATATAGCTGCGTATGCATCCCCTCTCCGCCCTTACACGTGTGGTGGGAGAATGTAAACTAACAAAATACGCAAAATAATTACGATTGGAGCCAAATTTAGAAATTGAAATGATTTGCATTTTGAACGTTGACACAGTCTAACACTAGAAATTAAATCGATTGTTTCTATATTTTTTTCTAAGAATAAAAGAAAATACAGGTAGGTAATTTTCTTATATTTTGCGCCAAATTTTTCTAAGAAAATGCGTTTTACTTATAAATTATTTTGTATTCACTTTTTAGCTCCCAACAATGATGGTTCCTACAGATGAAGTATCTCCAAACCAAATTGATGTTCTACCGGATGAGTTAATGATTAGCATTTTTAAATACCTGTCATTGGAGACAATACTTGAGTGTGAAAATGTATGCAGTCGATGGAAAAAACTGTCTCGAGACGCCACGCTTTGGAGGCGAATTGTTTTTGTTCTCTCCGGGAAACCAGGACAAAGCGAAGTAAGCGAAAAAATGGAACTCCTAGAAACTCATAGTGAGTGCATTCGCTGTCTTAAAATACAGTACATTTACAGTTACTCTACGATCAAATCAATAATAGAGCAGTGCCATAATATAATCTCACTTGAACTTGTAATGTGTCGCATCGCCAAAGATTTCGAAGACGATATTATGAGGTGGCCGAATTTACGGAAAATTAATTTGAAAAATTCACTCGTGTTGATGAATACCGCAGATGTATTGATCCCGTACGATCATTTTAAATATTTGAACTATTTGGCTTTGTCTGATTTTGGTCTCCCGGCTGTGACACGCGACAGCTTACTCCGATGTAATTATTTAAGTCACATTTTCATAGAAAAGGTTAAAAATCTTGAATTAGGATATGTTAAAAAATTGATTAAATCAAAAATGGCAATTCTTAGCGCCCTACAAATTTATGGAGGCGACGCTGTGGATGACGAATGTCTTTTTATGTTGTCACAATGTCATTTACTAAAAGATCTTGCTATAATACGTTGCGAAAAGCTCACCGATGCAGGACTTGTCAAATTAGCAGATTTAAAACTATTACAACATTTACAAATTTGGAATAACTTGATCTTCACCGAAACTAACTTGCATAGAACTTTATCAAGTCCGAATTTAGTTAAACTGGAAAGTTTAAGTCTATCAAGAATAGGAAATATTTCACCTGTGATAGTAGATGTGATCTCTGAATATTATAAGAATCTTAAATTTCTCGCAGTTTACCAGTGCCCTAGAATCATAAACTCAGATTACGAAAAGCAGCTAAAGTCAAAATTTAGAAATATTGACGTAGTTTTATATTAAATTGCTATAAGTAGGTATTCCATGCGCAATAACGAAAACTCACTTACCGAGTGTAATAGTCCGGCCCGATATAACACTAACGCAATTCATCCATCTCTAATACATAAATGCTATCTGTAAAACTTCAGCCCGAAAGTACGTTAGTAGGATCATTGGATATTATTGCGTTAAATCTATTTTTACTAATAATACAGCTGAACGGTTTGTTTGTTTGAACGCGCTAATCTCTGGAACTTCCGGTCGGATTTGAAAAAATCGTTTTATATTATATAGCCCAATTCTTGAGGAAGGCTATAGGCTATTTAACAATACCCTATGCCCCTGAGGAGACGAGTAAAAAACAAAAAAGTCAGAAAGAACGCGAAAATTGTGTTGGGTCGGAGAATAAGAAATTTTACGCGTACGGAGTCGCGAGTAGGCGCTAGTTTCATCATAATTGTGACCAAGTCATGGTTTCGGGCTGGAGTTATTACAAATGTAGCGTTCATTAGAGGTGGGGTGTAAGCACCTGAACTTTTATAGCTTCAAAAGCATATTCGCCATTATACCTATTAGACACGATTAAAAAAAAAATCATTAAATCCACATAAGTATATTTCACTATATAAATAATGGCATATTTATGAGACAAATAATTACAATTTTTCATTTATTCCAGACGAAAAATAAGACAAAACTTATTAGATAAATACTACTAGTCTTTTGTTAAGAGAATCTGTTTCCTTTAAATGGAAATCATGCTTAATTTATCAACAAATAAAAAATACAAGAAAGTGACCCTAATGTGCTCATATACAGATATTTTTCTAGTTCTTATATGATTCATCACGATTACAATGTAAATTATTCATTCTGCCGCTAATATCTATAGAATTTAATCGTTTCTCTTAAATATGTAATTTATAACAAACATTGTGTTATTTGTGATGATATTATAACATTATATTACTTCCGAGAAACTAACTTGTTTTTTTTTTCCTTTACCATAGTGTTTTGAGGGCACATTTAAAGAGTTTTAATTTAATACTCTTTAGAGTAAGAGTGCACGACAAACAAATAAAAATGTTTCTAAAACATCGTTAAAAACCTTAACACATAAATACACACATATCGTCAAGTCACTCACCTCGTGTCTTACAAAAACACTACATCACATTTATGTTTTATTTCAAACATATCACAGCATCCCGAATCATTTGGTACTTTTCTGACATTCCATGGTATTAAGGACTACATTAAAAAAATCTGGTTAAAAGTTCTAATGACACGAACAAACGCGATAGTTTCACATTTGTGTTCAAAATGTACAATATGATTATAGAGCCGATAATTTACGCTTATTACACTAACTTATCAACTACAAACTTTTGATAAGCTCAAAATTTGTTTGTTCTAGGTATTTTACATGATTTTCCTTTGTACACTGTCTATTTTTTTGGTTTCAAGCAGGAACAAGTAAATAATAAGACCGGTTAAGTAAATGTGTGACAGTACTTTTAATTTGTTTGAAAGAAAAAGTGTAAATTTTTTGAAAACATATTTTCACTTCAACGAACAAAGTAAGGTAAGAAGTTTACGAATGTTACGAAAATAAATTTAATTAAAGTAGTTAAATATTTTTATTGTATTTGGCTAAGAGGTAGTATTACAATGGCGCCGATTCCCTTGTTCACAAACTAAACGCCATCGTCATGTTTTTAATCACGTCTTAAACTGTCAATGGAGTATCTTAGTTTAACAGGACTAAACTAATATATATCTTCTGTCCTTTTCTTAATGAAATAGAAAAAGATGCACTGAACTTAAATTTAGTTTAGTTTGTGAACAAGGGAATCGGCGCCAATGTGATGATGAATCCAAAATAAATTAGTTTAAAAATTGTATTTTTTTTTACAAATTCTTAAGACGTACACAGTGTTACAGTGGAGCTATGATAAAAAAAAATATAGAAGAATAATTTTATTGAAAACGCAAAAAAACGTTAACAGCTCTGCAAATTCAAAACCAAGCAGTAAAAGTGCCTACAGGTTTGCTTGTTTCACTATCGATAGTAGGTATATACTGTACGCAACACAATCGCCTTCGTATTGTTTTTCGATGGTCGATTTTAACCTTGACATTTATGGATCGTTAGCGGGCGACAGTAACAATCGATAAAGGGCCGGCGCTCACTAGCGACACGGCACGGCAAGTTTGCGGCAAGGGATTACTACTAAGTAAGGAACTTAAAAGTATGACAGTAAAATTGAAATTTCATCGGCAGCAATGATGCCGCGGTATCCTTAGGCATGCCGCGACGTCCTTTGGCATCATCATTGAAATTTCAATTTTATTGTTATACATTTAAGTTATTTTTCTATTCGTCGCATAAAAATCTCTTGCCGTGCCGTGCCGCCAGTGGGCGCCACCCCAAAATCTGTATGAAGCTGACATATCGTATTGATCGTCAAAACACAGCATATCGAGCGAGTATAAAGAACGTTAAAAATCGGGCAAACCTGTAGGCACCTTAAGTAAACACAATTGCATGCATGCACAAAATGTCAAAAGTAAAAGTTACAACTATAAAATGAAACGTCTCGTCTGCTGAACATATAAACGCTAAATATTCGTCACGAGAAATCACACGGTTCATTATAAATATATTTACAGACATCGGCATCCTAAAGTAGTTATACGGGCGATGACTCGACGAGGGAAGGCCGCAACACCAACTCCCGTAACATTAACACATGAGGGTCTCGAACGAAACTCTTCAAGTTGGAAAGGAATTCAGATGGATCTGAATACAAAATCCGAGGGAGGTTAACCTATAAATAAAATTCACATAGGATACTTGGGGGTAGGGTGGAGTCGATCATCGCTTGCGTCCGCGCATGATCTGTAGTGCCTTGGCCATCAGGGGCGCTTTCTTGGGCTTGAGGGAGGAGCCGCCCGAGCTGGGCAGCGGCGCCACGGCGCGCGCGCCCGCGCCGCCCCGCAGCACGTTGGGCCCGGCCGCCAGCGCCGCCACGCGCGCCGCCGGGCTGCCCGTGGCCAGGCGCGCCGTGCCGTGCTGCGCCTGCGCAGGGACCGGGGTGAGCACATCGCACACACAAACGTCACAGGCAACTGCTGTTGACGCGTGCCACTCGTGTATATGAGCACTTACGTCAAGGATATGTATAGGATATTCATTCGGGTGAACGACCAATTTTAACTGGGCTATCAAGGTTGAACTGGCTGTGACATTTAAAGCTTAATTTAATTTGATACGATCAGTCTGTATGAGCAGCTGTTTCTTTATATATCAGAATTACAGGGATTGAGTACAGGAATTGACCATCTCACGAAATTTTAGTAACTATATTTCTTAATACTCTGTCATAAACATATCCAACAAAAAGTTGACTTACTTTTAAGTTTACCGACGTGGAAATAGTACCCAAGTCATTCTTTTTTCACGTTTCCTTGAGCGTCGTTTCTGGACAATAATTTATTCTCTAAATTGTTGTTCAGAAATAAAAATAATTATTTAAATGATAATTACCTGTTTCTTGGCGATGTTGCGCGGAGGTTTTGCAACGGAGTCGACATACGCCATTTTGGTTTGTTTGATGGGCGCCTTTTTCGCTTCCTGAGCTATTCTTATGTTATTCGTGAGCGATTTCAATCTGATTTCTTGTTCCTCTTGACACCTCTAAAGTTGGGAGTTAAAATATAAATGAGGTAAAATTTGGACTTTCTTGTGTAACATTTTCAACTCAAGCATAAAGGAACACCACACTGCCACCGATCAACATTTTAAATTAGATTTCCTTACGAAAGCAACTTTTATTTAAAAGGTTTGTACAGTAATTACGAACTCATAATATTCTTTTTTACAAAAGGCGACTCACCGTATACATTTCCCTCCATGCCTCATTTTCCTGGCGCTGTTTGTTGCGGAAGTTTTTCTGACAGAACTTCTGCCAGAGATGGTCAGTGTCCTCCATCAGGTAAGGATTGTAATGCTCCAGTATAAACATCTGTTGCGGGGTCGCCCTGTCTACAACGGGCTTTAGAATTTCGTATGGCACGCCACCCGTGTATTCAAGTGCTGAAATTCAAATAGGATTTTAAACATTGCGTATTATTTGAGCTATATTTATTGGATGCATGAAATATATTATGGTTATAACACAACATAACATCACGCCTGTTATCCCCGTAGGATTAGGCAGAGGTTTACCTATAGTACACCCACATTCCATCACCTATGTAAGAGCTTATATTATGAATCTAAATGAAATTTATCTTTAAAAAGCCTTCTATCATTGCCTAGCACCCATGCTCAATACGTGTTGGCAATCTTGCATTTTTTTAAAAATAAGCCTTGGTTGTACACACGGCTACACATCAAGCTATACATTTCCAGTTTTAGCTGACCTCGCATTGTATAGGGTTTTCTTACAATCAGAAGTCAGCTTATACTGGTTATGTATAGCTTGATGTGTAGCCGTGCGTACGAAACAAAAAAAAAATGAGGTGATAATCTACTGAACTTACCATCAATGTGTTCTTGGAGTACATTTACGCACATTTCGTATAGCGACGGTATTTTTCCTCCTATCACTTTGTTGCCTGAATAAACTTTGGTTCTGGAAAAAAAAGACAATTTAATTCATAAAAATTGGCAACGGCAGACACAAGACCCTAATACGTAACACTATCAATTCCAATCTGAATTTTGAAGGACATTGCTTCATTGCTTCATACGTTCGAAAAATTTGTCTGCTCAACAACGTAAATAACGCAATAAATGTCAAAATGAAAGCAATTGCTACTGTTAGTGTGTCACGCAATTAACCCGCTGAACCAGAGTTATGCATAATCTGTAACGTAAGAAATACTATGAATACAGGAATTTACAAGTTAGGCTGGGATTGCAACTGTATTTTGAAAGGATATATACACGCTGCACAACACAAGATGGCGATAGCGTGGTGGCACGGAAAAATTATCCAATACCGTAATTTCATAAATTACCCTCGTATTATTCTATGATACTCACATTCTGTTCCTGCAATCGCAAACAAAGCATGAAACATCTAGAATTTGATAACTTCGTGAAAGGAATGTTGCGAAGCCCTAGCCTAGGAGCGTAACTCGTGATTTTAAAGTAAAGGCCAAATAAGCATATTTATTTAAGGTCAAAATAAATTAGCTGGCGAAACTTCACTCACAAATATAAGACAAAGAAGTACAGGGTGGTTGGAACATCGACGCGTACACTGTTAACATGGTAAAAAATTCTGTTCCATACGTTTGTGCAATTGCAGGAACAGAATGTGCATTGTGTAAAAAAATTGTGTGTTGCAGTTTTCTATGACACAGAAGACTTTGTTTTGATACCCGACGAAAAATTTCGACGCAAGGAGTCCAGAATCGTGCCGGACGGCGCGTAAGTGTTCCACGCGCGCCTCAAAGATTTGTCAGCATGATTCGAGGGGCCCCTTAGGGCCGAAGCCTGCCGGGTCAGCGGGATTGTCCGAAAGGGTTACCACTACCCCGGAACATAAAAGGCAAAGGAAGGAACATGGGTGGGTTTTAGTCAGTAAGAGTCTGACAGTCCCTTCCGCTCCACCCAGAGCGGGAGGGGTCATTTGATGATTTCCCATCCGGAAAAAAAAAATGGGGTCCAGAATCATGTGTTGAATCCATGGTTTCAGTATGCGCGTCGATGTCCCCGCTGCACTGTATAATTTTGCAAATTTATTATTTCATACAGTTCACTGGGATGCAGTGCAGTTGACTGCGAGCAGCTGTAGTAAGTAGTTATAAGTTTACAAATATAAACTTATATTTTGTTTCAGATATCTTGATTTGAAGCCTGTGATGTTTCACTAATTAATTTAACTAAGCAAAGCTGTGGCTTGAGTTAATTGCCTGCAACGCGGAATCTATATTATAGAGGGTATGAGGAACAGGGTGTAAAGTTCACTCATCCTCCGACCAGATAGGTGTTGTGTCTGGCGGGCAACTGCCCAATGAATCATGTCGGGCTGTTGTATATATGCCAATTGTGCGGTAAATACTGCTTGCGTGATGCAGGATTTTGCGTGACGTCAGTATGACGTGTAGTTCGCATGTGGCGTTGTAGATACCACTACAATATAAATATATCGTGCTATAATACCGGCGAAATAAATGTAACATTACTGGCTTACCTTTGGTTTTTGGATGAAATGACGCAGCTCATGGCGTCTTCATCGTTGAAATGTGGCATTGCTCGAGGTGGTGGCCGTGGCTTGTAGTTAGGCGATATTTCTGGCAGCGACGAGATCTCGAGCGAAGGCAGCGGCGCAAGCTTCGCGGTAGGAGCTAACAGGGCTGCAGCGCTATACTGGGGGCAAGTTAAAGAGTGTACATAGTGTAAAATTATTGCTGGGAAATAACGTTTATTTTTTAAATGTAATTGTTGTTGTGAAAATATTACATACATAAATAAAAATTGGGAGCAACATTCTGTTGACGACATTCTGTTCCAGTACAAAAAAAAATCACTATGACGAAAATAACAAGTGACTATCGGCCACTTTACACTCGTTATTGACATCGTAGAAGTACAACAAACTGACGTCTTTCGAAATCAATCTCATCAATCTGAATCATTTTGAAGGATATTGCTAATCCATTGCTTTACGAGGGGCGGCTGAAAAGTTCTGAGCCTAAGTACCTTTAAGTGTCACTAATGACTCGCGCAGCATATCACTAATTGCGGGTATCCTAAGAAATATAAATGTCAAGTTTCATGTCATTAGCTTCATTACGCTTTAAGTAATTGAACCATAAACGTCACCATGTCCGAGTCATCCGCACTTTGTACGAAATTGGAGTATAGAGCTGTCATAAAATTCCTTACAAAGAAGAACAAAACGCCGACGGAAATTTTTGAAGAAATGTCAGCAGTTTATGGGGAGTCTGCGCCTTCATTTGCGACCATAAAACGTTGGAGCCGAGAGTTCAAACATGGCAGGGAGTCGCTCGAAGATGATCCCAGGTCGGGACGCCCAAACACCGCTGTTACCGAAGAAAATATTGAAAAAGTGAAAAAACTTGTTCTAGAAGATCGGCGAATCAAGTTGTGGCAGATAGTTGAAGCCATTGGCATTAGCAAGGAACGAATCGGCGACATTTTGCATACTCATTTGCATATGAAAAAGGTGTGCGCGCGTTGGGTGCCGAAAATGCTTACGCCACTGGACAAGCAGCGTCGAGTCACAACTTCGCAGGAGTTTTTGGACATCTGTGGCGATAATCCTGACGATGTTTTTTCTCGTCTTGTCACTGTTGATGAAACATGGATTAGACAGTACGATCCGGAGTCAAAACAGGAGTCAATGCAGTGGATAGAAAAGGGAGAAAAGCCTCCACGGAAGTTCAAAGTGGAAAAATCAGCATCCAAGCTCATGGCCACTGTTTTTTGGGATTGTGAAGGAATTTTGTTCATCGACTACCTTCCCAAAAATACTACAATGAACGGAGATTATTACGCCGCATTGTTGACCAAACTGCGTCAAGTGATTGTCGAGAAAAGGAGAGGCAAACTGGCAAAAGGAGTCCTGTTTTTGCAAGACAATGCGCCCGTCCACACTGCGCGAGTTGCAAGGCGTGCCCTCGTTGAGACTGGATTTGAAGAAATCAACCACCCACCTTACAGTCCAGACCTGGCCCCTAGCGATTATTTCCTCTTTTCAAATTTGAAAAAAGACCTCCGAGGACGAAAATTTTCCAGTGATGAAGAAATGAAGACGGCCGTAAACGAACATTTTGAAGACAAAAACGGCGAATATTTTTTCACAGGGTTAAAAGCTCTTTTTAATAAATGTAAGAAGTGCATTGAAATAGAGGGAGATTATATTGAAAAATAAATTTTTTATACATATCTATCAGCATTTTTAATACATTAGGCTCAAAACTTTTCAGCCGCCCCTCGTATATGTTCGAAAAATTTCTCTGCTGAACTAAGGAACTAACGCAATGCATGTTGTTGAACTGCCAAAATGAAAGTCATTGCTACTGATAGTCTGTTACGCAATTACTCCGCATATCTGGATAATAAAGTTTTTACTTACGTCATTGTTCGGTGAGGCTGCGTCCCTTAACAGTTTCTTTTTGGATTTGGCGGGACTGATCATGCCAAGCGCTTCAGCAAAACTGGCACCTGAATACATACAAAATATTGTAAAACATTTAAAATAGTAACTATTGAGTTCCTTGCCCATTTTTTTCCATACGAAACTAACCTTTTGGAAGGGGCAATTAGAATCAATTATATTTTCTTGTAAATTTAGACATTCAAAGTGCCTTTTATGTAGTTAATTGAAATAAATAATTAACCTTAAATAAAAATAATATACATGAATGTTTATATGTAGACAGTAAGGGGCCGTCTCCACGGGCGAGAGAATCGCGGCGATATATATACTCTTAGAACTTGTCTCCACACGGCGATATCATCGCGGCGAAAATTGGATGGCACGGCGATAATATCGCCGCGATTCTCTTGCTCGTGGAGACGGCCCCTAAGCAATGGTTCGTTAAACTATATTCAATATATATTATTTACCCGAACCACAGTCGATTCCATCATCTGTATCGTGATCCTCACTGATCTGTATTTGAACTTTTTTCTTTGGTACTTCTTCGATCTTGCCGCTGCTTGACTTACTGCTTTTATGTGACGAGGAACTTGATTTATGCTTTGACTTCTTGTCGCTCTTTTCATCATTCTTCTCAGAATGGCCCTTACTTCTACTATTATTCGACTTATTATCACTCGACGATGAATGTTTTTTCTCACTACTATGACTACTCAACTTTTCCTTGGAAGAGCTACTATCTCTTGACTTGTCCTTGCTAGAGGAACTATGTTTTTCCTTAGAACTACTACTATTACTAGTGCTGTCTTTAACTTTGTGTTTAGATCTTTCAGCCTCCTTCTCTGATGAACTCTTGTGCTTTTCTTTTTCTGAAGCATGCATATGACTGGAAGATTTATGTTTGTCTGACTTGCTTTGTTTATCGGAACTTGTTTTGTTTTTGTCAGACCCACTGTCAGATTTGTGGGTGCTACTTGACCTGTGTTTGTCAGAACTGCCGTGTTTTTCAGAGCTACTGTGCTTGTCTGAACTGTTATGCTTGTCTGAACTGTTATGCTTGTCTGAACTACTCTGCTTCTCTAAAGTAATTCTAGAAGATGACTTTGAATCTTTATGACTCTTCTCTGCATCTGATTTGTGTTCTGTTTTGTGTTTCTTCTCAGAATTTGATTCTTTTTCCTTTGAACTTTTGTGTTTGTCGGAACTGTGACTTTTTTCTTTTGTTGAAGATGTATCAGAGGAATGCCTCTCTTTTATTGGTGAGCTACGTCTATGGTGGTTCGAAGACTTGTGGGGCCTGTTAGAACTGGATGATTTGTGATCTGCATGCTCATTGTGAGAGGAGTGCTTAGATGAAGACGGCTTATGGCTACTGTGTTCTTTCTTTATTTCTTGTTTGACTTTTACCTCTTCCTGTGAGGAATCAGACTCCTCTGAGTCACTTTCGTCACTCTGTGAGCCATCACTTTCACTTTCGGTCTCTGGTTTCTTAACCCTACCATGCGACTTTCTTTTGTAGTCATCCTCACTGGAACTAGAATGTTTTGAACGCTTGGTGTGTGGTTCCTCATCCTGGAAAATGTTCATAAAATGTTTTTATAACAATCATAATCGTCATTTATTCATAACTGGCTAGTATTATTATTTTTTATTATAAAAAGAGGAGATTAAGTATTAGTAGTCTTTTATGAATGTGATTCTGCATACGAAATTTAGAAACTCTTATGATTCTCACATGAACTAATGTTTATTAAATAATGGTATTTAAAAAAAACTTTCAACTTATATATTGCCTCCTGTAAATATATCAATGATGTACCTAATTCCAGAACTTGAGGTACCACACTATAACTAAAGCAGTACGCCAGTAAATCCTATGCGCCAGTAAATCCTAGGAATTAAAAAAGCCTGAAAAACCAATTCTAACTAATATTATAAATGTGAAAGCGAGTTTGTTTGTTACGCTTTCACGCTAAAACGGCTGAACAGATTTGGATGAAATTTGACACACAGATAGACCATGATCTGGGATAGGGTACTTTTCATCCTGGATCGCAGAAGAAGTCGCGGGGAATAGCTCGAAAATTATAGATCGGAAAAAAATATCTATCAACATTAAAATGCTGCGTAGGTTTTGTAGTGATAATATAACCACAGATAAAGGGAATACACAAATAAACATGATAAAGCTTTACCTCACTACTGTGGTATCTTTTTTTGCTGCCACTGTAGTTTCCATTTATTTCTCGGTGATCTTTTGGTTTTGATGAAGAGTGTGACCTCTCATATGGATTGAACGACCTCTCAGACTTGGTCCTGGATTGAGCGTTATCATCGGAATCTTTTCCACTCCCATGTCCGTTGTGTGTTGAACCTGAAATAAAATTAGGGATGCTTAAAGGAGGTTTTATTGTTACACTCAGATTAATTCCGTACCATGAGTGCCAGTATGATTGTCACATACACTTAAACCAAATCTATGAATAAATATCTTCACATATATGAAAACTACTTGGATTATGCTAGAATCAGACTAACAATCTATAGATCCAGACAGACTAGTAATGCCACATTGCCAGAATAGCGCTTGGCTGGAAATATGATTGCAAATGAAGTTATATCATTATGTATGCTCACCCTGCGCACTGTAGGTAATGTTTTACATAAAGAACTTAGTGATTAAGTAATACTCGAAAGCATAATATTACATGTAAATCCAGAAACGGTCCAATTAGCACAGTGACTTAGCAATTGGTAGCTGTGGATTCCAATCTCACCTAGCAAATTTTGCATAGCTATAATGTAGTTAGTTGTTCTGGCCCTGGGTGTTTTGTAAGTTAATGCAAGGACAAAACAGCAAATATCCCAATGGGGCCGAGGTTATTTAAATATCCCAATGGGGCCGAGGTTATTTAAATATCCCAATGGGGCCGAGGTTATTTAAAAAACGGCTGAATGATCTTCATCTTACATCTGGATATGTGTTAGGATTAAATATGCGAATTGCTAATAGAGACCTGATCAATCTAACTAAGGAAATTTTTCACCCAAATTAACAACAAGTGCATGCTACGTAATCAAATAGTATTAATATATATGCTGCCTTTTCTCTGGACGTTCAACAACATAATAAGAAGTGTTGAATAATTTCAAACAATTTGATTGATTTAAATTGGAATTCATTAAGTCTCGCTGAATGAGACGCTCAATGACTTATGAATGAATAGTTTGTGCATTATGTGCAATAAATTCAAAAGGTTTTTGCAGAGGATTGATAATGAAATGAAGGATAATTTAAAAAAAAATATATATTTCATCTATAAGTAGGTATAATAAAATTGCCCCAAGTGTAAATATCAAAACACAACTTAACTTATAACATAAAATATTTAACTTACTTACTACAAACTACTGCTTAAACAACAAACAAACAATATAGATAAGTATGTTATTAAGAATTGACATAGTTAAGTGATGTACAAGGTCATTGCAGTTAAAAAATTTAAATTAATTTAGATAAGACAACATGCACTTGTAAGTATAGCCCAATTCAAACTTAATGGTGGCTCGGAATATGAGGCGAGTTGCTGTGAGCAGGGGTGCGGGTTGAGGTACTGACAGTGCATTGCGCACTTTCATAGCTGCCATAAAGTTTGAATCGGGCTGTACAAGGAAGGAATTTAAAAAAATAAAAATGGTCCAATAGCATCCTGCCACCCAGCATAGTAGTTGTATACATTTGGATCCCCTAGCTTTGTAGCTACCACCATATAAAACACTTGTTTATAATAAAAAATATCCATAATTGTAAAAGTTTATTTATGTTTTTTAAATTATTTAGATATCATAACTTTTCAAAATTTTAATAAATTCCTGAAAAGTTTTAGGCAGGAGAATAGAATATAGCGAAACATATTTTGTTTTTAAAGGGTAACCTCTTTTTAATTAAATAACAGATTACGTCTTTACAGCCATGCATAAAGTTGCTAATTAGAAGAGAGAACTGACATAAAAACAATAATAGTATTTGCCTTTTAGATATTGTCATAACAGTTATGAGCTGGCCTTTCCTAATGAACAGCACACATGCACAAGATTGGTGTACCCATAAACATTGCTATGCACAATCATGATGCCGGGAACTCAACAACAGGTATGCTCTACTATCTACAAGATGGACTTTTATTTATATGACTTATTGCACTTTTTCCTTGTGTTTTTAATGTCTAATTTTCTTCCTGTGACCATGCAGTGCCATGCTTTGTAAGACAAGAGCATCTTTTGAATCAGTTTATAAAATAAAAGCACTATTGTTTTTTTCATGCTACAACAAAAATATTTCAATCAAAACAAAAACAATGCTATGCTTTCTACCAGCGTGTATGAAAACAAAAAGAACACATAAAATTAAGCAGTAACATGTAGATGGTTCTTAAATTGAAGCACACAATACTATATCACTAAATACATAAAAGTTTAAAATGTAGTTGGCTCACTGTCATTGTTCTGGTCGGTTTCCTGGTCGCTCTCCTCTGCTGCGACCATCAGCTTCCACTTGTACACAAGGGCGCGGGCTGCCTGCCCCACGTCACCCGCCTCCTTGCGCAGAGCATTAACCGTACGACCCACCCCTGTCTCCTGAAGATGCTGGACTGTCACTGGCAAGTTGTACAACTTGTCTATACATTTTAAAACCTGGAAATAATAACCATTTGTTACTTTAACGTAAATGTTACTGTGCTTAATTCAATTCAATAGCTGTCACTGGTGTTGATGGGGGATGTGAAATTAAATTACCATACTTATGTTCACAGTAACACCGTATTTTAAAAATCATCAAACAATGTATATTTGATGACATTTTTTGTCAAGTTGAGACATGGCGTTTTGTTATTTTTGGATTTCACTATTACGACAATGTCCCGAAGCAAAATTATTCAGGAATTATCTAATTTATGTGGGAATTACACCAAATGGAAGATGAGTAAAATGAAAACTCACTTTATGCTCGTCGGTAGGATATTTCTCTATTGTATGCTGGTAATGTTTGACTGAATCAAGAACAGACGCCATGCTACACGATTTTTATCATCACAATGTCAATTCTTTAGCAATAAAGACTAGATGCCAGCTGGTAAACGGGCACCATTTTTATCATACACATAGACGTCAATGACGTTCATTAATCACATATGTTTGGGGTTTTCGGATACGCACAGCAAAGATGATATTCTATTCTATTTCACTAAATCTTCTTGCAGTTGCCACTCTTGTCTATGTTCTATGGCGTAGTGCATACCGTAGCTATTTTGCAACGAGATTATTGCTACGCCGGCTCTAGCCCGTGGAGCGCCCGGGTGCAATCAATACGTTGGCGTCTTCTAGTAAGCGCGCGATCAAAATGCAAAACCCACAATTAAATTTTCCGTAATCAGTGATCGGAAATTTGGGTGCAAAAGGTGGGAAAACATTAAGCTGGGAAGCAACAGCCTGTTTACTTCGCTTGCGGTAAGCCCCAGTGGACCGCCCGGTAGCCTCGACAGTAAATAGTCACAGTTGGACAGAAACTGCTCATAAACTAGAACTCTACAGCCGTATACGTGAACCATCTACCGTCAAGCTAAGTTAGAATTATAGGTATACTTCAACTTTCGTTGCTGACTGTAACCTATAAAACGGCTCTGTCGGTTTGAACTTTATACATACTGAGCGTACGAACAATTTATTTATAGGTAAACCAAACTGCAAGAAATCAATGTGGTGTAATGATGAGATTTAGTAGGTATTACATATTTCACGCTTTGTTATAAGGATGCTTTAAGAATTTATTTGTGGTTTTGTTTCAATACATGATTATTTAAAATATCTCTAGATTGTGTTGATGTGTTTACTCTATTGCTTTTGTAGAGTATAAAGTACGCTTACTCTATAAAGATTACTGTTGGCAACCCTAAACATGAGTCTTATGACTTTTTAATGAGTATCTTCTTACCTAATACATAAAAATCATGTGTCACTATGTTCGTATAGTATTTTCATCTCACGAAGCGAAGCGCGCGATAAGTGTACAAACGCGCTGTAAATGTGTAACACAACAGACAACTTCCCACTTCGCCACTGTCTCAAACGATACCGAGAGCTCCACATACATTCAAGGCGTGTTTGTACAGACGCCAGCAGGTCAACTGTCAAATTTTCCTAATCAACCTTGAACCTTAATACTTTAGCGATAACGTTGAAAATGTATTAAAGAAATTTGACAGATTATAGTAGCTTGATGTGCTGGCGTCTGTACATTTGGTAACTACAAGTAAAGTGTGCATCACTTCGTGAGACAAAAATACTGTATACTTTAATCTCTGAAACGGCCCACCCGATTTAAATGAAATTTTGGGAATATGTCTGGTTGGTTACAGCTTGAAAGATATGGTAATCGGAATCTGATTGAGATACAAAACTACCTAGGTACCTGAAACTATTTTTTATTTGTTTAATTACACACATTAACACAATTTTGGGATATTTTAGTTACTCATTTATTGAAAAGAAACTAGGTACCTAGAAAATCTTATAACATCGGTACTTAAACATCGAGATGCGCAGTATTTTACACTAATAGGAAATTAAATACAAATCTAACTTAAAAAAAGGCTTTTACAGTAGAAATAAAAATAAAGTTAACAATGTACAGACGCCAGCAGGTTAAGCTACCCGAAACTGTCAAATTTTCCCAATCAATCTTAAACCTTAAAGCGTTAGCGATAAAGTTGAAAATCTAATAAAGGCATTTGACAGATTGTAGTAGCTTGATGTGCTGGCGTCTGTACCTACAGACAGCCAGCAGGTCAAGCTACCCGAAACTGTTATATTTTCCCAATCAACCTTGAACCTTAACGATTTAGAGATAAAGTTGAAAATTTGTCAGATTGCTTGAGCTAGCGTCTGTACAAAAAAACGTACTAGGTACTTCTGTATTTGGTGATTAATTAAAGAAATCAAATTAAATGAAACATTAAGTTGATTACAGAACAAACATTCATAATCTGTTAAAAAGCATTTGGAACCCTAACAACGCATCTGCAACGATTATTCATTCTCAAAACGAGGTTATCGATGTGTCCTTCTGGGATAAGGTCCCAATCTCGACGAAGATTGTTCACTGTTCACTCAAGTTCATTGTCTGTCACCAGATTTTCGTTTTTTTTTTTTTGTAAAATCCTTCGTTGTAGTACCTATATCCTACGCGCGCTCAATTGGATTTAAATCCCGGGACTGCGCGCCCGGGCCAGTCCAGGGTTGCCACATTGTGATGCTGCAGCCGTCCGCTACTGCTAGGCAATTGAATTTAGTACTTTACTTTATACTTTAACTTACTTTAATACTTTTATTTTAGACAAGGAAAGAAAAACAATTAGTAAAGAGACACATTATTGTTTGCCGACATCCACGTGAACGAAGTCGCGGGTACTACCTGCGGCTTCGCCCGGGTGGATATCGAAAATTATCCAGTTTTAGCTGACCTCGCATTGTATAGGTTTTTCGTACAATCAGAATTCAGCTTATACTACCTACCCTATGTGATAATCCCGGTTGTGCCAAATTTCACCCAAATCCGTTCAGCCTTTTTTGGGCCAATCCGGAACATTAATCCAGTTCAGTACAGTTTCGACTTCGTTACTATTTTACTAGATGTTGATTGTGATTTGTGTGATTTACATGAAAAGTAATCCCGCTTGCTTTATCCTAAGTATCCGACTTTGAATGAATAGCATCTCTTGCTTGACGTCCCGTATGTAAATTAATCATGTTTTGACGTATATGCTCCTGTAGGCATGGAATTAGTATGTACTATTATGTCGTGTTGGAATTAGTATGTACTATTATGTCAAGTGTTGTTACTCTACCGCACTAACTTCAAATCTATATTAAAATGTTTCTGACTGGCGCCTATGGCATCAGCAATATTGCACTGACTCGCGCCCGTTTCCAGCATTCCTATTGCACTCAACACCTCTTCTCAGGTTAAATGTTGGCATTCCACGGTATAGAATAACCTAAAAGTACTTAGTTATTAATTTAATTAATGACCGTGCGAAAATGTCAACATTTTGATTAAAACAGTTAGATTTTTAACACACGTAGGGAAGATAATTTATCGTTATTGTTAATTCAATTTTGGCAACATGGTCATTAATTACAAAAAAAAAAAAATCACACAATTCCATGGCAAACACATCCTTCCAATCAGCCGAGGTTATGGATCCATAGGTATCTACTAGTGGAAGAGCCAACTTTTTAAGCAACAAAAGAGAAACGAAGCTTTTCCTTTCCATTGCAAAAAGGATACCTGCCTAGCTTCCTTTTCCCTTACGTACGTCGAGTTTGAAGAGTAATATTATAATAGACCTAATAAATAATGGTTTTCTACAATTTGTGTGTATTTTTAATAACAACCTTTTTTCATTACTGCTAAATGGGCCTGTTCTTGACCTCGATCCTGGAATCCATAACCTTATACAGTTGTAACTAGGTTCATCTTCATATAGGTAGGACCTAGGTAAATATATAGGTATATCTACTATTCAATTTCGCTTTGTTGCAACAACTGAGTTCACAATAATGAACACAGATGTTATGAAATATTTACTTGAAGCTACAACCGGAATGGGCAAACTGCTGTTAAATACATTTAGGAGTATATGAGATCCTAGTTATACCTAAGTATGGGCGGCCGCTAGTTAGTTGTCATCTCCGGCGATTTATGGAGCTGGTTGCGCTGTGGGTCAACGGGGCATGGGTGAGCTCCACAGCCGCCGGCGGACTAACGTGACCTCTGTCAACTACTATCTACCTTCCCCTTACGCTTTATTTACCCACAATAGCCGCGCCCACCCTCTATATTTAACCTAATACTCATCCTTGGTCTTTAACCTTCGACATAGCTTTTCATAAGTGCAAGCCGACATCAATTACCTACTTTCGCAATATTGGAAACTTTATTGTTCCACTGTAACCCTTTGTCTCATGTTGAGTTCGATCACGGACGTATTCGCTCTCATTTACGTCTAGCAAAACAATTTCTACATAGTTAAGTCATTCTGAATGGCGGTATAATCGAATATAGAACTCAAAGAACATATTATGCTAACTAGCAATCAATGTGTAAGTGCATGTAAGTAGTAAGTGCCCGTTACCTCGCCTGGCTTTCAAGTTGCCACTTACAAGGTAGCAAAACGCGTGTTGTAGTTGCAGGAAGCTCATCGAATTCTGTGTAATTGAAGCCACTATCTGAACGACGTCTAGCATGACAAGAGCGGATCCGTATTATTATATAGTTAATTATATGGGTATATAGCAATGTATCGGGTGTATGGTGGCTGGCGCCCGCTTCCCACGCATTTGCAGTTGACCCTACTGGGTACCTCTGCTTCCCCTACACACTGGTACATGGCGAATCCTGTGTACTTCGGGTTAGTACACGTCTAGCGCTAATGTCCCCGTTATCTGTGTGCTCCCGCCTCCCTTCGTGCCGTGTTGTAGCCCAAACTGCTTCGACGTACCTTTAAATCGAGCACACGTTGTCCGCAGTACTCGTATTCCTAAGAAGAGCTAATAATGTAGTTTCAATTTCAATGAGATTTGAATGCGCCTTAACTTTTGACTTAGCAATATTTTTTAACCATTCAGTGTGAAGTGCCTGCGCGGTGCTTGTCTTATTATAATTTAAACATGTTGCTAGCGCTTACCACGTAGGCGTTAATGTGCTTTGTTATGCAGTGGAGTGGTAACGCAGATAAAGCTTAGACATTAATTACCCAAGTGACCAATTTCCAGTGTGTGTACTTTATTATAGACCCAGATATTCAAATGCTTAACGAGCATTAGAATGTCTAGGGTTCTTGTCATGTTCCTTAGAACTATATTGGCCATTTATTCTGAATCTTTAGTCCAACCATTCCGACATAACGACTGCGTACAGTTACGAATTATTAACTTAGGTATATTGTTACAAACATTACTCCGAGCAATACATTACCCTCTGAATGTATTCTTGACGGACAAGCACAAGAGTTTGCCTTTATATTATAGTTCCACTATCTCCCCCATTATTTTCATAGATCATTATTTGCAAGGATAGCCGGACTTATTCCTGGTTGTTATTATGCTCGGCCCGCAACCGGGGCGATTGTTATCATTTGAGAATCACACTAACAAGTAAACGTGAACTGGTAATGGGAGTCGGGACCGTTGGTACCGAATTCAATACAGCGTGCGGAAGCATTGCGACGGTAATCTGCCCGCACAGCGCCCGTAGATCGAGATATTTGCTTGTATGCAAATGGAGGCCCTTACCGTGCGACCGCGCCGGGTACAAGCTGATGTGATAATACCCAACGGTCTCCATATAGAGTGATACTAACACAAGATACACGTGTAGATAAGGACGATGGCCGACAACCCGTAATAGAGACAAAGGGACAAGGGCCCATTGCCGGACCGCTACACTGAAATAGGCGCTCATAACAATAATTTTATAATCATATTATTTATAGCATCAAATAACGTTATGCACCAGATTAGCATAGCAGTTTCTTATCTCTGTATAAGTCAGCAGGAAGACTCATTATGTAAACAAGATGGTAAGAAAAAGTAAAAATAGCTCAACAGTCCGGTTCGTCTACCTGAATGACTTCCTGCGCGTACGGCTAGGAAGTATGTCCTGATTGGCGGGGTAGCGCGTGCGCTAAAGCCTGTTACCTATAATTTCCCAGCACACAAGATTAATATAGCGTTAAAGGGATCATCAGTTGAAGTTATTAAGGTGTTGTTCAGTACTTGAGGCGTTTGTCCAAAGGCACCATAATCACAATACATCGTACTCGCATAATAATATTATACCTAAATATTGCGCTTCACACCAGCGTCATGTATCATCGTAATTTTCCTACTATTAAGTATGTAGGTTCATGAAATTAATTTCTCGTTAACCTTTTAGCACCTCAGTCAGATAAACTAAGGAGAAACTTAGTGGTTGATGGATGAGAACGGATCGATAGGACACGTCGGGTCGCGAGAACTCGGCGAAATTAGCGAAAATTATAAAAAAATACCTTTTATCTTATTTTTGTTTCAAATAATAATTCTACCAGCTGAATATAATGCGGTAAATGATTAGATAGGTGACATTATTTTATGTTGTAAATAGAAACCAAGCAGAGGCGCCTCGGCGTGTTTTGTACAGCCTGACTAATAAGGTGTCTGATTTAAAACTGCAATATTGCTCGGATGGTGACAGGCGGATAGCTCATTGCTCGCAAGCGTTATTAATCCTGCAGTTTCCCTAGCTGACTTTTGCAAATTGCACAGCGAGATACGCAGGTTCTGAGATGTTTTCTTTCATTTTTAGATCTCCAACATTTATATTTTTATGTTCACATTCACCTTTCTCAAATGTTCAAGACATTTGTCTACCAACCATTCCTAGTATCAAGTACATAAAAGCTCTAAGAAATACCTAATGGTGCCAATGGTATCTATTTGAGAAAGCTTGAAGATGTGCTATTTAAGAGAGCCTTTTTGGACAAAAACTCAATAAAGTTACCTACACGACTACCGACACGGTCTGATCTTAGAATATTCGAACGTCAAGCAAAAGATTACCCAGGGTCCACCGCGCTTACGAAGAACCTAATAATGTTCTATAAAGCAACATTAACTTAAAAATATCGCTATATCATTATAAGATCGGAATCGTAAGAATAAAACAAAATAGGAAAACGGAGAACGTTATCCTATGCCTCAGACAACATAACACCCCCTCACAGCTGACAAATTTCACACTGTATGACACCAGCAGGGAAATAAAACCTTGCACGGAGTTGATAGTGCGATCAAATTACAGACGAGAATAAGGCTAGCATGTGCGATTACTAGTGCCCGTAAAAGGAGCTAATTTAGATAAGTTAGATCTTCTATAATTTGCACGGCTATCCGGCGAGAAGAGGCACCTTAGACCATGTAACATCTGTATCAAACTAATTTCATGCAAATAAACCTTTTTCTCTTTTATGCTTACCGTGAAAATAGCAACAGAAACTTGGCATTTTTACAAGTCCGTATTTAGCGCATATGTTTCACTAACTTTGATTGCTGGCTACGAACAGAAACATATTAATTCATTTACCCGACAGTTTTATTGAATAATAAGTATCGTAAACAGTTCCCGAGGCGAATTAATACAGCGACCGATCTCCCTGACCTTTTATGATTTAACAATATTGTCTGTATATGAAAGTAATTATAACGGTAGCGATAAGTTATATCAGTGCTTTACCCGTTCTATCGCATGGCCATACAGAGATAGGTGCATGTATGGAGTTCCGAGCGAATTCTACTTTGTATGGTTCCGTACATCTTCAAACTTGATATCATGATACAGTTATTGTGGTCGGTGCGTCCGGTCACTTATCGAATAAAAATGCAATAAATTACTTTTTTTTTCTTTTCCCAGGCGAGACGAGGGTTATTTTAAGTTGAATGCGCTGATGTAGTTGTTATACGGTTTTTCCTCTCATAAAATGTAATTTTCAAAGAAATACTGGAAGAGGTTTTTTGTACGATCTCTAGGTAAGGTAAGAGCAAGCTTTTTTTAGAGAATGGCTTATTGAACGTTTTGATTCGGAACAAGTTCATTCATTTGGCCACCTACTCATCTCATAGCTTTCTTTGGAAGTTGATTATGTAGGTACTATCGCCAAAACCTATAACTGACCATTTTGAAAACAAAATCCCGCGTGCACATGATGACCATCCTGTTTAGTCCTTAGGGTGGTATAGATATAGATTATGGCGATAGTACCTACTTCGCAACTTTTTTTTTATGTGTTTGTGTGGTTTATTTGGATGGTTTAGATTCACAATTTAACCTTAGGAAACAGGACAATATCTGTCCGGTCAACAACTATTTAAATAAATATTAAGGTAGTCCTCAATTTTTGCTATTGCCATTTGTCTCTGCATCATCCAAAGGTTGACTGGTAGAAAATGTCTGCTCATTTGTGTGCTTAAAGTATTAAATAAAGGGTGATACGATGCATATATCCACTGTACTACATATATCGGGTATTTCCGACGTGAAAGGACGTTGATATTGTCATTAGATATCGATATACTCATCATGTTCGTGAAATTTTGACCCTGTTATTATATTTTAAATATATTACAATTATAATTAATTAATTACAATTATAATTTTAGTGGACTATGCTTAAAACAGCTATTACAATAAAATCACAGATTTATTTTCATTCTCAAGTTCCACAAACGGTTAGACGAGGACAATGACAAGTCAAATTACAAGACCCTGGAATTTCAGTTGTTTGTTTCTTTTTTAAAGAACATAAGAATACATTTATAGATAATAATTGCAGCATCGTGGCGGGTTGACAACCAGTGACTCGAGAGCCTCTGGCAATGTCGACGGAATGCCACGCCAAGTGCAATTTTCCACCGCAACCAGGTTCAATTGTGATTTTCATTACCGGTCCCAAGAGTTCGCGACCTACTCTAATTAGCTTAGATGCTTATGATTAAACGACTCGGTCACGACTCGTCGATTTACCTCAAATCCGTCGCGGTCTGGTCTTGCGAGGTCGAGCCATCCGTCAAGTCGGACACTGCCTGGAAGCAATGTTGATCTACCATTCTATATGTTCAGAAACAATTGCTAGCTCAATGAGGAACTTAAGGTAATCAGTGTATCTTTGACTACTGAAGTTTGCCATTTATTATGTTGTCTGCAGGAATATGAGTAAGGACATACTTTACGTCTGACCAGTTGACGTAATGGCCTCACTGCTCAGGCCGCTTCAGGGCCTAATGTACGTTTATAAGTTACAAACATTGTTGATTGTTGTTCCACTTAATGGATGCAGTGTTAGGCCGCTCATCCATTAACGTTTAATATGAGTATGACATAGTAGGTACCACAGGTCAGTAAGTCCGCAGTCAGCCTCCGTTAAGTCTATGATGGATGTTTGGATGTCAACATGACACTAGTCATGTAACACCTTTGAACCCACAAAAGTTTTAATAAAACGGTTGTAGCCAAGTGAAATTCTGAATCGTTGTCTTACCTGCGAAGAAAGGTGACTGCATACAGTTGTTAGAAATTCTGTGAGGGAGACAGAAACAATAGAGAATGATAAGTAGGAAAAAAAATTAAGAAAATTAAGTAATCACGACCGCGTGTCGGGAGGTTGTGTCCGACTTTTCTCCAATTAACCGTACATAGATCTGAAACTAGAACTTGCCTGAAGACACCTTTACTTTCACACAGTTTTTGTGTAATTACATACAGTTATGCGGCTGCCTGGCAGCGGACAATTAGCTCAAAAAAAGCTCCTGACGAAATACTTGTTCGGAGAGAGGTAATTTGTAGACTATTTTATTTGAAACAAGTTGCGCGGAGGACTTTAACAAAGCTAATTAATAAAAATAAAATAAAATAATAGCCCAAACTAACTATCAAGTAGTGACAAGCGGAATGTAAAAAAAAAAGTTGTTTTCGTTAGTGAAATGCAAAAAAAGTTGTTTTCGTTGGAGTCAAAAAATATAACTGACAGTCGTCTCGAGTTCTGTTGTAGAGGTGTTTTTTGTCTTATGTAAGTAGGTACATGATAAATCAGCCGTTCGATTTGAAAGCAAGTGTGCATGTCTAATAAGTAGACCGTTATCCCGGGCCCACGCCTGCTTCGTAAGCATTCTAATTAGGCAGGAATTTTGTACATAGTACCTATCTATAGATGTGCGTTAGAGTTTTGTGTCCCTTAAAACTGATCCAATAAATTATAAAACTATTTTACCTATAGCTTCAACTCAGTCCACCAGTTATCGTAGTAGGTACCTACACTGCCCCATATCACTCAGTTTTCCGGGTTTCGTTCGGAGGATGTCTCCGTGCGGAAATCAGCTGATGACAGAACTGGAGTCAGTTTTTCCCACGGTTAATTTACTGGGTTTATCTGCCAATTCAAATATCTGAAAGTCAAGATGAACGGGCAGAATGAGCCAATTGAAGTGGATTTTTGAGAACACGTCCTCGATAAGATTTACCGCAAATATACATACTGGAAGGTGCCAATATGACCGATGACATTAATTTACAATCGATTCTGCATGTAGCAGATGCAGTTGGTTTAAACTTGTTTCCTTTCGGTTACAAAAATATTTATCAATTAGTGAGCGTATCGGTGTTTAACTGGTTGATGTAGGTTGTGGTCTCCGGTTGTTATTGGCCGTGAAGCGTCGAGTCCTCTTGACTGCCGGTCGCCGGACGCCGCAAGTGTTTGCGCAGTCACACATCTCTGGGTCACGGTCAACGGTCGCTTTGTCATGCGAGCTTATTCGCCCCTCAAACCTAGTAATCACTCCCTAAATATTGCACCGTATTTGCTGTACCTAATTATCTACGAGCGACGTCTAATTTATTCTCAGTAATAAGTTCGCGCCGCTTTTTGTTCGGACAAAAACTTAACATAAATAGATGTGCCAATACTGTTATTTTTGTTTTGCATATATCTGTTTCGTGAAACATCAATAGGTGTCGGACAACGTCGATACGTATACAGTTCGCTCCAGTCACTAGTGTGTAAGTGTTGGTTTGTCCATTACGGAACACATCCCGCCCATTGTAATGATGTTTGGTGCTTACATCCGTCAAGATCCTATCTCGATAAAAGAAACTAATGACTGAAACACACCTGTTGTTCGCGTAGGAGGGACTTGTAATAACGATGAAGATCGCTCCCAACAGTTTGATGGTCGCACAATAGACCTGATGCTCGTATCGCATCCATTTTGAATCTGTTTTTGTAGTAGGTAATAAATATTTATTTATCATGTTTCATCCTATGACGTGACGCCATGCACTTTATCAATGTTCGTTTCAATCGCTACGGATACGCGATAGTACCTACCTACAGGCATATACAATGCCAGGTTGTTGTTCATTACTTTTTTTTTCATAGAATCCTACAATTCATCACGCTTACTAACCCGGACGGGCGAAACAGTTTTAGTTAGGTACTTAATTACCAAACCAAACCAATTCGCCACATTAGTGGGCAACATTACATAGGCGGTAGGTAGGTACCTACTTACAGCAAAGTATTAGGGTCGGCTTTTCTGTACTAACGTACAATGTTGTAGTGGTCTGTTATAAAAATACGATTACGAAATTGATAATGAACTTGTGTAAAACAGAGGTAATTGTACGAGTAATGCGGTTGACGCAATGTGGTTTGTTCTGGTGGTGGTAAATCTTGGCTGCTTGGACTAATTGGCCATATTGTGCTATTACCGGCGTAATGGTGGAGAGGCCATTAGGCAGGCACGAGTCGCGGTGACGATACCACGAGCACAGCCAACGACCCGTGCGCCCGCCACGCCACACACACAGACACACAGATTTGCATATGACCAATCAGACAAATGAGAAACTATTTTTATGTAAACGTGATACACGATTTGAGGTCTAAGTTCAAAATTGTTGTTTTATCAGAACCTTTTCACTTAAAACGGTAGTGTCAAATATTGTGTAAACAGTAACGGGATCGTACAAAAGTTTGCTAAGCTTCTTAACCCGCATTACAATAAACCCGCAGACACGTGGATAGCAAATGAATATGAGTTATTGTTGAGTGTCGGCGGCTCCCCTCGGGTGCTGCTTTAATTGGAGAAACGGCTGGGTCAATGGGTGATGACCGTAGTTCGCAGGTAATAGCAGAGTTAATAACTTCACCTGAATAAATCACACGCAACCGTTACTATTTCTTAGCCAAATGATTGTTAATTTGACAAGACACGAATGGATGTGCCAACTAATAATACAGTAATGTCGAACAATGAAGTGCTCACGAAAGTAAGCAAAAAATTAATTCGATTAGAATGTAAAAACTGACTTAAATAATAACACATTTATTTTCATTTTGAATAGGTATAGGTACAATTCGAAGAATAAAAGCGATGAAAGTAGATACAATTTTATTTAATGCGTTTGACCATAATTTTAAGAATTGGCTTTACATTGTTTACAAACGTTTCTACTGTACAACGTTCAGTATAAAAATATTGATAGAAACACATCTCAAGACAGTATGTTCGACATTTACAAAACGTTATTATGCGTCTCCATACTTTTTTTTAATAACAATCAAAACTTACTGAGAAAATTTCAAAACATTGCGTAGAAAATGTAATCGAGGAAAGCATTCAACGCTATAACTATTTATAAGACGCCATCTCGTCATTGTGATGTAACGTTTACCTAAAATAAGGACAACAGTCTTGTAAAGCCGTATAATAACCTAACTTACTATGTACAATTAAACTGATGCGAGGGTGTTACAAAACATGGAATAAAGCCGTATGCTATCAATAATTAAATTGTTATTCTATGACATCTGTTTTAATACAAATAAGTATACCATATACATATATAAGTACTCGCTTAGTAGCTAATAAAAGGCACATTATTCTCGTTAATACAAGCTAGATGTCTGAAATTCAGCCACGTAGAACTTTTAAGCGATAGCGTAGTATCTGCGCGGGCGCATAGCATCGTCGTCGTACGGGAATTATTCGAATGACTATGAATATCCTCGTACAGCAAATTGGTTATTTGATACCAAAGAGGTGTAAAGTCACCTACTCCTGTTCATAAGAAAACAGTTACGAATACTCACTGGAATTTCTCAGATAACGTTTAGCGGTTTTTGATGTTTGTGCACTTGTGTAAATATATTTAATATAATTATATTTCGGTAAAAATCTATCGATGTCATAACGTCTAAAGTTTTCACAGACATTGGCCAAAAGTCCATAACAGATATCCGCTAACCATCAGTTTAATTTAGCTACGATTCATATATATTATACATTTCCAAAAATAACAAGATATAAATCAATAATATATTTATAATATATTACAATCATTTCAAACGTAGGTGCCATATCTTGTGCTCATTTTCTAATGACTGTGAACCAAACAGAACCTCTTGACTCAACTAATAAATTCAACAAGTTAACACACATAGTTTTGGCATTATCTACATCTAAAGAAATAAAACCTCTTCCTTTTATGTGCATAATGTGATTAACTTACCTACATTTCACAAACATTTATATTTTTTATGTTCCGAAGTTATCCTTTAAAATACACCATAAAAATATACCGCTAAATGCAAATAACGTTTATCAAAAAGAATTTATCACATATACATAAAATAAAAGTGAAAAATCTTAAACATCGAAGTTAAGTGACTAGTTATAAAAATGGCCGGCGAAATATTAGTTGAATTACGCCGCCGATTGAAAGAAAAAAAAAAACTTCCATAGCATGCTGGCGAATAAATATTACGAGTATAATATGGTCGAAGAGTATGACATGTTTTTGGCAAGAAAAAGTGTACATGTAGAGAGACGAGGCGCATTCAAGTCCTATGCAAAGTGAGTGTTGTAGGCTATTATTAGCCGAGCCGAAGGTTAACGAAGCGTAATTTAAGAGCGGCGCCGGATTAGGTTTTTTCTGATCGGATTCCAGGTCCGGACGTCGCAGCAATTAGGAGTAATTAAGCGGTCGGTTATGAGGTGTAATTACATGTGAAAATAACACTTATGTGTGGCAAGGGGTCGTTGCACTGTAAGGCAAAAAATGTGGTAAAAAATGACGATGAAAAAGTTGCTCAGCCTGGTTGTCAAAACACACGTCACAGGAATATGGATGTGTCGCCTGCGGCGTGCGCGCGCTTGTGAGCTAGGGCTGCCACACAGTCTATTGACGTCAAGCGAATAAATTCAATAGTAATGACAATCCTATACCAACTTGAAGTTGGCAACTTCGCCAATGAAATTCAAAGAATACAGTTAGTCATATAAAATTACAAATATGAGAAAATTTAAATTGTAGAGTCATATTCTCTATCCCTTGTAGGCGTGTAAGACATATTGTAAACGGATAAAATTATGCGATTTAAAACTAGATATACATAATGGCAGCCCTAGATCTGCAAGCCGACGCGCTCTTATCGGCTCAACAGTTTATTGATCGCGAGAGGCTTCGGTAGTCGCCGCCGCCCGATCATTGTTTGCTAATGAGCCTTCGAGAGCACAGGTGGTCCGCCGCGATCTAACTCAGTTAACTAAAACAAATATGATGTCATGTTGACAATAACAAATGACCCCCATTAATTTATCCTAAACGTAGGAGTACAAAACGTCACAGTAGGTACCTAGAATTACATTATACGCTATGGCTTTAGATCAACTAGCGAGTAACACGGCTATTGTTCTCTTTGAAATTCTTATTGTTACTTCCAGAGACGTAACAACTCTATCCTAACTTATTTAAGACTATCTAGTACAAAGTTCACATAATTAACTACAACATAAAAGTAGAAAAATCGCACCGCGGTGAAAGCTTCACGCCACAAACGCACATTCAGAGCTTGCACTATAAAATATCGTTTTACTTTGTCCGGTGCACGATTTCCAGCTTTAAAAATACACAGAACAATGCACACGATTTTATACAGGAATGGAAAATCAAACTATAGGTACAATTGACGGAAGACAGCTTACATTCTAAATTGGTGAAGGTTTGCCGGTTCGCCACCAGACTGCACTTCAGTTCACTGAACACTTAAACGTTGAAGCTCAAATCACGCATGCATGGAAAATCCCACGGGATGAATTTTGATAGGCCTTTGTGGTCATTTGTATTCAGGTTTGGAGCTCCAACGCATCGTCATTATAACTTTGTTTTAAAAAGATCTGAAACATTTATGTAGCACCTCTTCATATTTACAAATTGTAATAAATTTTATTCACAAAATATACGAAAACTTTTGACATTCATTTTCTGGCATCGATCCGTTTTTTCCATTTGTTAGTACCGAATATTAGACATAATTTTGTCCGTTATGAAATCTGAAGCGTGATCGACACATTCAATTTAGAAGAGCATATTGGTTTGTTCTTGTTACGTGAATCGATGAAATATGTCCGTGGTGATACCTAGCAAGAAGTCGAACATCTCTCCGGAGTCGTTTTCGGCTCCCGTTTTATCGTCATCACTGAAAACCTGCGAACAAAATTATACATTTAAATTGTGATGAGCAATCGTGATTGTCGGTCATGTGAGTTAATTAAGATAAAGCGCATTGGGATAAAAATACGTAATATATATCGTAAAACATTTATGACAGCTACAAATCGATTAAGTTCGCCTTTATTTTCAGCAAGAAAGGAACGGCGTTAAGTGCGTAAGTAAATAGCACCATAGCGTTGCACAGCGCAGTACACTTTAATATCTGAGACTATCTGATAACATCAATTAAGGTTTTAGTTACAGTGAAATATGTTGAGATTAACAGGTTAAGTGTGGAACGACCGTTATTTTGTAGTTCTCGTATATTTGTACTTCACGGTTGTGTTTCAAATTGAATCGGTATTCGCGATTTATGCAGGTCGTTAGATGATTGTTGATATGTGTGTAAAGATTAATTAAATTAACTACTATACTGGGTAGTATATTTCTATCGGTTTCTGGTTATTTATTAATACCTGTTCTGTAGTAAACCCTCGAGCTATGTTCTAAATATGCGCGCTATAAATGTTAAAGTGTCTTGCAGCTTGAAGTAATGATAGATTACTAACAGATCGCCTACAAACACAGTGCTCTATTTTTCTTAGTTGTTTCCTAGAACCTGCGTGGTAGATAGTGAAGGTTCCTGCTTTTACATTTATTTCTAGTCAAATAATAGATTATATACAGTGGCAGGGACCCTGACGCGTAACCTGTTACCATGAACTCAGTACATGATTCTGTACCCCCATTTTTTTTTTTGGTTTCGCGGTGGAAATCCTCATGGACTTCCTCCATCGTGGGGGTGACGGAGGGGTATGCTGGACTCTTACCGGCTAAAACCACCGCGATGTTCCACCTCTGCCTGTGGCCGGGGTTGCGGGATTCACATAAGCATTCACCGTTTCCCCGACAGGCCTTGACCCGCTGTTCCGCAGTTCCCATCTCCCCGTGCGGCCATTCCCACAATGGCCGCACCCACTCTCGTGTGGCGCGCGTGGAACACTGCGGCGCCAACTCGGGCCTGTCTGGTCGGACGACGGACGATTCTGTACCCCCCAGCGTTGAGATTTTTCGGCGGTTATTTAAAAAAAAAAAGTTTTGTGTCATACATTTTGACCGTGCAGGTATGAAACAGCAGATTTTTTTTTTATAACCGGCTACAACCAGCTCATCCCGCCATCTCCGCCTGGGTAATTTATGGTTACAGTTTTATAATGTCAATATATAACTTGTGGCACAAACAAAATACTTAGTTATCAGGTAACTGCAAACATTCAATTAGAGAGGTCTCTTTGCAGAGTTAGCTATCTGTTTGCGAGTAATTGCATTTTGCAAAGTCTAATGTGAGAATCATACTTTATCATACCTAGTTTTTATTCCACCGTGAAATTAACAAAGGTAATAGTTGCAAATCACTGGAGGTTCACAAGCAAATGATACAATGATAGCACATAAACGCGCCAAGATAATAATTTAATCATGATATTAGCCACGCTCGAGGGCAAATTGCTCCGTTTATTTAGAGGTGAAAAAGAAAAAGAGTGTGACACACATTTAAAACAGGAGAGATAGTATCGCAAAAAGTTTAATGAATGGGACACGGCAATGAGCATATTTCGTGTTCATTGTTGCCGATTTCTCAGAGCGATTTGTTAATAGCGGCTATTAGCGAGCCTCCGGTCACCTCGTGAAGTTGCGTGCTGACTACCGGCCTTACTAACGTACACAAAAAACATAATTATTCCTAAAACGGTAACACTTAATTGATCCTCCATGTGTAGATAGTCTTACGGTAAAATTGGTGTCATGTTTTTTTCGAGTGCCGACATCGGTCGTCGCTCGAGTGTCCGTTTCAAAGTAGCGAATTTATCGATGTGTTATTAACTTTAATTCTATATACGAAAGTGTAATTATAAGTAAAGGTAATGTGCATTACGGATAGCATTTTTAAAGTTGATTTATTCGTGTTTGCCGAAACTCTTCCGCACTATAATTAGTTTTATCAGATTTCATTTCAAACAGCGTGTTTGAACACAATTTAAATAAGCATAACATGTTTGGAACTATGTTATTACATTTCAATCATTTCGTAATACCATACTTTTTCATGTTTTTATTCGTAGTTGAGCTTAGTTTGTATCTAACAAAATTTACAGACCGGAAAATTACGGCGCAATCGCTGTAGCTTCCACTAATATGAATGTTAGAAGTATGGTGCAGAGACCACAGGCAGGCCGCCGTTAACGAAACATAGGTATTAGAACGGTGGGAATATCTTTTATCGAAACGATCAAAATTATATTTACATTTCTACATTTTCACGGATGAGTCATATCGAGGTGTGAAAGCCACAAAAATGTGGATATTGTCAATATATTTACTACAAATTGTTTGACCAATTTTAAAAATGAAGAATGTTGGTGTCAGTGCGGTGTTGCGGAAATTTGCGAGGCTGCATTTAGCGAGCGTGGATGATTGAGATCTGCGACATTCGTGCGGCAGCGCCTGCGCAGGTCATTACGCCGAAACTTCGGGCTCGGCGCGCAACGGTACCGAGACGAGCCGCTGAGATGTTTTGGGACAAATTTAACGACATAACGCCAATACTTACTCAGCTTATTGAGTTTTTTATGAACCTAAAGAAGCTTCATATCAAAAGTCCTTGTTATTAGTGAGATAGAAGTGGCGCTGTGTACATTTAATTTTGATTTTTGATAGACATTTTGAGAACTCGGTTTAACTTTTTTAAACGGTTTGTAGATGAAAGTACTAATGGACGTCGATTGGTAATCTATAGACGCGAAGAATAGTTTAGATTTTCTTATTGGTTACCCGATAATCATACATTCATTTTGATTGACGACTGAAGTTCCTATGAATAGATCTGTGTCAGCCTTCGAAAACTATACAGACTGGCATCAATACGGAAGATCTAGAAAGTTTAAATATAATTTAATTCTGTGTACACCAGTCAATTATAATTATTATAATATTGATGTGTACAAAAAGTTAGTTGGTTGAAGAAGATAAACGCTCTGCCAATGGGAAACGAAAGTGTGCCATCACAGTTTGGTTGCAAAAAGAATGATACTGATCACGTACAGAGCTGGAGTATTAAATTTTCCGCTTCGTTTTGGCGACAAACGGTTAGTGAACGGTCCAGCGCGCGTGTTGCTCTCGCGACCACCTCATTTTGGCAAGTAACGCCAACCGACCGGACACTATGCTCGGTTTCCTACCACCTTTTGAATTCGTTACTGTTCTTTTCTCGGAATTAATTTCCATGGCATGACGAAGCATGACCTTTTCCACGAAAATGATAAACATGTTTATCTCACAATTGATCTATGATACGCTGATTTAGTGTAGCATTTCTGCAGACTTAATTAAAAAAACAGCCGACGGAACAGAAAAAAAGTTTGTTTTCAGCACAGATATACGAAAACAGATCTGATTTATTCTAGGAGCGGACGTTTAATTCCATTAAAATAGTTTTCTTACAATCAAGTAACTAAAATGTTATCAGATTCTGCAAGTCGATTTATACGGTTAGCACCACTAGTGTTGCATCGATCGACAAGCTCCACACAATGATGGATGACTGTCCGGTCCACACACACGCCAATCATGACCCGTGTCGATCGCCTGCAGCGACAACATCCAAGACATGATACGGTAAGGATCAACATCGCCAACACCCACTTATTTAACCGACCTGCTTTTATTTTTCCTGTATTTGTTTTTGTGCCTATTTGAATATACCACTATTTTTAGTAGTCGAACCGATACTGAAATAAATAGTATTATTGCTCGTTAGGCGCCCGGGGTTCGGATTCACTTTTTATCGTACTTTAATTAGTTCTTTCTCGAGTTCCTTTTGTTTTAAATTACATTATTTTATTCGTGCCAGTTCTTATGCACAGTTTTTTCAAGAAACCACTTGAGCTTATTCAATTTATATTTAACAGAATGAAGAAAAAGTTATTTATTGTCTAATTATAGTTCATCACGTTCGACGTTCATTTGAAAGTAAAAATCGAGCAAGTACCTGCGCGGACCTCTTTATTCAGAATAGTTCGGCAGATTTATGTCGCGAGACAATATGGACCGGGCGTTCGAGACCCATACATAACACAAAAACTTAATGAAAGTCGAAAGTACGCTTTCACTTGTCGACGGTATTGTATTGTGCGTCAATTGTATACAACTCTATTTCAATTGTATTTCTTAAAGTTTTTTAAAACAAGGGTGGCGTACTCCCAGACACTACATTAGTCGTCTAGCCGGTCATCGGCACAGAATTAGCTACAGCATGTATTTTAACCAGGTATCGCACACAATGCGACATGTTCTAGACAGCATTATTATTTTTGAGTGAAGTCATGGCAGCTTGGCGAGTTTTGAATAGAATGCGTTTTCAGATTTGAATAAAATCTACGGGTGATTTATTCAGCAGACGTGAATGACGCTTTGTGTGGGGATAACGAAGTGGAGGCAGCTTTTGTGGCGTCGGTTAGACTGACTATTAAGATATGTGTACTAATATAAAGTGATTAAAAAAACTTGGTGATGGAACCTATGCAGTAGTAATAATAAATGCTCGTAATGGTGTAAGAAAGGCGTCGGGTAGCACCTGTGTGATGAACATGAGCTACTGGCGGCGCGGGCGCACATTGTGGAAACGTCGAGTGACAAGCATTCATCGCGATGACCGACACTAAATTAAATTAAGGACAGGTTTATATACGCTTAACCTAGTTTAACCGATGAACATTATATTTAGTAATAGACTTAAATTACCCATTCATGAATTTATACTCTTCAAGACGTTTAACATACTTATTTAAAAGCTGTAGAATAGGCCTGAAGTTCTGAATGTAAGTGGATCCATTAGTCATAAATTTTAAAGCTCGTGAGAAACCATTATTAATAGCTATTTTATTTGTATTGCGCACGAGTTTAGTTTCTAAGGGACAATTAGTGATCTTAACGTTTTGACAGCGCTATTTATATTAAGCACATAAAAACCGTGGAGTGGTCTGTAAATCGTAAGGATTTATTAATAAAGGTGCAATACAATGTTCCAGACGGAATAATATTGTGTTTTAATATCATAACTTGTGTGGTATACAGGGTGGCAGGCCGATATCAGCTCGCAAACTGTAACCATGAATTCAGCACATTATTCTAGCTAGATAGCGTAGAAATATTTCGTAGATTATAAAAAAAAAAATCAGCTGTTACATACAAAAGTGCAATACACATACGATCAAAAATTGGAACAGTTTATTTTATTTTTCATAACCTACGAGATTTTTTAACGTGGGATTAGCGGTATGAGCTGGACTCCTTTAATAAAGACTGCTCCTTGGCAGCTCTGGACAGAGAGGTGGAAGGAGAGTAAGGAGGCCTTTGCCCAGCTATGGGACATTAATGGCTAACAAACTAAAAAAAAAAAAAACAATTGCACTCCGGGAGTGCCGGCAGAAGTGAAAACTTACCGTCTTACGAATTTTCGATCAGGTCACGTGTCCTGACGCGAGTTTAACATTGTTTACCCATTACAAAAAAAAGTGTTCAACGCCGCTAAAGAAGTTTTCACTTCAAAAACAGACTAAAATGTTTTCGGAAGTCTAGAATCATGTGCTGAATACACGGTAACAGATTGCGCGTCGATGGTCCTGCCACCAATTAAAATTGTCCATTAAATTCACTTAAATCACATTTTCCCAGGTATTCACGAGAATGGTTTTAATTGAGATGTCCTTATTGTGCATAACTTTATTAAAGCTATCGGTACATAAACGTTAACCGGTAAATCTCCGAGGTACCGGTGTTTAGGTTCCACATAAATACCATTCTGGTCATAGTCAAGATTTTAATGAGTTTGAAGGCACTTAATGTCTGCATAATAAACAGACTATCACGGTTCGATCGTGTACTTAAGAATATATAGTATAAGAATATATAGTAAATAATACACTATAGAGCTTCGAACTCCATGGTGAGATCTTCATTATAATTATACTAGCTTTTGCCCACGACTTTGACCATGTAGAGGAGTTAGAATTATCGGTCCTTTTTTTGGCGTTCTGAGCCCGAAGGCTGTCAACGGAAACTTTTTATTCAGCCCATCGCCGCTTCTGTCTGTATGCCATACGGCAATAGGTTTTTTTTTCGTCAAATAATGCCTGTTCTTCTCTAGGCTTAAGACTATCTATACAAAAAGCCATGAAAACGAACCAGACAGACAAGGGCCAATTTTGCATCTATACATATAATAAATTAAAGTCGCTTTTCGTGTCTGTTTGTGTGACCGCGTTGTTCTTTTGAACTACGCAACGGATTTTGATGGGGTTTTTACCATCAATTAGAGTATTTACCCCCGGAAGGTTTATGTGTCACCATCATCATAATTTCAGCCGAAAGACGTGTACTGCTGAACATAGACTTCCCCAAAACTGGGCTTCTCGCATCTCTGGCTTATGTGTATAACTAGCTGCGCCCCGCGGTTTCACCCGCATAGGTTGCGATCCCGTGGGAATATCGGGATTAAAAGTATCCTATATGTTAATCTTGGTTATAAACCATCTGTGTGCCAAATTTCATCCAAATCCGTTCAGTAGTTTTTGCGTGAAATAGTAACAAACATCCATCCATCCATCCATACAAACTTTCGCATTTATAATATTAGCAGGATTAGTAGGATAGTAGGATAGGAAGTAGGATGCATTAATATTAAACTTACATAATATAATAAAGATATCTTGATGTTTTGCCAAGACGTAAAAACCATGGGAAGCAGGGGCGGATCGCTAGTTTATAGTAAAATAGCATGGATTATGATGCCATGTTAGCTTGCATGAACTTACATCTAAGCTTGTTCATGCTTTGAATATTTTATGGATATATCATATAATAATTATTAATTGCTTCATGTGCCTATAAGCTTATATAAAATCATGATAAGTGAATTCAGTTACGTGTGACACAGTTGATGAAAGTTAGTAACTTAGAAACTTTTGTTAGATAAAAATTGATCTTGAAGTTAGGTCAGATTTAAGAATTAGAGTAATGTCTATGCAGGGCGGCAGAGAGACATCGACCCAAAAACAATAACCATGAATTGAGCAGATGAATCTAAACAAATTAATACACTAGGGGCGTATTAATTTCACGTCATTAATAAAAAAAAAGTCTGCTGTTTCATAGAAACGCGGTTATATATATGGAACAGCAATTTTTTTTTATAACCGACTAAAAATTTCGACGGAGGGAGGTCCAGAATCATGTACTGAATCCATGGTACTTAACAGCATGTGGGTCGTCATCCCTGCCACCCAGCATCACTCGAGGAGTTACCATGATGATAAAGAAAATGAATGAAAGTGGTCACTCTATGCAGTATGTCACGGCATACTTAGAGATACTTTATGATTTTAATGAATCTATTAATGAAATCAACACAAATAAATAACGTTAAAAACCTCAGTAACGATGAAGCGATGAAAAGACTCAGGTATAAAAGTACAAACACAAACATGACCATTAAATATGGATAGTTCAAAGTCATTCGTCATTTATCTGACAGCGGACCGAGCAATGACAACACATTTACAGCGCAGCATTACGTGATTAAAATGAATGAGAAATGTGTCGAAAATATCGTCAAAAATGTGAAACTCCATTTAAATTTATATTCAGAGGTGATATAAAAACCTCAAGTAACATGTAGACAGTGTCGTTAGTAAGTTGTCATGTTGATACTTATGCTGACAACGTGTGTAGTTGGATGTGGACTACTCTTAACACTAGCTGACTCGAAAACAGAACCAAACAATGATGTCAAGTATTCACAGTGTCATAAACTTTTTAACCCCCCACGTTGGTGTCAGACTGTCTGAGAGAGTTAGTTTAGTGTCGCCGATGTAATTAAACCTGAGCTAGGGGCATTGGTCACTAGTACCTAGATACCAACTATTCATCCAGAACTATAGGAAGAACAGTTAAATGCAAATCATACGTGTGATGATCATTAATAATGAAAACCATAAAAGGCTGCTATTAGCTTTTTATGGTGTCACTAAAGTATTAAGAACGGCTGCACGGAAACAAGTTGTGATGTTGCTCGAGTGATGGGCTGACAACCTGTTAGGCTGTTACTAATTGTGCGCTACTGCGGTGTTTATGAGTGTTTGCAATACTTCTAGTTGGCTAGCTTGCATTACCGCTACGACCTGCGAAGCCTTAAGGCGAAAGCGTCCGTGAAATTCAAATATTCTTACGTTTTTTGCAATTTGCATGTCAGTATCAGATTGTATGTCGATCTAAATATGATTCGCGGCCGTAACAAATAAGAATTATAATCATAAAAATCAACAATACAACTCACTAAGTTCATATTACCTTGTTGAATGACTATGTCATGAAATTATGACATTTGAGTCAAATTCTAAGTCAAAGAGTTGTATTGCTGATTCTAATTCTGTAATGTCATATTTGTTACGGTCGCGAATCATATTTTAATCAACGTACAACCTGTACAACCTGACACTTACCTGAAGGCATATTCTCATAATTTAAAACGTTCAAAATCTAGTCGCAGTTTCATCTCGGCGACAAACACATGTCAAAATGTAGGGAAATTAGAGGTATTTTTGACAGATTCAGACTGAGATCAGACTGTGAACGTTCTTAAAATTACGAGAACTGTCCCCCAGACAGTGAACATTCTTAAAATTGCAAAACAATTAAGAAAAAATGATTTTCGCGGACTACATTATCACATCCCCCTTAAACAAAATGAACGTGGTAGTACACGATATTGTTCACACATTGTCAGAAGTTACCGAGGAACATTATGGCAATATTATATATTATGGAATTCGTTAGTGAGTGCTGCTGTACTTCCCGGTTGCATTTAGCGGTTCATTAACACTGGCAGTGTTAATAAAAGTGAGGAGATCACAGGCTGATAAAATTGAGTGCACCAACATTGTACACTTAACATGACTACTGTATTCCCCGAAAGTGTAGACAGATGTATATAGTACCTATACACACACATTGCCAGTTAAATTTAAGTCCCATGTAATAGTGGTGACCCTATTGCCATCAACCGGGCACGTAATATCCAGACTCCGAGCTGTTTTCTGCAAAATTCCTGATAGATTCAATAACACTTTGGCTGACTAGGAGACCGAATCCAGGACCAGTTATTGAGCCACTAGACTAACTTGGCAGTCGTATTGTAGAATGATGAAATACTTACTTGTACGGCTGGTGGCGACGACAGGGGCGCCTCCCATGCTTGTCACAAATCTCCCCAGATGATGGCGCGCTTGCTGCGGTCGACTGACGCCAGCAGTCCGGACTGAGGGTGCCATGACACCGCCGTTACTGCTGACCTGCAATCAACAAATAGGAAAAGTATTAATTGCGGGAACTAATCTGCTTATCCTCTTGAGGCAAGATGGTAAGGGCTCTAGGTCTCTTTGCTGAAAACACGCGGAAGTGCAAAAGCACCTATTGTTCCAAAAGTCATCATCATCATCTGCCTAGCCTTTTCCCAACTATGTTGGGGTCGGCTTCCAGTCTAACCGGATGCAGCTGAATACCAGTATTTTACATGGAGCGACTGCCTATCTGACCTCCACAACCCAGTTACTGGGTAATACGATACCACTTGGTAAGACTGGTTGTCAGACTTTCGGGCTACTGACGACCCGTAACGACTGTCAAAGATCCACGAATGACAGCCGGGACCAACGGCTTAACGTGCTTACCGATTTGTAAAGATGGTCACCCATCCACGGACCAACCGCGGCAAGCGTAGCTTAACCTGATCGATCGACCCGTGCGGCGGTTATTACTTAGCCACAAGCCCCTCTATTGTTCCAAAAGTATCTGATAAAAATAAACAAAACCTTTTCGGGTAAATTCTTACGCAAACACTAACTAAAGGGAATAACTAACACATTCATATGTATTTAAGAGGTTGCAATTTTATATCTCACCACTTTTTCCTACAATTATTTTTTGAACTACATTATTAAATTGTACGAATTGAAAAATCATCGACGTAAATTAAGGTTACAAATATTAACCTCAATTGACAAATAAACAACATTTTAAAGGTAATTTAGAAATAGAATTCCGGGTGATTTGAGTGTTATTTGGTAATTTAAATATTAAGTATTCAATTAAGTGCCAATTTGTAGCGGCACTACAAATTGGCATCCGCCATTTGCATGTTTACATTTACGTCATTTTTTTGGAACAGAATATACATGTCCCTAACGGTCACCTTTACAGAAAACTCTACACTTTAAAGTAAATGAGACAAAAGTTTTATGGACAAAGACGTATAAAGATGATGATGATGTTTGAAACAAATTAACCTTTAGCCAGAAAATGTAAGCAAAACTGTTTAAAGTGACCATCATCAGGGTTATCTCCATTAAAAAGCGAGCTTCTTTTTCGGTCATAGTAATTGAAAGTTAGCGTAATCTAGGAATTCCAACCAAATCTAAAAGTTCGCCAGGCCATAAAATAAAACAAATGCACAGTGCTTAGTTTATCATAAAACTGGAGCGTTTTTGTGTGCAAGTCGCTTGAACCGTTACGTTTCTCAGAATATTATATGAGGGGACTATGAACGGTATCCCGCGCTATATGGCCGTAGGTACATTACGAATATTATGTCGGCATTTGAATCTGTGTCACTAGCACTTAAAGATAATCATCGCCCTCTATTAATACACAGACTTTTAATAAAACCAATAAAAACATACTCAATAAAGTATTCGACTTTCTTGAACATTTACCGAAGATGATCGCAAGAATGGAGCAGTCACGACGTTTGAAATACATTTCAGTTCGCGGTGTCCATTTAACGTATAAGGAAGGATTGTGACCGAACTAGTCCATAGTGGTACAATTTCGAGTATAGAAACTGTTGTACGTAGCTTTGATTGTCGGTGGCCGCTTAAAGGCTTTACATCGTATCTATGCGGGGCGAGGCTTCTCATAAACAAGAATTAGCGTCGGGTTTGTTCGGCTCGTTTACACATACCGCTCCCGGTCGCGTATAACGAGCCGGGCCAGGGATAGCCAATACGGGGACTAGGAAGCGCCATAACACGAACAAATCTGGTAACCAGAACCTGCGATTGTTTCCTTATTGCATTCCGCCCCGATATCATGATTGTTTTTATTGAATCATATCATACGAGTACGTGCGCCATGATGTTGTTCCGATTGCTCCGGTTGTACCTCGTCAGAAACTTAATAACCGTTAATTTATTCAATTTCATATATTGGAATATGCGCAGTTAATTAAGTGATGGCTTTAATGGTTCCGCCTACAGGGCAACGTTTGGAAAATGCTGTAAATTATAATAAACGCAGAATGAAAGTAATAAAATGTTACGAACCGGATTTGTTGATCGATTTATTCTGTACATGAAAACGTAATTAGTCTTTGGCCGATATTTACATGATAGGTTTTATATTGCTACAAATGGTTGTTTATAAATATGTATGTAGATATCGTATATCTTACTCCCGTCTTGCTTGATTCATACCCAAGTAACACGCCTTCTGTGTTCGGAAACAGGTTACCCAATAAAGTAATTTCAAGAACCTATCTCCAGCGGTCGTTAGCCTTTCCGCTACAAAAAGCATGCACCGCGATTAGCCGGGACCAATGTCCGGACATACACTACATACCGCACTCACTGACGTTTGTGATCTAGAGGGTAGTTAAAGACTGGTCATACGGAGAATTGTAACAAAAGATACTTGCCTTAAGCTCAGTCAAGAAAAGCTTAATTTAAACGTTAACCGCAGCCCGCATATAGTTAGCATAAAAAACAAATGTGCTTTCCTGTCCATCCCTGTTAGAATAGCACGCATCATATTTTCTTTACTCCACATAGGGAAATGGCCGTCTGCTAATAATCTCCAACGTTTATTAGGCAGTAACTTATTTACTGAACGAATAAACTATGCGCCACGGAAATTATTAAGCGCACGCACGCGAGGTGGTAGTTATCAGCAATTGTCAAGTTTACAACTTCCACAGTAAAATAAGTCATCATAACAAAGATTTAAACTACGAACTGACTGACTGAATTATTTTTAGTTCCAAAGCCGCATTCCGCGCATAGTTAATTAGATAATCTCACGATCGCAAGCAATCTGTATCGTCCTTAATTGATAGCCTTATGAAGACGATTAATTGCCCATAATGTATTCTGTTCCTAGTCTAAATGATAAGATTCAACGATTTTGCGTCGCGGATATTAATCATGGTAATCGTCGACGACAACAATAATGTGTGTCGCACATGTTCGAGCTAATTTTGTGCGACGGCCGCCTGCTGCGCGTGAGGCTTGAACAGCGCTGATACAACGTACGCCAAGTACTCGCAGATAACGTACAAAAGCGCAAGCGCAGACCATTTCACTAACATCGCGGTCCTATTGTACGAACCATTCCGGAAACGTCCGCCCTAATGTTCGGTCAAGTTCAGTATGTACAATACTGCGGCTGGTTTATTTACATTTGTAATATTCGTCTATAGAACCATACAAGTACATATGTACTCGTATCTAGAATTAAATAGCATGTGACAAGTTTATCGTCCACAAACGTTATTACTACAGTGTTAATATTTGTGGAAGCTATATTCCGCAGACCATCTTCAGAATGCATAAACCCATATATAGTAAGCTTCGTGAGTGTCTCTGAAATATTTTATTACAGAAAGCGACGGCGCTTTGATACATGTAATAATATACAAATCTACGTTTATACATGCAATATTAGGAAGTAATCCAAGTGTTTGCAATGGCACGCAATAGTTACGACCCCCTCGCGGTTAAAAGCGTATAAGTATGAAATAGTAAACAATGGCTGGGCCTAGGGAAAGCAATCTTTATTGCTCATCTCTCTTTATTTCGATATTGTTGTGCTCAAATTGATTTTGGCCGGAGATGATAAGAGTTTTATGTCGCAACGGTATATTGCAGGAAACCGTAGTAATGTTAGTTTCAATATTGAATCAGACTCGACAATACAGTAATAAAGTGGGCGAGCAACTTAACTGTTCAAACTCACATCGAAGACTGTACAAACTCACATCAATATGGTACGTATTACTAAGCGAAAATATGCATGTCGAGATGCAGAGGAATGTTTCCGCGTTACTTTTGTCCTTGTTACGGTAAAATTGTTTACACTATTGTGTGTGGTGTGTCGGCGCGAATTAAGTGCGATTGCATCGCGCCATGCACTTGTGGTGGACAGCGCGAGGGAACAATATGTCCCATTTGCGGCGATCTGCGGGAGAATGGGCCCCAGCGACGGGTTGCGCGGGTGTCTTGACAAAGATTCGATCAAGTCCTATTGCAGCGAGCGCTGGCGATAAGACTGGACGCGACGCTCGACAAGACCTAAGGGTAAAACAGTCCTTTGACTGCCGCGCTTGTCTACGACCAGGAAGTGCTGTCGTAAATAATGTGCTATTTAAATGTACGATATGTCTTAAATATTCAACTAATTAAATTTGAAAGTCTGACGTGAACAAATACAATTGCAATTTTCAGGAAATGCATTTGTACAAAGCTAGATTACTTGTTGGATTCCGGAAAATCACATTAGAATGTTTTGGCATTTGGTATTCAAATGAATTCAAATGTCATTCTTTACTTTAATCGCATCGAGCAGGTGTGACGATAGCTTAATGCCAAATAAATATGCAGTGTACGGTATGGGAAAGAGAAATTTGCAATGGTGAGACAGTCGAGCCAATGTTGACCTCACGATTTCAATTGTCCATGCGAAATGTTACGGGGATAGCGAACGATGTCGCGACTAAAACAATTCCAGTTTAAAATTCAAGGTCAGAAATGTGTCTGCTGAAAATTTATTACGAATCTCAAAGGTCACATCTTCCGTGAGCTATGGTTACAGTTAGAAAGAAACGAATTGAAAACAAATTGCGGTGCGGTCTGCAAGCGCTATAGGTGAGCTATTGTTTAGGACGTTCGTAGATTATATCAATACTTATTGAAAATAACTCTAGATTTATATTAGAAATGTTGTTATTATAGTAATGGATTTATTGTGTAGCGGTAGCAAATAGGTTTTTCCTTAAGATTTCTTTTGTAGCAAAATGTTATACCATATCTATAATTAGCGATAGGGTTGACGTTCTCTTTTGAAAAGTCGTGACAGGGACTACTGGCAATCACTAGTACATTTCTGTCTGGTTGAGTGTATGACAGTTACGTAAACCATGTAGGAGGTACAATTAATTAGCATCCTGATCTATTAAGTGAGGTGAGTTGTAAAAGTCGACAGAGGGAAACTGGTTGCATTGGCCGCTGTAAATCAGTTACTTATCCGGCCCTTATGCACCTTGCTATCTTTTAGAATAAACTTAGTGCTTAGTGCCGCGGTTCAAGTTATCACGATAAAGATACGTATAAGCGCAGTGATATCAACGTTTTATTTAATATTCTAATGCGACGACATAATCATTATTGAGTAGATATAGGAGTCAATAAACTAATTAGCGAAACGAGATCGGGCAACAAGACGTGTTAATCAGAAAGCGGTTCAAGATAAAATAATAACAGAGCTAGAAGACATTTGTTGTTGAACATTAAAAGGTAATGTAGAAAGATGTGAAGCTCTTGTAAGACGTATGGTTTTATGGTTATTGCATGTTTCAGGTTATTTATGAGTACATGATGTTTAAATCAGTTTTTAGTCGAATTTCACAGAATTAAGTTAAATATGGAGATATTGGCGCCTTGGACCACAGGATCAGGTAAAGGGTAGATGCAGAAGAGATTCCTATATCGGTTTTGCTACTTATTAGATAATTACTTAATAATACAAGGTGTAAAAAGACACATCACATAGTCGCCAACTACGCATTCTGTACATCAAACTAAGTAACATTGCACAAAAATAATTTCTGGGAAACGACTTTCAATTTTTGGTGTGAAAATTTGCTGCTTGCCGTAGTGCGCAATGTAACGCACGCAAAACCATCCAATCTGCCATCCAATCTCTGCACCACCCTTGGTTGACTGGTAGAGAATGCCTAAGGCATTAAGTCCGCCTTTGTACCTTTTTGTGCGAGAAGATTAAATAAATAAATAAATAATAAAACATTGTGCTTATGGGAGCATGCAACCGTACGGGGGGTATTTAAAGTTGTGTTATAGTATTAAAAAGTTGTTTACGTAAAAAAACGTCAGTCAAAGTTAGAATTTTGACCTTCAATATTTCCATAGCCAGAAGGTTGCCAAGTATGGACCAGTACAAAAAAAATATTACAATGAAGGGGAGTACAAGTGACTCTCGGCTTCGTTAAGTGTCTTTTTACGCCCGTTATATGATTGTGCTAAGCTAGCTAGCTCTCACTAAAAGTATTGTCTTGTCAACAAAGCATTTTCTGGGCTTTAATGCCCATCACCGAATTTCATGAACACAAGGCTTTGTTTGCAAAATTCGATGTTAATCAATACTTACGTGTGATCCTTGAGTATCGTCTCCAGCCGGCCAGAATGTGTGTTCCAGACATAGACCGCTCCGTCAGCCGCACCGACCGACAACAGGCGGCCACCAGGGCCAAACGCCGCGCGCGACCAATCGCACCCCACCTTGAACGACTCGTGACTGAAATGAAATTAAAAATGACATGTTTCACATTTAAACTGTATGAAATGCAGCAACACAAAAATAATTTGCAAAATAAAAAAAAAAAAAAATCAGGCAAGACTCTTATTACATAAAATATCACAATGCCTACTGCCACATAATACTCATAGCTCTGAACAAAGTTTCAATGCCTACAAATAAGTTAATGAATACAAATTAAAAAGGTCACAGAATTAATATTAAAATAAGATTTCAATGCAATTAAAATAAACGAAGATTAAAAGATACAAATTCTCAGGGTAATGTGTGCAATTTTTGTTCAAAATATCGAGCTTAAGGGCGACATTCAATTATGCTGTGCTGATATGTGCTGTGCACTAATGAGATAACATTGGAATATTCCCGATCAGTCACACCCTGTCGTTGACACTGTTGTAAATCGGGAAAAAAAAGTTCCGTATTTTTCCCCGATCATACATAATAATATACTTAGTGATGATTTCCTGTGATACAAAATAGAAAGTCCTTATTTTCCATTTTATTAACTAATTGCGAAATAAAAATATTATTATTGTAAAAAAGTAAAACAGAAGTATTTTTTTATTTTGATGTTAATTTATTGCTTTGAAAGTCGTAATTAAAGCATTTTTAACCGACTTCAAAAAAGGAGGAGGTTGTCAATTTCACTATTAACATATATTTTTTTAAAATCTGTTTATCTTTAGTTGAACTTTTCCAAACCTAGACTCCTGAACTAAGCATTATGTACGATCAACGGTCAACAGTGTTAACGATTCTGGTGTTACTGAACGGGAATAATCGAAAAGAATTCCCGTTCGTCAACACTGTGAACGAATGAAACTTTTTTTTCCCGATCGTCAACAGGATCGACAAGGTGTGACTGATCGGGAATGTTCGGTTTAATTTAGATGCGTCACCTTTAGGGTACACAGGTGATTTCATTGCTGACTGCGATGTATATACCAGATGTATTTTAGAAGAAGAACATCCGCATTCTTATCTCAGTCTCAACCTGTCAAAAATACCTCTAATTTACTTAAATTTTAAACCGATTTTAAAAAAAGAGAAAGCATTCGGCGCGTTTTTTTGACAAATTTTTGACATTGGCTATCGCTAAGATGAGATTGCGACTAGATTTTGAATGTATTTTACTTCCGGAAATCGTCTTCTGATAACCTTTGGATTTACATTCTCTCCGTGAGCCGACTAGCCGCACAGCTGCTGGGCTAAAGTGGAACTGGGCTGGCCATATCTGTCGCATTTTGGAGCAACAATATGCAAAAGCCACCACTCAGTGGATCCCCAATGGCAGGAAACGACTGCGCGGCAAGCCCAGAAAGAGATGGAGGGATGAGCTGGAATCCTTCTTAAAGGATTGGCCCATAATCGCAGTAGACCGGGAAAAGTGGAAGGAATTAAGGGAGGCCTTTACCTAGCAGTGGGACATCACAGGCACAGGACAGCTATAATAAATACAGCCGACTTTCCTATGTATCCTGGGGTTATTGTCACCCGCGATCAGTCGCACCCCACCTTAAAAGCCTCGTGACTGAAATGCAATTAGTAGCCTCATACACTTTGTCACGTCTACACTAATAAGTCTATTCTCGTACTTAGTTAATGTACAGGTGTTCAGAAGCCTTCTGTAATACTTTAACTTGGAATGTGCTGTTTTGCCAAGGAATTCCGAATACTTTCAAGCTGTTTTTAATTTACTTCGGTCTCCTGTAAAACGACTTCTTAAAGTTGTCGAGAGTCGACTTTCTTTGAAATCATATTTCGTGTTGTTTTAAGGTCGGTTCAAAACTTTCAATAATAAATGTAAGCGGAAATATAAAAAAAATCATGACTCTTGATAAAATCTTGACGACCGATGACGTAAATGTTAAACTGAATTTTCGTCAATAAGAATTTCATACCTTAAACAATCTTTATTGAATTAATTAATTCAGTGCTCAAAATAATTAGTTTAAATTCTTAAGTGCAAATTATCTTTGAACGATCTTCATACGCTTGGCCTAATTATCGACATATTATTCGCTCATCAAGATGTTATAAGTTTAAAGGCTTCACTTGAAAGATTTGACCTTTATTCACATATAAAAGCAACTGTTGCCATTAAAAGCTGTTCTAATTGAATTATTTATTATTGATATGAACTAGGTGACCCGACAGACGTTGTCCTGTCTAAATTTCACTAATTCATAAAACAATCTTAAAAAAAACTCAGTTTTCCGAATTTTCAGACTATCTCAATATCTTTAAATTTCTTCTTTCCGCAAAAACCTGAGGGGCAATTTTCTTAATTTTAAAGACGTATACAGTTTGATCTCAGTCTCAATCTGTCAAAAATACCACTAATTTCCCTACATATTTTTACATTGATTGTCGCTGAGACAAGATTGCGATTAGATTTTGAACGTTTTTAATTACGGAAATTGGCTTCTGATTCGAACCATTACGCACATTTTAAGACAAACAAATGCCTAATCGGCCCAGCAGTTCTGAAGTGATGCGCTTACCAACATTCAACATTTTATTTCACAGATTTAGACGCTAGCAGTATTTCTAGAGGAAAAGACATCAACGCGCTTGAATAGTTTCGATGCGAATATTATGATGATTCTTAACGAATCGAGCTCTAAACGATACTTTTGACGATAAATATAAAGAGAAAGCATATTTCACTTCAGAAACTGTGGGAAATTGTTTAAAATTTAATTTGTTTTATTGCCATGTGTAATATTATGTGCAGTATATCAACAATGTTCAAGGTTTCTTTTCTTGTTTTATAGCTAATAAAACAACAAAACTTTCCACATCTAAAAATATCATTTTTTCTCTGTCCCGTAAGTTTTCAAGAAGGTCTTTCTGGACATTTCTCTAATTCTGTGCGATAATAAAGCATTTTATTGATTAACTCATTAACTAGCATTCTAATATAACTGAGAACTTAAAGTATCAAGTCTATTATTTTGTATGTCTATTTCAATTTGAATATGAGCAATAATTATTTGTTTTACCACTGTTGTTCTTGAGTGAGCCATAAAATCCAGAATATCTAACTGTAAACATTTCTAAGGTCTTGACTATTATATTGCAGGAAAAGACATAAAACTTTATACTAGCGTAGCAGAGTTACAAGTAATAATAATAAATTATAGGTTAGCGTACCTGAAAGAACGTACAATCGTGTTCATCCTCAGATCTATTAGTTGTATTGTGTCGTCGCGGACGCACGACAGCAGGTAATTGTTGTCTGAAAAGATGGTACACGTACAAATAAAATTAGCAATAAACATCACACATAGCATCTAGCAACAGTATCTCAACACAACATGACTTAACAGTTACAAATAAAAAAGAAGTCAACTGCATGTCTGACCACACACAGCAAAGAGTTCCGTAGTTAGGATGAATATTTACGCAAGCACAACATTGATTTTATCGACCGCAATGATAAGTTTTTCTTTCTTAGTATTTCTCGAAAAAATATTGAAAAACAAAGTTATTACTTCGGTTGTAACCGAAAATATCCCTAATCTCAAAGACTTAACACCTCTTGACTTAAATAACTGCAGCCGCTGACGAATGTCGACGGTATCCGTTGCTGCAGTTGCCTCTACCGTTGACGCATGTCGCTCGTGTGTGTGCACACTTAGAAACATCTATATCTTTTTAATTATGGGACCCAACGATACCCCACATTTTTATTACATTGAAATTTTTTTCCATTCTTTCGTCACATTTATGTGCCGCCAGTCACCCTTAACTATTATTCGTTTTTATCATTTGGCTACAGAACCCTAAAAAAAACACATTCGTATCTATAAATAGTGAAATTGTGAGCATCATAACGGACGCTTGCCCATAAGAAGAATTACTTAATAACAAGGAGACATATTACAGCATTTACAGCTTGTGCCTAATTTAGACGATTTGTAATCTCGACCCCGCTAGGTTCTTTATAGCCTTTTCGATAATCGTTGCGAAGGTAATGTTTAACCTTAAGCCTTTCAATTGGCGCTTAATAGTTTTAATGTAAGGTAAAGAGCTTCATGAAACGGGCACAGCGCTTTATTAAATTAGATGATTTAAGTGTGCGATACCATCGTGGTTTCATTAGCTTTCAGTCGGTATGGAGAGCGATCAAATGTCTTGAGGTCAACAATAAGTTCTCGTGCGGTTTGCGCGCCATTAGCTATTACTAGTTCAAACGTGAGATTGGCGTCTATGTGTTAACATCAACTTAGTACTAAGCATTGCTCGTATCGTGCTAACGCCATTTGTAAGATAATCTGCAATTTACATATTACATACATAATACACGACATTTTCTTTCATTCATTAGCTGGACCTTACAAAGTGCTACTCACTGATGATACTTTCACATCTCTTTTACGTCTAAAAATAAAATTCAGATTCGTAGGAAAGCTGTCTTTTCTTTTCTAAATAAACTACTAAATCCAAGAGAGTTAAGTGTGAACAAAATACTAAACTTGAATGAAACTATCACAAAGTATTCATCTCTCGTACATTATGTTCAAACAAGTCGCATATATCTCTCACAACCATCTTCCCGAACATCAACAAAGATCTTTTATCAAATTGTTTCTCTTCTCAATTGAAGTGCTCGTTTTAACAACTCTATTCCACTTTCTTGCACTGTAACTATTGCTAACAATAAAATAATAAATGAAACTGAAATCTAATAAACTAGAGCGCTTAAAAAGCTTTCGAACATGTCGAACATGTCATATTTGTGATTCCGCTCAGTATCAGCGCATGATAGATCGTCGATAGCGCGATGGATCTGGATCGAACGTGATGGCTAACTGTGAACTGTCTCCCTATTCATTTGTCCGATGAAATCGACGTGATTTAATCAGTTTCCGAGGCAGTGACGTCCCGACACCGCGATTGATTGAAGGTATCAATCTGAGCGTTTCGTGCGATGCACAGACCGTTACTGACAAAAAAGGGATCGATCGAGAAACGCGTAACGGAAATGGGCATTGCGCACCCGTCACGTTGTAGTGCTGACACGAATACCGATACTAATATGCGATGCATTCAATTACGGAAAATGTACAAGTACTCTATCGAATAAACAGCTACTTAACTTTTGATGTTATGTGCATGTCTTTCAGTGTAACAGTAGTTGTGATGTTAATCTTAACTACTGTTGCTTTAACTAGTCAACTGCTGAGTACATTTCTTGCATTTGAACATTAAGTATGGATGCGTAAGATTAATGCTGTCATTTAAATTGTTGCTTGTCCATAAAATGATGCTTTAACTATTACTGAACGAGACATCATGCCGGTTAACTTGCCATGCATTTATAAGTTAGAAATTGACAGGTGGGTTGATGTAATAAACATACATACCTCTACTAAGATCAAGCGACGTGACCTTCCCTTGCAGCATGATATCGTTGGCAGACATCTCCGTGCGGATGTCCCAAAACCTGATCCTCTTGTCGTAGTGTCCCGAGATGATGGTGGAGCCCGCCCCGTCTGACGTCACCAGGTCGTTACACGATGACCCCGCGAACTTCGTCTCTGTACCTGTTGAAGCGTGCATTATAAAATCTGTGTCACACAACGGTTGATAATAACAATAAAATTTCCTGAAGGCTTATTAATGTGTGCGGTAAATTGCTTGTGTGTTATTGCATTCATTAGTTAAGATTCCTGGCTGTGTGGCCGACATGCGAATGTTAAACTTTACGACTGATACGAGTGTTTTAAGTGGCCATTGCTCCGTGAGATAATAACGTCATAATTATTACCAGTTTACTGCGGTCAATATATTATTATGTCATACGTAGCGATATTGTAGACGACCATTTTCAAGATAGATCGCTTTATTCAGCGACCGTGCTAGCTAGATATTCTGAAAGTTTAAGTAGAGGCTGTATTTTCGAAAGCTATAAAGAATTGTCATTTAATGACAATGCTAATTTTAGCAATTAAAAACATTGCTACGAGAACCAACTTCGTAGCAATATTTCGTAGCAAGTCTACGGCGCACTGGTTTTTTTCGTAGTCGGCGAAAAGATTCTTTATGCATCGTAGCATTCAATTAGTGGTTGCAAAATCTATAATTAGCTTAATAGGTGTCCAGAACTAGTGAAACGAGAAAATGAACTCTTATTGAACAGGGCAAAGTTATATTTATCCTTACTAAAAAAAGTTTGACGGTAACTTATTTGGATATATCGATGGCGCAGAAAAAGTACTTGTACTCGTAGTGTTCACTTGATTGCGGCTAACCGCACCGAGCAAGTCTCTCCAGGTTCACGGATCGATGCACAACAATGCCTATGATATGCATTATGTAGGTACAATGTCTGGTATGAGCTCGAATGTGAATAGATCACTTAGTCATATTACGTGAATATACTATGTTGTGCATATGACAATCAGGGCTATTGAAATAAAAAAAAAATATTGGGCTCAAAAATTCGACAGTCCGCGGCTGCAAAACCTTTTGATATTTCAAAGCCTATGTCAAAGTTAGTAACCGGGATACTAATATAATTATAGTCAAGATGATGTTGGATGGCTTTATTATATCTAAGCTAATGGTTTACTGTCGTTTAATTGACGTTTCTCTGTTTAAGCGTTTATCCTGAAGTGCAAAGAGATGGTTTAGTACAATAGAGAGAAAGTCCATAGTTTTGAAGCTAAATGTTAGAGATTATTTGATTATATAGAGTTAGTACGAAATTACAAAACGAGAGGTGTGATATAAACAGTTGATAGTCTCTTCATGTACCAAGCTTGATTTCTACCATAAATCCAGATACGAAATATAATTCAAACTGATTGAAAAGTCTTACTGAATTTGAAGTAGATAGTAGTTCTTTATATGTTTTATGGCCACAAGTGTAGTAAAAGTCCACATTTCAACGAAATATACTATCAAGTCGTTTTCTTAATCGGATTGGATTTCAAATGAAATTGTCTATTCTATAAATAGGATATCTGAATCACTTTTACGCGTAATTTTATATAAAAAAAAAAAAGCTAAATGAGGTCGGTGATTCCTATCTGACTAATCTGAGAAGAAAGGCCTAAACAAACTCAGAGGTCACCACAGTCTCTTTTAAAGTCCAGACATAATCTTGGTCAGGTAATGTAGATTAAGTAGATCAAGTAGGTAATATCATCATCAGTAAATGTCATTCAGCTAATAAAGAGGTGAATTAATATTATAATGAGTACATATCGGAAGTCAATGCAGTCCTTTTCCTCCATTCACATCGACTAGCTAATATGCACTTAAAGATGAGTATAGGCTTTAACCTGCCTTAACTTGCAGACATCTGTCCATAATATCCGGGTATTTATATAATAAAGCGGTAAAGGTATATAATTTAATAGCACATCGTTAATAGGTACTCGTTGGGGCAGTTAGCACATGTTTCACGATAGGTTGATTTAAAATATTAAATAATCTGTCAATTCTTATCGATGTCCGATGTTTATCTATGACGATACAAGTCCCAATATTAAGGTGATTGAAAAAATAAATTTATTAATGCATTAAATTGGACCGTGTGTCGGCGCCACGGGACGTCGTAGTCATTCACACTCGATCGAGAATCAACTCATAAGCAGCTGATTGGTTATGAAATATGAGTAACAAAATGGTGGCTACTTACTTGCGTTACTATTGTTTTATCATGACGTTTTATCAAACAATCGGCCAATCACAGTCCACAGCTAGGCAGATTTTTAAATAAAGAGGATCGATTTGAAAGTGTGTGGCTTGAATAGGTACAGACCCCAGCACATCAAGCTACTACAATCTGTCAAATTTCTTTAATAGATTATCAACTTTATCGCTAAAGCATTGTGGTCCAAAATTGATTGGGAAAATTTGACAGTTTCGGGTAGCTTGACCTGCTGGCGTCTGTACTACTTGAATAGGAACTGTCAGTGACAAAAGCCGATTAACAATTATACATCGTCTAAATTAGCACAAAATTATGCGATACTTTGCATTTAAAGATTTCATATGATAAGAGTTAATATTCTTTTAATTTTACTTTTGCTCTAGTTGAAATATTTTGAGAAATCATTAAGATTTAAAAAACTGAAGTGTTCTGTCACTTACTATACCTCTGGCACAATCTGGCATATAAAAGTAGCGTTGGAATAATAACTTGATAGGACAGACAGGTATTAAAAATTCATTAACCGAACATATTATAAATTGCAACGTTTCTGTCTATCTGTCCGTTACTGCCCGTATAACTAGAGAACCACTTATCTGATTTACGTGTTTTCTTTTTAAATTCATAGCTAGGTTCCGTGGATCGGTTGAAGTATTTAGCTGCGGACACGGCTGATTTATTAAATATCTAAAACCCCAGAACATCACATTAGGAAATTCTACGGTACTAAAAAAACTATTACTGTTAACAGCTTGTTACTTCCAGGATATCATTTCGTTTTACAATATTGGTCGTAGCATTTAATTTAAGTAAGACAGTCGTAAAACGAGTGATGACTGCTTTTGCTGCAGCCAGTAGTAATTGTAAATCAGGTGTGCTCTAATTAGTTAGCTAGACATAACAGCTATGGGAAAAAGGATGCACTAAAACGGATAATTATCTTACACGTCCCGATTAGATTTCAATCAGTTCTCAGAACTGCTGGCTGCAACGGCTGTTAATATTACAATCTAAGTTATAAATGGTGTTATCTATCAAGATCCAATAATTGTAATATGTTTATGAGGACGAGTTTCCCGACATTTATAGCCTGAGAACACCCGCACTTGCGCATCGTATCGTGTGTAGGCAATAAGTCATCGAGACTAACTTATAAGTTATGGCCTAACCATCGCAGGAAGCGAGCCTAGCATAAATCAGAGAAAAAACTTCAACTCATGTTGTATTTGGAAACAAACTATTATTTCCAGAATGGCTAAACGTTTAAATGTTCAGACCCTCTTGAAGTTAGCAGAGACTAATCACAAATGTTAAGTGAAACAGCTCTAAACACCACTTAGTGTTGGTTCGCAAGCTCAGGGGAAAACAAATGGTTGCCAGATAAATTACACGAACGTATCAAATAAATGCATTGCCGCTCTTTAGATAAAATGCAAATTTTTAAGCAGACGGTGAAATAGGAAGAGTTTCTCAGTTGGAATTCTAGATAATCCTCAGTACTTTCGCAGCTTAGATTAAATGTTCCACTATGAATATAATCTTGAATCCCTAACGGCAGTTAAGAAGGGACAATCGAGCACTAACAGCTACAATTTCTGTCGTACTTATATTTGCCTGGATTTTGGTGACCAACAATTATATCTACGTTCTAATTCACCACGTTATATTAATTTTATTAAGCCACATAACTCTTTTATAAAAGAGTGATTGAGTTTGACTATACTGTGCAAAATCATGCGTCGTATGGGTCGTAGAGCGCGCAAGCTACGTGAACAGTTTAAACGCGCAATCGCTTGAACATATCGCCCCATCGCGCGTGCCTCACACTGGTCTTTAATTCCAGCTGCATTAGTCTTTCCTTTATCTTTTAATTTTCACACGACGTTTCAAACTGCAGTTGTTATCCGGTTTGCACTTGCAGTCAGGTAGCATTAATCTGCAGCAGCCCAACATTTTATGGTTGCTCGTATATTATTTTATTTTGCTTCTGTTATTTCTATTAGTATTCATATGCAAACTTTAGTCTGCACTCTGTAGCCCAACAACGCGTAAAAAAATAACACCCGTACATAATGATTTACAATTTCAACACAGAGTTTAGGAAAACAGAAATATATGAATCTTGAATTTTCCCGAGATTAGTAGCAACCCTATTTGCAAAGCACACCTTGCTTTTCAACGGCTATTTCCTACTAGGTATTTTTCATTTCTGCAATTTGCTCTTCTAAGTTAATTGCGTACATTCAGTTAATCGACTTTAGTTTTACAACTGATAGCTGCTGCAATCATTTAAAAAAATGTTCCCACCTCGAATACCATAACTTTAATTTAATATTTATGTTAGGTTGTATACTATCGTTATGCTGTGGGTCTAAATCTAAGCTGTTAGTACTTGTCCGAGTTATAAAAGACGACTGCGAGAAGGGTTTCCATACAATAGAATATTATGAATTATTGTGCAATATTTCTCTCTGCAGTAACATAGAATACTATTTTGTTATTAAAATCGTTCCCAATAAACAAGACGGTCCTATAAAGCAAATGAGTTGGTACATACTTACACATTTTACTTCTAAGGTCCCATATTTTGAGCGTCCGGTCGTGGCTTCCCGTGATCACTTTAGTCGGCTCCCCGAGGAATTTAGCTGCCATTACTTTGCCGCTGTGACCCGTCAATGTGTGCTGTAACAAATAACAACACATGAACATACATGTACACATTCATAAAGAGGTTTACATATATATTTATGTTTAAAATTAACATATACTCAGGTTAGAATCACAAAAATATAATCATTACGATTTCAAGCGTAAATATGCATAATGAAATTCAAATTAGCCTTTATTAATAAGCTGTATAAGTGGGATAATATAAAAATATTGTGTAAGGAATTTATTAAAAATATTGGTAAGAAATCATTGAGCTTGGAGGCGAGTGGTGTAATAAAATGCAAATGGTGCTACTGTCAGCTCCCGGCGGAGTTGGACAGGGGTTTACACGTGGCCGTGGCTCCCGGGCCGCGGCGCGGCCGCAACACGAACAACGATTATTGTCTTCTGTTTATAGCATCGTGATCTCTTCACACAGTTTCACTTAGCACTGCACCAAATCGATGTCTCACGAAGGAAATCGTTGAGGCCTATTTGCATCTAAAGTGCCTATTAATTGCTTGAATGTCACAGTTTGTAAACGAGTTGCTGAGTTTACGATAATGTTGAATAGTGTTATGCGTTTTGAATACAGTGTGTTTACAAATTTATTTCAGGATTTTAGAAAAAGTGGTACACTTTGACTAACTTCTACGCTACATAATTATGAATGATACATGAGCATGTTCACTAGAATCAGCTTTCATACGATTATAATGAAGTCAAAATGATCCGAATAACGAAAAAGATTAGGCCATTAGTCATCTACTACAGCTTACAAGCTCAATTTCACATTACACAACAAACGTTATGCAATAGTTAAGCATAATAATTGTGTGCATAATAATATCCGACCTTGTTTACAACAACAATACGCTGCGCACATAAAGTAGGTGCTCGAGCTGTAAGTCCGCAGCTGGTTCATTAGAGAGTAATGCATTACCTACAATTAACAAACAATCTCACTGGAATCATGACGTTATGGCAGATTTATAACACAAGTTCATTCTAAACATGACAGGCTTGTAGTTAAACAATCTGGACACGCTCAAAATGTCTCCATAACTTTGTGGTAATGCCGGGTAGACGGCTGACCCGCTCTCGCCGTTCTTAATTACAGACAAAACGCTCCGTTATCGGACGGCACAGTCGACAAGTTTCATTCCATTTATGTACTGTAAACAGTAACATAAACAAAGGCTAGAGACGCATAGTGCGGCTAACAACGCTCTGCACTCGTCCGCCACACGCTCATGTAAATTACACACACGACGCGGACGGTAAGCCACACGTTTTTCCGCCCGCCTAAGAACCGCGTAAGCTAAGTAACTGAAATAGTTTCGCCACAATATTCAAGAATACTTCGCACTTTTTATCAAAATAGCGATAACAAGTTAAGTCATTAGCGTTCTTACTGTTATTACCCCGACACTCATTTGAGGAGAAAATGCAGCACGTTCTGCAAATTTAGATATCATTATAAAATATTTAAAACGGTATGATACTTTTGAAAAAAAGATAATGTTAGTAATAAAAGACGTAACTGATGTTACGAGGAGTAATTGACCCCGGTGTGCCTCGATAAATAGGAATTTAAAAGCCATCATACAGATAGGTACTATTATCACGTGTGGTTATCATCATGTGCATCTTTTATATCGGCGGCGCCGGTCCACGGTCGCATTCTTTTAATAGAAATAGAGTACCCCGATTAAATACTTTCCTATTTTATTTACTATTTTCTTTTCAGGTAAGATAAGGATTGTAGCTCATTTACATATACTATATATTATAGTCCTTCAGACCGTATTTCGGCAATGGCGACCAGTCTCAACCGAGACTAGCCTTCGGCGCGGGAGATATTATGGAGCACGAGTGTGTGCGCAGACACAGGTGCCTCTTCTGTCAATCTTATAGTCCGATGAGACGGCACGCAATCCGACACGACCGGAGAAAGATGAGGACCAACGGCCCATTACTAAATCATTTATCCACAATACCATTTTGTTTAATCTTACTTGCGGAAAACAACCCTGTCGAGTTGACAACCCTAGTTTCTTCCAAGGTAGATGCACTACTCCTTTCTCTTTCCTTCAATCCGAGACATTCATTTCTAAGCCAAATTCGATCCAGTAAGCACGTTTGGCGAGGAGGAATTAATTAAATTTAATTCTTAAGGCACCATTAGCCGGCGGGTAGTGTTCCCGGAGAGCGCGCAAGCCTTCAACGGGACCTTATCATCGCTTTTAAAATTTATAGTATAACGGCTAATTAAGAGTACACTCATTTGGTTCGTTCTTCGCGTCACGAGTGCGGGGAGCTTATATGCTGTTTCGGGTTATTGCCACGCGATAGTCAGGGCACACTAATTGAGGGGGTTAAGAGATATCATCCGGACAAGGCCCGCCGACTCTTAACGAGCCAATATAACCTGATGTAGTACATTCAGAGCCATCAGACCTCCCAATGTTCACAATTTGATATTCGATATTACCCAATATAAAATTTACATCCAATATAAAATTTTAATGGACCCACTGACGAAAGAAAAGTAATTTCCGACCGGAGTTGTTTGGTAATTAGCTTTTGCCAATAAACATCGGAGTGCGATTATAAAGACAATCGGATCGGTCTTATTACGTTACATTATTTCGTCGGGAATAAATGACAAAGAATAATACTATGATTTATTACGGCATAAACTTATAGGCATATCTGGTATACATTATACTTATCTCAATAATGGAGTACAATATCTATGTGGCCGTTAGAACATAAGTAAATATTGTACGCGCAGCCGGCGAAATAACTTACTCCTTATAAATCAGTTGATTTGAATTGCGCTCTCATTAGTGATTCCAGCTGCGGTGCGTTGCACAGAAATACACAACTTATTACTTTGGCTACACGGCTAAATCCATTTATAAAGTCTCCACATTTAGCTTCTGAATACGCGACTTATCTCTTGTTGATACCCAAACGAGTTCACCAAATAAGAGATAACAGAGAAAAAATCTGCAGCGTCGGTTTCATTCATGTGGACATTTGAATTCACACAATGCAGCCAGAGTAGCTTATAAAGAGACTTATTTTATGATATCAAAATGTTTATCAGTATCATGTACCATCACGGAAACGTTATGTATGTTGCAAAAGTAATCTCAGTTAATTTATTGTGAGGAGCATCGTGGCGCCGGTTTACAGCGTCCGTTTCGAGATAATCTTTTTTATCTCATCATATTAGCATCTTTTGAGAAACTGGCAAAAAAATGCGAGCAGAATAATACGCGAAGGACCATTTGTTGTGAGATAGTGGGGGTATAGGTAGGTAGTGTATGTGACGCCTCGTTTCTAGTTCCCTGTACTTCCTCGTGTGCGGGTATCGCAGAACATAAACCACGACAGGTGGTTGTTAAATCACAGCAGTGTGCGCGATATGAAGAGCGACAACAGATGCAATCAAGTAGTAGTCGCCGAGGGGGCGCTGCCATTAGTTATTTACAGAGCTGAGTAACTAGGTGTGCGAGTTATATCTGCTTCCCCTGCCAGTGATAAGGATACTATGAGTGGTCATTTATGATGTCAGGTTTCGGATATTCTGCAATTTAAACTAGATTAAAGCTGTGAAAAATGATATCAAGGAAGACTTATTTCAAGAAGTCTCATAGAAATATGAGTCTCAAGTATGAACATATAAAGCGTACGTCCGTATACTTAGTAGGAAATGTTATTATAAATTGAGGCTCTTATTTTGCTGAATCAGCAGATTAATATCCGACGTTGATTTCATACCATAGAAACTTAAAAGTAATTATGTAGTAAGCAATGAAACGAAAATATAAAATGTTTGAAATTTATTTTACGGTAATTTCGTATTTGAGTAAGACAAGTCTGATTGTTATCCTCGGTGTAATTACGTGGATATCTGTTAATTTGCATACAGCAGATGGAAGAATAGTCTTTAATGAAATAACAGAACTGCTGCGGTCAACGAGCTCCTGAGAACTGTTTTGTTTGGGTCATGAGCATATTAATTCAACTTGGGAATGATTCTTCATGTTCGTACTTTGTTTTATTTACATTTAATTTTAATCATCACAATAGAGAAATATTTCATTCTGTTTGCTAAATTTAGTCTCGTAGTTATTACTACAGCTAAGACAATTACATTATTATAGATTGGCAAGCGTAATTGGGAGCAGTGGTGACCCAGTGGTATCGGCCCCGACTGACCAGTTGTAGGCCGTGAGTTCGAACCCAGGCAAACACTTTATTATTATTATTATTATTTATTTAATTCAGACACAGTGATCCATATTCATGTTAATATACTTAAAAATTATGTTAGTAACCAAAGATTAAAATACACACCACAATAATACTATTATAACTAAAACTAAAATTAAATAACCGGAATACATAAAAATCAAACTCAACCAACAACCAACCAACCAACCAAAAACAACCAAATAACCAATAACCAATCAACCAACCAACCAACCAACCAACCAACCAACCAACAACCAACCAACCATTTTTTTTTCCCAGGGTGGAAAATCCTCATGGATGTCCGCCGCCCTGGGGCTGGCGACGGGGTCTGTCAGACTCTTACTGACTAAAAACCACCCCAGTGTTCCATCTCACACCTACGCCGGGGGTCGCGAGAACGTAACCAACCAACCAACTTAACTCAACCAACCAACCAACCAACTTGACTCAATCAACTTTACTTTGTGTATTTAATTTCATCACCACTGCTCTCAATACGGTGAAGGAAAACATCGTGAGGAAACCGGCATGTCCTAGAATGAAAATTTCGAAGTAATGTGACATCCACCAACCCGCACCGGGTCCGCGTGGTGGATTATGGCCTACTCCTTTTGATAGAGAGGAGGCCTGTGTCCCAGCAGTGGGAAGATTAGGTATAGACTGAGCGCAATATAATTGTAGGTACATTACCAAAGAAATAGTCTCGTACAAGAAAACAAATAGACCGCACTTATGTATTTAGTTAGTTCTTTTGTAGATCTGTTAATGAAAAAATTCCAAGCTAAGTACGGAATAGTGCAATTAACTCCAGTTTATAAAATGTTGTTTAAAAATAAACACAAGTAAACATTCATAGAAAACTATTCCTAATTTTGTTTTGCCTTTATATTTACTTTAAGATCTTTCTAGAAAATACTGAATTAGCATTTCCTAAGGTGTGCGTGCGAGCAAAGCTAGCAGCTTTACATGTCATGTCCGTACATAATTTATAGGTAATTCAAGAAAGTATTTTAATTAATGATATTAAAGGCATACAATACAATAAAGGCTACCGGGAACGCCGATTATGAATACACAAATCTATTTGAAAAAACAAACACTGGGGTGAGTGCGGATAGTCAATTATTATTTAATGTAAAAACTATTAGACAATATCCATAAATGGATAGTGCACTGAATTGTTTTGCTATTTCTACAGGTGCAGTCATCTGCATTTATATTAAAATTTGATTACAGCACAATCAAGGCGTGGTTGAATTCCTTCAAACCGATTGCATATTAAAAGAAACGCTGTCTTAACGCGCACGAACAATTAAAGTTCAGCTATGTAATTATAACAATTTAAAAGAATGATATATTTTTTATTAAACGATAGCAAAGCACACGTATTCCAATGAACGCTACATGTGCAATAATTTATAACTATCTTGGATTGTCCTCGTGACAATTTGAACTTTAAAGATATGGAGATAGGAATCAGAATGTGTTGATTGTGACGTTTATAACGATGTACAACAAGCGTTCAGAAGTATTTCACCAATTCGACATGAGATAATTAGGACCTCGTGTGGAGGAGGTGGAGTTTACTAGCGGTTAAAAATAGATAAATAAAAAAACATTTTGTAAGTATCTACTATACAATTTCTCCGTCATGTCTCTTAGTGTTAATACAGTTTTGAAAGACTTAAAAATAAAATATTATTTAAATTGAAACGGGGTGTGTAAAGGATGATATTATAAATGTAGATATTGTAGATCTTATAAATATTGTGGAATGCAAATAAATTACGCATGTATTTAATCGAACTTTTAATAATTCCCATATTGCGCTCCTAAAAATATTATTGAATACTAATATATTGATTGCACCTCTTTTTGTGGACCTCATATAATTCCTATTTTATGGTCCAAAAAATAAAAATATTAAATAGCCTAGTAACAGCGACCCACTTGGATGTAGCTCTCGCCGGCCACGTTGGTCACAGTTCTAACCCACGGGCCACGTCGGCCACGTTAGTCGGAGTGCCCTAGCTTAATTACTGCGACCAATTCGGCTCGCGCGTGGTTGGTCACAGGTATAATCTAACCTAACCCGTTTGTTCGGGGTATCCTAGCTTAGTAACTGCGACCAACTATGAGAAAAGGTCAGAAAGTTAAAAAAGGGGCAATCATTTAAATAAAGTGAAAATCATTAATAGCGCAAAAATTTTTTTAAAGGATGGAAGGGAAGAAGGACGGAAGGAGGAAATAATATTTCCCTAGATAAATATATTCTATGGGTCTGAGTGAAAGGTAAAGAATGTTCGGCGAAATGTTAGCTAGAGTGATTCTTGATCCCATCCTCATTAACTTATTCTCACACTATTTGTTGATTGGTGCGTGATTGTCTCGCGTTAGTATCGATTGTTATCATCTATCCGAAGTAAGCTAATAAATCTAGTAGTTTTTGTAATGTTCCTTTTTGTAAGCTGACACACTCCCGTAACACGATTTATTTATCATTCTATCAAATAATACGCATTTGCGGCAATTTAAGAGTCATTAGCAACGCTTAGCAAATTAATAACAGTTTAGAGGATAATAACTGAATTCACGCTCATGGCAAGTGTATTAATCACGTAATATTTCAAACCGCCGTATAAAATAAGATAAATTACTTATTAATTGACTCAGCGAGCTAATTAATTTGTACTGTTGTTATAATTAAACAAAATTAATTTTATGTTAAGACTTCACCATATTTACCACCTGTTAATTAAGTTAAATCTTTTCGATTGAAACTTACCGTAGCCACGGTTCATGACTTTCTCGTAACTGTGTCGCTTATACAAGGAGTTTTCTTGTACTAAAAGTACAAATACGTCCATTTTAATACGGACGTTAACCGATTTTAGTTGATTGTTAAACTCTGTAATTTTAACGCTAATAACTTTATTTTAATGGGAAGGTTATTTAGTGTCTGAACTGATTTACTTGGGACTTTATACCGTTCGTTAGGCAACTACGAAGAAAACTGTTACAAATTACTTGTGCTAATTAACATGAAAACAGATAAACTTTTCATAAAAGTCATTATAATTGTTCATAAACAATATGTTGTGAAAGGCAATCAAAATTGAGTTCAATTTTGCTAATTCGCAATCTTGATTATTATTTATAGGGTCCTATTCTATGGTTTACGCATACCGTAGAAAGATATAAATTGCCCAAGATAATTAACCGTATATTTTAGCATAGAAGATGTAAATTCTGGTGATCAATATCAGTTTTAACGGCTTGTTTTATCGTTTACTAAATTAAGGAAAGCAAAATTAATGTAATGAGGGTTGTGTCAATTTATAAAGTGGTCACATAAATCAATTTACGGATGATTAAATATGTACGTAACTGTACCGTTGCCAACAACGGGGCACAGTTAATCAATTAACGAAATATGTGGTGTACCGTGCGGGGACCGTTGCCAACTGTACGTATGAGGTACACACCTATTTGTCACAACCTCACAACCGCGGCCGCCGTTCACTATCAACGCAAACCAGTTGATTTGTTAATTTATCTTGTATTCCATGTTGCGAATCGCGGTGTCCACCTGTCTGCTTATTGGGTTTCCCCTTGGTTTGTTTGCAAGATACTAGAAGACAACGTCTTTTGTTTTAGGACACTATAAATTCTGCGCGAACATCAAAGTTTATTAAGGAAAAAGTAGCATGTTCCTTTTTACGAAATGACTAGAGCGCTGGTGGAGCCGAAGAAAAAGCTAGTTAAGTGTAGGTGACTAATGATGAGCTACAACGAGGAAGTGTTTGTAACATGCACTAATGTCAATGGAAATAACATAAGAACACTCGCAGTTGTCTTTGGTCGTTAACATTTCGTACGTCTAATTGAAAATATATGTTTCTTAACTAAGTTTCATGAGTAAAACAACATTAAACATTGCTTTTTACTGAATAGTGTCAATAGTTTTGCCCGTTGGAAAATAACTGCAGGTTTATGACTGTGTGTTAATATGCTGGATACATTTAAATACCAAAGCTGAAATGCGAAATTGAAATACTGTAAATAATGTTTAGGAAATTTAATTTTGTACCAAACTAATTACAATTTGAAACTTATAATCGCTGCAGAATATTCGGAATGTTTTAATTTTAGACATAACTTGATTTTCTTGATGATTGATGCAGGATGTTATTTATTTTGTTTTTTTATTGGAGTGATGTAACCGTTGGACGATTATATTGATTGTTAGAATATTCGAGAAGCAATAGACAAGTAGGTTGGTAATATTAATTACAGCTAACACGAAACAACACAGTCCGGTAGCTGTGCAGGCGCGGCGGCGGCGCGGCGGTGGGCGGCGCGGGCGCTATGCGCTCGTAACGGCGGCAGCGCGGTGCGCTCACGACGCGACATCCACCGATTTATGTGTGGGAGCGCTAGGTCGTGACCTTACCACATGAAAATGTTAATTCGTCTTATATCGCAAGCATTACAACCGCACCACATTCAAATACAAGACCTTAATTTCGTCATTACAATAATTGCTCCATTAGAAAGCAGGAAAGGCCTAGGTTGCAGCTACGTCCAAATAATATCACAAATTAGATGCTGTTATACTAGCGTGTCTAGCCAGGTATTATTTGCATGAAGTCGACTCATGTTACAAGAATTGGGATGCAAGTTGTGTCTAATCACTTTGTCTTGCATTTCATAAGGCACCCAGATTTTCTTGATTGAAAACGGTGAATTCAATTACGGATATAGTAAATTTCATAACTATAGGTAGATAAATCGGAAATCCACAACCGAATTATTCGAACTTGTTTTCGCACGCTCGTGTAAAAATTGTTTAGAAACTATAAGAGTGTGCAGTAAAACCAAAATTGGGCGGCCAAGAAATGATGTGACCGTGTTACAGATGCTAGTAATGCCAGTATGGCGTGACCGCGTCATCTCTAATGTTGTTATAATGGCGATATCGGGCGAGATCGTGTGAGTAAGTAATTGATAGAGCAACTTGCAATTGTCTGCTATTAGCTGTGTTAATACACTTAACTTATTATGGGTCAAATGTCAGGGTGTTTTTACTACACTTCATTATAATATGTGAACTTTTTGACAATAGTGTAGGATATAACAGTAAATGTTATAATGACAACGGAACAAAATATCTTACTGGAGTTGTTATAATGCACGTTATTCATTTGAAGTTGGTTCGTATAATGTGACAGTTTTACTGCAAGTGTTTAAGGTCCATCCGGTAATGTAAATTTATTACAAAAAGACAATTATCTATGTGTATCCAAGTATTGTCTGCAGTAATTTGTGACAATTTATCGCTAATTAGTGAGAAATATGACGCGTACGATACTGTATTTTAGCTCATGCTAATAAAAGTACAGGAACAGGTTGAAGTAAAATGCTCTACTGCAGGCGAGCACAATTTGCTGAAGTATTTCTATTTTTATGTTAGATGCTAGCTAGCCACTCAACTGCCAATTTTGTTCCGCCATTATAACTGATTATATTTCACGATAACTTGTAAGTAATTGATACACATCCAACGTTAGACGTTAAATCACTAGAGCTACGAACTTAGAGGCTTCGGAGATTCCACCACATTAGAGGTGTTAAGAAAAGAACAGAAGATATAAATCTACCAGTTTTTGTTGGTCTTTATTGCACCATTTAGGACCCTCTTTTAGTAAGTTTTTTTATACGGATATAATAATATTTTCCCAACACTGTTTTGACGTTAATAAAATTATGTACTGTGATATAATTGATGCGTATCTCGAGACTGTTACGAGTGTTAGTAGTTCATTATAAATGAATTTCTTAATGTAATATGTGTAATAGCTCCAAATAGTTTGATTATACACATTAGAGACTTAACATGTAATCCACGTCGTTTGGAACAGATTGTATCGAGACTTGTAAAGTTTAACGGCTTTTACAACATTGTGTAATTGCTTCAAAGAAAAAATATTATAACCATTGGGTAAGGGCTTTATAAATCATAAGGACAGTGATGATTCACTTGAATGATGGCGCTCGGTGATATTGATGGATGATGTCCTATCTTGATTACTTACTTGCATATGTACCGCTATTTGTCACACAGTTGAGCAATTATCAAGACACTTTATAAAGTGTTGTGTTCTTGATACGATTGTATTTTGCGTTAAATATTAAAGTCGAATTGTATTTTTAGATATTTTTCTTAATGTAGAGCTTTTATAACGTCTTCAACATTCTTATTCTGAAGGACAATTCCCGTAATTAAAAACGTTCAAAATCTAGTTGCAATCTCATCTCAGCGACAATCAATGTCAAACACTTGTCAAAAATTTGGGGAATTTAGAGGTATTTTTGACAGATTGAGACTGTGAACGGTCTTAAAATTACGAGAATTGCCCCTCTGATCTATGCTTACGTGAACAGTTTTAATTTATGCTCGGTTCCTATAAACAAAAACGAATCGTTTTTCATTACTAGGTAAACTGGGCATATAAATAGATTCGTAAGGCAATTTTACCCGTGATAGATACTTCTATATGAAAGGTCTACTCTGCAAAGCTATGAGGTCTTTGCTTCATTATTGGTAACGATACAAGAGTCTTAATTATAACTAATCCGTAAATTGTATCCGTAAATACGGTCCGTAAATTGTAGGAATTGGCTAATAGTAAAGTTCAGGTTCATGTCTGGAGGCTGGATCACACTGGGTCGCTCATTGGCACAAAAGCACCCTGCATTAATGTAAAGCTCATGAGATCGCGAGAGACGGTACTTACTAGATAACACTAGCACCACTTGAGGTATCTATTGTACGAAAAAATAACAATAAACTGTAAGTGAAGAGAAGGCTTTCTCTGAAATGTTGTACAATTGCATGCGTTCCTAACACGCATTACACTAGTAAAAGCAAGTTTTATGCATTATTACAATTACTGTAATCCATGAAGATCGATGATTGAAAGTGTGCATGAAGATAAACGATAGACCACGAGTGTTTGGCAAAGTTTCGTGCATAAGTAATTTAAATCTTTTATCCATTAAATTGCAGGTTAGTTACGAGAAAGTAACAATTGGGATGAAAAAATATGAACTGCAAATTCGGCATTTCCCCTCCTGAGTGAAAGTTCGAACACTTAGTTTTTTATAAGTACATATTTATCTAATGGTGAAGAACCGGAAATTACACATCATTATTTTTCCTTTACCGCAGGACCATTAAATGCATTATACCGGGAGAATACACTACGTATCAGTTGGAGAGCTATCAATGTCAGAACAGTACACGTATTGTTATTTCAGAGTAAATATCGTTAAGTCAGGAATGGCTTTCGAGCGTGAGCTGGGGCGCGTGAATGTTACGTTTAGAGGTGGGCGCTAAGTGTTCCGCTATTGGTTTGGGTTACACTGTAGGTAAAGTGTAACGAACAAAGGATCATTCGCATTTTGTGCGCCGTGTGAGACAATGCGCAGTCCAGGCACCCAGCTAGCGTAACGCGGGGTGAATGAATCCTAAATCAGTTCACGCTCATGCCGATGCTCAGTACTCGCACTTCTAAACTTTAATAACTTTTGCTCGCATCAAGTCTCTTAGTTACAGTAGACGCACATCATTAAAATACGACAAGGAAAAATATGAACGAAATACACAAACGGCCGTACGCTGCTCGAAGGGAACAGCCGAAGCGAATTTCGATACCACAACTATCATCATATGCATGCCGTGTCTAATGTGCCTGGCGTTGCTGGCATCTTATAACTCCTTTATACAGACGGTCTTTGACTTCTTGTACCCGGAATAACAGAACACTGATTGAGTATTTCCTGTCGTTTTGAGTATAATTACTTATCCACTCAAATACAAAATGATACATACCAATTTGTAAAGTAACCATTTTATTACGGTTCTTAATTACTCTTTCCAGAATTGCTGGCCTGATGAGAACTTGGCTTTGATAAAATCTAATAGTTGTAGGTTAGTATGACAACATTTGAATTCAACATTGTATGCAACCTTATAAGGTTTGTGTGTGGAGTTCGAAAGAAGCGGTTGATGAACGGCCCCGAGTCATGTGGGATAGTTGATCTGAGGAGAGATCTCGAGCATTACAGCGTTATCTCGCAGCCCGTTACTGGATCAAAATGCAAATTAACTCACAACCCCGCACCTGACTTTCATACTGTTTTGGAGTCCAAGTTATAATTAAGCGTAGCAGTTTTTTGTACAACTACTTATTTATTTATTTAAGCCTTTTATTTCCCAAATCTTTTCAAATTAATTACAATATTATCATAAAATAATCAAATCTCATTCCTAATTAAAATCTGAATAATAATTGAATCATGCATTTTAACAAACACTCGTAAATAAATAATAATTGATTTTATAAATATTATATTATTATAAGTCAAAAAACAATTAAAAAATACAAATAAACTAGACATTATCAAATACAAAAACATAAGCACAAGAACAACACGTCAGCCTAGTCAAATAACCCGCCCCTAACTGTACCCGGCGCAAAAGTGCCCAAAACGCTTGCTGCATTGCCACGTTGGATGGCAATGGCTAACCTTTGCACTAAGAACGAGCCGGAGCGGGAGTCACCCGTTTTGTCATGAAGCTTGTGCCCTATTTCATTAATGAGGTTCCTGGCCTCAGCGCTCCAAGCACCCATGGTCTCCACGGCAATGGGCACAAAATGAGAGCGGTTCACCAACGGTGCGTACTTCACCCTCTTCCTCTCAGCGGCGTCTTCCGCTGCTGCTGACGGTGAGTAGACGGTGCGACCAAGGTGGCTGGCAGCAACAGTGCTGACGCAAGTTGCGTCCCAAATTAGGCACTTGCCGTCCCTCCAAGGCACCAAGGTCAGCCCATCCGGCCTGTTGCCGTCAGTCTTGCACAGACCCGGAGGCTCCAACAGGCAGGGGACATCAGCCGACATAAAGGCCCTCCGAACAATATCATTGAGCGCATGGTGACGCGGGAACTTCCCCGAGCAACGACGACAACTCAAAGCGTGATGGCCATCGGCCTCCACCATGGACCATTTATACATTGAATAATATAACATAAATAATTCTTGTTCAATTAGTATGGGGTGCCCATTTAAGGGCGAAGGCCTCCTCCATCTTTCGCCTTTCCTCTCTGCCTTGAGCCATTCTAGTCCAGGTGGGGCCGGTCGCGGCCATAATATCATCGCTCCACCGGCGCCTGGGTCTGCCTCGGGTGCGTGGTGCATCGCGAGGGTACCATGGAGGATCCTCTTACTCCATTGTCCATCTGTAGCTGTGGCTACGTGTCCTGCCCATCGCCATTTCAACTTGCAAGCTAATTCCACAGCATCTATTATTTCAGTGCATAGTCGAATGTCTTTGTTTTTAGGTGTTCCTTTGTCAGTGTACAACTTTGACAACCATAGCTTTCTTTTTCAAATGAATCGGGATGCGTGATTTAAATACTTCTTTCAACGACCAATATCTTCTCCATGCACTCTTTATTCTGCGATCTACTTCTTTTTCTGTCGGTTTGCTAAATGTAATGCTTTGCCTAAGGTAGACACAGTTATCTACGTACCCGATTGGCGTGCTCTGTATCACCGTTGGTACTCTTATGCTGTTGGTTAAAAGGCATGTCTTTTCCGCGTTCATGTGGAGACCATATTTTCGACTTTCCTTATCTAGAGACTTCAGCATGCTCTCAAGATCTGCATGTGTTTCGCTTATCACAACAACGTCATCTGCGGAGCGGAGATGATTGAGAAACTCGCCGTTTATTTTGATACCGACATCGCGACATTTTAGCTGTCAGAAGATATGCTCCAAAACTGCGTTGAATAGATTTGGTGAGATGGGATCACCCTGCCTGACTCCTTTTTGGATGTTAAATGGCTCTCCTTTTTTCTCCAGTTTAATTATTGCGCTGCTGTTCTTGTAAATTTCTTTCAAAATGTTTATGTATTTTGTGTGGACTCCTTGTTCACGAAGAGAGCACCATAGAGATTCGTGGGAGATAGAGTCAAATACTTTGGAGTAGTCTACAAAAGCTATGTAGAGCTCTTTATTGTGTTCATTGTACTTCTCGATTTATCTGTGTTAGCGTGAAAATGTGGTCGTTTGTAGAGAAGCCCGATCTAAATCGAGCTTTTTCTCTAGGTTGGTTTTCGTCTAAGGTCTTTGAGATCCTTTTTAGTATTAGGCTGGTAAATAATTTATAAAGTGTCTGTAGCATATTCAGTGGTCTTTAGTTGTCCATATTGCCTGGATCCCTTTTTTATATGTAGAGTAAGGTTATAATCGCAGTATTCCAGTCCGGTGGTATCGACTCTTGTTTCAAGATTTCGTTGAATATTGTGGTTAAAATAGGTGTTATTGGCTATCTCATGGCTTTTAATATGTCATTTGTTGTGATCTTCTCCAGGGCGTTTCTTAGTTTTCAGTTGATGAATGGATTGGCTAATTTCGTACACCAGAAATTCCGGTACACAGTCTGAATCGAGTGACTCCAAAACTCGGACTGAGTCTTCGTTCGAGGCTCATATAATCTAGTATAAAATTCTGTCGCAACGTTTAATATATGGTTTCTGTCCGTTACTTGGTGACCTTGTTTTGTAAGTTGTGTAATTCATTTTTTGCTGGAATCTAGTCTTTCGTAAGCTCTTCTGACTGATGCAAATTTCTCTAATCCATATTCAATAATATTGTATCTATGTTCTTTTGACTTCCTTTGTATTTGCTTTCTAATTAATTTGTATAATGCCGATAAGTGTTTCTTTTCTATGCTAGTTTTGTTTTTCTTTTCATTTAACAGAGTCCTGTCCTTTATTAGTCTTGCTAGGTTTTCTTGAATAACAGGTTCAATGCACCTTTTGTGTTTTTTTTAGTTTGTTTTTTACTGTTTCTAATTTTTGTGACTAAGGTAGAGTAGGTGTGTTGTATGTTTATAAATACCATGGTATTTATAAACATACAACACACCTACTCTCTCTTTCTGATTTCTTGTGAAAATTCTTCTTTTAAATACTCTTGCTGAGGAGGCACATCTACTACAATATTTTATATTAAAATTGGTCAATTTCTTGTGTAACTAACTGCTACCTATTTTTTAGAAACAAAACCTATTATCTCTAGGTTTCGGTTCATGATTGAGTTGGAGCAAACAACACTTGTCGATTATTTTTTCAGTTTTCTACACCTAGATAACTCAATTAAAAGTGGCGCCAATGTTAGCGAAGACGTCTTTTAATATTTATTTTAAAATAATTATCTTTTAGTCTTGTTTGGTAAGGTTGCGCGAAACAGCAAGTCGCCTATTTCTTGCGGTGGCAGTAAAAGTTTGGGATTCGCGGTAAAGCGCGGAAGGCGCATGAGCAGTGTGCTATCGGCGGGAGGCCATCTGCCTCCGTATATCAAATTAACGGTGCGGAACTGGGAACCATGGCAGCAGGCAGGCAGGCAGGGCAAGCGACATACCAAAATTCGCACCTGTACGCGTGTGTCACACCACACATACGTGTTTCTACAGATTCATAATACAGAAGAACGAGTACATGCGAAAAATCGGCCGACCGTATCCAAATGTCTTTGTTTTGGCTAAATTCAAGCTCCGTATAAAAAATGCCGTTAATATTAAGTAAAGTATCTTGATGTTTTTATGTCCCTGAGAAATATTCAACGCAACAGGGTAGGTTTTATAGTCGTTGCTCTACGAAGTAAGTTTAAATTGTACAAATAAATGCGACGCTTTCATGATAAGTCTCTAATATATTGTTAATAAATATTGTGATGGTATTTATATTAGTACGTCGGCAAAGTGTATATGACAGTTTGTTGCTCAAAAATTATTACATTCAGATATTTCTCTTTCACTAGGAACGGGTTTAGCCTGTGGGCACGATTCGCGTTTCGTTACCTGAAATTATTAGTACTGAACTTATTTAAGTGAAGGTGTCATAAAAAGTTGTTCAGTGAGTTTAAATATTTGTTCGAAGTTGGCAAGTTAAACATACTTTTAACATTTTATGTACTGCCAAGTGCGTGTCAGGCCACGCATAGAATAGGGTTCCGTAGTCATCCATAATGGCACTTTACAAGTTAGGCCTCTATAACTCCTGAACTAACAAAGTTATCTAAGCCGTTAGTTTTCCTTTCAAAGTTTATAACATGGACATCATGAATTTTTTCAAATTTTTCGAGCCCGCCGTTTAGCTTTATGGGGGGGGGGGGGGATTTTATTTTAGCGCTTTGTCGACGGGGTAAATACACATACTCATGCAAAGTTTCATCTTTCTAGAACTAACCGTTAGGAAGGTAAGCCGAGGACGGACGGATATGACGAAACTATAAGGATTGACGAGGCTGCTTTACCTTACATAGTATGTATTGCATAGGGTTAAGCTTCGCGACACCTTTCTGCGTATGCTTGTGTAGGTAAACATAAATCTGCAAACTTGGTTCGCTCCGACGATACAATCGTGGGAAGAAAGACGTTAAAGTGCTATATAATTGTTTGAAGACATGAATAGTCAGTGAATGAACGCGTCAACTATGCATATGTATGTGAAAGTCAAGTACCCCTGTGGTTAGCCATGTTACCATGTTGGCACATAGAAAATTCAATCATACAAATCATTATGGTACGGTTTTTGCAGCAACAAAAAATTAGGAATAGCTATCTCTAGAATACTACAGTAAAAACATCATTTGTCAAGAGACAAGGAGCGTGAAAATGGACACAATGATGTTTGACCAATCGGTCACGCGCCGGAATTAAACAAAAAATTTGTAAATAGACTCCGACATCCATTTTTGTCTTCGATTATTTTTGATACGAATACATGTATTGAAAGACACCTAATAACTGTATACTTTGCGAGTTGTAAATATTTTTTATTCGTCAGTTGTTCAAACGAAATTAATACTTGTCTAGGTAATTTGAAACTGACTATGAGGCCAGTGTATTCTAAGAGGAATTAATAACCGTTATTTTCTTTGTAAGTATATCGTTATAGATCATATGAATTGAGTTGATCAGGATACTAACGCAAAAAAGATACTTATGATGATTAATTTATGCACGAGACAATAGTTTGATCGATAACAATATAGAGCAAAATATCGATAATATTTGTTTATTAAGACCAGTCTATTAAGTTTGAACGTCAAAGAACTATACAGGATAAAGACAGTAATTTATCATAGTTTTTGTCGCGCAAAATGAATAGTCCTGCTTATGTATTCAGAAATTATAACTGTAGTCTATAAGTTTACATCTTTTTGGTAGTCTACATAGATTTATCATAGTTAATAGAAACATAAAATGGAAGTATAAAACACAAAATTATGTTAATAATATATTTAACTTCGGATAAGAATCTATAATTTAATAAAATGATTTCTATGAAGAATTAAAATGTCTCTGAGATCTCTGTTATTTATAGATTGTTTGATCAAACCTAGGGCTGACAGCAACACAAACGGAGTCGGTCGACACTAAAGGCCGTCTGCTTGGGTGGTCCGCTGTCCAGCCAGACTGCCAGACTGAATCTACACGCACTCGGCTAATTACGCCCCGTGTTATAACGTACTATAAAGTGTACCAACTCTCTCAATTTCTAATCAACTTCGTGATTAGGTGCCTTTGAAGACGTGATTAAATTGTAACAACTCTGTGTCAGTTAAATGCTACCAGGACAAATTGTTAGTAAGAAACGAGGGCAGATCATAGTGAGACCGTCAACAAGTTTTTGTGTACTGGAATTTCAATCAGCGAATATTTTTCATTTATAATACGCTATTCAAATTCTAACTAGGCTCTTGTAAGTACCTAGTTAGACTACAAAATTGACGATAAAAGCTAACAGTTACTTGATTATCTGTTAAGTAAGTATACGTCTGGGCCTGGGATACAGATTAAGATCGTGGACAAGTTCACCGGAAGGACTCGGTCGGAGTGCAGACAATACGCGGGTATTCGTACAGCGCGCACATCCTCAGTACTGAGATAGTGTTTGTAATTAGAGAAGAGTCGGGCGCGGGTGTCGGCGCGCGGCGGCAGGGTTAACGCGACGCTATCGCACCATCCGGCGCCTGCGCACCTCCTATCATGTGAGAGATCAAGCGAGGCGCACGTACCTCTTCGCTGCTAGTTTCAACTAACGTGATATTAATAAAAACAAACGTGTACACACGTACAAGACGCACTTTCAGTATGATTTACGATGCTTACTAACATACTTTTTTATTTAATGGTCCAATAAACTTATAGTTGCTTGAAGAGATTTGTAACTAAACCTCAAAAGCTATCACCTACATAGTTTCCGAAGCCTGATATTGGCACTAAAACGCTAGCACTACGCCCGTTCAGATGCTAATCACAGCCGCAATAAAATTAGCTTAACGTGATAGATAACCGGTGCATATAGCATCGCTCGCCCGAGGGTGGTTCGTCAGTTACGGTGCGGTGTTTCGCGATGCGGCCGAGTGGTATCAATGCGGTGTGCGGTAACTGTTGATAATTAAGAGTGGTCGTTTAATGGCCGTTGACGGTAACGGCGCGTGCGGCGGTCCGCGCTGCTTCCGCGCTACGCCCACTGGCAAGCGACGCGCGTCCTCCGCCGACGTCGTCGATGTGTGATCATGTCACATTGCATTAGCTATTATGACTTCATTTGTGTTGAGATGCGGAAATAAACACATTGGCATCAAATGCATACACAATCATAGATATATTATATTTTCTGGTTTTCGATTCATAAAGCAGCTACCTACTTCAAAATATTTTTAGTGAGGATAAGTTTAAGTGAGGATACATCGATAACTAAAGGTAAGCTCATACAGGAAAATAAGCTTGAAATTTTGGACCTTAGGTACAGTGTGCGACTGCTTCAATTATTTAACTTGTGTTCAAAGTAGTACGGACTGGCTCTGAAGAAGGTTGACTCTATGCTGCAGCAATGGAGTAGCCATAATCAGCCGCATATCAAAAATTAGAAGACCTTGTACCTTCATCAACGGTGGGTCATAGTAGTCAACCTCGTTGTCGTATGATCAAAATTTGTCCCATCCAATGCATTGACTTAATGCTATATAATATAACTTCTATTTATAACTATCCGGTCCTCTATCTATTTAATATTTACACTTGCGTATAAATACAAGATAATATTTGTATGAAAACAGGAAACAAAAGGAACATATAGTGTTGGCGGGCCCACGCCTGCTAGGGTCCGCGGCACCGCGGCTCCGCGGCATGGTATCCACACGATTGTATTTCAGGTATGTTGAGTTGAGTTATCGCCGCTCGTCTGTCGGGGCCTTTGCCTTCACGCGGCGCTTCCGCGACCGTCGCGTGTCGCCGCCGATATGACCATGACGCCCGCGGCCCTTTTGATAATGCTAATGTTTCTACGATAGCCTCATGATACCAGGATCACATACAATGACCGCACCGGCTAAATGGGCATCAACCGAAGTCTGCGGATTCCGACGCGCTTGAATACTTTCCGTCGATAGGAAGATATTCATTGCAAAAGATTAACAGTTATGGTAAGATCTTGCGATCCTTTATACGGAAGTTGAAGTTATAAATTAATGTGCAGATAAATATTGTATGTGACCTGCGCAAAATATTAATAAAAATCAATTTCCAATCTTTAAATAAAGCGGGTGAGTGGTGAATTCATCCCAATAGCGGGTTGCCAGCGGCTCTGCGTCGAGGAACAATCGGTCGTAAAGTGACAATTCAACGTTTTACGTATGCGTTTGCAGCCAAAGAATCTTAAGTGGGCGTGTTGTGTCGTAAACAAGCATTTGTACGATTGTGTATTAGCGAAATGGTCCGAAAGTCGATAATTATACGCTAGCTGCTAGCTGTGCTGGGCGTAGTTGGCGTTGCAAGTTTGGTGCCGGCTTTAATTAACACCCGCGCCAGCGCTTCCTTAGGAGAAGCAGCGTGAGATACAACGAGCATTTTTCTGCAGTATTATTAAATAGAAGTCCGCTTCCTAGCATTCATATTGTGATTATTGAACTCAGCTTCTTCAAAGCAAATCTTTAAATTTCGTATCGTTATAAGTCTTTTGTTATCAATTTCCTACAAAAAAACTAGTCAATTCTCTTATCCCATTTATGTCAGAAAAAATCCCACGCAAAAAAATCGATCGTTATTAATGTTTATTTAGTTGCAGTATCCGCATTCCAACTCCGGTATTTTTATAATCGTCCGTAAAATTAGATGCCAAAAGATTGATGAGAACGATGCCATCACGAAATGTAATTATAATTATCGGGAAAGCAACAGGAGAAGCTCCAGGCGCCGCATTAAGGCGTGATTGTCCATCTCCATAACTTTCGCAAATTATGGAGCACGATAAACCAATTTGGACCTCTGTTTACTTTGCAGGAATGAATGATTTTACATAGCAATCGCAGGGACTTGTATTTAGGATAGTCGTTTCACGAATTGATATAAGTGTGGATTTCTATGTAGTTAGAATAGTTTTCAGGGGAGATTATTAAAGAAGGAAACTTGTGATTTTCTAATTAAGAAAAGTAAAATTTTCTTAGCGACAGAGGTTGTACAGTCGGCGACTAAAGTCAATTAATACCTAAGTTTTATCTATATTATTGAGCTAAATATTTTACTAAAATTGGAACAGAAGTAAAATTGAAAGAATATTAGCTCTTAGCTTTTTTAAGAAATGCTGAAATAAAATACATTTAATAATTTTAATTTGTCATTTTAGTTAGATGATGTGTATGTAGCAGCAGTGTTAATCGACTTTTGTCGCTGACCGTACCTACGTGAAAGCTTGTTAAGTAATTTATTTTGAACTTTTTCTTGTTTGTAATTCATCTTTATTTCAGAAGTAGGTAAGCGCAGTACATTACAACAACGGCCATGTTCTCAAAACGTCGTTTGCACCTACTCACCACAACTTTTATTTGATTATGTTTTTTAATCAAAAATCTTATTCTCGTAGGCTCAGATAGTAGTATAGTAGGACAGTCGGTCGAGAAGACCGTCCGTCGCACGTGATGAAATTATGAAGGTCGCTGGTAACAACAAAGTGTTAGAGGGGTTTCAATTCCATGGTAGATTACTGTAGACGATACACGGCTGTGGAGACCGTTAGCTACCGTTTTCTTTTATTATGTGACGAGAAGATTTTTTGCATATGGTATTTATGTATGTTTTATTCGGAATAGAATGACGAATGGCGAAGGAGACGGTCATAGAACCGGAACGCGGCGGTGACAACATTGCGTCGAGACGAACAATAGGCCGGGAGCGCGGCGCTACGTGATCGACCGCGGTCACTTGCTGGATTTAATCACATTAATTTACACAACCGTTAGCACATAATGACCATGTATTGTACCGATAATTTGATAATATTATTTAAAGCATAGCTTGCGTTGTGCGCAGATAAAATACCTACATACGAATATATATATACCGCAATAGACAGGAAAAACGACGTAGGCAGAGCTCGAGGTATTTGACTCATGATGCACATTCGCGAACAATGCCATCAATGTTGCTAATATAATTTGCTCTCCCGCTCTATAATCTAAGGCGCATTACACATAATAACCAAGCTTTTTTCGACGAATTAGAGTATTAGACAGTCTGCCTTAGGTACATAACCATCGATGACTACATGAAATATGGTTCTTATTTAAGTTTTTTATTTGCGTGGGGACTATATGGAGTCGTAGCGACGGTCGAGCAATCTTTTTTATCCCTCTCGCATCAGGAATTATGTTTCCTACGTGGATATGATTGCTAGCAAATGTTATGGCTTAGAATAACATAATGAGGCCGACAAACTGCGTGACTTTTGAAGATATTAAATTATAAAACAACTAGTCATAATGACAGGTTAGGACTGGGATAGAGATGGCAAGTAATATGTAACGGTATAAATCAACCAAATTCCTACATGCATCGATATAGTGGTAGTTATATAGCGGTCACGATTACTCGCCGAAGTGAAAACATTAGTTGTGTGAACCAATAATTTACAACAAATTTCGTAGACCATTGAACTTTATGTAATTTAGTAAGTGGCCAAAAGACGCTTAGCACTTAAGTAACTAATTTTGGTAACATTATCAAAGTGTGAAGAGTCTTGCGGTCACTGATGACAGGGTCTTGATTGCCGACGAGGCCTACCAAATACAACATTCGTATTGCAGTCACGATTTTCTTGTTAACTGATACGACATCTTCTTTCCTAATTGAGAATTTTATATCCAAATTAAAATAGCTCGCCTTTGACAATTAGACAGAATCTTCTTCCTTGGTATGTTGATATGATTAATATCAGCGCTTCAAATTCCTCCAGCCTATAGAGCAGACCGCTACACGAACGGTCTTGGTAAGTATAGCTATAATTACCGTACTCGGTATTATGAAGTGATCGCTGATGCTGTTAATAGTACGCAAGTTGCTGTTAGCCGTACTCCTCCTAGGATTAATTCCGTGGTCGCCTCATACACAGTACACACCAAAGAAAGTTATGATGCCCTGTTGAGACCCGTGCGTGTGGTCTCTGGGATGCACATACCTGACCACAGCTTTGCCTTTTATATAACAGCGACAATATTGCATAAAGGATAACGTAGTGTCCTATTACTTTGTAACAACGAAGAGGAAGTGAAAATTGAAATTTATTATAATCATAATAGGGAGAGACGTGCTGTTGGCTGACAGTTAAGCGTTTAGATGTGGGTGCGGGGCGGGACTCCGGGGTCCGGAGTGCCGACGTCCAGAGGGAACAGTCCTCCACGAAAATTTATTTATCAAGTATCGGTAGGTACATCAGCGCCTAAGGACAAGCGGCTGGAAATTGCGGGCTGGCAAGGCGCGCGCGATGCGCTCGTCGATACGGGACACTGGTTACTTCCTAACATAAATTCGGTGCACGGGAATCGGATATTATTATTCAATCGTACGATCGAGGTTCGCGCGGGGGCCATAAGTCACGGCGACGCGAGCGCCGGCGGCTGCCGTGAGCGGTGGCGCACGACCGCGATGCCATCGCGTCTGCAAGCACCGCTAGGCGCTAGCGCTGTGTCGGCTGCCCGCCATCGCCACCGCCGCAGCGCCTGCTTCCGCACACTTCCGATACGCACATGTTGCTGATTACGCATTTTCCAATAAGGACCAAAGATCAAAGTAATTCGGTAATAAGTTTTAGAATAATAGCTTTGTATAATTTCTTCAGTGTTTTTCATGACAGTAGTTACAGACTCTATGAAAATTATCTTATAATCATATTTCAGTTGCATAATAATAGTTTGCCTTATCATAGTCGTATCGGTTTGCTTAGCTTAAACGCGTAGGTAAAATAGCCGCCCAAGTAATAATTATCCTACCAATTTATTTTTTATTCAACGTGGCTATTTAAATCAAAATAAACTACGCAAGTACTCACAGTATAAAATTAACTAATAAATCACACAGTACCTAGCTAATAAAAGTAAATAAAACAGGTAATTTAACTGAGAACTCTGGAAAATTACAGTGTTACGCAAGATATACTTTAATACGTTTAACATAAAGAATTGTTATTATAACTCAAGTGTTCACTTCACTAATGGAGCCCAGCTTCTTCTGATAGATAGCGGCATGTTTTTACCAGATTCTAGGTGTTATTAAGGAAGAGGAAGCAAGTCATTAATCATTCCATCGTAGCTATCCACTGCCTCTGGACTTATCATTCAAATAGTTATTTTTTCTTCGTATTAATACGACGTTTATATGCAAATGCCTCGTTATTAATTATTTGGTACACAAAAAATTGCCAAATAAGTCGTAAAGGATGGAGCAAAAAACTTTCAATTTAGTGGTCAATAACCCAACAGTAAATGCTGCATTATTTTTTTGTTGTCAATAGATAACGCATCGTAAGACAGAACATAATGTCGGGTCATAAAGCTTGAAAATGATTATTAACGAATTATTCCCAAGCTGATGTGGGAATAAAAGAAAAACTTAATTGGTAGCTCTTCATTCCGCTTATTGTAAAACTTAATTGAGGGAAAAGGATATGCGCTGCGTAAGCCACGATAACTGAACAGTGAACATTATAAGCGAGTAAGGAATTCTTGTGCATTTCTCGAAGCGCAACCCGTGTTCCCTGGAGCCGAGTCATGTAAAGTTCAGTTCCTCCCGGTATGGCACGGGAGCAAGAACGATACCAAGCTTGTTTTGGATGCAACAGGTGTACTTATACGACCAAAAAGAAGCATTTCATTCTTATACGAAAACCGAGACTGAATGGATAATGTTACTTATAAATGTAAGGCTTTATGTTGGCGAAATTGTAACGAGCCATAAAGGTTAAATCATATTGCTGTCACTAGTGTTAGTCTAGAATTTAAGACATTTTATATCAATCAAACCATTTCAAAAATATTTAATCTTTTAGCAACATGTTTTACAGAATGATACGATAGAAATAAATATGTATACGTAAACTGTAAAGATGTGCAAAGCTCTGCTAATGGACATGGGAAACTCTACTTTTTGTTAGTGATATGAACTGACTTGACGACTCGTCCGGTTGTCCGACCGACATCGTCCGCGTCGCTCACTGCATCACGCAATGCATAATCTTAATTTATATTAAAATATGCGTAGTAAGCTTTAACATATAACATGCCGAACTACCACAACATGAATAACATAAATAAATCAATATTGACCCTGTACATTTTCCGGAAATCACTTCTTTTGTTTCAGCAATGTGGCTTTTATCAAGACAATCATTCGAAGAGGTTTCACATGAAAGACACTTGGTAAACATTTCCCATACCTGGTAAAATTAAAGACTACCTGTCCACTTATTAATTATTGACTCAGACCAAACGGATATCCTTGATATGACAAATTCACATCGAAGCAAATGACAAACAATGCACGATTCTATGCATCTACTTGACACTGTAAAAACTGCAAGAGCGAGCGGTGAACAGACATTTGACATCTGTCACTTTTTGCATAGACTTCCTGTATATGGACACATGCGCTTATTCTGACGTGAAACTATGCAGGAATACTTTTTATTGGATGCAAGGAGGCAAACAGTTTCAGACTTGCCTAACGTAAGCCGCAGCCCAGACCTTGAGCTTTACGGGTGCCAGTTTGCTTAATTGATTTTAAAAGCAAAAGAAACCGTGGAGTTTGGTAGCGGTTTACATCAAGCTGTGAACTGTGGGAGGTTTAGTGGCGAACTACGATGGATGTCTCGGATAAAAATAGAACGATTTATTGGTTAAATGATGACTAGAATTCAATTAGTCTTGGAACCTAAATGTAGTAGACTAAATGCAGAAGAACGCACGATTTTTACTGAAAAACTAATCATATTTTATGCCAGGTTTTACTGCCTGAACTCTGAGAATCGATCTGTTACAACCGTAATACCTGAACACATTTATATTTTTGCAATACGCTACTAAAACAATTTCCTGCCGGAAATCGCAAATGGATCTCAGAATTCAGGTCTAGAATAATATTTCCTTAGTTAGTTCACTGTCAGATATAGCTGATTAGATTTTGCAATCTATCGACAAACTACTTATTATTTGCAACAACATCCATCATAATTTTAAGGATGTACCTACCTAATTTTCGTTTTTAATTTGGGAACCAAATGTTGATGAAGATTTCAAAAGATCTACGCTACGTAGCATTAGTAATCAACATAAATAATTAAATACCATTTGCGTTGATCGATTACATTTAGGTCTGTATTCCTGGAACGAGAAAATCGTATCCTTTTTTACCACTCCCGTTTTTCTATCATTGCCTTAGACGACACTGGCAATAAGTACTTGTCGCGAACGTATGCATGGATCTAATCTAAGTACATACTAATTAAGGTCTAGCTAAGAAAATTAAATCTTAACATTAAACGCATATTAATTTTGAAGCTCATTTGAGTTAATTACATGTTTTTATTATCCTCCATAACTCTGTGGCATAAACATCTTAACTTAATGTTGTTTATTGATTTAACCACGAATTTCTGAGACGTTTGCGAGAATCTCAGTAAATATCAAGTCTGTGATACAAATAAGCTGTTAACGGTCCTTTGATACGCTGAAGATAGCCTGGTTATTTTGCTCAAGGAAACGTATTTCTACAATGATAGATTCGCACCACGTATCCAAAGAACAACGTCATTAAGTAACCAGTTTACACAGATAATTATAGAGACGTAGATAAATCTTGTAACATGAATAACTTAATGTACTGGATTATGTTGAAAGTTTATCATCACTAGCACATTTTTATGTAGTGTCGCAATTAAAGGGATAGGAATATAAAGCTGTTTATTACTCGAGAGAGCCATAAGCAATTAATAGAAATGTGTTGTGACGCACGAAATGTAGTTTTAGTAGCTAATTATAAAATTAAGTTGTATTATTTAAATTAGATTATCAAGATAAAATTAATAGATAACGGTGAGCTATATCAACTTTATCTTCGTGTGCGGCACCACGGATTCTTCACCTGAAGACCGTTAAATGCTTGTCGCATATTTAGATTAGGAATCTACATTTGAGAATTCCGGATTTGTAAACATTTATACGATTACTTTTATGATGTTCATCATCATTAAAAGTCATCGTGTTAATGTTCTGCAAAAAATAAAGAAAGAAATAAAATGTTTAGGATAACACAGCATGAGATGTGAAAATCTATTCAGGTACCTTTAGCCAAATGAGGAACAGTAAAGGTTATAAAAATGCCTAACCCTATGTAATTTCACAGCATCCTTACTCCTTATAAATCACGCCAAAATTCCTACAAACAAATTACCTAACACACCAATAAAACGTTCGCCAAGAATGTTTACGTTTTACAGGAAGCAGTTACAGGGAACGTTGCAATAGGGAGTTACGAGTAGGCAGTCGCGTCAGTTACGCATACTGTCGGAGTTAGGGCCTTAGCAGACGTGCTGCTTTTAGTGTCGGCGATCAGCGATTTAGTTGCTTTTCAAAAAGTTGATACAGCGACTGAGATCAAAAATTTCGCACACTTTGAATATCAACGACCAGCACTTGGTCGCTTTTCGGGTGATTGACAGCACAGCGACTAGATTTCAGTTACATAGATTTAGTAAATCTTTGGCATCTGTGGAACACGGCTCGATGCTCAATTGTTCTGTTGGTTCGCTGAAACGCAATGCAGCATCGAAGCAGTCACTGAAATGCTCGTTTTGCTATCGTGATCGAATGCAAAAACTATGACATAATTATGGCAAATAATTTAAGTTAACGCTTTGTGTTTCTTTGCTTTGTAATGTCAACTAGTTTGCACACTATTATATAGAATCAAGTTCTTCTTACTAAACAGACCGATGTGCTGCTGGCAAGTTTGTTGCGCCACTTTTTTCCAGCGAAAGCACTAGGAAGTGGCGAAGGGCGGGCGTTCAGGGGGACTGTCTCATGTAATTTTGACGTTCAAAAAGTGCAGATTCTCAGCCTACTTTGAATAATTGACTTTTGATTTTGATTTCGAAGCAGTATTGAGGAAGTCGCAAAATATCCGATCGCTGATGTTAAAAGTAGCAAGTTTGCTTAGGCCTTTAGTACGGTGCGCGGCTAACGTGGTCGGCCGCTGGATGCGCACGGGCAAGTCGTAGACGACTTCATGGAACACGCTACATGAGAATGTCTTGCGTGCTGTCTACTTACAATAGTGACCGCCGCGGCTTTGCACCCTGCTCAAGTTAAAAGCGGATGCTTCGACATTAATTCGTGATAACGATCCAGAGAGGAAATAGGCTTATATAAATACTTAGATACTTCAAATAGGCTGTGAATCAGCAATTTTTGAACATTTATTGATAAAATTACAAGTTAAACCTCCGGCATTTTTATGACTATAACAGTGCTTCGAAAAGAACATGTATCTTATCTCTCTTAATTAAGCAAAATTAATTACAATTTTTTATCGGAGGACCTATCGCTTTTTGATTAGATACAACTGCACAGTATGTGAAATAATGGTGGACCATTTTTCATTTCCTAAAATGAATGTGTGAACTTTACAGCATGTTACAACTTGACTAACTCAATAAATTAAAACTTATCTTTTTGCTATCAAAAGGCTCTTTGAATTATCAACATAGCTTTATACACAATGTCCTTCATAAGTTGAACAAGCACTATCCCAGTACCCTTTAGTACAATGTTAGTTGGCTATAAAATTAAGTTGCAACGTTATTAAAGTATCAAAACGACAAGCGTCCGTAACTTAGGGCCTGACCTCAAAGGTCATGGGACAAAGCTCGCTTTGTGTTTAATCTACTAAAAGAAATTACTGCCGCTTCGCTTCTAATTGATAGCACTACTGTATTATAAGCATCATCATTAAATAATGGCCTTATGAAATATTCATTTGGCTATTGTCTTTTATCCCTTAGGGCTCGCAATTTTATTTACCGTCTGAAATGACGTCCTGCAGTTGGTTAAGTATTACTGTACAATGTTTATTAAGTCTTGATACACGGCAGTTGTTTAATATTTATCCATTATTGTTTTATTACCTAGCATTTCTTGTTTGTAATCATAGCAATTCGTTTGACCATATGCGCGTTTCAGGTGTGGTGCCTATAGCTCCGAATCGAGGTCACCATTAACACGGCTGGCATCAAATCACCCGTTATCAATGCACCATGCAATTAACGACACTTACGCCGAATGTTTCGTCGAACATGTATTTTAATAGTGAAAAATGATCGGCCGACTTCGACTCTTAACGATCTCGAGATTCGTGTAATTATAAACTTAACATCGCTTGTTTATTTCGGTATGCATCATTACTGTACTAACATAGTAAGTTCTTGGGGATATTACAAAACGGTTTTCTGTAAACTGGTTAAAAACTAGTTTCTGTTTAAATGTTCTATGTGGCTATATATCTGTGATGGGTTAGGAAGAAAATAAAAAAAGTCTTGAACAGGGGCAACGTGCTGACACAGCCATTAGACAAGAGGAGGCGGTGATGGCGAGAGCGTGCAATGGCCGCGAGTAGCGTGAGAAATACGCCGCGAGACGATACTGAAGCGTGCGCACCCAATTCCTTATGCAAATGCGAGGGCACATCCACCGCCGCCGACGCCATCTAGTAACAGCAGCCGCCAACCGCGTGCGCTACCTAGTTTTATTAACAGTCGATAATAGAGTTCAGACTTAGATTGCTAGGGTTGGTCGCTCGGAAAGGTCAAATGGTCAGACGATATTACTTTCTGTGAAGCTTTTATGATTGTATCGTTACAATTGCGATCTCTTAATTTGAATGTTTCTCGCACAACTCAATTATTAGTGCACTTAGAGTTTTTAAGTTTAGCGGTGAATATTTTGATTAAGATGCCACATTTTGGCTAGCAGGGATAGACGGGATGCAGATGGAATGCAATGCGATTTTTAGGAAGACGGATTTCCAGCACTGGACATCATTCGGCTGAAAGGATGAAGAATGATGAATGCAGATCATTTCCATGAGTGGACTATCGTGCTTTATGTAAATGTTTCTTTTTACTATAAACTATAGGCTTATTTTATAAATCGCAGATCAAGAGATGTCAGCCCTATTCTGTCGCACTCACATCGTGCATACTCGCGTAACCACCCGAGAGAGTTAATCGTATTGCAAATGCACTTTCAGTGCTTTATTGGCAGCATTAGAAAGGGACTAAGGCTGCGTTAGGCTTTATACGGCGCATCACAACAATGGGGTTTAATAACGACAACGGACCGCTCGTTACCATCCGCCGATCTCATGTCGCGAGAAATTGCCTCCCCTATTATTGTTCAGTGCGGCCAAGTGTGCAATAAGAGCAAAAATTTGCGAACAGCCTCCTTTATCTGATATACGTTTACAAAAAAAAAAGGCGCATTTCACTCGAAGGAACAGAGATTGACGTGTTCAACGCAGGACAGATAAAATCGCTTTAAATTATAAGCGCATCTTATGATATAATTTACTGACAAGTACCTTACTTTAGATTAGATGTTTTTCTATCTTGTTAAGATATATCGAAGGTATTTGCATCAAACCGACCGCTAACTCTATTAGACTAGATCAACGAGGCGTTGATATCTGGTTAATTATAACATAAATCACGTAAGCGAAATAATAAATCAAGACATTATTGCTGCAGGAGATTCGTATCTACTGAGCGAGCAATTCGCTATTCTCTTTTATAACATGAGCCGGGACGTTTCCAGGGCACGAGGTCTTAATGTTAACTGACTTATTACATACAAGTGGTCCATGCTGTTAGGTCGACTCGCGGGGAGATGACATGAGATGAGCGGCGCTCGGCGTGTGCAGATTGAATCCGACAGTCGGGATGATATTGTTGGAATTACAAGCGTTTAATCACGGAGAATGCGCGCGAGCCGCCGTCGGCTCCGACAATGGCGGCACTGTCACGGCGAACGTTGAATCCCGCGCCCGATCACGACCGCGACATCGGAAATCAATAATCGGATGATTTAGCCACCGCGCCGCGTGCGAACCTGATTAGACACGATAATGCCTGCCGCGTCTCTACTGAACGCTATGAGGTTGCGGGGCGATAGGTTATCGTGGCTACGAACAACATACAACTGTATTAGTACGGACATCGTCTAACGGAATGACATATTTTTCATTGATACACATCTCATAAAACTACGCACGACAGTCTGATTTACAGTAACATATTCGGTATCAATGGCAATAAGTTTGTCTTAAACAGCTAAGTGCTCCAAGTAGATACCGTTTGGATAAGTAAGTAATATTTTTGCCTATACTACTACTAAACACGCACAAATTAATGTATTGATTTTTACACGTATTAAATGTTTAAGACTATAAAAAAAGGATTTTAAGTAACTAATTTAAGTAAAAAATTGATACTTCTAAGATTATTGGTACTTTCAATTTTATTGGTTTGCTGTAAAATCATTGCTTTGCTGTAATATCAACCAAACAATCAATGGCAAAACAATAAATATGTACTTTTATACATTTCCATTAAATTTCCTATGTCGAATAACAGCAATACTAAAGGTCCTACTAAAAGTTGGTGTATTATTTGTAAACCCAAATATAATTTTACATAAACCCAAATATAATTTTTTTCATGTTATCTGAAAGCGTTCATATTCTACGTTTAACCCAACGTGGATCCACGCGAGACACAATGGCTTTTCTGTTTCTGTAATTACGGCATTAAATTACATTATAAACAGTTTTCTCACCGCAATAAAAATATATGTCTAAGCAGAAAGCATTACCATTTTATAAAGAAAGATCTAATCTAACTGCATCTTTAAGTTACTTTACATCTACGAGGTATATTTGACTCTCTGAGAACGGATACATAGGTGCATTAACTATGTTTAGTTTAACCCAGTTCACGAGGATCGATAAGTTCAAGGTAAGCTAGTGACCTTCATTTTAGCATACCTAGTAAGCACAACATATATTTAAAAGGAAAACGTCAGCGTCACCGATCCTGAAGCCTAAAGATGTTTTCACTTTTACCACTCCCAGACCCCCAAAACATGTAAACAGTGGAGTGTTTACATTAGTCAAATTTGACATGCAAGACAGTAATCCCGTCACAGCGTTATAATGGCACGGTGAAATGCACGTACCGATCAATTAACCGATTCCACCCGTCGATATCCGTGACAGATGTCAAATGATGTCAAAAGCGTCGCATGCGCACGACTGGTTTCTGCTAAAAAGAGACAGAAATAACACGAGCATAGAATAATGTGTTGTTTCTTCACAGTCCGATGTCAACAATTGATCAGATTAAGGATAATTATTCCAACCGTGTCAGCGACAGTTATTGAATTATTCAGGATCGACCAGGTAGGCTTTCATTTTTTGTAGGTACTTACAGTCAGTATAGACAGTCATGACAAATTCGCATGTCAATCAAAGCTTTTTAAAATATTTTTTAGGTCAGCTTATTATCAGGCCCTTAGGTATATAAAATGTTTTCTGCTCAATGTCTCACAATCCTACATTAAAAGTTATATCGTCATTGGAAACTAAAAGCATACAGAATCCACCTGTATATTGTTTACTACTCATCATTTAGTTAATGCTACAATAAAATTGCACAATGAGGGCGAATTCTCCAGCAGCACTTAGCTGGAACAAAGCCTAATTACATTTCGTGAGGTATCAATGAGCGGTGCAATTACGTCAGTGGGCTCTATATAATCGGTGCTTCGAGCGCATTTCCCGGGTGTTCCGCCGATGTATCTAGAATAATCTACCATTACCATGATTTATATCTGACCGATCATGGACTGGGTGGCTTAATGACAGACTGGAGCCCTCCCAGCCTGGCACATATGAGTCTGAAGCACAGGTAATGAGCGCGCGGCGAGCCACCCCGGAGTAAAGAGAGTGCGGCATACATTAGGGTGCGAATGCGCAGGCGCCGCGACGCGCGACTGTTCTCTACTCAGTCACGAGCTTTAGCATCTGCACTGAATAATGCGTGCCTCCGACGACATCGTTAAGGTGTGAACTAATTTGAATTAGATAGACTCATTTGCAATTCAAATTATATGTATCCATGTTTTTATAGCGGTAAAGAAAATATATTAAGTGGTTAGGACATTGAGATATAATGATGGCCATAAATTATCAAATTCCGAATTAAGTGGGCTAATAATTTACCGATGTTGGTGATACATCAGTTTTTATCATTATTAGCATCAGCAATACCTATCGTATAACATTTCATAGTAATCACTTGATGTGGTTCTTGTAAATTTATGGTGTGACTTCTGTTAATTGTCACTGTTATAAGCCTGATTTATCAATGTTTTCTTTTTCTGTTAGATATTTCTTGCACTGCGAACACAATACTACTAGAATCGACTCGATCGGTAGCTAATTGCTTTCGAAAGCACTTAGCAAGGTCTGAACGTTGAACCCCGCATATTTCGCGAGCAAGCGGTTTCTAATAAATGTAAAACACTGAACGTATCGTATTCCTGGGTACTGTGGTTATTGCAAATACCTTTTACCTTTAGCTTTCTAAGAAATCCACATAGAGTAGGTACTTTTTTCCTTTGTATATCTCCTTACAAACGAGTAAAAATACCTTGGATTACGAGACAAATTGAGACGAAAAGAGTAAAAAAGCTTTTGAATGTAATTAATTTACAAGAATAGATGTTACATTATTAACACAGTACCTACATCACATAAAACTCTATGGAATGATATCCTGTCAACACAACACGAACATGGTGATTACGTTGAGTTTCTTATTTATATGACCAACCTAGACGGATTAAGTTTACGCGAGACGTACGATAATAGCAGCCTGCTACGAGTAATCCACCCATGTAGCATTTTATTGTTTTAAAACAAAATTGAATTATGTAAATACCGCTGTAGGTAATTAATTCCAGCTGTAGCCAGTTGTTCGAATTTCATTACAATTTTGTACGATTAAGACCGCATTATTTAGTAGACGTTACAAAATAAACTAAAAAAAGAAGTCTTCAAACTGCGCGATGTGTACAGGCGTATCATTACACTACTTGTAATTATCCAATTCGATGGCAGTTAAATGTCTGTAATTTTCGAACAAGCTGCTCGACAGCTAGTCGTATATTAAAGTAAAATAATAAGTGCGATTTTAGTTCAACACTTTAGTCGATAGATTGCCGCTTATGCTCGGTGTAAGCTACAATAAAAACTATTAAACGTTCAACGAAACAAAAATAAGGAGACGAGTTGGGTAGAATGTGGAGCAACAAAAAGAAAAGTGGTAGAGGCATCAACGTCTGTATGGCGAGCGCAGAGCCGAAGTGTGGCCTGTTCGACGGGTAGATTCTAGCCTGTCACACTCAATCACAGTGGTAATTACACAATTAGTGGAAGTAATGTCACATCGCTCAGAAATTATGGCCGCACTGACGACCTGCCATTAAATAACCTATCGATAAATTCTGAGAAATTCTAACAAAATAGGCATACATGCGAAGAGCAATTTATGTCATGGCTAGTGCATGGAAGTTGTTAATTTGGTTTATTTGTTGAACATTTAAGGGTTATATTTTACACAGACGTGAGAAGTTAGGAAATGCAGGCCTATGCACCTAAATGTAGTCGTTAGTTGCTAAATAAGCTTCAATTAGCTTTGTAATGAATTAGAGTCGTTGGTCCTAGTCACTACTGTTGACCCTATAAAAGTTTGAATTATATTTGATTGATCTTCCATTTTTTTTTACCGGTTTTTATTTTTAGTTTACAAAGATTTTTCCTTCGCCAAAATGCCGCCAGACTTACTTGAATGGCAAATGGTAATTATGAGATATAGTTTGTAGAACAAATCACAGTTACATTTTAGTACCTGCATTTTGGGATACGAACGTGACCAATGTATGAAGGTTTGGTCAATAAAAATGATGAAAATGCACTATTCAAATCATTATTTACGACTTTGCTTATTAAGCCCGTTGATGGAGATATGAATTTCCATTTATTGCTGCGACAACCTACTAAGAACTGGCCAACCTAGAATTTGTGATTGTCTTTCTTAAGTTAGTGTTCTGTATGCAGTGCCATAAAGTACTATTATACAGCAAAGGATTTCATTAATAACTGTACGTAGAGCTAGAGCTAAGGCTAAGTCATAAAAAGTATATAAAACTAATGTACCTTTTCCGAGTAAGCTTTTATAATAATTATGTTTTCTACGCAATGACACTTTTATTTGTTTTCATATTATTGTAGTTAGTCTCGGCAATAAACACAGACGTGATATTATGCTCGTCATTTTAGTTACTACGCGAAGATATTATTAATATTATTATATGGATAAGTACCGTAAGTACTATTTCTGTCACAACTGTCATCAAGAATAGTTGGGTGACATGTCAAGGGATGTAAGTTTGGCGCTGTAGTAAATCAAAAGGCGCCTGTACGCCGCGCCGTGGACCTACGCTAGCGGGTAAAGGTGTGGGCACTACAGCCACGGTTGCTCATGGTGGTGGGACAAGCGGAATGTCATCCAACGCAACCAATAGGATCGCTTCATTTTTGTTTTCAACCTTATTGGTTGTTCTCAGCGGGTCACCTTGTCATAAACAATCATTTAAATTGGGATTCCACCACTACTACGCGAAAGAATGACCTACACTAAAAATCAAACCAATATTGTATTTTAAAAGTCTATTTCTGTGAAGTTAATTTAACTTACCACTAATATTATTTTGTTCTTATTTTATATAATTTACCTTTTATATGTTTTTTCCGCAGATTGCTACTGGAATCGCTCTGCTCGTGACTAGAGGCTATATATCAGGGCAACACGCGCAGTGGCCTTAAATGGTTTGCATCGAGACGCGTGATCGTAAAAGGGGCTTCGGCATCGCATTAAAGAGTCTGGCAACGCATGTTGATGAGCATCCCCGGTTAACTCTACCGACAATCGGACGCGATACCTTCCACTATCGACATATATCCGCTGGCAAAACGATTGAAAAGGAACCTCAGCCAGTTTCATTTCGAATTTAAATTTTATTGTATTGCCTCGGAGTAAGATTTCTATCAAATGGAATTTATCCAAATGAAGATATATTCATGGATAGTGCGAATTCGAGATTGAAATACGAATATTAAAACATTTAACTGGTGGTCTGCTGATTAACATTTCTTTTGAGAAGCTGTTTTCCAATTATTTATCTTATTTGTGATAATGTTAGAGCCGATAACATATATACGCATACCCACGCAACGCAACGCATATACGTCAGTTGATTGTAAATAAACAAAAAGAAATATTATCTTCACGACGATAATGTATACGATGATATTCGTATCTATGTCCTCGTATATCGTCTTTGCAGTGGAGAGATCGAAAAAGGACCAAAAGTTTAGAGAAAAAGTCATGTCTCGATTAGCCTAGATCGGCGATTCATTATTCAGTGAGGCGCCAATAATCAGCTCTCGAGGCATGCGGTCCACTTGCCGTAAATAGGCGCATTAACGAGAGGCTGCCCGCTGGCCGCCGGCCAGGCCTGGCCAGGGGACAGTGAGTGGCCCATACACTCACCAACTAACCCACAAACCCTGGGGACATCTGTAAATATTCATATAAAAATATCGAAGCTGTTCTTCATATCGTCCTTTTTCTTAATCTACGACACTATAATTCAATTTTGTATAATGTAAAACTATTAAGCAGGTTCTATATAAATATTAATAGAGCAAAATATATATTTATGAAGTATTAATATAATTACGACCGTTCATAAATTACGCAACTTTGTACAGAATAAACTATTTCACACGACGTCAACACTGCACTTTAAAAGTCTGTTCAGTTTCTCATTTATTTATGTACGCATCTACAGTTTCAACTTACGATTCAATCAATGTAAAGCCTGTAACCTATTTATGTAAATAACTTTAAAAAGTGCGAAAGACGATTTATTTTACATTTTATCATACTGGATTACTCCACATTCTTTGGCGTACAGCTTTACATGGCTTTAAAAGATAATGGTATGCTAATGTCCATGAATAGATGTTTCTCCAACGAAGTCGTTAGTGAGAAGTGAAAAAAGATATTTAAAAAATATTTATGTAGCGTAAAAGACGGTAAAAGTTTACATGACGACAGAAAAAATGTCTCCGTATATGGTACTCATTAATCGGACGTATATCTATATATCTTAATGTAGCTATCCTGGTACAAAATACATATAATTATCGACTTAACAAGAAAACCACAAACTTTACGTCCTTAAACCAATAATAAGCGGCTAAGTATGCACAGGTGCGAAGCTTGTTTAATTGGACGTAGAAGTACGCGTTTTGAATATCAACGACATAGTTACGTACAATTAGGGATTTTCTAACACGGTCGGGCCCCATAAGGGTCTTCCTCATTAGGCGGTTACACGGTTGCGGTCGGCGCATCGTAGCCCAGCGCCCTACACGCCCGCCCTACTAAATATTCATCAGCTAGCAAATTGTAAAGAATCGCTTTTATGGTACATTTAAATATTGAACACCGTTAAAATTTATTGTATATGTCCTGTAACAATGTAGTTTAACCCATCTTGTCGGCCTTGCGCGTCTAACTGTATACGAGAGCGAACTAAACAAAAAAAAAACTGGAATCCAGCACCGTTTGCGAGATATGAAAATATACATGCTAAAAAAAGATTCAGTGATTAAACTTTATACTTACGCATGAGGCGATTCCATTCAGTTGTAAATAAAAATGGTACGAGCTCGGGCAAACTCGTCCCGTAAAACTGCGATGCGAGGGCTGTCGTTGGGAGCGATTTATCACTTGGCAGATCGAGCGTGGGGCTTTGTGGACGTCAGTGCCTCAGTGTATGGAGCGAGACGGGTAGATTAGTGCAGAAAGACTAAAGAGTGCGGTGCCGCGAGGGTTTTACGGTCGCTGCAAGGACGCCGCGCAAGGACGCTTACGTGTCGTTCGCCTGCCGCTAACGTTGCACTATGAAGTTTGTTTCGTTTCCGGGTTGTAACCCTTAAAACAATACGATTTTCTTGTTTTTGAAATGCGTGTTTCATGGACTGAAGTAAATTCTAACTGTTCAATTACAATGCGAGGCGTGTCTGCCTTTGTCTATAAGCATGTCAATAACTCGTGCCTATGAGTATATAAATAACAATATTATGTCTATTAACATAACCGGTTATGCGTTTCATGCGATAACTTTATGACCTCTAATAGCACAAAAACAACTAGCATCATTTACGCAATTTAATTTGAGATCCTAAAAACAAGATTTTTAACGATCAAGTTATTGAAGTTATGTTGTTGATCTCAATTAAAGTTCAAACATTCGCTACGATATTTAAAATTGAGGATATACATATCTACATATACAAAATTTTTACATATCTTAATTTTTTGCAAGCACATCGATGATTTAATGAAACTAAAACAAGTTATATTCGCGAACAATTACAAAGTTATTTAAGCTCCCTAAACGGAGCTTAATAAATACAATTTACAACCTGTAAACCGCCAAGAATGTTATTAATAGGCACCTTTACAATGAAACCAATGAAATTCAAACCAAGTCGAGTGCAATCCGTGTCTAGTGTTTAATGAAACAATCGATTGCAACGTCACGAACGTAAAATAAAACAGTTTAAACCACATGAAAATCAAGACTGCGCCTAAGCGGCAATAATTCATTTCCATTCAGTATTTAGTCGGCATGTAGTAAATGTTCCGTTAACAATAAAACAAAAGCCCCTGTGGAGGGTGCAATGGCTGCAATCGGAGTGCACTTGCCGGTCAGCTCAGTACGGGTGTCGGTGTCTAAATAAAGTCCTGGCCACAAGTTCCATAACTCTAAGCTGCTGGTACCTCTTGGCGCCTGATATAAATTGGTTCGATTATAAAGCGACAAGTTTACTTGCGCGCTGGTCGCTCGCTACCGACACACCATTTCAGTATACAAACTAAAACGCAGCCGCCATGTTTGGCTTCTTGTGGACTTGTTAGGTTATCTTATCTCTTGAAATCAATACGCAGTGGTGAAATTTTCGTTGTGTTCCGAAGATCTACATACAATTTATAAGTTCGGTCGTTAATGACTCTGGCTAACTAAGTTAAATTCCGTAAGTTCAAACTTATTTAATTGTTGTACCTTGTTTAAGTGTTGTATTGTGAGAAAAATATGTTCCATACTGATACAACTGACGTCAGAAGCCCGAAAGTCTAATAACTAGTCTTACCAAGGGGTATCGTATTACCCAGTAACTGGGTTGCGAAGGTCAGATAGGCAGTCGCTTCATGATTCAGCTGCATCAGGTTAGACCGGAAGCCGACCCCAACATAGTTGGGAAAAGGCTAGGCAGATGATGACTGATACAACTGATGTCATATGCCATGTTATATTTCTAACGACCTAATCTAGCTACAGTCATAATAATGTACTTTTGATCACAGTAGGTATTATAAACCAAGACTATTTTGACTGAATAATAGCAAAGTTTTTGTACATAATTATGTATTCGAATTTCGTTCCAGAGGATACTTTTCGTTTATAAATTCTAGATACAAAACCGAAAACAAATTAAAAAAACATAACGAGGAATAATGCTTCTATTAACTGGATCACTAGTTACAAGAAATTGTTTACTTTTTGCGATGTACCGACAAATTTTATACGAGCACGTATCTTTACGGGGGCTAGTAGGGTTTTTTACCGACTCAGTGGGCTTTTTGCGAGGATGTTTAGAATACGGACCCCGGAGTTTTCAATACGTATAATTATGTATACGACAGTTACTAATTGTTGTTTTTTTTTCAGTTACAGTCACCCGAAAGCTTCAAATCAAAGTGTGTTTAATTTGTTTTTCAAACTCCGAAAAAACGTGTTACGTGACGTAATTTTAACTCTTACGAGTTTTACGTTCAGAATGTTTTTTTTACTTCAAAAGCATACAAAACGAGAGACTTGCAGTTGAAATAAAGCAGAATAAGTTTCCCACGTCCAGGAGTTAGACGTTTAAAAAGTTAAGTTTATCTGGTGACTACATTCTTTGCACGTAGTTTTCATATTTACTAATAAAATACATTAAAATATTATGCGGTTGTCTGTTTCCACTTGAATATTTTAAATAGATTAAGTATTATATGTTCCTGTCATTGCATGATAGCTTGATGACTCAGAGCCGTCCCATGTGACAAGTTTGCTTGTTTTGTCATCCATTATTTATAAATTCATGTCGTTTAGTAATAATTGACTCCTGGGCAGACACACATTATAGTCGACGACAAGCTATCATCTATACTAGTTGTTTTATCATCCTCTCAACTGTTAATAAGGGAGAAGAGCTGAATAACAATATGCATTAATTTAATACTCAGATATTTATCGCAAACGAAATTCCAACATAATGATTTTAAGTGTGTATGATTATTCAAAATATAGTTTTCGTGTCGCAGACATTGTGTTAATGTTGATCTCTAAATTAAGATGTTGAAGACATCAATTACTCGATTGTTTATTTTAAGACGACCTATTGGTAAAAGTTTCATTGGTAATTGCAGTCCAGACTGCTGCTATCTTTAGCCGAATACATGAATAATTCAGTAGCGCGTATTTACATAAACAAAAAAGTATGTGCGAAAAATAGAACAACTCCAGTAATACAATAACATTGGCATATGTGTGAAATATTCACGGAACCAGTTTGATAAAAAATCAATATGCACGTACATATGTAATCATGTTTACGAAAGATATTGACCTCGGTTGGAGGTGGATGACAGATGATCGATGGTCGAATTAAAAGGCCAGCTTAATTGATATGTATGATGGCGCTACGACAAATCTCCAGGAGTAGAAATGGCGATTAGAGTCTAGAGCGCCTGTGAAACGGCAACAGTTAATTATCGCTGATTTATGAACTAATTTACGAAGGTGATTGATCGTATTTTTATTCACAATATCAAAAGCTACAAGATTAAATTGACTTGCTAAATGCTTCCGGCAAACACCTATTAATCGCATAGATTTAAATAACTTTAATGACATATATGGGAAAATATAGATACTATCAAAAGAGCTATAATTAAATAAAAAAGGCTATAGTGCACAAAATGAGTAAGACGAGCAGAGTGAGTGTGTGAGATATAAATCAGAACGAAGACAAGGCATCGCGATCGATGTAAGTAAAAGTGTGGCGCCCGATCTGCGATCGACAGCCATCTAATATTTTTATTTATAAAGATGAGTGCTGACTAGGAAAAAAACACGTTTTTTGTGCTTTTTGCGCCCCAGCGAGCCATGCAAATGGTATATAACGCATAGCAGCATGAGGTCTCAGACAAGTCAGTAGATTAACGAGCATCCACTGATAAAAATTCAAAAAATGTATATTATTGAAATGTAGAGCGTTCTCATTACTGGCGGCTTTCAGCTCCAGTTCTCAATATCAATGAGTTGTTATGTACATCACTTCTGTATTAATACGAGGCGCACAGCTTTGTATGCGGCCAGTTGTTTTGGTGTCTTTGACCGTGATGATCTCTACAGTTAGACAATGAGAGTAATAACATTTTTTGTGTGGAATGAATAATGACAGCCTTATTTGATTTAGTGGTATGTGATGCGAGTGGGATGTAGAGGGCTACGGGGTAAGATGTCCGATAACGGAGTCCGGTGCTACAGCAACAAGTTACTCATTAAGTTATTCGATGTATAGGAATCAATCGCTGTACGGATTTCCATTGGCGAATTAATTCGGCGGACGAGAGATCGAGTAACGGTGTCGGCGTGCCATTGACATTCGTCAGCCGCGGACGCAGTGGACGGGGGACGCAGTTCGTTGTTCGACGTCCACCGCCCCGAGACGAGGCGGCCGCCACTCGTCACCTTGACCAAGGCTTATGCGTTCAGTTTTCTTACGATTTTAATAAAAAATACGTAAGTTTCCATGATTATGATGCGACAAATACAGAAGCAGCTAGATAGTATTATGCTTTCATTGCTTGAAAATATTTGCGGCTTCAAAATGTAAATTAAAGACAAGGTTCCATTACCAAAACATAATGCGGTTGATGCATGCTGCTCTTGATGTGGTCTGTCAGTGTCGAAGTAACGTTTCATTAAATAACTAAACCGCACGGGTTCCCAGTAATGAATGAGTCGACGTTCTACCACCAAGTTCGGTTAGCGGTTTTTTTGCCCACTGCTCTCCTTGTACTAGATTGATTTCCATTATTACCTGCCATTGAACTGTGAACACTATCGAAATAGAGTAATTGGCACCTGCGCAGAATTATGTACCTACATCAAAAGTATTTGCACTTTACTTTCCTCATCATAAATGTAATGTCGGTAATTTGCATAGAATGCAAATCGATGAACAATAAAGAGATTTCAATGTCGATAAAACTGTTTGAAAGCGCACACTTTTGGTTTTCTTTTTGGCGTTTTATTGAAATATATTAGATATATTAATACTTATTTGATGAATAATTTTGGGCCACTCCTTGTAGCCTTATTTTTCTTCCTCATCCAAAGTTAACGGCAAGGTAGGTATGTTTACTGTTACTGATTAATATAGAGACACTAATAGGATCGCCTAACGCCAACCGTCACGCAACTCATTTGCATATTGTTTATTTACAGTCTTAGAAAAGGTGTTCAGCACCTAAATATATCACTCTCAGATATCGTTGATTTATATTCAAGTTATTAATTTATTATGACACGGATACTAAATACGCGGGATCATATTACGTTTGGTTACTTTTTCATTTTCCACAGTAGCTTAGCAGTTAGCTGTACGTTTTTAACGTCTGCAATTATTCGTAGACCTACTTAATGCCAATTGTACATAGACGTCTAATTTAAGCGATTGTGTGATTTGTGATTAGGGCACTTTTGGTTAACTATCATTATAAATACTCTAAGTGAGTAAGTGATGCTGCTTTACTAGTTATTTATATTAATAACGGTGTTACTTCGTAAATGTAATTGAATAGTAAATTACTTTAGACACCTGAGCTAGACGTTAAACTACAGTAATAAAATATTTCTAACTATGATATTATGCTTGTCACGGGAGGGAGTAGGGAAGCTTATACATAAATTACAGGAGGTGTACCTTCATAAAAAGATCATCTACTTGTAGGTAGTTTTTAAAGCCGGTAGTCACAAATCCTAATGGTAGCAACACATTGGCTTGATATTACATGAAGCAAAGTCCAACCGTATTCTCAATGGAATAGTGAATACAATTGTCCAACGCCAGACACAGGATGTAAGTCTAGTTTACAAGCATTACAACAGCCCATTTCCTTAATTGAGCCATTCAACTTAGGTCATATGATAAGCCACTGATACACACGTTATATCCATTTAATTTCTAGATTTGCATAGAACACATAATATGGAGAGAAAACTTAATAAGATTATCGATTCCTTAATGGCAATTCGATATTAGAAATTTAGCAAATAACAGTAAAAAGGCAATCCACGGTCTTTCACTGGTCCAAAACAACGGCGACTTTTATTGTTATTGCCTTCGTATATGAGAATTAATTTAAATATTTCCTTATATAGCTTTTATCCATAGATTACGGATTAATTGAGAAGATACGAAAAGCAGCTCGTTAACTAGTTGTATCTAGGGAAACAAAGTAACCTGAATGAAGTTGTAATCGTCCGTTAATTATAATGTGCTTATTAAAACTGAAGATAACATTGACATCGTAAATTTAAAATGACTTGTATATTAATGCAAACAATTAAGTTTATCGGGTTAAGTTTGTGAATAAATACGCATATACCGGTTTGTCCCAGTTTAATTTAAAAATACAAATAATGGCGTGGTCTGCCCCATTATTGGTATAACGGATGACAGGCGTGACAGTTCTTTATTCCGCTGGGATAATGTTCTGTAAATACAATTTACTTCGACGATTGATGGTTTGTTTGTGAAGTGCGTTAATAACAATATGAAGATAAACGTAATAAGAAATTCACACATCCATAAAATTTCTTTGTTGTGTCGATTTCATATGAAGCTCTTGGTGCTAATTTTCTGTTTATTTAGTCCGCTGCGATTTGTATAGCATATTTCGCATACCTAAAATAAATTGTTCTGATATCAGTAGTTAATACCTACCGTTATTTTACATTTTCGCAGTATCAAAGGCTAAAACATATTTTATCCTTTTATCATAATTAATTCCGATCGATTAAAATGTCTTGCATTTAAAATATACAAAGCTTTTAAACTTAATCTAATTATGTACGCCACTCAAAATCAATTTCATTTCCGCGCCGAGGATTGAACAACTCGCTTTAAAATCAGCTAACTGCTGAATAACAATTCGATTGATTTCGTGAATGAGTCATAAAGTTGTTTGTGAACGTAAAGTGCGACGGTCGGGCGACATCTCAAGCTTTCTTTTATTTCGGTGCCATGTCGAGGAGCAGCCGGATTAGTGTCGACACTCGGACACTGGCACCATTATCACACAAGTGACATCCCTGCGATTCAACCCCAAGTATGGTGAGAGAGGCAGAAACGCGCGATTTGAGGTAGCTTGTAAAGCGATAAAAAGGCAAACGCACGGATGCGTATGGAGGTGATAAACCGACTGACGTTGATATTGACAATAAATATCCTCTAACTGCTCGTATCTAGTTTGCGTATCTATATTTTGCATTCGTATAAAGTTATTTTATCAACGCCGCCACAACTCAACGTCCGGATTGTTTCAGTTTTCAAACGGTAATTTCCGTAAGTAGGCAAGTGTATGTCGAGAGTTTCGTAGAATGTTATGTTACACGACGTGTGAAGGTTTATTTTATATCAACAAGCTTTATAACGAGTAAAAAGTGGGTGATGTGGAAGGCAGCCTTGGCGCTCTACATCTTGTTCCGCGAACCACCTGCACTCACATCGTCTGTGCGTACAAGAAAATGACCTGTGAAAAATGGAAAGTGGAGTGAATTTGTCTAGCTCAGTGTGTTAGTGTCCGAAGTATAACGGTGCGCGTTACTCAGATAAAAGCCTGTGTACCCGTAGGAAATGATACTCCAATGTAATGCACATAGCGTGAGAATCGCAACCGCCCGTTAATATCGCACTCCGGATAGTATCTCTCTCGTTATAATCGTGACAAACTATTAACCGCGCACTTGAGTTCCGACGTTATTATTATAGCGTTTAAATGGCGTAATTAATTTGTACACGTGATGTCAGGCACGCTGTGACTTAATGTAAGACATTAATGCTTATTTCATAATAGTCTTATTTAACTAGAAACTTGAGTTATTACGAAGAATGCAACATAGACTTGTGCTGACTCAGTTAAATTACGGTATTTTAAGTTTGACATATTTATAGTGAAAGTAAGCTTTTAAGCCTTCTTACTTTAATCTCATGAAGGGCAGAAGACCAAGCTACGTGAGGGTACAATCAAATTCAATACTAAACGATAATCGAATATACAAATATGTAAAAAAAGATGGAGACTTACGAGAAAGCATTGCGGCATAATATTGTACCCGTCGATCGAGACTTTAAAACTGCTTCAGGAACGCTTAACTTACCTGAGGGGAAAAAAAGTATATTAAGACATATTAATGAGTTTGATACCGTATAAGATGCGCATTATTAGCTATAAAATGATAAATTTATGACGGGCGATAGGGGATTACGTTAAAATGTATGGAGTGGAAGTCTCCGGTATGAAGAGCGTCGTGTTACGATAATATACACTATTTGTCACATTTATTTTCTAATGTAGCTTTGAAAGAATTTTCAATAAAGTTCAGAATTGATTATTGACATAAATATTACGGCTAAGTCTTTTAAAAGGCTGTTTAGTAGAATAGGTGACAAAATAAAATTTGAATTGTAAGTTTATTACTTATTGTAGAAAATATAGGAAGAACTTGCATTTATAGAATGGTGGAAAGCAAGTACAAGTAGGCGTGCAATTAGTGCAACTAAATATTACAATAGGTACATTTTAAGTTTAAACTCTGTTTTTACTTGGGCAAAATATATCTATTAGTCAGGCAAGAATCAGATGCCAGACTAAAAGATACAAATTACGAAAGAATTAATTTAGAATTTTTCGTTGGCTATTTGTGCGAGGTGCAGGGCGAACATAAAGCATCGCACACAGTGGCCGCGTGATATATGGTTTGCATAATGGTAATTCAGCTTCATGCCTCTACTTACAAAGCATGGAAATGCCGCGCGGGGTTTCTATTCGCCCGTGTTGAAATTAATGAGAAATTATTCTACAACACTACTAATTAATTCCTATACTTAAACAGCCACGACTAATATCCGCCGCTTTAATTTCAATTCTAAAGCAATATGCCGTTAAAATGCTTTAACTGCCAATTGGACATACATCTTGGCTCGTAAAGCTTAGTCCGTCTTCCTGTCGTTTATTACACATTCAGTTCCTACTGTTTGAATAACCACCGTAGAACTAGTGAATAGAACAACCGTAGGGCGATAGCATTAATTATCTTTATAACGACTTATCTGCAGAGCTTGGTCTTTATTTTCATGATATTATTATCATATCAGCAACTGGCGCTATGAGATGAATTTATACCCTAGTTTACGTTTAAGAAGAATAAAGATCGCAATTAGCCCTAAGGGGTGTTTTCATATAATACAGTGTAACATAGTTAAAGAGAGTATTATTTTTCAAAAGCCAGCGGGGAAAATCAGTTTTGCACACATGTCGAGACAGTTAGCACGCGCGACCCCAATCGTGATACGAATATCACCATTTATAGATGAGGGAAAAGTGAAACTGATATGTATTTCCACAGTCGTATCAAGTAAGAAGACTTTCAACAGGATTCTCTGAGTCAGCTTTTGAGACAGTAAACATTTATGTCGCGTAGTCTAATAAAATTACCGCAAATTTTACTATGTTTACGGTAATAACTTCCCACGACTATCCAAAAATTGATCATGATGACCATGTTGAATATAACGGAGTGACATTTGTAAATGTAGATCATGATGACAAAGATTTAAATGACGAGAGAGATGTGAACGATGCTATTTGAAGGTTGATTGCTCCGCGGGAGACGCCCCGGGCGTCGGGAGTCGAGAGACGACTACCGGCCACCGTAGGCGCGGGCCTGCGGGCGGAGAGCAATGGGTAGCTCACCGCCCGATCAGGACCAGGCCCGTGCCGGACGGCGCGTAAGTGTTCCACGCGCGCCTCAAAGAGATGTCAGCATCAGCAACGAGGGGCCCCTCAGGGCCGAAGCCTGCCGGGGCAGCGGGATTGTCCGAAAGGGTTACCGCTACCCCGGAACATAAAGGGCGAAGGAAGGAACATGGGTGGGTTTTAGTCAGTAAGAGTCTGACACTCCCTTCCGCTCCACCCAGAGCGGGAGGGGTCATTTGATGATTTCCAATCCCAAAAAAAAAAAAAAAGGTTGATTGCTGATTTGGGAATATTCAGCTATGCTAACAATATGCCTTGTTCATTCAACTGTCTGCATGCAATGAGGGTGCCAAAGAAACACCGTGAAAATTGACTCTGAAACGCGTATTGTACGAACAAAAATACATTTACATATATAAACTAGTACGTCGATGTCTATCGACAAATATAGTTGGCAACTTGACAATAGTCGTAAAATAAGAATGGGCGCAATAATAATATGTGCATTTAAATTGTGTCCCAGCTCTCACACCGCGATTTTCACGGTAATATACTCTTCTGAAATAAATAGTTGTATTATGTCAATTTACTTCGGTTTACGAGGTGGCACAAATAACATGGACAGAATTTATGACACGAAACTATTGCTTCCCCCGCTCACTTAACTACGTCGGAGGAAAATAAAGCCTTGCACTTACAAGAAAACTGGAATCGTATCTGAAAGCAGTCAGCGTCAGTAATACATACTATTATGCCAGAAATTGCATATTTCCCGAATACAGATATATTTGAGGCTTCATTACAAAATTATGTTTATTAATATATTGAATGAGTCTCTAAAAGGACTTGAGTACCAACTATCTGATGTAATACGATTTTTTATGGCAAGTAACAGTTTATAAGTGCAGTAAAATAATATGTTGCATTATTACGCATATTAAATAAAATATACGTAATAAAGTCAGCTTCTGTAGTTACTCGTCCCGCATTATTTTTAAAACAAACAAAGTCTCGTGGCCATAAGTTTAGCGCGTCCTGGGGCCTACACCAGCTGGCTAATTACCAATGTAATGGGTGAATACTGACTGGAGGAGGATTTACAACCCTGGAGCACGACAGGACACGGCGGCACTTTGAAAAACGAATTCACGTCTTTATACTTTACACGGCAATTTACTGTCTTTCATAAATACGTGAGCAAATTGCTACCATGAAATTGTTTGTTTAGCCTAAGGAAATAAGATCCTAGTTATGGTTTACGAATCCGTAGTCATAAGCAACGTGGATTTATTGAAGTAATCGTTTCTATGTGAGCTAATACTGGCGTATGTTTAGAAGGTATAGCTATTGAGGTTGCAGTTGAAGAAATATTAAGTATCTCATTATATAGACATAACAAGTAGTAATCTATCTATTCTAATACTAATAATAAAGCTCAAGAGATTGTTAGTTTGTTTGAACGCGATAAACTCTGGAACGACCAGTCGGAATGGAAAAATATTTTTCCATTTGATAGCCTAATTCTTGGGGAAGGTTATTAACATCACGCAACACACAAAGAAAAGAAGACAGAAAGATCGATAAGCGAAAACGAAGTAATAGGTAGCGGCGTGCAGGCGATGCGATCCGACGGGGTGGGTCGGGGGAACAAACGAACGAAGTTTCAAGCGGACGAAGTCGCGGGCAGGAGGTCATAAAGAATATTTAGGAATTATGGTCCTCAGTCTATGTGCCTGTTGTTTAGCAGTAGACTATTACGGGCTTAAATGAAAATATACCTGACTTTTTTAGCACACACAAAGCTATTAATTTCACGGGGAATAAAAACTTTTAGCACAATTTTGTTTGAGCCAAGCCGAGGATAGCTATCGGACTTAAGGGCTGTTTATGTCCAGTCATAAGATGTGAGCATTCGTTGTTTTAGGTCGTAAAACCAGTTATCATAGTCGATAGAAAAGAATCTCTTTGAAGCCGCGACGTATCCCTCATTGCCGCCTGCGTGTCACAGACGGCAATGAGGGACATTAGCCGTCGTCTGCTCCATTCCCGGAAAGTATCAAAGGCGGAATGACGTTCAGCATTGACCACGATCATCGACAGTCCTTCAAAGGAAAGTTTATTACCGCTAGATGATCTTACACAAAGAAAATTTAAAGAATTTTGTTAATTTTATTAGGCTAGGTTCGATTTATGTCTTCATCGTAGGTAATCTAGGAATATTCTTAAGCTATACCACCATGCTATGATCCTTAGGAGCCAAGCAAGAAAAAAAAAGTTAGAAATAACGCTAAGCGAAAACGAAATAATAGCGCGGGCGGTAATTACACGCGGACGAAGTCGCAGGCAGAAGCTAGTTGTTAGTAGTTATACAACCTAAATAAATGCGCTATAAGACAATGATAAATACAGTTGTTATTGGTAATTTAGGTGAGTCATATTGAACAAAAATAAACATAGTTTAATTAGCACATAGCTGTAAACGCGTCTCTGTTTGCAGTTTTTTTGAAGCTGCCATCAAATCATTGAAGATTTTAGATTTTCACTTAAATGATTTCATAGCGGCTTTCTGACAAAGTGAAAATAAAACATTGCCAACTATTGCTGTCACAGTTCTGCGCCTCGCATGAGGTCATAACAAAGTAAACGTATTATTTTCATGGATATAAATCCTACCAGTCTAAATGAAATGCCTAGGTCGAGACTTACACGAGGAGAGTATCTCGACAGCTAAGTGGCGAAAATGTTCAGAAACCCGTCGTACGAGCAACATAAACTCGAATACGATTATTTTATTCGACATTCGACAGGCACCATTCACGAACTGTGATTTGACAATTATATTTTTTTTTTTGATCGGCCATGCTATTTTCGCCTTTCGACATGCGAGTATCGAAACCTCTGCTCACAGAAGTTAGGCGAAAAACTTTCCTAGTGTAACTGACACTAGGAGAGTTTTTCGCCTAAATTGTGACTTGTGTGACAACGGCATAAACCGGCATTATGGTCCCTGTTAAGTAATTGTAATTGTTACTGTTTAGCTCAGTTTTCCCATGAATTTACTTGTAAAGTTTTAAGTCCTATACAGCCGGTCTATTCTGTAAAAATATCACCGTGAAAACCAACGTGAAGTGAGCTGTCATTCCGCCTGATGTTAGGAATTTATACTTCACCAACGTTTATACGGTGAGATCTTTACAGAATAGACCGGCTTAAAACTTACAAGTAAATTCATGGGAAAATTGAGCTGAACAGTAACAATTACAATCAACAGGGACCATAATGCCGGTTTATGCCGTTGTGCTCCCATGAGGACGGGCGCCGAGCAAAAGCTATTATGAAAGACAACTGAAGTAATTATGTAAGATATTAAATGTAATAATGCGAGTGTTTCAAAGCTTTTGTGTCCGTAATTTCTATAATCTGCAGGAAGTTTGAGATGAGTTTTGCACTGAATATGTAGGTGTAAGTACCTTATTCATTATGTTAGTAATAAAACATCAGTGAGATAACTTAATGTGCAGACATAAACTGGAGAAGCTAATTGTATACTGCAGTGAATATTTGTCTAAGAAACCACATACGCGTTTTCTAGGTTGAAAACGAAAGTTTACTACCTATAAATTATTCCATGACTTTTTTGTATAAACTGCAAATCACAGGTGTCAGTACGGTGTCGGAAGTCTAACGGGTATTACCTTTACTTTTTTGCAGACCTGTCCCGGAATATTGGGTCAAACTATTTATTTTACTTATACAGAGACAGAAACAAACAGTCTCAAAAATAACTGATATTCAGGGTCAAATTAAATTAGCTAGGAAAACTCCGCAGACGTGGTGGGTATCGATATCCAAATTTTATATAACATTACCGACCGCAGTTAGTGTAGTCAGTCACATGAGTTAATGTAGATAGTTTATGTTTGTGTAAGGGCTGATTTTTCAATCATCTGATAACTTTATTCGAGAAATAATTTTGAAATTTTGACAGTTGTTTCGTACAAAAACTGTCAAACGTCAATTTTATTCCTCGAATAAAAGTAATCTGGCGATGGAAAAATCAGCCCTAGACCTTACAGACGAGATTGGTATAGGTATCTAAGCACTATAAAACAAAAGAAAAGAGATGTTCTCAACTCATACTACAAGTAACAACACTACCAGCAGTCGTTGACCCTAAGAAAAAAAACATCAAAACTTTTTATTCTTATTTTGTCGTGTTTAGATATTGATACCCATCACGTCTGCAGAGTTTCGCTAGCTAATTTGACTCTGTACTCTATTAAAATGTGGTAAATTATGATAAATCATTATAATAGTAAATAAAAGAGATGTTCTCAACTCATACTGCAAGTCACAACACTACCAGCAGTCGTTGACCCTAAGAAAAAAACATCGAAACGTTTTTATTGTTATTTTGTCGTGTTTAGATGTTGATACCCATCACGTCTGCAGAGTTTCGCTAGTTATATTATATTAGTACTGTAGGCCAATGCAAGGTTCAGAATAAGGATTCAAGTGTAGTCGTTGAAAGATTTTCAACATAGGTACGTTAACATTTTCTATATTGACTCAGTTCTCGTAAAACAGCTTTAATAGCCGATAATTCCATTGCTATAACGTGTAATATGGTTGCAATAAATGCGGCTACTCTTTGTGTATCATGATTGCGGGTTTAGGAAAACTGATTTAAGTCTTATTTAATAATCTATTCTATTGAGAATATTATATCCATAATACGATAGATTATGGCAATAATAAGCATTAGAAAGGTGGAATGATTCATAAAGATTTTAAACTCATTTTATGCACAGTTTGTTTTTCCATTTTACTCGTACCTGTGTACCAACAGTAAATCGATTAAAGAAATGTACCTAACTAATTCGTTATCAAATATCAATTCATCTTAAATAAACAAGTAATTATGTCCAGCACGGACAGTGGAAGATTGATGTGTTCATGAATTAATACCACGTTTCATATTTAAACACCTTGTGAACACAAAAAAGATTTAATATGGACCTCTAAAAGCAGTCATATTTCAAAGGTATACTTATTATTAATTAGCTTTCAAAGAAATGTATTCCATTTTGTTCAACAGATGTATATGATTACTGTCGAGATAAAAAGATGCGTTCTACATTTTACATCGTATACTTTAAAGCCTAGAATATTTCCTGGTTCATAAAACAGTCATAAAAAAATCTGCGTTTGTTGATTAAGATCAGACTCGGCGTAATCTCGGAGCGTGTGAAAAGAGACGCCATCAAGGAAAAGGCATGCATAAATTAAAAAGAAAATGAGGGCAAGAAAAAGTTGTGAAGGATACGAGACGCTCGCATTGAGTTTCATAAATAATACCGAGTTTCTGGCTAAAGATTTCTAACTGTCAGGCCGTGGAACGATGGTAAATGTTTCAAACAAACACAAAATGTAAAGCAGAACTGTACACCCGATGAACCGGTGAGATTGTCGCAGAGTTATGGGAATATGTTCCTGCTCAAAATGTAGGAGGTGCGAATTTTGAAAATGTTGTCAATACTGGTTTATAAAGAGTCTGATGCAAACTGTAAGATGTTTTAGAGAATATTGAATCAACATGAAATGAAGAACACGAGGCGTCATTGCCAAATAGCAAATTGGAACTTCAACATCACGATTGGCTCTAATAAATGAGCTTTACCAACGATAGGCTCAATGTGCCTATATCTCGTTTTACCAAGATGTAATTCAGAGTTAACGACACCCCATAAAGCTCGAAGGAAACGGGTTAACAACCTGTCATAAACTGTATCATTCTATTGTATCCTATAATGTAGAGACACTTGCTGGGCGAAGGATTTCCAAATAGCCTTGTTTTCCGCTAACGATGTCCACCTGATATTAAACCTATCAAACTAGTCCCATTAATAGATAAAGTATGAACAACAAGGCATTCTATAAAATTTTAGATGAAGGGCCATGTTTATTGAAAATTGATATGGTAGGTACAATATCGAACCGCATCGTAACAGCATAATTCATAAGGAATTTCTCATTTTCATGATTCTTGGAGGCTGTTATGCAAAAGAGCCACCGTACAATGGGAACAAATATGTAGCAACATTGTTGAGCTAGTACATGATAATTCTAAGATTCTGCAAGGATGTAACAATTCGCGTAACAGCCGGGTACACCGTTCAACTCAATAGGGACACTTAATTTTACTCCACAAAACTGCTGGGTTGTTAGTTATGATTATAAAGCATTAACGTCTACATTGTAATCATTTAATCCAACCGGTTGGTGTCCAGTGCAATTTATATTATATGCACATTAAAAACGTGTCCTATTGGCTCTCTATAGCTTCTACGACGCCAATGTTACAAACTAATTGAAAAGTGGCTGGTTTTATACTGTTCATAAAAAATATTTAAGTATTTCAACTATTTAATGCTAAAATACATAAAAGTTATTAGTACCTAAGGGCCAGTTTTTTGATCCGTAGTTAAACTCAACCAATTGTTAAAAATAGTAACTACTGGTAAATTTTTTTGCAAAATGTGTTTTTTGATACATTTTTAGGTGTTCTAATGATACAATATCATTGCTAATGGTCAAATAATTAACTATTAGTTAAAAAATAACCATTAGGTAAACTAACAATTGACCAAAAAAACACATTTTGTAAAAATTTAACGATTAGTTACTATTTTTAACATTTGGTTGAGTTTAACTACGGATCAAAAAATCTGCCCTAAGTGGTACCAACGTATTGGTCAAGTCTTTTTTTCTTTCTTTCTTCTAAGAATGATGACAAAATCATGGGAATTTCAGCTAAATATAAGCTTCTTAATAATAATTATTTTCATGTTATAAGAGACGTTTTAAATGTATGTCAGACTTAAGTAAGAATTGGCGAATAGCTGTAAAATGTGTCATATCCGCAATTTTAAACAAATCTTTATTTTTTACTTACTTATGTTAAAATATTTTTTAACGCGAAATGTCATTGGATGAGTAATATTTACGAGTGGAAATAATAAATAAAAATAGACAGTTAATTTAAATAAATAATACATAATTTTAAAATGTCAACTAATCGAATATATTCGATTCATTGAATGGCTCTTTTTACAATCGAGCACAAACGACACAATAATGACAGGTGTCGATAACACAGGTGACTAATTTATACGATTTTTATATTAGACGAGATGGTGAAGGCGCTTGCCATAGGTATGGACGATTTCACGGACGTTTCAATACAATTTAAAATATATAATAAACGTCCATCGAATTGTTTATGATCGCGGTAATATGTCGTTAAAAAGGAGGTGGATGGAAAATACAAGTGATAAAGAATGGAAGAAAGTTTAAACAGAGGGGTAATTCTCGTAATTTTAAGAACATTCGCAGTCTGATCTCAGTCTCAATCTGACAAAAATACCTCTAACTTCCCCATGTTTTGACATTTGTTTGTCGCTGAGATGAGACTGCGACTAGATTTCGAACGTTTTAAATTACGAGAATTGGCCTACAGTTGACTTTTATACTTTTACGACACCATGCTGTTTCTGTAGGGTAAGTTAGGTTAGATATAGTATCGGTTTTTTTTTCAGTTAACCTATTTAGTCCCAATGCAGGTAAAGGTGTCCCCCATATATAGTCTCGTATCCTACTAAATTAAAAAAAAAAACCTCTTTTATTTTCTTATCTTTTCTGACGAAGCGTTTTGATGTTAGGTACATGAATATATAATTAAATAAATTGCATTGAAATATTTGATCAATAAAAGCTTACCTGCCCACTGTAGAATAGAGCCTATCTTAATCAATACCGTCTCGAAAGGCATATAGCACTTTATTAGAGCTGCAGGTTTAAATGCTTTCAACGCTACTACGAGAAATATTAAGGGAATAAAAGCGGAGAGTAAAACGTAGCACGGCATCGGTTCTACAGGCGTGTCTAACATGAAATAGTGAACTTAATAAAGCAGCTGGCACAAGCAACTGATTGCGACTACGAGGAAACGCGCGATAAAAACGATCCACTAATTAACTTACGTGTTAATAATAATACGTAAACGATCATTATTTCTCTATATAAAAAAAGATATAAGGATGGCGTAAATTTTACCGATACTTTTACGAGCTGATAGATTAAAACAGTGATGAGATTATGTATTTTGAAACATAAAATGATGAAGCGATTAATAGGTTTTTATTTTATTGTTAATTGCCAACAATTTCTAATGGACCCGGAATGTGAAAAAACAATCATAGAAATGGTAATCGAAATGGTCGCGATGTTTTTTCATCGAAGGTTTAAACTAACAACTTGCATTTCTATTTCAGCTCACTACTAGTCTAGGCCCCAGTTTTTATTGACTACACAATTAAAATATATAGCGCATGGACTTCCGGTAACATTAAACCAGAGATTTATAGTACAACGCATGTATATTCATAGCTGCTCTTAATTATTTGTAGTTATCTCATCTAACATGTAAAATTGCATATCGTAATAAACAATAAGATACGTATCATCGGCCAATAAATGAGTGAGAGGCATCGTATCCCGGAGCGTAATAGGCACTCAGACGGGAAATATGATGTGAAGCATAACAAACTTCAGAGTCTTGGGAACATTCTTTTATGATGTAATAATTGACAAAGAGGAAGCTTGATGAATTGATGTGAAACCATGATGAATCGACCGCGCTAATGAAGATTATGAGCCCATGATTACGGTAAAAGAAATGATCATGTGGACACACATCAATTGATAGGTAGATCGCAATGACCCCAGGACCGCTAAATACTACGAGTTGTAGATGACGTCAAATAACAAATGGTTTGTGACATGAACTTGACTTGGCAACACTAAATCGCTTTGTAAATATCTAGATTACTCATCTCTAAGTTATTTAAAACATTTATCTAAATATAGTGTTTCATAGCGAGGTTTTGACAAAAGTAGGCTCGCTCTGATTTATTGGTATAATCACGTGTGTGGGTGTTAACTTGCTGCCATACCTACCATGCCGACATACTTTTGTTCCATGGCCATATTTGAAAATCGTTTTATTTAACTAATGTCAACCATTCTCGAGGCTATCTTAGGATACCTTCGCGACCTCGATTGCGTTGAGTGTGGATATTCCTCTTCACCTATAACCCAGCTTTAAGCGCAGTTCACAGAAACTTGGTTTAAGCATTAACAGAGACTATAATCATAAACACGTAACAAAACACGATAGGTTTTATTCCGGTGATAAAATATTAATCGGAGAATAGGAAAGATAAGTCATATTATTATTTAAAACATAAATGATAATAAAAGGAACAGCGTCCACGTTCGCACCACCTTCGCTAGCTCTGAGCAGTTGTCTTAGTTAGGTCCGTCATAAAAGGAACGTTTATTTCAAACGTGTTTCTAGAATCATTATTTGACTTGAGCCTGCGCGTTGTTATGCCAGTCAATCGTATTTATCTTTATTTAAAAAAATAAAATAAAACATATTCCCATATATGCAGAATTAGTTGTTGTTTTCTGTAAACAACCCACACTTAGAGCCATTTTAAATTTAATGGATTCCATTTATCAAAACCAAGTCATCAAAAAAGAAATAAATGAAACTGAAAAGTCAAGAGAAAAGTAAATAAAAAATTTAAATACACAATTTTCAAGTTCAGTCGTCTTAGAAAGCGGAGGTCGTCGACATAATCTTTTCTTTGACACATGTCATTAGGCAAAACGTCGCAATTGTTCCATTTGAAAGCGAAATGCTTTTACATTTTCATTCACGAATGTGAAGACGAGAGTGAAATATTGAGCAATTTGAGTAACAATTGAACTCTTTATATTATATATTCAACAAGCATCATTGTAAGTCATAAAGCTGCGGAGGTAAATCACTGTGGAATATGACAATATCACTTAGTTTGTTCACCTGTCTATATTATAGAGCGTGCAGTAATAAAATATGAGTCATGCAAGGTTAGAATAAATGTACTGAGAATGGAGCTTTTATTATGCAAAGACGTTTTAATGATTCCTTTCTCATAAAAAATTTGATTATCTTGATCGCGAGTTACATGGCGTGTGGTACTTTTCTTCCCATGGGATTTATAAAAATAATCCCAGGGTCTTCCTCTTTACTTTAATAATAATTATAAAACCAATCAGTATATTAAGACTGTTATTGCTATATTAGGTTCTTTATGATCTTTCATTGTAGCACTACACAGTGGAATCCACTATTTGCCATTAAATGACTAGATTGGAAATGTGAAAACCTTTTCAGTCAACCGTCTGGCCGGACCTTTAGGATTAAATAAATGAAAGTTGATACTCCACAATCCTAATGGTTAATCCATTAGGATAGAAGAGTATCGACTTTCCTTTAACCAACTATGTTGCCTATAGCACTCGTATACTCAACTGACGGAAATGGGATCATGTGCGGTCTATAAGAAATGGGTTCAGTGCCACTATTTACGCATGTTTTGTTCGAGGTTTTCATTGCTTTTGTGGTTATTGAACTAGTTGGGTGGTTCTTAATTCGTTTTTCAGGTTGGTGAAAGTGTTATTGGAATTTTACATTTTTAGTAACGGTTTCCAAGTCATCACCATCATTCACATCCTTTTTAATCTACGGCATGCAATGAGCCGTTGATGGTAGCCCTTCGCAATTTTTCATTTTAACTCCGGGGCTGATATTATGCTTAATAATAAGCATAATATCGCATTTGACGTCATGGTCGGGCGGACCCCACGGACCCTATCGCCCGAGAGAAGTTTTGTTCCTCACCTCTGGCTTGCATTTATTGGCCGGCTGGAGTGAACACTGACGAGGAACAGAGCTCCCACCTCATTCTTGCCTTTATTGGCTGGCTTGAGTGGAGATTCGCAAGAGCAAACGTGCTCGGAGGAAGGAAGTATTTCAGTAAGATGCTGGTAGGGATCTTGACCGTACTTCCGGGATTGTCCTGATAGCCGTGGAATACCTCTCCACTCCTCATAAGCACCTCAGGACATGTTGCCCCCTTGTCGCTACGATACTACGTGGTAGCGACCGTTCTCGGGGGCCCATTATTGAGTGTGCAAGTCACCCCCTGCCATTTCATCTGTGAATATTATAATTATCATTGATCAGGCAGGGGACATAGACCTTCCATAGTTAAAGGTGACCGATCCACTGTAGCCATCCAAACCCATAGCCCAGTATATTTTGTTTACATGTTCTGCAATAGTCTTGCACCAACCGGGGGTTGTCCTTGGGTGCACTTGCATGGTGCATACAGGGATAATCGTCGGTTGGTGCCTCCATCATTTAGAATTGTGTAAAGGGCCTCTGCGAGTTGGCTTCGGCTCCTAGTACGCCTTTCAAAGGTCCGGGACCCCAGGGTCCTGAGATATGTCAAAGCATAATATAAGCATTTAAAGAGGTAATTTTTTTGAGTATAAGTTTGTATGTAGTAATCTCTGGAACTACCAGTCAGATTTGAAAAAAATATTTTCGTTTTTTGAATTTGATAGCCCAATCCTTGAGGAAGGCTATAATAGGCTATTTAAAATCACGCTTGCACCTTTAGGAGCCAAGCAAAAACAAAACAAGTCATAAAAAACGCTGAGCGAAAACTGAAATGCGACGGGGTGGGCCGGAGAATAAGAAATTTCACGCGGACGAGGTCACGGGCAGAAGCTAGTGCTTAATAATAACTACAAGCTCATTTCGTCACATCGTCATTGGTTTACATTGTAGAGAGATGACAGGCGACTTATATATTTCCAAGTATGCTTATTTTCTTCTTAAAGCTAGCCTTCATCCGGCCTGAGGCCACTCACTACGTGTGCTTACTCGCACGTCCCTTATAATTAGACACGCGACGCTTTGTCTTTATAATTTTTCACATGAGACTCATTCGTGGAAATGCAAAACTAGTCTCCTAACCTTGGGTCAGCTCCATAACTATTATTAAGTGGCGCAGTAATCCTGTCTTTCTGTCTTAACTCCAAAGACACAAGTGGTATATAAATATCAACTTAACTAAGTACAGAAATGTGATTCAGATTACCGTTACGATTCGGGGACCTTTGCCTATAGATAGATGTGACCGAGTGATCCTTGGCTGTTTATCGACAAGTATGAATAATAGATTCGTGGTATACTGGCTCGGTTGCATATTAACGGATTGTTTTATTGTTATCTCTGGAAAGTTATGTTTGATCATCGAGAATTGTTTGCAGGGTTGCCTTCCAGGTTTATACTAATTACTTTCTTTATCTCCTCAGTCTTTTCCTTATTGTGTTTAGGTATCATCTTCATCATAACGTGTTGAAAGGCAACCGAATTCTTAGACTCGAATGTGGTTTTCCTAAAACTTGCTAGGAATGAAGTCCAGTTGCTCCAATTATAAGCAGAAACTGTTAGTATCATGGGTGATCCACAAACCGTGCGGTTGCTAATGGACGCACGACTTGTTTTGTTTATGTAAATTGCAAAGTGGACCTTGATAATAAGCGGCAATTATGGGATGATAGGATGTCTTCATCACAGTTAGTTCCCATCATTTTAAGTAATTATGATTCACAAGCATCAAACATCACGTTTAGAATCAAATTTTGGAGGTGTGTCTGTTTGCTAATGAGCCCATCACTGCTTTCCACACACCTCAAATGCATGGCTTTTAAGTAGGCTTAGTGAAATGTCATAAATTTCCCAATTAGTTAAAATGCGTCTAATCAAACAGTAGTGTGAAAGATAAACATTATCAGCGCAGTGTATGGGAAGCAGGATGGGGTCTGACGGCGGGCGGCCGGCGGCGCGCGACGCGGTCGCTGCGTCCGCGCGTCCGGCGACCGCCATCTCTCCCTTTCTCTCGAAACTATAGCTCTCTCTGTCCGTCCTTCGGCGGCTCGTTCCTCTTCTTCTTGCAAGGTTAAGGTTACGTCAGACGTGTTATGTTATAACCGTTGGGGCGCACTCTGGCAAGTTCAGTGTCTCGTCGAGAGTGGCCGCGACACTACTCGCGACTAACGTGCGCGCTCACCCTGAGGACTGTGCGACAGCCTGTGATATACGAACAGTGAAAAGTTCATGAACTACGTGTTGAATTTTGTTTGAACTATAACTTCACGTGACGCTTACCCATCAAATATCCTTCCTGTAACCCTTAAAAGGTACGTCCCTAATTATATTTAACTATAATTATTTTTCTTCACTAAAGAATGTTTTTAAAATATTTTAAAAATGTAGTTGAAAACATTTTTCCAAGCTCGCAGTCCTGGACAACTGAGTGCAATCAGGTGATCCTGTTCAATAAACTGGTTTATTAAATATTTTATGGTGGTTGTTCGCTGGACTCTCCGATACAACTGCAACAACTTGTAATTAAAAATATTTTATGAACACAGTTTTCAAAATAAATTTCTGAAAAATTGGACAAAAGTATGACAGTAGGTAGTAAACGTTTATATTTGTCTATCTATGTATAAACGTATAATTATAGTACCTACAGTAAGCACAAAAAACATAACATTATAAATTTTCTAGTCAACTTTTTATTTACAACTAACGTTACGAAAGCTTACCTGAAATACAGGAAGTTAAAATAAAAGTTGAACTAAAAAACGTTTCCAGGAAACGTAAACGCAGGAAAAGTAAATCGATGATAACGTAGAAAAATGAGTAGTGTGTATTGCGTCCCGTTAGGGTATGTATAGGAAGGTTTTTGCGCTCATGCGCGCGAGCTTGTCTTCAATCGTGTATAGAGCGATAAGCTCCGATGCGCATATAGCAATAATGGCACTGCGCTATATTTAGAGTCGCTTCGTTTGGCTCCCTTCGCGAGAAGATTTATCATTTATTCCATCGTTTTTAAGTTCTAGCCATAAACTTTTGCAAATAACGTTTAATGAGTGTATAAATAAAGACCGGCGCCATGTAAAAACTAATGAGATTTACGAACATAATGGCGCTTCCATTATGTTCGTAAATCTCATTTTTTTTTTTTTTTGCTTTATATGGTATTTTAAGAATTAGCAGTAGTTAACAAATACTTTAAATTGTAATGATAAAAGTCACTTAATCTGGAAACAAGACAAATAATTTGTAAAATGAGAGCAAATGACATGCAGCGAAATGAATCGGAAATGTTCAAAGCTCCGCGATCAGCACTAGTAAAAGACATCAACGCGAGACGCGGAAGAGGTGCTAAACTTTTTTATACGATTACCATAAAATTATGTCTATCGATCTCCCAATGACTCAATTTATTTAATGCCGCCGTTTTCGTTTTGGTCTTAGTCGTTGTAGGTAGAATTTTAAAATTGATGATAGCCAAATTAAATAATATGAATTTATGTTATTGAAATAGGCAGTTTATTTTTTACAATTAATTCTTGAGTCTTCCTATACGTGTATCATGTGCGAACATTAACTATATGAAACTACCTACGCATGCATTTTGTTTTCAAATATATTTAAATAAGGTTTCGAAGGCACTGTAATAGGCTTTCAATTTAGCGAACAGAGGGCACTTACATTGAGTTAATGTTATGTGCGTAATGTATTTAATGGTGACTGAATAATTGAGACAAGCTAACAAACGATATTGTTAGCTGAACACGAAGATATAAAATATGAATAATAAAATAACGAGTTAATTATGAAAACCAGCCGATTGGAAGTAGATAATTGGACATACGCGCCACATAATTGTGGTAATCTCATACGTTATTATACAACGAAGTTTTTATAATAATAATATATTTTTTATATTTTTTATATTCTAATATTTAAAAATATAATTCATATGTTTACATTTAAATAAAGGAATAATATATTCTTTATTTCGGACTACACATATAAGTACACATAATCCATATAATGTTAGTGACTATGACTTAAAAAATATGTTAGTAAACTTTTACAAACTATACAATACAAATATTGGATCAGGACCGCACTATTCGTACATGGAGTTTTGTCCAATGCTCCATGAAGGAGAAATTCACATCCATTCTCCCTGCAATAAGCTGCAGGAAGCTGTGTTTTATGCCAACATACATAAATCTTTGTAAAATGTTCTACATAAAAGCAGCTAAAATAAACCAAGATTTTTCCCACGAACTTGAACATTATTAAGGTCCTAGCTACCTACGGTATCTAGGTCCGCAATTGTACACGGAACAACTGGTAGCGTTGGCGAACCGCAAAAGTATAACAAACGATCTGGAGAGCACGACCGGGGTTCAGGTCATGTTGGTACCCCGGTACCAACTATGTGGAATTGGATCACGAACCTACAACTTACGACGTAACGTACAGCTGCCCACGATACTAAAGTTTGGCGGACTTCTTTGACCTTAGGAACAGCTTACGAGCTTTAATTTGTAAACTGTCAGCAAACCCATAAACTTCTACGTTCTCACATAGTTTATGGGCGTTCGCTTAAATTAGAAGAGCAATAAATTACGAAAATTGGAAAGATTTACTTTCTCATAAAATAGTGCAGAGTTTTGTCAAAATATGTAAATCTGCTTATGGGAATTACAAAATTAAGATTTTCTTATTTCTTTAAAAGTTTATGTATACTAAAGAAAGTTTAAAGAAATATAAATTCAGAAAGTTACTGCGATGCCGTCGACTTCTTGCCGTCTTCTTCGGCAACTATATTTTACTAACGAAAACAGTGGATTCGTGAGGATTTTCCTAGCTAGGTAAATAGTATGATTTTTATAACATGCATCAAAAAATATATTTAAGTAAAAGTTATTTCCTTTTAATTACTATCAAGATATTACACAAAATTAACGCTAAGTTCATCGTTAAATTAGATAAAACCTTTGAGGGGAAACCGCGATGAGTCTGTAAATTAAACGAAATCATATTAAATTGTTTATGTAGAAAAGTAAGAGTTATAATTAAACTAGCTGCGCCCCGCGGTTTCACCCGCGTATTTTTCGATCCCGTGGGAATATCGGGATAAAAAGTATTCTATATGTTAATCCTGGTTTCGTCTGGTTTCAAATTCGTTCAGTAGTTTTTGCGTGAAAGAGTAACAAAGATCCATCCATCTATCCATACAAACTTTCACATTTATAATATTATTAATTAATTATTATTAATATTAATATTAGTAGGATAGTCATATTTATTTTTTTGAAAATGCCTTGCGTCTTTGGTGTTTTGTCTTTAAGTTTTAAGGACTGCTGATTTCCTTTCATAATAATTATGATGCCAGGCGACTGAACACTCCTAGATTAATTTATCTCCAATTACTCTGGTTTTCAATGGTGGGTATTACAGTTCCCATGGAAACTAGAGTAACAGGGGCACTAATAAAATTATTGGATTCGCAATGTTTCGCAGGTTCGAAACTGTAAAACGGATTTCACCAAAAACACGATCTACGTTCCAAAATTTGATGCACAAATCAACATATCCAGTTGGCCCGATTGCGGGCCCTGAGATTATAATTAAGAGGGTCACGTGAGAACTGCGATCCACCGAGCAGTTCGTGACTGCGCGCGCGCATACCCTGCGACACGCCATCAACATCGATTATTGGGCACAAGGCGATACCGCGTGCCGATTTCCTGATTATTTTGATATCATACTAAAGTTTATGGAGGGACTTAGCGGAGATATGAGAGGACAGTGCGATCTTTTCGATTACTGGGGAAACGGAGTTAAAGAATGACTAGAGAACACGCAATGGAGTATGTCAGAGAATGTGAATTTATATTTTTTGCGTAGGAATTTTAATTGAATTAATAGGATTTATTTAACTGAGTGCAATTATGGCGAAGTTTTGGGCCAGCAAAATTTATATAGGTAACTGCCAGCGACACTAAGAAGAAAAATACTGACTGCAATTCAATTTCTATATATATTTGGATTGAAGGGCAATAAATGAGAAATTGCTTTTTTGGAATTTGATAGGTTTTTCAATTTCAATTAATTCTAAGAGTAATTGAAATGGTTCAATCAAGTGTTTTATTGAACATAAAATTCGTAATCGAATCTTTAGACGTACCACAGCTATTAATTTGGTAATTAATTTCGAGATGAACCTTTAGGCCAAATTGATTGGTAATAAATCAACTATGGACCACCGTGACTAGCAAAAATCGTTACAAGTTTCTTAGAACCGTAGTTACCTCCTACAAGTAAATTAAAATTATAAAAACCTTTTAACTTCACATTTTTTATCTCCGTAATTACTATTCATACACAATCCGCGAGCGTTCTGAATCTGACAGATTTTTAAATACATACACACAAGAATTCAATAAAACGAAAGTTAAGACTTTAAAACCCGCGGAATAATTAAGGTTATTTTTTTTAGTAGCTCCCGTATCGCATAGCAGTGGAAGGGACACGAAGCTGCGTTGCTCCTATTTATAAAGTAACGTTTAAAGGGCGGTACTAGTCGGTCGTGCGCGGGGTCAGGATGGATTCCATCAGGCGTGCTTTCCATGAAGGATTTTAATTACGTCGTGTCGGGGTGAATGACCCGCGGCCGCGGTGCGGGTGCGTGCACTTTTGACGGCCCCTTTAACAGGTGTCCCGTAACTTAATTTATTTTTATCTACTATTATTGACGCTGTTACTGACTCCGATTTTCTATTCGATTTGAGGTGTGGAGACTTTTTGCTTTGAATTACTTCGAATCGGATTTATATTTCTAGTTAAAGTTCCCAATAAAAAACTTGTTTTAGATTATAATACTGACGGAATATATAAATAACTGAACTCGATGATGTCATGGTTAAGATTTAAACATATTATAAACACAAGTTAGTGTAATTTTGAAAACAAATAAATGAAATGCATAACTGTGAAGTGAAACTAATATTTTGGCAACATCGTAAAGATCCGTCAGGAGGAAAAATAATGTCACTTGTGTTTGTTTATGGTGAGATGGGTATGCAAATGAGGAAACCTGCGCCTGCGACTAACAATAAGCGTGGGTGTGAGCGGTCACCGCTGACTCATTGTCGACATAGATACCACGCCGTACCCAAATATTGATATTCTCATAAATTATCCAAAATCCGCAAACCGGTTTCTGTGTTCGTGCTATAAATTGAAACATTATGGCTTTCGTCTACTATATTTGCCATAAAAAATGGGGGCATTGCTTTCAGTCGCTGAATAGACGAAAAGTAACCAAATAAATCACACTGAAAAGTTGTCAGTACCGTTGTACGTTCGTGGTCAATTTTGACGAGAAGAAGTCCCAAGCAAAAACTAAAAAAATAATAATTTGAATTCTGAAATAAACCATACAGACTAGTCTAGTTTATTATCAATCGGGAGTTTCAGAAAACAAAACATGTAGATCGCGCTAACTACGAAAATGAATGATCTGAAAACGTTCAAAATGTAATCGCAGTGTCATCTCGGCGACAAACAAATTTCAAAATCTTGTCAAAATGTAAGGAAATTAGAGGTGTTTTTGACAGATTGAGACTGAGATCAGACTGTGAACGTTCTTAAAATTACGAGAATTGCCCCTCAGAATTGATCCAACTGACTGCGTACTAAAATCAAGATCTAAAATAAGTTACAGCTTTTCAGTTGTAAACAATAATCGCCTCGAGATGAAATCGACAAGGATAATACCAGACATTAAGACCATTAATACATCACCACCAGAACCTGGAATCGAAACATAGATACAATAATTTCTCATAGCAATGCATCGATTTATCTGCAAAATTCGTGATATACTGTTGCGTCCCAGATAAAGCGGACAAAACAAAATTATACACAGCAAGCTTTACATTAGCCCGGAATGAAACACCGTGTGAGCTTAAATGGAGAACGTGGCTGTAAAGCGTTTTATGCTCTATAATACGTTGCAAGTAGGGCGACTTACAACGCCTGCAATGTGCTCAAATTGATTACGGGCGATACACGCGAATCGTCTAATAAAATCACTAATGGAACGGTACCAGTGGCGTGCGTCGCATAACGGGGCGCCTCTGTAGTCGCTCCCACGACTGACACATTATGCAAGCGGCGCGGGCGTCGACGAGCACAATGTGAGCTATTGATCGCGGTCGCGATCGCGTTCCCGACGAAAAACTGCGTGCACCGTAAGTGAAACTAGACGCAATGCTAAGCGACATTCGCGTGTATCTTGATTGACTACTTGCACCTAATGTTTTGTTTCTTCTTCTCAGCGTTATCCAGGCCTGACGCTACAGTTACATTACAATACGTTTTGTTGTAGGAAATACCGATGGCGCCAATTTACTTTTATCTATTTGCAGTGCGTTATTAAACTATTTTATTATTTACGTCAATTCTGTGTCTCTAAATAATTGTTTTGACCTTTAAATCCGCACGTGTTTATAATTATAGACTGATCGAAGTAAAAATATGAATGCAGTAGATAATTACCCCTCAACGTCTAGTTCATTATGTCATACACGAATCTTCATAGACCATGCAGACGTTATTAATTTGTACGACCACGGAGCGGAACGTGCCATTAAAAAATGTGATCTAATTATAATTGAGATGTATTAACTAACTAATATAACTACACAAATTTGTAATTACAATGTGTTGCTAATAACAGAAAAATTACATGCCGGCGAAATTAATGGTGCTTGCAATGAAAGGGTTGTGGGATCTGTAGTAGGTACAAATGCGTAGTAATGACACGAGTAGAAAATAATAGAATACAGTAGATATATCGTAACGTCGTAAAACATAATTCAATGATCATTAAACTTACTTTTTACATGACATTAACATTGCTATTTAACTCATCAAACCGATTTCACTCGCAATCAGCATTGATCGAAACAATCTAGAATCGTTTACTATTGTTTTAATTTGCATCAAATTATCCATAATACCGTCATATCCCTATTAGAGTCAATTCCCACATTCATTAGAACTCGGAATGTGCAACAGATAGTTTAGCCGAGTGCTGCATTGTGTACACGCTGTGTGAATACGATGATAAAACGTAAAAATACATATGTAGTTTGAACTAATCAGCGAATCTTAAAAGTTTTGTATGAAATAACTTAATGAAATCTCAAAGATAAATGACAAAGAAAGTGTTTCCTAGTAGAGGCTCGGAATATCAGAAAATTTGACAATAATATATCTATGACAGCTTAAAAGATATTGTCTACTAGAGGGTGTTCTTCAATAGGTTTCGTCTTCGTCGGCGCGGTACGACCCAGTAGCGGAATTCGGCTGCGGTCGGCAAGCGCGTGATCGCAGGCCGACACGCACGGTCCGTAAATTAGCAAGGAACTCTCATACGACTGTCAGATTACTTGCGGTGAAACTCCACAGCTTTACACTCCACACTTCTATTACCGAGAATCAGTGTGTGACCCAAATCCACTCCACGTTCCGCACTTATTTGGCGAGGTATGAATGTGGAATGTCATTTGCTGCGCGCGCCGCTATTTTACACCGCAATGGATATGTGTCTGTGCGGTCGGTTACTGCTGTCTTTCGTTAATTTTATTTGCGTTTTGAGCTACTAACTGTAAATGTGCATGCGTACACAATGTACACGATTTTATCTACAGCCGTATTTTCCTACATCCGTACTAGGCTTTGCAGAAACATGTTAACCGCCACCGAACAGTGGTTCCTATCACAGCATTAAATTACAACTTGCAGAATTGTGTTCACGTTTAACCAATGTGGTCATGACAAATGGAGTAATTTCTATACGTTTAGGCTCTATATGGGCCATTTATTATCGCATGTTAAGATTGGCCGCGAAGTAGGTCAGGTACCTGGATACCTCTGATAAAACATCTCAGAACGGAGTGTTGATTTTGCAAACTAGGAATATGTAAATGTTTGCGCTCGATAAATCTTTAGTGCAGTGGCAAACTTGGTGAAGTGTGCGCATTAAAAAATAAGAGATAACACATTCCTCGTTTTAGTCGTGACGATTGGTCTGTGGCCAGTATGTCGAAGACGGCGACGATCGCGGTAACGAGTGCTCGAGTGGGCGCTTTACATAGATCCAATGCAAATTGAGTAGCGAATTGCGCGCGTATAAATCAGCCGTCGCAAACACTACCACTTCGCATTTCGTCAATTAACGTCAACCATATTGTGCTTGATACGTGCGTGCGATGTTGCGATGAGATTTATTAGTGCTAGCGACCATGATGCATTGAGTTGATAGTTAAAACGTTAACGAACATCATATAGGTATAGCGCATAAACCACTAGGAGTAAACAAAAGCTAGCTTAAGAGACCTAATATCTTTTAAAAATACTGTTCTATTTGTTACGTTAACTAGAAAGTGAATTAGGTATAATCATAATTTGTCTGGAGTGGTTTGAGTAGCGAGCCGGGTTTAAATTATAGGGAGCTTCTTAGAAAGAACCGCGTACGCAATTCAAGAACTGGACGTAAATCATTATCATTCCTTATATTTATGAATGGAATTCTAGAACCGCCCAGGATGTCATCCACTGCAATTTTTGACAGCAGGATCACGACGTTTAAAGCTTTCCAATTATTTTTCATTTCATTAAATTCAACTTATTTCATGAGCAGTAAAAAAGTTTTCGAGATGAAATCTGCTTGTAATAATTGTTTGTAAGACCAAAGAGGGGCGGAACCGACGTGCTAAATCAACTTAACGGTCTTCGCGTTTATCTGTGTTTATCCTGGCGGCATAAACGTGCACGCCTATCATCGATGCTTCCGATTAATTTACGCTGTACATATATTAAATTTTATTAGCCATGGCCATACAAGAGAATCTTGCATGGCTGTAGCGGTCACGTAGCGACCGGAAATAAGAACGTCGTGAGATCACTTGGACGATTTACTAGATGTGATCGTCGGCCAGAGCTTCGACAATACGCAATTAATGAACCGTCTGCTGAGCATCTCGTCTTGCGTAACGGGCGAGCCGGTGCCACTTCTTATCGCTAATAAGGGTTAGCTGCGAGGCTTATTGTCCCATAACGTTCGTGAGATACACCGGCTTATTAAGGATAATGGTTTTAGTTAAAAATAGAAGGCAGAGAAGCTGTACGCTTCGCCAGCAGATTGGTTTATTATTTTATACGGAATGAATCAAGTGCAAACTACCGAATACAATAAATTTGCTGTTTATTGACAATTGGCTTGCGCGTGCGGTGTAAAGTGTGTAAGTAACGAGACTGCTTTATGAGTTTCGCGATCGCGTCAGGAGATGATCCCAGTGAGCGGGGTGCGTCGGTACTTCGGTGCCGGCAGCCGGGAGGTGTTGCCCGGGTCGGGGTGTCGGGGGCCGAGCTATCTAATCGGGCGTCGCCTCGTCGCTGGTGGGCGGCGATCGGGATAACGCGCCACCACCGCCGCGCCCACACGCCAATTATGTGGGAAGAGGTTACGATTGCGCGCGCGATACCGCGAAATAACGCAAACGGACCCACCTAGAGACGATCGCGTGCATTAATCGGGAAACTATTACCAATGCCACTCCAATTAATGCGGGTTGATAAATATGTAGATTGCTCAACTGCTTTGTTGAGTAAATCCATCCGTATTCCCAAATCGTCACGATTTAACACTCCTACACTTCCGTGTTTAACACTCCTACACTTCAATAGTATTATAGTATGATAATAAAAATGTACAATATCATTTAGAACGAAATAAAAGTTAATCGATTACTATTTAAAGAGCTTTGATATAATTACTTGAATGCAGCGAATGCGGCGAAGATCGGATCGATGTTATCGTTTCATACGGACGTTTTCCCGTCGCATCGATCGATAGGAGTCAGCGTCCGAGAGACGTAATTACAATAAATACGGTTCACATGCGAACCGGACCGTCCGACGTCCGACACGTCGCCGAGGCACATGCCGCCGCATTCTTGCAATTACGTAACACCTCGCAGTCGTAGCGCGGAATTAATAAGTGCCCCAAGCAAAAATGCCAAGGAAGAATGCACCAACCGTTATCGTCACTAATAATAAATTATTAAAAACTTAGAACATGAATTGCACATAAAACGACAGTTCCGTTCTATTTTTAACATCCCCGCCAGCAGTTTTGATGATATCCATAAGTAAAATTCATAATGTATACGATATTAAGCATAAATATGATGCATTCATAAGGCGGCATGCAGTTTCGCCATCCGCCAGAATAGAGATATTCAAGTTATTACTGCTGTCGACGCTCTATGTGGAGTTTCCTTTTTTCAATATCATATTTACATAATTATATTACGGTAACTTAAAGTTTTTCTACGGCTGTTCAATATAACCATAAACATCAAATGATATCTTCCGCACCAGTCATATGATCATTTTCTTTTATGACATCATATTTATAACATGACACTAACAAGGAATACTAATGGTGTTCAATAACTTGCCCCATACCTGTTTGTAAAGTAAAATTTATTTATCGGTGTAAGTGCATGCAGCGTATATGATGTTCTTTCTGAACTGTTTGACGTGCCCGTGTTTGTGATTCGATAGCTGACACCCTTTTCATATCTTTATTCAATTCAAATAAGGTTTGATAACATCTCGCTATTATTCATGTAAAATCAGCCTTTGGGATTTCGTAATTCCCATCTATTACAGAGAAAATACAGGGGGGTGTGTTAATATGTCACTTTAGTATAACCTGATTTTAAGCGCAATTATGCTTGCATAATGAGGCGGTAGAGACAGCCTAGATTGTAATCAAATATGTAATAATCGTAGGGTATCTCGCATGACTCGGTGACGACGCTAAGGCCTCATCTCCTACTGTTAGACCAGTTCTGTCACGCACCGCTGCCACTGTCGACGCATTCATAACAAATCTTAATCAAAGGAAGTCTTAATCCAACATAATCCGTGCCACTTAATCAGGTGGTAAGGCTGTATATCCGGTTGTTAATTAAAATTACATTTGTATGCAATTATGTGCCTTGACTCATTGACGGACAAGGAATGATACTAACACAACCATAGTGCTATATTTAGAAGTCGGTTGCCTATAGCAAAAGATGAACATATACTATAATGCAATTGTAATGAACATGCACTTGAAAAATAAGAAGCGTTTCATGTTTAGTTACCCGAGGAAAGTGTACAGAATAATGACAGAAGGGCGGTTCGGCGTTATTACTGTAATGTCAGGTTGCTTCGTCTTCGTTCGCGAGCGTTACATAGCATTTCTCCTCAGCGTCAGCGAAACTAAAAAATAACACAAATAACCGGCTTGCCACAAACTCTATTAGATTTCCAACTTACTTTTTGCAGAGGTTGTCGTCGCCTAACTCGATCTCGATGCGGACGTGAGAAAATTGTTAATCTTATTTTGTAATAGTAGTTTGCAAGGAGAGATGATGAAGTGGCTTTTGAATTGAAAACTTATCCAAAAAGATGACATCGTTCGGTAGCACTCAAAGGATCTAATCATCTGTCGACGAAGTAAAAAGCACCTTCCAATTATAATGTTAAATGCTTTGTACTAAGTTTACCGTAGCTCTATTTGTTCATTCGCCGCGCGTCTACATGTTACGGTTATGCGAAATGTAATGCAAATTAAAATCGAAATTCATTTCCAACAATGGCTGTAGTAACGACTTCATATAGGTTAGTTTAAATGCAATAACAGTTAATAGCAATGGTATTATCGTTCCACTAGTAAGTGTAATGTAGAAAGGAAGAGTGCAAGTGTCAGAGCGCAGAGTTACGACAGGGAAAGCGCTTCGCCATATCACGAAAGGGAACTTCAAATCCACACTCGGTACGTCAGGTTCACTAACAACTTACCTCATTCGATCTAAGATAGGATCGAATACAGGAACTTGCAAGGGCACTTTCTTCGACTCATTCAAGTTTTTTGACGTTGAACCGCGGGGTACTCTGCTATACTTGTCCGATGTTTAAGCGTGGTGCAAGCATTAGACTTTACATAGCTGTAGCGTCAGACTGGATGCTCCCCGTGGAACCTGTCCCGGCCGCCGCTGGGCGCCCTCGGCGTGATCGGATTTCCCGTTTGCGATTATTGCCTTTCTTTATTTCACGGGGCGGTTCGTTACCGTCGGTATCGGTATGTAACGGTACAGCATGGGCACAGGCATTTGCATGGTGATCCCATTACGGCGACTGGCGGGTGGAAGTTATTAAAATACGTTTAAGATCGTACAGCATTCGGCGGAGGCGATAAAGAGTAGACATTGCAGAGTCGTGAGTTTGCTCCGAGCTTTATTGCGTTCGGGATGAGATCGGGCTCCGCGGGCGAGTACGATGCCAACGTAAACAAAGAACGAATTGAGGTGTTGGGCAAGCGACGGCCTGACGGACCGGTGCGGACCGGTGCGGAGCGCTGCGGCCCGCTGTATCTCGTTAGCGGCACATTGTTCGCTCTCAGACACCGACATCGACATTCACCCTACTGTAATTGGCTACACGAAATATTGCCTTATCGCTTTTATTGTCTAACCATTTACTGTTATAAATTGACTTAATTTGTTCGCATATCACATACCCGTTTCACCGGAAGTAATCACAAAGTCTTTTAGATACATTACAGCGATAAGAGGAAATAAGCGATTCATAGCATACAACGTAAACACACTTATGGTTCAAGGACACAAGGTTAGAAAGTGGGTCTCTGAATGCGTGCGGCAGTGACAGGGCGGTGCAATCGCGTGACAAGTCTCGCTCTGAACATTATCATTCCACGTACGATGCTAAACCACTTATTCGGCTCGTGGTGACCGTTACCCGCCGCACGCACGCCGCCTGCATCAATGGCATATTTTTCCCCGGCGAAACTCCGCACACATTTACCATTCAAGGTTAACCCGGTCAGTGTAGCGCTTTGTTTACACGAGTGTCGCGACGTCCGACATCACACGGCGGACGTTCACACTTCATACCCGCACTGCTTGCCAACAAACGACCTATTGTCTCCTCGAGATTTCTAGATTAATTTGCAACTAAAATAATGTTCTCATTTAAACAGCATGTACGATGTGTCCGGATGTGGCCTACAAAAATGATAACGACCGCGTTTGATCGTAAAATGCGTATATGTACGTTAAATACATCAAAACCTTCGCCTTGGGCGTGAACCTGCACACCATCCGACGCCGACTGCATCTAGAAATCTTGATAAGGACATGCGTGCTCGAGGTCTATAATCCAGTCGCCCTATGGCGAATCTAAACTATTATGTCAATAAAGAAACAGCGTCAGTTAATTGAATGGGCATTCTGTAAATGAAGTCCATATATATCCATAATACGTACCTGCCAGGGTAAAATTTATAGGTTTAGGCTATAGACATAGATGCAGTAGAAAGAGATATAGCTAAATGACTTAATTTGTACACGGAACCATGCTGCCAATTTACAAAGCGGATATTATTATATATTTTCTTTTATATGTATAAAATATTCTATTCAGAATCTTTTAAATGCACATGGATAATGAGTCGATCAATTTAAAGTGTAAAAGCAACAACCATGCGAAACTAACATTATGTACCCATATCAACTGACGTAATACTAATTAATGTGTGTCCGATTGTTGCAGGTGCTCCAGGCTACTGACATCGCTCAAAGTACGCGTTGACAAGGTAATTAAAACAGCGCAGTTATTATCGAGCTTGCTCGACTGTGACGGTTTCTCGTAATGGCTGATACCAACATATATTAAACCCAGACATTGTTGGAAATAAATAAAATCTACACACAAGTGACTCAGTCTACTTTCATGTAAATGTCCAGTTTGCACATATTTCTATGAAGTTAATAAAAAAAGACAGTCAAGAAACCTCATATTTTTTAAACATTTAATGAAAAATGTCACCACACATGATATATACGTCCCATAAAATTAATTTGTTCCCGTTGCACGTGTGTTGCAGAAGGTGGCAATTTATTTAGGGCGACGCATGCGGGATGTGTTCTCATTAATATCGAAAGTATACCACATCCGCGAGTTTGTGTCATGTGTGGGGTTGTTAAACCTGTCCTTACGCACCAGTTTCTTTCAAACTGGTCGAGCTACACATTTAATAGTCCTCTTCGCCTTGCTAATTGCATTTCTTCAATGCGTTCAAAGAATTTCGATGCGATAACCACATGTGCGAGTTTAGATAAACGGCTAAGGAAAAACATTTATAATGTACGAGTACGAGTTGTAGGCGCACATATCTACTAAATCATTGTGTGTATGCAGTTTATCGCTAGCTTAACTCTTAACTCTTTCATCATTGGGAATTTTCAAACCAGAACACGGAAAAGTTGTAAGATTTAATCTAGACGCTCTACCTTGCCTAATAGCGCGCGCAATTAACGTTTTGTACGATGAAGTCTTATTTATTCACGGACTGTAATCCGAATCGAGCCTCTTGAAATGAAACAACGGCACTCTGGCCGGAAAATTGTCTCCTCCACTTCATGTAGTGGATTCAAATATAGATTGACGTGTGTCACGAAGCGAGGCGACAGAAAATGCGAAACTGCAAATAAGTTTTTCAGTGATTTGAATTTGAGCCGCGATAGGGTTGACTCGCGTGCCCGTCCAATACGAGCACCCGTCATGCCATCCGTACATTTTAACGAGAGCGCGATCGCCCGCGCCGATAGCGACAGTCTAATGAAAACCCCGCTGAATAATGCATTAATACCAGCGTTAAATCGTGAGCACACACTATCGAACTGGCGACGAGAAAATACTACCTAGATGCAAATTTAAGTCAACACCGACGCCGATAAGCTTCTGTAGGTAATTCGAGAAATTCAACTATAAAGCTAAAATTAATACCGCTCTGCTGCAGTGCCGTTGGGATGTCAATTTAGAAAATGGTATCCATGTTTCAGGACGTATCGAAATGATGAAACATTCGCTTTGTTCGTCCGATATTTGTGATTTACGTATGGTAGGGTTTGGTGGGGACATGACAGTGTTTATAAATAAATAATAAATAAATAAATAAATAAATAAATAACGGCAATCATACGAAATAAGTGTGGTGTTGACAGTAGACGGTGCAGCGGTGTGTAGGAGGTGTTGGTGGGCTATGCTGGGCGTCGTGCTGCGCGTCACGCCGCGACCCGCGCTCACCTTCTCTATTGAAATGTCAGTGCGCGGACCGGTGACGAGACAATCGTAAAACACAATGTTAAGGTCACATCATGACTTCAATAAACTATTCCCAACATGGGAAACGTGACGTCGCCGCTGTAACCGAGACCTCCTGAAAGTGTGCCAAACATGTACCCAGCCGAGGAGACAACGTGATCCCTTGTTTGATCCTAGGCTGTTAAGTTGTAGCTATTTTTCTTTCTCACAGATGTGTAAACATAGTGGAACATCATCGCATTTATACAGAAAATGCTTTACAGATGAATTGAATTTAAACGCAACAGTTACCACCTGCGGATTTAGCCGAATAAAATCCATAGTAAACGTTAGATCATTGGACCAGAACATTAAATCGTCGGAAAATAAAAGATAGATTAAAGACAAAACCAATGAAATAAAGCGTCTTTTTAATTTGTCACGGTGCGATAGTCGGACATCGCTTATTTCTATCCAGATCAGTATTTCAAGTAACAGGAAGTATCAAAGTTGTGTGATATATTGGAAACGCAAAGCCATAACTCCGGGTAAGCAAGATATATGGAAAGCGCGGTATAATATCAAGTGTATAGTTGTCAGAGGCCAAGTGTCAGGGCAGGACAGGGCAAGATGCCATACCGTCCACAGTCGCACTACCGTTCCCGCGTTCCAGATATACGAGCATGCGAGAACGTACTTAGATAGACAGGATTGAGGTCATTCGTGGTGTCACTACGAGCCATTACCTATACATTTTGATTTGAGGAGATATTTTCAGTTTCCGTCTTTAGCTATTTTATTTTATTTATGAAGCATCCTGATAGCATGTAGGTAGTACATAGAGTCCCGCCTACGTACTTGTTCTCAAGTAAAGTATTTTTTTTTAAAACTTGGCTGAAGTATTTTTTGATTTTTCACAACATTCACGAAATACTTAACTGGCCAATTTGAAATTCAGTTATGAATTTTGCATTTGAAAACTGTCATTTTGATTTGAAACCAAGCTCTTTGTGAAAAAATTACCTAAAATACACAATGAGAGTGTCATAGAAATCAGTATTCCAGAATAATTTATCACAGCAATTTGTGTGTCAACAGGACACGGGGCGAGCGCCAACATAGCGGGGTTTTACTTTCTTATAGTGGCCTCAAGAAACTAGTTAAGAGAAAGTAGGATTAGTATCTTCAATGTATTTATCGTTATATAACCGTAAGTGAACCGCTAAATAATTAATTTGTGGCGTCAATACGGGGAGAAATTAACGAGGACGTTATAAATTGTGGGCGTATCGGCAAGGAAGTAAAATTTCGCTATTATAAATTGCTTTTAGACACAAATAAGGAATTCCCCTCAGAGTGAAACAAATTCGCGCCTACAGACATCCAATTAGGCCGGTGGTATCGTGCGTATCCACCGACCCACGTGTGTAGAAAATAGGCACTTACTCATAAATATTTATGCCGGGTACAAAGCCGTCTTTGTATACTTCCACATTCACTCGGAATTATAATGGCTGTCACACTAGGATCCCGAACAAGAGCCGAAACGGCTCGCATTAAGAAGAATAAAACATTCTCGCGAAGGTTTCACTTAGCAACCGACACGGTGAATATCTCGAATAGAGATGACACAGAAACAGTTTGCTGGTGGAATTTTTAATATGGAAAGCCATGACAGACCAGGCGACGATATCATAATTTACGTCGACGGCAATACGCCGCAGTTGACCTCAGTGCACTGTGAGAATGGCGGGCAAACTCGAGTTCCACTTTTTATTAGTCGAAAGTTTTTGTTTCTTGTGGTTTTATTAAGTGCGGTTCCTGGAGGAAATGAGTGTGGCAACAAAGAGAAGGTTGGCGTGGTTGAGGACGGCGACGCCCGGCATTTCCCGTTGCGGTGGTGAGTACGAGCGACCAAGCGGCAGGCGGTCCGTGTCGTACGGTAGTGGTACAGTTAGCCTGGATAAAGGCGGTTACGGTGTCCGCTGCCGTCGTTGTGATCTGTCAATTAGAACCCCATAACCTTGTTCACATCGCTGATCGCTTCGTCCAGCCCTAACGATTACAATTACCGTCAGTCTCTAACAATGAGTTACATTGCATTTCCGCCAGCAAGTCTGCTAAGATACGACGTAGTTGATGGTAAATGTTAATCTACAAGGTCAAGAACAAGAACAAAAGTGTTTTTATTGTAAAAAGCATTTCGGTCACTTCGTTTCGTAGTAATTCAATAGCAAAGTAGCGAATTTCACGGTCGGATTTAAAGACGATTCTAGCAGTACTCGTCATTTTTATACTTTTTGATTTAGATGTGTTTCCTTTTTTGCCTAGCAGCATTGTTTAAGGTTATTTTTTTTACTAGTAACGCTATACTTTCGCAGTAAAACTCTGTCACCACTCCATATTTACTTTGAATCCAGATTTTTATGTTTTGCATTTTGTGTCGTAACAAAAACATCTGAAAATCTTGTTTTCAGCCAGTACCACACTAAATCACTTTACAAAGAAAATTAACATTTCTATCACCTGTGCCATCTTCTTGTTCCTTGTCTTCCGACCAACTTGTAGCGAATAACTCAATGGAATTTTCTCAACTCAGGATCAGATTTATGGCAACTGCCGATATGATCGCTCGATGTCCCATAATTTAAATTTAATATTACGAATAGCAAACTGTTACATCAGAAATAATACTTCTTATACCAGTCTGAAAACCTAAATATAAACTGACAATTGGTTTGAAAAGAGACGCCTGTAAACTTGATTTGGTGCATTTAATTCAATTAATAATTTTCATCTAACGGTTTCAATGTACAACTTTCATGCCCGAAGTAAGCACCATCAGTGGGAGCGCTAAAGGTATTTCTAAGTTACGTATTATCGTCATCGAGCCAAAACCGTTCCATAAAATTTTGAATCGGAATGGCTCGAGACACAATCACGTTTTCCATCACTGTGAAATCTACCAATAGTAATGCAGTCCACTGGAACGGAGGCTGTAAGAGATGCGTGGCGTCACGTAGACATAGCTCGAAAATAGCGTCGTGCTCAGCGCCCGCGCAGGTCGACGGCCGACTTACGAAATTTAATCGAATTATACAAAACTCATTGCCAAACAAATATTCTATTCAACGGTGTCTTTTTACATCACGTTCGTTCACCTCAAAAATAATTCGAGAAGTCTCTTAGACTTTATAGTGTCCAATATACGGACAGCTCGCGAGTTAGATAAGTAAACTGTCTCTAGGTGAAGTGAAGAATGTTTTAGGTCGAGTTTAGCGGAGGTGGAAAATGGAACATGGTTTATTTCTCTATTGTTTTGAACGTGGTTTGTATGAACAACAACGTCTAGTGTTTTGTGGACTGAGGACCGTTTAGTCGCTTTCAAGTTATCGAGTTTTCAGCGACAAGCACTGCCGGCTATATTTATGCGCCAGTTCGCGACACGGTTGCGGTGCGTGGGTGCTCCGGTGACGTACTGGAGGTTTGTCGAGAAGGTGGATATTAGCAATGGCCATCATCTATCGATTAACAGCGAACACATTTTAGTAGCACTCGTAATGTGATACGTTTATTCGTTGCGTTTTCTCACGCTTATCCTTTCCTTTAAATTAATGGTAAATCTCTATCTAGTACGTTTCTGAACTGTAATACATGATACGGCTAAGAAAGTTTACCCACGGTAAAAAACGCGTTAAACGCGATATTTGGTGCTTTTCGCTTTTGGTATTTGCGAGATTTTACATTGTGAATTTTTTGCCGTTATCAAAACATTGCTTCTTTTTCACGGTCAATTCACAGGCACACGCAATTTATGATAATAACTGTATAGAAAATCGGCACAGAACGAAAAATGTGCACAATTCATTTGCAAATGTAGGTGAGTGATATTTATTTACTATGTTGATTTTTCACATCACTTAAGTACTTAAATATCTGTTGTAATAAATGACACAATAAATGTTGATTTTTATGTATTCTACTATAGTTTTTAGTTCACCAAACAGTAAATAGTTAAGTGGTAATAGTGACTAATAAAATGTAGTATCTAAATTCTAAAACAAAACAATTTCCCTAGAAGGAAGACATGGCACAAGCCTGTCTGTGTGTTTAGGCGCGTGCCTTTCCGAGATGAGTCAATATTTACAGGTTGTCGACCTGACTTCCTTTCTTCCAGTAGTTCGAAAGGATATTGGTAAAAGTAGACAATTGTTGATGATTTAACAAGTGATAGTAAGCCTTATAGACCATCAGTTGTAAAGATTTTAAACACGCACTAATGTGAATATGTATGTGCTAGTGGAAACGCGGAATCGTGAATTTAATGTATCTGATTAAACCCTGATATAAGAAGGGCACGAATCCATGAGCAACAATCCGTGTTCTTAGTTCGATTTCCGTTATCTAATGTGAATTTACTACGTTCGATTACAATGGTTGGCCGGAGGCATCTTCAGTAGTGATCTTTACGTAATGGAAGTAAAAATACTTCCTAGTGTTAGTCACGTGAGAACAGCGTTGGTGCGACATTGACAAATGGTGCGAGGATGGCGTGTACCGCGTGTGCACCGTGCAGGGCGCTGGGCGGTGTCGGGCCAACCGTATCGCCGCACACGTGATGGCCCGCAACACCGACGAGCAGACACCACAATTTATGCCTCAGACTAATCGAAACTAAACGGCACATTATAGATTTGCAAACCTTCAACTTGCACTAACCAAACATAACGGTTACGGCCACACAATTCAGATCCTTTAATAACTACTGCACAAATTAATACTTCACGCCGAAACTAACCACCAAAATGAAATGTTAGCTGTAATTTTCAGAAGACCAATCATGACGTACAGCATTTTGCGATCACACTATTATATTATTCATCGATTGATCTCGATAATGAGGCCAAATTAAAAATAACGTCTGTTACGATGCATAAATGTATTAGCTTGATAAAAAAGTGCCGCTGATACATATCAGTTTGTCTGTCTAAACAAATAAATACAGTGCTCGACAAAAAATATATAGGTATTTAACTAGTGTTAGTATTGGCTACCGAAGTTGAGATGTGATTAAAAAAGCCACAAAAAATACACAAGATTGATAGAAAAAAACTGTTCGTTAAATATCATTGCACTTCGATATTAGAGACATACATTTTGAGATGTCTCAATTTAACGATGAAGCGAATGTTTTAATATCTTCGTTTATAATTTTTCAAGAAACAGAAAACTTGTAAGGATTGCGAGTTCCTCGCTTTGCTTTACGTCTTTTATAAATATGCATGAAGCAGCTAATAAGACTCGTAAAGTCAATGCGATGAAATTACTTGTTGAAAGTTCCATAGATATGTTGACACTAGATTAATAAAAGCAATCTAAAGACCTGTTTATCCGTTATTACATTGCATATGTATGTATACGATAAATCAACAAGTTATCGAATATGTAACCCTAGTTAGTAGAAAGAGTATCGTTTACGTCGAAATAAAAACCGTGACTTTTTGTGGTAACTGTAAATACATAGTATTTGTTCCAAGACAACTGGGAATGTTTTTTGATGAGTTGAAAAAACTACCAAGTACTCTCGGTTTCTTCGTGTAGGTTGGTTTTGTAAGGCTGTTTCTGTTATTTGACTGTGAAATTGCGATTGTAAGCCAGTCAAGCGTGTTTACTTAGCTATAAAACAATCTATGGGAGTCGAAGTGCCGTTCAAGGTTCAATGATCACTAGGATCAGTCAAGACTACTTCTGACTGCTCGGTAACTTTTTCTAGCGGACGATTCGTCCGGCTTGCTCAAGCGTGGGATCGCGATGAGTCTGCCCAATGCCCAGTGACGTAACGCATGTGCTGTGATTTGATTAATGGAACAGATTGAGAAAATTGAGTTGGCATAAGATAAGTGGCATGTGTTTCATTTAAAAGACGTGCGGTCGATGCAAAGTGACGCGTATAAATAACCTTTTTTTCTATCGGTTACTGTACTTTAATTAGAATTGAAGCGGAAACAGGTACACTGTTTATTTTATCCTTGTCATAATTATATTCAAATACTTTAGTTTTTGCGATATGAATAGAACCACACACATCTATCGGAAATACTTATGTCTGGCTATTATTAAGCGATACATCAAGATTATTGTCTTAAAAGCGAATATCGTCATAGCCAAATTGGATTTAATTGTGGAAATATTAATATCTCGGAATATCTATGACTACAGACTACATACTACTAGAGTACATACCAAATGTGTGCTTCTTTACATATTATGGTGGTATATAAAAATATATTAACCTCACTCTGTAACATAAGCAGAGGAAGTTTATAGTAGAAGACTAACTTAATTCTAGTATCGTACCAGCGCAGGTCAAGGAAGATACAGTTAATATTTAAATCGGGCGATTCTCTCCCATATCGCTACAGAATACAAAAGTGAAGAGTTCCGACAAACACGCAGAATAGTTTCTCAGGCGAAACTATGTTGAATTTAAATAATTTCCAGCAACTTTGAATCCAGTAAGCGGCACTCTACATAATTCATTGCCAACAGATAGATATTTAACGACGCCGACCATGTATTTTAAATTTAGGCTAGTATCTAAAATGTTTACATAATTTGTTAATGTTAACAGTAGTTTCCGACATTACCTCAATATTTATAAAGGTAAACCGATACCTATTTCATTAGCATAATTTATGTAAAGTCCAATGGCCATTGCCACCTCCTAGTTAAATGAAGGGGCAGTCCTACAAACAAAGCCTGAATAATTTAATTAACAACATTGTAGGTGCGACAGAAAACGTTAAATAAACATGGTTTCACCACATTAAGGTAACATAAACACTAAGTAATGTGCACTTTACATTCAGGCGAATATCTGTTACAAAACGTGTTACATAATACGCCACGGTTATCTGCTATTACCATCACTGACATGTCGTAAACAGCTGCATCCGCGGCGCAAGGTCTAGTTCAAAACTAATGGGTTTACTTATGTAAATAGACAACGGAATTATGGGTGCAGCCAACATTCCGGGAAATTCTTTAGCGCAAAATGTTCGTAATTACAAGTCGATACGGGGAAGTGACCCTGCTCTGCTCCTGAACCGAATGAGAGAATCACGAGCGTGCGCCTGCGCTCGCACAGAATGCTGCGCGCGGGTGTGTCATTACAGTCACCTGTCTATAATCTAACATGTCATAATTGAGATACACTCATGTGTAAACTGCGTAATTAACAATAGCGTTTTTTCTTTTGATTGCAGCACGGCGGTGGCGGACAGCAGGTAGCGGTTGCGAACCTGCAAGGTTAGTAACCCCGGGGTACTATACTATTCTACGATCGGAATTCGTGAATCTTCAGAAATAACACGTCATTATGTCTTATTAGCTGTAGAGGAAGCACTTAGAGCAAGTGTAAGGAAAATAACACCTTTCGTCTCGAGAGATTGTTCTACTATCCATTATTGCACCCATTATAAAAATTAGTGTAGCTTTATATTTAATAAATAATATACAATTTGAAATTATTAGCACTGATTATGATAGTTTTAGTTGGGTTGTAACGGTAAATACATAAGATATTATTGCATGGCAACTTGTAATAATCTGTCAAACTATCCAGAAAGAAATCAAAAAGAAATAACAGAGGCACCGGAGTGCAAACAGATGTACAGTTAGTTTTTCTGGTGTTACTTACTAAATGACTCGCCGATATAGTCCGGTAAGTGCGCGTGTATCGTTATTAATGCAGCGCCCATTACCAGAATTGATGTACGGATGTTACGAAACCATTCGTCGAGTCGAGTAGACGGTGTACCGTTGTTTACAAATAAAAAACTGCCCTAATGATTGATTACCTCGAATTAATACACCGTTGATATACTTAAATGAGATATAAAATTCTGTGAATCGCTGCATATTTTTTGCTTTTAGATATCTTTATACTTATATTCCGACTTTATTTATTTAAGAATGAAGACATGCCATTCAAGGATTAGCGAAACTTTTAAGTCTTAATGAATGTTAATGAAACAATTTTCCTCAAGATTATTGAAATAATAAAAAATAAATGATCGATTAAATGTAATCGCTGCATTCTCAGAATATACAGGTGGGCACTAAATTCCAAGGAACATACATCGCTGGAGGATTCTAAAAAAAACTCAAAAGAGTTCGACCAGTACCTCGATTTCCGAATTATTTATACCGGTTTGTGTATAACATTATCCTGTTACTTTTTACCGTTTTACAGCAGTGAAAATACCTCGTACTTACTTACCTTTCATTGAAACCTCAGCGTCCCACATAGCGTGCACATATGCATGCATGTAGGTACGCCAATCTCGCTCCTTTAGCAAGCAATTACTCCTCATTTACAATCATTAACAATTTTCTCAAATTCTTTCCCGGGTGCTTATTTCCGAGATAAAATAATTTTGGTAGATGTTTATTTAAAAAACTCACGAAGTAAACCATAAAAAAGAACGTGTAGACGCGTGTAGTATCTCAGATAATTTACGTGAATATTTTCATTCATAAACAAAATTAAACACAGTACTTATCGCCACATCTAACCGCAAATAATTTTACCATGAACATCGCCTAGAGTACTTTTTATTACGATTTCGGACTTGACACGACTAAATGCCTAAATAATTAAATTGGCTTAAATTAATTCAGTGTTATTAATGAATTGTCTTTCACTAACAGGACTGCTAATTTAATTATCTCCGTTGTCAGATATCTAATTTATTATCACGGAATCACTTTCGCGGCGCAGGCGGCGCGGTCGCCTGGCGCGAGCCTACATGTGACGTTCTTGTGTTAATTCAATTACGATAGTCTCGTTACCAACGCCTAGACACTGTTAATCTTAGAGTTGCGTCTGCGCACCGCAATATGTTATCTTAATAGGTAATCATCGTTTGAAATTTTATGTTCATAAGCTTATATTATCTAGTTTATTTACTGTACCGTACCGTAATGGTTATTTACTTTTATTTAACTATGCTTGTACCGAAGGCTTTAATGTTTATTTTATTTAGTTATTACAGAAAATACAGATTTAACAAGCCGTAAAATAAAAATATGTGCGAATAATACAGAAGGTTAGATTTAATGATCTCCAACTTAGGATTTATCTAATTGAAGAAATACGTTTTCCTCCATTTTATTTATATATGTTTTTGTTTACAGTATCTCTCTTATCGCATCTTAAAGAGCTCATATATATTTTAAAAGCTTAGTAACATATTTTCCATAAAAAAGAACGCGGATATGGATATATTCAAGTTGATTGTAGATATAATCTTTAGTATGCTTATGTGCTGGAAGCAGTAACAAACATATTCAATTGTAAATACAGTAAAGCAATAACTCAGGGGAATAGCAGTAATTTCAAAATAACAAGTCATTGCTAAGCCACTATATCAAAGAGGCGGAGCTTCGAGCAAAGCCAGCAAAATATAAAGCAAACCTATTTTAAACCAGCCGTCATGTACCTTTGTTGTTTCCTGATTGAACAAGAATCAAGAGACGATTCAAATCTAAACTAAAATAGATTTTATGTTAATTTATAGAACAATCAGAATAGAGATTAGTTCAATGCAGGCACACAAGTAGTAATACAGGAAATGTCCGAGCAATATCTACCCTGAGGCGTAGGGTATGCATCGGGAAGCAATCGTGTACATCCTATAGAACAAGCAAAAGGCGGTCGAGATCTCCGCCACAGGCTTTTAATTGACAATAGATAGCGACCGACCTGTATAGATATGCCACGATAGCGCTTACCTTTAGCTCTCTTACGGTATGTGATAGTAGGTAATGTTCAGCGATCGGTTATGGCTCCCGCGTACCTCAATTAACATACACCAAGCTAATGCATTATTAGTCGTATCTTGTGATATCTGCAAATCGTGCGTTACCTTCTAAGTTAGATGCTCCGTTAAAGCAAACATGGCTGTATAAGGCAAGGGGCAGTTATTGTAAAGTCATTACACACACGGAAGACAAAGATGACAGAAGAGTTACAGCGCTTGTAATCGTTATGCTGATTGCCAATCTCCAAGAAACATAATACTGGGTGAAAAGCTGGAGTGACATTAGCTAAAGCGCACTCGAGACTTGCATTATATAGAGTGCGGACCACCCACTGTCGAGCTAGCTTGATCATTAACTGAACAATTAGTTTTACTACTTTGCTAATTGTTTATTTCATCTGCTAAGCAATAAATAGCTCTCAAGTCATGTTTCAATATATGTGAGAAGGCAAAGTATTTATTTATTAGTTCGACATTAGTAGTTAGAAGCTAATGGAGTACTTACGAAACACTTCGTAAGTTGCTAGGAGTATTAAATTTTGATTTAGTACTGGAACATAATATACATTTTTTATATTGCAAGGGCTTTCTTTTTCTCTTTTGTCCGATTATTCGCGACGGTTGTAAAGCCTATGCGTACAAGTTCGTAGACTCGTAGCAAAAGCTTGTCTTTGATAAACGAGCGATGCTTTATACTGTCCATGTGCAGTCTACGTGAGCAAATTGCGACACGATAGCTGGACAGGTCGGAAGAATATCTATTCTTTCGAAAGTTTTCACCGAACCGGGATACACATCATGAGTATGCATCGAGATATTATCAAACTGGTCTAAACGTATTAACGGTGCTTATAATGCCGCATTAAAATGTACATAACGTATTTTTTCTGGTTTGTGTAAAAGTAGCCGCCTCACAGCTTTTCACGTTCTTGTTTGTTTTACGAGCGTTGTTTAGAAAACTACAATGTCGCCGCGGCGCGGTGTGAGGCGCCTTGCATGCAAACATGTCGGGATACACCGCACAATATGATCACATGGCGGGATCTGTGTGAACATAATTGGATATTCGCGGTAAGGCCGCGATTCCAAAGATAAACATGTCGAGGTCGGCTCGGAGGCGGCGTTGTCAAGTGTCCATCCAATGTTATCTGCGCGCGACATCTTTATACCGAGGTCGGTTTTTCTACGCGTGCGCGGTGCGGTGGGCGGTAATGGCGTCCGCCCCAACGGGATTCACGCGCCGACATCGTTTCGCGTCTCATCGTGCGGCCGCAATACATCGCTCCACTTAAATTACGTGCGAGCTTGTTCCGGTAAACTATCGCGATACCTACACTATAAAAACGTTCTTACTTTTGCACCTGACCAGCTTCTCGCAAGGAATGTTCCGAGTACAGTGCTTGTAGAACACTATTACACTTGTATGGACATTGGACCAGGTTGTCAGACTTCACCATCTAGACGCGTAAACATTAAGAGATTAATGTCAAGTATGTCGGTCAACGACCAGTGAATTCAATATTGTCGGCAGAAATCATTTACCTAGTTTATTGGGTAATAATACAGCATCACGATGAATGGCGCAATGATGTGCTTAAGCGAGCCTCGTAAACGTTCGATCAATCGCCGATAACGGTAGGCAAGATGACGTGACACTAGTACAAGTGTATTGACCATTTTCAAATTCTATCTAAATGTGCCATTACGAAGAATGGCATACTAGTGATTTACAAGGAATCTAAATGCGAATCAACATACCTGCAAATACACCACTAGCCTAGTTTAATGGATTGCCATTAGTAGTAAAGCAACTCTATGCAAGTCAGTTAAATATACTTACCTAAATACCTTGCAGGTCGTTTCCAAAAGATAACTTTATGCGATAAAGATTTGTGAAACTATGAAACAATGGTAATCCTCAATGAGAGCCTCCCACGTGCAACGGAATCTCTTCCGCCGTTTAAATTGTAGAGCATCAAAAATAATGGGCGCAAACAAAACCAAGTAAAAGTCCATTATAACACAATGTGTACCGTTACTCGTAATCATATGAATGATGTGTTTAGCTATACACCGTCGTTGATTGCTATGTATTAGTAACATAAATCATTCAACTAAAAAATAATTTTAAAATTTAGGTGGCCAGTTAATTGTTTTTGGGCGGCACAAATTCGCTTTTGTCAGAGGCGTGACCGCTATTAGTAGGTGGTATTATAATTAAACACTCGAGCAAAATGATTGACAGTCCGTAGTATAAACAGATATAAACATAATTGATAGGCTTTTAATTTAAATGGTAATGTTTTCACTTGAATGATCAGCGACCATGTAACGGTCTGTGTTTATCTCGAGTGCATACGATAATCTCGTCCTACTTTAAATGTTCACTTTTAACACTTTTAACTCGTCCGAGTGTTCTCATTCCAGAGTTTTTATCTCTAACGGAGGTCGAAATCTTAAGTTGATTAATATCGTGCATGCACATAGCTGTCTTGTCGGTGTATCGACATTGCAGCGAATGTATTTAGGCCACATGAGCGCTGTCTCTTCGATTGATAGTGGCCGTTCAATTTGTAAAGAGTTAAAAGAGTAGGTATAAGCACCCAGGGGCATATTAGATACTTGCCGGAAGAGCTGGTTCACCGTTATAACATTAGTGTTTTTGCATCCTCCATCAGTGGGACAGGAGTGTGTCGCCGCTCCCGTGCACCGGGAACCAATCAATTACATATTAGCTTAATGTGACGTAGATAGCTCGCAGTTCGCGCCTGGACATTTGCATGGTGCGTGCAAAACGTATGACCGTTGACGGCGCCCAACTATAACGGACATTCGTCCGAGACAATCACAATGTGATGCGGCTTATAAAGGTAGCATTTTTATAAGCAAACACAAAGGCATAGGACATAGACAAAAACAACGACAACAAACATTAGACGCTCTGTAAACCCAAAGATACTGTTAGGCAAATCAATTCAAGCAGTTGAAAATAACGTGCAGCTAATATCGTGATTTCCTGGATGTAATTGTATTACGAATGCAAGTCGGAACAATGTTCTTACCATCATAAAGCACGGTCGTGTACTGTATTGCAATGGGATTTATGTGGTATAAAATATTTTCATTAGACGAGAGTTTAGAGTAGGATCGTAAAGTAAGTTTTAATTGGTGGTGCATGGTGTATCGTGTGCGGGTGCGATGGAGCCGCGAGGAGTAACAATGGCAACGTGCGCGGGAGGCGGAGGCAGCGCCGTGGTTGCCGCCGGCGCAGGCACACCCGCCCGGCGAGGAATAGCGCCGGCAACAAACGCCGACCCGCCTGCTCAATGTGCCCAAACTTTACTAGGTACAACTACAACTTTAATTACCTAAGTACTCTAGGTTTTAATTCAATTCCGCTTCAATTACTGCAAAACAATAAAAAAAGGTTCCTACTTCGTATAGAAGGAAACAATAAAACTGACAGTTGCTATCCATATTTCACGCGTACCCCGAGGTTCATAACACGTGTAAAACTAAGCTCGTTCATAAACAACTCAAGAGAAATAGGTGCAGCAGCAAATAAAATTTAAATTTAATAAAAGGAAATAAAAGAAGAATAGACGAGATAGACGCGTGGAACTACGAAAGCATAAAACGCGCGAGGCTAGTAATAAATATGCCACTGCAGACACGAACTCAATACCCGTGCCTCCTTACGTGTGGCAAAAAGTCCGCATTCATTACTAGAGCGCATGTAAACAGATTTTAAACGCACAAGTTACAAATAAAATATATATTACGACCAGACAATTTATTAGCTGCCTCTAATGAAAGCCATTATTCATTCGCGCTACCACCTAAGTACCAACGTATTATTACAAGCATAATAACAGTTTTTGACCCTACCTAGGTGTTTAGTGATATTTGTGAGTTATTTATCTGACTGGTTCAAACCACTCAGATGCCTGAAGGCTTTACATTCTAAAAACTAATTGCAGTTTGAAATCAGTTTGAGAATTCCTGAAATTATGACCATATAGATCTGAAACTATGTCCATAATTATAGGCCTGAAACTATACCTAACATACAGGTTTAGAAATTTAGACATAATATATGCGCAGACAATCATCAATAGGTTTATTGAATCTTCAGTTATGTTTCAACCAAACAAATGAAATGAGATGCATGGCAGAAATATAAGGATTCCTAATAGGAGAGGAACGTAAGACAGGTTTATCAAGAACACATCACTTATTAGGAATGGTATGCAGACGCCGCCTCCGTAATATTTTTATAGCAGGCAGAATTATATTTTGATGGCTCATTATATTTTGGAACCTCCAAACAACTCGATGGGGAATTCCTTAATGGAGTTATCATCATCTTAATTTAAATCACTTTGTATTGAGTACAGTCATTTATTTACGACAGGCTTCTGATTTATGATGCCCGCTGCCGATAATTACATGTTTTTAAAACGTTATTGCCACGTCTATGAATATGTTCGGTAACGAGTTTAATAAAGATCCGTTAGTCTTGGACCGGTATGTGCAGAGTACAGGTGGCGTCCACTTACCAATTAGTAACTACCGATGTCTCATGTAATTTCGTCATTGCGTTCCTCGACGCGAGCGCAGGGCAGGAATGTACAGATTTCATCTACATATATTATGTATTCTACTTCCTAATTCCAGTTGCAAGACTAACGGTCGTGTCCATAGCAATCAAATTGAACACGACAACGAAATATAAGTGATAAATGCACCTTAATCGAACTGAAACATTATTGTGTAATGATCGGCGAGAATTGAAAACATCCCAAAGAGAATTCAATGCATAATTTTATAGTAGCCATCATTAATCATATTTGTTGTTTATTAATAATGTATGTGGGGGTACGTAAAACTGATAACTATAACTGTTTGTTATAAGCCAGCTTCTAGTTAAATAATACTTTATAAAGGTGACATAAATCCATATATTTGTATATATAAAATGGAACTCCATTTTATGTCATGTCTTCACAAGCTACAAGCATAATACTGTGACTTGTACAGTCAACAATAGAAAATAAACAGTTCATTTATCAAACTAGATTTCATTCGAAAACATCCATCGGTTTCTTACTAAATATGCGACGACCCTGCATACTTATCTCTATTGTTGACTATACATGTTTGTTTGATCCTAGGATACAAAGCAACAGAAATTACGAGTAGTAGATAAATTGATACTATTAAAAGCACAGACCATTGTGTCATAAATCTTAGAAGTTCAACGACAACTAGCATACCACAACACAATAGCCGACACTAAACTAGCTCGTACAAATTGTGAGCACGCGCCTAATGGGATTCAATCTCACTAGCTATTGAGGTGTTAACTACCATTACCTTGCAAACGAGTCCGATAAGTGAAAACGAGATTTGTACCAAGTATTTGATGTTTGGTAAGTGCGCAATCAATATCGCGAATTCGATCCTGCGGACACCCGTAAAGCCGCAACGCAATTTTCCACGCGCACCTACTGCTGTGAAGATTGAAGTGAACCTGTAAATCGAATCTATCACGTACGTGCTGCTGTCATTACAGTGCGCTGTGTGATTTCCTTGTGGTCGACAATTCTCTGCGAGACTCGAAAAGCAAAATCAGTAATCCAACACTGACATACCAGACATACATTCATCATAAAAGTATCAAAGGTCAAAAATCTCTAAAGTAAGATTGATAAGTTAGATTAATACACATATCCAAAGCACAAGTACAGTACTTACCGAACAAAGATTAACTGCACCTAGGCTATTACTTGGATACCAATTTGCATCCAATTCGTTTCTATACCTCATTATCATACATCATAACTCTTGAGGGTTTACTGATTCATATTTCATCCGGTATCGAAGGCTGTATCACTGACGCGATACGAGATTGTATTTACGAGACCGGGTCGCGGGCTGCCGTATGCGGATAATATGAAATCGATCTTTCCATCATTATTGCAGTCCTAATATGCACACAATATGGTAGAGTCTCGGTCGAACTTACGCATACCCTATGCATTCTCATTACTGGTAACAGTCAGCTCTGACGGAGAACGCAACTTTGTACCATGATCCGTTTAGAAATTATTGAACAGTGTTTTGAAATTTACAATGGCATTTAGTCGTAGGTAGTAAAGACTTTTACATTTTCTAAACTTTTACTGAAAACATGGACGTTAACCTAAACAAAACAAACATTAATGATGCCGCTATATTTATGTTTCATTGTTTGTCTCTGTGACCACAGCTTTTAGTTTAACTAATATCCGTTAACACAGCTTTGCAAGAACCTATTTAATATTAACCTAGTATTATCAGTTTTGCAGATAATTTTCATTTCATTTATAGTATTAGTACAGCTTTGTGTTTTGAAAAGAACTTGAAGAGTTTTGAATAGGTATATTCCAAGAGCAAAATATTCATTTATAGAAATTTGGAAATATTGCGATTTGTATAAGACGAATTTCTATAGTAATAGTACAGCTTGGTGATTCTAGCAGATACCTAGGCGAAGAGATTGCTATATATGAATATATTCCAACTGGAAATATGGCGACCAGCTTTGAAACTGACGAATCGCAAGTTTTTATAAAAATGACAGTAACGAATTGGATTTTCTAGCGTATTGACGAATTCTGAGAATAATGAGGAGTGAAAGGGTCGTCGCAGGCGCAGGCGCGGACGCGGCGAGTGCTCGTGCGCAACCCGGCGCGCTGCCTACCGTTACATTGCACCACTTTGCTGGACAGTTAACTTCAAACGCGCTGTGCCGATACTAACATCATAACAACGAGGAAACTGAAAATATATCAACACCTCGCAAGCATACACTCACTAACGTGCAACCCATTCACTCCAACGCCCTACTATAAAACAGCAATAAGCATGATTGTACCACTTAACACAGCCAATGAGTATGTCGTTAGCGCTGTCCTACTATGTTGTTAAGTAAGAGGACGTGTTCTCGATGCCGGTTGTAAGCAGTGCACCCGTCATCGTCTGTCACGGCGTCATGATAGATGGCGGCATAAACAAGTGATATTACCTAGTTTGGCGAGTGGGTATAAAGATGTTTATCTGAAAGGTCGCCGCGTGTGAGCGTATCGGTAAGTCTCGGCAGACTTGGTAGTGTCACCCGGGGCGGAGACGCAGCGGCGTCGTCGTGACCGACGCGCGTGCGCTGCGCTTGTCATGCGCTACTTGTGATTATCATGTCTAGCGCCTGCGTCACGGCACTCCATTGTGTTGTACCCGAGGCACGACGGTAGCTTTTTGCTTGTTGAGACTTCAAAACTCAAGTAGTTCAGACGCAAAATAAGGTTAATTAATAAAAAACAAAATGAGGTAGTGTGTAAAAACTGAATTGTTGATGACAATAGCCGGACAAAATTTTCCAAAAACGAGAGTCAGCCTTTTGCAGTGCAATTTTATTTTGTATTAGTTTCGATGATTGAAAAGTGGCCTATGGTATTGAAATAACTTCTATTTATTTCCCGTTTTCGACTTATGTGTTACAAAGTTCTATACGTTTTCAAACAAAGCTTAGCTACTGATATTTGTGTAATTCCGTAGTACGTATCTCGGGAACGAAGTGCACGGGTACGTGGAAGAGGAGTGTGCGGCCGCCTCGACCTCCGCGAACGCAATAATTGAGCATAGAAATCAAATTACAGATGATTGATGATGCCGTTACCGCAAGACCGAAGCTGCAATGACGCCCGCCGAGCGGACCGTATCATTTTCGTAATAGGAATTCGACAAAATATATTATAAATACCTGCTAAAATAATAAAAAAAATATCACACATGTTATACTAAATGATTTAAATTGATAATATATTTTCACAAAATTGTTCTCTAGCAACTGATAAAATCATCCACTAACCTGGCCCAATAATAATTTTATTTCAATACAACGCTATAAATAGTTTCACTTCTCAGTCTTGTCGCGCCAATCAATCCTTAAGGTACGAGGTAGTAAGATGCAGAATGACAACTGCTCTGTGATTTTACGAGATAGGCCATATAAAACCATTAGAGGCAATAAATGCTCGATCGACTCACGAGTGTGATGCTTTACAACGCCGCTTGAAATATAGTTTAGTCCGCACTTGTACGTCACATACTAGTCCTGGAAACGGGCCGCGATTGACATGCCAGCCAATGCTTTAATGTTACACATAATTAAATCGCCGAGACATATGTTATGGACATCGGGACAAATAAATCATTTCTCGAGTTACTTGTATGAACTGTATTTACAAATTTATATCAGATGTAGTCTGAAAATAAAAGGGACCGACGAATGTGCAGGCGCAATGTGTGAGCTAGAGGTTCGCCGCCAAGCAGCCCGCGGCGCCGCGGCGCGAGTCTCTTCTATTATAAACATTTATTGCTTTATTTCATTTAGAGCAAAATACGAATTTGAATTATCTCCCAGTACTCAGTACTGTAGCAAAAACTCACAACAGCGGAGATAGATATCAATCAAAAACTTATTTCTTTGATGTCCGTAAAATAAAAAGAATAACTGTAAGTAGGTATTCGTTTTTTTGCGACCTTTAATAGTAATTGAATAAAACGATTGAAACTGAGAGAAATAGACCGCAACGTATTCGAATGATGATGTAGTATTTTTAGAAATAGTTGTGTTTTCACTGTACGTACTTCAACTTCATAAAAACTAAATAAATGATTAAGAAACAATGAAGATCTTTGATTTAAAAATATTTTATAGGAGTGAGTTTAAATAGAGATAATCACGCAAGCTGGCAACGAAATAAGCAATATTTACAAAAGATAGAAAGAATACGGCACTAGGTTGAATAGTTAAATGAGGGGAAAGGATCAAACCGGTTGAGTGGGTGCCCGGGGAACAGGTGCGAATACGGCCATAGCCCTACATGGATGTGACAGGACACAAACCTGTATTAGACAAAATTTACTGACTGCCTCCTGGCTACATAGACGATAAAGTAAGTTTTAATGGCTCAAATCGATGCTATCAAACAGATGAATCGTCCTATGCAGAGTTTAAATAAATTGAATGCAAGCCACAGCGTTTCATGTAAACTAAGGGATATCGCCCACTCAATGCTCCCGCATCGAGCCAGCATCGCTTCATTCCGGGTCGTCATAGCGTTTATTGCTTTTCGTAAACGCCTTTCTGATAGTTTCGTGTCAAGTAGAATTGTATTGCCTTGCTGATTGATAGTACGATTTCTAGTTTCTGGATTAAGTTGTTGTTTCCAGCACCTGATTTAATTGAGCGAAAAGAAAAGAGATCTGTCTATTAAGAGATACAATGGTAAGATAAAAAGAAATAGAATCAAACATTGACAAAGAAATTCTGTATAAGAAAACGAGAGCGATAGAGGTGAGTCGATGTCGACCCTGAGCGTTGAATGGGCCACTTATTTTACTTTATTTGTAAAAGTAGATATCTCTGTGACAATGTCCGGAATAAACATTATAGGGGAAAACAAGAGTCCTAGAATACAGTTAAGTAGTTGCCCATAGTAGGTAACAAGTCCACTTTCGTTGTAGAATGTACCGACTCTAGCGACGGAGCAAAACAAAATGTTCGCAAAGAATTGATGTTTTCTTTTATGAAAATGTTTGTATAGATCAAGAAAAAACATAAATATGATTTATACATATAGGATATAAAGGATAAAAATTCGCAAGACGTCATTAAAAAAATATTATACGAGACTAACGACCCCAAATACCAAGAAATGCAAAAATGAAGGACAAGAATAATATTTTAAGCCCAGCTATTGAATGATAGAATAAACTACGAAGCATTTACATAATAGGTGGGCAGTATCAGATAAATAACATGTTATTAAAAAAACTAACCGCGATTTATAAGAAATATTAAATATATTGAAGTACCTAACGGCCAGTGAATACGCACATGTAAAACGCGTAAGCGAAAACGTTGAGTAAATGTATCATTAAGTTATAAAAATAAATGACAATAAAAAAATAGTGAAACCACCTCGAAAGTAATCAAAGGCAAGAGGAGATGTATGTAATTGCACACAACACCACAAAGGATGGTGTGGGCAGAAATAGAATCAAATTGCGATGTCGCAGTCGATAATACAGCGGGTGACCACAGTACACTCTCTTCTAATAGCTGACATTACAAGGTCGTCTTACCCGCAACACGCAGCTCGAAATTAAATTTATTATGGTAATTGTTAAGCGTTATCTTTCATTGTTTACATTAAGCCAGCACAAAGGCAGCCAAGGAAGACGCGGATGTAACGAGTGCACTGCAAACCTACTTCCGATTGCTTCGAGACCATGCTGCCGTGAACAATGCTATAAAATTATAGGATTTAGACTCTAGTCCCTCATTGGGTTAGCATGATTAATCGCGGAGAAAACTAGGCTGGATTATACGTTCGTAATTTAAGATCGCACGTTTTACACAGTACTGATCATTAGTAGAGTCATTCCGCACACGATCGAATGATTTTTTCAAACAAAACTTTGTTAGAAAATCATGTAGGTAAGCGCATGATGTGTTTAAATTACACGTATTATACTTTTGATTCGCGTGAGCTTGATATATAGCCTTTCAGATTGCACGTTCTTGCCATTGTTTAAAGCTACTATTGAACTCCTACCACAATGTAAAAGCGGGTACTAGTTTTTGTTGCTCATAATTTCACTACCCAAGCGTTTAGTAATCTAAAATTGGATAGCTTTTACGATGCCTCATTATCAGGGAATTACTCATTACTGATAATAGCACTACGACCACAAAAGTCTCGAATACTACTGGCGTTGCGTTGGGACCACAGCCTTGTAAATGGGATATTTTCGATAAAAATTTATTACAAGTAATTGTATCTATTTATTTAAATAGCCCATACAGTCGTTGTAAGACCACGAGTTGTAACGAATAATAAAACGATGCAATTTCCACCTGCCCACTGGAATGTGAAGCCCTGAGCTACATCATGGAAAGTGGTCCAATATTTCAAATACTTTCAACGAGTGTTCTTCGGTCAAATGCCCTGGGTATGCGCGCGGGTAATTCTATGAAGATACAGTGTTCATCTTCAAACTGAAAATGTATTCATTCATTAAGGATAAGTTTAATTATACTTTAATGAAGAGTAAATTAACAAAAAACATTTAGAATATGTAAAGACGGTTGACAAGACTTTACATGTTGATTAAAGATATGCTAACGAGCTTTCGAGTCTTGAAAACCACAACAAGCTTTCGATTTGCGACAGAAAGACGAAGTACGGAGGTATGCTTGTTGGTTTCTCGTGTTTTAATTGAACAATTTTAGAATTAACATTATAGCAAGATAAGTGAAGTCACGTAGGCGGAGGCAGCTCATACGATGTACTGATCGGGATCAGAGAAATCGAGATTCCCTCATTAATGTAAATCGCGCGGGGCAACCCGCAGCCGGCGCGGGCCATCAACCCACTAACCTCTCCGACGAGGACATCTCACACATATTTGCTTTACAGAACCCTTGCTTTGCGCTCTGTTCACTTAGACCCGTTTACCTTGCGAGCTAATGGTTTCTAATGTTTAATTATTATAATGAGAATTGTTCAGCCCACTCGGACGTTCCTCTGTAAGTAATAGGCCAATTATGTGTGTTGCGGCGTCAGCCATGCGAAGTTACGCGGATCTTAAGCGGTAACGTTATTCAAATGATGACATGACGTTGAATAACCTGATTTTATAATGACACCAACACTCCATGACTGCTTATTTAATTTCTACGCGAAATAATATAGCTTTTCACATAAATTCTGCACGTTTGCAAAGAGTTCGGTCCTATTTGTTCCAGTAGTTCGGAAGACAAAACGATTTAAAGAACAAATAAATGGCGCCAGACAGTTTATTTCAGCATTGTGTACATAAATATAGAGTAGAGGCATAATAAAAAATGTTCATTGCTGTCTTCGGCGAGTTAATAAATTTCGCAACCGTGAGTCAGATTATCTGCTAGTTATTCATTTGCCTGCCATGCAAGTGTAATCATTAGAGCCTATGCGTTGCCTAAGGAGTAAAAGTTCATTGTAAATGATCGCTAGTTTGTCGTTACGACTAATACAAATTGACTCGAGTGCCTGCATCATTGTTTTTATTTATAAACAAGCGCTCTTCGTGTCTACTGTTGCCAGAGAGTCATTTATTTCACGCATATTACCTATAGAAAAAGGAGAGGAACTAATTTCAAGTAATAAATGTTACTTGACTTTCTAGGTGTCTACGGCGTTAAGTTGATAGATAAGATATAACGACTCAAGTTTCTTCATACAATGTAACGTTACAGAGAAGTTATTCTTGGAGTTTGTTTAAAAATAGATCATTTTATGACTAGAAAACGTTTCTTTCTTTACTCGACATTTATAAGGTGCCATAAAATTAGTTGTTTGGTTAAAACTGCGCTCATATATGGTCATTTATATGTCTCGGACGTGTTTCGTTTCAAATATAGGCATTGAACAATGACCGACATTGACGCCCGGTCGTGGACTGGCGCCTTCTAAGGGCGGCGCGGCGCGTCACAATCCCGGCCGTCAGCCGCGGCACATAAGGAAACCGCCACCCCATTAGAGAGAGACACAACAAATTACAATTTCATTCAATGTAAATCCGCGGAACGTTCTCTTAGCGATGCTAATGGCTGAACTTAGACACGCCTAATAGTTTACAGACAAGCGGATTAAGCCGTTCAGCTTCCCCATTGTGTTCTGACGGGCACGTCAGTCTATATCGCGCACTGGCGTCGAAGATATATTCAAATAGCTTCTGTAATTAGCTTTAACGGGAGTCCGCTTTTATTACCGCTACGAAGATAAGCTATGCGAGCTACGTGGAACATATCATCAACTAAGTTGCGTCGCTTATAGCAACATAAAAGTTAGCGTTTTATGATCCATTTACGATTCATAAACGCTTGTTCAAATTGAAAATGAAAATGTAGTGTTTAGTTAATTTTAAATACCATATTACAAGTAAGTAGCAAGTTCTTGTGAGATATTTGCTAAACACTTCCAACTTTACTGAAAGGTTCATAATTTGTGTCGTTAAATAAATTAAATGCGCTAACTAACCAGCCACATCACATAGTATTCCAGCCATATATAAGTAGCCATAAATATATCACAGATAGTGCACTCCATGTTCAAAAAACAAAACAATTAATTAACTTACAATTGGTCAACGCGTTGAATCTTTTAATAAACCTATTTAAAGCTGCATTCGAGTGCAGATAAGATGGACTACCAAGATATAATTCTACAGATTAAATGCCCAGTAGCTTTGGATCAACGCCCGGCGTTTATGTAGATGAGATTGTAAAATTTATGAATTTCACAAATCGCAGGCGTAATTTAAGTTGAATAAACATTATGTTACTGAGAAATATTACGCTTTATTAAAAGCTTACCTACTGCTCTTTTTCTTTGGAGATGTTTTTTAACCTTCGACTATTATTAAGATATCAGTTTTTGCCTGGTATCAACTTAATTCTTCAAGAGTGCATGTATGAAAAGCATTTATGTATTTTTTTATACTATTTATGAATAAATTAACGATTCTAATTAACAATAAGCTCGATCAGATAGAAACAATAGCAGATATTATAAGTCGACGTATTAATTAACGAGATAATTCAAACACAATCACTTGTTCCATGAATTAAATTATAAACAAACAAAACAAGTGTAAAAAAAATACAATCGCAGTTCCTTTTAAGTAGAACCTACTTGTAGCTATAGCAAAGATCGGTGCGACAGATTACTTATATAGGCGTATCACTTGTAAAGCGTACAAGAAAACGAAGACGCTATCCATAGTGTGCCAACCAGTACTGGTATGGTGAAACGTAAATAGCAGGTTGAAGGCATCCGGCTCATTGAATACGCTGACCCCATCTGATCGGTGCTGCAGCGAACCGAGCGTGGCCGCACATTCGCACTGCCAATGTCCGTCGCGACAATTTATCGACTGTATCACTACCTTTTTATGATGAGAAATTTAACACTTTTTTTTCTGAAAGCGTTAAATGTCCGAATCAATGTCTTTTATTGCAGATCTTCAGGATGTTTTTGACATTTCCTCGACAAAAATCACAAAAACTAAACAGAAAAGCGCAGATATTTAATTCTCGTGATTTAAAATTGAAGGCTATAATTCTTTCAGTAGTTTTTGTCCATAATTTAATCAAATGTCTCAAAAATCCTCTAGAAATTGCAGAAGATTTTTTTAGATTAATTTTAAATGCATCCTTTATCAAAAGTCACGAAGACCACTTCACTCGATCTTTGCACCTGCATTTTTTTTTAGAAATTTTATCATAATGAACAAAAATGACCAAGAATTTTATTGCAGAACCGTTCTATTTGTGGAATAAAAGCTCTTACCGATATAATTTCTTTATTTAATCTTAAGTATGTTTGTGTTAAGATTAGAGTGGATTACATTTCTGCTATTTGAGTGTTATTTTAGTCACGTGAAGTTAATTGGGAGTGAGTAGTGTTAGCGAGTGGTTCGTAGTAAGAGGTGCGACCTACTTGGCGAAAGTTGCGCTCTACGCTACGCTTCTGGCTCACGACCTCCGAAGGTATACGGGTCAACGCGTTGTTGTGAGGAACCTCCGTGTTCTTTGAAACGACACATATTTACCTGCATTCAGAATGAAAAGTGATATCATTATTGATGTTTTGTAACAAGACTATTTTCCGAACATGAAAATAGAAACTCCCGCGTTTTCCAATTTTGAGGTAAAGCGGCTGTATGACATAAATCTTTAATAAATAAACCGTTAGCTTAGCAATGTGCCTAACACCGTAGTGCAAAATTAGTGACAATTTATATCCGTGACTTTATTTATAGCTCTTTTGAGTTAGAGGTATTAACTGAAAGCTTTTTAAGTGGCACCTAGTTGTATAGAACATAATGTCGCATGCTTTGTGCTATTAGCGTGCAATGCCAACTTTCTAGGTGAGCCGGGGCAAGCAGGAAGGGCGTGGAAAAACACATGCATGAAACATTGAAATCTTAATGAATATGAACGAAGAGACTATCTTGCAAAATTTATTTACCCGTAAAGTTGTTAAGACCCGTTGGTGAATAATTGTAATTAATTATTATCCTATCAAAGAATGGAGGTCTGTGACATTTTGCATTTATCTTTCGTGCTTACTTTAAATAAATGAGGTTTGTTCGTATCTGCACACAGGGGTTTAACTTCCCGTCATTTATATTCCGCCGTTATATTCGAGGTTAACTGGCAAGTTTGTATAACAGGGTAACGTGTGAAAGCTTTTTACATAAATCGGAATCGATCAAGCCGGAGTCGAGGCGGCTGAGAACTACTACAGCTCACCACGATCCACTCCTGTTATTTCACGCTATTGACGCCGACGCCCGTCCCTATTTATTAATACTTTGCTGTTTGAACTTTGCCTGTGAAGACCATGACAAATAACCCTTGACTAGCCTGCGCCCCGTTGTAATGTTTATTCTAGGAAATTGTTAGATACTGAGCACGAAATCATTTTTAACAGTGTCATATCTGATATGGTATTTACTTTCGAGTCACGTCTCTAAATTTTGCGCTTATTCCGATTTTATTGAAATATATGAAGGGAAGCCTACTAGATTTGGAAATAAAACTAAAAATTATCTAGCGGTATGACACAGTAAGCGTTTATAGGCGAGTAATTTAATTTTCATAATGGACTGGCAGATCAAATTACTATCAGGCCGTGAGCGACACGAGACACGATGCATGAAATGAATTAGGTTTCCTTGGGCGGTATCATTCAAGTGTGCGTGTGCGCAGATTTGCGCCGTGCTGCCAGCGCCGGCGCCGCTGTTTTAACTTGAATAATTACTATTCAATAAAGTGTGGATTCAATTAAAAATAAATCATAAAAAAATGAGCATGTAATAATACATTTCGAACATAAATGGTACATTGCCATATGTTTATAACGAATTTCAAGAACTCGTTTCGTATCTGTTCCCACAATATCCATGTAGACGGTTTATTAGTATAAAATTGCTTTGATATCCGTGTTAAAGACCTCTAACAGAATTAAAGCGGAGGTAGTTATTCACGATATTACACGCGTTTCATTTAGAAATACGCTTTACAGCAAGAAGTTAAAAGAATTCTATTCCATTAAAGAGCTGTATGGTGCTTAAGACATAATGCTTGAGCTTAGCTGTCCACACTTGGAAGAAGTCTGTAATTTTGTTTAATACCAACAGTTTATAATTTCTGGAAAATATGTTAGCTAGAGATTTTAGTGTACATAGTTACTATGGGGTTAATGTTTCATGTTGTTTCACAAGACGATGACTTTACTCAAACGTAGGTACTGACATATTTTGGGGTTATTGTCTATAAGTCTGGTGCATACATTCCGTTTTTTGTCACAAACAGAACAAAAATAAATAAGTGGCGATACCGTTGAGTCAGTTGAGTGAATGTAAGTAGATTATAACCGTTACAAATATTGCGCGTGCAACATGAGTATAGGTAGTAACAACTTCCATAATTTCTTTACATGATGCTGCAAATGATGAAGATAATTTTATGAACACGAACATGCACCGGTGTGAATGCACTGAAGGCAAAAGTTTTAGCTAAGCGAGCAGATTATATTGAAGACCTCTGGGAGATAAACAAAAAAAAAAAAAAAATACTATAAAAAATATAAATGTCAAGTGAAAAGTAGAACTAATTTAAAAAGTAATTGAAAGTTTGTGCACAATTTGAAAACGGTGCCATAAACATTTTTTCACAGTGCCATGTGAAAGCGCATCAAATTTTTTTCCCATGACTCATACAAACCATACATTTTTGAAAAAAAAAAGTATGACTAGAGTTTATGCTTGTGTAATGATACGTCTAACGCGGTTAACTCTGATGTAGCTACGTGTCTTATGTTACATACGCCGCTGTTGTAATTTAATTACAAAGATCATTAAGCTAATGCCCTTAGACAGCGAACATAATTGTTTCACCTTTTATTTCTCGTGTACATCACTCCAAGCCGAACACATTTACATGTAATGCCAGATAACAACTTGGCTATAAAACACCCGTAAAAAACTAATCTTCAGGAACTTTAATTAAAACTCAGTTTCAGTGGAATGTAGTAACAACATTGGCACACTATATCCAGACATAAATAACAGGTATTATTGAATGGAATTTATAGATAATATCGAATGTATCTATCGGTAAAAGCGATATTTCATATCGTTTCCAATATGGTCGCAGGCACGGGTTCAGTTGTCGCACTAAGTCCACAAATTGTATACAAGTACGTATCAATAGGACGCATCTCATCGATAGTTACGGCAAACGATGCTCGATATGGCCGTAAGATATTGAACGATTTACCCTATCTAGGAAGAATGGTTGCGTGTATAAGCTGAACGACTTTATATACGATAATTCTAGAGCTTCCCATGCAATTACGTACTTCTAAATTGCCATAAAAGTTTTTTAACCAACACTTTTCTTTTGTTACAGATAACAAATGTTGCCACGGCCCCTCTCAGAGAGCACAATGCGGTTGCTACTCAGTATAGTGTTAGTGGCTTACGCAGCCGAGGCTGCAAAAAAATTCGAAGGGACTTTAAGATCAGCAGCTGACGCGCCACCTCAAGACAATCTTGCCATAGAATCGGGGTCACCAGAGCCAGCCGTAGTGGCTGCTCCTGAAAGTTATCAGAATCCAGGAGCACCGCCACCCGATCAAGATGATCCTGTGTCCGAAGAGCCATCTGAGCCGGCTGAGTCAGCTGAACAAGCTGAGCCAGCTGAGCCAGCTGAGCCAGCCGAAGTACCATCCGCCGCCGCCGTGCCCGAGACTGCTTCAGGAGGTGTCCCACCTTCCGCTCCTAGTGGAGTATCAGCTCCGTCAGCACCCGCAAACTCTTTAGAAGAGTGCGACCCCGAGATGATTGGATTTGAACTTGTAACCGGGTAAGCGAACACACTCATGTTTTTTAATTGCCCTGTTATAAATTCTGCTCCTGGCAGAAGCGGAGGAGTGACCGATGATTGCACGTAATTAAGATTATTAAGTCGATGTAACTAGCCGACAAGTGAAGTTATCAAGATCCGACTTCGCTCATAAGCTATCTTGGGAAAGTGTACTTCAAGTAACATTGCACTAACCGGATTAAAAAGCTTACCGCATTGAATTAACTATTTCCATTTTAATCCTGGTATGCATCAATCATGTAGTTATTAAAGTATCATGTTATCATTGTGCAGATACGTGTTCTCGGCGCCGTCTCACATCCTAGACGACATCCCCGGCACACTTATGTTGACCGACTGCCTTGAGCAGTGCCAGGCCAACGATACCTGTCGTGCTGTCAACTACGAGACGGGGCTCTGTGTTCTCTTCGGTTCCGATGCTGACCAACTACCTGGTGAGTGCCAAACAAGACAAACACTACATTCGATTTTATTACTAGACGATTTATACATCGATCAAACACAACACCAATTCAAAACTTCTATTTACAAACGGGCAGAAAATATTAGTTCAACATTTCAAATGTTACGAGAAGAAATCCTCACATAAATACAGAAATTTCAAATATCATAAACTTACATCCGCTATAGACGAATAATAACGACGTGAAAACGTTTACGCCATAAATCTTAAATACCGCTATTTCAAACGATTAATATCGGAACACAAAACCCATCGTTTCTTGCTAACGAATATTGACGCGATCGTTAACGAGTATACAACAATCACAGATAAATCAATATCAGCTTTTAATAAATCGCATTCAAATATCTCAAGCAAGATCATGAATGCGTTAATAAGCGCTCAAGAATAAGAAAATAATATGAGTAACAATAACGGCACAAATGGATGCGTGCTAGTGTACGACTATGGTATAATCGGGGCATATACAGCAGGTGGCTGTGTAATGGCGCCAGTTCGTACTCTCGTTTGTCCGACATAGAGGTGTGACCTCACAAACAAGCGAAGCGTTCCGATTTTTTGCTTGAACACATCATTTGAATGCCAATAACGGCATGACTATGCTCACTCATCACGCCTTATTGGGAAAAAATTACTCTCACCGCGAAAAGGAAAACATGACCGAGTGTATTTAAACAAGAGTTAGTGGAACGCGCTTTGACCTCATAACCGTGAACAGACGTTCTATTATACACAATAATTTTTGCTAATAACAAAAAACAGTTCATCAATATGAACGCACTTGTTTTTTATCTAAAGTTATTCGTAGAAGTTTATTTAATTTAACAAATACGCAGCTGTAATTAGGTTGCTAATATATGTGAAAGTGTCGACATGGTTGTGTAGCTCGGCATTAAATTTCAGTACGGAATCCATATATTGTGACCGCATTGGAAATTATAATAGACTTTTATTCAATGCTCGCGAAGATGCTATAAAGTGTCAAAGGCAACTATAAAAAGACAAGCTAGAGTACACAGCGTACCGGAATGTGTTGCCTTTTTATTTTGACCACAAAAGCACGACAGGGATGCAAAAAATGAAGTTACCTCGATTTTAATATTATAATAAATAAAACCGTGACTAACAAAAATGCTAACGAACTTTTAACAAATGCATTCTTGCCGTGTTTAAGCAAATGTGGTTTCACCTTTTGTGGAATAAACTGAGTTTACCTGGAACGCGTATGTTCATAACGACGTCGGTAGATACGAAAATAGCAGTGAAAAGGAGATGCCGATTAAGGGTCATATTGAATTAAGCCGTACTGAAATTGCCGCCAAGCCGTCAGTTCAAGGAACTAAGCGATGAGATCCAATTATGGAAGCACAAATCGCTCCGGTCGACTCGGTGTGCGGATTTTCAAATTCGCTAAGGTTGAACGCCTCTTCGTCCAGAACACGTGCGTGAGCATGAAGAATTTAATGATGACACGAGCGCCTCTTTTCTCATATTTCTTGCATAGGAGTAAGGTGTTCTTTTTTTAGCTACGAGCAATAGAAAGAAAATGAAAAGGTTTATTTTGCACTGGAAAAATCTAACCACTAGCGAATAATAGAGAGTTGTTCTTTATTTTTTAATTCTTTTCATTATTTGCAGGTGCATTAACGAAGTCACAATTCCCCGTATTCACGATATACGCACAAAAGTCGTGTCTGGGCGTGCGTCCTTGTGAAAGGGCTTGGTGCTTCGACCGCGTGCGCGGCTACCACCTCAAAGGGCGAGGCAAGAAGACACACACAGTCAGCTCCAGGCAGATGTGCCTTGACCTGTGCCTCGGCGAAAACGAGTTTGTTTGCAGGTTAGTTAAATACCAGACACAACACATAAATAACACCACATGATCTTTATTCCAAGTTCTCAGACAACAAATTCAATTGGATGGGCCTACAGACGCTTTGAAAGACATAAAAATGTTAGAGAAAGCCATTATTTAAGAGATTCATAGGCGTCTCTAATAAATCTCTTGTGAAGCGCCAATACAAATAACCGCACATTCGAAGTCAATAAACGCATTCATTCTTCTTAAGATATAAATGAACATACCATGGGTTATAGAAAACAGATTCATATTTTTGTCGCGGACATAAACGTAAAATTTATGTGGCTACTCAAAACCACAATAGAAGGATGTGGTGAATTTATTGAAATCACATTCATCTTGCTGAAGCCAGCGGTAGACAATCCTGTTCCACACAAAGTTTATAGAAATGGACGAGTCATCATTTGTTATTGTATTTTCGTGTTTCGTAGGAATGCAATTAGAGGATAGAGGATCTTTTCCAACTTTTTTTATCAATTGATAGTGTAACTGGAATGTACGCATTCATTTATTTTTACTTCATGCTTTCAACATAATTGATTAGCAATCCAAATGAATCATTTTCCCCATTTTTATAAAACGTTTTACAAGTAAGACATGAATTTCGTAAAGATTAGATTTATGCAAAAATAACATTGCATTACCTATTATTAACTTCATTAAACGTTTTAAAGAAAACAAAGTAGAGCGGTGTATGGGCGGAGTGAAACATGAATGACCCGCGAGCACTCCTTGCCCTCGACACGACCTATGCGCGGTTGTACAGACACTTACAGTAGTATTAGTGCAAACAATCTATCTTCCACAATAAATACCACAATTTGTACAATACTCAGGTACTCATTAATTACGCGTTCAAAGAAAGTATAAAAAAACAATACTTGCTCCAACAACACATTTTTTATTCGAGTACGTACGCAACAAGCACGAGTTGAAGACGTTAATGATTTTTTATTATTTCATTGTATGTGATTCCAAACAAAATTGCCTTACATAGAGAGAAAATATTTCAATGCATAGAATAGCGAACAGCAATCTAAGAGTTAATTAACGATCCGATGGCATCAAGTCGTAATTGTTGATGCAATTAAAATTACACAAGGGATTTTAAGAAATTGGAGATACGTTAATTGCTATCAAAGTTCGTTGCAATTAAAATAGTCGAGGCACTATGATTTATTCTTAGTTGAAATATTATACTGATGGTTTATTACGGTAATATAAATTCAAACACTAGAAAATAAGCCACCAGATTAGTCTGAAGGAAAATATGAACGTACTAAAACAATTACCCACTTTCCACTTTATAGCAATATTATGAAAGTCGTCTATCGCAGGCAGGAATAGGTTTTCGTTACAGTCTATAAAACCGGATACCTACATTAGGGTTTAAACATTTTCGTACTGGTAATTGTAATTTAATATATTAGCATGTAGGTAGATGCTGCCATTCTCTGTCCTAAATCCCTTAATCGTATACGACACGTGGGAGACTCTGAATTACAAACTAGGAAAGTAAATATTTAATGTAACACATGCTCACAAAATAAATTTGTGAATTGTTTCGTGCCTAATATTACAAGTGCTAACTTCGATCATGAGTACATTACTGACGTTGATATTGTCCACCACAATTGCACTAACAAGACGTGAAAATAAACGGAGGAGGTCATGACTCTATTCCCTTCAATCAGATGCTATCATATGCTGACTGATTCAACATTGTGCCTAACGAAGACAGTTATGTATGTAAATACATCCTTAACCAGTGAATGGAGTCAACACAACAAATCCCTCGTATAGTTAATACATATTATACAAATATTTATCATCAAAGTCGGCTCATTAGATATCCATACGAGTATAAGCTAATTTATAGATAAGCCCGATAACGAAGTCAATCAGCCTTCACCAAGTTGCCATAGATGGCGGGCAGCGCGGTACATCTTTGCGGCTCAGTTCAGTGGATAAGTCACAGCCCTTCCTGGTAGCCGTTCCGTTTCTGAATTCTACAAACGAGCATTATATACAAAGCAGGAGGCCAATTGAACGGCCTACGTCTCAGGCGTCTAATGTAGCAAGACACGACTGTCCTATTGTGTTTATTTCCTTGTACGGTTTTTGATATCATTAACATAAATAGTGTACTGCGTCAGACGCTCACATTCGATACACGTATTTCCGTTGGCGTGTTCAGGTCAAGCTGCGCTGCTCAGTAACGATTGCGGATTGTGGCGCTAATTTGCTTCTGAACGCGTGCACTACGTGCGTCCACGAGTATAGGCCAAGAATATTACAAATCGAAACGCATTTCTTCTCTTCGACTAGAAAGCTTAGTTTATATCTATAAATTTATTTTCTGAGCACTGTAATGCGTTTATAGTATTGCCACTTAACACAGTTCGGTTATTTGGACCTATTTCTGAAGAGTGAAGACCGTTAACTGAAAGTGCAATAAAAACTTGCCAATTTACCTGAATCTATGACCTACTGTTCGACATATTTCTGAATGAAAGCGTCTGAAGAGTCTTTGAATCTGTGGATACTTTTGAGCTACACTATTGTTCCGGGAAATATTTATCTTAGTTTCTACGTAGGCACACAAAGGAGTCAGACAAAGGCCCAGCTGTAATAAATTCCACGATTTCACGCCATCATCTCGGAATTCTTAACTAGGGTTGGGGTTAGGCAACGATTAGAGAATTAAATGCTGGATTTTACGTAGTTAAGCTTGGTTCGACACGTGTACCGTTGGATACAAATCGTCGTATCTCCATTGAGGCGAACAGGCGGCGCGGGCGCACCCCGGGCGGCGCGCATCGCGATCGTCGACAGTCACGACATTTGGCAAATATTCCCCGGACGTGGCGGGCAGAGTGCCGCGCGGTGTGGGAGCGGCCTGCCCTATCGCTTCCTACTTCCACGATACAATAACCGATAAGGCACATATTGTTTTCCCATTCGAGCCCTTTCCGCACTTAAATAATTACCGTCGATACTTTGTTAGAGGTGGTCCACATTGGTCGAAAGATTTTTTTTGGTCGATATTAGAATATTAAATAATTGCAGGTTGTGCCATTCAGTCACGGTTATTTCAATCTTTGAATACAAATAACAAGAACATAAAACAGATGCTAGTAATTAAATAAAGCATTGCGGATATTCCTGTTTTCATTTAGTCACGCTTCAGATCGAGAGATATGAGTACAAATTACGAGCAATCGAAATTATGGCCTATCAATAAATTACACATAATTATTTTTTTATTAGACTGACCACCAACGTCGCTTTAACATTGTAAACGTAATGAATACCTATGCCAATATAATGTTATAAATTAAGTCGATTATGAATTTCGTACGCAGGTAGATGTATACTTATTTTACTGTTTACTAACGTTCATAAAACAAAACTCATAAAGAACCCAGTTATTAAATTGAAAATTTTCATAAGCTGGCATTAAAATCATAATGAACAAACAGCGATAGTTAATGATTAGAAAGTCTGAGATAAACTTTAGGGTAACATGAAATTTATATAGCATTCGCGGAAAGCATCAAAACTAAATTTGATTTTATGACCGTATGTGTAAGTAAGGAAGATACAGTTGAACAAATTGCAGGCAGTCAGTGTAATTATTATGCGATGAGGTAGAGGCATCCGAGCCCCCGTACGGTTAAATGAACAACGGCTACCGGTAGCGGGACATTCGCAATCATCAACTTTAAACATACTAAATTAATGTCTTCTCGTAATAGACTGAGAGCCGTTACATAAGATCGAGATAATAACCACAAAATCAAAGCAAATAACCACGCGAAACCAATTAATTTTATAAATAACTAACCACCTATTGAAGAACGAAACAGAAAGTTCTCATGGTGCACACAACAAAGAAATGCGCCCATCTCATGTGAAAATCACACAGGTTAGCGCAAGGGTCATCTGATCGGGTTCGATTGTACATCAAGAGAAAATATTGAGCTAGATGAACAAGATAATATTATACGGGTGGTCACTAAGCACAAAGTAACATTATACATTGAAACGTCACAGTTTTATACAGATACAATGTTAATGAACACGGAGCGTATTATTCATAAGTATAATATGATATACATTATTTATATCAATGAAATCGAAGCAAAGCAAAGGAAAAACTGCATAATAAGACATTTGAAGAGCGTTACATTAGACTTGAAAATACCGAGATATAGTCATGCAATTTTTATAGGGATGCATGATGGGAAATTAAATCAGCGAATAAGTAAATATCATTGCGAGTCAGACTTACTCAAGCGGTATGCAAACAATAGAGCTCATTGAATATAAAGCTATTATGACTATGACAACTTGCGTAGACATTGAAAGTAAGAGTAGCCTTGTAACTGAGCGGTTTAATTGAGAGAGCACTGCGCACGCCACGATACGCGAACCTACTACACCTGTACAGTTCGAGGACGTTAAAGTCATCCTCGGCGACCCACATCAGATTATTACTACAAGACTTGAATACAAACAGCTGTATCATCTCCTTAGCAGTCCCCAGCGGTTTACGGCGTTAATCATGCGCTACATAAAACCAGTCTTAAGAGTAACTATCTAGTAAGACTCGAGAAATAGAAACTAGCTGCCAGGTCATCGTGTCAACAATGTATTATAATTATAAATGAATACATAAAGAAGCCTCGTTAGAATTAATAATTAGCATATTAATCATGATAGATAATTGTCAATTAAACGATGCAAGCAAAATAGCGTCATTCGCACTATGCATGCGGTTAACTACTTGGGAAAATTCACACAATAAAAAGCTAACAAAAACATAGCTGCTGTTAAACCGCGTGAAACATTGTTGCAGATCGGCGAACTACAACAATAAAACTGGGGAGTGCGTGCTGTCTAACATGGACCGTATTACCCTGGCGGGAACCAACGCTTTCCAAGCGAACGAAGGTACAGACCATCATCGTTTTTTTTTACTTCTTTCACATAATTTAAAATAATGCATTCTTAACTCACTCATGTCCATTTTTTCTATAGACACCGACTATTTAGAAAACAACTGTGTGGAGGAGCCTACGAAACTCTGTGAGTTCAAGAAAATGGGTGGTCGTATACTGAAGACTGTGGACTCTGTATATCAAGATGTTCAAACTGTTGAGGAATGCCGAGAACTTTGCTTAAACTCTCCCTTCCGCTGCCACTCTTACGATCATGGAGACACTGGGGACCATGTCTGTCGTCTGTCTCATCACTCTCGCGCCACTCTTGCCGATATTCAGGTACGAAATATTATTTACACATAAATATGTATCGTCAAACCTTTGTTATGCGATCTATGGAACGTTTTATTGACTTTATTCCTATTTTAGGACCCCTACTTGGAAGTTCCTGAAGCAGCCACCTACGAACTGTCTTCTTGCTACAACGTGTCTATCGACTGTCGTGCCGGTGACATGGTTGCCAAAATCCAGACTTCGAAACTTTTCGACGGCAAGATCTACGCTAAGGGCAGCCCCAACTCCTGCGTCGTGGATGTCAAACAGAGTCTTGAATTCGAATTGCACATGGGATATAACAATCTTGAGTGCAATGTTAAGCAGAACGGACTTGGCAGGTAAAATATTATCTTTCAACACCATCAATAGAAAATAAAAATATCAGTTTTGATCAACTAATTAATGGAATTTTCTTTTCAGGTATCTAAATGATGTCGTTATTCAGCATCACGATACCATCGTTACATCTTCTGATCTCGGTTTGGCTGTGACTTGCCAGTACGATCTCACCAATAAGACTGTTGCCAACGAGGTTGACCTCGGCATCCACGGAGACATCCAGACCGGTCTGTCGGAGGAGGTCATTGTCGACTCTCCCAACGTAGCCATGAGAATTACCGACAGGAACGGAGACGATACCATTGCATCTGCTGAAGTCGGAGATCCCCTGGTAATTTTTATTCCATTTATAAGTATTTGTGCATACTTTTTCGTTGTGCCGTCAAATAAGCAATTACATTCTTTGTTTAGGCACTTCGTTTCGAGATCATGGACCCCAACTCACCCTTCGAAATCTTTGTGCGCGAGCTTGTTGCTATGGACGGCGTCGACTCCAGCGAGATCACCCTCATCGACAGCCGTGGTTGCCCCACCGAGCACTTCATCATGGGACCCTTGTTCAAATCAGTTAACAGCGGAAAGGTAAGAATAGGATAAAAAATTAAACCCTTTAATTATGAATAGGTATAATTACAATTCGTAAAAACAAGAATATTCTATATTAAAACTTAATGAAGTGGTACAGGTCCATTTAAGCCATATTATTTTTAAGTAGTATGTTTTTGTAGCTCGTTAAAGCAATAAAAAAGAGTTCAACGCGTGTGAAGGCGGACAGAAACCAGCAATGAAAATAATTGACTCATTTATCTACAGCCTCAATGAGAACGATTTTAACGAGCGATTTGTTTCTGACAGATGCTGTTGTCTCACTTCGATGCCTTCAAGTTCCCATCTTCGGAAGTTGTCCAGTTCCGTGCCTTGGTGACTCCGTGCATGCCCACGTGTGAGCCGGTGCAGTGCGACGGCGGCCCGAACGAACTCCGCTCCGTCATGTCTTACGGACGTAGGAAGAGGCGTTCTACCCCGGCGGCACCCACCGACGACATGCTCCTCGTGCAAACTATCCAGATTACCGACAAGTTCGGCTTTGACAAACAACGAGCGAAGAATGTCACCGAGGACTCTGTGTACGTCAGAGAGACCGACGTCACTTGTGTAAACGCAGCAGGAGCTATGCTCGCGGCAGCTGCTTTCCTAGCAGCCCAACTAGTCGTACTAGCAGCGTGGACCTGCAGTTGGCAGCGAAGACGTGCTGCCGCTAAAGCTGCAGAGTTGCTTCCAGGACCCAATGCCCCCTCCGCCCTTTGCAAAGTCTATGATGCCAGTTTTTCCCGTGCACACCAGAGGCATTTCTAGATAACAGTAGACGTGTCGACGTGATCAGCGTCCGCAATAGTAGTATATTTCGTTAGTTTAAAAACCCCCGTCGAGTTCTGGCTCGTGAGGACGATCTCCGCAGGGCGACACGTCGTCCGCGAGTGCAGAGCAGCGATAGCGGTTATTTAATGGTTAGTGGCCGAGCGCTTCCACAGCACAGCACGCGAGTGGTGTGTGCTGCGGGGGCGCGCGACACGGAGGCGGGGACGACCAGCAGAGCGTGCGCGAATGTGGACGGATGCGAGTGCGGCGCAGAGTGACCGATGTTGAGTGCGTCTAGTGTGTGAGGACGCTCGCTTGTCCCCGTCTCCGGCGTCGTCGGCGGGACCGCGGCCGTGAGTCGTTATCAAGATCACGTCGCTCATTCGTTCACTTTACGCTCGGACATCCATTTGAGGAAGTCCGATTACGTATTGTACCATATTTTTTTAAAAGTAGCATAAGCCTGATTTTAATGATACGTAGTGATAAGTAAAAAGTAACATTTCAGTACCTTTTAAGTAGATAACCGAACGTGCGACCTAAGTCAAGAGACGATGGATTGACGGCCGTCCCGACATCGTAATTTATTTAATTTAGGATAGTTTCTTTTTTACGTAATTTATGATTGAATTTAATACTATTTAATAAAATTTTAATATAAATGAAATACCTACCTAAACAAACGAAAGCTTACGACTTACAAAATGTGCTATTCCATGTAAACTGAAAGTATTTTATTATGATATCTACTAGTGCCTTAATAATGAGATGTTAATGTATTGAAATGGTGTTTAAACATTTTATTTAAACAGCATTTTACCTTGTTTCATCCGTCCAAATTGTCATTACTTAAAATAAATTTTCCAAAATATTCCTTGGTTTCATTTTATAAACTACAACCCTATACCTACATGACTTGGCATTTTCACACAAAGAAACAAAGACCAACACTATTCAATGCTAATCACTAATTAAATGTGATTGTTAAAACGACTGACTCATTAAAATCAACTGGATGTGTCAGTAAGATAAAGTCAAAACAAAACAACTTTTAATTATCCTGCCTTGATACTTTTATGATTGGTGTCTAAAAACACATCCTGCGCTGTCATTGAACCGTTTTTTCACGACAAACCAGTTTCCGACACCGCCAAAAAGAGCATTAACAAAATGCAAAAATCTGGCAATAAAAAGTCGGTGTCGAGTAGATTTGACCAGTGAGTGTTGAAATTGCACACATCAATGAGATGGGATCTTTGAGTTAAGTTCTTGGCACCATCACGTGTGAAGGGGCACGGCGGTCGTTCGTGCGGCAGATAAGATCGGCGCGCGCGCCGGCACGTGTGCTGTGTCGCGTGCCGACTTGAGAACAACTAAGCGCAGCCATTAGTAGCCCAGCAACAAAAAAAAATTGTCCCTACAAGCGTTCTTTCTAGATTTAGATTAGCGAAGATGTTGAAAAGAAATAAAATTAAGCCTGTTTGAGTTTGCCGCAAAAGCTTCAGCTGCTGTACAAAAAAAAAGGTGATTCAAGATGGTATTAGGATACCAGTGAGTACCACTTGCAGGGAAAGAAAACGTTTAAAACTTGCTTGCAGATCTTTAGCTACGTTATATAAAAAAAAAAAAACGGAAAAGGTAAAGTAGAGTCAGATTGATCTTATGAACTATGGACGAGGTAAGAGCTACAAGGACATAAAAGTTGACAGAAAATATATGAGGCTATCCAGTTTTAGCACAACGTAATATATTAACAGCAATAGAATTATACGTATTCCAGCGAAAAGCTTACTAGTTAATGGGATATTGATTCTGTTAGGCTTTGATGACTAAACATATTGACTACCATCCTTTACCATCAGGCAAGAAGAGAAGGAGACAGAGGAACCCAGAGCTATCAAGACTAAGTAGTGTCTGCAAGTTAACAATTACAATAATGTTTAAAACCTTTTTATCGGTGCTTTATAGAATTGACACTAATGTCTCCTAAAGAAAAGCTTTTTAACAATTTCGCTCGTTATACGAATGCTAAAAAGGTCTTACGTTAGCACACAAGTGTCCATTCCAGTGAATATGGTGCCATCTACCACACAATTTACTAGAATTGTAAACTGTATTCACGCATTTCAGTCTTCTTGAATAGGAACATAAAAAATCTAACCAGTTTTCACTTCGACGCTTAGGTATAGGTATAAAAATAATAAAATGCAAATGTCTTCAGAAAGCTGAGGCGGTCACCATTTTACAGTAGTCGACAGGCATTTTCGAAGAACTATAAAATTCAAATATTGAATGCAACATTGTGCAGCAGATAAAGTCGTTTACAATAATATGAAATATTCATAAAAGGGAATCGACGGTGGCCACCGGAATCGCGAGGTACGGACGTGAAAAAATAAAATAAGCTGAACAATCGACTGGCGAACATCGGTCATGGGACAAGTCCAACATTCAACATATATATTAAACATTGCCATGTCTTTATAAGGAACGTCCTTGGAACGCTTTGGTATAGGGAAGAGCTAGTACTCGATCAATATCGGCTCCTTTTGTATCTTGTTCCGATCCTACTTATTGAGCGAATAGTTGAAGATTTTATCTTTCGCTCGGCATCGCGACACAAATGAATTATTGCCGAGACGGCTCGCTTCTCATGAAATATGTAATCTGATTAAGTATTACAATAAATGAGTCACGTTGGGGACTTAAAGAGCGCATCGACCATGAAATGAGCAATAATAAGTGCAGATAATGAAAAAAAATAAAAATAGTGTCAGTGGTCGGAATAAAAATGGGATTTTTAGGATTTTGGACACATTGCGAAGGTTTTCGCTGCAACTCTCCATTTTTAGGGTTCCGTAGTCAACAAGGAACCCTTATAGTTTCGCCAGGTCCGTCTGTCCGTCCGCAGCTTAGCTCAGACTCTTAGTACTAGAAAGCTATAATTTGGTATGGATATACATATGTATTAATCACGCCAACCAAGTGGTAAAATAAAATAATGAAAAAAAAAATTACGGTGCCTCCTCTACACGTAAAGTTGGGATGTTTCTTTTTTCTCATCTCCCCCATGGTGTGGACCATGGGGGAGATGAGAAAAAAGAAACATATGTTGGTTGGGTTATTATGGTTGGTTGGTATCGTTGGATAGGTCTCTCAAAAATATTGCGGGTTTGTGAACTTGGCCGATTTTATTATTAACCTTGCCATGATTATTAGTATTAGACTCTGGTTTATTAATTCTCAAATCAAAATAGGATTTCTCCTAACATATTCCGTAGTCCAGCGTTCCCTTATTGGTCATCCAGATTCCAGTGTACCATAATTCAGTCCAAGGCAACACAATTACATTCATGCAAATTCTATTCATTGGAGAAAAGCTGCGTAATGTGTAGGTCCGTTTATCGTGTATTTTATTACCCCAACATCAATTTGGTGTCCCGCACATCGTGCGTATTTACAGGCACATTTGACTGTCGCAACTTCGCAAGTTAACGTCACTTTGACGGCGATATTATTCCTTTAATTCTATATCAAGTACGTATACATATTATAAATTAAAGTCGCATGTTCTTCATAACTACGCGATGGATTAATGCGGTATTCGCCTCATGTTGCAGCTTTGTAAGTTAACTTTGACGGCGACAATTCCTTTAAGCTTCTATACATATTATAAATTAAAGTCTAAACTCATCGTCCTCTGCCTAGCCTTTGACCAACTATGTGGGAGTCGGCTTCCAGTCAAACCGGAGCTGAATACTAGTATTTTACATGAAGCGACTGCCTATCTGACCTCCACAACCCAGTTACTGGATAATAAGATAACCCTTGGTAAGACTGGGACTTTCGGGCTTCTGACGATCCATAAGGACTGTCAAAGATCTACGAATGACAGCCGGGACGAACGGCTTAACGTGCTTTTCGAGGTGCGGAGGGGTCTTGGTATGTAAAGATGGTCACCCATCCACGTATCAACCGCAACAAGCGTAGCTTAAACTGATTGATCGACTCGTGCGGCTTTTGTTACTTAGCCACAAGCCCCTCGTTCTTTTTCTAAACTACGCAACGGATTTTGATGCTTTTCACCACCATTAGAGAATTTATTTGGGAAGGTTACGTGTATAATAAATTAATATTAAACTAACAAATAATTAAGAAATCTTGATGTTTTGGCAAGTCGTAAAACAGTGCTAAGCAGAGGTGGTCGCTAGTCTATACATATTATAAATTAAAGTCAATTTTCGTGTCTGCCTGTGTGACCGCGTTGTTCTTCTAAACTCCGCAACGGATTCAGATGCGGATTTCGCCATCATTTAGAGAATGAATTCCGGAAGGTTTATGTACATAATAAATTAAGATTAAACTAACATATTATAAAGACATTTCCATGTTTGTCAATTTGTAAAAACCGTGCGAAGCAGGTTAGTGTGCTAGTTTTATTTATAATGTGATCTCGAGATTTTTCTGATTGATAAAATACATTATAACGGACCTGCTTATATCTTCAGACAATCTTTTAAATTTTAGCCAAATACGAACGAGGCTGTCATAGAATTTCCTGCATGTGTACCGTATCTTGAAAAACCGTGTTCTTAACATTGTGACGATCACTGTCCACGCTATCTTTTGGAAATCTACGTAGGTAAGTAGAGTAAGTTATACATATCACCGCCAAAAGGATAACAAAGAGCTTTTATGTAGCAGTAAAAGTATACATAAACGCAATGGACACCAAAATTGGAAGATTTTGAAGAGAAAGGAAAACCCAAACAAACAGGCGATTAACGATAGTTAAGTAACAATAATTATCGTAGCTTGGACTGAATGGCTACGTTTGTAACAAAAGTGCATTAACTTAGCCTTTTTTATACTAACTAGGACACTTTCGTTTGGAAAGGAAAGTAAACGATGACAAAGGGAACCTTTCATCTTCTTACGTATTTGGGAGAAAGGTACTTTTAATTTTCGAATTTTTCTAGAAAGAACAAATAATAGAAACAAAGTTGAAAGATATAGAGAAGTGGAGACATCAGTATTATATAGAACAATATGAATGTCATTATTAAATCACCTTTTCATCAACCTACGGCGGTTTATTAACCTAAGTACCTATTTAGTTTGCATTTCAGCCTATAATGTTCCTACTGCTGGGACACAGGGAGTGAGCCGTAATTTATTTATTTATTAAAACATTATGCACAAGTAAAAGAACAATACTGTACAAAGGAAGACTCCACGCCGCCGGACGCCGTGATCCACCACTCGGCTCCAGTGCGGGTTGATAGATGTCACATGTCTTCAAATTTTTGGTTCAAGGACATGCCGATTTCCTCACCACAAAGTAAAGCACCTGTCAGGGCTGCGAACCTACAATCTACAACTCGTAAGTCGCAGCCGTTAAACCTAGGCCACCACTGCTCTAGGTAGTTTGATATTGTTTGTATTAGCGATAATGAGTCTAACTTTTGCAATAGATATGACGACACGGTTGGCGCAGTGGCTGAGCGATCGACTGCTGCGCTGCGTGTCGCGGGTTCAATTCTCACACGGAACAAACATTTGTATTGCCTACAGGTAATTGTTCCGGGTCTGGCTGTTTGTGTATGTGAGTTTAAAAATGTTTGTAAACGCACCCACGATACATGAGTAAAACCTAGTGTGGGAGCAACATAAAAAAAAAATATTCTTATCAATTTAGCCGACATTTCTCTAGAAATAAAACCATAAAATATGTTGAGATTTAGAAAGTCATAAATAAAAGTCAGTTTACATATACTTATTCTAATAGCCAATATACATAGATGAGTAACGGAAACATAAGCTTAGTCTATTGTTCGAAAGCGCCATTTAGAATTTATTAGTAATTTTGGATTTCCCGTGTTCCTTAAAATATTATCTTTGACAACTTCAATTTATCATCCCATATACACCTTTGACAATTATATTATTCTTCTATGAAATAAAGTTTTCAACAAATGAAGATAATAATAATAATAATGAGGAGTGTGAGGAGGTTCCTGTCTCTGGAACCCTAACCACCGGTAGCTTGGACCCTGCTTCCGACATCGGTAGATCACTATTTTTTGATATCTATGTTTTTTTTTATACTAATATTTAAAAATGTATTAAAATAAGATAACTAAATAAATAAACGACATAATTATAATAATTTCAATCACCTTTTTGCCAACCTAAGGCGATTTCTTAACCTGAGCCGCTGAAAGAAGACTGAGAAAAAGAGGATAAAATGATTCGGTAGTTTGATGATGTTTTTATTAGTGATAATGAGTCTAAAATTGGCAATTTTCCTAAGACTTTAACCGACGTTTCTCAAGAAATCTATACTAATAATAAAGCCAAAGAGTTTGTTTGTTTGAACGCGGTCATCTCTGGAACTACCAGTCGGATTTGAATTCTTTACGCATTTGATTGCTCAATTCTTGAGGAAGGTTATAGGCTATTTAACATCACGCTACGACTCTTAGGAGCTCTCTAGGACTCTTAGGAGCAAAAGTATGTAAAAACAAAAAAAGTCGGAAAGAACGCTAAGCTAAAACGAAGTAACAGCCCAGGCGGAAAATGTGGTGGGTGGGTGTGTGGGTGTGGTGGGTGTGGTGGGTGTGGTGTGGTGGTATATTGTGGTGTCTTACGACTTCTACGCGAACGAAGCCGCGGGCAGAAGCACTAGCTTCTGCCTGCGGCTTAAAAACATAAAATATGTGGAGATTTAGAAAGTAATAAATACAAGTCAGTTTACATATACTTACTCCAATAGCCAATATACATAGATGAGTAACGGAAACATAAGCTTAGTCTATTGTTCGAAAGCGCCATTTACAAATTTATTAGTAATTTTGGATTTCCCGTGTTCCTTACAATATTATCTTTGACAACTTCAATTTATTATCCCATAAAATATTCCAATAGAAATACCTTTGACAATCATATGAATTAACATATCCTACAAATAAAAATAATTTCCTCCTCTAGTAAAATCCAAATTCGTACTCAGTATTTACGACTACGTCTATAACAGGCGCTTCTTCAATAAATAGATACGAGTTGATGACTTGGAGAGAGCCCTTTAAGGCAAAACTCAATTTTGAGGTGCAAGGTTTCATAAAAAAAACAAGATTGGCAACTGTTATGGAACGAATAATCTGTTAACAGATCGTAAATCAGACGGTACTGGAGATAAGAGAGCATCCGGTGGACTCACGATGTGCAATCGATTTGGACTCATTATGTGGCTATTCTCGGCGCCAGTTATGGATATTCGCTGTGCAATTTGTGTATTATTTGCATCGGGATAGTTCTGCAATACCGCGATCACGCAGGGGCTTTCTCAATACGAAAATAAACGGAGATAAACTGAAGACCCAAAATGATGTCGATGACTGGAAGAGACTACACAGACTACACAGGAAATAATACGAATGTTTTAAATGAACATAGACAAATGCGATTGCGGTTTCGTATAAAACAGATTCATAATTATTTCTCAAGCGACTAATTTTAAATTACGTTGCAATAAATCGCTGCCATTTTATTTGAATACTTAATTTTTATCTACACTAAATCTTAGTTACCGTAGCAAAAAAACTGAGATAAAAACGATTTGTATTGATTTTTATTGATAGGAGTTCCAGTGTACATTTTGATTCGATGTCGGTCAGTAAATGAGTGGGCGTGCTCTCCAATTTGTTGACGTTGAGGTCCTGATTGTATGTTTGTACAGGGATGCACGATGAGAGCATGCGAAATATCCGCCGAGGTGGGCGGCACGCGAATGGCATCTGTTACGATACTTATTGAATCCAGCATTATCGTTGCAAGTGCAATATTTACTTCAACAATAAACTGATTTGTTACATGATTCAATTTAAATGCACAAGTGGTGCGGCCAGCTTCGAGAGTGTGCGTATCGAAATGTTTCCTAGCTTAGCAAACTCTAATGTAGCACGTCTGTTTGCTGCAATTTAAACATCAAATCAAATTACTTTATACGTGTTCTGATATTTTCATCCCACCTGTACAGGATATTGCAGTAATACAAATACAAAGTCGATTGGTTCTCAACGATAGTCTATTTGTATCTTGTAGACTAAATATTGTGGGAAAAGATTAACATTTTGTTTTCATGAAAAGCAGCTGGATAAAATTTGTTTGGATAGACAGAATGAGAATGAGATTGAATACCTAGATAGAATTCGGTTATGCCTACCGCGTCTGCTACCGCAGATTTATGGCTGCCAGGCGTATAACCGGTGATAAATCTGCATTTCATTACAGTTAACAGTGCATTAAATCAAATATACACAAGGCTCTTAAAACGTCCGTTACGATAGATTTAAATCATGGTATTTATAATGTACATAATTCATATTGGGCTCGGATGAATTGGTACTCGCGTGAGACGTCGGAAGTGATCAAAGCGGGATCACGAAGCGCAGACGCGCTAACAATCCGCTAATAGACGATCGTGTTCGTGACCCCGCCTCCCGACCACAATAATAATGTCCGAACTGACGGATACTATTATTGCCTCTTGCTCGTTTACACAGCAACACCCACGTGCATCTGCATAGCTAATATGATTTGTGATATAGTGCCCGAGATCAAATCTTATAAACGCGCCTTCGGTTGCGAGACAGTAAATAAATAATGATTGGAAAATTCCAATTATTGTAAATGGACATGACCAGTGAGCAAGATGATATCGATAATGTTATTCATGGCTGCTAGAGTAAACGCAACATTGCCAATAATATAAATACGTAGTGCATTCTTAACAAGGAAGGATACTCAAAGACAAGAAGCTATAAACTTCTTCTGTCCATCTATCATTTTCTAACATAAATTATAAACGTGAAGGTGAATAAATTGTACGGGGCCCTGAATGGTGTAATTCCGATTAGTGTATGCAGTTGCCAAAACCAGATTTAGCCGACTAAGTTGTATAACTCGTAGATAATATATGGCAGGATTAGTTTCAGTAATAACGAGTTGCCAGGCTATCTATTATTAATGCTAATTTAATCTAGGTGAAAAATTAAGTGTAAAAACATGGTAGGAGGCTAGTGATTATCTGCAATCACAATTTCATCCACTTTGTACAAATGCCTCCAGTCAGTTGAAAAAATCGTTGACTAGCCTTTCGTTTTTTTTTCGCAACGCGCATTCCGTCTTGCCTGTGAATAAGGCTCCAGGCTCAAAGCGAAGTTAACCCGATATTTTAGCCAATTTTCAAAGAAAAAGGCTACTGCGGTTGCACTTAACGTATTTGAAGCGGCAATAGCCCATTTAAGGCAGACTCGCAAGGAAGAAGTAGTAAAACCTACTTGTTGTACGATTGACGGCAGTCTAAATGTTTGCTTTATCGGAGGGTTAACAGAAGAACTGTGCAACCTACATCACGTGTCCAAAAAAATATTAATCCCTTAAATAGAGTCTAAAGTTGACTCACCCTTAATCTCTGGTCGGTGACAGTCCACACTCGACTCGCGAAGTCGTTGGAAGCTCCCACGATGTATGCGCCAGTCGAATCGAAGTCCACTGCCATGACACCCGCGTTCGAGCCCACTAACGTCCCCTTGAGCACCACCATACCTGAAATTTTATTGGATATAATGAAGAAGTCTCGCCTCCTATTACATAGGACTCAACATAACTGGCGAAATGTGGATGTGTAGGCACACCTCTGCCTAACCCTTCGGCAAAATGTATGCTATGATATGTTATAATAATGAAGAATATCGTATATGAAAGAAATAGGAGGTATAATTATCGGTTTTATATTTTTTCAGATGGTTGTATTTGATGCGTTTACAGACTCTAATTTTCCATATCAGGAATGTATGTAAGTGTTTTTTTTACATTATTTAGCAATAAGTTAAACAAGACTACATGAGTAGCGCTGCAGAAAGGGTACCTTGTCGGAGTAAATATAAATCAAATAAAACACAAGACAACAAAAAAAATCTCATTTCAAATAGATAGGATGGGGTGGATTATTGCAAGTCATTTCATTATCACATAGCCCAGTTATTATGTACATATTCATTTTCAAGTTATTATTTATAAAGACAGATGTAGGTATATTTTTAAATGAATAGTAAACTAATATAATATTCTGTGTGTAATTTCTCATGGTCAATCCTCATACCTTTTCCCATGATTTTTCTTAAGGTTCTTTAGGTAAGCATCAGATTAATATCCGGTCTTCATTAGCGGTTTTACCGGAAGTTACAGGGAAGCACGATCAAAATAAATTTCCGTATATTAGTTTGTATTGCTTTTACGAGCTTCTTACAGCTTGTAATTTAGTTTGTGTGAATTCCAGCTGTATCCGGTTAGACTCGGAGCCGACCCGAACATAGTTGAGAAATGCCTAGGGAGATAATGTCAACGAGTTTGTAATAAATTATTTTCGTTCATAGACTTCTTAACGCTAAAACCGAAACAACTGTGTGTTACAACATATCTACTTTAAATATTAGATAAATATTTGCATGAAATCATTACATGGCGGAATGTGGTTTTGCATTGAAAGTTTATCTAACATCTTTTGTACCTCCCAAATTTTATGCAAAAAACGATTTTTTTAAAATATTTTTTTTCTAAACCCTCTAGTCGCTTGTAATGAAGATAAATAAATAATTAAGGTAAACCAAACTTACATTTATTAACGTCCCACAATTTGAGTTTTCTGTCAGCACCTCCTGTCGCCACCAGTCTGTCTGTTGGACTCCATTTGACAGCATTAACTTCACCGTCGTGAGCATCCTGGTGAAATAACGTGATAAATAAATTGTTTAATTAATAAGAATTGCGTAAACAATTACGTAATTGTGTATTGTGAGAAATTATTTTTTGCGTAATTGTGTTTGTTTTAAATAAATTATTGTTATTTACAGACATTGTGCATAGAAGATGCACTTTACTCAATATTTGACTTCGATTGTTTCATACAGGAACCAACATTGCAGGACATACGCCAAAGAATGCGTCCTAACCAAAAGCGATCGTCACGCGAGTACGCTATCGTCGGTCTCATAATGTCACTTTTTGTTCGATGAAGCGGAACGCGTGGTAGCGCCAACAGAGGGCGCCTTGCAGTATTCCGAACAAAAAGTGACATAAACTCGATAATCGCGTATTCGCGCGATGATAATTTTTGGCTAGGACGCGGGATATCATAATTTGTTTATATTTAACTTGGAAAGCTAGAAACTTACTAAACAGAACACATTAGTCGCCTTGTTGAAAGGGTGTTCCCGGTTGTCTCAAGAAGCCGTGAATCAAAGAGTTACGTACGCCGCCAGCGCCTCGGCGTCGCGTGTTACCGATGACAGACATACGTAATACCGATTGCCGAGTGACAGGTTTGTTGGAGCACGTCGGCTACGACTCGTCTTTCGTCAGGATTTCCCCATTAAAGATGGTGAGATGTTAGAGCGTTATTTTAAAAAAAAAATCTTTTTTAAGCTGTGGCTACAAGCAGAGTTTGCCCTTTCAAATTAAGTTTAACTTACAAATCTCAATGCGACTTTATTAGGCAAAATAGTTGCGTAATACGGCATAGCATCCAGTAGTTTGTCTTCAGAGCTGCCGGAGCCACTACTCCGACTCCCACTTTCTCTCGCCGCCTCCTCCAATTCTTTCCGCACCTTATCACTTTTCTTTCTGAAAGGAAATAATTCAAACTCACATAAGACGAATTTCTGAGTTCCTTTGTTGTGACTTTTATTACCATTTTGACCGCTTTTCCGCGAAGCTTTTTTTTGCAGGCGGACTATTGGATTTAAAGATATTTTTTTTTTAAATATGACCTATTTCTTTCACCAAACCATGAATATTATAACATGCACAAAAACAAAAAACAGCAATCATGATAAATTAGTCTATAGCCATATGCGTCCAAAGCATCTGCAGACTAGAGCTCACAATTTCCCCTAGGAACAAACCAAAGTTATATACTTATATATATAGATGCGTAGACAACGTGGAATAAAAATGACAAAATATATAAGTTTATTTTTTGTACTACGTATATTTTAGGTTGCAAAATGGAGACAAATATCATTTGTTTTTTTTTTGTTTTCAGTAATTGCGTCGACTAGGAGATTCCGCATCTACGGACCTCAATGATAAGATTATCGTACATTGTTGGGAGACATGGTTTCTCGCCAACAATCTCAGTTTCATAGCTTGCTATATCTACTACAAGGAAACTACTGACAACATAACAGCACAATCCAAATTAGGGTAAGGTAAAGTATCAAACATGCACAAACAAATCAAAACTCAAATGCAACTCAAATAAATATTACAATTGGCTGTTAAAAGTCACTGTGTATTTTAAATAAGTTATTGAAGTAACTATATAAACCATAATAAATATTACCCAACAGATACAAGAATAGATCAAAAGTCAAGTGGATCGTTAAATTAAAATCATAATAATATAGGAGAGTCGTTGAAAGTCAAATAATATAAATATAGGTACTTCAAAGGTACAATAAAATAGTAAACAAACAAACGTGCGTACACAACAACTTAGAAGGTATCATTATGTAGATACCTTTACTAGTTTATATGTTTGAGAATAATACACTTACGTCCAAAAAAAATTTATCCATTCCGTTCTCTTCGATTTAAAACGAGATAATTCAACGAGTTTAATTAACAATAACCTAATATATTGTGTACTAAAACCTTCCTAAATCTAAGTAATTTACGTTTTTGAAAAAAAAAAAAAAAACAAAAAAAAAAGATCAAAACTGATTAATTCGTTTTTGATAAAATCGCGAACTTGAAAACATACGGGTCGAATGAAGGACCTCGTTTTTTTTAAAGTCGGATAAAAATTCAAGTTCAATGATCCATAAACGAACAGAAATAAACAAAATTAAGCTTTTGTCAACATCACTGACGAAAAAAGTCAAGCAGTTTTTCCAAACAAAAGTCAGTGATGAGAACATCAAAAACATGAGTCGATCTTGTCAAGAATATTGCTTTATCAAAGTATAGGTAAATAAAATAATAAAAATATACATCAACATTTTTGAGATATTGTCTATCCACGAGCCAAATTGTTTGCACGCAAGTGTATTTTAATGACCAAAATGCACTCTTGTTACAAAACGAGAGTAACTGCACAATTCATGATTCTATTTTAGAATTTACGTGTTTACGTCTCGCACTCGCAATGACAAAGCCAGAATGTAATGTAACGTATCGAACGTTAATAACTATACTGGAACTAACCTTGCATGTTACATTAATAGAACGGATACGTTATTGGATGTGTAATGAAAATTCTCTAGGATGTAACGTAGCAAACCGACAACATGCACACGTAATCAAATGGAATTTTGTAAGTGGATAATTAAATATGACGCAAATAATAAATATAACGCATGGGAATTGTTACTTCGATTTGTGACAACGACGCACACCGTAAATAATGGTAGGTTCATACTTAACTTCAAACTAAATGCCATTGTAAGTCTTGATGCATCATAACGACAGTTACGTTAGAAGGATAGGTAGGATAACAGAGGCTTTCCATACAATTGAACGAACAAGAAGGGAAAAGAAATCATGAGTCAGTTTCAGAGTGCAGTTAAGACATAAATATATGGGCCATTTTCATGAAGATATATAATGTTCAATAATGAACGCCACAATGCCTTCAAACCACCACATCATCATTCACATTATGTCAAACTCACCCGAAACTAACTCTACCAAACGTGTTGATGAAAAACGCGGTAGGGGACCTGTTGAAGAAATTAGACAAAAAGAAGCAAAAACAACAAATTATGGGTACTTATGCAAGCCTTCTAAGCCTCGCGGCACACACAAATCCCGCTCTAGTAACGACACTTTCCAAATTAAATATACACATTTTAAACACAAACCGTCTTATGACAAAAACGAGCTCTAACTTCAGGGGGTCTACTACGAAGTGCAAAGTGCAAATGATCGGATCGGACCGACACATGGCCGAACCGAATATTACTGAAAAATGCGAAAAAAGTTAGGATCGGCTCAGTTGGGTTGGGACCATAGTCAATATTCAAAAGAGTGTAGGAGTGTAGGATCGGGACCGACCGAACCAAATAGTAACTTCGTAGCAGGAAACGGCCGAACATTCGGCCGATACCACTTCGGAATAGACCCTCTGACCTAGCCTAACCTTCGAGTCAGTTATTATATTTTGAACTATATTCCGACAAACATAAAGTTCTTAATGCAAAATTGACAGCTTAGACTCGGGTTTAACGTCAGCCTTTGTGATAAGAACTTTAATTTTGTAAAAATAAAGTTCAAAATACAGTAACTGGTCCGAAGGTTTAGGCTAGGTCTAAAGTTAGAACTCGTTTTGTAATAAGGCCGTGAAAGATTAAATATTATACTTTATCAATGTGCATAAACTACTTTCATTTGCCACGCATAAATCGAATTAATTACACTAATAATAAGAGTGAGTTTGCAAAAATGTGTACAAGAAACAAATCGTTTTACACATGACAAATATTCTACGGTGCAGTGCACATCAAGTCTATGATAGCAGCGACATTCACTTGCGAATCGCATTGCAACTAAAATACAGGCAAAAACAAATATATTGAAAATGTATGCCAGCAACCGAATGCCCCAATAACAAATAAATTTTGACTAGGCTGATTTTTTAAAAATTATTTACCAATTTTTAATACAACTGTAATAGTCGTCTTTGGAGATGTGGTATTGGTGCCAATTAAACACTAAACAAATATATGGTAAATGTATGCCATCATCCGAATGCCCCAATGATAAATAAATTTTGACTAGACTGAATTTTTTAAAATTATTTACCAAATTTTTAACACAACTGTAATAGTCGTCTTTGGAGATGTGGTATTGGTGCCAAATAAATACTTAACAAATACTTATACACAACTGAAATTTAAAAGATGCTGGAGAATTTAGTCATGAGTTTTTTTATAAAAATGAATAAATACTTACTTGAGGAAATGTTCATTTTCTTCATTCATTTTATCCGCATCTTTAGCTTTGTATTTTATTAGTCTCTCCACTAACGACCGATTTTCGTCCTACAACACAAGAATTGCACTGTAAAAACTTTCAAATTAGCACAAATATAAACACACAAATCTAGCGAAAAATAATTCATGATTACCCTCTTGAAAACTTTCCGCATGTTTATTAATTTAGAGTCTTTTACGAGAGACACGTGTTATCTTTCAAAAAAATTTATTCATAAACGACTTTTCAAAGGAAAACATGAAAATTATCTCTGGAATCAACTCCTGACACACTGCCACGAAATTTTCTATCTGACTGAATGTAAGTGATGTTACTTGAGCGCTGTACGTATTTCATACACAGCTGTTATCACGTGATCATCGTAAAATATACAGCGTGCTAAATTTTATCATATCCTAGTAATAATTCATTACATTAAGTGATATCTTGTTTGAAGCCACATAACTTCGCATGGGGGAGTTATGAGGCCATCGTTCTATTTACGTTAAGCCCGGTACCAAATCAGGAATGGTTCTCCAACTCGACTTCCTTTGATATAGTATGTGGGCAACAAGTTTTGACGGCTGTGAAGTGTAAAGTGCCGCTATCTGAGACGACTAGTTATTGCCAGTTATAATTAAAACAGCTCATCGGGTAATAAGGTCTGATTAATATGATGTCTAATTGCAGATCAAACGAAGAATGTTTTAATTTATAACCAGTACTGGAATATGAGTTTTACGCTGAACGCACAATAGTGAATTTCCCCTTTATTAATAAACGTTGCTTAATGTTAAGTAGTGATTAACGACTGTTTAACCATACATTTTTGATGTTTAAATGTCACGTAACGTTAATCATCGTTGAAAAATAACTGGTAAGGAAGAAATCATTAATCCCTTTTTTACCTAAAAACGAGAAGTATCTCTGATAGTCAAAAACGATAAAACCAAAATAATAGTTTGTAAACCAGTTAACTACGTGCATTATAATGACACAAGCTGTAGAAGATGAAAATTTAAATTTAAGTACGAGTGTTTAAACTTTCAACACTTAATTTAAAAAAAAAACTGCACCAAGGAATATGAAACACGCTGGATATTATTATAAAGACAGGCTAGAATCAGCTTGGAGTCCTGCCAAATTTTAAATGATGCTATAAAAATCTAAAGTTCCAGCGGAAAAAATTGTTCAATAACGACCATCAGTATGCCAAAAATATTTTTACTCAGTATAAACAAAAGCAAGAAAGCTTCAAACGTAGTGGAACGTATCTTTTTAACTGCCTCTAACAAGCTGCCCAGAAAGAAGTTTACATGAACTAATGTTTAATTACCAGGAGATAAAATCGTTGATTCATTACTCAAAGTCGTATTTGAAAGCTATTTTGAAATAAGTGTTTAGTGTGGAAAGCTGGGAAATCTGTGGTACTGTGAACTAGAAAATAATGTTCACTCGGCGGCGATTCTGAATGAATAACAACTGTGTTGTTCGTAATTTATAGCGAGTAAGACTTTTTTGTTATAATAGTACAGTATTTAGACTTGTGTGGGTGGTGTACAGTGAATAATGTGTGTAAATAGTTGAAAAAAAAAAATGCCAATTTTAGAATTGCTCTGTCTTGTTCAACGGTAATTATTTACAATTTGCATTTTTAGAAAGATTGAAAGGTTTGCAGCCGTGTTTTGTTTATCCTTATCATCGAATACATCGTTAAGCTTAGATACTATTAACTTTTTCAAAGTCAAAGCTGATCTCATCAGTAACACAATGTTCATAGCTCAAAATAAGAGTGTGCTTAGTTAAAATGTAGTATACAAAGTGCATCGAAATGAGGCTGACCATTGCTTAAGAACACTGATTACACAGCTATACTGTCTTTCGGCCAAATATTTGAGACTTTTCGCTCGGCAGCCGCCCATGATTTGACAAAGTGATTTAAAAAGTGCCAATAATGGCAAGGTGGCAGTTTAGCACTGTATAAAATTACTAAGCTTAGTTGCGGAGAAGTCTTGGAAGCGAAGTAAGATCGACCTGCACCCATCTATTTGCCAGATGAAACTGATTTTTCATCAAATAAAATATGCTATGCACAAATATATTTTTTAGTATTTCTTTTATTTCACTGACTTGTTTTCCAAACAAATTAGCTTCCAATTGAAAGTATAAAGCATAAAAAACATATAAGAGTTAGGTTGCCTACCTTTTTCTGGTCCCTATTACAGGGTTGCCAGGTATACAGGTGTAACCAGATGCGTGAAGGTCGATCCTACTTCAGATCCTATACTGTTAGTTCAGCAGAACTACAATGGCGAAAATTGTAACTCTTCACAAAAGCATATTATTATACTGGGTGATTTTTTGTGATACAAAACACATAAATGCGAAATTTAAATTTTGGGTTCACATCTAGGGTTGATTGTTGTAAAAAGGGTAGAAAATAATAATTGGTTCGAAATTAACGTTATTTTAACGCAGCATTTGACTCAAGTTTACGCAGCATGTACGTTGGTCGAACGCCTTTGCTAGATGCAAAGGGCCTTAATAACTTTTGGCTATTCAAGTCTTATCTCAAATATACATTGTGTTAATTTACACGGTGTAATTGAAATAACTGAAAACATCTAAGGGGTCATTGTACTCAGTACTATGAAAACTGAAATCGCGAAATAAAATCAGCTGCTCCAAACATTTATGGTCTCATAACTTGACAAAATGCGGGGAACATCAGATTTTGTTTAATTCCCCCTTGTCAGGTATTTCAAATACACCTTGTATAGGTAATATACCTGAGCTTTCCTAAGTTTATCTTCTATGGATGCAAAAGCAATTTGTAATGCTTGGTATTCGTCCCTCAGTACTTGATTTAGTCCTTGCAATTCGGTCATATTGTTTTCATACATTTGGATCTCAGCACGCAAAGATGCTATCACTGAAGTATTTTCTGAAATTCTAAACATACAAAATGTGTTTATTAATATTCAAAATAAGGTTAATTTTTGTAATAATTCTTGTTACATAAATGATGTTTATATATAACATAACATCACGCTAGTTACTCAAGCATATAGACAGAGGTGTTTAATACACCCACAATTTGTCAGTCGCATTTACGTCCCATGTAATGGCGGCATTGCATGGCATAATTCCAGATGCCAGGCTGTCACTGAGTAATTCTTTATGAAAAAACTCACTTCACCATCCACCAGACCAATGGATGCTCACATTGACCTCAAAATCGAGCGAATTACCTTGTCATATGAATTATCTACTTATTTCATCTTTTAGCTGTATGCTAGGCCAAACGTAACAAAAGCAGCGCCCAATTTGCGCACCCTCGTTGCGTAACACACTTTAAATCACTATCTGAATAACTTTAAAGGATATTGCTAATCCATTGCTTCATATGTTCGACATATTTGTCTGCTTAGCAACGTAAATAACGCAATGAATGCTTGTTGAACTGTCAAAATGAAAGCTATTACTAATATTAGTGTGTTACGCAAGGCCAGCTTAAGGTGAAAGTGTTACCACTAACGTGTTGCCTACTGTTGCTATCCTTTTACATCTGAGTAAAACTTGGAGCCCCATGACTCATGACTTCTTGAGCCATATTACCTAACACCACAAACTTAAAGTAACTTACATAATATCTTTTGCTTGTAGCTGTTTTTCTAAATCATGTACTCTTTCATTAAGGCTCATAATCTGCTGGGCATTTTCTCCTCTTCTCCTATGCATGGAGGTCAGCTCTTCTTGTTGTACTAAGATTTTTTGCTCCAAAGCCTGTATCCTTTCATTGGTACCGGTGCCTGAAATTGAGGTAAATATTTTTGTGGGTTAAAAATATTAAAAAACGAGTTTCCCTAAAGGGGTAGGCAGAGTTATGCTATGGCCTATTGATATGAAATTAAGCGTAAATTAACTTCAGGTTAGAGATAATTTTTTAATAGAAATAGATTTCTATTAAAAAAATAATAAATATATTTTTATTTAATAAATATAGATATTTATTAAACAAAAGGGGAGGGGCGGTATTATTTAAAAGGAATATGTAAGGATCGGAGCAGGTGGCGTTCTCTTGCTTCTGCCTACCGCCACGGAAACGTGTGAGTTTATGTATGTGCATGTGTACTGCCTGCATAGGTCACCTCCTCTGCCTAACCCTTAGGGGAAAACAGCCTCATGTTTGTTATGTTTATTATTGCCTGACTCTGAGATCATACTAATTAAAAATGTTATTTTTATCTTAACATGATAATAGATGGGTACTAACTTCTAGATATTCCAACTCCCACGTTTAATTATTCATAGCATGACAGGCGAACTTTCTTTTTCTAATTGTGTGTTCACAAAACGTGAGAAACATTCATGAATAGTTCCTTAGATTACATTGAGGACTTTCAACTAATGGTTTATTTAGATTCTATTGACACCAGCAATTGTTTTGAGCGTGGACATTTCTAATGTTTTGGACAACACAGCAATCCCACTAGATTTTTATATGAATCGGCTTAAGGTTTAATCTTTATTGAATTGTAACTGTTGTCTCAATTTTAGGGAATATATTTTGGTACCATTGATCCATGATTGAGTAACAAACACATGACCAAATTTTCATCTTTGTCTTTTTTTGAGACAACTTTTCTGTGTTATCTCTTCTATCATAATATGATTGATGTTCCCATTTTAGCATATACCCTTGATAATTATAGGCATCTCTTTCTTATCTGTGATGAGTCAGTTATTTCCTATAAGTACTAAGACAATTATTTAGTATACTTACCGGTACCAGATAAGACACTGTCAGTTCCCGTATATCTTATTCTTTCATTGAGCAATGTCAGCTGTAGGTTTTCATGTTTTAATGTGTTCACATTATCAAATAGTCTGCTCTCTGAAAATTATAAATTAATATGTTTTAGTTTAGGTATGAGGAGAAGGAAGTCAGCGTTAAAGACTATCAACATAGGTCCCTTTATTTATAAGTGTTACATAAAGTTAAGTAATAATTAGCAACTGTTTAACCAATCATTTTTGACATATGAATGTCTCTTCACTTAAAAAAAAAATGTTTATGAAAACTCTTAAATATAGATAACATCAGGAGGCGACTGGACTTATTTAAAAAAAAATGGACATTGTCTTGTATTAATTCAGTTGACTGAATGTCATGACAGAATTACTGGCTTATCATACCATACACATGAAATAGAAATTATAATGACTTTCATAGAACATTCACATTTTGTTGATTAAAATTGTAGGTAGGTCAGGTATTTAACCTGAATCATTATCCTGCTGCATGTCACAAATACATACATTATGTTAGATTGTTTACTTAGAAATAAATATTCATAGGCTGTGTTATCATTGATCATATTTTATCTCTGATATGAAATCATAAGCCAACACCGGCAACTGTACCATGATAGGAGAAATTTCTATAAATATGTTTATTTATAGAAATGTTCGCTACCTAAGTATACTTAGTTGCTAGGTATAAACATGCTTCTTTTTACTGTTCGGTATATTCATGTTATTCTAGGCTTCATTTCATTATCTCAGCTAAACATGCAAATAATATAGGTTATAAACAAACCGCCTACTAAATTAATTATAGCCATGATAACAAATGGAATAAGGCACAAACAATCAGTGAAGAACAATGGATTATTAGTCTAGTGATAAATCTCGTCTATTTGATAAATTAGTAAAATGTCAACACAAAGAAGTCCATAGGTTAAGTTACTTACGAAAGGAAATAATGTCCTGAAACGCAGCTGTTTCGTATTTATTTCTAGCCTGCAGTTGGCTTACAATGTTGTTCCTCCAGTCACCACCTTCCATTTTTACTGTGCAGTTAATTAACTGATACAAATTAATTATTATATTAACTCAGGATCAAAACAAACAGATGTCATAATGTTCAATGGTAATCATTCGGTGATAACAAAGACAGCCCTAGATGTTATATATAGATAACCAGTTCTGCGCATTTAATAAACCTATTTAGGTTCTAGTTACGACAAGAAAAGGAGAATTATCCGAAGATTTTTATGTTTTTCTGAAGCAATACGAATGACAATACGTTAAATCACATCTGACATTGACAGTTCGTTCAACATGAAGTAGTTCTGACAAGACGTACGTACATAGAGATGTACCGAAGAAAATCGACTAACAGTGGATACAAAATCCAAGAAATATAAAATCAAACATTGATACACAGTCTTATAAAAACAGCTAAGCAAAACATTACAGAAATAATAAAAGCAAAACTATCGTTACAGTACGATTCGGTTTCCGATACCACTTAAAGATTTTATTAAAACCACTTAAAGAATTTATATTTTATTAAAAGTTTGTTTCATTCTGTCTACCAGTTTTGTTCTCTGTTGAATCACTAAGGTATGTACAGACTCCAGCAGGTCAAGCTACCTGAAACTGTCAAATTTTCCCAATCAACCTTGAACCTTAATGCTATAACAGTAAAGTTGAAAATCTATTAAAGAAATTTGACAGATTGTAGTAGCTTGATGTGCTGGCGTCTGTACACTGTAAATGGTGGTATCGTATTAGGAACACGCCACGTTTTCACTGGGTTTAATTTGCACTGTAAAACATTTAAAATGGTAGATATGTTAAGTAAATAAGTAAGTAAATAAATGTAGGTCATGGCTTTCTAGTAGACCATCAGGTAGATGCATCGGTAACCGTTTCCAGCTGCATTTCGAGCTACTTATGAATGTGGTCAATGTAATACATAACGCCTTTTGTTTTTTAATATAGGTCTAAGAACCTACCTACGTTGTGTATATCCACAATTGGACACTCAATTGAGAGACTTCAGGTTCGGATAAAACCTCTTGCACTCATTTTGAAAGGATTTCTCGAAAGTAAAAAAAAAAAATACATTGAGCCGGACAGCCCGGGGCCCGGAAGAATGTATTCCCGAATGTGTGTTCCCGGAACTATGTGGATGAAATTTATGTAGGTGCCTGTTAAAACATACTAGTCGTCCGTCCGTCGCCTGCCCTAGAAACAGATATTAGTAGGTAGGTACCACGTGAGATGATGCATCAATGATTTTAACCATAGGTACGTATATACGAAATACGAAAAGGTACCACTGGTCGAATATATGTAAATGCGCAGTGCGTCAATAGTTTTATTGTTATGCATGTTGATGGAATACAAAGCAATAAAACAGGGTTCAATTTTCCCGATAGTGCATCGATTATTGTGATGGTTTGATAGTTTAGCTAGCTAGTTTACCTACCCAGGTACCTACTTACCAAAATATTGGGGACTTTCGTATCTAGGTAGTCTATGTTGTTGTTAATGATAAATTATTTTATTTCTGCAAGGAGGTTTGTACAGACGCCAGCAGGTCAAGCTACCCGTACCGACTCGAAGCTACCCAATCAACCTTGAACCTTAATGCTTTAGTGATAAAATTGAAAATCTATTAAAGAAATTTGACAGATTGTAGTAGCTTGATGTGCTGGCGTCTGTACATAAACTTTTACACGTCAATCATATTTTAAAAACTAGATGAGGTCGGTGTTTCCTATGTGACTACTCTGAGAAAGAAACTATTTAAGAGGTCACAGTCTCTTTTTAACGTCAAGATATAATCTTGCTCAGATCATGTAAAGATCGGTGGTATCAGATCGGCGTCTGAAACCCTTCCAGACACCAATCTACATGCACAAAACACACTACTTTTTAAGAGATCCACACAGATTCAGTGGACCTGTCCACTCACTGCACGTATTTGTCAGCAGTCATGCAGCTCACGTGTTATTCGGGTCTTTTTTGTTGGTCCTCATTCCATTGCTGGCCAACTATAAAGCTGTCAGGCTCAACTTTCTAGCTTAATAGGTACTTATGGAGGCAATAATAACACTGACTAGGTACAGACGCCAGCACATCAAGCTACTACAATCTGTCAAATTTCTTTAATAGATTTTCAACTTTATTAGTAAATATTTAAGGTTCAAGGTTGGTGGGGAAAATTTGACAGTTTGGGGTAGCTTAACCTGCTGGCGTCTGTACATGTAAATAGTTAAACAAAATAAATATAGGTACAATCATACCTAATAGTGACGGTGATTACCTACTTTCATAGGTCAATGAAGATAGAAAATATCTTACCTAGCTAGGTACTTCTTCGTCGGCCGGCGATGGGGACCATGGACCGCAGTTGAAGTAATTTTATGTCTAAGTAGGTAATTCGTCTTAATCTTAACACAAGGACAGCTCTTAATAATAATTCAGAAATAAAAATTATTTGTTTTTATTCAATAACAACTGGCTATCTGTTCTGGCACAGTGGATAGGTAGGTACCTACTTCTATAATGAATACTGTTCAACACGGATACCTAGCAACTACTTACCTATAATCGCTATCATCCTCCGTCAAGGACCTCATTCATCTGGACTTCGACTGTTACTATTCAATTAAGGATTGGAAATTCAATTATAAGTTTTGAGAGTCAGAGCTGAGAGCTCAAGGTATGCGCTTAGGCGTCAAAATTAATTCGTACTTTGAGATATGATTATCTGTTTACCGTTAGAACCACTGGGATTAAGAAGTATCTACTGAGCAGTCATGATTAACGGAATGAAAGAAAAATTTTAAGCCGATTGAATGTATTGGAACCGCTCTAGTCAACCGTGGACTCGTTTTGTACGCGACATTAAACTAATGAATGCATCGATGTTTGTAGCGTTCTAATAATTTATACTTAGGTGTTATTTCCATACATACATAGGTCATTCTCATCACTTTATGAGGTTCTATTTCAAATTAATTGCGTCTATTTTAGATTAGTTATTTGCGGCTAAAGCAACTTTAAATACCTATTAGATATTCCACCTCTCTGCTCTAAAATAACTTTAGGTAGCTGCAGCATTTGATTCCTCAATGTTGTAATGATCGTTAAATTATACATTCTGAATTCGCGACGACTCCTTTGTGTTAATAAATTAGGTGATTAGCCCCGATCGGAATTTAACTTCCGAGGAATTTGTTTAAGTTGCACCTTTTAATCTGTTCCAAGAGAATAGACTTCCAACTTTTAGAATAAAAAGCTCTCTACTTTCCACAATAAAAAACATACAGCAGTTTGGTTCAATACTGCCATTGTTTTTATTGTCAATCTTAATAAGTCTGGAACCTACATACTTACATAATACTACTTCTTATAGCTCTTTTACGCTGACTAACTTCGATAGACCAACTTTGCTGAAGAAGATTGCGGTTCCACTATTGCAATTTTACCTAAGTTAGAATTTCAACTCCCTAATGTGCTGCGACCGTTTTACAGGCTGAGATTATAACCTGACGACTGCCGAGGGTTGCATCACGGTCTCAAACTGAAAATTAAGTAGGAAGAAGTGTAGAGATAGCTAGGGAGTACCCACGTTCCTCATATCACTTGTGAAGTTGAAAATGGAGTTAGAACTGTTTTAAGTTAGTTTTCTAATCTAATAACATCGTTTGGCGTAATTACCAAAATATTATTTCCATCCGATGATCAGTACTTAGGTTTTTCTATCTACTTCTACCAGCCCTCATATCATTATTGTAAGTCCTTAGTAATTTTGTAACCCAATCTATAATCTTATTTTATCCGTTGTGCCATTTGGTAATATAATATTCCTTGACAGAAAGGTGGATGTAAGACTGACGTCTAGGGTGTACCTAGCTAAATCTAAGTCCACCCCAGCAAGAAATTGGGTGGGTACTGTTGGTAGCTGTACTACCTACAGGCTGGTGTAAGTTACTTTCATAATTGGTTATGTTCGGACATTTGAGCAACAGAATTCTACAAGAGCGCGTCCTCAAGACAATTGAGTGGTTTAGTTTAGCCAAGTGTCTCGTTAGAGATGTCTTACAGAAAGACTAATGCATTTAGGACGGTCGCTGGTACAATGTTATCGCATTTTCGCGCTGGATATGTGCTATAAAGGACGTAACAAGTTTCTGTTACGTCTTCCTCTATGACATCATGTCGGTGTTTTAGCTTTTTGTAGAAGTTAAGAACTACGGATGGTGTCGAAATCATGAAGTAGGTTTATTGGTCTAAGGGCTGATTTTTCCTTCGCTAGATAACTTTTATTCGAGGAATAAAATTGACGTTTGACAGTTCGTCCATACAAAATCATAAATTTTATTCCACGAATAAAAATTACCTGTCGACTGAAAAATCAGCCCTTATTTGCTTAAAAAACAAGTTTTAGGACTGATTTTTCCATTGCCAGATAACTTTTATTCGAGAAATAAAATTGAAGTTTGTCAGTTTTTGTAGGAAATAACTGTCAAAATTTCAAAATTATTCCTCGAATAAAGTTATCAGATGATTGAGAAATCGGCGCTTAATGAGCTAGGAATCATTCATATCTACAATGATTACGAGATAGGACAAACCTATTCTAATGGTGCTACCTGCGGGGTAATTGGGTAACACACTAACAATAGCAATGGCGTTCATTTTGACAGTTCAAAAACATTTAGGTATTGCGTTATTTACGTTGTTGACCACAATGTTCATGTTTGACAAATTGTTCATGTTTTCTTTGACAAATTTTTCGAACATTGGGAAGCAATGGATTAGCAATACCTATCTTTCAAAATTATTCAGATTGTGATTGATCCTGTGTTACACAATAAGGGTCCGTGCTGGTAACATACATATATGTATAGGTACCGAAATATTATAAAATTAAAAGATAAACTTAGTAAACACTCCAATGAAGATCTTTCTCGATTTATCTAAACTTCCTACTGAATACACTCAAGAGTACAAATATCTGCGCTATGTACACTAGTATTTATTAGTAAAATAAATCGATTATAAAGTTACCGCCAGCCAGCCGTTGTGGAGCGCAATATATTCGGCTTAATAGTGTAATTTTGCAGGCTCTTGCAATATCTTGCGGTGAACTCGACCAACCCTCTGCCCACCCCTGACAGACGCCAGATTGCATGCAACATTCTGTCGTTAGCAGACGGGATTATAGTCACCTCACTGAGGCAATTTGTTTGCTTACGTGGGGATCTCGTGGGCGCCGATTTAAAAGTTTTCTATCATTATCTATTTTACTAGCTGACTTGACAGACGTTGTGCTGTCCAAAACTTCATACAAAAATCCATGAGAGGAAAAAGGACTTTTAGTGTTTTCCAAGATTCTTTAAAGAATGTTCCTTCCCTTTTTTTTTTTTTTTTGGGATGGGATATCATCAAATGACCCCTCCCGCTCTGGGTGGAGCGGAAGGGAGTGTCAGACTCTTACTGACTAAAACCCACCCATGTTCCTTCCTTCGCCCTTTATGTTCCGGGGTAGCGGTAACCCTTTCGGACAATCCCGCTGCCCCGGCAGGCTTCGACCCTGAGGGGCCCCTCGTTGCTGATGCTGACATCTCTTTGAGGCGCGCGTGGAACACTTACGCGCCGTCCGGCACGGGCCTGGTCCTGATCGGGCGGTGAGCTACCCATTGCTCTCCGCCCGCAGGCCCGCGCCTACGGTGGCCGGTAGTCGTCTCTCGACTCCCGACGCCCGGGGCGTCTCCCGCGGCGGATGTTCTTTCCCTTAAAACCTATTTCGGACTATTACGTTCGGTCCGTTTTGTCATTTTAAAAATCACCAAATCGGTCCAGCCTTTCTCAAATGTTGCGCTTACCAACGAACAGCATTTCATTTTTATTATATAGACTAGCTTCTGCCCGTGACTTCGTCCGCGTGTTTCTTGTTCTTTCGATCCACCCGTCGCATTGCATCGCCAGCCCGCGCTGAAACTTCGTTTTCGCTTAGCGTTCTTTCTGACTTTCTATCATTTTGCTCGGCTCGTAAGGGTCCTAGTGAGATGTTAAATATATATTCCTACCCTTCTCCAAGAATTGGGCTACCAAATGCAAAAATCCGACTGGTAGTTTCAGAGATTCAGAGAGCGCGTTCAAAGAATCAAACCAACATAGACAAAATGTTGTTTTTTTTTAAGTTTCTACAGACCTGCGCTCTAAATCATAAATGTTTCCTTTTTGCTGATGACATTTCTATTATTGTTACTGGTGACAAAAAATGTAAAACCATTTTTGATCATGAAACGGACATAAATAATACAATTGACAATTTAATTAGCTGGTTAAATAATAATAATTTATCGATTAATCTTAATAAATCTGTATACATTCAATTCAATCAATCTCATAATGACAAATTTAATTTTAAAATGAACATACCCAAGCTTACCCAAATGACACAAACTAAGTTCTTAGGTGTAGTTATTGACGAACATTTAGATTGGAAAGCCCAGGTCGACCACGTGTGTAATAAAATAAATAAATTCGCGTACGCCCTTAGGCAAATTAAGAAGGTCACTAATATAAAAACGGCTGTGATGTCTTACCAGGCATATGTTGAGTCCTCATTACGGTATGGACTAATTTTTTGGGGAAATAGTACCGACCAAAGTAGAGCGTTTGTTGCCCAAAAAAAATGTATACGAGCTATTTACGGGATCCCATCCGATGAATCATGCCAACCTATTTTTAAAAAGCTTGGTTTGCTACCATTACCTTCATTGTATTTGTATGAAGTGGCTATGTTCGTACAGAAACATATACAGTTGTTTAAAACAATAGAAGAAGTAAGCTCACGGAGTCGGCGTGATCAGTACCAGCACAGATTGGTACTAGAAGAGATTTGTAGGCTAGCAAAATACAATAAGAGCTGTCTAGCTATGTGTGTATGTGTATTTAACAAATTACCAAATACCTTAAAAACGTTAAACTGTAGGCTATTTAAGACTAAACTGTATAATTGGTTGACTCAAAATAATTATTATAGTATTAAGCAATTTTTGGAACATAGACTTTAATTTTGCCTTTTGTTTGTATAGATTGTAACATTTGTAGTGTACTTATAAGTTTGCATGCTTTAATTCTAAGCAAAACATGCTGGACCTTATACTAATTTCAACAACTATGTATACCGTGTTTTTCGCAAATAAATATATTATTATTATTATGTCGTTTATTTATTTAGATATCTTATTTTAATACATTTTTAAATATTAGTATAAAAAAAAAAAAAAACATTTAAAAATATAAAAAAATAGTGATCCACCGATGTCGGGAGCAGGGTCCAAGCTACCGGTGGTTAGGGCTCCAGAGACAGGAACCTCCTCACAATGCGAGCCGTATCGAGGAGTACTGCCTTTTGAATCAGGCCCTTGATCCAACCGCCTAACGAGAGCCTAGATAGGTGTTGATCGAGGCTTTCGGCCATGAGGCCATTGGCCGATACGACAATCGGCACAATGATAGCCGAGCTTACATTCCACATGTCAACAACCTCGTGTGCTAAGTCCAGATATTTAATTTGTTTCTCTTTCTCAGCTTTCACGAGGTTCCCGTCATGTGGGATGGTAACATCGACAATCATTGTGCGGCGCGCTAATCGATCTATCACCACTATATCAGGCTTATTGGCGACAATAGTCCTGTCAGTAATGGTAGACCGATCCCAGTACAACGTGACATGGTCATTTTCAAGAACTGGGTCGGGCACATACTTGTAATACGGTACCTCAGAATCGACAAGTTTATATTTCAAAGCAAGTTGCTGGTGAATGATCCTGGCTACTTGGTTATGCCTGTGCAAGTACTCACCGTTAGCTAGACGAGAACAACCAGAGATAATATGTCTGATGGACTCACCCGGACGGTGGCATGCCCGACACACGTCAACCGTCCCGTCCTTCATAATATATCTCCGGTAGTTATTCGTCAAGACAACTTCGTCCATAATTGCACAGACGAAACCTTCAGTTTCTCCGAAAAGGTCCCCAAAACGTAGCCAGGATACGGACGCTAAGAAGTCAACACCGGGTTCATGAAGAGCCCGATAGAAGCGCCCGTGAAGCTCCTTGCTTTGCCATACCTCCTTGCGGTCATCGGTAGTAAGTATTACAGGTTTGCGCCAGTTCTCTTTAGCCATGGAGAGCGGGGTGAGTCCCTTGTCCACTGCAACCACATCACGGTGCATACCCACTTCGGCTTTTATAAAATATTCTCTGAGACTGCACACCTCTCGGTTGTGGAGGGTCTTGGCGTTTAAAAAGCCTCGACCCCCGCATTTCCGCGGGATGTACAATCTCATCACTGATGATCGTGGGTGATGCATCCGGTTTGCGGTCAGTAGTGTACGGACCCTTCTATCCAGGGCATCGAGTTCGGTCTGAGTCCATTTGAGTATGCCGAAAGAGTTATTATTATTATTATTTATTAGTATACATTTTTGTATCTCGGCACTGATCTGCCGGTTTTTTTTGGGTAACACGGGCCAAAGCCAAGTGCTACCCTTGAGAGTCCTAACCTAAGTGATAATTGATGATGATATGTGGCGTGGTGATATAATGTGTTCACTTTGTGTTGCGGTGGTGAATGATGTTTGTGGGTGTGCTATTTGTGCATCATTGTCGTTCTGCAGGAATTTCCGAACAATTCTGCAAGTGTTCAGGATAGCAGCTTTCTGTAGGGTTTGATAGGTGGAGGGAGCTACGTCCAGCGTTTTTAAAGACTGATGAAGTTGTTTGGGAATGACACCCGTGGTTGAAAGTACTACAGGAATAATGGCAACGCTACCTAATCGCCACATTCGACTTATTTCTATCTTTAAGTCTATATATTTTGACAGCTTTTCTGCAATTGTGTTTTGTAGGTTGTGTGTATTTGGTACTGCTATATCAATAATTTGCGCAGTTTTATTAATTTTATCTAGTAAAGTTATATCTGGTCTATTATAATGTGTTGTTTTGTCTGTGAGGATGGCTCGATCAAAGTATAACTTGTGCGTTGTGTTTTCAAGAACCGTTTCTGGAGTATATTTGTAGTAAGGTACTGAAGGAGTAGTAATTAATTTAAATTTAATGGCAAGTTTTTGATGAATTATGTTGGCTATTTGATCATGCCTGTGTTTATAGTCAGTCTGGACTATTGCTTTGCATGCTCCAGTAATGTGTTGAATAGTTTCAGAAGAACTATGACATCGCCTACAGATGTCTGTTGAAATAGGGATTCGCATGATGTGCTTTTGGTAGTTACGGGTTTCAATAATTTGGTCTTGAATTGCTGTCATGAACCCTTCAGTCTCAGGGAATAAATCTCCGCGTCTGAGCCATTCGTTCGACGCTAACTTGTCGACGTTAGGTTGGCAAAGGTCATGGCGATGTCTTCCATGGAGTGACTTCTGGGTCCATTCCGATATTTTAGTCTGTCTATCAGTCTGTTTCTCATTCATTTGTGTTGTTTTGTCAGACATGTTTAGCGGGGTTAGTTTACGATCATTATAAACTATTGCTTTGTGTAGGGTAGACATTGTACTTTTCGTGTTAAAATATTTTCTAAGGATACTGATTTGTTTATTGTGTAGGTTCGTTATATCTATTATTCCTCGTCCTCCTTCTTTCCTGGGTAGTGTTAGTCGCTGTACGCAAGATCGAGGGTGGTGTTTTCTGTATTTAGTCAAACTGGTGTTAATCACGCGTTGAAGGTTCTTAAGTTCCGTCTTCGTCCAGCTTATTATGCCAAAGGAGTATGTAAGGACGGGAATCGCGTAGGTATTTATTGCTTTGATAGTATTTTTGGAGTGCAATTGAGTATTTAGAATGGATTTTAGTCTGTGTTTAAATTGTTGTGTAAGTTTATTTTTTATTGTCTTATGTTTAATTTGCTTCGCTTGGATATATCCTAAGTATTTGTATGTTCCATTTTCATCTAAGGAATCGATGGTTTCACCTGACTGTGTGGTATATGAATGTTCGTATGTTTGACCTGTCCTGACTGAATTGATTTTACATTTATCAATTCCAAAATCCATTCCTATATCATTCGAAAATTTATCTGTGGCATTGGCGAGTTCATTCAAGTCCTCTGGTGAAGCAGCGTACAATTTTATGTCGTCCATGTACAGCAGGTGGTTAATTTTACAGTCGTGTCTGTCCGTCCGTATGTCGTCTATTGTGTCATTATAATTGAGTTTATATCCTGGCATTAGTGAATTTAATTTGTTTGATAAGGGGTTTAAGGCAAGACAAAACCATAGTGGGCTAAGCGAGTCACCTTGGAATATGCCTCGTTGGATCTTGATAGATTCTGACTCAACAATTCCTGTAGATGTCGTAAGATGTAACCGTGTTGTCCATTGTGTAATTGTGTTATTCAAAAAGGTAATGATTTGAGGGTTTATCTTATATATATGTAAAATTTCAATTAGCCAAGTGTGTGGAACCGAATCGTACGCTTTTTTGTAGTCTATATACATAGTATATAGATCTTTTTTCTTTCGCTGAACCTGTTTGAGAATAACCGAGTCTATTGTAAGTTGTTCCTTGCAGCCCTGACTAAATTTTCGACAGCCTTTTTGTTCTTCGGATAATATTGAATTTGATTCAAGGTGTTTGTAAATGATTTGAGTGATGCATGATGTTATTATTTTATATATAGTTTGTAGGCATGTTATTGGTCTGTATTTTGCTGGGTTGGCGCTATCATTACTGTCTTTTGGTATCATATACGTAATTCCTTCCGCTATGTATGTAGGCATCGTTGTTGGATTTGTAATAAAGGTGTTAATGTAATTATATAGGTATGGGTGAGTGTATGTTAATTTTTTGTACCAAAAGTTGTGAATGTAGTCAGAACCGGGTGCTTTCCAGTTGTGTAATTTTTGAAGCACGTCATGAAATGTCTCTATCGGAACTTGATCGAACTCCATTTGTTCAGTGTGTATATGGTTTTCTGTTTCTATTTTAACCCACTCAGCTTCAGTATTATGACATATTGGCCTCTCCCAAATTCTTGACCAAAATTGTTGAAGTGCATCTACCGACGTTAAGCTATGGTTGGTGTTATTTTCGTTACTACTGGTTGCTGTTTGGTTTGTTGTCGAATTTTTTAATGTTCGATAAAACTGCTTTTCGTTGTTCCTAAATTTATTATTTTGAATTTTGCGAAGTGTACAATTATTGTACCTATTTAATCTACTATTTACAAGAGTGAGTTTCTGTTTTAGCGTATCTAAGAAATGTGTGAGTTGAGTGTTCGGTTCTTCATGAGTTGAGTGTATTCTATAGTTTTCTAGTATTGTTTGTACCTCCCTAACAAGCCTCCAGCCTCTGTTTCCTTGTATGTACGCTGTAAGTCTTCCAATTTTTATTCTTAAGTCTTTAATTCTTAATTCTAATCTTTTCTGCCATTTCGGTTTCTTATTTTTCTGATAGATGTAAGTTGTACTGTCGGGGGTGATATGTGAAAGTTTACTTCCATTTGTTTTAGCAGCTGTCCAAGCAGCAGTATATATTACTGTCTGCAGGGTTTCGTAGTCTGTATCTGCATTGACATATTTTGGAAGGATGACGTTATTAATGTAACTTACTATTTGTGCAAATTTTTTTGATGGTTTTTGTTTAGGTATATAACTTCTTTTTGTCGGATGAACGTTTGTAAAATGATGTAGTGTATGCGAGAATGTTTCCTCTAGTTCTTGATTTCTTTCCTGACTTATGTCACCATTTGTGGTATTATGTTCTGTGTTTATAATGGTGGATGTCAATGCTCCTAAGTCAATGCAATTCAAGAAATTGGGCTCGTTTCCTACTTCGGTTTCTTGTGTATGTGTTTGATTATTATTAAAGTATGCAGTTTCTGTGTTATTATTTGTGGATACTTGTGTTGGGGTATTGTTTCGAACTATAAGTGAATTGTGATATTCTGTTTGCCTATAAGGATTCGCTTCATTTAGTGTATTCTCTGCATACATTTTCAGGTCTTGAAGTCGTGCTTCTGTTATCATTTTGTTATTTAGAACGACCCTTTTTTGATCTGATATTCTTTGCTCAGATAAATATGATAATTGTGGATAGAACTCAATGAACATTTCTCTTAATTTTTTCCTCCAGACTGTCATATCTGTTTCCATTTTCGTAGTGATGAAATAGCATTTTATTAGAGTTTCGTTCATTTCGTTAGACCACCTCATTCTACTTTTTGATCCCGATTGTAAATGTATGTTGCTTTGATCTGTATTTAACTGGTGTGTATCTAAGTTAGTGGTGTCTGTTTGTAGTTCTCTGCTTACTTCTAATCTAATTTTCTCAAGTGTAGTGGCTGAAAGTAATTTTTTATGAACTATTGCTCTTCGTTGATCTCCAACTCTTTGCTTCGAGACATTCATTTGCGGAAATCTGATAATGAATTGTTGGTGCAATGATGTAAGGTATGAATTTGTTTCAGTATCTAAATTGGTGAGAATTAAATAGGTACGCCATATGAATTGGTTCATGTCTTTGCTCCATTTTTTACGCGTATTTGTTGTGACAGTAGCGGGTGAAGGGTTTATGGCAGTACTAGCCTCCGACACAACGTCTACTGACATTGGCGACGATGATGATGATCTTAATGAGCGTGATAGATATGAAGGTGGTGATGATACGATTGATGAAAAGATGGACCTCGGAGAGGAAGATGATGTAACCGGTGATGTTTCATCATCTGCTGAAGGCTTATTTGCCTGTATAAGATGTTTTGTTTTAGACCTTGTTATCATGATTATTCCCACGAGAAGCTAGGGACTAAAAATGTCGACCACAGCAGAGCCCTGCGTTCACTGCGGCAAGGGTGAGTAAAACTGGAGGTCCCCTATTTTCCAGAGTTGGCACACTAACGACTAGCGCTCTCTCCTAGCCATGCAGCCCTCGGCATGTGCGACCTTGGCTTGGATGGTATCTCTCTTGGTCTGGCTCCTCACCCTAGACCTGTCTCGGCATAGTAAACTCTACCGGCACAGAACTAGGACTCATTGAAGCACACAAGCCCCACCACGACGTCAACGTAGAGATACGGCGGTGGGGTTATTATTATTATTATTAAGGGTACATAAGTACCAAACGTAGTTGTAAGGCATAAAAAGTTACTGTAAAATTCTTTCAAAGCAATATTACTACACACACTACCTATTACTGAATATTTGACATCGGTAAAGATTTTCGGCAATGTCTTTACATAAAAATATAAAGTGAGGCACTGACGCCGCCGGATCAGAGCAATAAAAGGTCGTGAGTTTCGAACCATACATTATTTATAGGGGGTTCTATCGACAACACCTTCTAAAATCAATATGGGAAAAATGGCGCTGTGAGATTCTTGAGCCTAATCAAATAAACCGAGTGAAAGTTAAAATTGGAAGAAGTAGGAGTCGTGCCATTGAATAATTCATTAATTTGAGATAAATGTACTTAGTTAGAGTTGAATCCGAGGACGCGAAGTACCTAAAAGTAATATAGGTACATACCTACTTACTTTAAATTCTTGAAGGTTTCATTATCTAGCCTTTTCCCAACTATGTTGGTGTCGGCTTCCAGTCTAATTGGATGCAGCTGAATATCAGTACTTTACATGGAGCGACTGTCTATCTGACCTCCACACCCAGTTACTGGGTAATAAGATACCCGTTGGTAAGACTGGGACTTTCGGGCTTCTGACGCCCCGTAACGACTGTCAAAGATCCACGAATGACAGCGGGGACCAACGGCTTAACGTGCTTTCCGAGGCACGTAGGGGTTTTGGTATATAAAGATGGTCACCCATCCACGGTTCAACCACAGCAAGGGAACCTTAACCTGATCGATCGAACCGTGCGACTCTTATTACTTAGTCGCAAGCCCCTCAAATTCTTGAAGATTTACAGATTTTTTTTAAAACTAATCCTATACGAAGAATTTAAACCTATATTATACTTTTTTTCTTTCTTTAAATGTTGAAACTAAAAAAGGAAAAACTCATTTTCCTTCTCTAAAATTTTCCAATCGTTCCTTAGCAGGACCATAAGTGCTTTCAGGACTGGACTTTTGAAATCAATAGACCAAAATATTAATTTAGTGAGGGTAAATTGAAAACTCAAGGACTCAATGCGATTTAAGATTTTACAGACAATGCTTTTGTGTAAAAAAAATCTTATTTATATCTCATTGTATACTGCACCGGTCGACGTCATCACGTCAACGCCGGCTGTCGCAGAAAACCAGCGCAGAGGCTCTGTCTCGCATAGGGTCGCAGCATTAAACTGAGCGATGGCCGTTTTGCGTGGATGTGTTGAATATTTTCCCCCAACTTGCTCTTTTGTGTTTATATTCTTTCTTTGCGCCATGTTTACTACATAAAAAGAATATAAACACAAAACGCGTGGCAAATGAACATATATTTTCCTTTTTTTATAGAGTACTAGCTGCACCCCGCGGTTTCAGCGGCATAAGTTTCGATCCCGTGGGAATATCAGGATAAAAACTATCCTATATGTTATTCCTAGTTATAAACCATCTGTGTGCCAAATTTCATCCAAATCCGTTCAGTAGTTTTTGCGTGAAAGAGTAACAAACATACGTCCACCCATCCATCCAACTTTCACGTTTATAATGTTAGTAGGATAGGATAGGATGAGTGAACTTTACACCCTGTTCTTCATACCTCTGTACTGGTTGTGTCTATTTTCAAACTCTGTACTGGTTGTGTTTTTGTCAAAAGGCCAGAGCCTTTTGACAAAAACACAACCAGTACAGAGTTGCCTGTAGCCGTCATTAGACTACTAGTGCCAGAGCACTAGTAGTCTAATGACGGCTACAGGCTAATGTTCAATGGTGGATGATGGATATGCGATATAGAAGGTAAACCTTTTAGCAAAATAAAACCAAACTATGAGTTTCAAAGGTATTTAATTGATATTTTTTTCACTGCTGCTGGGACGCTTACTTGCGCTTTACTACATTACCAAATCTGTCAATATGTCTTTTGTAGCGACGACCATCCTCTGTAAGAAAATTTTTTAAGATTGATCATATCAACGCTAAGTACTGGAGCCATCCTCTAGGACTTACCTGAACAAGCTTACCCCTTTCTCAGGCGTCATGAGAGTGATATAATATATGATTTGGAATGAGATAGATATAGTTCTCTGTTTCTCTGCAGCCTGAAGTTTGTGAACTTCAGGCTGCAGACATTTTCAATGCACTTCAATGCTAGTCCTGTGGGACTAGCATTGAAGTGCATTGAACATGTTGAGAAGTGATATTAATTGTATTTTTAATGGTGTTTGTAATTGTATTTTTTAATTGTTATTTTTTTATTTTATTTTTTTATTGTATTTTTGGGTAGTCAATGTTATAGTCAACGTTATATAAATAAATAAAAATAAAATAAATAAATACCCATTTGGATACAAAAACCTGAGATACTAAGAATTTAAATTAGCGTTAAAATTACTCACCACCAGAGTTATTATCTGATTCAGTGTTCTTTTCGTATTTACTATGTATTTTTGGATTATCTGGAAAGAAAACAACGTGAATTTTTGGAGCAACTTATAAAATAAATGAAAATGTGGGCGTGAATGGCTATGAGTATGAAATACTTACTGTGTGCAAGTCATGTGACATAAATATTAAAACGGCTAATAAAAAAATACCTATGAATATCACATTTATAGTGGACGAAGAGTTCCTAAGTGGAGCAAACGGCAACGCGGCAGGCCAGGAAAGGGTGGGACGGACTCGACTTTTTTCATAAGGATTGGCAACAAACAGCAGTAGATAGGGATAAGTGGAAGGAGGGATGCCCTAAAAGTAGGAGGCCTTTTTCCTGCAATGGGACACAAAGGGCTGATAATAAAGTGTAAATACCGAAAACAGCTCTTTATAGGGTCCAAGTCTGATGGTACTGAAAAAAGCTGCGAAAGCATTTAGCTTTTGCCTATACCACTTTAGGTATTAATGATAGCAACAATGCGATAATGGGGTTGAAACACTAGGGCCATGGGGTCCGAGTGCCCACTTGGTTTTTCGAGATATCGCCAAGCGGTTAATCGACTCTTCACGTGACCAGAGGGCTGGCCTGTTTCTTGGCCAAAGAATTAGCATCGCCATACAACGTGGCAATGCTGCCAGCCTTTTGGGCACTGTTCCTGTTGACAGCGATGCGGACGAATTTTTTGAAGCCCTATGATTATTTTGCTTATTTTTTTTTTTTTCATGTACATATCATTATTTTAAATTTTAGCTTATATAATGTAAATACTTAATTCCTATTTAAATAAAGTACAATGCGATTGAAAATGAAACATTTCATGAAACAATTATTCATGAAACATTCTTTGGCATGCTTTCATTGCATTCTTTAACAATAAATAGTCGTTTTTCAAATATAAACCAAAGCTCTACTCTGTGGTCTTATCTCATTTTCCCAACAATATATGCAATCGCTAGTCTGCCAAGACGTAACGAGTGCATGTCTACTTTGATTTCTTTAAAACAGTTTTAGTAGTTATGGAATAGTTTTCCAGTTTATAATGACAATAAAATAAATTCACTGCATGATGTTTCAGCTTTAAGCCAAGAACCTAACCGAGATGTTGTCATGATGAAAGAGTGTGAAGTTTGAAAATGCTACATATACGTACCTTCTTCAGGCTCGAACTCGCCGCCTTTGGGGCCCCTGGTTATCCTTAGTTTATTGTCGTCACCGGAACCCGCTGGAATTTTATTCATAAGTTTGCATTATTTTTAGTTTTACACCGTCTAAAAAACTGCGAAGTTTTAGAAATGGAAAACCATTTAACGTCTTGCTGACACCATTCGGCAAAATTGAGCATCGTAGCTCCGACTATTGGTGCAGCTAGACTCAAGATATGTCCAGTTAATGGCACAAAATTGAGCATCGTAGCTCCGACTATTGGTGCAGCTAGACTCAAGATATGTCCAGTTAATGGCACAAAATTGAGCATCGTAGCTCCGACTATTGGTGCAGCTAGACTCAAGATATGTCCAGTTAATACCACAAAATTGACCATCGTAGCTCCGACTATTGGTGCAGCTAGACTCAAGATATGTCCAGTTAATGGCACAAAAATATGAAAAAGATTTGCAGATAATATTAGACTGATTGGTTAACTGTGCATTTTAGAATTAAGCATTACTGGATGTTCTAGACATTTTTATTTGGTGCCTTTAAAAAAATCGTATTTTTTTATGAAACATCTATAAAACGTTTGTTTTATGTCCTTTGAAGGGAGGTACTACCTACTCATACGTACACGGCGGTAACAAGTAATTAATAAAGTGAAATTACAGTTTTTGTCCTCTTCATCACCGTCATCGTCAGACTTGTCTGGTTTCACATGTTCTTTGCTTGATTCTTCTTTTTTGGGACGTGCCTGTTCTTCACTCGAGATTTTCGCTATTTTTTTTTCACTAGCACTGACATCGGCACTGCTTTCTCGATCCAAAGCCCTTGGATTATATTCATGAGAATCTAAAATGAAAGAGCTAGTGCAATCATCAAAGGTGTGTATCGTTAACCTGTCATACACACGGGAAAAGTATACCTTCGAAATCTCTAATGCGAAGTGAAGGGCCTCCAATGCCCCCTGGCGTTAAGTCAAACCCAAGTTTAATATCAACTAAAAATATACAACGAGGTCGTATCAAAAGCTTATACGAAGTGAAACTATGTTAATTTGGTGCATACTATATATGTATATATATATATATATATATATATATAATAACTAGATACTCACGCCTTTTGCCTCCTGAAGATTCACTAAATGCAATGATCGTAGACACCAGTATCTGTAAATCAAGAATGAGAATGAGTTCAGGTTTCAGAGAGATGATGATAAGTTTTGAAAAGAAATACTAAAAGTAGTAAAATTTTTTACCGTTACAAAAAGCCATGATTTTGGACTGTTTTCGCCAGGCAGCAGCATGATGAAGTCTTAAAATATTTTATTTCATGAAGTGAGATTAGTGAAAGTGTGCGGCGATACGCAATGATTTCAATTTTCTCGGTAACATAAACATTTTGTTTTATTACTCTGCAATTTTATCAATATGTAGGTATTTTTTATTAGATTGGTACCAAATAAAGTGAAAAAGTGTAAGATTGCTTGATTTTTTCAAAAATAGCGGGTTTACTACTACCTTACTTACCTACCACAACTATTTATTTTATATTTCAATACCCTAAAGTTCGTTTTTTAATCCCAGATACTAATTTGACAAGAAACTGTAACATAAATAGAAAGTAAACAAAATTACATTGCAACTGTCCAATTAGTATCTGGGTTTAAAAAACGATTTTAATAACCTTTAAACACCTGGCAATATTTTGATTGCAGGCTATGAATATTTTGATGCAGGAGCTGAAGACACTCCCAAAAATTAATTTTATCGATGACGAAAGAAACCAGAATTTTGGTATTGCGTAAATAAATAAACACACCTCTTTGTTTTATTAATGATTTTGTCATACCTAAGTCATCGCCGTCATTTTATAGTCTTCACAACGCAATAGCAGAAAAAATAAAGATTATTTGGCTCAAAAAGCTGACTAATATGGTGACTGTTAATATATGTAGATAGGAAGGACCTGCGAAGAAGACCACAAATTGATCAATTGAATTTAAAAAGGGCAGGATGATGATGAAGCCCCAGCAGCGCATGATACTTTTTTTATACAAACACATTTTCATAAAAGCTTTCATTACCCACCTATTCATTTATTTAATCATCAGCCTCCTGAAATTTCCAAAGACGGAAAAAAACATGGACGTTTACTTTAAACCATACAATGTTTAATAACATGCCTCTAACATTGAAAATAACGGATTTCCATACAAACTTTGACCGCCTTTATAGTCCTTAAGGATGTAATTTCCAAAATCCTTTTTTTATGGAGCACCTACACCGTATAAATATTGTCAAATTTCAACTTTGTATATTTAATAGTTCTTGAGATTTCGTGTTTAATCAATCAGTCAGTCAGTGAGTGATATTTCGTTTTTATATTTCAATCAATCAACTCAGCCTATCGTAGCCCACTCCTGGACAACGATAGTTCTGCCACGCTTCCCCACAACACCCTGTCCTCCGCCTTCTTCGTCCAGTCTGTTTCAACCACCCTTAATAAGGTAGTCGGTCATCTCTAGCTAGGGGGCGTCCAACACGCTACGTTTGCCAATACGCGATCTCTACTCCTGACTTCGTCTGCTCCATCGGAAATATTCGGTCCTTCGACAAACATGGCCAGCCCACGACCACTTCAGCTTGCTTACTCTGCAAGTCATGTCGGCTATGTCGGTTTTATATTTATAGATTTTTATTATATGGTAAAAAAAGTGAACAGAGCCAAGTATTCTTTCCTGAACAGTCACAGCGGCTTCAGTTAAATCACATCCATTCATAACGTAATATGAGCAGAGATAATGTGTGCCCCAGGCGAGACAAATTTGCCAACTTTTTCTGTTGAACAATCTCTTTATATGAAATGGTTAGCGCCGAGGATTTTCGCGCAAAGTATTATTAGCAAAGTTGAATATTAATGTTTGCAATTCATTTTTAGAAGGAGTTATTGTGTTTGTACCTAGTTTTTTTTAATAAGCCTGATTGCTGTAATTATTTTAATCAATTACCTACGTATTTATATTTGTAGGTAGGAAACCGCATTACTGACACAGCTACCTACCTATGTTGGTTTTATTGATGATATGAGAACTAAACTGAGTTACGGAGAATCTCAGGATAAAAAACATAAAAAAATTCCTGAAAATATAAAACCGTAACTACATATAAGCGATAAACGGTATTCAATTCGAGTTCGCAGAATCACAAACACATGAGGAGAATCCTGTTAGTATTTAATAATTAAGTAAGTATACGGTATACCTAATAATGTGCGTGACTGACCGCAGTTAACTCGAAAATTGTCTCAGCAATTCGGATTTGTTAGAAATCCTCGCAAAAACCGACCGCTTAAAATTTACATGAAAAGTACGTGGCTTAGCGGTGTGGCGCTGAGGACGTGTTTTTACCTTGGGCTTTAACTGCTCACTCTTTATTCGAAATTGGCTTCGAGGCTTATTGGATAAAGAGATTATAAAATGTTGCTTCGAGGGGTTGGGATCAAATCTTTCTTTGTACATATTTACGCGCCAGTTAAAGGGGTTGAGTGGCAAACATCCAGTCCCCAGCGCGGAAAATGATCTGCGGATTAGGAAAAATATTTTTCATCGCTCATCCTTATTTTCGTAGCAGTCACCTATTTATGTAGGTACCTATTACTTGTAAGCTAATATCCAGCATTGTCTAAGTATGACAATTAACAACTTTAAAGTATGCTAGATTCGCAGATTACCTAGTAACTAAAATAAAGTTTAAGGAATAAAATTAATGAAAAACCAAAATTATTAGATTTCTGTACGTACTCGTAAGTGGGAACTTATCCATTTAAATGGGAATTTAATGTAAATACGAAGTCGAAGAAAGTTGTTTCGGTACCTATAGGATAGGAGACAAATGGAAGGTATTTTAGTTTGTCGGTTGTTGGTGCCGTCTGCGAGCTTGCGTGACGTTCTCCAGAATGAAACTATCGCATGACTTCCATAGCTCATAAACTTTGCGTTTATGAATGTCTTGGAAAAACTTTTTGTTCGGGAAAACTTTTGTTATGACGATAGTATAAACCTGTGTCAAACATATATGTAGCTATGTTCTATTCACAACTAAATGTGAATTTGAACACCCAAGGACATGCTATCGTATAGTCAGGTGGGTATACCTACCTGCTTACGACCTCATGAAAGTTTTGTGGCAAAATACCTCCCGACTTATGTATTTATAAATATTTTAGTTTTTTGTGGATTATGTCTGTACATAATAATAAAACATCATCTGCCTAGCCTTTTCCCAACTATGTTGGGGTCGGCTTCCAGTCTAAGCGGATGCAGCTGAATACCAGTATTTTACATGGAGCGATTGCCTATCTAACCTCCACAACCCAGTTACTGGGTTAATACGATACCCCTTGGTAAGACTGGTTGACTTGGCGACTTTCAGGCTACCTGACGACCCAAAACGACTGTCTAAGATCCATGAATTAATTATAGTAATAGTATGTATGTGTACATAACCTATTTACGTATTTGTGTACCTAGCTTAAGAGTTTTTTTTTTAAATCATTATTCCTCTCAACCAAAGCACCTGCCACCTAATCTCTTCACCACCCTTGGTTGACTGGTTATAGAATGCCTAAGGCATTAAGTCCGCCTTTGTCCCTTTTTGTGTGAAAAGTTTAAATACATAAATGACAGCCGGGACCAACGGCTTAACGTGCTTTCCGAGGCACAGGGTCCTGATATCTGGAGATAGTCACCCATCCACGGACCAACCGCAGCAAGCGCAGCTCAACTTGATCGATCGACCCGTGCAGCGGTTATTACTTAGCCACAAGCCCCTAATAAAATAATGAACCATTAATTATGGACGTATCTACCAACCTTGAAAAAACAGGTGTAATAATACACTAGGTACACAAACCTAGTTAGTTAGTTACATACACAGTACATACTTATCTTCCTACGTACGCGATCTGCCAATGTATGAGACCTATCTCCTCTACTATGAAAGTGAAACCTTGAATTCGCTGTTTCAGGTATCATGGAAAACAATTAATCTCTACGTAATTCTAATTCACGATATGATTAGGCTAACTTCCATTGTGAAATTACAAAAAAAAAAAACACATTTGTCGTGAACAAATGTGTTTTTTTGTTTTTGTAAAAGTTTATTATGAAAAAAAAAAACTATTTCAAACAAAGTCCTAAACCTTTGGTAAAGAAACATTTATTGCCATTTCTAGGTAGCGTGTTGTAATGTTAGGAGTTTTATCGCAATATTTTTATTTCCGCTAGTCGAAACTGCACTTTTGTGGAAATCAAGTAAAAAATCACCAGTCAAAACTTCGCCAGTCTGCCTGAATTTCATGTCTGTCTAACTGAATTCAGTTGATTTATCAAGTACTTATGATTGAACGATAATTAATTATAATTTTATTAATCAGTACCTACCTACATAAATAAAACAGATAGTAGGTATAAAAATATATACTTATAGGCATCCACAAATCAATAAGGTTGGTAAAAAAAGCTGGACTGCAGGAAAATATAGGCAAAAAAAGAAAACAAAAGCAAGCAGGCTTGTTTGAAGGGGACACCCGGATTTGAACCGGGGGCCTATCGATCTGCAGTCGATTGCTCTGCCACTGAGCTATATCCCCGATGAAATGAGTTGCGAAAAACCGATCTAATAGGCCCTTGTTAAATAATAAGATTGAAATGTATTGAAAATGTTAGGAGAACTTCAATGTAGGTAATCTCTATTTAGCTACGAACGTGGGTATTGTGCTGAGTAGTTTTTACCCAGCTTAAACTCGAAAATAAGGAGGATGTAAGATGCTACCCATACAAATAATTTAATTCATTTAAGTGTAAAATTGGACTTTGATACTACCTACATACAAATTCAATGAAAATCGGCCTTGTCACGACAGTTCAAATAAGTACCAGGAATTCTCTTGAGCGGTCTCTATAATGTTTGTCTCAGTATATCCAGTTACCTATTTTCGATTTTCTTGTTCAGTAATTGCCATAGAAATTAATAGCAGGTACTTAACTTACTTATCTAGGTTCTGTGTAGAGTTGTAGGTAGACAAATCCAACATGAGGTTGAGGTTCCATTAGGTCACGAGCTAAGCTTGTAGGTAATATAATTTTATAGACGGTTTACGACTAACGTTATCAGGCTGTTCCCTTATACTTTTCAAGAGCGTGGTTCTGCATAAGTGCATTGCAGTGCATAACAAAGTTTATTAGCCGTTAATTGTTCGTACGTAGAATGTAGGACGCACTGCATGTTAATAGTGCATAATAGTGTAGCGCTCTGAAATATCTGCGACGTCACATTTCACTAGGCATTTAATTGCCCTAGATTAATTTATGGGTAACTTTATTTATTGCGTTCAGCCTAGAGCTTTTAGATTAGAGAAGAAGGGGTTCGAATCAAATTATTTATACATACTTTATTGTACACCACAAAAATACATTAAACACTACAAAATATACAATGGGCGGCCTCCTCATCGTATTACCTACTGCGATCTCTTCCAGGCAACCTTAGAATGGACAGTGATTTTCCTGAATATAAAATGGGACTGTCGCTAATGCAAATATTATGTATTCAATATACTAAAATAGATAGGTACACAAATATATACATATCCAAAATTATAGATAGGTACATAAATACATAGGTACATACAATTATATATAAGCAACGACAAACAAAAGAACTGTAGATGATGCAGTTAGGACAACAAGATCACAACAAGTAGTGTTCCTTTACGAGTCTTTTGAACACCTGTAACGACTGCGCGCGTTTTATTTCAACTGGCAATGCATTCCACAAACGAGCGGCCTGGACAGTAAAGGATTTATCCAGGAAAGTTGTGGTATGCATAGACATTTTTTTTTCTGGCAATTATGCCAGGAATTCTGCATTAATTGGCGCTTTTCAGCTTAAGCATAACCTAAAATAAAATATATTGTCCGACAACTTGTTTTTAACTTCACTACACGCACGAGATTGAAAGATAAGTTAAGACCTACCTATGTAGGTTACTAAATAAAACATAACATCAGGCTTGTATTCCCCGAGGCTTAGGCAGAGGTGCACCTATAGTATCTACACCCACATTTAGCCTGTTATGTTTAAGTCCCATGTCACTCCCTATTTCCATCAACCGACTACCACTACAGCTACGAGGCAGTTTTAAATAACATAGGGAAGTATAGTAGATGGTGGCACAACAACACTTCGATTGGGTAGATTTGTTTATGGATAGATCAGATGCATATTTGCTCAACATAAGACATATATGTTCCGTGAAAATTATCCTGTTTAAGTAACTTAATTAACGACGACGACGACGAGTTTGCCTTTTAATTAACGACAGAGCCGGTATTTAAATACAAATTGTTGGACTAAAACAAATAGATCCCTTTCAAATCGATTAAATCGCCTCGGGCGATTCGACATCGCGCCCGTTGTCGTTTACCGCTGACAATGCCAACAGCAAATGAAAATTAAACACGTTTTGTATCAATCAACCACACGGCGGCAAACTGTCTGTCCTACTTCATTATTTATTTTACATAAAGGTATATTTACGTCCGAAAGGGTACAGCAGTGGCGGATCCAGGGGGGTCTAAGGGGCTCAAGCCTTCCCCCCCAACAGCATCTGAGTTCTTCCATGAAAAATCTTAAAGTGAGCTTGATATTATTCTAATTAAATTTTTGGTACAATAGATTCGGGGGTCGTGCGGTCTATGGCCCTTTACGGGGCACCGGTGTGGGCGCGTTCCTTGAGGCGGCGACCAGCCCGCAGGTTGAACGCGTCCCAAAGGGTCATGGCTGTCCGGCTGGTCCGAGGATACCGCACGGTCTCCGCTGAGGCGGCGAGCTCCTTGCCGGATCGCCGCCATGGGATCTGGAGGCAAAAGTCCTCGCCCACATATGGGAGTGGCGAGAGGAAGCAAAACGCCGGGGCGTAACTCCGCTGCCGCGAGAAATTCCGGTACAGCGGACATAGCTCAGAGTGCGATTGTCGCAACCCAGTGCTGGGCACGCCAAAATGGCGGCGATAAGTTCCCTCTTTGAGGAGTGGCTGGAGAGGCGCCACGGCGCCCTCACCTTCCGCCTGACGCAGGTCTTCACTGGACACGGTTGTTTCGGGAGGTTCCTGTTTAGGATAAGGCGGAAGGAAACGCCAGGGTGTCACCACTGTGTGGATCGCCCGGAGGACACGGTGGAGCATACGGTGGAAGTCTGTCCGGCTTGAGCGGAGCACCGCTGTGTCCTCGTGGTGGCGATCGGCGGCGGCAATCTCTCGCGTCCGCCCTGGTCCAGGCCATGGTACGGAGCGAGAGTGCATGGGAAGCCGTCACCTCCTTCTGCGAAGAAGTAATGCTCGTAAAGGTGGAGGCGGAGTACGTGAGGGAGAGGCAATCTCTGCGCCCTCACGCCCCTAGTCACCGCAGGAAATGTCCTGGACGTCGGGAGTCAACAGCCGACTCCCGGCCACCGTAGGCGCGGGCTTGCGGGCGGCGAATAATGGACAGCTCGCCGCCCGGTAAGGACCAGGCCCAGGTCGACAGCGCGTTGTTCCACGCGCGCCTCAAAGAGATGTCAGCACGAACTGACGGGGTCCGCTAGGGCCGATGCCTGTCAGGTCCGCGGGTTGTTCGAAAAAGATACCGTGGCCCCTGGCACAGGCAACTGAACACGGGTGGGTTTTAGTCAGTAAAAGTCTAACACGCCCTCCCGCTCCGCCCCGAGCGAGAGAAGTCATATGATGATTTCCCACCCAAAAAAAAAGGTACAATAGATTGAAAGTAATCAACTATCCTTAACATAATAGGTAAGTATTATGTTTTAAGTTAAGTATAAATTTCTATAAGATGTTTTCTTTACGTGACGAATTTTGAATCCGCCTGCATTTTTTAGTGTTTACTTTGCTAAAACCTATATACCACAATAATAATTCTGGATCCGCCACTGCGGTCCGTCTTACTGAACATTCTTATTCACACCATTTGCTTATGGACCGAGGTAAACAGCTCTGATAAAAAAATTGTATCAGGGGTCTTCCTAAGCACGAAGTACCTAAGTAGTTTCGACCGAAGTTACGGACGTCTCCTACTCCGCATCACTTACGGACTTAAGATTAGTTCGGTTTTCTGAACTAAGAAAGTATGACAACACGATTTGACAGTTGTCCCTATGCCCGATGTTTTTGTCTATCCGAAAAAGTTGAATTTGACGGACCAACTGCTTTCGGACAGGCCCGGACCCCTGTTGCAATGATTCCTGGTCATGACAAAATCTTGCTAAAGTGAGAAAATTTACTTTTTAATTCGTTTTGCCTCCTGTTGATGGGGCACCTTTATGTTTATGTCGAATAGCTATAGCTAAAGGTCCTCATTTTAAAATTATATCCCTTTTCTCTGTGCATTCCGAGAAGCAGACCGATAAAATTAACAGCCATCCCTTTTTCATAGACACTTCAGGAGATAGACTTAGGGACAGACGCCAGCAAATCAAGCTACAACAATCTGTCCAATATCTTTAATAGATATTCAACTTTATCACTAAAGCATTAAGGTTCAAGGTTGATTGGGAAGATTTGACAGTTTCGGGTAGCTTGACCTGCTGGCGTCTGTACTTTATAAAATTTTGAGAAGTAACTTAATTTTGTACTTTTCAAAAGAGAACAACTCATTGTAAAAACAGTTGCGTAAATGCGTTCACAAGTGTTTTGTCGTCCACACTAATTCGGCAATACTACTGTACCTATTAGTACTTAACCCTTTTTCAATAAAGCGGTCACGTGCGCTTTTAATGGTAATACCCCTCACGAGCTTTTCTCTATTTTAACTACTTACTAACACTTCAATTGTGTTTCACCTCTTCAAGCACGCTAAAGTAGGTTATCTGGATATATTCGAAAGAAAAAAAAATAATAAGTAATATAAAAACAATGATTGCACATTTCGTAGTCTTTTTTATTAATTTAAAACGTGATATTTGTGACAGATCTATAAACGGAAGCTTAGGCTGGGCAACTAGCATTACTTAAATCTACTAAAAAGTTATCCAACATCATGTCGGTTTCTGTATCTATTGAAAACATCGCATTTTCTCTTTCGACAATATCTCTTTCATATAATTCGTAAGACTCTTTGGGTATGTTTGCAAACATTGTTAAAATCTCATCATGCAAGTCATCGGTGGTTTCTAAGTTTCTTTTAATATCTTGCCAAATATGTTCTATAGGTGATAAATCTTCGAAATGTGTCGGCAGTCGTAATACTTGATGACCGTTCGCTTTTATAACGCGATCAACGGGAGGCATTTCTTCTATATCGGCATGTTGTTTGACGAGCTGGTATAGTTGTGATTTGTTCATGGCGTCACTGAATGGTACATTGTGCTTATACAGCCATTTTTTCATATCTCTTTTCGTGTCAAACATGGTTATGGATTTCGATTTTGATGTTCCATGAAGGGGGCTATTATCTAATACGACAATGGCCGAAGGATACAAAGACCCGAGTAAAATATCTACAACCCACTTGTAAAAATCTTCTTCAGTAGCTGAATAGCAGAATAAACCATTTGTAAAACCATTTCTAGATACTGCATGAAATAAAATGCATTCTTCACTACAAATATCGGTTGTCTGGCCATATTGTTTCCAAGGATTATAAAAAATATGATTCATATCTATGATCCTTTCACTGATGTAATAAATAATATTACTTTCTTGTTGACGTATCTGCTTCATTTTCCTAAGATATGAATATCTTTCAAACGTTATTTTCGGGTCTTCCATAAGTAGTTTTGTGCCATTGGAAATTGTTTGATAATCAATACCCAGCATTGTCACATCCAGTTTAAATTGCTCAGCACCTTGAAAGTACAGAGCATTTAAGGTGCTCATAAATTCGTTTACATTCTTGAATAAGAGTCTAAAAGAGGGTAATTCTTTGTGTGCATAAAAGTTACTGAGACATTTTAAAATTATTAAATGGGTGTTAAAATCAATGTTATTCGTTTTAGGATATATTGCATGCATATTTTTCTTCAATATTTGGTGAAGTGTATTTTTCGGGATTCCTGTGTAATACAAAACCCTGTCTTCAACATCTTCTAGTGGTATTTGTAACCTGATATGTTTGGCCTCCAATTCACATTTTTTTAGCATATTGATAAGCATTTTCTCAGTCTCAGTTTCCTGATCGGGGGTGGACGCTACAGCAGCGTTTACGTCCATTGCTGATGCTGAAAAGTAAGATAGCAGCTGGTCAATATTATATCTAGCACTCTAGTCTAGTACCTACAAATTTTAACAAGCCTGTTCTTTTTTGATCTAATCTTGTCTGTCACGCGTAGCCTAGGTATGAATGTCCGCCAAGTTTATTGTCCAAGGAATCATAATATGATACCAACTCGCGTGATAAGAGTTCAATGAGTTTTTTGGTCAGAGGGTCGTCATATTAACATAACAAACATCACGCATCTCCAATGCGTTAGGCAAAGGTGAACCTAGAGTACCCCACTACTGCTTCGATGGTCTAGTAGTCACAAGCGTTACTGCGGAGAATGAGGTGCTTTGTTCGATTTCTGCATCAGCCAGTGTTATTTGGTTTATCCATTAGAAATATTATGTCAGTAGGTACCTAGTAGATCGAAGTCTGGATTTGTGCCTGGCTATGGCAATAGGCTCGCTCCCTATTAGTTACAGTATTTTTATCTTACGAAGCGACGCGTGCTTTACATGTGGTAACCAAGTTTACAAGCACACTGTGAATGTGTGCGTGAATACGAGTAGCGTCAGCACATAACACATATACCTACTTTCGACTTCGCCATTGACTCGGACGGTAACGAGAGCTCCTGCGCTTACTTGCTTACGAGTATTCACAGCTGTTTGCACACTTCGTAACTACAAATAAGCACGCGTTACTTACTAATGCCGGTTTCAAAATTCACCGCTCAAAATACCAACAATACACTACAATCTCTCCCTTTTGTTACTATTCGATGACAAACTAAATATAAATCAATCAAAAGGACGGAAATCATTATTGTATTCGAATATCTATGTTTATAGGCATATCTAATTCTATTTTGCTCTTAATAAACACAGAAACAACAATGTGTAAACATTGTTTTACATACCTGCTGGTCAACTATATAGACCTTCAATTACTGCAGTAAATGTTATTACGTTTAACTAACACCTTTTCATTTATTTTTTTATACAAAACGATATCCTTGTTATTCAAAATTTAATGGTAAACAAAACAATGCCGGTGACCAAAATTGCATTGCGCAGACTTTGACAAATGACAGAACACAAATACAGATTGTAAATTGCACAGATAAAATTATATCCCGGGTCGAGCGGACCAAACCCTCGCAGCTAACTTCACTGTGTTCAGTGTGGCAAGCACAAAGAAAGATCACGTTCCGAGTACCGATTATTGAATCGTACAGACGCCAGCAGGTCAAGCTACCCGAAACTGTCAAATTTTCCCAATCAACCTTGAACCTTAATGCTTTAGTGATAAAGTTGAAAATCTATTAAAGATATTTGACAGATTGTAGTAGCTTGATGTACTGGCGTCTGTACACCACACCACAACAATAATAACGTTTCCTTATGTGGGATTTTCTTCAATGCTATATAAAAAAATGTTTATAAGTATAAAAAAAAATAAGTAGTATTATAAGATGTCTAACAATTATTGAAAAGCTTTTTATTTAGAAATAATCGGAAGGTTTTGACAGTTGTCCCTATGACCGATGTTTTTGTCTGTCCGAAAAAGTTGAATTTGACGGACCAACTGTTTTCGGACGGGCCCGGACCCCCTGTTGCAATGATTCCTGGTCATGACAAAATCTTGCTAAAGTGAGAAAATTTGCTTTTTAATTCGTTTTAAGTTTTGCCTCCTGTTGATGGGGCACCTTTACGTTTATGTCGAATAGCTATAGCTAAAGGTCCTCATTTTAAAATTATATCCCTTTTCTCTGTGCATTCCGAGAAGCAGACCGATAAAATTAACAGCCATCCCTTTTTCATAGACATTTCAGGAGATAGACTTAGGGACAGACGCCAGCAAATCAAGCTACAACAATCTGTTAAATTTATTTAATAGATTTTCAACTTTATCGCTAAATCATTAAGGTTCAAGGTTGATTGGGAAAATTTGACAGTTTCGGGTAGCTTGACCTGCTGGCGCCTGTACAACAATGGCGGCTCGAAATTAAGATGGGCGTCGGATAAATACAAAACGAGATGGGCGTCGGATAAACCTTGAAGAAATATAATTAAAAACAGAAATGTTCATTTAAGATATACAGGCTGTCCCAGAACTCAACGTCAAGCCGAAACGGGGCGACAGGATTGATTGTAAACATCATGAGAAAAATCATAAAAAAAAATCTATCCCATGCAGTTTGAAAATTATGGGCATTTAAGAAAAACCTAAAAAATTTGTCAATCTGTAACCATTTTTCGGTTATTGTGGTTAATTTTTATTATTTTTGTTCATTTAAACTTTGGAACCGTAACCCTAAATAATATTTCTAAGAATCACACTCAAAAATAATGACACAATTGCCCCAAGTTTCCTAGAATTAAGACTTTGTTAATCTATGAATTTAACATTTTCAAAATTTGTCGACATTGAAAGGCCCTCCTTTAAAAAAAAACGTACTAGAGTGCCTTGGCAAGTGCCATTAAAAGTTGGCGCATTTAATCAGGATTGTAAAATAGTACAATACTTGTTAGTATCATATTAAAAAAAAACGAGTAAAAAAATAAAAACCTCAAGTAACCCGATTTTTGCTAACCCATTTTACTCAGTTAAAATGTTTTTTATTCGCACAAGCTCTTGGTAGGTTCTTTTTACGGCAAAATGGTGAGAGAGATGGATAGTGGACATGTTTGCCATGAGTGAGAGAGACAGATAGTGACGCCACTTTTACCAAAGTCAACAAAAGTAAGTAAAATTAATAAAATAATGAAAAATCTTGACCTAGTTTAGTTTAGGTTTATTGGAATAAAAGTCAGATAGGGAAATAACATTTTTTATTACAACAAATGTTCAAATTGTTTACCATCAGCCTCAATACACACCCTACATCTTCTTAAAAAAGATCTACTTATTAGCCGGGCATATCCTCGAGAATTGATGTCCTCAGCAGCTTGAGAAATTCGTTCACACAGCTCGGCTACGCTCTCAATGGGCTTTGAATAAACTTTTTCTTTGAGAACGCCCCAATAAAAAAAATCCAGGGGATTTAAATCTGGGGAACAGGCGGGCCACGAGATAGCGCCTGAACGTCCAATCCACCTTCCCGGATATTCCTGGTCCAGGAAATCTCTTACTTGCACTGCGTAATGCGCTGGGCAGCCATCTTGTTGATACCACATGTGGCGAAGATCTGTTAGTGGTAGGTACGTCCTTTAACAAAGTTGGTAAATTTTCTCGTAAAAAATGTAGGTAATTCGTGCCATTCAAGTTCTCAGGCAGCTCAAAAGGCCCAACAATTTTGCCGTTTAAAATTCCGGTCCACAGGTTTACTTTAAAGCGGTACTGGGATCTGTCTTCTCGCATTAAATGTGGATTCTCCACATGCCACTCGTGAACATTGTGTAAGTTTATGTAGGTAACCATCTTTTTTAAATGTAGATTCATCTGACCAGAGAATTTTTTGGATGAATTGGGGATTTTCATTATGGCTCTGTAGCATTGTTCTGCAAAATGAAATCCTTTCAGGATAATCTCGAGGGAGAAGACTTTGAACTCGTTGTAGGTACGTGAAACGGATGCATTTCGGATCTTTGTAAAATACGACGTGCTGTGCTTTTGGGTATTCCCGTTCTTTCTTCAATTCCACGAACGGAAATACTTGGGTCATCTGCGACCTCTTGCAATACTTCTTCCTCGTAAGGAAAGCAAGGTCTACCTCCAGCCCGTATTTGATTCGGGAAATGGCCGCTCCCCGTGACTGAACGGTGCACATTAACAAACACGCGGTGATCCGGATAGCGCTCTTTTGGATATCTTTCACGATAAAGTCTAGCGGCGGCACTTGCGTTGCATCTGCATTCCCCATAAATGAGGTGCATGTTCGCATATTTTTGTGAAGTGTAGCGCGTAAGCATGGTAGATAACAAGGGTGCCAACACAAAAGTCCAATTCCAAAAGAGAGAAGCCAAAGTTGCCAGTATGTAATCAACAAGTTCAATTCACAAAAATCCAAGTCCAAAAAGAGAAGCCAAAGTTGTCAGTACTAAATCAACACAAGCGAATACGGAAAGGTGCGCAGTAGACGAATGAGCGAAACGTACTAACTGGTGTTAGACTGGTAGCGTAGCCATTTGCTTGGTATGGCGTCTGTATCTGTTTCATTTCACTATCTGTCTCTCACTCATGGCAGACATGTCCACTATCCATCTCTCTCATCATTTTGCCATAAAATTAAGAACCTACCAAGAGCTTGTGCGAATAAAAAACATTTTAACTGAGTAAAATGGGTTAGCAAAAATCAGGTTACTTGAGGTTTTTATTTTTTTACTCGTTTTTTTAGTATGAAACTAACAAGTATTGTACCATTTTACAATCCTGATGTGTGTGCGTACTAGGGCATGCAAAACCGGTTTTCCGGTTTTGCGCAAAACCGGAAATCGGCCAAAGTTTAACGATTTTTGAAAACCGGTTTTGAGAGCCAAAACCGGAGCTCAGCTCCGGTTTTCCCATTATTGAGTAACAATTAACATTTTGATTTTTATCAACATTTTTTTCGAACACTCAAAAAATAATTAATTTTGAGGCATCAAATGTATCCGAACCGAACACAGCCTGCATCCACCCACTTACACGCCTCCCTCCACTACCCCCGCACCCCGCACCCGTAACCCGCCAGCCTGCGCCTGCGTTGTTGCAGTAAAATACCCTTACCGGGAGTGCAAGTGCGTGTCCTGTTCTGTCGCTGTTCTGTCCTTGTGCCGACGTGATGCTACGCTGCACACAGCTGACACAACATTAAAATTTATGTTTAAGAAGCTTGACGAACAAAACAGCGTTTTGAGTCTCAAGCTAGCGACTAATTTGAGAAGTCGCATAAAGCAAAGACGTCTCCTTCTAGCAGGTGTTTTACACTATTTACATGACTGGGAAGACTTCTCCGCCCAAGATGATGACACATTTCCCAAACCCAATGGTGCTGAAATAACTGAAACTATTATCAACTTGCTGCAGCAGCTAAAATATAAACCCGAGGACACAGACACCATCACCGCAGTTCTCCTTCTCACCGAGCAGTCCATACCTTCGCAATCGTCATCATCTGACGCTGAAGAGCTAACTCTTCAAGAGCAGCTAGAGAAGGAATTACACAAATGCAAGAGAAAGAGAACCCCCAAAAATCGGTCAGATTTCGACCTGGCTGGGTTCGTAAAAGTAGAGCAAGCCATGTATGAAAGCGGAGGGCATCGGGGTGTGTATCTCACCAAGCATATAATTATTTATTATGTGTTCTACCAACAAGTGTTGAGAGTGAAAGGGTGTTTTCGAGTTTTGTTACAGAAATACCCAGATTTCTGTAACAAAATAAGAAGTTCGCTGTCTGATCGAATGTTGGATGCACTTATATTCTTGAGATCACATTATCAAGAACAGCGATCTCTTGAAAACAAGTGATTTATGCTTTATTTAAATTAGTATACATAGTTGATTATTGATCTCTTTTTTAGTGCAATATGAATCATATTATAATAATGTTATTTTGTAGTTCGTCTTCAAAGTTACAAAAATGTTGATTTTTTTGGTAATTGTGGGTGGCTGTGTTTAATATTTGAAGATGCTGATTGTGTTTTCTATGTTTAAAATATATTATTTTTGATAGCAGACTTAATAGGTACCAAAGATACCAAAAACTTACTTGTTGTTGATTTGATCTCAGTTAATTAATCTTTATACTATTATAAGTTCATTGTTATCTGTACAATTATTATGGTTTGGATTAAAAAGAAATGTATCATACAATTTGTTTTATTTGTAGACTTAGTGGGTACCTATTTAAAAAAAATGGTGTTTCTTTTTAAATTATACTACATTCGATTTTTTTTGCTAAAACCGGACCTAGCTCCGGTTTTCGGTTTTGGTCCCAAAAAAACGATGTTCAAAACCGGTTTTGATGACTTTCCGGTTTTGCATGCCCTAGTGCGTACTTCTATTTCTTGAACTTCGACTATATCTATTTAATTGTTGTGAAATAGAAAAAAGTTAAGCTGTTATGTAATCTACACAACAAAAATCTAGGGGTTGAATAGGAATATGCATGCTACGCTGTGCATGCTATGCTATGCTGTGCATGTTATGTGATGCATGCTATGTGATGCGTACTATGTGATGCATGCTACGCTATGCATGCTAAGCTATGCATGCTATATGCTTTGCATGCTATATGATATGTATATAGTATTTATAACAAACTATGTGACGCGCGCCTTGCTTGTGGTATCCAAGAGTACAAATACGTGTTTTGGTCAAGAGCTCTCGGTACCGTCCGAGACAACGGCGAAGTCAGAAGTGTGTGCCTATGTGGTGTGTGTTGTGTGTTGACACTACTCGTCTTCACACACACGTCCACAGCCTGTTCGTACACTTGCTTACCACAAGTAAAGCGCGCGTCACTTTGTAAGATAAAAATATGTAGGTACATACGCCAGCAGGTCAAGCTATCCGAAACTGTCAAATTTTCCCAATCAACCTTGAACCTTAATTCTTTAGCGATAAAGTTGAAAATCTATTAAAGAAATTTGACAGATTGTAGTGTACTATAAAAAGTTAAGCTTGTTCTTGGGATAAATTCATCCCAACTAAGGAACCCTTTATTGTGCGTCGTCCGATACGGACTAGGCCGGTTTTTTTCAATACAGGCTTGCAGCACGGTGCTGACAGCTGCTCAGCCAGCATCGTCTCGGCACGGGCGAACTCTAACGGCCTACCCGTTAAGTAGATACTAGTATCGGTTTGACATATTATTGAAATTGGATAGCCAAAAATAAACATTCAGCAGTAATATAATATCTTTTATTTTAAATTAAGGGCCTGTTCGAAATGAGCCTGCAAAATTAAATGTTTTTTCCGGTTCTTCTTTGGCAAGGAACAAAATAATTCAACGTTGTAAGAATAATTCTGTTCTCGGCAATATCCGTCCGTTACAGTTACCTACAAGTCACAACCGAATAATAGGTTCAGGTTGAATTTCTGCGCACTTCCTGAGAGTTGACCCTTTGATCACGACTTTAATTAAAGCCCTCGCACATTTCTTAGTTTTTAAATTGCTTGATACGTCGCGTCGGGGCTTAATTAAGGATATTATGCTGCACTTACTCTGTGTTCCACAGTGTTAGCCGACCAGACGTCGTATGTAGGTGTACGAAGGTAACCTACCTAGTTCTTAAAATTTTCTGGTCATTAACTTCCCCTCTGCAATTCGAGTTTTTTTTTATTGAGTAAGTGGATACATTGGAAAAAGTGGAGTACATAATGTAGGTGGACATACATATGTCCATCTTTTTTTTTTTTTTATTAGCCTACGCTGTCTCCCTCTCCTGGGAACCTTTTCCCAGGAGAGGGAGACAGCGTAGGCTCCACTCCTTCCATCTTTCGCGAACCCGCGCGTCCTCCTTCCTGTTTTGACAGAACCTATCCAGCTCGTCCCGCCATCTCCTACATGATCTGCCCGCCTCGCTGTTTCAGGACACCAATTCTATGCCCAGTCCCATGTAAGTTGGGCAGCCTTTACTTACTTAATCAAAAGTGTTTAAATCATTCATTCACTGACAGACAAGGCACAGTTTATGTTACTGGGTCTAGAAGCAATAAATTTTGCACAAGAGTTCCTTGTATACCGAAAGTGACGAGGAGTGCATTAGGGAAGGACTTTTGAAAATTCATTCAAACTGCACATAATTTAGGCACATACCTAAATTCGAAACTTAACATAATACTTTGTAATAAGAGTAACGTAACTAGTTCAAACAAAGTGACGTCGAGTCAGTTACAGTTATTTTCAGTTACAAGAGGCGTGTAGTGTAGCTGGTCGAGTATAATAGATCACGTAGTGGCGCGTACCCCGTAAACAAAGCGGCCGACCGGCGACCTGACGCCCGGGGATGTTTATCGGGAAGCCTCGCGATGTATGTCGACGGAAACTCCACTTTAAATTTTTAAACACTCGCTTTAACGTCTTACATACAAGTTACTAGCCTACGGCGATGAGGTTCGGTCAACTAACGCTTGCCTTAAGAAATATTCGGGCGCCGTCAAAGAACGTCTGCTTAAAATTTTATTATAGGCACTCGCTCTTTTGATGGTCGAGAATTAATTCCAGCACTATAGCTTTTCGGCCAGAAAATAGTTTCTGGCCGAAAAGCTATAGTGCTAAAAACTAAGCCGAGTATGCACTTTTTTTTTTCCGGATGGGAAATCATCAAATGACCCCTCCCGCTCTGGGTGGAGCGGAAGGGAGTGTCAGACTCTTACTAACTAAAACTCACCCATGTTCCTTCCTTTGCCCTTTATGTTCCGGGGTAGCGGTAACCCTTTCGGACAATCCCGCTGACCCGGCAGGCTTCAGCCCTAAGGGGCCCCTCTGATTATGCTGACAACTCTTTGAGGCGCGCGTGGAACACTTATGCGCCGTCCGGCACGGGCCTGGTCCTGATCGGACGGTGAGCTACCCAGTCCGCTTTAGCTCTCCGCCCGCAGGCCCGCGCCTACGGTGGCCGGGAGTCGTCACGCGGCTCCCGATGCCCGGAGCGTCACCGGCGGCGGCTGGGACGGGAGGCTCTCTCCCTCATCCGTCCCGTCACCTCCTTCGCTAGCATGACTGCTTCGCAGAAGGAGGCGACTGCCTCCCACTCCCTCTCACCCCGGACGGCGCGAGAGGCCGCCGCCGCTGCCGATCGCCTCTACGAGGACACGGCGGTGCTCCGCCCAAGCGGGGCAGACCTCCACCGTGTGCTCCACCGTGTCCTCTGGGCGATCCTGGCAATGGTGACACCCGGGCGTTTCCTCCCGCCTAATGATGTGCAGGAACCTCTCGAAACTTCCGTGTCCGGTGAGGACCTGCGTCAGGCGATAGGTGAGGGCGCCGTGGGGCCTCTCTAGCCACTCCTCAAAGAGGGGTCTTATCGCCGCTATCGCGGCGTGCCCAGCCGAGTATGCACTTGGCTTAGTTTTTCCACATATTATTAAGCAGCTACATCAGTGCGTAATTATTGCCTGGGTCTACCTGAACTAAGCCAATCATGGCACGGGAGTACTGCCTACTGCTGCGTTCCGGGAGACGATAAATTGGCTATGTGGGACTATACATTTAATACTTTCACTGACGTCACGGCGCCGGCGACGGCTCACGACGCTACGCCCACAGGCAAACCGCCTATAGCTGTGTTTTGCATACATAACTTAGAAGCCATGTGATCCAGTGTCGTATTGCACTCACTTAATTTTTCCGAGTGTCGGGGCAAAAAAAAAAATCTGGTCTCTGGACACGTTAGTTCTCTATACCGCCAGCCATGTAGTGTCATATTACATGTACTACTTTGACTTGTTTTTGCGTTGTATTATTTTGCATGAATTTTGTTTGTGTCATTTTCAAAATGTAAACTTTATCTCAATGTCCGTGAATGTTTTAATGTACTTATCCTCTGGCTCTTATTATTCTCTTTTCTGGTGTTAGAAGGCTGAAAACATAATCAGTTTGTTAAATATTTACTTTGCTTTATTTCACAAAGACACCAATTACAATTTAGAAGCTAACACTAATATACACAAGACAATAACAACGAGTATATAATAAAAAATTAAAGAAAAAGGTAGGAGCTCATTGGGCGTCAAAAAAATAATTCGTCCGCATCGCTGTCAATGGGATAAGTGCTCAAAAGGCTGGCAGCAATAATTATTTGTCAAATTATGCTATGGTCCACAGCTTGCTTGAAGTTGGTGGTGAAACAAAAAAGTTAGCAAATGACGTTCCCTCTGCATTATTGTTTCAGCTTATATTGTTATGAATACCTACGTCGCCGTGAGCCGGCGGCGAGGCGGTTGTTCAGCTATCCATTGTTCAAAAAGCCGTGCCATATCTAATTGCAGTGGGTAGCGCCTCTCTCCAAGCATAATTGCGATGTTCTACTGCAGTTCAACTAAGTTTTTGTTTGAAATACTTTCAGTTTATTGTCTCGATTCCTATTCCGTTTTGGTATATGGTTTTCGTTTATTTTTATAAGGTTTAAGGTGGGACCCGTCTTGTAAGAGACGGATAATGATTTGTTGAAGACTGACTGGTATATTGTGTGTATCGAAGGTAAAGATATTTTTTTACGGATTGCATCGTCAACATGTAAATAAAGCATGTTTATTTTGCTGACACACCCTGCGCTCTCAGTGATTGCGGAAAAAAGTCTCTTCAAAGTGTGCGATTTTTGAAGAACAGTGCAATATCCCAGCATTCTGTTTGTGGTTAAGTAGCAATAACGGATATTACAATCTTGTACATAACAATAGCCGTGTCAAGTTGTTACCCTGTCCCGGCGCTTATAAGAACCATAATCACCCATAACGATCCGGGGCAGTTCACTTTTATATCAAGACTTTCATAGGAATCTGCAAAGAGCTTAATAGAGAACAAAATGTGGCGAACTCCATACTTTATTGAGTTAAAATTTTAATTTACTCATCCAACAGGCGTAGTAAACCATGTCGCTCAACTTTGAAGATCGTATTTTAGAGAGTAAAGCTCAATTAATATACTTCTAAAACTAACGTTGAAGCTGAGCGTTAAATTCCATTTTTGAGGTAAAGTTGCTGGAAAGCAATTCATCTGCACTAGTTTTTTGAGAAATAAAAGCAAATGTTCGGGAGCGTCAAAGCTCGTTAAAAGCGCAAGGCTATAGATGTAATGTCGATGCTATAACGATCTCGGTGCAGTCGCATCCGTCACTGACAAGAGTTGCAAGCACGTAGCTTCATCGACACGGGCTCACATGTTCATATAAGGATTTTTTTTTGTGATAAAACCAATGCCCGGACATTCTCGAAATTATTTATTCCTTTGATTTGTATATTGTAATGAAACTTGCGAAAACTCCAGGCGCTTTACTTCGTCTAAATTATTTCATTACCACAGCTCTCCAAACGGTGAAGGAAAACACAGTGAGGAAAGCGACATGTCCTAGAATAAAAAAAATCGAAGACATGTGACATCCACCAATCCGCACTGGTCCCACGTGGTGGATTATGGCCCAGTCCCACTCAAAGAGAGGAGACCTGTGTCCCAGCAGTGGGAAAAGTTTAAGCTGATTATGATTATTTATCAAATAATAAATATATAATAAAATAATCTGAACCAGAAATGTGTCTAATATTATAATAGCAACATTTAAAAAAACAGCACGATCTTTTTAAAAAACGTCCCACTTTTGCGGCCGGGGCAAGAAGCAAGTGTGTATACTGCGGCTATTCGAACAAAAAAGCATCGTCAGTCTAGATAGTTTGCGGTTCGATGGTCTCTTTTTTGGTTGCGTCAATTTTAACTTAACTTTATCATAGAAGTTTTTAGTACAGGTTTCCGGTCCGTTTTCACAGAAATGATCCATTTACTGTAACTGTGTCGAAAAGCTATCAGTAAAAAAAATATTTATATTTACTTCTGGTCAAACTGTAACGTAAACGTACACGTAAAGTGGATTTTCTTACACTCTTGTTAGCTAGGGGTACCCATCAACAAGATTTCTTTATTTTCATTGGTTCTTCTGAGCTTTCTCACTTGTAAGATATTACTTCCACATGCAACCTTGTCTGGTCAGCCTTCCTTTTGGAACGAAGTTCGTTAACGCGGCTTGCGGTGGGAGTAAACTGTTAGAAATCGTCACGTATAGAAAAAGCGTTCCATGCGAGTTTCTCTCTGTCTCTATGAGAGAGATAGTTTTCATGGTTTTCGAGGGTGTTGAAGCCAAGAGCGAGGTCAAAATGAAAATCCAAGATGGCGACAACTTTATGAGAGTTTCTAAAACTTATAGTAGAGGGCTCTGTATCTTCTTCTTAGCGTTTCTATGGCAATCTAAATGTACTCAGGCCAGAATTAGGCTACTTGTTGGCGCCTGACCGTACACGTTTTTTTTTCTTCTCCGTTTCGCTCTGTCCTTTACATATTTTGAAACTTTCATCTTGTTATATCTATGCGTGGGTACTAGATCAATCCATCCCTATTCTTAGCTGCAACTGAAGAGGTCCCAGTCCAATGGGTACTACCCAACTTGAATAACAACTGACGAACATATTTGACGATAGAACTAGAGTAACATTGTTTTTAGAGTCCTACATTATAAAATTAAATTGTTGCACCTAAATGGATCTATATTGCGGCCAAATTGGTTGCATTTAGTGATGGCGCGGCATTGGCATTTCAATTTGAATTCTATACCAGTGTCCAGTAAATCATTAGGAATTAGGACGGCATTGGGAATGCAATACTAAATACAAATAATAACGGTTTCGGACTGATCACGTCAACTGCATTATGCACATCCGATGACAAAAGCCTCTAAATTTGGGAAATTGCTTTGCCAGTAACCCAGAAATAATTGGACGAACAAACTAAGATATCAATGGCAAGGGTTGGTGCCACATCATTTGAAAAATAAAATAATATAAATTATCTTTTGTCCATGTTTGGCACTACAGGTTAGCTATCATTCGGTTAAGTACCCACCTAAGTATTCTAGCTACGGTAATGCTGACCCAGTTCATGTGGAGTGTTCACAATGTGTCATCCAAACTGGATTAGAATTAACCATCATGTAACTTACAAAATTGAACTAACTCTGAAACCAATAAACATTTCACTGTCGACTGGTGTCAACGGTAAATTAAATAAGGATATGTTGTAGATCCTCTAGAAAAAAATAGATATATATTTTTCGCAATACATTTTACAGCTGCAACGGCGGGATCGCCAATGCCCTCCACTCAGTGATCGATGGTACTCTAAAAGCTTAACGTAACACTTATTGCAAACGATGGAAAAATAGCTGCGGAAAAATGAAGTTATTTCTAGTGGAATATTTTTTACTTCAGTGTAATCTTTAATTGCTTGCCACAATTTAATTGGACCGCAATTTAAGAAGAATTATATAAATGTATTAAACGTTTTGTAATTTATCATTTCTGTATTGTTATGTCGGGTTTTCTTCTTGTTTTTTTTTTAAATTTATGTATCTATTTTCCCTCATGCGATGCGATGTAATTGGTTTTTCCAACTATTTAAATTATAAAACGTTCAGTACATATGTATATCTAATTCCTCTTAGTTATCTTGGGCATGGAATCTGTGCGGAGTTCGATGTTTGGCAACTAAAATGGAATACATAGTCAATACTCTTATTTTATTTTTCCGGCGTTGTGGTTACCCTCAGAAAGCAAGTTATTCTGGAACAAAGATAGTGCTGGCAGATCAGATAAATATTAATTTCTTGGCAGAGAATAGGCGAAGCATTTCGGAAAACATTGAATACATATTTTATGCCTACTTATTAACATGAAATGTGACGGGTATTCATGCAAAGTCTTAAGTCTGGCAACATTTGCTGGCTCAATCCGGTTCCAAAATTATATCGCCGCTGCAAAGCGAGCTATTCTCTCAAAATGTTTGTCTTAAGAGTGAATAATTACAAGGGTAAGTAATTGGCCTTTTGTATTGTATTATCAGCGTACAAAGATGCCTTTACTTAGTTAGTAAACCCGCATATGAAGCATAGCTTCTTTGTATGGTATTACGAGTGTTTATAAACAAAGATGTGCTCGGTACAGCTAAGAACAATGAAAACTTGGATAATATTGTCATGGATGGATATTATAGTAAAAGAAATATGTGGAATGCCGAGCCTATTTTTGTGTAAAGAGCAAGGGTTCTCAAAGAAACAAATATTTGCGGCTTTACACCGACCGACCGTCTCTATCCGAGTTACGCTTGTATGTACTACAGCTTATTTGTCTTTTATCTTACAAACTTGGATTTTCCCTAGTTCTGTTTGCCTTGCATTGATCTCTCGACGTTCTACGAAATGCCTTTTCTTTGTATTATTCGTGTGGTAAATAAAGGATGTAGGTATTTATGATTTGGTCCATTTGAAGTATTTGTTATTGTTGATCGGATGTCCATTCGATACCTAGAAATAGCAGTTTTTGTAATTATTTGTTTTTATGTCTCTTTGTACAAACTTGTGTCGAGAATAAAAATGTACTCACCTTAAACTGAATAAAGTTTTAAAGCAGGATTGCGAGCGTGTTCCTCTTCCAAAATATCAAACAAACTGAGTAAGTGTGGATACAAAGAGAGGACGTTTTATTGTATTATCTCGCACAAGTTTGAGGGAAATTTGTCACAATCGTAATAAAGAAATAGCCATTAATTAATTAGTGCCATCGTGTTTTCTTTGTGTGGGCGTGACTATCTTCCTGTTTGCTGACCGAGGGAAAAGAAAGTTAGATTAAATGCGATTCATTGTTCGCCCATTGTAATACTTAAGAACATACGGCATCAGCAACCACACTAGTTAGTGGAAACAAAAAGACTTAATTGATAAATGGAATGAAGTGCATTTAAAGTGCTACATTTTTTCATTAGTAATAAGAGTTAGATGTATGCTTTCATTGAACATTAACCCCTTTATTCATAAACGTTGCTTAAAGCTAAGTAGTGATGAGCGACTGTTTAACCATACATTTTGACGTTTAAACGTCACATAACTTTAATCATCGTTCATAAAATATATACCCCCAAATGTTTATTTAAAAGGCTTTATAAATGTGATTCAACTTTAAATAGGTAGGCAGCTTTAAACAAGTAGTAGATTCATTACTCGTAATTTCAGCTGGATCTCTGAAATTGTTAATGTTGGTTTTATATACTTTGGTATTTATCTAAACGTTCAGTATTTGGTTGCCAAGATTTGCTATTTAATCTTGTACTGTTTGTCAGTGATAGAGTTAAAATAAATTTCGAAAAAGCAATTTGCAATCGACCACTAACTCAAAGGGCCGAATCTCGTGAGGCATCAAGAACCCTCTATTAAAATTAGAAAGTTCATTTTGGCAGATAAATTGCTTCTTGACTTTGACTATGTTCAAGGTAAATACTGCCTGTAATCTGGGTCCCAGTGAGTAAATAAATTTAAAGATGGTATATTTCTTCCGTTTTAAATTTCTACGGAAAAAACTTGGCTTTTGGTAAGATCAACAGATTTCATCGTGATTGTATTGATATTTGCGTAATGTCATGCGTTTCTGATAAGGAAACGCTTTTTCTCTAAGGTCAGCAGAGTGAGATATGCCTGCCATTACCATTGAGCTCGTCAAGTTCTTAGTTGACCTACACGATTACAAATGCTTGCACTAACTGGACTTGTCCAATCAAATCTGCGTGGTACTGTGTTCAAAATACGATTTCAGACATCAATCTACATAGTCTTCACATGAACTGAGCAATATTATGTCTGGACATTAAAAGAGACTGTGACCTCTGAGTTCGTACGGACTTTCCTCTAAGAGTAGTCAGATAAGAAACGCGTCATCTAGCTAATTTTTTTAATAATATGACGTGTAACAGTGATTTCGATATCCAATTTACAGAACAAATAATTGCATTTTATTTCAATTCATTGAACATTCACATTAACCATAGGCAGGTATTTGTTTCAGTCTTCTAAGCGTTACAGGGGTGCTAAATGTAACAATACAGGACAAGTCTTAGTAACAATATCCTTCGAGACCCTATTGTGGTTTTCTCAATGGACAATCCCAAATAATACCTACAATAATCCACATAACATTTGTTTTAACGTAACGTTATAGTGAATCTGCAAAGTAGCTTTGTTAACGAGTTAAAGCGACGCGAGTAAATGCATCGAACTGATACCATTTGTCGCACATCGTTCCATGGCATCCCCAATTTGGCTACGGTTTGGTGATTTACTAAAATTATTATCAGTATCGCTATCTATGAACCTAACTACGCTAAATGGTTTAAGTTAGTTAGAATTTTGTAGATAATACACGGATATTGCAGTGGATAGCCGATTTTATGTGCCAGTTATGGCCTATTTTGAACTGATAGTGGGCTTACGTAGGAAAATGTTACAGATTGATAACTAATTTTAAACACATGATTTTGCCTTTTATCTAACAAACCGCCAAAGGGCACAGTTCAGTAATACCGTAGAGTAAACAAGGGCCATTATTACCCCTCTTCATTACTCACTCCAAGAACTCTCCGTTATGAAAAGGAGCAACTCTTGCGATAACAATTCGGATTTGTAGTATACCCGATAAATAAATTATAAATACATTTAGCAGCGTACATTTCGAACCATTTCTCTTCTTACACGACTAGCCCATTTGCAGATCTCCAAACGGTGCTATTACTCAGCAATAAATTGGCATTTGCGCCGTCATACATAAATTACGCGAGCGCGCTGAAAACCAAGTTCTCTGGTAGACACTTTTTGTATAAATGTAACTTGTTTAATCTTTCATATTACAAATGAGAATAGAAGTGGATGTTAGGTACGTATTTATGTACCTATGCATCACGGTTGAACCTTTTTATGAGGTCAAATAACAACTCTCCCTGACAGAATTTATGTGACTAATTCACTATGTTTCAGTCCTGATAGATTTATGCCTTTTCCTCAGGTGTGGCGTCTGCTATGGCGGCCGCCGTCCGTCTGCATGCTACGAATAAAAAAAGAACAGAATATACTACCTCGAGCCGAAAATCAAACCAGCGAGAACATTTTTTTGATTACATACGACAACGTATGAAATTAGTTCGTTTGTGGCTACAAAAGTTGACTAATTGGCAACTGTATCAGTTTTGCATAGCCACAATCCCAATATACAGTTGTCGCAAAGCCGGCTAAATCTATTATAAAGCAGCTTTGCCCAATTTATACGAATTAAAATCGTTTGTGGTATCGAATGCTTGGTAGTTACGTATCGGGTTTGTTTTCGCGAAATATACCTAGCTGTTGATGGATTATATATAATATACCTACTGATCTTATAATCGTAGGTTATTTAAAGGTACAAACAAGTCTCCATATGTAGCGTAAATAGATACCACCAGCTAAAGTGTAGCTGCTCTGCCACAGGCTGAACCTTATTGGGGTAAATGGGGGAATTCGGAATAAGTAATTAAAAATTCTACTACTTTTTTCGGGCGTACGCTGTTTCAACTCTAGCTATTAGAAGCGTTGTGTCGACTAGAAACTTTTAATTATTTCAAATACCGAACCAGGGTTCTCGATTCACCCCTAATATTAAATTTTCGTTTCGCCCCAATATTTAGACGGTTAAGATTAGAACTCCCGAGCTTTAGGTCGCAAGTCAGCGTATTAGCTGCCAAGCTATGGCCGCTCTATGTCATAGTAAAGTGTCTGTTATTGGAAAGTAAATCATGTTTGCCTGCAGTTTTGAAAACATTTCAAGCTACAATTTATATACTACCTACTAAGTAACGACAAACACGCGATGCATTTGAATTATTCATACAAGGTTTAGATACTGTTTTTTATTGCCTACTACGTTCTACGGAAAGACATTGGAATGTGATATTTTTCTGCGATTCAAGGTGAAAAGGTATTTTTTTTAGACACTGATTAAATTATCTACCAGCCGTACAAAAAACTAATGTTTGACTACACATTCATCATCGCTAACAACTGACTGAATTGTCACAATGGCTGAAAAATGCACCTGCCCAAAATGTGTTATAAAATTGTCAGAGGCAAAAAACAAACAAAATAATACAATTATCGTGAAAAAATGTTCGGAATTATTGCTAAATGCAATGTCAAAAATGGAAAAATCTAATCAATCTACGCGAGTGAAGCCTATGAAAAAACTAAAAATTTCAACTCATATCAGGTTTCCTTTTTATATTCTGGCTTCTCTTTCTATTGCAGACTACATTATGCCAAAGTGCAATTGACGTAAATAACGCACATGAACACTGAACAGACATGTACAATACGTTATAATATAGCATTTATAGGCCTTGTCGTGCCCACTGTCCGGAATTCAGCATACAGTTATTCAAGCAAGATGATTAGATACTGGCTTTAACACAAGACTCTCAGCTGCCTCAAAGGGGTCCTTACCTAAGACATATAGGTCTAGCCTTTAGACCTAAGTAGGTGTAGTATTAAACTAGTTGCCTTTGAAATCAAAATCAAAGTCAGTTATTCAAATTAGGCTGAGAATCAGCACTTTTCGAACGTCAAAATTACAAAAGACAGTCCCCCAAAAACGCCCGCCCTTCGCCACTTCCTAGTGCTATCACTGGGAAGAAGAAGTGGCGCAACAAACTCCCCAGCAGCACAGCTGTCTGTTCAGTTAGAAAATATTGTATATAATACTAGGTACCTATGTTAAGTAATTAACATTACAAGACACAGAACATAAAATTAAATGATTTGCCATATGCCAGCTAGCCACAACAATATACCAACAAATATAAAAAAAAATTATACGTACTCAAGCTTAAAAATAATTAATTAATATTAAAATGTAAATAAAAACTTACTACCTAAATAAAAGCCTCCAGGCATAAAGGGCGTGACGGCTTACATATTTATGCATTGCTGAGTTCTGTTCACATAGCTGTCACTTGAAGTCACAAATGATAAACTAGGACCATCAAAGTAAAATAAATAAATAAGTTAATACATATAACAATAACCTGTCAGTAAGCTAATTCTGGAGAAAGAACATAAACATTGTCTTGAGTTAATCAGGGTGACCAACTATTCTTATCGTGTAAGTAGTCGTTGATGGAATAGTATGCCTTTGAACAAAGGTTGGATTTTACTTGAGCTTTAAACGCATTAAAAGGCAAGTCTAGCAAAGAAGAGGGTATCTTGTTATAAAAGGTTATACCAAGCCCAACAAATGAGTTATGAACCTTATGAAGCCGGTGAAAGGGGGCACGTAGTTTATCCTTATTTCTAGTGTTAATACTGTGAATATCACTGTTATTAGTGTACACGTGTAAATTTTGTCTAATATATAAGATGTTGGCGAAAATGAATTGTGATGCAACCGTGAGAATACCAATATCCTCAAAAAAATATCTTAGAGAAACTCTGGCACCTAGCTGGTAAATTGCTCAAACAGCTCGTTTTTGAAGGACAAATATATTTTGTATATCAGCGGCTTTGCCCCACAGCAGAATACCGTAGGACATAACGCTGTGAAAATAACTAAAATAGACTAAACGGGCTGTATCAACTTCAGTGTATTGTCTTACTTTCCTGACGGCGTAGGCAGCCGAACTGAGCCTTCCTGCTAGACTTGAAATATGAGGTCCCCACTGAAGTTTGGCATCTACTGTTAGTCCTAGAAAAAATTGCCGAGCTACAGTTTCAAGCACCTCTTTGTCTAAGGCGGTTGAGACATATCTACTTTATATGTATTTAATTCTTTAAGCACACAAAAAATGTACTGAGGCGGACTTAATGTCATAGGTCAGACACAAACAGTATGTGCAATAACGAAAAATTTTGAGAATAATTATTTATTTAAAAACACATACATACATATACTCATTAAAATGGAATCCGTCACCACCATCATTCAAAAATTTGCTGAAGCCCACGAACACAGACTTCACCGACATGTCAATGTCGAGGCAATTCAGCTGCTAGACAACACGGACTTAGTGCGTAGGCTAAAGAGAACTAAACCATTTGAATTAGTGTAGTATTTATATAGTGAATGAATAATAGTGCGATGCTAATGGTGCTGTACATGTAACACATGAACAAAGTGTTTTATCAATTACCAGACCCTAAGAAAGTGCTACGAAACTGTGTAAAAGTGCAAATTGACATTATTCTTAGTTATAACATAATCTATCTCGTAAAATATTAAGTTAGAGTTAAATTGCTTATTAGTCTGTTAGGCTAGATTGTAATAAATTACTAGGAACACCAGTTCTTATTAAAAAAAAAAAATAAATATACTCTTTACAAACTATAAATATAATATAAATACCTAATTATATATACTATTTGTAATCAGTAGTAATTGTATATAAGTAGGTAGTCACATGATACCCTTTTTTACAATACCGTAATAAAAATAATCAAATGAATGATAGAATTTTCACTTTATACTTTACTTTTTATCTTACTTCATATACTCAAGTCTACTAGTTTTTACTTTACGTTTTTACTCGGTTTACTTTCACTACAAAATGTATTCTCATGGTCTACACTAACTCACGTAAACTCTAGGTATGAAGCAATTTTCAAAACAATCACGTCTCTTCTAATAAAGGCACGTTCTTACATGAATCTTTCGCGGCTTCAGTACTAATGAAACTCATAAGCATGGTACTAATACCGGGCCATTAACACTTCCCAATTATTGCTATTCGAAGGGAGAGAAAAACTCCCCCTTTGTGAGCCATGACTCCTCGTGTCTTAAGGTCTCATTAAACTTAACTCACAAATTACCTCCACACGCGGTCTAGAAACGGAGATAAGTCGGGAATGTCCTATTGTCAGCATGATATTTTTTTATTCATCGGTAGTTAAAAAAAAACCTTATCTAGATTTTCTGCTCATTGTATTGTCCTTGGCAACGTAGCCAAAAACATTTTAATAAGAGAGAGATTACTTCATTGGAAAATAATATTTCGCTGGCTCGAATAGGCTAGATAAACACGCATAGAAACAGAACACAGCTCTTCGAGAAATTGCTGTTGAATATCTATAAGTATGGAGATAATACACAAGGAAAAGAACCGATTATATTTTCATTTCAATAAAACAAAGAGGATATGGATTGTGTTTAATATTTCCGGTGAGCAATTCCATAGAAAACTCGAACACTTAGTCAAATCTCAGTGAGACGCTTCCCAGCTTCAGAGTTTGCTTAATACTTTAAACTGGTAATGAAGGCATCAAGGCGCGCTGAATGCATAAGAAATGAGGTGCCGCCGCAACCTCCTATATAATTACCTCCTTTATTGGCCACATATTTTTACTTTGCCACGTTACAATGTGGAATACTTGACATTGTTTTGGTCCCGTACCTACTTCTTTTTTATACGAACAAAAGGCGTTTCACCGCCTTTATGACACCTATACATTCTCCGTTTACCCGTATAGAGTCGGTATTCAGCGAGTCGATAACGGATCCATCAATTTGGTGTCGGTATCCATAAATACCTCTTAATAATGTCGTAATCTATCAGAAAGGATCTTATGAATGAGTCTGTAATTGTAATCGTCAGCTTAAACGGTCGGCTCGGCGCTTGCCAGACACAATAGATAAATTATGCGGTCTCGTTGGACCCGGCGGGAGTCAAGGGATTCAATGACGTATTATGTATATTATCCCGACTTGTAAGTTCTGCTAAGCTACCAGAGACAACAGAAGGGCATAATACACTAGTGTATACTTAACATAATAATTGTATGAATTGTTGTAGTCCTGAAATCTGTTGGTTCATTATTTATTTAAGCCCGGTGCACGGATTTGGGAGGGGAACAAATTCAATTATTGCGCAGGATGCACCCTCTGTTTCCTTTATCTAAATAAAAGATTTTTGCTCTAAGAGATTCATTGCCTCAAGGTGCAGCCTGCATATGTACATTGGTATTTACTGCCGCCCCGCCGGGTAAGCACACTAATAATTTGAAGTGGATTGCTCCTGCAACATTGTTTGTGACTTCTATTGTGAACATTGCAATACGTGTGTTGGCCACTTTGACAAATGAGTACAAAGGCAAGACCGCTTCAAGGGAAAGGTTGATTGGTTCACTTGAACAAGGTTACACCTTAAGCTTACACGTGTTCATTAATTTATAAGTATTACGAACTTCAAATATCGACGGAGTTGCAAAAGAAAAAGGGATAAACAAAAGACGATGTCAAAAGAAATAAAAAATGACGTCGGTAAAGTACTAAAAGAGACTGAAACATTTCACAAACATCGAAGAAAGCGGAAAAAGTTGAGCGAAAGAGTTTCCTACTTTACTCGGTAATTTATTAAAATGGAAAGGTATGTGCTTATTATACCTCCATGGATACAAGGTTTTATGTATATTAGGGAATATCTGCAAGAATTATCTTCAGAAGTGTAAATAGAAAGTTAGGATTTTCAATCTCCTGCCTGATAAAATTACTATTGCTAAGATAGTCGTGAAAAAAACACTATTGTGTAAAGTTATTTAGTATTTAGTTTCCTTTTGAGAAGCAAACAATGCTTTTGGGCGAGATCAATTGAGATCACAGTTTCCAATTTCTGATAGTAGAGCCCAAAATTCTTGAAACTAATTCCATAAAGTAATCGAGAAGGCTTGCTTGGTTTCCGTATCGTGTTGTTTAATCTCCATTCATTGCCCTTCCCCTCTCGTTAAACAGCAATTTTGACGTGTTAATAGCCAAAGTTTATTTACGTTTACGCCTAACGAACAAGCAAAATTAACACATTGAAATTTGATTTGATTTTAAGTATAACTAATTCTGTGTATATCAAGTGTCTGTGATGAATGAATTTCAATAGATAGTCAGCTAGTATTGGAGCACCATGGGTTATTTTAGTAGAAGTTTATTAACGTTCAGTATTTTGCTGTATACATTTGCAGGAATCTACAATAAAATAAAAGGTAAAAAGTAAAAGTACTTGAAGAGAAACAAACAGTTTCGTTCAGATATTTTCGTAGGCCGATAACAACAAAGATTTATTTTTGTACCTATGTGTTGTGAATCTTAAGATACCTTTAGATTTCTTTAATTTTTAGGGTTCCGTTCCTTTTGTAACTCGGAACTCTATTAGTAAGCCTCCGCTGTCCGTCCGTCCGTCTGACTGTCAGCGGGCTGTTTCTTACGAACCGTAATAGGTAAACAGTTGAAATTTTCACAGAGTGTGTATTTTTATTGCCGCTTTAGCAACAAATAATAAAAATTAAATAAATTTAGAAAAAAATAAGGGGAAACCATACAAGAAACGTGTGGTTTTCGGCGTTTTCTGCCTTGTGGTACAGAACCCTTCGTGTGCGAGTTCGACTCCCACTTGGCCGGTTTTTATCTTCACCTGAAAACAAACTATAGCATGGTCATACATATGTTGGTGTTTAGTTTTGAAGACACACAACCTGTACAGATGAGAGATGGCGCTCGATGACATTGTTTCCAAATCGCGTAATCCATAATATAATCATTCGTGTAATTAGTAGATGGAATGGTTCCTGTTTATTTTTTTTTAACTTTTCAATTATAACCACTCTTACTTACCGGGATTACTTTCGCCAGCCTTCTTTATTGCCAACTATTAAGAATATAAGCAAAGTGACCTTTTATTAAAAAAAAACAATGGTATCAACTTTTAATGCCTCAAAATCTTAAATAGCTTTTTAGATAAAAAATACTTTAAAAAATTGCTCTACTTAGGTTTTATTACCCAGCATAAAGCTTTCAAAACTCTTTGAATACTGTAAATGAATTGAATTCTTTGAAAAATATTTATGTAAGCATAAGCTTTTCATTTCGGTGATCTATTTTAGCACCTACCTACAAAATAATAAAGCTTGATGTTCCTCTGTAAAGAGCACTTCATTAAAACACTAATTGAACGTGATTCATTATCTGCCAGCCAGTATACTCATGTAACCGGCTATTGTAACTTACAGGGTTACTTACAGCATTTGTTTACAAAATAACGAACATTTTATTTTTCAAAATAACGTAAAAGCAGGTCCAGCGAAATATAATATTCTCTCAACAACGTTTGCTAAAGCTGCAACAGGAAAAAGCTGAGATGAAACTGAAAAGTGAAAAAGAGCGTTTTCATTGAGACATAGAATTTCAAAACAGCTACCGATTGAGCTATTTAATAAATTCTTTGTTGAACCTCGGGATGCGGACGTAGACAGAATAACGATGACAATACAATTGTGTGTGAGGACGTGTGCCAACCCTAATAGTAATGGACCTTCAGTTTATTGTTATTTTATCAACATACCTTCGCTACCATAGCATTTTAATATTTCAATTATGTTTCAACCTGAATGTTAATCATTTGTCACGCTACGCATTTGAATACCTACCGAAAGTCGATGTGTAGCATAATCATAAACAACCTATAATGTTCCATCTGCTGGGTCACAGGCCTCCTCTCGGTGAGAGGGAGAGGGCCGTAATCCACCACGCGGGCCCAATGCGGGTTGGTAATCGAATGTACATACAATTGAAAGACAATAAATTTATAATAAGTAAAACACGCGAGCTTCGCGCGACCAAGTCGCAAAGGACAATAAATAACCTCATTTTGATCCGATCGTGTATCGAGTATACTCGAGTTGACATACCATCGATAAAAATAAACAAATGCGAATAGAGATTACATGCCTGTAGAGACAAGTTGGTCGTGTGTTTAAACTCGTTAAAAAAAGAGATTTGTACAGAGGGAATGAGGCAAATCCTTTCGTGGGTCTATACAAGGATCAGTGAGGGCGCTGTCACAAGATCCTGCCCGTTAGCCGTGCGTTAATAGGATCAAACCGGGCTTTATTCGGGACGTGTCCACGCGCTTTCACCTAACTTATCGAATTTGCAAATCGGCTTACACTTCGTTAACCATATCTATGTACTGACATACTAAATTTAGGTAGTAGAATAATGAAAATGATTAATTGGTTTTCGAGCACAAAAAAGCGAATTTAGGGGAATACCAGCTTATTGAGACTACGGAACATTTATAAATGGATAGTATGGTATAAAGTATATATAAATAAATAAAAATATGTTAACATTGAAAATAGTGAAATAAGGTGGTTGTTAAGTATTAAAATAAATAAATCGCTTAAAAAAAAACAAAACAAAACTTACTTACGTTTTGGCTAAACCTATAGGTACTAGTATTTGTAATTCGGTACACTTATCTATCATTTTTTAATAAAAAAAATAACGCAATGGACATTAATTAAAATACTCCGTATAATTGTTTGTTCAGCATCTTGTTACCATAAAGCACATTAAGTATTCTGTAAACAGAGTATTCGAAAGCCGTTGTTATTTTCATAATTCATGGGGATTGCACTGGTAATGGAAACAAAACAATTTTAGTTTAAGTAGAAAATAGACGGAGAGCTTCTCTCGCTTAGTCTCCTAAATTATTAACCTTTGTGAGGGCGATACGCAGAAAGGTTCTGTCTTGTTTACGCGTTAAGGGAGACAGGGAAGGGAACTTAATACCCTATATCACTGTCGGGGTAATACAAACTAGCGGGGTCGCAAACCTTTTCCACTAAATTACGTATCGGCACGTGGGGTAATCCCATCTTAGTCGAATAACATTGAAGAGTTCCAGCAGTGTGTGCATCAAGTTAATGGGCTTTGTGTAAGTGCATTTTAATTTAATTACTGTTTAATTAAATCGTGTAATTAATTAATTTTGTACATACAAGAGTCAACTTTGTAATATATTTGCACAAATTAAATATCAGTTGAACGATACCAGGGCACTCTGAAGTCCAATTTATTTTGTACAATTAAATTAAATTGCTCTCTATGTGTTGCCAGGTTAAAAGATTGTTAACCTTTTAATACTGCTTAGTTGTTTGTATTGTTTGAGTAGGTAGCAGTTAATTTTCCGCTTAAACGTCCTACTATCCTACTAATAATATTATAAAGGTGAATGTTTGTAAGGATGGATGTTTGTTACTCTTAACTTACTCGCAAAAATTACTGAACGGATTTTGATGGAATTTGGCACACAGATGGTTTATAACCAGGAATAACATATAGGATACTTTTATCCCGATATTCTCACGGGATCGAAACTGCGCCCCGCGGTTTAACCCGTATAGGTGAAACCGCGGGGCGCAGCTAGTATGTTATAGTTTTCCTCTAAGGGTTGATTTTTAAATTATCTGATAACTTTATTCGAGGAATAACTTTGAAATTTTGACAATTATTTCATACAAAAACTGTCAAACGTCAATTTTATTCCTCGAATAAAAATTATCAGATGATTTAAAAATTAGCCCTTAGGGCAGATTTTTCAATCATCTGATATCTTTATTCGAGGAATAATTTTGAAATTTTGACAGTTATTTCATACAAAAACTCAAACGTCAATATTATTCCTCGAATAAAAGTTATCTGGCGTTGGAAAAATTAGCCTTAAGTATTCTTATTTCCAGCAATACAATGAGTAACGTTGTTTTAGGTCCTAACACTATTATTTTCAAGTGGCAGAAAATCCTACTGATCCTACTTCCTACTAATATTACAAACGTGAAAGTCTGTGAGGATCGGTGGATGTTTGTTACTCTTTCACGCAAAAACTACTAAAGGGATTTTGATGAAATTTTACAGTAATATAGCTTATACATCAGAATAACACATAGGATACTTTTTATCCCGATATTCCCACGGGATCGACACTTATGCGGGTGAAATCGCAGGACGCTGTTAGTATTTTTGTATAAATTGTTGACTAATCTGAACAATCCTACTTGTATTTATCTTACGCGCTAAAAATACATTATACCTAGTCTTGCCATAGATATTGTCACGAAGAAAAAATATTTTTTTTTATTGCAAATAATATTTATTACTTTTACAGTGTGTTAGTTTAATACATAAATATAAAACAATTTAAAATATAAAAAGCTTATTCGAAGTGTCTCCATTGGCTGCAATACAGTCCTTTAAACGTTGAGGCCAGTTATCAATAAAAGCACGCACTCTTTCAATGGGAAAATTCTTCACTGCCAATCGTATGGATTGTTTTAGGGACTCCAAATTATCATGGCGTTTAGAGCAAGCCGTACTGTACTCTCTAAAACTGATCATAAATCATAATCCAGCGGATTAAGATCGGGACTAGACGACAGCCAGTCTTCAGCTCTGATGAAGTCCGAAACGTTCACTTCCAACCAAGACTGCGTAGACCGACCTTTATGACCCGGCGCCGAGTCTTGTTGGAAGGACCATACTTGGTTATTGAACATGGTGTTGTTAAGGGGCTTAACTACCTTCTCAAGAATGGTATCTTGATACACTCGTGTCGATGTTTTGATACCTTTTTCACAAAAATATGGCTCAGTCACTCCTTCATAGCTAACACCCCACCAAACCATCACTGAAGTCGGATAATGCCTACGTTGCATTCTGTCGACTAATTGGGAAGCTCCCTTAGAGCTTTAAGCATAAATACGGTCATTTTGTTTGTTAAAATGTTGCTCAATTGTAAAGATTTTCTCATCCGTAAACAAAATTTTTCTGTGACCTCCCTTTGCGTACCGCTTCAGTAGTTGTTTCGATTTTACCACCCTATTCTTTTTTAAATTATCAGTTAAAAAATGACCAGTGCGTCTCTTATTGGCTGCAAGTCCTAAGTCATCTTTTAAAATACGCGACATGGTTCTGGGTGCTATCTTCATCTCCCGAGATAAAATCTTTTGCTTTCGGACAGGATTTCTTCGAATTCTTTCCCTTACTGCGTTGACCACCTTTTTCGTACGAACACTACGTGGACGGCCAGATCTTTTTCTGTCACAAACAGAGGAGGTCTCATTGTACCTATTAATAGCCCGGTACACAAACATTTGACTAATACCAAGCGTATGGAGAGTTTTAAAAATTGCATTTGGCTCCATACCAACTTTGTGTAATGCAATCACAGCGATTCGGTTCTCTTTATCACCCCACTCCATTTTAATATCGCAAAATATTGTACAATGTATTGGCGCTAAAATTAGAAAACTCAAGGAACAATCGTATAAAAATGACAGATTCCAAATTCAAATGTAACATCTTTCGTATTTTTTATTGTAACAGTATTTATGGCCAGACTGTGTACAAATTAGATTTTGGCAAGATTGATGTATTTTAATGTTGTATGAAACTCGCCAACAAATCCATTTAAGTTGTTCAAGTTTTACTTTGTTTGTTAAACTTACAAGAAGTGCTATAATTTCAAGCGTTCATTGAAAATTACTGCGTGAAGCTACTAGGTGTAATATCTAATGCATAAATTATGAACTTATCTATTCCCAAACTCTCTCGGGAGGCGCCCGCTCTCCCTCCGAACCATAATGTGTAACGTGTGACGTACGTCCCGTCTCGCCCCCAGATTGACAAAATCTTTGCATGGGCTCGACACTACTGAAGCCCCTCTCCCGCATAACACTTTCATGTGTGGGTGTCTTTTGCACTCAAAGGTCTTCTTTTCTCAAAGTCTTTTATAAAGTCTTGATAAGCTCTATCAGCCAGTTTAAATGAAAAGGGTTTCAGTGAAACTGACAATGGTAGTGAGTATAATTTGGTGGATTTATTTTAATATCAACCAAGAACTTATCTGTAGATACAGATAGGGGTATGATGGCGGTATTCGTTCTCAGTAAACCTTTCATATAAACCATAAGCCGTGATGACAAAGAAATACCTCTATATATTTCAGAGCAATTTATTTTGATTGCATGACATCGCGTCTTGTTTCCTCGAAGGGTTGGGCAGAGGTGTACCCACATTTCACCAGTTATGTTGAAGTCCCATGTAATAGGAGACGAGCCTACTGCCATCAACCGGGCATAAATCCAGAGTCTGGTCTGCTACTGAGAAATTTCAGATAGAAAAGCCCAATAACACTTTGCCCGACCTGGGAATTAAACCCAGGACCTCATGGTCAGCAGTAGCGCTTCCAACCACTACACCAACGAGGCTGGCATTATTCTGATTGCTCCAGTTGAAATAAAAGATCGTTATAAGTACCTAATACCGTAAATTTATTTTAGTGCCGTCCATGACTGTGATTCCTCAGTAATGGACGAATTAAAAATTAATTTCGCGAAATAAGATTTCTTGTGTGACTTCAGCGCGCAGAGTAGATTTCTCCTTGGCTCTCTTGGCGACCGTAACGCGCGAGTGCCACTTACCTGTTACAACTTATTGAATTATTTATGAAAGTATCCGCCTTATTGGATTGAAATATCGCGGCCCTATACGGCTTATTCGCCGAACAATACCATTAAAGTGACGGCCAGCGCTGATTTAAAACTATTGTAGGTATTCCATTAGGATGTACTCCCATCGTTAGCTCGTAACCGATATTTAAGGACACGAAGTTTGTTCCACGTTGTTTGCAGGTAATTTCCGTAAGTGCGGCGTGAGGTTGAGAAGTACAATTCAAAATCCAATTTACCTATGAAAATTGACGTCATTATCCGTGTATTCGCGCAAGCGGGTTACTTAATGACTTCAAGTTAACACTGACCCGCCATCTACGAGTAGTTAGGGAATAAAGTTTTATCGGGCAATGTGTAAGAATACTTATTCCCGTTTATTGCTCTTCGTCCAGTCATCTCTTAAGCTATTAAATTCGTCGGAAACGTCGCATAAAACGTTGGAATCGATTTCGCATAAACGATAGACGTGACCAACCAAAAAGTGTATGGCGTCTAATTTGTCCGGATATCGTCACAATCAAATTCAATTTGTTTTGTGTTTATTGGCAGATTTTACGAACAATGTGTAATGAATGATCATAAGGTAAGGTCAAAGGGTAATACACGTGTAATCTCTTGAGGCTCACGGTAACCAAAATTCCTCTTCTTTCTTCTTTTTCTTTGTCTATTTTTTTATTATTTGTTATCACATCACACTAATATTATAAAGGCGAAAGTTTGTGAGTGTGTGTGTGTGTGTGTGTGTGTGTTTGTATGTTTGTTACTTCTTCACGCTCAAACGGCTGGATCAATTTTGATGAAATTTGGTATGGACGTAGCTGACACACTGGATTAACACATATAATACTTTTTATACCGATATTCCCACGGGATCGAAACGTATGCGGGTGAAACCGCGTGGCTCAGCTAGTTATTTATATTGTTCCATTTTGAATGCATAATGAATTTTAAATATGAACGCACTCAATGTTTTTTTTTTGTTATTTTTGTTTTATTTATCATCACTGTAATATTTTCAACACAATGTATTTTGGTTATGAAATAAATAACTTCTATGGTGTTATATATTATATTCCGTGTTCATATGACTTTTAAATAAAACTGTTTATAACTAAGTTCCACCACCAATGTTTGTTCCAAGATTGGTGATTACGATGATTGCACCTTTCATCATTCATGAAGTCGAGCTATATGATCTGTATATATCTTAAGTAAATCTTTTCTGCTAATCAAAAAACTGTCTTGTCTTTGTTGAGTTACTTATTTATCTCATGTTGAGAAAGTTTTAATGAGTGTGCGGAAATAAATTTAATAAGGTATACAATAAGCAATTTCATTACGACTAAATGATGAGTTTCAGCGGAACATGAAAGAAAGAAAAAAAATCTATTTATTGCGACTCATACAGGATAATAAACTAAACTAAACTAAACACAGTTAAAAATAAATCAAATTATACTATAGAAGATAAGATAAGATTTAGATAAGAGAGAGAGAGAGAGAGAGAGATAAGATTTTTAATTTCGTATAAATAACAATAATATAACGTGTTGTCATAATATGAGTCTACAAAGTTACCTTTTGGAGTGTTGGTATCATTTGAGTTTTAATTAACATGGGAATTTGGCGAGTATTCCTAAACTGAAATTCAATTAGAAAGTTTGGCGCGAGTGACCATCAGATTAAGGGCTGGTCCTTAGATCGAAATTAATTGGCTCATGCAGATATTGTTGTAGCCAAGGACCCTCATCTCTGAGATTTATGTCTAGTTGAGAGAGCCACGAACCTCGACAATTTGTTTACCCACTAAACAGGTAGTATTACTTGTATACTTGAGTTTCATCTGCTCATTCTTGTTTTATTTGAGTTATGAAACAAAGGAGATCTTAAATAAGATGATTTCTGCGAAAGCAATGTTGAAATAGATGATTTCTACGAACTTGTAGGTAAATGTAAACTGAGACAACTAGTAGTTAATTAGTTAGTCATTCAATTTATTAACTAATATAAATAGTTAATTTTGTAATTATTTTACCTATAGGTTACCAACTAGATGTAAAAAAAACCGGCCAAGTGAGTGTCGGACCACGCACAATGAAGAGTTCCGTAGTTTTGATAACGTCTCCCAAGAACGAACGTAATATTGTATTTGAAAAAATGTTCGACATCGACATAGGTACGTTACGGTCAATTCTCCAATAGCAAATGAAAATATGTAGGCGGAAAACAGGGTGTTGTGGCGCAGCATGGGAGAGGCCTATGTCCAGCAGTGGACTGCGATAGGCTGAGTTGATTGAAATGAAAGTAAGTCATCGCAAAAAAAAAAATATATATAAAACTATAGATTAACAATTTTCAGAATTTTTCCTTTACCTACTTGGGCTATGTGTCACCTTCTTGTCAAATTTTATGATTCTAGGTCAGCGGGAACTAGATATTTACGAGTATACAAATATATCGCATAAATGGCCATATTTATTTATTGCGTTGAATTAGAAACTTGATATTTTTGAAGCTCCAAGGGACCTTAGACCTAAATATTTGATGTTAATTTCAACTTGATACCTCCACGCGTTTCTGAAAACAAGGGTCTTGACAGACAGACGGACTGACGGAAGGGCAACGAAGTGATCCAATAAGGGTTCCGTTTTTTCCTTTTGAAGTACGTAACCTTAAAAATAGCAATAACTTGTAGGTAAATATTAAACTGAGACAATGTGAAGGTATTTTAGTTTTGATCTTTCATTGTAATGTGGTAGGAAATTGTTTTTTTTATAACTGCTTCTATACATAAATTGAAGTCGTTTTTCGTGTTTGTCTGTGTGACCACTTCTTTTAAACTACGCAACGGATTTTGATGCGGATTTTACCATCATTTAGATATTTATTCCAGAAGGTTATAATAGATTAATGTTAAACTCAAATATAATAAAGGAATTTCTATGTTTTGTCGAGTCGTGAAAATCGTACGAAGCAGGGGCGAGTTGCTAGTAATGAAAAAGCCTTTTCAAATAATGCAACGGTAATGAGTGATACATTAATAAACTGGTATACAGTATTGGACAAAATATAATCTAACTACTGATTACTATCAGTCTTATTCATAAAACTTTAATCAATTGCTAAGCAACTGATTAGCAAAATTCTTCGGTCTTATTCATAAAACTTTAATCAATTGCTAAGCAACTGATTAGCAAAATTCTTATTCATAATAGCTATTTAGCGCTAAGAGGATGCTAAGCAATTGATTAGTAGCTGTCAAAATTAAACACCACCGGATCACTGCTAAGAGGATGCTAAGAGGCAACATGGCGGATTTTATTTGAAACAGCTGATCGGATTATTGTATTTCGAGGTTATTTTGTTCATAGTATCGAGTAGTGTGTAAATATGGATTTCGACAATATTTTACTGGATTTTCAAAACGATGTAGCAGAGTTAAATAATTTTGAAACGACAGAGGGAAGTAAAAGAAGGATGACCTACAACGCTCGTACAAAACCGCTACGAGAAATTACCTATTGTATATTCTTCATTCCGAGTACACATGATGAAAGGATTTATAGGGAAAGCTCAATGAGGTGGCTGTGAGTTTGAAGAGAATGAGTTCGTGAAGAAGCTCATCACAGATAGTGATTATTCAATATGTTATCCCATGTGCCCTTGTGTTTTCTTATGACGCCAGTTCTAAGGTACATAACTAAAGAAAAGCTACGTCGTGGCTGTCACACACAATTAAAAAGAGACATTTTGTAGAAATCATTTATTTGATACAAATAAAATTACATTTTTGTTCTATATTCATTGTTTTTGTTTTCCAATACTATTCCTCCAAATACATGGGGGTGCCATGCCACTCTCATTCCTCATCATTTTCACGTAGCATGGTCTCCTCCCTCGCCGTCTTTGTGAGGTTGAATGTATTGGTGCTAGGTATTAATAGTGGCTTTCATAGCAGCAGTCAAACTTGGATCTGTAAACAAGGCGTATAATAATTATTACTAAAAGACACCGAAATCCCGTTACAAAAGCAGTAGGAAGTGATATAATATAGACACAAGTACCCACTTACATATCTAAAAGAGTAAATTCATGTTAACAAGCATAAGGGTCATGAAAATACATAGCTATTATCGACTATTGCTTTAACATTAATTTGGTCAGTTTATATTAGTAAGTAGATATAAATTCAGACATAAATACCTTTTTCTGATAACTCTAATTATTGGAGCTTATTATTTTCATTGCTACCTTAGCAAACACAAAGATTTAAACATAGTACATTATTTTATTCGTATTCAAACTATCCGATGAAATTTCTGACTTTTATCTGCCAAAGTCACGACCGATAAAAAAATCGTAGTTTTGACAAGTTTATTCTAAAAATTCCTTTTTTTAGTCAACTATTTGGATTATAATTTGTGCCGAACGCATAATTTCACCTCTATTTCGTTTCACTACTAATCACCTGCTAACTAGCGTTTATGAATAAAAAAAAGTTAAGCATTAATTAAGAGCTAACTAAATGGTAAGCTAAACAGTAGCTAATGAGTGATTAGCGAGATTTTTATGAATAAGGCTGAAAAAGTAATTAGTAATCATACCTACAAACTACACGCTTCACGCATCGCTTTCGCTCGCTGCATGTCGGTACAAGTCATTTTTTGGGCAGTGTATTCAATTGCGTCTAAGGCGATCATCACACTGCCACGCATCACGCTGCATGTTGCGTGTCAACGCTCTGAATGAACGCGCGTGGATGCATTTTCTGTGTTGGACTGTGTGTATTTTCTATACGATATTTTTTTCTATAAGATGTATGAGAGGTCAAAAGCAGATCTGATTGTTTCTTGTTATTTATCAGATATGGAACGAGAACTAAATTGTCTTCATAGATATCCAGAAGTAAAAAAAGTATTCATAAAATACAATACTCCATTACCTTCTTCGGCTCCAGTGGAAAGTCTGTTTTCATACGCAACTATGATAAACCAACCCAAATCCCACAGGCTATCGGATGAAATGTTCGAAAAACGTGTAGTACTAAAAACTAATTTAAATGATTAACCCAATTAACCTTTTTTGTTTATTTATTTGATTCGCAAATAATTTGAATTAAGTTGATGTTTGCTGAATAATTTTATTTTATTGATCACATGTCAATTAAAAGTAATTAAGATCTGGTAAGTATAGGTACATAATATCTACGACTTTAATCCTTGCATTTGATTATTCATGAAAATAAACATAGGTATGTGCAATAAACTGTTTTTTTTTTTATGTAGCCATATTCCAAAACATATATTACTACACATTACATGTTTATTTAATTGCAAAATATAAGTTCATAAAACTTAATCAGTAGATAATTATTACTACTAGATTGCAGCAATCAAATTAACAACTACTTAATGTAGTTTGATTACTGTAGTTAAGTTACATGTAATTATAACTACATGTAGTTAATTACTTTTAATCGTAATTAGTAACCAGATTACAAAAATGTAGTTAACTACGCCCTACACTGCTGGTATATATAACTTTCAGGTATGTATATCGAATGATCCTGATTCCTAAGCAAGCTAGAGGAAATCGGAATGAAAGCCGCTCTTCAACTAGTGCGGTGAATGCACTTCTATCACAAGCAGGCTTAGTTTAAGAGGTTAACTTAGAAACAATAGGAAACATGGCTCAGATGCACTTCACTGTGATACAATGAAACTTTGGAGGATGTTTTTTAGGAAAATTGAAATAATTAGGGTACGTATTGTTAGGAAAAATCTTCAGTTTCTGGTTAGAATTAGCATGCATTGTTCTTTGGAAATCTGTAGGCTACGTTTTATTTAGGTCTACTAAAATGTAGATAGTTCACCACAAAAGCTGCTCAGATATATATATATATATCTGATTTATAGACATAATCAGCCTTTAATGTTCCCACTGCTGGGACACAGGCCTCCTCTCGGTGAGAGGGAGTGGGCAGTAATCCGCCACGCGGGCCCAGTGCGGGTTCGTAGATGTTTCATGTCTTAGAGTTTTTGGTTCTAGGACATGCCGGTTTCCATCACCATTTTTAAGTAATGGTGATGAAATAATTTATATAAAGTAAATCACCTGTCTAGATTCGAGCCTACGACCTACAACTTATTAGTCGCGGCTGTTACCACTAGGTCAGCACTGCTGTCTTATGTAATCAAAGAACTATGGACAATTGGACAAGCAGTCGCGGAAATCGATACCTTCCAATGTTGACGATGAGTAGGTGCGTTATTATACCCTCCTAAATTCACCGTGGGAGGTACTTATCGTGTTATTTCAAGTCATTTTAAGACCAATATATTGCCAATTATTATTATCTAGTTATTTGAAAGTAGATTTCTTGGTACCTCAGTAATAATATAAGAAGGTATGTTGAATAAACATGCCGTTTCTACTGAATTTGTGTATTTTATGATTTCAGGCGTGGGTATGTATAACAGAACATACATTAATATGTAACATAAATATGTAGATACCTAACTACTAATGTTAAATTTTCCAGTTAGATACGCTACATAATATTTTCGTAACGTACCGCGTATGTCGGTTTATCACGAATATTTGGCCTGGATTTGACCTCTGAACTTTTTGATCGTCAATAAACACACGCAAACATCTCTTTTGTGGCTTCTCAACATTGGGGTCAGGTTTAAGGTGATCAATGGGAACGTGGTTGTTCATCGATGCCTTGTCGCTGCCTCCTACAGTAGGTCAAGATTTGTAATTTGAAGTCGGTGTTGGTTGAGACATCGAATGCATGAAATTTGGGGAAATCGCCGAAGATATCGCCGATATAACATCGACCTTTTAAAATATGATTGACGTGTATAAGTGTTTGTTCAAACCTGTTTACCGAAAATAAATCATTTATCATGATATCGATCGTCATTAAACGTAGAAGAAATACACTACAAGAAACGTATAAGTAGAAGAAATACACTTTCAATAAAAATGAGAGGCTTTTAAATGAGAACGCGGACTTATCATAAGTTTAAATTATTACAGGGACTTCAACGCGCAACTGTAACCATCAATTTAGCACATGATTCTAGACCCCTTAGCGTAGAAAAAAAATCACCTGTTTCATTTAAAAGTGCAATACCTACCCGGTCACAATGTATAGAACACTTAATATTTTTTTAATAACCTACTAATACTTCAATACATGGGGATTCAGAATCATGTACTGAATCCATGGTGTCAACCTCTGCAACCCTATATATATATAGGTACTGTATGACGTAGTAGGCATTGTCTATGTATGTTTCTCTCTTGTTACCAGTTTATAAAAGATCTCGAGTATTTTCATCACTGAAAGCTCTTCCAGCCACTTTAACAGCATTAGAGTAACTAGGGACAGACGCCAGCACATCAAGTCACCCGAAACTGTCAAATTTTCCCAATCATCCTTGAACCTAATGCTTTAGCGATAAAGTTGAAAATCTACTAAAGAAATTTTACAGATTGTTGTAGCTTGATCTGTACTTTACTCTTATGTCAAGTGTCGAGGATCTTTCGTCTGATTGACATCTGCTTCAACTTCAATCCGTTACGACGCATATTGACTAATTCGCATTATGACCAATGATGGTTACCGTCATAAATACGCGAAATGACCAATCGCTAAATGACCAACACGCATAACGACCAAAACGCTTAATGACCAACACGCTTAGTGACCAATACACTTCAATCGAATTACTAAACATAAAATAAATGTCTAATTTGTCAGTTCAGTTAGCAGATAAAGCTATTTTTATGTCATTTCGAAGAATTCGTCGAAATATCATTTTTATTTGGATTTTCCTCATAGGATCACGTCAATCAATCAATCAAAAAGAAACTATTCGACGGTTTTTGGTATCAAGAAATTTTGTACCTAAATGCGTTTGATGTAACAAACTAAATAATTGGATTATGTGGGCAAGTCTTACTTCTATTTTGAGAAAATGGAATTATATCTCTCACGGTTCGTTCCCTTTTGGGATAACGAGAGCTTCAAGCAATATACAACAATAACACGTGTCTTCTCGAGTCGTGAACACTAGACCTCATGTCTGTTCACAACTAGAGAAGATACGTGTTATAGTCATAATTAGGGGCTTGTGGCTAAGTAATAACAGCCGCACGTGTCGATCGATCTGGTTAAGCTACAGCTTGTCACGGTTGGTCCGTGGATGGGTGACCATCTTTACATACCAAAATCTCCTCCGTGCCTTGGAAAGCACGTTAAGCCGTAAATAAAAACTTACTACCTAAATAAAAGCCTCCAGGCATAAAGGGCGTGACAGTTTACATATTTCTGCATTGCTGGGTTCTATTCACATAGCTGTCACTAGAAGTCACAAATGATAAACTGGGACCATCGAAGTAAAATAAATAATTAAGTTAATACTAAATAAACAATAAAACCATGGTCAGCAAGACGACCAGTCACCATAAGCAGCACCAGTTCACGAGCATAACGCAAAGATCAGCCATTATCCGCCTCGCCATATTTGAGGGAAGGTGGTAGCCCGACCCCCGACGCTACCACAAGCAGTGACATCTAAGGGAGTTCAGAGTTCAGGCAATAATAATATGACCAATCGTCGAGGTCACTAGCTAACCACATTTTGCAATCAACTCATTCAAAAACATTAAAATGAGTAGATTATGTCAATAATACATTAAAATAAAATTAAACTGAATTGACATCTGAATTGACATAGACAGTCAAATAAAAATAAATAATTATATGAACTCATAATTATAACCTGTCAGTAAGCTAATTCTGGAGAAAGAACGTAAACATTGTCTTGAGTTAATCAGGGCGACCAACTACTCTTATCGTGTAAGTAGTCGTTGATGGATTAGTGTGCCTTTGAACAAAGGCTGGATTTTACTTGAGCTTTAAACACATTAAAAGGCAAGTCTAGCAAAGAAGAGGGTATCTTGTTATAAAAGGTTATACCAAGCCCAACAAATGAGTTATGAACCTTATGAAGCTGGTGAAATGGGGCACGTAGTTTGTCCTTATATCTAGCGTGAACACTGTGAATGTCACTGTTTTTAGTGTACAAGTTAAATTGTATATTTCGAAGTCGGAATACTTTATACGTGGAAAAGCCTGACCAAAAATACCTTGACCTTAATTTTATTCTTATACTAATTTGAGGATACTCGAAACTATCAGTTGAAGAATACTTTATTATTAATCAAACTCAGATTAATAATATTCTTCAATTATTACAATAAAATGAGGCTAATAATGGATTTTTACGATTGGAAGGTTTTAAGATAATGGCAAATTAATTTTTAAATTCCTACTTATTTTCTACCGTCAGTGACAGCTACGGTTTCTGACTTTTTGATCTAACCAAAAGTAAAAAAAAAAATAAAGGATCATCATTAAAATCTTCATTAAATTGCTAAATCACTGCTAATCCGCTGAAGCTCCACAGCGCTCCAATAGCTCTCCCCTTCTTTTGTAAATACCAAAATAACGAGGTACAATGAAACAATGAGAAATAAAATTTACAGCCGTCTTAACTATTCTGTAGTAATTATCACAAAGCTAACGATACAAAATTAATCAACCCTCGCAATTACCGGTGGGGTCGAATATCGCTTCTGTCAAACAATTACTGTTGATGTTCATCGGACGCTTGTCATCATTTATCTTGTCTCGCGAAGTAATTCTATTAAATAGTTTGTAACACAAAAATGTGGGCGGTTCACGCTGTAATCAAAGCTGTTAAATTAATTTATCACGGAGGTACTCAGTATTCACGAAGTTTTTTTAATGAACACTGTAAGTTTATTTTGTTTATGGATGTATGAAACCTACTCTTTGAGAGTGGTTAGCAAAAGTTGAGTGACGATATTAACTAATTAATATTGGATATCCGACAGGCAATTTCGGTGCTCTAGATAGAGACGGGCACCTATTAAAATATAAAGTAGGTACGCGTATTAAGTCGAACCGAAATTCCCAATCACGTTGCGTCCGATTTTACAATGGGCAAGTTTCCTCACGATAGTTAAAAGGGGGTTCACACATGCGTCATCTGTTTATTATTGAGCCATAACTTGCGAATCGTTTAGCATAGGCGTATAAAAGTTTTATAAGTAGCTAACACGCTATGGCAACAATTTTCTCACGACATGGCAAGGTCTTTCGTGAAAGTGCTGAAAAAGGAAAATATTAAACCTTTTATTGTTGAAAGCTAGACGTTTTCTCTACGTATTTCTCCGCAAATATTCACGTTTTAGAGACTTGATCTACCTTTAAGTAAGCGGACACTGGCGAGGGTCTTACGGACCGCGCGTCGCAGTTTGTACACAAAGGACAGGTACAAAGCCGGAGTCTCGCACACTTTACTAAAATCCGAGATTTCTTAGCGACACTAAATCTGAAGGTATAACTTTTTATTTTCTATCTGTTCTAACAATTATTTTTAATTGAGCTCGCTCACAAAAAAATTAATGATGTTGAAATCCGTGAAAAGTGTGAGACGCTGCAGATTCACGAGTCGAGTGGCACATCTGTTACCGGTCTGCTCGCTCCTCTGACTTGTAATAATGGAATTAACGAGCTGGTTATGAACAAACGGCGTCTTCATTTCCAGGGTCCCGTTTATTCGTCCTTTGCCCTATTTCACTGCCAAACCATTACACTGAATGAAATAATGGACTCAATATTGCGCTCATTTGGAAGGTCTCCTCCACGTCGCACTAATATTTTCGAAGGTGTTTATGATGGAATAACAAAGAAGACTATTTCATTGCAAAAAATAAGGTTAATTGGGTACTGCTTTATCGCTAGTAATTCACGTTGATTGTGTAGTGCACTGTATTACAAGTCATTATCGTGCGTGTTTTCATCGATAAATTCATGTATCGGAAAGGCACACATGGTTCGTTTTCAACTATAATTACATTTATTAACCCGAGTTTAAACTGAATTTACGCTGTCACGCGTACAAAATCCATTCACTAAATAGCCCCCATCTCGTATAATGAGAGAGGCTACGTAATCCAATTAATTAGCAGCGAGATGAAACTACATGCTAGTTGCACAATATCCTCCTCCCGAGGCGGCCAGGCGGCCAGGCGGTGTCCCTCACTGACCTATCCTTGCACTATTTCACGGAAACTAACCATTTCCCTAAGAATTTGTATCCTTATAATACATAATAAAATGTGACGGTCTTAGAAGGGCCGCACATTAAATTGAAGAGGTCCCAAAGCGTTCCTTCGTCTGATAGTTGCGTGAATTCTATTTTTTAGGTTATTGGGTTCCTTGAGTCTAATTTTACTTGAGACGTCGTAACGCAAAGTAATTATAGGTGAAATTTAAGCGCGTCTTGTCCCCTTTGTCAGCTCTTCTCTATTATTCAGCATTACGTAACTTAGTCGAGCTTATATTGGTGAACTATATTATTAGTAGGAAGTCTTTAATTATTTCAATCCACATTCAATTACAGGTTTTGGCTTCATGCACTACCTTCGTCAAACATAGGCACTTTGTTCGACGATACTACTTTCCGCCTCGCTGCTTCTCTTCGACTTCGGCATGTCTTTATTTCCATGGAAGGTGAGTAGGCCTTTAGTGTGGGACGCAACGTGTAGATACTCTTGCACCATCTCATCTTCTTGGCGTGCTGTGCTGGCGCTGCTGCTGCGGAAAACCTCAAGTGGCGAAAGTATAATAAATAACCTTATCGGTAATTATATTTTTGAGCCGTTTGGGGTTGAAACCCTCGGGTCGTGGGGTCCGAGTGCTCTGGCTTCTTCAACGAAATCTTTAAGCGGCTGGTTGAGACTTCCCATGACCCAAGGGCTGGCTTTTACCTTGGCTAGAGGATAGGTATTGCCATACAAAGCGGCAATGCCGCCAGTCTCTTGGGTACATTTACCAGTCTACAGCATGTGGAGGAATATTTTGACGAAATATTTTAGATTTTTAATATTTTTAGTTAGGTTAAGATATTATATCTTTATTTTAATAGTTTGTAGTTTATTTAGTATTAGAAGTTTGTACAGCACTGAATAACATTATTACAAATTGCCATACATTATTTCGTGAATGGGTATTTTATTTTATTATATACGAATATTTACAATGTGAGCCTAATGTAACACGTGTGGGTATAAAACCTAACTTATATATTACTTATACTCTAGTAAACACAAAACACTTTTACTATGAACATTTATAATCAACAACAACGTAAAATAAAATAAAAACACAACAATAATAATATTTATATTATACAACTAAATAAATCTACCTTATTATTAAAACAGGTATATGTTTTAAAATGGGCATGAGAATTAAAAAGAATAATGTCGGGTTATTTTTTATTACGTTTGCCAATGGCCGTCCCAACCTTTATTTAAAACTGTCAATTAATTTTCCCTACCCCTTTGACATCGTACAATGGTATATATTATGTAATGCGTCTTATGTAGAGGTGGTTTGGCTGTGGTAAATTATTAATAGATAGAATTCCTCGACCACTAATTACTTCGTCAAGGCTGATGATTTTGACTATTTTTCCCAATATTTACCATTAATTGCATCGTCTTTGGGGAAACATTAGGTACCTACCTACCTGCCATATGTATATACATTCATGAGCGTAAATAACTTACACTTGCGCCAAATTCAAAACGATTTTTTCCTAAAGTATTGATAGATATTCTATGGTATTACGAACATTTGAAGTATTATCAAAACGATACTTTAAATAATAACAGCCGCACAAGTCGATCGATCAGGTTAAGCTACGCTTACTGCGTTTGGTCTGCGGCTGGGTGACTTTCTTTACATACTGAGACCCCTCCGTCCCGTTGCAAAGCATGTTAAGCCTTTGGTCCCGGCTGTCATTCGTGGATCTTTAAAGGTCGTTACGGGTAGTCAGAAGCCTGAAAGATTGACAACCAGTCTTACCAAGGGGTATCGTATTACCCAGTAATTGGGTTGTGGATGTCAGATAGACAGTCGCTCCATGTAAAATACTGGTATTCAGCTGCATCCGGTTAGATTGGAAGTCGACCTCAACATAGTTGGGAAAAGGCTAGGCAGAGAGAGAGACTTTTACGAGAAAAACGTTGTTGAATTTTGCCTAACTATAAGACACCAACTTATTTTTGTGCCCGTACCTACGTATTTTTCATCATGTGGTCCCAACAGGTTATATAGAAACCCAGTTTCAAGGCTTTTTTGTAACCACAATAATGATATTATTTTTGCGGTATAAAACTATTGACGAAACTGCTGTGAATGTTGAAAAAAGCAAACGTTTTGCATGATTTGTATGTTTAACTTGTCAAACATCAGTCAAAATGTTTACGTAGTAACTTTACTAAAAGCCGGTTGCATCGATGTAGAAAACGAAGCATCACCCCAAATATGTAGGTAATATGACCAAACGGAAGACCTTTTGCACATACATTCGTAATAACGGATATAACAATAAAAAAAAACATAACACACATACCAACCCACCCATTTTCACCATATACACCCAACACACCCCACACTTCACACACACACCCAAAAACGCCTAAACCTCTTGTCATCAAACCTAATAAGGTTTGATGACAAGAGGTTTAGGCGTTTTAAAGTAAACAAACAAAATTTTCATGTTGTAGAAATATCTACAACATAAAAATTTTGTTTGTTAACCTTTTTATTACATTGTACATAGTTAAGTATTTAATTATATTTTTTTCTTTTCTTTTTATTTTCTTTTTTTTTCTTTCAAATTAATGTCTTCACCTAAATAAATGAATATGAAATACTTGGAAAGAGACTGGACCCCACGACACAGGAAATCCTTGTGTCCAGGTCATTTATAAAAAATCTATCACCAAGGCTGCCATATGTGTGTCACTAGTTTTTTTTTAATATCGTACTTGCTGTGTTTTTTCTGAACTGAATAAAGTTTTTATTTATTTTATTTATTATCTTAGTAGGTAAACTCAGAGAAATTAATTGATAAGCAAATTGACTACCGACTTAAATTGTCCGTATATTCAATTCACAACTGTCATTTTTTAACAATTGTATTAAATGGCTATAACACAGCAAGTTGAGATGGGATGTCCATTTGCTTACGTTTTGTTACGTGCATTGGCTACAACGGTTATTGCACAGTCTACCTAGTTGTGACGTTCAGCAAAGAAAAGTCCGCTTCTCGTGGGTGACATAAAAACGTCGTCCTCCCGTCTACTAATAATAAAATAGTCGTGTCTTCGTCTGTGTCGCGTCTACATAGCATGTTGTTTAGGGGAATATCTTTTTGTTTCGATTTTCTCCTACCTACTCCTTTTCTTGAACGGTAAAGGAAAACATCGTGAGGAATGTACTAGAACCAAAAGTTCAAAGACAAATTGTAACATCCGCCAATCCGCACTGGGCCCAAGTGGTGGATTACGGCCCACTTCCTTATACCGAGAGAAGATAATGATTATGAATAATTATACCTGTATGCACCTTTTCTTTGGTCATCAATGCATTAACGGGGCACCGAGCTGTTTATACACAAAAACGCGCTTTTATAACGGTTGTTTGAAGTAGTAAACAATTAAATTAAAATCTCAGGAAATAAATTGGTATTATTGACCATATATACTAGGCAGTATACAGGATGGAAACACGATTTGATAAAGTTGGCTCGATAGAATAAATTCACAAAGTTATCTCTAAAAAACACAACAAACGCTTAGTACGGCGTGAATACTTCGCGGAAGGTCATCAGTTTTTTAATAATAACAAAACTACATGTTTTATACAACGTATACGATTTACATTTTCAAAATGTGTATTTGTTTAACAATAAGAAGGAAATACCTAAATTCGCGCGAGTTTTGCCCATCATAAGCAGAGCCGCCGCGCCGCCCTCTTATCCGCTTTAGTCCGCCGTCGGCCATCGGACGGGGAGCTTGTGTCGCTTGCGCTTACGCACGGATTTAATAACGTAACGATGAAAATTGTGTGAAAATTAATTGCAGCGTATTTGAAATTTATTTATTTTTATTTGAAATGGGGAACAAAGTAAAGAAATCAAGACAGAAGGGGTTGGCGAAAAACCAATGCTAAACGCTTGCATGAAGAAATGAGGTAAGTAAAACTCGTATACTTACCTACTTATTTACTAATTGCCTTACCAAGTGGTGTTATTTTTTTTATGGGGTATTTTAAAAAGAATTGAATTTATCTTTTAGAGTACGAAAAGTACAGGCTGAGAATGTTGAAGACAAAAAGAATACTCCTGTTGCTTCGTAAGTATACTCAGTACAGTACCTACCTACTTTCTAGTATCTGGTGACACTAATTCATGCAGCCAAATGCATACTGAAGACTCGGTAAGTGCTCAGTATCAAGGTTCGATGACCGTCTTTCTGAATTACGTAATTTTTTTCTATTAATTTCGAAATTTGGAAAATATGTTGTCGATCCGTGATTATGCACGGATCGACAACATATTTTCCAAATCACGGATCACGGATTAAATCTACTATGATTTGAATCATTCTGTATTATTTTTTCTATTTATAGAGTAGGTAAATGTACCAGTTGATGACATTTCACTGCAAAATAAACTTGAACCATCTGATGCCGAGAGAGAAAGACAACTACAGATACAAAATTTTTAGGATAAACAGAATACTGTGGCTTCGTAAGTATAATCTTCCTACCTACTTATTATACTCAGTTATTAAAAGTAAGTACATAGTTGTCACTTATCTATCTATTTACGATATTTTAAGAAATAGTTACGCTGGAAAATTCTTTATCTTTTTCTGTTTATAGGGTAAATGTACCAGTTGTTGGCACCTCACTACAAAACAAAGAGTCGTCTGATGAACTGGTGAGGTAAGCGCAAAAATAATAGGATGTGTCTAAGAAAACATTATAATAAATTAAGTACCACATTATCTTTATAACTTTCAATTTTCAGGGTAAATTTCATGGAAGCCACCGATTCCAAAATTTATCAAACTCTGGAATTGTAAGTTCAGAAACTAATTATTTTTATGAAATAAGTCTTACTTTCATCCTAAAACGGATTTGTTGATAATTATAGAAATTATAATTAAATCAAATGTTCTTTTTTGTTATAGGATGCCAATTACACCGGAACAAAATTGTTGTCTTCCAGTGGAAGGAGAAATAGACAGTGACATGACTTACTCACACAGAGAAAATATTGCCATGAAGCAAGTCCGATATTGATTATTATTGTTGCTTGTGTCCTCATATTTTTTTATATGCGTGTGTACACATTGTTACAAATCAAGTTATAAAAAAATTAAATCAAAAATCAAATCAAATCAAATCAATCAAATTTATAGCTTGATATGTAGCCGTGTGTACATTGTGCATAATATTTAGGTATACTGGGCAATATTTTTATCACTAGTACCCTAATTTTAACAGGTTGCTCTTCCCACAGTTGGGACACAGGCCTCCTCTCAGTGACAGGGCTAGAGGGTCGTAAATTACGACTCTCTAGCCCTGTCACGCAACGCACTGGGCCCGCGTAGTGGATTACGATTCGTAATCCACTACGCGGGCCCAGTGCGTTGCGTGCGTTGGTGGATGTCATATGTCTACTAATTTTTTGTTCTAAGATGTGCCGGTTTCGTCACGATGTTTCCTTCACCGTTTTTTGACAGCAGTGGTGATGAAATAATTTACACCTGTCTGGGCTCGAAGCTACGACCTGCAATTCTTAAATCGCAGCCGTGACCTCTGGGCTACCACTGCTCCCTCCTCACAGGGCGCCCTCTATTATATTTTATAAATCCTTACAAAAATATTGATTGCTAACATAAATCTTCTTTTTTTTTCATTTTAGTTTTCCGTTTGATGAAATACAGAAATTACAGACGCGTGCTGCTGCAACTAGGACGCAAGACAATCCCAATGTAAGTAGTACCTATTAGGTATGAATTTATCAACGTATCCTGAACCTATTGAGAAAAATAGGATATTTGTTTATTTGATTTAATATCATAATTTTTTCACCTTTTAGCATTCTACACATCATTCGCCAGCTGATTCAGATTCAGAAGAAGATTATTACACAATAGAACCAGAAGAAAAATTGGAAGAGATCAAAATAAGTGGAAATAGAGTTGTAGATTTTATGTATTTATTAGAACAGTTGCAAGAAATTTCACACACATTGGACATCGTACGAACAACATGTGCATAGAAACTGCCGCGTTCCATATCGTTGAGTTGTGTAGGTACCTACAGTGTGTGATTCGCTAGTGTGACTGACTTGTTCGTGAATTGCAATCTGATTTAAACTGCAAACCGTTTTACTATTGCGCTATAACCAACACTACCCTTAATACGCCCACAGTAATTAAAATATGCCTGATGCTAACGAGAGACAGACACACCTTCTCCGACAAGTACATTTGTGAAGTTCATTGAATATAGTTTATTCTTACACCCACTCAAATAGCTGTTTTTTATTCAAATCTGTCAAATTAACCATCAAGTCACTAAATGGAAATAAAAGTCGAACCTTACGTACTAACGAAAGTAGTTTACTGAATCTACTTTGAAAAATAAATAATTTGAAATTGAAAATAAAAGGTCGACTACTGGGATTTTTACCCTACTTATTTAGCTGATAAGTTATTTTACGTTATTGAAATCACTTTTAAGTTTCTCTTGTACTTAGAAATTAGAATATTATCATAAAAGGTAACTAATTGAGTATTATTAGACTAAATACGTAATATTATTTTTTTATTGATCTGTTCATAGATACTCATCTAACGACGGTAAATTATAAATTTTAAAAATTGTATATTTCCAATAAAAGTATTTGAAATCGTTTCTTTTTTTTTTTTGTTTAATTTTGTAAATATTGGTAGCACCTCGCGAGTCGATCGGCGCACGGCTCGGCGCGAGCGGCGCGCGGACGGCGCAGTGTCTAGCCGTTCGCTCTCTTGCCGGTGTGCCTCACGCACACATACACGGAGCGCATAGAATACCTAAAATCGATTAGCGCTAGAAGCTCGGTGTGCCCTTAAGCAATGTTTCTATTATAGTTCTTATGTAAATACCTAATGTGAATCTAATGGGGATATTACACTATCATACATATATCTGCGATCATAATAGGTCTTTGTGTCATAGATATGTGACAATGTGATATCTAATTATGAATAATTTTTAGGCTTCGGTAAAATACCTACCTATATATTTTATATTAGCTTCTGCCCGCGACGCCGTCCGCGTGAAATGTCTTGTTCTAGCATAAAATAAATATATTTTTTTTTCTTTATACTCGGCTCCTAAGGGTCGTGGTGTTATATTAAATAGCCTATAAACCTTTTGTAGAATAAGAATGACAATCAAATGCTAAAAAAAAAAATCGAATCCGTCTGGCAGTTCCAGAGATCAGCGCGTTCAAACAAACAAACAAATTCTTCAGCTTTATTATATTAGTTTATGTCGGCGACAAGACCCTATCTGAATACCAGGGCGCAAGTAGTGACGTTACCGCTACGCACAAAAAGTAAAGTAGAAATTTTAATCTAGTTAGAAACTTTTAAAGAGATTTATTTCATGTTTTTTCTTATACTTCTAATTAGTATTTAGCTCAGATTTGTTGTTAGTTTTGTATTCCAAACAAATGAGACTGTTTTTGAAAGGATTCTTACAAGTGTAATTTTGTTCAAGTATATTTACGTAACTTGAAAACTCACTTTTTTGTTTATGGTTAGATTTTGATAATTTTTGTTTTAAAGGATAGGTCTAGATATAAAACGAATATTTCCGTTTGAATTATGAAAATCGGATCATTAGTTTAGAAATTACAAGGGATTTTGTATAGTGAAAATGTGTCGACTCACTTTTTTGACAGTTTTTGTTCTAGAAACTTTTTATTATACATAGTTAAGTTATATAATAAGGTTTAATTAAGTAGATGGTTATATAAGGAACATAATATAGTAAAAATTGTAAGGAAATTCTATAAAAATAAATAAAATAAGGGGCTTGACAGATTTCGGCTTAAGAAAAAAGTAGCATGAAAAAGGGTTCAAAATACACGGCTCTCTATAAGGTAACGTAAGCCGGGTATAAATAGAGCGCAATTTGCGACGAAAAGTCAGTCACAGCTCAGCCGTCGAAGAGGCAACACCTACAAAAGAAGCCGAAATCTACAAGCAACAAAAGTAAGAAAATTGGTTGTTTTATTTTACTATCTCTGCAAAGCCTTCCGAGCCGGTATACCCATATAAAAACGGCTACGCATTCAGGGGTGCGTGGGACGTGTGCCACCAGCAGAGTCACTCGACTCAGTGAAGGGAAACATACGTCAAAACGTGGGAGACTGTCCCAGGTACGACCGCAAGGTACTGAATATACCCCGGTTGTCCGCCACAATTGGTCCTTCGAGCGCCGGATCCCTGCAAGAAGAAGCAAGAAGAAGTCAGAAGAGCCTAGAAGATAAGAGGACTGCAAGATGCCAGTAACCAGGTCACAGAAGGATGCCCCCTCACGCCCCCCGTCCCGTCCTACTAATGTGGACGCGACGGTAGAAGCGTCAAGGTCAGAAGGGGTCACGTCTGCGTCAGCGTCAGCATCATCAGAAACCACTACTTCATCAGGCACCAACACTTCTTCGGGTACATTGACTACGGAAGGGACCACGACAACGGAGACCACGGTTGAAACTGTGACCACGGCATCATCCAAGAAGAGCGAACAGAAGAAGGAAGATGCCAAACGGAAGGAGACGACACAGAAGACCCCAGAAGATGTCCCGGAAGAGGGTGCTCGTGGTTCAGCCACAACCCTGAAACCGATGGGGGTCAGTCGTCGTGCCAGGTCTACGAAGACCACGAGCTCCTCGGCCAGAAGACGCGAGCTGGAAGCCAGAGAAGAGTTAGCACGTCTGGAGCTGAAACAAGCACAGGCTGCGGCAAAACTAGCCCGTGTCAGACTGGAGATGACACAATATGAAGATGAGGACTCCGTGGATGATGAAGACCAGGAAGAAAGAACAGCACAGGTGCAGAACTGGATTGAGTCATCAGTACTAGAAGATGGCAACAAGAAACAACCAGAGCAACGAGGTCAACGCATCTCAGAAGAGCCACAGAAGACGAAGCCTGAAGAGAACTCTTCAACGAAAGGAGCTACAGTCGAGATTCAAGCATTGGCGACTGCCTTAAAAGAAGCCTTTTCCACAAGAGGAGGACCGGCAGCACAGCCAAGCTACATCCACGAGCTACCTTACTTCGACGGCAACAGCAGCGAGTGGTTGGCCTTCAAGGTTGTTTATGAAGATACAGCACCGATGTTCAACGAAGTTCAGAATATGGCACGATTAAGAAGAGCACTGAAGGGCAATGCAAGAGAAGCCATCAAGAGCCTGTTATACTCCGAGGCTTCTCCGTCAGAAGTGATGCAAGCCCTCAAAAGAAGATACGGAAGACCTGACGCGCTGGTGTTGGCAGAACTAGAAAAGGTCAAGGCGCTACCGAAGATTTCGGAAAACCCAAGAGACATCTGCGTCTTCGCGAGCCAGATCAACAACAGCGTAGCAGCCATAAAAGGACTAAAGAAATCACAGTACCTGCATTCACCAGAGATGGTGAAACAAATAACAGAGAAGATGCCGACGGTTCTCAAGTTCCGATGGTACGACTTCACTGCAGCATCGGAAGAAGGCGACTTCTCCAACCTAACGCTGGTATCCAGGTTCCTGAACTCAGAAGCAGACAAATGTGGAGCTTTCGCAACTTCAGAAGAGAAGAGCGGGTTCAAGAAGACCAATCGACAAGTAACGCATTCGACAACAGAAAAGGATTCAAGACAACAAAAGAAAACTTGCCCTATGTGTGAGGGTGAACATTACCTCGTCGAATGTCAGAAGTTCCAGAAGACATCGGTACAAGATCGGTGGGCGATAGTAAAGAAGAGTCGCGTCTGCTTCAAATGTCTTCAAGGGAAACACAGGAAGGAGAGTTGCAGAAAACCACCATGCAAGGAATGCAAGAGGTGGCATCATCATATGCTGCACGTCGAGTCAGAAGAAAGGACCTCGGAGGGAAGGAAAAATGAGACACCACAGGATGAGAAGAGCGTCACGGCATCAGTGAACGCAGTCAACAATGCAAGGGCATACCTGAAAATAGTTCCAGTAGAAGTCTTCGGGTCAAAAGGATCAAAAAGGATATTGGCCCTCATGGATGAAGGATCAACCGTGTCACTTCTGGACGAGAAGGTGGCACAAGAAGTCGGCGCTCAAGGAAGAAAGGAGGAACTGACCATCGAAACAGTGGGAGGCAGGTTGATAAGAAAGAAGGATTCTCAGATGTTGGACCTTACAGTGAAAAGAGTTCATCAAGAAACCAAGAAGACGCTGAAGAGAGTCCGCACCATCAACGATTTGAAGCTTGCACCACAGTTCCTAGACAAGAAAAAGATTGAAAACTGTCAACACTTGAAGAAGATCGCCGACTCTCTATATTACGAAGGGGAGTCACCACAACTGCTCATCGGTCAAGACAATTGGGAGTTAATTGTGACTCAAGAAGTGAAGAGAGGGAAACCAGGAGAACCAGTTGCTTCTAAAACAGGACTTGGATGGGTGCTCCACGGGTCAGACATCGGAGGTAAACCAGTACACTTCCTGAACACATGTTTACATGTCAGCACGCCAGAAGAAGAGATGCATCAAGCCATCAAGGATCACTTCGCGATCGAAGCACTTGGTGTGCAACCTAGAAGACCTACTACAGATTCAGAAGGAAGAGCACTCACCATCCTAGAAAAAACCTGCAGAAGACTTGAAGATGGTCGATTCGAAGCTGGACTTCTATGGAAGAATGAGGAAGAACAGATGCCAGAAAGCTACACATCTGCCAGGAACAGATTAATCAACATCGAAAAGAAAATAGACAAGGATCCTCAATTGAAGGCGGAATACGGCAAGCAGATCCAGCATCTAATCGACAACAAATATGCAGAAGAAGCACCTGAAGAACAAGAGGATTCTAAGAAATTATGGTACCTCCCTCATTTCTCCGTGGTTCATCCATTGAAGAAGAAGATAAGGATCGTGTTCGACGCTGCAGCCAAGTTAAAAGGAAGAAGTCTCAACGACGCTCTACTGCCTGGACCAGATCTACTTCAATCACTCTTCGGTGTACTACTGAGGTTTCGACAAGGACCCTTAGCAGTGGCTGCCGACATTAAGGAAATGTTTCTACAAGTTCGCATCAGGCCAGAAGACAGAAACAGCCTGAGGTTTCTGTGGCGTGGAGATCATCGCGACGTATCGCCGAAGAAGTATAGGATGACATCAGTTATCTTCGGCGCAACATCATCTCCGAGCACAGCTATCTACGTGAAGAACCGAAACGCAGCGGACTACAAGGAACAATATCCAGAGGCTACAAGGGCAGTCGAGCTGAACCACTACATGGACGACTACTTACACAGTTTCCATTCCGAAGAGGACTTCAGAAGAGTAACAGCGCAGGTGGACTTCATACACAAGAAGGCGGGCTTCGAACTCAGAGGATGGGCATCAAACCAACCCGAACTGCTGCAAGACGTGAAGACTGAAACAACCGAAAAGACAGAAGTGGACCTTGGTGAGAAAGAAGAAAAGACACTAGGACTACGCTGGTTCACAGAAAAGGACTCAATCGGTTTCCGAGCAAACCTCCGGAACACTCCGGAAGAAATAGCCAAGGGATTCAAGGTGCCTACGAAGAGAGAAGTCACCAGCGCAGTAATGTCAACTTTCGATCCACTGGGATTAGCATCACCGGTCCTCGTTCAAGGAAAGAAGCTGCTTCAGAACATATGGCGAAGCGGCGTCGGTTGGGACGAAGAAATCGAAGAAAGCGAACACGAAGCGTGGAAAATATATCTGGAGAAGATGAAGCTACTACAGGATCTTCAAATCCCAAGATGTCTGGCGCCACATCGCACCGAGGGGGAGCTGCACACATTCACAGATGCAAGTGAAACAGCATATGCAACCACAGTCTACTGGAGAACAGAAGATACAAACGGAACATACCACGTCAGCTTGGTGGCAGCAAAGGTACGAGTCACGCCATTGAAGCCGGTATCGATCCCAAGACTGGAGCTACAAGCAGCCGTCCTTGGAAGCAGACTAGCCCATGCAGTAGAAGAAGAAATGGATCTGAAAATTGTAAAGAAAACATTCTGGACGGACTCCAGCATCGTGCTCTCCTGGATCAAGACAGACCCGAGAACTTTCAAAACGTTCGTGGCTCACCGTCTAGCCGAAATAGAAGATCTCACCAAGCCGCAAGATTGGAGATGGGTGCCTACAGCGCAGAACCCAGCAGATGACGCGACACGCGACGTACCAGACAACTTCGATTACAAGCACCGATGGTACACTGGCCCAGAATTCTTAAGAAAAGAAGAAATCTACTGGCCTGAAGCAAGAACATTCAAGAAGGAAACCACCGGTGAAGAGAAGACTACAGACGTTGCAGCAACAGCGAGCACCACTCATCCATCACCAGATCCTGAGAGGTTTTCGTCTTGGAAGAGACTTTGGCGAGCTACAGCGAGAGTACTGCAGTTCATACAACTCTGCAGAACGAAAGAAAAGGTCAACGTCAGCAAAGAAGATCCCACCTGGAAAAGGTCGAAAGGAACAAAAAAGAAAACAGTCGAGAAACGACAACAGTCTTCAAAGAAAATAGAAAGGAACTACGTACCATTAAACGCAGACCTGCTAGAGCAAGCTGAGACTCTGCTATTAAAAGGAAGTCAAGAGAGGAGCTTCAGAGAAGACATCAGACGTCTAAGACAAGGAAAGCAGCTAGAAGGAAGCAGCAAGTTGAAAAGGCTCGACGTAGTGTTAGAAGAAGGCCTCCTGCGTTTAAAAGGAAGAATCGACGCGATACAGGGCATAACCAGAGACTACAAGCGTCCCATCGTGCTCGACAGCAAGGAAAAGATAACACAACTTATCATCGAAGAATTCCACTGCCGTTTCAACCACGGAAACCACGCGACAGTGATGAATGAAGTAAGGCAACGCTTCTGGGTACTGGGACTGAGGTCAGCAATCAAGTCAGTTCAGCATCAATGTCAGTGGTGCAAAACGAAGAAGGCAAGACCTCAAGAACTACCAACTGGCAACTTACCCAAAGAGAGGTTGATGCACAGTAACCCTCCCTTTACGTGCACCGGCATAGATTACTTCGGCCCAATGATGATCACCGTAGCAAGACGTCAAGAAAAGAGATGGGGTGCTCTATTCACATGCTTAACTACAAGAGCTGTGCACATTGAGCTCACCCCTTCCCTCTCCACCGACAGCATGATCATGGCGTTGCGACGATTCGCCGCGAGAAGAGGAATGCCAAAGACCATCTATTCCGATAACGGAACCAATTTCGTTGGTGCAAGTAAAGAACTAAAAGAAGCAATAGACAACATGAAGAAAGAAGGCCTCACCTCAGAAGCAGAGAAGCTCGGTGTGCAGTGGACGTTCATCCCTCCTGGTGCACCTAACATGGGAGGCGCATGGGAGCGTTTGGTGCGATCCATAAAAACCGCACTAAACGCCACACTCAACGAAAGGTATCCACGAGAGGAGGTCCTACATACCCTCCTATTAGAGGCCGAACACATAGTCAACTCTCGGCCTCTCACCCACCTCTCCGAGAACCCTGAGGAGGAAGCACTCACTCCAAATCACTTCCTCCTCGGACGATCCTGTGGCGCGACAAGAATCGGCAGCTTCAAAGACGACGAGCTCGTGGGCAGGCACACCTGGAAGACGACGCAGCGACTTGCCGACCACTTTTGGCAACGCTGGCTGCGAGAGTACCTGCCCACTCTACTGCCAAGGAAGACGTCGGGAAGAAGCAGCGTCACAGATCTGCACATCGGGGACGTCGTCCTGATCGTCGACCACAGCCTACCAAGATGCACCTGGCCACGCGGCAGAATTCAGCAAGTGTATCCGGGACCAGACGGGCGGACCAGAATCGTCGACATCGAGACACGAGGTGGAGTGCTGCGAAGACCCAGTTCGAGAGTGGTGCTGTTGGTGCCGGGAGTCTCGCCGAGCCAGGAGGATGGTGCTGCGCACGAGGGGGAGAATGTCGGCGACAAGACCCTATCTGAATACCAGGGCGCAAGTAGTGACGTTACCGCTACGCACAAAAAGTAAAGTAGAAATTTTAATCTAGTTAGAAACTTTTAAAGAGATTTATTTCATGTTTTTTCTTATACTTCTAATTAGTATTTAGCTCAGATTTGTTGTTAGTTTTGTATTCCAAACAAATGAGACTGTTTTTGAAAGGATTCTTACAAGTGTAATTTTGTTCAAGTATATTTACGTAACTTGAAAACTCACTTTTTTGTTTATGGTTAGATTTTGATAATTTTTGTTTTAAAGGATAGGTCTAGATATAAAACGAATATTTCCGTTTGAATTATGAAAATCGGATCATTAGTTTAGAAATTACAAGGGATTTTGTATAGTGAAAATGTGTCGACTCACTTTTTTGACAGTTTTTGTTCTAGAAACTTTTTATTATACATAGTTAAGTTATATAATAAGGTTTAATTAAGTAGATGGTTATATAAGGAACATAATATAGTAAAAATTGTAAGGAAATTCTATAAAAATAAATAAAATAAGGGGCTTGACAGATTTCGGCTTAAGAAAAAAGTAGCATGAAAAAGGGTTCAAAATACACGGCTCTCTATAAGGTAACGTAAGCCGGGTATAAATAGAGCGCAATTTGCGACGAAAAGTCAGTCACAGCTCAGCCGTCGAAGAGGCAACACCTACAAAAGAAGCCGAAATCTACAAGCAACAAAAGTAAGAAAATTGGTTGTTTTATTTTACTATCTCTGCAAAGCCTTCCGAGCCGGTATACCCATATAAAAACGGCTACGCATTCAGGGGTGCGTGGGACGTGTGCCACCAGCAGAGTCACTCGACTCAGTGAAGGGAAACATACGTCAAAACGTGGGAGACTGTCCCAGGTACGACCGCAAGGTACTGAATATACCCCGGTTGTCCGCCACAGTTTAGGTAGATAAGATAAAAATATTATGCAGCGTGGCACTTTAAAACACACATACAGTATTGCGCTTTCGTTTTATGAACATACATATTTTAATTTAATTAAATATTAATATTTATTTATTTATTTTTAATTTTCTAAAATAGCATCTTGGAGCAACCTCTACTTAAAGAACTGTGGAAAGAGTGGCGTGACGTGTATGACGGCGTGAGCGGCGCAGGCAGTAGTTTTCAAATTACGAATTATTTTATGTTGTTTTTATGATTACTCGTACTGGCCGCTAGCCCTACCCGTGTATTAAATTAATGTCCCCATTGTAGCGGCACGGTGTATATGATCCTGGATATATGATAGTGTAGTAATATCCCCCTAAGTAAAGAACCACATGTGTCATTTCATACATGCGGAACCTATAAATAGGTAGACCGCATATCGGCTAGTTAGCTACAATTGTAGCCAAACCGCTGAACGGCGTGCATCGCCCAACGTATTCAACGCGTGACGGATTTTTATTACATTTTGACAAAATTTACGTGTTACTACTGGCTCATAAATGAATTTTATATGCATATTTTTTACGCATTTTTTAGTAGCATCTACCCAAATATAGCCAGGGAAAAATATTTTTGAAACAATGTGACACTCTACGTCAATTCCCCGTGTTATAGTCATTTCATAAACTGTCAAATTATGACAGCTGTGATTTGAATATACAGATAATTTAAGGTGGTAGTCAATTTGCTTAACAATTAATTTTGCTGACTTTATGTTGTGTTGTCGACTTCTTTAGACAAGAAGGAAGGAAGGTAATATAGATTTTTTTCAAACAAAATTATATATAAGCTAACAGTCTTAAGCGCTTAATAAGTAAGGAAGCTTAATACGCTTAACTACGCTCTAAGCAGCTAAATCTAGCGCTTCACATCGAGCGACTTCTTGTAGTTTGGAGAGAAGCAGACTCTAACATACTCTTAGTTCGAAAGGTAAGGTGATATCTAATGCTTCTAATCTGTGAATTACTAAGCAAGTTCTGCTTCCTATGTATGTCTTGCAAGTAGACACAAGAAACCTTACATTAGAAAAATATTACCTCCAGGTATTGTAATGTACAGCTCGCCCGCCCGTCGTCTAATTTGTCAGGGCGAACCGTAGGCCACAAGTTATTTAAAGAGTTTAGTGTTGTGTAAGTGATGTAGCCGAGGGCCTAAACTAAAAGAGAAGAGTTTTTAGTTCTAGACAATAAAGTCTATCATAAAAAAAATAGGCTGGTTGTAGTCGCACCAAGGATCCAGGGGAACTTCTTGGTGAAAGAGGAGCGGCAGATGCAACCCCGAGGATCCAGCGAGCTTCCTGAAGAAGAACGGCATTCCCACGCTGTGCATCTGATGCAGTCCCGAGGATCCAGACAGTTACCCAGATATAACAGTGCGATATTGACGATTTATTTTTATTCCTGTAGATTACCATATATTCTTTGTGGAACATAACTTGTAGATGAAGCTATCTATAAATAATATATGTATACTATAACCTTACTATTTTTTTTACTTTTCTATCATCGAAGTTCCAACCTTCTGATTAGCAACATCGAGTGTAAAAGCAATTTTTTGCTTCAACGCACACGTACCATCGACTTAAAAGGGTAATTCAATTAGACGTAGCTCTTTGACGATCTAAATGGACTTATAATTATGTACGGAATAGATTTCCGTTTAATAGGGGAAGCTGCCGGCTTTGATAGTCAATGTTCTCGTGCTAATCACTGACCCTCGTCGCCTATACACAATGGACGTGTTTTCAAACATCAGCTTCGTCTTTATCGAATTATGTTCGGAATTCAGATGGTCTTAGTTTACTTTAACATTTTTTAAGAACCATTAGGTATCCACCATGTTGTTTTGTTGGACACAAGCCGTCCTATCGGCAACAATGACAAACTCCCATACAAACTTTAATCCCCTACCACTTTAGGGATGATTTTTTAAAAATCCTTCCATAGTGCTCACTCTCGTTAGATACAGACAGACATTTTTCACAAGGGGTTGTGCAAAATGCAATCATTTTTTTTTATGACATTGTAATTTTTAAGGCACTCAAGCAGCTTAAATACGGTTCAAAACCAACGGTGCTGGATTCTGTTTTGGGCAAAGTGGGTTCTTTTTTTACCTTTTGAGTAAAAATAGCGTAATATCTAAAAAAAAACAGTAGTTTCATAGCCATAGAAAATGTAGGTATTTTATGTAATGAAAATACGTTACTTTACTAAACCAATAACAATAACTATCTGGTTTCGTCGACTAATCCTCAAAGAATGGGACTAAGACTATCTACGCGGGACATTTAATTTTGGTTTAAAAATCGAGACGTCCGTCCCGCCAAAATAGGGACGTCTGTCAACGCTAGTTCAAATTATCCCTTCCAATCCAAAAACAATGAAATCGATGATACTAACCTGTCCATTCAAAAAACAAATGTCATCGTAGTGCATACGTTTACGAACAAAGCAGAGGTGGAAAAACAAAACAACAGCGCGGAGTAAACTGAGACGCTTTGTCCAGTGTCAATTATTCTGGTGACTGCTGGAAAGTCAACCTGTCCTCGTTGTGCCTATAGTTCCATTTCCAGTTTGTTTCCTGTTTTCAAGCCACTTTGTTTCACGTGTGGCAATTTAAGAGGCAGCTTTTAAAGCTAAGTTACCTGAATGATATACATAGGCACTTATTGTAAGATAGATTCGTGTTTTTGTTTTTCTTTCGACGGTGATTAGAAGTAGGAAATCGTCTCTTCTTTGGAAATATTGAGAGACTGAACCAAAAACAACAAGGCCCAAAAGGAAAATAACGTAGTTATTACGTTGACCTATAGATATTTAGGTATGTGTAGATGAAGGTGTGGTATATCCTATACAAATAGCCTTACATAAATATATGTCAATAGACTTGCAATTAATTATACGCCCAAACGTATAATGATGTCCTTAGGGGACCAATAAATCTGTCTTCGGAATAGATCTGTTAATATTTTGTGGACCCAGTGACAAAATTGATGGTTTATTTATCTTGATAAATACGACCGAGCTCTTATGTTATATATATTTAGCACAATTCATAAGAGATTACAAGTCAATGGAGTATTATCTCAGAATTAAGAGAGTGTGGCAGCATGGTGTTATTAGAATATTCCGAATAATTTTCCTGGTGGCTACAAGTTTCATTGACAAAGCCTGATCAAACATCTTAGCTATATGTTGTCATTTATCATTTGATGAATGGCTGACGAAAATAATATCATTTTGTCTTGAGCCTTGACAACAGTCTTGCTAATATAGGATACAAGATTCTGCCCGCGACTTCGTTCGTGTGACATCTCTTGTTCTCCCGACCCACTCCGTCGCATTGCATCACCAGCCCGCGCTATCACTTCGTTTTCGCTTAGCGTTCTTCCTGACTTTTTTTATTTTTGCTCGGCGCATAGGCATCATAGCGTGATGTTAAACAGCCTATAGCCTTCTTCAAGGATTTGGCTACCAAATGCAAAAATATTTTTTTCACATACTTACAATCTTACAAACAAACACATTTTACCTCTGTGTAATATTAGTATAGATAGGCTTGCTAATATAATATAGGGATTTTGATTAATTTCAGACCCTGCGTACTTATTATGTGTTGCAGTGTATCCTACGTACAGCTTGATACGAGCTCATTGGAAACTACGTAACAACTGAAAATGGTGGCAAAATCTATCGTGTAACCGCAACTTCACACGTCTCCAAACGTTCCATCCATCACTGACCGACATGAGCCATAGTCCATTTTATACGAGGACAAACTGTGCTGAATATAACGATATTTACCAGCTGAATAAAAAACTTTTATTTTTTTTCTCCGACGTTGAACTCCCAGTGAGGTTTAATAAGACCTTGTTATTTTAACAAGACGGGAACTATTTGATGGATGACTTATCCGGGCCGAGAGTCTTTCCGCGCCTTACGAGTTTTACTTAACGCTTCTAAAACTAGGCGGACAAACTTTTCCACACTTAAACTTTCTTAAGTGTTAATCGATCATCGCTGGTCAATGATCTGTAAAGTTCTTATTATATTTTGGACACTATAATATAACTTAGTTTGTCGGAAAACAGTCATTTGAGTTACATTTCCTTCAAAAACAAAAAAGCTTTCAGCAATAACGGATAATCTTACAACATTTTGGTCTAGTTCACAGAAAATAGATCCGGTAGCACGCAGTTAGGTCAATCGATAGATAACTCATTTGTCAAAATTGTTCCACTAGTTTCGACACATGAGCCAAAAAAAACTAAAAGAAAATCCATTCCATTTGGCTCCGACAAAATCACTTGAAAATGTACTAATACATAAACAAAAACTTTAAAATGTTAGTGAAAATATCCTTCTCGAGGCACAAAAAGATTGAACAAAGAAAGCAGCAACACAGTGCGCCAGCAACTGGACATAAATCGTCCGTAAACTTTACTATCACCACGTTTTCCTTTTACATTTTTGGATACTATGACAAAAGTATTTTGGCGTATTTTAGAATGAAATGTGCAATATTTTATGAATTTAACTGCGGTTTTAGCCGATACTGTACTGTAGCATTGTGGTGTGGAGTTTTATGGCTAGCTTGTAATAATATACATGCATGGGCTCGTGGTTTACGGCTCATTAGTTTATATCGTGGGCTCCTGCGGCCCCGCGGCCCCGGTGCAACCAGAGACGAATGCATAACAACTTTGTATAACGTATCCCGCTTTCCCTACTCATTAATATTAATATCCGTTAAGCCAGCGCCGTAATCTTACGGCACAGGAAACTTATATTAGGTATTAGGTGCCTAATACCCGTACTTGTCCGAAATGCAAATTTTATGAAAAGCTAGTGAAGCATTTGCTTTTTCATTTTATGTCGAAAGCGTAATAAATTCGGTGGAAGCACTCTACTTTTGTTACCTCTCAATAATAAAGAGGTACATACTTGAGGGCAGTACCTATTTAAGCTTTTAAATAACAGTTTCATAATAATATGTAAGCGTTTTAAATTGCAGTAGGAACGGTGTAGGTACCTAACCGTCCCTACTGCAATTTAAAACGCTATCAGGTAGATACTTACGCTTTTAAAAGTCTTATTATTATGTAGCGCAATGTTCAACAAAAAAGTTCAAAAACAAATGAAAAGTTATGAGGGAACTCTAGCAACAGTCGAAGAAGACTTTTAAAAAAGAAAATGTTTTTGAATATCTCAGTTTTAACTTTTATTCAGGTATGACTTCATTCTCTAAATATTCTTTTTAATTTAGAAAGTTCACTGAACAAAAAACAAAAAGCAACAGGTATTACACGATGTTTTTCGTGTCTAAAGAACATTATAATGAGATGAGTTATTTTACGTAATACGATACAGCAATTTGGAGCAATTCATTCATGTTAAACGAGTAGGTATCTATCAATTTGTTTAGTAAATTGACTTTATTTCAAAATCAATACGGTCACGAGTTACCTAACATTGACATGTAAAATGACTATCACTTACCACAACAAAGATTAATCCGCTTACGTTAATTAAAACATACAGCAGCTGATACCGAATAAATAATAATATCATCCAGTTACTTTTAGTACCCAAGTATACTCATTATTAGGTCAATTAACCTAACATACATACTGATAGATAAGACACACAAAACTAATTAATAGCGGTATCGAAACAAACTGCCATAATTAGATAAAATTTAATTACTCGATGGAAACATTAAAGTATTCGTAATTGTGCGACTGATTGTTTTATTATTAAAAAAACAACATTAGTTCTATTTGAAATCACTTAACGCTGTATAATTCAATAATATTATCATAATTAATTAATGTTTTATCACACGTAGCTTAGTTAACGCGCATAATTTTCATATTAATCGACATTATGCTGCAGTTTCATCAAATGTTATGAGAAATGGTATTGAATACGTAAAAGGCAATAAAATATCTACATAAAAAGATCGAATATCTTCGAAAACAAAAGAAAAACGTTCCGTATTTTACAAGTAGGGCGATGTCAGAAGTTGTGACGTTTTACTTAACAGAGGGTGATAGGCATATGGGGTGGGCCTTTCACAGCTTCGAAAGCGTTAGTAAGCCATGTTAAATCCTTGGCGTTATGCCGGCTTAGTGGATTTATTTTATTACGTTTACTTATTCAACGGTTAGATCGGGCTATGATGACCGTCCGGCCACGTTTAGAGGCTACTTAGTTAATTAAATGTAACACGAATGGCTGCCTCTGTGTACTATGTAATGTTTATCTGTGATGACTTCACTAAACCAGATAGGCTTAGAGCTAATAATGTGAAGTTCTGAGCTTGTTGTATGGATTGAATTACTGTAATTGAAACATGTCGTTTCAATCACATGAAATGTTTCGAAAACTTAAAGTAGGAAGCGGAAATAATTAGCTAAATAATGGAAATATTATTTATTTATTTATTTATTTATCCTCACACTGACAAAAAATCACTTCATGTGCTGCTTTTCATCCATCCTGTGCGCGGTGGACATCGAACGAGTGGCGATGGAAAACGGTACGCTCACGCAGCGTGCAAGTGCAGCATTTCTCCCTAGCCCCATCACTCCTTCCATATTGCGCACATTTATTGTGAATTTTATTTAATTATTTCTTCTTTTTGTAATTGATGCTAAATAGGTCGTAATTATACCTTTAGTTAACTGGCTTATAGGCTGTGATTTATACAGAATAAGATTAATGTTGTTTGTTCGGTATAATAATAATGATTTATTGTCTCTATGTTACGACTTTGAAAGACAAATGTGATATGGCCGATAATATTTTATGTACCTACATAATGTACAAAACAGCTCATAGTTATTTGATACGATACCATTTTATAATCAACCAATAAAATTCCCATATCTACAATGGGTCGAGTTACGCGAACAAAGGATAAATGCCAAACAAAATAAATTAAAATGTAAAACCTAGTGCATTCACCCTTTAAACCTTTCAAAATGGTGTAAATAATGGCTGGAATACTCTGCACATATGTATATTAAAATTGAAGTCTAAACCTATGCAAATACGAGTTACTGTCCACTGCTTTATTATAAAGTTTTTGTTAGTTGTTCCAGTACACAAACGAGACAATTTTAAAATGGACAAATAAATGCTACGTGTGGTCAGGTTCACAACTAATATTCTGGTCAAATTCGGTGGAATTTCAATCTATTTTTACCAACTGTGCTACTGAAAAGATGAATCTACAATTGGTTTATGAAATAGAGTTATAAACAAACGTGTTTTTATTTAGTTCCCAGATTTCTAAAGTTCCGTACTTACATGAATGTTTTATACATTTCCCAGTTTCTTACAACAACTTCACTCTAACTTCGTGAATAAAGCGTGTGCTCCATCTTCTGTAGTCTTAAATATGACTTTAAAGTAATTGTATTGTAACGTAGTGCATTATACACACATGATGGTATCAGCTGGTCGTGAGCACACGCTTGTGTACTCCTTCGCCTGTTTTCAATAAATTGCGTACCCTGGAGGCTGCATTATCAAGCTCGGCTTTGTCTTGTTTATCGTTCAACTTTGTCATGTATAAAGAGCGTTTAATAAAACATATTTTGTTGCGAAAATTTATAATTTTAATGTCACTCACAAATGAGTTTTCTTTTGTAACCTTATCTTTATAAAGGCATGTTATGTTGTCGTTTCGGCATGTTACGCTTTGTTAGGTTCGTTCACCCGCATGTTTATTAACTCCTAAACCACGTGTACACAAAAGGGAGAGCAATAAAAAATCAAGGTAAACTCTCCAACTCGAGGGACTTAATTGCTCTATTTCCACTCAGTATCAAAGGTACTCCGACGCAATTACGCTCACCCAGCCAATGCGTTCTCTCTCACTCCGCCCCGCTGCGATTAAACGATTCAATTTTCGAAGTGGCAAACATTAATGAAGAGTTCCTCGTCTATTTTACGCCCAGCAAGCATAAATTTGGCGGCGCGGAAAAATATCACTGAATTTGTGGAATATATTGCCTTTTAAACCATCAGAAAGATTGATTTCGTAGATTCATTCATTTCTCTGTTTACGTAACGTTGTTAACTCTGTTTTCCTCGTTGCGAAACTTTTATGGAGCCACTTAAGAATAAATTTTATGATTTCTTTCCATGGGCTATAAAAGTGGATACAAGTGAAATTAATTTAACACGTCGACATCATCTGTGGCCGGGGATTTTTCAAATGTAACTTAGTTAGTTTCCTTCTCTGAAATAATTCTTTAATCTTGGGAAATAAAGCTTTTCCACAATTAAGTCAATCACGCCTGTTTAACTCGATTTTCTTTTAAGAAACCTATTACAGGCCGCAGGGACCATTCCCGGGAAGAGGCTAGGGCGGGCTAAATTGCTCCGAGGTAAAACCAGTCAATTTAAATGGTAAAAGAGTTTCATTTATAAAAATGTCAATGCAAATGACGCCGCAGGAAAGTTCTTTATTAGCATACTGACTTAAACCTAGATACATTTTCCAAGCCGAAATAATAAAGGAAGAAATAATATAGCAATTTCATGTCTTTTACAGAAAACAATTTCATAGAAGTTAAGTAATGGCTCTATTAGCATTTCTCAATACCACCCAATAAATGTAAAGTTTAATTTGGAAATTCAAATTAACAAAAGCTGTTTATGCCAAGTGTTTGTCCTATTACAAAGTAATTTTAGGCAAAAGGTAAGGAATTATGATAATCCAAATCATACTGAATTAATAAAGACGTCTCTGAAGATAAGACAAGAATACGAAGTAGAATTATATTACGTAGTATTACAAAGCTTTCAGGCGAGCGCCGTTTGCGCGCTGTTTTTTGTTTCCACTTTCAATAGTAGCTTGATGATATAATAATGACTCACGAGGCCGACGCAAACATCTTCTCGAATAAAAGAAAAAGGTCAGAAACAATCCGAGAGGAGTACTTCCTTAGTTCCTTTAGCAGCGGCGCTTGCCTGCGCTTTGTCAGTACTCGGGGTATCACATTTAATTAACGATCATACTGTGTTGATAACTTCTGAACAATGTAAGATGAAGATATTACTACAACAATCCTTTCTAAACATGAAAACACATACGTAGGGCAAATCTAGGTTCTCTTATGTTTAGTTTAGCAAATAGTCTTTGCTTTTACATATTCTACGTAATATTTGACTAGAATCAGAATTGTATGAGATCTTGGAAATGTAAATAGGTCGACGCACACAATATTTATTTGTGATATTGAACTGGCTGGAATAGCTTTACTTTAGATATTCATACGAGAACTTTAGGTAATTATCTTTATTTAGATCTGTATACACGTGTGTTAAAGGTTAGCAATTTATTTCAGCATTTCCCTCAACCGTTGGCGTATAATCTTGCCCCTGGGATTCCTCGGCATTTCTCCAACGAACCTTACACCTCCTCTTAATTGCATAAACGGTGCCACCTGAAAAAAATAAACAACTTTATTGAGTCAATGAGCATTTTCATTTAGTTAATTTGAACTAATGTTGATTCTACTTAGAGTAGTTAGTCCTATTTAAGAGGATATCTTTTTTTTTTAATTACTGGGGATTAACGAGTCTGTTATGAGCCATTTTTATGTTTGTGAATAATTGAGTAATGCATCAGATAGGTAAAGCCGGTTAGGAAAACATTTCCAAACAAACTTGTGAGCGAACGAGAAGACACAATCAGTTTAGTTATGCAAAACTGTAGAAATAGGTTTGCGACAAAATGTTGAATAGAAGGTTTTAGTTTCCAAATTCCTGCTCCTGCCGCCGTTCAACGGATTACCAGATTATCAGATCCTAAGCTAAATTCTATTTTACATTTTCTTATTATTGTTAACAAAAGGTTTTCATAACTGTTGTACAAAAGCCATGTTTTGTGGAAAATAAAGGCTGTATCGTAAGTAATATTCAATACTCAGAACTTGATAGCTTTTCTTACGTTACTTATAACATTTTGAATAATATTATAACATATTGTTAAGTCTTCTATTATTCAAAATAAGCAAATTTCTAATATCTCTACTTTTAATAAATGAATAATTCAGTGAAATTATCTAGTGAAAAGTATTCGGTTGAATATAATATAAGGTGCATGTTGTAAATAAAAATGCTATCCTAGCTGTTATGGGTGGAATAAATATGCACAATTTACACGGAATGTATGATAACAGTACATATTAATAAAAAAAAAAACAAACCTACATTAAATAACCAGGAATTCTGTTTCCCGGATTGAGGTAGATACACTAACGTTATGGTATGAAAAAATAAAACCTTTGCAACCATTTTTTATCAAAGCGATCCCGGGAACATTCCGACAAAAAATGCTCACAGAAAGAAATTGTTTACAGAAGATTTTTGTGCAATATTTACCTTCAAAATCAACATATTAAAATACCCATATATAGAGCTAGTTTTAAAACCATACCTCTGCAGCAACATAATCAACCAGTTCCTTTTCAGACACTTCAACTCCTGGTTGCTTGACAACGAAGGCAGTTGGTTCTTCCCCAAAAACACGTACTGGTTTCCCCACCACACCAGCTTCCCTGACTCCTGGGTGCAGTTGAAGAATGGTTTCCAGTTCCAGTGGAGCCACCTATTAAGAAATCCAGGATTATAGAAAAGACAAGGCTGCCGCCGCGAGGGAATGGTTAATGGTGTGACTTTTCAGTTTTTGCTTAACTGAGTGGGACATGAAATGAGCTTGATTATGAAGATTGTTATTTTGACACCACTCCACACAAAAACATCCGGATATTGCAAAAAAAAAAATAAACAGAAAAATAATATGTGAGATGTAAAAGGACATGGAAACCCTGTTCAAAAAACATACAGAGTATTAGGTATAGTCAGTGCTTCAATAAAATGACGTACCAAACAAAACAAAAATAGACGCAATAAAAGGAACACGCTTATAAGAAAATAGTAATTCATATATTCGTAATAAGCTGTGGATCTAGAAACGCGTAGATAATAAGAGGCCTATTCATGAGTCCACGAAGAAAGGATTTCTCAAGATGAAAAGGTACGTACTTCGTGGACAGTGTTAGTTCCAGCTAATATTATCTACAAAAACGTCGTCGTATTGCTTGAATAAGACACGTTATGCCTTTTTTGCCGAGTCTGGCTTGTGATGTCTACGTTTTCTCGGAATGACTTAGTTACGCTTTCCTTTTTGCAATTTAGGAATATTTTCAAAGGTAAGTAAGGCGTCAGAGCGTATATTATTTCTGTTCATTTACACATTTAGAGTATAATAATATGTATAGATAACTCTTATACTTTTATGAGAGCTTCTTCTTCTTCGTGTCGCTGGCACGACTGTATATTGTGCCTTGTTGGCCCAAAACTATGAGAGCTTATAATGCCTTTGCTAGAACTGAAACTGTACTACATGAAATCATCAACTTTAGATTATTTTACTACAATATTAGCAAAAACTGATCACGTGATCCTACTTACTTTATAACCATCATAAACGATGATCTCCTTCAGCCTCTCGACGATAAAAAAGTACTCGTCTTCGTCATAATAACCCAGATCTCCGGTTTTGAAGAAGCCGTCGTCATCTAAGTAATTTGAAGGCGGCATGCCAATGTAACCTTTCATGAGCACTGGACCTCTCAAACATATTTCGCCGCGTTGGTTCGGACCCACAGTTTTACGGGTTTCCAGGTCCACGACCTGTGTAAAGTATTGGATATCATACTTAATATAGGAACTGTATGCCAGGGAGGCATATAACTTATCTAGGTACCTGCTTAAACTGTGCTATATTGACGGATGTTATTCTTAGCTATAAGTAAGGACGGGTCTACCTCACATTTGACTTACTTTTCCTGCTATTGTTTAAATATAAGTTAGCTACTTAAAAAAAAATCAAACAAACAAAACAACAAATACAAACACAAATACACAAAACACACACAAATAACAAACAACAACAACAAAACAAACAAACACACGTACACAAACACAACAACACGGACAAATATTATTTGGTTTGCTATAGAACCGTTTATTGAGAAATGGAAATGAATTAATATAACAAATGGAAAATTCTAATCAAAGTCGACAGCAATTCAGTGTTTTTTTTTATCACAAACCTTTAAAGTAATTCCAGGTGAAGCCTTGCCCACACTGCCAGACTTGGGTCCCTTTGTGCCCCAGCTCTCAGAGGTCAACTCACCTGCTTCAGTCATTCCATAGCCTTGTAAGATATTCACAAGGTTAGGAAACCTACAAATATAACAAAACATTTTACTAAATTACGATTACGTAACTCCTTTTTTAAATAGAAAACTAATTATCTACAAGTATAATTAACTCGAAGAGCAGTGGTGGCCCAGTGGTAATGGCCGCGACTTACGAGTTGTATTCGGGCGCTTTATTTATGTAAATTACTTCATCATCACTGCTGTCAAAACGGTGAAGGAAAACACCGTGAGAAAAGCGACATGTCCTAGAACCAAAAACTCAAAGACATTTGATATCTACCAAATCTCGCTGGGCCAGTGTGGTGGATTACGGCCTGCTCACTGAGAGGAGGCCTGTGTCCCAGCAGTGGAAATATTATAGGCTAATTATAATGATGATAATTAAATCAAATTAAACGGCAAACAAAACAGACTTAATAACTTTTTAACGCTCCTAAATTAAAAGCACATGGAAATAGATAAAATCGAAGAAAACTCAATTGAGTTTACCTACAAATACATTTGATTTGGGTAGGTATGCTTAAAAAACCGTAACGGAAAATCGATAACCTAAATGAGACGATAAAATGAATCGATACTCGCCTACTTTTGACCTTTTGTATCGTCCTGTTATGAAGAGGCGATGATCGAGAGTATATAATTTTGAGTGAATCGAGATTACATTTTTCTGCTTCCTTCGCCTTTGATAAGTAGCAAACAAAAGACGGCACTATAAAGGCGATGTTAACCTGCAAAATAATATAAAGAAAACAAAGATATCTCGGATGTTCACTTATATAGGACAATATAAAGGATGAGAAAGTAATTATTGATAAGCCTGTACCTATACTTACCTACCTATACTTCCGTTGGACCTAAATAAAACATTATTTAAATATTTTGCTTACAGAAAAAACAGGAAAGATATATTTAGAGATCTTTAATGAGTCTTGAACATGTGCACATTTTTTTAAAGCAGCATGTTTTGTGACGCCGCGCGCCGTGCAAACTGTTTGGAAGTTTTATTTTGTTCAACACAATTTGTCTACATTCCTTCAACTTCTTTCATAAGTTTTAAGAGATATGTTTACAGTTTAGTTTTTCTAGCGTTGGACTTGGTGCAGCGCACATGCAGCGTAGACCCCGCGTAGATGCCGTGTCGACATCATCTACGTCGCGAAACGCAAAGCACTTTGCGTTAGGGATGCACAAGATATTTTATTCATGAGTCTGTTCCTCAGAATACTTAAATAAAGCTAACTACGGTACCTAAAAATTATATATATTCTGCCGTCACGTCATCATCGCGAACACTATCCAGAATCAAACCATAAACAAATAAAAAACACATACAAAAAATCCACACACAATCAAAACATTTTATGAAAAACACGGTTCTTGTTTTGAGAGAGGTTTGTCATTTCAGGTCATCATTTATAACGCTGGCCTTCAAAAGGTCAGGTGCGTAGCATTCAGCGCCGGCGCGCATTTATGAAAAGATTCATGAATGTGGAAGAAGCGAACGAGTTTGTAAATATTGTACCGTATACCGCGCCGTAGTTTCTGTTCACTCCCTTGGGAGCACGGTATGAAGAGTGCATTTGTGTGTGTGGAAGTAATCTGGGATGTTGTGTAAAAATACAATGTGAAAACTGATGACTGGTACTTATATACTGCATAAATGCATACGTATGACAACGATTATAGGTAGTGGTAATACGATACTGTCTAGATTTCAGAGTATAATAATAATTATAGGTAGGTACTAGTCTTCTGAGAATTAACTATCATTTATCACCATGCGCTTGTTTACTGCGTGTTGCAAACTCGACGAACAAATAGGTCCAATTAGTTAAGATAAGATAAGATAAGATATATTTGATTGTCAAAAACATGTGTAAGTTTACAATCAGTTGGAACGATTACAGAAAAGAAATTCAGCATGTTTTGCCTAGAAAGGCGTATAAATATAAAGATGATATAATTCAAAGTTTACAAACATCACAAAGTAAAAAATATATATATATATGTATAAAACAGGTATAGGTAGATAGGTAGGTACATATAGGTTAAATTAATAAAAATAATAATAAAAATGTCATGACCAAAATGTCTAAAGTACATCATTGAAATAGTCGGCAACATTATAGTAGCATTTATTTATTAAGTTCAATTGTAGATACCTACATAAGACAATCAAACAGTCACATAAATAAGCCACTAGGATATTTTAATTGATATTAGCTGACTGAAATTCCAGAACATCAGAATTAGTAGTTACTTGGTTCGGTTACCTAATTAATTTATCAAAATATTAATATTGTTTGTTTTATTAGTCTGTTAGTTAATGAATTTCAAAGAGATATAGAACCTAACTCCTATAACAACCCAGGACAGATCGTCCTGGCGCCGCTGTACAAGAAGACTCGACCCCAGATAGAACTAAGATCAAGTGATGGAAGACGGAGAGGAAAAAATATAAATTAAATAGGCCTTAAATTACTAATGTTAATATTTCCATTACTTACGTCACAATCTCGAACACTGTCCAGGAACAAAATAGGTTCTGCCTCATTGATATACACAATTTTTCTGCCGAGACATAGAAATTTGTACGTCATAAATGTGTCGTAATTATGATACCATTCTCCGAGAACGAACGCTGTTTTCAGGGACTCGTCGCTGAAGCTGAAATGTTATTTACTTGTTAGATTAATATGGGACCCAATTATGTAATGTACATATTTATTGCAAATAGATAAATATGTTACATCAAATAGTTGTCATGTCATGAGTAGGTAGGAATAATTTTCTATTTAGTTCATGAGTTCAACATAAAATAAGGGCAGAATCTTATCTTATCTCTTAGATATTTTTTAGGTACTTATGTATTTGATAATATGCCAATTACAATAGTTTTGGCACGCTCGTTCCATCATAGACCTCATCCATCGCTTTCTATTAGGCGTGATCGAGGTCAAGAGTGGGCCCATTGAGCAATGAAAATAAACAAGCAAAAGCAGTTGTCACATGTCTGGGAGATTCTGCATGTGACATTTTGTGTATGAAAACCTGATGAAACCGCACTTACCGTAAGTGCGGTTTCATCATGTTTTCACATCACACATCACGTTTTACAGGAAAACATCCAATCTGTACCTATGTACCTACATAATGTAACGCAACAAATTGGCTTTGTTTTTATTTTTGGTATTCATTGCAATAAACAACATGAAATTGATAGGTACTCATTCTCTATAATGATTTAACAAAAACTATTTTCATTTTGCTTACCTACCTACCTATTTAGTACCTAAATATATTTTATAAATTATTCGGTGTTCATTAGCAACAATTTGTAATAGGTACATGGTTGCAAAATAAAACCGGGGTATTGCTATTTGTATCAAAAACAAATGCATAATTAATACTGTTCAGCGATTGACAAAACTTTTGGCCAGAAAAGTCAATTAGCATGTTAATTATTACTCACTCATCAGGCAGACTATTGAGGATGCAGTTTAAATGTGTCAGTTGTACGCCTTTTGGCATGCCCGTAGTGCCGGAGGAATACAAAATGAAGGCGATGTCACTCTGTCCCTGAACTTGCACCGGCTCGAACTTATTTACGTCAACATCATCCGTGACCAAAGTTCTGATGGGAATTACTGATTCCGTGCCCTCGTCCAGTGTTACAAACTTCTCTATGCAATCAAAGCTCTTCAGTATATCGCTGTAAGTGCTCCAAAATAGATTGGAGCATATAAAGTATTTCGGTTTTGTTAAGCTTATCTTGTGTTTTAATGCCGCTGAAAAATAAATGGAAATTAAATATAAAACGCTTCATTAATCTGATTATTCGTATGTTTATGCATTATTAATGAAGACAGACGGTTCATCAAATTTTATAAAATATAGGCTGTAATGATTTCCGTTAATCTGAATTCTGTGAAGCTTTTACAACCCTCCCTAGCTATCGTAAATGCTCTCTATTTTTTGGAAAAGTTAAAGTTCCAGTTAAAATAAAATATAGAATGTGGTGGAAGTAAGATATTTTGTCTCACCTCTCCCGCTCTTTAAATCATAGGGGGTGTACGTCGCACCGGTGAACACGATTGCAAGAACCGTCGGGACGAATTCATTGCGTTTTTCGGATCCCACTGCAACAATGTCGCCGCGCCTCACCCCCAACTTTGTCAAAGCGGCGGACATATTGACGGCATATTGTGTGAATTCCTTGTATGTTAGTTTCTCACGTGTTTCTCCTAGCTCCTGGAGTTTGTGAAGAAAATTGTTTAGTGTTTAAAGTTAAAACTAATATAATGTTACGTTTAGTTCTGAGATAGGTACTGTAATATATTCTTTGCGATAAGGTAGCCCCCGAAATTCAAGTTTTCTAACGTTTTTTGCAATTTGAAGGTCAGTATTAACATACAACCTGACACTGACCTGAATAAGGTATATTCAGATGAAGGAGTGATCACTTACCAAAGCTACTTCATCTTTTTTACGCCTGAGACTATCCAAAATAAACTTTCCAAAATTCAAATGTGCAGGTACTTGCACATTTTGATCACCAAACACGTAGTTGTCGTCGTTGAACATTTTTACAAAACAAATAACTGCTTTTACTACACTAAACTGAAATCACGGTTTACCCTCCGGTATGAATGTACGAATGTAATTGAATTGTGAATGAACAGTATCAGTTATTTATACAATAACATGGAAATTATTTTTAATAATATAATATTGATAACAATAGGTAGTTAATATTATAATATATAATATTGATAATAAATCGCTGAGATATGGACGGTAAGAGTGGGTGTGCACTACACTGAACTGAACTCAACAGGAACATCTGCAATGTATTAATCTACTCAAGATTTTTCACGCTCACTGCCGTTCGTAAGTAGTTTTGTCAACACAATGGGGTAATAAATCCTCATAAAGGTAAACTCATAACTTATGTACTAGTAACTGTACTATGTACAGACGCCAGCACATCAAGCTACTACAATCTGTCAAATTTCTTTAATAGATTTTCAACTTTATCGCTACAACAATAAGGTTCAAGGTTGATTGGGAAAATTTGACAGTTTCTGTACAGACGCCAGCAGGTCAAGCTACCCGAAACCGACGCCGCTGACACCTCTTCAACACGTGACAATGCATCAGCGATGACATTTTCTCTGCCAGGTATGTACCGTATGTCTGTAGTGAATTGCCCTATGAAATCTAGGTACCTAAATTGTCTTGGCGAATGACTGTCTCTAACTCTCTATTGGTTTTGAAGGCGAACACCAGTTGTTTATGGTCGGTGAAGATGGCAAAGTTCCCAGTGACCATATGCCGAAAGTATTTTACTGCTTCATATGCTGCTAACAATTCGCGGTCGTATGGGCTGTATTTCTTTTGAGCACTGTTAAGTCTGTGTAAGTAAAAGGATACAGGTTCCCAGTTGCCTCCTTTTCGCTGTTGAAGCACAGCGCCGAAGTCGGTATCAGATGCATCAGTGACTATAGCCAATTCAGCTGATGAATTTGGATGAGCGAGGAGAGTTGCGTTGCATAGTGAAGTCTTAATAGCCTAGCAGTTACCGAGTATCAGCGGTGCGTACGGACGTGTCGCTGACCCGTGAGCGAAAGCACCTTCAAGTGTCGTGAGAATGTTTTCGGACGTTATAAAATGCAATAACTGCAACATAGTGATAAGTGAAGTACTGTGCTTTATACCGAACAAGGTAGATGTGATGGATAATGTGAGCCTCGTGCAGATAAGTATAGGTGCTTTCAAGGAGGAAGAAATTAGTGCAACAAAGTCTCTGTGGTTCCAAGCCATCCCTAATGCTAAGCGGATGATACAGCGAAAGAATAAAGGGAAAACAACGAGAGATTTGGAAGATATTATAGATCTTTTTAAGTCTACAGTTCCGACATAACTCCAATATTTGTAGCCTGGGAGCTACAGAAGCTGCCGCTGATCACCTTTGATCATGTGGATGTAACAAGGCTGCTGAAAGATTTATTAGCACTACGAAGTAAGTTAGACACCATTAAAAATAATTACGTGGCAAGAGAAGATTTACAAAACTTGAAGACAAAATTGGTTCCAAATCATTTAGATCTTACTTCAAATCCTACGGGAATACAATCGTCTTTGAATACAACGTCCCAATATGATTCTGATTGTATCCCTATGATGATTAACGAGATATCAAATCAAAACAAACATCAGCTGATTGTTCTTCGCTGAGAGAAAAAACAGTTCTGTGTCTACCTGTCTTGCACCAACCATCCGATAACGCTGTTTGCAGTCTCGCTCACACAGTAACAAGCGACGATCTCGCTCTAGTGAAGCCCGTGCGCAGCGAACACACCAACCATCCCGATAACAAACCGGTTCCTTCAACGAGCGCGTTGTCACCGCCGCCGCCGCCGCTGCTACAGTCACGTAGTACGGAAGAAAGTGATAAAATGTATGCGAATATTGTGGCGGATACGTTGAGCCAAGGGGGTGATTCGAAGTACAAATGTCCCAACGAGGAATGGGTTGTTGCACATAGGCGTAAACATAGAATTAGATATGAGGGCGTGCGTGGCAACGCAACTTATTTGCCAGATGATAAATTTAAATCAGCCAACACTAAAATTACTTTGTTTCTTTCTAATGTCCACAAAGTAACATCAGTGCAGGATATAGCTGAGCACACACTTATAAAAACAAAGGAAAAGGTCTCATTACAGATAATTAAAATGAAAATGGATAAACCATACAACGCGTATAAAACAGTCATTAACAGCGATAAGTTAAACCTATTTCTGAACAATGAAGTGTGTCCGGACGGAGTTACGTGTCGGCGTTTTAGACCCTACAGAACAACCGAGGCAATCGGCAAATAACGTTACCCTACTAGGCACTGGATTGGACACATACACGTATGTAAGTGATGCTCATGGTACGACCAGCTGGTTAGACCACTGTGTAGTAACTAAATCAGCGTGGGACACTATTACGGACATTAGTGTGGCTTATGATGTGACGTGAATTGATCATTTTCCCTTAAAAATAAACTGTGAACTTGACATGTAAAACCTAAATGTAGCTCTGTTCAGTCTCAGTGTAGTACAGTAAAGTGGGGATATAGGGACCCTACGCAAACGGCAATGTACACCAAACTTTTAAATGAGAAGCTAAGGGAAATTGACTTTCCGGCAGAGTTTATTAATTGTAGTCGTAGTGAAAATATTTGTACTAACTTGGAACATCATAGAATAGTTGACAAATTATATAAAAATATTGTAGATATTCTTTGCGAAGCTGCAACTACTAGTCACAATTACCGAGTTCAGCGCAAAAAATATAAAAAAACGGGTTGGAATAAACACGTTAAAGATGTGCACGGGTAGGCTCGGCTTCATTTTCTGAGCTGGGCAGCTGCTGATAAGCCTAGAACGGGGTCGCTATATGAAAAGATGAATGAAATTGCGAGTCATCACGAAGCTAAAAATTTTAGTAGTTTCTGGAAAACCACCAATAGCTTGAACCCCAAGTCGGGCCTGCCAGTGTGCGTCGGTGGCGTAAACGAACCTGAGGCTATTGCTAATTTATTAAAGGCTTCGTTCAAGACAGAGTCACCACTAGGTCCATCGACGGGCGGGTCGGATGTTAGGGAGGGATCCGAGGGCACGCCTATCATGTTCACCGCTAGGGTGGTTGGGTCTGTCTTGAAGGACATGAAGCGGGGTAAGTCTCCTGGACATGACGTCTTAGAACACATGCGTTACGCAGGTAAGCACTTGCCACGTGTCTTAGCTCTCTTATTTAACGTATGTATGAGTCACTCGTATCTTCCAAAGGACCTTATGAAAACGATTGTTGTTCATAGGAACAACAATCGTTTTATTATAGAATAAAAAAACAAAACTGGGGATGTGAGTGACAAGAACAACTACAGCCATATCTCCTTGGCGACGATTGTTGCGAAGGTGTTGGACGGTCTGATTGACAGGCAGTTGGATAAATATATCACCCTACATGACGCCCAATTTGGGTTTAGGTAACATTTATTGACTGAAACAGCGATCCTCTGTCTCAAACATAAAACACACTGAAAACACCTGTTTATTTATTTATTTACCATTTATGTACACACATATATAAACAGACAAGAAAAACAGAACAGAAAAAATAGGCGCCAAGACCTCTCCAAGGCATTCGACCTAGTGTCTTATGACTGCCTCTGGGGGAAACTCTCCCATGTCACTGACCATCCTGGGGGACTGATTGCTGTACTGAAATACTGGTATAGCAACCAGTCCAACTACGTTAGATGGGCAGATGCCATGTCGGGTGCGTACTTGTTACGGGTTGGAGTGCGGCGTGAGGCAGGGGGGAGCTTAGCTCGCCCAGACTCTTCAACCAGTATTCTAATCGGCTGATATGTGAGCTCAGCAATACCCAAGTCGGTTGCTCCAGTGACGGACAATGCATCAATAATATAAGTTACGCGGATGATATGGTGTTGCTGAGCCCATCGATCAGTGCGTTAAGAAAGTTCCTCCGAATGCGGTGACTCATGGTCTCAGGTACAACTCAACTAAAAGCGAGCTCTTGGTGTTTCGGGCGCAAAAGAAGATGTATGACGTTGACGTTGTTCCACCGGTTACCTTAGGTGGAGTTCCGCTGATAAGTCACTCGTTTTAAATACCTGGAGCACTGGGTCACCGATAGGCTGTCGGATGACGACGATTTAGAGAGGGAACGTAGAGCGTTGGCTGTCAGGTGTAACATGCTGGCCCGCAGGTTCGCACGGTGTACGCGAGAGGCTAAAATTATATTTTTCAGGGTCTACTGCCAGTCGCTGTATACGTGCGCCCTGTGGGTCAGTTATGCACAGGGCTCGTACAATGCTTTACGAGTCCAATATAATAACGTGTTCCGGGTAACGCTAGGGTTGCCGCGCTTCTGTAGCGCGTCGGGGATGTTCGCGGACGCACGCGTTCCAGATTTCGGTTCGCTGTTGCGTCTGCGAATTGCATCACTGATGCATCGGGTGCGCGACGGCCCCAACAGCCTCGTGGCTACTGTAGCTGGCAGGGTGGATGGCTAAATAATAGGTCACTGGATGGCGGCACACAGACCGTCTACGATTAGTTATTTTTTTTTACGTGTTGTTGTTATGTTATGGATCTATGGTCTGAAAATAAAGATTTATTATTATACCTAGTCTTGCCATAAATATTGTCACGAAAAAAAAAAAAATTTTTATTGCATGTAATATATTACTTTTACAGTGTGTTAGATTAATACATAAATATAAAACAATTTAAAATATAAAAAAGCTTATTCGAAGTGGTCTCCATTGGCTGCAATACAGTCCTTTAAACGTTGAGGCCAATTATCAATAGAAGCACGCACTCTTTCCATGGGAAAATTCTTCACTGCCAATCGTATGGATTGTTTTAGGGCCTCCAAATTATCATGGCGTTTAGAGCAAGCCGTACTCTCTAAAACTGATCATAAATCATAATCCAGCGGATTAAGATCGGGACTAGACGACGGCCAGTCTTCAGCTCTGATGAAGTCCGAAACGTTCACTTCCAACCAAGACTGCGTGGACCGATCTTTATGACCCGGCGCCGAGTCTTGTTGGAAGGACCATACTTGGTTATTGAACATGGTGTTGTTAAGGGGCTTAACTACCTTCTTCACAAAAATATGGCTCAGTTACTCGTTCATAGCTAACACCCCACCAAACCATCACTGAAGTCAGATAATGCCCACGTTGCACTCTGTTGACTAATTGGGAAGCTTCCTTAGAGCTTTGAGCATAAATACGGTTATTTTGTTTATTAAAATGTTGCTCAATTGTAAAGATTTTCTCATCCGTAAACAAAATTTTTCTGTGACCTCCATTTGCGTACCGCTTCAGTAGTTGTTTCGATTTTACCACCCTATTCTTTTTTAAATTATCAGTTAAAAAATGACTAGTGCGTCTCTTATAGGCTGCAAGTCCTAAGTCATCTTTTAAAATACGCGACATGGTTCTGGCTGCTATCTTCATCTCTCGAGATAAAATCTTTTGCTTTCGGACAGGATTTCTTCGAATTCTTTCCCTTACTGCTTTGACCACCTTTTTCGTACGAACAGACCAGACCGCCAGATCTTTTTCTGTCACAAACAGAGGAGGTCTCATTGTCACCTATTAATAGCCCGGTACACAAACATTTGACTAATACCAAGCGTATGGAGAGTTTTAAAAATTAAATTTGGCTCTATACCAACTTTGTGTAATGCAATCACAGCGATTCGGTTCTCTTTATCACCCCACTCCATTTTAATATCGCAAAATATTGTACAATGTATTGGCGCCAAAATTAGAAAACTCAATGAACAATCGTATAAAAATGACAGATTCCAAATTCAAATGTAATATCTTTCTTATTTTTAATTGTAACAGTATTTATGGCCAGACTGTGTATTATTATTAATGGCTTCGAAAGCCTTTAGGAGTTCAGGAGTCATACCGACTAGATGTGCTCCTTTGCTTTTGGGGCCAGCGAGGACAGCATTCAATGGATCTTGGAGTTTCGCTGCGTTTGGGACAAATCGGCGATTAAAAAATATCATACCTAAGAATCGTCGAAGCTGACGACTGGTGGCCCGCAGCCCGGCTCATGCGCCGGTGGAAGCGCATGCACGCAGTCTTCCGCAGCCCAAGGTCGTTGACGCCGTCGCCAGTACAATTACCACGCGCACTCATGTAAGCGTGCGGTCATTCGATCGAGAGCAACCGATCGTATGATCTGTATGTTTGGCCCAAGATTCATGAGCGGAGCGATTCCGCTCTAAAATATAAGGTGGTGGCCCAATCGGTTATGGTTCCGCCACAGACCTTTGAATATTTCCTTATGATTATAAAGTTAATGTACTTATGAATGAATAATTAAATAACTCCATTTAAATTAATTTACTTGATACGTAGTGAATAATTGAATGGTTTTCCCCGCGTGCTTGTTACAATAAATTGAATGATGTTTTCCTTGTGTGCTTGTTATGATACTTCATTGTTAAGTGTCTGATTTATTTTAAATTAACTTGTTGTTTTGATTTAGTTTGTAAACTTTTTACGTTATTGGTTTTACTGTCAGTTAGTATCAACCCACAGCAGGGCAAATATAAAATAAATCTTTCAGTTCAAAACTAATGCGGACCATTGCTTTGCGAGCTGGACAAAACCAAACTGTTCATTTTGTTTCGCGACGCCTACCTGTTAGGTCTTCACATATCCAGTGGCTATTTTGACCACAGCTCATTGCTGTGGGCCAAAATAGCCCATAGCTCATTGGGTCCAATTTAATTTTTGGTGTCATTCGCAAAAGAAGAATGGCAGTTTTGGTGTCGCTTAGTTTCAGAAGAATTCATGAATGAAAGTATGGACATTATATGAAACAGATACAGGGATTTACTTTTTATGCATCAGTTTTTTTTTTATCAAGCTCCAGAAATAACAAAATAATAAACAAATCTGACTATCAAAACGTTATTTTTTCTTAAACTATAGTAGGTAGGAATAATCCGACCAAGATAGTAAGCCAACATGGGATTCGCGGCCTCCCCAGCCTGAATACCTTCATTGGTCTTAAACTACAAATTTGTCTTTGAACCTTGCATAAATATAGTATTAGGTAGGTATAGGCAAGGATATTTGTAATATTGAAAATATTTGTAACTGACAATCACGACTGACAGTTGTCCCATTAAGCCCACTAACAATTATTGTCAGTGATAAAGCCTCGTATTCATTTGACAAAATACTCGTATGACGTGGGCGCTTCGCACTCTTAATCTTGTAGAAGAGGAGATAGACATTTTTGATTGTACACGGAGTGAATTCAAAAGGATAACATTATTTATGTAATAAGTTTTAGAAAATAAGTTGTTATTATTGAAGTGAAAACTTCTTTAGCGGCGTTGAACACTTTTTTTGTAATGGGTAAAAAATGTTAAACTCGCGTCAGGACACGTGACCTGATCGAAAATTCGTAAGACGGTAAGTTTTCACTTCTGCCGGCACTCCCGGAGTGCAATTGTTTTTTAGGTTTGCTTCACTATTCCATTGGGTTGTATGTAACTGTAATAATAGTTGTAAGTGATTATATAGGTAAATAAAAATGTCACGCGACAGCAGTCGCTTGAAACTTTGGGTGATGTCGGCCAACGTCTCCAGATATTTTGTGTCACTACCTTTTTTATCGTTTTTGATATTGCCAGACATGTCGTGCGACGTCGCCCGATACGTCTTGATTTTTCCCGACATATCGAGGGACGTCGGTGCGTGTGAAGATTTATGCGTCAGAGCCTATCCGGCCGTGTACGATGCACGCACAGCGACAGCGACAGCGCGTCAGTTTACAATTGCAGGACAGCAAACCATTGTGCATAGTTCAGGTTGAACGTATGTATATTTAGGTTGCATTTTTGGTTTTCTTCGTCCATTGTTTTCATTGATTTGCCTATGTATATGAAGTTAACATTGTGTTATGTCAATCATCACGTAATAGGACATGACGCTGTTTCTTTTTTTTATAACGTTGCCCCACTCTAGGAACTACTCCTATAAAGTGGGTGCAAACATTTAAACTCACATACACAAACTGCCAGAACCGGAACAACTACCTGTAGGCAATACAAATATTTGTTCCGTGTGGGAATCGAACCCGCGACACACAGCGCAGCAGTCGATCGCTCAGTCACTGCGTCAACCATGTCGTCAAATGTGTAAAATAGATGTCCAATGTGTAAAAGTGAGCTACTAGTGCCACTTTTCCCTTCACTAGCCATAATTTAGGTATTGATGTATACTTTATTGTACAACACAAAAATACATCAAACGCAACGGAATATAAAATGGGTGGTCTTATTGGAACCATTCATTTCCGCCATATTTGAATGGTATATAGTGTTTACTGCGTATTTTTATAACCTCTTTGGTTTACTATCTTGGGGTTTATATAAACGGAGCCACCTCCTCTTTAAACAAAGTTTTTCTGGCGAAACCACAGATTTATAAACTAAATGGAGACATGCCAAGGGGGCGTGGCGCGTGCGAACAATGTATGCACAAAACAGAAACAAAGCGGGCGCCGTTGATTTGTCAATAAGAATTGTCAATGTAGTTGTGTGTCTCAACGTTGCGATCTGCGTTACGCGATTGGCTCGCGTTGAGTGTGGTGACTGTTATAGTGTGAGTGAGCGCGTGTTCGTATTGTAGTGCATATGTAGTTGAAGGCGACAGCCGGACTCGAACAGTTGGGCAGCCACACCATATCTCCCTTTAGTTTATAAATCTGTGGGCGAAACCCAATATTAAAAATGTATGCTGTGATTACCTTTTATCTCAATTTGACCGAGACCAATCTTTTGAGAGTATTTTTACGATTGTACGCGAGGACTAAGTGCGACACTCAATACATGGAGTCCTGCCATTCTTCCTTGCCTGTTTTAAAATCAATTTTAAATAGGCAAATTAAGCACTAATTAGGCTAGGCTATTTAAAATTGATTTAAGCCCAAAAAGTAATAAACGTCATACGTATATCCTAGTTTTAGTAAAAAACATACAGGTTCAAAACACGAGAATGTGTAATTTGCTCGATCTAAAAAATAATAGATATGAAAGTTGCAGGTACTAATAAGGGAATCGTATTTCATAGTGAGTTTAGATTTTTGAGTCGACGTGCGTTTTTATTTACTTACCGCTTATATCCAGACTTACCAGCATCTACCTAATGTAGTTTTATAAGAACATAAATATCCTACACTAGGAAACACGAACATATTCACAGTATTACCCATGGGGTTAGGCGGAATCTTCGAACAATATGGTTTGAGTACTAATCCCACTCCCTGATCCAGAAGCTTGTACCATAATCCAAATGAGCTTCACTTTCGAGTATTAGTTAAGTGATTATTTTCTGACACAATCTTTCAAATAAAATAAACCTTGAAGTACTTAAGTAGGTATGTTGGTTTTTTAAATAACCAGAACCTCTTTTGGTCGGCGTATGTTTTTGCAGCTCATATTTATTTAGCCACTTTTTCTCTCGTATCGCCATCGGCAGGAAAAGTGAAAGATTAGTTTATCTCGAGGTAAAAATATTAGTCAGTCACCAAGGTGGAAGAATCGCCACTCGTGAAATTCAATTCCATGCACTTCATGCGTACAAACTTAATAAAGTTAGTATGTTAGTAAAAGTTCGGGATTTTCCATCCTATCGACATAATCCGTAGTCCCGTCTTACGAGAATCGAACCTATTATTCGTACCAAATCAAAGGAACTACAGGAAATCGCCAACAATCGTGCAACACTTCGAAGATGCAGGTTAATGTCCAATTCGATTGGAAATTCACGAGTGGAAACTCGAATGCAGTAAACTACTAAGTAAGGTATCGATTGTTCCGGAATGTAAAGGGCAGTGTACCAGATTGTTCCACGTTACATATTAATAGTGATGGCTAGTGGTACCCGTCCGTACTGTGGCTCTTCATGCATTCCAGCCGTAGAAAAAGTTGTTTGAAAATAAAACGGAAAATAAAAGTGTGAATCATTCCAGACTTTGCTATAAAAGGTAGTCACGACAGGTGGCACGACAATACAGGCAATAAAATTCCTCTGTTTAGGTATTCTTTGTGCCGTTTTTATTGAACATCATAAATTGAATATCACATAGTCTCTATATTGACTCTACAGCTATAACATTAATTTAAGTCGCTCAACTATTTCTTTATGATAGCTTTATTAATCTTGACTTCATAAGATACAACGATTTGTAAACTTTTCGAGGAAAACAGAAAATCCACGTTTTTAATTAAAGGAAATCGTGTAAGTGTAACTTTTCTTGAGTTAAGATTCTTTACGTAATTAATGTATCAGTCAATCAACCTGTCAAAAAATTTCCTGTACGTATTCCAAGATTTTTATATCAGAAGTTTGAAGGACCCGTGGCGGGTTGCCATGGCACTCGAGAACCATGAACCACTTGTCGCGGTTGGGAACTCTAGAATGTTTTCAGCCTAAGTCGTGGTAAACTTCTTTTCGCAGGAACTACTTACCTATTCTTGAGTAGTTTATAGTTTTGGGCACACGAATTTCAAAACAATAATTAGAAACGTAGGTATTATTAACATTAGATAAGATAGGATTAATTTCACGTGAATGTTTCATCTATTACACTAAATCCTGATGCCGAATGATGTGCATTGATCGAAGAAGCGCTTTTTATACGACTCCCGACCAAACAAACAAAAGTTCCTATTTATAGGATTGCAGCGATTCAGTGAGTTCAGAAGCGCTGAATTATTATTACACTGAAGCCTTTCTCGAATTTTCATAGTTTTCACCTGCCCGATCATACAGACAGGTGCAGGAGTTCCGAACTTTGTTTTATAATATTCGGCATCAGATTGTTTTGTAGCTTAAATACTCTTTCGTTTATGTTTGCGGGAAGGGAAATGAAAAACAACACTTCAAGCTTCGTTTTTATTTTTCATATTTTACACATTTATTTGGCAGTTCTCATTTTGTAGCATTATGTAAATCATCACAAAAACTTCCTATTTCCCTATAGACTCTATTTGTATTTTACATTACGGCAAATAATCTATACAAGTTTTACAGTTAAAACGATATTAAATAAGCCTTACGATATGAAAGGTAAAGAAAATCGACCAGTTATTATCTACCAAAGCACAGTAGGTTTACGTATTAATAATTCGTTAGTGTATACGAGTACGCCGACTAAATCGTTTACTGGAAATAACATACCACCTACCTACGAGTTTTCAATTTATTGGACAGTTAAAGGTTTATCTCTAAAATGACTAGCTCTAGGCGCTTTTTATAAAATCGATGTAGTAGAAAATCTGTGTACAAATATTTCGTAATAACTAAGCGAACCTAGGACATTTATAGACCTAATATTAAGAAGATCGATTGTCGTAAAAAAAGACGATCGAGTCAATTTAGTAAGGCAAGGACTAAATCAATTTACAAATATTCTTGGGTAGTTGGGTATAACAAAAGAAGGAAACAACTGCCAACTTAGTTTATTACGATTCCGACAGTTCTATTTTGTGCTATCGTAATAATTTGTTAAGTATATTTATAATTTTATTCAGTCGATGCTTTACAGAATTGACACGGTTTTTTTTACATTTTACTGACAGACTTATCGTATAAATACTAAATAATTATTTATACAAAACTTAATAATTTACAACGTTTTAAAATGAAGTTACCGAGTGGACATTGCTTATCCGCGAAACACTACAAAGTCTTCAATAACTAACTCCTGGTTGATGACAATAAACTTAAGATACCTATTAACAGTGCGAATTATTTATTGTCTGGTCAGCTTAAGAAATTATTAACAAAAATTAAAATTAGCAACAAATAAATTAAAGTTCATCACAATGTTACAAATATCAAGAATGTAAAATATACCTCGCTATGTTTATCACTTGACAAATAATTAACGTGAAACCTAACATAGAATTTACTTTGTTGAAACTCGCTGAATTTTCTAGGTCATCATCTGAAAAAGGGAAACACAAATATCAGAACATTTGTTCAAGTTGAGCGTAAGCCTAAAACCTAATAGGATTTGTTTTATTGTTATCAAGATGAAATTCGTTTTTTCATAGCAATTGTTCATTGCTATTACGTAACGTCTGACTGACCACCAATAATATATATTATGATTATTAATATAAGATAAGATATTTAAAAAAAAAACGTGTGCGGTCGGAGCCCTCGTCAGGAACGAAGTCTGTTACGCGATACTTGCACGCACACACACTCGTATATATTAGAAAGAGACAGAAATAAAGTGTGGATTTAATACGTATTTTTAATACAGAGCCAACTAGTATAAGTTTTAAGAAGCTTTCATAAAGTTGTTGTCATCTTAGATTTTCGTTTTGACCTCACTATCTCAGCACCCTCCAAAACTATGAAAACTATCTCTCTCTCTCTGTGTGTCTCATTAAGTCCCCTGACTTAATAAGAGGAGACAGTCGCATGGAGGGAGCATAACGCTTTTTCGTTACGTGACGATTTCTACAAGTTTACGCCTACCGCAGGCGGCGTTAGAGACCTTCGTTCCAAAACTTCGTTCCAATAAGCTGTTGGAAATTAATGATTTAATTTGATTTTCATTAAGGATTGATATACAAATAGATAGTTTAATATTAGATTGAAACCGTGTGGATAGCTTCTGTATTAAATTATTAGTTTAAAGCCTAACTAGGCGTTCATTAAGTACTAAACTACGAGTAACTTGGTAAGTGTTTGACCTGATTTACGTGAGCCTGTTTCGAAATAAGATACTTCACCAGAAAATTCGCCTTTCTGGAATTATGACAAAATCAAAAGTCATTTATTCGAACTAAAACTAGGTTGTGAATCAGCACTTATTTAACGTCAAAATAACATAAGACAGTTCCCCAAAACGCTCGCCGTTTTGGGGAACTGTCTTATGTTATTTTGTTATCTTCACCACTTTATTGTGCTTTAGCTGGGAAGAAGAAATGGCCCAACAAAAGTAGCAAACTCCCACCTAGTTGACATATTAATTAAGTAACAAATCCACTCAAGTATCATTAATATTGTTAAAATATTTACCGAAATCACTTAGCTGTTCGCCGTACATTTCGCCTTGGAAGTTGGAACTGATTGCGTCACTACTTTGGATGATTTGCGGCAAACCTGTTGGAATATTTATATTAGAAAACAATCAAATTTAGTCTGAGATGATTATAAAATACTGGTAAAGGGAAACTTACCTTTCTTCCTAATAGTTTGATTGTCTAACACTGTTTTCTGTGTTGTTGTGAAGGCGGATGGTGGAGCTGGTATTTCTGTAGGAAAATAAAGTTTATATATGACAACAAATACACCTTAAAATAATCTGTGTACTCATTAATAAATTAGTCTACAATATTCCCATTGTCGGGACACAGGCCTCCTCTCAATGAGAGGGAGTAGGCCGTAATCCACCACGCGGGCCCAGTGCGGATTGGTAGATGTCACATTCCTTAGAATGTTTGGTTCGACATGCCGGTTTCAGACGATGTTTTCCTTCACCGTTTTGAGAGCAGTGGTGATGAAAAAATTTACACAAAGTAAAGCGCCTGCTTAAGTTCGAACCCACGACCTACTTTAAGTAAGTCGCGGCCGTTACCACTGGACCACCGCTGCTATCCATGGATTGATATTATTGTTTAGATATTTTTTCATCTTTCTTAATTTAGTATCGATTATCTCCAAAGTGTTTTTGATCATTATACAATCGTATTAATTAATTGGTCCCAAAAAAATATATAAACAATGTACTTGTATTGATCCAAAGTAAAAAAAGAAAAAGCTTTACAGATAATTGACAGGCAGTTTTGTGTGATTTTCCCACACTTCCGAATTCCCAAAGATCGTAAAAAAGGCTGTTTGTTTTTACGAGTCTTTCAGCGCTTTCAATCGCTCGCTCCGACGGGGCCGTTTTAAATCAATCTACTAATGTTAAAAAAATACCATCGAGTTTGATGATTCCGTCCGTTTCTCCCAACGAGTTCTTCGCGATACATTTGTAGAAACCGAAGTCTTCCTTGGTGATATTCTTGATCTTCAGCATCATGAACTTGTTGTAGCCACTGTCCATCGGAAATGCTTCGTACTTGCCTCCTATAATTTCCAATTCTACTTAAATATAAAACCTGTATTCGGTATTACGTAACCAGTAAAGAATTGTCATTAAAATGATGTAAATAGATGTTTTGTTTGACTCTAAAAATGAAAGAAAATTATAACCGAATTATCTATCTTTTCGTGGAACTCGAGCTTTTGCAATAACCTATCCATAAAATAGTTCCAAAGATATCAACTCCAATAACCTATTTAATAAGTTGCTCCACTTCCGAACTAGAACGCTCATGCTAGAAAGTTGGATATTCGACGAATAACCACTGCAGAGTCAATACAAATGCTCACTTTCATGCAAAAATACCGGTTGCTGGCTACAGCCATTTTGGTATGAGATGCAGCAACAAAAAGAAAATTGCAAACATTTTTTGATTCGAAGTTGTTTTCGACTTATTTATCAATCGCGTTGTTGAGCCGAAGTGGAAATAGTGAAGTATTTCATTATCCAAGTATTCTCTATTCGCGCATGAATAGGTACCTACATTCGGAACGTATTCGACTACACCTCGTTCGCCTGTTCCGATAGAAGGGAAACTATTTTCATTATGAAGTCATAAATCAATGATACAATCGAACGATGGCTTACTTGACGGGAACGCATGTTATTTATGCCAATATGATAAATGTACGTATTTGTGTTGTGTTCCGAGTTCGATAATATGGCGTTTATAGATACTTCGTTAGCGGCTGTGGTTCATTGGTGGAGCTCAAACAAGGCTATTGAAAGTTCATTGAAACTGAACCTAGTAAATATACGGAGCACTCGTTTATAATGTACGAAGCTTTATTAGGTTTTGAACCACTTTCCGTGATTTAGTTCCTGCATTATTTATATGGCGACGCCTTTATGGAAAAGAAAAAGCTGCCATAATTGGAAAACAATCCTACATGTATTAAATTACGGATTACTACTAAATACAATTGTCCTTCCTTGATTTACATACATATTTAATCTATGAAGTAAGTACCATTCGTTGGTCAAATACGTTGCGTGTACGTAGTTTACCATTCTATCAAATCAATATATTACAATGATACATGGACTCAAAACATTAGCGACTTTATTACAAAACATAGTTTACATTTAGACCCAGGTTTAAACCATTGAGCCATTTTTTAATTTGGAACTTTATTTCGACAATGCTAAAGTTCGAATTACAAAAGTTTGTCTAAGTTGTCTGTTTTGTATTAAGAACTTTACCTTGCTCGGAACAAAGTTCAAAATACAATAACAGACTCGATACTTGGACTACAGTTACAAGATTCACAAGATCAGCCTAAAAAATGTTTCTCGTTTCAACCCCTGCGTGTACCACAGATATAAGGTTTGTTCCCCAAACAGAGGCTATGTGAGCGAGCACGCATATTGAACAAGCCTCACCGGAAATAATCATGTCCCCGCGGTCCGTGGTCCAGTAGTTGATGGAGGAGGGGTATGCCTCTGTGTGGCACTCCAGCGTCACGTCCTGCCCGATGTATGCGCCTTCCAGCTGGTTGGGGATGGACAGCATTGGCGGAACTGTTGGAATTATAGTGTGTTAGAAGATTGAATCGCAAGATTTATTGGGCAAAAAAAGGCATGGGTAACAGCGAAGGTGCTGTAGATGTTGTGAAGTGTGCACGCTCATGGCAAAATGTGTACTATATGTAATAATTTACATAACGAATACTTTCATAATTTTTGTGGATTGACTCAGAGTATCGCAGTGGGTAATTGAAATGGTCGTTATTTGGGTTTGGTGTTGAGTACACTGGCGGAGGGAGGGAGTGTGAGTGTGCGCGCGGCGGAGACGCCGCTCGTACCGGTGGACGTGTATCACCCGCCGCTCGAGATCTCTGAGTACACACACGCGCCTGCGCCGGTACCCCGGCTCAGCAGGCTTAGCTGCATCTGACGGTAAAGCATGTGCACCAGACGGTTGGAACTTTAATAAAGCCAACTTTTTGTCATTGTATTCGTTAATTGCAGCCGTAGACTAGACTCCGTTGTATGAAATGGACTTAGAAGCAGGTTTAAATGATTTTTATAATACGAGTATTATTAATTCTATTATAGATGACTGTGTTCCGAAAAAAAAGCGAAATCGTGTAAACTCAAGGTACATTTATCCTGCGTGGTACACTGTTGAAATTATTCGCGACATAAGATTGAAGGCTTTACTGCATAAATATTACAAGGCAATCGGGTCGAGGGTCGATTACGAAGCGTTTGCTCGATGTAGACCAACATTAAAAATATGTTAATAATGGCACAGGAGCAATATCGGAACCGTGTTCAAAGTGACATGATGAGTGATCCTAAATCTTTTTGGAATTATACCAACTCTAAAAGAGGTAGGAGAAGCTCGCAAGCGATTTTAAAAGACGGGGTGGCATTGTCTGGCCAACGGTCTGTGGAAGAGTTTGCGAAGTATTTTTATTCAGTGTAGGTAGTGTATAGGGCACAGCGACCGGAGTTGAATGTGGACGCGGCTATAGCTCAAGCAGGTAGCGAAAACGGAGCGGCGCGGGTGCACTTGGACCAATTACAGTTAGTCAGTATGTCGTGCGCTTCAAGATCTTAAGCCGAAACGGTCCGCAGGGCCGGGCCGTTTTCCACCCTACATAATTAAGGATTGTCGATTGGTGCTAGCTAAGCTGCTAGCTGTTTGTTGTTTGCCGACGACCTCAAATTTGAATCCAAATATTTTGACCTACACCTAGTATTAAGGCTTTATTTTGTAAATATTTATGTAAATCAATTATTTCAATAAACAATTTAAATGAGAGATAGCAAAAAAAAAAAACTTCGCGGTAAAAAGCGGTGATGACTGTGTCAGGCTACAGGGGGACATTGATAGAGTAGTGAGCTGGAGCAAAGAAAACCTCTTGCAGATTAATAGCTCGAAGTGTGTGACCATCACTTTTTCTCGCGCGCACAGTCCCACAACACATACCTATCATATCCTATCATATTGACGGGTTGCCTATGGCACGGGTCACAGAAGTCAAAGACTTAGGAGTAGGCTTTAACACAGGTTTGACTTTTCGTGATCACATCATGCGTAGCTGTAAAAGAGCGTATAGAAATATAGGTTTCATGCTTTTAAGGTCAGAGGGTTCACGAATGTGAAAGCTATTATATGCATTGGTGAGGAGCCAGTTAGATTGTAATGCAGACATCTGGGCTCCGCATGAAGCTAAATAGTCTCATGCTGGAGAGGTACAGACGTCAGCACACCAAGCTACTACAATCTGTCAAATTTCTTTAATAGATTTTCAACTTTATCGCTAAATCATTAAGGTTCAAGGTTGATTGGGAAAATTTGACAGTCTCGGGTAGCTTGACCTGCTGGCGTCTGGACAATATAAGTTTATAAGATATTTATATAAGCGTTATTACGGAGTCTATCCCTTTTACCCGTTAATGTATCCAAATTTATTTAATTTAGGTATAGGATACAATGAGCTAAGGGTTAGGAGGGATCTTGCACTCACCTCATATTTTTTTGAAGTTACTGAGAGTGAAGGTGCATAATGCAGTTATTTTAGAGCTGGTGAGTCTGTGTGTTCCGGACAGGTACGTGTGGCGACGACGGCAGCCGCCACTGCTAGTGGAACCGTGCGCTCGGACCAACCTTTCAAGGGAGGCGCCCATGACGCGCGCACTCCGCACGCTCAACCTCATAGCGAGTGGGACGGACTTATTCTGTTGTTCTCTCGGTGAATTCACAAGGAATGCATTATTTATAATAAGTTATAGGTGTTAGTACAATTCAAGTTAGGATAAGCGCATTTACCGCATTGGGTTATATCCTGTAATGGTACATGTAAGTAGATAAATAAATAAATTTAAGGTGCGTTTTTTAAAATCACATAACGGGTGGTAAAAGACGCTTATCGAAGTCGAGAGTCACTTGCGCTCCTCGCCATTGTGTTTTTTTTTTATACCTGCCAACCTTCTGGTTGCGGAGGTATTAAAGGTCAGTTTCGTTCCCAGTTTTTGGAACGAAGTTCCTAAATGGGCCTTTCGGTTGGAGTTAACTGGTAGAAATCGTCACGTAAGTAAGGAAAAAGCGTTATGGCCCATGCGACTTTACCTCATTCTCTGTCTCTTTCTATATTTTACTTTTTATTTATTTTGGGCGTATGTCATTTTTATGGTTATCGAGGTCGTTGATAACAAAACTGGGGACGAAATCAAAATCCAAGATGGCGCCATCTTGAATTTCGATTTTGAGCTCGTTATGCTCCCTCCGTGCGACATGGAGACATATGCTTGCGAGTATCGCGTAAGGAACTTCGTTCTTGACAGAGATCCCCCAAACGCACACTTTTTTTTTCATGAAAGCTTGTTTTAAGTGTTATATTATAACTTATCTTTAAATACCCGTATCGTTGCGAGCACCCATATTATTATGCATAGTGGTTTGCGTGCGTTTCACTGCGTGTTGCCGTAAACAGCGTTTTTTATGCCAAAAATAAAAGTCCTTTCCCAGCAATAATTTTTGCTCGGTATACAAATAACGGTTATGTGATTGATATTTTTTCTTCTTGTATTATGTCAAGTTAACAAATTTCAAAGAAATACGACGACCAGGAGAAGTAGGTACATTAAATCCCGCAAAACTTGCAGCTTGAACACTATTCGTTGGATTGCGATTCTTGGTAATCTGTTTACATAGAAAGAAAGAAAATACGTTTATTTGCGGTAAACATGACGCGTAAAAAGAACACACACAAAATAAATAAAAAGTTGGAGGAAAACATGCGTCACATCCGTGGATGTGGCGCATCTTTTCATCCAACTTTTTATTCCGCCGCCGCCGCCGCGAGGGCCGTTATGCGCAAAACGGCCATCGCTCAGTATAATGCTAAGACCCTGCAAATGCATTAGAGACAATATTAAAAAAAAAATACGTTTACTTATAAAATCTTCGTCTATCTAGACTATCGGATAAGGATTCAAAGTTTGTTTAGTTTTCACAGCCACCTCGGAAAATACCGAAAAAGAGGGAAAACTTGAAGAGTTTGTAAATAATGGGTCGGCTACGCGTCAATAGTTGTCGTCAATGTTTCTGCCCCCAGATTTACCCCTTACAAGTTTTCACGTGTTTTATTGTGACTCCATTTATGACGCAACCTTTTCCGTCTTATTACAAAACAGGTTCTGACTTTAGAGCCAGGTTTTTAAACCATGGAGCCAATTCTTAATTTCGAAGTTTATATAACTTTTTTTGATTGCCTTTCGTTCATTGTGTGTCCAACCTTCATGTTTGCTAACATAGCTATTAAGTTTAATGATTAGTAACATATATGAATTTTCTGAAATAAAATGTAATCATTTTATTATTTATTCCCACCGAGATAAAGTTCTTAATAGAAAATAGACAACTTGGAAGCAACTTAAAAGCATATTAAAACTAAATGATTGATCGAATAGGGGCTCGTGGCTAAATAATAACAGTTGCACAGGTCGATCTTCAAGGTTAAGCAACGCTTGCCGACGTTGGTCCGTTGATGGGGTGACCATTCATAACATACCGAGAGCATTCCATGCTTCGCAAAGCAGGTTAAGCAGTTGGTCCCGGCTGTCATTTGTAGATCTTTGACAGCCGTTACTGGTAGTCAGAAGCCCGAAAGTTTGTCAGCCATGCTTGCCAAGGGGTATCGTGCTACCCAGTAACTGGGTTGTGGAGGTAAGATATGCAGTCGCTTCATGTAAAATACTGGTATCCAGCTGCATCCGATTAGACTGGAAGCGGATCCCAACATAGTTGAGAAAAGGCTAGGTAGATTGATTAATCGAATACTAACGATTTGAAGTCTTTAACACTACACGAAGAGCAAATTAGTACCAACGAGTACATAAGTAGAATTTTTCAATGAAAATAAATTGACTTTTAATAATCAAATACCTACGTTTAATTACTTAATCAGTGTGTACCAAACATGTGTATATCCGATCTATTCTGAGCTTCTAATCATAGCGTGTCAAACAAGCGAAGCGATTCAAACTGGTAGGTAGGCAATCAATAAACACTATTACGGACACCCTAGCTACGAGTATTACGGCTCTAATAAAACACGGATGACAAACCATTCTGTCTGCTGGCTAGACTCGTTCGCACGTCAATTTGTGTCGTTAGTGAGTCCGCAGGTGTAGACTAGTACTAGATCTAACAATAGGATTCCTATAATCTGAATTAATTTTGAAAAAAAAAACTACAACCTTTATTTTTCTCATTTTTTTTTCTTTAGAGCTTAATTGCACCTCTTTGTTATAATTTTTCCTTAAGTAACTTCCATATAAAGCACCCGCACTGGGCCCGCGTGGTGGATAACGGCCCACTCCCTCTCACTGAGAGGAGGCCTGTGTCACAGCAGTGGGAACATCATAGGCTGTGCATGTGTAGGTATGTATGCATTTAAAAGACCTAGTAAGTGGGTCAACGATTGTTATTTACACCGGAAATTATCTGAACCTTTTGTAAGACATGTCATTGTGTTCTCAATTATGTTCTATCATATTCTAAGTTATTATATCTATTACCGATATTATCATAATACGTATAAACTTACCAATTCACCTCACTAAATTCCCAATCGTACCTGCTCCTCATACGCCGTGTCAGCTATAATTACAAGTGATGTCAGTTCCACATACGGGAGCAAGTAATACTCACATTGAACCATGAGCATGATCCGTTTGCTAATCGATGGCGGCACTCCATTAGATGCTATACACAGGTAAGCACCCATGTGTAGCCGAGACACCTTTGTTATTGTCAACGTCTCCCCATCCACCACGCTAACTGCGAACAAAAATGAACATTTAACGATATAAATGAACGTTTAACGGAATAAATGTCACACGATTCAATGGGCTCAAATGGTAAGACTACTAGACGAAATTTATGTCGTGTTCGTGACATTAATATGTAATCGGATCATAATATACAGGTTCAGAACTATCTGTTTTGAAATTCATTTCCAATTTGCTTTCTAAAAAGAACTGTCCACTTCTCTGTAAGTGTTTTCTGCTGCAGCTGTGAGAAAGGGCTTTACAGCGTTTTTCTGATGGTTGAAAAGAAAACGCGAGATTTTTTTCTATGAAAAAAACATTTTAATTAAGACAGAAACTGATTTTTGTTTAACAACAGCCAACTGGGAAATTAACAAGGGATTCTAGTCACAATTAAAATGTTTCACCGTTTTAATGAGTTTCAAATGACAGTTTGAAAAGTTTCGTTCCATATGTTAAGGAAGTTTAGGGTAATTGAAGGTAATTTACTCTTAATTTGAGGCTACTCTATTTTCTTATAGCTTTGTTATTACCATTCTTGTTCGAGACACAAAACCTCAAGCGTTCCATTGCTCTTTGCTGGTAGGTAGGTACATTTAATTCAATTCAAGTTGAAGTGAAATTCCGTGTGTAGCGTTGGGCAACGGAAATGAACCCACAAAGCTGAAAGGCTAACCTAGCTGTACAGGGACATCGAATTAGAAGTTTTGAATGAGTCCTACTGTTATGAAAACGGTGTATTTGATATTCTGGGAATTGAAGTTATTATGTATTTCAATCTTTTAGGGCTGATTTTTCCATCGACAGATAATTTATATTCGTGGAATAAACTTGACGTCTGACAGATCTTGTATGGAAGAACTGTCAAAAATTCATAAAATATTCCTCGGTTAAATTATCTGGCGTTGGAAATTTATATTAGAAAATTAATATTAATATCATGTCTTGTACAACAATCGACATTATTCTACGGAATAATCGCAACACGAATTACCTAGTGTATGAATTCGTTTTCTACATTACTACAAGGGCTATTAACAAAAAAGGTTACAAAAGAAAACTAAAAGTATTAAAAAAAAAATCTAAAACACATTTTCTCTTTGTACCTATACTATAATTATAGTTACAATTCCCAAGAAAAGCAGCAATACTTGTAACGTGGCGGACACGATCGATTAATAATTAATAAGTTAATGATAAAGAGGATGCGCTAAGGTAGCCCCTGAAGTTTAATTATACGCTTATTGTAAATTGGAGTTAGTACAAACGTCATAAATGTTTTCTTGAAATAGTCATATTTTCCAATAAATATAAATAAGTAAGTATTAATTGACAATTTATAGGCTTCGTTTGAAGATATAAGTCAAAGACTTGTCAAAAATGTAGACATTTTAGAGGTATTTTTGACAGATTGAGACTGAGATCAGATAGTGAACAGACTGTCAACGTTCTTAATATTACGAGAATTGCCCATCTGTTCCTTGTTTATTCGTTTAAATTACTGCAATGAATCACCTTTTGATCACCATACGAGCAAACACAGAACAGCAATTTTAAAAAAAAACGTAAAATTTAATCTAAGATTTGAATTTTGTAGTTTAGGTACCTAATCGCATCCCCATTTAATTAAAAGTTTTAATGTTGTCTTGCTTACCTGATTCTCCATTATAGTTAAAGTCTTGTCCGTCCTCTCGCCTCCACATGACATAAGGTTCAGGGTAACCAGAGGCTCGACACACAAGGGTGACGTCAGAGCCCTCCCGAACCACCATATCCGTTGATGTCATGTTATCGATGATTGATGGTGGCACTGAGTAAACAAATGAATTGTGAGCTAAGTACGTGAAATTATAATTTATAGGATGAAAACGCCCATATTTTACATAGTATTTGGAAAAAATCAGGACAAACTATCAAGTTCTTTAGAGAAATACTATCTTTTACCTGCGGCTTCGCCCGCGTGGAGGTCCGAAATTAACCCACGGGAACGTACTGCCCGGATAAAAAGTATCATATGTGTTAATCCAGGTTATAAACTATCTGTGTGCCAACATTCAAATAAAAATTTTTGCGTGAAAGAGTAACAAACATTCATCCGTCCATCCATCCTTACAAACTTTCGCGTTTATAATATTAGTAGGAAGTAGGATCAAGGGGGAGGTTATCTTTAGACAACCGATCCTTCAATTCCGTTGAATTATTTGAAAATACTAAAGTGTTTTCCAAGATTTCAATGTTAGTTATCTTCATGGAAGCGGACGGAAATATTTCAAAACTAACAAACACTACGTCGTTATAAAAAAAAAATATATAGTAAACTTTTTCTATTACTATTATTATTTGAAACTCGTGCGTCAAAAGTTGGAATCCCTTGCGGTCTTTTTTCTATTAATTAATTTACCGTAGAATTAGATCAAACAAAAGCTGACATTGATACGAGTACGTCTTAGATTTATTCTGTGCTCTCGTCAATATGTCAATTAGTGAACAAAGTCGGCCAACATCTTGGTACATCTTATATTATTACAAAAGGCCGTAAGTAAGTTGGATACGATGTATTAGGTTTCAAATTATCGGTATTGTCTAAATATTTTGGTTAGATACCAAATACTCAAATCTTTATAAGTACAATAAAACCACAAGCGGTGGTCGTTGTACGATAGACTGATGCAGGTACTATACTCACCCACAACCTGTAGGTATTCCTTACTGGAGCGCATGGGGTCGGTGTTGACCTGGCACATGTACCAGCCGCGGTCCACCTCCTGCACGTTCTTGATGTGCAGATACCACGAGCGGAGGTAGTTGTACGACAGACTGATGCAGGTATTATACTCACCCACAACCTGTAAGGACCCCTTCCTGGAGCGCACGGCGTCGGTGTTGACTTGGCACCTGTACAAGCCGCGGTCCACCTCCTGCACGTTCTCGATGTGCAGGTACCACGAGCGGTGTTCGTCGTACGACAGACTGATGCAGGTATTATACTCACCCACAACCTGTAAGGATCCCTTCCTGGAGCGCATGGGGTCGGTGTTGACCTGGCACATGTACCAGCCGCGGTCCACCTCCTGCACGTTCTCGATGTGCAGGTACCACGAGCGGTGGTCGTTGTACGACAGACTTATGGAGGTAGTATACTCACCCACAACCTGTAGGTATCCCTTCCTGGAGCGCATGGGGTCGGTGTTGACCTGGCACATGTACCAGCCGCGGTCCACCTCCTGCACGTTCTTGATGTGCAGGTACCACGAGCGGTGGTCGTTGTACGACAGACTAATGCGCGCATTCTGTGTTATTATGTTGTGGTGGATGCTCAGGATTGTCTGTGTGTCCATGCGCACCCATGCTACCTACAAACATTAAAGGGTTATTGAGTCTGCTGTTATTTCCAAGAAAATTAAAAAGTAAGAAACTCATGAGGCAATTTTTACTTTATTTTCCATGACTGCGTGTATTGTAGATCTCGTCACAGGCATCCTATCAGTTTTCATTAAATATCTAATTTGAAAACATTAATTATTAGGTGACCCAGCAAACACCACCTCAGAATCAATAAGAACGAATGTATGGGAAAACAAATTATCTTGATTATAATTTTTTTCGTGGATTTTCCCATGCTTTAATAGTTAGTCTGCTATTTGGGGCAGAGACAAATCCAACAAATCAAAGATTATAAAAATCGGTTCAGCCGTTCTTGAGTTATAAATTACTTAGGGCCCTCGCCCACGGGCGACTTTTTGTAGCGATGCAGTCGCGATGCTCTCGCGCGTAGCATCGATACAGACGCGAAGCAGTCGCTAGCTGTGTGCCCGCGCCCACGGGACCAGATTCAGTCGCGATGCAAACGCGATTTGGTCGCGACGCAGTTACGATACAAAAATACCTTGGATCAGTACAGTTGCAAGATGGACTCCGTTGAGGCAACATTAGTCACAGGAAGACGTGAGTCCCATATTACAGGACGCTCCTGAATTGCCGTAATAAAAGTTTCAGTGTCAAATGACTCCATTTTACGCCTGTGACGGACAATAGCATGCACTCTGGACATGTCTGTGTTGCTCGTTGCACTGATGCCGATTCCCAATCACGCGCCGCGCCACACTCCCTCCCCCCTCCGTTCTCTCTACCGATGTCGTCCGACGCGGTCGCGCGTTTGTATCGATACAATCGCGATGCAGTAGCGCGTTGCAAATGCGACTAACACGCGTTAGAAGTGATGCTGTCGCACGTTTGCTAAACGCGCGACTGCATCGCTACAAAAAGTCGCCGTGGGCGAGGGCCCTTAATGTTGGGTTGTTAACAAAACCGACTTTGTTTTATATGTATGTCAGTATGGTCTTGAGGTAGAGATTCCATTGCGTAGATCTCAAGTAACACAGTAACAATACCAAATACTTGCACAAAGATTTATTTGAATAATAGCACAACACAGTTTAAATAATAACGGATATAATAGTTAGAGACAAACTAATAAGGTACCTGTGAACCAACGATCCCGATTGGAGGTCCGATCTGAAGTATCGTTCTGAGCTAAGTTCTCTTGCGACTCGCGCTTTTATAACTTTAAAATCGACACCCCTCCAACCGATTCCGTTCACGTGGCATGTGACGTCACTTCGTTCAACGGTATTACAAAAATCAATTGAGCGTCTAAACCAATAAATAGTCAAAGATGCGACATGTAGATGTAGGATGTCCGATGAACCTTCCATCGATCGATCAAGAAAACATTTCCGACTCTTACCATCTTATGTCAATAGTGAATCAAGGGTTATGATTTATTTACCTTAAATCCTCTAAGATTATCCACGACGCACGCAAGCAGTGCGTCCCGACCAACGGTAACCGTGACGTTCGGTATGGGCTCTGCGAATCTCGGATACATCGATTCTGAAAAGAATGGTCCAATAAATAGTTTGGTAATGACTTGTAAACATGTTTACTTGTTATAGAAGTTTTAGGAGAAATAAAAAGAGTCACAAATATGACGAGTGGTGCCGGCGCGTCTGACGCCGTTCGAACGCGTCGCGCCGGCCGGTAGCCAACTCTGTTTGATGAAATTATAGGACAGTTTTATGATATTTTGTCATCGAAATTGTTTGGTCTGGGTCTCTATATCTATATGATATATTTACGGAAAGATAGAGTAATATTATACTATCTATCTCATGTATGGATGTTAAGTTTAGCTTCGATAAAGGGGATTTATTTAGCGAATCATTCAGAATAAATAAGCGGTGAAAAAATAAGTTACATTTAATTTCACATGATAGGCTACAATAATATTCAAAGAGCTTATATTTAGCTTCAAAATCAAAGTAGACTGTGTTTTGTCATCGATTCTCACCATAGAAATATGAAACTTTTTGATATCTATGATTCCTAATAATTAATTTGTGGAGCCGTAAAAAGTAACCGACTTTCATTATACTCGGTAAAAAAAAAGCGCTGAATAAGTAATTAAGCTCATTTGTCGCAACCGGTTTCAACAACAGCATATATCATTGTCTTCCTCCGCTTGCCAAGATAAGTAGCATAAATACCGGACTACATATAGGTCGAATACATGGCAACCCTAGCTGTAGGGTTGCGTGATTTATGCCCGGGCCACCAACGACAAATAGCGGTTTGTCGCTGTATCGCTCTCTCACCGACAAAATAATGTATAAGAAGCACAATGCTAAAAAAACATCAATCTAAAGCGACCTCTAAAAAGTTAGCGGTCGCAAAAGGGACCGTTAGATTTAGATAAAATATGTTATTTGCTAGGATACATGTCACGTGTTTAAAGAATTTCAAGTCTCTTAAAGCAAATAAGGCAGCTTCATTTTTATTTTTAACACGTTTACTGGGTCACATACTCTCGAGTTTATGCTTTTATTTGTTGTTAAATAGTTTGCTTTTTGCACGAGTTATTTCAATTCCATTGGTCGTATGAAATCTGAGGGCAATGCGGATAACGGACCACTTTAATTCCGTTTACCATAGCCAATTACGATATTTATTCAAAACCACAAATGAAACGTTTTTGTAATCCTGTATGGAAGTATTTGTCTTATTTTTTACTAGCCGTGCTGTGACTTCGTTCGCGGGCATGTCGGAACACAAATTGGATAATTCTTTCAAGCGAATTATTTTTCTAAAATTAAACTAACCTAAGTTACTCCGTATAACATAAGCTATATGCCAGTCAGATTCCCGTCAAAATCGATCTGGCTGTTTTGGAGATTTGCCGGAACAAACAGACAGAAAGAAAAAAATAAAAAATCATTATAAGTACCTACTGTATTTATAAGCATTTAGTAAAAAGCTGTTGTTTTGACATTACAAACAGACACATCAATTTTATTTATTTGTATAGATTTTATAGACCAAGAAAGATGGAGTACCTAATTGAGTTTTAAATTACATTATTATTTGAGGAAAAATCTAAGTGACTTCGCATATTACGACACAACTATTTTGTGCGAAAGCGACTTGAAAGTATACAAAGATTATCCCCCTATTTGACCCGTCACGGGTGGACTTCAGATAATCCTTTCTTACTAAACTTCTACAACATTCGCTCTCTAAGGAACATCTTATCTTGAACATGTTTATCTCCTCAGTGGTTTAGTCCCTATGTACTACTGTGTAGTCTGTCAGTCAGTCAATCAATCAGGCACGGAAGTGTGTACAGAAGGCAGATAGACGGATCTAGTTTCAGAAAATCAATACAGGCCACATTCTAGTGATATCATGTTATCCGTAATATGAAATGTAGCGTCAGACGCCAAATCTAGTTAGATAAACCTAGCTTTCCGATATAGGTTTCCTCATGGCACGTTAGGCACCGATCACTCGAACATAAGCAAACAGGCTTACATTCCTAATCCCTAATGTTGTTCACGCCTGGAGACCAGCTCACGGTACTATCGCTTGCATTTATAAACTGTAGTATTAATCTTGTGTAGTCAGATATGGATATACCCCTAATATAGTCGACGAAGAAATTAACTAGCCCTAATTTGAATTAATGCAAAGTTACTTAATATTTTTGTCTCTCACATCAATATTAATGCCCTGTTTGACGATAGTTTTTATTGTTAGTATGGTGTATAAAAAGATTATTTGCATTTATATATGTATAGTGTTCTAGAAAAAATCCTTGAGTTTATCAGCTGTGCGCATGTTAGGAGATATCGTAAAGGTGGAAGGTTATCGTACAACTTGCAGTCTGGGGTCAGGGGCTTCCAACCCACTGAACAAACATTTGATTTTATTTGCGCGTTTTAGTAGCATATTGCTCGGCGTACAGCTCACCCCTATCAACGAACCAGCTTTAATATAAGAAGGAGTACTTAATGGTTCTCATATTATCCACCCAAGTACGTATTTTCGTTTTAAAAATGGATGAAAAATATTTTAAAATTTTCCGTCCACTTATTTTCTCCGGGAATGGATTAAGATAACGAGCCTTAATTTAGTAAAGTTGTGATGGTGGAAACACGGTTTTTAAGCTGGTACTACACTGATGCACCGAGTAAAGCGAGAGCAACGCTTTTAATAATAATACCAAAGACATTTAAATTGTAAATCTATCTGCGACGAAGTAACTTAATAATGCCGTTTGACTCATCAGAAAACAACTGATCCTGAGTAGAAGAAAACAATTTTGTTTTCGCAATTCTGCCACAGAGCTACAGTCATAATCGTTCTTTTATGGCATTGTTAAAAGGGGTTTGTTTAGTCACATTGTGCGTCATAGCGTTTGCATTGCCACCGCTCGGCTGGTGAGGCCGCGGCCTTACCTTAGAGCGATGCTGATGTACAGAATATTATGAACCACTCTCCGTTCTATTCAGTCTTGAAAGAAAAAAGAAAGAGCGAAGTAGTTAGTGCATTTACTTTTAAACGATCACAAATGATGGCATGATTCTGTCATTATCTACATCGTAGATCTTGGTTCAGATTTTATTTAAAGTAGCAGAATGCTTAGATTTTATTTTATACTTTATGTAACCTATAGGGAATTTTAAGACTAGAGTATTAATTTTAAATGTTAAAGCGAGAAAGGGTTTAAAAGGCTTTTAAATTGTAGTTTAAATGAAGTGTTAAATAAATTCTCCTAAAGCAAAAAGCGAATGGTTCAATTATTTTTATCTATATACTGGAAAATTGTAAAAGCTAGGTATTTATTTACCTGCAGTTTTCACTCGATAAAATAAAAGCTTTTAAAAGTTCCTAGAAAATTATGTTTTCTCGAGAATATTCTCTATTTCATATTTACAAATAAAACACTTACCATCGGGAACTTCTATAGGTGCTACAGACACTACATTTTGCCCGGTGGGTAATTCCCGACCTGTAATTAGAATTATTTTGTTGTAATATTCTGATTGCAACTTCAATCTCAAGGGCGAAGGGAATTAAATATAACTGAGTATAAACAAGTTCGTATGAATTACATTTTGTTCGTAGCATAATCAGCCTCAGGCCTCCTCTCGGTCAGAGGAAGTGGGCCGTAATCCACCACGTGGGCCCAGTGCGGGTTGGTAGATGTCAAATGGCTTCAAATGTTGGATCTAGGACATGCCGGTTTCCTCACAATGTTTTCCTTCACCGTTTTGAGAACAGCGTGATGAAATAATTTATACAAAGTAAAGCGTTTGTCTGGGTTCGAACCTACGACCACCACTGCTCATATTTTGTTTGTATTCATACGAATTTTCATTCGATATCTACAAAATGAATGTATGCCATACATTTTATAAATAACCATTGACTGTGTTCACTGTTTGGACAAGCGGGTTTTTATTTATAAAAGGTATTATTTTGACATTAATTCCGTGCCTTTGCGCACACAGGTATAATTTTATGTTAAATTTGTCGAACTGCGGACTTATTACAGTCATTAGACTAAGAATAGATCTTCTAGTAGGAACGCCATGCGCTATCGTCATGCCTTATAAAGTACCAACATACGTTCTTAGATTTAAGCTCCTGCAGTTTAAAGAAATAAAATGTTTCAGTCGACGCGGTACATTAACCCGGGACTTCACTCACGAGCCATGTATTCCTCCTAGACAAGACCAAAAAGACTTTGATAAAGCTTCTAGACAAGTCGTAAATTATATAAAAAAGGTTCTAACATTTATCCTTCGAAGTTGCGACCCCATTTTTGTCCCGACACAAGAACTTTGACAAATTACCGACCGATACTGGCTTAAGTATATCGGCAGTTTATTGTTATTAAATTGTAGTAATTTTGTCAAGTAATTAAGTGCAAACTAACGTCACTCGGTGGATAAAAGTTTTTAATTTTACACGTAGGTTATAATTGTTACACGTTTCAGTTAAACCTGTACTAGGTGGAATAATTGCGGCCTACGAGTACCCTGTTATACAATAGTTGGGCGGAAAATAAAAACCAGAAGAATGCTTTGACATTATAAATAGAAAGGCTGGATTAAATTATTTTACGTTGGGAATATGAAACTTTATGTATGATATGTTTATTTTTATACTTTAGATGCCAGCCCAACAACAGCTGCACAGGTCAATCGATCAGGTTAAGCTACTCTTGCCGTGGTTGGTCTGTGGATGGGTGACCATCTTTACATACCGAGACCCCACCGTGTCTCGGAAAGCACGTTAAACCGTTGGTCCTGGCTGTCATTCGTGTATCTTTGACTGTCGTTGCGGGTAGTCGAAGCCCGAAAGTCTGACAACCAGTCTTACCAAGGGGTATCGTATTGGAGGTCAGATAGCAGTCGCTCCATATAAAATACTGATATTCAGCTGCACCCGGTTAGACTGAAAGCAAACCCCAACATAGTTGGGAAAAGGCTGGGTGATAATGATGGAGATGCCATAAAATTTACCACAAGAGATAATAGGCAGTAACGTTCTCCATACTGTGATTGGCCTTCAACTAACTGTTTAACAAGCTTGCTAATGGCAATAATCCCACACTATGTATAACAACAATGTTCTCTGATGACCATGAGCCGATACAGATGTTCAGTAATCTAAGGCTGAGATCTATAAACGTTACATAGCCCGCGTATTTTGGCTAAGCGTTATTCCTGTCACCGTCCCACAACTGTCAAACTGCAAGTGCCAGATAGGGACGGGAACATTGTCTAAGTCAAAGCATGTGCTAGCTAACGTTTATAGACATCAACCTAGGCACTTCCTTCTTCTATTCATGTCATTGATATTTGTTATCATAAAAACAATGTCGCAGTATGTTATTATTCATGACATAACAATATACGCCCTACTAAACGACGTAACCTAAATAATTAAAATGATTAATTACTATATTAGGGCTCATTAATAAGAACTCTATTACTGTTAAATGATGATGTGTTCGCAAACACATTATTCGACATTTTCATTTAAATAATTCATTTAACTCTGACATTATGTCAATGTCAATGCTTCAATTCAAACGATTTAATAATGAATCGTTTATTACATTTGACATTATAACAGGAGACATCTACTTATTATCGTAGAGTATTTGAGAGAATGGGAGAGTAGCATTTCAAAATCGTGGGTTCTTTTTAAATATGTATGTACACACCACATGCACATCACACACACACACACCACACAAACATCACACATACACACGCACCATACCATACCTGAAATCACCTCTCTAGTCTCCACTCTGGAATTCGTACTCCGAGCCCCAAGATACAGACTAACTGTCTAGTTTGGGGTTCGCTAGCAAATATGGTGCGCAGGGTGTGGGGCGGCTCTAACAGTGTCGTAAGCATGATTGAGAGTCGCCTAGACTGTGGGTCACTGTTGTGCCGTCTCTCATGGGATGTTGCAATGGTGACCAACTGTTATTATATTGTATTGTTTTTCTTTAGTATCTGTGCTTACTAACATAGTCGTAAGTTTTACTAACAATTTTGGTAAGTCTTTGTTACTTGATTAAAGAAAATTCTATTCTGTTCTAAATACCATATTGTAACCTAGCAGTTGGTAATATTTTAAGCCACTCATGTCGTCTCAAGTTGCGGTTAACCTGTGAACCTGTGTGAGTGTAACTGTTACTGTATTACCTAGACAATAAAATATTTTCTATTTTCTTTCTTTTCTATAGTCCTTTCAAGTTACGTTTTACTAAGGTATAATAATTATAATAAAGTGACATTTGTCTTAGTATGTTACGAACTTAAGATTCGTTAACCTACAATAAAATAATATGAGAACTTCGTACCGAATTTAATAAAGAAATATATTATAATTCCCTCGTTGGTCCAGTGGTCGCAAGCGCTACTGCTGAGCATGAAATCCTGGGTTCGAGTCCCAGGTTGGGCAAAAGTTTTATTGGGAACTTTCATCTGAAATGTCTCAGTAGCAGCCAGGAGTCTGGAATTTTGTTCGGTTGATGGCAATAGGCTCGCCTCCTAATTACATGAGACTTTAATAAAACTGGCGAAATGTGGGTGTACTATACCTAGGTACACCTCTGCCTAACCCTTCGGAGAAACAAGTCGTGATGTTATGTTATGTAAAAATATTATAAGGAAGAAAAATATTCTGATGATGAGTCTGTCAAAAAAGTAAGTAGGTACCTACCCATAAACCATTATATCCTAGACTTTGGATAGGTATGATAATTATACAAGGTTATTTTAAATTCGCTAGCTAAACTCCGCACACGCGATGGTTATTGACATCTAAACATGATGAAACAATAAAAAATAAATTTGATGATTTTTTTTTTTGTGCTGTTTTTGACCGCAATTATTGTAGTCACTTGAAATATCTGTTTAAATAACTGTTTTTATTTTTGTGTATACTTCACATACGTAGATAGTTATTGATATCTAATGGTTTACACGTTAAAACATAAGACAATAGATTTCCTCAAGTCATGATTCAAATAACAAGACTAACAGCGGTCGTTGACCTCCCAAAAAACATCAAATCATTTTACTTTATCGTGTTTAGATGTATGTTTATGTATGTTTACCCATCGCGTCTGCGGAGTTTACCTAACCAATTTAAAATAAACCTGTATCATGGTTTGTTCAACACCTTTATAATAGAGGAAATTTCGTGTTTTCGCTGTAATATAACAATTTATTATTCAACGAATCACGAATTCACGAATTTTGTTCGTACAAATTAAATAGCTTCAAGAAATAAGCTGACTAACTAATGGTTAGTGCCATCATTAGCTATAAAGCCCTAATTGTGGCGCGATGATAAATAGAGCACTCTGCTTCCCCTCTCTAATAATAATCACTTACTTCGTGCCGATTCTGTGCCAAAACTTTATTTCTCATGACAATAGAAAGCTTAAAGTTAATCATAATAATATTTTAAATGCGAAAGTAACTCAATAATTATTTTATTTTTTGTTTCTTTATGAGCTGATGTTTCCAACACCATATAATTTTATCGGAGGAATAATTTTGAATTTTTGACAGTTCTTCCATAAAAAAACTGTCAGATGTCAATTTTATTCCACGAATAAAAATTATCTTACGATTGAAAAAAAAATCAGCCCTAATAGGAATAATTCTTACAATATTTATTTTTAATTAAGATTTTAAGTTAAATTAAACTAATAAACTTCGAAATTTCTACTCCTTTTTTGTCTGACTATCTGTCTGGACCTTTTGATGCCTTAACGGCTGAACTGATTTTGATGAAATTTAGCACAACGGTAGAACATGTCCCTCAGGACATGTTCTACCGTTGTGCTAAATTTCTTATATGTCCTAACTCATTAGGACATATAAGATACTTTTTATCCCCGTTGTGCTTTCCCATGGGATGATTTCCGGCCCTCACGCGGACGAAGCCGCGGGCAAAAGCTAGTTATTTATAAATAGATTTGTGTACTTTTCAGTATTTCTGTTTGGGTCGAGTGTCAATGAAATTCTACAGAATGGCATTTCTCTTTAACGTAAACGAAGCGTGTCCACAGTGCATAGTTTTTAACTTGTTAAAACCGTTATGATCCGTTTTTGTCGCAGATTGACAATTTATACACAAAACTTTCAGCAAAATACTCTATCCAGAGGAAATATGACAGCCATTTCTTTTCACGAAGAGACACAATGGAATTAATGGAATACATTGGTGGAGTTTTCGAAAAATTATTATACCCATGAAAATAAAATAGCTTTGGTAATTATGCCTGTATATTAACCATGGCTCATTAAACCGGAATTTTGTGAATATGAATAGTATGTGTAGTATATATGGCATTACGTCTAGCGTTGACAGGCCCACTCCGTAGCGTCGACAGGATTGTTCCATTATCGACGGGGGATGAATAATTGAGACTGTCGAGTGAGCTCAGTGGATGCGGCAATATCGATAATGTTATAGTGCTAAGCTTGTCACGTGTTACATATCTTTTTTATACGTTAATTTGGTTTCATGTTTTATGGAGTGTTAATGCGTGTTGGTAAGTGCAGGGAGAGTTCCGGTTGAGATGGTTATGTTTAGATCGGCGAGACTGATTGATGATTGAACGATTGATGTTTTTGATTTTTTTCTTTCATAGTTTTAACGATTTTTTATGAGTACTTATAATTTATTTGATAGACGCTGCACCGAAAGCTTAATATAGCGTTACTACCGCACAGTTTAATTTAACCATAACCAAATATTTGGTGCCAAAACTGTGGCTAACTTCATCGTAACAATCCGGCCTTCATATAAATTAAACACGGCCAATGTACGGATATAGTTTCGTAGATCCAAGTGTGGGGATGGTCGCAACTTCTCAAGCCTCGTTGACACGGGGTCATTCCGAGGGTAAACACGCCGCTTCCCGCCCAATTGCCAACTTACCCATAAGTGGATTGAATTCAGAAGTCACCCCTTTCATATTTGAACTAACAGCATATGTACATTAGGACTAATTAATTTGAGAGTGACTCTGATCCCTGATTTGGGGTATTGAGTGTGTCCTAAGTATATTCTTTTCCCTGACATTATGTATTTCTTCAGAATAATTATTTATATATGAGATCAGTACATAACAAATTACAACAACAGCTTTACATGAACGTATAATTATATTTAATTACCCAATTAAAAAAGGAGACTATGTCCCTTTTTTTTTCTGGGTGGGAAATCATCATATGACTTCTCCCGCTCTGGGCGGAGCAGGAGGGCGTGTCAGACTTTTACTGACTAAAACCCACCCGTGTTCCTTCAGTTGCCTATGTCTGGGACCACGGTAAGACAATGTCCCCTCGTTATATTTTTTCTTCGTTTTTGTATTCTGCCTTATTTGTATTCAAAATCAGCCTACAGGCTATCTTTACTTTACCTTGGTCTTTCAAGTGTTGGTCTGGAATACGATATTAGTCATTTAGGCGTTTCCACGCCTACTCTAAAGTCAAACTTTGACGGCATCAATCAATTGAATCAATCTGCCTAGTATTTTCCCAACTATGTTAGGGTCGGCTTCCAGTCTAACTGGATGCAGCTGAAAAATACTAGTATATTTTACATGGGGCAACTGTCTATCTGATCTCCACCACCCAGTTTCTGTGTAATACGATACCCCCTGGTAAGACTGGTTATCAGACTTCCGGGCTTCTGACGACCCGTAAAGACTATCAAAGATCTACAAATGACAGCCGGGACCAACGGAAGCACGGAGGGATCTTAGTATGTAAAAGGGTCACCCATCCATGGACCAACCGTGGCAAGCGTAGCTTAACCTGATCAATCGACCTGTGCGGCTGTTATTACTTAGCCACAAGCTTCTCCAAACTTTGACCGCATCATTACCGTGATATCAGCTTCTTTCAGCATAGGATGAGGTACAATAAGTACATTACCTACCTACTACAGTACCTATTGGATCGGACTTAGGCAACTCAATGAAACAGTTTCAATAGAATGAATCCGTGTTCGCTGCAGTAATAAGTACTCATCGTGTAGCAGGTGGCGGTACGCGTTCATTAGGAATAAACGTTTAGTGGCCTACTATGAATGCATTTAAGCGCTTCCTTGTTTTATTCTTTGGCCTTTGCATGTAGAAGAAATTAAATTAGATTATTCCTGTGTGAAATGGCAATTGATTCGTAGGTCACGTTTATTTTTCCCGAAGGGATAGGCAGAGATGTATACCCTCCCGGTTTTTGCCGAGCACCAATGTCTGAATTGGTTGCGATGACTGCGTTGTTCTGATGAATTAGAGTCTGCTCCAGTACTTGGTCCAAAAATAAAACCCAAACACAAAACGTCAATGGAACTTTGCCTGCACCCTAATTGTGTAAACACAGTATCAATCTCAATCTGAGTAATTTTAAGTATATTGCTAATCCGTTGCTTCACATGTTCGAAAAATTTGTCTGCTCAAAAACTTCAATACCGCAATGAATGTTGTTGAACTGTCAAAATGAAAGCCTTTGCTACTGGTCGTGTGTTACATAATCACCCCGCTGAACCGGGAGTAAAGTGGTCCGTGTGATTATTAGCTCGAATTTAAAACACCAATCATGATTTTTTTATAATTATAATTTAAAACTGTGTATGAGGGATGGACAATGAAGTCCTGCTTAATCCTCTTTAAATCACGACGCGCTTAAATGTTTACTTTTCTGTATGGAGAATAAACTAGGCTACGTTTACACATCCCTAGTGCTTTTATGAGTTAAAACAAGACATTAATTGTTTTAGTTTCAGCTTTTACCAGCTTAATACAAGCTCTGAAAATCTACCTGTAAACACAAATGTTATTTTACATGCTATCCTCCATACTTTGCGGTGACCCGCCTGCTATGTCTACGTAGAACTTATTTTCATTCTACAAAATATACTCAACACCAAAAACGCATTGATTAATTAGATACAATAAATCTAATAAAAATCTTTAAACACTAAAGGTAAAGAAAACGAAGATAATTTAAAGATACGCTGGGCTATTACAGAGAACTGATTTATGAAAAAAGTTTCACAAACTTAAAACCAATTTGGAAAAAGTTTTTTGTATTACGTTACGCTAGAAAACGAGCAATTTGAGTTTCTGTAATTTTATTTAATAATAACAATGAGAAGTCAAATGACCCATTTCTTTAAAACATGGCTCGAAAGTTGAATGTTATTTTTAATTCAAAAGTAATAGGTTTGCTTTTTTTTTTTTTTAAGAAGAGGTTACACAAGTACGTAAGAATTATGTTGTTTATTTTACGTCCGTCCTGTTTTGAAAAAGTTTTATATTTGTTTTTTTTTAAGGGTTGTTTTTACGTATTTCTCGCACGTAATTTTTTGTGGACTGTTCCCGTTTGACCGCATTTTTATGTTTAAAATTTCCAGCCGTCGCAGTCGTCACTTTGAATCGCGTCAATTCAATAAAAGGAATGTTCTACGGAATAACAGTTATTATTACGATCCGGAGTTGTATTCACTTCGTTTTCAATCTTTGTTTTATAACTTGCTTTTGCGTAAGAAACGCCAAGCAGAAGAGGATCAACGGTTTTGTTTGAGTTTTATATTATTTTATAAAAGTTGTAATAACAAAAATAGATTTTCAAGTTACTGAGCGAGAAAAAATTGATTGGGGTGAATTTATTTTCTGGATCATGATACGGTTTATGATCTTTCAACGTTTCTTTTCAACTTAAATATTCCGTTATTTATTTAAAAATCTAACTAAGTTTTTAGTTTTTTTTGTGTTTTTATGATGGATCATGTGGTCTGTAATAAAGATTTTTATTTATATATTATTGGCCAGAAGAGTTTTATTCTACTGTAGAATCAGTATTTCTTGAAATAACAACACAATAATATTTATAGTAGTTTAGTGAGTTGATATCTGTACCTACCAATTTCTTTTCAACTGACTATGTTATCTATGCTACGTAGGTATAATATTGTGTTTTCTACTCTTTCATTAAAATAAAATAAACAAAGAATTTAACCGATACAGTATATTTTTTCCGCAATTGCTCCACTTTATGTGAAAATTCCATTCCACGTTATCGCATGTGAAAAACCTCGTCTGCTTATTTGTTTAAAAAGCTTTTAGGGCTTAAACGGTGCATGCGAATTATTTGAGAGTGCAAACATGTGCCTATGTGTGTTTGGTCAACATCGTTTGTGAGTAAATGCTCCTATTAAGGAGGCGAAAAAAGCAAGCTCCGCACGATCCACGATAACTAGTGACGTCGGACATTAGTCAACGTATTTACATCGACAAAAAATATCGATAAAGTCACGTTCCTCGGAAGATGTCCACGGATATCCGGCGATGCGTCACCGTCACTGCCCCCGGTACATTTTGTTTGTGATCCTTCCCCCTTGTTAACCGAATTACTCGTATGTTATGGCAACAGCGTCTTGCGACCCTCCGAACAGATCTACTTGAAGAAGCTTAGTAATCGCGGATACTCGGAAAGGGACGATTTAGTTGTATTTTTATGATTGCTTGGAAATCGATAGTCAGGGTCCCATGTAAGTCTTTGAGATAAGGGTCGTTGAAACATGTAATTCTTTGAACCTATTACTCTATTTCCATACCACGTTTCCACTTCATATATTGTTGATGATAACTACGTTATTTAGCAATATTTATAAAAAACTATGTTAGAATAGGTGCTCTATGAAACTTTTTCAATAACCTGTTTTGTGGAGTAGTTTGGTTTTCGTGGAACAATTTATGTTGTTTGTTCAGCATTTGTACTGAAGCCTAATAATCTAGGTTACAATGAATAATAAATGGTTTTAATTACGTATCAAGGTTAATAACAGAAGTCGATCAGTAATGAATACTCTGAGCGGCCTGAATGAATAAATAATAAACACTTTCACCTTAACAAATTGCCTTGCTTTAAGGCGTTAATGATTATAATGACTAATTATTAAAAACACATGGCTTATATTTAATATATAAGTTTTAACTGTCGCATAATAATCAGTATTAAATTTATCACTTTTATTTTTTAGTCAAGATTTTATCAAATGTACAAAGTTTGTTTGGGGGGAATAAGTTACACATAGGTTAGTATGACAGAGAATAATATGCGTCTATAGTATGTGGTACCATAAATAATAAAAAAAAAAACTATATCAATGAATGAAACTCTGCTAGCCACTTACTTTATCCAAAGAACATTGCACAACAGAGCCAGACAGGCAAGAAATAACACAAACAGGAAAATACTTATGATATTTAGATGCTTCCCAGCGAAGAAAAGAAATACTTTACTTTATTAATAACCACATATTTTATTGTATAAGAAAGTAATCTTGATTATTTCATGGTATTCACTAACCCAATGTAAATAACGGAAATGTTTTTTTTTTTAACTAATAAGAATATTTGCACTCTAGAAAATCTATTTTTTTTTATACCTTCTAATTTTTTATCAGGTCTTATCCCTTATTGCGCAATTTTATTATTAAATCCTAACGTTACTTTTAATCACTGCAAACTTTTAAAGGAGTTGGTCAAATCCTTTACTTCCACAACACAAAAATAAAATTCGTATTTCACACAAAACTTTTGACAAGTTGCCGGCGAACTCAATAAAAATGCTAATTGCACTATCAACTCACCTGTGGTGGTGCAGCAGCCAGTCAATAACTCTATCCATATAACACAATATAAATGTATAAAAGGAGTCATTTTGTCCGAGTCACATTAGATGATTGTCCTTTTTTATAGTGTTGTTCACCTGTATTGTTGGGATCGTACGCGTGTGGGAGCGAGCTGTGGGGCGGCCGGGGAGCGTCCCATCGCTGGGTTGGCTACGGAGGCACTGCCGCGGGGCGCCACTCCGCCGCGCTAACTACCCCCAGCCGGATAAACAAGGGCGAGAAAACCGGGAACAGGCAGACAAGCCGTCTCGCTACCCTTTATCGCCGCGACTGAGTAACAGCATAATAAAATAAAGACAAAAGACGAATAACCAAAGAACAAGCCGAGCGCGGATTTCAGTCCGATGTGAATCATCAAATTAAATCGGTAACAGATAAACTTGGAGTTCTATCTGCGGCAACAATTTTGCTATAAGAAAACAATGTCCGCTGTCAAACTTTCAACCGTAGTCGTTAAAACAATTGGACGAAATAAAACTGTTAAATGGAAAATAATAAGTTGACGTTTGTTTTCGAGGTTAATTATTGTAGCTGTAATAATATTGCAAAAATAGATAATGATAGCAGTTGTTGTTTTCCATAGTGTATTTTTAAATAACGATCAAGAACTCTGTTATAAAAATAACAAGGAATCCGGACATCCTCAATTGAGTGGAATATCTTGCACCATATTCTACCTTCCACAAAATGCAGTTAAGTTGTTATCATACGATCCAGAACATACACACCGCAAGACATATCAATAAAAACACAGTCATAATCACGCATTACTAAACATCTGAATCAGCAATCATTCCGTATAATATGACAATAACGGTTGTCTGAGGGCAGAATGTGCAGTGTTATAGCCGTATCATGCTCTAGAGGAAAGTCCCGACACTCGCGACACTCCCGACATCCCAGACACTCCAGCCACGAGACCACTGCATTGCAATAATGTTGTTCTTAAGTGTAACTGGCCCCTTGTTCTGCGCCCCGAGCTTGTCGCAGACTACGAGATTCTCGGGGTTATCAAGACCGACAGAGCGTTCTACAATATTTTGCTATGGAAGATAAAATTATTCCGCATGTTTTTATAAAGTTATCTCTGTTTTGTTTTGCATAAGCTTATCAATAGTAGGTATTATATATGACGCAGCTGCATACAAACATGCATGAAGTCAGTATACATGTCGTGGTCCAATCGTAGAAATAGTCATATCGTGATCTACCTGGTAATTTCACGATTCGACATTTCATGATTTTAAAATTTCCATCAAAACCAAACTAGAAAATTAAAAAAAAGTATGGGAAATTGGATTTATTTTTCGGACTGCAGGATCTGAGCGTATCATCGATAAGTATCGCAGCATTGAAAGAACAAAATAATCACCCAAAAATTCTGGTTTTCTAATTTTGAAAACAAACGAAACTTACAAAATTACCTACCAAATGTAGAATTTCGTAATACCGTAACTACATAAAATATAGCCCCATTTAGTCACTTGAAAGAGTGTTGTGCAAAATTGTTACGTAAAAGCAGGCATTTTTCTTACCAAAAGTGGAACGTGAGCCAAATGTTGTGTAAAAACTAAAAATAGGCTAATTGCTTAATTAGAAACAAAGTTCTACTTTCAGGAAATCAACCCCGAATATTGGCCTGGGAATGCAGATACTTTAAAGTTTGATGCAGCTCGCGTTCATATGGGCACAAATAGAGAAGCCGCAAGTTGACTGCTGGTTTTGGTCGCAAAATACCACAAAAAGAGCATCCTATATTGACACGCTTTGACGTAGAAGTTGGATGGTGGAATAAAAACTGTAGTTCGCTATTCTGCGCTGACCTCGTATAGGTAAATACCAGCTACTTTAAAAATAAAACTACTTTTGCCAGAAAATGTTTGAAACGAGTGTGCTTTTTTGACTGTATTACGAGGATTTTGTATGCACATGGGTAAACTCGTTATAGGTTGATGCGTACCTACTGCGTAGTTCGACCAACAAACGTCAATCACACTTCACTCGCTTTGAGTTCTGCCACTGACTGCCGACGCTCTATCGCCTGACAGATGATCATCAAGCCTTTATACCTAACTAGTACCTGGTAGGCCTTGGTCACTGCCTATGTGGTCAAGTGTATACTACGGTATGTGATTATTACTGCATCCAAACAGAATATAATACCTATGTCCTGTCCCAAAACTATATTATGGAAATGTAAACAAATGGACCAGAAAACGACCCTGTGGATGCTAACTTGTAGATCCACTTACAAATTGAGTGCTTTGATTTGATTCTAATTATGAATACTAAAACCAAAAATAAAATAAATCACCACAGAGATGTTCTTCATTTTTAAAATGAAGTTTCTTTTATACACTCAATTTTCTTCGATGATTATTCGATTACAATTTTATTCAAACCATCACGGTTGGAAAATTGGTGAGATATAAAGTTGAAAACTTCTAAATACCGATGAATGTGTTACTACTCCTTTTGGTAAGTGATTGCGTAATAATTTAACCTGAACAGGGTTTGTTTTGTTTACATTCTTCAGATACTTTTGGGACCGATATTAACTTAGAGTATTTGACGAATTTTTAAATCGATTTTCAATGGTCCGAGTGCCCACTTGGTTTTTCGAGATATCGCCAAGCGGTTAATCGACTCTTCACGTCACCAGAGGGCTGGCCTGTTTCTTGGCCAAAGAATTAGCATCGCCATACAACGTGGCAATGCTGCCAGTCTTTTGGGCACTGTTCCTGTTGACAGCGATGCGGACGAATTTTTTGATGCCCTATGATTATTTTGCTTATTTTTTCTCATCATTTTTTTATCATTATTCTAAATGTTAGCTTATATAATGTAAATACCTATATTATGTCACAAATAAATTTTCAATTGTTATGTCAAATATTAAAGGTTAACGAACGTTCTTCGAACAGAACGTTCTTGATAAAGTTCAATCTCTTCAGAAACATTCACATGATAGGTACATTATTCGATTAGTTTCAGTTACTAAGTAATATCAGATCTCTCAGATATTAGAAATATCCATGAACATATTGAAAGCGGTTGCCTATTATTACCAATAATACTAATAACAATTTTAATTAACTGATTGTTAATTATAACAGATTAATATGTGCTTTTATAGAGGATTTAATTAAGTACTGGGTTCATAGAACGTTATACACATAATAATACATATCTTAATATAAAGTTCATTTATGAAGGATAAACTTGATTTTCAGTAGGTATCGTATTTATCTATCTATATACTATTAATAAAGCTGAAGAGTTTGTTGTTGTTGTTTGTTTTTTTAATCACGCTGATCTCTGGAATTTAATTAATTATTTTTCATTTGATAGCCCAATTCTCGAAGGAGGCTATAGTCGACTTAACATCACGCTACGACCCTTAGGAGCCGAGCAAACAGAGAAAACGAGGTAATAAGCCCGGACAGGCGATGCGATGCGACGTGGGCAGAAGCTAGTCACAAAATAACTAAAAGCTAAATAATAAATAAGTTCAAGCGTCTTGACAAGCTAAAATTATTGTTTAGCAAATTCCATTTCACTCCACCTTAGAGGTGGCATGATATTACATGGATAAGAAAATATAACCCTCCTTATAATAATACGGTAAGAAAAAGTGGATACGCTGTGCTATTATATTAAGTATTTTGAAGATGGTGAAAGGAATATGAATAATAAATAAATAAATAAATAGTGAATGCTTTAAAAGTAACTATTGCTTGATTTAAAAATAAAGCTGCACCTTAGCTGCATCATGTACTTATAGGTATTTACATAATATATCAGTTAACAGACTTAAAATAATAATATATGTAAGTACATGTATATAAAAAAGGAGGGCTATGAATAATAGGGCATCAAAAAATTCGTATGCATCGCTGTCTACAGGAAAAGTACCCAAAAAGCTGGCAGCCACGTTGCCACGTTGTATGGCGATGCTGATTCATTGGCCAAAAAATAGGCCAGCTCTCTGGTGACCCGTGACCAGAGGGCTGGCGTATTTTTTTTTCCAACCGCTTAGCGACGTCTTGAAAAACCAAATGGGCACTCAGACCCCATGGCCCTAGTGTTTTAACCCTAAATAGATAGATAGATTGGAATATTTTTGCCGATATTAAAAGAATTAATTTGAAAAATAAGTAAGGTGTCGTTTGGCCACGTTTGGAACAAAGTTCCTTTCGCTGTATAAGAACAATGAAATAAATTAAAAATGTTTGAGAGTAACTAAATGAACAAAAAAAAAACCATAAATACACATAAGTAGGTACTATAGCAAAGTTTCGTGACGGACAAAAAGTCAAGTTTTTTCGGTCTAATCCCTGTCCATTAGATTAACCGTTTTTTGACAGCTGTCTTAGAAGGTACCTAACTATTCCAGATTACGTAAAAGTTAACTTTAAAATGCGCAATAAAATAAATATATAAACTGCGTCATCTTATTGAATTATCTTATTTATGGCTTCTTACAGACATTATAATACCGTACGTGTATCAATCAATGTATTGTGTGCTGCTGCAATCACTAGTTCCAGATGTCCAAAAACGGTTTACCTAATGGACAGGGTATAGCTCTCGTTCGCCAAGTGTGGAGAGTGTAACGTGGGATAAGAAATTAAGTTAAAAAAAAAAGTAAGTTATTATATTATTTTAATGGGATATTTATCCCAGTTCCACTTTCATTTTATTAGGATACTAGCTGCGCTCCGCGGTTTCACTCGCATAAGTTTCGGTCCCGAGGGAATATCGGGATAAAAGTATCCTATATGTTTATCCGGGTTATAAACCATCTGTGTGCCAAATTTCATCCCAATCCGTTCAGTAGTTTTTGCCTGAAAGAGTAACAAACATCCATCCATCCATCCAACCATCCATCCATCCATACAAACTTTCACATTTATAACATTATAGTAAGATTAGTAGGAGTAGGATAGTAGGATAGGATGAGTAGGATTTATCCCAGTTCCAAGTCCCTTTTTTGCTGCTGGTGGCGACATTTCATCGGACATTGTATCGCAACTAGTAACAGATTGAAACGATGCTTAATAGTTGGAAGTAGGTTAGTCAGGAAACCGATATTCATTGTACTGAAATTGAATCACCAAGCTGTGCCACTTAACTATAGGTTTACGTACTTAAGTGGTCTCCGCAACAATGGTCCTAGGATATGACTAAGGGACTATGTTGGATCGGTCGCAGAATCTATGCTATGGAGATGGGTGTATGCCAATATAATGCCAATGTTATCGGCTGACGACCGTAATATGATGAAATACCTAAATGTTCCATATAGAACCATTTAATTATGTTACATAATTGTATTTTTTTATGTAGGTAAAGAAAAGCTAGTCGTTATGTTTAAAAGTGAATTCGAAATACTAGACTAGAAATCAAATCAAATCAAAAGTAATTTATTCAAATTAGGCTGAGAATCAGCAATTTTTGAACGTCAAACCAAACCGTCGACCAAAATGACAGCTAATATCTACTAGTTAGGTAATGTCATGTTGACAAAAAAGGTCCAATCGCAACTATCATTTTAGTCTAGCAAATTAAAATCAGAGTTTAGATTACTTTGCTTCTACTAGACCATAATGCCATGTCTTTCTCTGTGTACTAGTTTTGATATCTTGAAACTCTTGACACGCAAAAAAATTCTAACGATATTTATATTTCTGTCAATTGCAATTGGTGTTAAGTCCGTTATCGCATTATTAGATACGATACCTAAACAATATCTCTGTCTACCACTCCTTTCTCTTCCTCATCCAATTATTTAATTAGTAAATTGTCTAATACTCTGTAAATTTAATTACATTAAAACCTTCACTTCAATTTTGCTCGACCACAACACACGACATACTTTCAGTTTGTAACGCAATTAGCCCTATCAGGAGCTTTTGTTGTTTGCTTCATATACTCATCCTGTTTACGTTTTTGCCAACAAACGTAGGCATTGAACAGATAAATTGAAATTGCGATGGAAAGATCTATAATAAACTAGCGCAGGGACGTCAGAGGAAAGTGCCCGCTCCTATAATATATTCATAAGACAGCATTTTACCATCACGGCTGTCAGTGACGTTTTTACGAAAAAATAACAATAAGCGCCCTGTCTAAACGAGGCATGGATTTATTGTGATGATAATTATTATCAAAAGTTATTTTCTAGCGGTCTACGATGAAAAATGAAGTGCATTTTCCGCCAGAACACTGGCGCGGAAAAAGGTTTTTGCTGGTAGGTAAACATATCCATACCTACCCACGTAGATTTTTTCGAACTTCAGTCTCTTCATGGTTTGGTGGGTACGTGACCGCTCCGGGCTATGCTTACCTCGTAAAACTTATAGTATGATGTAGGATACGTCCATATTATTATGCAGCTACACTGAACAGAGGGTGAAAAGTTTTAGGAAAAATGTATGGGGTTCTCTTTTCATATCTTATGATGCATCTCTGTCGCACGAGGCCTCGGCTAAAACATCAACAACAATAAAAACTTTAGCCAGTGGTACGCTTAAAAATATACCAACTTGCCTTTCTGTGATGGAGGTGATTTTATCGGAAACGATGGGTTTGCTCGTTCCATCATAGACCTCATCCATAGCTTTCCACCAGGCGAGATCGAGGTCAAGAGCTAGCCCATTTCGCAATAAAAAAAACAAACAATAAATCCTTTCAAAACCCAAACTGAATGAAAGACTGCGCTAAAGGTATGTTGACAATAACAGTAATTTCTCACGAACATAGTAGCGTACCTACGTCCTTAAGATATCGGCGAACATCCACATTAATTAGTGACTTAACAACGTTAACGTCCCAAGTTTATTGCAATACTTTGTCACCATTAATTCAAAACTTCGCTACGGTTAATATTTTTCAGCAATTGCCTACAAAACTTTGCAAGTGAGACTATCTTTAAGCTGGACGGAAAGGAATGACGGATTGTCCTCGTAATGGCGCCGTGCGATGACCTTGGCGGTTCGATTTTCTATAAATAGGCTGAAAGAAGAGGATTTATAAGTAAGTCTAGTGTTCCTTTTCAGTGTGTGCTTTGATCATGTAATGGATCGGAGGTTAGCCGGCGCGTCGCCGTCGCGACGCCGCAGTTTATCGACCCCAAAATGTAGGATAACGACGTTTGTTACGACCACTCCGCGTCAGCTCTTTAACGTTGTTTTGTACTGCAATGGATGCGTTTAAAATAATTGCTCGTTCGTTTGTTACTTAACATTGTTACTCGATCGTAACTGCACGCTGCGCCAGTTCCCTCCACCACTTACATGCACTTATGTGTTGGCAGAACTGCATTTATGCATTGCATAACACGTGACTGCGCTAAGCTGTATTATGAATATAACACTTAATCCGAGGGCAATTGCGTTCTAGCTTTATTACGTCTATCAGGCTGCGACATTGTAGCGGTGTAATAGCCTTGCTTATGAAGCTGTTCCAATGAATTATATTATTTCTCTTAAGATTTTTCTCACAATAATACACAATTGCGACGAGGCCTATTTCCAGGGTTTAGATTGTGACTGTCCATGTCTAAGTGATTTTTATGTGACATAGTTAAACCAATATTGTAAAATCGAATTCCATTGCAATTATTTATTTCAGTCGGTTTTTCAGCTATGTTTCAGAACTGAATATTTTCTGAATATTTTTTATATATCGATTTTTTTGGTTTTTTTTAAAAATTAAAGACTGAATTTAGTTCAGTTTAAATTAAAGACTGCTAAACATATTTTAAAAATTAAGTTGTTTTCTTACAGAACTTAGTGATGTTAGCAAAAATACGACGGCTAAAGTTACAAACTACATTTTATCTAAACTATAAAGAGAAAAGATGATCGTTTGATTGTGATTGATATATGTATTTGTTTGTAGCGCATCCATGCTATAACGGCTGAACGGATTTGGATTCAGACATATGATACTTTTTATCTGGATTTTCCCATGGGTGCGACACTTATGCGGATGAAACCGCGGGGCGCAGCTAGTCATAAATAAAGTACCTACATATTAGAAAACTTATTCTAAAAACTACCGCTAAAAAGATATACGTTCAGTAAAAGAACTGTATTTTTACAGGTTCACCCTTTGATCTCACGATCAAGCCCGCTTCAAGGGAAACACTATTCGTTGTCAAGGGAATTGCAATGCGGCACAAAGTATAACCAAATCATAGCAGTTCAGACACTTCCACCAGGAATAAAATGCACTTAGATGTCGTTTTAAACAAAAAAAATCTGTATTTCTAGCAAAAAGAACCTGTCAAGTATTGAATTTTCTAGAAAAAAAAACAAACAATTTGCTTGTTCTTCTTTATCGTATCGATGATTCCATTTTTACCTATATATCTAAACTAATGTTATAAAGAGGTATGCTTGTTTATTTGTAAGTTTGTATGTATGGGGTAATCTCTGGAACTACCCATCGGATTTAAACATTCTCTTTGCATTTGATAGCCCAGTTCTTGAGGAAGGCTATAGGCTATGGCTGTGATGAGACGCAACGGGGTGGTCGGGGGAACAAGAAATTTCACACGGACGAAGTCGTGGCCAGAAGCTAGGTTCCAAAATTCGGCCACTTCGACAGCGTTAGTGTTAATAATTTGCTATTCATATCACAAAGTCAGTGCCGTTAGAGTTATCAGAGTATCGATGTATAGGTAAGTACATTTCCAAATTACCTACCAGTGGACGAAAATTAGACGATAAAGAACGGACTGATTTGTTTCTCTGTTAGAAAAAAAAAAAGAACTCCGCATCCATGCATAATTTGTGAAACACATTAGGAAAGTTAATGGAGTTAAAGAATTTTTCTGAGTAGGAGCGAAAATCCTGAAAAGGTAAGGTGTTCTCATTACGACAATTTAAAGAAACTGTCGATAAAAGAGAAGTTAAGATTGATACCTGTTGATCACCAGCTAAAAATAATTTCGTCCGCAAAAACTTAATTTTCATACTTATCGGGTTTTTCTGTGGGCTCGCGACGGATTCGTGTCACGTCCACTCCATTAGCTGATTTACCATGGGAAGTGGTTATAAAATGACTTCTATATTAAAATTGATACTTTTAATGCAGATATACCTACTTATAATAGGATTCATAGCCAGTTTAAATTACTTGTCGAACTTTCAGTGGTTCTTGAATTGAGGTGACTTGAAAACTATGTAAGTAGGAGGAACTAAATAATTAGATTGAATAACGTATGTTAGTTCGCAGGGTTATAATGATTTCCTAGAAATGTTCGCCATATTGTGAGACATTTTCTACAGTTTAAACTACCAAGTGAGATGTTCAAATTACCTACATATACTTCAAGATTCTTAGTCGGCCGTAATGGTTCCTCCATTACGGCCGTATTAGAGGTGAACCTCAAAATTACAATCAGTGAAATACGGCAACAATTCAAATACAACAAAATATTTATTCTACACCATTTAGCAATTAAGCTTTAAATTGTTTGATAGTTTAAATAATTATGCGGCTATCATTAACACAGCACATCAAATTAATTGACCAATTCTGTGCGTATATTTTTCAATTTATACAACCACAGACAGAATTTGAGGAGTATTTTTAGATATAGGCAGAAGCACCTATATAAATATTTATTCATCAAGCTTACCTACTGACAGAGTAGAGTGGGCAAAGGATTTTTTGAAAATATTCTGGTCACGTGATCCTGGGTCCGTTTGTAGTTAATTCACTGCGACCCGCTCGTGTATGTAATCGAACTGGGGACTTTACGAGTGTACGGCGCGGCTTGGACGTGTCCGTACCCGTTTATTATGACGTCCCATAAGCAAACTTAGTTATTTAGAACTTTGTTAATCTTCACGTCCTATATTTTCTCCTTTTTCTTTATTATTCTTCCCCATGTATCGGTTATTGGTTATTTGTTTTTGTAGGCCTACTAGGTTTGGCTTGTGGGCGATGATATTGTCCGCACTTAATCAGAGACAAAGGAAGAAAAAGGATATATTTTCATCATGTTTTCCTACAGGACCAGATAAAATAATGAAGCTAGAAAAAAAAACACAGCTGAGAATAGTTAAATATTACGAAAAACTACCGACACAGAAGAAGTCTCACTTATTAAAGACAGTTTTAATAATATAGTGAGACTATTAGCTTCCGTAGGGGAAGGCTGAGGTTTACTGCTGTAAGTTATGGACAGGCAGTGCGCCCTAAGACCCCTGCACCCCATGACCCTAATGACGGTATCAGTTCCGAGTGTAATAAGGGGGAAAGCCATCAATATTTGTTGTTTTAGCGCAAGGAAACTTACCTGCTTACCTTTGAATATAACCTTATAGCTTGAAAATACTAGCTTTATTATTTTATTGATAGTCTCACCAGGGCTTGGAACCGGTACCAATTAAAGTAAAGGTTCTGTTAGCGGTTCTTGCCATCTTAGTACCTGGATACGGGTACCGGTACTCCACCTAAAAAGTACCGGTACCAAATTCGGCGTGTACCACAAATCTCGTATTTTACGAGAAACCTTGTAAAATTGGCAAGCCTTTTTTTTCCTGAGTGGGAAATCATCATATGACTTCTCCCGCTCTGGGCGGAGCGAGAGGGCGTGTCAGACTTTTACTGACTAAAACCCAGCCGTGTTCCTTCAGTTGCCTATGCCAGGGGCCACGGTATCTCTTTCGAACAACCCGCGGCCCTGGCAGGACGATTGGCAACCTTGAAGTTAATTTTCTAATACCGTCCCATTAATTATTATTTTTACTTACTATATCTGTTTTCTCACTCTAACTTATGGAAACATTTATTTGTTACTGGTTTTGGTACCGGTACAATACCAATACTGATTAGAAATACCAATAGCACAGGTACTACGTCTAGTACCGGTATCACACCAAGACCAATCGTACCAGTTCCCAAAAAATACCGGTATTCCGAGCCCTGGTCTCATCTATAGCAGTCGTGAAAAGTGCTTGTTACTGGTAAATACAAGGTTGTGAAGGATAGAATATGCAAGTAAGATGGTAGAAGTTTATTTCGAAGCAGTAGCTGCATACGGAATCTCTATGTTCAAACATTTCAAACACAAAACTGAAATTGCAGTCTCTAATTTGGGAAGATTTAAATATACACACAGAGTTGGACATATTTTGATGTAGGCGGACGAGTTTAATAATAATTTAATGTGTCGACTGCGCCGAACTTTCTCCTAGGTATCTCGCAGAAAGTTCCGTTCTGTATGAAAGTTGGTAAATCAGCAAGAAAATGCAGATTGAAGGAAAGCTATTTCCAACAAAACGCTCCGCATCGGCTCAGAAATTGGTTCCTCTCACCGCTTCGCTGCCCGAAGAAACTTGCTACGCTAAAACCCTATTTTTATTATTTTGCTCTGCCTACATCTTGTTTTATTATCGATGTTTGGTTTTAATCTCCATCGCGATTTTGTTGGAATGTAAACAATATTTTATACATTGTATTGTAGTGAAAATATATGACTTTTTGCTTTATGTTAGCACAGCATTGATGTGTTAAAAACCTATCTAACGCTCGAGTAAGCCGTTACAGCGTCACTGTATGAATTATTATGTTTTATCATTCTCGGATTTGGAAATGTGAAACGAATTTTATGAACGTGGAAGTCGGAAACAAGCACAAAGAGACCACGACTACCCTGTCACATGGCTTTGAAATGAATGACAGTTAACTTTATGTCAGTATAGGTATCGAATTAAAAAAAAAAAGAAATCATGTGAGTTACAATATATTCTGTTAAGAGTTTTTGTTGCATGATTTTTATAATTCTATCTAAAATTTAAACATATTACATAGTCTTTTTTTTTTTTTTTTTTTTCGGGATGGGAAATCATCAAATGACCCCTCCCGCTCTGGGTGGAGCGGAAGGGAGTGTCAGACTCTTACTGACTAAAACCCACCCATGTTCCTTCCTTCGCCCTTTATGTTCCGGGGTAGCGGTAACCCTTTCGGACAATCCCGCTGCCCCGGCAGGCTTCGGCCCTGAGGGGCCCCTCGTTATGCTGACATCTCTTTGAGGCGCGCGTGGAACACTTACGCGCCGTCCGGCACGGGCCTGGTCCTGATCGGGCGGTGAGCTACCCATTGCTCTCCGCCCGCAGGCCCGCGCCTACGGTGGCCGGTAGTCGTCGCTCGACTCCCGACGCCCGGGGCGTCTCCCGCGGCGGCTGGGACGGGAGGCTCTCTCCCTCATCCGTCCCGCCACCTCCTTCGCTAGCATGACTGCTTCGCAGAAGGAGGCGACTGCCTCCCACTCCCTCTCGCTCCGGACCATGGCTTGCACCAGGGCCGGGCGCGAGAGGCCGCCGCCGCTGCCGATCGCCTCTACGAGGACACGGCGGTGCTCCGCCCAAGCGGGGCAGACCTCCACCGTGTGCTCCACCGTGTCCTCTGGGCGATCCTGGCAATGGTGACACCCGGGCGTTTCCTCCCGCCTGATGATGTGCAGGAACCTCCCGAAACTTCCGTGTCCGGTGAGGACCTGCGTCAGGCGGTAGGTGAGGGCGCCGTGGCGCCTCTCTAGCCACTCCTCAAAGAGGGGTCTTATCGCCGCTATCGCGGCGTGCCCTGCGCTGGGTTGCGACAGTCGCTCTTTCCATGTCGCCATGAGATCGAGCCGGAGGTCCGTCCGCTCCGCAGCAATTTGCCGCGGGAGCGGACTTTCCCCCCGGCGTAGTGCCTCCGCGCGCCACTCATACAGGCGCGCGAGGACTATCGCCTCCAGATCCCATGGCGGCAGTCCGGCAAGGAGGCTTGCCGCCCCGCGCGAGATCGTGCGGTAGCCCCGGATGAGATATTACATAGTCTTGATATTTATTTTTTTTTACCATAAGGCTGGATTCCGGCAACCACTGTCATAAATATTTATATGAATTCTCTATTGGACCACTAATATGCTTTCGAAGTTTTCTCAAGTGTCTACACATACTTAATATATCTAATTAATGCGGGACTTCAAGCACTTGGTATGCCTTCTTTATTTTCACACTCAAGTTTACTTGGTTCCACAGTCTGAGCTTGCGCCATCTTTGGGCTGAACTATTTACTGAAAGGACTGAGAGAACCAACCTAATAAACTAAACCAAAAAATAAACCTACGGAGGCCCAGCGTTAAACTCCTTATCCGAATACTAGTTTGTAACATTAACCGTGTATGTCTAAAACGACTTAACACATTCTAAAGCATTAAATGCTTGATTAAAATAAATAATGCAACTCGCCTACCTGCGAGATAGGAAAATTGAATTTAAAATAAATGGCACTGCATGAACCTAACATCAGTCAAGCACAAATAATTCATTCATATTTGGCTTAAGGAAAATGAAAAATAAAATTGTCCCAACTCAATTCCACCGTTTCCCTTAGAACAGACGAAAGCCTTATCTCCCGCCTTTATTATTTTCCAAGTCCGTCCGCAATATTATGCGAGACGGCACGGCAGATGGATCAGAAAACATAAATCTGACGTCTAAACATGTTTGCGCTGAAAACGCTTAGATAACAACTTGGAGCGGATTTTTTTTGGTCCTCGAACTTGTGTAGCGATAAACAAGATATATTTTTATCCGATTTTTTTTCAGATCACTAATCTTCTTTGGAATCGTAAGACGCTCCAAAACCTTTTATATGTTAGACATTTCTAAGCTAGGTATTTAATCGTTACACACTGGGCTTTATCTAACGCTCTATGGATTCTTTGTTCCAAAATATATGTTTTAATTACTATTTATTTATTTAAACACTTATTTTTAACGCCAGATAATTTTATCGGAGGAACTCTTTCAAATTTTGGACAGTTCCATAAAAATTGTCTGTCGATTGAAAAATCAGACGCTAAGGCACATATCCGAGTCTTCAGTTCGAGGTTCTGTAATACGAGCCTTAGATTTATTGTTACATTATCAGAGTAGCTAGTCCATGCTGAAAAAGAAGTCAATTCCCATAAATAAAACTTAAAATAATGTCTGGTTCTCGTAAAATATGCAGCGCTATAAATATAATAAGCGTTTTTGTTTCGTCACCTCCCCCGCATACAAATTTATTAGCTTTCACGGTTATCACGGCGGACCTCTCACTCGGTGGGCTTTTGTGAAATTGTCCGCATTCCGTCCCCGCGCCGCACATAGTTCGCCGCACTTCCGCCGGCGGCGGAGCAATCCTGCCATAGATGTTGGAAACACACAGCTATGCATCCATTTCTGAACTTATTTCTTTTATTGGCTCGCTCTACAATTGGCTTTATTCTTTACTCTTCTTATTGCGAGCAGTTTGGATTCATGAATTGTTTGGATACGCACGACATAGCGCTCGTGTTATCAATAATTCATGTTCATTATCTTCACGGAGCGCCATGACCGCGCTATTTCTGTTTTTCTAGAGCAGATATTTAATTTAGGATTACTTTACTGTGTCTGTGACAGAATTATCATAATGGAATCATACAATCTTGAGGAGATAATACGACGGAGAAGAAACTTATGTTGATACAAAGGGATGGCAATAAGCGTTTGGATACAAATCGGCGCTCTACGATACTGTTCCTTTGCAAATTTGGGAGGAATCAACGCCCCATCCACGCAATGGGTACTGAGTAGTAACATTCTGAATTCATGAATGTTTTATTGCGGAGGCGACGCGGAGTTAGCGAGAAAAATGCGACGCCATTCATTCACGCTCGTCACGGACACTAACTGCGTGTTCTGTGTTGTTTGGATTTAGTGCGAAAAAATGCGAGCTTCCCCACAATGACGTGTAATGCAATCTTTTTAGTCATTGATATATGACAGTTTGGAGGAGGGGCTTCAAGGGGTGAATTTAGTTTCAAGATAGATAAATGGGTAGAGTTTCAAATGTGTCATAGAAAGGCAAAAAATATAAGAGTGATATTTGTAGTCGTACCTACAAGATTTGTCAAAAAAGGGATTATTTAAAAGTCTTTTTTTGAGATATTTTCCTTTGGTAGGATAATAGATTTTTCCAGATCGACAAATAATAGAGGCCCAACATAAAAAAAATAAGGACAATGTTAGTAATCCAAAGAAAATAACCACAATAAGGACGGAACTAAGATTGAGAAATACAAGCGCTATAAATCGTTTCTTCTATCCACAGTTTTATTATACTCATTCCCCTAACACTAATTTTGTTCCTACTTATAGAGACGGGTCTTAGGCTTTCATAAAACGAAGCCAGACGGGGAGGCACCATGCGATTGCGTCACAAGTCAGAGATCCAAACAGCCATGAGCCATTGAGCCATGTAGGACAACAGCCCCATAACTAGCCGTCACTTCTGTACGCATTGCCAATATGTCTGCCAACTCTCTCTAGTTAAAAAATACGTGAAAACACTTTTGCCTAAGAAGGCGTTTTGTGTTATAAGATCTTTGAAAACGTTTTTGGCCTTTATCCATAAGCATAATTATGTGTCTAATTCCGTATGTTGGATATGAGGAAATTGTTGAGTGGGCGTTTAAGAAAAATACGAATAAAATGAAAATTTAGCATAAGTATTGTGTTTGAAAGGTCATAAACAAACATCTTTAATGCCCTTAATTGGGCGCACGTAAAAAGTTACGTAAAAAATAAGACGTGGATAACGAAATAAAATACGAAATACGTGCTGAATCATTTTTTTATTGATTAGAATATTTTTGCTAACACATTAATTAACTTTTACACATATTTTAAACATAAGCAGACAAATAGTATCTTTGAAACAAGAACATATTAGTTTTCTTCCGCACATGCTAAACTGATAACGTCATGTGGTCATTGCACACATGTTTTTGGCATTTTGAACAAGTAGTCTGTTTTTCTGTCTTTGATTCTTGGAGTTGGAGTTGGAGGAAATCGAAAGATGAATAATTTGTTGATTTTGGTTGTTATTGACTTGTCGAAAAAGGTTCTTGTAAGGGTTCTTCTAAGTAAAGAATCTGTAAGTTCAACTTCGGCATTCGGCCTTTACAACGTACATATTCCTCCATTTCCGTCTTAAACATATTTTACTGAATACCGTCATCTATTTTATACGTGGACTCTATTTGCAAGTCCTTTCGGTCCAAAATGAATTGAGCACTTGGTTGCCGAAGTAATTACTTACTTCCTTTCTTTTACCTACATTTTCAAATTAGTGTTTTTTAGTACAAAGTAAACGTAAAAAACGCAGGAACAAGAATAAATTAATTTAAGTTGCCAAAGGTGAACTATTAGTCTCTCACTTTAATTACAATTTCAAGTTGGCCTTGTAATTACTTTTAGACTTTAACATAGCATTGAACTTAACAATTACTTACTCTGAGGAAAAGAAATGGAATGGCTTCCAGTCTAACCCGATGAAGCCGAATACAAAATTTTACATGGAGTGACTGCCTATCTGACTTTCACAACCCAGTTACTGGGTAATACGACACCCCTTGGTGAGACTAGTTGTCAGATTTCAGTTTACATAATATTATTTTACATCTACGAGTAAGGGCTGATTTTTCAAATCAACAAATAATTTTTATTTGTAGAATAAAATTGACGTCTGACAGATTTTGTATGGAAAAACTGTCAAAAATTTAATTCTATTCCTCGGATATAATTATCTGGCGTTGGTAAAATCAGCCCTAAATTAAGTGTGTAAACAATAACTAAAACGGGAAAAAGTAGGTAGGTTCTCTCTCTAGTCACTCACTGTAAGACTAAAAAAATACTGAGAAAACCCAATTTAGTGATTTTCCAATAAACCTTAGAAGTGATACGAATTCCAGAATTGATTGAATTTAAAACGTTAGCATTCCGATCACAAAGTGAGCTTGTTTGTTCGTGAAAGCGAGTAAAGTGGACAAATGCAGAAAACATAACGAAGGAGGTCCGCGTCCGTCGGTCCGTTCACTTGGCCAGCCTCCAGTGCCTTGATTTAAATGCGCTATTTATTGAGACTACTAGGATACTATTTGTTTTGACCTCATTACTAAAATTACTGCCGCTTCATTTAGACGATGTGTTCTGTGGAGACAAGAACATGTAACGAGCTTTTTGAAACATTGTGGATACTATGAGTATGGATTTGGTATTGATTTAGTTAGAATATGTGTTTTAATAGACTAGAACTCTTTATTATGTACACCATATTAATTACAGATATAAAAATACAGTTTTTACAAAGGGTCATAGTGGCGATGGGTTTAGTTTGACATTTGAAGAAAAGCCTTTTTTTCGTGTGGGAAATCATCAAATAACTTCTCCCGCTCTGGGCGGAGCGGGAGGTCATGTCAAACTTTTACTGACTAAAACCCACCCGTGTTCCTTCAGTTGCCTGTGCCAGGGGCCACAATAACTCTTTCGAACAACCCGTGACCCTGCCAGGCATCGGCCCTAGCGGACCCATCAGTCAGTACTGACATCTTTTGAGGCGCGCGTGGTACACATTTGAAGAAAAGCCTTAATTATCATTTTGTTACAGATCAATTCCATCATTGCTGGCCAGACCTTACCTCCTTAAACTACCACTACTGTTTAGTTACCACGCCAAGTATTCCCTCCCTTAAAATTCATATCAGCGATCTTCAGCCGTTTCATGATTTATAAAATTTCTATTCTAATATAAAAAGAAAATTTTGTAGGTATCAGTCTGGTTAAAACAATTGGAAAGTAAGTTACTTTTAAAATTAAATAAATCGCTTTATAATTCGGTGGGTTGGTTATTTAGCGGAAGCTATTAAGAATAGCCATACCCGTAGACAATGTCGATGAGATTATTACGAAGCGAGCTGCGATCGGCGCCCCGGGATCGCATTAACTTCGGAAAGAGTCAATAACGTCGGCTGTTAAACTTTATTGACTCCTTAAATTATTTTAACACCGTTATGTTAACAACACTAACAAATTTCTTTATAAGGAAAATCGTTTTGCGGGATATTCGCTCCGTCCACGAACTTCGCTCATAACATCAAATGTACCAATATTTTACGCGCCTAAACGTTTTTTCTTTTGGAAAAATCTTAAAAGTTTTATCTTTTGAACCTTAAATCAATTTTCATTGCGCTTCTAAATTATTGGAACCATATAGATTTTGACATTCACATACATATTACACTAATTCCTTTTCTTTTAAATTAATACATTCAGCGACATCATGAAGCTCTATTATACAAATCCCACTACTACTGCAGTCGATACCAGCTTATAAATTCAATGAAATGGAAATTCACATTGGAGTCTGTCGCAGAATTAATCCAATCGGTTTTCAAGTTTTGTCTTTTATTTTTACGAGGACAAAAGCCAAGCCGGCAGCGGTTGCGACCGCCACCACTTCAATTAATGAAATAATAAACCATCATGACAACACAAACAAGTATCTGTAAAGAGAACACTCGTATTGAGAAAATATATTTCGAAAAAAGCCCGACATTGTCGCTTGCCAGCAGTCGGAAACTAATGGATTGTTCATTCATAAGAATTGTTATACGTATGAAATCACTCATGTTATTATGATTATATAAGCAAGCCTCTGTGTCCTTAGATCAGGAACTTTTGTTGGTAGTTTCGGAAAATCTTTGTTCTTTTTAGGAACTTACACAGTTTTTTCAGAATCTGCCAGTTTTTCATCATCATTTCTTGCTTTATACTTCCGGTGGGTAAACTACTATGCTATAAGTACCCACATAGTTTATTGAATCCATATGCCTAGTTATAGTAATAATGTTCAGCTCTTTTCAATACTAAGTAGATATTGAGGTTAATACCCTAATTATATAGGTACCTGGTCGTATCAATTATGTATACAAGTAGATAGATCAATCATAAAGACAAGCCGCTCGATATCCAACTATACAACACGTGTAAAAGAAACGGAAATTGATGAGTTTAGTCTGGATAATATTTATTTATGCAGTCATTGAATATGATGGAGTAATCCGTCATTAGAGCTTATGGGTTTGTTGTTCCTAAGTTTAAGACACACATTACCTACCTATTTTTTTATTTCTTTTTTTTTTAGTACAGACCATCAAACTGATCAACTTTATCCATAGGACCAAAATCGTCATAATCAGCCTATATTGTTCCCATTGCTGGGGTATAATCTACCACGCGGGCCCAGTGCGGGTTGGTAGATGTGACATGTCTTCGAATTTTTGGTTCTAGGACATGCCGGTTTCCTCACGATGTTTTCCTTCACCGTTTTGAGAGCAGTGGTGATGAAATAATTTACACAACGTAAAGCGCCTATCTGGGTCTGAACCTATGACCTACAACTCATAAGTCGCGGTCGTTACCACTGGGCCACCACTGCTCAGAATCGCCCTGTGACCAAAATCGTAATCGCAAAAAAATATCAGCTGCCCCATACAAAACCTCAATGCCTACTCGACCCAAATATATTGACAGCTGATTATTTTTTCGCGATTACGATGTTAGTCACATGGAGAAAGTTGTTCAGTTTGATAGTCTGTATCACACTCTTAAAAATGACCACACCGATCTGATTCACGCTGCAAAAGTAAAAATGACCACACCGATCTGATTCACGCTGCAAAAGTAAAAATGACCACACCGATCTGATTCACGCTGCAAAAGTAAAGCGAATGCTCGCTTGAAAAGCTTTCCAAGCTGAAAATCATATGTACAGTGATCACACATTTATTGGGATAGAAGATATCAATAGTAAGTAAGTACAAGGATAGCACCATGTTATTCGACGTTACGTTAAGTTCCTTTTGTTGTCGTTTACAAGTTCGTAAATGGCTTATTCTTTGTGAACTTTAGTCACATTCGTATGTATGAAAAATAAAGTTATAACGTGTTGAATAAATAGACAAACTAAGTATGAAATTTGTGAAATAAAGTCAGATATTAAAAAAGGTAGGTAGGTATGTGAAAAAGTCTCATTTTTGTTAGGCCATGATAAGAACTAGATTACGCTATTCGATAAAATAATAGAAAACAGCATAACGACAACAAAACTTAACCCAATAGAAATAAGCATCACTTTGCACGTATTTTTTTGTTCCTTTCTTCTTGTCTGTTTATATGTGTATATATGTATAAATGGTTAAATAATAATCCAAAAAATAAACAGAACCAGTATCGAAGCGAATATTTGTTTATTTTTTAAATTCAACTTGACATCAAGTACCAATTGATGGGATTCGCACAAAATAGTCAGTTGAACCAACGTGGTTAATCGGATTTCGAGCTGCAATCGCTTTTATTAATGCAGCGGACAGTGCTATAAGCCGTCAGCGACGCTCCCGATAGCTGCATAGCATAATTACCTACCACGGAACTGTGTAAATAATTAGGTATAAGCTTTCGATTAGTGTCGATCTGAGATAAAGGGTTAAGACGATAATGTAAATAAGCAATAGTGATACAAAGTGTAAGTAAAAATATCTTACCTGATCGGGTCGTAATCCTAATAGACTGACTAATTTGAAATCAAAATGATTTGTAAATTAAAAGGTAAGGTAGGTATTTAGGGTGGCAGGAACATGGACGCGCAAACTAAAACTATGAACTCGGCATTTTACATAGCTTAGCGTAAAAACTTTCGTTGGTTATCAAAAAAATAATCTGTTATTTCATACTACGAGCAAATTTTTTTTCAACGCTGGAGGTTTCAGAGTCATGTACTGAATTCACGGTTACCGGTTGCGTGACATCCCTGCCACCCTGTATATTCTGTGATAATGTCAAATAAAGATATTTCTTGATCATCATCATGAAGGAAATGTGATAGTTGCTTCTACTGCGTAGTTTGATAAAGTTCTAAGTATTCCAGTATCTATAACATATGCTAATACCGTACCTACGGTCTGCCTATGTACTCGTACCTACTAAATTGTATGCAAATTCGTTTAGCCATTTACGACGTGATTGAGTAATATTGTAGCAATTGTTTACAGTTCAGGAAGTACAAACGAAGGATTTGACCATTTGAGTACAGTCTCGTGACCTTCAACACTTGGGCATGGGCAGAATACCTTATAAACTTTTCTTAAAATTATCTTCCTACCTTTATTTTTTTAACTAGCTTCTGCCCGCGACTTCGTCCGCGTGAAGTTTTTTGCTCCCCCGACCCACCCTTCGCATCGCATCGACTCCCCGCGCTATTACTCTTAGCGTTCTTTCTTACTTTTGTTATTTGTACTTGGCTCCTAAGCCTAGTCCTAGCGTGATGGTAAATAACCAACTCCACTAGCCTTCAAGAATTGGGCTATCTAATACAATTTTTTTTTTTTTTAATCCGACTAGTAGGTAGTTCCAGAGACTAGCGCGTTCAAACAAACAATAAAGTCTTCAGTTTTATTATTAGTATAGATACATGAGTTCAGAATCAAAGCAGATCTATGTGGGAATAATACTAGTAAAAAAAAAGGAAAGATTAAAAAAAAATCGTTTCCATTTCAAGCCAGAACCAAAGAATACAGTATAGAAAGAAAGTAACTGAAGAAGGGAGATAATTCAGCCAGACTGCCACCATTTCAATAACGTTGACTCGCCGGCGACCAACACTAAAAGTCTCTTTGAATAACGAAGGGGAACCTTTATGCGAAGGGGGTATGAAAGGAAAACCATTTTTTTAAATGATGGCCTGGTCTATCTTGAATATGCAGGGTTTGTCGCATCATTCAACATCATTAGACTGAGAAATAAGAGCGGGGTTGAATATGAGTTTCCATGTTTACGATATAGGCGCTCGGATCGAAAAATATTCTGAACCTGTTACCGTCGGTGCTGTAAATCTTTGGCAGTAGACAAAGGGGTGTTAGCGTTTGCTTTAGTTATTCAGACTCATAATGCCAGTCTTCCTATAATGTTTTATTTTGTTGAGTATAATACGTAGCTGAATCTGATATCTGAGGGGCAATTCTAGTAATTTTAAGAACGTTCACAGTCTGATCTCAGTCTCAATCTGTCAAAAAAAACCTTTAATTTTCCTACATTTTTGACAAGTTTTGACATTTGTTTGTCGTCGAGATGAGACTGCGACTAGATTTTGAACGTTGTAAATTACGAGAATTGCCCCTCTGATCTACATGATGATGATCGTCTCGTAGGCAACATTTTTCTAGGGCGGTCATTGCACCGCACCCATCACATTAATAAGACAGAGTTAAAAAGTTTTATAATTTTACCAGCGCCCATATTCCACAAGCCGGAACGCAGCAATGCTCTTGGCAGAATACAAAGCGTATATAACCCGAAAGAACGTCTTTTTCAGTTGCCAGTAGATGCTACTTAAATTAAGTAAACCAGGAAAAGCCAAGTGTATTTTTTCTCGATCGCAAATATAATATTCCAACCATCAGCGACGCGCTACCGTTAATACTCGTAGCTTCAGCCAATGAAGCGCTCGACATCATGGAAAGTTCATCACCATATAGTTTAATTGCACCTTCTTCATTCAAAGTAATGGCGGAAACGCTTCAAATAAAGTAGCGCGCAATAAAATCAAGTGGGCCGAGTTGGTCGCTGGTCGGATATCTGACACGGAACTAATTCCCACTATATTTTAATCCAGCAAAATACAAAGGAGCCCAATTTACATAAACCTCGACTGTTTGTTTCATGCGAGGACTGTATCCGCTTTGCTGTGGACTATTTTGTACTCAATTTATCTGTTTGCAGGGCACAGCGTGATTGTAAATATTATACCTATGATTTCCATCGTGATTCCGGTGTTTGGTGTTCGGTATACTGTTGCAATTTTACAACTCATTAGGTACACGTTACGTGATCAAACACCGAATTTGAAATGTTCATAATTGTGTGTTATTGTGTCTCTCCTTTGTGATATAATACATTATGATTTTTACAAATTCATTGTTTGTTTTGTAATAAACGGGATAGGTAGTTTTATTTATACTATTCCCTTCACAATTATTGATATCACTTCACAATATTTGATAATTTCTTCATCATAGGTATTAAGGGCTTTCTAACTCTTATCTGAAGAATACATGTGACAATTTGACATATTTTCCATACAAAAGCTTTCAAACTGCAATTTTTATTTCTCAGAGAAAAGTTTTAGAGTACATATTCACAAAAACTACGATCAAATAAAAAGAACGCTCTTACAAGAACTACAGTTTCATAGGATTCAAAAGACTTCTATAACGTCTACTAGACCGAAATCTTCTTATAAGTCTATGGAAATCAGGAGTCTCGAAACGCAAATAGTGCGGTAAGTCAGTCCAAGTAACTCACTGGTGTAACTTACACTAGCTGGGCGACTGAATTACTTAACGTAACCGATGCTCTTAAGGCGATGGACGAGAAACTTACTGCCGAGCAACTTGCTATACTGCCAGCCCTTTTAATATATAGCTGAACGTGGCGAACTAGAATCGGGTAACGGAGATTTTTTGTTTTGGGGCGAAGGTTCGAGAATATTGAAGGTGAATGTGATATAGAATGTTCCCATTGCTGGTACTCAGGCCACCTCTGGGTGAGAGGGAGTGGGCCGTAAACCACCACGTGATCGCAGTGCTGGTTGGTACTCGTAGATATCACAAGTCTTCGAACGTTTGGTTCTATGGCATGCCGGTATCCTCACGATGTTTTCCTTCACCCCACCTAAAGTAAAGTAAAGCGCCTGTCTGGGTTCGAACCTGTGACCTACAACTCGTAAGTCGCGGCCGTTACTGCTCGAAAATCAGTTGTTTCAAACATTTTGACAGTGTAGGTATGAAACAGCAGATTTTTTTTGCAGATGTCGTAGCAAGATTATTCTTGTTTGTTATCAAGATTTTCATTGATCCGTTTGTCCAATTGTGTAATTATAATTATAAATATTTCCTTACGACTGCTGAGAAAACTCGTGCTCAGCAGCTTGATATAATTAATAAATAATGTCGTGCGAAGAAGAGTTCTTTTGTTAGTGTATAGAGATAAAAACTTGTCCTAAGATGCTCCTCTTTAAAAAAAGAATTATGGGCGCTATATTAAGATTCTTTAGTATCCAAAAGCAACTATCTACATAATATTAACTCGCTCACCAACACTTAACGCGCTATTAAAAGAGTTTCCGCACGTGAGGAATCCCGGGGCGTTTGTGAATATTCATAATTTTGTTCAGCAAACTTGCCAAAACTTGCACACCAAACTTTTGGGTAGCTATGTATATCTACTTGTTCTGTTATATCACTCATGGACGACTAAAATAACTGTTTCTAGAATACATAAGCGCAAAGTTTCGTCAACTTCAAAAGTTATGTTTCTTTTCTTTCAATCAAATTGATATTCTGTGCTGAATCATAAATAATCGAGGGAGAAACTTTTCTCATTCCGTTAGTGAAATTTCTTGAGTTTCAAATAACGGAAGATTAGAGTCCGACACGTGCAGTACACGGACGAACGTTTCCTCGTACGGTGTACTCGTATGTTCTCGTATTAAACCTGAGCGAAATATTTCTCGTCATACGGAGTTGCAATACCGTACGAACAGTCGGCGCACATCGATAATTGGAAATCGCATACGCCGTGTTCGTCTCCGATAGTATTTCAATTTCAACTCCAAATTGTTTTGAAGAATGTTTTATTATAATAAATACCAGTAGGTATGTTGCTTTGCGAAATGATGACTCTAATAATTCTACAATTTTGTGATCACAAAGAGAGACTAATTTTATATGAAGGAAAATCGAAGCTGAAAATTAAAGATCACGTTTTGGGTCAAAGTTTGTGGCTTATGAAACTTTAAATCACGAAGTCGAGCAACTAGCGGAAAACGTTTAAAAGAGGGAGAGATGTGAGCGTTTACGACATTTATTGAATGTATTCCGTTGCTCATTTTCGGAATTGATTTCCTATTTCATATTAGACGTGAATGAAAAGTGCTAAAGCGTTTTGTCCGTTTATAGAAGTTTTAGAACGATCATCCAAACTCGGGGGTACCTCGTAAATCCTAATAAATTGTCTAGATGTGGTAACGAGTTCGGTGCGGTGCAGTCTCTGCGGATACGTATTTTATTAGATTTACTGAAACGTTCCTTTGCACCAAATCATTATTTATTACCGTTTAGTCCGTCTCACTAAATTGTATTCTCTAAAAAATATATATATGACCCCCTTCCAGTCCGAGGCGGCGTCTGTCGCCCCGGACTTGGCGTCACCGACGTCACGGTCGGTTTTATAAACACGAACAACTTGTGTAAGATGTCTGACCTCTTATTCCTACTATTTGCATACAAAGATTTTCGCATCCGTCTGACTTTACGAAATGGTACATTAAATTGGCATACTTTATCAAAATAATTTTATCAACATTTATCAAAAATACAAAGAGGGATGTAGCAAATAGAATTATTTAACAACCCACGCCTAACAGGCGTTATGTTTGTGTTAATATTGAATGAATTGAACAAACTGGGAAGTCAAATATCGCTGAAATGAGCAAATAATAATTTTAAATAGCAATTTTCCAGTTAACTACTTACAAATAAACCACAAATTTATCACACAAGTGAAATATAAATTGAATGCGCTAAAACTAACCAAACATTAACTATTTACGTTACGTTCATTGGGTGTAAATTGAAAATGGTTGTAAACAGAAACATTAAGTTTGTGTTGTTTATCGCTGTGCGCAAGTAGTGCAGTCAACTCTATGAATGAGGTTATTGTTATACTCGGACGCGATGAACTAGTAACCTATCATTCGCAATCAATAAATACGGTCACCACAATATGGCACGCTACTACATTTTGCACATAAATATCTGAAAAAGTCCACAACGGAAAAGTTTTACTCTAAAGTCGTGCAAGAGGATTGACATTATCTATCCAGCTTTTTGCGTCAAGAAAACGTAGGCCGTTTTCACCAAAAAAAATGTTATACTTAGTCCCAAATTCGGTGTAGATTTCTAGGACCTAATCTACTTCGGTCTTGCTGTCAAACTCATTTTCCGAACATCTAAAATAAAGGAAATTTTAATATATATGAAAATCAACTCCCGCTCGCCAACATTTCGGTCCAAACCAAAGACTTCCCTCCAAGTTTAAGGCCGTACGTTTGTCAGTCACCATCGAGTGATTGCGGCAATTATTCAAGTGTAATTCCTTCCACCCGCAAGCCTGACTCGGTGCAGGTTCACATTTAACATTTACTGGATCCTTTGGGCCTTAAGGGTGCTACACACTTATTCGATTCGGCAGTATGTAGGTATTTGCTAGGCAACAAAGCCGAGTCTTCAAAGCAATCTATACATCTATTCTACACAAATAAATATTTACAAATTAATTGAAGTGTCTGTAATATCAAAATAACAGTTTTTTACTAAAAGCATAATTATGAAAGTACATACGGTACTTATAACAAAGAAACCTATTTTTTTAATTTTTGTCTGTCTGTGTATTCGTTCCGGCTAATCTACGAATTGGCTGGACCGGTGTTTTCACTGGCAGATAGTTGATGTTATAAGGAGTTACCACAGATTTATAAACTAAAGGGAGATATGGTGTTGCTGCCCAACTGTTCGAGTTCGGCTGTCGCCTTCAACTACATATGCACTACAATACGAACACGCGCTCACTCACACTATAACAGTCACCACACTCAACGCGAGCCAATCGCGTAACGCAGATCGCAACGTTGAGACACACAACTACATTGACAATTCTTATTGACAAATCAACGGCGCCCGCGTTTGTTTCTGTTTTGTGCATACATTGTTCGCACGCGCCACGCCCCCTTGGCATATCTCCCTTTAGTTTATAAATCTGTGGGAGTAACAAAGGCTACTTTTTGTCCTGGTAGGTTTAGATGCCGTAGAATAATCTCCGACATCCACGCGGATGAAGCTGCGAGTTGAAGCTAGTTAATATGTATTCGGCTTTCATTAGGCTATTGCCCTGCCTTGCCATGGACAAAGTCTGTCATTTACCTTCACTGTATCATGTTTGGGTTGGCTCAGCTCAATTCGAGCTAAGAGAAGCGGCTTTAGCCGAACATTAATTTATATTCGATTTTGCCGCCCTGTGCCGAATCATGTCGACACGAACAAGTGTGTAGCCCCCATACGCAGACGACCGCTTTAAATCGGTCACTGATTTGTATCTGTCAACTGCTGTCTACTGTCAATTACAGTCCGTGAGTCGGTGTCCGATTTACCATAGACTCGTACATGACGATGGATACCGATTTATCGGACATTTGCATCGAAATGTATTTGGAATATGTCTTATTTTTAACTGACTTCAAAAAAGGAGGAGCGTTAGACATTTATTTTCAGGGCCATTTATTTGAAATGTAGTTAGTCGACTATCTACGCCCCCTTTAGAATCCACCATTTTCTTAACTGTATTCTGTGTTATTTAACGAAACCTTTTCAAAGTATTTCCATGATGCATGAGCTAGGTACCTACAGTGAATCGTGACTAGAAACTGTAGGACAAAGAAACGAAATCGAATTGAAAGTTTCGTATTATTGTTTCGCAACTAGCAAGTCATGTAATGGAAACTTAATCATATTATTATACATTGGCGAGCAAGCAAGTAGCGTCGCTGAACTTAGGTTCCGGTTTTTAATTAAATTATCCGGTAAAGTATTAGGTGTTTCTAAATTAAGAACAAAGAGTAAACTCAAAAGGGTTACCAAAGTCCCTCAATTATCTTAAATCTTAAAATGACTAAAATGAGCTATTTTTCACCTAGAGATATATACGTGTATTATTTTCCTTGGTGTTTTAAAATAATAACACCTGGCAAAAAGATTTATGTTACATAAGTATGAGGTTACTTAATCTATGCAAAGTATAAAGACCGTCAAAAATGAGGACATAAAAAAACTAGTATATAAGTGTCAATAACCAAACATGAAAAGAAAACCAAACAAGACCACCCAAGTGCCAAAACATATAAAAAAGTACTAACTTTACTTAACACTTTTATGGTGGATACCTACGTCGTAAAATTCTTGAACACTAGTCTTATTTTTATATCAGCCAAGTAAGCACTTTTTGTATCTGAATAAAAACTATAACTTAACTAACAGTAGCATTAAAATACAAGAAGATGCGTTAGGTATAATTAAGTTTAGCGTTGTGGGACTCGTTGTAAATTATCGCAGCAATTGCATTTATCAGAATTGCACCTCCGACCGCTAACAAGATTTAGAGAGAACGTGGACGGTGTAACACGTCTACCTATAGGATAATTAGTATCGCTACCTCGCGGCGTCTCATTTATCGTTCTCCACGGGGAGGTGGGTCAGCCAGCAGTAAATCTACCAACCTGAGCGCTCTTGTCTTTGTAAACTTGAAAATCTAATTACATTTACAGCTCCACTTAAGTTCGCCTTTCCCGTTGAATTTGCATTTCTTGATTTTTGTCCTCGAGCTCTGATAAGATTTTGTTTCGGTGGAGTTCATCTTCATTACTCTTTTTTAAGTAAAATTTTTAATTAGGAACATTGGAGGCGTCTACCTGGGTTCGTGAGTGTCGCGGGCGTGTTTTAAAGGGAAGTGCGTGGAGCAGAATGTTTGCGGAACCGCCGGTTTATATGCTCGAACAGGCCCAATATAGAGCGTCTCAATGTTGTAAAGGCGTTCCTAATGCTTATTTGCATTCAAGAAGGCTCCCAGAACGGGCAAGCAAGTGTACGGGAACGACTCTGAAACGTCGGTACCCGGTTCACAGCGCTAGACGGAGAGCTCCCCAGGTAGTGATTAGACGATGCTAATACCATTTACTTTCCAACTTTCCTGACTCACCGACCGTTACGTGAACATTTGCTATTTATTTTAGGCTACTTTAAAATCATCTTAAAGAGCCGCTTTAATTCTTTTCTGCGCTATTAAATGCCGGTAATCGTAATATTATTCTTATTTAAGCGAATTTAGAAAAAATAAAAAGGAGAATTTCTCTCTTTTAGGTAACAAAAACAAACGCAGAACTATGTGGCTGAAACACGCCAACTAACATTATATACCCGAAGTTAATTATTAATGACTACATTACGACTTGTTGGACAGATTTATCAGCGCACTAACAAGTGAACTTCTAGCATCACTATTTGTCAAGTGAATTTTATTTAATAGAGTCGTTATTCCAAATTGTCAAGTTGTCAAAGGAAAACTGAGCGTAGCGGTCTTCTCATTAGCGTATATAGCACAATTTCCTCTGGAAACTGTTATTCCACAAAGTTGGAGCGAAAAAATTAAGTTGAAATTTGATGTCCGAAACGTAGCGAGAAGAGCGGCCCCTCCGTGGAGTCACCGGAGCTTAGTTCACATTAAAACTGCAACCATAAAACTTCGCAGGGCGTAGTTGTGCCGTGGTCCCGTGGTCGAGCGCGCGGTGAAACTTGCACTGCATTACGACAAGTAAACCTGCAGTTAAGTGTTTACTTCGCACATTCCAAGGCATTGTGCCGGCAACTTGGACCATAAAAACGGCCTGACTCCTGCACCCGCTTCTAACTTCACTACATGATGTATGTGCCTTATCTTTTGATTAGCTTTGTTCAACACCTACCTTCAGTGGTGTGCAGGTACTTCAGAATTTTAAACTTTTCATTGTAATAAATTAAGGGACTATTGCGAACGTGTAACTAATTTTCTATAACGTTTACTTTGCCCTAATTTATTTGGTACACATGGTCCTTCACTGGTAAACAGAATCGAACTCCACTTTGATACTCATGTGTACCTCATCGATCATTTTGTTCATCGATATTAATTAATTTACTTAATCGGGTTTCAAAGTTTTTGACTCGATTAATGCTATTTATTTAAGTTTAAATAATATTAGAACATGTTTACTCGCGTAATATGTGCATAATCGGTTAATTAGTTGCTTTTAAAACATGATTCCCGGTATTATGATCCACTAAATAAACAGAACACGATTCGAACGAGAGTTGCTTCCTATTAACATTATGATGCCAACAATTTGTGTTTATCGTTACTATATCGCGAATTTGTCCCGGGACAATTAGCAAAATATTATCAAACATGATAAGCTTTATTTACAATCCTAATTATATTTCTTTTTATTAAAACTCTAAATAATTATAACATAAAAACGTTAGAATAGCAATCAATAAAAAAGTATATTACCTTCCTTTCCTTCACGACCTTGTTTATTTTAGTTCTGATTTAAAAATGTTCAAACAATAAACAGAATGCAACGAAAAATTATATGAGAACAAGCAATCGGCAAGTTTGCTCCGTGTCGGTCTGATCATCGCTTAGTTGGCTTGGCACTGATTGCAGCAATTATTCACCTCGCCGCCTCCCCTTTGCCGCCACAGCTCCCTCCCGTCACTCCTGTAACGGCTTCACTTAATCCAGGTACAGTCGTAAACAACACCTTCTACCCAATAACAACTAAAAAAAATACTTTATAATTCATATAATTCCATTAACGAAAACTTTTTATCTCATCAACAAAATGCTTTCTGTCCGTGTACATACCTACATGCAAACAGAAAACAAATAGGTACCAATCCATAAAGTGTAGTAGCGATTCTCGACAAGTGAACAATGTAACAGGGAAAAGTTTGTGAAGTCGGAAACAAAGCAGGCCACCTTCATGGCAACGAATGTGCTTCTGGATATTATAACTTTCTTTTATGCGACCCATTAGAACATTATCTTAATTTCACTTGTTCAGTGCTCCAATGAGAAAGTACAAAAACTTATGGACGCTGGGTAAAGTCTCGCTCTACGAGCTACGTCTAGTCAGTTTCCAGATTTGACTTATCAGACATTTATGTAATTGCATCGAACGGAGATACGTTTTATAGTAAGTAGGTATAAAATAAATCTAATAATCCTATTGCAACGTGAACAGAGAATGAAAATATCTGCACGAAACTAGCAATAAACTTCATAAACAACGAAAGACTTTAAGTACGACAATATTGGTATTCAGTTCAAAACTGCAACACAGCAAAACACGTCGTGACTGAAGCCGGGAGGTAAACAAATTCAAAATAGAAAACAAACTATACGCGCGTTGCACAGTATTGATTGAGCTCCGGTTGGCCGCAATATGGAAGATTTGTTGAGAATAACGGTTGAGCAGATAGCTCGAGTGGCCATTACAGATATCTTGAGCTCCCGCGATCGAAAGAGAACACCCGCCCTCACCTACGTCTCACTCGAGTTACTCCAAGCTGCACTGTGCATGGGCCGCACATTTTACCGAGCCGTAATACTTGGGATCTCGGGAAATACTATTCTCTTTTGCTCGCTTCAAGCTATAAGTATAAAATACGAAAATGTGGATAAGTTATATTTTCGTAGAAAGATTTTTGACAAAGTAGATGTTGTATTTTGTTTTCGATTTATGTATTTCGATACCGTAGACTAAAATGATGATGAAGAGAATTTAGGACTTCAGTGACTCATTAGCGAAGGAGGTTCTTCGTATCTAAATGTTCTTCAAACACGACTGTATACCCTTGCAAATAGAATAGGTGACCAACGAGTAGTTTTAGCTGTTGACAACATAGAAGTGCACTATAGAGATAAGTCAAAAATTTCTTTCTAAAACGGTCAGCTTATTTTAAACGCAATCCCAATCCTCCTGAAATATTTATCATACTATTTATACCGACAAGCACTATTTGCCAAGGGGCAAAACTGAAGTTTATATTTGTAAAATTATTATCCCCACTGCGTTTGGATCTTTATAAAAGTGTTAACTCTTTTGTTCAGCTTTACAATTCATTTATGAGATTGATTTTCAGTTGATGTGCATTTGGCTAGTTACCCATGCAAAATAACTGCAAATCAACTCCTAAAAACATTAATTTAATTGCCTGGCTCCAGCATCCGCATGTTTGTATTTTTTTAATGGAATTAATTCTATGTTTTCTTCATATTTTCGGTAGATAAGCCATAAGCCGTGATAAAGTATCAAATATACATAATTAGCATAATTAGCCTATAATGTTCCCACTGTTGGGACATGGTCTTTCTCTCGGTGAGAGGAAGTGGGCCGTAATACACCACGCGAGCCCAGTGCGGGTTGGCAGATGTCAGATGTCTTCGAATTTTTGGTTCTAGGACATGCCGGTTTCCTCACGATGTTTTTCTTTATCGTTTTGAGACCAGGTGTGATGAAATAATGTACAGAAAGTAAAGCGCCAGTCTGGGTTCGAACCTACGACCTACAACTCGTAAGTCGCGGCCGTTACCACTGGGTCATCACTTGTCACAAACAAAATTTATAGAGACTAACTCACTTTTAAGAGAATAGAATATTTCTAGAAAAGATGTGTGAGAGCATGTGTACTCGATAATGTGTAAGCTGTGGTTACCTGTAATTGAGTGTGCATTACAGGATAATGTATAATAATACAAGTTATATAATGGTTAAAGATAATTGTAATGTATCTCGTTGGCAATCCTTAAATAAAGAAATAAATAAGATTTTACCGTGTAATAGTAGAAGGCCTACAAAGGCACTGCAAGCGTATAAACACGCATGAATGTAACGTGATATGCGATTCGAAGAATGATATCGATATTTTATTGGATCTGCCTTTAACATGGCACCACGTCCCATACGTGCTTCAGATATCTACGTACTCGTACCCACCTACTGTAAAAGTAGAGCAATTATATTGTATTATTCGAAGCATTATTAATAGGCGTAAAGACTTAATTTGTTATAAATGCAAAATCATTAATTTATTCGCTTTATGCATTGAGTTACTTGAAGTTAATGTTTGTGAGTTGGCAAAACTCCCAGAATAAAATGGATTATGCAAATAATACGCAACTGTTATAACACAATTGTTTATTATATTCCGCGCTATCTCTGTAGCACTTGATGCTGAAATAATAATTCAATTGTTCAGCTTTATAGTTCATAAGGCTTATACAGTTTATGGGATAAAATGACGCGTTATTGATAGTAAACTGGCATGTTTGGGTGTGGGAAGCTAAAAGCTACAGCGGAGACATAGACACTGGAAGGAAAATATAAGTTAGAAAACCCAAAAAATATATTTCTAATTATTTATAATGAAAAAATTTACCAGATTTATTACAAAACTGTACAGGTTTTTAATGCAAAATCCATAAGCAATTTACAAACTAAAACGTACTGCTAGAAAGAACATTATTCATGCAAGTGCCTATTATTATTATCCGAAAATTCAACAAATAAAGATTAATTATGAGAAAAACTATCTGAACAATCGAATCCCACAAAAATATCTCACTTAATAGTTCTTTCAAAAGGTCTTACAAATAGGTGTGCACATTTCCTTGTACGTCACTTGGCCTTATCTCTTCTAGAGGGCACATGTTGTCGGTGTAAACAGGTGAACTCGCGGGAATCGCTATTTCGCTCACGTTCGACATCCGATAAAAGTTTCCGCCACAATCACCTAAGAGCTCAGCTGTCAGGGAATAACCGTATATCGGTTTTGTTTCCACTGCGTCCTTCCGCGCCCTCCTGCATTACAACCGAATTATATCTGGATCATGTTGTATTTAAATAAAGTTTTTCTAACGGATTTGTTTGTTGGTTTAGTTTGAAGGTATTGTGACACGAGGATTGATCGATGTATAAGTTAAAGCAGCGGCCAAAGTCTGTTCGTTGAGAAGTATTTTTATTTACTTATTTAAGTAAAGCCGATTTAGTTACTTTGTAAATATCTTCCTAAAGTACCCGTACTTATCGTAGATGGCCGCATCTGTGTAATTACCTACACAATTTCAGCAACGATTTATTTTCGACTGTAATATAATTATATCTCTTTATAAAATATTGAATGCATTTGTTTATAATTAATATGAAATTTCCCACACAACTTTAATTCTTTACATAAAATACCCGGAACATATTTTCACGCATTAAAAGTTTAATTAATATTTTATGTACCGTTTCCCGAATATGGACGTAGTTTAGTTTACAAATCGTAAAAACTTCTGAATGGCGCTTTGGGAAGCTTTAAAGTACTTTATATCAAAAGACATTATTTAAGCAATAAAGCTGCTTTCCGACTGTTATATCAGTTGATACTGTAGTAGTTTGGATATACATGCGCTGGCGCCGTGGCCAGTCCATTAATGAACTTGGGCAATTAAACTTATCGTCGTGTTTGTGTCCTTTGCAGGTTAAAATGCAATTGAAGTAGGTATGTAGGCAGTACGGTATGGTCTATGTCTCAGACAGAGAAGGAAAGGAACAGCCTTTTCTTCTCTTTCATTTAAAGGCTTCGATCAACAATAGTACTAGATTTCCGAAGAGCGCATCAAAAACGGTCCGAAAAATAAGACCACAAAATAATGTTGTGGTCTTATTTTGCAACATAGTTTTTCACCCTTATTGTGTTTTGTTTTTCCATAAATATTTTTGATCTTATTTTAAAAGTAAGTTGACTTTTCAATCAAAGTAGTAAATATATTGCAAACGATAATCAACTTTATGGTTGAAAGTTAAGGTTTATAATCAAGTTATTTGTAATCGCGGCCACTTGACCGATGTGTTTTATTCCTAATCTTTAATCGTGCTGTTGTTGATCATTTAACGATGTTTAAGAATAAAGGCCACCCATATAGGTAATTAACATCACAACCCTGGCATTTAAAAAGTTCTTTGCCGAAGTTCAATCTTGTCATCTTTCAAAGAGCAATTTAATGCGTTTGATCAAATAATTGGTGACGTCACAATAATTTGAAATCATTGGCTCTACTTTGTGTAGCTACCCACCTCATTGAAGCTTACACGTGTAGGTACATAAAAGTCCTCCTAAAAACATCTTTTAGGATTTCGTATGAACCATAACATTACATCAAGCCTTGTTTTTCCGAAGGGTTAGGCATCTGCCTAACCCTTCGGAAAAACAAGGCAAGGAAAAAATTTCACTAATTATGTATGTTTAAGTCCCATGCAATAGGGGGCAAACCTATGGCCATCAAAGGGGCACAGACTCCGGGCTGTTACTTTAAAATTCCCGATGAAAAAGCAAAAACAAACCATATCATAACATAAATACCATACCATAACACTTTGCCCGACCTGAGTTTGAACCCCGGACCGGACTTATTGCTCAGCAGTAGCGTCTGCGACCACTAGACCAGTGAGGCAAATAATCCCCCTGACAGACTTCGGCCACGGTGGCCAATCTCAACGAAGATTAGCCAGGTTCGCAGGAGATATTATAGTGCACAAGTGTGTGCGCAAACACAGGTGCACTCTCTATTACTTTACTCCCATTGTCCGATGGGACGGCAATCCAACACGACCGTTGAGAGATCAGACGCAGAACCAATGGCTTTACGTGCTTTCTGAGGCACGGGCGTATCGCACCACCAACTTCCAAACTCCGGGCTGCTACTGAGAAATTCCTAATGGAAAAACCCAATAACAATTTGCCCGACCTGGGAATTGAACCCAGGACCCCATGCACAGCAGTAGCGCTTGCAACCATTAAACCAGTGGAGCAAGCAGTTACCTAAATACAGATGTAAATAAATATCTCGTGTTGCATTTTAGGGCAGAAGCACATTTTCGACTACAAGTCGCCTCCAAATCAAGAGCTGCAACGTTCCGTAGTTCGTTCCATTCCACTTTTGATTACTCTTTCAATAAAGCACGGTCATTTAGCTAATGAGCGCGCTCTAAAGTAAATAACTTGAACAAAGTCTACGTCAGTGAGATTCAGGCAACAGTTTCAACCTTTGGTACTCGACTGGCAGCCGGCGACTTGTTAAGAAAATAAAAATATCACCTGCCAAGCTGACTGTAAAAGAAATTCTTTAGATGACTGTAGGACGGTCATAACTTTTTTTTTTCTTATATTAAAGTTGTGTTTATGATTTGGATGTGGAGCTGTTGTTACACTTTCTTTATTACATTATAGTATGAATGTTCACGCTTTGACCTCTGGCGTAGTTGAATAATGAGTAGGTGTGATTGCCTTGCGACCTTGCGAACGCCGCAGTAACCCGCTGGATGCGGGAAGTACAGAACCGGTCGAAGTGGAGGTGCTTGGGGGAGGCCTATGTCAGCAGTGGACGGCTGAAATGATGATGTTGATGATTACCTTCTTTATTATTTGCCCTGCTTATTATTTTCCCTGGCGACACTGATACTTGCTGGCTACTTTTTTCTGCACCTAACAATGCCCAGTTAGTCCAGTGAGTTGAAATCTATGAGTCAAGAAAACGTGAAAGGTGTAAAGTTAGCTCTGCCTAACCCTTTAGGGTTTACAGGCGCGAGGTTATGTTTATGTGTTTTTTGGTTGGACACTTGGACACGCATCGTTTTAAATACACCGTGTCGCTTTAATGGCGACATTCATTTAACACACACATACGGTTTCGCGTTTTCGTTTTATAAACATATTTTAATTTCATTAAACGTTATTATTTATTTACAATTTACTAGAATAGCACCTTGGAGTATCCTTGAGCAGCTTTGGAGTATAGTTACAAAACTGTAGCGCAGGGGTCATTTGCCCTACGGTGGACCCAATCATGCGCGAGCGAGCCCTCACGACGGGGGATGCCGTGGCCCGGGGTGGGGTTGTCTTGGCGGTGTCTCTAGACATCGCCAATGCCTTCAATACCCTGCCCTGGAGTTGCTTCAGGGAGGCACTCCGTTATCACCGGCTGCTGACCTTCCTCTGTCGCATTGTAGAGGCCTATTTGACGGACACCGGTCACCAGAGAGTGGAACCGGTTAGAGATGTTGTGCGGTGTCCCACAGGGATCGGTCCTGGGGCCGCATCTGTGGGATATCGGGTACGACTGGTGCTGCGCGCCGACCTCCCTAGCGGCGTCAGCGTGGTTTGCTACGCTGACGACACACTGGTCCTGGCGCAGGGGAGGTCGCACCAGGCAGCGGCCGAAATAGTGACACGCGGGGTTGCGACAATCATCGAGAGGATCCGGCAATTGGGACTCGAGGTGGCCCTGCACAATTCCGAGGCCAAGTGTTTTCATGGGCCTCGGGACGCGCCACCGTCGGGTTCCCAAATAACTGTAGGACGGGTTTACATCGGCGACGATGGAGAAACTGGGACTCGTCCTCGACAGCCGGTGGAACTTCGTGGAGTATTTCCGACGTTTGGCTCCCAGACTGAAGCGGGTCGGGGCTGCCTTGAGGCGGCTCCTGCCCAATCTAGGGGTCCAAACGCCTCCTGCCGGAGGCTCTATGCGGGGGTCGTGCGGTCCATGGCCCTTTACGGGGCACCGGTGTGGGCGCGTTCCTTGAGGCGGCGACCAGTCCGCCGGTTAAACGCGTCCCAAAGGGTCATGGCCCTCCGGCTGATCTGAGGATACCACACGGTCTCTGCAGAGGCGGCGAGTCTCCTTGCCGGATTGCCGCCATGGGATCTGGAGGCAAAAGTCCTCGCCCACATATGGGAGTGGCGAGAGGAGGCAAAACGCCGGGGCGTAACTCCACTGCCGCGAGAAATCACGGTACAGCGAACAGAGCTCCGGCGGGATCTCATGGCGACATGGAGAGTGCGATTGTCACAACTCAATGCTGGGCACGCCACAATTGCGGCGACAAGTCCCCTTTTTGTGGAGTGGCTGGAGAGGCGCCACGGCACCCTCACCTTCCGCCTGACGCAGGTCCTCACCGGAGACGGTTGTTTCAGGAGGTTCCTGTTCAGGATAAGGCGGGAGGAAACGCCAGGGTGTCACCACTGCGCGCCCCGGAAGACACGGTGGAGCATACGGTGGAGGTCTGCCCGGTTTGGGCGGAGCACCGCCGCATCCTCGTGGCGGCGATCGGCGGCGGCAATCTCTCGCGTCCGGCCCTGTTCCAGGCCATGGTACGGAGCAAGACTGCATGAGAAGCCGTCACCTCCTTCTGCGAAGCAGTAATGCTCGCAAAGGAGGAGGCGGAGCGCGTGAGGGAGAGGCAATCTCTTCGCCCTCACGCCCCTAGTCGCCGCAGCAGACGCCCTGGACGTCGGGAGTCACCAGCCGACTCCCGGCCACCGTAGGCGCGGGGGCAATGACCAGGCCCGGGTCGACGGCGCATTGTGTTCCATGTGCGCTTCAAAGAGATGTCAGCACGAACTGACGGGGTCCACTAAGGCCGATGCCTGCCAGGGCCGCGGGTTGTTCAATATTCATATTATAGTTGCCTATGCAACTGCAGGAACACGGGTGGGTTTTAGTCAGTAAAAGTCTAACACGCCCTCCCGCTCCGCCCAGAGCGGGAGAAGTCATATGATTATTTCCCACACAGAAAAAAAAGGGTCATTTGCCGGGTCACGGAACACATTGCATCAATGAAATTAAAACAAATAACGTGCAAAGAGTAAGTAAAGTTTTCAAATTACGAATTATTTTATGTTGTTATAATTTTTATGATTACTGGCCGCTAGCTCTACCCGTGTGTTAAATTAATGTCGCTAACTCGCTATTGTAGTGGTAGTACGTTGTATAGATTGGCATATATGACATTTGCAAGAATATTTTGTCCTTACTTGAAATGAAACAAGTGTGAAAAGTATTTTGCTTATTACACAACCTAACAAAATTAATCGGGTGTGCTTTATTCCACCCGTGAGCTTAAAATAAAATAACAGAAACGAATCAGATAGGCCCTTTGCGAGTCTCAGATAAATTATGCGGGATTCATTTAGTCGACTCGCTTGGTGTATGTAGATACCGATGGAGCTAAACATTGAGGACAACGTTTATAATTTGCAAGACCTGAAAACCATTTGGTATTCCGCTCACGTCCGCCCCTTGAGATAAGTTTCAGCCACAATTACCTGACCGTTCAACCGTCAGGAAATATATTGGCACCTTCTGCAAGCTCGCCTCGCGATCGCGCCGCCCCGCACCAATATCTACGATCTGATTTTGATCGCCACAAAAAATACACGAGAAAAACACAAGCACCCTCTACGAAAGCCAATTTATTAATAGTCAAATTTCAAGTCACGATACATAAGCTACAACATTCAAAAAACTCCGCGTCTTTCAGTTTCACCCTTTGTTTGATAAATAAAATGAATCTGGAAACAAAACATTTGCATGATTAATGGCTATTTATTTTTTCTTCAAAACCGAAAGTTCTCGAACAAAGAACTTCGTGATTATTGTTGAAGTACACAATAAAATCAAACGACAACTTTTAAAAGGTCCCTAATGGACAAAAGGCTATCGATCAAATTACAAAGAAAGTTTTTCTCAGTACACAAAACAATCGATGGTTTCAAATATTTCACTGGTCATATTTTTTCCAGTAAAATTGTGTCATTTCTTTTGTGGAGCCTCAATGGATTGATGCCCGGCCACTTTATCATCGCAAAATGCTAATATGTAGACATTTTAGTGGCCATAAATTGCCGTCAAGGGAAATGTGTATGTAAATTCGTAAAATTTGAAAGTATTTTAAGATATAAAGAAAATCAAAGGGCGGCTTAGTACCGCGGCGGAATGTTAGTAGAGTCAAAAAGGGCTGTATCGGGCGGCCGCAATATTCGGAGCCCCTCGATTTCGGGATGGAATACTTGGGGCGGCATTCATTCGATCGCAATCTCTATGCTAACAGCTTACGATTCTGATCTTCGTTTAGCGGAATGACCGCAGTCACCCCGGTTCCTGTGACGCTTACGAGTATTCCTTACACGTTCACTCCACAGAAGTTTTTTATGGACACGAGGAGCGCTCGCCCCTTAGATTTTCTTTTCTGGATGGCATAAAACTATTCAGGGTTGAAAATATATAAAAACTCAACATTTGTGCTTTCGTTAAATAGTAAAAAAGTTATTGTTCAATTTCTTTTGATCTGGCGACATTGGAAAATATAAAGTGGTATTGTAAATAAATCGTAGGTTGCTAAAATTGAGAAAATTCTGGACGTTTATTTGGTGTCGTAAATTGTACGTCACTGATCATTCAATTCGAAGATTTGAAAATGAAAATGACTAGAATGACGGTTGAGCGGGTGCCTCGCTAACTCAATAGCAGTGACAAAGCGAGCGCTGGACGGACACAAACGTACCTCCTGTACCTATGCAGATTGTGGCGGATGTTCGTGCGGGGGAGGTCGGCTAACGTACAAGATTCAAGTAAATCTCTTACTCAAAACAGGTTTGTGGAAACGCTACGTATACCTCGCTTAAAAAAAACTCTTTGTTGAACCGAGAAAATACGTTGGTAGGTACTAAGTTTTCTTTATACACAAAAAAGAAAATCCACGTTTGAAACGATCAACTGATTTTGTTCTTGTTTTATTTTAAATAACAAAAAAATATATAAAACCGTCACGTATAAATCCATCCGTAAAATACATAAAAACGTATAGAATAATACAAACGTTTTACTTAGTAGATGCTACATGATGCTTAGAACACAAATAATAAACAAAAAAGCCGTAGCAATACGAATTGGCTTGGAACGTGCACCGGAAAACTTATATCCGCTGATATCTAATATTTTACTTATACAGAAATAATTCGAGAAACAAAAAGAATGAGGGGTCAAAAGCAGATGGTCCGCTTTTATAAAAATGTTGGAGGGTTGTGAAATATGACACAGTGTTATTTCTTCGCACACCCGGTCAAGAGTTATTGCATTCCATTATACGTTTTCTCTATCTAAAGGAAGCCATTTTCACTAAAGAAGAACTATGCCGTCTAATTTTTATTTCACTTATCATTTTTATTGCTTTCAAAATTTTCATTTCCAACACACGTGTTACTCGTACCGGGAACCTTCTACAGATTGGCGTGATATGTCATAACTTTTGGGGCTTTGAGGAGAGCGGGGAAAGTAATTATCTGCTAGTTATGTTATAATTTATATCTTCATATAAAAATGGGTGCTTCGTAACGGTCGAGCTATCGGGCGGTCCTTTTAACATGCCGAGCTGCGTAAGAGATCGACAATAGACTCAGTGGCTTGGAAGGGGACACCTTATCTTTACTACATTGTGTCCCATGTCACATGAAACGCGAGTGGCGGCCTCAGGCCATGAACGGATTTCACATTCATAATGAAGATTAACCAGAATATATTTTAGCTCTCTCGCTTTGTACGGCACCGTGTGTAATTATATGGCAGCTAACTGGCGCTTCGATACTAATGTAAATAAGCTCTGAAATAACGTTTGTTCAAAGAGCCCGATGGAAATACATTTACGTGAACCTTTCGCTCCATTTTCGAGCTAACCGTGGTTCGGTGGTCGTTAAGCTGTCAAATTAGACCAACTCGTCCTCACTGTCATTCGAAAAAGAAAAAGTGCAATTTTCTTTTATCGCGTGACCTGAAAGTTTTGATATTATTGGTGACGTTGGCGGATTAAGGCAGGTTCCTCTAATTATGTCTTTAACGTTATGTACATTACGTAACTATATTTTAATGGAGTTTTTGGTAATTAGAATGAAATGGGTACAGTATAAAATGATTGCTTCGATAATTTATAATTTACTCGACACTATCAGCTCCGGCGCCGCCGGAAATTAATTGGACAGCACTGATAATAATTGAATTTTCTCGTTTAAAGGAAACACTTTTAGGAAAGAAAATACACAGTTAGGAATCAATACTGCCAAATAAATGATAAATACAATTTCTGATAACAGAATTCTTCAGTATATTGGTTTGCAGGGTTCTTTGTGGATGACATTGTATTGTATTCTTGAAATAAGAAATATTACTGAAAGATTGAATAAAATACTATGTTTTAAATTCTCCTCTTCTTCCCTATAGGTACAGCGTAAAATTGAATTCTAAGCCGGATTGAATAGTTGTATTTCATAAAAGAGTTTAAAATGGAACACCTACAATATTTCAGCCTTCAAATCTCAATAAATCGTCTAGGCGTGGTAACGAGCTCGCTGCGGCGTAGTCTCTGCGGATACGTATTTTATTGGATTCACTGAAACGTTTTTCAGGTCCAAAGGATTATTTACGAGCGTCTGCGCTGCCGCTGCAGAAATGCAGATGGACACAAAGCGTGTATAACTTATGTAGGTATATACGGACTCTGCTTCTTATTCTCGAAGCAAATGTAAATCTTGATATTTGTAGCTACTGACAGTATTGTGTTCCTGTTGTTTCTTGCAAATTGTTAAGGGAAGTTGATCTCATAATGTTGGTTCACTTTATATATTTTTATAGTTATTATTTGGAAGTTCTACAGGTATTCCCGAAGAGTGAAGCATAAACATTTTGCAAGAATATAGGTAATGATAATGTATCGATATTGGATACTAATAACATTTCAAAGCACACTAACAAAACTATCCATCGATGGAAAATAATAATAAAGGAACATTTAATATGCTTAAAGGTTTTTAACGCCTTTAGTACACCGACCGTCGCAAACGCCCATGGCAGTAGCAAAAAATGGCTTACCAAAATGCATGAAAAAGTATCGCATTTCGCGTCAGAGCCGCAGCAGTGCAACTTAAAACTAAATAAGGAAATGGAAATGCTAGATCATTTACACTACACTTTTCAAACATGTGAAAATCTCTCGCGAACCTTACTTTTTAGAAAAATATACTATAGATAGTACTTATACGTAAAACTATTTCCATGCGGTTTTCACCATTATTTAGAGAATTTATTCGGGAAGATTTATGAATATAATACATTAATAATAAACTTATACATAATAAACAAATATCGATGTTTTGTCAAATCGTCAAAACCGTGACAAGTAGAGGCGGGTCCCTAGTAAAGATTATAATTCAATACACCCTTACCTACCACTAACCGAAGCGCACTATGCTGCCTCTAATTGGCAGCACACAGTTCCATAGCACACAGTATTGTCCCCGTGATATAAGAGTACAGGAGCAGGTGGTCAGCGTGATTAATTGCCCCACTGAGGAGCCAGGGATGCCCCAACCTATTTATTTATACGAACGTAAGTGCACCTCGATCGGAAACTTGCCAGCGACGAATCTGTAGGGGATACCCGGATACCCGCTATGAGATTTTTCTTTTTGCATCCCTATGTTTTTCTTGTAAACTTATTTGCTAACGTGATTCAATCTGCGTAACTACGGCGGAAGGTAATGAGGTTTTCCTGTGGTTTCTTTATAGGTTCCTACTTGGTTTTTGTTGTTAGCCTTTCCTGATTTTGGGATGTTATTTTGTGGGAAACTTTTCTTAATAACTACTCGAAAAGCGATAGTGCTATCTATGTTTTGAATAGGTAAGAATGAATTTAGTGATTTTTATTACAATGTTACTTTAACAAACTCCTCAGAAAAAAACTTGCTATAAAGGTTCAAGTCAGTTCAATAGATACTTACCACAGTAAATATTCTGGATTTCCAAGAGTCGCCAATTTTCATTGCAAACTATCAATATTCCTATTATTTCTTAACCAATACCTACCTGTTACGTATCTGTTCTTCCTCTCCGTACCGTATTGCTCTGCCGTTCCGTTCTCATAGCTTTTCAATTCTTTTGCGGTCTGTGAGCGTGACTCCGCAAATTTTCCGGCTGCTAAATCGACCGCTTTAAAATTGTATGCTCTTTCTAACATACAGCCTACCTATATACTGCATGCTCTAAGATACAGTGACGTAATAACATTAGTCTTGCTGAAACACTCCGTGTGGGCTTCAAAAAAACACGATTAAGTTCATTTTGTTTCCTTATACTGTTTTTGCTTCTTAATGAGCGTAGAAACCATTTTCCTCGAAATAGAATAGGCTTGTACTTATGTACACTTCCGTTGTATGAGTTATAGTACAATCCAAATAAATCCGAAGAAATTAATATTTATAGAGGATTATTAAAATAACACTTAGTTCGAAAATAAACGTCACCTCAAGGAATTTCCCCTGCCATTATAGATGTCACTATGCACACAAATCACGTTCACGAAATATTCCAACACGCGATAGATAAAACACAAATTAGTTTCTAGTTATACTACTTAAATCATCATTAATAATGTGAAACTGTCATTATTAGGAACTTATATCAACTCCATTAACAAAAAATAGCATAGTAACACAGTTCATTGAACCATACTAAGTGGGGATCCGTAGCAAACATTGTAGTTTCAGACTTTGAAACAATTTATTTGAATGCATTTTTAATGCTACGAAATAAAATATCCACCTGTAATTGTACCACTGCAGGGCAATAGCCTCTTCCTTTATAGAGAAAGGAGTCTCGTGCAGAAAAGAAAAGGGAACAAAGCTAGGAAAAATGTTTTTAATTAGTAGGGCCGTAAACAAAAACATTACCATAATACATTTAGCTTTATGACTTAGAACCTACTCTCCCTACAATAAGTGTTAAAATAACTTCTAGTTGTTTGCACCTTTTCAAAATATACAATTTAAGACTTATGGGGGCCGCAACTTATCGCCATCTGAAGATAACGCACCTTAGATGCCTTTGTATTGCCAGAGACATATAAGGTGCGTTATCTTCTCAAAGGCAATGACTGGAATGCCTCGTATCGCTGTCCCCGGAGAATATAATGGCAATCGCAAAAACTGAACTGTTCAGGAAAAAAATAAAACCGATTTTTGACAATTGCTTGCCAGTTATCTACACCTAAGTAGAATGGAGTGAGCTTAAATGAAAGATGTTTTTTTTTAAATATTGTTTTAGTAAATCATTAATAACATTTACCCATACCAATTAGAAGATATATCAAATTAAGATATTAGAAAAAAAAATAATTGTGCTTAAAGTTACACAATTATTATTATCCGTTGTCATTTCACTCTCGTTTCCCCCATTATATTGGAATGCTATTTTCTACGGTAAATTATGAATCAAGTACCAAAAATAAGAGTAACTTGTCATTTTGTTCTGGTAAAGTTTGGTAACACGGTATAGGAATTTAAGACTCTTGTTCTTGTTTTTTTCAATTAAACGACTTTTTCAGTGTTACAGAGAAACAGCTGTATATTTCACCGCTCGACGTTATGTCAAACGTTCTCCATGCATACAGGCAAGGCAATGTTAATCGACGATTGTAAGCATATTTTTACGCGAGTAAAATAAGAATATCCATAGTACAGACTGGGCCAGCACATCAAGCTACCCGAAACTGACAAATTTTTCAAATCAACCTTGAACTTAATGCTTTAGCGATAAATTTGAAAATCGATTAAAGAAATTTGACAGATTGTAGCAGCTTAATATGCTGGCGATTGTACAGACGCCAGCACATCAAGCTACTACAATCTGTCAAATTTCTTTAATAGATTTTCAACTGTATTGCTATATCATTAAGGTTCAAGGTTGATTGGGAAAATTTGACAGTTTCGGGTAGCTTGACCTGCTGGCGTACCTATTGGTTTGCGAACTCGCAACTACGAGAACATTAATTATTGTTATGGTTTTCATGATTGGATGAGTTATGTAAGTATTCGATCAACATTTTCTAATAATATTCTTCGCGTAACTATATACGGTGGATAATACTTCGAAAACAATTACAATTGTTTTATAACTACGTCAATGACAACAAAAAGAACCCGGAAAAAATTGTTTTGATCCACAGATCTTAAATATGGCATGACATTAAAAAAAAGACAATTACTATTATCATTTTGTTCTCCGTGGACAGCGATAATTATGTGCCCATAATTAATAGCAGCTAAATGGACGGACTACCTATAGAAGGTTGCTGGGACGGACTGGATGCGGAAAGCGGAGAACAGGGTGTTGTGGCGCAGCCTGGGAGAGGCCTATATCCAGCAGTGGACTGCGATAGGCTGAGTTGATTGAATCAATAGCCATTATAGCAATAGACAATATTGAAAAACTTTTAATTTTATAATTTCACTTTTTGTTTTTTTTTATTTGCCGAATATGTGGCTTTGATTAACTTTGTATTTTATGTTTATTTTATAATATGCGTCTTCTTCCTGCAGAAAATACACTTTTTTTTCTTTTTCTTTTCTAATTAGGTTACACCGGTTCACTTACTCTTAAATCGCTAAAGAGCAACGCTTCTTGATAGCAGCAAGAAGGTCCCTATAGTGACATTTTCTCTAATAGGTTTAATTGTTAACTAAGCTAAAAGAAAATACAAGGAAACTTTTCCCCTGTTATTTCAATATGATTCGTAAACACACCACAAAGCGATCAATCTCCAAGGACGATAAAGATGAGGGTTTTCATTAGAGTACCCGGGAGGTTCACCAACAGCTTGTTTGGTTGTTACAAATACAACTTTAATCAGACTATTTAGAATTTAATTTGATATTCTTCTTCTTCTTCTACTTCTTTAAATATGTATTTATTGGTCTTCATTTGTTTTTATTCTTACAAACCGTCATTTTAAAAAAAAATCCAAAGGTCAACAACAATGGTCGCTCGAAATTGTCGATAGTTTAGTGATGCGGTAGGAAGCATGAATTTTAATTTCAGGTGTTATAGATGTTACAATAATAATTAATAGGGAATTTGGGCGTTTTTTTTCGTCTTTCGGACGTGTTTCTTCTTTTGTGTCACATCACATAGTTATATGACAAAAAATAAATTTCGATGAGACAAAAAGGATGTCAATTGCATTCGTTTTGCATGAATTAAAAAATCGTCCCAGATATTCGCTATTTTATACATCTATTTAATAGTTTTGTGGTGGTCAGCAGGATTAAATGTAATTGTCCTAATATGTGTATGTTTAAGTAATTGTTGCACTGTGTAGAGTTTAATCGCATGTTTTATTTTTGTTTGTAGATTAGTGTGAACAATTGTTGGTAGACCTAAGAAATAGAATAAGAAAATAAAATGTGAATGTGAGTGTGAGTGAGCGACGCGTAAATATCGCGTTCTATTCCCAGACAAGTTCAATGTTATTGCTTTTGGTTCCTAGGCACCACCTCAGACATATATATTTAGTATAAAGGTGACCTAGCCTATAAATTAGGTTAAAAATGATAGACCAACATTGATAGTCTGTCTGTAGAATGTATTTTATGATTCATGCCGACAAGCAACGTTTAATTACAGTATACCGGTATAAATTACAGTACCAGTATTTTTATTATAATTTCTACGTGTAAGTTTTTTTTCCTTAAAGTATAAGAGGCAATAACCCAAATGTTTGGGAGTTGGGCTAGCGTGATTAGGCAGTGATGTCAAACCAGTCTGTTGCACTATCAATTAGAACCCTGTCGTCGTCAAGAAAGGAAACATTACTTTTTCCAATGACGTATCTGTACAGATAACCATAAAAATCTTAATAGCAGGGTAGCTATATAAAAACAAAAGACTGCAGCAATTAGGTAACTTTCACACACAAAACCCGCCACTGACGTTAGTTTTCATCACGAAGCCACAAACACAAGGATATTAGTATAGTGACGTCACTAATCTAGCATAATGTTTTTGCTTTGGCCTCTCAGGTGAAGCGGGCAGACGCAGGTGGTATCCATGATTAATCTGAGCGGGCCCCGCGCCCTGTATTTATAGCCGTGGTGGCGTGGCGGAAGCGGCCACTGCCTGGGGCTCCGGCCGCGTCTGCCGAACCACAGGGGGCCCCGATTTTCCTGCTGCGAATCTAAAATATCCAGCGACTTAGTACGAATACAGATATCCATTGTAATGTAATGGTTTATTTGTTTCTGTAAGTGAGGTATCGTTATTCTGAATGAGTTAGAAAGACAAATAGAACGGTGATGTAAGAAAATCTGTCAGGAAGCTTATTAAAGAAGAATAATCTGGTTTGTCATATCTGAAAGTAGATAGACTATACATATGTCTAGGTAAATAAATAGTTTTTTTTTTCTGAAACCTATGGCATGTGTAAAACTCCATATGCAATAATTTAATGATATCCTATGGTAACTAGAAAAGTAGAAACCGGAAAAAGTAAATTTCTATGTTTGCATAATTATGTCTAAGCCGTAACATTGATTTTCATTAACTAGAGCTGATAAATCCCGGCTCACCACTGAGATTTCAATGAACTAAAGACCCAGGAACCCGTATATTTAAATCACTTGCAGGTACTAGCAACGTGAGTTTAACTCCTACCCATTTTATTTTAGTGGATTAAGTTGTGGCAATTAGTTCGTGGCTGGATATTTGGACAGTGGAGCGTTATTTATAGTCCTCGCTAAAGCCCAGACGGCCATCACTAAGCTCCTAACTAAGGCACTCGCCAATACATAATAATTTATGTTTTAATTTACATAAACATTATTTCAACCCTTCAAGTTTGATTGCTGGTGCTTTTAATATTTGATGGGTCCGTTGACTTAACGGTTTATTCGTGTTATTAATTTTCTAAAATTTAAAGGTTACTGTAATTTATTTTAAAATATTGCAATTGTTTCTCCTCAGAATTACTTAGGGTATTAACAGCACCACTGTTGTTAATAGCCTAATTTATAATAAAAAAAATAATGTATTGCCATTTGGCATATAACATCGCATTTATATTTTATTCTTACAAAGGAACTTAGCCAGACGAGAACTCAAAAAAAGAATAACACAAAAGACTTTTAGAACCAAAAAAAAAAACAATAGAACAGGGGAGGATTTAAATCAGTTCTAACTTTTCATTCGTAAACAAAGTTTATATGCGCAGATGCCAGAATCCAATAATGGTGCCCCAACGGCTGAGGAGTACCTCCGAAGGGGAAGAATTTCCCCAAAGTATTGGAAGAAGACACTAAAGTCACGAAATATAAAATTCATCGATATTGCTGTTTCTGAACATTGAGACTGAAGGTTTGCTCTCCCATGCATAAATATGTTTTATTCATTTAAGTATAGCTCGAAAGGCCTATATGCACCAGTTTAAAAGGTCCGTTACCGGGGTTACGCGAGTTCGGTCGGTACTCTCATTTCGCGTACATTTATACTCTATTAGGTCCTTGGCAACGGTATAGACATAAAGGGGCTCTTAACATGTAATAAATGTTTCCTGTACTCCAATAAAGTGGGGCGCGCATGCAGCGTGTGCCGTAGTGCTGGTGGTCTCATTGCCTTCATTTAAAACAATCCCCGATGCGAAATTGTAATATAGCATTTTATTAAGAATTGTGTCTTCCGTTAGTTGAAATAAATTGAAACATATACGATTACACGCTCATTTCTGAACAGTGAAACCAAAAGAGAAAAGAAGTCCCAGAAAATAAAAGTTTATTTTTAACAATGTTATGCTTTTAAGTCAAAACGGATCCCATTCATTTAAATTTTTGCTGTTTTATTTTATAATATTGTTTGCCTTTCTTTCTATAACAATCAAGGAGGTGCTTGTCATTTCAGGATTATAATAAGGTTCTGAATTACGCAACAAAACGAGTTGCCAAATTAATTGTCAAACAAAAGAGATTAGCTTTCTGTTTGCGTTGAGGTACAAAATTTAAATAATCACTGGCGCTGGTACTGAATACTGATGGCAGTATTCAAATTGTGTGGAATTGTCAAAACAAGAAAATTGCTCGTGGAGTGAGCCCGACACACTGAGTGTAGCCCGCCCGTATAGCTCCCGCGGTGTCGATTAAGGCAATGCTAATGTCATTTGTTTGCTAACTTCGCAGACTCGACGTCGCGGTCGAGTTCGTGCATTCGTGTAAATATTAGAAACCAACTGGAAACAAATAAACCGTCTTATCTGTCGACTTCCATTCGCATTGCAATTGTCATTTTGCTTTTACTACCCCGTGAAATTTGAAGCGCGTGAATCTGACGCAGTGTTTCTGGAGACTAATCAAAATTCTAGGCTAAATTGTTTGACAAATGAATTGATTTTACAGTAAGATCATGCAGGCATTCCAGTTTGGGAAAGATACAAACTTTAGGTAAGCATCCATATCAGTTGGAAGACGTCCAACAATACATAGGGAGTTCCCCATAGACTGTAACAACGAACTTCTTCATCCAAGATTCTTGCTCGAAGAGCAATCTTGTAATTCTTACGTCTAATCTTAAAACCAGCGAATTCTTGGCTCCTTTCAAGACGCAAAGTCTGATCTAAATAGCTCATGAACTCACTTATTTTTCGTGAGACCACCCTTTCATAGCCTCTCGTGGTCCTTGTGGAACCTCATCTAAATTGAGGACAAAAAGGCCAAAATAATGAACGTTAATATTGTCCAGGGGACATATTGTCGCAATTAGCACGGTGTGGGCGGATTAGTGATCGCAGCATGACGTCATAAAGTCACATGTGTACAACTGCCCCTCACCCTTTTCTAATAACCTTTTGACCTAGACAAAATGACATAGTTCAGGCGAAAGTATAACTGAACCTGAATATTATTTGTAACTAGGAGATATTTTTGCCTTCGATGCGTTTATTACGCAACATTACGAACCATAAGACTTTGCATGATTGTGCCCAATTCCAGCATACGTATAAAACTCATATTTCCTCGGGAGAAATGCTGAGTATGCTTACACAATTTATGCATGGTCACTGTGATTGTTCAAACAACTAAAAGCAGCCGTCACAAAGTCGATATATTAACTTTAACAAAAGTCATTTGAAAATCCTGCAGCATTGATTTTAAACTAACTTTTTTCATGTCACGTTGTTCTTTGGGTATCTACGTATAAATAAATATTATTTTTTATTTCGTTACATTAGGGAGACGGTGGGATCACCGCAGCTGTCGGCGCGAAACGCCGCGAGTTACCTAAGTCACTTCATTCAAACTTTTGCCAATTTTAGATGAAACTTTTGTTTAGACACAAAAGTTGGCATTAGGACCTTTTTGTTTAAAAAGATTTCATGTAATTGGGAGCAGTGGTGAATGTTATTGATATTGTTATTTTTTGGGATCTAAATAAAATATTTAAGGCATACGAAAATGGACAAATCACAACAACTACAATTTTATTACGCACAACTACTTTGGAAATGAGTTTCCACGAATCTGATATTGATAGAATGATGCGAGCTAAAACATAAATTACCAACACTAAAAGGGTTTTTATGCATGTGCCGTTCATTAATACACATATTTCTACAAAAGCTTTTACGGAAAGTGGTCCTGCAAAATTAAGGAAGGAAAAAACTCCGAGCCCTTATTTTTAAAGAACGCCTTAAGATTAGTCTGGCACTTAGACATTAATATCAGAAAGAAGCTCCGCGCAGGCGGGTTAAATAAATGAAGTGACTAATAATTAATTGGACTTTCGCCCTATTTTCCGTTCGGTGACAATTAATTTCCGGCACCGACGAGAAAAGAAACCCTTATCACAACCGTTTCGCACTCTCCGTTTAAAGCGAACTGACAATTAAAAGGTCTCGCCGCAAAAAAGCAGAGTTTTCGACTCCAGCGCTGATTAACTTTAAATAAATACTGTATGTATACTATGGTCTATTGTTGAAAGTTTCATGTAAATGGCAGTGTTAAGTAGAACGCAAAAAGTTGATTTAGGTCCTACCTAGTGTTGTTTCTTTGACGTGCTAATGTTTTAATGTGGCCTGCCGCGTTGATACCTACTTTATTAGCTGGAAAAGAAAGTAATAGTTGTCACAAGAAAACTGAAAATTTTAACAGTCCGTATTGTGCGAGAATTTAATTCCTTGTTAGAAAGCTTTAAAGCTGCATTGCACATTAACTACCTCATAATACTTATGCAAGTAGAGCATTTGTAATGAGATCTTTTCAAACTGGCTTACGAAACATTACGAAATAATCAGAAAGAGAACCAAATATTTATGTAGTGTATTGTAATCATTTACGTTTAGAAGACAACAATGAACCTAAAACAGCGAGATTTTGTGTGAGACAATTTATCATAGTGAGGCGAAAGCTGAGGGCGACGACGCGACAGGCAGGCCGGCTTCGTTCACAATCTGGTAAAAACATAAGTCGGACGAAATAACAACTTCATAGTGGGAGTCATTTGTGCTTAAACAAAGCGTCAACTGCAGAGTTGCTGCTAGCAATAACCGAGATCATTTTTCATGTGGTTCATTCGGGCGGTCGAGGAAAGCGATATAATAAATCATCGTTGCCAGCATCACGACGTTATTATTTAGTCCGGTCGGTTTTATCCCTGCATGTATAAAATCTTATAACCCAGTCGGAATGAAACTCGCAAATTATAACAATACCATACCGAGATTGAAAGGAATAAATTATTGCAAAACAATTTTCTTCAGGAAACCTTAGAGTGCTGCGCAGTTTTATAAAGTTATGAATTGTAGGTATATTCTTGGTTCTAACAAAGTTGGTTCACTAACGAGAAGTTTTTTTAGAACCTGTTGTTGTTTACAAATAAAAAGTGTTTATTTAAACGAGGAAATAAAACGTGTTTATTTAACAAAGAAATAAAACGTATTTTTTTAACAAAGAACTAAAAACGTTTTTATTTAATAATGGAATAAAAACGTGTTTATGTAAGAAAACACTTTCTATGTCATCTTATGTTTAGAGTTGCGAATTTGAAATTCATGGTAGGGTTGCATCAAGGCACTATATTTTATAAAACGCAACACTTCCACATTACTCCAAGTGCGGCACGGGGGAGTCTTCAAAATAAACCCGACGAAGTTTCCTAAGTCCCGCAAGTTGGTGCATTTTTTCACAAGTTCCGCGGGAGCACAAAAGCTTGTTAAAAAGGAACTTATTCCATTTAGGTGTAATATCGGTTTCGTTGGGTGTAACCACGTTTGAAGCACGTGACAACATGAGTCGCACCGCTCAGAGGCCAACCTCAATCTTCCCCGTGTTATTTTATTTCACCATTTCAGAGTCAGAGTCGACCCCATTTGTCTTTGTTCTCGGTTTCCTATATTTTTGCACGCAAACTCCATTATCTAATTTAGCTTTGGCTGAATGCCAGGTCGACATTGTTACTTTCTTCCCAGAAAAACAGTTTTTATTCCTTTACATTAAACACCTAAGCACATTTATTTCAATTACTGTTTCGAATAAGAAAAACTGATCTTATAAAGAGTAATATTTTTAGTTTCTGATGAGGGTAGGGCAATTCTTGTGAATTTCTACGCCTTTCTTTGGTGGAATTTATTTTAGGCTGCTAATACTTAAGTTGTTTGTTTTGCCTACGTAATGAATAAAACATAGTTAAACACGACCTCCCGTGGGTGCAAAATTGTGACGTAAGTGTTATGGGTAAATGCCACCAGATTCCGTCTAATGACAGATCTTGCCTTTACCTACTAGTAATAAACTCAACTGTCAATGAACTCTAAAAAGGTCATGTTAAGCTCCTTAAGTTTTGAGTTGAGCTGCACGATTTCTGACAAATGCGTGCACTGACTGGACAGGTCCTCTCAATCTGTGTAGCTCTTTCCTCAAAAGATCATCTCTGACATAGATCTGCATGGTCTTCACATGATCTGACCAAGATTATGTCTGGACTTTAAAAGATACTGTGACATCTGAGTTTGTTTCGGCCTTCCTTCTCAGACTAGTCAGATAAGAAACGCCGACTTCATCTAGTTTTTAAAACATGATTGACATGTAAAAGTGTTTGTACAAACCTACTAACAAAATAAAATCATTTTTAATTATTAATTTCATAATGAGTCAAACATCCAAAAAGCCCACATAAACCTTAAAGAATATACCATATCTGGTTAACATCTTACCATTTGCACTCAACAATACTTAAGATAATGAATATTTCGTTCGCAACAAGCTCTTACAACAATTAGCCGATATCAGCTGGCTGCAAACAACACCGGGATTCGTCGTAAATTATAATGGTACAAAGTAGGCACTTTTGTTTTGAACGTATTACAGTCACGTGCCGGTAACGTTGTGTTACTGCCACAATTAACAAATTTGCGCTTGCATAGTACAATTATGTTGTCGTATTTATACGACTTGAGGGTTGTCGACCGGCTTGCGCTTTAACTTTGTTTTTTTTTTAATAAGGGGCGGGATTCGCTGGCTACGAATTGCCTTAATTTGTCTAACTTGACAAGCTTCATTAACTCTCATCATCATTAACAACAGCTTTTGCAGGTATGCAGGATTATTTGTTTGTTTCCCCTTTATAGGGCTGTTTGCGTTCGCTTTGATCGACTTGTGACGATGTTGCGTGGTAAAAAGTTGCACTTTAGCAACGAATTCATATTGCTTTGGAACTTTTTGAATATATTTTGAACTTACCAGTGAAATTGAGTCACTGTTTATTTATTAAGATAAATAGGAGGACTTAAACATAACTGACTAAATGTGGGTGTACTTATAGGTGCACCTCTGCCTAACCCTCCGGGTAGTACCAGGCGTGGTGTTATGTGTAAATAGAAGGTTGATTACAATATTAATTTTGAATAAGAGTACCTACTTAGGTATATATTATTCGTCAGTTGCTATTACGACAAAAGAATTGTTAACAATGTTTTTGAAACTATCTTGCTTTTCTAAAAGAGATGTTTTTCAAACATACTTTATATTAAATAAAATGGAATAAGTATTAAGAATCTAGAAATTCTTCGAATATGCGTTTTACTAAGTAAGTAGGTTCCCTTCTTTCTTTTGTAACCCGGGGCATTCTCATCCATTAGTATCCATTACCAATATGAAATTGGCCGACTGTAAAGTGATATGTCGCAAACAGGTGTCCTATATGTTACTCACATGATATACGTACCTATGTGTACGTAGGTGCTTAGTAAGGCCCGAGCTGACGATCGACCAAATTGCGTGGTAGTGATAATTACCAAACTATAATTCATTTGAAGGCAAAACGGTGGTTTATTAAAGTTGATCGTGTACGCAGCATACATGTATGTTTGTATGGTATGTTCTTCTATCAACAACATTATCCATTGTTTCCGATTAGGGTTGCCAACTTTTTTTATACCAAATATAGTATTTTTTCGCCATCTATTTCTTACAGGTTACAGGTTACAGGTTCCTTTATTCTAGTCCGCGTAACACTGGTCAGTTTCTCTCAGTGATCAGTTTATTTAATTCGCCAGTTTCGTCGATTAGTCAGTTTCACTGATTCGTCAGTTTTATTAGACAGTTGTGTTAACTCGACAGTTTCCAGTATTTGCCAGTTTTCGTCGATTCGGCAGTTTTGTACATTCAGGGAAAAAAGTTTATACGTGTTTTGATTGTAACAGGTTGAAATCGTGATAATACGTGGATTGTCTTTTGTCCGGTAAAAGGCAATAAGCAAGAGAAACAGCATTTGTCTCGTTGTCTGTAGATACTAGCCATGTCTGCATGAATAGAGGAAAACTGTGTAAAACTGGGTGGTAGACAGCGATGGAATGCACTTAAATATACCACCGCAAAATATTTCTTTAAAATCGGCAGCTAATTTTAATGCATGTGGTGTTATAAAAATTAAAAAATGTCGTCTGTGCTAAAAGTTATCAAATAGATCTCAATATCTATTTAAGTTAGCAGATGTGTGTGCAGTTTTCTACCGACTGTACTTTGGCTGACGAATTGAATAAAACTGACGAACCGATGAAAACTGGCGAACACTGGAAACTCGAGTTTACGCAACTGTGTAATCGGCAAAACTGACGAATCAACGAAACTGGCGAATTATATAAACTGACCACTGAGAAAACTGACCAGTGTTACGCGGACTCCTTTATTCACAGGTTTTTTTTTTAAATGACTCATAACTATAATTATTACTACAGGATTTTATGAGATTAATAGTGTCCTTATTGCAATCATATCATCATTTTGTTTTAAAATAAAAACATAGTAGTTTCGCTTACCTACTACAAAATATTATTATATTTTTTTAAATATAATATTTAGGCCTCTAATATAGCAGGATACTACGATATTTTACAGGATACTAGTATATTATATAGTAGGGTTGGCAACCCTACTTGTGACAGACAGAATGAATGGATACAAAACTGATCCTATTAAAGCAACGCTTAAAGTCACTGAACCCTAAAAAAGCGTAAATAAAGCTAATAGTGTAATAATATTTCCAAAGGCTTTACAGTAAATGTTTCTAGCAAAAAATTATAGCCATAAAATATTCTCCAAAGGATATTACAAAACGATTATAATTCAATGCGCAAAGAGGACCAATTATGATAATAAACCGCTGATAAAGTTTGCTTGAAAAGTAATAATTTAAAAGCTTAAAACCTTTATATTTATTCAATAGGGTGAGACTGCCGTGACTTGCGGTTCTGTTTGCGTTAAAGCGCTTTGATGTTTTTAATTAACATTTTAAAATTAACAACTGTATTGTATCACATCACCGTTTAATGATAAAGGTATCGTTTGAAGCTACGTGAACAATATGTTCATTAAGTACAGAATGATTTATTTCAAAATAAATCAATTTTATGGACAACAGAAATATCAGATTCAATTTAAAATAAGTATTATTAGCTTATTTGGCTCTATTAATCATTGTTTGTAAAACGAAACCATTTGAATAAATATACATCATACCTAAAGCTAAAATTCAAAAGAAATTCTTCGCTCAAACAAACTATTTAATTGATAAAGCACAAACAATAACCGTACCATCAAACGTAAAATTCGTTTAACACGAGCTGAATGGCGCGTGGTTCAATGAAAACTTGCTCTAATCCGGAGGGTAGTCTTAATAAGCCGAGTTTTAATTCCAATCTCCATTCCGAGCGGGCCCACGTAGTCAGTGCACATTCAGACGCCGCCAAGATCTGACGTCCCCCGATAGTGATTAAAGTAATGCTAATGTCTGTTGCTCTTGACTTTTAATTTTGATTCAGCCAGTTTAAAGTTTTCTTTTCCTACTTTTTAAGGCTGAATTGATTTACACTAATTCCTTTAATTTTCTGCTGGTTTCTTGTTTTTAGGTGACTGGTTTGGTTAAGTTTCTTTGTTTGATTTTAATTTCAATTTCACAGTAAATTATGCACACCACAGACACACACAATGAGTATTTAATTTGTGCAGATACGCGTGATTGATTAAATTTTCATCGCATAGCACACCTACAGCGACCGTGTCCGGGCTATGTATAATAAGTTCGTAGGTACTTCCCGGAATAATTAATAAGAACAAGCTGTACCTAATAATTACAGACACAGCACGCCGTGATGCAAGTTTGACCTAATTTAATTCGCTATCAAAGGGATACGTATAGTTCCGAGTAGCTCAAAGTAAGATGTTTTAATTAAGTCTTAGACCTCGCGATAAATAACAGGCCTGCTGGAGGTTGCCGGGACGGCACTAATTGCTAGTATATTTAATCCGGTAAAATACTACGGACCCTGATTTCCATAAGCTCCAATTGTTTGTCCCCGTGTATACCTGGGTCCGATTTAGTTGCGACCATTTCCATTTGTTTATCTTTCGTCGACGGACGCTGAATGAATAAATTGACATTTGGCCTATATTTCATCATTTGCTTTCAAAGGTATTTATTGGGCGTATAAATTGTTAATAAACTATTTTTAACAATCAAAATAACGGAAATTATAAAAGATAGAATACAAAGCTGTTGTATAATATATTTAGTCGGCATTGCCCAAATTGTTTGAACTGTAAATAGTGTGTAAAATAAAATGCAATTACGTACCTACGTCAAAGTAAACAGGTATTTTGTAGGTAGCAGGTAAGTACTTATTAAGGCTCAATGCAAGGCATTAAAGTAATGTTCCGTAGGTACCGATATTAGGTATTGTTAACAAACATAAGTTTTAATGTATCGGGTATAGTTACAGAATAGATAACGCCAATGGTTATGTTATATCGAAAACTACAATACGTGGTTCTGTTATAAATATCTAATGCTGCAAAACCTAACCGAGTGTATAGTGAGAATGTGTAGTGTCAATGACCGCCCACAAAAATTCAGCGCCCTGAGATTAACCCAAGCTCCAAGTAACATCGTACAAGATGTTCGATAAAATCTCAACAAACCGCATCAAGTATTAAAAACAAAAGCTATAACAGTCTTGGAAGGTGCGGTACATGGCAGCTCGGTGGTCACAAGTGGCAGTAAACGGTAGCGGCTACTTGCGACTGTAGTGTCGGTGGCGGGCCCGCCAGCCTTTTAACTCTTTCCCCATTCAACATTGTTACCTTCACAAACGAGGAGGCCGCGTGAGTAGCCTACACAATCTGATCTCCTTTTCATAATGAAATAGAGTACATGCTTTGTAACATTTAAGACATTAGGGATTCAATGTAATGTTTTTGGTAATGGTACCTACGTAAATGTATTATGTATTTAGATACGTGGCTTACATACATGTTGGTACACGATTTTGTGAACAACGCTCCGTTAGTAACAAAACAGAAATTAATATTAATAGATTCCATACATAAAAGAGTAAACATTTCGTTTCTTTAAAACGATCAATTTAAAAATACATTGCAATCTATACCGATCAAACTTATAAATCAAAAGCAAATCCTATAAAAGGATGCGTAAAAATTCTAAAACATTTTTATGTTGTCATGCTCAGTTTAAGAGGTCCCTTGATACAATTCTTTATTCATTCTCTTCATATCGGACCCGGAAAAAAATATAAAAGTACTGGACACCTTCGCGTTTGAGTTATTTTTAACCAACATTCAAGTGCTGCCAGTTTTCATATTTTAGGTTATATTTCTCAACGTTCCTCGTATAAAACGAAGTTGGCCAAGTTTATTTTTGTTCAGTGCATTTCTTGTTTACTATCCATCATATTGTTGAGACGTTGGCGTCTTATTTGTCCCGTTCAATTTTAGTTTTCCCGTTCGATATAAAACGATCTAAAATATATTATTTTTGTACAATCGTAACAGGACCTAGGCATTGGTTGCTTTCATTGGATTGGACCAAAGATTGCAAAGGGAATTTGCCTTATGTAAATTTAATTTTTAAGTGTTTTTAGAATTTATATCATTGTAAAAAACACTACCAAAGGTTTCTAAGTCAACTGGGAATAAATCGTTAATATATAAAATGTAGCATCTGGTTGTCCACCCCGAAAATTGTAATATAAGAGTTTACTGACGGGAATGGGTCCTCAGGCGATCGTAAGCGGGAAACTTGCAATCTGTCACCTTGCACTGCTGCAAGCTCTGATTGTGTGTGTGTGTGTGTGTGTTAGGGAACACGTGCTACTTATACTTTGATCGAATCAATGTAGTTGGAAATTTGATAAACTGGATAACAGGCCGTTTGATATTGTAAATATTTTACAGTTTTGTCGTGACAAAAAAGTAATTACAATATAATGAATGATATAAGAACAATAATTATATTGTTATGTTGACTAAATGTTTAATCAAATGAAATTGTTTTTCATCGGCGGCATTATTGCGTCAGCACCGCGAGGTAGGTATGTCGCATTCATTTTGTTCGAGCTACCGCAAATTATTTGTGTTAAATCTCAATTTAATTAGCGTGCGTGTTTAATTACTTGTAACACAGTTTATTTCCGTAATTATGTTGAATTTTCGATTAAAAGATGTGGGCCAAATAAATTTTGTAATTATGTTAATTTATACAAATTAGTTTCATAACAAAGGAATGTAATTATATTTCAGAGATCTTTTTTATTAAATCTGATCTTTTTGATTCTTTAAATTTTATAATTACATCGCTAACTGAAGGTGTCTGCAAAAGACCGCAAGTCTCAGCTCTTTTAGTATTCTGCCTATCGTCTTCACTTACGTAATTTATTAGCACGTCCATAAACTAAGTTAGCTACACCATCACATAGTATATAAATAAACCTCGACATATGCTCCAACTTAGCTCCCAGATGTCCTCTAGCGCCAGTTAATGATTAACTAGTGCGGGTACATGTGCGAGGAGGCGCGGAACTAACCGCTCAAAACATTTAGTTAAACAATATCCGACAGACAATTTAATCTAAATCGCAAGTGTTCCCGGCCAGGGCGGAGCGGCTACATGAACCAGTAATGGAGGGCTGTAAATCTTTCAGTGGACAGCGCGACGCGGCGCGGCGTTAGCAACAAAACATTTTTTCCATTCACCCCACTGGGAACACGGATTCGATTTTGTACATTCAATACAATGTCGCTGACTGTATCCCATTTTAACTGTACCTAACGACTGATACCGACTAGCTGTGAATCCACCTACAGCAAAAAATGTTGCGCATGCCTCACATTTTCAGTGAATGTACTCACTGGTCAAATATCGCAACAATCATAGTTATTTGTGTGGTCGCTGTAACAATATTATTGAACGTATCATTCGTTGATTGCACATCGTTAATCGGAATAAAACATTTAAACGTTGGAATGTTTAAAACGTATAGCAATGAACAAAGCAAACGTTGTGATCACAATGCTACAAATCACGTTGCGATGGTTTAATGAATCGAAACAATCATGCATGCATTTTCTTTTTTACGTCAGTCTGAAGTGTTCGACACTGTGTCTAAAACCCAGACTTCTAAAATGTTCTTTTTGCACATATACAGAAGGAAAAATTAATAAAAAGTGACCATTAACGCAATGCAATGCAAACTGAAAATAAACGGTGTCGGAGACATAACCGTCTCAGACTAACGAGAAAAGTATTTTATATTAAAATTCGTCATAACATTTCACTAAGGGGCGTAATTTGAAAGGTAACGAATGTGACTAAAGAGTTGTATTCATTGTATCTATATTTTTCATTCGTCAAGCGGGAGCGCGACACTGAGCCAAATAACCTGACGCCGTTGGCTGAAATAAGGCGCTTTCTAATTTACATTCTGTATACAAATTGCACAAATGTGAGCATGAAAATAAAATTCTCGTCGTTTGTGTTTTCTTGTGGGGTGGTCTTTTCTCGCATTATGTAAATTTTATTACAAATTCTGTCAAATTAGTTTATACACGCACATTTTTATAAAGCTATTGTATGGATTGTGTTTTCTTTTGACAATGTGTCAAAATTAAACATTTTATTTTTAGACTGGTACCGTTTTGAGATATTTATAAGCTGGGTGGGTCGAAAGTGGACAGTAAACTTCAGGAGGTATTATTAAATACTTGCTTTTGCCCGCAGCTTCGCCCGCGTGGATGTCGGAAAATATTTCACGAGAACGTAATACCGGAATAACGTAAACTAACTGCGTGCTCATCCAAATCTGTTTTGCGGGCAAACAGACAAACAGACTAAAATTCTAAAAACTGTATTTTATATCGGCTGCGACTTACGAGTTGTAGGTCGTAGGTTCAAACCGAGACAGGCGCTTTACTTTTTGTAAATTATTTCATCACCACTGCTCACAAAACGGTGAAGGAAAACATCATGAGGAAACCGGCATGTCCTAGAACCAAAAATTCAAAGACAACCCCAACCCGCACTGGATCCGTGTCGTAAATTACTGCCCACTCCGTCTCACCGAGAGAAGGCCAGTCCCAGCAGTGGGAACATTATAGGCTGATTACTCTTTTACTCGTTCCCACACCTCGCAGCATTTACTTTTTATTATAAATGTATAGAGTACATATCCGATTGTCTTATCTTATCATCTTTATTTAGAAAAGCTTGAATAGATGCTGACTTTGTTAAAAGGAATTATTGTGGGCTGGTTAAATTATATGTTAAACGTTTCTGGTCTTACAAGACTATTATTAAACTTTTCAGTGTTCAGCGGTTAAGAAAGTTCACCGATTGTACTTACAATTATAGAACTCAAAAAAAGAAGTTAAATAATGTTTTCATCTTATTTTATTTCAGGCGACCAGGAACGACAAAGCGGCCCATTGAACAACCCCTGATCAGATGGATGGTCGAAGTGATAAAGATCATGGTGGCCGTTGGCTGCAAGCGATCCAGGACCGATCGCTGAAAATTATTCTTAACGCCCCACAAAACGAGCAATCTTTGTTGTTGGAAAGAGTTTCTAATTATACCTTCATAAATATCTCACATACCTACGATAAACAAATCACATAATATAATAATAGTATATCAGTGACGTCATTATATTGAAGTTGGCGAATGATTGTGGTTTTGCGGTCCTCGAACAAGCGACAAAGTACCACTGTTTAACTTTCCACGACAAACTTTACTCTTCACTATTCTCTCGATTTCGTATTATATCGAATGTAGTGCAGATAACTTCCCGGAGAAACTCTCGAGTTAACTTTTAATATTGTGAGGAGGGAAACTAGATCAAGTGATATGCTTTCTTATATCACCAAATTTGTGGAGAAGTGTTTTGCGAGAGATTTTTCAGGACGACTTTATTTCTGAAGTTTATTTGCATTTTATTTAAGTTTATAGCAATTATTTAACACGATTCTGTTTCTACGGCGCAGTGGAAACTCTCGCAGAAATACACTGCTACGCGGGAGCTACGGCGTAGCAGTTGCTGCTACATCAGCTACGCGGTCGTAGCAAATCACTGGCCGGTCTCACTATTTGTTGTTCTCGGTTTTCACTACTTCTTGTGCTGTTATTCTAATTTGTAAAAGATATAAATAGCCTTATTTTACAGTAAATAGCATACATGGTAAGCTTATTATTGCGGAAATATCGCGCCATCTAGATATGTATAATATTTACACTCAACACCGGAGCACGATCTCTGTTGTTCAAACAATGGGGTTATTTTGACGTCAACAAACAGAGAGTTTGTTCTGCACGGTGCGTGTGTATACTCGAGATTCGCCTAATAAGAGCAGCCACTGAATAAATTCTTGATCACGAGCTACCATTATCATTTAGCGGTTAATAAATGTTAGAGGGTCGAAAGTCTAAGGTGGCCCCGTCGACGAGAGGGGATCAAAAATCGTAGTAATAATCGTAAAAAGTTTCAGAGTAACGCACGCGTCGTGAATTTGGAAGGTAGTCAAACGATCTTGTCATTACTGAAACGAGGTCGATGCCCTCAGATACTGTACGTGCTATCTTCAGAATCTGTGTGCAGCGGTGATTATACGCCTTTACTGCCCATCCCGTATGTGATGAAAAGAATTCAAAGTAAGGTATACAGCACAAAGTAGCAATCTGTTATTCAATCACGTCTTAATGGAGCTACGCAGGACGGTACCGTAACTTCGCTTAGAAATCTTAGAGAAGAAAATTTAAACTAGGTGCTTTTTATCTCAATTGAATAGGAAGAATATTAGAAAATGTTCGTATTTTTATTAACTTTCCAGTGAAGTTTGTAGGTTAAAAATACTTATCATCGCACATAATTAGCCCATAGGTTTGGACGGGAAGTGATCTCTGGGATGCTGGACCATAGAGACTATCATGGAAGAAAAAGACAAGATAAAGACAGGACATGAGAATGTTGGCACGTCATCTCATCAAGGTGGCAGGGGCATCGACGAGGAAACTGTAACCATTAACATTAACCATTCAGCACATGATTCTAAACCCATACAAATTTTTCGTCAGTTATCAAAAAAAAATAATCAGCTGTTTCAAGTGCAATACCTACACGGTTAAAAATTGGTACAGTAATTTTTTTTAAAGCGGCGCAATATTTCAACAACTAGGGGCTTTCAGAATCATGTATTGAATCTGTAGTGACCTACTCTTATTGTAATGAAATATAAATTATGTCATTGCTAAAAAATTACAAACAATAATAATTTATATACAAATTATAACTAGATATATATTTATGTTAATTTACTTTATCTACAATTCAACATACAAACACATTATTTTGTATTGTTACATAGTTACCTATCAGCTGACCGGCGTAGCTATGACGCGTCTTTTGTTCGAGCGGCCAGCGGGCTCGCTACGTTTACGTCACACGAACCGGTTGCGCTTGCGCGTGCGGGACAGCACTATCGCTGCGTTGCGCTCACGCAAGCGCGGTCCGGCGTGCGGGCCGCCTCGCCAGTAAGTTCGCAAGATCTTATCGCGACCGTTGTCAAACTTGAATCATAGCTTCGCCGCGATTAATATTGACTGTCTTTTCGCTTAACTTTGTGCTATCTACTCTATTTCTACTACTCCTTCTTCTTAGTGTAACTCTTGTGTGTGAGACTGTAACCTGTGTATGTGTAATAAACTTTCTTCCTTCTTCTTGTGTTCTTCGGACTTTTCTTCATCTCTTCGTACACATTCCTACACTCGCGAATATTCACACCTACCCTACCTACATTGGTGACCCCGAGCATGAACGTCAGCGCAGCCTTCGTGCAAACACTTCAGCGTGCGCGCTACGCTTCACGCTAAGTTGGCGTTGGTCACGGATGCGTCTGACAAAGCCATGGGCGCGGTCTTGCAGCAACTGAACGCGGGGACTTGGGAGCCCCTTGCCTTCTTTTCGCGGAAGTTCAGCTCGGCGCAGGTAAAGTATTCTCCTTACGACCGCGAGCTGCTCGCCATTTACGAGAGTGTGAAGTATTTTCGGCACATGCTGGAGGCTCGCGACTTTGTGATTTACACAGACCACAAGCCTCTCACATTCGCCTTCCACTCTCGTAAAGAGAATTGTTCCCCACGACAGTTCCGACACCTGGATCTCATAGCCCAATTTACGACAGACATCAGGCATATATCTGGGAAGAATAACGTCGTGGCGGATACCCTTTCCCGCGTTGAGGAGATTACTCAACCTGTGCCCGCTGAAAGGATCGCCGCAGCACAACTGGAGGACCAGGAGCTGAAGCAACTGCTTACTGGGGATAACGCGTTACGCCTGCAACAAGTCAGTGTACCAGGATCGCGGACGCAGTTATACTGCGATGTCAGCACCCCTACGCAAAGACCTTTTGTGCCCAAGGAGTTGCGCAGGGCAATTTTTCTTAGCCTGCATTCTTTAAGCCACCCAGGTACCAAGGCGTCAGCAAGATTGGTTGCTGACCGGTATGTATGGCCTGGCATCAGAAAAGACTGTCGAGAGTGGGTTCGTTCTTGCCTGGCTTGCCAGCGCTCGAAAACCACGCGGCACGTCTTCGCTCCAGTAGGAGCCTTCAAACTCCCAAAATCGAGGTTTGCATTCGTCCACATCGACCTCGTGGGACCTTTGCCATTGTGCCAAGGTTTCCGCTATTGTCTCACAGCCATCGATCGCTTTACGCGATGGCCTGAGGCAATACCGTTAGCAGACATAACCGCAGAAACAGTGGCAAAGGCCTTACTGAGTGGCTGGATCGCTCGTTTCGGCTGCCCATCGGATATCGTAACCGATAGAGGTAGGCAGTTCGAATCAGCACTCTTCAAATGCCTGTCTGCCATTTCTGGGTTTCAACATCACAGAACAACTGCGTACCATCCTGCCTGTAACGGACTGGTGGAAAGATTCCACCGTCAACTCAAGGCTGCGATCACCTGCCACTCTAATGACAGTTGGGTGGAATCTCTTCCACTAGTACTGTTAGGCGTACGCAGCGCTTATAAAGAAGACGCCCAGGCTACTGCTGCCGAACTTGTTTACGGTCAACCGATACGCCTGCCTGGCGAATTTTTTGACCCTCAGGCTGACGAGACCGTTGACATGACAACCTACCTGTCAAGGCTTCGGAGTATTTTCCGGAATCTGCAACCATCACCAGCGGCCAGGCATAACAGCAATAGTAAAACATTTATTTACAAGGAATTAGCTTCCTCTTCCCACGTTTTCCTTAGGGACTGCACTGCTGGTGGTAGTCTGAAACCGGCATACTCTGGTCCTCATAAGGTCATAGAAAGAGGTGACAAGGTGTTTAGAATAGTGGTAAATGGTAAACAGGTTACCGTATCGATAGACCGCATTAAGCCGGCCTTCATACTGCGTGACCCCGGCAACACATCATACTCACCACATACCACTAACATACACCACAACACACCACAGTCACCACTCAACACTAACACTCATCAATACTCACCCAACGCGGATAACCGAAACTTGCCATCGTCTGACGATGACGTCATCAGAACAACGCGGTCAGGACGTCGCGTTAGATTTCCCGACTATTATCGCCCTTGACGGTCTTTGGAAGGGGGTGATGTAGTGACCTACTCTTATTGTAATGAAATATAAATTATGTCATTGCTAAAAAATTACAAACAATAATAATTTATATACAAATTATAACTAGATATATATTTATGTTAATTTACTTTATCTACAATTCAACATACAAACACATTATTTTGTATTGTTACATAGTTACCTATCAGCTGACCGGCGTAGCTATGACGCGTCTTTTGTTCGAGCGGCCAGCGGGCTCGCTACGTTTACGTCACACGAACCGGTTGCGCTTGCGCGTGCGGGACAGCACTATCGCTGCGTTGCGCTCACGCAAGCGCGGTCCGGCGTGCGGGCCGCCTCGCCAGTAAGTTCGCAAGATCTTATCGCGACCGTTGTCAAACTTGAATCATAGCTTCGCCGCGATTAATATTGACTGTCTTTTCGCTTAACTTTGTGCTATCTACTCTATTTCTACTACTCCTTCTTCTTAGTGTAACTCTTGTGTGTGAGACTGTAACCTGTGTATGTGTAATAAACTTTCTTCCTTCTTCTTGTGTTCTTCGGACTTTTCTTCATCTCTTCGTACACATTCCTACACTCGCGAATATTCACACCTACCCTACCTACATATCCATAGTAACAGGTTGCGCGTCGATGTTCCTACCATCCTGTATGGGTACGTATTACAATACCGAAATTTAAAAGACCGTATTTTAAAATACCTATGGAAGAAATCCCGAAAAATTAAACGCCGAATGATTGTTTGTTCGAAAGTTTTAAATCCCGAAAGTTCATTTGCCCGAAAGCTTAAAATCCCAAAGATCCATAAGACACCTACCTACGAATAACCTAAGTTTAAAATACTGATTGGACCAAATATCATCATTCAAAAATATGTTTCTGGCACTCGCCGGCCGCTGCCGCGGCACAGCTCGCTTCGCTCGCTTGGGTCGTGCGTTGTGTGGTCACAATTCTAGCCTAACCTAACCTAGCTGTTTCGATTTAAAAAAGATATAGTAGGTTTCATCCTTTCGGGCATTTGGACATCGGTATTTTATGTTTTGATATAACGGCTATCGGCATTTAAAACTTTCGGTATTTTAAATTTCGTTGTTTTGGACGTCGGTATTTCAGTCATAGTTATTATGAAATTTCGGGATTTTAATACGTACCCTCCTGTATACAATGTTAAATTATTTAAAAAACCGACCAGCTCTAGTCAGGCTTACACAGTTCAGTTTTCGAAGCAAACTATACTGAGCAGTCTGTTACAGTGTCGTAAACGGCTATAACTCTATTAAACACCAAATTTCCTTTAAGAACCTAGGAGATAAGGAAACAGTCCTTTTTGCAAATTTTGAGCTACAATGTCTTCAAGGTCGCTAAACCAAACATTTCTACTAAACATTTTTAGAGTCTTCAAAGAAAGACTTTTTTAAATTGTTTGTTCCTAACCAATGTTCTGTTAATTAAAAGTTTAATTTAAGCTATAAAATAATTTTTAAAAAAATAGCTTTGAATGGCAATTTGTGTGCGCGTCATGGAAAACATAATACCACGACTCAAATTCCTACGTTGCATATATTTGGTAAAAAAAACTTCCATGCGTTAACAAGTACCAAATAGATACTCGACGGTTATGACGTAGTAGTTGCTTAATTATTCCTAAATGACTTTCAATCTTCTCAATAATATCTAAATAATATTCTTTGTATTTATTTTCCCATAATAAGTCATTTATTTGATTTTTATAACTATAATTTAGTATTCATAACAAGATGGCGGGAAAGTGTATAAAAAAGGGAGGAAAATCATTTTTCTAACGGGCATGATATTGTGAACTAGTGTTAAGGACGTTGCTCTGCCTAAATACAGACTTGAGTGTGAATTATAGTTCTTGTTTAATTGTGTAAACCCTGCTACTGAATAATACATGACAAGCAGCCAAAAAAGTTTATTTATTTATTTATTTATTTACCATTTATGTACACACATATGTGTACATAAATGATAAATAAAGGAAAGGGGAAGGGGGGGAGGGGGTATGGTGGTGTGTGTGTTGTTTTTGTATTTCGGAACCTTAAAACTTTTAAGACTTAATCAAAATGTGATAAAACAACAAATTAATGATTTTCGGACTTTTTTTCCTTTACTTGTGCTGTGATACCTTGCTTCTTGTCAAATTTCACGATTCTAGGTCAACAGGAAGTACTCAAAAGATTTTGAATTATTTTCGAGTATCAATCATGCCGTATAAATGGCGTTGTATTGCTTTGATTTTTATAGAGCTCTAAGGGACCGTAGACTTACGTATTCGGTATTAATTTCAACTCCATACTTCCACGCGTTCCTAAGAAATAGAGGAAGACAGACGGAGAATGAAGTGATCCTATAAGGGTTCATTTTTTTCTTTTTGAGGTACGTTACCCTTAAAATGGACATACCATAGAGAGACAGTATGCAAGCATGCAAGAGCTAACTCAGTGAACATTTACGTTGATTTCTATCGTCAGACGTACAACAGCCGCCCTTGTTATTATTGCACAATACGCAAGTTCAACACCGCTATTTATAGTCTTGTCGAAATTCCTTTGTAAACTTTACGCACTGTGTATTTAGCCTGTTCTACAAACTTTACCGCACAAGATGTAACACGACCCTAGGCTACTATCAGATGATGTGGTCAGACTTAAACATTTTCGGCAGCATTTTGTGGTTAATATAATAACTATTAAGCCGTTAAGTTAAGCGTTAAACAAACCACAGTTAACTTTGCATGATTTAAGATTAAACTCTGATGTACCTAGTTGTTAAGTCATTAATCTTGATGCGTTTAAGGATTTTTTCAAATTGACGCCAATTTAATTTTATTGGCAGAATACTTTGCTAGAAGTTTAAAGTAAGTTTTTATTGAACTACCAATGATTATTGAACATTCATTGCTTTTAAATTCTGAAGTCTTTTTAAGGCATTGATTGCCACCGCCGTCAGATTTGGAGTCGGAGATTTTCTATGGTGCCTGTTGTCTGGCAGTCAACGTGTTAATAAAAATCATTCTCATAAGTGTGTTTCAGGGTGGTCAGTATATTTAAATGAATAAATCTTATCTAGTTAAATTAAACGTGAGAAGATCCAAAATGTACCTACACGCCTTAAGACAGGTTTATGAAATTTCATAGAAAAAACAGTAGATACTGTTAATGAAGCCTCAAAATAAACAGTAAATCATTCCAGTAAAACAAAAACGTTTGAAAGACGATATTTTCTTTTAACACAGCCGCCGTGTTTTTTTCACCTTCGTCATATTTTTTTTTGTACTAAGTAATTATAATATTCTTGTCCAAATACTTACGTTGTATTGTTAACAATAAACAACACAGCCTGTAAAAACTGAAATAAGTATTTATTCTCAAATCATTTATTTTGCAATGAATGTGGGTACAAAATAAGATGTAAACATTGTAAAAGCGGTTCCAAAACACTCTACCTTACGACATGCAAAAGTAAAAGAAAAAAAAAATACTCAATTATACAATCATATAAACAAAAAGAAAAACAAGTTCTGTTATGTGGCTGATTATCTCACATACATGAACGATAAATAATAATAATAATAAACGGTATTCAATCAAAATTTGAAACAAAAATAATAAATTAATATAACATTACAAACTCTTATCATTCTTATCTCTTAAAAATCTTTTATAGACTAGTAACATTTATCTTTATGTAGGGATGTTAGCCTCTTTTTAAATATACTTGTTGATTCTTCTTAAGTATTTCGAATTATTGCTTCAAAATATTGTAACGATTTTAAAAGAGTAAGGTGGATAGTGGAGTTTCTGGCCCATTCTTCTCCATACGAAAACTACCTTTTGGAAGGCGGGGAATAAATTCTATTTTATTGTAAATTTTGAAATTCAAAAGTGCCTTTTATTAATAACACGCTGACTTTAAAAAAACAGTCAGAAATCACCTATAAGTACAGACGCCAGCACATCAAGCTACTACAATCTGTCAAATTTCCTTAATAGATTTTCAACTTTATCCCTAAACCATTAAGGTTCAAGGTTGATTGGGAAAATTTGACAGTTTCGGGTAGCTTGACCTGCTGGCGTCTGTACATTAAAAGGTAAAAACTAAAGTCGAGACACAATACAAAACATACAATCTCCGTACATCAGTTCCACAATGAACTCATTAAAGTGCAGAAAGCGAAGCAGCTCCACAATCCTGTGATCGAAGAGGGATATCGTAATACAATATCGACTTGTATTAATCACATCTGTCTATTGTACATCCAACAGGAGGTTTCGTATTTATAATCTGTGGTAGTTGGCAGGTTCGAAACGTTATACCGCTAAACGATCGCGTCAGGATAGTTCGGTTTAGATACCGATCGATAGGCTATTGTGGCAGTATCTGAGTCAGTTGGTTACCACTGTGGACGTGGCTATTCTGTTAATAGACTGGGCTTACAAAAATTTTGTAGATCGTGGAAGTTTGTGGATGTTGCAGAAATTGTCTGACGTATAAAGTGTTTTTGTTTACTTGTCTTATTTTGTAAACAAATATGGCGCACTGAGATTTGATTTGGTTTACTATAGTTATAAAATTGTCACTTAATTAAGTATGTTTGAATTTCTTATTTTTTGTAAGTTGGCACCTCGTTTTTATATATTCATGTGATTTATTATCGTTTAATAGTGTGTTGTGCTATGTCTTTTATTTGCACTAAATATATGGTTTATCTATCTATCTATCATTTTTCTAACTATTTATTTCGTCGAAGTCTCAACTTTTTACTTCCCTGCTGTCCCACTTCTTGGCTTGACCGATTAGTAATCTATCTAAGTGATTTCGTAAAGAAACCTAGGCCCGGTAAATTGCCAAAACAAATCGTCGCCCTGGGATTTCAAGTAATGATCGGAATTCTCTATCCCACGGCCCACGCATTTCAGGCCTTGTTAAAGTTGACCTTATCAACCTTGTGTATAAGGGCGTAAGTGTCACATACAATGATATACGAGAACGTATTACGTTTTCCGACTTCTGCTTCCTAATTATTGCGACAGATCTATCCTTGTGCCGAATTCAAACGAAGTGTGTCAAGATTTTTGTGACAAATCTTCGCTTGTGATTGCTGAATTAATTTGATCATTATTGCGAATCTCTTAGGTACCCAATTATGTCTCTAAAATAGATACTTACTTGGGAATAAATATTTTGTAAGCGACACTTGTCAATAACAGTAACTAGACTAACGGTACTCGGTTTGATTAATCTCGGCTATTTCTATCGATACAATGAATTGAAGTTTGCATAGAAAAGAGCATTTTACAAAAAAAAAACAACCGATTTCCAAAAAAAACTACAAAGTGAAAAATAACTTACTTTCGGAAGTCGGTGTCTTTGGTTCCGCGTAATCGTTTTTTGCCATCGATTTCTGAACTTAGTTATTTTTAATTTTGCAGTGTTTTTATCTTTGTAACTCGGATGTTTTATTATGTAAAAAAAGGTTTTATTTTTCACTTTTTAATTGTACCGACTTCACACAAATTCGGATAACACTACTGCCTATGTAAACATCAGTGACAGAAAGTTATTATAACATTATCAATGTTAACTAAGTAGAAAAAATACGTATTATTGAAGCTAACTCAAAAACTACCCAAGCAAAGTTAGTAAAATTTTTATGGGAGGCATATTAAAAGAAATTATGAAATCGATTGTCACAATTGCCGGAGACATCGCGTAAAATACTTTTTTTTTTAAACAGCCGAGTTGAGAACCTTCTCCTTTTTGAAGTCGTTTAAAAAAGGAATTTTTCGTTTGCATTCGAATTGAATAAATGCCTCTGACGAGATTTCCCCAAGGCTCCTTTAGATTTGAATTTCGTCATATCTAATTACAGTTCTAGTTAAATCATTTCATAATAATATATGTAGCAAGAAGCCCTAGCAAAACATTTTCGTGGAAATACCTACAAAGTAATAGGTTATTTGATTGTCGAATACCACAAAAACAGCTGTCGGCTGTTTTCGCAGAGCTCTATGTTTCGCTACAGAAAATAGTAGGTATACTAATATTGATGGCTGTATGAAAAACATGTAACCGTCCAATCCCGTAACTGGAGCTTTAAAATATATGAAGCCGATTTCGGAAACGGAATCTCGCCTTTCTGTGCGCCTTCCAAATCTATTGAATTTCAAAATTTATTTCTTTACACAAGTTATATTTTCTGCAGGCAAACCAATTCAACGATTGAATGTTTTCTGATTCAAACAAAACCAGCATTCGTTTCATCTTGTTCCTTTCTCTTCAAGTTACAAACAACACTGCACCGGCTATTTACTTTTATTTCCTCATCACTGAAGTCTTTGAAAGTACACTCATAAATATGCAAGTCCAAAGTTGTTGAGGCAACTCGTCGTATTTTACCACTTTTAGCTGGAATACCTATACAATAGAGGAACGCGACCCGCTGCATGGGAGGCTGCGGCGAACTTCCACCCAGTTACAATATCCGAACCTTCATAAATATTCACAGCAGTATGAAGTCTACTCCAACTACTTTTATCAAGTCCCGGGGGCGTTAGAGCAGCTTCCATTACATTGTTTCATTTAAAAGTGTTCTTTGACTAGACATCACCGCAGCTAATTGGTAACCTTATCTGGAAAGTTTTCAATAATTATGACAGAGCCCAACTAGCGACTAGCGACTCCTCGATTGGTTTCTTAATCTTCGAGACTTTACTGATACTGTGTTTATTTAACAGAAGCGTCTTACAGTGCTAAGGTTTTCACTATCAAGTTTTATTGCACAACCATTTGTTTGTTTGTTATGATAACAACGGGTCGCACTTGTTTCATTAAAAAAAAAAAAACAAATTATCACTTCCCAAAAAATTTTTCGTATAATTTCATTTGCCAAATTATTACTTAGCAAATAGACTCTTCACAAATAATTGTAATGCAAACCTAATGTTTGGCAAGTGAAAGTTTAAACAATAACTTGCTTACCAACTAGTACTTTTACCAATTTTAATGTAATGTAATATTTCAGTTGGTGTAACATATTTTACGCAAAATAAAATAAGCCAAATATTTAGTATCGTCAGTTTTCAATTTACCATTTCTATTCAGTCAATTGCTTAGTCAATGACAAAAGATCTTTATGTCAGTTGCACAAAATATACAAATCAAATTACAATGTGATTTGTTGGTTTAGTTCTACATTCAAAAATATGTTTCTGGCTTTGTGTGGTCACATTTCTAACCAAACCTAACCTAGCTGTTTCCATTTAAAGAAGATATATGCGTGTTACGTTGCAAATTTTACTAATCTCTAAGAAAAGTATAAACTATACATGTCAATTAATATTATATAATATTAAAATGGATTCTAACCTAACCTATAGTTCTGGTAGTAGTTCATTTTTCGTTCGTCGTTCATAACCATAAATTTGACATGTTACAGAAAAATTCAAGCACATAAACTTACAAAGAAGTACGCAAATGACATCAAATAAAAGTGCATTTTTTTATTATATAATTCCCAAAAAATCTTATTTTTGTCTTTATATTTTTTTTTTTTCATAACAAATCATTTGACTAAATGTTTATTGTCTAAAGATTGTTTGCTGTAATAAATCATTTGATTAAAGACCAAATGCCTAATGAAATTATCTTTGGTAAAATTCTGCCGAGTAAAAATTTGATCAAATGAAAATGTGCGTACTAAAATCATTCCAAATATTGCATTGGTATAAAAAAAAGTTGCTAAAATTTGTTTGGATAGTGAAATTTTGTCAAAATAATTTTGGTAAAACGGCAGGCTCCCAATAATAAGCAACACATTCTTTAAAAGCGTTTGTAGTTTATTACTTATTTTCTTTTAGTTAACAATTTATTGAGACACTTTTCATCGCACAAAATTCGTCGATATGTAAAATTGTAACAACGTATACTTCTTTACCTACATAAGTACTAAGTGGATATTTAAAAAGTATCTTTGCTTATTTATTTGAGAGCGTCTGGAGACACGACGAGCTCAATAATATTGTTCCATCGTTCATTTATTTCTTACTTTAAAAAGTATCTATATGCAAATCATGAGAAAAGTTATCATTCACATATCTCATCAGCCGTATATTTTTCATCGAATTTTAGAGTTCACAGCATTGATGTTGCGCACAGTGCTTAAAATTGACACTTGTGCCGCAGCGACCGTAGGCCGCGGCTTTCATTTCCAACGGACTTAAACTATACTCACTTAGACGGCCTACAAATTGTTAATGGCGCCGATTCCCTTATTCACAAACTAAACTAAATTTAAGTTCAGTGCATCTTTTCCTTTTTATTTCATTAAGAAAAGGACAGATGATAAATATTAGTTTAGTCCTGTCAAATTAGTCACCGCCTGACGTAAATTGACGTATTTTTAGTAGCCATGTTTTTAATCACGTCTAAACTGTCTACGGAGTATCTTAATTTGACAGGACTAAACTAATATTTATCTTCTGTCCTTTTCTTAATGAAATGGAAAGAAAAAGATGCACTGAAATTAAATTTAGTTTAGTTTGTGAACAAGGGAATCGGCGCCAATATCTGTGATTATGTTTATAAAACACCCACAATACACGAAAACAAAAAAAAAACTACAGAATCAATAGAATTACATCGCCTAACAAAACAGGACAAATAAATAGCCGCTAAGTTTGTCCCGGCTATCTTCCATATAAACTTAGCAGCCATTTATTTGTCCTGTATTTCCTGATAGCCGCTCTAACGTTACGCAACCTTGTTTTTGCTAGCGCACAAGATCGAAAACACCGCGGATAGACGTGTTAATCTCACGGTGTCGAGAGCATGTGACGATATTATTTTTCCCGGCATCATATCGAGTGATTAATAACGTTATTCCTTCTGCTGTAATGACGTTCCGTCGGTATCATTCTTTTCTCTCTCACAGTGAAGTATTCGGGCCTCTCTTAATGGGGTAATCGTTAGCAGTCGTTTATTATTGTTGGGCCCGATATTAATCATGTGTTTATTGATTAGAGATATAAGTAATTGTCAATGTGCAGAGTGCGATCTACTATATAACTTCTATATCTAGCTATTTTTTTATAAACATTATAATTCTCTTGCCTCTATCCCAATTTATTTGGAGTCGGCGCGGAGTAACATGCCTTTTTATTCCATGTTTCTCTATTGGTTGTCATTTCGGTAGTCACCCCCTTCCTAGCCATAACATCTTTCACACAATCCATCCATCGTTTCTTTCTACTCTTATAGCTTATGTATATTTTTATAATCTGCCAGTCTCAATTTACTTACATAAAGCAAAAATAACCATAGCCCACACAGAAAATCTTCTTCTATCTCTTGTGGGGGATCAAATAGGACACTAAAACTTAATGCTCGATAAGTCTGTGATGCTATAAGTAGTAACTATTAGAAAGCTTTTCAATAAGCATAAACTTTGAAAAACCCAAATATACGAGGTACTTTTAAAACCGTTTAAATAAATCGCCGTATCGTGCTCTCGAGTCCCGAGTACAAAGTCAGAGTGGCCGACATAAATAACGCGACTAAAGCACGTGTAAAATACAACTATTTTATAAAAAGAGGAACCCTGTCCAATAGCGCCCGACTTATCGAAATCATATTTCAGGGACGTGAGGAGGACGATGTAGCTTTACCCTTTTCCAACGCATTGTCTATTGAGGCTCGTTTACATTGTAACGGACATTATATTCCAGCAACACTTTCAAGGCAGAACCAAAAATCTACTACCAAAAGTGAACCAGTGCTCGCCGCGTTCGACTGTCGGTTGGTCCGAACGAGGCATCACCCTTTTCCAAAGCATTGTCTATATCACATTGTCACGAACACGCGGCGACACGAGATATTCGTTGAGATATAACTTTATTCTTGTAATATTTCTCGTGACTCTTGTTGTTCTAAAACACGAAGCAAAAACCAATAGCTGCTTAGATTAATGTTTGGTTTATTTTTTCTCTTTTGTATCATTAAAGTGTTGTTTTGTGCACTATTGTTTAGTTTTTAATAATCCTTTTAGTTTCAGTACTTTAAAGTGAGTACATACGTAACTGTAATATTAGCCTGTAACTGTCCCGTTGCAGGGCAAAGTCCTCTCCTGAATGAACCGTTATTGGTCACTCAGCAATAATAATAATAAATCGTTTATTATTATTATTTTAAAATTGTCTAAGGGGCCTCTGCGACTTGGCTTCGGCCCCTGGCATGCCTTCCAAAGGTCCGGAACCCCAGGGTCCCAAGTTATGTCAAAGGTATTTAAATAAAACTAAAGTACAAATAAACTACTCCTAAAATTATAGTTAGTTATTGTTAGTGTCAGGCCAGTCTCGAGGAGTCCTTGAGAGTTTTAAACAATTTGAAATTTCAGGGTCGATACTATATTGTAAACTGATTTATGACATATTGTTTTGAAACGTAAAACAAAATCAAAAACAAAGACTTGAAAATTTAATTATAATATAATCGTATAAACAATTGTCTGTAATAGGCAGTGTCGTAAATGTAGAGAGGAATCACTAGATGCACATTTCAATTCCTGATTTCCTCATGATGTTTTCGAATGAGTATCATTTATGATACAACAGATATTAAAAAAATATAAAAATTATCATATAATTTTTACGTTATACGGAATGAAACCTCAACCATCAAAAGAAAAATAAAAGGCAATTACGCTCTTGAACTTCCACGAATCTAAGGCCGAGACACAAGAGTTCTTCAAGGAGTTTTATATTAAGCGGGTACTTCGATGTTAACCTTTCATTTTCTAAAAAATAAATACACTACTAGCAACACAACTTTATGCTTCTTAGCTCATCATAACACCGATCTTTCGACGGAAAACTTGAGGCAGACCTTAAGTAGAGAAAGATTTTTCAACTGCCTGAATAATTTCTGTCCTGTCCTGCCCTAAAAAGGGTTAGATAAAAATACCTATACTTCGAAAAAATATAAGAAGTCTCCGGTTTAAAACTAATAAACAATAAACTTTCTTAAAACGAGATAGGCCTCATTGTTTATTTACTCAAACGTTCCTATTAGCAAAAGCGAAAAACCGAACTTTATTTGAACTTGAAGCAGCTGTAACTACACTAATGTAAAACCAATATCCTAAGTGGCATCAATAGAATTATAATCTAATCTAAAGCAACTCCAGCCAAACCGCACATACTCTAAATCTCGCCCTCAATTCGCTAAGACGGCGACAATCTGCCGACAAGTTTAGTACCACCGTTAAGCGTAAGTAGATGTTTACAGTTGGTAGACATTGCACTGAGGCTGTGTTACTGAATTCCATGAATGTCTTATATATAACGGGTGTAAAAATACCTCTCGTTTACCCAAGAGTCACAATATTATGTCTTCGCAATCACTGACCATTCCAAGGTTACCAGGAAAAGATCGCAGAAAGCGATAAGACCATTGTATGTTATGTATTTTCTGGTGTACAAAAAATATTTAAATAAATCAAACAAATAATATTCTTCCTATCATTGTGACGATTTTTTGTAAGTACTAGACCATACCTGGAAAGTTGAGAAACCCCGGGGTCAATATTTTTCACTTTTTTTAACTTATCGTATCTTCGGCATGGAAAGCGTATTTTCATGCTACGAATAAAGGAAGTTTCCCAGCAATTATTTTTGCTCAATGTTATTTACGTATTTTACTGCTTAGCGTCGAGTCTTTTTACATCCTGTATGTCAGGACGTACTTGTCGAATACTAACGAACAGCTGGAGCAGTAAAGGTAGCCAACAAGCGTCCCAGACGGACCTCGGAGCGTCCACTACGACTCTAATGAGAGCGACTCCATCGTTAAATAAATTGGATAAAGACGTTCGTGATCTCTCAAGAACAACTTCAACCACTTCACAGTGACTAGCAATTAACTAAATTAAAAGATTGTTCGTGCACTTACCGAAACGTTTGAAACGCTTCAGTTCGTTCTCTGTGTGCTTTTCACCATTAATTTACTTTAAGTGTTGGATTTCCCTTATTTTTTTGGTAAGTTTTTTTTTTAAACGTTGCCCAACATTAGTAATTACTCCTGTATCGTGGGTGCCTTTACAAACATTCAAACTCGCATACACAAACAGCCAGACCCGGAACAACTACCTGTATGCAATACAAATATTTCTTCCGAATCGGGAATCAAACCCGTGACATGCGGCGCAGCAGTCGATCACTCAGCCACTACGCCAACTGTGTCGTCAAAACGGTTGAAACGTAGTAGGAAAAACCAAATTAAATTCGCTTTCTGCGCAAATAGGAAGCAGAACTCAAAAAATAATTGGATGGAGAATTCTTGGAAAAATATTAGAAACTTCACTTTACTTGACAGCTTTAGGATATAATTTATGATAAGGTTTGCACAGCAAACTACACAGCGCCAGCGTAAATAATTTCTACCATTTTAAATGAAATCGAAAATGAATAAAATAATTAACAATCAATCTGTTTGTGCTTCTTTGTGACACCGCATTTAATCTGAGTATCAGCCGATGGCAGATTGAACTCATTATACGGATTTGTGAACTGTGACAATATCAGGGCCAATAAATTTACGGGTGTTTGTACTGATAAAATAAACAGGTAGGTGTTGGGCTCGCCCACTGACCGCCGAACGATAAATTGTTCTCATTATTATCGTCGTATCGTCTATTGCCCAACAAATCTCTTATTCCCTTTGTTTATCGCGAAATAACGAGTAATAAGGAAGCAACTCGTGGGAGCATTAGGATTTTATTTGATAGCCCATTCTCTTAATCTTTAATGTTTAACTTGACCCTGCATTTACCTAATAAAATTACGTATTTTTGTTGGTTTTACAAAACTAGAGCTTATTACCTTGGGTTCAAAGCTCCCAGCGGCCCACTAACTACCATGCCCCACCTGGAAATCACTTATCGAACTAAGAAGCCACGTGGGTCGCTGCAGGTACAACTTAGTCAGGTCGGGGAACCGATGAGCCATAGTGTGACAGTAGAGCCGTATCGCAAACACTGCCTTACCTCTTGTCGTGCTTTCTGAGCAAAAAACTCCTGTACTATTGAAGACGTTTACGGGGCAAACGCTAACGCTGTCGAAGTGGCCGAATCCTGGTCGAAGCTTATATAAAATTAGTAAAATGGAATGATCGATACGAAGAAAAAGACTTGCGTCCATATTTATACTCTTACGGATACGATGCAATCAATGTGCCCCTCTCATAATGCAGATAAATCTGGCCGGACAAGAAAATCCTTGTTAACATGTGAATGCGGGGAATTTAAAAGATTTCCATACGATGTTCGGCGAACAAAAACGTGTAAAGCTGAGCGCGGCATGACGCGACGATTTAACGCAGATCCTCGCAAAGTAGACGGTGCCGTACGTCGGCTGAGCCGGCCTGCGACCCCCATCACCGGATTAACTGCCTGTAACAGCATGTCAGCCGGTCAACCGGCCAAGATTTACGCGTCTGTTTTCATTCTACAATGCTATTGCTTCAATCCGCATTATTTCACAAAACTAAACCAATTTAATCAAGGATTAGCCACGACCGAAACATAGTAATATAACATAGTAGTAGAGTATTTCAAAACGTTGCAAAATCGAAACGAAAACTACGTTAGTATTCCAACGTCAGAAAACCCCTTCGATATTGACGCGGCTGTCGGATGCACGTCAGAGTGGGCTCATATTGGATCTAGCCGGTTCCATATCCACAGCCACGGCACTACGAGTGTAAGCCTTTAATCTCTGCATTGCGTCACACCGAGCGGAATGAGAGTTATCGGTTTCCCTACTGATAAACACAAACGAATGAGCCCGGGTCCGCAATCCAGCTCAATAATACCCATCCTCCGTATAAAAATTGATTGTAACAGCCCATCGCGTGAATAAATAAATATTTTTGGCTATCATTATGGTATCGCTATTTATCGTTGCGGTAACAAAATTCATGGGTTTAATAGTTGCCGATTAACAATGGATCAATATGACACGGAGGCGACCGGTAATGCCTGCAAGTGATCGGGGCGTTAACAAAGTCTGGAAAAACGGGAGGTGTGCCATTATAAATATCGACGTAAACGAGGGTGGTTACCCAGCATTAACCTTGCCAGCCTGACAAATAATTGTAGGTGCCTACACGGATAGGATTACTGAAAAAACAGCGTGCTCACCTAACGCCCTCCTGACTAACGATGTATAAAATTTCCATTGTCATCAATCTCTGACACAACGCTGAGGATTCGCAAACTCTTCACTAATTGCAATTTGAACAAAAACTAAAAAGCGAAGTCATCGCGAGCTGCAATTTTTAACGCTACGTTTTCTACCAGTTGTAAATTCAAAAGTCACAAAATAATGGTATCAGCACAAAAAAGTAAAACAGTTCGGAGTTAAAAAATGTTGTTTACTTCTGGTAAAAGCCCTCTCTTTCCGGAAAACTTAGTTCCTCACAGCTCATAATGACACGACTTTTACCGAATAAAAGTATAATAACACGTAATTCACTAGATATAATATAGCCTACCTATATTATATCTAATGAAATGCTTGCTATTATACTTTTACTCGGTCCACGTTTTTTTGTCGTTACAGTGTTTTATTATGTAGGTATTCTGATTTCTAAATGCAACCTATGATTGTAACATGACCTCTGTCATTTGATTTTGACATAACCTATGCCTTTCGTTTCTAGTTTATGGCTTGTACAATATTAGCACCAATGCAATATGCGTTGGCCAATTTCAAATCATAAGCATAAGGGTTATCACACACAAATCCCAAAAGGATCGAAAATGGAACTAATACAGCCGCATAACGGCCACAGCGAGGACAGATGGGCGGTCTCAACGGTGTATCTCCATACATGACCGTGCAACTGACGTGTGTAATGTCCCTAAACGCCAATACCGTGAACACGTACAAATATTCTATTACCTTGTTTTTAAGTAGGTTTTACACCGTTGTGGTTATAAATAATTCGCATTGTGGTTATAAATAATTCGCAGTCTCAGAAACCGAAATATTAACATGACATGATAAAATGTCTGATTTAAAATGTCTATCTAACTTCTTGTATTGACCGACACCTTGTACAGACGCCAGCAGGTCAAGCTACCCGAAACTGTCAAATTTTCCCAATCAACCTTGAAACTTAATGCTTTAGCGATAAAGTTGAAAATCTATTAAAGAAATTTGACAGATTGTAGTAGCTTGATGTGCTGGCGTCCGTACCACCTGTTGACACCTTGTCCTTGTTCTTGTATTGGCCGTTTTGCGTGAATACGATGCATGTTTACCCCAAACTTGTTATATTTTTTTTGTGTGTTTATGTTCTTATTTATGCGTCATGTTTGTCGCAAATAAATGTATTTTCTTTCTTTCTTGTAAACTTGCAAAGTTTGAATATAAGTTGGTTAAATAACATACCACGCGTCATGTTCGTGAACGGGCGCTGTCATTAGAGACTGGGGGTCTACTACGAAGTGCAAAGTGCGAATGATCGGATCGGACCGACACATGGCCGAACCGAATATTATTGAAAAATGCGAATATATTCGGATCGGCTCAGTTGGGTCGGGACCATAGTCAATATTCGAAAGAGTGTAGGAGTGTAGGATCAGGACCAACCGAACCAAATAGTAACTTCGTAGCAGGAAACGGCCGAACATTCGGCCGATACCACTTCGGAGTAGACCCCTTGGTCTCTTAGCTGCCACGGCTTATTTTAATTTAATTTAATATTTGAATTGTTTTTTTTTTTCTTTTCATTACGGACGCATTCAACGTTCTGCATCATTCTCCTAAGCATAATTTCAACATGAAAGATGTAACCAATATTTTGTAACCATAACAGATAAAGATACTTTATTTGTTAAACATGCATTTACATACAAATTCAAGCATGCAAGATCTTAAATACCTATAGGTTAAAAGTCCTTACATGTTTTGCTCAACGAGGCGAACAAAATGTTTTTATATAACAAAAATAGAATTAATTCAATGAACCAAAGACTAAAGACTGGTTCACTAACATTCATTATTAAATGTTTATTCGAATATTAATGCTATAGAAATAATAATATAAAAATAAAATTTCAAGCATGTCTAAAAGTATCTGTCAAAAAGTCATTTATATTATAATAACACTTGTCTGTTAATAGATTTCGAATCTTATTTTTAAATTGATTTTTTGTCATAGCTTTGAATGACTGTGGTATTTTGTTGTATATTTTCGGGGCCATACAAAAAAAGCTTTTCCCCATGAGGGCAGTTTTTGCCGAGTGCAAGCAAAGTTGGCTATTGTCACGTCTGTTGCTAGCTTTCTGTCGATTGTAACTTAAACATAGCCCGAATACACCTCTTTTGGGATTTAAATGTTATTTTTGTGTCCGTAGAGTTACCCCAATATATGATTCCATAGCGCAGAAGTGCCGCCACTAGTCCATGATAGGCCGTCACCAACGTATCTGGGTTAAGTTCTGAGGACAGTTTGTACAGGACATAAGCGGACGAGCTCAGTTTTTTGCTTATATATTCAATGTGCGTTTTCCAGTTCAATTTTGCGTCTATCATTACACCAAGAAATTTTGTTTCGTCCACTTTATTTAATACTGTGCCATTGTAGAGGGCTTTTATGTCAATATAGCAGGTACCCGTTGACTAAAATGCATTATCGTCGTTTTATCTAAATTCATTTTAAGATTATTCCTTTCTAACCATGATGTCAAAGTTTCATTAATGTCATATTCATACACATGTTATAGTTGCTGTGCTGTCATCTGCAAATAGGGTCACCAACATATATCAATCAACATATCAACATATACCATATCTCAATGACCTGCCTGATGCTATTGCATCAGGCAGGTCATTGATATATAGGATAAATAATAGTGATCCAAGTACGCTAACTTGTGGAACACCGTAAATAGGCGTTCGTTCGCCAGATATATAAATTTCCTCTTTTTGAGTCTCAATATTTATTCTTGTTATTCTTAACCCATTCTTCATATAATTTTTTAACCCCCGACGCAAAAACTACGGGGTATAAGTTTGACGTGTCTCTGTGTGTGTGTGTGTATGTCTGTATGTGGCTCCCGAACGGATGAACCGATTTTGATTTTCTTTTTTTTTTTTGTTTGAAAGGTGAATTAGTCGGGAGTGTTCTTAGCTATGTTTGATGAAAATCGGGCCAAGATGGCCGCCGCCACAAAACGGCGGATTACATATTTTTTCACAACTCCATCAATATGGGTATCAAATGAAAGGGCTTGACTAGTAGAATACTATGATAAATTTAAAATCCAAGATGGCTGCCACTACAAAATGGCGAATTACAAAAAACCTGATTAAACACCATCTTACCTGAATCTTTGAACGCAAGAAAATAAAAGAAATGAAATTAAAAAAAAATAAGGAGTCCCTACAAAAAGCATGAAATAAAAAATTCAATTAAAAATTATGATTATATTATTATGTTTTTGTGTGTAATGATTATAATTAAAATAGAATATTTATAAATTAGTAGGATTAAAAATTTAAATAACCCCGGACACAAAATAATAATGAAAATAGTAACAAAAAGGTGTAAACGTAACAACCTATTAAAAGAAATAAATTACCTGGAAATTATGATCCTACGTAAGTACGTATGAAATTTTTTTATTAAATGTTGTTGCGTCGGGGGACCGCTACTATTTTAAACTTTAACAGAACGTTAGGCTAATAATTAGAGCGGTCATAACTACGACAATTCTCGGAACGATACCTCAATGAAAATGACAACGTGTCTCTTCAAGGTGACAGAAACTACTTTTCCTTAATTATTCATCAGCCTTCACTTATTAGTAGGTACTTAGCAGAACTTTGCCTCGAAATCGATCTTACTAAAACCCATAAAGTTCGTCACTGGTACGTGAAGACATTTTACAATAAATGTCTAAGTAAAAGTACTGCTATTAAAAGTTCCTATTTCACAGAGCTTTAAAAACGCACCTCGTTAATTAATACCTAGTTAATGAATGAATCTTTGTGTTAATTTCATGATGCTTTCTAGCTCTGTACATACTTATAAAAGTGTAACATTCCTTTACGGCAGGGAGTAAAAATTCACAAAAAAATAACACATTACGTAAGAGCAAACGTAAGCGATTATAACGACGAATAATTATTCTTTTCCGTGCTTAAATTTTCTTCACACCTGATCCTACAAACAAGGTCTCATCATGTAACACGAAGTCACGTAAATTAGGTAGGATGTATACTAATCCCGAGATAAAACGTTTAAGCTTCTGCCATAACGTCTCGTGTGTAAGCAGCTTTATTTGCTGTAAACATTTGCGTTCTCGTTTGCTTTTAAATAATAAAGGAATTCTTGTGTCTTGATATTTATGCCGACTAACAGCTTAGAACAAGAACTTGAGTGGCTGTCCTGAAAAATACCTGAATATAAGGAGAGTGTAAATCTGGCTACCGGCTATGGATCGGTAATACGGGCTAGTCTCCGCAACTCCACGTCAATATTGACTTGATTCTAATTGTCATTTTGTTCATTTATTTATTTACCAAGGCACCAAGTATCTACAAATCACAAACATATAAATTTCATTAAATTCATTACATCAATTTTTATTTTTATATTTTTATTAGCCTATATTGTCCCACTGCTGGGCAAAGGCGTCCTCCAAATGCTTCCAAAATAAAAACGAGGAAATAAACAAATCAACATTCAATAAAATCATTAGTCTTGAATCTGTAAGCAACTTACGTCATCAGCCTACAGCAGTCCACTGCGGTACATAGACTCACTTATTGCACGCCATTCAACTGAATTTTCGGCCACTCTCCTCCCATCCATAGCTGCTAAGCAAGCAAACTTAAATAGATGAAAAATATAAAGAGTAACCCACAAAAAACTCATTTAAAGACCTCTGTACAAACTCGAACACATGTCTACTCAACTTGTCATAGTTACATCTCTTCAACACATGACATTTATACTCCTTGGGCCTGCAGCAGCACTAACCCGGAGTGACGACTTATCACGTCTAATGTACTACGCCTGACAGGAAGAGTAATGGAACAAAATTGATGAACCGTAATACATATCAATAGAGATATTGGCAATAAATAAGCAGATAAAATATGGCCGTTTAAGGTCGAAAGCAATTTGTAAGCTCGCCTATCTTGAGTATCGGGAAGATCGCTCGGAATTACCTACAACAGGTTTTTGCGTCATGATTTGTGGTGCCCCCGGGCGATGTTTGATCCAAAACGTGCTCCCCATTGTCTGCAGAAAACAACTTGTATTTAGGCAAAATTATTCCTTAAGGAAAGGTTAGCGCGAAACATATGACGCGTTACGATTGTTTCCTCAAAATACTCTGTATAATTTTTATTTCAAAATTTTTTGGTCACTTGTTAACGCGAAACTTGTTGGACTTCACGTTAGCAAAAGTTTTAAAGGAAATGTTTCTCCTCTGTATTTAAAGCTAACAAAGAGGGCCATGTAACGTAATTAAAGCATTGTGCATAAATGAGTTTTATTTTTTGCTTTTGTTCAGTTAGGGTTAGGTTACCCCTCGATGGCTTTCCAAGAATGAGTAGGCTAGACTATATGTATAATCCTACTAATATTATAAACGCGAAAGTTTGTGTGGATGGATGGACTTGGATGAAATTTGGCACACAAATAGTTTGTAACCAGGATTAGACACATAGGATACTTTTTAATCCCGATTTTTCCACGGGATTGAAACTTACGCGGGGCGCAGCTAGTATACGGGATAAAATTGAAAACATATGGCAACTTGAAATAGGAGGTGCAGTAACAACAATGGTTATGTTACAACATAATCATTATAAATTGTCATAATCCGAATCTAAATTCTTGGAAAAAATCGTGTAATTATCGTCTTGAATAGTGCAAACTAAGTACCTACCTAAGTAACTACCTTTAAGTAGACACGAATTATTGGCATTCCAGTAAAGTAATATATATGTCGCATCAAGAGTGGCCGGAATGCGAAACATCGGGTCTTCTTCACGATCCGACATAGTTAAACTTAGCTATGGGCACTGTCGTGGGTACTCGAACAAACGATATTTTTAAATCAAAGTAATTTTATTAATTCTCACAATTTTACAATAAACCGAAACAAACACGTGCGTTGGTACTGAGTGTCTGCCAAGACAGTCGAAACTCAACTGACCGAACACTCGGTCGGTCCCTTCCCTGTCCTCGCTGCATCCCCTCTACCGACGATCGTGTCCAAGCAATATGGCGCCACGCCACGCTTGCGTTTCCGGTGACGATTATTATTAGGTTTACAAAATAAATTGTTAGATGGCGCTGCGTATTGACCATGGCGCCATCAATCCACGACACGGCCATCCCTGACTAGCACCCGTCCTCGGGTGTAGTACCTGTGGACAAAAATTAACTCAGACAGTAATCTAGCTCGGCTATCCTGCCAGTGAAGCAAAGATTAATTCTCTATGGTACTTTATTTCATCTAAATCTAAGTGAAATAATCAGCTGTACTAAGGCTTCATACAAGAAGCTTCCGTAGAACACACATTGGAAAAGATCCGATCAACAAGTTACACAATAATGCTTACAAAATTGTCTACCATAATTCATCAGCAATGTACAACCAACTCATGAAACTTTCACAATACACTGTGCACCAACACAGATCATAATCGCACCAACGATTATCAGAACCATCGCCACATGTTGCTCATGAGGTGCGGTCTCGTGAAATGTTCATAGCAATTTGTGCACCAACACAAATCAGAATCGCACCAACGATTCTTTGTAGACCCATCGCCACATGTTTCTCATGAGGTGCGGTCTCAAGTTTAGAGTATGGGTGAACAAGCCTGCTAATCAGATGTGGTCTCACTACCACTGTCACTGACTATGACATCTAATTCTCGAGGAACTTGATGATCGGGGATCTTCCTCACACGATCATGGGGGTCAGATTACCACACAAGTTACTACCACGCAGGCTATTGCCATACTATATTGCCTAAACTTTCTTTGACAAGAAAGCACTGGGATCAAAATCACCGGAATCAAAACAAAATGAAAACTTCTCACCGGATTCAATTGCTGGGTGATCAGTGGCTGGCTTCACAGTGCAGGCATTCACCCGGTGCTCTACGTTGCCGCTGCTAGTCTTGGTGTCCTTTTTCGGGCAGCGAGTGGCGATATGACCTGGTTCGTTGCAGTAGTAGCGCGTAGGCGACGATGTTTTGTTTGGTACACTGCTCGGAATGCCGACATAGCAAACTTAAACGCGCGGCTCGCTACTTGCCGCTGCTGCAGGTGCTGGCCTGGAATGAAACATGACCGGAAAGTATCACATAGCTCGGTCACTCCTGACCACATTTGGTACAGGCAAAAACACAATTAAAATTCGAACAAACTAAAAATAGCAGAGTTCAGAGTGTTACCCACTATTTGATTCCCAAATCTCAAGGTTACAATAAAAATAATCAACCAAGATGAATGTGTCTCATACTATCTAGTAACCTCCAGTTACTTAACTCGTCAAATTAATTTGCGCATGGGCCCCCTCGGATCGCCAAATCAGTCTTGGACTTGATGGTTTCTCAGGAAACCCCACACAACACACACAACTTAATTTCTGCCCTGTTTCAGCAACAAAACTATTACTTGACTTTCCTCTAATTCGTTAGTAATACTCTGATCAAAACTACCATCGATAACACGAGGTTCCTCTAAGCCTTAGTAAGAATTGGTCAGAAACTGTATCAATTTACTCGTAGATTACATACTCGTACAACGCTCATGGCCTGGCTGCTGCAGCAGCTAGTGACACTCATGCCAACCATATCGTCATCACCTCTTGTGATACGATCAACACACATCACTTCACATAGGAATTTACGACTCCCAGGTCATTACAAGACCAACACAACAATAGTCTCCTTTCGAAGCCCTGGTCCACGCTGCACCACCAGCTGGCCATCGCCCCCTGATCAACTCACAAGTGAGTTGCAGTTACGACTACAGACAAGTACGTACAGTGCGACCTAATAGCCGTGGTATGTGCTCTACTACTCGGTGGAGGAACTCTCCTCACCGTCTTCTACGTTTAACCCGCTAGGAAAACTACTTAGAGGCATCTTTTGTATGTGATCGTGAGCGTACTTATACGTACGCCTGGAGTTGAAGGCTTTTAGAGTATTGATTCAACCACAGTAAAACAAACTTTGATTATCTAATCATAGCGTAAATCATCAACCAGAGCCATGTACGATTGTCATCCACATTAAAAATCATTTTTATCACTAAGAGCCTTAGACACCTGGAAACCCACACACGAGTAAACCACTCTAACGCCACGGCTCTCCAGCCGACCAGCAATCGCATTGCTGTCACACATCCAACGCATGGATCCGTGTGCATCACCCTGTGACACCACACTACTACGGCCGATAGAGAACCCCTACTCCCGTGCTTCCCATAATGTAGGCTTGCTCATCACCACTGTGATTACTATCTACTTCGACTGGTACATGACCTACTGGCATCTTTCTTTACCTATGCTACCTTAAACGGACCTCTGAACTTCAGATCTAACTTAATCGTATAATCTGATTTCACTCTTCGTTTTCTAATAACACGAAATCATCAACCGAACATTTTATCACAGCTGCCTTTGTTCTATCAAATCTAGCTTTCTGTTGTTGACCGTTTAAAACTGAATTTTTTACAAGAGACAACAAAAACTCTGTGTGTGACATGTTAATCGAAAAGCCTAGGTGTCAATATTTCACGTAGGTAATATCATAATATTACTTTGCAAGTAAATGTCGGGTAGAAAATAGTAATAAAATCTCAAGCTGTTGCTCGTTAATCGCAACACTACATGTGATATGTTCTGTGCTGACTAAACATGTTTGACCAATACTAGTCAATGCAACAATGTTATTAAATCGTTTGTCACTTAATTTGGCTGCAAAACTCGCTTTTAATAAACGAGCATTCAGCACCAGAATCGTAAACAAAACAATACAGCTCACCTTTATTTTCTAACGTGTCTGAGGGTAGTTGTACAACGTCCACTCGCCGTACACGACTTCTAGCACGTTTTCCACCATCTGCTTAGCTGTCACTACTCGTGCACAGGACTGCGATATATCCTGGTTTCCCTCACTTGCAGCACACGAAAGGCCTTGCTGACGGCTGCGGGGCTGCTGTTCCATCAGAGGCATCCATTTTTGCACACTAGCATCTTCATTTTGAACACGTGGGTCGTTGTGGATTTATTCCGCTTCTGATGTCGCATCAAGAGTGGCCGGAATGCGAAACATCGGGTCTTCTTCACGATCCGACATAGTTAAACTTAGCTATGGGCACTGTCGTGGGTACTCGAACAAACGATATTTTTAAATCAAAGTAATTTTATTAATTCTCACAATTTTACAATAAACCGAAACAAACACGTGCGTTGGTACTGAGTGTCTGCCAAGACAGTCGAAACTCAACTGACCGAACACTCGGTCGGTCCCTTCCCTGTCCTCGCTGCATCCCCTCTACCGACGATCGTGTCCAAGCAATATGGCGCCACGCCACGCTTGCGTTTCCGGTGACGATTATTATTAGGTTTACAAAATAAATTGTTAGATGGCGCTGCGTATTGACCATGGCGCCATCAATCCACGACATATATATCATAATCTATCAAAACAAATAAGAAAATTAAAGTATCTAAAGTATATATATAATTTTTAAAAGTATTTTAATTAAAGTATCTATTCATCGCAGATCAATAGATTGTGTATCGGGTTAAAAGTTCACAACATAAAGCAAGTTGGCAACGCGTTGAACAAAATTACAAAATTAGGTAAATACCGTTAGTATTTACCTAATTTGGTAAATACCGTTAGTATTTACCTAATTTTGTCCGTTCCTAAAAAAAAGGGCGCGCGACGACGTTGCCAAAACGCTTGCCTACGCGCAGTTATGTGCATCCCTTTCTCTAATAACATACTATAAATTTTCTTTATAACACGTTGAAATAGATGTTTTAAATTGGTGCACCTATTGAATTTCATTCTGTATATATACAAATATATACAAAATCTAACATACAACATACAAACGTCACGAAGTATGGATCATCATACAATAACGCTTATCGTGGTGTTACTCAGAGTGAGGATCTACCGCTCAATCTTTACAACTGTGTATTGTTTCACACAAACTCAAGGCATTACATCACATTCAAACAAGGAAGCAAAAATACGAACATACGTTATCGCTTTCGCTATAAAGTTGTTCCCAAGAAAGTTTTGGAATAAATGTTTAATTTCATTTAGGTAACAACATTACGAGACATTTGTAATGTGCGGAGACGTCGACACGAACAACTTTTGTTTCAAATTACTTCAAGTACAAACCTATACATACCTACTTTACGCGTTCTTATAAGGATTTTTATTAATCTGATTTCTAAGCAAAAATAATATTACTGGGTAATCTATTATTATAGGCTGATTATCTGTAACAATAATCTGCCTATAATGTTCCCACTGCTGGGGCAGAGGCCTCCTTTCTTCTAGAGGGAGTGGGCTGTCATCCACCACGCGGGCCAGTGGTAGATATGTCTTCGAATTTTTGGCTCTAGGAAATGCCGGTTTCCCCACTATTTTTTCCTTCACCGTTTTGAGAGCAGTGGTGGTGAAATTATATACACAAAATAAAGAGCTTGCCTGCGTTCGAATTCACGAACGTTCGAACTAAGTCGTGCCCTTCACCAGTGGGCCACCACAGTAAAGGTTGATAGTATTTTGAATAGCTGGTACTGTTTTGTGTTATGAATGAAACAGGCTATTTCTGTCAGTTATTGACAAAGTTTGTTGCGAACTTTTGAAAGGTTGACTTCACAGGTAGGCTAGGCCAGGTAGGTCTATTAAAATGGACAGACAAAATATTTAAATTTTATCCCAAACTCTACAAATAATTTCATAAAAACCCCCTCTAAACGTCCCGAGAAACACTGAATTACAAAGGATTCTAAAGATCGACCGACATTTAGAATAATTAATAGTAAATACCCTAATTTCATCTCAGGTAACATTTAGGCTGAAGAAAATAATTTCGTTCTACTGAAGTGGTGTTTACCTCGGAGGAAATAGGCCTATGTAAATACTTAGCAACTTCATTAGGAAAACAAATTAACGTACGGTACATTTGATGAGCGTAATTGGTGCTACCTTTCCATGTACTAAACATAGAGTATTCTATTTATACAAATAAATTGTAATTCGTACAGTTAGGTTTTATTTTATCCGCGTTACCGCTATCCTTCCTAATCCATGGTTGAATCGGCACCTATCGTAACAAGATAAAGAAAGGGTTGTCGTAAACTTGAAACACACATTTTTATTCCGAGGATGTGGTTAAATCACCTCGTAACACAATTTAGCGTTTTTTGGCACAACTTTCTGCAGAACTGGAGCTTAAATATTTCGGTTGGTAATAAAGTGTTTTTCTAGAAGCAAGGAGTTTTTCTAATTAATTGTGACGTTTTCATTATTACCTTTTTTATATCATACCTTACCTTTTACCTTTTTTATTTTATATATATTATCGTACCTAACGAATGTATAAAATCACTAAATAACATTTTTCTCACGATTTTTTAAATGTAAAACTCACTGTAACGATTACTCACACACCTTATACAAAAATTATACATATCTTCAAACGATTACAGCGCATCAGTAGTATCTGTATAAACGGTTAGAGCATCGGAAATAGACGCCTTGACCTAGTTTGTCGCAAGCAGGACCCTCGGGCGACCCACGAACGTTGGTTTGCTGTGCTCCTACCACGAGTGCGAACAGACCCCACAGAGGATGCGTAAAGTGGAGGAAATTGAGCCGGAAGATCGACCCACGCGGCTGATAGTGCCCCCAGAAGAATTTAATAGACGTATTCTTACACACGTATTCAATCACTTGTAAAGGCAATATCAGCAGTTACATTTTTTTAGAATGAAGAAAGGTTTGAACAACGAAAGCTTTAACAACAAAAATAAAGTTTACACTCTGTGTATGCACGCAGGTCCAAATCCGACCGGATAGCTAAAGCGAAAACAATATCAACCGTGACTTTTCATTCCAAATACATTTCTCACAAATGAAATATATTTTTTAAATTGTTATTTTTTCATTCGACACCAACACTCAGATAGAATTACTCATATACACTACAAAACATACGTAAATACGTCGAGAACAATTTTTGCACGTTATGCAAAACCTTAACCGTTGCTGTTCGAATAATTTGTGATAGGAAAATGGAATTGTATGCAGAATAATAAAATCCTCCGACCCTTCGAATCGAGCCCATAATAAATTTTACCGTTGTGGCTTCTACCTACACGTTGTTTTGATCGCAACTGCCAAAAAAATTACGCGTACCCTTATACATATCGCCACACAATAACGTAGCAGAGTGGATTCAAGACATTTTGTAACACAAAGCCAAATACAGCAGTAAATCACTAACTGATTAACACACACGACGTAACACGACCGAATTATTAATATATCTAGCTCCAATCATTACCTATTAGGTCTCCACAACAAAGAAACTTCAGTCCTGGTCGTGTTCATCATTTACATACTATTCTTTACGTCGGAGACTTGTCTCTACTCGAATTTATCATAAATTTTCATGAAATATCACAGAAGAATACTTTTTCTGTTGCCGTAATTTGAACTATAAGATAAAAAAAAGTTTTGAAATATCAGAAAGTATTTGATTATTTCGTAGAACAAAGCTTATTGAACAAGCAATAGATCATTTTGAGACAATCTCAAATATTGATCTATTGTTTTATCTATGTTAGACATAATATTTGCAGAGTAATAAGCATCTCAAAGTTTGCCAATAAATATTACTCAGTCTACGTCCACAATACAGTATTCACTGATACTAGTTAGTTATTTAGAAATGACCGCATCATGGATTTGAAATTACTTTAGCGCACTCAGACCTTTTTGATATTACGTAGGACCATTTAATTAAACAAAATGTTTAAGGTGCTTCATTTATAATTCAATTTGTGTAATTAAACAGGTCTTTGAAGTTTAAAAACATTTTCGAACAGGATCGTTATTAATACTCTTCGTAATTTTTGCATAAAATAAAACTGCAGCGTGAAGTCGTTATAATGCTTTGAGCTTACTATTTTCGTGCTTGAACATATGAGTTAATTAGCTAGGTAATGTAACACGTTTCGCTCATATGAACTAATTAAGCGTTATGGCAGGTGAAGTGGTGGATTCAGGGAGTGATGTTTTAAAAAGCAAGAGTTACAGGGTGCTTCGTAGGCACTGTAAGCCAGAGCTCGAGGCACGAACTGTGGCGGTGCTCATCATTATTGCGCGCACGTTCGAAAACTTTCTGCCACAATTACCTGAGAGCTCAAGTGTCGGAAAATATATTGGGTTTGTTCGTCTCAGTCCCAACTATCTGGAGAATCGATCTCAATGAATCTATTAACCTACTGTATACATAAACACATAAATGATACAATTTGCACGTTTTATTTGTTGCTAGCTTCTGCCCACGACTACGTCGGCATGAAATTTCTTGTTCCCCCGACCCAGTCCGTCGCATCGCGTCGCCCGTCCGCACTATTACTTTGTTTTCACTTAGTGTTTTTTTTACTTTTTTTTCTTTTTGCTTGGCTTCTAAGAGTCCTATCGTAATGTTAAATTGCCTTCCTCAAGAATTTTCATTGATAGCCCAATTCAGATCCGACCGATAGTTCCACATATTACCGTGTTCAAACAAACTCATTTATTAATACTCGTAGTATAGATAGATTTAGTATAGATTATTGTGTTAGAGTCACATTATGGCCTGAATTATTTGCGCGAATGGAGCGCTATCAAATATTTTTTTTATGTTTGTTAAAGCTAATATGTCGCAAAAGTAATGTTAAAACTGAAAAATAAAGCAATTTCGACACTAAAGTCAAAGCTAAAATATACATTTGTCTACAAAATAACATTGCTACGCTTTTCGTTATAGGGTAACTGACTCAGATCAAGTAAAGTGCGACCGCGCAAGTTTATAATATTACTCAATTCAAATAAATTGAGCTCAACAAATTACCTACCGAATTAGTCGACCGATTTAATTAGGAAACTCATGGAGCGATTCGAACAGCGGCTGTAGGTAATTATTTTTTGATATAATATGTCACGGAGGGTCCACATTCGGTGGAGTTAATTAATAACTGGCGAGTGGGTCTCGACGTGTGTGCCTGCGAGGCGAAGAAAAAATATAATTCCGCTGAGCGCTGGTTAGTTAGCAGAAAAGACCACCGGTGTATAGCCCGAAATAATAAGCCGCAAGCCGCCGCCCCTGTGATTTATTGTTTTGGCTTTGCGAAACCTCACTCGGAAGCCTGATAAAAAATGATCTCACTTATTAACACCACCGGCGAAGCCCGACTTTATTACCCTTTGCCGATTCCTGTGACACGCCAAACATTTTATATTCAACTTTTCGTATAATCAACCAATCAACTTTTCTGCAGCGTTCGCTCTCACATTCGCATGTTTCTTGTTTTATTTTCATTCGTTTGTAAACAAATTTCCAACGCGATGTACGGCACGCTTTAACTTTTATTATTTTATTAAAAGCCTTCCGCGAACCTACCACTCTCATTTATTCTCAAAAGAACTTCAAAGACATATAATCGCCTCCTCTCTTTGAGACTTTAGGATATTAAAATCTCTATTGTAGACGTAATTATATCTGCCTACTATCTTTGTACAAACATGTCAAATATAAGACAAAAGAAAGCCTCCTAATTTAGTATTCGGAAAGGAATCATGACATACGAACTTAGAAGACTTTGTGGTTATTACTGTAAGCAAAATTCTTTACGGTATTAGAATGGGCCTACCTCGGGAAAGTTTTCAAATATTAGCACCATTATTTCACCAGATGACAGAGGTTGGGCACATATTAACAAAGTTCGAGGGCGGTCGTTTCATGTCACTCGATTCATTTTTTAAGGATATTATAATTTATTTAATAGAAAACATTTTAAACAGATTTTCCTCATAAACAAATTACCTATAGTATCTGACTACATGAATTATTTGCATTCACCAAATAAAAATATCTATTATTATTTATAAAAAAATAAAAGTTTATAAAATTAAAAATATTTTTTGTTATGTTTAAAAAAATATATATATAAAAGATAAAAAAATTACAAGTATAGATCTCCATACTTGTAAATTTTTTATCTTTTATTATGATGTGATTTTATAAGAGTTGTTTCAGGTTTTATCCACCAACCAGTACTAGCCCTGCGTGGTGGATTATGGCCCATTCCCTCTCACAGAAAGAGGAGGCCTGTGTCCCAGCAGTGGGAACATAATAGGTTGACTATGCTTATGTTTCAGGTTTGTATGTTATGTAAACGTATGTAGGGACACAATTTTTAAATGGTTCATTTTTTCCTGAACTTTATCGTTTACTCTGGTCGGACCGCCAGACGCCTTGTATAAGTAATGAAAGCGCACTGGGATATTTGAGCTGATATGCGACGGTGGAGTGTAAAAGCTTCAAGAAACTTATGGTGAAGAAAGAATACATAAGGAACGAGACAAGGATGCTCTGTGTCACTTCAACGAATAAATTAATAAATCTATACATATAATAAAATAGTAACGAAGTCAAAACTGTACATTGAATATTATTGAAAAAAATATATAGCTATGAAGCGTGGGAACGAGTCTGATGCCAAAAATATAGTTTTTACCATTATTGTCCGTTCGTCTGAATGTATGTTAAGAGTTGGCGCAAAAACAGCTGAACGGATTTGGATAAAATTTGTCACACAGTTTATAACCTGGATTAACACATAGGGTACTTAAAATCCCGGTAGTATGTTCCCGTGGGATATTTTCCGACATCCACGCGGGTGAAGCAGCAGGCAAAAGCCAATCTGAATTAAATCGATAATCGTTGCTTCGACATATTTTCTATAAAATCTTCAATTTCAAGATGTGTCGCTGTTCAACGACGCATTTTCTTTTGGTTGTATGTGATAGTAGATACTTATCTGCTGATAAGAGCAGAGTGGTGGCCGAGTGGTATCGGCCCCGACTTACGAGTTGTTTGTAGGTCGTCAGTTCGAAACCAGCCAGGCACTTTACTTTGTGTAATTAATTTCATCACTGCTGCTCTTTTAGAGGGATGAGGATCTATGCCAATTGCGCGGTAAACTCTGCTTGCGAGATGCAGGATTTGCGTGACGTCAGTATGACGCGTTGTTCGCATGTGGCGTTGTAGATACCGCTACACTCTCAAAACGGTGAACGAAAACATTGTGAGGAAACCAGCAAGTCCCAAAGCAAAAAAAAAAATTAAAGACATGTGACATCTACCAACCTGCACTGGGCCCGCGTGGTGGATTACGGCGCACTTTCTCTCCCCGAGTAGAAGGCAGTATCCCAGCAGTGGGAACATTATAGGCTGATTATTCTATGCTTATGCTTTTGTATCATAAACCAAAAGCGTTTTGTTTCGCTTAACACGATCTTTTCGCTATTGCTAACAGTTAGGTAAGTACGTACATTAAATACTTTGCGATATACGCCTATGGCTCGCAACGAGTCATATTAACTTCATGTTAGCTCTTCTGGTTGTAAGCATCCAACAACTCCGCGCACAATAAATACGTGCAGTTCATAAACTGTGACTGTGTGTGTGTGTGTGATTTGTGTTGAGAATTAAACATGAGTTTACATATAAACCCGGACGTTTTCTGTCAAATCGTCACGTTGCATCTCAAAGTAATTTGTATGAGAGACCGCCAAAAAGTCTCATTTCATAAACGGAGAAATTAATTTACATTTCACCGTTTACATAAATAAAAGAGGCAGTATTGCCGTGCGTTTGTGGGCGCCGACGGCTTGGCGGGAATCGCTCCCCTCATATAGCCCGTCGTTGGAAATGCTAATGCGCAAATGTGAGACCGGCAAAAACTGCTCGACTGTTCATTTTCGTCTAGGTGCTAATAATTTCAATTTAAACAGCTCGCCGAGGCAAATTTTGTGGCAGTTAGGCTCGCACGGTAAACTCGTGTAGAAGGATCAATGTTGGTACTTTGCGATATAATTAGTGTTTCAATGTGATAATTATTTCGCTTTCCACAACGAACATACAACTATACGTGTACTTTCTGGGTTATTGAAAACCTTAAAATTATGACGTTATACAGTATACACGTTTGTATTTGGTATAGGATATTTATTAGAGTGTAATTAATTGTCTCTATTCTTTATAATTGCATTAATAAAATAGTAATGCAATAATAAAGTTAAGTCAAACACGAAAAATATTAATGACCAAAATTGTTAAACCAGAAAGAGGACATTCTCTTTAATAAACATTTATTCATCAAGATGTTACCGCATGAAATGATAACGAAAAACTAAATAGGAAGATACACAATAGAGTAAACAAAAATATTTTTTTATTTTTATTATTTCTCTTAGCATTTAGCAAATAAGAGAGTTAATTTATTCTAAGTTAAAATTTTAACAAAAGTTTTTGGCAACTGAAAACCTTATCTTTAAAATATTAAGCAAATTGAGAGGCTCCGCTTGTTTTCTCGTTAGTTAATGACTATAATTTAAACTTAATAATAAAGACAGACAAGCGGCTTTGTTTGTGCTTGAGAGGTAAAATTTCGTGCACCTAAATGAATGCTAATTAAGAAATGTGAGCTCAAGAAATAAACGCAAGTAGAAAAGCGTGACAATCTGAAAGCTCTGACGTTATAATTACGAAAAATTACAAAAGTCTGATCAAGGAACATTTACAAAACAAAGGCAAGAGCAAAAGACACGTGAATCTACCCAAAGCTTATTACTTTCAAGTGCGATATTAATCTCATTAATTAGATTGATTGAACAAAAAAGTTGACGGAAATTAATTAGGAGAGTGCTACTTATCTCTGCAGTCATAAAGTTCGATGACAAAAAATATTACTCCGAGAGACGACAGTAAACGAACAGTGAGATATATGAAACGTGCTTGTGTAGGATTGCTCTATTATATTATTAGATGACATCATTATTTTCATCCTGGCAGTTTCCGGCCGCTGAATAGGCATCGCTTTACTAAAAGAGCGAGGACACGTCTAGTACATAATATGTAAGTACCTACATATGTACTGATCGTAGTACCTACTTTCTTTCTTTGAGTACTTCCTCGTAGCGACAAGTACCGGGTGACTATGTTGTTCGAGAGGCTTAGTTGACACTTTCTATCCAAAACTTTCAGGAGGGCATTTTTTTTTAAACCAATTCAGTTCATACAGGTCTTTCCTTATGGTGTTCTTGGCCGATGGGAAGAAATTATAAGTAAGTAGGCACCTACTTACTATATTGTTAAAGGACAATGCTCATGGATGTAAGGAATCCCGTACCATGCTGCATCAAAGTCATACTTCGTTTTTTATAGACTACTCTTATCATATTAACTCCTACAAAAGTTATTTTTGTAAACAAAACCCGGGTTTCGGAGATTTTCAAAAAAATCTAAATAACCTGAATTGTACTTTATTTTGTTTGACATTTTATACACGAACGGCCATTGTTGCTCTAAAAAAATGATAATCGTTTAAATAAAAATTATATTCCATTTTATTCTAGTTGTTATTTTTATATTTTAACATATCCCGGGACCACGGGGTCCCGGTCCTTTGGAAGGCATACGAGGGGCCGAAGCCAACTCGCAGAGGCCCCTTAGGAAATTTTATTAAATGTGGCACCACCCGACGATTATCCCTGTATGCACTATGCAAGTGCACCCAAGGATAACCCCCGGGTTAATGTAGGACTATTGCAGGATATGGAAAAATACAAATTTGGACTATGGGTTTGGGTAGAGTATATTTTTTTACATGTTTTTTGAAAGACGTGATCATGATACTTTTAAAATTCAAGGTTATATTAATCAAGTCATTTGAAACGGAATGTCATGTAAAGGGAATGCAACAACATTAACACTTTTTTACATTAAATTAAATTCCCTGTTCAAAAATCAAATCCGACGCGAAATGTCGTAAAAAATTATGAAAATAATTACTATAATACTTTGATCTTGATGCATAAAAAAAACTACAGTCCAGCCGTCGAGAGAATGCGTTTCTGACATCTGTCAGTACGACAATTCTAGTAGCTAATAAAGAGCAAATTCGCAAAGCACGTATTCGTTAGTATGAAATGGCAGGTGTCAAGAACGCATTCTCTCGTCGGCTGCACTGTAATCTTGACAAAAATGATAATTTCAAGCGCCAACATAAAACATATTTTTTTCCTTTATATTTCAATTATTATACACACAAACACAGCACCGTTACGATAGTCGAAATCTCCGTCAAAAACTAAACCCTCTTACCACCGCAGTTCTGAATACATCAGAATAAAGAGATCATATGAAAACTTCAGTGGAGTCCACATTAACAAATCTAAAGAGCAGAGATCCATACGCCTTGTATAATCTACGGAACATTACAAGTCCCGGCTGCGATTCCCTTTCCGCCTCGCTGAGATATTGTAATGAAATCCCGCCATCTGCTTTCACTCGCCGACGTAATATGATGTGCGACCTGTGCCTGCTTTCCGTATACCGCGATTAAAATAATATTTATTGTATAAAATACGTTGTTTTTCTAATCGTAATTATGATATAAGCTGTATTTAATTGTGATGTTTTATCTTCGAGTAGGTGTGTTGGTTAACATCAGCAAGATTTTCCGTGTAGTCTTTTATTTACGACTGGATTGCTTACAAATTTTTACTCTATTGAATGGTCCACTCACGTGAATATTTATTTTTGTTTCATTCCCCGTTCACATACTACTGACAAAATAACATAGAAATTAACGTTCATTTGCTCATTTCATTTCAATTTTCGATTACATCTTACATCGTTAGGGTTCACTCATGAATTTATTTTACACTTTTGATTCATTTTGTGTTGAGACTTTGCACAACGAGTGAAGTGTCTGCGCACACACTTCTGCGCTACAATATCTCTCGCGCCGAAGGCTTGTCTCCGTTGAGATTAGCCACCATGACCGAAATACGGTCGGTAGGACTATTATTTAGTAGAAGAGAATCGAGCAATAACTACTGCACTCTTCACTATTAGAGACGTAAGAAGATACCTGCGAAAGTTTTATTGATAACTATTCCTACGTTATTCAATTCAATACCTACTTAAGTAGAAAACCGTGTCATCAGGTTAGCTAAATAAAGATTCATTATACGAACTCGCTAGGGCTCCAGTGTGAAACGGGAGCCCTAAACTTAGTTACGAACGAAATCGTTCTTCACCTGAAATACATAGGATAATTTATAAATGTTCATTGCTACATCTTACATGAAATTCTAGAAATATGAAATAATAATTTTAATACTAGGTAGCTCGCAGGTTGTTCATATCTCGTCTCGTTCAAATGGTTCGATTCTATTTCTGTTCTTGCAAATATCGAATTCGGTTTTTCTGTTAATAGGAGTCCAAGATTTAGAGTTGTCCCTGGTACGAGTACCTACCTACGTAAATATGTAGTATTATGCGAGTTAGGAATATGGTTTTACATCGAGCGAAAGGCAGATGATATTATTAATTTGATTTTATTGTTCTATTTTTTTTCCGTTAGCCTATACTGACCCATTGCTGGGCAAAAGCCTCCCCCATATTCTTCCACCTTTCCTTGTGCTGTGCCTTCTCCGTCCAAACAATTTAGACTCGTTCCTAACCGATTGTTCTATTATAACATAATAAAAATAGAAAAATAAAATAAATAGCGCTGACAAGCAAACAGCTTAGCAAAGAAATGAATACTCAGCCTACCACTTAAAAGAATAAATATATAATACACTGGCCTGCAAAACTAAGTACTACACTTTTAAAATTTCAATTATTTCTAAACTATAGAAGTTAGAGATTTAAAATAAAAAAACGTTTTACAGCAAATTTTATCAGCTTTCTTTGAAACTAGTAAACTATACATTAGTAACATTTTTAACTTAAAAAAACAGATAAAACAAAAAAAATAGCCATTTTTACTTTAGTGTCAAAAAACTCAAATAACTTATAACTATGTTTTACGTGTTATTTAATTTTTAATAACTGGTATTGCCTCCTCGGGCACTACAGCTTCGAGTCGGTTTGGCATACTTATTACGAGGTTTCGGAACCGATGTTGGGGAATATTCTCCCATTCTTCAATCAGGGCCTGTTTTAGTGCCCTGAGAGTGGTAGGTGGTGGTCTGCGGCTTCTGACTAGCCTCCCTAGCTCATCCCAGGCGTGCTCAATTGGGTTGAAATCAGGGCTTGTTGATGGCCAAGCCATCACGCTGATACCAACCTCCTGAATATACTTTTGCACGACCTGAGCCGTGTGTGGCCGGGTATTATCATGCATCAGCATCGATCCATCACCCATATTTGCTAAATATGGCCCTACATACTCATTAAGAATCTCTTGGGCATATCTTTCCCCAGTCAGAGTACCATTTTCTATGGCCACTAACTCTGTGCGACCTTCTGAAGATATGCCAGCCCATACATGTACACTGCCTCCACCGTACTGGACTCTTTTTGAGAAGCAGTCTTGAAGGTATCGCTCACCAGGCTGCCTATAGACACTTCGCCTTCCATCAGAAGTGTAAAGTGAGAATCTAGACTCATCTTTGAACAAAATTCTTGACCACTGTTCTTCATCCCACTGTATGTGTTCACGGGCGTATCGCAGTCTCGCTACTCGATGCTCTCTCTCGAGTTTGGGGCCACTCGCTGGTCTTCGGGATTTCAGATTTGCTTCAGCAAGTCTTCTTCTCACTGTACTGTCACTAATGTAATGTAGTCCCTTCGGGTCTGAAAAAGCTGTTGCTGGACTTCAACTGCATTATGGTGGCGATTTCTTAACACAGTGGAAACAATATAACGGTCTTCTCGGGCACTAGTACACCTGGGCTTGTCATTACAAGGTCTCCTCAGATGATTTCCAGTCTCTTTGTACCTTCGCTTCACCTTCTGGACTGTTCGTATCGTCACACCCACCAGTGGCCATAGAAAATGGCACTCTGACTGGGGAAAGATATGCCCAAGAGATTCTTAATGAGTATGCAGGGCCATATTTAGCCAATATGGGTGATAGATCGATGCTGATGCATGATAATGCCCGGCCACACACGGCTCAGGTCGTGCAAAAGTATATTCAGGAGGTTGGTATCAGCGTGATGGCTTGGCCATCAACAAGTCCTGATTTCAACCCGATTGAGCATGTCTGGGATGAGCTAGGGAGGCTAGTCAGAAGCTGCAGACCACCACCTACCACCCTTCCTTTTTTTTCTGGTTGGAAAATCATCTTATGACTTCTCCCGCTCTGGGCGGAGCAGGAGGGCGTGTCAGACTTTTACTGACTAAAACCCACCCGCGTTCCTTCAGTTGCCTATGCCAGGGACCACGGTATTCACGGTATATCTTTCGAACAACCCGCGGCCCTGGCAGGCATCGGCCCTAGCGGACCCCGTCAGTTTGTGCTGACATCTCTTTGAGGCGCGCGTGGAACACAACGCGCCGTCGACTCGGGCTTGGTCCTTATCGGGCGGCGAGCTGCCCATTAATCGCCGCCCGCAAGCCCGCGCCTACGGTGGCCGGGAGTCGGCTGGTGACTCCCGACGTCCAGGGCGTCTCCTGCGGCGACTAGGGGCGTGAGGGCGCAGAGATTACCGCTCCATCACGCGCTCCGCCTCCTCCTTTTCGAGCATTACTGCTTCGCAGAAGGAGGTCACGGCTTCCCATGCACTCTCGCTCCGTACCATGGCCTGGACCAGGGCTGGACGCGAGAGATTGCCGCCGCCGATCACCGCCACGAGGACGCGGCGGTACTCCGCCCAAGCCGGGCAGACCTCCACCGTACGCTCCACCGTGCCCTCCGGGCGATCCACACAGTGGTGACACCCTGACGTTTCCTCCCGCCTTATCCTGAACAGGAACCTCCCGAAACAACCGTGTCCGGTGAGGACCTGCGTCAGGCGGAAGGTGAGGGCGCCGTGGCGCCTCTCCAGCCACTCCTCAAAGAGGGGACTTATCGCCGCAATTGTGGCGTTCCCAACCCCCTACCACCCTCAGGGCACTAAAACAGGCCCTGATTGAAGAATGGGAGAATATTCCCCAATATCGACTCCGAAACCTCGTGTTTAATATGCCAAACCGGCTCGAAGCTGTAGTCAGAGCCCGAGGAGGAAATACCAGTTATTAAAAATTAAAAAACATGTAAAACATACTTATATGTTAATTGAGTTTTTTGACACTAAGGTAAAAATGGCTATTTTTATTGTTTTATCTTTTTTTTAAGTTAAAAATGTTACTAATGTATAGTTTACTAGTTTCAAAGAAAGCTGATAAAATTTGCTGTAAAATGATTTTTTATTTTAAATCTCTTACTTCTATAGCTTAGAAAAAATTGAAATTTTGAAAGTGTAGTACTTAGTTTTGCAGGCCAGTGTATTACATCGACTCACGTCCGAACGCTCCAACATCGCTTGTCCATGCAACAAACAGTGAGACGCGGGCGCAGGCGATATAATCGGCTGTCAATGAATTCAAAAAAGAAAATTCTAATACATAGGTAAATCAATGGAAGTACGACAAATAGCAGCATCTGAATAAATAAATAATGACGTCAAAGTTGAGTGGCAGATATATAATAATAAGTATCGTTGTTATGTTATGTAAGTACTCATACACACGAACGACACGCATCAACGGCAGAGGCAACTGCAGCCGCTGACCTGACGAGTGTCGACGGCTGCCGTAAACACGTGTCGTTCGTGTGTATGAGTACCTACACAACACAACAGTTAGTGACAATGATACTTATTATTATATATTTGTCACTATAAATGTTATGTGAAGTTCCTGGAAGGATTTGGGGGAGGCCATTCCCAAGCTGTGGGACAGTATAGGCTAACAAAAAACTGAATCGTGGAGGGACATAAAAATTTAAATACGTAAGTACCTGAAAAGATATTCTACTCCCTATCCTACTTCCTACTCCTACTAATATATTATATATATTAATATTATAAACGCGAAAGTTTGTATGGATGGATGGATGAATGGATGTTTGTTACTCTTTCACGCAAAAACTGCTGAACGGATTTGGATGAAATTTGGCACACAGATGGTTTTTAACAAGGATTAACATATAGGATACTTTTTATCCCGATATTCTCACAGGATCGAAACTTATGCGGGTAAATCCGTGGGGCGCAGCTAGTAAAGAAATATTTTAAACTTTGCAATGTGCTTCCAGGCTTTTAATAACTGCAACCAAGGCTTTTGTACCCCGTTCTTTGGAAAAATAATGCGTTTAGGTACAAAATTTTCAGAAACCAACTGGTTAAGTACAATAAACCTATTGTTTCGTTGATCTTATTTTATTCAAACGGCTTTTTCTGTTTAATGTATCGTCTAATAAAAGAGTAATAAAATTTTGATTCGATTTTTCAGGTGTAGAGCGTAAAAATTGAAAATATTTTATTTTTTATTATTTTATGCCTAATTGCATTAACTATCTATATGGGTAGGTAAATGTATTTTTATGTATTCATAACGACAACACTACTAACTAGGGCCTGCGGGCGGAGAGCAATGGGTAGCTCACCGCCCGATCAGGACCAGGCCCGTGCCGGACGGCGCGTAAGTGTTCCACGCGCGCCTCAAAGAGATGTCAGCATAATTCGAGGGGCCCCTTAGAGCCGAAGCCTGCCGGGTCAGCGGGATTGTCCGAAAGGGTTACCGCTACCCCGGAACATAAAGGGCAAGGAAGGAACATGGGTGGGTTTTAGTCAGTAAGAGTCTGACACTCCCTTCCGCTCCACCCAGAGCGGGAGGGGTCATTTGATGATTTCCCACCAGAAAAAAAAAAAAAAAAAACACTACTAACTAAAATCCTTAGTTACAATATATAAGATAACACTAATATATATATACTATACTTATACAAGTATATACTAAAAAATAGAAGAAAAAGGGCATCAGTGGGCATCAAAAAATTCTTTCGCATAGCTGTCAATGGGATAAGTGCCCAAAAAGCTGCCAGCATAACCACGTTCGATAGCAATGGTCGGTAAATCGATAACTTAATGACTTTATAAATTGAAAAATTAAGCAATATGTAACCATTAAATATACCTACCTATATCTAGGTAACATAACATCCACAATAACATTCCCTGCTCCAATTCAAACACACAAAGTTTAACGAACATCAATTACCTGCCGATAAAATCAAGTAAATCGTATGTAGATCTGAATTAGGTGTTAATTCACGTACCAATCCGTTTAAACGTATCTCATGTGTGTCAAATACGTAATTAACGTTAGTGTTGGTGCAGACGACGCGGCTCGTACCGGTGCCAAGGTACACACGCCGCGGCGCATGTGCTCACAATAATCGCTCATATCGTATGCCACAAACTGATAATGTTGCGTGGCATGCGTGCAAGCAATGCTCTAATATTCGATTTGTATTCACGGTCGTGTTGTTTATGGACCATTGAGATGCGGGCGCCCATTGACTGGGCAATTTACATTGAATCGCTACTTTTGTGTACACGGAAACCGGGACGCAGGGACGCGATGATGGTCTAATTATTATGTACCTGCGTGCATTGTAAGCGACAACCTTTTTAGGGAAGATGTGTGACGGTGCGGTGTGTACAGTTCAGAGGGGCAATTCTCGTAATTTTAAGAACGTTTACAGTCTGATCTAAGTCTCAATCTGTCAAAAATACCTCTAATTTCCTTACATTTTAACAAGTTTTTGACATTTGTTTGTCGCCGAGATGAGACTGCGACTAGATTTTGAACGTTTGAGTATTAGCGTTACGAGAATTAGCCTTCTGGGCTCTTATTTATTAAGTGTTGGCCAGGGATGCTAAAAATTTTTACACGATAGTTTAAATCAAAGACTGCCTCGTTGGTCTAGTGGTCGCAAGGACGACTGCCGAGCGTGAGGTTCTGGGTTCGATTACCAGGTCGGGCAAAGTGTTAGGTATTGGGTTTCTCCATTAGGAATTTACAGAAGCAGCCCTGAGTTTTGATTTGTGCCCGGGTGATGGCAATAGGCTCGCCCCCTATTACATGATACTTAAAAATAACGGAGCTGTTTTGTAACACGGTTAGCGGTTATGTAAAACAGCGGATTCGACAATCCATCTGCAATACATACATAAAAATAATTTAACAGTTCAATTACATATTTCTTAAAAAATTGACAGATTCATTTACAAAAACCATACAAAATCACGTCATAAAATATACGTAAACGTACACGTAATAAACGCATGAAAGGCTACCAAATAGGTACTCAGACTTTGATAGGGATAAAAATACAACCTTTTTCTTGGGCGAACGAACAAGACTGTGAGTTTAATTCGAGTAATCGTATTCGACATAAGCTGGAATCGCCTCATTAAAAGTTTGATGCATCTGATCAGAACACTATACAGCAGATACCACTCATATTTTGTTACAACGTGCACCTGTTATAAAGGAATGAAGTTATTATCATTCATATTACGAAACTTCCTTGATAAATGACTGTTGTTGCAGTTTTAGACAGTGCAAAATGGGGAAATGTATTTTAGATTTCAGTCGCGCTATCTAACGTATGGGTCTGAAATAATGTCTCTTGTAGCTTGTTTACAAGTAATTATTGTTGATATTATTTTCTACCATTTTTTGTGGTCACGACAGAAATAAACATGGCCATTGCCCAGTGGTAACGGCCCTGACTTACGAGTTGTGGGTCGTGGGTTCGAACCCAGGCAGTCGCTTTACTTTGTGTAAATAATTTTATGAACACTGCTCTCAAAACGGTGATGGAAAACGTCGTGAGGAAACCGATATGTCCTAGTAGCAAAATTCGAAGACGTGACATCTACCTACCCGCACTGGGCCCGCGTGGTAGATTACACCCAACTCATTCTCAAAGAGCGGAGGCATATATCCCAGCAGTGGGAACATTACAGGCTGATTATGCATTATGCAAGTAGGTATTAGGTATATACGACGTTTCCGTTTATCCGCATTTTCATTCAATAAAAAAAAATAGTTGTGTTGTTTTGTTTCTAAATCCTAAATAACAATAGTGACAATGACTACCCTGATTGTAAGTTCCTACATAGAGAGGGATTATTGTAAAACGCGACACGTATATTTAAATTCCTTGAATATTTAAACGTTCCTCCGCTTTTCTTCACCGCGTCGCCATTAATGAGTAATTTGAGTTCCGTAAGAAGCTCAGGCCTCTCTTTGTTAACTAATGTACCTACATACATACCTACATTCAGATGTAGTTGTAGTTTCTATAAGTCTCTCTAAAGTAGGTACTTCACTTAACTGATGAATTGAGGTTTTAATAGAATCTAGAACAGTGGTGGGCCAGTGGCAACGACCCCGATTTACAAGTTTTAGGTCGTAGTTTCGAACCCAGGCAGGCGCTTTACTTTGTGTGAATAAGTTCATCACCATTGCTCTCACAACGGTGAAGAAAAACATCGTGAGGAAACGGGCATGTCCTAGAACCAAAACATGACATGAGACATGTGACATCTATCAATCCGTACTAGGCCCGTGTTGTAGATTATAGCCCACTGCCTCTTACAGAGAGGAGGCCTATGTCCAGCAGTGAGCGTCTTTCGCCTGAAATGATGATCCCAACATTGGGCACATTATAGGCTGATTATGCTGTAGAGTACCTACGGGAAAAAAATATAACCCCTGGAGCAGTCCAGTAAAACAAACAAATGTTTTGAAATGCGATTAAAATCGAATATTAAAGAATTTAAAGTTACATTAAACGCATTTTAATTAATATAACCGCGTCAATCGTTACTTGATATTTACTCTTTTGCCGATATTTCATGAAACTAAAATTAAATGAGACCTATCAGCGCGAATTCACTCCATTTTTAAAGCGACCACATTCACGAAAAAGGTTTTAATACATTTTTCGTATTGGTTAATAACAGTAACTTGCAGAATTGTAACTGGCAGTTAACGTGAAACATGATACACTTTTAAAAATAAATGTATCTAGGTTCACGCCAAAAATACTGTATCGCATTTTATGCCACATTCTCAAATACATACATCGTGTCATATACAACTATTCTCAGCAGTATTTACCGACCATTTGCTCGTTTTATTTACAAAATATATATTTAATTACAACAAAGTAAATCCGTGTTGCGAAAAATGCGTATTATAATTATACTTGAAGAACAAATTCCTTCGAAGTACCGAGCAATTTGTATCGTCGAAAGAAAAACCGCATCTTGTACATAAAATAAAGGATCGCTCGAGCTTAATAACTTGGAAAGTAATTCAACTAAATATGTTTCTTTATAGGCGCCTATGAAATTAATATTCTGACACAACGTCGATAGACCTCCACATTGTTTATTAACAGGGAGGTTTATACAAACTCTGCATAATTATATTTCATCTAGATCGTATAACCAAATATTAAATTCGATAATATTCGAAATTAATAATCTGATAGTGGTTCTAAATTGGCAATAAACTTTAAGGTTATAGTCTCACGGACTAACTAATGCTGTAAGTATCTTAACGCGCACCGATATTATTAGTGCCAAATTACGTACGATATGATTGTCTAGCGATAACGTATAATGTTGTAATTATGCAATATTAAACACTAGTCAATATTGAGAATATTAATATCATGCACTGATGTTAATCCCTAACATAGCCACATATGTCAGGTGGTGTGTGGTAACTAGCACCCTAGTTACGTAACGCACTATCAATCAGAATCTGAAGGATATTTATTTTTAATCCATTGCTTTATATATTCGAAAAATGTATCTGGTCAACAACGTAAATAACGCAATGAATATTGTTGAACTGTCAAAATGAAAGCCATTCCTACTGTTAGTGTGTTACGTAAACACCCCGCAGTATCATGGCATTATCTGGAAAAACAATATCCTACTCAATTCATGTCATTGCAAACCCTAAAACAGCGACAACATAAGTAGCTAAGTGGACGTTTTCAAACTTTTTAATGGCGCTCAAAACCATTACGTCCTTAAACATCTAACGAACCTGTTTAACAAATTTCAGAAGTGATAACACATATCCCAAATTAAATGAGCCTAGTGGTTGTTCAACACATAATTCAATCTCTATGGACTCTACAAACAAGTGTATGGGGACGATAAAACAGAGTGGTTGATGTTGTTGCGTGTAGGTACAGGCGCGGGCGGGACACGGGTCAAGTTGCAAGTCGCCGAAGTTTATGTTTACTATCCATGAGTAAACTTTACATACGACCTATGATTAAATTACCAACAGCTTTGAGGATTTCAGTAACATTCCATTGTATTTATGTGAAGCGAAATGTTATCTTCGGCGGCTTCTGTATGCAATCAATGTTTGATTATATTGAATTTTACTGGTCTACTTAGGATTTGAATTTATAATGCCGATTAGATACTCTAAAAAGATTAAAGGTGTTGCTGGAAACCTTTCTGTAAAATCAATGTAAACGTATATTTTATCACAGGATAACATTTCCTTATTTGTTAAAATGTTGTTTTATCTGACAGGGAAAATCTCTGGCAATATCTCAAGTACAAACATTGTAAAAACGCTTAACAAAATGTCAAGGTATTTTATGGAAGCTTTACAGTTCATGCAATGTATCAGAGTAAGGGAGTATCGAACAAACTGTGTTCCCAGGGGGGGCATCGAAGAACGTATTTGCATCAATAGACGCATTGCTACGAGGGTGACACTGAAAGTTCTTAGAAAATCAAAAACTGAACAAACTAGCAAGTTATTAGTTTTATTATACATTTTCATAATATTGTCCATTTACATCAATACACTCACTCTGCAGTAACTGTTTTTCGTTCCTCTAAAACAATTGTTGCGTAATGACCTGTCCTTCCGAAGAACGAGGCCACCATTTTTTTTCACACGCTTCGAACTCTCTTCACTTTAGTTGGCAACTCCTCGGAAGGAAACACCCAAACAGCAGACTGCTGCAGCTTTCGTCACCCGTAAGTATGTCGAACACAGCATTTGAGTCACCTCCGTTAAATCTTTGAACCATTTCACGACACAAATCAAGACGACGGAGCTTTTGGGCCTCTGGCAAGTTATGAGGTATCCACCGGGCACAAAGCTTCCTGACCGCTAAATGTTCATGGAGGATTTTGTGCACTTGACTCATACCGATGCCTAAGCTTGTTCGAATCTGCTGATAAGTCACTCTTTTGTCAGTCTCTATCATACGCCGCACAACACTGATGTTATCTTCAGTCGTCGCCGTAGAAGACCGTCCCTCACGCAGATCATCGGTGAGATTAGTGCGACCACGTTTAAACTCATTAAATCAGTTGTAAACAATGGCACAAAATGGGGCTTCGTCGTGAACAGTCAACAAGAAAGTTATGATAGACTTCGATAGGCCTATCGAAGTCTATCATAACTTTCTTGTTGACTTAAATGACATCGAAAGTCATAAAAAATCATTGTACGAAAATTTTCTCGCGGACGTGACGCAGACATGCTATTTTCAATTTGCCGCCAAATTATAAACAAACGACAAATGAATAAAATACATACACAATAATATTGGCCAAGAGTTCCATTTTCAAAATTTGAACTTATTTTTTTATTATATCGTTTACAAGTGGCCCGTTCTAAAAACTTTCAGTGTCGCCCTCGTACATAAAAGGCGTCTGCGTCACGTACAGTCTCACAAACATTCTCAAACAGCACTTGCTGGTAATCTGAGACAGTTAATATGAACAAGAAAAATAATCAAGTCACAAACGAAGGCAATAAACTTTCACGTTTAAATAACTTTACGAGTATAATTCTCTTATGTCTTCGTTTGTTATTTATTGTTGAAGAAAAGCTAATCGTACGCCTTCTTTCTTCAACGGTGAATAAACAAAGAAAGATCTCATAATTAGATATAATAAGGAGGAGTTCATCAAAAATGTTAATTATCCAATATTATATTATAAGTGAATTTCATTTTTAATTGCGCCTGACGGATAAAATTAATCAAACAAGTTCCAAAACTTCGAACAAGGGTTTGATTAATCTTATCAATTTCTTTGAAAAATCTACTGAAATAAAGACGTCTGGCTGATATTATTATGTCTTGATATCCTTGGAGAGCTTCATATTATAATATGTATATTCAAATTGGCTATTGTTACAAATATTTTCTTTTCCTGTTTGATAAGACAAGTACCTACATAATTTAATATTAATAGAAAATGTGTAAGATTTATTAAGCGGTTGTAAACAGTTGTGTATTATGTTATCGCCTACATCCAAACAGGAGCAGAGTGTTCAAGTGTGCGCGTTCAGGTCTGGGTGGCTCCGATATGCTCACATACCTTATTAGACAGCGGCACGTGATGAAGCCGCCTATGCATCACGCAGACGTGATTCCAATTATAGTTTGCACTTTGCTCAAAACTCGAAGTTTCCTTTAAGATTATTCATAGTACACATAACGGCCTGTACAATCCGAGTAACGAAGTGACCTGGAGTACTCGGTGAGATGCTGTCAAGAGGCCATTAAGGCACCCTCCGCTGCGCCAATCTTCTTGAGTATCACATCCAATTCTTCCAACAGACACTGTCAAAATCTGCCTTTATTTTAAACAAGATATAAAAACGATTCATAATTATTTGATAAATTGAAGGTACTCGGCACGTCAGCACATACCCTAACAAACTTTGTTTGGAACAGACGTGATTGATGAATATGATTTTTTTATGAGTCGTTAAATCCCATGTGGTCCTCGCGCCCGCGCCGCTCCAAAATCAACTTTGCTTAATATTGATAGCTTTTACTCGATGTCAATAATTATTTAGGTTTACTCATGTATTATACTTGGTTTATGTTTTTGTCCTTCATGTCTATAAACAAATTCATATTTCAGTCTGATGAAAATGGTGGCGTGTCAACAAGTATCTCTCAAACCACCCTTTTAAAGCACTTTGCTAAATAAAACACTGACGGTAAGGATCCCCACGCAGATATTGTTGAGCTGAACATTTTCGTTTGTTGTTATTGAAATAAACGTGCAATATAAAGCTGAGAACAAAAAGCTGCGTGTGCTATATTGTTACATAATCAAATTTGTTACTGGATTAGGTGGAGAATGTGCAGATGGCGCCTAGCGAGTAAGTAAAGAGCGAAGTGATAGGGTCCCGATATACGTGTCCCGGTTACTGACGACCGCTTTCACATTTTTGATATTCAGATGGAGCAACCACTGGGAACAAAACCCGAGTTAACTTCGCGATATTGAAAGCTTATGGATTTTCAATGTTGGCGGCGAATATGGCTCGGTAATGAACGGCAAAATGTATACGTGCTGTCGATAATATTCAGCATAATTTTGACAAAAAAAAATTAAAATGATGAATAAGATTAAAAATACAGATCAGAGGGGCAATTCTCGTAATTTTAAGAACGTTCACAGTCTGATCTCAGTCTCAATCTGTCAAAAAATACTTCTAATTTCCCTACATTTTGACAAGTTTTTGACATTTGTTTGTCGCCGAGATGAGACTGCGACTAGATTTTGAACGTTTTAAATTACGAGAATTGGCCTTCAGTTCAATCATTTGTTAAAATAATTTGAATGAAACTTTTTAAGTCGTAAGTCGTGTTTTTTAGTGCTACGAAGTGTAAAACTTGTGGCTACGTCGTAGTGACCTCACCCCTGAAAAAATCTAACCGTTTTGGTGGATAGCCAATTTTAATTGAATGAAAAAATGATCGTCTATGCATTTTTTCGTTTTGGATGATGGGCTAATGGAAATTGGCAGAGGTCTCGGCTGCCACCCGTGCCAACTTTTGCGGAGCCAGCTATCGCTACGCTCCAGTTCGGAACGGACGAGATATATCGTTTCGATTGAATAATGGTCTCATGGCAATTGCCTTCCAGTGTCCCTGCAATCGAATTGATTATAGAAATTTGATGATTTCACCTTTTTTCAGGAACCCAAGTTGAAACAACACAACCTTACACAGCGTCGAGCTGAAACAAGATATATTCCCGAAATCGAACAATACTATTTTATTATAACACAAACATAAACACGCGGTATTTGAATGATCGAAATTTCACATTTGAATGATTTCATTCATCTTTCAAATGGGAAGTCGATCGCATGTGCCCCAAATGGACGTATTGGCATGCAAAGCCTTGTGCAGTTTCTATTGAATTGTAAATTTGAGTTCTGAGACTCGAGCACTGCTTCACGATAAAAGTAGGTATTATAAAAAAACGTTTTAGAAGCTATATTGCTCTTGAGCTCACGGCAGATATCGTTATAAATTAGCATTTTACATAAAAGATTTCATATCGAACAATTTATGGCTTTATAGATACAAACAAACTTCGTTTGCCGAGATTAATAAATAATGTCTTTTTTTTCAGGAGTTAAGCTAGGTAGATCTAGATTTGAAAGTTAGTGACGTTAACGTTGCTTATTTAGACTATGATTTTGGTGTACAAAATATTGTAACATTTACATTGTATTAATATGTGCGGCCGACATCATATATTTATCGAGGCGTGATTGGATGAGAGCCCTCGCGAGCACTCCACTGCGCGGCACGTGATTTAATGAGTGCGAATATTTCATGTATCGTTAGGGCCGGCGTCGAAATCAATCACGATATTAACGATGTGTGAAATAAATCGAACGAGCAAATGACTTGGCTTTTCCCTTCATTTCTCTGATTAAAATCAGAAAACTTTTAAAAAATCCGATAGGTGCGCGATTGCCAACGTGAAAGTAAAAGCCTGCAATTATTTAAATCCAAAAGATCAACCTTACAATTTGGAAAGTGTTTGAATGGACTACTGACTAATCCTAAAAGTAGGTACTTATAAGATAGGATTTTCGTAAGTATTTAGGGCTGATCTTCAGTGGCGAAGGGTGAATTTATGACAGAGGTAAGCCGGAGCAAAAAAAAATCGGGAATTCGGACTTTCATCGTGGCCACGATAAGCTACTTTTAGTTTACTTAACAAAATACGGTGTCAATAAACTGTTTCATTAAATTCCTATTTCGATCGACTTTTCTATTATGAGATTCATGCGAATTTGAGAAAAATTATTCTATACTACTTTCAGTACTGAATTCATGTACCTAATGCTAAAAAACTTCTTATATGTGTTCAGTTGTGAGATCTTTCTTTGATGCATTTGTCAGATTATTAATGTCTACAAAACCCCCTATATTCCATACACTACTAGAATCTATGAAAAGTAAACATGGGAAACAATACATTTAATTTAATTTGCAACTGCCAGTCAGCCATTGATATTTATCGTAAAGAGCGACATTACAATGTTTTAAAAATCCATCGCGGCGTTTGTAATTTATAGCACAGCAATAACTAATAGAACTAAGGTCTACAGACATATCTGGGAGAGCTCAACCTAACCCAATGACGTGATTTTTATTTCCAAAACTTAACCTTGAAAAGCATTTTTCCTCACAAAGCAAATAATCTGTCAAACAACAATCTACTGCCAATAATGCCATCCTAATGATTACTTTTCAAATCTAGTCTAAATAATTAATTTCAACTTAATTAACTATCTACTTACCCCAAATACCTAATCACAGCGTACAACTTTCACTACACACAAAACAAAACAAACTCCAACTATAATTCCAATACTAAATACTAATCACTATTTTATACCTACAAACAATTTCCAACTGTTATACTAATAAATTCAATGAATACAACGAACAAAATGCAAATTAACTACAAGTGTAAACAAATTATTACGTCAAAATAATGTACACATGAATTTATGTCAATGTCCCGAATGCGTTACGAAATTCAGCGAAACCGACCGAATGGCGATATTGCTCCATCTCGGTCACGTGCACGCATTTTCTATGTATTGTCTCTACAGTAACTCACCGGCTTACCGGGCGCTCAAAAAATAGCAAGCCACGTGACCTTAAGTGACGTCATGACGAGTTTGTTTTGTATAGAAATTGAACTCACGGAAGCCGTACGCGCCTACGAGTTATTTTAAGCAAAATATTTTGTTGTTGGGAAAGAATGACAAAAAATGTAATGTAGGATTTAGAAATGTTTTAATGTTATGGTGTATTAAATACCTACAGTATAATATGATTATATTTCAATGATGAATTGACTATAGAGTGGTTGTGTTCAGAATTTTTGAAGGGAAGCCGGTGGGAATCGGCTTGTGCTGATCTTACAATCAGGTGCGTTCTCATAATTTATACAAAATCTTATATTCCTTCGTTCCGGATTTAATCAGAGTCAGAAACTACTTTTATTTTACATTTCAGTATTCACTGAGCACAACTTGGTATCTTTTTTTTTTCGGATGGGAAATCATCAAATGACCCCTTCCGCTCTGGGTGGAGCGGAAGGGAGTGTCAGACTCTTACTGACTAAAACCTACCCATGTTCCTTCCTTTGCCCTTTATGTTCCGGGGTAGCGGTAACCCTTGCGGACAATCCCGCTGACATATTGGTATCTTAATATCAATTCGCAGGTCACTGAACTTTCCAAAAAACACTTCTATTGTTGAATGTTTGAAGTAACAACTTTGTTCGCTATTCCAATTTATGCTGTTAGGTACTTACTTGTATGTTGAATGTTTATATTCATAACTCATATAAGTATCTTGGAATCATCGTCATGTTAACTTATCTGCTCACCGTAGAGTTTATCCTTTATTTCTTTCGTCGATTTCAAGCTGTATATACATATGTATATCATCTACAGAAATTTTCCTTTTTTCTTCAAAATTCTGCGAATATTACAGAAATAGCTCGTTTCTAATTTGTTCGTAGTTAAACCATTTTATAAAAGGTAAGAAAAGTGTATAACACTTTTTATACCTTTTTTATCTCGCGTTGCTGCATTCTAGTTCTCCCCGATGAATTTATGTGACCACTTGTCATCAGGTAGTGCCCCTTCTACCATTCTTCTACATAATAAAACGCATTTTTTTCCTTCCACATTACTTCAATTTATCGAGAATATATTTTAACTTTCTGATCAGAAAAGTCTATTGGTTAATGCTTTCTAAGAAAAGGTTTTTGTGGCTGCTGGCTGTTTCTCTAGAGAATTGAATGTACTCAGGTAAGAGTGATTGATGTCTTTATCTTGACATTCGCAAAGTGAGCGAGACATTTCAAATCACGGCCATTTTACGGCACGCACCTACTATAAACAATCCTATACACTGTTTTTCTTAGGTTACTAAACAAAAAAATATTTTTAGATGTCCCTTTGAGATGAGAACTTTTATTAAATTTTATGTTTTTAGGGTTCCGTAGTTCACGCCTCGGAACCCTTATAGTTTCGTCATGTCCGTCCTCGGATTACCTTCCGAACGGTTAATGCTAGAAAGATGAAACTTTGCATAGATATGTATATTTACCACGTCGACAAAGCGCTAAAATAAAATCACGAAAAATATTTCTTTTTGGGGTATCTCCCGTACACGTAAAGTGGGGATGATTTTTTTTTCTTGCGTCTACCCCATAATGTGGGATATCATTAGATAGGTCTTTTAACATTGAGAGATTGCTAAGACGATTTTTTAATTTAGGTAAAGCGCATTTTTTCTTAAAATAGGGCGTCCACTGCCTCTAAAAGCTAAACGGCTGGCTCGAAAAATCTGAAAAAAATAATGATAGTAGTCGATATGATGAAGTTTGAAGGAAAATTATAACGGCTTAGATAACTTTGTTAGTTCAGAAGTTATAGAGGCCTAACTTGTAAAATACGCTTACTTGGAAAACTTCGTACAAAAATAACGAAAAAATAAGTAAACATGTAAAATATTGCAAATGAAATCATAACAATTATCTATTGGACACAATTTTATTGGATAAATAAAATTAAGGGCTTACAATTTTTTACAACGATACTCGATAGATGGCGTTGTGCATTTAATGTAATGGTGGTTATAGTAGATGCCATTATGGGTGGCTACAGAACCCTATTGTATGCGTGGCCTGACACGCACTTGGCCGGTTTTTTGTTCATCGTTCTTAGAATATTTTGCTTCAATTTTCATCTGAATAACAACCCAATAGAATTAAGAAACAAAGTTCAAATCACCAACCGTCAAAATCGAATGTGTAACCGTAAACGACAGCTGACTAGCGACTAAGTTCGAACTTGGAATAAAATCTCGCTTTTGATAAAGATATATAAGTAATGGAGTAGCGCAAGAGTCATGTCTCGGTCATTCTTCTCCGAAATTACTGCCAGTTGTCAAACGCATTCGTAAGCTCTATGTTCTAAGACGTGTGTTCGCGATACCTATTATTTTATCACGTACTAATGTCATATTTTCTGTACACATTCCTTCTATGTGAATTTTATTACTTCATCACTTTGTCACGGATTCTCTTTTATGGCTAAAGTATTTTTGAGGCGCGGCTTTTGGTCGTAAAACTGATGGATTACAGATGATGGCCAACTTATACTCCTATTAATCACAAGTCACCGCTGACAATCTTATATAATTAATTTATATTGGATTGGCTTTGAGATTTTTTGCTTGAACACATGTTTTGCGACTAACTGTCCGTACTACCGAAACTTTAATCAATTAATTGAGTATTCTAAAATGCTCATAAATTATATTATTTTTGTAAATTTATTTATTTTCAGAACCTTACTCAGTTTTATTTATATTTAAACAAAACAGTTTTAGAATACCTCTCAATGTATTCAATAACCGTAATAAAACTTACAACAATTACTGGTATATAATTAGATTCAGCTGCAACAAATTCAAATTGAACAATTCACACGTGCAGTGTTAACTTGTTGTTTTGCTATCTTCAAAGCTTTCATGTGAATATTTTTCAGTGAAAACAAAAGGCTCTATTCAAAAGTCTATCGTGTTTTCGCCCACAACAGATTCGTGGATCTGTCAGCAGCGCCTAACCGCAGACTACAACGGATTGGCCGGCGCCCGAGCCGCTCCCATTTCATACACGTCGCTTTTTATTCAAATATCGTTTTGCTTCACATTTTTCAGTACTTTTTGTCTAAAAGTAAAAACAAAATATTTTTTCAAACAAAAACTATAAATAAAAGTTCTAGTCCGGTGACGCTGTAAAGGCCATGAGTGGCCAACAGCAATCCTCCGCTCAAAAAATAAAAGTTTCGTGTATTTTAACGCGAAACAATGGAGTGCATAAATCGAACATCTTCTCACATGACGGACCAGTCCATTCGTGTTTTTATTTAATATAATAGTTAGGCAGCCATTGCTGTTCTGTCGGCGTTTATTAAATATCCTAACACATTTCATAAATAAATGACTTTAGCAAAAAGACATTTTCCTATAAGGGCCATTTTGTATAAAGAAAAACGATCCAATAAAACGCATATTACCTCGACGCACTGTAAAAGAAAATTTGAAAAGTAGGGGTGTCTACACAAACGGATGGTATTACAATTCGGTGCCATTTGCTCTCGCGTCGCCTCTTGTGTTCAGATACGTGCTTGTGTGTGGAAACTTTTTAGGAGACTATAAAGAAAATTCTTTCCCTTGAATTTACGATTTCCCTATCGCGCTTAAGCGGCGAATCATGGCGCATGGATGAAATATTATCGCTGGCTGGTTGTCGCACGTGTACTCAGCCGCTCTGTCGCTTGATGTATAAAGTGTGGCCGGATTTTCACGTACTTTTACACTTTTGCAAATGAATTGGTTACTTTCTTTAGTTTTAAGGATTGATTAAGAAGGTGATTAATAGGAATTATAATTTTTGCTAGTGTTTAGGCGCGTTAGGGTGAATTATTGATAAATCCATAATTAGTCAATAATTAGCCTTGCGTTGTCGCTATACAGTTTGATTTTTTTCATTATTTCTGTCATTGTATACCTCTGATTTTGCATTTATTTATAAGAAGCTGTAGGTACTAAAAACAAAACAAAAGCACACCGACGAAGGAACACCGTATCACTCCCGCTGTGTGATGCTCCTAAGACCTGCTAGATTAGCTTTTTCTTCAACGTAATATCTCAAGGAGATAGATGATAATATAGATAGACAAAGACTTTCACGAATAAATCATACAACACAGGTAGGTACTAAATAATGTAACTAGAATTTTCTTACTTATCAAGCTACTGCATAACTTGAGTATGATTGCTCTGAAAAGTTTGGAGGGTAAACATCTCAGGTATTTCATTCGTAATTTTTACTAATTTTGTATAGTCGATCACGTTATTGTTTTACCACCCTACGGTTGAATGTCACTTGCACGTCATAAAACGATAACGTCCATTTGTCTTCGTGAAAATTCGAAATTTTCAACTTTAGATTTTAATGGGAATCGTTTCGAATATTGCGTAATGAAAATACAAGGTCTACTATACGTTCATCTCTGATAGAGTATTTTTATCTCACAAAGTGATGCGCGAATGACTTGTGGTAACCAAGTGTACAAATACGCTGTGAATGTGTGCGTTTATACGAGTAGTGTCAGCACACACTTCCCATTTCACCATTGTTGTCTCGGACGGTACCGAGGGCTCCTGCGCTTGCACATTCACAGCGTGTTTGTACACTTGGTTACCACAAGTAAAGCGCGTGCAACGTTGTGAGATAAAATACTATACAAGCCCTGAGCGACACAATATAATCAAATGAAAGTGCATTATTAATATCTACCTCGGACTTTAGTGCTATAATTGTCTATGAAACTTGACTAGTTCCTAACTAAATTATTGCTCTATTCCCTTTCACAGACAGTTAGCTGACCGATTCCAATTAATAGGTACCTATTAGATATTTCGCTCGATATCTATTAATACCTCAAAACTCAAACGGAGTTCGTTATACATAGATATTGCAGTTTGCTGTAAATGAAATTGTACTTGTATATTGAAAATACTATGAAGGTGCTCGTAAGGCAAGGCTGAGACTCTTCTTAGTCTTTGGTTGATTTTGATAAAACCCTGCACCTGCTTAGACCGGAACCATCCGTAGCGAATCAGACTACGAAGCTACAATTGTGGAAAAGCACTATACAACAGCCTCTTTACAGTGAGATTTTTTCTATTTTAGTACGGTACGCAACTAAATAAGTTTGGTGCCTTCAAATATATGTATATATATGTCAACTAGATTAATTAGCCTTTCAGTTAGCTGCCTAATTCAGACCGCTAGTTGAACGGCGCCGTTTAGTTAAAAGGCTAGGCAGTTAACTGAATGGCTAATTAAGCTATAGTTGGCGGCGATATATATCACCACATCCTTCTTTTTTTTTTATGGGTGGGAAATCATCGTATGACTTCTCCCGACTCTGGGCGGAGCAGGAGGGCGTGTCAGACTTTTACTGACTAAAACCCACCCGTGTTCCTTCAGTTGCCTATGCCAGGGACCACGGTATCTCTTTCGAATAACCCGCGGCCCTGGCAAGCATCGGCCCTAACGGACCCTATCACTTCTTGCTGACATCTCTTTGAGGCGCGCGTGGAACACAACGGGCCGTCGACTCGGGCCCAGTCCTTGCCGGGCGGCGAGCTGCCCATTGCTCGCCGCCCGCAAGCCCGCGCCTACGGTAGCCGGGAGTCGGCTGGTGACTCCCGACGTCCAGGGCGTCTCCTGCGGCGACTAGGGGCGTGAGGGCGCAGAGATTGCCTCTCCCTCACGCGCTCCGCCTCCTCCTTTGCGAGCATTACTGCTTCGCAGAAGGAGGTGACGGCTTCCCATGCACTCTCGCTCCGTACCATGGCCTGGACCAGGGCCGGACGCGAGAGATCGCCGCCGCCGATCGCCGCCACGAGGACGCGGCGGTGCTCCGCCCAAGCTGGGCAGACCTCCACCGTATGCTCCACCGTGTCCTCCGGGCGATCCACACAGTGGTGACACCCTGGCGTTTCCTCCCGCCTTATCCTGAACAGGAACCTCCCGAAACAACCGAAACAATCATCACCACATCCTTACCCATGATAAGTTTCTGCTTTATTACACTTATAATCTACGCGAAAAAAAAAGTAGCATACCGCCGCCGACGTACATACATAGTCGCAAGACTAAGTATCAGTCTTCCTTGTTTGTCTACAAAACCCTAATAAAAATGAGCAAGTTCTACTTAATACAAAGACTGTCCGTAGTAATTTAGAAAGTATTATAACACCTCAATGCTTTTAATCAACAATAACAAAATCCGATATTACCCTTTTAATAATTACGGCATCGTTACTTAGCCGTCAAATTATTCATCAATATCGGACGCCTCATTTTCAACAAAGACCGAGAACACGAAGAACACGAGAACACAAAGGGCGAGGGAGAGAACACGAAAATTCATCAAAACTTTATTGAGGCTGAAACAATACATCAAGGCGCTAAAACATCGTAATAGCCCTAAGATTGATTGTTGAGGGTTGCAAGCATTATCGGCGCCGGCATTATACTGCGAACGCCGCGGTCTTGCCCGTCGCTCACTCCGCCTAGCACGGCTATTTACCTAAGCAAACAATAGCCTCTGTTCTACCGGCCGTCATATCAATACTAATCTAATTACTGAATCTGTTAAGTATACAGCCTGGGGATTATGTTGCTTCGATGTTTTGTTCGGCTCGCTCGTTATTTGTAACATCTTGCTTAAATTTTGATACACTGTCTAAATTCTATTTTATAGACATATTGTAATACGTTATGTATTCGTTTCGTATTCTTTATATCACTTTTAATCATAAGACCGTATCATACGCAACTTTCAAAGTTTCTAATTCTTGTGGTATGTGGCAAAGCATTTTATCTATCTTAATGCAGGCAATGTTTACTAACTAACCCATATACCACTCAAGACACAGCAGCAGTGTGTAGAAAGACTAGAAACTAAAGATCGCAACGAGAGGGTAAATATTGACAGTCTACGATTCCCTACAAATAAGAAAACAACACATATACTTCACTATATACGTTAGAATTTCCTTTAAGGTCCACTTGTGCGCTAATTGATGTTAGCACAAATTACAGAACACATTGCAAGCCTCAAGTCTCAAGAGGTGGTTTAAAAGCTTAATTAACTATTATGTGCTACAAAGAACATTTCGATATGAGAAACAACATGGCCGTCTTCAGTCTTCAAGCAAGCAAGTACATATGAAGGTTACAAAATTTAACTGGAGTTAGTTACAGACAGTTCAGAAAAAGTGCGTATCGAAAAAATACATCATTAAAATACTTATCAATTTTTAATGCTTTTTTTAATGGTGGATACTTGTCTCGACTGAATTCGATTAAAGTAAAAGAAGACAGAAACTTTGTTGTTAAAAATGATCGAGTTTCTTTTCAACTTTCTTTTCTTTAAATATTGATTATCTAACTTGGAATGATTCACATTTTTTCAAACCTAAATGTACAAGTTTCAGTTCGTGATCACAAAATAAAAAGTTTTCAGACCACTCTCGCTGATTCTTTGCGCGATAAATCTCTATTCTTGTACGATTAATTCTGCACTTTATCATTGTGCTCACATCTAACTAGAAGGTTCTGTATTATGAACGTTTAAACTTTTATGTGCCATCAATATTTTATACTATTAAGCAATGCTCGCTTTAGCTCTATTTATTCAAATAGCTATTCAAGAGAGATAAATCACGCTTATTCGTTCAGTTTAAATACATTCAAGCGAGAACTTGAAAAGAAATGTTTGTACACAAAATGAAACTGTTTAAACGGTACACTTGAGATTAGAAACAGCAAATCAAAGCAATCAAGCGTTTTGTTTCCCCATCGAGGCGAGTACGGAGCAATCCGGCTAGCGACCGGGCGGGCGCCGACGACCGGGCCGAGCCGGCTCCGTCAGTACGCGCGGCACGTCGCCGAACCCTATCGTAGGCTTCATACTGGCCGGCGACATCTGCACATTTTCGACGTTATCGACTAGAGGACACATTTTTATAGGAACAAATTTAATCTAAGCAGAAGGGATCAGTCTCGGGAGTGCCCTGCTCGCACGTGTCCCCACGACGTGAGCACGGGCTAACGATTTTTCAGAACGTTATTATGTGTCCGATAAAAGACTTTATCTAGAAACTGCCTTTGGCGTCAGTCCCTTTTTTGTTTGCATATCATATTTATTTAACGCACTACCTACGTGTACCTGTTTGGCCGGTTCACGTAGGCGAGTTTATGTAAATATTGCTCAAATATTGGCCCTGTGATCATCGTGCCAATAAAAGCAGCGAGTTTGTTACCTACTTACCTACACGTAGCGTTTACAAGCAAATTATCTGATGTTAAATAATATCAAATATGTATGCCATTAAAAGTAATTTTATTCAACGTTCAAGAGGCGGAATTCGGCTCTCGTATGGAGCAGGTATACAATACGTGAATGGAAGAGTAGGTATCAACTGTTGATTATATGGTATTTCAACAACATAAAATACTTAGATACATGAGTACCTAAGTAAGATACTTAATAATTAGCCAGTATCTAATATCCTAATTTACATTTAAATCAACTCGTTGACAGTTGAAAACAACCCACAAAGTTAAGTACTAGCCGACCTGCTCGATCTACTTAACAAACAAGTTTAAACTAAAACAATAGGTTAAACAATGTAACCGCGGTAAGAGGTCATTAAGTTTTTGTAACTCTTCCCCTGGGGCTCAACAAGGATGTAGGTTCGTGCGAAGAAAATTTTCTTAGAAAAACAATAAATTTTGTGTGAGCAACGCTCGAGTGAGTTTCGGTGTCGGCTGAGCGAGAGCACGCTCGCCATAATATATTGAATTTGAAACGAACAAACTTTTACGTTCTCTCCGCCGCGTGTAAAAAGATTTTCTCAAAATGTTTACAATGCAATAATTTTTATTCGACATCAAAGAACAGCGCCGTTTAATACCAAAAACGCTAGAAAATATCTTTTTACGCTATAGTAGAAGCTCACAATTACTTAAGTGTGCTGATTACGTATTCAGGGTAGCATACAGGCTTACATTAAAAACATATTTATTTCTCATAGAACTACAACAAAAATAACGCAAAATGACAGCTGCCAACCTATCCGTAAATATATTAAATATTTTGATACCCCTGTTCAAGAAACTTAGAAGAAGAAATAAAATAAACGTCTTACTTACTTAAGCGAATACAAAAAGCTAAAACCACATTAATAATTCTTTCATTTTCAGTAACAGGAAAATCTCATTTACACCCAAATCCTTTTTCTTTGGGCTCATTCCTCATCAAAGTACCGATAAGAGTTTTGACGAATCGTTATCTTTCAAAACAGTTATTGATCGGTAGGAAACACTTTGTATCACGCCGTTTTACTGGCGGTTAAACCACCAAAAATAATTGTGAAAAGGTGTGAGCTCTTCTGGCTTAATCCCCGACGATTTGCAAAGACGGAAAAAAGGGTTTGTGAGCTTAGACGCCACGGATCCCCCATACAACCCGCCTTCTGCCCACGCTTATCACCCCTAGCTCTATTTATTTTCCTCGAATAAGTAGTAATTCCTACTGGATATATCCATATCGACAGGTTATTAACGCAATATGGCAGCGATTCGTGAGTAACAAATATGTTTCAATATACCTATAGCTTTTTTGCTGAAAGGTGTGGTTGATTCAATTTTCCGCAATATATCTAATATTGAGTGGCAGGGGCATCGACGCACAACCTGTTACCGTGGATTCAGTACATGATTCTGAAACCGTTGAAATTTTTCGTCGGCAATTAAAAAAATAAATAGAGATTCAGTACATTTTGAACGCTTAAGAATTGCAGATTTTTTTTTTATAACCTACGCAAAATTGCTACTCTAAGAGTTCTACAATCATGTGCTGAATTCATAGTTACAGTTGGCGCGTCAATATTCCTGCCACACTGTATATTCATTAAAAAAACACAAATAAATCTTTATGAGGACATCAAAATCCTCAGAAAATATTTAAAGAACGAACCTCAGATTTTAGTATTGTAGGTATTGTAAAAGAGAATAATTAATGTGGTCAAAAGTGACGGAGAGCAGAAATATAGGTGCCTATCTTTTAGTAATATAGGTGCCTAACTTTTAGTTTTTGTGTAACTTTTGTATCTGTTACTATAATTTGAGAATTAAAGTTAAATAAATAAATTTACAAAGTTTCTAACCTTATAAATTTGATTCAATTATAGCGAAATCTAGATGATCCTTGTAATATTTTTATAACTCTTGTTAAAACTGTACGGAGTTCTCATCCACGAAAGTAGTAAAATAATTTTATTTTATTATAAGTTAGGTAGCCGTGGTCATGCCGCGCTGAGGTAGCACCCACAGTTTTAATTTATCTCGCCTGGCCCTGTAATCATAATTAAGTAGGTACAACGTTGAAACAAGTTAAACCTTTTAAAATATACTCGTACGTAAATGTGTAGAAGGAGAGACCCTTTTGCAACTAATGCTGTTAATAATTTGAATTAGAAACCGGACTCTTGTAAGTTACCTTGAAATATAACTGATGCAGTTTCAACAAGTATCTAATGAGTAGAATAGAATAGAATATAATACTCTTTATTGTACACCATACAAATTATAAAACATAAATATACAAAAATTTTACAAAGGGTGACACAATGGACGGTCTTATCGCTAAGAGCGATCTTTTAAAGACAACCTTTGGATGGATTAAAATTAAAGAGAGGCAAAAATGGTAGGTAGTCTGTGGTGTACCATTTACATTATACAATCAATATATACATAAAGTATATTTTACTCGTCTAAATAAATATATACATACAATAATAGACAAGAAACAAGAGCAAAAAAAATAATATAATAATAATAAATAATAATAATAATGATGATGTTTAAGGAGAGAGGAAGTGCTTTTTTGTCATAATTTTGAAAGTGGACAGAGATTGAGCACGCCTTATCGACACGGGCAAGTCATTCCATAACCGAACTGCTTGAACAGTGAAAGATTTGTCAAAGAAACTGGTGGAATGCATCGGCATCTCTAGTCTCAGGATTTCCGATGACCTCAGATATCTATTATGTGTGTCATGAAGGAACTTGAAACGTTCTTTAAGATAAGAGGGGGTTTTAGGATTAAACAAGATACTGTAGAGCTGAAATAAGATATGAGAATTCCGGCGAAGACGTATGGGAATCCACTTGAGCTTTGTACGAAATTCAGATATGTGATCATATTTGCGCAGGCCAAATATAAATCTTATGCAAAAGTTTTGAAGTTGCTCAAGTTTATCTAGTTGTGCCTCAGTAAGATCTGGATAACTGACATCAGCGTAGTCAAGGATGGGAAGTAAAAGGGATTGTGCAAGCGCAGTTTTAGTGGCAGTTGGAAGAAAGTTCCGCAACCGTCTCAGTGACTTACCAGATGCAAACACTTTACGACTTACCTCCTGTAGCTGAGGACCCCAGGAAAGATGTTTGTCGATCCAAACCCCAAGGTTCTTAACCTTTTCGCTGAATGGAATAGCAGTTCCGTTAAATTGAACCTGGGGAAGCTGCGACCAGTTTATCTTGGGGATCATCCTTGAGCTGCCAACAACAATGAGCTGAGTCTTCAATGGGTTAACCTGCAACCCATGCGCCTCACTCCACTCACAGATTGAAACCAAATCCTTGTTGATAACGTGAACAGCATCAGCCAAATTCGAGTGGCTAGCTTGTTTATAGATTTGCAAATCGTCGGCATAAAGGTGGTAGGAAGAAATAAGTTTTTTGGTAAGGAGTTTATAAATATTGCGAAAAGTAAAGGAGATAAAACGCCACCCTGAGGTACACCGGCAGAAGTATAACACCACGAAGAGCAAAACTCTTCTATGCATATACGTTGCCGGCGGCCATACAGGTAACTACGAAACCAGTCAATCGCCGTTGGAGATATGTTAAGCGAGCGAAGCATACGAAGCAGGATATCGAAATCGATAGTATTGAATGCATTGCTAAAATCTAGTAAGCAAAGAACTGTCAGATTTCCTTCTTCCATGCCCAACCGTATGTCATCAGCGACGTTAACTAAGGCGGTAGTGGTACTGTGACCAGGACGAAAACCGGATTGGAAAGGATTCAGCAGACTATTCTTACAAAGAAAAGCACTAAGCTGATTGTGGACAAGGCGTTCTAGGACTTTGGAGAGGAAAGGCAAGATGGAGATGGGACGGTAATCTGAAAAAGAAGTAGGATTTGATTTTTTGGGTAAAGGAATGACTTTGGCCTCTTTCCACATCGATGGAAAGGCACCATAGGATATAGAGTAGTTCAGGATATAGCATAGGATAGGAAGGATCTCGTCGAGGACAGGGAGTATCATAATGAGTAGCGATTGTTGTAAATGTTGAAACTAATTATGGTGTGTTTCTTAACATACGAAACATAGCAAAATCAACTTATAATGTTCCCACTGATATAGATGTCCTCACGGTGAGAGGGAGTGGGCCGTAATCTACCACGCGGGCTCGGTTCTTCACGTTTTCCTTCACAGTTTTGAGAGCAGTGGTGGTGAAATAATTTACTCAAAATAAAGCGCGTGTCGGGGTTCGAACCTACGACCTAGTAACTCCTGAGTCGCGGCCGTTACCTACTACTGGGCCACTACTACTCTCGCATAACTAACTTTGGCCTCGTATATGACTTTCTGTTTCATTTTTTCCTTTTGTTACTTTTTTTTATATATATAATTTGTTTTATTTTTAACTGTGTATAGTTTAGTTTAGTTTATAATCCTGTACGAGTCGCAATAAATACTTTTTCTTTCCTTCTAAACTTAATAAAAATTAATGAGAAAAAAATAAGCACCCAAATGAATATATTTCTGATTTCCTTCACCATTATAGAACACAAATCTACCGTAAACACTTAAATGCTAAACCTTATTTAATTGCACGTATCACGGATCGTATTAGATCGAGGCTGTATTGACATATTAACATACTACAATTAATTATTCATGCTTATTGGATTCATCCGGCTGAAACATTCTGATAATATTAACGTGAACGTTGTTAATCTGAAATGCGAGTGTTAATTAAAGATGCTCCATGTTTGTCTACGTATCAGTTAATTTATAGACACTCAAAGATAAGTAGGTAATCATCGCAAAGAGTCTTAGAATTCTTAGAAACCCTTCAGCGAGGCATTTTGTATGTAATCCTTGTTGCGAGATCGCATTCATTAATTATTAAGACGCCATGTAACCTCATTGACATTACGTACGTAAATTATCATGTAATCGCATAAATTACGCATGTGTTTACAAGAATTTTCTTACTCATTTGAATAAATACAGCTCGCTGGTTTTGAAAATTATTAATAAAATGATTTAATAAATAGGATTTCATGATTTACCGCGGAATTACAAAGCAAGGCCAGTTCCGAGTTACCTGTCGTGGAAATAAGATTTAAAAATTAATAAAGTGGGAATCATTTTTATACCTTAACATCAATCTCTGAAATATCAAAGTGAACTTAAAAACTCATCATAATTAACATTCATTTAAATTTGAAATTATTCATGGCAGAAAGCGAAGTTGGCGTGGTGGTATTTAACGCCGCACCTGCCCGAGGCGTCTTAGCGTGGTCGAAATTAATGCGACGCAAAGTCGGCAAAAGTCAATTACACTTTATTAAAACCGTCTCCATTTATATCAATTTGACGCAAACTGTTACAAATACTGGTAATGTTCCGTCCTTTCATCCGAGAGCGAGGCGGGGCTACGCAAGCGCCGGGAGCGTACAACAGTCGTAGACAAAGCGGCGCGGCTAGCGTAGCGCGGCCAGTACGCAGCCAGAGCGCCGCGAGATCGCAGCGCGCCGCCGTCCTCGCCGCCGCCCGCCGCTCGCCGCTCGCCGCTCGCCGGCACCCGTCACACCAACCCCACTCGATTCACCTGCCGATGAATATTTAATGGAGCCGATTCCGATGGCGAATGAATGAGGGGAACCTCGTAACCCTACTGACATTCATCACAATACTTTTGTTGACATATTTGCAATTCTTCAAAAAGTTGTTTCGATTAACATGTCGTTGGGGTAAACTAATCAACATGATGAGTGGACGCAGATTGCCGTCGTGTTCAGCAGTGACAGCTGTGCTGCTACTGCTCATAATTAGCGGTTCAGTTACATCGTCGGACGGTGAGTAGGAAGTTGCTCGTTAAGTAATTAACAACATAACTAATAAGTTAGCTCCACAAAATTTTAGTTGCGAGTTGTTTAGTTTATATAATTGTAAGGGATAACAGTGCGAGCAAACCGAAAAACTTTGTGCTTTAATAGAATTTGATAAATTATGTTACGTAGCGATTGGGCTATTTAATAATTTGAAGTGTTTCTGATACTGTTGTGGCTTAATTTTTTCGTTGTGGCATCTCAAAAAGTTTGCTATAATGTTTGCTTAGTAGAAAGTTTAAAACATCAATATAGCCGTATTTCAAGTTTCAACTGGCTCACAATCAAGTCATCGCAATAAAAACAGGTGGCTTCAGCCGTTTATGAAACTTACGGATTCTCACGTCGCTCGTTATTATTTTCCCACGATTATTGATTGCAGTGTTAAAAACGTACAATAATGTTGTACTGTCATTAAAAACAAGTTTCGTAGAATAGCAGAGGGGAATTTAATATATACTAATACTTAAAGAGATATAATATCAGTAGCGCCTATACCAATATACCTAAAATGATGTATTACAGTATGTAAATAAGACTGCACGAAATATCAAAGTTACCTCCAAGCATGAATTGCTACAAGACACCAAGTAAGTTTGAATGTTTCTATCATTAGGACAGATTTCTTCCTCTCCGTCGTACCGCTTCCCAGCTGCTTGCCGGCAAACTTCAAAGCGCTAGTCTTCTCATTAGCAAGCGCAATGTGAAGCTTCATGCGTGTTTGATTTCAGGAGAGAATACTGCCTGACCTAGCAAAGTAACTAGACTGCTCTGGTATCTTGGTGTAGGGTTATTGGGACAAGATACCTGGTAGAATTGTTTATTAAGTTTTTTTAACGTAGTTCCTTTTTTATGGAATCTATTCGCTTACTGTACAATAGTAACATTTGCTCAGTAGTTACATTCATTGTTTTTAAATTAATGTTAAGTTTACTCCGGTTTTTGAAGGGAAAATATGGAGATTTCATTAAAGTATAACTATTTTATTTTTTATTGTTATACCTATCAGGTTGTAATAATACCATTTATCTCCAGACACCATACTTTTGGTAATATATGAAATTTTGTTACTTTCATATTATTCTAGGCATGGAGTTTTTCTTCATAGACTCTTGCTATAAACTTTGATGTCCAAATAAAATCTTCAATTTTGTTTCTCTTTATTTGGGCTGAAGGAAGATAATACAGTACATTGAAGACGCTGTTATTAAATATAACTATAGCTACATATCTACGTACACAATATTATAACATATAAACAAAACATCAACTTTATTGGAAGGATTGAAACGAAGCAATAAGGGTCGCTATCGTAACAGCACCAAGAAAACCAAATCCTTTACTTATGAGGACGCGTCTTCAGATCTTAATTAAATGAAGAAAAAGTCAAGAAAAACGAATTCCCATAAACATTGCTTTGACGTTAATCCAATTTCTTGAGCCTCTAACTACCTACCTACTTTAATATTTTCGAGGATTGCCCTTCCTATTATCATGTTTTTTTTTTTTTTTTTTTATTTTATGCAAGATAAATCTTTTACCGGGGGGTATTTTGTAACCCAGTGGTTGTGGAGGTCAGATAGACTGTCGCTCCACGTGAAATACTGGTATTCAGCTGCATCCGGTTGGACTGGAAGCTGATGATGCAAGATAAATCTAATGGAAGTATCTACAGACCAAGTCTCTTAGAGTATTGTTCCGTGTACATGTGCCATGCGTGCTGCACCGTCCCCGATATTGTCCCTTATGAATAATTAAATAGAAAGTAACACACAACCAGGCATCTATATTCAGTCGAAAGGTTAAGAAAATTCAGGAAAATACTTGCTAAACAAATTGACTAATAACAAAAATGTTCCGTATATTCAAATAACAATTGTCGAAAATGGCTATAACATGGGAATTTGACGTAGGGTGTAAATTTGCTTACCAGTGAATTTCCCTGACTGTACTTGTACACGGTGGCGGCGTCCTTGGCGTGAAAGAGACATTGTTTATAGACTATCGCGGCTACAAAACGTCATAACATCAATGGCGCTTTACAAACTTTCCTCCTTAGAGATGAATAAATAACAATTCTGATGTTGTAGGTTCTGGTATTTTTTATGTAATATCTCCTGTATTAAAAAAAAACAGATGGTTGAGGTTCTTATTATTTTTTACTGCTTTCAGTATTAGATTAACTGAGAGAATTATGCAAAGAAAAAAAATCTGCACTAATGAAATGATTCAGTCATCATCAGCTTTTTGTCTAAGGGCTGATTTTTCCACCGCCAGATCATTTTATCCGAGGAATAATTTTTAATTTTTGTCCGTTCTTCCATACTGTCAGACGTCAATTTTATTCCACGAATAAGAATTATCTGTCGATTGAAAAATCAGCCCTAAATATACTTATCTACATAGCTTCATATGTATGCCATGTTAAATAATTTTCCTGGAAAAAATACTAAATATAGATACATAATGAAAGCTTAATACAATTTATACTGACACAATCTCTTACCGGATTAATTTAAATACAATTTCCCGGGAAGCGACGTGCGTAAACACTACTGAAACCAATTAAAACATCAACAATAGCCGAGATTTATTATTTAAAGTTATTATTACCATAAAGTCATGCGGAGGCAAACAATTGACATATTTTTCCGCCATGCCTGCTCCACGTTGATATCTATAACCCCCATTATTCAGCGGATTAGCTTTTTACTGGATGAGTCTAGAATATTCAAAAGGGAATTATTGGATTTTGTTGAATCTATACAAACATTCCACTAATATCGGTCTAAGCTTTCATTGTTATTTGTCCGCTCCTATATAGTAAACCTCACTCAATATAAAATGAATTAATTTATCGAATTTCGAAATCAATTGCAATAACACAATAAGTAATTCAATACTGATTTTTCTTCGAATCAAAACAGCGAGGCGAAAAGAAAATAAACAAGATGCGAGATCGAGATTCGATCGATCGATTCGATTCGGGTTCGAGTTTCGAGATCTGTAAATTGTACTGTGCCAGCCCTTTGCAACAACGGTGTTTCAATTACTGACCTCTCTAACAGTTATCAAGCTTGCAATTATCGACGGACTCCAGCGCGTGTTTGATTACTAGGTACTATTAATATAGAAATCACCTATCTATGTTCTATCGTGGAGCATGACGACTACAAACTGACCTACTTATTGAAAAGGCTGCATCTAAGACGTGAGTTATGAATGTGGAAAAAAACTTGAACGATACATTTCATTTTAAATGAAGACGATGAAAATCAAGTGAAGTTTCACTGAAACTTTCGCAGTTTGATAGTTTGAACAGGTGCGTTAACTCATCGCACGTTAGCTTCGTCATTGTGTGCCCACGTGAGGTAGTGCTGGCTTTAAAGTAACAAATGGGGAATGTGTATAGGAGGCAAGTTGTAGCAGTCAATTGGGTGAAACAAATGATTGCGGCGCTGGTAGGCGCCAGACCAGCGATCTATCTCCAGTGTGAGCACCACAATTACCCATTTACCTCAGCAAGGAATTCGCGGGTCTGAAATATTAGGTATGATACTGTGTCATTGGAGGAATAAAGACGGGAGGCGCTCGGGCGCACGAAATAAGGTTCTTAATAAAGTGTTAGTTATTTAAGCAATCGTTTGCGTCTTCAATCTTCATCATTTCGTTTGTATGTCATTCACGGCATATACGAGATACAATTTAATATTTATAGGGCACGGATTGTATATTGTAGGTATTATAAATATTGGTAATCATATTTTTATCAATTTGATAAGAGTTATTATTATTCTGGAATGAGAAAAAATCCAAATGATCGACTAACTTTTTGAATAACTAAATATTCACGACAACATTGCTCGTAAAGTCGGCTTAAGAAACTAAAGCATTTATTACCATCACTTTGTATTAATTTTACATCAAAGGTACCTATCAAACAATCAATGACTTCTGTGATTTGCAAGACTAATCATTGTTTACCAAGTTTGCAAGTAAATTGGACGAAGCCTACTTCATTTCCTTGAAATGGTGCAACTTTAATAAAATCGTTGCCAGAAATGAAAATTGAAGCATTTCGTTGAAATGGGAATTAGCTACTGAAACCATGTTATTTATTTACTATGTAAAATTATAATTTAAGTAGCCTATGTCAGGGTATATAATAACTTGTATTGAATAGCAGAAACCTAGCCTAACCTCAAATTATAGTATACAATTTGAAACTATACAATCAAATGGAGTGGATCGATATTTCGGTATCGGCAAACGGCATATGGTTATTTTTCTTCTGCTGACCGCAATTCCAGAGTGAATTACTATCAGTCTGAAGTTGGATGAACTTTCTACTAGAGCCGAACTTACCCACCTTGTGTATGATTATTTGCGAGTTGCCGGCGCCATACTTCAATTTGTTACTCAACTCGGAGCGCCTTTGCTGAGAACTTGCTCCCAGCTAGAATGGCGGTTCATTGCGACGCCAATTGCCACATAAACAAGCCTCGCCAACCCAACGCTATGCGGTCGCGATACCAAAACTTCGTTGTTTACTGTTCTCACTACATATCATAAAACATCTATTCCGGGGCAAACTTAAACACTTATCTTTCCCGAGTTAACAAGCTCCACAAAAGTTTGTTGTTCATAAAATAATAATTATTAGCAAGAAATTCACACATGTACAAGGGAAGGCCGACGACTTCTGCGAAGTATTGAAATATGTATATGCCGATGTCGATTCATTACAAAGTTCTCCTGTTCTTAAATGTTTGATCGCGTTGTTTGAATATATGGGATTAATTTAATGAGTATTGTTTATTGAAAACGAAAACCAATAACGTATAGGTAATATTTACTCTAAAAACCTGCAGTACTAATACAATTGTAATTCCAAATAAATAATGTATATACAAGGAAATAATTAAATGTAGGTTTATGATCCCCAAGCAATTCCAAAACGGGAATTAAATTAACGGGCCCTTTAGTGTTATTGTTGGTCAATTAATACATTGATTAGGCTTTTCCCAGTCGGTGTTGTGTTTCTTTTAATTGAATTATATGTAGCGAATAAATAATATAATAAACCTATCATGACTTGCCATTGTAGCCTCGTAGACCGATGAGCTCCTACGGCTACCAAGCCTACGAAAACTTGTAGCGACCGTAGGGGCCCTACGGCTACGAGGTCTACGAAAAAACTTGTAGCGACCGTAGGGGCCCTACGGCTACGAGGTCTACGAAAAAACTTGTAGCGACCGTAGGGGCCCTACGGCTACGAGGTCTACGAAAAAACTTGTAGCGACCGTAGGGGCCCTACGGCTACGAGGTCTACGAAAACTCGTAGCGTTATCATTATGATGCTACATAATTTTATTATCCTTATATTAGCCCCCGTAGCGCTGTTTCAGGAGTAGTGGGACTAATTTTGAAGGATTGTTAACAACGGTGTGTAATAGTTTATTTAAAATTAGTTTGCTTTAAATAACATAACAGAATAACCTAACTAATAGCATTTTTAGAAGTGGGTACTGAACGTAATACAGGTTTCGTTTCAGATAAGTTATGATTACAAATATGTCCCTAATTAGAAAACTGCGAGTACACTCCTCCTCTTCAATTTTGCATGCCCCTCAGATAAACACTGGTGTGATGTTATACAAAAACGATAAAATTGTTAAAGCCAATATTTTTACCGGGAGGCGTAGTGGGTAGACCTCGGGGAGACCTCCACTCGGAAGAACATAATAACCTCAAATAAGATTAGATGAGATGCTAGTTCATTGTTTATGTGTAACAACGTAATTCACGATTTTTCCGGTTCAGCGCCTCGGCCGTATACCTGGAAAAAGCGTATTTTTTGCTATGAAACAACCATAAATCTTAGGACTTTTTCATAAAATTTCGTAATACATGTCATAGCAGTCTCGTATATTGCACGTTGCTCGACAATGTTCAAGAAAATTTGTCTTCAGGTGAAAACATGAAAAATTTCAAGAGAATGTGTGAATCAGTGTTTGATATATGAAATTTGAATGGCTGGATGTTCTGGTGTACGGAGCGCGGGATTCTTGGAATTATAGTGCTGCCAACTTGCATAGCTGCAGTGCTTGTCAAAATGTTAGACTGTGTAAATTAATAACACGCAGGCACATTTAACATATTCTGTGTGGTTGCGAAGAATATCGTTCTTATTGTACTTATTGCCACAAAAATGATTTCAATAACTTTTTATTTTTTATTGAAAGACATTTTCCAAGTAGGTACAATAAGCCACACGTCAGTGGCAACAAATCCAGTATAAGCTGACCTCTTATTCTATTGAAACTCCATACTTCACCAGGCCAGCTCGAGGTCAATGAAGCAAACCACTGACATGCGGCTTACATGCTGATAGAAAGCAAGATCTTAAAATCTTCAATGAATATTTTTCTAAAGAAACTGCGCAGTGTCCCTTTAAGGAGCATTAAATTGCATCACGCTGTCCGTCCGGCGCGACCGTGTGTCCTGCAAGGCGCGCCCTCGGTCCCTCTATCTAATGAAGCCAATTTTCCGCGCGCGCTTCACCTTGCTTTCCTTTTGAATTTTCTCGCGTATTTTCCCTGTCATCCATCTCCTTCCGCGCTTCCGCACAAGCAGATTACTTGTGATTTCGAATTCCAACACCATTGATTTAATAAACAACAAATGTCCATTCTAATCATAGCGAAAGGAAAGGAAATTTTTCAACACCTATTCAGAATTGAATCCGCTGTCGGTCGTGAAATTATATCCGTTTCGAAACAATTCGGATATCCTGATATTCACATAATGGTGTAATTACAATAATTGATATTATAATTTAAGTACGCGTTGTTCAATTGTTGTGTAGGTAAAGTTCAATATTGTGTACAAGCATATTCGTGTATTTTTCATCATTTATTAGCGGAACAAAAGCTGTAAAGTATGGTAATGAGCGAGTACTTACCAGTAATATCAACTTTACGGTGCAGTGAAACTATGTAAACAAAGTAAAATAGCCTCCACGTAAAAACATGAAGGTAGTCATAAGACAGAAGGCGAGAGGGGGGGGGGCATCACACAGCGTGGGCGCGGCTGCAAACACGTCTGTCTCGATAGACGGCGCTCCTCCGCGAGTTTTCAACTAATTTTTATTAACTTGTGAACGAACTTCGTCGAATGTGTTATTTTTAAAAGAAATCTTACAAGTATATAATGCCGCTCCGTCCTAGACCGTCTTTTCGTCTCTGGGAATATTTCGAAGCAAATTTTCTCTTACTTAAAGTTTATGCTAGTTGCCTCCGAGTCAGATGCTACGTAACCGGCATTACGAGAATACGAACGAAATTCAGAATACTAGCTCTTATTCAGCGGCCATTGAAAATTACCCACCCGTTCACATAACTGCAGTGACACAACACGGCTTTGTAACAAATATTAGAATCGTTGCTTTCTGAGTCTGAAAATGCTACAATTTCTACTATACAATAAATACGTAAGAAGAAGTATAAAAAGAAGTATTGTTAGAATGTTTTCTTCATTATCAATACCTACTCATTGTTTATAACATGTCTGATACAGTGCGATTGGCAAAGCAATTTAAACGTATTGTCAGACGATGAAATAAAACGCGAGGGAGTTCATTGGTTTCATAATGAATAAATAATCATGCGTAATGCAGCGGGAACGGAGGAAGTGTTCGTCAGCTGCTACTTCAATCGTACATTGTACCTCGGTACTTCGATAAGTGCTTATTTGAGTCGAAGAAAATGATAAAATATATTTTAAGACAGTCACTTACATTGAGACACTCCATTAAACTTAAGAAGAACATTGATCAACATTATACTTTCTAACGGTTAGGTGATATAATTTCAGAAGTTAATGACTATCTAACATAGGTACTACTTAGTAAGAACCGAGCTTACTAAAATGATTCATACGTGATGGTTACTGTGTTTAGCTTTAAATAAGACCACTAACTGATATCTGAATGTTTTTAGTATCATTACAAGTACATATTACGGGTTATATAAAGATTAACCGAGGCACAAATATATACACAACTATGTATTCATCAAAAAGCTTGTTTAATATTTGGAAAGCAGCCATTTGTTTCTAAAATAGAATTTTGAAAATGAACATAAATGGCTACATTAGTAACTGTAATAATCATTCATTTGTTATTCGTATTAATATTTCATAAAAGTAATCATAATCCTTAATTTGGTTCGCTTTTTTATAAACCTTTTCTGCGATGTCAAGCCGAAATGAAAAAGGGAGTAGATTTTTACCGAAAAGGTTTAAAAAAAGTAATCATAAATTAACAGCAAAAACGACCAAAAACCATTTTGCATGGAATTTGTATGATATATTGCAGTTGGTGATCTTCACAAAAAAGAAAACTTTAATGGCGTTCTATTTTTATATACCAATTCTGGCCCATAATTAAAACCAAATAGATCGATTGTTTAAATTCTCCTTCTATTTAGGGATTATATATAACACAAAAAATAAAACTAAATCTGATTCCTTTAAATATTTTGTTGATTATCTAATGAAGAACTTTCAGTTTTGATTAAACTTAACATGATGAGTTTAATAAAGACTTAATCAATAGACTACCGTAATGAGTGAATCATATATTTTATCACAAATCTGAGATATTTGTAGAGAGATATGTTTTAAAAGTATTAGGTAATTCCATAGAATTTCCTAATGTTATAACTTAGAAATATTAAACAACAAAAAAAAAACAATAAAACCACGCATAGCTATTTAACCAGAGTTAAGTACCACTGTGAGTCCAAAGAGTAATATTTTTAACCATAAAATAAGCTATTTTATTAGCAATGCCCTAGGTCTTGCTTATATTTCGGTATGAATTAAACCACGAAGATACCTAAAATTACATGAACACTATGTAAGTAGGTAAGTATTGCGTGAAACTGTTATGTGGGAAGGTACCTACGATATAATTAACATTGTTACAAACGATCTAAAAGGTACACATGAATAACCTGTTAGTTGGCAAGCACTAGTTATAATTGTACAATAGCTACATATATCTAACATGTTTCGGCGACCCGGCACGAGCCGACACCGCTGCCTATAGTCCCATATTTCGTATGTGCGGTACGTTTGGCCATATTTCTCGGCGTCTATGCCAATGTCGGCACCGGTAGCATTTCACGCGACGTTCCCCGGTTTTTCGATGTGCGGTTTCCGCGCGACAATACCATTTTATTTACGGCTGAACTGCACCGCTCTATGGAGTTCAGTCACGAAGCGATGTAAGTAAGTGAATCTGGCGCTCGCACCGTCACCGCTCACGGCGTTTCGCGTAATTCACCCTGGTCAGGCGCGCTTGCGTTTCCAATCTGGCGATATGAGCCGGAAACCATTGCTGGCCACTCGATCTGCACTACACACGCTTTAAAATTTTACTTGCTGTTACCAGCCGTTGTTGCTGTAAACCAATTCGAAATATTTTCCCATTTCTGTTGGATATTCTTTCGGACATAGGTGACAAAAGGTTCCGTATTCGGAATAGTTTGTTGAAATTCATTGAAACAGTTTTTTTAAACTGACTAAGTACGTGAATACCCTAAATTAATTACGGACTGCTCGTGTTTTTCACTCACTCCGTTTCATTCACAGTACAGAAGTACAGAACAAAATTAACTAACATTTCCTACAATTCTTGTTTGTATTGCCTGACAGAATTAAATACCATCAAGCATTATCTGCGTGTTGCACCCGTGTGAACAAAACTATGAGCTTCAGCTTATAAATACAAAATTAAATTATGCGTATGGGTTAAATTAAATCATATGGATATATTTTTTAAATGAACGTAAATAAACCGTTTCAGGTTATTTTTCATACTATTTCATAAACACAATAGTTAATTTTTGCATATTATGCAAAAATTAACTGTTTAAGTAACAAGCTATGTTTAACTATCTGGAAGCCGTAACGAGGCTATTAATTTTAATTGTTTCATAAATAAAAACTGCCGTCACAGAGAATCCGATTCATTTATGGATGACCGCATAAATCATCGTATTTCCGCACCCGTTATGAAATGGACCGAAGAAGTATCCGCTATCCATTTTATTTGTATCTCGTTTATTTACTGGCAATCACTCAATTAAAGATAATTGAGTATACATATTATACAATGTAGCTCTTAATATAATTCCAGTGAGTAGTTAACTATTTACTGCGCTCGCATGTGTATTTATATCCCCACGAAGGTTATGCGATATGTTGTAAACAGCAAGGAGTTCACATTTGAACTTTAAATAGCGCCATATAATACCCAGTTAACAATAGAGTTCCAGGTATTGTAAAAGTTATAATGGTGGTAAAGGCCAACAATGATAATTTATTTTTATTTAATAGATCGATTTAATGAACTCTAAATAGCTGGCACGTTACAGGTCTATAAGGACCCAAAGAAAAAATAAAATAAAAATATCTAATAAGGTTCCATGTGGGTATATAAACAACGTAGTGTTACTAGTAACTGGCCACTAACAATTTTATGAGAGATTACAAAATTTAAAAAAAAAAACTAAAATATATGACAGTCAAATTGGCGGGACATCCAATTTTCTTGTAAATTCATAGTTTATATCATTATTGCATACTTTTATACCTACATATTGTGCAACGTAGTACGCAGTGCCGTAACGACCAACGTGTTTTTCAAACATATGAACTCAATATAAGTTTATTGCCGGCTTCCAACGACGGGGGAAAACATCGCTAGAAAATCTGCAGGTTTGTAAAACTACTACCGATGCAGAGAGGATATGTTGAATTCACTGGGGTTATTAGCCTCAAAAGCTGTAGTTTTATATCATAACATAAATAAAATAATCTGTAATAAAATAATGGTGACACTAAAAGTATTCAGGCGGTAGTGAGGTACCTATACGTATCGATAGTATATTAGTGCTACTTACTTAAAATAGAATTTATGAGACTAACTTATGGAAAAATCTCCGTAGCTTTCAGTGTCCTCCAATGCAAGCTCCAATCTTCTTTGTCTTCAGCCTTCCAACATTTAATGTACCTGAAGAAAACATTTGAAAAGTAAAAATAACTATACAAATAGCTACACCATACTGGATATATATAAATAGGCATTGTAGGCGCAATATTTATGCATATGTAGAATGTCGGCAAGCGACACGAGGCGGCACTGCCGTGCACGCCACGCGCCGTCACGCTGCCGCGTCGCCGCCGCCACGCTCGCCTGTCGCAAACGCTGATTTATAACGGCAATATAACGCCAACCTGTCCTCCAGATATTTTTATAACCTTCATACTAACTTCGTATTCTTTCGCGACATTTACGCTTTGATTTCGGCCTAGTGATGTAAAACAATGGTAGATATTGTATTGTTTGTTTCGTTGTTTTGCGCTGATTTGATTTGATCGGCTGAAATAATATTTTTTGAACAATTGAACGTAATTTTCTTTACATGTGAACTCTGTAAAGTGAAGGGCTCGTGGCTAAGTGATAATAGCCGCACAGGTCGTTCGATCAGGTTAAGCTACGCTTGCCACGGTCGGTCCGTGGATGGGTGACCATCGTTACATACCGAAACCCTTCCGTGTTTCTGAAAGCATGTAAAGCCATTGGTCCCGGCTGTAAATCGTGGATCTTTGACAGTTATTACGGGTAATCAGAAGCCCGAAAGTCTGACAACCAAGGGGTATCATATTACCCAGTGACTGGACTGTGGAGGTCAGATAGGCAGGCGCTCCATGTAAAAGACTAGTATTTAGCTGCAGCTGGTTAGACTGGAAGCCAACCTCAATATAGTTGGGAAAAGACTAGGCAGATTGATTGATTTTGTAAACTCTGTAAAGTTTCTTCCATAATACCAATGTATGTTACGGGTTTGGTTTCCGCACTTAGTCCTTCAGGTGGACCATAGTTCGTGAATAATAATACCAATACTTATAAACATAAATACTTATAAACCCAACCTGGTTTAAAAATACATATTTTAATAACATATGCGTATGGCCTACATTTATAACTTCAGAAAAGTGTAATGCAACTATACAATTTTATTACAAAATAGCCCCGTATATATAGTATAGTTCTATAAACCGTTCAACTAAAGTATACTTACAGTGCATGTATCGAACGAATACCCGGAGGTGTTTTGTAATAGTAAGTACTTAAGGTTTTAGTACTAGCTATACAAACTCGTGGAACTAAATTCCCGACCACATTTGTCTCTACTTTGAGCTAATCTCGAATTATATTAGCTAGATTTGAATACTGTTTCCACTATCACTTTGAACGTTTCTGGGTTAACAATTGGACTCTATACGGAGACTACCAAATTAAATAATAAGCATAGGTAACTTGGCGGCTAAAGACATGAATGCTACGAACTTTCCCTATACTGCACCGTAGCACTTTTTTTATCGGTTATTTTAATACCTTCTTAGAAGTAAAATTCGTTTAAAATATTTTGTTTGTTTAATATACATATATTATGTCCGTATACTATTGGCCAGGTTATACCTAGGGTATAGCTTCATGCTAGTTTAATTTCAGTTAGCAATTTGGCTCACTCTATCGATTAAACATGCGAGCTATCAAGTTATCAGTCTGTGTTCAAAATAATGAATACGTAGATTAATATAGTTATTAACTTCCAGCACATGGTACATAAATTAAAGCATGTAATATATGTGTAACTACGGGAGCAAGTACGGAACAAGTCGCATTAGGTGCACTTAACAACGATGTAACGAAGTGCTACAAACTCAGGCCGTGAAGCGATTACGCTTAAGCATCTGTACTAATTGGCATCACACGTGTTAATGCTAACAATTAAACTTTAATGTAACAACATGCGCGACGCAATTAAAAACGACGATGTGCTAGGTACAGCCCAATTTTGAGAACAAAGAAAAATTTTGGCGTTCCCAACACCCGTCATGCTATTTGTCAGGTACAATAACTTAGCTAGATTAATGGTGTAGCCAAAATTAAATCAAACTCGCAATAAATGATCCACGCCTACGATTTTCCGATGAACTGAAATACCACGAATTGCGTCTTATTCTAGATAGTTTCGTGATCTATCTGCAAACTTCAAATTAGTTAACCAATCAAAATTTGCATTAGTTGTTTGTTTATTCAGTTAACACAATAGGACCCGGAGAACTTAAAATTAGGCGGGACTGATAATAATAAACAGGCAGAGGAATCGAATCTCCGGTTAAATTGGCTTTATCAAGCTCTTATTGCGAAGGGCTGGCGTCGCCTCCAACACCTGACCGCTAATTGTGTAACATGTTTATACGTACACGCCTCCGACGCTCTCAATATCCCGACAGGCCTCATTCGACCAGCCCGACAACATACGCACCCATTTACAAGCGGCCGTATCTACGCCAATGTAATTGTAGAGTAGATCGGTTCCTCACATAATGCGTATCGTATAGCCGACATGTTCAAGTGAATCTTGTTGCATTTTGCATAAAATCGATACTCATGAATACCCACAGCCACAGCGAAGCCGCCGTGAGACTCGCAACTCGAATTTGCTACAATCGGTTTTATTTTTAGATGGGCACCAATTCCCGTGTCGAAAATGGATAATTCAATTTTAAATCACATCATATTTTCCCGTACCTGTATTCCAACGGATAGGGTAATTTTTATCCAATCTGGTTTTAATATTTCAAAATTAACACATGGCGATTTGTGGGGCATGTATTTTTGAAGAAAAGTTTTACTTTAAATGAACAAATAATTTTTATTAAATAATTATCAGACCCTAAGATACGAGACTATTGACACTATTCTTAGTTATAACATAATCTATCTCGTAAAATAATAAGTTAGTTAAATTGCTTATCTTACAATCGACTGGCTTTCGATCTAGCCTAATTGATTACAATCAGGCTTGATTTTAATCAATTACTAAGAACTTTAATTCTCATTAATCATAAAAAAAAACTTTAAACAAACGATTTTTGTGTATCTACACGAAATACCCTTGCCATACCATTACCATTTTATCTGTATTTATTTTACGCTTTAACTATCAGCATCGGAACAGTTTTTACCACTTAGTTTGAATATTGAAACTATTTGATCACATCTTTTTACATTTAAATAAACGTCAACCCCCACACAACCATCCCAAACTCATAAATCCTTTAAAGGTGGCGGCGTGGATTAATAGCTCCTCCCTAACAGTGCAGTAAGTAATAAAAACAAACAAAAAAGATTAATCGCGGAATGAGTCTTTGACGCGTATTTCAATTAGAGGAAAGTCAATTTAGGGTGAAAGAGGTAAGTAAAGCGAGCGGCAGCGATGGCGGGCGCCCGGGCATCGGCGGGCGGCGGGTGGGCAGGGAATCTAATTTGCCGGGAGCCCAACACGGACTTTTGTCACAACGTACTGTGCCAATTAGGTAAATACGCGAGCAGTGGACGAGGCGGCCCGACTGGCCGGGTGGGAGGTGCGACCCGTCACGTGCATCCGTAAACACTTACGGCCTGATGAGCGGCCCGCCCGTAATCATATTTCAAGTGGCCGGGTAATCTCGTTGTCTCATCAACACCGACTACATTATTAACACGTTACACTGTATTAGCGCTTATTAAAGTAATTAAACCCTTTACAGTAGGACTTAACCGTCTTTGAGGGGTCTTAAGTTATGGAGGTTGCCTATTACGAACGATTTGTAATCACGTGACGATATTAGTTGGAACCGAAGCGATTTCATAATATCGTCAGGTTGAATGAATGTACTTTGTCCAACTGGCTCTTATATTTACCTACATGAATACATAGGTATTACCTACGCGAGTAAAACGAATGACCTAAATTTCGTAGAGGGTAATAAGAAGGCAGGCGACGTTATGGTACGTACCTAGTCTGTTTCGACCAAAGGTCAATTTATTATCCGCTCATTTTTCATTCAAGCTCTGTGGGCGTGAAGAAATCGAAATCGTTGTACCTACCACTTACTGAGCCAAACAAAATGTTCTAATATAATTATGTGAAAGGTTTTTTTTATGTATGTCCCCGTTGGGCATGATATGGCTCAGATGGGTAGCTTTTTGTTATATAGGTAGAAGTTTGTCAAATAGAGGCACCATTTCGGTCATGTAACTTCGAACAGAAAGAAGTAAAAATACTGTATCTCATGCTTTTTATTCGTATCATTAATTCAAAATTCAGTGCAAAAGGGGTTCTGCAATATCATTCTCTAAGGTCACATATCGTAGAACACAACGATGCAGCAAACGCTTTGTCGCTTTCTCCGCTTTGTAACACAGTTTTCGACAATGTGACGTTAGAGAATTGACCGCCTAACATTGTGTACTATTATGTAGCCGTTCCCAAGTTGAACAAAAGACGTAGCACAATCATTTTTCTATTAAAAAAGGCTTGATCCCAGCTAAGAGCACATTTCACGGGCCATCTATCTTGCGGGATATTAGAAACAACATTTTCCGATTGTTTATACGTGCTCGGTAAGCTCTTCTTTCATTAGAGACGACGACGTCGCTTGCACAGCGCCCGCACCGCTGTACCGCTAAGATTGATGGGCGCTGGATGGATTTGTTCTATTCGCGTACTCACTCATCAATCATTCGCGGATATTTTTCCGAGTCTCAGGTTGTTTAGCCTAAATAGATTGTTGCAGCATTGAAGCATCGCTCATATCGATCGCGTTAGTATTGACGTCTACACACGTAAGTCTTCTCACTTTCAAAGTGGCGGGCATTATTCAACTTTGTCGACATGTTTTATTCATGTTTTAGGAGCTGATTTTGAAAATGTAACAACTAAATCCTTATGCTGCCATTTAGTTTATCAGTTACTAAGTCATCTTGAAAACCATTTAACGGCTAAAATAATTTGGAAGTGTTTACTTTCCTTTAATACTATATTCCAATTATAAGTTTGAGGTTTGCAATCAAAGTTTATGTTGACAGTAAATTAGTAGCCTGGCTAATATAATCACGGTGGGGCGTAATTCAAAAGCAATGGCTGGTCATATAATAAGGGTGTAACCACAGGCCGCAATGCGACCACCTCTAACCGCCATTTGGTACACACTTCGCAGATAACCAAATGGGCTACTTGTGGTTTACAAGCCGCCGCGCACACGGCACCTAGTCCGCTATAGCTATCGTGTAAATAAGACTACAAAGTACAAGATCCTGGAACTGCTATTGGCTGTTTACTTTACAAGATCCACACCCATCGCGTGAACTAATCTACATATATTGATGATATTAATGTGTATTTCTGAGGCTATATTCACGCGGAAAGAGACATTTGTCAACGAAGGCGAACGTAACGTGTTTTTCACTCCTAATAAAAAATACTCTTTTATAAAGAAACTAGATTTAGCTGAGACCCAACCTTAATATCCTAGCTAAGAATCGTTCTATTGAGGAATCAATGGCCAAATATTATTCAATACAACTCAGTTTGGGAAAGTGTGTACTTTTCTAGATTAATCTCGTACTTACATGTGCCTTAGCCCATTGTATGTATTCATGAAAGACCCGACATTATTCTATGCCGTGATTGATTAATTTCAGTCTACAAGTTTGAATGTGACTACCTGTGAAGGTAACCGCGCTGTCAAAGTTGTTGTTTATTAATGTATATTTATGTTTATGATACATTCATGTTAACGATTATTTACATTTACTCACTATATCTGTGGAAATAAGTGACAATATAAACAAATCACAATGTACTTTGGGATAAAATTCACTCCCTTCAGAGATAACTTAATGACTTAAAACCCATTTGACTGTTTTGATAACCAGCTGATTTCTAAACACGTTACTATAAAATAGTTAGGTACACAACCAAAATATTGCAAACAGCAACGTTTATCTGTTGTATTTGTTTCAGAATCATTGTTTCCTCGTTTCGTGGAGCCGGTCACGAACGTGACGGTGACGGTGGGACGAGACGCGCTGCTCGCCTGCGTCGTCGAAGACTTACGAGGGTACAAGGTAAAGTAGACGTTCACTCGTAAAATCTTTCCCTATTCATTCATAAGTGCTATTTTCAGAAACCAAAAACCAATGAAAAAACAAAAGAATTTTCTTGTTTGTTAATTTTAACAATCATCTGTTGGAAAAAGACTTCGGGAGAAGGGCTTCTACAGCTCTATTCATGTCCCTTTTTTCTTTGTTAAACGTTACCATACTTAGGCAGCCACGGCGTTATGACGCATACCCATTTATCCTGATGCATTTTGTAAACATAAAGCTTTTCATCCCATTTCTTCCAAACTGTGACTTTACAGTCGTGTTTCGTACCTGTTCGGTCGCTGAGCATAATACGCTCCATCGCCCAATGACTCTTGAGTTCGGACTTCTGAAACTCGGTCAGGAACTAACTTTGAACCCCGCGGTTAGAATAGACCAAATACACATGTGTCGATGAGTTCTCGCCTTTGAGACAAACAGGACGTCTTGAACTTAAATTCTATTTCAAGCAATTGACAGAACAAGCGATGAACATCAATTCCAATTTTATTTTCTTACTATCAGTAGTTCAGGCTTTGCGTTGCATGTCAGCCAGTCAATCCATCAGTCAGTTGAACAACTTTATACATATACTAGCGTTAAGATTTAGACAATATCCATGTGTTCACCTGTTAACTGATACGTCATACTACAATAACTAATCCATCTGTCATGTCGAGGTGCTTGTGGCTAAACTCTCAGTTACTGGCTACTCAAGAGATGATACGCATGTTCAGCTGTACAGATTCTTGATAAGATTTGCTCTGTATCGTGCAAGTTCCTTAGTGGTAAAGCACAGCTTAGATAGATGTCAATCCTGTATGTGTACCTATATACGACGTGACGTCAGCGAACTTCAATATGCCGCGTCATGCCCCGCCCCGTCTCTTTACAGATGAATAAAACGACTACCAGGTGGAGGGATTTTCTATTTAAGAATATTATCTTTGAGTAAAAAACTTGGTGCCTCTCTTTAGTTAACAGGCTTCACCGCAGAGTATAATAGTTTCTTATTCTATTTATAAGCTTGCCGCAAGTTTATATTGGCAAGCAATTAAGAAAGCAAACAACGGTAACCTAGAGCCATCACCACCATGACGTCAGCGGCCATGATGTACGAGCGCCGTGTAATTCTATGAACGGATACGTTCCGCCAGAACTTCATACAACTCTATTCGTGCGGTGCACGGGGTAAAGTTTTAACAAGCCAACTTAATATCACTTTGCTCAGAATGCACGATTCGCCAGTTATTAATCATGCAGGACGGCTAGTTAGCGAAATTGCAGTGCTGTGTAGTGCAGATATTAGGTACATATTTGGGAGATGAAAATGAATTAGTCACCGTTTGAATGATATCCACAACCGGAAATTAAATCCTATGTCTAAAAGTAGAAAAATTATAAGATTAAATTGTAATATATTTTATGTGTGTGTGTCAAAATATAAGTCGTTCATTTACATATGCATAAAAATCAGCGCGAAGACATTCCGCCATGCACTGATGGCATGCAGATATTAAATGGATGTTATTCAGCTAAACAGTAACAGACAATTATAGACAAATTAATAACAGTCTTTAGGTATCAAATTCGAGTTCTAGCGTTAAAAATTCTACAAACGAAAACAACAATTTATTCAAATCAATACAACACTTAGTCGTAATTGTATAAACTGAATCCAAACATATAAATCAAAGGTCGCTGACTGTCAAAAAATTAGAAGTAATATATTATCATGAATAGCTTTAGTTTTAAGATTCCAACACAAGATTGATAAGTGTTCTAATGTAGTTTTTGTACTAAAACATAGTTTGCGTGTGGATGTGACTCAGCTGGAAAAAAACTTGTAACTTTGTGTAAAAGATCATATCTCAAGGAACCCTAAATGTGTTTGTCACTCTCGTAAAAATATAAGTTTCTGCGTAGGTATACTTAAAACTTTATGCACATCTATAAATTCTTGGAAATGCTTCAAAGGAAATATTTACTTTTCTGGTTTGCCACACTTTTACATTCGTTGCTCGTTCAGCCGTGAATGTCCTTCTAATGCAACCATATGCCATATGCTTGCGCTACGAAGAAAGTCATTTCTACACGGTGACGGCGCGTTTGTACGATATTTCTCATATCGAAAGTCATGGCTTTTAAGTACATCAACTCAATAAAAACTATTAAATTAATTTCGTAACAAAATTTGCAAAATAATGTTATAAAATTAGGGCCTAAAACTGACTCTTGTTATTTTTTAGGAAACTAATGTTCCGTCCCTTAAGTTACATAGTTTAAGAGCTTGCAAAATTGTCTTTTAGTAATATTTCTAAAAGACAATTTTGCAAGCTCCTTCTTTATTTTCGGGACCAAAATCTAACATTTTCACATGCTCCCTACAGGTGGCGTGGGTCCGCGTAGACACACAAACAATCCTGAGCATCCACCACAACATAATAACTCAGAACGCGCGCATCAGTCTGTCGTACAACGACCACCGCTCGTGGTACCTGCACATCAAGAACGTGCAGGAGGTGGACCGCGGCTGGTATATGTGCCAGGTCAACACCGACCCTATGCGCTCCAGGAAGGGATACCTACAGGTTGTGGGTGAGTATAATACCTGCATCAGTCTGTCGTACAACGACCTCCGCTCGAGGTACCTGCACATCAAGAACGTGCAGGAGGTGGACCGCGGCTGGTACAGGTGCCAAGTCAACACCGACGCCGTGCGCTCCAGGAAGGGATCCTTACAGGTTGTGGGTGAGTATAATACCTGCATCAGTCTGTCGTACAACGACCTCCGCTCGAGGTACCTGCACATCAAGAACGTGCAGGAGGTGGACCATGGCTGGTTACATGTGCCAGGTCAACACCGACCCCATGCGCTCCAGGAAGGGATACCTACAGGTTGTGGGTAAGTATAGTACTTGCATCAGTCTGTCGTACTACCGCTCAAGACCGTACAGAAACCAAAACATTTTACTTTGTAAATCAACTTGCGTTCAGTATTGTACGCAGAGCTGCAGTGTAAACTTCCCTACAGTCCTGCAATTTTTACAGACTCACTTACCTAATTGCACATCCACTCTACAGGTTACCCTGTCCGGTTTTATTGACTACATAGCGAAGCAAACGAGGCATTCCGGCATGGAATTTTTATTCACCTAAAAGCTCTACATACTATCAAACCTGAGCTAAGAGCAAGTTGATATTTTGACATTAAAATACCCAAACTAAATACCTTTGTCTACCGACCCTAGTTCAGGTGTAATAAGGTCACAAATTTATTTAGCATTGCTGTGGTTGCGGTTCGGACCCGGTCAAAGAGCAGGTAGCGGGATTTTGACCTTACCCTAAATATAAAAATCTGTCGACCAAATCAATTATTATTAAAATTAAAATTAGAAGTAGACCTTTATTTCTCATTTGTATTGACATTTTAACGTCACTGTATGAGAGAGTGTGCTGTTAAAAACCAAAACGCGGTAAACATCTAACTAAAACCTAAAAATTCAGCACATGATCCAAGACCTCTCTAGAGCGTAGAAATATTTCGTAGGTTATCAAAAAATATATATACCAATACAACCTTCTTTTTGTCATCAGTGCCGCCCGTGATCATTGACAACATGACATCAACAGACATGGTGGTCCGCGAAGGTACCAATGTGACGATGGTCTGCCGTGCTACTGGCTATCCTGAACCTTATGTCATGTGGAGACGAGAAGACGGACAGGAGTTTAATTGTAACGGCGAATCGGGTAAGACCTTTAATAACATAACGTCACGCATGTATTCTCCGAAGGGTACACCCACGTTTGGCCAGTTTTGTTTAAGTCCGAAGTAAATAGGGGCAAGCCTATTTTCATCAACCGCGCACTTTAAAAGATCTTTAATATTTATGAAGAATTTCGGTAAAGGCTATCTATCATTAGATACGATGATTTTGAAATGATTATACTTATCCTATGTTTACATACTGCTGTTACTAGAGCATGAAATTATGGCGTCCTAAGCAATCTCCTAAAAATCTTCTGAAAGCTCATACAAAATGACGATCTAATTCGTGTCTTTAATGTAATTATATATACAAACACTTTGTTTTTGTAAGGTTAAAGGTCTATTATGTTCTCTTAAATGGAAACAGAAAGAACAGTCAACATTGTTAACAAAAGATTTTGGTACTCTTATAAATATCCGGTCAAAACATTCGTTCCGGACGCTCATTATGTTGACGCCCTCTCGGAGAAACAAAGCAGATGAAAGAAAGAAATCCCTGAAGCGAGAAATGGAGTGGAATGGACCCACTGGGATACCACTAGCGTGTATCGGCCAAACAAACGTTGTACGTCGAAAACGAATTCTGTACAAATTATTTTCACACGATAAATGAGCTTAGGTAAATTGTTTTAGAATTCGTCGCTTTATTCCCATTTAATTAACATTTTGTGGGAAACTAATTTCATGGAACCAAATTTTATAAACACTCGGGTTCAGTTCTGATACCAGATTTGTAAATACCTAGGAATACTGCTATTTAAACAATCAGTATTTATTTATATACTGTAATAGCAACGAAATGTTTACTTGAAAAAGACGAAACCCAACACTTTAGGTTTTAATGTTCAGTATTTTCAAATTTTTTAAAGTAGTCTTATACAATAAGATGGTCAAAATTATTATAACTAGTATTTTCTACCAGAACCGGGCCTTCCAACGAAGGTTCGCGAAAGGGTCCAAAATGGCACGGATTGTTCCACACAATACTATTAAATTGTACCCGCAACCAGCGCATAACAGAAATATTTTCGCAATTGAATTAACAATGGACTATCGAACGCGAATAATTACAAAAGCCCGCCATAATTCACTTATACCCAACAATGCCATATTTTATGGCTTTCCGTTTTTACATAATTTTTATCTAAATTAAATGTAGGTAAATATTTATGAATACAAGTAGGTTGTGTGTTATGGTTACATTATTTTCGTGGAGGAAAGAACTTTCTTTCCTCAGCGATTATTTTGAACATGTGCCTACACTTTAGTATCGTAGACTCTAATTATAGTCAAGGTTTTCATTCGCTGACTACACACGAAGGTATACGAGTACACGAACGAACTGCCTATTCCTATAAAATATCGTCACTCTTTGGTGCTTTTTTACACTTGTGTTATTTGGTTGCAGTGAACGTGGTAGACGGTGAAAACTTAACCATATCCAAAGTATCTCGACTGCACATGGGTGCCTACTTGTGCATCGCTTCCAATGGAGTCCCGCCATCGATCAGCAAGCGAGTTGTGCTCATGGTGCAGTGTAAGTTACATCATTACTTTCCTTGAAAAATGATATGTAGGTATATTAACGAAGTAACTTTGCTTTGCATGTTATTGTTTGGTAAAAGCGTATAAGGTGCAGAAAGAAATAAGGCCATTGAAATATTAAATTCTGACTGTTTAATAATGCCTAATGTCGTAATAAGTCCAACATGTGCACATTACATTTCTTATTGCCATTTAGACATAGTAAAATAATGTCAACAAACTGATGAAATACTCCACACGATACAAGTAAAGTTAGTTAACTAACCCACCGGTTATATACAACGCAGTAGCAACACTTACATGGTATTCCTTGGTTGACTGTAAAACCCTGGGCGAAACGAACAGCGGCTTTCATTAACACATCAACATGGAAATATACAGAACCACCTGTACTTAAAATTTATGTACAGAGAATTTTCTCTACTTACCTTTCCCTCGCAGTTTCCTCACTTTACACAAAACTTTTATTATGACGGGTTTGAATATAGCAATAAAATACACAAGAAAGTCTACTTTAAAGACTTCCGAAGCTTTTATGTAGTGTTTGTGTGCAATATTATACGAAAAGAATAACAAAAAATCAACATAAATACAGGTATGGTACGTAAAATTAATAAATTAAAATCACTTTTTAAATTGAAACTGTACACGAAATTTATTCAATTAGTTGGTTAGCTGGCTAATTAATTATAAATTATGCTCCTAAAACCGTTTAAACTTCAGAAATGTAAAGACTAAAAAGACTTAAGAAAAATATTAACTTTGAGGACTAACAAAATTAATATCCTTAGCAGCTGCTTATTTAATTTAAATAATTCCAACTGAGATTTGTCAGTAAGAAATACATTAATTCAGTCCGGTGTCGGCCCGGGCAACTGCACAGTATGGGGCTGTCTTCAATGCTGTAAGACGACTTTAGCAAACTTTATTCTTCACAGTTCACGATCTATGAAGTGCTATAAACAACACTTACCAAGAATATTATAAACTGCTTATAGAAGGTATTCGCTGGGATTCTGTGATTTAGTATGGTGAACGACGTGGAATGTTTTAGTTTCACAAATATGTGGGAGTATCCATGCTATTAATCAAATAAAATGACAGGTATTATTTTGTTTGATCCTGATTATTAACGGATCTAACTAAAAGTATATTGTACATATTCTTGTTTGTGCTTTGTTGTTGTTTATTGTTTCTTTAACCCTAGAGTACTAATATAAATTTATTACTGCTTAATACTAATTATCGCCTGGGAGGCTACTTTATAAATAAAGCAAAATTTTAGTACTAAACTTTTATTAAAATGTAACAAAATTTATAACAAAATAACAGGCATACCTCTGCCTTTATGAAATGCAAAAAAATATATATCTGAGAAACTCTTATTTGTCTTAAAATCAGCCTTACACATAATACTTAACTTTCTAACACAGCCTTAAGGGATATTTTTATTAAAAAAAAAATGTTGACATTGGACCACTGTTTTGGTATAAAAACTACAATATAATATATAAAGTATGAAAAACATAACAAAAAACTATTCTAATCATCACATGGCTTACTGCAGACTAAGTCGAACTCAGACTTCTATTTTTTATCACACGAATAGCAGTTAGGAGATCGATGTTCCAAACAATAATTTTTTTTACATTTAGCACAGTAATAAACACTCATGCGTCTTTTTTTATACTTGGTTCTTCATTATTTTCTGTAGTTTCAGTGTTTATCACCTCATGTATAGCATCTCTAACTCGTTTCCTCAGTTTTGGTCTTTCTTCAGCTCGTTTTGCACACCACGGTCGACACAATTCATCGCTTAGTTCTTTCATGAAATCTCTTCTATTCATTGGCTTAGCCTTAGCTATGTTTTTTTCTATCTTCACGAGTCCTACGATCATCAAAATGGAGACAACGCAAAAGGAACTCAAAACGATCTAAACTCATTGCAGCTATATATTTTGATCCGCAAAGTACAGGATCAAAAAGTTCTTTCGTTGGTAAATCGTTATTGCCCATAGCGCCACTAAAAATTATAAGTCCGAGAAGAGCCTGAAGTTCTGCTTGTCTAGTCGGTGCAATAGTCGAGCTTTGCTGTTTATATTTGCTGGCTTTGACTGAAATATCTTCATTGGTGCGTAGGAGTATTTCATCCCACATGTCAGGAGTAAAAAACTTTTCAAAGCATTCTAAAGGTTTTATGACATCCCTTCCATCTAGTTTTGGACCAGGAAAAATGTGGACTATGTTCCTGGCAACAGTTCTATTAGACCTTGGTCTACCAGAATCTCTAGCCCAAATATAGTTGTTCTTACCTCTCACAACAGGCGTAGAAGGCAAAACAATGAGCTCCTCCGTCGTCTGTGTTTCTGAAGTAGGTGATGTTTGTGGATTTGGTAAAGTGCTTCCGGATGATGACGGTATTGGGGAGCTTCGGTCTTGAGGATCAGGGTCATCTAGCACAATACTTTGTAACTCATTTTCGAGTCGGTATGGAACAAAAGTGGGATCAACCACACTGTCATCAGAATCGTAATCCGCGACTTCTAAATTATCCTCGGTCTCACTATCAGAGGTGTCATCTTCCAAGTAATTTGCTATCTGCTGCTCGTTGAGATCCATCTATGAAATAAAACATGTATTTTATATCTTATAATAGTGAGTAAACAAAGAAAAAACTCAAAAATGTAAATTAAGTCAATAGTAAAAAACCTACCTTTAATACTAATGATCGCCTCCCAGGCGATCATGTAGGCAATATCTCGGGAACGCTGTATCCCCGCCGAGCGCGCAAGCTCTCCCCGCCGCGTCGTGGGCTACACTGAGTTGGCGCGAAAGCACGGCGCGACACGTCCCCGCAATTTCAAAATAACCAGAAAAAACCGACCGCGGGCGGCCTCTCAGGCGATGATTAGTACTCTAGGGTTAACAAATGTTCATGAATATTCCCATTTAGATAAGTGTGTAAGCAAGTTGGTTCTAGAACGTCATATAGTCAATGCTTTGAAGCAATCTGTCAATGTAGGCAAATCATTGGTTGTCATTTATGACATATTTTTGGCAATGGATGTTACCACAATATGCCCGTAGCTGCTGCTCTGCGTGATAATTAACGGCTACCCATCGCATTCCCAAATCATAGCGTTCGTATGCTCACTCATTCGTAGCCGGATGATTATCATTTGATTTATGTTCACATTTGCTTATTGTTATTGTCTATTTTATCATTATTGTTAACACTCCAAGTTTGTTGGCAGTTTTTTTATTTCCCCAATTATTCTAAACTAGCTCCGGCCCGCGACTCCAACCTTCATTCGCGTGAAATTTCTTGTTCCCCCGACCCACACGTCGCGTCGCCTACCCACGCTATTACTGCGTCTTCGCTCAGCGTTCTTTCTGACTTTTTTTGTTTTTGCTCAGCTCCTAAGAGTCTTAGCGTGTTGTTAAGTAGCCTTTAAAAGAATATTTCGAATCCAACCAGTAGTTCCAGAAATTATCGCGTTAAAACAAACAATAAAAATAAAAAAGCAAACTCTTCAGCTTTATTATTAGTGTATAAATGTGATATAGAAGATTATCTAAGTTTTCCAAGAAATTGTTTTGGGATGAAACCCATAATATTGAACCTAATTGGTTAATTAGACTTCAAAAGTTCGGAACTTCAAACCTTATTCAATTGCTATCTGTTAAGAATACCTAGCAGTTGCGGATACCTACTAGGAAATAGTAGAACTTGTAATGAACTTAGTAAGTCATACTGTAGTGAAATATCAGTGTCTTCATTTTATATACCTACACTGACTTTGCCTATAATAAAAATACTGTTTTCAAAAAGCGTTTTTACAGACCTCATAACGTTACGCACAAATTGTTAAATAAACCTATATATTATGTTTATTATGATCAAATAGAAAAAGTGTACCAGCAATACATGTTAGCATATCAACACCGTTTATATTCATGCACAAAACAGAATTTGTATTTCGGGCTGTTACATTACAATGTCAAAATATTTAGAATAAAATTGCAGAGAATATTTGTAGCAAAAATATTTAATTTACAAATACAGTGATCTAACTACGGTTGCCGCAAAATAAAACGAATATACACGAACGTACATATTGCTATCGGGTCGATTACACGTTGTTTATATTTGTAATCTGAGGCTATAACCGGTTCGAATTAATACATACACATAACATAACATTCGGATATCATAATCTAGTCGGCGGAATATGTCCGTTCATTTGTCCCGGCCCGTTAACTTAGCCTCAAATTCTTCGGTTCGTAAGTACGTGAGCATTTCGACGCAGCCGTTTTCTTAGTCAGGAGTCAGCGTCGAGAAATATTATTTTTCTTGGGGGTGGGTGTCGTTAACGAGTATTTACGAGGACACGAGCGTCTCTACCTGACGGCGGCGCCTTCCGCCGGATCGGCCGTAATTGCACCCAATTAGAGCATTATGCTGACGTGAATACGGTACGGACGCGATAATGGCGATACTATCTGTTCTCCCGTCGCCCTCGCCACCTCGCCACCGAACCCAATGAAATGCTTTTCTTTCCCCTAATTCACATTCCGTATCTGAGCGCGTTCGCAGTCCTCTCCATTTCTTACGAGAGACGTGGAACGCTCACGTAACTTTCACTCGATTAACCAACGAGCCTTCCTTATGAATTCACTGTCAGTTTTCATTACATTTAGGTAGTAGCGAAGACAAATCTTTATGACAATGTTATTCTTTAGGCGCGTCGCTGCCTGCTTTTATTCATTCATAACTCTTCGCAGATAATATTATACATGCACCAAGGATGTAACTATGTATACAAGGTGTGTAGGGCACCATTCCTCCGCCTAAGTACGTGATATGTATTATGTATATGTTGTGTTATTTATGTAACAAGTATAAAGACAAAGTTTTTGTGAATAGGAACATTTTTCATTCTTAGCTGTGCGTGCGTTAACTACGTACCTGTGCGTGCGTGGTACGTAGTTTTCCGCTATTGTTAGAATTTACTTATAAAGTAACTAAAAGCAATACTCTTCTCAATATTAATTGAATGAATTTACACCTAAAATCTAATCTATAAACAATATAATTCTTTACACAAAAACAACTTTTCTAATTTCCACTAGAAATTCTATCAGTTTAAAAATGTAATAGTAAATATCTACGCATTTTAAACCAGATTCAATATATTACGGCGTAGAGCGAGGCGTAGCGACTACACCATCAGTGTAACATGACACGAAAACCTCACGTTTGCAAACTCGATGAAAAAGTTAAATCTAAAAATGTAGATGCAGATAATGTTTAATGTTTCTTGTTGTTTGAGAACAATTCAGATAGATATAAGAGAAAAGTTTTCAATAACTTTCCATGAAAACATTGACTACGTCTTCCATTACTTAAGCTCGTGGTCACTTAAGTTACAAGCCTTAAATGAAAACAGAATAACGTTGGGCTTTGGTCGTATGGACGCTTTTTATCTACCGACTTCAAAAAGGAAACAGTTTTTCTAATCGACACGTTTTAGGTTCAATTTGTCTCTATAGAAGGGCCTTGTGTGCTACAAGAGTACCTTAATACTAGTCCTGTTAGCATATTATTATCTACACACTTATAAGTGAGGTGATACTTAAAGTGCACGTATGCTTTCATTTTTTTTGGCATTCTCGTCATAAAAACGTCGTAAACATTTTCAACATAACTTCAAGATGCAAATTAAATATTACCAAGAACCCGCGCAACTCTCCACGTTAGCTCTTACAGCACCGATCCCTTTTGTCATTTACTTAATAATTTATACAGAAAATCTTTCTTAAAGAACGCTCTAAATATTCTAAAAATTGCTTTAAAATCCATTGAGTCCTTCCATTTTCAATCGCATTTGTATTATTAAGTAGGTTTCGGCATGAACGGTATTGGATGAGAAAGTTGGACTGTGAATCTGTATTAGGCAATTTCAGAATTTTACAGTCGATAAATAAGAGGGGTTACAAAAATAACAAATAATTTCACGCCTGTAATCCCCGAAGGGATAGGCTGCAGTACCTACCTACATAGCACAGTGTACACCCACATTTCGTCAAATAAGCTTAAATCCAACGGAATTTTTTTATTTAAATTGAATCAGGCTGACGTTGCATTAATACCTACATTACTAACTTGCATTGTATTTCTGTACCTATGCATAAATTGGAATCCAGTGCAGCTGTGACCTGTCTATGGTCTTCTTCAATAAAATTATATCTTCACAATACAGTTCCGCCAATGCTGTCCATCCCCAACCAGCTGGAAGCTGCATACATCGGGCAGGACGTGACGCTGGAGTGCCACACGGAGGCGTACCCCTCCTCCATCAACTACTGGACCACGGACCGCGGGGACATGATCATATCAGGTACAAAAAAACACATACTCAAGCCAATTTTTTCCTCGAATTGGTAGGCGTCCTAACAGACAAACAGAAATACATTTTATAAAACTACGTTCACATGGCATATTTTTTGCAATAGGTATAAAGGTTCACGTCGAAGTGTCCCGCTATTGATAGGTACCGTTAGAATCACATAGAATCAAGTATTGTATGAATACTGCCGTATAAACCCAGTCTTTATACTGCAAAAACGTACAGCAAAGCCGTGTGAATAACCGGTAATATATAAGACCAACAAACGATGAGTATTAAAAAAAATCGAGTAGGTACAGAAGCCAGCAGGTCAAGCTACCCCAAACTGTCAAATTTTCCCAATCAACCTTGAACCTTAATACTTTAGCAATAAAGTTGAAAATCTATTAAAGAAATTTGACAGATTGTAGTAGCTTGACGTGCTGGCGTCTGTACAATACGACAGATTACACACGACAAAAAATGAAAATGTTTTCATTCTATTGGTTACGAGTACAATAAAGTCTGGCGTTGAAAAATGGCCGCCGTATATGCTGGCAAACTAGCCGTGGCGCAAGTTAATTAAGTCCCTGGCGCCCTTGAAACCTGAATACGGTTCCTAACACCAGACACTGTCAGCGTAACGAAATTAAAAGTTAAGTTACGATGATACAAGAATACCAACGGTTACATTATAGAAAGGCCAGCGTTGTTAAATTTCACAATAATGATTCGTCTTCTATTAAGACGCTAAAAACCTTTTCGAGGCATATCAATCCTAGTCTTAAAAAAGAAAGTACCAATTTCTAAGACCATCGGGCGTTAGAAATATATCTTAAGCGACAAGGTGTTTATTCTTTAGTTTCTAAAACTCAAATAACAAAAGTTGTTACACCCCTGAAAAACTTTTCGTCCGCTAAAACAACACGGTTCACAATCATAAAATAAATTATTCTTACACCGAAACAAGATTAAAATATGAATTTACTAAGACGTAATTGATTCACTGCGTAATTGATAAGTTAGCCTGACGGCTTTCCGGAATGAGCGAATTAATCGAATTACTAATGACTTCGTTTATCTGCAGGAAATAAATACATCACTTCTCTGAGCGACGACAGTTACAGTCGGAAAATGAAATTGACTATACGGAGAGTGTCGTCAAGAGATTTTTCATCTTACCGCTGCGTCGCGAAGAATTCTCTCGGCGAGACGGATGGGCTCATCCGGCTTGACGGTACACCAGATTATTCCTAGCCACACTATGCTACCCAACATATATCGAATTTTGAATCATTTGAAGTAAAAATTATACAATATTTTAAGGAATTTACGTATTCTTCGAAGTAATTAATTAAGACATTTTTCGCAGAAATTCCTGCGCCTTCAACTACAAGTACCACGGACAATAACGTCCCCACATATCCTCAAAGGAAAAAAGGTAATTTCTTCTCATTTTTCATAATTTTTCCTCTAAAGCCATTTATGGTCATTTTCATTTGAATAATTAATTCGTTTCTAATAAAACCATCCAAGAATTCAGAATTAATAAATTATAAAGTTAGTCTAAAAAGTCTCCATGGGTACAACTGTCGTGTTGGGCGACCAGAAACTGAAATTATCAGTTTTGGCACCTGTAACCCGATAAGGGTCATCAATAGCGAAAAGTTGAGTGCAAGCCACGGCGTGCCACGGTTATACATTCATCGCAGACTCACGAATACCTTACGGAGGGTCGATGGCGAATTTGTATTTATCGGTTTTGCGCCACAGCCCAATGCTTCCGTACAATTGGGTCGTTAGTAATATTATTGTGGGAAAAGCGATTTTGTTTGCGCTTTGACTTCCAGTATACCTTCTTATTGTTATAGATTTGGGTTTTCTTTTATACTCTTTACGGCGTCGTATGTTTCGTTCACACTTGAAAGCCTACTTTCATAGCCCCTTAGCAGCATGTAAGAAAATTTTATGACGCAATCATTTTCCGCATCGTTTTTTGCTCATGGGACATTTCTATCACATGTACCTTGTTTCTGTCAGGTAAACATAAAAACCGGTGGCGGGACAGCTCCGCCGAGAACAGAGTCATAGGGGACTACGAAGTGGAAGAATGGAAAGATGTCGGTAAGTGTAATACCTACCTACTTACATTATTGAGTAGTTTAAAAGCCTTTTAGTGTTCCAGAGTACCGATCTATCTTAATAAAGTTGCTTACGAGAGATAATTGGCACGATAGAAAGATGCAAATTGGTAAAATATTTCACTATAGAGAGCTCGTTTAGTATGCTGACTGAAAATAACTTTGTAATGCAATTAGCGTCATAAAAATGCTAATTTCAACTACGAGTACTACTATACTTTTAACTTTAGCACTATTGCAAATTATTGTATTTAATGCTATGTTTCCTTTGACCGTTTAGATTACGAGTCGACCCAGTCTTCCCGTTCCACCATCAGCCAAGGCGTTTTATTCATCATCATCGGAGGTTTGATCATTACCAGCTGACATACGGCCATTTTTGATGTCCACATCATATCATAGTGCCAATAAGACATTTGTGCTAAAAGAGATACGATAAATAGCAGTGATAAACAATAGGATAGAACAATAGGATAGGTGCTGTCTCAGTCGTAACTATATCAAATAATTTCATTGCAATTACATAATCAATAAATATTGTTTAACACCTGTTTAACACATCGAAAATATCAATTTATTAAACATAAAAATCATTTATTTTCACTGTAAGCTTATTTTTATGGAGACGTAGTATCTATCTGATAGAAATTGTAAATATTTTTCGATATAATTGAAAGACTGATAGGATTGTACGGTTAATGTGCCATATCTAATCAAGTAATCACATAACAATACTGTGTTTAGTTTTTAAGGATCTACCCTACTGTTATATACTACGATAAAAGATTAACACTCCCTGATCTCATGTCCCATCATTACCCTTTCCCTATTTGGAATGATATTCGGATTATTTGGTTTTAAGTGTAATTCCCATTCTACAAAAAACTAATCTTTTTTTTCAAAATCGATAACAAGTATCCTGAAACTTTAATTCATTTCACCGTGTGTGGATTTAAACGGCTTAAGTACTTAGTGCAGCATACGTTTCTACGACGTACAGTAACACCGTACACGCCACACTGTCCGTGACACGTACTTGTGGGGTGCATTAAGATACTATCTCACCATTAGCACTCGTTACAATTACTCACCCGCTAGTTAAACGACCATCAGTTAAGTTATAATTAATTTATGACCACATATATTTCCCTCGCTGTAAAAAGTAAATAGAATGAAGAAAGATAATTCAAGTTGGTCCTCTGTTGTATTCTACTATCTTGCCACATTGTAGCATGACAAAGAAAATCAATTCTTTGCTTCGTATTTTATTTTGTCTCATTCTTACAAAGTTGTAAGTGGTATAAGCTCAAGTATCAGACTGTTTTTTTTAATTCAATTTGTTCACTTTGTGTTGACTAACGTATTTACATTTTAAGATGGTTTCTAAGTTCTAGCAATTTAAAAACCATCTTAAAATGTAAATACGTTAGTCGTTCATCTTAAAATGTTAAAAAGTAAAGTGTATGGTAGAGCTTAAGTTTTAATTATGTATTGTAATTACGTTATTGATTGTCCTGCCTTCCATTTCCAAGAATTGTTCTACAAAATGTAGCTGATATCGATCTGTAGGTGGTGTTATTCTGTAAAGTTCAGTTCGATTTCTTAGGTAATCACTCACAATTCGAAATAGTACATTACGATATGTGTGACTTAAGTAGTCCATTATTGCATTGATAGACTAATAAGTCACATGTATCGTATACTATTTTATAGCTCGTGTGACCTAAACCCGCACTTAAGTCACGCTTTTCTGTTTAAAAATGGACTACATAAGTCACATAAAACCGTAACATAAGTACGGGATTAGGTCACACAGTGCTATAAATAATATTTTTAAGATTCTAAATAATTGCAAATTTACAACTCGATACCGCATTTCAAAGTTACTTTAAAGATTATCACTACTGCCGATATCTGGATCTAGGTACCTATCTTGTATTTTTTTCTTTAGTGCATTTTCAATACTAAGCAGATGAGTCTCAACAAGAAGCTTCTATAAAAATACGTATATAATTTGTTCCTTGAATCAAAGCTTTACACATTAAATGTAAATATAATAAGTTATGTGCAATATCAAATGTATATATCGTTATGTTACTTGTTCCTTACCATCGTAAACCTAATACGTTTTGTAAATAAACTCATCACTTCTGCAATAAAGACAATATGGCGTGCTTTGTAATATAAATAAATAGCTATATAATAATTCAACGTACTTCGAGGCTTGCGTTACGTACATATTAAGATACCTCCTTCTATAGAACATTGGTTATTGTTTGTACCATTTCCAGGATTGTTATAGAAAATGATAGACAAAATGACATTTTATTTAAATATGTGGACTTGAAATAAATTAAAATAAATAGCTATGTAATATAAGGTCTACATATCTTGGAAATGGTCTATTGCTGCGTTGAAAACTTTGTATAGTAACCGTTGCAGTTAGCTGTTTATGTAAAGTTACAAAATAAATGAAATTTCTTAAATCCTTTGAGTATAATTTGTCACTGAAATTACTCCAGACTGAGAGGGACTTTCTGAAATGTAACAGAAAGATACCAAATGAACTGTGTATTTAATTAATTATTATTCACAACTGGGTTGAAGTTGTAAATGAGATTTATGCACTGTGATTGTAGTGGTTTACACTTAGTTATCTTGCATTACAACCTATACCTATATCAAACTGTTAATATTTATGAGTTCAAAAAGTTAAAGAGTTTTGGGAGTTAAAATCACCTCTCCACACATACGGAAACAGTGCAAAGTTATCACCACGACAGTGCGAAACGTTAACGTAGACGAGCAACAAAGCTCTATTGTTTATAGAATTATTACAGTTCTCCTGCTCGAGCTTATTTTGCATAAAATAATGGACGCGGAAGCGGTACCTGGGCAACTAGGCACCCCGCGGCCGGCACAGACACTTTAATGCACTTACTGCCAAGAGTCGCGGGTAACTGACGAGCGTGAATATAGCTTTACCGGTTTTAAAATTCGTGGAAGCACCGTCTATTCAAAACTCGGTCGGCTGACGTACGGATGGACTCAACTCGTTTGCGTGAACACATGTCGGCTTTTTTACACGTCTTTTCACTGGTGTTTAAATGCAGCCGACGAACTACCATGTCAGTCATCCGTCATTAACTCTCGTCAGATAATACACTGTAAACTTTTAAAAGATATTTTGGCAGCTATGTTTATTTATTGTGTAAATTACAAAGACAAAGACATTTATTCGTCGGATATGGTAGGTACAAAGATGGTTGGTACATATGGATAAGTTCGACACATCCGCCGCTACTAGCGGCATACGAATATTTACAATGTGAACCTAATGTACACGTGGGTATAAAACCTAACTTACATACTACTTATACTCTAGTAAACAATACAAAACACTTATACTATGGACATTTGTACTCTAATACACAACATAAAATAAAATAAAAACACAACAATAACAACATTTCTATTATACAAATAAATAAATCTACTTGATTACAAAAAGCTATGTGAGTGTGTGTCTTTCTGGAGCGTTTTCAGAGGTAAAGTTGAACCGATTTCGATCAGAATTGCAACTGGAACATAGGATTCTTAGATCAAAACAGGCAAGTAAAAATATATATGTAATGTGATAAGCCGCTTATATTGAAAGTAAAGTATAACAATGATATAAACAATTCAGAGGTTACGACCACCCTATGATGGTATATCGATTTTATGCAAAATGCAACAAAGTTCCTCGCTGCGAACACTGTGCTATATTAGCCATAAACCGCGCTTATTTCGCCAACACTGCGCGCTTTATTATTATAAAATAAGCCATCAATTTATCGTACCTACTTATCGGACCATCCTTGTAAATTGGTGTTGTGAAACTGCGGATGCCGGGCGACCTATCTACATAATATTATTTTTAAAGGATTTAAGTTTGACTCACATAGGTACCATGTTTTTCAGAATCAATCGTTCGAATCGTGTATGATTTAGATACTGTTGTGTTGTAATATTTGTTTCGAATTGTACCGATTGTTATACTCCAATTTATAAGAATAAAAAACCTATTCCCATTTAACGCTTAATTGGATTTAGATAACAGTGAATGGCACTTCAGAACATTAAGCGGAATCGATGACTTAATATGTTCACGGCGCGATGTGGAAGTGAAGTACCTACACAACGGTCACATGGTATGCACCACTTATGTAGGAATAGGTATAGTGCCGATGGTCGATCGAACTAAGTAGACGTATCACTAGATACTCAAATTAACGTCAACTGTTAATAAGTGCACCTGCATTAAACTTAAGAGTTTATTCAGAAAAGTAAACAAAAATTGACAAGGCAAACTAAAATGAAGCCAATGTTTTTTTTATAATAAAGGACTACTTTAAGCGATCAATTTGATTTCACTTTTGATAGGTTGCAATCAAGATACGATCGCCGTCACCAGCCAAGTAGACATGAAATAAAAAACACGTCACACGGCGGTTCAATCAAGCAACAAACATTTCGTTTTTATTGCCGATATCCTCGTATAAAGAAAAGTATAAAAATAATAAGGAGTCGTGAGGGAAAATAAAATATAATAATAGCGCGCCGTCAAAGTCATTGTCCAACGGCTTGAAAGGATTTAGGGTGTGTTTTAGGATTACATAAGTATACGACATTGAAAAGGGTATGCGGTCAATTTTGTACGACTTGAATTTCATATTGCCTTCAGCTTTCCAATCATAAAGTACGATATCGATGACAGTCACAATTTTGTTTACAAGGATTTATCTGCTCCGTTCTGTCGCAGAGCAATATTGGTCCGTTTATTGTATCGCGGTCGACGATATTTGACGCCGCTCTGATATCTGTTACGCCGTGTAATGTCAATAAAAATGTTTATTTCTGTGATGATCTTGGAAGGAAAAAATACGAACTGTGTAACAGTTTCTTATCACGGTGTTCGTTGTAAAAGTCAACTGAAGGAAAACGGATATTGATGCCTTTTGAGTGCTACGCTTTTTGATTGTATCTACGATTGACTACGAAATACAGACACAGTTAACTTAATTTTATACCTGTGTGTGTAATAGTAGGTACGTTCATACGCAATTCATATTTGTACACCGTTAACGGCAAAACATAAATCATGATCAACATAGAACAATAGTGTACAGATATCTTCTGGCACGCTCGTTCTATCATAGACCTCATCCATCGCTTTCCATCAGGCGTGATCGAGGTCAAGAGCGGACCCATTAAGCAATAAAAAAACATGATCTCTTTAAGGATTTTATTTACAACACTTTTTCTAATAAAGTTTTGGCTTTGGTTTTTACTTCACTTCATAATTAACCATATTAAAGTCACCTCAATCACAGTACCTTATTACGTACAATTCTTGGAAGGACCCAAATCGGTCCTTGTTTCATATTATTGGTTTCTCTTTGCGCCTCCGAACTATTCGGCCAATTTTCGCCACATGATCGACCCGTCTGGGCCGACAATATCCTGTTTGTCTGATCAGGGTCAGGGAAATACTTTCATAGTGAACCTTCATTTTTAGAACAAGCTCTGTAATACTATACCGAAGTAATACCGACGTAACGAGTCAGACCAACGTTACACAATTTGAAGCTCCCATTTCACAACTCAAGGTTCCAGATGACAACATGACGAGCGGTGACATTTTGATTAATCCAATTATTTGCCGCTGTAATAATATGCCAAATTAATAAGTTATTTGACTGACTCGCGACTGTATTGCCATTTATCAACTATTAATTAACTTTTAACATCAAACATTATTAATCCCCTTAATCCGACTAATGTCGGTGTGTATTACCTACAGAAACGTATCTAATTAATCTTCAACATGGCTAGGTGATACCTATTCGTATTGTTATGGATTTTCTGCTCATTATATCGCTAGGGTACTAAACTCATACAATATCTCTAGTAGTCATACAATGAACGTTGCAACGTTGCAAGCGTCAGTCATTTACTTTTCTCCTTTCTACTTACATAGCTTTCCCTCATTAAAGCGAGTTGTTAAATAACGCTTCTCAAGTTTTTCAATTGTAGGTACATTACAAAATGCAAGGTAAAAATGTCTTCTTTTATCTGGTATAATTTATGAAGCAACGCATTACATTTCCCTCAGCTTCTATCAGAAAAAAGAAATAGTTTTCGTGCCCATCACATTAACGATGAAAGCAACTACAACATTTTTAAAACTTCCCAGTCCACCATTAAAATAATAACTTCCTCCCTGTTGTGCTTTTCTGTAACGACCCAAACATAAATATTGTGACATAGCATTTCATTTATTTTTATATTTTAACACTATACAGTGGAAAAATAATATGTAACAGAATATAGCATGCAATGTTATAAATACAAGAACAATTACCATCAAAATACAACAAACAGTGATAGGTATAATTCAATGAGAATGTGTTAAGTTGTAATATCAACACAAACCGATATCAAGCCTCACAAAACTTTTTAATAAGTACCTAGAAATGCGTTGTAAGCCGCATTGAGTAAACCAAGTTGAACGCAAAGTTAAACAACAATTAATCAGTTGGAAAATTGAACGACGTTACATCACATCATGAAGATAAACCACTGAAACATGAGCCCAAGTTTGCGTAAACCGAGTAGCACAAAGCGAGCAAGTCAACATTATCGTTAATAAGATGGTAGCGGAGAGTGAGCTCGGCTTTTTGACGAAACTCGCCGGTCGCCGCGGCTGGCTCGCAAAGATGGCGTGAGCTCTGCTTTTATTTTTCATTTACCATTTGCTAGAAGCTTGTGGTACCAAGGTTGGGTAAAGCGAAACTCCCTAGTGAAGAAAAATCGTAGTTCGAAGCAGACCTTATAAAGGTTGCACATTGGAGCTGGCGCCGAAAATCGATTCCCCTAGTCGAGTATGCAAATATTACAGAAGATATTTTCCATTTAGAAAGAGTCCAGATTGTAGTACCTGGTGATTCTATGGATGTTATTTCATATTGTATGAAGAGTATGGACCAAGATTTAAAAAGTAGGTTGTAGAGCTTTTAAATCTTACCATATTTCAAGAAAATAGGTCAGTCTATATACAATATAGCCAGGTACATAAGTACCTGGCTTAGCATAAGCTAAGACTATAACTAAGTAATATGAGCTGAGCATCTTTTTCGACCTAATAACTCGTCGTTACATAAAGCTTGAACTCAACGGTAAGTCTACAATAAATGGCTCTTAAGCCTCGAAGAGCAGTGTCTGCCTGAATTTGAATCTGGGGTCGTGGGTTCGACTCCTGCATCTGTATGTCTATGTATATGAGACCAATATTAGGTTTAAACCTACTTATCAATTATATACATTAGATCGCAGGTCACTTTTTTATTTATTTAGAAGAACGATATAGGTACTGACAGTCTGAATAGTTTTATGTTTAGTGTAAATACGAAACAAAGAAAGCTAGCGTTTTGATAAGTACATTATGTTGATAGTATTTTGTTTATTTTTTGTTGGATTACTGGGATACTCCACTACTAATTGGGTACAAGAGATCGGATGTCTGTCGCTCGGAAGAAAGAATTCATATATTTCCTCTGACTTGTGACTATTTTTAGACTTGAATTTAAGAAGATAATGAATAATCGTGAAGAGGCAAGTAGGTATAATTATGAATAAGAGTTTTACATGACACATAACATCTCGCATGTATTCCCCGAAGGGTTAGGCAGTCGTATACCTATAGTACAACCACATTTCTATTCGGCGGGCCTATTGTCATCGGGCTGCTACTGAGAAATTCCTGATAGAAAAACCCAATAACACTTTGCCCGACCTGGAAATCGAACCTGGAACCTCACACTCTGCGACCACTATACCAATGAGGCAGTCATAAGGGTTTTATTTTACCTACTTGAAAGGTACTAAATGCCTGTTTAAATAAACCAAGAATGCTTTAGTATCTGTATAGTTAAAAAACGTGCTTTAAAAAGAGGGTACTGCTCTATTTATCATTTAAGACAGGCAGTGAAGGAAGAAACAGAGTAGTTCGATAATATGATATGCATCAAGCATGATATAACCTCTTGAGGTTACTTTTATAATATCTAATTAAAAATAGAGTCACAAACCTGCTAATATACTCGAAAAACATGCAAGCGGAAATTTTGAAGAAAATTTAAGAAAAAATCTTAAGAAAGTCCCTATATTTGGCATTAAGTCCTCTTTTGTACATATATTTTTACTTGTGCATAAAGATTCAATAAATAATCAGTAGGTATACAGTCAGGGGAATAAAATCTTAAATTAAAAAAAATATATATATTAAATTGACACCTCCGTCAATTTTCCATTTTATACCCATTTCATACAACTGTCCAAGAATGACAATTGTTATGTTGTAATTTTAATATACGGTATATTTTAGTTGATAGTCATTTTGTTAACAAATAATTTCCCTGACTTAAGGTAAGCTCTTCAATATTGGAGTACTGTCGTTATACTCGACACGATTGTACGTAGGTAGTTTTACAAGAAAATAATGGCGTTCTTTTTTAGAATTTCGTGGAAATATATTTCTAGAATAATAAATTAAATAAATTTCTGAAGTTTTATATTCTTGGCGTCTAGTCGGTATATTTTTAAAAGCAACAGCTAAGAACACCATGAATGAATTAGGTACCTACCTATACTATAATGTGAGAAGCTTGTACCGGTCGACATAAAAAAAGAGTTACCACAACACCACAACTCTCCACAACTTTAGTTAAATAATATAAGTATTTAGGTATCGTTTTCTTGTCTTCTAGTCGGTATATTTTTAAAAGCAACAGCGAATAACACCATGAATGAATTAAGTACCTATACTGAAATGTAAGAAGCTTGAACACGTCGTCAAAATAACAAAGTTATGGGTCGCAACAACTCTGTTCCCGGACAAAACATTACAAGAGAATTAAGCCAATAACATAATGTATAAAAAGATATATAGAAGATGGCGGGAGGAGCTAGAGAAAACAAACGACCAGTGATCGACATTAGCCTTGGATCGTACGAGCTAGAAGTTATGGGCGAGAGGCCTTTGCCCAGCGTTGGGATGATGCAGGCGCATAATGTTAGGTACCTAATAGGTAAGTGAGCCCACTACAAAGAAACTGTTTGGCTACTAGTCATGTAGACCTACCAGATAGTCGTTGCTTCTAGTCAAATTGAAGACGCCATCACCACTTTAAGTACCTACCCTTGCAAAGAAAAAACTAAGTGGATTCTTAACAAAAACGTTATTAATCATATCTAACACAATTTACTAAACGAGGGCGACGGTAATTGCTCGCAAATGACAGAATCTCTGCAAAGGTAGTGCGGCCGAGACCATTAATACTTGTTAGGACGAACATAAAAGGAATCATTCCCGTCTTTACGGAAAAATTATGCATTCACCTAATATTCTACGATGCCGCAGATTGCAGCAATTACAGAGACCCACTAAAAGGCTTAAGTATATACAAGTACCTTCTATAAATTGGCATTATCGGTGTTCGCACGCATTTGCGTAAGGAAAAATATTTACAAGCACTCTATAGGAAAAATCACGTCAACTAGGAGTTACTTGAAGAGAATACCCGGGTAGTTGATACCTAGATAATCAATAATGAGCCAGATATTAATTTTTCAGCAATTAGACATACCTAAATCTTTTTTGACCAGCGTGCTTAGTTTTCCTTTTTTTTTTTAAACGGAGATGCATTGACACTGATGAAAACTTAAATATGATATTGTTATAGGTAAACAATATGTAAGATAAATTAATTCATTCTGAGCGGTATGTACTTAGGCTTATATTTTTTATTAATTTAACTCACATATTGACAAACAAAAAAGTAACATGATTAGATTCAGAACTAACAAAAGACAATTCAACCGATATAGCAATCGATCCAAAATAGAATTACAGTGGTAATAACATCATGAGAATTAACTGAACCCCTGATATAAACCACACTAGATAACACTTCCAAAACATTGCTTTAACTTACAATAACATTTTGGAGAGGACTTATCACAATAGCGCCAGATAACGTTTCACATTGTTTCACACACCATAAGCTCTGCATAGCTGCTATAAGTTACCAGTTTTGTTCAAATGAATAATACCTCTAGAGACCATACGAAATATACACAGTTAGTTTGAAGCTAACTAACATTTGAACCTAATTAATCATGGATGCGAGAAGTATAGAACCGGTCGAAGTGGAGGTGCTGGGGGGAGGCCAATGTCCAGCAGTGACGTCTGAAATGATGAATCACGGATAAAGAAAACCATAGCATTTCTACAGAGTATGAACAAAAAACTCCGATACTTACTATTAATAATATAAAGTGTTACAATAAGTGTTGCATTTACGATGACAAGTCACAATAATATTTGCATTTACAAACAATGTAAACACACACTGTGGGTTCTTCAATACAATGATTAATTATCCGAATTTGTACTACATTACATTTACTCATCCGAAATACGTATTTGCAAGCCTGACAGTCTAATTATACATCCCTTTGATTATACATATATACACATATATACATTTCAATGTTAAATATACGTAGACGATAGTAGAGCTATAATTTAACCTAGATTAATTGTAGATAAAGCGAGATTGCATATTTTATGACTGCCAGTATAATTTAATAACGCAAATATAAAAAAAGTAAATGGCATACTTTTCTAACATTTTGCCAGAAGAAAAATAAAATCACACTTTCTCCAAATCGCTACCTAGGTCGGATATATTGTTAACAGTGTCATAAAAACCGGAGACAATATTTTTTCCTACCGTTGCTCATATAAAACGGTGTTTTAATAAAAGCGGATCACAACTCTCTGGCTGAATATTGTCGCAGATATTTCAATATTGGTGGGATTAGCAACCTATTTAAACATCACTTTCAATGCTCTGCAGCGTCATATCGAAATACAATATCATTCAAAGCAACCCGTCATAATATTTACTGAACCTTTTTAATTCTGTAGTGAACTGAACACCTTGGGCTTATTGCGTAAGCTCTTTCTTGGATATTACAAGATCTGATGCCGAATACATCTTTTTTATTTTAGAGGTAATATTTTCTCTCAAATAATAAATGATCTATTGAGTAGATAATGGTATTAATGTTTTCATAATATTAACTTTAGTACCTTGTTTAAGCAAAGACTTTTAGGTAGGCACCTACAAAAGCAAAAAAAAATTGTTGATAGTTAATTTGTTACCCAGTTTTATTTTGAGAATTAATTTTATAGTTTTTGCTGTGTCCTACAGGGTCCGTAATTGTACCACAGTTTTAAGCCATTGAATATAATTATAGGTATACTCTTTACAGACAACCTATGAACCTTTAGATAAATATAACTATATACAATAATGGTGCTGCGCCGGAACTAGCACAAATCCCCGCTTATGGAGAAGCACAATATTTTCCCCGCCCCATTGAGATCTTTTTTTTTAATTCGACGCTTCCACTGAGAGTTATGAACCTCCGAGGTCCCCTTTTACAAAAGGTTCTCCCCTTTCGCGACTTCATAACCAAAAAATATAAAAATCGGGGGAAAATATGTGGAAATAATAGCTTCCTTTATTGCAAGTTAGTTTTAGAAACTACTCGCTATTGTTGTCGTAAATATTAGAAATAGAAAAGGTTTGAACGTAGATAGATTGTTCACTTTACGCTTTGATTTTGCGTCAGCTTTCGTGTAAAACTCTTTGTAAACAAAGGCCCATGTAGTCTTTAAAGTCCCGGCGTCATTTTACCATGAAGCATTGTAATCCTGCCGATGACGGCTATGCATAAATTGGTGCGTCCGCCTCCAACCAGCTCGGGTCATTTATCAAGTCCGTGGCTGTTTCATAAACCGTCTATCGCATTGTTATCACGTCATACGACATTTATAGTTACTGTCCTACCCCTGTTCGCTCTGATTTAATAATCAATTATTAAAGGGTTCGCAGGGATTTCTTATTCATAATATATACGAAACTGAAGAAGATACCCATGTTCCTTCAGTCAACATAACTTTAGGCGCAATACAGTATTTATAGAACAGATAAGCGTGTCAACGATGAAGTAAGACCGTTGTATTTTGCTATCTCTGTAAACTCGGGTAGTTTGAGATTTGGCAAATTCCCTAACATCCAAGTTTCAAACAGAAACTTGATAGATTGCTATATTTTCTAGACGTTTACTAAGATTTGTGTATCTAATCTCAATGTTCCATTATTTGCTCTTTGTAATTGATGTAAGCAAGTTGTTGTATCCAAGTTTCCATTTTGAATAATGTTACCCATTTATGGAAACCGATTTTCAAATAGTACATTATGTAATATACACATATATATATTGACAAAGCGAAATTGATAAACGCTTTGACTGTACTGAAATATAACAATTGCATAATGAAGTAGAAACGGTCATAAACACAAAAGGTATTCCGTTACATAGGTAGCTAATAGCTTTATGGTGCAATCATTGGTATACACCAAAATTTATTATTAAATTTCGTCAAAGTAATTCCAATATACATTGGCCTTACTTTGGCGAAGTCAATAATTTCTCACTTTAAATCAAGTAGGTAGGGTCTACAATAAATCTGACCCCGTTTCTGTTCAAAATAAATTTCATAATGCCTTACACACACGGAAACAATTCGTTACTTAACACGGAAATAAAGTAAATGCATTTTTCTGAAACAATTCGTTACTTAACATTACACGGCACAACAGTCGTAGGTACCACGTCATAGTTGATATTTATATTTTCGGCTCCACCACACGATGTTCCAGAATGAATAAATAAACAAGTAAGAAGGTCCGAACACCCCACTCTAACTCCATTAATCAACAGCGGGACCATTTCATAAAGTGACATTTTCATTGTTGTGCGCCCCCCAAAAGTTCGTATTTACTCATTTCGTGTTCATATCGTGAGATGAGCCGAAGCTTTACCATGCAACTCCAATGAACACAACCGCAAATTTTATGACCTTTTCAAAGGACATACATATTCATGCTGCGAAATATGTTCATTAACTTTTCATCGATTTTATTAAACTAGTTAAAACTTTATTCGTTTACAAATATTCAAGCGTTATTATTTTATTTTTAATCTCATGGTCCAATGAAAATTGTGTAGTGCTAGTTAAACATTTTACTAGTAGCCTTTAATGATGAGAGTGAAGTAGAGTGAGCAGTAGTGGCCCAGAGGTAACGTCCCCGACTTACGAGACAGGACAGGCTTTACTGTGTGTAAATAATTTCATCACCACTGCTCTCAAACGGTGAAGGAAAACATGAGGAAACCGGCATGTCCTACAAATATAAAATTCGAAGACATGTGACATCTACCAACCCGCACTGATCCCGCGTGGTAGATTACAGCTCACTCCCTCTCGAAGAGAGGAGGCTTGTGTCCCAGCAGTGGGAACATTATAGGCTGATTATGCTTACGCTTTAATGGTGCATATTTTATAGCACGAAATGTGGGTGTCCAATTTATACCTCTGTGCAACGTTTCGGGGAATATATGTTGTATTGAATTTTCCACGTGTCAATGTGGTCAGATACCAATGACGCGTGGGAAATGTGAGGGAACAAGATAATCGATCAACCAGTTTATCTGTGATGACAACATGCTACAAGCGGTGTTGGCATTCCGCTTAACACTCCCGTATTAACTACCTCTTTCCATGAACACTTTACTTTTCTGGGACAACTTGTCGACCTTTAAATTCAGATTTTGCTTGTATTTGTCTTTTCATTCTTACTCATTGTTGTTCCATCTCAGTGCTCATGTTCACAAAAATTGTTTCAGCGAGTCTGTTCGCAGCTTATATTGAAATCTACAATCGAATTTGGTATATCTGGGTACGGCAGTGCCCCACCAAGAAGACACACCAGACTGTACCACATTGCAATTTTCATTGGTAAATTAAAATTTTCTGACATCCACCAATGTACTTCACTATTTAATATTTATTATTCAAATATAAAATATTCAATACATTTAATATTTTATAAATGCGAAAGTAACTGTCTGTCTGCCAAACTTAATGGACGAATTTCCATTAAATTTGGCACACAGGTAGACCATGACCTGGAAAATGTACTTATTGCTATTGCGGAAGAACTGTAATGTAGACTTTTTGAAAATATCCCTCATATCCAAACGCCAGATTTGGAAATAATGGACGCCGAACTGGCTAGTGGCAGTAGCTCTACAGTACACAACGAAACCGACGAGACGAAATTTTTATTTGACAACACGAAATTCTTGCAAAAAAAAAAATAAGAGCAACATTAAAAAAGGAGTTCTAGTTGTTTGAAGCAACCGGAAAGCTACTTTACAAAGCTTTAAACACAATAAAACCGACATCTGTTGAAAACGAAAGAGTGTTTTCCTTGTCCGGTGACATTATTACAAAAATCACAAACAAATAGCTTTTTATACTGATACATCGGGCCCAAAATTAACTCAATTCTAATTTTATTCTATGAAATCTCAAAGTTTGGAGGTTCCGGGACGTCGCGGGATATTGAACGTGTGTTGTCTCCTGTCCCTAGACTGTGAGACTGTCGAGAGTTCCCAAACCTATGTACAATAAAACAAATTTTGTTTTATTTATTTCGTAAATGAATAAAAAACATGGTACTGAAGTTTGAATAAACATAATTTTAGTATCTGTAACAGAAAGTAACTACATACACGAGCCAGATGTAACAGATACGCCGAACAAAGATCTTTTGTAATTATAATGTTCCATATTCTAACAAAAGTGTTTCGTTACAAGAATAATAACATCGTAAAATCAAAACGTGTAATTCAAACAAGTTCATTATTGTATTTGCTATTCACGTCATTCATCGCTAAATGAATACCCTGACAGCAAGCAATATGAACCTTTGCCAGCCAAATTAGACCTCGGTTAATCGGATAACACTTAAATATAGCTGAAAACATCGTAAAGGTGCATTTGAGTAACCAAGGTACAAAATAATTGCACTTAAATTCTTGGTATTTGGTATATTCGCCTAAAGCTGCCTTAAAGAGTGTTCATTCTATTGAATACCTTGTAACATTATACTTAAAGTTGAAAATTCTAAGCCGATAACCAACACAGGTATAAAATTCGTATCACTAATCGTAGTCTTACCCAGATCGCTTCGCCCACACTTCGATCCGGACAAATATTCTGTTCTGCATCATTTCTACTGTGAATATTCGCCCTCAATATTGCTACGTGATAGCGTGTTCAAATAATTCTCTAGTAGGTATTTCGTTACAGTTTTTCAAGATAGTAAGTAGATAAAAGGAAAACAAAAGTATTTCAATGTAGGTATCCAATTCCCTTATACACATGTCGAAATATGTTAAGCTCTATAAGAGCTCTGCGAAAGAAAAAACGAAACAAATTACGATCACAAATCGAAAAGTTACTTAGATATAAATTTAAATGTGAATAAGAACCGCACACAAATAAGAAGTAAAGAATTCCATCGTATAAAATCCGTCTATAATAATTCCATACGAATGTTACCAGAAAGCGATGAATCTAATGTATCCCTTTACATTATAGAAACGGTGTTTCTGACAATAAGTAGGAACCAGTTTGTGTTGTGAATACATCAATACGGGGGATGTCGGAAGCCTCCAATGCTTTATTTATGCTTCACAAGTGACGGCGACGAGAAAGCGGCGCGTGATTGATGTAACAGCCAGAACAAGGATATATCAAATCTTTTTTGTATAGCGGAATTGCGTATTCCTTTTTTTCCTTTCTATCACCCAAAGGATAACCGATAGGTAAGGTTTCGGTTTGTCTACGCCATTACGTCGCCAAATTTACCCGGAAAAGAAGATTTAGAAAAAATCCATTTACATTTATTTAAAATGAAAACATTGCTTAAAAACGAATATGACAACAAACAGATTTAGTTCTAGAAAACAATGTGAACATAAAAATTCTTCCGTAACCATTTCATTTGCAGCCCAAGGCACAGGAAGCGAAATGCACCATTCCATTTTCTCGACGTAACTACGTTGCACGCTTCGAACAATGAAATGCTTTTAAAACACGAAACAACCTGATTCAAATATATAAAAGTAATTTATAGCGTCAAAAACAAAAAAGTCAAGACAACATGCAATAACACAACACATGTCTATGTCTAGTGCCGATAACAGTTTATTATAACTTGCTGCGACTGACTCTATGTACTATATATGTATTCTTCATAACTGATACATAAAATAAAATTGATTTATTGACAAGTCTCTAAACGTTAATTTACGTTTAGTATTGTTTTTATTCCCTCGGTGTTACCAACACTAACAACAACAGTTCAAGCTCAAAACAATAACAATAACAGCAACAAGAAACAACAGACAGCAACTACAACAGCAACATCAGTCAACAACCGCAACAACAACACACAATAGCCACAACAACATCAACAAACAACAGACAACAACAACACACAACAGCAACAACAGTTTCAAGAAAAAAAAATAAAACAGCATTTCCCTCTTTCGGGGCAATTAGATTAAATCGTACTTAAATTTTGTAATACATTGTGCAGTACAAAATTATATACCTACCTCCATGGCTTTTCGTATCTAGCATTGTTGGTTTTAGTGGCAGAACCGGAAGGCCCATGATACTTACATACCATGGAATTAGTATAATAATATGTGCTACTACATACCTAATTATGTATATGAAAAAATAATTACGACATGAGCATAATAACATCGTAATTATGCCCAAAGGCAGGCAAGGTACAGAAAGAAATAGGCACGATACATAAAGGTACCATGTCACCCGTTTTTTCCAAACATGCCACAGACAATATTTTCTAAAACCGAAGCATGTAGAGCATATAACAAGTAAAATGTCTAAGAAAAAAACATCACCTCACAGATAAGTGCTTTCACATGTCGTTTACGTGGAACAAATAAATCCGTCAGATGTGCTTTCAAATCAAACAAACACCATGCCTAAACAGGGAAATATACATGCTATATGAAGGAAATATTTGCCTAACACAAACATGAATACACACAGCTATATAAAAACTAGCAGTGTTGACCCAGTGGTAACTGCTTACGAGTTCTAGGTCGTGGGTTTGAACCTAGACAGGCGTTTTACTATGTGTAAATCATTCCACCACTACTGCTCTTAAAATGTTGAAGGAAAAAATAGTGAAGAAACCGACCTAGAACCAAAAATTCGAAGACATGTGACATCTACCAACCCGCAGTGGGCCCGTGTGTTAGGCTACAGCCCACTCCCTCTGGAAGAGAAGACGCCTGTGTCCCAGCAGTGGGAACATTATAGGCTGATTATGCTAAATAAAAAATATACATAGAGGCAACTGTTAAAGTAACATGAAAATTTTAATCGCTTTTCCGGTTACTGTGGTCATTTGAAATATTGGTTTTTGTCTGATAATTAAAAATGGAAACTTTTGCCTAGAATTAGAGGAACGTTTTGGTTCTAAAACCCAAGTAGACTTAGGAAACGTAATAATAAAACCCGCAGGGCAGCATGTGGCGAGCTGTTGAACAGTAGCGACCCCACGGACCCTATCTCCCGGGAGAAGTCTTGTTCCTCACCTCTGGCTTGCCTTTATTGACCGGCTGAAGTGAACAAGGACGAGGAACAGAGCTCCCACCTCTTTCTTGCCTTTATTGGCCGGCTTGAGTGGAGATTCGCAAGAGCAAACGTGCTCGGAGAAAGGAAGTATTCCAGAAGATGATGAAGATGTTGGTAGGGATCTTGACCGTATTTCCAGGATTGTCCTGACACCTCAGAACATGTTGCCCCCTTGTCGCTACGACACTATGTGCTAGCGACCGTTTTCGGGGGCCCATTATTGAGTGTGCAAGTCACCCCCTGCCATTTTATCCGTATACATATAAAACATTGATCAAGCAGGGGCCATAGTTCTTTCATAGTTATTGGTAACCAGTCCACTTTAGCCACCCACACCCATAGTTCTAATTTGTAGTTTTCCATATCCTGCAATAGGCTTACACTGACCGGGGGTTATCCTTGGGTGCATTTGCATAGTGCATACAGGGATAATCGTCGGGTGGTGCCACATTTCAATTAAATTTCCTAAGGGACCTCTGCGAGTTGGCTTTGGTCCCTCGTACATCTTCCTAAGGACCGGAACCCCATGGTCCCGAGATATGTTAAAATAAAAAAATAATAATAATGTCAAATCATTTTAGGGGAACTATTTTACGTTTAATTCGTTATTACGGTTAATGTTTCTAATATCTCATAAAATATAAACTTTTTATATTGAATAGGACAGCAAGAAAAATATAACCTGAATTTCTTGAAACTGTAGCAAACGAGATTAAAAAACAAAGAGAAATAAAACTTGTAGTTAGTTTTATAACTGTGATCTCCAAAACTTTTAGTAGTTGTCGTTTTAATATCTAGATTTGATTCTAGGAGATGCGTTTATAGCGTTTGAAATAACTGAGCTCATGACAGATTAAATCACTCCGTATTAAATAAATAAATAAAATAAAAAAGCATTTTATTTCTTCCCTTATACACGATTTTCTTATTTCTGGTTATGTTCTAATGGGTTACGATTGTGCTACAGGGGATAGGCTTGTGGGTGCCGGGTGGGTACGTGTATCGTCGACGATGGCCCAACCTGTTACGGTGCCGCGCGGTCGAACTAAACTGTTGGATAATGTCCCTCTGACGCGAACAATGCGCACACTAAACTTGGTGGCTGATAAAATAGATATTTTCTCATGTTCACTGAGCGAGTTCGCAAAGGTAACGTTACGTGATATGTTTGTAAGTGTAAATCTTATATTGTAAATTATTCCTTTAATCTTCTTCATTACTTTTTGTTTATTTTACAAGTGTTATATTGTGTTTTGCTTCATTAATTTTGTTATTTCCTTGTTATTTTTTTTTTTTTAATTGTATTTACCTAACCTACTTAGTATGTGTTTGTGTCACTTTGTAGTTTGTAAATTGCGCTGTACAAACCCAAACCCCTTGGGATTCAATTCTCTAATGTTGTGCATGAATCTTAAATAAATAAATAAAAATAAAATACTTAGATTAATTTACTCTTTAGTTTTCTTCTATTTCTTTTTCTGCAAGAACCCCCCTGGGGTTCTTGCAGAAAAAGAAGGCCTCCTCAATTGTCATTTGTCTCGGTCTTGTGCTTTTTGGCTCTAATTTGGGCTGGTTTTACTGATCTCGTCTTCCCAACGTGTCAGTGGCCTTCCTCCGTTTCTTTTTCCATGTGGGCCTCTCCATAGTGTTGCTATTACGGTCCATCTCTGGTCTGTAAGCCTCGCTACGTGGCCTGCCCATTTCGGAATTATCGAATTAAAAACATTTATGATTTAATTATCACTTATCATCTATCTATATATATACTTACCCACCTACACTACTGCAGTACACATTTGTCCATAGCAGAAAAATAAACCAATGTCTATTTTGTGGCATTTATAAGCCATCCGTATCACAATAGCACCAAAATGTAAGATACCTGTTTCGTTCGGTTTGGTCGAAACAGAAAAGACGATTTGATAAATATCTGCAAACTTTGTTGTGCCGTATTCGCAACGGGGCTTTTAGAAATGTACGAACACAATTTGAGCGCTCGCTTTTCTCGCCCGCAGCTTCGCCAGATGCATATATTTTATCTATCTCGATATAGCTTGGATAGGTGCTATAACGATGTAAAACTTCTACTATGCTGTATGGGCAATTTATGTGAGTTCTCGTTATAAGTAGCTCTTTCTTAGTAAGAAAACCTGTAGAATCGGCAACGTTTCAAGAAAAATTTTATTAATATTTTCACACTATCGAAAATACTGCAAAACCCGCGTCGTGATTTCTTATCTAAATGAATTCAGATTGGTTATCTCCATTAATCCTTGCCAGCCGGTTCTAAGCCTTTTGTATAACAAAATATTAAGGAGCAGATAACAAGTAGTTTAAATATACATCATAATTAGTTCCCGCTTGCGGCTTCTCTCGCGCAAATTTGATTTTTTGCTTCATCTTCAGGGAGTCCTAATTTTTATCCGGTAGAAATTAGGGTTTCCCCTTGAGAGGTTACCTACTTTTTACCATCTTGGATTGCTGTCCGTATAAAAATGTTGTTCTTTCGTTACACAACACAAATGTTCACTTATCTATTCCAGTGTTCAGCAGTGCGATTCTGTAACCATCTGAAGTGAGCGTGGAGTGAGCTGTCATTCCAACTAATGCTAGGGATTGACACTATTGACAGCTCACTTCACAAAACTTTTCACGGTGAGATTTTTACAGAATCGATCGGCAGGTCAAGATTGGCTTTAGTTTGTCTATGAGCGACTAAATAATGACTGAAATAAGTTTTCAGCATTTATTTGACCCTTGACTTTTTGCCGATCAATCTCAAGTGACAAATGATGTTCCTACATAATCCGCCCCTACTCGTATATATATAAACCGTTTTCATTAATCGCATAATGTTATTTGGGTGGTAACAAAAACAGCAAATATTACTAACAAATCAATTTAAAAATAAAATAACCTTTAAGTAGAAGTTTACAACTTAGAAACTAAGTAACTTAAGAATAGAAATAAGTACTTAGTAAAAATTTTGACATTATTTTAATATTCCCACAAATATTTCAAACTGAAAATATCAGGGCGAAGCAACAACAATACGATATTGTTGTAATTCATAGATGCGAAAATAATTAAGTCGGTTGCGGCACAAACTCCGACAGGGGATCCCGATTCCCGACAGTAAATTAAATTTCCCCCTCGCGACCACTTGACCCTTGTTGAGTGTCCATTGTGCACTAACTGGTTATCGATGCAACGCATAAAATATATTATTGATTGGTTCCTATTGTAACTGATCTTATAACCCGAACTTATACCTAAATGCCTACTAGGTATACAAAATATACGGTTATAGATATTTGCGTAAATAACAGATTGAACCTTACCTACTTTAAACACTACGGCGAGCTCATTTGTAAAAAAGCAAAACGTCATTAATTTTGTCTTTGTTTCGATTAAATAAATGTTGTTAACTTCACATCAATTAACTAGTGAGATTATGTTAAAATATTGCCCTTTTATGGGACTCAATATATTCATACCATTAAAGACCACGAAACTTTACACTTTACTGAAACGGAAGATAACTATTATCGTTAAAGTTAAATTAATTGCAGTCATCGAAGTTGCCTCCCTAGTTCAGTTGTAAGCCGCCGTACAAGTTTTTATATACTGGTACATAAGGGTAGCCAGTGATAACGGTAGAAAGCGGATCAAGTTTATTATCCTTAAATTTCACTATACAAGGCAGAGATGGTTTATCAAAAAAACATTTCCCATGATAATTTATTCTATCGGTTAAGGTTGTGGATATAAATTCGTCCCGTATTTTAGCGTCGTCCATATTCGCTAGTCACTGCTCGTTCTATTCCGCAAACCCTTTCGAGTGCTCGGGGCTAATTGGATCTTTTGAATTTTTTCGAAAATAATTTTTCGTCTATCATTTTGCCGCGTAATTTGCGCTTGTTTGCCATGCAAACATGCCTTTGAAGTTTACTACAGATCCGAGATGTTTACATCCAGAAATCTGAAAACGATTTTAATTTGTTTGTATGCATATATTTACGTAGTTAATACTTAAATAGTACTGGCCGGAGCTTAAGTGAACACCAAAAAGGCAAATACGGACATCGATGTTGCTATTTTAAAATGCCAGAATAATTAGATTTAAATGGTTATCTGCTACGCGAATTTAATGAACATATAGCCGGCGATGATGTATTACCATTGTATTACACACATACCTAATTGTTCCGTTCCCTATCTCGCTATTAACGTGCACTGACACGAGGCTAGCGCGAGCCTTAACAGCTGGTTTGACTAATGTCCACATACATAAGTACAGACAGGTAAATGCATCAGCGATTAATGTGTACAAACTGCATAAATAATAGTCTATACACTGTGCCGTTGCATTAACGTATTAATGTTTACGGTTCTAATAAATTATTTAATAACATCTTCGGTGCCTACATGATATTTGAAATTTACAATTTAATCGAAGTAAGAAACATAACACCAAAGAAAATAATCCTTCAACTGTTTTATGTGTACGGCCTTTTCATCTTTTGAGTTTTTCAACATTCAACGAAATACCTTTTTCCCGCAGGGCTTAAAAAAATATTGAAAAAGTACCTACAGTTGAGCAGACCTTGAACCTTGAACCCGTGACCTGGCTAGCCACGAATTCATTCTTGTTGAAGTAATAATATATAAATTCACTGAATAATTTACGATTGTCCCCGGTAATAACACGAACCTACTTTATAAAGGAAATGCGCCACTTTATTATGATAATTGGTCGACCTCGAATCCGAATCCCAATCGAGTCCCGTTTGAAAACGTGATCAAGATTCGAAGACATGGAGTGGCCCGCTAATGATCTCATAAATAACCACGAACCTTTACAACTTTCTTCCGTTCACTTTTCTTCCGACGAAGTGTCAACAAAGGGTATGAATAAAAGGACTCAAAGTATTTGTTATGTACACATGTCCTTGTCTCGCATAAAGATGACGATACCCAAAAAATGGTGTAAAGATATCCTTCGGTAAAGTTAGCCGTGTCACCGCATCACTTTGGCAAATAATGTTTACATGTAGGTGACGCGAGGCAAATCTGAAACTCACCTCGGGCGGGCGGGGCGCCGACTTCCTATAATCCATTTGGGCGAACAACTGGAGTCATGTCAGGGTGATTGATGTAGGTACCTACGAGGTGATCCGCGCGGCGACTTTATCTACGGCTCTTTGACAAGCGGTCCCGAAAACTTGAGCCGCTAATGTGTACACAATGAAGGTGAACGAACATAGTGGCAGAATTCCTATATGTACACTATAGGTAGATGATGAAGATTGTGTGTGTGGATTGTGCGTGTTTTCTTATTTAAACAGACAAGTATTTTTATAAACCCTACTTGATTTGTGTCAAAACAATAAAACCGATCAATACGAACGTTTAGCGACGCTCGAATTAACGAACCATTAAGAACGCCGTGAATGTCAATGACAGACGAGGAAACATGGATATTTACAGTCGGCTGCCACAAGCTAAAGGCAAATAGATACCTATCTGTTTTGAAGTTTATTACGCCGTTCACAGATCCAGTAAGATTTTCAATGAATACGTAATCATTATCAAAGTTTAAACGAAACCACTTAATTGTGCGGAAGACAAATTCGTGACCTTTTATGGCTTTATTAAGGAGTGGTTCATCGTTTATGTATATTAAGAAGTAGTTATAACTAAAGTTTGATTGGAAATATGATTCAGTTAAGCAGTTTACTAATCTTTGTTAAGATCGTCAGATACAAGGAAAACGTAATTTACGAGTTAACAGACGTTTCTCTATCCAAAACTTTGTTTGAATCAATAGTATCGTAACTAGGTTAGTGTAATGATATCGGCAACACTGTTATAAACATTGATGTTACATTTGTTTGTTTGTTAGGGGTTCACATAAATTCAGCTTATCAGACTGATATGAACCTTCACTATCATCTTAGTAGTACCGTCCTGATTATCATAGGGTTTGTAACGTCCACGGGGACTGGCCCCGGGGTCAGTTGTTGGCAGGAAAGTTAGAGATAAAACATAGATTTGGAGGTTTTTTTTTTTTGAGGGTCTATCTGAAAAGACCTGAATAATTCTTCTTGTTTGTTTCCTCGTGAAGCTCAAGTTTCCAAGAAAGAGAAGCCTCAGATACTGTCAATGTTTTCAGTAAAAACAATGAATTAGTAACTAGAAATGGTGATTTCTGAACTTAATAAAACTCGTAAGAAATGATTATTTATTTATCAACAATTTACTGACTCGAGAAAGGGATTTCTCTCTCTCTCTCTCTCTCTCTCTGCCTAGTTACGATAACCCTTGTCAGTCAAGTACGTACATAAAACAAAAAAATATTCTGCGTTGAAGTGGACGAAATCCGGGACTCACCTCCATATATATTCGGAATCAGGAAAAATATCTATAATATTTTCCTCATCGGGTACATTAAAATGATCAAAAGTGCGGGTCAATGTAATACAGAGTTTCCTGAGTTAACGGCTCATTGGAGCGGCGAGCGGATGTCTCGCCCTCTGCACCGGTGCCTAAATCTCCAATCTAAGTGTTATTTACTTTTATATTTCTCCCTCGGAGGCTTACTGATTTTATGCTTCGCTTTATGGCGCATCCGGTACAGGTCATAAAAATAGTCTTCGGACTGATTGCCATCGCTCGATTCGTACAGTCAGAATAAATAACCATTAAAACTTGTGATTTATGATAGAACTAGAGCATTCATTTGGTACCAACGTCCTCTGAATTGTTCGCCGGACTAAATTTTATTACCTGACTTAGCCGGCTGTTATAGTAGACGAGACGTAACAATCTGAAACGACCGTTTAGAGAGAGAGAGATTAATGTCTACTGCCACCTGTACAAGTAGGTACACGAAGGTGTCGCTTTTTTACCTTAAGACAGTAAGGAAATAGTAAACCGGAAGTGAACTTTTTGAAATCAAAATATATTACTGAAGAGAGTGTTTCACTTATAAAAACCTATGACCCACAAACATTTATTTAATTTTTGCGGCAACGTAATAGCATTTTAATTAGACACAGAGACAAACATTTGGCACAATAATTTGTCTAGATTTTTAGACAAGGCAAACGTGCTACTTGGGTCACAGCCTAATTTATTCATTCAGGAAAGTGCAGCAGTGCCGTAACATTACATGGCTGATGCAAGTAAACACCACTAATTAACCCAGTTACACGCCGCACTATACGTATTTAGATTCGTTTTACACTATTTAATTCTCCAGTTACTCGTATATGTACTTTCTATGTTACCCTAGAGAACAATATTTAAGGCTAACTGTTGTAGTGTGACTTAAAATAGCCTGGGCTACTTAAAACAGCAAGGAAGAGTGTTGTTCGTCCTCTCTTTAAATAGCGAAAGCCTGATTATACTTTTAAGAAATTTTCAAGCATTAGCAATAATCTCGAATAAACCAAGCGCGATTCCAGGTAATAAGAATTACTTTTGAAGACATGATCCTATTTAAGCAGACCTTCTAAAAACCGTTTCTCTGTTTTTCCTTCCAATGAGCAGAAAAAAAAACAGGCACGCATTAAAAAAAATCTGGTGGATTATTTTATTCAATTTTGTCGGTTACCCACAAACCCTCTTTGGAGGGCACTGTCTTATATTTATAGCGCAAAGTTCTCCTATTAAAACATAAATTATTTTGCGTAAAATATACTAAATAGGGATCGAATTTTCGCCTATTGGAAATTCTAACACAGTCCGCATCACCGCTGTGTGTTTGCATCCCAATGTTGCTACTACGTCAAAGTTAATACCGGTAGCGCATACAAAATTATTAATTGTATTATTACGCAATTACGGTTTCACGTTAGCCCCCGATTTAGATCAGCCAAGTAATTACACAGAGTTAATTACACGTTAAAGTCGTGGTCAATTGGTAAATAATTTGTATAATGTATATTATTACATTGTTTCAGCTTTATTGGTGGAATAATATTGACCGTGTTCCAGTATTGCGAACTCTAGGAGATTTAATAATGCATAGTAAATAATTGCACATTTAGGATCTCATTTATCAAACCTCAAATCTGTATGGACCTACTGCAGTACACCTCCGCCCAATTTAAAGCTGGGCTTCAGGTTAAACCCTCTCTACTTAAAATGGCACACTACGTATATGTAAGTACAGGTGACTAGTATTTTCGTTTGTTGTTATTTCAATTGCGAATATATGTATAAACCTGCTATTTTATAATATTGCAGATTTTTTATTGACAATAATATCTATACATACAAGACCTTTTTTTTTTTTTTTTCTGGTGGGAAATCATCAAATGACCGCTCCCGCTCTGGGTGGAGCGGAAGGGAGTGTCAGACTCTTACTGACTAAAACCCACCCATGTTCCTTCCTTCGCTCTTTATGTTTCGGGGTAGCGGTAACCCTTTCGGACAATCCCGCTGACCCGGCAGGCTTCGGCCCTAAGGGGGGGCCCCTTAGGGCCGAACGTTAACATACATGACCTCACGTCATCTTTCCATGGGGGTAGGCAGAAACTGGAGAACGCCACCTGCTACGATTCTTACCTTCTTTGCTTCGTATACGGTTATAATATGTTTTTCATTTTACTTTATATCTAAGTATTATTATGAATCTCTTACATAATTTGGTGTCATAAGAGATGACACCCGCGAGGCTGCGAGACGAGTTTGCGCAGCCAATTCCTTGCACGTCACACCAATCCTTCATATATTGCAAATCTGTTTATCCTCAATATTATCATAAATCCGAAAATGTTATTGTTGAATATATTTCCCTTTGTTTCTCAATCACGTTCAACTGATCAATAATGTTGTCACAGCTCGAAAGCCACAAATCCATGCGAATGAAGGCACAAATAAAAGCTACCATTTGTGTACAAATAGACATGTCAGTAATGCTTAAAACATCCATAGGCTGTGTACTGTTAATAAACATTTACTTGCATGCATTTGATAATCCACTGCGGTAAATATTCCGATTAATCCATCCTGAAAAAATCAAAAGTTTAAACATGCATAAAAGTGAAATAAACAAAATATTAAAACTGTTACAGTGTATCGGCGCTGACATTAATAAATATAGATTAAACTGTGCGAATGACGATTTATTTAACGTAGTTATAGTTGACCTCAAAATTGATTTACCACCCTAAGATAAAATGCCACTTGCATGCACGTCATAAAAAGTGAAGGTCTATATGACAGTTAGATGGTCTCAACCTTATTGAAGTTTTAATTTATTGGGAATTGTTGTCAAAACTGGTGAAACACATATGATGTATTTTTTTTTATTTTAAATTAGCAGCGCACCGCGGTTTCACCCGTGTAAGTTTCGCTCCCGTGGGAAGATCGGGATAAAAATTATCCTATGTGTTAATTCTGATTATAAACTATCTCTGTGCCAAATTTCATCCAAATCCGTTCAGTAGTTTTTGCGTGAAAGAGTAACAAACATCCACCCATCCAACCATACAAACTTTCGCGTTTATAATATTAGTAGGATTCTAAAATAATATTGTTTGCATATAGTGCATACAATATTATAAAAGCGGTATAAGCTTAAAAAAGTGCCAAGGACGGGATTATTATTATTCTCAACAATCGATAAAGCCGCCCATTGTATGTTTTCTAGTGTTAAATGTTATTTTTTTTATTATGTATTATCGAGTAAATAGCTTTTGGATAAAGCCAAGTGTATACATACTTTTGCTCGTAAATGTACCATGAGTAGATAATAACCACCAAAGCAACATAACATTCCCAAAAAACTACACTTCAATGTAGCTTCCAGTAAAATAAATGTTTAAACTTAGATAATAATAAAATGTAAACATCTACCCACTTTGTATGTTCGCTGTTTGTCTATTTGTAAGCCCTCGCATCCCGTTTCTGACCTAATTTAGCTTGTTTAATGTACAGATTCGTCTGGAAAAATAAATTGCTCTGCTATATTTATCCTAATACAATAATTTAGTAAGCGTTTCTTTTTAACACGCTTAATATCAAGTTCAAGTTCGGAGAACATGATTATTGTATATTATTTCTCTAGTGGTGTTGTTGTATTAAGCGGTAGGTAAGTAAGTAAATTTATTTTATATGATAACATCACCCTTGGTTCCCCGAATAGTTGGGCAGAGGTGTGTCTATAGTACACCCACATATTCATACACAATAATATATATTATATATACATATTGATATAAATATATTTTCATAATATAAGATTCTTAGCGTACTGTTGATTTTATGTTAATTTAAATCATACATGCTTATTTTAGAATTATTACCTAAATTATTCAATTAAATATTCATTTTGAAGTAAGAAGTGCCGATTTTACCTGAACATAAAATGTGCGTAGAACATCATTGAAAAAACCTTTTTGTATTTCTGTCATATCAATCATCATTAAAATGAAAGAGTATAATGCGTATTAGAAAGCTACAGTCCTTTCACAGTTATTTTACCTCTGATAGCTGCAGCCCAACAACAACCTTATTACAACAACAGTAAAGATCACTGTAATTTTGACAGACTTGACAGTTGCAGCAACCAAACAACAACCTTATTGTCACGAGATTAAAGAGCACTGTGATATTTACAGTGACGCAAAATCAGAGGTATCTGCGAACGGCCGTAACGGTGAAGCTACGAATGACCAATGGAGTATGTAGTTAATAGTAATTATTAAGCAAATAAATTACCGACTGCCAGTTCACAACCTGCTAGAACTGGCTAATAAACATGCAAAATTAGATTAGCTTAATTAATTTCAGTATGCAATGAAGAGCGACGAGATGACGACTAATAGAAAAGTATGGCCGAAAAAGACATGTTGCACCGACCCTAAATAAATTGGGATAAGGGCAGGAGAAGGATGATGCAATGAAGAGCGAATTAATTCCTATAATACTTTTACATATCGCTAAATTTTTCGCAGGCTTTAAAGATTTAAGACCCGTCGTTCGACGCACAAAGAGGGTATAAAAGGTTCGTGATCGTTCTTTAGCTTTTTATTAGTACGAAACAATATTCAAAGAAATTGTCGAGCAATTTTTCTTAACAAGTACCCTACACCTTATTATTGCCACCACTCCCTAAAATATGATTATTCTCTTTGAGGTTTTCTTGCAAACGACATTCTTGTAGTACCTATTTTAATTGAAATATTAAATATAATATTGTAACTGGCTTTTACGGTATGCTCATTTAGATCCACGTAGAATTTACATAAACTTGTTTTATCAACATTGTCTATATTAAATCACAATCGATATTCACATTTCTTCGTAATCTGCTTGTTTATTTAGTAAGGCTAAGCGCGCAACTCAACAACTTTAATATTTATATTCCTTCTGATAAAGCCTTTATGTGCCTCTTTTTCGGAGAAGGAACTATTTGATATCTAATAGGCAATTAACTTTTAACGACGTTTCAAATTGTTATATTGAAAACTAAAATCAATGTTTTAACATCGATAGTATTGTTAACTAAAGGATCAATCACGATGATATTTATACCTTAAAATTCAATAATTATCTAAAATTGTAACTTTTGTAGTCCCGCTACGAACATTTTGCTACGCCGTAGCAAATCTGCTTTTGATAAGAATTTGAAGAAAATATTTACATAATTCGAATGAGGGTAATTTCATCAAGATCTTTATTACTCTAATTTGAAAGTATCGATTGCATAAAGAAAATTTTGCTCTACAAAAAGAAGTGGATTTTGTTTATCAATAATTTGTTTATCAGCGAAAAAGTATTTTAAACTCTATGAAATAAGCTGTAAACTCGTTATGGTTGTTATGGACAGATAACTTGTAGTGAAATTCAAATGCAGCAATTCTCCGTAGGAGGCGAAATAAGCAAATGGTTGAATGGACAGCAGTCAGTGGACCATGAACGTGAATACCACGACCCAATACCGCTTTCGGTCGAGCCGTCTCATATCTCGTCACAACATGCGTACAGATGATGCTATTGTGTCAGCTGCCTGTTAATGCGGAGACAGTTACTAAATCATAGCCACAAAGTGTAATACTTTATTTTTAATGATGTTAAAACGTAATACTTTATTTTTTCTCTTTCCTCAAAATACCATTTCAGACACGAATCTACGTGGTTTTCACATGATCTGACTAACGTGTTTGGACTTTAAACGTGACTGATGACCTCTGAGTTTGTTTCGGCCTTTCTTTTCAGAAGATAGGAAACGACCTCATCTAGTTTTTAAAATATGATTGGATTGACGTGCATTGACGTGACGTGTTTGTACAAACGTACCTAAATAAAAGCATCATTTATCATTCATGTAATGTTTTAGAAACATTTCACTAAAATTACACAGTACTAATTTTGTTGTACACTCGCAGTAAAAAAGCGTAGCTTGATTTGGACAGTAAAGTCCGAGATCCATGTAGGCAAACGACGGCTCCGTTTGTTTTTCACTATGTGTTCCGCTTAACAAGTAAGCTTTACATCTGCGGTAATAAACTGGGTGCACACGGGGACACGGCTCGCCGGCCGCGCAGCTTACGACATCGGTGCAAATTCAACCATCGGTAGAAATCCGCCGAGCACACTGCACGCTCGCGTTGCCATACTGACCTCTTTTATTTCTTAAAAAAAAAACTCCAAAGCCACTGCAAAACTACGTAAAACTATGCGTAACTACGAATATTCGAGATCCGATACGATATCGGGAAAAACAACACAAAAAAAATTGTTCTAAAATTAAAGGTATAATAATTGATTATTGAATATTCATTTATCCACGGTATTGGCATGGAAAACAATCGTGATGTTTTTGGCGAGGTTGCCAAATCGTTTGTCTACAAACTTCGTGCTATGAATTTATTTTAATATTTGAAACCTATGTCAATAGGTTTCTATGCGGGTTTATAAAACAGTGTGGCTTTACCCGCATAAGGATGTTTATTTCTCATTAATTTTGAAAATAGTGACGCTCATAAGTAAGGTAAGTTTGAAACAAGGTCGGGATTAAAACTAAAGTCCTGTTTAAATGAATAAAAACAGCGAAAGTTCCGTAATAATGTACGCTGCTCATACGTAACAAGGAATTGCAGCGCGGTGTTTTCCGCGCTGTAGTTTTAACAATGTAGTGCCGAATCGCGAGGTAAGTGCAGGCTCAGCATAAACTTGCCGCCGTACGATTAATAACGGCGGGGTTATGTATGCACAAAACCGAGCAAGTTGGCTTGTTAAGCCTTTGTGCTAAGTACCACTCGCATCCGCTCAATTGTACCTCCCCATCCATGTGCAACCAATAGCACAATACTTGATATAAAATAATAAAAACATTTGCAGTTTTACATATACATACTTATATTACCGAGCATTATTGGTTAATAAAAAGCTGAACAAATGTAAAACCTAAAAAAGATCAATTTAGTTAAGATATGGCTTTTCAGCACTAATCAAAAGCCATATCTTAACTAAATTGATCTTTCAAACTATTAGTTTCGAATGCGAAAGCTCGCTGGTCACCATTTGCATAACTTACACGTTTCATTTCCGTAATTACCATTCGATAGCTGTCATTAATCTTCTCACCAAATCCCATAGTGAACGTCAATCGTTTGACTCTAATCACTGGATTTGCTTTAAACGTCCGCATTCGTACTGGCCTCTTAGCGAATCCTTTTGAGAAAAAGTTGTTAAAAAAACGGCACAAAAACAAAAGGAAATAGTCGGGGCGGTCCCCAGAGAGTCGTTGTTAGCCCTGGGACGGTACTTAAATCAAATGTTCACCATTCAAGGAAATTATAAGAACAGGGCACGGATTCGCGTACCCTCCGAGAGAATCCCCTCGGATAAAAAGGCTTACATAGAAACAGTGCTCTGAATAGTTTCATTGTTCTTTACAATATTTTCTGGAGTATACGCACATTGAACTATTTGAAAAAAAATCAAGAATCTGTCTACAACGTTCAGATCTATAGATAGAAAATACTGGTGATACAATGTAATTCAACAAAGTATATAATATGGTCGTGATAGGTAGAGCGCGTCGCGTGCCGGCTTGCAGGGAGGAACATTGAGAGAAAACTTAATCAGAAGTATTAGTGAGAACGTTTTAATATTCTGAACGGAGTGCACGGTTAAGGATTTTCTTTTTTGTTGTTGTCTTCGAGAATATTACTTTACCTCGCAACAAACTTAAGGGGCCTAATCCGCTTTTCAACTCGAGCTTTTACTTGCCTTATGACAGCGAGCTTAGAGCTCCCAAAGACGTTGTGGAGAAAGTTTTTAATCTTTTCACATGTACATACGTACTCGTGACAAAACAACTTCGCCAGACGACGAGCTCGCGTATCAGACACAAACGGTGCGCTCCATACATAATTATCGTATCAAAGCGTATTCAGGGCGGATAAGAGGCGTATAAAGAATGGAAAAATAATAAGTAAAGCTTATGTGTCTTCAACATGTGTCCATATGTCGAGATCCTCAGAAGCCGTCCCCTCACGCCGGATATGAATAAAATTTTCTTAGATAAATTGAGAGTTCGCGAAAACGTGTCGATTTCTTTATTTATTCAATACTTTTCTCCTTTGAAACGTTTCTCCTTGGATTCGTCCGCGCTTATCTTATATTTATGAATTCTTTTGGGTTATTGATGTAAAACCACTTTCTTCTTTTAGCGACATCAATGGAAATGTTGCAACGGATATCCAGACACAACCTTACGTTTAGACAAATAAAAGAATCGTTTCCATTGCTTTTAAGATAGCTGTAAATTATGTAATCTTATACATTGTGGGTTGTATTATTTTCGTAATCAAACAACACCCAAAATTGGTAATTTGAGCCGACCCAAGTTGTGTTTGCATAGGTCAACTAAATTCAATAGAGGGATAGAAAATACCGCCGTACCTACCAAACCGTTTCATTATACGTACGTACGTGTCAAAGGACGTTATCATATTTGTTTATCAGCTCTGCTTTCATTTTATTATAATTCCAATCTGATGATTTATTACGTGTGCCCATTTATAGATTTTACTATAATATTATTGGGGTCGAACTCCTGGAATACATTTTCTCAACAATCTGATAAAATTATTCCAACATACAGTCATATCACTAAAATCCCACCAAAGCACTACGCCACTACACCTTTACCTTTATAAAGCCTAAATACGGAGCTCGAAAGCTCCATTTCACAAAGCTACCCGAAGCTTGAATAGGAATTAGTGCACATAATCTAAAAGATAGCCCACGATCGAATTTCGGCGTCCAAAATGTCCGATGTTACATATTAGTCAAACCTATATCCGGGACTCTGTGAAAAATGCTCTTGGAGCCTCGTCGACCGCCAATATCTCCGGGAAACAGCTTAAAAACGTTTCGGTAAGTTTGGCTTTTCAAACCTTCGTTTTTTACACCCAAAGGGATTTGCGTACGGGCACTCTTCGAAACGTGAGCGCCGAGTTTGTTCGAGGAATTTCTTTGCCTATACATATGTTGAGAAATGTTTCTTTAGCGTAAACTAATATACATTTAATTGGCGGCGTTACGGAAACCAGCTACAAATTATGCTAAGCAGACTCATCCTTTCGCTTATATTTATTACGTTATTTTAAGTCTGTTTCTCTGTGGGGTTTTGATATTTAAGTTGTAACTAAAAGCCTTAATTACAATGTAGAACGTAACACTAAAAATATTATATATTATATTATACACAAGTATATAATAAAAAGTAAAAGAAAAAAGAGGAACTCATTGGGCATCAAAAAATTCGTCCGCATCGCTATCACTGGATTAAGTGCCCATAATGCTGGCAGCATTACCACGTTGGATAAGCTGATTCTTTGGGCCAAAAATAGGCCTGTGGTCACGTGAAGACTAGACCAACCGCTTGGCGATGTCTCGTATGCTCGATGAGCCAAACCTCAAACGGCTCAAACATATACTCCCGTTTTTTTACAGCTGTAACTTAACAAACTTGTTGTTGACATAGCTCACAGAATAAGCAAGCTGAAGTGGCAATGGGCCGGTCATATTAGCCGTAGAACCGATGACCGTTGGGGTAGACGTGTTCTTGAGTGGAGACCGCGAATAGTAAACGCAAGGTAGGACGCCCTCAGGCTAGGTGGAGCAACGATATTTGCAGGATGGCTCGTAGCAGCTAGATGAGAGTTGCCGAAAATCGAGTTGAATGGCGTACAATAGGAGACGCCTATGTCCAGCAGTGGACTGCTATAGGCTGTCATGATGATGACGATGACGTAACTTAACAGAGTGTTGCATTGAGAGCTCAAGTCTCAGCAGTTAAAATCTCACCTGGGCACGTATTATTGTCATTAGACTTAATGGTTACCAATTTTAGCAGGTAAAAGCAAACCCCACGCATTTACAGGACGTGTCGTCCTGATAACCGATTCTCAATCTCAATTAGCACTAATGAAGTACCTACCCAAATATAGATCCCCTATAAATAGTTTATCATGCTGTTCCAAGGAAATTTATTCATAGTCTATTTCATTGAGTATGTATTTGTATTGCTATCAATATTCTGTATTAACTGTTTAACTAGACTTGAATTATAAACTGTTAATCTCTTCTGCTCAATTGCAGTCTGACACCTAACATATAAGCCCTTCGTGGTTTAGGGGTTAACGGTCAACGTCAAAACTTTATTTATAAAACATAAGTGTGAAAGATTTTTTAAATAAAAAAAATATAGAGATCACTACGTTTTTCCGGTAACGGTGTACAAATATTTGTAACTAGCTTTTGCCCGCGGCTTCGCCCTCGTGTATGTCGGTAAATATCCTACGGGAACATACTGCTGGGATTAAAATTATCCTATGTTTTAATCCAGGTTATAAACTATCTTTGTGCAAATAAAGCTCCCAGTCGGCATGATTTTTTCCCAATTATCATCGTACTTCAGCCAATTTACACAAAACCTTCATAAATTATACACCTAAACCTTCCTCATGAATCACTCCGTCCATTGGTGAAAATCGTATGAAAATCCCTTCGGTAGTTTTTGAGTTTATCGCGATCAGACAGACAGACAGCGCGGTGGGGATACTTTGTTATATTATTTATATGTGGTGAAGTAGGTAATATTAAAATATTTTCAAAAAAAAACCAATAAACCTTTTTGCATTTTGTATTCGAATTTTGAAAAAAATCGAATATATACCTAGTCTTGCCATAAATATTGTCACGAAGAAAAAAGATTTTTTTTTATTGCAAATAATATTTATAACTTTTACAGTGTGTTGGTTTATTACATAAATATAAAACAATTTAAAATATAAAAAGCTTATTCGAAGTGGTCTCCATTGGCTGCAATACAGTCCTTTAAACGTTGAGGCCAGTTATCAATAGAAGCACGCACTCTTTCCATGGGAAAATTCTTCACTGCCAATTGTATGGATTGTTTAGGGACTCCAAATTATCATGGCATTTAGAGCAAGCCGTACTCTCTAAAACTGACCATAAATCATAATCCAGCGGATTAAGATCGGGACTAGACGACGGCCAGTCTTCAGCTCTGATGAAGACCGAAACGTTCACTTCCTACCAAGACTGCGTGGACCGAGCTTTACGACCCGGCGCCGAGTCTTGTTGGAAGGACCATACTTGGTTATTGAACATGGTGTTGTTAAGGAGCTTAACTACCTTCTCAAGAATGGTATCTTGATACACTTGTGCCGATGTTTTGATACCTTTTTCACAAAAATATGGCTCAGTCACTCCTTCATGGCTAACACCCCACCAAACCATCACTGGAGTCGGATAATTCCCACGTTGCACTCTGTCGACTAATTGGGAAGCTTCCTTAGAGCTTTGAGCATACATACGGTCATTTTGTTTGTTAAAATGTTGCTCAATTGTAAAGATTTTCTCATCCGTAAACAATTTTTTTCTGTGACCTCCCTTTGCGTACCGCTTCAGTAGTTGTTTCGATTTTACCACCCTATTCTTTTTTAAATTATCAGTTAAAAAATGGCCAGTGCGTCTCTTATAGGCTGCAAGTCCTAAGTCATCTTTTAAAATACGCGACATGGTTCTGGGTGCTATCTTCATCTCCCGAGATAAAATCTTTTGCTTTCGGACAGGATTTCTTCGAATTCTTTCCCTTACTGCTTTGACCACCTTTTTCGTACGAACACTACGTGGACGGCCAGATCATTTTCTGTCACAAGCAGAGGAGGTCTCATTGTACCTATTAATAGCCCGGTACACAAACATTTGACTAATACCAAGCGTATGGAGAGTTTTAAAAATTGCATTTGGCTCCATACCAACTTTGTGTAATGCAATCACAGCGATTCGGTTCTCTTTATCACCCCACTCCATTTTAATATCGCAAAATATTGTACAATGTGTTGGCGCCAAAATTAGAAAACTCAATGAAAAATCGTATAAAAATGACAGATTTCAAATTCAAATGTAATATCTTTCTTATTTTTAATTGTAACAGTATTTATGGCCAGACTGTGTATCTTTACTCAATATGTATAGTAGAAATGTAACATAATGTACATACTCACAGTTATCTTCATTCATTCCTACAGGTCAGAACAAGCATTCCGTTACCGTTAGGCGCTGATCTGACTATTCCTCACGACACCGGGTCACTTTTTATCCACAATACTGATTGTGATAAAAAGTGGCCTGGTGTGTACTGACACAGACACAACCATCAACTTTATCATAAGACTACGACGATTTCGTGACATCCAAGGGCTGGGAATTGCGCCCACATTGATTGATATCATTTTTCCTATAAACACTATACTTTTAATACAAAATAAGTATAGATTTAATTGTATTTTATAATATGAACATACTTTATTATGACAGCTCTGACAGTGACGTTTAATACGTCGCAATGACAACTTTTCTTTAAGATTCTTAGCGGCCTGTCACTTTTTAGCTGATTATACATTCATACTTCGACAAAACTAATCATGGCCACCAACATATTTCAAATGCATATTTTCTACATGGTTAATACAATGTAGAAAATTCTACAAGTTCACTTTATAAATCCAAGCAATGCAAGGATGAGTTCCCGTTTCGCCTCTAAAGCGAACACATTAAATAGACCTGATTCTCCAAGGCCACCTATCCCGGGAACACTCAGCGTACCTCTCCTAAAACGCTCCGGTACCTGACGGACTCTCTCTACGCCTCCGTCCTCCGTCCTTCGTGAAGGTCTCCAGTACCAGTCGGACCGCTGGCGCGCCTCGCCGGAGCACTCTGAAGACCCTCCTGTACCTTTTGGGCTGCGCCTCATCCGAGGGCCTCCTCAGAAGACCCTCCTGAATCTACTGGGCCGCGCCTCATCCGAGGGCCGCCTCACCTGGTGGGCTGATAGCGTCCCCGGCGTGCCTGCTCCCTCCTGCTGCAGTGCTGCGTCCTGCTCCTGCTGCGTGGGCCCCCCTACGGGTATCCCCCGGGCCGCACACGCACCAGCACCTGCCCTCACCTGCACCTGCACCTATCACCGGCACCTGCCTCGCGTCGGTCTACCTCTTCAGCTCCATCTGCAACTTCACCTTAGCCTCCTCAACCCACCTATCGCGCTTCGTCACCCATACACCCCTCCTCCACATTATACACACCACTGCCATTCCATCTCCATCCTTACCTTGTAAATAAATCTTTAATTGATTTCTACCTCCCTTTCTTTAACATTAAGATATATCTTAATATATTTAAAGTTAGTTTCTTGTCGCTGACACGACAGAAGTTAGGCTATTTCAGAATTTTAAGCAATCAATTTTAGCCAAATGTCATGATGAAGAACTGACCTAATAATTATATAGTTAGAAATATTCCACAAGACCTATTGTTAGTTACTTTATACAAGTAAAATGATCAATAGTATTTGTTCAAAGCCGGTCTATCTTTGAACCCAATTAGAACTCGAATTAATTTTCTACTAATGATTACAGCAAAAGTAATTTTATAAATGAATACGTCAAAACCTAAGTCAAAGAAGAGTGAAGTCACAAAAAATAATGAACGTCTAGAAATAAAAGAGTTTGTCTCTGAGATTGTTTCATTTTTTATTTACAATCTTTATAGAGTTGCTTTGTCGTGAGTTTTCTTGTTCTCAGGACCACTCAGCTAAGACATAACTGTTTTCACTATTACCGTTCATTCCTCTCCGTTATAACAACTTTATATAGATGTACAGATGTTCTTTATTCACATCTAATACTAAAACAAATTGCTAAACATAATTGATTCGGATTCATATACAAAACACATCGTCTATAATAATACGAACAATTATTTTGATTTTGAATACATTTGGGACATCATTTCACGACATAATCGCCTCGGGCGGCCGGAGTTCTGCCAAATAGAAGGCGGATATAATGCTCCTAATTCGATTCCCGCTTAGGAAAATAAAATAGCCGATAGGTTTTTGCACAATAATGTTGTTTCTGTCATGTAACAGCAGCAACAACCCCGGGCTTTGAACACAAACATTATATGAAACGGTAAATACAAAATGCTATCTCCGAAGTCTCTAGCGATATCATCTTGCAACAGCTTTACCACTGCATTTGCGTGAATGCATAAAACATAAAAGTTATATAAGAAGAGACACAAAATAGAAAAATATCTAAAATCTCATCTAGGATTTAAGCAAGCACGTAGAACCAAAAAGTCGTTTTATTTTTTTGCGGTGCTTTCTCCTCTAAAATTGGCTCCAGATCCATTCCTGTTGACAACTTTATCGAGCGGTTTTCGATAAATTGCGGCGAGGGAAAACTAAATAAATCCGAGAGGGACTTTAGATAAGGTAATGGCTTCAGTAATGTCTAGCGACTGCCGCCATAATGCAATCGGAAACCGAACCACAGTAACGGTAAGACATCGACATCGAACTACACCAGCTTTTTCACCTTTTTCCTTTAAAAAAATACCGTTATAATCTAGTTTCAGAAAACAATTAAGACATTCAGATGCAAATGATTCTATCTAGCTACAAGTAGATTCTGCTAATATTTTGCATTTAAAATGTCTTTGAAGGAAACTTTTTTCATTAAAATCTGGTCGGTTATGAAGGTGCCGTGATGCATAAAAGATCGTGGCTATTCTTTTTTTCTTCCTTAATAGCTTAGGTACGTTAACTTATTTTTGTGTGGAGCTCTATGTAATCTAGTAGCTATATTAAATCGCTTACCGACCTACACTACATTTATTTAGTTAGTACACTACATTTTAAGTTAGTTATTAGCATCAAAATGAAATCACACAATAATCGAAATAAAGATAATAAAAATATAATACATACTTAAATAATAAAATATATTTGTGAACATATGACCGAAGTTTTTATTAAGACAACCTCCAGACATATAAGAAAAAATGATCTTACCTATTCTGTTGTATAACTTTACGGATTAAAAGGCTCTCAGTAGACAGAGCTATATAAAAGTTTAAATAGTTTAAGCGCAGTCTCAGACGCATATCGAAGTCACAAGACAAACTCATTGTCTCCGCGCAAACATCGCCAATGCAACTTCTCAATGAAACCGAGTAAGATAAACTTTGCGATTCGGCTCATACTTAGGAAGTTCACGCGAACACTTCAACTGTAGAAAATCACCTGTAACCGCGCACGTAGACACTAGAGCCCTCAAAAACAACGGGACGCCCGAAAACTTCTAACAAACACTCAACTCGCTAACTTACTGGAGGACAACAACAATGGAGTTAGTTTAGGAAAAATACGTACGCTTAGGAATTAGTTGATGTCGGCGGTTTATTTACCTACTAGCTAGGCGACTCCGTCCACGAGAAAGAAACATTTATACAAAGGGTATAAATAAAGAGAGAATAGGCAAGACTTGAGGGTTGCCGAATTGATCAATGTCTGCGGTAAAAACTTGCCCGCCAAAGCGCCAAAGTGCGTCGATTAGATGACCTCTCCTATTCGATTCTGATGTGTCAATGTAGTTGTGGGAAGAAATAAGTGGGGTCATGGCGTTGTTAAAAGCTACTGAGTACTGATAAGAATGAGCAATAGATCAACTGTGTGTGTGTGTGACGCTTAGCCCGTTTAAGAATGAGAACATGAAAAAAATTGCGTAACTATCTCTTATTTTTCCATCAATCCAAAGAAAGCAGACCGTCACTTTCAAACAACACCTCATTCCCAGACAAAAATAATAGGCAACAGTAATATAAATAAATGAGCGGCTCACAACCGTTAAAGCAGACTAATTCAACGGCAATGCAGGCAGATTGCCTCGGATGAAGGTATGGAGTCCGCGGCAAGCCGGATTAAACTTGTTTTTAAGTTTATCGTGGCTTTAATATTGTTCGCGAGGACTTAAACGCAACGTATAAACCTCGGTCGCTGGAAGTTACGTAGTAAGCTCATACAATAGTTAGCTTATATTGTAGACTACTTACAATAGGCGAGCCCGTGAAAGGGACGTTTTTAATATATCCGGTTATACGCGTAGCAAAATTACATTTTGTCATGTTATTAAACATGTTCTACGTAAGTAGGTAAACATTTTAAAATTCCACGTAAACATTAGCACAAAACACATTCACTTCTAATTCAAAAAGGCCGTTCTAAAAAAGCACCAGACGAAAAAAATACCCTAAATTAACTTATTCACATTTCTTTCAGGTAGCCATTAATTCATTTCACGACGGAATACCGGAATTCCCTTCGATGGGATTTGCTAAATTGCATTTAAATCTACTTTCCACCCGGCTTACATTTCCGCGCATCAAGTCTCGGGAATGTACAAAAACATGAACCGTAATTTGCTAAGACGAATAACGTTTGATTTAATCCGGCACGTAGAGCGGCCCCGGGCCGGGCCCGTCGATTTACTTTTATTGCTATTTCGTTTTATTTCGCCGGCCCCGATGCTGTCTGATGTGGCCCTGTTTTCGGGATCGTTAACGGCAAATGTGCTAATCTTTTTTACAGAACCGTGGCGTAACAATAAGCGACTTTGATGGTCGTGGCCAGCGGACGCCATTACTCTCGCTAATGTGCAACGATTAAGGTTTTACATTTTAGATGGTAAGGGTCCATTTAAAAAATCTCGACAACCCATTGTCTAACCCGTCGTTGAAATAAATGAACTTGACGATCACATGTTCCTCGTTCCTGTTCAAATCTAGAAAGATAAACACGTATTTTAATATTTATTTTGGTGTACCTTAGAAATCCCAAACTTTTGTACTCTCTCGCGCAAAGTTCCCCCAGCTTGCATCAGCGTGTATACAAAGCTCTGTTAAGTGTATCTAACTTCGCGCCAAGAGAAGTCAATTACAACGACTTTAAAATACGACACCTCAAGACATTAAGAGACAAAGTTAAGCAAGCCAATAAACGCTTTAAACCCACCACCTACTATTTAACACCAAGAAAACTTTGATAAGAGTTTCACCATTAAGTGTTTTTTTAATCCTGGGCTAAGGATTTTATAGGTGAAGTTTTTCGTCAAGACGGGTTCAAGTGAAAGCTTAAGAAAACCTTACGCTTCGTATTTTATACTCGTTGTATTTAAATACAGATTGAGGAAAGCCTTGGCAGAGTAGTAGAAAAACTTTTCCTTAATTTTACCGTGACGTGAAACGCAACAAAAAATACGTGAACGATAGTTGGCTATATTAAAAGTCGTGACCGAACACGTACGCATCCAGCATCTCTCGTAAAAAGAGTCACGAATCACACACAGTACGTTTTCAATAAAGGTGTCGTTACAAGGATCCCCGCAAAATCGACAAAGCGACTGTTTCATTTTGAAGGTAAGAGCAATCTACTCTTTTGTCAGATGCTATTGCCACTAAGTAGGCGGGATTGCGTTGTAAAGTGTTTATTTAGGAGACGTTTGTTTGTTTCCTCAGTATGCAAAATTGACTATGTGCACTTTAACATGAGATAGGTGTTTTATTGGCTTTTAGGATGTCCCGATTCTACCACAAAACACCTAAAATAAATGAACACTTTATCACACTCTTGCGAGTGGAAAGCTGAGCAAGAGTGGGTTTTAATTTATGAGATACGTGTAATATAATATGTAGGTACCCCATGGTATAGACATGGTATTTATCAAAACCTATCTACATAGTATATTTTTTCCTCTCCCAGCTACCGCTAACCGCAATAGCCTCATCAATCCTAAAAAACTCATTCCTAACATATAACTATATACAATAACGCAATATTAGCGAGCCAGTTGACACCGCATTCACATTCAAACTAACGTGAATAAACGAGGGAAGTGAGGTTCGATTGAATCACTTTCACACAATAGGCCTCATCAGTGTCTGCGTGACAGCATAGAGAGCCCGTTTCGAGTTTATGCGATAGGAATTTATATTAATTTCCTGTGTCAGTCCGCCGGGAAACCAGTTGGTTGCAGTCGATGCGGCGAGCGCAAACTGCGGTCGGCCGCCTGTCCTGACCTGTTCCAAACACTGCAATGGACGTGCCCGTATAAACTCACACGCTAATTTTACCTCAACCACGAAATTTCTATTCACACTTTGAACTAGACAGTGACTGAACGGAAATACTAAACACGCCACTAATTGGGAAACAATTTTAAACCGAATTATACCGTGATCATGGAAATGAGTTTCGTATCCTATGTTCACATCTTGCGGCAAACGAGAAGGGCGCAAATTCCCAAGAAAATCTTTATTTCGGGCTAATTCTGTTTTATAGGTATTTTACATCCTAATTCATTTTACTTTTACTGCATCCCTCCTAATTCTAATTTAAAATTTCGTTCTCATAATAGTAAAATATAAGAGGATAATGATTGTAATCATTTTCATCCATGGTTTGATAAGGGATGGGGTGGTGGTGTGTGTGGGCGGTCGTTTAATACGAAGACATAACTAACAAACAAGTTTTATCTCCATGAAAGTTAGCGTCGCACCTTCATCCTTCACGTGCTGATCTCCTGCCAACAATAAAGTAACGTTAAGCCGCGCGATGCTGGGATTACACTTAGGTATAATACTCAATAGCGCATGACCATATTTTAGAACATTGTAAATTCCTGAAATGTCCTGAAGTTTGTGTGAAATATGGATGATACGGTTGGGAGTCTAAACAACTTTTGTTTTTAAACCCTTCTTATTTATATTCTTCACCTGTGATACCTGTGTATCTAGGTACGGAGAATAGAATGTTTGTTATCTTTCGGAAGCATCTCAAAAATAATAATCTTTTTTTTTCTACGCTGCTTGGTATTGGTTCCGGTTTGTACTCTGCGTCCTAACCAAAGCAACTGTTAAACGCAACGCGCGCACACGCGATTTTGCGATCGTTTACTTGCACATACATACGCGACTAATTGATCGCGCGATTATGTCATATTCATAAATAATCGAGCGCGATGATTGCGAACTCGCACGACGATTGCTTCCAGTTAAGACGCGGCCATAGACTATTCAAATAATTGACGACCAGAGACCGTAGGTAAACATTGCATAAATAAAAATAACAAAAGACAAAAGTCTTTAGCTCTAAATGTTTATTTTAATTATGACTCAGAGAGAGCTTCTAAAACATGGTCTCTTATTTACGTACGGTGTCCGAATCTGTATCAAAGTTAAATCTAGCACATGAAAGTGTAGTAATCCCTATTAGCCGACACTTTATTGTGCAATAGGGGAGGTCCAGTGTTGTAGTAGAACCATCGAGCTTTACGACCAATGAAAATGGAGCCGCTCTCCACTGAGGTAATTATAGGATTACTTACACGTGTGCCATCCACTAGCTATCCATACTAACTTACACTCTGACGCTTTGCACAGATACCGTTATCATTTTGAACGTAATAGAGCTAAGTGACATTCGGATAATTGAGAGACGGTTTATTTTAGTTCGGTAAGGTAAAATGGAGTTCTGATTATTCATTTATAATATTTCTCTCTATGTCCCAGACTTATATAGGTAATGTGTCTAATTGGTACATGTCCATTGTTAAAATTAATATGACTTATAATATCTATCTTCCTATTATTGGCCTACTGCAGGGTAAAGGCCTCTTTTCATATAGACAAGCCAAGTATTGATCACGACTCTCGCTCAAAACGGGTCGGCGATTTCAAACTTATATTAACTACTAGCTGCACCCCGTAGTTTCACCCGCATAAGTTTCGATCCCGTGTGAATATCGGGATAAAAAATATCCTACGTGTTAATCCTCATTATAAACCACTTGTGTGCCAAATTTCATACAAATCCGTTCAGTAGTTTTTGCGCGAAAGAGTAACAAACATCCATCCATACAAACTTTCACGTTTATAATATTAGTAAGATAAGTCCAGGTTTCCTCACGATTTTGGCATTAGTCGATATTAGTAATGACGAAGATAAACTCAGAAAGTGAATAATGAAAAAGTCACATTTGTACTTGCCCGGATTTGAACCCACAACCTCGAGTATAAGATGCGACGCCTTAACCACTGGGCCATCACGACAATATGATTTACCTATCAGATTATTCTCAAATGTCTATCGATTCCAAAATAGTTCGATCGGTACTTAACTTTAACCGTATTTAACGAGAATCCTGAATTTTCAGTTACTATTAATCTGACGGACTATTCACTGTTCAGGCTGAATAAACCTGGTACAGGTTTATGCTCTTGATTTCGTTTCTGAGCCTCTCTACGTCGGATACATTTAACCTCAAACTTTTTGGGTTAAATGTATAAGATAATTTATTACTTTAAACTTATTTTTTTTTTTTTAATAAAACGTTACCCCACTCTAGGAATTTCCTGTATCGTGGGTGCTAAAATAGATTTTAGGAAAATCATCATATTGTAATCATTTAACTACACTTAAAAACCTTGTAATATTTTTGTAAACAACGTTTTTATTTTATTCATTTTACTTATAATTATTTTTTTATCCAGGACAGTGATTCAAACGTTATTTCCCCAGATTTTACTTAAGCATCTACATCGAAAAATAATAAACAGCATATAATTCGTAAGACAATAAGAAAACTTTCTCACAGTAATAACGCATGCTTAGTTACCCTGGCCAGCAAATAAGCACCAACAAAACCGGCAATGTACAACAATTAATCAAAATTAGTGACGTATACGTATTGGCCCTCGGCTATGTATTAATTAGGTCAAAACATAGTGAGCTCGGCGGGAAGCGCCTGTCTTCGGCACGGCACATTGTAACGCAATATCACCGGTTAATGAAACCTCCCTGAGGATACCATAACACCTGAACGGGGGAGCAGGCTGGCTTCTACGAGTAGCTCACCTACATGTATGAGCGGAAATATCTATTTCTATTCATGCTGTAAAACAAAGCCGCTTTTAGTGTGTCTGTGTGGGTGGCACTTTTTAACTTCGAAACGGATTTTCATGCGGGTATGACCACTTTTTAGAACATACCGGAAGGTTTAGGTACCTATGTGTATAATAAATTAATATTTAACTTATACAAGGTGTACTAGAAAGGTGCAGTCAAATTTAAGAGCAATTTAAGGGTACAGACTTCCATACAAATTTTCATCTTCCCCTTTAGGGGATTATTTTAAGTTCACTGTAGTACTTTATATAATAAGACTAAGGTGAATTAATCGTTGGAGTGCCATAATAAATAAATAAAAAGTTCTCACCTTTGTTACCTAAACTCTTTTTTTGCAAAATTTTATGCTTCTAGACCCAGCAGTTTAGGCGACTCGTTGTCTCTGTCAGGGAATTAATGAGCCCAGAGGACACGGTGGAGCACACGGTGGAGGTCTGCCCCGCTTGGGCGGATCACCGCCGTGTCCTCGTAGAGGCGATCGGCAGCGGCGGCGGCCTCTCGCGCCCGGCCCTGGTGCAAGCCATGGTCCGGAGCGAGAGGGAGTGGGAGGCAGTCGCCTCCTTCTGCGAAGCAGTCATGCTAGCGAAGGAGGTGGCGGGACGGATGAGGGAGAGAGCCTCCCGTCCCAGCCGCCGCGGGAGACGCCCCGGGCGTCGGGAGTCGAGTGAAGACTACCGGCCACCGTAGGCGCGGGCCTGCGGGCGGAGAGCAATGGGTAGCTCACCGCCCGATCAGGACCAGGCCCGTGCCGGACGGCGCGTAAGTGTTCCACGCGCGCCTCAAAGAGATGTCAGCATAACGAGGGGCCCCTTAGGGCCGAAGCCTGCCGGGTCAGCGGGATTGTCCGAAAGGGTTACCGCTACCCCGGAACATAAAGGGCGAAGGAAAGAACATGGGTGGGTTTTAGTCAGTAAGAGTCTGACACTCCCTTCCGCTCCACCCAGAGCGCGAGGGGTCATTGGATGATTTCACATCCGGAAAAAAAAAAAGAAAAAAAAGGGAATTAATGAATTAATTTAATTTTTTAATTAAGTAAACACACACAGACACTAAATAAGTGACACTAAATAAGGACACTAAACAAAGGAAAGAAAAACAAAGGAAGAAGGAGGGGTAAGGGGGGAGGGGAGGGTAAGGTGTACACTAAATAAGTATGTAGGTATATACGATAACTAAAGTTTGCTTGCTACTTACTCAAATGTTTCCTAACGCCACTCACACGGCTAAGTAATTGATATCGTCAAATGTTGAGTTGTATAAAACAGGTTAAAGAATAATGTAATACAAGTGAATGAAGCCGTAGTATCTCAACTAAGCTCTATTTAACTCTATTAACCTCGTACATTAATCGCTTAGCTTGCCTAGGTACCTTCTAGGAGTCCTAGGTTACAGAATATCTAATGTAGAGCAATTATTTTATTTTTATTATTTTGTTATCATACATTATAAGCATAATCAGCCTATAATGTTCCCACTGCTGGGACACTGCCTTCTACTCGGTGAGAGGGAGTGCGCCGAAATCCACCACGCGGGCCCAGTCCGGTTGGTACACGTCACATGACTTCAAATATTTGGTTCTAGAACATGCCGGTTTTCTCACGATGTTTTCCTTCACCGTTTTGAGAGCAGTGGTGATGAAATAATTTACACAAAGTAAACCGCCTGTCTGGGTTCGAACTTAAGACCTACAACTCATAAGTCGCGGCCGTTACCACTGGGCTACCCCTGCTCTGATGTCATATAATGACTAGGTACATAATTAGATATCGCACGAGATAAAAGATATTTCATTTCTTTTGCTCCATTCTCAAGCTTAGGTTATTACTGGGGGTGTAATAAATGTCACACTCGGCTCAAGATTTATTATAAGAAGGTAATCATTCTATATTTAAAGTACCTCAGTACTTATGGGAGCAAATAGATTTGTTTAATAAAATGCTCTGTTATACAAATATTTCTTTCAGATTACTTACTAATTGTCATTCGAATACCTACTTAAAACATATAATGTTACCTGAAATACGAAATATATAACATAGAAACTATTTATAGTAACAAAGTAACACCTTTCCACGGCCCTTGATGCAATTTCAACGGCTCATTTCACACCCATCTAATCGAACGACTTTTTAGTAGATCTGTTTGTTCGTTGCCCCTTTCGCCAGTCGTGAATAGGGAAATTTTCAGGTAGAAAACGTTATATAAGTACGTTTTTATGCGGCCATTTGCCTATAGAAATTGCTAATTTCTACGGAAAATGGAAACTTATAATGTAACACTAAAAACCTTTGTACAAAGAAGCTTTTCAATAACCCATTTAGATTGGATATGAAAGAGTTTTCTTTAAATTGCGCCGAACAAACTCTCCATCAGGATTTATGCTATACAAAAACTTTTTACAATATTAACGTAGACAACCTGCGACCTCATCTATCAAAGTGCTTTTATAAACCAATGGTTTTGAATAAGGAATAAAAAATGCAAAATAAATTATTTCTTTCAGAATCTACTTAGATAAGGCCTCTTTTGAATGTCAAATCTAAACATGATAAAAGATTGCCAATTCGAATTACATAATAAACCAAAGATAGTCTTTAGAACCGTATCTCTTCGTTAGATACGGTATTGCAGATAAGAGCAGGGCCTGACCTGCTATTATATTAACTATTTCTATACAGAGGGTGTGTAAAAGACGTATTAGTTATTTATACAAATATATATTAATCCGAAATATTAAAAACATAAATCAAACGCGTTTCGCGGCATGAGAAAATAATCATAAAAATAATTATGACGGGAAGTTTTCTATTCTCTATGGAAGTTCCTTCCTTCCAAAACTTTCCTGCCAGCACTCGAAGTAGCTTCACTCGGTGTTGCCAACACGGCCCTCCTGCGCCGTGCATGTCCTCAGGCACGCGGGCACGCCTTACACCATCAGTATTACTTAGCTTAACTAAACACTTATCTGAAAGCACACACTTTATGTTAGGTACTAAATATAAAACAATAATGCTTCGGCCAATCGTGATTCATAATACTAATAGAACTCCAGTTGCAGGGTTTACATCGTTTCTGTTCCTTTAGGCTTAGGAACTCTCCCTATTCTGCAACTGGTAATCCCATTCATGAATCTACCATAGGTCTTCTACTACCATAGCTAATATATTACAGAACTTAAAACAGAGCCCCTTTAGATTTAGGAGACTTTGTGAATTATTCTGCAATAAGTTATTCCCAATTCAAATTGTACTGGACCCCAAAACAGAGTAGATCAGTCATTAAGCTTAGACAACCTCTTTGCTACTGTCATTTTAGCTCACTTCCTTAATCCAAGGTAGTGCCTGGTCCATTTCATTCCTTTAGTTTTAGGCAGTACTGTTTCAGCTCACCACCTCGATTCTGGCAAGTGACTAATAAAACATTTATTTTTTATTTTTTATCCAGTATCAATTGAATGTAAGCAACTTGAGCAGAAACTGAAAATTATACAAAGCAAGAATTATTGACCAGGACGTATAGCTATGTCCAGTAAAATTAAATATATACCTATATATATACTCCTTTTTTTATCTTGCCAACACGCCTTTATTTATTTTTGCACCTACTAATGATGCATCAGTCAACATACCAGTTATCAATTTTCAATCCAAAGCTTAATATTCTCAGTAGTGGCCACCCCATTATACGATCTACAACTTTTTTCACTGCCCCGCATGTCTTTAACTTCATATCTATCTTTATCCAGGCATTTCGTTTAAAAGTATTTTTTACTTCGTCCATCATTTGTTTGGCTTTGTTTTTTAATAAGGACTAAGTCTCGTTCATGATAAAGTTTAACTTTAGTGCGGCACCGGTCGAATCTTTTCTTCTGAGATTTCACACTATTCTTTATATTTTCGTCCGCTCTTTTACGCAACTTCGTCACATCCGTAATATGCTCAAGCTCAGGCCCGAAGCTGTCACTATCGGTACGTAGTCTATACCCGAACATGACCTCACATGGAACTGCCTTGATCGTTTTGTGATACGTACTAATCGCCTGTTGTAATGGCGTAATACAGTTATCCCAATAATCTTCGTCCAAATTTCATGTCAGTTTTCATGACCTCCAGAATTGTTTTATTAAATCTTTCGGCTTGGCTGTTTGAGCGCGGCATGCCTGTGGCTGTTGTATGTAAGCGAATATTTTTGCCGTTGCAAAAATCCTTAAACATTTTTGACGTAAAAGCGGATCCCGCATCCGTAACAAGTCTACCAGGGTTGCCGAATATCTTTGCTATACCTTCAGGTTCACTAATTACGTTACTACTATCCGTATTAGGTACCGCCGAGATAAATACAAATTTAGTAAATGCATCTACTGCAACTAACAAATACTTATTGTTATTTCGTGTTCGACCCAGATGATCCACATGAATCGTGTGGAATGGTTGTGCGTATTTTGGTAGTGGATATAGCTCGCCTTCGTTTGGGCCGCCTTTGTTTTGAAATTAAACGCAGTTTAAAAAGTTTTTTATATATTTCTTAACTATGTGTCGCATCCGAGATAACCAATATCGGTTAGAAATTCGTTCGACTGTTCTATCAACCGAGAAATGACCGAGGTCGTCTTGGTTACATTTGATAATTTGCCATATGCATTTCTTTGGGACAACCCAGTGACGACCGTGACTTGTACGTCGATATACTTTGTTTGTTGCTTCGCCCGACTCTAAAGTCTGCCTAATTACTACTATCCGAGGATCCTGCAGTTAAATTGAGAGCAACCAATCCGCTTCCGTTATAGACATGACTATTTCCGCTTCAGATTTTTCCCCAGACTTTAACGGGTTCCTGCTTAAAGTATCTACATGCTCCATTCGAGTTCCCTCTCTATCAGCGATATCAAAAGAAGGTTCTTGCGTAGAAAGCACCCACCGCGAAATTCGGAGAATTATGTCTTTTTTTTAACGCATAACGTACCGCACTGCAGACTGTAACTATACGGAAATTAGTCCCTAACAGATAGCGCCTAAACTGTTCCAAAGACTGGACGATAGCTAGCAGCTCAAGCTCAAAAGAAGGGTATTTTTTTTCATCTTCGGTAGTTTGACGGCTACAATAATGAATAGGTTTTTCACCATTATCTGTAATCTGCATCAAATGCCTGAGATTCCGTCTCTGCTTGCGCCAGTATATAGTATGCTTTGCTTGGCAGGGTCAAATAATGTTAAAATTTCGTCTGAAATTAACGTAATTCCAAACCCAAAGGCTGTCTTTTTTCAATAAATTAGAAAGCGGACTAGAAAGCATGGCACAGTTTTTGATAAACTTGCGAAAATAACTGATGAGGCCAAGAAACTGATGAAACTGGTGGATTGTTTTTGGGACCGGGAATTCTTTAACTGCCCTAACTTTACTCTCACATGGCTTCAAACCCTCAGAGTTTACTCCATAGCCCAGGAACTCTATTTCTGACTTTAAGAAATGGCACGTCTTTAGGTTAAGCGTAAGGCCATTCTTCTTAAAGATTGCCAATACCTTTTCAAGAAGATTAAGATTTTCTTCAGCCGTCTCACTTATTATCAAAACCTCATCTAAATACAGAACAATCTCACCAAATCTCAAGTTCCCCCATGACCTTGTCCATCATTTGTTGAAAACATGATGGTGCATTGGCTAGACCGAATGGAAGTCGCAAAAATTCATAATGCCCGTCCTCAGTTATAAACGCGGTCTTGTGAATAGATAACTCTGCCATTTTAATTTGATAGTAGCCACTTTTAAGATCCAAACTTGTGAAACACTTACAGCCCTGTAATCTATCTATATCTTCAATACGTGGCATCGGATATTTATCTTTCGTTGTAACTTTATTCAATGCGCGATAATCAATACACAATCGTTTTTCACCGTTTTTTTTTATTCACAAGCAGAGCTGGACTCGCATACTCGGATTTACTTTCACGGACTATACCATTCTCTAAAAGTTCGTTTACCATGTTTCTTACAATTTGCCTACCCGAATGAGATGTCCTGTATGGTCTAAATTGCACAGGTTTTTTATCATCTAAATTTATGACCATTTCATGACCTTCTAATTTCCCTAGTTGGTTTATATTCGTAGCTATGCATTGCTGATATTTACCGAATAGATTAATCAACTCATCGCGGTGAGAATCTGGAGATCTACTACGAAGTGCAAAGTGCGAATGTTCGGATCGGACCGACACATGGCCGAATATTATTGAAGAATGCGAAAAATTTCGGATCGGCTCATTTGGTTCGGGGCCGTAGTCAATATTCGAAAGAGTCTAGGAGTGTAGGATCGGGACCAACCGAAACAAATACCTAGTAACTTCGTAGTAGAAAACGGCCGAACATTCGGTCGATACCACTTCGGAGTAGACACCCTGTATCGAACTCTAAGGATATTTCACCAACAACGTTGCAGAAGTCTTCAAAATATTTTACCTTTTGAAACGTTAAGGTTTCACCAATTCGCGAATACATTAAATCAGACCGTTCTGTCACGTTGCGTCCTATCAGTACGTCACATCCCGATAGCTCATTAAATATGTATAACTCAATCTCGTCTATTTTCACGGAATCTAATTGTATGCCTACCTTCACCACCTCCGTTACTTTTTTTTAAATTATCTTTAGAAAATCCCTGCAGTGTTATAGGGGTATTCAACGGAATTCTTTGGAGATTACATCGTTCTGCCAAATTAGACGTCATTATAGAACAGCTACTCCCGGTATCTATGAACGCTTCATGAACAAAACCGTTAATGTATATTTTCTTACAAAACTTGTCTTTTGGCATTGGAAAGGAAAAAAAAAGTTGTACGTATTTTGTTTCCTGGTTATTTTTTTGTTCCGGTTTGTCACTTTTTGAATTATTTTTGTGAAACCATGAAGTTTCCGAGTGACCTTTTTTACCACAAAATTCACATTTTACCGAACATTGGAATCGTCTATGATTGCCGACGCAATTATAACACTCTATGGGTTTACGTTGATATGGGGTTAGATTAGTCACGGTTAATACGGTTGTCGTATTTGCCGTTGATGTTTGGGAAACAGAACTTTGAACTTGACATGGAACCTTATCACTATCACGATTATTGATGTGGTTAACAATTTGTTTAACGACTTTTACTTTGTAAACGCGGCTGTGTAAAAATCCAGCTAAACTATCGCATGGTTTAAAGTTGCTAGCCTCAACAGATGCTGTTATGTTATTATCACCGAAATTTCCTAATATTATCGAGATTATGTCATTTTCAGTAAATTTTAAGCACAGACTATCAATTTTCGATTTTTGTCCAAAAAAGAGGTCATATAGCGGTTGATTTTCCACAGGTTTTCGGTCGACGATTTCCTTAAGTAGGTCAAACATATTCCTCTTCACTCTAAATGTATTAGAAAGATTTTCCTTCCAATCCTTCCACAGCTAAGTTGTCCACATGTGATCATTACTTAACAAAGACTCGTACCAGATTTTAGCAGAGCCTTTGAGCTTATTTAGTGCCTGATAGCGTATTGTACTATCGTTCCAGGAAAACGTTGTTGCATACGATTCTATCACGTTTAACCAAGAAGTAATATTATCGTTCAAGGGGTCAAACTCGCATTTCCGACGTTTGGCCCCCAAACTGGAACGGGCTGGGGCCGCCTTCAAGCGGCTCTTGCCCAACCTTAGGGGGCCAAACGCCTCCTGCCGGAGGCTTTACGCGGGGGTCGTGCGGTACATGGCCCTTACGGGGCCGTGGTGTGGGCGCGTTCACTGCGGCGGCGAGCCGCCCACTACCTGAACGCGCCCCAGAAGGTGGTAGCCGTAAGGCTCATCCGGGGCTACCGTACGATCTCGGGCGAGGCGGCAAGCCTCCTTGCCGGACTGCCGCCATGGCATCTGGAGGCGATAGTCCTCACGCGCCTGTATGAGTGGCGCGCGGAGGCACTACGCCGGGGAGAAAGTCCGTTCCCGCGGCGAATTGCGGCGGAGCGGACGGATCTCCAGCTCGATCTCATGGCGACATGGAAAGAGCGACTGTCGCAACCCAACGCAGGGCACACCGCGATAGCGATAAGACCCCTCTTTGAGGAGTGGCTAGAGAGGCGCCACGGCGCCCTCACCTACCGCCTGACGCAGGTCCTCACCGGACACGGAAGTTTCGGGAGGTTCCTGCACATCATTAGGCGGGAGGAAACGCCCGGGTGTCACCATTGTCAGGATCGCCCAGAGGACACGGTGGAGCACACGGTGGAGGTCTGCCCCGCTTGGGCGGAGCACCGCCGTGTCCTTGTAGAGGCGATTGGCAGCGGCGGCGGCCTTTCGCGCCCGACCCTGGTGCAAGCCATGGTCCGGGGCGAGAGAGAGTGAGAGGCAGTCGCCTCCTTCTGCGAAGCAGTCATGCTAGCGAAGGAGGTGGCGGGACGGATGAGGGAGAGAGCCTCCCGTCCCAGCCGCCGCGGGAGACGCTCCGGGCGTCGGGAGCCGCGTGACGACTCCCAGCCACCGTAGGCGCGGGCCTGCGGGCGGAGAGCAATGGGTAGCTCACCGCCCGATCAGAACCAGGCCCGTGCCGGACGGTGCGTACGTAAGTGTTCCACGCGCGCCTCAAAGAGATATCAGCATAATTTGAGGGGCCCCTTAGGGCCGAAGCCTGCCGGGTCAGCGGAATTGTCCGAAAGGGTTTCCGCTACCCCGGAACCTAAAGGGCGAAGGAAGGAACATGGGTGGGTTTTAGTCAGAAAGAGTCTGACACTCCCTTCCACTCCACCCAGAGCGGGAGGGGTCATTTGACGATTACCCACCAGAAAAAAAAAAAAAAAAAGGGGTCAAACTCCGGTATCATATTATGCAAAATTGTACTCACAGTTCTGGTATCTTTTGTCTTAGATACCTTTATCCCTTTGCGAGGTGCCAGCGGGGGTGTTCTTGAGCCGCTACTGTTAGAACTCGTACTGCTACATCTGCTACTGCTAGAACTCGTATTGTTGCTACTAGATGATTTACGACGAGCGCGCTTTGCCCTGTGTTTACGCTTACCTAAGCGTCTGTTACCCATTATAATTTAACTTTAAATTGAATTATTGATAAGTATTGAGTACTTAAATTAGATTCAGTAGGATATTTTTTCGAACTGCGAGCTATCTTGCATACCTTCTTTTTTAAGTTACATAAGAAAATTCAAGTAGAAATAGTGACACTCAGAACCTACAGTATAAGTCTCCTCAAAACTTTAACAAGAATCCTCAAGAAAAAGGTAATAAGACCATGCCTAGCTTAGGATTAGGTACGTACTCAATAATATAATAAGAAAATTGCCTGCCTCTAAGCCAAACGAAGTAGGCTTATTTTAGACATTTAGGTACATTTCCACGCTTTGACTTTATTAATATTGTAATACAAATAAGCTCGTTCCTTTCCTAGAATAAGCACATCAAACAAATATCGTACTAAGAGCACATATACCTACAATGGCACGAATTATTTTTTATACACACAATCAAAAACAATCATTAAAATATACTAAATACTTTTCCTGCGGCCTACACAAGGTCGTCGGTCCATCTTGTGGCAGGCCTTCCAAAGCGACGTCTTCCGGTACGCGGTCGCCACTCCAGAACCTGGAACCTGGTCGCAGGAACCCGTTGGATACGAAAAGCACAGAACCGGTCGAAGTGGAGTTGCTTGGGGAGGCCTATGTCCAGCAGTGGACGTCTTTCGGCTGAAATGATGAAATACTTTTCGGTTTCCAGCTCTCGAACCCTAACGGCATTCGCATATGGGCCAATCGCGATCACCACTACAGTGTCAAATTAAATTAGTTAGCGAAACTACGCAGACGTGATGAGTATGATGAGCCGTCGTACATTCACAAAACTATTCCGAGGCACGGGGGGATCACACCGCCAACTTCAAAACTCTGCTGTTACTAAGAAACCCAATAACATTCCGTTTACTTGCATGCCAGATTCTTTGTTACCAAACCGGCAATGATCAAAACCAACTTTATCTCTATCATAGGTAACCAGACTTTTCTAATGCTTATGGTCGTTTTTACTAACACAAGGAAAACATCTGAATTTAATGATTAAATATTATTGCATGTAGGATTTTCAACTCTCGGCTCCAAACCAAGAGTTGAAAATCTAACAATACTCTCTTGTTTAGTCATTATGTTACATTTAGATGCTGTCTAGTGAAGACAGGCATTAGAAGTGTAAGATAATAGGATAAAATTACTTTAGATCGTTTTGGTCATTTGTTTTGTATTTCATTTTGTGTCCTTTCTCTCTAGGTCTTAGGCTTTATTGCTCTTGGACATTTTAGCTTCACATAGGTCGTCTAAGAACTTTGCTCAATTCTGGAAAGCTACCAATAGACTCAACATTAAGCCGGGTCTTCCTGTGAGTGTTGGGGGGTGTGAGTCATCGGGGGATATCGCCAGTTTGTTCAAGGAACGTTTTGTTGTGTCTTCACCACTGGGACCATCAGTGGAGTGCATCGATGCTGAGGCTTGTCAGGGTAAGTCTCTTTCCCGTTTTTCTGCAAAGCAGGTGGCTGGCGTCATAAATGGAATGTGTAGAGGCAAGTCACCGGGTCATGACAGTCTCAGTATTGAGCATTTGAAGTATGCAGGCGTACATTTGCCTAGGTTACTAGCTATGTTCTTTTCACTCTGTATTAGTCATTCTTACTTACCCACAAACATGATGAAAACAGTGGTGGTTCCGATTGTAAAGAACAAGACTGGAGATATCTCCGATCCCTCTAACTACAGACCAGTGTCGCTTGCTACCGTAACGGCGAAAGTGTTGGACAGCTTGCTTGATAAAGAGCTGGGTAATATATTACGGTTACATGACGCACAGTTTGGGTTTAGACCCAAGCTTTCTACTGAGAGCGCGATTCTTAGCCTCAAGCAAGCTGTCCGATACTATACGGACAGAAATACCCCCATATATGCCTGCTTCCTTGACCTTTCCCGGGCTTTCGACCTTGTAGCATATGATGTTCTATGGGGAAAGCTGAAGGAGGCAGGAATACCTTTGGAACTTTTAGAAATTTTTAAATTTTGGTATAAGAACCAGCGGAACAGTGTTCGTTGGGGGGAAACTCTGTCTGAGGAGTACAAGTTGGAGTGTGGAGTGAGGCAGGGGGGGTTGTCCTCGCCTAGGCTCTTCAACTTGTATGTCAACGGGCTGATTGCTGAGCTTAGCAGTATGCGTGTCGGATGCTGGATAGACAATGTTTGTGTTAACAATCTAAGTTATGCAGACGACATGGTACTGCTGGGCCCAACAGCTGGCTCGGTTAGGGAGCTGTTGCGTGTATGTGAGCGATACGTCTTGAGCCATGGCCTTGTGTACAATGTGAATAAAAGTGTGTACATGGTTTTTGAGGCCTCCGGGAAAAGTGTACCATTGGACCCAGTAATAACACTTGGCGGGTTACCACTCAAAAGAGTGCTCAGTTTTAAATACCTGGGGCACTTTCTCACCGGCGACCTCAAGGACGACTTGGACGTTGACCGTGAACGCAGGGCGTTGGCGGTCCGTGCTAATATGTTGATACGCAGGTTCGCGCGTTGTAGTGGGGAAGTATAAATTACCTTGTTTAAAGCGTATTGCCAATCCTTCTACACGTGCGGCCTGTGGGTCAGACATACCAAGAGATCGCTTGACGCCCTGCGTATTCAGTATAATAATTGTTTTAAGATGTTGTTGGGACTGCCGCGTTATTGTAGCGCGTCAGGTATGTTCGCTGCGGCGCATACCGATGACTTCTACGCTATTATTAGGAAAAAAACCTTTTCAATTTTATCAATGGCGCGGTCTAGTTCGAACAGCATCCTGAAAATGTGGACGTCTGTCCACGCACGACGCCGACGCTTGTCTAAGCACGATGCGCCATGGCTGTCTCACGCTATGGCAGTGCTTGTCAAGTAATATTTTTCCCGTGTGTTTAATTGTAATTACTAACATAGTTTTAAGATTTCTGTTACTAACAAGTTTTGGGCCTAGTTGCCATCAATAAACAAATTTATTATTATTATTTATCACTAGGTTCACATTGTAGGTTTCGACCCAAAGCTGTTTGTTTTTATTTATTTTCATATTTACTGTATCTACTTAAATTATAAGAGAATGATATGGTCTCCTGTAATTGTAAGCGCACACTAGTATTTGTCCCTGTTCTTGTAAATTTGCAAGAAATTGTGTTGCATCTAATGGAGATCCAAATAAATAAATCAGTTAGAAAAGGCGACGAATTGTACAAAAAAAACGATTCGTTTAAGAGTACCTAAAACAAAATGACGATGTAAATACAATTACATAGCATTTAGAATATGTTTAATCTGTACATAATATATCCGCTTTTTAGCCTCGTAGCTAATGAAAATGGACACTAGGCACATAGCGTCGATAACACGAATTATTTCACATCGAAAAAGTTCGCGCTTAACTATCAAAGCTTTATCTGATAATCAATGTTCTATTTTCCGATTTTATGTCGGGCTTTGACCAAAATGGCTGAACAGTTGTTACACCTGAAGGTTTAAAGCTACAACTCAGCCTATCGCAGTCCACTGTTGGACATAGGCCTCTCCCAGGCTGCGCCACAACACCCTGTCCTCCGCCTTCCGCATCCAGTCCGTCCCAGCAACCTTCTTTGGTCGTCCGTCCATCTAGCTGGGGGGCATCCCACACGCTTGCCGATACGCGGTCTCCTCTCCAGGAGTCGTCTGCTCCACTGGCCATCGGTCCTTCGACAAACATGGCCTGTCCACTGCCACTTCAGTTTGCTTACTCTGCGCGCTATGACGGTAACTCCGGTTCTTTTCCGGATAATTTCATTCCTGATTTTATCCTTCAAAGAGACTCCGAGCGTAGCTCGCTCAATAGCGCGCTGAGCGACCTTTAATTTGTGAACCAGCCCGACCGTCAGTGTCCACGTTTCGGCGCAATTCGACATCGTTGCAGAGAGGCCAGAACTGTCCATATTTCGATGGAGTCGAAGGCTTTCTCGTAGTCCACATATGCCATACATAGCGGCTGATTGTACTCCTCGGTTTTCTGTACAATTTGCCGAACAGTATGGATGTGGTCTACAGTGCTGAAGCCTTTACGAAAACCGGCTTGTTCTGGCGGCTGGAACTCGTCAAGTCTCCTGGCGAGACGGTTCGTGACGACCCTCGAGAACAGGTTGTATACGTGGCTCAGAAGTGAAATAGGTCTATAGTTCTTCAGTAAGGATTTGTCACCTTTTTTGAAGAACAGAACCACCGCACCTTTGCTCCATGCCTCGGGCGTTGTATCCTCTTGGATGACGGAGTTAAAGAGACTCGCTAGCTCTCTCAGGACTGGAGCCCCACCCGCTTTAAGGAGCTCTGTCATTATACCGTCATCCCCAGATGCCTTGTTGTTCTTTAGCTGCTCTAGGGCCGCCCTAATCTCGCACTGGTCGATATCCGGAATGTCCTCCGTGTAGTGGCGCGTTAGTTCGGCTCGATGGTCATCTGCACTATGTCCCGCTGGGTTCACCGTCCGCGTTGAAATCCTGGACTTCCCCGAGTATCTCGGACTTCGAAGTCATGATTCTGCCATCCGAAATTCTTAATTTCGTCAGATGGGACCTCCCTAATTGCTGGGCGAACACTTTCGACCCTTGGTTCTGCTCAATCGCGCGTTTAAAGTTTAACGCTTAATTTAATGGTTCCAGAAGGGTATTATTCAGTATTGAAATTAAATGTAGTAATAAGTAACAATTAAAAAGTACCTACTTAATTAATTAATAAAATTAAAAATATAATATCCTAACGTAACTAAAACTATTAACAAACTAAAATATGGTGTCGAAAAATTCCTCTGCATCATTTCCGACTGGTAAAGTACCCAAAGACTAATTTAATTACGTACCTACCTACAATGAGTTTCATCAGCAAATTTTAGTACAAGATCAACAAAACACAATAATAAAACTTGAATCCGTCCCAAGCAAGTGTGATCTTTATTGCGTTTGTAGCTTGCTACTTTTCCAATCGCGTTCCCCAAATGTTCCCTTACTGCCATAACGGTGTCGCCGATGGAGCCGATATAGGCAGTTGTCACCCCTTTTCTTAATTTTCACAACTTTATTACTTTGATACCTACGTCACACGTTTTCTTAGTACCTACACATTACATACAGCACTATAGGCATAGGTACATATTTTAAGTACATGACGTTTTACTACATCATTTTCTAACGTCAAAAATTCAAAATTCAACCGCGAATTCGTACCTCCTATATAGTGCAAATTCCCTTTTATATTTCCCGCGGTACCATGATCACTAAACCGCACTGAGTCCATACGAACGACCACAACAACGTGACTCATCATGTAAGCCTTGTAGCAATTAATAAACAATATCCACCGTTGTTGAACAAACTGTCATCGATGTCGTAAATCAGTTTCAGTTAGCATGTGCCGGCGAGTGTGGACTGCTCGATAAGCTGTAGGTAGACTGACGAGACGAATTGCTACCGGTCCATCGTAAACCCACCAATATAACTGGACCCCTCTCCGAGCCCTCCACTTTGAAGCCTTTTCAATATGCGCCGTTGAGAAAGCCAGCCTCATTGAGTTTGAGAGACCCTATTTCGCTGGACACTTCCACGCGTGCACACATACGTTTATTTATCCAGGTATGAGGACGCCATTTAAATGTTTGCGTACTATCTACGCCAACCTATTGCGATGCTGACTAACATTGCTTGACCCAAGAAAATGGTTCTTGAAGACGCCATACCTTTTTACTTATTTACTTATTTGTAGGTCACCTGCCAACCAGTAATTTTAAGCACCCCTTGAAATAGACGAAGAAAAAACATAGTTTCACCTTGTATCAATTAATCAATATCACTAACCCATTATTGAATAAAACACTAAGTACGTAGTAAGAACTTTTCAGTTTTTATAAGGAAATAAAATTGAAAATATAAACTGACAGGCGCACTTATTTTCAAGCTTTCTACAAAGTAGAGTGAGCAGAGCATTAGTGTGATGGCCCAGTGATGAGTTCGAACCCAGGCAGGCAATATACGTTGTGTATTTAATTTCATCACCACTGCTCTCAAAACGGTGAAGGAAAATATCGTAAGGAATTTGAAACCGGAAATTCGAAGACATGTGACATCCACCAACCCGGTCTGGGGGCCCGCGTGGTGGATTATGGCCCACTCCCTCTCACGGAGAGGAGTCCGGTGTCCCAGCAGTGGAAACATGATAGGCTGATTATGCTGCAAGTATGTAAATTGATATCGCCGCTTAGTTGTAGAATGTAAATGTAATAATAAACTATGTGAGTATGTGTCAACTTAAATGAGCGCCGTATAAAAACTTTTTATGAAGCTTGTTCTGAACTCGACGCGAAATATTCTGAAACACGTTGTTAGCGCGAAACCAGAAACATAATCTCGCACCAGCGGCGAATGAAATGCATACGAGATATCTACGACGGCAGCGCGTATCTGATGTGGAAATCTGCCGCCGGTGTTCAAGTGACATCTTGCAACCACAAGTTTTTACTTACTTTTTACAAAAACTTTCAGTTTACAGTTGAACTTAGTTTTAGGATAGAACGCTGGTTCTACTTTATTGGAGTAGTTATATTGAGAGGTGTATAATTGACTACGCAATATGTCTACCTATTTCCTACGAAAACTGGAGAAAAACAGATTTTTCCATTATCTGTGCGTACTATAAATGAAAGTCGGTTTTCATGTCTGTCTGTGTGACCGCGTTTTTCTTCAAAACTACGTACTCAGCGAATTTTGATGAGATTTTCTCCCTCATTTACAGAATTTACTCCGAAAAGTTCATTTGCATAATACATTAATATTAATTTTACATAATTGTAATAAAGAAATATCGATGTTTTTCAAGTCGTTAAAATCGTACGAAGCAGTATTTATGATAAAGGTATGCCTGTTCACAAAAGTCTTTTTCAACGGACTTGGTCGTAAAGTGGCTCTTATTGCATCGCTTTTAGATTAACAGTGCAGTGTATTTAAAACTCGAGATTTTTACTTTGCATTACAGAACTAGTGCGGGAAAGCGCGTACTAGTCAGAGATGTGTGCAAGTGGGGTGAAAAACGTCGTTTAATACGCGTGAGCGTTTTGTCATTACTTGTATCAAAATTTACTATTTCGAAATAAAACAAACAGCCAGCACACCTGTTCATCGAGCAATTGCATACACCTAGAGATCGTGTCGTATTTCATTCATTCAAAACATCACCCTTCATTCCATTTTCTCCAAAATAGTTGCAAACGACAAATCGTAAACACCGATTTCAACATGACATAGTGTTGGGACAGCAACCCTATCGTAGTATTGTATCATCGGCCGCTTGGGCTGCGCGCGTCACTAGCTGACGTTGACGAACATTGCACATAAATAATCGCTCGCCTTCACTAACTATACTCGCCGGCTTAAGCGTCAATCATAGTACGGACCATCACACATAGCTTAGATTTACACTTTCATTCCGTTTTTCTGCAGAGCAGAGGTGTACCTATAATAATACACACACATTTTCGCAAATTATCTTTAAATCTCATGCAATCTTCTTTGTTGGTTTGATTTGATTGGCTACCGTGACCGAAATCTGTCGGGAGGATTTATTTATTATTTATAATAGACCACAAATGGACTTACGTTTACCTATAGAAAAACTTTGTTCATAAACTAGTGTCAAAAATAAACCAAGTGCATATTTAAACTGGACCGTTTTATTCGGACCAGAGATTTTTATTGGAAAAATGCTCCTGACTATAAAAGTCATTATCTACTCGTTCGTCAATCAGTCAGTACGTAACTATTACCCGGCTATTTTCACTCAATTTTCACATGGCTATATGGCTATTCATAGGTATATGGCAATTTCATGCACGAGGCGTAATTGGCTGTGTGTTTTGATTTAGAAAAGTTTGTGCTCTTTATTATGTTCACCATAAAAAAGCAGTTTTGTGTTAAGTATACATAGTTAACTTACTGAATTGAAGTGGAATTTTTGATGTCAAGCTTTTGATAATATGTAATAAATGTTATTTTACAGATATTCTAGTTATTTCTAATCTCGATAATTCATTTGTCTCGGATTTATTTCTTCATTGTTTATTATAATTATTTATAATGTAGAATTATGTATTCTATTTAGGGCTGATTTTTCTGTCAAACGTCAAATTTATTCCACGAATAAAAATTATTTGGCGATGGAACAATCAGCCCTAAGATGAAAATTGACTAAGTACTGATTATTCAATAGTTAGATAATTTATATCTCAAGAACAATTATACCAGTTTGACATATAAAAAATCTGTCAAACCGCATTTCTTTATTTCTCTGATAAAAGTTATCTGACTATTGAATAATCAGTACTTAGTCAATTTTCTTCTTAGACCTGATTGTTCCATCGCCACATAATTTTTATTCGTGGAATAAATTTGACGTTTGACAGTTTTTGTATGGAAGAACTGTTAAAAATTCAAAATTATTCCTCCGATAAAGTTAGCGTTGGAAAAATCAGCCCCTAAAGAATAAAAACTTAAGTAAGAAAATGTAGCAAACTTGTGTCTTCTGTTGTTTATTTTATGTTTAAAAGGTCCTGCACCAATTTCATTTGAACACTTTTTTGAACGATCCGACAAAAAAATATCTCGGCCTTGCACTCGCAGCAATCGACACAAACAACTATTCGTTGGATCACGCCCTTAGTTAATCTACTCTTCAGAGGTATCCAAAAAAAATATTCTAAATGTCAAAAACAGCTCTTTTTTAAACCTGTGAAATAGAAACAAACGTGAACAAAAAATTGAAAAGGATTAACGGCTCGCTCGTTCGGATTTGCATAGCGCTAACTAAACTGTTTAATCTATAAAACCGGCACAATCAAATCACAATCCTCGCCTAGTTCAATACACATATATTACATACAAACAAAACTACGTGTTCACAATAAAATACTAGCTCGCATGGACACAATGAAAACATCGAATCGCCGAGGCTCGCCTCTTGTCACGCGTGTAGATACAAATGGTCTGATTTATCTGCGATGCATGTCCGGCGCTGTTGTTTTATAGCTCCATCATTGTACTCCAGAGTCCACTGCAGTCATCCGATGACGACACGCGCATTGAACACAACCCGTTAAAATAATTGCAAATAATAAAATCCGAAGGGAAATTGTTAAAAAATTACGCGGTCAGGTTATCAGTTTATGAGAATGAAATGTTTTTTTTTTATGAATTGGTTTGGTATTTTTCAGTAATTTTGTTTCGGGAATTTTGAAATAAATATTTTTGAAAGTTACCACCTATTAACATGCATGAATGTGCCACACATATTTTTACCTTTACGTACTTAGGTAATATACTGACTCAAATATCTAATAACATAACCAAACCTGAATATATTGACTCAAATATCTAATAACGTAACCAAACCTGAAACCAAGAAACTAACTTAATTTCAAAACTAACATATCCATTGCCCTGAAAGGAAGTAGGTAATTATAATCGTAGAGGCTCTACATAAATACAACATACTGTTTGCGATCGTTACACTCAAAATTCTAAAATACCGCGAAACAATGTTTGAATTTAGAGCATATGTCCCCGACAGATATCTATGGCACATCGGTTGCATTTACGGCGTCCCGAAGACATTACAAAAGCCATTCCCTTATCTAATGTTCTCGTTGGATTTATTTAACTTTTCCACGCCTTCACATCTTGAAAATCGTTCGATAAAGATGTCAACAAGAAAAGGTCACCAAGTCCGCGGGGACATTCCGCAAACTCGTGTTTTTTATTATCAAGTTCTTTGTTAACCGAGCATATAGATTTATGTTTATGTCTTTTATAATTAGGGCTAGATTTAATATCTATGACTTTAAAAAGGTTACTAAGTACGCATACCACATGTTTAATTCTAGCGATGCCGTGATTTGTTAAGGGCCGGTAGAACGCCGTTGAACCTGACCGATCCTTCATAATCAGCCTATAATGTTCCCAATGCTGGGACACAGGCCTCTTCTCTGTGAGAGGGAGGGGGCTGTAATTTACCACGTGGGCCCAGTGCGGGTTGGTAGATGTCACATGTCTTCGCATTTTTGGTTCTAGGACATACCGCTTTCCTCCGACCGTTCCTTGATGATACGAAATGCAAGGGTATTCACTGTGACTGGCGAGAAGGTAGTTAGATCATTAATTAAATTAAAAAATCGCTAAGGGCTGATTTTTCAAGCGACAGATAAATTTTATTCGTGGAATAAAATTGACGTCTGATAGATTTTGTATGGATGAACTGTCAAAAATTCAAAATTATTCCTCGGATAAAATTATCAGGCGTTGGAAAAATCAGCCCTTAAACATATTGAATGCAATGTTTGCAACAAAATACTCTCACATTGTCTAAGCCCTACTGTATCTATATTCTAATCATTATGTGCACGAATACGAAACGAGAAGGTTTGTTACAATAACTACGAAAAAGACAGCACTTTGAACATTTAAAAACAAATATTTGATTACTTTTATAGGTTCCAGAGGAGTGAGGTTCTATACTATTAATTGGTGTAATGTAGGGTTTTTATTTATTTTTTATTAAAAAAAAGATATTTAATATACAGTACCAATTTACTGCTTAATCACAAACTCACCCCCTTAAGTTAGGTTAATGACATCTAAGTAATTCTTAGCGCATCCATTCGATAAAGCCGACTAGAACCTGCTTCAGTCGCGGCTTATGGTACAATCGGATTATGTTAAATTCACAACACGCGCAAATCGACTTCATAGCTGAAAGATCGATCAATACTGAGCCGCACATTGTTCAACCACAATATTACACCCACACAACTATAGTTTGAGTACCTTTTATGGCTCATTCATCTTAAACATGCATTACCTAGTTAAGCGTGTACCTATTGCCTTATTGCCACACTTATTGCCCACCTAAAGACTCACAAAGGCGGGAGAAAAACTGAAACGAGAGACGATAAAGTGAACTTCAGAAATAAATGAAATGATCTCTACAGCAACTTGACTTAGACTCAGAGATAATAATAATATGGCGATACTTAACGGTTTAAGTAAAGTAATTCCACTTCACCCTTTAACAGTGTGACTGTTCTTAAATTACCCTAGGCTGATAAAATTTTCGTTTTTCCTAATTATGTGGAAATGACAGGAAAATGAGTCGGTTCCCCTTTCGGGGAAGAACAGTACCCCTCCTCCGTACTGTTCTATCCTCCAGACTAGACACCCTTCCACCGTTATAAGAAATGAATTCCTATGAACTAATGTGCCTCGTCCCGACTTAGAAAGCTTGGGGACAAGGATGGGATGCAAGGTGAAATTAGTAATGGGAATTCACAGTTAGGAAACATAAGTATTACAATATTATCAATATTATATGAAGCTAAGAAGACAAGAGATTTTATACTTTTGCATACCGCAAAAGTATATAATATAATATATTAGGATTTATATTATAAATGTTGCTCGCAGGTTGTCACTGATATCTGCAATAGTCTTGATGATTAGACGGGGTAAATAACGGGATCGTTACGCTTGCGCTAAAATGAATAATATATAACTACGTTAATTTAACTGTTTACAATGTACCCACTACAGTGAGACTGGGAACCGTTTTAAAACGTATGCCTCATTGTACGTGTTCTGTTAGACCTAACGCATAGAACCTCTGAGGACACTAATACGATTCTAACAGAACACGCTCCCTAAGCACTAAATAAATGTCTTACTCAACCCTAGGACAGAGTACTGCGAACTCCAACTGTTATTGAAGAAGACAATTCCCAAATAAATCATAATTAATAGCTTCTCAGCTATATCGCCCTTCACTACGTCCTAGTGTTTAGCTGGAGAGAAGAATAGGCGTAATAAACTCTCCAGCAACACGTATCTGTATGTTTAGTTAGAGGAACTTTAATACCAATATCAGCCTAGGATAATTATTATGTCTATTATATTACTTTTAAGTAATTTAATAGACATCGTAGCCCCCTATCTAGCTGTTACTTTTAATAAATGTGTTGATTTAGGATATTTTCCTGACCTCATGAAGAGTAGTAAAGTTATACAATTATTTAAATCAAGTAATAAGAATGACGTTGGCAATTTCAGGCCTATTTCTATCTTACCTACATTTAGCAAAATCTTTGAAAAGTTAATACTCAAGCAGTTGCTAAGACATTTTAATTTAAATAGCCTCCTGCATAATGAGCAATATGGCTTTACAAAAGGTCGTTCAACTACAGATGCGGGTGTTGCTCTGCTGAGACACATATTCATAATAGGCTCCAATGCGTAGATGTTAATGGTGTGAAATCTTCTGGGCTACCAGTTCAGTTAGGTGTTCCGCAAGGCTCAATACCGGGTCCATTCTTGTTCTTAGTATATATAAATGATTTACCATTCCATTTGAAGGGCATCTGTGACGTTGTACTGTTTGCAGATGATACCTCTCTTATTTTTTAAAGTAGACAGGAATAGAGAAGATTTTGACGACGTAAACAGTGCACTCTCAATAGTTACAGATTGGTTTACGTCAAATAACCTGGTTCTCAATGCCAAGAAAACAAAATGTGTAAAGTTCGCCTTACCGAATGTTAGAAATCTAGAACCCAACATCGTCCTAGATAAAGAGGTGCTTGAAACTGTAGGCTCGGCAATTTTTCTAGGACTAACAGTAGATGCCAAACTTCAGAGAGGACCTCATGTATCAAGTCTAGCTCAGTTCGGCTGCCTACGCTGTCAGGAAAATAAGACAATACACTGACGTTGATACAGCTCGTTTAGTCTATTTTAGTTATTTTCACAGCGTTATGTCCTACGATATTCTGCTGTGGGGTAAAGCCGCTGATATACAAAATATATTTGTCCGTCAAAAACGAGCTGTTCGAGCAATTTACCAGCTAGGTGCCAGAGTTGCTCTAAGAGATTTTTTTTAAAGATATTGGTATTCTCACGGTTGCATCACAATTCATCTTCGCCAATATCTTATATATTAGGCAAAATTTACACTTGTACACTAAAAACAGTGATATTCACAGTGTTAACACTAGAAATAAGAACAAACTACGTGCCCCCTTTCACCGGCTTCATAAGGTTCATAACTCATTTGTTGGGTTCGGTATAACCTTTTATAACAAGATACCCTCTTCTTTGCTAGACTTGCCTTTCAATGCAAGCAATTTTGTATATTTATGTTTTATAATTTGTATGGTGTACAATAAAGAGTATTCTATTCTATTCTATTCTAATGCGTTTGAAGCTCAAGTAAAATCCAACCTTTGTTCAAAAGCATACTATTCCATCAACGACTACTTAAACGATAAGAATAGTTGGTTGCCTTAGTTAACGCAAGACAATGTTTGTGTTCTTTCTCCAGAATTAGCTTTTTTTTTATTTTACTTCGAAGGTCCTAGTTTATCATTTGTGACTTCAAGTGACAGCTCAGAACCCAGCAATGCATAAAAATGTAAGCTGTCACGCCCTTTATGCCTGGAAGCTTTTATTTACATTTTAATTTTAATTAATTATTTTTTAGCTTGAGTACCTATAGTTTTTTTTATTATATCGTTGGTATATTGGCGTGGCTAGCTGACATATGGCAAATAATTTAATTGTATGTTCTGTGTCTTGTAATGTTAATTACTTAATATAGGTACCTAGTATTGTATACAATCAATTTTCTAACTGAACAGACAGCTGTGCTGCTGGGGAGTTTGTTGCGCCACTTCTTCTTCCCAGCGATAGCACTAGGAAGTGGTGAAGGGCGGGCGTTTTTGGGGGACTGTCTTTTGTAATTTTGACGTTCGAAAAGTGCCGATTCTCAGCCTAATTTGAATAAATGACTTTTGATTTTGATTATAATTAAGGACTCACCCAGTCACACCAACAAACACACACACACACACCACTTTAAATACTAGATTAGCCTAATCTGGGCTCCAACCCAACTATATTTAACTTAATAACTCATACTCGCTATTTCGCGACAGCCCACTCGGACATAGCCTCCTGATATTCCCTAAATCTCCTAACTTAACTAGCCTGGACTAGGAAGTCCGTATTTTATAGCGGTTCGACACCCACTGCCCTGCCTTCTTACATCAGTCTCCTCACAATTCCTCAAAAATACCACGCATAGCTCAGCCCCCTTTCCCATTTTATGTTTGTACGATTTCTCAATTGTTTCAAGGGTTCTTTCCCACGCCTACGGTCCCATTTTATGCTCACCAGATGTCTGGCTAGCATTCTAGTGTCTTGGCGTTCTTAGAATTCGTACAAAATATTGCATCTTAAAATACGCTCTCTATTGATGACTGACCACAAGTGCCGGCTTGTTTCCCATAAAATATAAATGAAATGGGTTTGTAAGGGTTTCTTGTATAAAACGCACACTATGCAGCCAGGCATATTGTAAATTGGGAGATTACATCGCTGATAAAAATGCTTGGCTAAACGCTGGTCCTGCTCCACAGGACGCATAAATAAATTGATTAGCATTTGAAAGTACTGTTGGAGCCGCTGAAGATTGTAAAATACTATTTTTGCATTATATAAATTCAATCTCCTAGTATTGTATAATTGTATAGCTCATGTGTGAGTACTATGTAGGTACATACTATAAAGCTACCATTTACTGGGTACGTCTTTCATTGATTTGAATGTGCCCTGGCGGCTGAGAGTATGTCATGCTCACTCAAATGTCTCGCTGATGGTGGCATATGTGTTGGATCATTTAGCTCCCTTCAAATTGGTTGAGCTGAATGGTGCTAATCCGTGCGTCATGTTCGTGAACGGGCGCCGTCAGTGGGGACTGGTCATCTCTTTGCTGCCATGGCTTATTTTAATTTAATTTAATATTTGGATTGTTTTAGGCTTTTCATTACGGACGCTTTTAACGTTCTGCATCGTTCTCACATGCATAATTTTTAACATGAATGATGTAACTAAAACTTTGTAACCATATTTTGATTTAAAAGAGTGTCCATGGAGTTTCTTGCCCGTTCTTCTCCATAGGTACCTACTACGCTTTGGAATGGGCAACTAGCTTCATTTCTCTGACTGACCGACCCCTTGACAATTCAAAAGTGCCTGTAATTGGTTTAATTGAAATAAACACTTTGAGTTTGAGTTTGAGTTTGAGTTTGAGTTTTCAATGTTGTTTTACTATTTTAAAGAAATATGATACTTTGTTATTGATTAGGGTGACGTGTCAGCAAGCTATCCGACCATAAAATTGAGATTTAATGCGTTTCTAAGAGGGCGAATATCGTGGGACAGTGATAAAACAAAAATTTAGAATAAGACACCCTGCTACCAAATAGGAGTAAGTGACAGACAGTCACAACAGCTTTGATAAGAACGACCAATCAAAGGAGTCCGGTTTATTAACTTTAAAAAAATGGACGATTGAGCAGTTCAAGAAAGAATAAAAATTTGTTGGGCTATAAATTAACCGGGCCCCGAGGGCCAGGCTCGCAATCTGCATTAGCCGAGACGCACTTCTCTCCAGCGATTAAATGAAATTTCACGGCCGGTTGCCTACGGAAACTCACTGGACAAAGGTCTCGGATATTTAAATTGAATGCTTTTAATCCGGCCAACTCCCCCACTTTTTTTCTTAAGATAGGATTTTGCTTTAGTACGCGGCGTCCTCGAATTCTAAGATTTTTTTTTTCCTTTCTTCAATAAAATAGTTGTCTGTACTGCTATTTACGCTTCTGAACTATATTTTGCTAAGAAACCATATCCATTAATTGGGTATAAATAAAACAAATCTGGCGTGATATTTCCAAAACTAGCCAAAGAACAATTAAATGCATTAATTCAGTGCCATGGATTCAACAGTACACTAAAAGGGGGCTAAAGAGTCAAGTGCGGGTTGGCGGATGTCACACGTCTTCGAATTTTTGGTTCTAGCACATGCCGCCGGTTTCCTCACGATGTTTTCCTTCACACTTTTGAGAGCACTGGTGTCGAAATAATTTAGACAAAGTAAAGCGCCTAATCGGGAGCGGACCCACGTCCTACCAGTCGTAAGTCGCGCCCGTTACCACTGGACCATCACTGTTCTCTACTGAGTAGGTATGAAGTTGTAAAAGTTCGTCATGCATACATATACATCACGCATTACGCAGTCTCTTCTGAAACAGGATCTACTTATGAGGTCCTTCCTTATTACACGTAGTTACGTCGCTCCTGGTAATTAAGTCGGTAGGTCATCCTCTGCTCTAGTCCTATAGTCACTCCTGTCGCACCAGAGTCGTTGGTTTGAAAACAAACCAACATCCATCCTATCCATCCATCTTATTATTTTTCTCACCCAAATCAAGTTTATATTTTTTATTAAAATCAAAACCAATGAAACTTTAGTATATGTTTGAATAAAAATATAATTATACAAAATTGTCTAAAGGAAAAAACACGGATCTTTTACCATTGTTTTTGTATTTCGACAAATGAAAAGGCTGTATCAGATTGACTTCAATTTATTAAAGAGATTCCCGAATCGCACAGCGGTGAGTGTCGTATTGATTTCTCGTTTTTTATTGAAGTTTTAATTTACTTGTATTCTGCGTCGTCGATTTTAAATCAGCGAAAAAATGTTTCACATGGTAAAGCTTACGGTAACCTAGAAGAGCGGTGGCCGCCACATAATGTCTACAATTTACCGGCGAAAGACGTTAATGAAACGTTCTTTATGAAAGTAATTGGTGTGGAAAACACACCAATTACGTTTTTCTGAGAACGTTTTTCGCCGCTGTAAAGTCAAACCCCGCTGCCATCATTGTCATGGTAGCCATCACTGCGGTTGTGTGGCAGCCACGGCGATCTTCTAAGAAACCGTAACTTAAGTGGATTTCAATAAACAAGATTAAATATGATGATTATTTCGGCGCCCCTATCGATTTATCGGAAGCTTTCCTCTCGGTCTACGTATCGCAATCGAAAGCACCGGTAGAGGTAGTCCCTTCCGCGCTAATCGAGCAATTTCTCCCATGTTATTAAAGGAAAATGGGAATGTTCGCAGGCCGTTGCGTTCTCAGAACAGAGTTTCTTATAGACGGTATTGAATTTTTAAACAAATTTTTCGACCCGCCGCCCAGGCCCAGGAACCCACTTTATGTTATAGGATTAGAACGTTATTACACCATTAAACCTTTATGAATAATTCTCTTTAGTTACATAGTTTTATACTTGATTACATTTTCATAATTTTTATGGTACAAAGTTAGGAACAAAGTAACTATATAAGTAATACGGACGAAGAACATTCCATAAATAGATAATAGCTAAATGAAATAATAAAAAACATTACGAAATTGACTAGCAAAAAAGTAATATGACAACATCTGACAAATTATGGTGCTGGTAGTGATGGAGCCTTGAGCATATTCTTATCTGCTAATAATCATAGCAGACAGATTATCAGCACTACACTACACTCCAATTATATTATTATTCTTCTTCTTCGTGTCGCTGACACGACTGTATGTCAGATCTTGTTGGCCCAAAACTTCGCCACTTCCACGGCGTTGCGCGTCGTCGGTGGCAGCGCAGAGGTCACTTTCACTGCATTTTTTGGGGCACAGAGAGCAGGATAGGAGGTGGAGCATAGTTTGCGACACAGCTCCACGTCCACAACCTACTGCCGTTCCGTCGAGGTACCAGATTGGTTATTTTATTAGTGACATAAAACAGTTCTAATTAGACCATGTCATTATACGCTTTCCTAGTTACTTCTTTGACAAGAACGGAATTAACTTCAAGGTTAATTGGATTTAAAAGGACCGCAAAGACAAAGCTTGAAAGCATTAAAGACGTTTAAAAAATAGTACACAACAAAAGATATTTCCCAAGGGTGACGTTAATGTTCCGGTGCCGGCGTGAGCCATTCGACCGAATCTCTAGAAATTAAGGCAGGGAAAAACGTCAATAAATCCTAGGAGCAAGCTGGAACAGATAACGAATGTCTTCGAACGAGACGCGACACCGCTGCCGCGGCAGAAAAATCACGCGGCCTCGCCTCCCTCATGCTAATGTGACGCTAAGTCCTTCTACGACTCGAAAGGGTTTGGAACGAAACAACCAACAAACTTTTTGATATTTATTTTGCTTACTTTTGATTTTAAAGATAACTTGACTTACTTACTTAAGTTGGACTAAGTAGGTAGGCAGTCCGTCACAAAGTTTTTATTGGATTTCTGAGGTGACTTTTCATTTTGTTACAAAAAAATATACCTACTTAGGTACATATCTGAATATTTTATTTACAGATATATATCGTTAATACTCGTATTACGGCACTTAAAAGAAGAATTGCAATTTAAAAAAGTTAAGATTATGATCATTCACATTATTATCGCTGAAGCATTAAGAATTGGGACAACAATCGATACACAATCCAAAAAATATATTATGATCTAAATTGCTGTTTTCGAATCATTGCCTGCGAAAATCGTATATCTTTAGGAGGTGGTGGCCGCCCCAGCTAGATAAATGCTGCAGTAAATATCCTTTTCATGGTTTTAACTGACGTTATTTCTACCACTTTGGCCACTTTTTGCAACATTAGACTTAGCATAATAATAAAACCTGCCAAGGGCGTGCCAACTGGGAGGTTTCCTTTGTTTTTACCAATAAACACAGAACCCACTAACATCTCATTAATATTAGTGGTAGTTCTAAGCCTAGTCTTGAGAAGGTTCTTTAATTATAATTTTAAGGGGGAAAGTTGCAGCACACAGTCTGTCCGCATGCCGAACGCACCGCGCAATCTACTTCTGGAAGTTGGTCAACTAATCCAAGTTTTCCTTTACTGGCTAATGAGACGAGTTTGATTCGAATTCCCTCCGCGCTGGGAATAGCCACCCTCTTTGAATAGCTCCTAGCTCGGGACTACTACTTACAAGCAAATAAGAATCAGGATTTTTATAATAAGAAATACGATCAATGTTATGTTCGTCTACTGGATTCTTTTGAATTAACCACTTGACCTAGTTCCTTAGGTAAACTAGATTAAAAACATGTTTTGTCGACTGCGACGTTCAACAAAAATTGTTTACAGAGTTTCTTTCGAGGTTTCATAACCAAGGTTCTTCTTTCATGCTTAACGTAGGTACCTAGTTTTGGTACAGACGCCAGCAGCCGGTCGATTCTGTAAAAATCTCACCGTGAAAACTCAAGTGAAGTGAGCTTGATGTGAGCTGTCAGTAGTGTCAATCCCTAGCATTAGTTGGAATGACAGCTCACTCCACGCTCACTTCACCTAAGTTTTCACGATGAGATAGTTACAGAATCGCACTGCTGGTCAAGCTACCCGAAACTGTCAAATTTTCCCAATCAACCTTGAACCTTGATGCTTTAGCAACAACGTTGAGAATCTATTAAATAAATTTGACAGATTGTAGTAGCTTGATGTGCTGGCGTCTGTACAAGCATAATCAGCCGTTCCCACTGCTGGGACACAGGCCTTCTCTCTGTGAGAGAGAATGGGCCGTAATCCACCACGCGGGCCCAGTGCGGGTTGGTAGATGTCACATGTCTTCGACTTTTTGGTTCTAAGACATGCCGGTTTCCTCACGATGTTTTCCTTCACCGTTTTGAGTGCAGTGGTGATGAAAAAATTTATTCAAATTAAAACACCTGTCAGGTTCGAACCTACGACCTACAACTCGTAAGTCGCGGCCATACCACTGGGCCACCACTGCTGGCGAGTTGGGCAATGGCTGATATTTACGGTATGCTCGTGAACGGGTGCTACTTATAGTGACAGGTCGCTTCTCTTGCTGACCATGATTTTGATATTGTTATAAGTAATTAGCTGTTTATTTATTTTACTTCGAAGGTCCTAGTTTATCATATAGAAGTTATCGTATAGAATCCAGTTCTTCAAACTGAACAGACAGCTGTGCTGCTGGGGAGTTTTTTGAGTCAGTTCTTCCCAGCTAAAGCACTTGGAAGTGGTGAAGAGCAGGCGTTTTGGGGAACTGTCTTATGTAATTTTGACGTTCAAAAAGTGCTAATTCTCAGCCTAGTTTGAATAAAAAACTTGTGATCTTTGATTGCATAATTATTATGATAAAATGATTGAGTTTGACATTTACAAAAAAGTTAAATGAGAACCACCACTACTAAAACAACAAAAACATCTTCATCTTCACCTAAAGTAGAACTAAATAAAAATACATAAAGATTTACTTAGGTGAAACAGAGATTCTCGCGAGGCTTATTGGACTGCTCGTAGATAAACAAAGCGTCTGGCCTCCGTAATGGAAATTACATACCCCCGAGGTCGGAAATCAAATTGACAGAAGAGGTTAAACAAACGATGCGGTCAGGAGCCGAGACCGTAGTCCGTCGAATATTAATCGCTTAGTAAATGCGCTTTTATTTGTTTTTCTTTTAGCTGCTTTGTGAAGGCAGTGTGAATAAGTGAGAATCTCCATTGAACCGAGAATGACTTAATTACGAGACCTTTCTAGATTTGGTCTGGAATTCTTTTTATGTGTGAAGTAACTGTTACTGTAAGCCGTACGCAAAATACGTGCATTGACGTGGAGTTGCGGACACCAGCCCGTATTACCTTACTGTAAGCCTGCATCATCCCACTACTGGGCAAAGGCCTCTCCCCCCATGACTTCCAGCTCTTTCGATCCAGGATTAATGTGGACCACTGATCGTTTGTTTTCTCTACTCGTCCCGCCATCTTCTATGGGGCCGCTCAAGTCACCTATTTAAGTATTAATACTATAATAGAAGCACAAAATAACTATCCCAAGACTAGTTGGGCAAGCTATCATCATCATCATCATTTTAGCCGAAAGACGTCCACTACTGGATCAACCCCAAGCACCGCCACTCCCACCGGTTCTGTGCTTCTTGCATCAAGCGGAATCCTTCGGCCTTCACAAGGTCAAGGTCGGTACACCTTTTGGGAGGCCTTCCAACGCTATGTTTGCCGGTACGCAAGCTATGAATATTAATAATTTCGAAAAGTCATCACCTTCATGAAAAAGTGGCATGTTTTCTTACAACTTGTTTCGCACGTGTGCTATTATAGAGCTGTTTTGGTGACTGAACCCTGTCTGTCTAAGTAACCAAATTAACAAAGTGTCGGTCGTCAACTTCTCGTGTATTCAAAACACTACTACTTACGTACTACAATTGAAAGACCTAATGACAACTGCTACAGAAACAGGTATGATGAACCTACTTCCCCGAACGAGCTTTTACAAAGAGCTCTACCAGCACCAACAAATCATAAACTCACAAAACAATCATAATTCAAACCAAAGACATACCTTTCAAATATTTTAATGACAAATAAGGAGCAGCTAAGCGGACGTAAAAACAAACATCAATGATCAATGTAATCACTCATTAAAGAGAATTAGTAACACATTAATTATTCTGTACTAAATATTAAGATGGTGTCACCTTCTTACCTCACTACTTTTTCCAGCAATTATTGTTTGAATAACATTATTAAATTGTAATTGAAAAATCAGCGACGAAAATCGAGGTTTTAAAATTAACTTTAATTATCAAATGAAAAATCTCTTTAAGGTGTAAATAATCAAATCAAAGCACTCAATTTGTACGTAGCGCTACAAATTGACATCCACGGGTACCTGCGTTTTCCGATCCATTTGTTTACATTTCTATCAGATACTTTTGGACAGACCATACCTAATTGGACCTACTTATGCAAACAGGAACCAATCCACACACATACCAAAATCGAGATAAGTATAAGCTTTAAAAAATGCAACTTCTATCGACCTTGTAAAGATGAAAATGATCTGACAATTTTGACAATTATTTGACAAAAACGGGTTTTTGTCATTGTTTGGGTTGATTCCGTTTTGCATAAGTAGGTCCAATTGTCCTTTAGTCATCTGCGCTACGAGCTGTGCTTGGAGTAACATCCAAAGAAGAATATAAGCTATCACTCTCACTGTCTTGGGATGCCGGAATAAAGAGGTTTTCAATAACGTTAACCCGTAGAAACTTTTTGCAATATGGAACCAGCTGAAAAAATTGAAATTAGGAAATCAATTTGTTACTTCTTTGATTAATTCCACAGAACAGATAAAAGAGGATAGAAAGGAAATAGTTCCTGATTTGTATTAGAACGCCTGTCGCCGCATGTCTCCCACTCTCACTCTCCACTACAAGCAAGAGATCAATACGTACGCGCATTACGCACACAAATACACCACATGCACTTAGATTGCGTGTTTGCTATTGGTTGTCACACTACCGCAAATTCTGCTCTGGACGTACACTCACACACATGTAAAAGCAATTTTGTTTCTCAAATATTTTACGGCGACCAAAAGGTCGATTAATCATATCGATAAAATTACTGTAATTTTGTTAATTACAGTTTTGCAATTTTTTAAGTTGCGGGTACGGTACGAATAATGTGGACTTCCTAATTACATATAAATAAAATTAAATCGAAGTGAAATTAAGGGGGAACATTCAATACTGCCGCGAAATTTAAATTATCTTTCGTTTTATGCTAGTTGCAGCTCTGTTTTACGTCATAATAATAGAAAGAAAGAAAAATAACATTTTGAATAACATAAAATGTAAAACAAAGCTACAATTTGCAAAAAAACTAAAAAGAAATTTTAAATTTCACGGCCATATCGAATGCTAAGTCGAATTAACATAATATAATCTAATTAAATTATTGTGAATTACTCTGTGAAAAATGTATTTATTAACTTCATCATGTTAATTTATGAATAATAGCTATGCCCGCTGGTTTCACTCGCGTTAATTTTAGGAAAAATCCTACTAAAATAATACATATGTCGCATCAAGAGTGGCCGGAATGCGAAACATCGGGTCTTCTTCACGATCCGACATGGTTAAACTTAGCTATGGGCACTGTCGTGGGTACTCGAACAAAAGATATTTTTAAATCAAAGTAATTTTATGAATTCTCACAATTTTACAATAAACCGAAACAAACACGTGCGTTGGTACTGAGTGTCTGCCAAGACAGTCGAAACTCAACTGACCGAACACTCGGTCGGTCCCTTCCCTGTCCTCGCTGCATCCCCTCTACCGACGATCGTGTCCAAGCAATATGGCGCCACGCCACGCTTGCGTTTCCGGTGACGATTATTATTAGGTTTACAAAATAAATTGTTAGATGGCGCTGCGTATTGACCATGGCGCCATCAATCCACGACACGGCCATCCCTGACTAGCACCCGTCCTCGGGTGTAGTACCTGTGGACAAAAATTAACTCAGACAGTAATCTAGCTCGGCTATCCTGCCAGTGAAGCAAAGATTAATTCTCTATGGTACTTTATTTCATCTAAATCTAAGTGAAATAATCAGCTGTACTAAGGCTTCATACAAGAAGCTTCCGTAGAACACACATTGGAAAAGATCCGATCAACAAGTTACACAATAATGCTTACAAAATTGTCTACCATAATTCATCAGCAATGTACAACCAACTCATGAAACTTTCACAATACACTGTGCACCAACACAGATCATAATCGCACCAACGATTATCAGACCCATCGCCACATGTTACTCATGAGGTGCGGTCTCGTGAAATGTTCATAGCAATTTGTGCACCAACACAAATCAGAATCGCACCAACGATTCTTTGTAGACCCATCGCCACATGTTTCTCATGAGGTGCGGTCTCAAGTTTAGAGTATGGGTGTACAAGCCTGCTAATCAGATGTGGTCTCTACCACTGTCACTGACTATGACATCTAATTCTCGAGGAACTTGATGATCGGGGATCTTCCTCACACGATCATGGGGGTCAGATTACCACACAAGTTACTACCACGCAGGCTATTGCCATACTATATTGCCTAAACTTTCTTTGACAAGAAAGCACTGGGATCAAAATCACCGGAATCAAAACAAAATGAAAACTTCTCACCGGATTCAATTGCTAGGTGATCAGTGGCTGGCTTCACAGTGCAGGCATTCACCCGGTGCTCTACGTTGCCGCTGCTAGTCTTGGTGTCCTTTTTCGGGCAGCGAGTGGCGATATGACCTGGTTCGTTGCAGTAGTAGCGCGTAGGCGACGATATTTCGTTGGGTACACTGCTCGGAATGCCGACATAGCAAACTTAAACGCGCGGCTCGCTACTTGCCGCTGCTGCAGGTGCTGGCCTGGAATGAAACATGACCGCAAAGTATCACATAGCTCGGTCACTCCTGACCACATTTGGTACAGGCAAAGACACAATGAAAATTCGAATAAACTAAAAATAGCAGAGTTCAGAGTGTTACCCACTATTTGATTCCCAAATCTCAAGGTTACAAAAAAAATAATCAACCAAGATGAATATGTCTCATACTATCTAGTAACCTCCAGTTACTTAACTCGTCAAATTAATTTGCGCATGGGCCCCCTCGGATCGCCAAATCACTCTTGGACTTTATGGTTTCTCACGAAACCCCACACAACACACACAACTTAATCTCTACTCTGTTTCAGCAACAAAACTATTACTTGACTTTCCTCAAATTCGTTAGTAATACTCTGATCAAAACTACCATCGATAACACGAGGTTCCTCTAAGCCTTAGTAAGAATTGGTCAGAAACTGTATCAATTTACTCGTAGATTACATACTCGTACAACGCTCATGGCCTGGCTGCCGCAGCAGCTAGTGACATTCATGCCACCCATATCGTCATCACCTCAAGTGATACGATCCACACACATCACTTCACATAGAGTTTACGACTCCCAGGTCATTACAAGACCAACACAACAATCGTCTCCTTTGAGACCCGGGTTCCCGCTGTACCACCAGCTGGCCATCGCCCCCAGAACAACTCACAAGTGAGTTGCAGTTACGACTACAGACAAGTACGTACAGTGCGACCTAATAGCCATGGTATGTGCTCTACTACTCGGTGGAGGAACTCTCCTCACCGTCTTCTACGTTTAACCTGTTAGGAAAACTACTTTGAGGCATCTTTTGTATGCGATCGTAAGCGTACGTATAAGTGCGCTTGGGGTTGAAGGCTTTTAGAGTATTGATTCAACCAGAGTAATGTAAACAAACTTTGATTATGAAATCATAGCGTAAGTCATCAACCAGAGCCATGTACCATTGTGATCCACGTAAACAAACTTTGATTATGAAATCATAGCGTAAGTCATCAACCAAAGCCATGTACCATTGTGATCCACATTAACAATCATTTTAAGAGCTTTAGACACCTGGAAATCCACACACGAGTAAACCACTCTAACGCCACGGCTCTCCAGCCAACCAGCAATTGCATTGCTCTCACACATCCAACGCATGGATCCGTGTGCATCACCCTGTGACACCACACCACTTTACTATGGCCGATAGAGAACCCCTACTCCCGTGCTTCCCATAATGTAGGCTTGCTCATCACCACTGTGATCACTATCTACTTTGACTGGTACATGACCTACTGGCATCTTTCTTTACCTATGCTACCATAAACGGACCTCTGAACTTCAGATCTAATTTAATCGTATAATCTGATTTCACTCTTCGTTTTCTAATAACACGAAATCATCAACCGATCATTTTATTACAGCTGCCTTTGTTCTATCAAATCTAGCTTTCTGTTGTTGACTGTTTAAAACTGAATTTTTTACAAGAGACAACAAAAACTGTGTGTGACATGTTAATCGAAAAGCCTAGGTGTCAATATTTCACGTAGGTAATATCATAATATTACTTTGCAAGTAAATGTCGGGTAGAAAATAGTAATAAAATCTCAAGCTGTTGCTCGTTAATCGCAACACTACATGTGATATGTTCTGTGCTGACTAAACATGTTTGACCAATACCAGTCAATGCAACAACGTTATTATCTCGTTTGCCACATAATTTGGCTGCACAACTCGCTTTTAATAAACGAGCATTCAGCACCAGAATCGTAAACAAAACAATACAGCTCACCTTTATTTTCTAACGTGTCTGAGGGTAGTTGTACAACGTCCACTCGCCGTACACGACTTCCAGCACGTTTTCCACCATCTGCTTAGCTGCCACTACTCGTGCACAGGAATGCGATATATCCTGGTTTCCCTCACTTGCAGCACACGAAAGGCTTCGCTGATGGCTGCGGGGCTGCTGTTCCATCAGAGGCATCCATTATTGCACACTAGCATCTTCATTTTGAACACGTGGGTCGTTGTGGTCCAATCCCAGTTCTGATGTCGCATCAAGAGTGGCCGGAATGCGAAACATCGGGTCTTCTTCACGATCCGACATGGTTAAACTTAGCTATGGGCACTGTCGTGGGTACTCGAACAAAAGATATTTTTAAATCAAAGTAATTTTATGAATTCTCACAATTTTACAATAAACCGAAACAAACACGTGCGTTGGTACTGAGTGTCTGCCAAGACAGTCGAAACTCAACTGACCGAACACTCGGTCGGTCCCTTCCCTGTCCTCGCTGCATCCCCTCTACCGACGATCGTGTCCAAGCAATATGGCGCCACGCCACGCTTGCGTTTCCGGTGACGATTATTATTAGGTTTACAAAATAAATTGTTAGATGGCGCTGCGTATTGACCATGGCGCCATCAATCCACGACACATATATTCCATTACTTTAAGAGTATTACTTACGATTATCACTTAGTTAGTACATTACTATAGGAAGCTAATGACCGGCCGCCTTGCGGAGTTATTTTAAAACCATGAATCTCCTAAGATATTCATTGAAATCCAATGACGTCAAGGGCAATTTTGTTCAAAATTAAATACTTGTGATGAGTAACGTATTTATTTGGTAAGGATTAATTAAGAGGGGCAATTATCTTTATTTTAAGAACGTTCACAGTCTTAACTCAGTCTCAATCTGTCAAAAACACCTTTAATTTCCCTACATTTCTGACCAGTTTTGGACATTTTTTTTTGTCGCTGAGATGAAACTGCGACTAGATTTTGAATTTTTTTAATTACAAGAATTGGCCTTCTGGGCTGTCTATGTCCGTGATTAACGTCATTCAAGCGTACAAAGACATGGGCTAAAGTAAGTACATAAGCAAATAAATGACACAAGTAAAAATACAAGAATATTTTAATATTCAACAATAATTTAGACTCAATTTCAACTTTTTAATTACATAACCATTTTCTGAAAAATGTTGCGAACAAATTGTGCTACATTTAGTAGGTATCCATTCAATTCTACCAGTTGCCTCAATCCACAGTTTTCTTGTCTCCTCTTATCTCTTGGAAAACTAAAAAAAAAAAAATTTTTTTTCGTAAATTACTAACCTCAAACCAAATTTTAGACGAAAAACCAACTAAGAAATCAAATTAATAATTCACATTACACAATAATTGGTGTTAATAAAAACAAAGTTATTTTAATTGTAATACAAATTTCTGAACATAATTATTTGTATACACTTACTTAATATCGACATTGTTTACAATTTGGTACAACACTATCGACGCGCATTTTGGCTCGACGCACGCGACGTTCGCAGTGAACGCAATACATTACGCGACCGCTCATGTCGTACAAGATCGTACCCATGTATTGCAACCAATGTATAATTTTGCATCTGAATGCGATTTTATCGTTTTTGTCTACAAACTACATAATACTTTTGTAATAATTACAAATATTACTCGTATTTTAAGGTTTTTGGATTAACTGGTGAAAAGAAATCCCTCCTCAGGCCACATTACACTCCTGACTTCTTTTCCGACACGTTATAATAGCGCAAGACGGCATAATTCTTTTTTTCCGCGGAGCTCCGAACGCTGTCACAACAAGAGCGCGATTGTTGACCGGTGATTCAAATTTCGGTTGACTTTTGAGCGTCTGCTCAAAAGTGCGGCGCGCCTGCCCCGCCCACAAGGCCCTTCTAACTACTTTTATCTGTTCTGTGATTAATTCATACACGGTATACATAATTATGGGTGCTGTGTGTATATTTTCAAATTATTATGGTATTTTAATGAAATGTTCTTAATTGATTTATTCTATTTTTTATTCACCCATAATTTTGTTAGTATTTAAGTAATAGTAACAAAATTATGAGTAATGCGCCTAATTAAACTATTTTACTATAATTAACTTAGACAGAAACCTAAACAAATTCGGAACAATAATAATAATACAACTTAAGGAATACTATTCCTATGAAGCCATATTCTGGAGACACCATTTACTACGCACAGGTGCCTCATCAGGTGGCCTTCAGTCTTGCAAGTAACAATGCCCAGGAGACTGCTGCCGCTGTCGTGCATCCGACGCAGAAATGATGCGGATTGCACAAAAGTCATATTTACGCACTGCTGCAAACATCCCTGACGCGCTACACGCTGGCACTACAACGTGGCAGCGACAGCAGTATCCTAAAAGTATAGTTGCACTAGCGCCCCACGGTTTCACCCGCATAAGTTTCGATCCCGTGGTAATATCGGGATAAAAAGGGTTAATCCAGGGTGTCAGCTACGTTCATACCAAATTTAATCAAAATTGGTCCAGCCGTTTGAGCGTGAAGAATTAACAAACCTATACACACACACACACACACACACACTTGTTTGTACAGACATCCTTTTTTTTTTCTGGTGGGAAATCATCAAATGACCCCTCCCGCTCTGGGTGGAGCGGAAGGGAGTGTCAGACTCTTACTGACTAAAACCCACCCATGTTCCTTCCTTCGCCCTTTATGTTCCGGGGCAGCGGTAACCCTTTCGGACAATCCCGCTGACGTACAGACACCCTTACGAGGACCTTGTTATAGTTCTTGACGGAACCAAGGACCCTCCAAAAAACTGGTTCAAAGACCTCGTTGGCCTTTTAGAATGAGATAGAAAGAGACAGGTGAATAAATCTATAGTGATGAGCTTATTGGGATAATGCTATCTCAACATTTTTCTGTATGAATTTCGGCTATCATACTGAGGACCTGATATACATAGCTAAATGTGACCAGCGATGCACATACGAGGACTTTGTGCAAGCCAACAGAGGACCTCTTACGTAAGCCCTGCGACGTCCTTCCGAGGACGTATTTTTACACAATATTTCCTAAAACTTGTACAAAGTACGGACGTTGTGTAAATTTTATATCACTAAACCGAGGACAGTTTTTCGCGTAGAACTTGTACAAACCGAGGACATGGAAATCTACCTACCTAAACCATTTTACGTGTAAGATAATAAATGTAAGTAGAATGTTACGATTTATTTCTTACACGCTTTTTATAAGTTCTTCTTAATATAAATTAAGTACCAAGCGAGGACGAGTCGATGTCTTTACGTTTGTCGTTGATGCGGACCGCGAATAAGAAGGGTTTAATCACTGTGGAGGAAAGGTAAGGTTTTAATTTTATATAAACAATTTTAAAATGAGTATATTATTATAGTATCAGATGCTGCAGCCAGGGTCGTCTCTTTATGACGGTACTCCTCAGCACTTGATAGCATCATCTTCCTCAGCCTGGCAATATGCCCTTTTTTTTGTCCAGGCTGGAAAATCCTGATGGATGTCCGCCGCCCTGGGGCGGGCGGCAGGGTCTGTCAGACTCTTACTGACTAAAAACCACCCCAGTGTTCCATCTCAGCGTTCCTACGCCGGGGGTCGCGGGAACGTACGATCCTTCCGCAACCCCCGACTGGTGCCGGCCAGCCACCGCGGGCCTCCTCAGGTCAGGGGGGGGAGTGAGATGTTTGACTCCCTCCGCGACGTCTAAAAGGGGCGCGCGTGGAACACTACGCGCCGCCACCTCGGGTCCTGATGTGTGGGGGGCGACGGACGTCCCCGAGTCCGTCGCCCCTGGACCCATTTAGGGAGGCTGGAAGAGGGCGTTGTCCGCCCTCCGTCGACGCCCGGTGCGCCTGCTGCGGGCCGGGTGAGAGGACGAGATCTCCCTCTCCCTTTCCGCAGCCTCCTTCAGCGAGACGACCGTTTCGCAGAAGGAAACCACCGCATCCCAGGACTCTTCGCTGCCGACCATCGATTCGACCACGGCTGGCAGCGACACTGCCTACTTCTGAGATGAGGTCACGGCTCGGGTCCTCCCAGGCAGCACACTCTGCCAGTGTATGCCGCGCAGTGTCCTCCCGGCAGTCGACGCAGTGGTGACACCGGGCGTCCGGCTCCCTGTTTATGCGACACAGGTACTTCCCGAAGCAACCATACCCCGAGAGCACCTGCGTCACCCGAAACGATAGGGAGCCGTGCCTCCTCCCGAGCCAGCACTCGAGCACAGGCCGGACCACCTCGATGGTGACGAGGCCAGCGGTAGGGCGTGTGAGCCTGTCCCACCATTCCGCCACCAGGACCTCGCGAAGCTGAGACCGACGCAGCTCCATGTGTCGTTGCATCGGTTGCGGTTGCGGGCCAGCATTTTTCATCGTACCGCCAATACCCTCCGTTCTCCTTGCATATCACAGTTATCAATGCCATCCTCTGTAACCCAGTGACCAAGGTATTTAAACTCCTCTTCTGCGGCCCCGCACCGGGTTTACCATTTGTGGTGGTCTTAGCCCACAACGCTAAACAAATAAAAAAGCATTTTTTAAATCCTACCTTTTGATGGTGCTCATGTACAGCGCCGTTAATTCTCTTGATTTCTTGTCTCAAATGACTAGTTTGCTCATAAATTTGGTCAACACTCCACGAATGTTCAGTTATGATCAAAGGTAAAACATAGGGTAGCCCTGCAAAATTAACAAAGATTTAATCAAAATCTAACTAATAGGCAACCTTCCTTAACTACCCTCTGTCTAACATGTCATGTATATACCTAGGTACTAAAAAGGTACCTACGAATAATCCTTCCTAATGATAATGTGCTTTATCTACTCCATTTAAGGCTGGTTATTCAATTGGCAATTAATTCTTATCTGAACAATAAATATGACAGTTAGGGCATATTTTTCAATCTACGGATAATTTATATTCGTGGAATAAAATTGACTACTTATATAGAAGAACCGTCAAAAAATCAAAATCATTCCTCTGATAAAATTATCTAGTGTTGGAAAAATCAGCCCTTAAACATATTTTCTAGGGGAAAAAAATCTGTCGAACTGCAATATTTAATCCTGAGCTAAAAGTATCTGACTATTGAAAAACTATGTGTTGTTTTTGTTCATTTAATCGTGCATAGATCACCCGCTTGGTCGGTGGATCCGCCCTTTGCGCTGGATGTTCCACGTCACCTCGTTTCTCTACACTGGTTTTAACCAGTTGAATGCCGTAATTACAGAAACAATTAAAAAGCCAGTGGATCCACATTCATACGAATGGTTAATTGAAGTCTTACAAACTACAGAGGGGCAATTCTCGTAATTTTAAGAACGTTTAGAGGTATTTTAGACAGTTTGACATTGAGATCAGACTGTGAACCAGTCTGATCTCAATTTCAATCTGTCTAAAATACCTCCCATTTCCCTACATTTTTGACAAGTTCTAGGCATTGATTGTCCCTGAGATGATATTGCGACTAGTTTTTGAACGTTTTTAATTACGGAAATTGGCCTTCAGATATCCCAAGACAAGTACGCGCTTCGGGAATCATCGTCTATCTTCGGAAATACAGGTAAATATATAATTTCTAATTTGTATTAAAGAAATATCTAATTCGGGTATAACGCTGTTACAACCCCATGGTTGTCAAATAGGCAAGTACTTCCATAAGCACTTGCCTATTTTGTATTACCATGATTACAAAACTATGGATGAACAAGTTTGAGAGACAGAGAGAAAAATTAATACAAACTCGCAATGATAGGTGCACTACAATAAAGCTCGGCAGTACAAAACTTAGAAGCTTTGCCTGTGGTGCGACGTTCGTGCTCATTCGGAAACACGAAGATTATAGAAGTGCATACCTCTTTTGCTTTAACTGTAAATAATCTAATAACATTTTATATTACCTTTAAAAGTCCCCAAGGAACCATCGCTTATGACACCCAAGCTAATTTTCGAATCTGTTGCATGATCAATGCATCGCGGCATCCAAATGCCATGCAAAGTTCTAGCCATTTCCGCCGACTTGAACATGCAGCCATACGGGTTGGTCGATGAAGCTTGTACCATCTTGATAACGAGGAAAAATAAGTACTTAGTTATTGTTTCAATACGAGGGCGACACTGAAAGTTTTTAGAACTAGCCACTTGTAAACGATATAATAAAAAAATAAGTTCAAATTTTGAAAATGGAACTCTGCCAATATTATTGTGTACCTATGTATTTTATTAATTTGTCATTTGTTTACGATTTGGCGGCAAATTGAAAATTGTCTGCGTCACGTCAGCATGAATTTAACGCGAGAAAAGTTTCGTACAATGATTTTTTTATAACTTTCGATGTCATTTAAGTCAACACGAAAGTTATGATAGACTTCGATTGGCTTTTTACGATGAAGCCCCATCTCGTGCCACTGTTTACAACTGGTTTAATGAGTTTAAACGTAGTCGCACTAATCTCACCGATGATCTACGTGAGGGACGGCCTTCTACGGCGACGACTCAAGATAACATCAGTGTTATGCGGCGTATGATAGAGACTGACAAAAGAGTGACTTATCAGCAGATTCGGACAAGCTTAGGCATGGGTATGAGTCAAGTGCACAAAATCCTCCATGAACGTTTAGCGGTCAGGAAGCTTTGTGCCCGGTAGATACCTCATAATTTGACAGAGACCCAAAAGCTCCGTCGTGTTGATTGGTGTCGTGAAATGGTTCAAAGATTTAACGGAGGTGACTCAAATGCTGTGTTCGACATACTTACGGGTGACGAAAGCTGGATTTATTGTTATGATCCTGAAACTAAGAGACAGTCTGCTGTCTGGGTGTTTCCTTCTGAGGAGTTGCCAAATAAAGTGAAAAGAGGTCAAAGCGTGGGAAAAAAGATGGAGGCCTCGTTTTTCGGAAGGACAGGTCATTCCGCAACAATTGTTTTACAGGATCGAAAAACAGTTACTGCAGAGTAGTATACTAACAATTTTTTGCCACTTGTCTTGGAAAAGGTTCGGGAGAAACGACCTCGCAGTAGGATCCTCCTTCACCACGACAACGCCTCGTCGCACACCGCCAAGCAAACAATTGACTACTTGGCGACGTCAGACGTGGAATTACTGGGGCACCCGCCCTATAGCCCCGACCTCGCACCTTGCGATTTTTATTTATTTCCGAAAATAAAAGAAAATCTTCGAGGAAAACGTTTTATGGACGCCGAGGAAGCAGTGGCTGCGTTTCAAAATGCCGTCGAAGAAACCCCTAAGGACGAGTGGACAAAGTGATTTTCTCAGTGGTTCCATCGGATGCAGTGATGTATTGATGTAAATGGACACTATTTTGAAAAGATATAATAAAACTAATAACTTGCTAGTTTGTTCAGTTTTTGATTTTCTATGAACTTTCAGTGTCACCTTCGTACTAGTAGGCAGAAAGAAAAAGAGTCCCAGAGTACGTGGCCGTTAAATATGGCACATGGAGTTTAAAGAGTCCGGAGTAGTCCGGACATGAAACCAGTGGAAGCCCCAGTGACACAACTGTCAACTGAGCTGACTCGCAAGCTGGCCTAACCTACGACGGAACCCTAAAAATTTTAGGGTTCCGTAGCCAAATAGCAAAAACGGAACCCTTATAATTTCGTCATGACTGTCTGCCGGATATGACACAGCCATTTTACTCGGAGACTACTCGCACTACGTCGACGAAAATTGGAAAGGTCTATTCTGTGCACCGCTAAACAATGGTGTAGTGAAACTACGAAATATAATAATAAGGGGCGGCACTCCCCATATAACCAAGGCAACCCATGTAACCAAAGTATGAAAAAAATACAATGCAGTCAACAACTATTGACTAAAAAGGTTATGATATTTATAAGTGACTGCTATTTTAAAGAAATAACTTGTTTTTTTTTTGTTTTTTCGAAAAATATTATGAAACACAAAAGTATTCTTGCGACAGGTGAAATCAATACTGTGTATGCTAAAACATTCATCCCGACTACGGAAGTCTTGTTCTTGGGCAAAGGCCTCCCATCATAGTGGCTTAGATGATGCAATATAGGATGACCGTAGTTCACCGTATTCCTTCCAGTAAACTAAGTACAGACGCCAGCAGGTCAAGCTACCCGAAACTGTCAAATTTTCCCAATCAACCTTGATCCTAATGCTTTAGCGATACAGTTGAAAGTCTATTGAAGAAATTTGACAGATTGTAGTAGCTTGATGTGCTGGCTGTACATGCCTATACCTACGTGTAACTATTAGCAACCACCATTAAGCACTTAACCACCCCATGTGGGGTAAAGGCAGGAAAGGCGGTCCCTGCAGGTACAATGATCCACCTTCATCATTTTAATATGAATTACGCCACCTATAAATGAATTTTGTCGTGAGGAAGATCTTCATACTCTAGGCTGCCTTAGGCAAATCAATTTAGTTATGATTTCATTATTATAAGCCTGTGTTGTCCCACTTCAGGGCAAAGGTCTCCCTTCCCTCTTTCTACTTTTCCAGCCTAGAAAGAGATGACGGGATGAGCTGGACTCCTCCTTAAAGGATTGGCCCACAATCGCAGTAGACAATTTAGTTAGGTATTTAATAAAACAACATGTTTTCCCACACATTCCAACTGCAATTGTAAGTTCGTACGCTCAGTATTGAAAGATTAACCATGTTATTTTAAGACCGTAGACTTCTTATAGATTTTCCTGTAATCTGTAAGCTAAGAACTAATATCTAATTTTTTTCTTCTAAATTTTAGGCTCGTTAGTTACGGAGGTAAGGGGAGAATGGTCAATTTTCATATACTTTCTTAAACCCTAACTTTAAAAGTGTTTATTTAAAATTATACAAAAAATATTTTTAAGACCCTCACAACAAGCCTTTCATTTGATACTCGTATGTCACACAATACAGTTTGCAAAACTTTTGTTTTTAATTTTCTAATTTGCCCCCCAAAAGTGACCCCTATATTCAAAATGCATTTATTTACGTTACACGTTCGTGTTTGGGTCACAGATATATATGTACCAAATTTTTAAAATAATCAGTCCAGTAGATTGGGAGCAAACTGGCTGTGACAAACAGACAAACAAGTGATCTTATAAGGTTTTGGTTTTTTTCCTTTTGAGGTACAGAACCCTAAAAACATACACAACATAGGTAGGTAACTGAACTATAGGACGTAATGATACCTTCTTAATGAAATCCTTCTTCATCCAAGAAGCATTGAAATGAATGTGCTCCATGTTAAGTTTTTCCAACATTTCTTTGGAAATAGCATTCCAATCACTTTTGTTAGTGTTTACTATAATATCGTCCTTTAAATAGGGCACTCCGATTTCCGTATAAAACACGATATCGTTTGCAGCCCAAACATAAGCAATATTGAGATCCGAACTTTTCACCTTAAATAGATATTTCATTTCACCATCAACCCATAACATTGTAAGAATAATAAAGCTTACAAAATTAGTTATTGTGTTTTGCTATAGGTATAGCAAAACAGATGCTAAATAGGCACGAAGTTTTGAGGGTTTATTTATAATAGACCGTCGTATTACAAAACAAAATCTAACTTTAGTTCTAGCGTAACCTTTGGCCAGTATTTGTATTTTGGACTTTATTTTGATTTTGGCAAAGTTCTTAATAAGTACTAAAAATGAACACCGAACTAAGCTGTCATTTTTGTAATAAAATACTGCATTTCTAAAAAAGTTAGATTCTGAATTCAATAACTGGCTCGGCGGTTTAAACCTGATCTAAAGGAAACCCTTGTTTTGTAATAAGAGGGATTGTATTTAATCGAACCTCTAATAAAAACTCTCTTTGCGCTCCTAAACAAATTGGATTTTATGATCTGAATATAAATGAATTGATGGATTGAAAAATATTATTGAACACTCTAATATAATGATTGCGACTCTTTTAGTGAACGTCAAATATCTAATTTATATTTCGGGGTCTAAAAATATTACTAATAGCCGAGTAACTGCGACTGGATGTAAAAATATCTATCATTAGAAGTGCAATAAATTTCTGGAGGATCAGTTAAATATTTCCCAACATATCTAATAATGATGAAGTAAGGTAACCTGATGAAGATGAACAAGGTAATGTACGGTCACCAAAGGAGATAAGTAATCAGGGTCGTCGGATATAGTCGAAGACTAGTAAGAAACCGATGGATGTTTTCCTAACGTTAAGAGATAAGTAAAAAAGATAACAACCTTGAGGAAGTCACTCAATGTAATTTTTGCAATAGACCTCAGAGGCGTAACGAAAAACATTATTTCAGGGGGTATCTTTTTTGCTATTATCATCAGAATGTCAATGACCAGCAAACCATCGCCAACAATTATAGGCTTCCGAGGTTTCTTCTCAAGTTCTTTAAGTGTTTTTGATTTTTTCGTAGTGTCTCTTGATTCCTTAGTAGCTGGCAAAGTTTTTGCAAAACTGGTAGCAATTTTTATAATTAAGTACAAATTATCGAACTGTTCAGTAGAATCCATGTTGTCGAAATCAAAACAATTTGGATTTGGAAAATTTGTCATGAAGCAAAATACGTCAGCGTCTGTTAAACTGAAAAAATAATTGAATTATTAAAGAACATTGCGGATTTTTTTAAAGAGCCTAAAGGGGCATACCAGTCCCCTCATTGCGTAACACACTATCAATCTCAATCTGAATCATTTTGAAGAATATTGCTAATCATTGCTTCATATGTTCGAAACATGTGTACACAACAACGTAAATAACGCAATGAATGTTGTTGAACTGTCAAAATGGCAGCCATTGCTATTGCTACTGTTAGTGTGTTACGCAATTACCCCGCGGATACCTACCATGGTATATCCGACGTAATTCTGATTGTGTTGAGATATGGGAAAGCACAAGCAGTGTACTCTTGTGCTAACTCTTGCGCTTGATTCGTTTCATTCGCATAAACTAATAATATCAATTCAATATATTGCGTTTGTCCAAAAACTACTCCAGATAATATTTTAGTGATGGTTAGCTGTGACGCAGGTATCAGTGGATTTATCACCATAACCCTTAGAGGTGGCAGTAATTTATTGGTTTGAAAATTCATTTTTCATGCAATTTCTTACAGTTTTATCGTGTATATTTATTTCGCAAGTTCGCAACTTCGTAACAATGCATTTAATGACAAGACATTTATCTGACATTAGATATTTCACTTTACTCTATGCATTAGACGAAAAGTAATAAGAAAAGTTAGTAAAAATGAGGTGAAAACCAAACAATAAATTACAAAACAGTTTAGTTTTGTCTGGCCGTGCCTTAAGGTATCCACCTCACATTACAAAATATCCCTATTACATTTCTACTTGTGAATTAAACCTTAGCTAGAGATAATGAATTGAAACATCATCATCACCATCCACAACCCACTTCACCCACTAGAGAAAATTAATGGACTATTAATAAACATTATTTTATGGTTCTCGAGTTAGGGGTGTTCTAATAGACAGAAATACAGAGAGTAGTAGCGAATTAGGTATGTACGGAAGGTTATTTTGATGTACCTAAACCAAAGCACGACGCCCCTGTGTGGTACAAGTGGTCGCAAGTGCGAATGCTGAGCTTTAACCCTGGGTTCGAGCTCCTGGCAAAGTTTTGCAAAGTTTCTAAAATCAACTACCAGGTGAATTGGAAAAAATAAATGAGTTCTTACCTAAAAAGCAAAACCTAAGCCCAAACAATATCCAGACAACAAAAGCAAATTACAGCCTGCAGACGGCAGAAGCCTATAGACCCCACGACAAAAAAAGATCAAACTACGCACCTATCTACAAAAGCAACTGCTTGTTAAAAAGCCGAATAGATTATAAGTTTAAAAATTACAGACAATCCACACGATCAGTCGTATAGCGACACCTATCAGATGACAAAGGCATCACTAAGCTAGACAGCTACCAACAAAGGACTGGATAACAACTGTTGGGTATGGCGCCACGTAGACTAAACAATAGATCACACAATCCTCAATTGTGACAGCAAAATTGACAAGATGTTAGCCAAATATTCTTAGAAATTACAGATTATGTTTCTGAAAAATTTTAACACAAATGCTCATTACAAATATTTATTAGTTTAGCTAGGCCCCTTGGCTATTTTAATGATTATAATTCGGTTAATAGAGATATGTTTAAGGTTGTGAATCATGATAATATCATGATTTACATACGACTTGATACTGACTTGCAAATATCGTAAGATTCTAATTTCGCGGGCAGCTCAAGTTTTTTTTTTTTCTATGGACGGCAAGGATTTTAACGAGCGTACTTACTAATTCCATGGTTAGTGAGGACTCCTTCAAGTGCTTTAATCTAATGCGAGGTAAACACGCCGCAAATTTAGTCGTCGACGACTTGCTGGCGATTTTAAAATCTCACGTCCGCAGTTCCACACACAGATTTTGACAACCGATATATTGCAATTTGCTAATGATGACAACATCTTTGTGTGGATGTGAGACTGAACTCGTTGGCGACAGAACTCAGTCCTGCGTTATACTTAAGTATGTACCTAGCATTAGGTAGGTACCCTTACTTTAGTGCTTGACATTGACAAAATGTCAATTTTGACAATTCATTGATAATAACATGACAGATGACATAACATTGACGCGTTTACTTTTTGTTGTATTTTGCCCGAAATGTGGGAAGTGATAAATTGTGTCTAAAATCAAAATTATGGCTTCCTCTAAGGACCGAGATGTTGAGGTTTCACCAGCAACTTCAACGTCTTCAGTCAAATCTACGTTTTTTGAAAGATCTCCGTCTGTTTCGTCATCGAGAGAGGATAAATGGCCGGAACTTCTGTTATCCAGGCCATACAATTCCTACTTCTACAGTTCGAAATGTAAGTACTTGGCATAATTATTTCTATATACCTAACCAGCATTCTTTATGGCGAAATAAATTTAAGCTTACCAATTCCTAGTTACAAAGCAATATAATTTCATATGCCAGCTCCTGTGTTTGTAAGTATGTTGTTGTGAATATAGCGTGACCGCTATTGATAACGTTACTGGGTCTGGCACTTTGTTTCTACATACTAACAAAGATAGCAGTATTTTTACACTAAACAGTTGTAGCTTGTTCCAAAGCTTGTGGCATCTTCCTTTGTAGCATAGTATCATGTTTCTGTGACCAATTGTTGCTGCAATTTCTATAGAGAAAATTATATTCTAAATAGATTAATATGAAAAAATCTTGAATTTGTTGCCAATAATGGGTAGCAATCAATAATTAACACACAACCTATTGAAATTACACTGAGTTTTAAATAGTTTTAAAAACTGAAAAGGTCTTGTTAAATAAAACAAATACCGTTTACAACCTTTTCCAATCTTTTTCTCCTGCTAACTAACAATATTTTAAAATAATTGATTACTTACTTAAGAAAATGGTATGCAAACCATAAGTTCAGTAGTGTTACTGCTATCCTAATTAAACTGATTTGATAAGGACCATTTAGGGCTGATTTTTGAATCATCTGATTACTTTGAGGAATAATTTTGACAGTTATATCATACAAATACTGTCAAATTCATTCCTCGAATAAAAGTTATCTGGCGATGGAAAAATCGGCCTTTAAAATAACATTCTTGGTAGAGTTTGTGGTCTGCAAAAAAAACACCTTCTTTGCCACAAATTTTTCTAAACAGTTTATTTAGTGATTTTGGCATGAAAAACTGACAGTTACTTTGCATTAATAGTATTAAGTATTTTATTTTATTTTATTTATTTGGTTCACCAACAATTGTTTACACTAACATCATGATAAAAATAACATCTTTAAAAAAAAAAAACTTTGAACACTGTAACAATTACTTAAGTATGGATACATTGAAAAGATATTTTAATGAAATGCAAATTAACATCTGTTATAGGACAATAGTCATTTTTTTATGGTCTATGTCTCAAGTCTTATATAAATAGGTATGTGGCAAGCGTAGACATGACATTTTAAACATTATTGTTTTATCAAGACTCCAAATTAATAATGGTAAGTATTGCACAAGCCATGCCAAAGTAATCAATTTAATAAATAATTATACTAAAAAAAAAACATAGTTGACTATTTTTTTTGTACAGTCAGCCTCAATAATATCGGGACATACGGACTTTATACAATTGAGATAAAGTTTAATTTTAGTTGGTGAGATCATTTTGAACATCTGTTCGTCCCAATATTTCTGACGCTGACTGTAGTAAAGGTATTTATATTTTTTAAATTTATGTATATTTTCCTTAAAAAAAAATGTTTTAAACTACACTTAAATTGACACTTATGGTATACTAGCATTACCTTTGAAGGTGGAAAATTATCCCACAATATCATACTACCAGGATAAATGTTTCCTATGTCCACATGCAGCTCATGCTCTACCCTTATGCCACATCTAAATCTGTTTGCCCATTGAGGCATGAAAATGTAACAGACAGACAGAGACTACTTTTGCATTTATAATATTAGTTGTGTTCTATGTTTGTTGTCAAATTCAACTCTCTATATTTCAACCCTGTTGCAAGCATTATTATTGGGGTTAACTGAATTTTACAATATTCAAGTTTTATAAAATAAAGTGATAAAAAAATAAAAACTTTTTTATTTTTTTATAAAATTAAAAATGGCGACGAAACTTTTTAATAAACTAAAAACACAAATTTATCTTTAAATGAAAAATAATTTATATTTTTTTACTTTTAATATAATATTAACACGCCACAACTTGATATTGGAATGAAGCCACTTATTGTCCCATACCTAATATAAGTTCTCTACTTAGGTTTATCTAAACATTTTTAAATATATTAATTCCTCTTTTTTTTTTATTTTGTAATGTTAATGTTATTAAAGCAATAAATTAAATTACAATTTAAAAATGGTAACCCTCGCGGCCGGCGCGTGTTTCTTCAAGCATTAAAAAATACCTACATTAAGCAACTCTTTTTTTTTATATTCATAGGTATATAATATACTTGAACAAAATATACTCTAACATGCGGTCGCCCAAGTGTGCTGGCAGTGAAGCGATTATTATAACCGTTCCTTCATAAATTAACTGTTAATTGAAATGTCACTATATACAATCATCTTCCCCATTTTTTCAGTTAAACTTTTCTATTGGTTTGTTTGCAAACAGCAGTAGCTGTCGATTGTGAGTTGTGTTCCTACAAGTTTCCACAATTTTCAAACAGATGGCAGCATACGCGCCGAGTATTGATTTTCGCGCCGTAGTAGGTACTACGTAGCGCTTACCGGAAAATCAATATTTTGGACGTAGGTACTGGAGAAACCATTCCGCTCACAGCGTAGTTCGTGAAAATTACTCGTGCTAAAAGTTATTATTATAAAGAAAAGTTACCAATTCACCTTTGAATACGGACCTAAACTACTCGGTATCGCGATTAAACAAGTGATTTGACAAACACATACTAACTTGACCTTCAAAGTGGCGCATCGGGTGAAATGATTATAAAGGGGTGATCAAAATTTCCGCGACACTGTTGATTGTTTCGCTTGATAGTTTATTTGCTGCTTTATTATGCGTTCGCTTGCTGCCGTTCATGGGGTGGATCCCTTGTCCGAATTAGGCATTCCATCGGCCATTCAACATCAGGGTGACGGGAACCCGGACGGTGATATGGCCGGCGCACAGGACACTATCTACCTGTGCAATTTCCGCGTTTCCGTCGATGGCGAGTGGCTCTGCCTGAAAGAACTACACGATATGGAAATGCAGGATTCGTTCCATCGTCCACCTGTGCAAGGCACCATCACTTCGCCTGACGATCCAATGAATACTTTGATGGGTAAATTAATGCGCCGAACAAATGCAGTATGTGTAAATAGTAATGACAATAAAATCAATTTATTGTCATCTGTTGTAGCACGGGATCCTGTTGTGATCGAACGCAGCAATCTTGTGAACATCTCGAAACTGATTGTTAAGGAGCTGATCGAACAATCGCTCCGCTATGGTAGAATGCTCGACAGTGATCACTTGCCATTGCATCACTTCTTCATTGTACTCGAGCATGTTATGCGTCATGGACTCAAGCCGAAGAAGGTAATTACTGATATGTACTTACTTACAACTTTAATGAACGAATATTAAATGGTATTTAATATTTATTCTCAAATAGGTCACTTACTTAAAGACGTCATTATTATTACTGTTCTAAACGTTTCCTTTTAAATAGTTAAAGCAGCTTCAATTAAAGAGACCAGCAATTACATTGGGCAAACCCAACATTTATATGATAAGCATTTTCAGGGATTGCTTGGACCTAAAAAGGAACTGTGGGACATCTTGCAAATGGTGGAGAAATATTCGCCCGAAGCCGCTGATATCACGGCTAGCGTCAGGGATCTTCCCACTGTCAAGTAAGTCACAAATACTAGTACCTAACTACTACACCTTACATTTGATCCAGTAGCGGTATATTCTGTGGTTATCTAGCTTTCCTAAATGCACCACTATCCCCGTTTCCTAATAGCAATGCTTCGAGATCAAATTTCATGTTCCATTATTATAATTATCGCACATTAGTATTAATGTGTTAATTTCGTTACTCAAGTACTTATTAAAACTCGTTTGGATATTATTTACTGACATTATTTTATCATAATGCACATTTGAGTTCAAAAAATAACAAGTCAAAGAAGAAAAACAACAATCGTATCCATGATTTTTAATTTCTTATAATTTTTACAGGACGGCTATGGGTCGTGCTAGAGCCTGGTTGAGGCTGGCTTTGATGCAGAAAAGACTTGCTGACTATCTTCGTATTATCTTAGAACACCGTGAAGATACGTTGGAGGAATATTTCGAACCTCATGCTCTGATGCTGAATGAAGAAGCCGTCATTATAACTGGTCTTCTGGTCGGCTTGAATGTTGTCGATTGTAATTTGTGTGTGAAGGTAATTATTTGTCAACCAACCCACTTGTTACTTTTTGACACGCTGGTGTCAAAAAAATATAGGTACCTACCCTATATTTTTTTCTACCTTGGCGTAAAATCAAGGCAGTGAAATTGATACTGGAGAAGTATTAAGTGACACATAAAGTTCTTTCACATTTCGTATATTCATCAAATTTTAAAATTCATTGTGAAACACACAGGAGGAAGATTTGGACAGTCAACAAGGCATAATAGATTTCTCGCTTTACTTACGCGGCAGTAACTCGTCCAATGACCTAGCCGGCAATGGCAATGGTAACGGTGATTCAGAGCCGAAACAACGCCACATCAACACAATGCTAGACCAGAAGAATTACATCGAGGAGCTGAACAGACATCTCAAGTGAGTTTCGAATCTTTCGAATCTATTATCTATTGTTCTCAAATTCTCACGTTAATCTAGGCAGGTTAATTTCTCCTTTAACGAATTATTTTCTATTTAGTGTTTTTCCTATGGTTTATAGGTTCATTAGTAAATTAGATCATTAATCAACTGACTTGCGCTTCGCTAGACTATAATTTTTACTTCACTGTTCCTATTCAGAACGACAACACCAATGATATGCAATGTTAATGGGTGTTTTATGGTTCGTTTACATTTTACAGCCTCGTTTGAAATACCTGTCTGTGCGAGTTTACTTTCTTTTTGAAATTTGGATGTACATAGTTTTATGATAGCCAACGTCAACGTGTTTCGAGTGTGACGCCTCTAGGAATTAAAAATTTCATTCAACGTCCCAGTTCTTATCTATACCTTTGTAAACAAATAGTATTGTTGAAGGTCAAATATTAAGGTCACGAGCGAACATTATATTTAACCCAGTTCATAGACCCATGACGATTGGACTCGCAAAAGGTACTACGAGGTGATCGTTAGCTAGCTGTAACTACTACTATAGACTAACTGTCAGATAGGTATAACCGCAATTCTATGCGGGCTGCATGGATAGTCTACTACGGCACCACTTACCTACAACGAATCTTCTACAAGGCAAATATCAGTTAACCAGACAGCCAAACTCATGTTAACTGCTGCGAAGTCTGTCAAATCATTTGACATGAGTTTGATAGTCTGTTAGCTAATTTTTGTGATTTAGAAATCACATATTTTCTCAACTTCACATTTATTATACGCACGGCCACACGTGTGGAACTCACATCTGTCAGCGTCTATGTTTGCTTCCACGTATAACCCATCAGCTTCAAACCAAGGGTGAACAGGCATTTTCTGAGCTTACTCGTTCCATCGTAGACTTCATCCATCACTTTCCACTAGGCGAGATCTAGGTCAAGAGCATCTATCACTAAAAAAATCTCCCAGCATAATGAATACTGCCTAATCCTCAAGAACAGTTCGCCTTCTGTAAAGCCATCGTGCAAAGAAGAGTTTGATAAATTAAAAAAGGTGTATTCTTATGCAAATGCCTTTTGTTTTAGTGCAACAGTAGCGAATCTCCAAGCCAAGGTCGAAAGCTTGACAACGACCAATGCCCTCATGAAGGAGGACTTGGCGATCTCCAAAAACACGATGATTCAATTAGTTGAGGAAAACAATCAGCTTAAACATGCGCTTGGTAAGTACAGCGGGTACTTGATACTAAACATAACATTTATATTAAACTGTACGTTTACGTCAAACGTTGGGTTTTGTTACATGAATGAAAAATTAAACCCGAATCTGAAGCTTGTCCCATGTCTGAAAGTGCATTAAACAAGGTAGCAGTGACATCGACGCTTAACCTGTTATCATGAATTCAGCACATGATTCTTTATTCCCTAGGGCTTAAAATTTTTCGTCGGTTATTAAAAAAAAAATGATGTTCTTTTTGACCGCGTAGGTATTGCAGTTTTCTATGAAACAGCTGTTTCATAGAAAACTGCAAATTTATCGACTATAAATTTCTACCCTAGGTAATAAAGAATTATGTGCTGAATTCAGGGTTACTGTTCGCGCTTCGATGTTCCTAGCACCTCTATAAAAAAAAACATGCACAAATATTTTTTTTTAGTCATCAATGTTCCTAATATTCATTGTCATTAACCTCAACCACATAACAGTACTCGCCGGAAAGGGAAACTACTCATGGTCATCGGTATTTACTAACGAAAACACCACGCGAATAACAATAATAGAAAATCCGACAGATAAGACAACTTGCTTACAGTGATGAGTCAGTCTCTATTGTATAGATAGCTTAGTAAGCATTCGTCCCTGGGCCGGACCTGACGCCCGCGTCATTATTTTACCGCCATTTATTATTTAACCACGGTTTTCAACCGTTATGCACTATAACTCAGCATTAATGGGCAATTCTACAGCAAAAAGTCAAACTAAACAAACTTTTTGGACCAAATCCTGTGAGTTATTTATGTACCAGTGTAAATATATCACGCTGCAGTCTGTGTTTGTGTATTGTTTAAGCACGTGTGATTTTTTTTTTGTGCAGGCCAAGATATAACCAAAGATACGAGGATGAAAGTGACGGAGTTGCAGTCTGATGAAGAGGTAAGATCAAGTATTTATTTGCTTTTTTTTTTCTTTCCTTTCCATTAATATGCACACATTATCGCTATTTTAGTTTACGTCCAAATTGAAACGAAGTAATTAAATTCATTGACATTCAAAGCAATAGGTTTTCCTTCTTCATTGAAATTTCTTTACTGTTTTCCTTATTTGAAATGCCGTATTTGTATATGATATGATACAATAATTACCCACTTAGTAACTTTTTTTGTGTTTCATTAGTTCTACCGTGCATCAATATTTTTATATTCTTAAATTTCTTTCGCATTTAAATGAATAAGTCTTGGAATATATCTATCTACTGAATAAACATATTCTCATACCCTTGTTTTCGTGATATCAGTGATTAAATGGCCAACGATAAGACAGTAGGTATAATCTTAGGTGTACCTATTACTTCACTTATTGCGACAATACTACAATGATTTGTTCCAAGACGTACCTACGTCATGTTTTCATAAGAAAGACTCTATACTAAAACGCTTTCTTTCTTCCGGTACCAAAAAAAGTAAAACCTATTTCGTCTTCTTACATAACGAATTCTAACTTTAGTTCTAGTTATTTCGATTTAGACACTTTTACTGTAATGACTACTTAACACTGAACTAATCTGTCATTTTTTTTTTAATAAAAAACCTGCATTACTACAACAGTTAGGTTCTCAATACAATAACTGATTCGGTGGTTTAAACCTGTTGTAAAAAAAAACCTTGTTTTGTAATAAGGGAATACGATTTCGCAGTTTAACCAAATAGAAATAGCTACAAGAACGCGCGCGCATTTTAAAAATAGCATAGCACCAATGAATTAACACTCCAGGGACGAGTCTGAAGAAATATGTCAATTTATTTTCCAGGAGAAACGTAGCGTCAAAAGCATCGCCTCTGATAAATCCAAAAATGATAGTGAGGCCAGCAAGAACTTGGAGGAAGAACGAAAGAAGTATTTGGAACTGCAGAGGGAGTTAGATTTACAGGTATAGTAAATATTACCGGTCGTAATACTTCGTGAACAATGTTATTTTATAAACGTCTGCTCGAACTGAAATCAAGGTCGACACATAATGGCCTGTGAGCGCTGTCGGCTCACAATAACTTTATTTCATTAGGCAGTGACCTGTCTGTCAAATGGCTAGCGAAGTCTATAAATCATAGCTTACAGAAATGTTTTATGCGTACGCCAAACCTAAGAAATTTCTAATAATGCTCTTTAACACGTATACTTCAGATTTCACTCAAAGCAGAAATGGAGGTCGCTATGAAATTGCTAGAGAAAGATATACACGATAAACAAGACACAATTATATCGCTGAGAAGGCAACTTGACGATATAAAGCTAATTAACCTAGAGATGTACAAAAAATTACAGGTGAGTTATTTATTCGTAGTTCAATAAGCATGCTGTTTTTAATCTTTTAGGATTTTGTACCCTTAACTCTATCACTAGTGGTTAACCAATCACGCGCTTGCGTCAATCGTTGCTAACGTTTCTTCATTTGTTCTTCATGGTCTGTTGATGAATAACAAGTAGATACCTAACTGTGACACTAACTCTTAATTTCAACTTGTAAATATATCTAAATTACTCCGGTTTTAGCACATCGCGCACTGTGTTTCATACCAGTTTAGCATTAGGTACCTTTGTGTACGGTACAGTCGTGTCCTCGGACGATGCCCGCGAAGGTCGCTCGTCGCGTGGGTGCCATCTAACACTGCTTGATTCCCGCCCATGCATTCTCATTATCCCACCAACTTGATTAACGAATAATATGCCTCTGTGTCTTTAACCTTTGTATCGTAACTTGTTTCGCTTATAACTTATTAAAATGTATGTATTCGTATTTTGTTTTTCTTTAGTTGTTTCTTTGTCTCGTTCCATTATGTTTATTACTCACTGAGCTGCTAATATTATATATATAACCTATACTAATACCATGCTGTATTCACAATGCCGCGATTGTCGTACGGAAGGAATGCGAGATGGAACTGACGCAGAAGGGCGAAATGGTGTCGAGGCTCCAGGGGAAAGCCGAACAAATTGGCAAAATACTTCACAACCTTGAGAAATATAACCACTTCTTAGGAACTGATAATGACTTAGTCAAAGCTCTCAGGTCTCCTACAACTAATGAAAGTAATCTAGGAGAAAAGTTAGAAAAATTGAAAGCACAAAGTCACGCGCAAAAGGGTACAAAGTCTAAGGATGAAGGCCCGCCTCATAAAAAACTGAATCTCCAGGAAATACCACCGTTCCGAAAGTGTAATATGAGAGATAAAACAGTCAGTCAAATCCCGGAGTAATTTTCGACATTAACTCAATACTGTGAATAAAATTGTTCCATTTTAGCATGTTCAGGTGGTGTTTCCTGTTTCCTAGAAAATTATTAATGTATTACCTACTAACACATACTAATATTATGGTGATATTGATGATGTTGAGGATAATATAATGGTTACAAGTTATAATATTATGCATTTACATAGTTTTAAAATATCCATAAAACCACTGTATTAACCTCAGAATAAATTATATGTACTGGTATGAAACTTTGAACAATAACATCTGTCCTGTACTTATCTGCTTTAAACTAACAGAAATAATCTTACTTCCGCTCAAATGAGTTGTCATTTTATTCAGCTAAACTGTATTGGCCTTGTTTTAGGAATGTGAAAGTTCCTTGAAACATAAAACAGAGCTAATAGCCAAATTGGAAGCAAAGACTGAATCAATGGGCAGCACCATACATCAACTCGATGAGAAGTAGGTTTTACTAATTTTTACTATGACATCGCATCAAGCGGGTTACGGCCTGCGTTCACCCGTCAGGATCGAAAGAGTGCCTGGATAATATATTACGCTGTTGAATGTAAACTAAGCGCTTGACATATCAGTAATCAACGCACTTAGGTGTGAGCAATGCACAGCTTGCGTGTGTCAACTAGCGGCAACTCTTTCCATTCGCTCGATATTGGCAAACCCTCACAATGAACTTAGTGAATGCAAAAATCAGTATTTTGATAAATCATTTAAGTGATCCGGTGATAATGATCATAAATTGTTAAACGTAATGCTACTGTTGCTTTTGCTTACTTGCTGTAATTCAATTAAATATCCAATTGTACCATTTTGTTAATTCACTTTAACTTTATGTTAGGTTTTTTTTCGATTAAAGTTAATTTAAGGTGTTATTAAGTTATTTCCCACAAAATGAAATCTTATTTATTAGGTAATGTTAAGTATATTTCACTGTGTTATATATTTGTTATTTACTTTGATTAAACCAGTTTAATGTTACCTTTTGATAATTATGTAACGTAACTAATAAAAAGTACCTGTATTAGCAGTAGTATAGAGAGCGTGCGGATTTGGTAGCGCTGATAAAGAAATTGGTATTTTGTATACTTTTCCAGTGATTGTCAAAGTTATATTGTATAGAGATTTTTGATTATTACTTCAAAAGGGTATTTGATCTCATTTCATTGGGTAGCTACATATGCTTGGAAACTTGAATTTTATGATTGTATACAAATATTGCGCTCGTTAATATCTAGCAGCAAATGTAATACATTTTAGATATTTTCTTTTTAATAGTTTTGTAATTACGGGGCGGTAGTTGTGTAAAAGCCTTATTTATAATAAAGCATATTCAGTCGCATTCTGTATTTTATTGAACTTGAATTCCAATGGACTTGCTTGTTTTAATTTTATGTTTATTGTGTAGGTTTGCCATTATCAATCTCAGTCCTATGTTTGCATGATTTGTGTGATTAAACAATACCTTAATTGTGATAAATACTAACATACTAAGCGTTCGTCTGTTCCTCAAAAACAATATACTCAAGTCATGACAATTGTTCGTGACATTATTGTTTACCATCACTTTACTCGATGGAATCTTATCAAAACTTATTTTTTCTTTGCATAGCATATGAGTTGACTTATGATTGAAAATTACATTCATTTAGAGCCTACAGTCAGTTAGTCAGATTTTACGCGAAAAGATAACTCTACAGAATTTATGATGATTAAAAAGTCAATTACGTTAGTCAAATAATGAGCTCACATTTTTTATCCTATTAGAACTAGTGCTGATGAGTACTGACTTGAAAAACACATAGAGCGTCTGAAAAGGCGAATATGACTTGTAAAGCTAGAGTAAATGTAATACATACTAACACAGAAGCTTTAGACGTAGCCTCACCAACACTGTGTAGTTCCGACAGCAGGTACTGTACAGGCAACCTCAAATCTAGCTGATTATTTTCTAATTTCAAGTATTCAATCCATAGTACTGGAACATGAATTGATTTAACCTATTGACAGCCCCATTCGAATTAATACGACAAATGTTTTCATGGTCGTTTTTTTTAATAGCTTCTCGCAGGTCAACCTGAGAGGTTGTCGTCTGCTTAACCGGACTATTTCGAGCCTATATAGCCTATATTAGAGAGATATATTTAAAACCAATGTTTGTTTTTATATTTCATTGCACGACGAATAGTCGTGCCATAAACATAGGTATTTATTTCTCCATTTATGAGCTAGGCGCTAGGGGTACGGCAGTTGGTATCCCTTCGTCTGTTAGGAAAGCTTATTAACTTCGTTTAAAGGAAAAAAAGGAAATGTGTCTCATTAGTAACAGATGAGCTCTTAAAAAACCAAGCGGTCAATAGGTTAAATATATCAAGATACTAATACTATTCGTAAAAAATTTGTTACAAAAAAAGTCTATTAGAAAGTTTTCATTCATAAATCCCTTCTGAAGCTTTGCCGACTGTTAACTAACTTTTGTTGCTGGCTGTACGAACAAATGAACTTGTGTTAAAGATATTTGCGCACTGAATAGGTTACAAGAAGATAAGTTAGCTAGGAAGAGTTTAGAAGACAGTGCCCGTTCGCTGGGGCAGAAGGCGGCCGCAGCAGAGACGAGAGCTGTGGCCGCAGAGGGAGACCTAAGAATAGAGCGAGAGTGGAGGGTATCCTTACAAGTAAGTACCTGTCAATTTTTGATGTTAACCCCTACAGTGCGGCCGACGAGAGAATGCGTTCTTGCCACCGGTCAGTTTCATACAAATGGATACGTGTTTTGCGAATTTAATCTTCATTCAGCTAATAGAATTGTCGCTCTGACAGGTGTCAGGATAGCATTCTCTCGATGACTGTAAATGACATCTTAGAGAAATTCTTAAATATTTGCACAATAAGAAATCAATTGGATTTGCAAAAGTAGATATTTTATACCTAGAGTAAAAAAAACTCTTGAATGCTTGAGTAGATAATGTCATATCTCATAAATCAGTTCCGCTGTCTAATAATAATGTAAGTTATTTTGCGCATCGTTGCTACTTCGTAGGGAGGAACTTTTTTATACCCGTAGCAAGATCTGACATAATAATTATTACGAGATGACTAACCTTATGTATCTACATACAAAATCTTCTTTGGTTCATATTTTGAACCACAATTGGACGTAGTTAAGCAGAAAGGACTCAACCCACATTCTTCCTAATAACTCGTAATTTGCGTTAGTCTATGTAATACAACTTGACTCATAAAAGTTTATCTCAATTACTTAAAAGTCACTTGACGTGCGCTCGTTATTTGCAACGACTATACCAGTAAATACCTACTTAATTAGTTTTCCTTGTAGTTTTAAGTTAATTAATAATTGTTATATTCTAGGAATCCATGATGCGGGATCGAGATAAGATATCAATGTTGACAGAAGAAGTGGAATCCCTGAAATCAATAGGCCAGGTAAACAAAACACAATCAATACTTCCTGTTTGTTTGAACGCGCTAATCTCTGGAACTACTGGATTTGTAAAATTATTTTTATTTTTGATAGCCGAATGCTTGAGGAATGTAATAGGTTATATCCAGGGGGTCTACTCCGAAGTGGTATCGGCCGAATGTTCGGCCGTTTCCTGCTACGAAGTTACTATTTGGTACGGTCGGTCCCAATCGTACACTCTATCGAATATTGACTATGGTCCCGACCCAACTGACCCGATCCGATTTTTTCGCATTTATCAATAATATTCGGTTCGGCCATGTGTCGGTCGGTTCCGATCCCGGGCTTTTTAACATCACGCTACGACACTTATAGGAGCCGAGCAAAAAGAAAAAGTCAGAAAGAACTCTCAGCCAATACGAAGTAATACCTATTAAAATATTGACTCATAGTACCGATAGTTTTAATCTGATATGATGTCAACAGTCTTTATTCCCTAGAAAGTGGGCATTAGCGTGATGTTAAATGTCCAATGTATTATGTCATGTTGTGAAATGCATAAAGCCGCGATTACACGACGAGACTCAAACCTCGAGAGGCGAGAATGTGATTTGAAATTATGTGTTTAGAAAATCATATTACCAGTGTTAAATTCTAAGAATACGTATAACATAATATTATTCAGTAACCCTTATTTTTCTTTAAATAAATGAGAGACACAGTTTAGTTTGTTAATAGTTTCCGTTAGGTTAGGATATTATATTTTTATTTTAATAGTTTGTTAGTTTATTTAAATAAAATCATTATTATTTTCATGGAAAAAAAACATAGGTATCTTTAGAACTATTATAAATATTGAAGCAATCACGCTTAATTAATGAAAATATATAATTATTACTTTAAACTTTTAATTATCACATTACAGAAATACCTCTCACTTCAAGAAGAACAGCACGTCTTAAAAACACAGTATGTTGAAGCGCAGAAAACTTTAGAAGAAGTAGGTGCCACACTGAGCGAGAACAAACTTCAGCTAGCAGAACTTTTGGAGAGGGAGGCGGCGCAAGCGCAGACGGTTGAAGAGACGCCCACGTGGACGCATGATAAAGATGCCACAGCCTGTACCGCATGTGCCAAAGAATTCTCAATAGCTAGGAGGAAAGTAAGTTAATAAAAACCTAAATACAGATAGATACACCGACAACTTGTATGTATGGTGCAAACTGTGAATATGTATAAGTCGGCAATTAAATAAATTAAAAAAAAAAAAAATTAGAAATTTTAAAAACCCCAAACACAAAATAATAAAAATAGTATGAACGTAAAAAGCCTATAAACAAGTTAAAAAAAACTATGAAAAAATAGTCACAAATAGAACAAAAAAGGTATAAACGTGAAACCCTATAAGAAGAAAAAAGTAACCTGGAAATTATGACCCTACGTAAGTACGTATGAATTTTTTTGATCTAATTTTTTCGCGTCGGGGGACCGCTCTAATTATTAGCCTAACGTTCTGTTAAAGTACAGACGCCAGCAGGTCAAGCTACCCGAAACTGTTATATTTCCCAATCAATCTTGAACCTTAATGATTTAGCGATAAAGTTGAAAATTTATTAAATAAATTTGACAAAATCAAAATCGGTTCATCCGTTCGGGAGCTATGATGCCACACAGACACGTCAAACTTATAACACCCCGTCGTTTTTGCGTCGAGGGTTAAAAAACTTCACTTCAAAAATAATAAGTTAATAATTATTACACAAAACGAGGTATTTTTGTCGACTCATCATCATCATCGAGCCTAGCCTTCTCGCAACTATTTTGGGGTCGACTTTTTTTTTTGTCGACTATCATACTTAATTTTTTTTTTTAAGAGAATTTTTCTAATATTATGTTATCATTTAATGTCACCCGGGCGACACGAGGTCGGGGCCTAAAATTAGTGGGTGAAAATTAAACGAAATTAAAAACGATGTCTTGCTGTGTTTTTTGCAAGATTATGAATTGTATTTGTTATCTTTTACAGCACCACTGCCGTCGGTGTGGCCATATATTCTGCGCGGCCTGCAGCGACAAGGCAGTCGCGTTAGCTGGCAACACCAAGCCAGTGCGAGTATGCGACGCCTGCTACGCTGAAGTGAGACTAACGTAGCTAGTATACAATTATAGAGTAGCTTTGAATTATTCAAATTGACCAAAATAGCGCACAGAAAACAAAAAGGTGTAACATTGAAGATGCTATTGGTCAGCTTCGGTATGTATAACATTGAATTTGTTGCCGACTTTATTAGACCTGGCAACAAGGCAATGTTTGATATAATATTGTTGGAATTAACAGTTCTACAACGCTCAACTTTTATTTAGCGCCCTCTATAAGTGATTGTAAGTTGAGCATTCCGAAGCTAGTAAAATCAATATTTAGTAAATAATTTTGTAGCTCAATATATGATTTTTGCATACGACACTTTTGAATCATAAAATAAAATTGGTCAGTCCAAAAGTATCCTTAAAAGTGCTCGTAGTTTATAAAACGTTTGATACAATTTACCTAGCATCGAAAATGTTAGTCAATCTTAAATATTTTTAACGATTGTTCGTTGACCACAACAGGTTTTAAAGGCTGACACAAAACTTCAGTACATTAATTTTATTGTTCTTGTTAAATCAAATTGCTAATGATTTAAACTTTACAAATGTTTGCATCTATTAAATCATGTAGAAAACTATATATACTGAGGCACATAATGCTAAATTTCGTACAAAATGAAGTCCAGTAAAAATGCGTGAGGTCAAATTATAGTGGTAAAACATGCTAGCGCAAAACAATTAATTTTACAAATAACTGTTAGCAGTTTAAAAACCACAATAATATAAAAATACGGGGTCATATTAAATTAGCTAGCGAAACTGCAGATGATGGTGATGACTGATGATGGGTATTTGTCGATATCTAAACACGATAAATAATAATAATAATTTATTTATCTCAGACATAACTTTAGTCCATAGTTTAAACTCATACATTTCAATTCCTTATAAACTATTTAAAATTCTAGACAGATAAAAACCCAAAATAAAATTGTGACTAATTAAATGAACAAAAAAGAGCTTTGTTGCAATCTGTAAAATACTATTTTACAATCAATTTAAACAATACTAACATTACATACAAAAACATAAGGACAAAAACAACACTAATTAAATTAAAATATTCATCACATTAAAAAAAAATTAAAATTGTCAAAAAATTATAAAAATGTCAGAACAATTTAAAAATAAAATGTCAAATATTAACTTGTCAAATCGTAAAATGTTATAAAAATGTCAAAATATTAAAAACTAAAAATCATATAAATTGCAAAGACAAAATAATAATAGGTACCTATTCAATCCTAGGAAATTAAAAAAATCTATATAAAAAAAAATTGATGTTTATTTTTGAGGTTCAACGACCGTGGGTCGTGTGTTTTACTTGAAGTATGAGTTGATAAAATCTATATTATTTTATTTTGTTTAGATATCTGTCCGCGGAGTTTCACTAGCTAATTTAATTTGACCTTTGATACTCCATTGTCTTATAAAATCCTATTCAGTTATTCGGCTTTATGCGTATGTATAGGCCAAATATCTAAGATATTTTACAATCTCAATTATTATGAAACACATTTTTCAGTCAGTTTCACCAAGGGTAAATAATGATATTACTTTAATGTATTAAAATGTGACCTCTAGTTCCTCTTCATAGGTTACGCGGTTGAATAATAAATAAACCAAGATCTATGAATACTAGAACAAAGAGAACAAATTATATTACTATGTTATTTAGCCAACCCGCGCTGGGCCGCATGGTGGATTATGGCCCACTCCCTCTCACCGAGAGGAGGCCTGTGTTCCAGCAGAGGGAACATTTTAGGCAAATTATGCTGTTATTTATCTACATATAAATGATGATATTATAATTATATGTTATATTAATTAGCCTATACAAATGGTTGTTGGTCTTAGTCTGAATCTTAGGACCATGTTTTATTTCTAGTACAAAACTTTCTTATTTTGTGATATTAAATCTATTAAATAATCATATATGTACAATTTCTAAAATTAATTATTGTTCTTTTTTATATTTTACTAATTATTATTTTTAGTTATTGATAAACAATGCAATTCGTGTTTTGTTATGTCTCATTCAAATAGAGCTGGATCGAAATAATAATAATTAAGTAAGTATGCCGTTTGGTTTTAAATATGCAAGTACAATAAATCGGCCTAAGAATGGGTGAACTCTTAAAAAGTGGTTTAAAAAAATGTAATTTAATGTGTAAAGCATCTTGTTCATCCGTTCATTTCATCACTTCATTATTTTGGTCTTTAGCTATTAAAACTCGTTCATATGATTATTGTTCTAGCCAAATGTGCTGCCGCAAAATTAGTTTTTCGTTTTTAAAAGGACATCACCCATTTTGGGCTGAAGTGTTTTTTACTCAACACTTGGCAGGAATATACCATGTTAATATAAATTTGCAAACCAAACAAATAACTTCCGGCTCTGTTCTAATAATGCTTTTATTCATACATTATCTTCCAGAGATATATTTCTCCCTGATCGCCATTCAAAGTGGATGTGTCCTTTACAGCTTAATAAATGGATTTCAAAGATAAGTTTAGAGCCAAAATTTATTGTTATCCATAGATAATTTTATTGTTAGTGTGGTGCTTAAGTTATTATGAGTGTGTATATTATTATATTATTGTTATTAAAATACACATATTAATAATTGAATATTGTACATAATAATACTGTTTGTATAATAATTATGAATACGTAATCTGGACATAAAAATAACCGAATTAAATATGCATTTTGATTTTTATTTCATACAAATTATAAGTACAGAATTTCTTTATAAATATTGTGAAAAATATTTGTTGACCTAGCTTAAAAATAGACAAGAAGCAAGGTCCAGGAAAATTGATAAATTAGGCTACCTACTTATAAATTTCATAGGACCATATCTTGAAATAACATTTTAGTCTTTATTTATTTAGTTAAATTTGTTTTCCTCCTTTGGGTTTTGGTTTCGTTTCCGACTGACTTTGTATTAGGTACTAACTCCAGTCATTTAATTTAAAGCATGATACTACATTGAAATTCATAACAAGATGTCGACTGTGGCAATGAACCTGCTTTTACTATCGATTTATCGATGGATAAAAAAAGAGTGTTCAAAAGCTTCTAATCTGATGACTCTCCTACGTCTTCTGCCATGAGATAATCCATGATTTGTGCCATAGCCTCCGGGTTTTCTTCCGGCACCTGCAATGTACAATAGAAATTCTAGATTCAAGAAAGGTATAGTGATGTTACTCGTGAATCATATTCATTGAAACTTTTTTGTATTCCGAACACCATCATCATCATCATGACAGCCTATAGCAGTCCACTGCTGGACATAGGCCTCTCCTATTGCACGCCATTCAACTCGATTTTCCGCAACTCTCATCCAGCTGCTACCAGCTGGATGAGATTAACCACCATATCAATTCATTATTTTGTACTTCGGTCGTAGTTCTTTACGAATAGATCTTTTTACAATTAAGTCAATTAGCTTTTAGGACCTTATGGATACGGAAGGAAATTATGTGACATTTTAGTAAACCAAGGTGGTGATACAGTTTAGTTCTTCTTGAAAAAATATCAACAGCTAAAGCACTAAGAAGTGGTTAAGTCGTTTTAGGGGACTGTCTTATGTTATTTTGACTTTCGAAGTCAAAAGTTTCAGTAGTTTTGACTTTGAAAATCTCTGCCTAATTTGAATAAATTACCTACTGGATTTTGATTATAGTATTTTCCAACAGGAATCTATTTCACATGTCAGATTTTACTTACCCAGTGACCAGCTCCAAAGACCGACCAAAAGCTTAATCTCTTCATTTCTTTATAATATCCGTTTCTGCTTCCCCGTATAAGATGTCTTTCAGCCTTAGCAAAGTCAGCTGCACCGTGCCATTTCAATTTGTGGACCCAGTTGGATGCACCTAAGAATAAAATAAAAATTAATTTATTTTCAGGATAACATTGTAGATCCATTGGTTTAGTAACAATAGTCTTAACCTATATTAGTATTAACTAATAACACCGACAATGTACAGGTGACAAGATACCTCACCAACGGGCTGTCATATCTCCCAGCTATAGCGCGTAGAATGCTGTTGGGGCTGCTACGGAGTCTGTTTAGCAGCGAGGCCGCTTTCATACGCCGTACAGCGTTGAAGCAGTCGGTACGTGCCTCAGCGAACATACATAGATGACGCGCTACAGAACCGAGGCAGACGCAACAGCACTCTAAATTCGTTATTATACTGTATCCGCAGAGCATTGTAGGCTTTGGGTGTAGCTGAACCACAGGCTCCCCGAGTACAGCGACATGCAATATGCTTTAAACAGCGTTATTTATATAAGATGACTAGATGACCCGGTATACTTCGTAACACCCATCCTAACGACATTAAACCTCTCTCTTCGCTAAAATGGCTGAAAATTTTGATCGGTTGCATTGCCATTTTCATAGGTTTATTATATACGCTAAGTCGTGCAATAAAAAGTAGAAAATAATTGAGGGAACCATATCCTTTAATCCAGCATTAAAATATTTTGTCTCTGACATACAAATAAACGATAACGTTATTCAAATATACAGAGTGATCCATCCACATTTGTTTCGGTTGTAAAACATATCAATACACCTATGTGAACATCCAGGTACATTATCAGACCATTATTAAATCAGTTTTTAAAGCGACTAATTTTATCAATACAAATACAATACAAAAATATTTATTTTAACTTAAATGTTGTGTCATATATAAATTGAGCTCAATATTATGAGACAAAACAGAAAAAAAACATCCCGTTACCGACTTAGAAAAAAAAGTATTTTGAATATAACAATCATAAAATATGTCATGCTAATGTGGACAAGTTCATTAAAGCTCAATTAAGAATACAAGGTCAAATAAGATTAGTTCATGAGTATCGATAATTAATGACGATAAACAAAAAAAAACTATATTTTCTAAACTCATCATTTCAAGTACGGACGCCAGCACATCAAGTTACTACAATCTGTCAAATTTATTTGATAGATTTTCAACTTTATCGCTAAAGCATTAAGGTTCAAGGTAGATTGGGAAAATTTGACAGTTTCGAGTAGCTTGACCTGCTGGCGTCTGTACAGTCAACAAAATTGTATCAAACTAAATTTCATTCGAAAACATCCATCGGTTTCTAACTAAACTTCAACTATATCCGACGACCCTGCATACTTATCTCTTTTGTTGACTGTACCTAACTATAAACGGCGATGAATCATGGCCGGTCCGAACTTTGCGCAGGACACTGCGCAATAACACTTTTTTAGGAACCAAATGGTGACATGAGGAGAGTATGAGTAAGGGAACATGCGCGAAAGTTCTGATAGCCATTTTTTTTTATGCCATCTCGCAGTTCAACCTATGCGGTTGTCGTCTGCTTAACCGAGCTTGCCTGTGGATGCCTAAATTAAGGCCTCCAACCAGGGCTTAAAAAGCTTAAAAACTAAGCGACTACACGCTAAGGGCACCCCCTTTGGGTACGGACCTCGGCTTAGGGCGCGCTAGAACATGCTGGATCGGAATTATTTAGGGACGGATTTAAAACTACAGGCTCAGTGGCGCGGGCCGTATTGTACAGCTGATGACGGCGCCAACGACCGCTGGTAGTAGTCTAAATCCATATCCACCCAGATCAATGACACCTTCGCCTATATTTCACTAGGTACATAATTCAAAGCTCCCTTTCAAATAAAACCCGATAAAAAAAAATATAGTCGTTAGATATCGATATCCATCTCGTATATGGAGTTTCGCTAGCTAATTTAATGTGACCCTGTTTAAAGTGTATAACCTTGATATACAGGTGTCTAAGACTAAATTCGACTAACGACGACTCCACGACGACGACTCTTCTAACGACTTCCATTTCTTTATGCTAATGCTACGATGACTGCATTACGCAATCCGATGTTTTTACAACCATTTACATGCCCTGAGTTTGCGATTTATTTGCCAAACATGTAAACAAATATGAATTATTGGAAAAATAACTTTAATACCTACACAATAAAGTTCAGTTTACGCTACAACTTCCTTTATTTATATAACTTTTCAATAGTGCTAGTCACTCTGAAATCAACTTAATTTTTACTTCTTTAAAGTTGATATTTGTTTAACTTGAAATAACATCGATTGGAAACATGAATTTGAATAGACCATAGATCATTGTATTCATCTTCTTTTCGTGTCGACGGTACTGTTACTTAACCACTTTATATTGTTTGAGGCCAGTAGCTGGCAGGGTAGCAGTCGCCACCATCATAATTTCTAATCGATTTATATGTATGTAATGTACCACAGGTAGGTAGGTTGATGGATGGATGGATGGTGTGAAGAATAATAATGAAAGAGAAGGGTGAATGGTAGCGTGGCGGTTGACAGGGGAATATGGAGCAAGGGCAGGAAGATGCTGATGATCATAGAGTAGGTGGTGGTAGGTGTACCAAAAGTAACAATATTATAATCTTACCGCCTAATGGAGTGACCACGTCCAAGTTTCCATTGTAAATTGCTATCTTCAGCTTCGTCTTATCCAATAGAGCTTCTACTGTTATGAAAAATAAATAAAACATATTAAATCGCTAAAATAGGTTTGTTTAAACGTTTCTAATAACTGCAATGTACTTACAAAATGAAACAGATGGTACAAGGAAGCTTTGTTTTAAACTTTGGTAAGCACTTGCTGATAAATAAGTCCATCTTATCGTTTTATTTACTCCGGCCAAAGTAGGCTTTACATATCGATTCATTTTGATATCTAATTCTTCAAGTGCGGGATAAGGACTAGCAGCATACACATTGTTAAAATTTAACTCTCCCTGGCCGTTGAGAGTCCTAAACAAAATGTCGTCTAAAATATCCGCTTGCAAATATTCTTGTGTTTCTATAGATCGAGCAAGCTTCTTCGCTACCTTTGATGAGGACATATATAAATTCCGATCTATCGCCCCCTGGAATAAAACACGTTGGCTATAGAATATTCTATCAATTATTCTACATAAATAGTTCTGCACAGTTGCACAAATCAATCTAAACTCACTCACCGTGAGATACAAAAATTCCGGTTGCACCAAAACGCTTTCTTTGGGATCTACCCAACCACTGCCAATGCCGATTCCTTTGAAATTTATTTTCAAGCTCTTCTTTTCAATTGCCTGAAAACAGCATTCTTTAATAATTACTTAGACAAACATTGGGGGCAGCTTACCGTAACGTAGCAGCGGCGTTTCTTTTATGATTGGCATTGAGTAGCCTGATCGTCAATCGTGGGTCACTTCTTGTTTGTAAATCCTTCAGGACCTAAGGGTACATGCGAGTTGCATCTAGCGCTGGTCTAGCATAGATGTTCGCAGAAAATGTGGCATATGCGCAGAGTCTTACGCGACGACACACGTCAGTGCCACATCAACGTTTCCACTCCTCAGAGCTAGAACACTTTTAGCTAGATCCGTTCCATTTTTTTTTAACTAAGTCATTTTCTAGTTATAAGCACGATACATACCGTGTGTAAGTAAAATGCTAGTCTTGGACACAGTTTGCCGCCGTAACTTTGACTGAATAAATATGTTGGTGTGTTACGGAAATCTTTGTGTCTCCTGAAAAACACTTTTATTGTCCTTGCTAGATCCATAGCTGTGAACAATTAACATAAAAAATGTTTAAGGACATGATACAAACATATTTTGTTTTCTATTTAAATAAGTAGGTAAGTATATCGTTTCTTCTCAAGAACATACCCATTTCTCGATCCGTTTTCACCAATAGTGAATTGTTTGTGACATAACTAAATCCAGTACCAACAGGGTGGTCTATGAACAACACGTTTCTTTCTTTTACCTGAAATTTAGACAAACTGGTATCGTTCTGTAGTTTCTGCCTTCCTATGGGAAGAAGGCGTGAGTTTATGTACATACATATGAAACAAAGAAAGAAAGAAAATGCATTCCGTTTGGAAACAAACTGGTACCCTCTTTTACCAAATATACAGTTATTGAGGTGAGACTTTAATCCCGTCCCCACGAAACCGCTGCCAAAGAAAAAGAAGCCAGTGCCGAACCGGACCCGATTATTTTTGCAAAAATCATCATCCCGTTTTATTGCACCGAGTGAGTGTTGCTATTAAAGTTCAAATTAGGTACAGACGCCAGCACATCAAGCTACTACAATCTGTCAAATTTCTTTAATAGATTTTCAACTATATCGCTAAAGCATTAGGTTCAAGGTTGATTGGGAACATTGACAGTTTCGGGTAGCTTGACCTACAGCTGGCGTCTGTAGAATATTTCATGATGTTTTTAAATATTTTTTTCTTCATTACTCGGAAAATCGAGGGCTGACGGGAAGCCGTTTATCACAATATAAACAAGGGATATCTTATTCAAACTAATGAGCGCGCAATTTAGGTCGACATATCATTTTCTGGAACTTGATCTTGGTGTAAACAAATCTAAATTCATTATCTAAGAGAGATGTACTACTAAGTAATTACTTCACGAATCATGTTACAGCAACATGTGGAATGGCTTCCGTAAAGATGATACTATGTTGTAATTAAGGGGGGTGCTAAGGTAGCCCTCTAATCTCCTCTAATTTTCTTACGTTTTATTGCAATTGTCTTCTCAGTGTCAGTTTGTATGTTGCTCAAAATATGATTCGCGACAGTAACTGGTGTGTATTTACAGAATTATAATCATTATAATATTGTAACAAACTATTAAGTACTGGTGTCTTCCAGGGACTTCAATATCTACTTAATACATACGTATGCCTCAACTTTGTAAAAGTTTCAAGGCTTTATGGCTTTCTGTTCTAACAGTATTAGATACGATATTACCTAAATATTTCAGATGAATGCACTCACCGGCACAGAAACTTGGCCACATGTAAATTTCACGATATTTCGCATTTAAATGTATTTTTAACAATGAAATAAGGGTAGATGCACTCAGTAAGTGTTTCTTATGCATTTAGAACTTGAAATTGAAAACGTCACTACACCAATAAGTTTATTTATTAAATTGGGCACTTTTGCAGAAACAAAGAATTTTACACTATCAATTTTAAAAAACTATAGAATTTAAAAAAAACCTAAATTGGTTGGTTGGTAGGTTTGGTAATTGGTATTGGTTGGTTGGTTGGTTTGGTGATTGGCTTGGTTGGTTTTTTGGTTGGTTGGTTGGTAATTGGTTGGTTGGGTATTTATCTCTACGTTTTAGTATCGGGTGTTTCCTCCTCTAGCCCTAATAACGGCCTGCATTCGATCTGGCATGCTTTGAATGATGTATCTGACATCAACTTGCAGTATGCTTTCCCAAGCCGTCAGTGCTGCGTTTCATAGTTCGTTAAGAGTTTCTGCCGGGTCAGAGGTGGACTTTATCTTTATTTTGAGCATGTCCCAGATATGTTCAATCGGGTTTAAGTCTGGACTACGAGCTGGTCCCTGCAATTTTTGAATACCAACTTCTTGAAGGTATTCTTCAACACAATGTGCAACGTGTGGGCGTGGATTATCGTGCATTAGGAGGAATTGGTCGTGCCCAATGTATCCCGAATATACCAAAACATGTCCCTGGAGGACCTCCTTGATGTATCGGTCTGCAGTTAGCCGATTATCGACGACAAACAACTCCGTACGACCATCGGAACTTATTCCTCCCCAAACTATGTATTATAGAGGCTCCATCGAAACTCACAGTCTGTGTGGTGGTAATGGGTAGAAATTTCTCTCATGTTCTTGTCCAAACTCGCTCCCTACCGTTTGGAGTACGCAAAGCTATTCGACACTCATCTGTGAACAGCACTCGAGCCTATTGCTCGTGGGTCCAGCTGGCGTGTTTACGTGCGAATTGAAGTCGAGCTACTCGGTGATGTCTGAGGAGTTCTGGAACGCGTGCTGGTCTACAGGCTTTTAAATTCACTTCCTCCATTCGTCTTCTCACCGTACGCTCACTAACATTCTCACGCCTCTTGCAATTTGGAGCCGCTGGCGTATCTCAACAGCGGTCAGGTAGCGATTTCTTAAAATTTCCAGGACAATAAAACAGTCGTCCTGGGCCGATGTGCATCTGACGCCTCCACTACCTGGTATATGGGAATAGTGGCCAGTCTCCTGGTATCGTTTTAGGGCATACTGCATCGACGAACGTTGTACATTAAGCACCACAGCAACTTCACGTTGTGCCAACCCTTGGTCGATTAATGCTACGGCCTGTGCAACCTGTGCTGGTGTTAATGGCATTTTTATTGGTGTTAAAGCACCTTCAGTTAATCAATAAATAGCACAATAATTAAATAAGCTAACCGTAAACTTTTAAAACACACAAATGTAATCTTGCAACTTAGTCGCTCAAGAGCAACTCAAGAGACACAATTAAACTAAAAATTAAAAGTTGCACCATAGTGCACTCAAACATAATGAATTACCCTCTTGAACAAAGAGTAAACATTTTTTGTAGGTAAACATCATCTTACCCAAGTATGATTGCGGGACTGCAAATCCATGTTAAAAGGCCCCATTTCAGCGAAGTTTCCTATACCACTTGCGGCAAACCCTGGACCTCCTTGTATCCATATTATGAGAGGTTTACGATTTGCATTAATTTGTGTTCCATTTGCAAAGTAAAACCAGTAAAACATATGTGCTCCTGGACGCACTTGCACGTAACCATGTACATTAGACCACTGCTTATTAGTTTTTACAGCTTTCATATAAGGGTTTTCTGTAACAAACAGACACTTCCATGTAGGTACCCCATCTATGAGTAGTGAATAATAAAATTAATGAATAAACATAACTACCTAAAAGAATATTGTTTTTGGATTTATTCTGCATAACCTATTGCTATATTGTGTGTACTTGGGAAGATATTTGAATCTATTATTAATAACGCCATTTGTAAACAAATCAAAGGACAATTGAGTGATTGCCAGCATGGGTTTCGTCCTGGGCGCTCCACGGTGACTAATCATATAGAATATGTTGATTATATAAATAGTAGAGTAAAGTCTGGTTGTCAGGTGGACGCCGCATACTTTGATTTCAAGAAAGCCTTCGATCTTGTAGATAATGATGTGCTTTTAAATAAATTTGCATTACTAGGATTCTCAACTTCTCTCTTAAAATTCATGGCCCACTACTTAAAAGACCGTAAACAGTATGTTAAGGTAGAAGGATATAAGTCGAAAGAGTATTATACTAGATCAGGGGTAAGTCAAGGTAGTACAATTGGTCCTACACAATTTATAATAGTGATCAATGATTTACCTACTGTTATCTCTAACGCAAAATGCCTTATGTTTGCTGACGATTTAAAACTGTACCTTTCTGTAACCGACGCTAAGGATTGTGAGGCGCTACAAAATGATATTGACGCTGTGGTTGAATGGAGTATAAAAAATAAATTGTCATTTAATAATTCTAAGTGTAAAACAATAACTTTTTCCCGATCCCGTAATCCGATTAGGAATGGTTATAATCTTGCTGGCGCGTCGATAGAACGTGTTTTCTCGATCCGGGATTTGGGAGTAATAATGGATAGCAAATTGAATTTTCACGAGCATATTCTTAAGACTTGCAAAGACGCTAATAAATGTCTTGGTTTCATCATTAGATTATCATCTCAGTTTAAGAACACTCAAGTCATAAAACAAATATACAATGCCTATGTTCGTAGTAAATTAGAATATAATGCAATAGTTTGGAGTCCTCAAGAGTCATTGTACACTATTATGATAGAAAAAATTCAACGTAAATTCTGTAGATACCTGTACAAACGTCAGTATGGATACTACCCCTTTCTATATCCTTCTTTGTTCGTATCAGGAATGGTGGGTTTAGACACACTCAAATTCAGGCGAGAATCCACACATATAATTAATTATTATCTAATATTAGTAGATAAGATAGATAGTCCCGTTCTACGAGAGTCAATGAGTTTTTATGTCCCTAACCAGTATATGCGTGGCGTTGTAAGACGACAACATAGACTCCTCTGCTACCCGCCCACATGGCGTGCTCCCCGAACCAACAACACTCCCACTGCTAGAGCAATTAAGTTAATAAATGACTTTCTAAAATATATTCCTGAGGCAGATTTATTTTTTGACTCTCGATGGACAATCGCTAAACATGTGTACATTTATTTAAATATGAAGAAATAATTGTTTAGTTTCTAATTTTATTTTATTTTATGGTCGTGGTTGTTTTGTTTACAAATTTTATGTTGCCTACAATTATTATTATATTTTTGTTTTTTTTTTTTTGTTTAAGATGTTTTAATGTAATTTTGTAGAATTAGCATAGATATAAGCGATTTGGTGTAAACTGTTAGCTTATATCTGATGAATAAATGAATATTGAATATTGAATAACATATTTCATCAACCAATTCAATTTTCAGGTTAATTGTCTCACCTCTCATTGCAAAGGACTTATTAAACATAACTCTTAAACATAACTGGTAAAATGTGTGTCTACTTACCTAAAGACTAAACACTCTACTTAGGTATCGCTTCGGGGACCACAGGCGTAATTTTATTCTATGTTAAAATATTGAATTCAGAATGATATTCTTACACATCAAAAATTAGTTTAAGCCCAAAAACAAAGTGCAGTGTGATCCTTCCCAGTTCCCTGACATTTAGGTATTACACGAATCTACTCAGGCTTGAGAAAATCTTATTAAAATTATTCAAGTTTAATGACTATTAGGGTTAAATTGCATACCTTCATACACCATTTCAGCCATAACACAAAGCATTGTTGTCATCCATATTGTAAATAAATTCATTTTGAATTTAATTTTAAAAACTACACCCACTTTTATCATTCACATGTGCGCTATAATGTCACTTGTAAACGATTAACGTCGTTTTAAACGCACGCCATGTGATGATATCATAATAGGTACCTATGTATATTCCTCTAATGAATTAATGAGACAAATCAACAAAAAAAATAGCTAGATATATATACAGGAGTTGGACTGTATCCGCAGTTTTAGAGTATGTCACGCGCTTCTCATTAGAGAATTACGTAGGTGAACAGCGAATGTAGGCGCCTACTACTCTACACTACTACTACTCGGTACACGAGAAGACCATGGTTAAATATTTATATAGGTAAAGGTTGCTGCCTAGTATTTTCATTGCCTTCTATCTCCCATCTTGAATAGCGCGCTGTGTTAACACAATGGAACATCAGACTATTGCGCTCTCAAAAGAAACCACGTAATACCTAAAGAGCTCGTACCTTAGTCAACTTTATTTATGTATGCCGTCAATGGACATTTATCATTCAAGTATTTAGTTAGCAAGTTTATTTACATGGTTGCAATGTCATTTTGTTAAATATAATAATATAATAATCGCTAATCGCTAATAATGCTAGTGTAAGATAATAAGTGTAATAGTAAAATAATTTATTGAGCTGTTAAAATTACATAAGGACTTGTTACATATCTACTCTTCAGTGTTCTGGTGTTAGTAGGTAGGTAGTAGCGGCAGTGACCCGAAGGCTAAAACGTCTCTGACTAATGAGAGGTCATGGGTTTGAACAGCCAGCTAAATACCATAATTTAGTCTTCTCCTAATTCTTAGAGTGACCATATGGCAGTCTAAATTGTGTCAGCCCAGAAATTAGCTATGAGCCACCAAGTGGGACACAGTGGAATGTTTAAAATTGTTATGTCCACCTTGACGAACTATGTCATGTCTATGTTACGGGTTTGGTTTCCGCACTTAGTCCTCCAGGTGGACCATTGTACGTGGGCCATGGCGGCCGTCGGTGGTTATTCCAACCAGCCCACCTCCCTCCAGAAACCTTGACGAACTTATCGACTTATTACATGGGCTATGTTGGGCTTAATAGTAAATAAATAATAATAGATATAATTTCTACAGTTAAACCTCGAATTGAAAAGTCCTCACTAGACTATTATGAAATAACACCAAGCAGAAAAGAAAACAGACAGGCTCCTGACTACGCGCCTATTTATTTTTGTTGAAGTAAGGTCCAACATTGTAACCCTAGTAAGCTAGGTAAACAATTAAATAACAAACAGCTGTAATAAATTATTTAATTAAAAAACAAATCGACGAATGATCCAATAATACTAGTAGACTTATTTGTTTGTTGAGATTTCTTTTGGCGTCTGTTCGTATTTGAATAGTTTTCGGGGAAGCGAAATGGGGAGTCCGTTCCTCTCAGTGGCGGGTCATCTGTAGCGGGCCTTACAGAAGGGAAACCCACGACGTGTCCAAGAAGTCCACCAATGAGGCCAGGCCGGTAGGCTTCTTGAGGACGTTCTATAATATCCTCCTTCACAGGTTTAATATGGTCTGCAAAAAAAGATGTAAGTAAGTATTGTAAAATAGAACTGCGTTATAATAATCACCAGTTTTGGAATTTCCATCTAGAAATAAGTCCGTTTAAAATTTAGGGAGAGGTACCTATGTAAGGCCTTGAGTCTTACCTGCTGGATATTGATACGATGGTGGCCTATAACCATTAGGGCCATAGTTACCCTCGAAGTTATATGGAGGTCGTGTGGGCCTCTGAGGTCGTGTGGGCCTCTGAGGTCGCTGCGGCGTGGATGGTGGTCTATTTGGCCCAGGGTAATATGGTGGATTGTAGTTATTACCGAAAAAATGTCGGTCGCTATCCACTTTTCTCCTGGGACCATTGGGTGTAACTGAAAATATAACACACCTTTATTGCGTCTACCTAAGTAGATATTGATTACCTAATAAAGTTACCTAGGTTGTATTAACCGGTTGAATGCCGTAATTACAGACACAAGTAAAAACCCATTGTGTCTCGCGTGGATCTTAGTCGACTTTTAACCCTTCGTGTTCCCGGCATACGAAGGGTTAAAAGGCGAATGAAAGATTACGTTGAAAACGTAGCAGCAATGCCGCAGCAGCAGTTTCTATGATGGTGGAGATAGTTTTAACTTGACATAAGAAAACATTTGGAAAAAAGAGTAAGTTATGTATGCAAGAAAACATTTGATCATCACTAAATAGAATTATTTATGAAGGTAGGTACTAACCGGAGCTTAGATCCGTTTCGTCATAATTTTCTATTTCACCGCAGTCGTCTTGGTCATCTTCTTGGGGCTGTTCTTGCAAATCATTGAGCGGATCCAACTGTGGCCTTTGTGGCCTACCGGGTCCAAGTATATCGTATATCAGTCCCAGAGTTCGAGGTCTGCTGTGCTCCCAACTGGCTTGACGCCGATGTGGGGCAATCTTGTTCGTGGGGCACAACGCTGGATTCACTGTCACTGCATCCAACTGAACCACGATTGAGTAAACCTATGTAGTTAAAAGACGAAAGGTATTAGAGACCTACTTAACATTTCAATTACGCTAGCTTTAAAATTACAACGTACCGATAAAAATATAAAGAAATATTGTCCCATTGCGTCCATATTTTTTTGCCACTGATAAATAAATATTTTTTTCAAATCCAATACTTTTCGCTTTTGTGTCCGACGCGTATCTGAGTGTAACACTGAGCGTGTTTTACTACAACTTGGGAGCTCCCACGCCACAGGCAAAAAGTGAAATGACTTCTATAATGCTTAGGCAATGACCGTGCCTTATAAGAAAATTCAAAATCCTTATAAAATGCAGAAAGACAAGAATCTTCTGGAGAGATTTTTATTTGTGTAACTGGAAGATTAGGTGGATATAGGAATACGATACTGCGCCGAACCCAAATAAATTGGGGATAGAAGGCATTTTGACGATGATGAAATTGGTTAGGAACTAATAAGACGCTACGAATTCTTGGTATTTATAAGGACGAAAAGACCAGAGAGACAAAGGTATACATATCGTTGTCCTTTCTAGCTTGCCTTGGCTCCTTTGTCAAGCACCAGTGGCTCCTAATAGTATCTACTTACAAATCGAATACGGAATCGGTACGAACAAATTTTAAGTAGGCTTATAGATACAATTTTGTAGAGCGGAACTGCTCAATCGATCTCAATAGGTACCAAGGAGGGTCGTCTACCTGTTTTCTTAGATTATGCAAGTCAAAAAAAAAAGATGTAGAGACGCCAGCAGGTCAAGCTATCCGAAACTGTCAAATTTTCCCAATCAACCTTGAACCTTAATGATTTGTCGATAAAATTGAAAATCTATTAAATAAATTTGACAGATTGTAGTAGCTTGATGTGCTGGCGTCTGTACTACCTACTAGTTGGGAAACAAACTACCCATCCTGCCGTATTTGTAGTTGGTGACTAGTCGGTTCTTTAATTAGTTCATATCGACTTGGTGGACTAGTTTCTTTTTGAAACCTCTAGTCGCCCATTCCTAACCAAAAACTTTGTATAGGAATCAGTAGAAATACGTCCTACTTGTTATGACTTACGAAGCTGAGACGTGAACACTCACGTTGGTTACCAGTCGATCGATTCTGTAAAAATCTCACCGTGAAAAGTTTATGTGAAGTGAGTCAATAGTGTCAATCCCTAGCATTAGTTGGAATGACAGCTCACTTCACCTAACTTTTTACGGTGAGATGGTTACAGAATCGCACTGCAGTTGGCTGGCATATCACCTCACCTCAATGAATGAATAATAAATGCCTAAATTAAAGTCCGCTGTTAAATTGTCAACACTCTGCTCAGCGCCAGAGTCGTAAATCATTTTTGATAGAAAACCTTGGAAGGTGCGTAGGTATGGTAAAAGTTTGGGAATTCCTGGGTTAGGAGGTGAAGCGACGATCTTCGCAGGATGGCTGTGGTGGTCGAAAAAAAGGCGTGTGATTAGATAGGCTTTACGTAAGGCTTACGTATGTCTAGCAGTGGCCTACTAAAGACTAAAAAAACATCTTGCATCATACGAGCACTAGGTAAATAAGAAGTAAATAAAGAAATAGGTTTACGTGTCACAGAAACACGTGCATACAAAAACATAATTAACTCGAATAAAAATGAAATCAAAATCGATCTATAAGTAGGTACTTAGATAAGTGTACCGACCGAGGAGACCAGCACCCTACTTGCGGAACACGCTATCAATCAGAATCTGAATCATTTTGAAGGATATTGCTAATCCATTGCTCCATATATTCGAAAAAAATTATGCTCAACAACGTAAATAACACAATGAATGTTGTTGAACTGTCAAAATGAAAATCATTCCTATTCCTAATAATAGTGTGTTACGCAATTACCCCGCAGTATAAGATATTTTGGAAAAGTTCAATAGGATACCTAAGTAGGCTAGGTACTCTAACCTAACCCTCTTATGTAACAGTCCGTCAAGGAAAAGTTAACGATTGGGAGATCCAATAACTTCCAAATCTAAAAAAAGAACGTTGCACACGGCGGGAAAAAGGCATACATTTTCATAACAACACGCTGACACGCACCGTTGAATTTAAATGCTCTTTTCGTAATAGCAAATACTTTTTCAGTGCAACAGTCATCAATTAAGCAAGACGTGATTCCCAAGACCCACATCGCATACATTTCGTAAACACGTAGGTTGCTATAATGGTTCGTTTGATTTCTTCATAATATACCTATAAGAGTTTTAAGGACAAAATCTATATAAAATACTTACGTTTCTGACCATAGTTATAAGAAAGATCTATGTTTCTGACCATATTATTATGGTAATGAATTATACAAGGTCAAATTAAATTATCTAGCGCAACTGCAAATATCTAAACACAATGAAATAAAAAGATTTGTTATTTTTTTGGGTTAAACGACCGCTGTTAATGCTGAGAAAACATGTTTTCTTTTGTTGAAAACTGATTTTTGAGTTGATATTATAATTAACTACACTAACTGCGATCAACAACCCCCACAAAAAAACCGGTCTTGTGCGAGTCGAACTCGCGCACCGAGGGTTCCGTACAAATTTGGCCTTCGTCCACTTTGGTAACTAAAGTTACTTAACCAGTTACAAGAAAAGATTTTTCTTTCGCGTAACCAGTTGTGAGAGAAGAATTATTTTTCCATATCTGTAACTTTTTGTAACCAGTTACAATGGAAGATTTTTCTTTCGTTGTTTGGTAACTAGTTGTGAGAGAAGAATTATTTTTCCAATATTGTAAATTTTTGTTAGATATGAATACTGAAGATATAAGGACAAAGTCCTATTTCCTCCAATGCTATGAACGTGGATGAGCCACATACTTGAAACCTCTTTGTTAGTCACTGGCCACTTGTAACGAAAAATAATAATAAGTCATAGATGATTGGTGGTGTGTGTCAAACGGACAATAAATAAATAAGTAATTGTTAACTTTGTTATAATAGTTATTATTTAAACGAAACATGGAGAAAGCTATGGATTTTTGCCAACCTAATAGAGGTGGCATGAAACTGATATATGACGGACGCGAATACCATTTACGGAAAAGGTATGTCAATGGCAATAAATCTTGGCTATGCAACAAATCAAGTTGCAAAGGGAGTATAACGAGCCGTGAAGACACCGTTGTTACAGAAAAACCTCACAACCCCGACTGCCACCAAAATTTTGCCAAATGCCAAATTTCAAAAAGGTTTGATGACTTAAAAAAACAAATTTGTAACAATTTATGAACCGATTCAAATCCAATATGAGCAAGTAGTGTGTGAACTTAAGGATAGCGGTGCACACATTTCGAATCTGCCCACATTTGGCAGTATTAAGAGCGGTTTGTATAATGCTCGCAACAAACATTTGAATGTGGCCAAACTACACTATCAACGGCCAAAAGATGTAGAAATACCCAAAATATTTGAGAACTTTTTATTGACTGACTACATAGATAATATTAGTATTTTAGTTTTCTGCCATCCTGAGATAGACATGTTACTAAGTAATTTTATAATAGGTGATACGTTTAAGGTATATGTCCACCTCCATTCAATCAATTATATGTATAGCATTCACGGCTACAATACTATTACCAAAACAATAGTACCATTGTTCTTTGCCTTCCTCCAAGACAAAAAACAAAAAACCTATGTAATCCTATTTGACATAATCAAAGCTAAATTCCCTTCCTGGAAACCAACAAAAATGCTAGTCGATTTTGAAAAATCAGCTATAAACGCCATCCAGGAAGAATATCCAGATACACAAATTAAAGGCTGCTTTTACCACTTTTGTCGCAGCCTTTTTAAAAAAGCGAAACACCTGGGAATCAAGTCAAGAGTTCAGAAGCGGCATGTTGCGCGATGTGCAGGTTTGGCCCGATTGCCTACAAAATATATTAGCTCTGGTTACAGTTATGCCATGAAGAGATCGCCCAAAACTGATCCAATAGCAAAATATAACTCATACTTCGATTGTTATTGGCTGCAAGATTTAAATTTTATTAAGATCTGGTCTTGTGAAGGAGAAGAGTTAAGAAGTAATAACCATTTGGAAGGATGGCATTCTAGAATTAATCGTTTTGTGGGAAATAAAAACCCATCCCTCGCAAAAATGTTAGACATTCTAGTGAAGGAAACAAAAATTAAATAGAATTAATTCGGCAGCTAAACATCGGAAAAACAACGGTTATGATGAAATTGACACTGAAATAAATGCAACTATAGAACAATTAAAAAATAAAGAAATAACAGTCGGACATTGTTTGGAGCTAATTGCTCCTTTTATGTTTTAAATTAATAGTAGAGTAAAATAAGAGTTGCTCCTTTTACGATTAAAATTAAGAGTAGAGTAGAGTAAGAGTGGGTACCCAAAGGTATCAATAAAATGTTATCTTTATAATAAATGTTTAAATATAAAATGTTTTAAAAGTGTTTGCAATTGTACATAAAAAGCGGTAGGGATAGATCCTCGGAAAAACACTTCGTGCAAGAAAAAAAATCTAGAAATATAATTCTCTCACAACTAGTTACCAAACAGCGAAAGAAAATTATTCTATTGTAACTGGTTGGTTTCAAAAATGGACATAATTTGATCTACGAATATGGAAAAATAATTCTTCTCTCACAACTAGTTACCAAACAGCGAAAGAAAAATCTTCTCTTCTACTTTGTTAAGTAACTTTAGTTGCCAAAGTGGACGAAGGCCTGTAGGTTTGTAACTACAAATTTACGGTTTTCGGATTTTTTTCCTTTATTTGTGCTACATGACATTCCTTCTTGCCAAATTTTATGATTCTAGGTCGACGGGAAGTACCCTATAGGTTTTGATTCAAAATATGCGGTATAAACGGAACATAAACACCCGTATCTTTTGATTGCAGTGACTTAGAAGTTTGATTTTTTTACTGCTACAAGGGATTGCAGCCCTGGGTATTTGATATTATTTCAACTTGATAACTCCACGCGTTCCTGAAAAAAGGGTTTTAACAGACGGACAACAAAGTGATCTTATAACGACTCTGTTTTTTTCTTTTGAGGTACGGAACCCTAAAAGTCATCAAATTAATTTATGTTTTGTTTTATCATGTTTAGACATCGATACTTATTACGTCAGCGTAGTTTGGCTAGCTAATTTAATTTGACCTTGTATACAGGACCTAATTAATTAGGTACTTATTTAATAAATCAATAACCTTGCATTTTCAATTCGTAGATATCGTCGGTAATCGTATTGTACCTCCGGGATACAGACAGACAGTTACTTTCGCAAGTATAATATTATAAGTATGGATATGGATTTGACATACTTATTCACTATGGTTATTGTTTTGCTTTGCTGAATGGGTCGCACACACCTTGGACACGGTAATATTATCTATATGCCTTGGATGTTAACTTGAAACGATAAGTCACGTAATATAGCCAAAGCTTATGGTCTATTGAATAGTTTTATCTACCACGAAACTAATGCTCGTATGTGAGTATTGTGAGTAGGTGGCTACAGCTGACTATGAATGCTGATTTTATAGTGTTGTATTAAGGCTCTCCCCCACAAGCGCGTTATTATCGGCCGTTATTGTCGGATGCGTTATTGCGATAATGCGTCCCGATTCCTTGCCACACAGCTGCGTTTTTATAGTTCGATGTTTCCAACGTGTGCCTGTAACCTACACTACAGGCAGGCCCCCCACCCGCACTACAAGTCATGGCGGAACTACTGCTGTTTCGCTGCTATAGTTTCACGGTGGAGATGTCATATACCTTCGATACCCGCATTAGTGCCAAAAGTCTCCGAGTTAAGCCGTCGACAGACAGATGAACTTGGCGAAACTATATAAGGGTTCCTGGTTTTACTACGGTACCCTAAAAATATGCGCTAGATAAAAGAAGATTCTTATGCACGCTAAAACATTTTTCCGAACACCTATTGGAACGGAATAAAGATATTTTAAATATTTTCATTCAATGAATGATGTTACTTTGGAAACATTGTACATGGCTGTATAACTAGTTGCCTTTGCATGTCGCAGAATCCAGAATTCTTCAATGAAAAAGTCACTTTTGACATTTCGCTCGTACTGATATTCTACATTCATTGATCTAAATCTGACTATAATATAATGGCAAAACAACAGGGAAAAATATATTTAGGCTACGAAGATGAAGCAATTGTTGACAAAAATCAAACCCTAGTTAACTATACTGTAAACAAAATCGGAGGACTACCGGTAAGTTTATTCAATTCTACGAGTCCATTCAAATTGAAAATATTATCGACCACATGCTTTATTTAGGAACTTTATGACTTAAAACATTTTTGTTTTAACAGGACTGGCCGCCAATAGAAAATCTACAGATCTCTACTAAATGTCCTCTCTGTGGATTACACAGGCTACTTATTGTACAAAGTTATGCGCCACTCGAAAATTCCATTTACCATCGTACTTTATACGTTTTCGCATGTATAAATCCCAATTGTTGGATTCAGTCAGAAAGGTAAATATATGAATAAAGATCCCATAAAAACTGATCTAGAAGCTTGAAACTTCACGGAAATAGAACTAGAGTTTCTTTGTTTTCTAAATTGCAAAATGTTTTTAGTTGGTTATGTGTTCGAAGTCAGTGTCAAGAGAACTCCTCGAAGGAATCAAGGGCTATTGTTGCTATACCTAGTGCTGACACTAACCTATCGTGGTGCCAGGGTGCTGATGAGTGGGATGAGAATGATAATGATACTGCCAATGGGAATTTTATGAATGTTGATAATGCACCTAGCCCCAACAATGCTGTGCAAAGGTACGTGGTGGGACTTTTTTGATTATATTTAATTGCGGAACTTGGACAGCCAATTTATTGCTTAACTGATGTTCAGCCTCACAATTTACAGATAAATAAACCCGTTACCTGTCCAGAGATCACTTAATTATGATTCATGCTAATTGTTAAACTATTGCACATACACATATACACAAATAAAGGTTTTACAATCACTTTCTATTCTACAATCACAAAAGTCTTGGGTAAGCATAGCCTTTTCATGACTAAAATCAAATTTTTGAGTGATAAAAATAATGGGTTCCTTCTATTTGGCAGAATCTTGATACTCCGATTTTTATTAGGCATAACTCACATGGCATAATCTTATTTAATCGAATATTTTAAGGCATAAAAATTATTTAGCATAACTTTTGTTTGGCAGAATATTTACGTGTCCGAATTTACAATGGCATACTTTTATCTTGGCAGAATTTTGTTTCGCATAATTACCATTGCCATAATTAATATTATGCATAATTTTGTTTAGCATAACATTTATTTAGAGATACGATTATTTGGTATGGGTGCATATTTGAACATCAAAAATTAAAATAGATGTATCTTCTTGTAAAAATTAGTGTTCAAAACATCAAAAACTTATAATATATGGAATAAAACTGATAATTTAAATAAAGTAAATTTATGCTGTCGAATGGTTAGATAACCTAAAATCGAATGGTCTGCAAAAGTGACATAGAAAGGCCCGCCACCGAAGCCGGCCAGCAAGCCGAAGCTGTGACAGAAACAATGCTTGCTGCATGTTGCATGCCTGCTTGCATGCTGCATGCCTGCTGCATGTTGCATGCCTGCTTGCATGCTGCATGTTGCATGCCTGCTTGCATGCTGCATGCATGCTGCATGTTGCATGCCTGCTTGCATGCTACATGCATGCTGCATGCATGCTTTCACAATCAACTGTTTTATTGAGTAAATACATGCAGAATCAACTGTTTTATTGAATAATGATAATTAAATAATAAATAAAACAAAATATATAGACAATTTAGGTCAAACTAATCTTAAATTAGCTCCAATGGCCTTCAAAAATCCAGTTTCAGTGTAATCCGATTGATTATTTAATATAATTTCGATTTGACAAGGAACTAATAAAAACTACCTCCCACTGTAAAACTAAAAATAAATGATTTCATTAACGCCTGATCAGAAAGAGGTAGCAATTAACGTTATCGTCGCATGTGTGTGGAGAAAAAAATCAGTTCTGCCTTTTAATGACTATCGATATAAAATGTATGCCAAAAGACGATTCTGACTGTGAATTTTCTGCGATATGATGGTTCTGCTTTTTAATTATTATGGATATAAACATTATGCCTAAAGATGATTCTGACTAACAAAATTATGAGTTTTGAATGTATGACAACTGAGTGTATGCGAAATGATTTTCTGCGAAATGAAGTTTATGCTATCCGTTGTTATGCAAAACAATATTATGACGTAAAAAGTTCTGCTATAAAAGGTAGACCCAAAAATAATTTTATAACCCCTAACAGAAACTCCGATGAAGATGAGGAGAGCAACTCAATTGAATTGGAACATGTTGAACAAGCTTTTGGAAATCTCCAAGTGTTTGATGCACACAATGCAAATATGTCACCTATACAAGGTATTTGTCTTTTACATTATGTACAACATTTTTATTTGGTTACACAAAAAAAATTTTACATTTCTTTGTCAAGCTAGCAAACATTGACAATTTAGTTTTATGAAATGTTCCAGGTGCAATGGGTGCAATTGGAGCACCTGTAGCAGCAGCAGAGCTAGAGGGGGGAGATGAACCAGGCATGGTCACTGTGGACACACCCATGGCACCCACCAACGATGTTGAAGCATTGCTGAACCAAGTAAGTATATCATCCTATAATGTTCCCACTGCTGGGGCACATGCCTTCTCTCTGTGAGAGAGAGTGGGCCATAATCCACCATGCGAGCCCAGTGAGGTTGTAGACGACACATCCCAACTAGCAAAATAATCCTGGAATGCGATTTTATAATGCTACGTGGACTTATAAAGCTCCGAGGAAGGTTTTGGTGGTTGCTACTACGCTTTTAACAGCACAAATACATGCTGTTTTTACTCAAGTACGTTGTATCCTATAATTTGTACTTATATCCGTATATAGGATCATATTTCCTGACAAATATAGGATCAAGACTCCTATAAAAGCATGAAATAAGAGTAATTACACTCAAGAGTAATTACTCCGGTAAGTCAGACTTAAATGCGCCTATAAGATAATATCTGCGGGCCATTTAAATCTTAATACTCCTGTAGGAGCATGTACTAGGAAGATATGCACTGAGGAGCAATTACTCTTGTTATTTTTACCTATAGCCACATACAAGCTAATATTTTGTGGCCAATATAAGTAAATTAAAGTTAAATTACTGTAAGTAATTTATGTATCTGGTTTGGTTTAACATAAGCTTAGAAGTAACTGTTAAATTACTTTCATATCCACGTTTTAAAAATAATAAATCACCAAGATTATAACAGCACTCGGTAGGATAAAATGTTCTCTATAATTTTTTTTTTTTAGATTTATCCTATGCCGTTTTAAACCTAGACATATTTATATAGGCATTCCACAGTAGTGTTATTGTCTAAGTAATCTCAAATAATCCTGGTTAAAACTCTTAAGAAGCCACTTTTGCTTGTAACGACCAGTACAGGCGAAAACACGCTTTATATAGTTTTGCAAATTCTATTGTAGGATTTGACATCAGCCATTTTGATTACAACAGTTTTTGTTTACAAATATTGAAAAATGGATTCAAATAAGTGGAAGCGGTTTAAAAAAAGCGGATCTTATAAAAGAAAAGTTAAAAAACATATAAAGAAATGTTAACCACAGCGTGCACCGATTTTTTAAATTTAACTGGTGAAGACCGTATCGCGAATTCTAGCGAGGGTTCCGGACAAGATAATTGTAGTACTACTATAGATGGAAGAGATTCGGACTACGAAAGTACCAAATCTTTGAGCGATATTGAAAGTGATAACCAGGAAGAACTTTCGGATTATAACAAAAATTTAGAACTGCGTCATTCTATTAAAAACTGGGCTTTAGACTTCAATATTTCTCATGCTGCATTAAACTCTTTACTTGAAATTTTAAATATGAGAATAAACAATGTTTTGCCTAAAGAAGCACGAACATTACTAGATACCAACAGAGAAAATCTACACATCAGTATTTCAGCCCCAGGGCACTATTGGCACAACGGTTTGATCAAATGTTTGAAAAAAAATTATGTCAATGTTTCTTGTTTACCAAATGAGATTTCTCTATACATAAATGTTGATGGATTACCAGTTTTCAACAGTTCGAGATACCAGTTTTGGCCTAAATTATGTACCATCTCCGAAATACCAAATTTGGCACCGTTTGTTGTGGGTTGGTACAAAAAATTAAATTTTATTATACCTAAGTAACCTACCTAAAGTTACCAGCTTCATGACAAAGTAGCATGTATGAATTTAGTTGTTTATATAAAAATGCTAGTTACACATTTCACATTCGTCTCTTGGGAAGTGATCATAAATTGCGTAGGTAAGTAGAACAATTCTCACACCAAAACCAATCTTGGTATAGCAATGATCTAATGTGTTCTTGATTCTTAGTGAAATCTAAATCTCTAGTGTTAATAGACACCACGCTGTGACAGCCGGGACATATCTCAGATAACAAGAAATGTGTAACATTCCAAGGCCATTTAAAGTTCTTTAAAGATCGGAAATCTTTTTTTGTTAAAAATCGATCGATATCCAGGAACATCGGCATAGTCTTGTTTAAATCGTCGGCAACCTGTTATATAATTACGACTAAGTCAAATAAATGTCAAAGTTTAACCTAGCACGTAGAACAAACCTTAAAATATTTTTTTAACTTATCTATAAATATCAATCGATTTTCATCTGGGCATTGCGGAACCCTAATCGGTAACAATGGCGAAACTTCTTCGGTTTTGAGATAACCCAATATAGAACCAATATACTCATATTGGTACTATGTCACACTTGAAAATGCTAAAAATACTTATTTTAGCACTATATCACACTTGGAAATGCTTACTAAGAAAATGTCAGCTGCCTTCATAATATTAATTTAATATTAATTAATACTAAAATTTAAATAAGCAAATTTCAAGAGGCGCTTTAAAACTGTTATCAAAACCATGATAGATTTCACAGAAAATTCATGTTCCCCTACGAATATGCTCTAAGACTAACAATTTGACAACAATTCAACTATGGTTGACATTAATCAATTCTGATTCAAATTATAAAAAAGATGTTAAAAATATTTTTTTACAGAGCACAACGATGTCCGATACACTCACTCTGACTGTACACAATATTATGAGCTTATGGAAGCATTTCTAGGCGCGTATTAATCTAATTTTTTATTAAAACTTACTTATATTGAGATTAACAGGAGTATTTGCATTGACGTAATTCAATTATAGGAGCAATATAGGGGTATATGGCATATCAGCGGTCTAATATAAATACGTTATAAGTAAAAGTAGACTTATAAAGTGGGCCCTTTTCGCGACTTATATGTGGATATAAGTCTCATATAGTCCTCGATAAATGATGGTTCTAGGATAGTATAAAAACCACTTTTTGCTAGTTGGGATGTCTTCGATTTTTTGGGGTTCTAGGACATGCCGGTTTCCTCACAATGTTTTCCTTTACCGTTTTGAGAGCAGTGGTTATAAAATTAAACACGCAAATTAAAGTGCCTGTCTGGCACGACTCACGACCTGCAACTCGTAAGTCGTGGCCGTTACCACTGGGCTCCCACTGCTCAAGTATTTCAATTTGTGTAAAATTATTAACAACTTATAACAGAACAGACCGACTTAATAAGCTTCTGGAGGGAGGTGGGCTGCTTGGAATAACCACCGACGGCCGCCATGGCCCACGCACAAGTTCTTTTGATAATACAATAATTGGTTGATCAGAAAATGACAGTAAGCAAACAAATTGATAATCTGTGTTTTTTTATTATGAGTGGTCACTGCCTACTTGTGGTGGCCATCACTTAGGAAAAAGCAACTATGGATGATGCAAAAAACTATAGAACCAACCAAAATAGACCAGTTTTGCTCGTTTTGGATCTCCTAAACCATGAGAGCATAGGGACAATACAGATCTTCAAGGCATGGGGACATACAGATTGGATCGGTCCATACTGTCACATGTATTTTTTTTTTGTAATATGTGTCCTTGACTCTCTGAGAGAGTAAGTTTTCTTTCTTTTAATTTTTTTAATTCATTTTTTTGTGGTAATTTCTGATATATTTACTGACTATAATTTTCAATTTCAGACTGCAGAGCTGCCACCTGACTTGAGAAGTCGACTGATGTGTGGACCATTACAATTTGTGCCGAAATTTATATTTGTTGAAGAGGAATGGAGGAAATCACTGGCCAACGATGATAGAGCCAATGAATTGCTCAATAAGTATAAGATTGAGAATGGTAAGTACTAGCTTGGATACATACCTGAATGCCGAACATTGAAACATCTAGAGTAACATAAAATACCGAATAATTCACAATGTCTACAATCATTATATCGAAGTTTAAAGTGCCTGCAGATTCACATATCAATTGATTCAAAGAGGGTTTGGTTTCCGTACTTAAGTCCTTCAGATGGACCATTGTGAGTGGGCCATAGCGGCCGTCGGTGGTAATTCCAACCAGCCCACCTCCCGCCAGAAGTTGATAACATCTCATGGTTTGTTACGAACATATATGTAAATCTAAGTGCCCCACGGGTTTCTGTCGTAATCCGGATGACGCCTGTGCATTCCAATTGCTTATGCGCAACGGTTTCCTCAGCCTTTATGCAAACCCTGCATAGAGGACTGTCCATTGTGCCTATTGGGTGGACCTGTGTTTGCTTAGCTAGCAGTGTCCCGTGATGGTCCCCGTCATCAGGTGCAGGCCGTTCCTGTCCAAGCGTAAGAAACGTCTGGTTAGCCTGTCATCCAAGGATGGCTGGCATAGCTTCCCTGGACTGCCTGCAGCCCGGTGTCGAGGTCTTCCAGCTCTCCGCTTGTGTGTGGGGGCAGCTCTATACCCTTTCATCAAATGCTATAATAATACCAATCAACTGTTAAGCAATTTTATTTTAATTATTTCAGAAATTGAAGTATGTGGAGGTGATCGAGTTGGAGGTGGAGGCGGATCTGATGACGAACCTTACGAGGAAGCGGCACCGTTACACGGTGACCGACTGTTCCACGCGTTCCTGACGCGATTGCGCAATCATCCGGGACAAATACTCAGGTATATAATTAGAAAATAACTTACATCAAATACAGCACCCTGAAACAAAACCTGGTCTCACTATAAAAGTCATCATCGTTCTCTTGCCCTTATCCCAGTTTATTTGTGGTCGGCGCAACATGTCTTTTTCTTCCATATTTCTCTATTAGTCATCATCTCGGTAGTCATCCCCCTTTCTAACCATATCATCTTTCACACTGTCCATCTATCGTTTATTTGGTATTCCCCTATTCTTGTAGCCATCGACATTCATACTGGAAACTTTCCTCATTCCTCCGCATCACACGCCCATACCATAACAATCAATTTCCACTCAACTTTTCAGTTACTGGTGGCACTTTCAGACTTCCTCGTCTATATTAATTTATTATTTCATTCATTCGCGTAACAGCACGCATCCCTCTAAGCATTCTCATATCAACTACATGCAATTGCCTTCCATTCATTCCTCAACGTAAAACAACGGTGAGACCTGTCTTAAGTTGAAGGGGATTGCGGGAGTCGTGGATTGTTCTCGTGACCTGCCGCCATTTTATTCATCCAGTGTCAATTCTGTGCTTAACGACCTTCATTTCATTAACAGGTTCCGGCGCGGTTAACGAAAGACAATAGAAGTTTTAATGTTATGACGGCTATGTATATGTTACAGTTAAAACCAGTTTTTAGATAGAACGCGTTTTCCCTAGTTAGAACTAGTTTTTACTAAATGCCTTTGTTAAAACTAGAATTAACTAAACTTGAAATGGAATATCAGTTAAAACTAGTTCTTACTAGACAACACGCGTTTTTCCGAAGTGAGTCAGTTAAAACTGTTCTCAAAATTGATCGTACCTTATTCTCATTGATCGCGAGACATCGCCTGATTCGACAAGTTTCGACAAGTGCGGGAGAATCCCTTTCCGAGCGCCATCCACGTGCTGTGCGCTCGTTCATTCCCGGCGATTCGCTTCTGGCACATCGCCGGCCGCTGCCGCGGCACGCTCGCTTCGCTCGCTCGGCTCGTGCGTTGTTTGTCATACTCTAATCTAACCTAACCTAACTGTTTCCTTTTCCAAAAGCGATTCACTTCTGGCACATCGCCGGCCGGTGCCGCGGCACATTTCTAGTTTTAACAAAGGCATTTAGAAATAACTAGTTCTAACTAGGGAAAACGCGTTCTATCTAAAAACGGGTTTTAACTGTAACATATATACTTAACACTTTCAAGGGCACTATATAGCTTTAATAGTGCCCTTGAAGGTGTTAAGTATAAAAGTATGCAGAATATACTGAAACGTTTATAACTTGCAGGTATTCGAGGGAAGAGCCTCCAGTCCTCGGAGCACCCCTGCCGAGTACTGCGAGTACCCCGGAGTCACCAAGCGTGCCAACCATCTGCACTCGCTGCGGCGCCAGACTATCCTGCGAATTACAACTAGTTCCAGAATTTGCAGAAACTCTTCGCTTAATGCCAACCAACGCACCCCTTGCACATCTGCACTTCCTGTCTGTCCTGATATTCACCTGCTCACAAAGCTGCTGGCAATCTTCTGATACGTTCGTAAAAGAATTCGTCGTCTTTCAACCTGAAGTTGTCTAAGTTATAAATTGTTAAAAATTGTTTTTGTTATATTTCGTATTCCTGCAATAGTACACTTACATGTTCGCTTTAAAATAAGACGAGATTATTGGAAAGAAAGGAGTTTTTAACACGGTAGAGAAAAGGCTGGCCAAAGATGATGGTGAAATGATTTTGAATTTCAAGGTCACATTTACTCGTAAGTTCAACTTATATTATTACTGTACTGTGATGGTGAATTTTCCATTAGGTTATAATGTGAATACCTAATTCCTACATTTATAGATGTATATGAAAGTCAATAATTGTTATTTCTAATATTGTGTAGCGTATTTCTGTCTATAAGATAGCTTATTAAAAGAATTTATAAACTTTTCTAGAGGAAAAAATCGTTACAATTTATTTGACAAGATTTTAATAATTACTTTTAGCAGTATCCTGTTATCGCACTCCTCACTTCAATATTTCACGTGAATTAATTATCCATGGATTTATTAGAGGTACGATCTTAAAAGCTTGGCATCCTAAATGCATTGCGAATTTAGTGCTTTCTTACAATTTAGTAGAAATGGAAGTAAGCTGTATAGAACTACATTTTATTATAATACGGATAACTATTGATTATCCCTGAATGTCCTTAAACAACTGCCAGGTAGGAATAAGTTAATTAAAAGATTGTATATTATGATAAGAAAGTATGCGCCTTGACTATAATATTTACGATAACTGCTTAAGATTGGTAACATTTCGTATAAACTGAGTTTTGATTATTTTTAAAAATTGTAATCAACACTTTACTACGTATTTAGTCTTTGGAAAATGTGACAATGGAGCCTGGCATACCTACCTGTCCGCCATTTTGTTTTTTTTTTTTTCAAAATGGCGGCCACGCTTTAATCCTACTAGGTAATATCATAAACGCGAAAGTTTGTCTGATTTGTGTTACTCTTTCACGCAAAAACTACTGAACGGATTTTGATAAAAACTATGCAGTAATAGGTATAATTTATACATCAAAATAACACATAGGATACTTTTTATCCCGATATTCCTACGGGATCGACACTTATGCGGGTAAAACCGCGGGGCGCTGCTAGACTTATATAAATCGGTAGCTGACATCAATGCATACAGAAAAAATAATAAGACCAAACCCCGTAGTGTCACGTTTCCGAGATTTAAGCAAGTTAAAAAAAATATGGATGTCGCGTGATGTACCTTGAACGTTAATATCTCGGAAATGTGACTTGTGAATGTCCTATTATGGATAAAAGCGTGGCCGCAATTTTGAAAAAAAAAAAAACAAAATGGCTGACAGGTAGGTGCCACGGACCTTCATAGCCCTTTAGAATAAGTTGTGTGTTTGCATTACCTAACGGATCTAAATAATTGGTAAAGCTGTGATTTAACTCTTAGGTACATACTTACAGATTAATTAGGTGTCATGAAATCTGTTTTCCGATCCATTAAATCATATTTATTACCACCTATCAAATTGTCAAACGCTGTAGTTAAGAAAACGTAATAAAAATATGTTAGATGTAATCATGTAAGTAATATTGAAACTTTCTGGATTATTATTTGTTAAGTACGTAAGTACTAAAAGTATTTAAATGAACCCAATTAATAAAAATATTAGAACACTTTTCATGTTGTTATTCTTTTTTTCCTGACGATCTGCATCTGCTCCTTTTACGAAGATTTGCTTCTCGATCGCGAATTTGTGGATTCTAACCTTAGCAACTCACACTAAAATGCAAGTATACCAAAGAGAAATACACCTTCATTCATAAACGTTGTTTAAAGCGGAGTAGTGATTAGCGACTATTTAATCTCCATACATCTTTGATGTTTAAATCGTTTATAAAATAAACCCTCAATTATTATCTTTTCAAGGTAATCGTGAGTAATCCCGACTGTAGTTGAAGTAAAAAATAGCGGGGAACCCTGGACAATGATCGAATGAAATCGCTCTCGTTGTAAAAAGGTGCTAATCGCTTATATCATCAATACAACTATCTGGACGCGTCCTGACCAAAAGCGATCGTCGCGCTCTTTTATATGAGTACCTACGATATAGTCGCAATTAATCAAGTCGCGTTTGTACATCAAAACTCATACACACGCTTTTGTTCAGGAGGACGCGGGGTCTAAGTTCAGTCGCAAATCAAATTTTTGATCAACAAACCTGACCCTGGCTTGCAAATTTAAAAGGTAAAAAAAATTCAAATTTCGCGGGCTACCCGGGCATTTCCCCCTTATGCTAGGTACACACGCAGCGACCCAAAAATCGGGACAAATCAGTAGTCATTAGGACTTTTGTAGAAGTTAGTGCACACAAGTTTTGTCTACTTGTAGATAGGCTCCTAACACCAAAATATTTTGTATATATGAGACAAATAAATTAGTCATCAAAAAGAAATACATAGTTTGATAAATTTATTGATTTTAACTCCTTCATCAACGCTACGATCTTTACATATTCCTTTTGTTTCGTTTACATTCATACAGGCACGCTGCCGCCGGTTGCGAGTAACTGCCTGTTTTTACTATAGTTTAATTAAATATTTTCTTGAGTGTGAAAATTGTTTGGTAGCTGACGTCTTTATAAAGCTTGATTTACACGTGTTGCTTACAATATAGTCATAATCTATAGTCAGTCAGGCAGGCCGCTGCTATGTATACCGCTGATCGCCGGCTTGTGTAAATAATCAGTCCATGCAATGGTGGTAGCGTTTTTTCCCGCCACTTACCGTATTGATCTGAAATCTTAAATTCGAACACGCAGAGCAAATAATCGCCTTGCCGGAGCACGGAACCGGTCAGCTTCTAGAGACGACAGTAGTTTAAAAAACCTGTCAACGCGCGCCGAGGTTCCATAGCATCATATATAGGTAGGAAGGAGGACATTTTGGTTGTGAAACGTGAAATGTTTATAAATTTTCATGGGCAAGGCCATGGGCATTCGTAAGAGAATTTTAACCATAGAGTAAAGTAATATATCGGGTAATTTTAACACTGCGGTGTAGAATATTGCCGTTTTAGGTCAGCGCTATCTCTTAACCGATAGTGGAACTAATGTAGTTTTAGTTGATTATTTCTGAAAGAGTGTGCTATTCTTCGTTTTATTTTTCATGTAATCTTTACATAAACTTCTGTCACATAAAATAATTTTAGAATTTACTGTATGCAAACTTTGGAGATAAGGAGGGGGATTTTTTTTACATTTTTCATCAAAAGTCGAAAACTATGCGGCCTAAAAAAAAGAAAAAATGTTTTCCGCTTTCAGTCCTAGCTTTGCAAAAAGAAATAAAAATGTATTTCTTTCTTAATTGCAAAATAGTTGGACAAACGTCATCTATAACTATTCCAAACTTCAAGTTAATAGCATTAGTAGTTCTTGAGATATTCAGCTGTGACAGACGGACAGACAGACAGACTGAGTCGCACCATAAGGGTTCCTATTTACCATTTTGGTACGGAACCCTAAAAATTGTGGGGCTGAAAGTGTGTTAAGCTCAAACCTTCGTCAACTTCTGCCCTAGAGCGCCTTCAAAGCCTTCAGTTTTTAAACGTCACCTAATGCGATTATGGTGTCACGCTTGAAGTATGGAACATGTTGACAATGCCAACTCTTTAGCAGCAGCCGCCGAGGCGTCTCCGTGCTCTACGTTTGAGCCAGTTCAGCTGAGCGCACAATGATAAAGATAAAGATATTTTATTTTGCAAATATGGGTACAGTATATGGTGCAGTCATGCAAAAGGTACAAAATATAAAATGAAAACGTTACAAAAATAAATCCACTAAACCTTAACTACATATTAAACTTTAACAGTTTCGCTGAAATAAATTTCATAGAACTATTATCTATAAAACAACGTACCTACAGACGCCAGCAGGTCAAACTACCCGAAACTGTCAAATTTTCCCAATCAACCTTGAACTTTAATGCTTTAGCAATAAAGTTGAAAATCTATTAAAGAAATTTGACAGATTGTAGTAACTTGATGTGCTGGCGTCCGTACAACCTTAACAAACAGAACCAGAAACAACACAAAAACCAAACATAATTATTATTTTATATATTGTAAACAGTCTAAGTTTCAATTTTTTTATTAATCAAAAATTCTGTTACATGAAGTATGACTGTTTTCAATGTCAAAAAGCTTCTTAACCTTTTTTTAAACAACGATAGCGGCAAATCTTTCCAACTTTTAGGTATTTTATCATATATGACCGGAGCCATGCCGGAAACAAGCCGTTTCTAACAGTGGTCGCCGAGACGTCTCCAATTTTTTTTTAAATCGACTAAAGTATTTTCGTTGTTTAGTCCGTACTGTGAGCATAGACTATTCATCGACGAAAGAACGGAAGCCACATTTTTTATCTGTGCATCCGTCTTCCATAAATGAATCGGTGCGGCGAGGCGGCGGCATAGAAAGACTATCAGTTTCCTCGAGTCGAATAGTGAATCTAGTCTAGAAGTTAAAGTTTTTAACATTTCTTCGCACGACACATTTACAGTGCCACACAAAAACATGTCTACCGAAGCATCTGTCCCTCCTCCCGTATTGTGGGCCCAGCGCAAAGAAGACATTTTTCTCACGTTTAGCATCGAATCTAAAAACCCGACTATTAAAATAGAAAAGGACTCAGTTTACTTTAAAGGCGTCAATGCTTCAGACAATAAAGTACACGAGGTAACTATACCATTATACGATGCGGTAATCCCTGAAACAAGCGCATTCGTAAATAAAGGCAGGTGCATAGAAATGATTCTTCGCAAAGAAAAGAAGGACTCGTCCTACTGGCCATCATTAACAAAGGATAAGAAAAAACCTCATTACCTCAAGGTAGATTTCAATAAATGGAAAGACGAAGATGATGAAGACGAGAATGGAGGAGGCAACTCATATGACATAGAAGAGATGCTCCGGTCGATGGTAGGCGGCGGCGGTGACAAGGCTGACAAACCCTCGTTCGATGACTTAGAAACAGACTCGGATGATGAAAATTTACCTGATCTTGAATAACACCTCCAGAACAGTGATAAAACTTATATTTTAACGCATGAAAAGTACACTATGTATAAGGTTTCTACAGTTATAATAAAATCACTGATAAAATGAACATGTTACATTCATTTTAATCATTGATCTGTGCCTCTGTAACACTCCACTTTTTTTTTTACTTTGAAGCAAATTAGCAAGTTTTAATCTGTAGCTAGGAAATATTTAATTTAAATATATTCAAGAAGAGTTAAGTAGTACAATGTTTTTCAATGATACTTATCAACACTAACCCTTACATATTAACAATTGCCTCATCTCTTAAAAAAGTCGTTTCCAACCTTCAAGTATGTAGATTAGTTGGGCAGTAGTGGGCGCTGTTTTTCCCACAACTCTCTTTGCACCTTGGCAGTTGGTCATTGTACATCGGATGAAGCTCTTCCAGCTCAAAGTGTCTATATGAGGACTTAACAAATCATCATAATTTCAACTGAAAGATCCACTGCTGGACATAGGTCTCCCCCAAGCACCGTCACTACGACCAACTAACAAACCAAACCTAACAAATGCAATAACATTGACACCTACTGGGCTAAACTCATTTAAACAAATAGGTTCATAAATTACATACATTAGCTTGAAAAGAAGTTGAGAAGTCAATGATACAGTGACTAAGCAGTAAGTTTGTATCAAACACTCATAAAGTAAACACCATCTGTATTCCCAAGGATGTCTCATTACAGCACTGGAAAAGGAACAGACATCAAAATCGAACAAACAAAGGTCTTAGCTAAGTTAAATATCATAACGATGAAATTTCTGCTTATAGAAAATCTTACAATTATTAATCCTGTGACATATATGTCACACTTCCATAAAATGGGGAAAATTGTATAAGTTTTCCCTGATCTGAAATACAGATCAGAGATTGCCCAATAGCATTAATGTAGTAGGTCCATTAGAAGGCACTCCAATACCCGTTAAAATTAATAACTAAATAACACCAGTGTACATTCACTCCTCTTTTCAGAACTGGGACACAGACCTTAGCTTAGCAGGGCTTTTGGGGACCTCATTTTATGTTATCGAAACATAATATGATGTCCCCAAAATTCCATTCAATGCTGTTGGTTGTTCTGTCCCCCGTTAACTCATCTGTAAATGGCACATTCACCCCTATCTTTCTGAACTGGGACACAATTTTCTTGTTCTTAGCTCCCTTCACATTAAATAAGGTAGGCTACTTATGAAGCCCTTTAAGAATAAAGGTAGGTATGAGCCTCATTTGTGTTTTGTGACCGGGATACAGAATTTACATAAACCAAACCAAGTAACATAAAATGAGGAAGTCAAGAAGCCTTATAATTGTGAGCTAACAATATAGTAATAGTGCTGTTGGTTACTTCAACTGTGTTAATCCATTTTACTATCTTCATATGTATTTAATATTATTTTGTTTCTTATCAATTATTTTTTACACATAATTAAATATAACATTTATAAATTACTAGCTGACGTCGTACCGCCTCAGAATCCAATGTAAGAGAAAATGAATTACTTATCTTTATTATTATTTTTGAGGTGAATTTCTTCCATGTTTTAATAGTTATTCTGCTATTCGAGGTGGAGAGAAATTCAACAAATCAAAAATCATAGAAATCCGTCCAGCCGTTCTTGAGTTTTAAATAATGGTGTAACTAACCCGACGACTTTGTTTTATTTATTATATATAAATAAAATAAAATAAAAAAGATTCAACAGGGTCCAAGCTGCTGGTGGTTAGGTTTCTAAAGAGAGGAACCTCCTCCTCCTGCTGTCCAGGAGTAGGTACTGACTACTGAATCAAGCCCTTAACAACCCAACTGCGGAATGAGAGCCTCCTGAAGTGTTGATCCAAGCTCTCCACTAGTAGACCATTAACCGTCCTAATAACTATCGTTACAATGATTGGAGTCCACGTCCCACATGTCGAACGGCGTGGTACCTAAGTCAAGATATATACTAGATTTTTTTATCTTTCTCAACTTTGCCGAGATTCTCGTCGCGAAGGATAGCGATATCAACAATTATTGCATGGCGCTTTCGTCTATCAGTCAGTGATGATAGATCGATCTCAGTTGGTAGGTACCTACTATGCGGTCCCGTTGACCATTCTCGAGACCAGTCATTTATGCCTATAATGTACCTATTTAAGTACGTCCTAGGTACGTACTATGTAAATGATGAGGTAAATCCCCCTACATAACTAACTTCCACTCAAAAACAGAATCTTATGGAGATATGTATATAGAAATTCGTTCAAGTACAGATGCCAGCAGGTCAAGCTACCCGAAACTGTCAAATTTTCCCAATCAACCTTGAACCTTAATGCTTTAGAGATAAAGTTGAAAATCTATTAAAGAAATTTGACAGATTGTAGTAGCTTAATGTGCTGGCGTCTGTACCTACCTAGTTCCCTTCTTTTTTTTTTATCGTGAAGAAATGCTCATGCATTCTGCACTACAACGGGGAGATAGTGCAGTCACGTGGGACTCTAACCCACTAAAACTCCACGGTGTCCACCTCTACCGCTTACGGCGGGAACACGGGCACGCCTTAGCACTCACCCGTGAACCCGCCGCGGCCGTCCGTCAGCGGACCCTCCTCTGGGGAGTACTCCCCATCTCGGCGCACCAGAACACATGGCACGCCGTGACCACCCCAGGGACCAAACCAGCACATGGGCGCCAGACGACCGTGTCTGGGCACCCTTGGTCCCCCTGCGACGAGTCAGGTCATTGGCCCCGCCGCCTGCCAGTTTTCGGCCGCAGAGGATAGGGAGAGCGGCCAACGTCATACCAACACTCCTCTTCCCCTGCGGCCCCACCGCGTCCGCCATCAGACGGTGGCGACCTCGTCAAGGCCGTGGAAGGTAGGGAGAGCGGCGCACCGCAATACCGGCACTCCTCCCCCGCCGCGGCCTCCAACCCTCAGCCGTGATGCCTCCCATACCACATCACGACCCGCCTCAATTGCGATGTCGCCCAAGCGGCACCGCAACCTAATTGTTGGCCGCTACGTCGTCGGCTTACTGGGAAAGCCCTGACGAGCGGCCCCTCCTCGGGTTCCTCTTAGCTTCACCGTGGTTGTCCAAGCCACGGCTACTCACACGGTGGAGGTCTGCCCAGCTTGGGCGGAGCACCGCCGTGTCCTCGTAGAGGCGATCGGCAGCGGCGGCGGCCTCTCGCGCCCGGCCCTGGTGCAAGCCATGGTCCGGGGCGAGAGGGAGTGGGAGGCAGTCGCCTCCTTCTGCGAAGCAGTCATGCTAGCGAAGGAGGTGGCGGGACGGATGAGGGAGAGAGCCTCCCGTCCCAGCCGCCGCGGGAGACGTTCCGGGCGTCGGGAACCGCGTGACGACTCCCGGCCACCGTGGGCGCGGGCCTGCGGGCGGAGAGCAATGGGTAGCTCACCGCCCGATCAGGACCAGGCCCGTGCCGGACGTCGCGTAAGTGTTCCACGCGCGCCTCAAAGAGTTGTCAGCATAATTTGAGGGGCCCCTTAGGGCCGAAGCCTGCCGGGTCAGCGGGATCGTCCGAAAGGGTTACCGGTACCCCGGAACATAAAGGGCAAAGGAAGAAACATGGGTGGGTTTTAGTCAGTTGGTGGGTTAGAGTCTGACACTCCCTTCCGCTCCACCCAGAACGGGAGGGTTTATTTGATGATTTCCCATCCGGAAAAAAAAAGCCACGGCTACTGAGCCCCCCCGCCTCGACAATGTGGGTTTTACAGTTTTTATTCGCAATCCCAAATCCAATCCTTTTCTGCTTCTAGCCTGAGTGCTACAATGATCTTTTGGCGAATTACATTGACAGGGAGACGGACGTTGTTGGTACGCACGACTACACATCAAGCTATAGGTACATATCCAGTATAAGCTGACTTCGGATTGTACGAAAAACCTATACAATGCGAGGTCAGCTAAAACTGGAAATTTATTTCCGTGTCTACAGAGCAACAAGGGACCTTTTGCCGCTTGAATGACGTTGACTGGAGAGCGCTGATGGTAAACATATGTGAAATTGTTATATGAAAACAGCTAGCAGCGATAATTCCAATAAATTATCACAGAAATAGTATTGACATAACAAGATGGCGGCATTAGTCCCGCCCCCGCTACAAAATGGGAAGGTTTGATAGTAGTATCATTACCTATTATTATGTATTTCGTAACATAACTTAATTGCTACTATAAACTAATGGATACATTGAGCGATGAATTAAAAAAGGGAAGCGATACCTAATTTATAAAATAATGTAATAACCTCCGTAAATTACGATTTTCTTATCTATACTAATATTATAACGAGGTAAAATTTGTTTGTTTGTTGGAGGTAATCTCCGGAGTTAATGATCCAATTCTAAAAATATTTTCACTGGTAGAAAGTTACATTATGTGTGAGTGCTATAGGCTATTAATTTACGTTTACATCATACATTTTAGCTGAGCTATCACAACTTTTGTCTAGCAAGTCGGAAACGATAATACCTCTTTAAACAGAATTATTTGCATGCGCTGCCTAAACAGTTGTCTAAAAACAATGTATGGCAATCTGGTCCGCCTTAAATAGTCCTACAAAAAAGTCCGCGACACCATATTTCTATCTTTTATATTTTATCTTTTAATATAGCTTTTATGTTTTAAAAAAGTATTTTTTTCTCTCGATTTATCTAAACCGAAGAGTTTAGGACTGGAACAAGTTCGCGGACAGACTAGAGACCACCACGCCGACTCGGCTCATCACCACTTCCGCGGACGTGGACCAGACGGCGGGGGACATCACTGCTTGCATCCAAAGCGCCTTAGAAACGGCGACGAGCACGCAGCCGCAGGAGACAGTGCTATTGCCGCCATGCCGGCGCATATATACTCTATGATCGCCGTGAAGAGGCCCCTTCGCCAGCAGTGTCAGCAGCTTAGATGTCCCACCCTAAAGAAGCAGCTAAACCGTCTCGCGGAAAAGGTAAAGGGCCGAGCTACAGGCACACGCCGCCGCGGACTAAAGAATAGACGGAGGAAAGAATAGACGCCACCACTGACAACTGGCCGTCTTTACACAAGCTGTGTCGCCAGTTGACGAGTACCCCAGCTCCGGTGCGGCCGCTGCAAGACAGCGACGGGGCGCTTAAGTACGTAGTGGAGGACCGGGCGGAGGTCTACGCCGAGCACCTGGAGCGTCAGTTCCGCCCCAACCCGACTAGTGACACCGACCATGTCGCAGCAGTCGAGAAACACCTGGGAGACTACTTCGCCACGCCGATAGCTCCCGATGAGGAACCCATCTTTTTCTCGCCTGGCGCAGTCAGACGCGCCATCCTCAGAACGAAGCCGAGGAAGGCCCCCGGTGCCGATGGTATCACAAACGCAGTGCTGTGCCGCATGCTCTACCGTACGGTAGCAGCGCTGGCGTGCCTGTTCACGGCGATACTGTGCACGGGGGCCTTTCCCGCCCCGTGGAAGGAAGGGCGCGTCATAATGCTGCCCAAGGTGGGAAAGAACATCCTGAAGCCGGAGAGCTATCAGCCAATCACCCTGCTGCCGACAGTCTCCAAGGTGTTCGAAGCACTCCTACTGCGACATCTCCAGCCGCACATCTCGCCGCGTCCGGAGCAATTTGGGTTTCGGGCGGAGCACAGTACGACGGTTCAGCTGTCGAGGGTACTGCACCACCTCGCAGCCGCACACATTAAGAAAGAATATTCGGTAGCAGTATTCCTCGACATGGAGAAGGCCTTCGACCGAGTATGGCACGATGGCATGATATACCAATTGGCCACGTCAGGCGCGCCCCGTCGCGTCGTAAAGATGGTCTCTAATTTTCTGTCCCACAGGTCCTTCAGGGTGGTGGTCGACGGGGCGCTGTCAAGCACGCACCCGGTGCAAGCGGGTGTGCCGCAGGGCAGCTGCATATCGCCGGCGTGCTACTCACGATACACGGACGACATCCCCACGATACAGGAAGCGATGCTCGCGCTGTACGCAGATGACGCTGCGTACAGACGCCAGCACATCAAGCTACTACAATCTGTCAAATTTCTTTAATAGGTGTTCAACTTTATCGCTAAAGCATTAAGGTTCAAGGTTGATTGGGAAAATTTGACAGTTTCGGGTAGCTTAACCTGCTGGCGTCTGTACATTACTACATCGCTCAATGCGAAGTACGCGGCGGTCAAGATGCAGCGCGCGCTAGAGCTCCTTCCACCAGTGCTCTCGTCTCGCATCCCGGCGCGCGTCAAGTTGACCGTGTACAAGTTTTGCGTACGCCCAATCTTGACGTACGTCGCTCCGGCATGGTTCGCCCTCACAAGCGAGACCAACCGCAAGCTGCTCCGCGCGCAGCAAAGTCTCGCGCTGCGGACAATAGTAGACACCCCTCGCTTTGTGAGAAACGACGTCATCCAGAGGGATCTCGGGATCGAGAGCCTGGATGAGTTTGCGCGGCACCTCGCGAAGGAAATGTTCGCGCGTGCCGACGCATCTGCTTGGCCCCATGTCAAGTACATTGCGCCCTGGCACGCGCGCCCCCCTGACGCGAGACCCTTGCCCCGCGACCTGGTAGCGGACGACGACCCCATCGCACCGGATTGACGCCCCAAGTGAGCTGCACCCAGGTTACACGCAGCTCACTTGAAACAATAATACCCACACACATTACATACATTCGCTACGTAGCGTGTGCTAGGTTAATATAGGCACGTTACGCGGCGAATACAGACATCCACTACTACACAGACGCCTAAACTCACACGTGTAGACGCAGCGCGGGCCGCACCACACGTAGACACTGAGCGGTGTCACACAAAACAATACCGCTCACACAAACGACTGCTCCTTAGCCCGGAACGTAACCGGCTAGCTCTGGAAGCGGGGCGGGCGGGAGCAAAACACCCTTATTCTGTAGTAGCGTCGAATCGGCACCAGTCGCTGGTCGTCCTCCGCCGGGCCTCCCCCAGGTAACTGGGGGTCTCACCTGGCGGGGACAGACCGCCGAGGTGTCGTGAAGAAAGCGGCGCTGTGAGTCGGCGTCGCGACGGTCCTACAGAAACACGCATAGCAACCACTCACATAGACGCACGTCTAATATACCAGGGGCCATTGTTGCCAACCAAGTGAGGGGCCCGTATTAGCGGGCCACCGTAGGGCTATCTGCTGCCTGGGAGCGAAGCCCTGGCGCCGCTCGCCACGCCCACTAACGGGGGCGTCGCGACTTCTAACGACCGAAGAGTTTGTTTTCGCACCCTACCTTGATGTTCCGTTTTCTTTTGACTTTTATACAGAATACAGAGCGTTGAGCGATTTTTGGTAGGGGAAAATCTTATGGGTTCGCGTTACCGAAATGCTAATATTAACAGTATAACCTGTAGCTAAGAGTATGACGTGTGGCGCCTGTTGTAGCTCGAAGTGCCGGTAGATGTAAAAACCAGACTAATGTTAATAATTTCAATTTACAAATTAAGAAATTTTAATATTTGATACCAATTTGAAAATGTTAAAAAACCACTGTTATTTCATGGTTTTAAGTTATCACTTATGTCGGCAGTCCCCATGACTACCTATATTCTTAGGTTCTTTTTGTGTTTCCGACAAGTAAATCATTCAGGCTCTCGACAGCTTGAATGATTTATAAAATAATTATTAAATAAGACCCAAAATTTTTCGGGTTTTTGAATAGCGTTTTAGAGGACTCCAGAGGGTTTACTAAGCAAGTTTATTCGAAATGAGAAAAACATAATATATAAATATATTTATAAATCACCACTGGTTTCCTTTTTTAATTAATCACGCAATGTACACTTACGTCATGTTACGTAATACCTAATAATAATTTATTTACCACTTTTCTACCATAAAAGTTTTGTAGCGTTCCCCATAAACGAACCTTAACATAGAATTCGACAACGAATGGAATGGTTGTGAGAATAGCCATGCAGAAACTGCAGAGAGGCATTTCGGAAGTTTACATTCGGTCTAAGACCTCACCACAGACTACAATAGTATACTGATCTCACATTATAATATAATAAGATCATGTTTTAAAGTTACGCGCCGCACGCGCTATTAGGGATTAAACACACTTATTCAGCTCTGTCCAGCTTTTGTCCTTAAAAAACGATGATTTTTAAGTTTAGTAGTAAATTAGTTTAGATGTTGCAGACCGCGGCCCAGAGATGGCGCCACTAGCTATACGAGGTTTTGTAGCACACAAGTTGGTGTATGGTATGCACTATTTTTGTTGGTAGCGGCAATATTATAAATTGTTGCGGTTTAACATTTGAATTTCACTTAGGGCTGATTTATCAATCGACAGATAATTCGTGGTAAAAAATTCAAAATTATTCCTCGAATAAAATTATTTGGCGTTGGAAAAATGTGTTTTATAGTTCGTTCAATATGGGCTGAATTTTCCATCGTCAGATAACTTTTATTCGAGGAATAAAATTGACGTTTGACAGTTTTTGTATGAAATAACTGTCAACATTTCAAAATTATTCAAGTTATCAAATTATTGAAAAATCAGCCCTTACTTCAATTTATAAATAATGAGTACCAAAGAATGTAAGACATAACTTTATTTTGATTTCTCAGTGACCGTTACCGTTGCATTGTATAAATGGAATTGTTGTCCATGTCTTCGAATATTCAAAGTTAAAGTAATGCAGTAAATAAGTCTATTTAGGCTCTCACATTTCAATATGTATGCAGCTCCTTGACCAGGGGCGAATATCGGTGCGCCAAAGCTTTGACAATCGAACATAAAGTATGAAGATCCAGTCTTTCCAAACGCCAAGTTTTTTGTGGGACTTGTGAGTATTCCAAACAAATGTTTATCATTTTCAAAGAAATAAGTCAATGACTTACTCAAGTTGAACCGATCAGGATAAATGTTGTACACAAATCCAAATATGATTTTATCAAATTTATACGAAAACGAGAATGGGAACATATCATCAAATTTGGAATCTAAATCGGAGAGAGCAATTTCGTAATTAGGAGCATTTCCTACTTTTTCCATGCACTTTTTGTGGTATTCATTACCGCCTAGAACTATTCCATCTAGGAATCCACTCGTCCAAGCGCTAATTTTACATGCTTCGATCATTCCAAGGGCAACCGCGCTTGTTGCAAGGTATTGTTTACCGCGGACGTTTTCTTCAAATCTTTGATCCAATGGATGTATAGTTCCCCACAAAGAAAATAGATCCCCTGGGAATTCGATGTCCCAGTCTTTCCACATAGTTTGAGGCGTTTTTCGGTCCAGACCTAAGTCATTGACGGCACTCATTCGCGACCACGGTATCTCGCAGATATTCAACCAGTACATTTTCTCATCTACTACAGGGCGCACTATTCTACGCTTCAAATATGGCATGTTCGGATTAATGTCAGGTTTGAAGAGCGGACTTAATCTATAGTTTAGAGCAGAATGCCGCGGTGCAGTCTTTACGGAAGTCAGCTCAAAAGTGTAAAATTCAGGGTCATCTGCTGCCGCTCCTACTAGTTTCCTTATTCGCCGAATTATGGCATCTATAGAGCGATATAACGTCCAACTCGCTGCTTTTGGGGGGGCAGCTGGCTGGGGGGAGCCCTTATTTTTATCCTTATTCTTTACTACAGGATCACGTGGTGACGCGTAAGGGTCAAAAAGATGGTAATATCCTTCTGTCTGACATATAACTAAACTGCATTGAGGATATCTTATCATGACGTAACGCAGTCTTCTCAAAACTGCTTTTAAGTATTGCTCCAGGTTTTTTTCTGGGTTTTCATTAACAACTAAAATTTTTTTAATGTTGATATTTATGAATTTCCCGTCCAGAATAATGTTTTTGATTACCCTCTTCTCGCAGACGCTCAAATTCGTAGCTTTTGCTTGTATTTCTAGACCTTTTTCGATACATACGTCAACCATGACGTGGTCCCACGTTCTGATAGGATGCATCGCTGCCATTAGCATTGCGATTAGACTAACAAAGTGACAAGACTTAACAGTTGAGGCCGCGCTGTTACTAGTCAGAGCAGTAGTTCCATCTATTGAGTAAACGCCATCGACAAGTTGATAGCCAACCGAAGTTTGGCTCTTCATTTCTTTCACATATAACCGTCGTCCTGCTGCGGGTTTTTCGGATTCTATAATAGTCTGTTTAGATTTTTGTGACACAGGTTGACCAGTTGCATAGTCATGATCTTCAGGTAATGTGGTGCGGGTTTCTTTTAGAAGTCTCCTGACTAATATTCTACTAAGGATAAACTGTTGATCATCTGCTTTTCCATCCTTATTGTAATTTATTCTGTAAAAAATAATAGGAAACGGTTTTATAAAAAGAAATAAGACTTTAGTAAATGATTAAGTTCACGGAGCCTGGATAAACTGGTTATACCCCTTGGAGAAATCTTCACGTTGTCGTCGGGTGTTGCTGATCAAGTGGCACTAACTGTCGGTAGGTTTCTACCGATGGCTTGTCGACGTACCATCTAACAACCTTGCCGTGTCCCGGTACAATCCTCGGCGTAGCCACCTGAGGAGTTGGGCCGAAATAGCAGTTTAACTGCAGGCAGACCACCATCGCTCGTGCTGATCCTGATGCATCGGGAGACTAGTCGCGGAGGGTAACTGGTTACGAGCACGGTGCGCCATTGGCCGACCGCAGGTAGGTGGGGATATAGCATACACGCAAGTAGTCACATATGAAAGGCTGCCCTACCCTGTCGAAAAATCCCGGGGTGCACCTTCTTGATGGTGGGCGACTAGATTCACTGGCCCGATGGACATTCTACAGGTAGGTTACATTTAGGAGAATGTGCGTTGGAATTGCATAGTTTAATTCCGCCAAGGGTGTTCCATTACCGGAGAACAAGACTTACGGCGAAACGCCTCTGCTACATGGTGGACCTCCCACCCAAACGCACAAAACGTTTTCGGAACACTTTCACTGTGCATACAGCTAAGGAGAGGAATTCTTTGCCGCTGTGTTTCCTGATAGTTAGCCCTGAGGTGTTTAAGTCCAAACTGAATAGGTTACTCATGCTCCGTCGTCAACTACATCATTCCTTACCATCAGGCAAGATAGGAATCAAACGCTCGCCTATAAATAATAAAAAAATATTAAACAATTACCTGCTCACGAGTTCACGTAGATTACGAAATCGTAGAAAGCAAGCCATTCCTTTCGTCCCCTTATCTCCGTGCTCTTGTCTCAAGCCCATGGCATTACAAGGACTGCCGTCGAACAGATAATATAGCCCATTTCTCTTAAAAATCGCACAACTGTACGCGACAGTTGTAATCATGCCTCTATCATATTTTTTGAAGAATTTTTCAGCCAATACTTTTTCCATTTGCCAGCTAGCGCCTTCTCCAACCACATCAACATAAGCATGATATGCCTGTAAGTAAATATTTATCAAAATAAGCGAACTCAATTCAACAACATTAATTTTATAACAATCGTTGGATTCATTTAAAAAATACAAACAAACCTGATGTCCAAGCGCAATCTTAGGTATAACATGTACAGGAGAAAGTTGAAATTTCTGCTGTTTGTTTTCAAATAGCTTTGCGGCGGTGGCTACTACAAAATCTACGATAGCAGGGGTCCAAGAATGGATCGAGTATTTGTAAGATGTCACTATCGCCATGATTGCACCAAACGGCAGTTTATCAATAGAACCGGGGGCGGCTCCATCCGAAACACTAGTTGTCCCTCTAATGATTTGTGAAGTATCTGGCAAATTCTTGAAGTTAGTTGGTTTTTCAAGCTCTTGTTCTGCCGTAACCTCAATATCATCCTCTATAAGCGGAGGAGTCATTTTCTTTCGAATCTTTCGCAGTTTGAAGCGTCTCTGAGCGTCCTCTGTGAGAAGAACGCGGCGATCTACGTTGGCTGCCGGTATAGTTTGAACTTCCTCGGGTTCTGGCATTTCACGCATTGGCGCCATCATCTACAAATACAGTAGGTATAGGTAAGGAAATGCAGACATTTAATGCACACAAATTTTCACTAAGCATAAAGGAGTATATTCACGATATTTTTTTTTTACGTAAAACCATTAATAAGTCATTGCAGTGTAACTCTTATATCATCATAAACTATAAGTTATGATTGCCGACAGTTGTATAAAACTTCCAACTTCCTACATTTATACTTTATACAAAACGGTTTCACGTAATAAAACAAATCGTTAGTGTTCCTTTAGTAATTAGGTTACGTTAGCCTATCAAATGAGAGAGGCAAAAGTAACCTGACTCAGACCTGAGACGCGGCCCTCTGTGAGACTAATCGAAATTTATTTATATTCAACTTTATATCAAGAAAGGCAATGTTGCTATTTGCTTGGCAGTGAAAACCGTACGTTTTGCAAGATATAAGTCAGCCCTAAGGCGAATGCTTTTTTCAAATTAAATTCTTTATCACACTGTGTGTAAAATGCTATTTCTAGGTACTTAATACTTTTTAATAATTGTAAAGCATCTATTCTAACAAAAAGAGTATTAATGACTTTTGATGATGAAACTTATTTCTTATTTTAAAAATGACTTACATCACGCTTGGACCCTCAGGAGCCGATCAAAAAGAAAGAACGCCAAGCGAAAACGAAGTAATAGAAGGCGATAAGATGCGACGGGCTGGGTCGGGGAACAAGAAATTTCACGCGGACGATGTCGCGGGCAGAAGCTAGTACTCTTATTAGTCGAACGGACGTACGGGCACTTCGGGCTCGGGCTGCGGCGAAGGCGGCGGCGGCGGCAGCGCGGGCGGCAGCTCCTCCGCCTTGCGTCGCGCCTCTTCTTCCTCCGCCTTCTTCCGAGCGTTCTCTTCTTTTTGCTCCTCGTCTTCTACCTCTTCTTCTTCCTATAATATAGTAAACACGAATGCCAAGATTATTGTTACTCTACGACGCAGCTGTACAGGCTATTATAATTTGGAACATCAGGGTGAGTTCTTACGATGTGGTTCCGAGTGAAATCCGAAATTGCGATTCAAGTGGTTAGAAAATACTTGACTTGCGTTTTACAGAAAACTCATATTTTTTAGTTTTTTTGAAGGTGCTTTTCTTTTTGCCAGGAATCGAAACCGATCTTTAAAGTTCCACCATGTAGCGATATACTCAGATTAAAATGTTTCAAAACTACTCGACTCAAAACATCTTCGACTGTTCATTCTTCTCGTCCATCGTATAATGCTTAAACGACGACTTAAGCGACCATATAATGATGTTACAAAGCTCAGTTTGTTAAGAAACAATCAAATCGGTTATATATAATGCTCACCTCTATTCCTCCTTCCGGCGGCTGAAAATGAATTTCCAAATTAGTAAATATACGGGATTAAATTAAATTAGCTAGCGAAACTCCGCAGATGTGATGAGTCGCGATTATATAAAACTTTTTTTTAGGTCAACGACCCAAAAATATAAGCGATTGTAGTCACTATCACTAAGGAATTGGGTTGAAAAAAAATTGGTTGGTAATTGGTGCTTGTTCTGTTTTTGATCGCAGAATCGGTCATTTTGCCAAATTTTTGCGGTCATTGAATCTGGAGTATTCTTGAGAATCTAGAGGTCTGTGGCACACTTTGCCGCACTAGTTCGGGAACACAAAGTAAAAAGGGCAGTTGTTAACACATTGACGGATATTAACACGTTCAATGCCGGTGAATGGTGCAATGTGAGTGATTCCTGGAGGGTCCACTTGCAATATATATGGCGGCAAAGCGTATGAGCTCTATGAAAAATGGGTGGAGTCGAAAGTGTTAAACGCCCATAGGCATAAAACTAACACTTCTATTGTGTCTCGTTCACTGTCCTTCAACCCATTAAATACACTGCATTGAGCGGTGGCTAAAAGCGAAGCAATAAGTGCAATCCCTCCACGGATAATAGAATAAACAAATGGTTCACGATTGGGGGCGGCGGCGTGGGCGGCGGGGTCGGTTCAGGGTCGGGGTCGGGCTCGATGGGCTCGTTGGTCTTGTCGCGGGGCTTCGGCCACGGAGGGACCACCTGCGTCACCGACACCGTGGGCGAGTCTAAGTTCACTGCAACACGTTATCACACATTGACAAGTGTGCGCTCTGTAATGTCATGTTGTGTCATGTGTCTGTCATGTTTGCCGCAAATAAATGTATTTTTTTTCTTTTTCTTTTTCTGATGCTCACCTGGACGCATTCACTGATGTAATGCTCGAAGCTGAACTGTTAAATTACACGCAAATGCTCCCGTGGTCTTAATGTGTGATCGTTGTGGTGACAATAATTAATATAGTGCTACAAGGATATTTTGGCGCGTGGAAAAAATTAGAACTAACGCCGCAATATTGTTTTTTTAATACATTTTATAAAACAATTATTGCACAAATGTTTACCAACAGCGCCATTTGAGCGTTAAAAGATCCTAGTTATCGCATTTATAACTACAGATGTATCTACAACGAGATTTTGACGCGTGGCCAAAATCGGAACTAACGCCGTTTTTCAATACAATTTCTCGAATGTTTACCAATAGCGGATAAACTAAGATTCTCGTCAAAAGACACTTACCTACTTTCGGTTCCATTGGTTCGTCTACATGTTTCTTGTATCTCAGTGGTACCGGTGGAATGTAATCGTCGTTTACACTCTCCACTAACGATATTATATCACCCATTTGTTCCTCATCGGCTTGATTCTGTAACTAAATAAGTACGGTGCAAATTGCGTTACACACTTACGAGTACCAAATAAAACAAGTAAAAAAGTTTACACTGATAAAATAATATACCGAGGGGCTCGTGGCTAAATGATAACAGCCGCATGGGTCGGTCGAAGGTTAAGATAGGCTTGCCGCGGTCACTTCGTGGATGGGTGACCATCCATTACATATAGACCCCTCCTAGCCTCGGAGAGAACGTTAGGTCTTTCGTCCCGGCCGTCATTCGTAGATCTTTGACAGTCGTTACGGGTAGTCAGAAGCCCAAAAGTGTGACAACCAGTCTTACCAAGGGGTATCGTGTTACCTAATAACTGGGTTGTGTAGGTCAGATAGGCAGTCTTCAGTAAAATACTAGTATTCAGCTGCATCCGGTTAGACTGGAAGCCGACCGCAACACAGTTGGGAAAAGGCTAGGCAGATTGATGGATGCATTACTGATATTAGAACTTACTCCAGGTGTCTTTGGGTCCAAAGTCTCTACCGGCATAACGTCCTCACACCAATCTTTTCCGTCGCCTTGTGCCTTACTCGCCTGCAGAACTTTTCGCTTCTTTTTTGACAGATCTTGGTCGCTCAGCTGACAGTATAATTGTATCTGAAATAAAGTCACTTCATATGTAAACTCAATGAGCTCATTAGTGTCGACCACAAGTTAAAAGCGTCTCAAGCTGCTATTAAATTGTCTTAAAAAGTACCCACGATTAACATTTTTTTTATTAGCCTGTACTGTATGTATACAATTAACATTATTAAAGATTATTGATAATAATGAAATTATTAACTACTAACTGCTTTAATGGCCCACAACATCATATTAATGAAAAAAAACAAGCACAATTAGCCTATAATGTTCCCACTGCTGGGACACAGGCCTCCTCTCTTCGAGAGGGAGTGGGCTGTAATCTACTACTGCACCCAGTGCTGGTTGGTAGATGTCCCATGTCTTCGAATTTTTGGTTCTAGGACATGCCGGTTTCCTCACGATGTTTTCTTTCATCGTTTTGAAAGCAACGGTGATGAAATTATTTATACAAAGGAAAGCGCCTGCCTGGGTTTCTCGTACTCGTAAGTAATACTCGTAAATACTCGTAAGTACTCTTAAGTCGGAGCTGTACCACTGCTCAAACAAAACAAAGTTATCACAATTTTACCTTTGGCTGTTTCTTCTTCAACTTTAACACTTTAAAAGCATGCACGTAGAATTGTGTTGTAACCGGTAAATAATTCCAATTCTTTATAAACGCTTCTGCCATAGTTTCCGGGTTCAAAAGCATCAAGCAGCAAGCCTTGCCGGGCTGCATCGACCTCAGGCCGTCATTAGTACGCGGATAAGGATCAAACAAATAGAACATATCTTTCTGCCTCCAAATCGCAAGCATGTAATTATTAAACTCCAATATACCGCTGTTATACTCGTGGCTAAAGAAATCTACAAGACCACTTTTAATATTGAACAAGCATTCCTTTGTTGTGAAAAGTTGTCCTTTCACTCTTTCCCTGTATATTATTATCTCACATGCAAAGGGACCTATCATTATTTCATTTGGTATATTATCAATGGTAATATCAATCATTACTTTCGGGTGCGTGCAATCAACGTATAACTTATTGCCCAGTCGCAATATTTTGTCCAACGTCTTTGAAAACCAGGTATTCGGTGGCGATATTTTCGCGTAGGTCATCGCGACAATGGCCATAGGCAAAGCTTGTCTAAATTTAGCCTCCTCGAAACATCGATCCCCTAAATGCATATTCGCATTGACAATAGCACAGTTTGAGTTTAAAATTCTGTATCCCATCATGGCTTTCTCAGCTTGAGTGAGTTCTTTATCAGATTCAAAATCTTCATCGCATTTCTCATTTGCTATTTTCAAAACTTTGACAGAAGCCAATAGGAATTTTTGATCTTCTAGAATGCTGCGTGCTAAAAGAACATCAGCAACTGAATCGATGTCTTTAACGTTAATGAGAGCAGCTTGACCGGTAGCGAAGTTTGAGTACGCTCTTGAGTCTCTTCCAGCTGGGTCGAAAATGTAATAGCACACTTTATCTTTCCAAATCACTAATTTGAGGACCCTGTTTTAAAGAAAATCCAAAATTAATAAATAATTCTTCATAATCATCAGTGACAGCCCCCGACTGCATCCACTGCTGAGCACAAGCCTTCTTTTTTCATGTGCTGGTCCTCAGGCTCCTATGCCAGCCTCATCCAGGGGGTCTACTACGAAGTGCAAAGTGCGAATGATCGGATCGGACCGACACATGGCCCAACCGAATATTATCGAAAAATGCGAAAAAAGTTCGGATCTGCTCAGTTGGGTTGGGACCATATTCAATATTCGAAAGAGTGTAGGAGTGTAGGATCGGAATCGACCGAACCAAATAGTGACTTCGTAGCAGGAAACGGCCGAACATTCGGCCGATACCACTTCGGAGTAGACCCCCAGGTTCTACCCGCGATATAACAATGTCGTCAGCCCATCTCGCCGCCGGACGAACGACACTTCCCGTCTCCCAGTCCTTGGAAGCCACTCGGTCTTTGCCTTACTCCACCATCACTGCGCTTATTCTTACTTAGATGTAAAAAGAAACGGATGCAGCTTTCGTACCTTGATAACAATATTCCTGCTCTATTTTCTTTGAAGAAAGCTTTCAGTCCTCTGCACAAGTTGTATACCGTGGGGTCTAACGACATCGTGTATCCCACTATGTCTGGTTCGCAAAGCAAAACTTGCATCCTTTTCCCATTCAATACCAATATTTGTTTTTTTCCAAACTGCAATACTTCACATATACCCTGAACTGATGAATGATCATGAACTTTGTCTAAACATTGGAGATACCTGAAAGAAATGGGTATTTTGAAATGTACAATTTCTGTTAGATTAATAATATACAGGGTCACATTAAATTAGCTTGCGAAACTCCGCAGACGTTATGAATATCAATATCTAAACACGATAAAATAAAAAGATTTAAAAGATCGCTGGTAGTGTTGTTATCAAAATACAGTACTTACCAATACCCAGGCGTTAATATGAGACATATAGCTATAGAAAGAGACAAGAGAGAGATCAGACAATCGTAGTGACAGAGACGAGGTCATACAAAGCCGAACTTTTACTAATACTTGATGTGCCATAAATATAAATAACAACAGGGTATAGTATTTTTACTTCTCGAAGCGAAGCGCGCATTACTTGTTGTAAGCAAGTGTACAAACACGCTGTGAATGTGTGCGTGCGACGACGAGTAGCGTCAGCACATAACACACACTAACACTTCCGACTTCGCCATTGTCTCGGGCGGTACCGAGAGCTCCAGCGCTTACACACACATTCACAGCGTGTTTTTGCACTTGGTAACCACAAGTAAAGCGCGCATTCGTGAGATAAAAATACTGTACTGTAAACCAGGTGTATTGTTCTTTTGAAAGATGGACGGTTATGGTCCATCTTGACCACACCATACACCACATACACACCTTACACCCCTACCGCCTTACCCTACATACCTTATCATAAATACCAAAAGTAACTAGAAACTAGTAGAAGTAATTAACTAGAAATCATACCATACATCACCGGCGTCCACCAAGTTGTCTATTAACTTCATCGTCCATTGTTTAGGGTGGTAATGAAATGCTAAGCAAAAAGCCATAACGCTCATTGGCAGAGCTTGACGACCTCTTGATCTAGCACCTATAGTACACACAGAATATGTTCAGACGCTTCACTTCAGGCAATATGAACTAAATAATTATCATGCTTGGTTCCTCATCCTACGTTGGCGTGAACTACGTCAATTTAGGTTGAGGAACCAAGTGGTTTGACTAGAACTTACAGAAAATTTTAAAGGGAATTCATTCCTTTTTTGTTTCCTAAATTAAAATAATAACATAACATCACCCAAAGTAATCCGACCTGTAATCCCTGAAGAGTTAGGCAGAGGTGTGCCTCTATAGTACTTACAACAACATTTCGCCAGATATCTTTAAGTCCCATGTAATAGGGGGCGAGCCTATTGCCATCAACCCGGCACAAAGCCAGGCTCCGATTTGCTACTGAGAAATTCTTTATGGAAAAATATAACAAACCCGACCTGGGAATCGAAACCAAGACCACATGCTCAGAGAATATCAACCGCGGATAAAGGTGAAATGAGATGTTGTAGTTGGTATAATAAAATCGGAAATCTACGCAGCCAAATCATTAGCATAAAATGTAAATAAACTTACCAAACTTATTATCATACATATTGAATGATCCAGTCAAAATACCATAGTGTATATCAGGTCTTTTGTCTTTGGTACACCGGACTACAGTAAGAGAATGTGTTTGTATGGTTCCTCTTTTTAAATTCATTGGTATATGTATCTGGATAATAAAGTGAGAAGCAAATTGCTAAATAAGTCTAGGAATAAAATACTATTTGCATACCTACCTATATGCCGGTTTGAATCGGACTGCACGTAGACGATAAATTACAAGATGAGTTTTTGATTAGGGATAGACAAGAAGACAGATACGGCTTTTGAACAAGGGTAACTATGCCAACCATGTAGCCATGTTCAGTACATGTTCTTAGTCAAAATCAATAAAGCAACATGATTATGTGGGTAACAATATTTGGTATATTTTTCTTAATTTGTGTTTGCAATGAACTACGGGACTTGACATGTTGACTAGCAACATGGTGCCGCAACACACAAACATGTTGCTGAAATAATGTTGCACAGCTTTTGTTTCCCACGAAAACGGAGCTTAACTTACGTGTTCCGGTCTAGGTATTTCATCCAGCCCACAAACTTCATCATCGTTATCTTTTGAATATTTCTGTGAACCTCTCGCTCTTAACGTTCCATCCGTAGCGCCACCAGTAGATTTATAGCTAGCTGCTTCGGCGCGTCTGAAACGTTGAAACAAAGTTCAAAAACAGTTGCGTGACATTGCTGCGTCCAATAATCCTGGCAACAATGTTGCACTGCTTTTGTTTATCACGAATTATTATTACTAACAACACTGCAGCATTCCATGTTGCCACGTGCCAGCAACACAAAAACATGTTGCTGAAACAATGTTGCGCTACTTCTTTCCCTCATAAAAAACGGGATTTAATTCTCTGGCCACAATGAGGTGAATACCACGAGGGACACGATTGCGTGTCGATTGTTTTAAGATTAGGAAGTCAAGCGACTATTCACGCCAGTTTGGAACCTCCGTACAGTTAGTCGACACAATTGGCGTGTGCGAATTTTTTCCGCATCCCGCTCGATTTTCGCTTCAGCCGGTCAATTCTGTTACAATATTACCATGAAAATGTAGGTGAAGTGAGTTTGAAGTAAACTGCTATCCTGCCTAACACTAGGGAATCTAGCGATTGACAACTCACTTCACCTAAGTTTTCATGGTGATATTTTTATTAACGGAATAGCACAGTTTAGCAGATCTGCACGTTACGTCAGTAGTAGCATTTGTATTACGAAAGAACCCTTATTATTTCTACGATATAAAGGCGCTATACAAAGTCAATTTTGTTACTATGAATGTGGGCCAACGGGCAATTCAAAATGGAATAGTTACCTACTTATTAAAAATTATAAAAGTAAATTACCCTTTCAATCTCTTAGCTAGCTTTTTCCTCTTAATTTTGGCAGCATATTTCCTGAAACAGATTGAGTAGTCGTTTTATTTTTCACTTTATCAAAGGACAAATAAAATTGAGTACCTACTCAAAAATATACATACCGACATTTCTTTTTAGGGCAGGTTTTTCTTTTGCAGACACTGAAAAATTTAATTGCAAAAAAAAAAAACATTATTCGTTTGTTTTTATTTATTCCTCCAAAGTACCTACTTAATCAAAACTCTTACCCTCCCCTGTAGCACGGCTTTGGTTTCTTCGGTCTGTAATAAATCAAATAAAGATTTTGAATCCTAATAATACATATTATAAATATCATAAGATTTACATGAAGGGCACACAGGTAGGAAAAACAACAACGAACAAAATAAATAAAAGACAGAAAAAATAACATACTTTTTTAAGTCTTTCCTAGAACCAGGTATATGTACAACATCAGGAACGAAGTCTTGATCCCTATTGAGGATAATCCCACTGTGCGGCTTGAATAATCTGAAATTTTAATGATTTTTGTATTGAATATCCGAAGTGGATTTCGGCTGGTTTAGCACTGAGACACTGACGTGTCATTTGTAGTACTTTCCCGTGGAATATTCTCCGACATCCACGCGGGCGAAGCCGCGGGCATAAGCTAATAAAAATATAATACGCTGCCGATTTCCTCAGCATTGACAGTCTTACTTAGCTAATATGATGAAATATTAATGATTCCTTACTCGTGTCCAGATTTAGCGGGAAGAGGTGGTCTCATTAGCGCAGGTTTGACGGTAGCCCTTTGAGCTTGAATGATCTCACCACTTGTTTTTGGGCTAGGTACCTAGAAAGAGGCATACAGTAGATGAGGTTAGATTTTATATAATTTCTTTTCAGGCACCATCACGCACGCATCGGATCAGGCATTGCTGACGCAGATCTCGCAATGTATGGAAAGTAAGCTTTAACATAATCAGCCTATAATGTTGCCACTGCTGGGACACAGGCGTCCTCTCCGTGAGAGGAAATGGGCCGTAATCCACCCCGCGGGCCCAGTGGATGGCACATGTCTTCCAATTTTTGGTACTAGGACATGCCGGTTTCCTCACGATGTTTTCTTTCGCCGTTGCACACACAGACAAGCTTTAATTAGTTCAAATATAAACTTACATTCAAGATAGATTTACTTGATGTTGAGTGCCTAACAAAAGCGCAGGGAGTAGGAAGCAATATATCGCCTGGCATCAGGTCGGAATACTGGACCCGCTTTCTCGTTCCAAGCTTTCCACCACTCTCTAGTAAGGATTCTTCCGATAGCGAACCAAAGGAATATGTCGAACTTGGTCTTCTGGAATGACATAATGTTTATTATTACTTACTTACTTATACTCATATAGCTTAGGGCTGATTGTTCCATCGCCAGATAACTTTTATTCGAGTAATAAAATTGATGTTTGACAGTTTTTGTATGAAATAACTGTCAAAATTTCAAAATTATTCTTCTAATAAAGTTATCAGATGATTGAAAAATCCCATGCGCAAGCCCATATAAAATGAAACTTTTATTCATTACTTATTTTATGTTAGATAGTGTCCTTAGCGATATTCACACAGGTGTACATAATTTCAGGCACACAAGACATTTCTTTGTCTCCGGGATAAAAACGTAGGTACTTTGCCTCTGGTACCAACTACAAATGTCCGCTGTGACCACTTAACATCCAGTGGGCCGTCGCTTCGGCGTGTTTGCCATCATATATCATAGCTATGTTTTGTAGGTACCTATTGCGCTAGTTTTTTAATTCAGTCGGTATTACTTTAAATATAATATATATATAATATATACCTACTTACTACAAAATATCAGACGTAACTACCTTGCTGGTTGCCTTGCAAATGTTTCTGGTTCCACAGGACAATGGCCGATGTATCGTAACCTGAAACATTTAGGTATGTCATTGACCTACGGTGGGTGTATAGGTACATAATACACTTTGTGGCATTGACATTATGAACCCTGAAGACGCAGTGACTGAATTCGGAAGGGTTTTGGTAGAGAACCCCAGGTAGCGGTTCCCACCTGGCAATGGTCGGAAGATCCTTCCTTTTCAATGGAGAAGCCTACCTACACCACTATGCAACACATTAGATATTGTATTCCGACATTCACGCAAACGAAGTCGCGGGCACAGCTAGTAAATAAATAAAACAGTAACATAAGCCGTTGAACCGGCCTTTGTACCTTTTTGAGCGAAAAGTTTAAATAAATGAATAAATAAAACAGTCGGAGCTGATATAGGCAGAGGCTGTGACAACAACTTTGACACTCCAGCATCTGCGGAAAAATCCGATATTTCCACTATTTTAGTAATAAACCCATATTAAAACTGTCTATATCATAATATTTACAATATTTCACTTTCTTTTGCCGTTCATGATTCAATCCAAATGGCAAATGAAAAAAAAAAAAGTTTATTATTTTCAGCCCTCTTTTTTTTCATTTGAGACCATGAAAATTGGAAGTTTACTGTTTTACATACCTACCTAATAAAATCATTTAAGTAAGTACATAAGTACTTACGGAATTTGTCTTATCATCGAGATAAAACAATAAAATACGATTCGCGAATCATAATGTTGATCAACATAGGTTGTACAACCTGACACTAATATGCAAAATTGGAATTTCACGGACCACCTTAGCGCACCCCCTCATGGCAATAAGCTCACTCCTTACATGGTAGGTACAGCTAACCTCACTTTAGTCGTATCACTTGAACTACGATAACCGCACTTACTACTATGACATAAGGCGCTGGCAGTTTCAAATTATTCCAATGATGTGTATATTAGTCGTAGAATGCTACGAACCTCATCACAAATCTACCCTATATGTATAGGAAAATGATAACCTTGTGTGCATAGAAGGATTCATTGGCACGCATGTATCCTTAAAATGCGGTGGTTTAAACGGTTTCGTTTTGAATTTAGGTGGTTTTGCATTTTTATTTTTCTTACTACCTGAAACAGAGAATTCTCTCATTACTCACCTTTTTTTCATACACGAACCTACGCACGGCTACACATCAAGCTATACATAACTAGTGTAAGCTGATTTCTGATTGTACGAAAAACCTATACATTGCGAGGTCAGCTAAAACTGGAAATGTATAGCTTGATGTGTGTAGCCGTGTGTACCTATTTCTGTTTATGAGATAAACTTCAGCCCGAAAACCGAACCTATATGTTTTATCAATGATTTTCCTTTTTTATAACAATCACATCTCACATAAAATGCATGACAAACTTCCAGGATTCGATTCTTAGCAATACACAGGTACCTACAGGGTGGATTTTTTAAATTAACCGTTGTAGATACAACAAGGTACCCGCAATATCTACTGCCTGTCGATGGATTGAGGATAGGTTTAGTAATTAGGTATTTATTCTTGCTTGATGCGCGATTTCATGCTTGCGGATCCGCAAACTGTTGCGGTATCCCACTTTGCAGAATTGCAATCCCTAATCACCCCTAACAATAATAGATAAGTAAAAACCACTTGAAGGAAAAAACAACTTAGAAGGCTTGATTACAATGTACGACGCCAACAGGTCAAGCTACCCGAAACTGTCAAATTTTCCCAATCAACTTTTAAACCTTAATGCTTTAACGACAAAGTTGAAAATCTATTTAAGAAATTTGACAGATTGTAGTAGCTTGATGTCTGTACATATACCTAACCATGCCAAATTACACGTTTTTAGTACTAAGTACCTACTAACCGCGGACAGACAGGCAGACAGGCGGACTTGGTGAGACTTTATGGGTTCCTTGTATTACTACGGAATCCTTAAAAAACAAAAATAACATTCTACCCATTGCTACTTTGGGTAGGTAATTAACCCTGTCCCGTATAGAAATAGTCCGTTGTGTTGACGAGTTTAAGTATTGCTAGGTATAGCAGTATTGCACTCCATTATCGAATTGAGGCGTTTATCTGTCGTTGCGTAGGTAGCAAATTCCTCATTACTTACTGGCAATGTAGTCCTGAAACGTAAGAGCTCGAACAATTTCAGCCACATCTTTAGGATTTGTTTCTTTCGGTTTTGAATGTTTGCAAATTTGTTGCAATTCTAAAGGACATTTGCAAGGTCTAGAATAAAATAATTAATATTAAAATTTGGTTAAAAATCCCAGAAACAGAACACATGGATTGCAAGTAGGATACTATTCCAATTACCGTTTCTTTTTTGCCATTTTATTAAATTTTATCAATTTTTTGTGAATTTCTGTTTTGTAAAAAAGGAAATAAAAATGATTTTGATAGATGTCTTGATTGACAACTTCAAGATATTCTAATTTTAAGAAATATAAATCATGCTCAAGTAGGCTTTATCATCTACAAGCTTTTATTTAGGTTGCTTTGTTAGTTAGTATAGCTAAAGATTTTGTAGTGGGGGAACCCAAATCTTTGGCCAACTTACGTGCCGGTAACTTACCTACTCATATGTATAGGTCAAATCTTTGAAAGCTGAATTAAAACCAGTTCTTCTAAGTAAGGAGTTACATTTTTCTTTTTATGCTTAAATTGAATGCATTACTTAATTTAAATATACGGACGCCAGCACATCAAGGTACTACAATCTGTCTAATTTCTTTAATAGATTTTCAACTTTATCGCTAAAGCATTAAGGTTCAAGATTGATTGGGAAAATTTGACAGTTTCGGGTAGCTTGACCAGCCGATCGATTCTGTAAAAATCTCACCGTGAAAAGTTAGGTGAAGTGAGCTGTCAATACTTTCCCTAGCATTAGTTGGAATGACAGCTCACTCCACGCTCACTTCACCTAAGTTTTCACGGTGAGGTGGTTACAGAATCGCACTGCTGCTGGCGTCTGTACCATAACCATAGACATTTATAGGTACTTACGATAGACTGGACAAAGTGGGAGGAAGCGGCCAACATCGAAATCTTCTTGCAAATAACGTCGATTGGAATTAAGGTCGACCCGCTCAGTTCTACAGACAGCTCAGTCTAGTTCGATGTCACGTGTCATACGCCCCGCATTACTGGTGGCATTGTGTGCTAAAGATACACTCCTTTCAGTTATTTTACCTTTGACAGCAGCAACACAACAGCAACTTTATATAACTAGAATAAAGATCATAATTATTCAGTTGCCATGTTGCCATAGAAGAAAAAAAAAAGATCATTGTGATTTTGACAGACCTGTCAGTGGCAGGAACCCAACAGCAATCTTATTACAAGGAGAATAAAGATCACTGTGATTTTGACAGTGATGCAAAATCAGAGGTAAAAAATAATTGTGTACGGTCTGCAACTAAATCATCGTTTTTTTTTAGAAATCTTAAATGATTGTATCTCTGCTTATTACTTACAAATTAATACGTCATCATCCTAAATAAAATCATAAAAAGGTATTGTAATGACCCAGTGGTCAATGCCTGGCCTGTCATGCACGAGGTTGTGGGTTCAAATCCGAGCAAGTATCAATGTGACTTTTTTATATGTACCTACTTTCTGAGTTTATCTTGGACACCACTGATATCGTTGGAGGAATACATTGTGACAAAACCTGGACTTATCTATCTATCTATATAATAAAAATCAATTGTTGTTCGTTTATCTCGCTAAAACTCGAGAATGGCTGGGCCGATTTTGGTTTTGAAATGGTAGTCCAGGGAAGGTTTATTTAAACGGTGAGAAAATATGGAAAAATTGCGAGGAATATAGTAAAAACAACAATTTCATTTTCCATAAACTGTTCTACCTACTTTCCTATCAAACATTTGACCTTCGTCCCTTCGGTACGGTAGACTCGGTTCCGCTCGAATTGAAGCACGTATGAAATTAAGGGTTTTGAATCGACAACATTTATTATATCCACATTACTCGGATTATCGCGTATTTAAATTTTAATATTTTGATGGTTGTCATTGTTTGGAATGCAAATAAAAATAAGTCTAAATCGGCCGAGCTGTTCTCGAGTTTTAGCGAGACAAACGAACAGCAATTGATTTTTATATACAATATAGATATGGTTCCCTCAATTATTTTCTGTGTATAATAACCTATGAAAATGGCAATGCCTGACATTACCAATCAAAATTTTCAGCCATTTTAGCGAAGGGAGAGTTTTAATGTCGTGAGGATAGGTGATACGAAGTACACCGGGTCATCTAGATGATCCGTTGTACTTCTAATTGTAATTAATATAAATTTTAGATTGCCAATCCGCCTTAAACAAGCGTGGTGATCAAAGCTCATACTTTCTATATAGGAGAAATTCCCTCGTCTGCAGTGGAACAATTATAGGCTGGTTTTTATTATTATTTATTATGATTAAATAGTTATGTTATAATTATTATAATCATGGCATGGAATTATTAAGGCCCGGGTTACATGAGATGGGGTTCTATTTTTGAACTAGTAGGTATAGATGGCAATTCATTTAATTTATTTATTTATTCATTTAAGTTACATTCAATACATTATACATACAATATGAATAAAAAAACACAGTTTACCACCAATTACATAGACTTATTTATTACAGAGTCAAACAAGGCATGTTTTGTAAGCTAGGACAGCAATATATTGCTAGTAAGCTAACAGGATAGCCACTTGACGCTGGCCTCATTTAATAGAATCAAGTTCAATTTGGAGCTAGTAGCCCCCACTACTGATTTTATTATCCTGGCGTGGAAAATTAAGATACCACCACAAATTATACAATATTGTGAAACAATATCTCAAATGGACAATTAAATTAACTGAACATGGAATTATGAAGTGCATCTATCTCTGCTTGTCTATGTTCTTTTCGTTTCTTATCCTTTTTGTATGCTTCATAGGCTTCATTGTCCGTGGCCAGTTCATGTCTACAGAATGGGCATGAATTTGTCTATAAAGAAGAGAAAGTACAATTAATAAACACTTGAAACAACAATTTCATTTTTCATAATAGTTTGAGAAGATGTATTGTAACTCAACCACACACGTCAAACGGCTTTTTGTAGCTGCGGCGGCCAGTAGCTTGCCACCCTCACGTTAATAGCAGCATTATTAGCGTTATTTGGATCTTCAAAACGGGGTAAGTACTTCGAGTGGGTCATGCTCTAGTGATTTTCTCGACGAAAGCACCACACTCGCATTGTGCGCTATTATATTTCTAAGGTGACGGTATTGTCGTGGTCGTCCACGTCCATAAAATGTATGGAAATACGTGCACGTTGTAAAGTTATCGTGAACGGAAAATTAAAATCGTCTTAATGTATTTCCATATATTTTACTTCTCTGTGTTATCGTGACGCGGTGGAGGTCCAGGATAATATCGTCACGTTATAAATTTGGAATTTAAAAGTTTCCCTAGGATATATGAGCAACAAAAACTTTTTTACAGAAAATTAAACCACTGAAAGGCGAAAAATAAACCTTTTACTCTAGCCTCGTCGTCGCTGGACACACAAACAGGTCTTTGATGAAATTATAGCTTGGTTTATAGGTTGTAACTTTACGTTTCTCAATATTCAAACTCCTAAAATAAGTTAAATTATTAATTTTGAGTCAAAGCCAAACAAAAAAAAATTTTTGCAAAGTTAAATAGTGGCAGCTTGGTTGATATCCATTGATTGTTAGACTTTTTTAGTCTAACTCAATCTGCCTACCCTTTTCCTAACTATTTATTTACTAAGTTCAGGTCGGCTTTCGGTCTAACCGGATGCGGCCGAACACCGGTATTTTATATGGAGAGACTGCCAATCTGACTTCCACAACCCAGTTAGGTACTGAGTAATGCGATACCCCTTTGTAAGACTGGTTGACAATTTTTGGGTTACCCTTAACAACTGTCAAAGATCTACCAATGACAGCCAGGACCAAAAGCTAAACATTAATGACAGGAATTGGCCTTCAGACAAACAATATACATTATAAATAATTACCTTTTCAAGCCATGTTAGTATGCACTTTGGATGAAACGCGTGATGGCATGGCATTTCCTTAACCTTTTCTCCAACACTAAAGGCTTTCAAACAAATGGGGCAGCTTTTATCACCAGTTTCTATAGTAATTTCTGGCAACTTTGCAACAGCTTCTTTTGATGCAGGGGGGGGTAGGCTAGAAGAACAACGAACACAAATATTACTTATTTGATTGTTATTTGTTAGTTTTTTTTAATTATTTCTTATTGTAAATATTATGTCTGTTTTTATTGAAACCTTAAACTTAACTGTGCAATTATTTGTATGTGATTTAAATGTCACAGATCGTCTGCTTAGCCTTTTCCCAATTATTTTAGGGTCAGCTTCCAGTCTAACCGGATGCAGCTGAATACCAGTATTTTACATGGAGCAACTGCCTATCTGATGTGATGTAAATGTGACGGTTAGTAAACGTTTGTCGTGTAAGGGCTCTTTTCCAACTCTTTTCTTTTCCACCACCAGATAATTTTATCCGAGGAATAATTTTGAGTTTTTACAGTTTGTCCATATAGAAACTGTCAATGTCAATTTTATTCCACGAATAAAAATTATCTGTTGATTCAAAAATCAGCCCTTAATATTTTTCCCACACAAATAAATAATTTTCAGTATAAAATTGAAAAGTAAAATACATATTAACAGGTTCTGGTGTGGTACATGAGACACAATTAAAGTTTTATTGTTACGACAGCTATAGCCGCAGAGTGCCCTTGAAAGTGTTAAGTATTATTCATTTATATGATTGGGTTAGATGGCGTATGTCCGATTTAAGTATTAAATAATTTGTGCCTTACACCATCGTAATTAGTAACGGTTGGCACTCAACATAGACAGGTGCATTATAACAATGGCTTTCTTAACTAATATCGGACATTTACAGTACCTATCATACATTTCTATCATCAGTTTCGGAATTGTCTCCAGAAGTTTGCATCTGAATGATTAACATACCTTGGCCACTGTCCAATTCTATCTTCATTAAAAAACCCATAATCTATGAGGAATCTAGCCATGTGTAACAAATGGTTTGGTTGTTCTCCGGATTGCATTTCTGCCCAACCAAATTCTTCAAAATATCCAGCCATTTTAACTGTAAACTAAAACGGTAAGTATAATAGTTTCATGTAACGTATTCTAATTTCAAAAAAAATTACAAGAACATTAACTTCGAGCCTGTTTTCACCCGTTTAATTGTAATGTAACCAATTTAAATCTCTCCACTTAACTTAAATCATGTAAGTAGAAAAAGACCTTACCTGTTCAGCAGACAACGAAAAACAAACTACGTTTTAAAATTGTAGGGGACTGCAAATATTGCAAACTTTTAAAATTAATTTAAGTGAATCTTGATATAAAAATTGCTTTAATTTCAAAATAAAATCGTCCAAAGAACGATGATGAAGGAATATCGATCGAGTGACCAGCGTAAAGTGTTGCCAATGCCAATTTATGAAATTCCCCATTTTTGAGAGAAAAAAATCTGCCGACACAAACTAGTCCCCTGTTAATTAAAAATGAAACAATATTCAACGAAGTGCTTCAATAATATTTATTTTTTATCTTTCATATCGGACACTTTTTCCATATTTTTGTTTCAAGCATTTTGCTCGATGGGTTAACTTTTCACTACCGCCCAGTTTTTTAATCCCTTCTCTTGTTGCCATTAGAGATACTATAATACAGTATCTGTATTTAGTCGATTGCGGTTTTCTGTTTTGAAATTTTTAAGAACACAAAATTTACTCTGTTTGATAACGTCAGTATCAGCAATAAGGACATCAAAGCTTTTGCTTGGGTTTTTATTTATTTGGTAAAAAACATGTACAACATGACAGACAGTGGCGTAGCTACGTGACCAGGTGCCCCGGTGCGAAAATATAGTAGGGCCCTATCTCAACTGCTTAGGTTTTATTTTTTCTAACCTAACCTTTTTTTTTTGTTCCGTGGTGGAACTCCGCCAAATCTCTGTCAGACTCTTACTGGCTAAAAACCGGTGTTTCATCTCACACCTACGCCGGAGGTACCTCCAGGAACATGTTTTTTTTTCCGGGGTGGAAAATCCTCATGGATGTCCGCCGCCGCGGGGTGGGCGACGGGGTCTATGAAAGAAGAAAGAAAGAAAGAAAATACGTTTATTTGCGGCAAACATGACGCATAAAAAAGAAAATAAACACAAAAAAAAAGTAACAAATTGGGGGTAAGCATGCGTCACATTCACGCAAAACGGCCATCGCTCAGCATAATGCTAAGACTCTATACGAGACAGAGCCCCAGCGCTGGTCTATCAGACTCTCAGCAGATGCATCTCACACCTACACCGGGGGTCGCGGGAACGTACCATCATTTTTTTTTATTTTTTATCGTGGATAAATGCTCATGCATTCTGCACTACCACGGAGAGATAGTGCAGTTATGTGGGACTCTAACCCACTAGAACTCCACGGTGTCCTCCTCTGCCGCTTACACGGTCACGCGTTAGCACTCATCCGTGAACCCGCCGTAGCTGTCCGTCACCGGACCCTCTTTTGGGGAATACTCCCACAAAGGTACTCCCTATCACCATCCCCATCATCACATCGCACCAGAACACATAGCACGCCGTGACCACCCCGGGGACCAAACCAGCACATGGGCGCCAGAAGACCCCGTGTCTGGGCACCCTTGGTCCCCCTGCGACGGGTCAGGTCATTGGACCCGCCGCCTGCCAATTTTCGGCCGCAGAGGATAGGGAGAGCGGCCAACGTCATACCAACACTCCTCCTCCCATGTGGCCCCACCGTGTCCGCCATCAGACGGCGGCGACCCCGTCAAGGCCGCGGAAGGTAGGGAGAGCGGCGCACCGCAATACCAACACTCCTCTCCCACCACGGCCTCCAACCCTAAGCCTTGATGCCTCCCATACGACATCGCGGCCCGCCTCAGTTGCCGCTTGCGACATCGCAACCTACTTGTTGGCCGCTACGTCGCCGGCTTACTGGCAAAGCCCTGACGAGCGGCCTCCCCTCGGGTTCCTCTTGGCTTCACCGTGGGTGACCAAGCCACGGCTACTGAGCCCCCCCGCCTCAAAAATGCGGGAACCCACCGGGGGAGGGAACATACCATCCTTCCGCAACCCCCGATTGGTGCAGGCCCGCCGGCGCGCCGGCGGGCCGGCGCGGCCGGCGCGGCGCGGGCCTCCTCGGGTCAGGGTGGGGAGTGAGGTGTTTGACTCCCTCCGCGACGTCTAAAATGGGCACGCGAGGAACACTACGCGCCGCCACCTCGGGTCCTGATGTGTGGAGGGCTGGAAGAGGGTGTTGTCCGCCCTCCGCCGACGCCCGGTGCGCCTGCTGCGGGTCGGGTGAGTGGACGAGATCTCCCTCTCCCTTTCCGCAGCCTCCTTCTGCGAGACGACTGTTTCGCAGTAGGAAACCGCCGCGTCCCAGGACTCTTCGTTGCCGACCATCGACTCGACTACGGCCGGCAGTGACAGGTCACTGCCTACTTCTGAGATGAGGGCACGGCGCGGCTCCTCCCAGGTGGCACACTCTGCCAGCGTATGACGCGCCGTGTCCTCCCGGCAGTCGACGCAGTGGTGACACTAGGCGCCAAGCTTCCTGTTTATGCGACACAGGTACTAGCTGAAGCAACCATGCCCCGAGAGTGCGTCATACGCCGGCCGGTTCGGCCATGTGTCGGTCCGATCCGATCATTTGCACTTTGCACTTCTTAGTAGACCCCCAGGTCCCAGGGCGGGGATCTAGCCAGTACACAGTCTGCCTCGTAGGAGATCGTGCGATACCCCTTGACGACTCTGACGGCCATCGCTCTCTGCGGCTTAAGCAGTATTGCGATGCTACCGGCCATCAGGTCAGAGGCCTACACCGGAGCCCCATACAGGTTCATCGATTGCACGATCCCCACGTTGAGCTGAGAGAGGCTAGTAACCTATCTTCCGAGTTTTTTATAGATCAATGCCATAATACCATCCATACCTACTTCAACAAAAAAACATTGAAAACTAAAGAAACAGACCGATTGGTTGAAGTGACTAAACACAAGAACTTACACAATACAACAGAAAGAATTTATTATTTTTATGTTCTGAAGGTGGAAGAAATTGTATGCTAGGTAAGTTCGAGGTTTGCTGGTCAGAGGCCGAGGGGCCCCGGTGCACTGCACCGCCTAGCGCTCCGATACTTACTTATACTGATACGCCACTGATGACAGACCCATATATCCAAGTTGTTGTACGGTTTAATATGTAGTTCATATAATTTTAAGAACTAGTGAATTTGAACTATGAATATTAAATATTAATTAACGGTGAGATTTCAAAATCCCCTCAATTTTCCCGGCATAATGCCAATCCGTATTCCCTAATCAACTTGAGACTCCCCGCAGTTTGGGAAATTCCTCACACATTGGCAACGCTATACATGGATCGCCACAACAATACACTAAGCTACAAAATACTTGTTTTTTTTTCTTTTGAATTTAATGAACTGGCTACTGAGGCCTTTGCCATGGGCTTTGCTTTGGGCTTTGGCCATTGACTTCTACCATGTCTACCATTGATTATTTAGTATTTAGTGCTTACTAATTTTGGATTCCAGCATTAGTAATATTTATAATAGACACGCAGCGACTTTAGTCACCGGCAACTCGCTGGCGATTTCAAAATATTACGTCGGGTCCACAAACAGATTTTGATAGCCGATTTGTCGCCATAATTCATAAGCGCACGCAAGGTTTAAAACCGAAATAAACCATTTTTTTTCGATTTAAAACCGTTGGTGTTGATTTGTCTAACAAGCATAGGACATGAACATACATAGCTTCTGCTTTAACATTCCCTTGGTCAGTTTACATAGTAAGTAGAAGTAGATACCTATTTCCTGTCAACTCCAACTTATTCGAGCGTATCCGCTCCGCCGCCGCCGTCCGCTGTAGTTTAGTTTAGTTTGTAAGTACGAGTCGCAATAAATACTTTTTCTTTCTTTCTTTCTATAGCACTAGGCCCTGGTGGAAATAGACACATAGTAGCTTAGAGCTTCTCTACTTAGTCACCTCGCGAATCTCTCTGATGAAAAGGCAACCTAATTCTCAGTTTTTTAAAATATTTATAGTTCTCATTTTCACCACTGCCTTGGTGCATTTTAAGCTAGCTTGAGGCGATTATTCCGTTTATTCACCAAAAAATTTCCCCATAAGGTGGTCCAAATAGGCCTAGGGTGGAATCTCGGAGTTTCGTTTCCGCGTGGGGTGGAATAATACGTACTAGGTACTGCCAGACTTAGGCTAGTTGCAAATAACACAAGCCTTACTCGGCTATTGTTATTTAAATAGAAATTCGAGTGTAAAGTAATCGTGTGTAAAAGCACCTGACAGAAAATGATTAGCAATTAGTAGCTTTTTGACGTGTTGAACCTTTATGCCAGAAAAGGTTTTTTTTGTTCTTGAATGTATTCGGAGATGTACCTATACGGGATGAAAAAACAGGGAATTAATTCAAAATCTAGGTCAAGTGCGTTTATATTCTGTACATGATCGTTTTGATTAGAGTACCTATGCCAAGTGGGCCGCTGGTCATGGTCCTTTGAATTTGAAAAAGAAATAAGATAGTTTCATTGTGTTTGCGATAGTAACAATGAAAAGAATACATATCTGAAAGCTACTTCCGTAACTAAAAACTCTCAAAATCTAGTTAAAAGTTCAAAAATGTAGGTAGTAAGTTAGTGGTATTTTTGACAGATTGGGACTGAAATTACAATGGAAACGTACAGACGCCAGCAGGTCAAGCTACCCGAAACTGTCAAATTTTCCCAATCAACCTTGAACCTTAATGATTTAGCGATAAAGTTGAAAATCTATTAAAGAAATTTTACAGATTGTAGTAACTTGATGTGCTGGCGTCCGTACTTAAAAATACGGGAATTGCTCCTCTGCTCTATCACCTTTGAAAGGTACTTCAAGACAAAATCAACGAGCCCAAAGACAACGGGGCTATTTTGTTTACCTAGATGAGGAGTTCCTACGGCCATCTTCTGGCTCCATCATCAGAACCTCGACTACATCTTGCTTGGGATAACACACTCGTCAAGACAACTCAAACGAGCCCAAATGCAACGGGGTTCTCTTTGTAAGGAGTTGAGGAGTTCCTGTGGTCACATTCTGGCTCGACCATCATACTCTATACTTCAAACCAGGGCTATAGTACTTGTCAAGACAAATCCAAATAGCCGAAATACAAGGGGACAATCTTATTTAGTTGAGGAGTTTCTATGGCCAACTTCCGGGTAACAAACCTAGTTTTAATAGTTATATTTATTAACACAAGTGTTGTTTTATAGTATAGTATAATTATGTTAGTTTGTAAGTTTTATGTCTATGTAGCTCGAAATAAATATTTAATTTATTTATTTATAAAAAGCCTAGTAGAATGCATAACCTCTTTCTTTTATGAAGTTTCATAAAAATTGTTGCACTGAGTAACTGATTCAGGGCGGTGTTCTTCGTATTCCATCCATACTTAAACATAAGCCAGATAACAGAGTAAACGAGTCACACGACTACACGAGTGCTTCACAAGTACAGACGCCAGCAGGTCAGCCTACCCGAATCTGTCAAATTTTCCAAGCAACCTTGAACCTTAACGCTTTATCGATAAAGTTGAAAATCTATTAAAGAAATTTGACAGATTGTAGTAGCTTGATGTGCTGGCGTCCGTACCTAATACAGGGTAGCAGGGACATTGACGCGCAACCTGTTACCATGGAATCCATGGATTCAGTAGGTACATGATTATGAACTGCGTTGAAATTAAAAATTAGCTGTTCGATACATTTTGATCGCACACTTTTCTATGAAACAGCCGATTTTTTTTATTACTCGCTAAAATCCTACTTGTTCTAGAATCATGTGCTGAATTCATTGTTACAGTTTGCGCGTCCATGTCCCTAGTCCCTGCTAGTCCTGCTACCATGTGTTAAAGTACGGACGCCAGCACATCAAGCTACTACAATCTGTCAAATTTCTTTAATAGATTTTCAACTTTATCATTAAAGCATTAAGGTTCAAGGTTGATTGGGAAAATTTGACAGTTTCGGGTAGCTTGACCTGCTGGCGTCTGTACCTACTAAACGCGGAAAAAGTACAAACTTACTACCTAGAGAACGATTCGTATGGTAGGTAAATCATTGGCTTTATGGAAAAAAACATAATGTAGGTAAGTAATTGTTAGTAGGATTCGTCAGACCTAACTCATACGATCTTGTACTAGATACGTAGGTAGGTACTTACATACTCCAACAAGTAACGTAAACAATGGGTCATCGTGAGGCAAGGCACATCGTAAACCAACATTCAGATAAGGTACGGCGTACGCGCCAAGTGTTACTCAACGTAGGTGCCACTAGTTTCACATCGTCAGTTCTCAAGTGGAAAGTGACGAGGTTGGTCGCCGAAGTCGTAGTTCTGTAATTATTCGTGTTGTGCGCTACGCTACAATAACCGGTAAGACGTTTGTGTACATGTTCTATTTAAAAAGTATCGCATCAGATTCCTGGACTCGTTAGTGGCTATTTACGTTATGAGTTTGTGTCAGAATTAGTGATTGTGTCAAGGTTATTACATAAAATAAATAATATTACACTAATTGTAGGCACCTACGGTTTTCCATGTTATTTTGATGATATCATACAAAAAATATTTGTTGATAGTTTAAATATGTGGCATCTACCTACCTATTATATTCTTGGTTTTGAATTATTGTTAGTAGGTGGGTATTATCAGTTTACACACCTACGAGAACTTATTTACAAGGTTGTTCACTTAAGCTAGGTACCTTCCTACCTACACCTTCCATCGTATCTGTCCGTAAGTAGCCTAGGTAGGTATGTCGATTCCGATTGTTTATTTAGTCTTTACGGAAAAATTTTATGATCACTTTATGTCTGTCTATCGTCTGTCAGAGTGGTTTTTCTCGAGATCTATGTAACCCTTTGGGGGTTTTAATAAATGATAGTGAATAGGTATCTAATTATCTATTTACCTTAGCTTAAGCATCCCTATAAGAAACTGGGGGTCTACTACGAAGTGCAAAGTGCGAATGATCGGATCGGACCGACACATGGCCGAACCGAATATTATTGAAAAATGAGAAAAAAGTTCGGATCGGCTCAATTGGGTCGGGATTATAGGCAATATTCGAAAGAGTGTAGGAGAGTAGGATCGGGACCGACCGAACCAAATAGTAACTTCGTAGCAGGAAACGGCCGAACATTCGGCCGATACCACTTCGGAGTAGACCCCCTGGATCGATTAGCAACATGAAAATAAAACAAGAATTGTTTTTCTAGCTGACTGTAGGTGGTATAGAAATGTAAAAAACTCTTTCCTAAATCTATGGTACCATTCTTCCAAAATCTGTGAATGCAGTTAGCAATTATACAAAAAGTTATGGGCAGTCTTCTAAGAGCTGCTAAGAACGTTTTCCTAAACCTGCAACGGTTTTTTAAGATTTCTGCCCTTACTGCTCCATGTCTAAAATCCTCCATGTATGTACAGACGCCAGCAGGTCAAGCTACCCGAAACTGTCAAATTTTCTCAATCAACTTTGAACCTAATGCGTTGGCGATAAAGTTGAAAATCTATTAAAGAAAGTTGACAGATTGTGGTAGCTTGATGTGCTGGCGTCTGTACCTACTTATTTATGCTGACCTTCTAACACGTGTTATTTTACGGTTTCTACAAACGCACTTATGTAATATGTAGAACCAAAATCAGTAAATACTAATTCTCTTCAAAAATATGAATGAAGCTTATTAATTCTAATTAATTAGTGTATTTACCGGATGTGGAGTATAACCGCAGAGTATTAGTTTCATAGTAAAAAATGGCTACTGTGATGTTTAACCAGCATTAAAAGCTACCTATCATTTTACTATAATTATATGAAGTCTATGGTCTTGTTTCCACATTTTATAAATGACAATAACAACGGTTTAAATGTGCGAATGTTATAGCTATTCTAAGAAATTTAAATATGTGCTTACGATCGTATTTTATTTATTTCTGTTATCAAACTACTGATAACAGATAAGTAAAAAGCGGCCAAGTGCGAGTTGGACTCCCACACGAAGGGTTTCGTACCACTGTACAATCAATATTTAACACAATCGAGCAAAAACTCCGAAAAAAACAAGTTTCGCCTTTTAATTTTTAACTCTTATTTTATTTTTATATTATTTGTTGCTATATTGGCCTTAGTAGGTTCACACTCTGTGAAAATTTCAATATTCAAGTGTCTACCTATTACGTTTCAAAAGATACAGCCTGTGACAGAAGCACGGACAGCGGAGCCTTAGTAGGGGTCCCGTTGGTACGGAACCCTAAATATTATGTAAATGTTCGAAAGTTACGTACAAGATAACGAATACGTGTTATTGAATGAATGATAACCATGGCATAGCCATCTTGTTTTTGGAAACTCTCTTCGGTACAAATTACGGCCGTTTTATGGTTTCGTTGACCCTGCCTTGTGTTACGAGGTGCGTGATGTGTTGATACGTTGATAAACAACTATCTCCGAATCTAGTTTCATTTCAATCACAATCCCAAGGATTTTGAAGGTGTGTTTAAAACATTCTTCTGCTCGAAAACGTATACTTAATTAACGGAATTTATATTGTTGAATTGTCAAAATGTATGACATTGTGAGTGCTTAAGAGTGGGAGGACCTTGACGCTGTTATAGGAGGTTTTCGCTTGGTTTTTACACAGATAATGAGAGGAAAGTTTGTTTGTTTGTTGTGAGGAATTCACCTCCACACGTTACTATTTACATATTTAGAAGATATGAAACTTGTTTTCTCGAATTTTCTGTCAGTTGTACCTACATCAAAATGACCATAAATTAGTAGGTACCGGGAGCGTGGGGATTGACACATGTAAAGAGAGGCATATGCTCAGCAGTAGGTAAAGTCGCGCTAATGATGACGAGGTAACGTTCACACTGGGATATGGTCACATTTTTTTATCGTTGTGCAACTTCTCTTTCAGCGCCGGCGCGTGGCCAAAATCGGAACTAACGCTGCCATCTTGTTTTGCCAATTATACAATCTCTACGAAAATTTGTCCAATGTTTTATACCAAAAACTCACACCTGCCAAAGTTATTCAAAAGATCCTTGTAGCACTCTAAATAGCTATTGCACTGGATCATAGTCACGAGCTGTCAAAGTTGTTGTCACGACTCGGGCATACATGATGAGTGGATGAAACAAAGTAATAACCAAACAGTCAAACACTTTTCAACTGCCGCGATTGGTGGACTGAATTATAGATGTCGTACAGTTCTTCGTTTGTTTATTTGGTCTCTTATTAGATCTATGGAAGGTACTCAAATGAACCTTATTATTTTCTATTGAAAACTCATAAATTCTAGCCTAATTCACTATGACCACTCAATGATTCCTTACTTCGACCACGTCAATTCCTTAGCTAATCACGCCAACCTCGCGCTCATTTCACGCGGTTATGTTCATTGTGTCATAGAGAATACGGCCCCTGGTAGAGGATAATAGACCACGCGGGAGGTCAATGATGACGATGAGGTGGATAGATCAAATAAAATCCGCGGTTGAAGCCCTGTTAATGAATGCACCAGACTGTCATCGAATGCAATTGTAGGTACGCTATCAGCTAAAATTAACTTTAAAAAAATGTGAAAGCGGCCTTAAAAAATATCTAGACTAATGTTTTGTGTAACGGTTTAGGAAATAGGAGCTGCTTTTGATTTGGCTTGCGCCTAAAATATTCTCAAACTGTTGCTGTAACAGTTAGAAGAGAGGCAGGACGGGCTTTTAAAAAGGAATTACTTACACATTTTTGAGTGATTGAATTGATAGTACAGTGTAAACAGTTTCTTTGCCAAATTGCTTCCATCCCGCATTTTTTACATAGTATGCACTATGCTTAGTACGTATGTAAGTACACACGGCTACACATCAAGCTATACTTTTCCAGTTTTAGCTGACCTCGCATTGTAAAGGTTTTTTCGTAAAATCAAAAGTCAGCTTATACTGGTTATGTATAGCTTGATGTGTAGCCGTGCGTACCTATCTCTCTAATTACTTGACTTATGCACAACAGTTCACGCTTCGGGCTGCTGACTGCTGGTAGACTGCAGTAACGTAGGTCTACTGTACGTTAAAAACGATGCAATGACCGACATCAAGCCCACACGATGGCGGCTTTAGAACGGGGGTTACCATTTTGTTATTGTTTAGGTGTTCGTTCGTACCAAGCCAGATCGTCCCTGACGTAACTATTACGTAACTAGGGGCTAAAAATAAACCTTAGTAGTTGTCACTTTATTGTTTCTTAACTTGGCTCCTTGACATAATTTTTCGTGACATCATGTAGAACGATCATGAAGATAGTTGGTACCTACGATCATAATGTTTTAATGGCAAACAATGCGAAACTTATCGTGCGTGTTTGTGGATGTAAGTAAGTGCCCATCGACAAATATGGTTTGTTCCAAAGTATCTAATGAAAGTGTAAACAAACGCTGAACAGCAGCCTAATTGCGTAACACATTTTCGGCAAATGATTGATTGGTTTCGTTTCGATCGCTTTTTGTTTCATTTTACGGTTTTCCTAAGCACATTGTTGCACTTGTTTTTCCTTTAAGGGTTTATTTTCAAAGACCAGCCAACCTTAAGGGTGTGCTGCAGACCATCAAACGGAAAAACTTTCTCCATGGAACCAATATCGTAATCGCGAAAAATTTATCAACTATCCCACATAAAACTTCACGGCTGAAATTTTATTCGCGATTACGATGTCGGTCCCATGGAGAAAACTGTTCAGTTTAATGTTCTGTACCACACCCTTAAATTAGGCTGGTCTTTTAAAACTAACCCTGTATTCAACCAGCTTCTGTCCGCGACTTCGTTTGCGTGAAATTTCTTTTTCCACCGACCCACCCCATCGCATCGCATCACCTACCCTGCCCAGGCTATCACTTCGTTTTCGCTTAGCGACATTTATTCTTTTTGCTCGACTCCTACGGGTCATAGCGTTAAATAGCCTATATAGCCTTCCTCGAGACTCAAACCCAAAAGAAATTTTTCAAATCCGACCGATAGTTTCAAACATTTAAACTCTTCAGGTTTATTATTAGTTAGTATAGATGCGGCCCTGGCTAGGACATCGAGTCTAGAGAGTGAAGTTTAAGTCAACGTTAGTACAGACGCTAGCGTCGCTAGCAGGTCAAGCTATCCGCAACTGTCAAATTTTCTCAATCAACCTTGAATCTTAGTGCTTTAGCGATAAAGTTGAAAATCTATTAAAGAAATTTGACAGATTGTAGTAGCTTGATGTGCTGGCGGCTGTACCTTGGCATGACACAACTTCACCTACCTATTCTTATTGTGATTAGATTAACCGGTAATTAAATGTAAATTAAACACCCATTAGTTTCAAGTTTTAAATTAACCTCACTATTAGTATGACTAACAGTGAGATTAATTTAAAACTTGATTTCAAGGTATTTTCCATAGGTTACTTGTACTCATACAAATTTAATTATCACTTGATCCTTAATCCACCGTAAGGGCCAAAGAGATTAGCAGAACGATCGATATTGAACAATTCGTCGTCACATCCTACCTACCTATCGTGCCGAAACAGCAACCTAATTGCGTAACAAACTATCAATCTCAATTTGAATAATTTTGGAGGATATACATTGCTTCATATGTTCGAAAAATATGTCTACTCAACAACGTAAATAACGCAATGAATGTTGTCGAACTGTCAAATTGAAACCCATTGCTAATGATAGTGTGTTACGAAATTATCCCGCTGGCAGGCAAAAACGAGTCGCATCACTGCCATCAACAACTAGATATTGTGTGGAGCTCTAATCTATGTATTATTTATATCAATTACCTGCACTCTCCACTTAATAGATAGTCATAGTTTACCACAGTTTATTGTACTTACTCTAAAAATAATCATGTTAAATTGCCTAGTCATCACGGAGAAATCTGTGTGTACAGACGCCAGCAAGTCAAGCTACCCGAAACTGTCAAATTTTCCCAATCAACCTTCAAACTTAATGCTTTAGCGATAAAGTTGAAAATCTCTTGAAGAAATTTGACAGATTGTAGTAGCTTGATGTGCTGGCGTCTGTACATTCTAAGGACGTGTAATACATACATGAAAAAAGAAGAATAATTTATTCCTTTCTTTTAAGCCGGTTAAAAATACACACGATGGCTACAATCGCGGCTTTCATCTGCCACAAGCCGACCTATACTATAAAATTACACCATGAAAACTTAGGTCTGTTAGGTGAACCGTCTATAGTGTCAACCCCTACCTACCCTTAGCATCTAGGTGGAATGACAGCCCACTTCACCCACTTGGATCCTAAGTTTGTAACTTGTTACGTTACGGCTCTACAATTATTATTTTTGTCTTTTTCAGAAAATGGGCAACATCATCTTTTCGATAATTTGGCTTTTAATCTTCATATTTATATCGTTCTGGATAGCTTGTATTGCAGCTGGTATCTACATATTTGTCCTTCCCTTCACAGTCTGTATAGAGGCGTTAACGGTGAGTATTCCATGTTTTTAACTGTCCACCAAATTACAAGTTAATGTACATAAATAACAAACGAAGATAGCACTTTACGTATTAATAAGAACCTGTTTTTTTCGTGTGGATATTCTCTTGGATGCCCTCCGCCTGTCGGGTGGTGGTGGTGGTCGGTGGTGGTGGGTGGTTTTGCCAGACTCTTATTTCCGTCGTCCACGACGCTAATCAACGAATTAGTAATTAGGCCGTAGGGCACCTACACGACGCTAATATTTGTAAAAAAAAAACTCAAATTGTGTACCTACCTACTGGAGCACATTTTCAAAACCAGTTAGAGTGTGATTTACACATTGGGTCGCAAGTTCCTAACGCATTAGTTATTGAAAAAAGAAAGAAAAATTCGTTATTCTGCAAAAACAAGACGTACAGACGCCAGCACATCAAGCTACTACAATCTGTCAAATTTCTTTGATAGATTTCAACTTTTTTGGGAAAATTTGACAGTTTAGGGTAGCTTGACCTGCTGGCGTCTGTACATTATAACAAAAACCATTACGATACGTGGTTGGTTGCGCCGGGTAGGTACCACTATTTAAATACTAGTGCTATGACATTCTGGCTAGTCATTGGTGAATTGAGTTTGTAACTTACTTTTGAGTAGGTAGTGTCGTGGATGAAGGGCAGATACTAACTAAAATACACTTTACTCTTTAACTACCTTTGGCCGTGGCGACTCCAGCGCCCCGGAACACCTACCTACTCGCGGAGTCGTGACGAAGACATGTACCTATCTTTTTCACACTCAAGAGTCCAGCTCCAGCCGATCTATTCTATAAAAATCTTACCGTATAAACTTGGGTGAAGTGAGCTTGAACTGAGTTATGAATCCCTGGCATCAGCAGTGCGATTATGTAACCATATCACCGTGAAAACTTGGGTGATGTGGTGAGCGTGGAGTGAGCTATCATACCAACTTATGCTAGGGATTGAGACTATTGACAGCTCACTTCACCTAACTTTTCACGGTGAGATTATTACAGAATAATCCGGCTGGTCAAGATTAGCATTACCTACTTAAAACTAGTTTAAAGCCATTTGCTTGGTTGAAACAAGTTTAAATATTTATGTACAGACGCCAGCACATCAAGCTACTACAATCTGTCAAATTTATTTATTAGATTTTCAACTTTATCGCTATAGCATTAGGTTCAAGGTTGATTGGGAAAATTTGGCAGTTTCGGGTAGCTTGACCTGCTGGCGTCTGTACGTAATGCTTTAGTTTTGAATTAGGTGGTGATAAACCAGCCCAAGATTGTTAGCTGCGGTAGCTGAAGTGTCAGTCATGAAACTCCCCATTATCGACAATGTTTTAAAATTAGGAAAATGCTGGGCTCTGTGCCTATTATTTTATTTTATTTTATTTGATAAGAATAGCAAACAGCAGTATATTACATAGTAGGCAACTAGGACCACGTGGATCCATACAAAAGTGTTCCGTCGCGGCGAACCACACGGGCGTCTGTCGCGGGAAGGTGAGACCCGCGTCCGGGCTACGGAGCCCGCCCCCGTTCGACGAAATCCGTTGCGGGGGCATGCGCGCGTCCTTAATAATAATATTAATAACCCCACCGCCGTATCTCCACGTTGACATCGTGGTGGGGCTTGCGTACTCCGAACTCTAGGCCCGTGCCGGGAGAGTTTACTTTGCCGGAACAGGTCTAGGGTGAGGAGGAGCCAGACCAAGAGACAGAAACCCGCAGGGCAGCATGTGGCGAGCTGTTGGGCAGTATCGACCCCACGGACGCTATTTCCCGGGAGAAGTCTTGTTCCTCACCTCTGGCTTCCTTTATTGGCCAGCTGGAGTGAACAATGACGAGGAACAGAGCTCCCACCTCATTCTTGCCTTTATTGGCCGGCTTGAGTGGAGATTCGCAAGAGTAAATGTGCTCGGAGGAAGGAAGTATTCCAGTAAGATCCTGGTAGGGATCTTGACCGTACTTCCAGGATTGTCCTGATAGCCGTCGAATACCTCTCCACTCCTCATAAGCACCCCAGGACATGTTGCCCCCTTGTTGCTACGACACTATGTGCTAGCGGCCGTTTTCGGGGGCCCATTATTGAGTGTGCAAGTAACCCCCTGCCATTTTATCTGTGTAATTTATATAAAACATTGGTCAGGCAGGGGCTGTAGACTTTCCATAGTCCTCAATAACCAGGTCACTTTAGCCACCCAAACCCATAATCCAATATCTTTGTTTCCATGTCCTGCAATAGTCCTACACCAACCGTGGGTTGTCCTTGGGTACACTTGCAAAATGCGAACAGGGAAAATCGTCGGTTGGTGCCTCATTTCATTAAAAAGTCTAACGGGCCTCTGCGAGTTGCCTTCGGCCCTTCGTAAGCCTTCCAAAGGTCCGGGACCCCAGGGTCCCGAGAAATATCAAAACAAAAATATTAATAAATCCCGGGTGAAATCCCCATCGTGAAATCCACGGAGCCAATCCGCGTGACCACGCGCGTGGTCACGCGACGGGTCACGCAACGGGTGCCCTTAAAATAGGTAGTCGTAAATTCACTATTAAGTTAGAAAATATATTTAATGAATATCCAAATGCGGGTTCTACTAAAACGGTTGTTATTTTTGATTGCAGGGTCTCACAGATTTCTTGCTGTCAGTAGTACAGTTCCCGAGATACTGTGCTCAAGGGATGATGGAGGGACGAGGACTTAACTAGGTTATTATATAAGCAATATTCTAGTCAAATTAACAGTTTAAGTAACTAATAATGGTGATGATTCTCTCGTGACCGACATGTTCCTGTATACAGCACCCTAATTGCGTAACACACTTTCAAGCACAATCTGAATGATTTTGAAGGTTATTGCTAATTCATTGCTTCATTATGATCGATAAATTTGTCCGCTCAACAACGTAAATAACGCAATGAATATTTTTGAACTGTCAAAATGAAAGCCATTGCTACTGATAGTGTGTTCCGCAATTACGGTGTACCAAACTGGTGTGCTCATCGTTAGAGGTACCTACATCTCGTATACTTAGTTGCTTCAGTCTATTCAAAAATAGAAACAAACAAACTTTATACAAACTGTGTCTTTAATTTCTGTAATTGGTTTTAAACCCTTTTAATTAAAGAAATAAATTCCTTGCTGCATCCTACTTATATGTATGATAGTAATAAGTAAGTTTTCTAATTTCTAAATGACTTCAGTTCACAGAATCAGCGCCATTTTCTTTTATATTCATTAAGTGCCATCATTATTAATATTTTTTTTAAACTGTCCATTTAACGTTTTAACCTATTTATATGAATGAGATTGGTAATTGTTTAAGTAGGTAGGTATTATAAAAAGTGCTGTATGGATGCTCCAGAGCCACCTACCTATGCATATCAACAATTGTATTCGTTACAATTATGTACATAACTCGAGTTTACAAATATTACCTAAGTTATAATTATTATGTAAGTAATATAATAATTATATAATAGCAACATTGTATACAATATCTGTCACATATTACATTTGATTAAATATGTACCTACACATTTGTTTTTAGAAAATTGTTTTATTGTACCTACCTACGGCTTATACGGACGCCAGCAAATCAAGTTACTACAATCTGTCAAATTTCTTTAGTAGATTTTCAACTTTATCGTTAAAGCATTAAGGTTCAAGGTTGATTGGGAAAATTTGACAGTTTCGGGTAGCTTGACCTGCTGGCGTCTGTACAATGGGACTCCGGGACATAATAAAAACCGTCTAGCTCATAAACTATAAAATAGTCGTAAGTACATAATTTTGGGGGGGGGGGGGGGGGGTTGTTTCCGGAAGCCCTTGAAGAGAGGCTTCTAATTTTTTTTCTTTGGTCATCGTTTCACGGGCCATCTGTATTTAAGCTCGTTGGTATGAGTACATACTAATTCCATGTTATGTACTACATAAGCTCCTTGCCACCGACATAATATGATACTTGTCAGCTATTACGACAGACGGCAACCGCAACTGCGTGAAGCCCATAGACTACTATTTTAAACTAGAGTGAACTGGTGAAGTCAAGATATTTCATTCTAGTGTATAATCTATGATTTCATTAGTTGTTCTTTCTCAACTTTGACGAGTCTGTAGGCTCTATAACATTTGAATTTAGCGGTTTTACAGAAAATGTTTGGAATCTGTTTTTCGATACTTTGGCTTTTAATCCTCATATTCATAGGATTTTGGATAGCTGGTCTTGCTGCTCCAGTCTACATATTCCTCCTACCGTTCACAGTCTGTATACCAATCTGCGAGGTTAGTATTTTAAATGTTTTTATCTAACTAACGTATTATGTAGATAGCTAGGTACCTACCTAATAGTTTCAAAATCAACTCCGCATCAGAGCCGAAGTCTGTATGAAGTAGATTAGGTACTAACACATATTTCGGTCAGAATATCTCAACACAACACAACGCGGCAGACTCCGGCTATGTCCGACTGTATGGTCCTATTAGTTAGTTTGTGCCATTATATATACTAGGATCTTTATTTCAATGGAAGGAAGAGAAGAGATGGAGCAGACAGACAAATATTGTAAAATTTTGAAAGTTTTAATATAGGCCGCCAAGACAAAAAAAGGCAACACTGCTCCATACATTTTGGCCATTGGCTTTTCATCCAAATCCGTTCAACCGTTAAAGCCTGAAAAGCCACTTCCACATTTATAATATTAGTATGGCATTTAAACTACTTTATTTTTGATTGCAGGGTCTCACAAATTTTTTGCTGAAATTAGTACAATTCCCAAGATACTGTGCTATTGCGATAATGGAGGGGAAATTACTTCCATAGATATATTGCACTATTCCAGTCAAATATTTTCTTTTTAAAATAAGAGCATAATTATATTCTACCAACAGACAGCTACGCTTAAGAGCGGTCAAGTAGTAAATCCTGGCTTGTGACCGTATGTGTGCTCGTTTGTTTTAAGTTAATTTTACTTGTAAGTGTCCCGCGCATTAGATAGCCAAGCAGCTGCAGCCGAAATATGACTACATGCTCCCTGGCGGAACCACCTTTGCTGTAACAAGTATAAGTTACATGAACAATTCTATGAAATGTCTATAAAATTCTAGTCCTATTAAAAAAAAGTCTATATCTCTAGTTTCGATGTAAACTTTTATTTAAAGTGGTTGCGCTGCAGAGTATCCTTCCCGGGGAAACCACCATGATATTTCTATTACTATACAGAGTACAAGCAAATATATAGGTACTTAGTATCAAATAATTCTATAACAATTCTATATTGAACTAGCACCCCTAAATTAATTAAGCAGACTGTCCAATACTACACAGACAGGAAGACTGCTGTAATGGCATGTTTCCTGGATTTATCGAAGGCTTTCGACCTGGTCAATTATGACCTGCTCTGGCATAAGCTCACTCACGACACTACTGTCCCGGCTGATGTGATATCACTGTTTAGACATTGGTACAGTAGTCAAAAGAATACAGTTAAGTGGGCAGGCTCATACTCTGATATGTACTATGGGTTGGATTGTGGGGTGAGGCAGGGTGGGTTGAGCTCGCCCCGTCTTTTTAACCTTTACATAAACAAACTGATGGGTAGGCTCAGTAGCACTAAGATCGGTTGTCACGTAGACGGTGTTTGCGTGAATAACGTCAGCTACGCTGATGATATGGTGCTGCTGAGCCCATCTATCAGTGCAATGAGAGAGCTTCTTAAAATTTGTGAAAGTTATGCAGTGGCTCATGGGCTCAAATACAATACCGATAAGAGTGAATGGTTGGTTTTTAAATCGGGTACTTTAACCTACAAACAGCTGCCTGAACTCTCACTCTCTGGGTCTCTCTTAGGTCGGGTTTCGAGGTTTAAGTATTTGGGTCACTGGGTCACTGATGACTTAAAAGACAATGTAGACATAGATAGGGAGCGTAGGTCGCTGGCTGTCCGTTGCAACATGCTGGCCCGCAGGTTTGCACGCTGTTCTGAATCAGTAAAAGTTACGCTTTTTAAGTCCTTCTGCCAGTCGTTTTACACGTGCAGCCTGTGGACTAAGTTTACCCAACGGGTATACAGCGACCTGCGCGTGCAGTACAATAATGCATTTAGGGTGCTTCTGGGGTTGCCGTGGCGATGTAGCGCGTCTGGGATGTTCGCGGAAGCGTGTGTCGACGGGTTTGCCGCGATCATGCGAAAGCGATGCGCTTCCATGATGGCGCGCTTGCGCTACTCCTCCAATAGCATCCTGAATGTGTTCATGGATTGGTGGGACTCTCCCCTCAAACGTAGGTGGGTAAGTGTTCAGACACACTTACCCAAATAGACTGGTGTACCACGGAAGGAACAGCTCAATGGTACACTAGTTGTTAATTATTGTAAATTTAATTTAATACTAACATTTAGGCTAAGTTATACTACTACTAACACTATATGGATATTATTTCTGAAATAAATTATTTGAATTTGAATTTGAATTTGAAATCCTCAGTCTAATTTAAATATAGGTACGAACAAAACGGTGCCTCAAAGTTTTTGAAATTGGTGACAACATAAATATTACCGAAATACCAAACAATATACACTTCTGGACACATCTATTGGCCCACCTTAGAGTTTAGGTTTCGATGGCCCCTACCGAAATATGATTGCTAGATTGAACAAAAACTGTTGATGCAGTTTTAAACCTGATACATTTTACCATCTTTTTCGATCGTATTGTTTTAAATTTGAATTCAGAATACCATACGACATGGAGCTACGCCTAACAAGTCGGATATGCGCCTTGTTAAAGGCAATTGATTTTTGAATAAAAACATGTTTTATCAAATAAAGGTTTAATTTAATAACGCGTGTTGCTTCCATGGGCATCTACCACAGCTCTCATACGATTAGGCATAGAGTTTATCAACCGCTCTATGAAATTTTGAGGGATCATCTCCCATTACTCTTCTATGGCAGTTTTCAACTCCTGCATCGTCTGGGCAACTGGCTGACGAGCCCTAACACGTCTTTTTAGCTCGTCCCACATGTGCTCAATGGGGTTCATGTCTGGGCTTCTGGCTGGCCAGTCCATAACTGTGATGTTCACATCCCGAAGATATTCCCTGACGATGCCGGCCGCATGGGCTCTTGCATTATCATGCATAAAAAGGAAATGTGGGCCCACATAGTCCGCGTATGGTATCACGTGAGGTTCTAAGCACTCACGAATGTACCTTTCAGCATTTAATGTTGGCAGCCGTGGTCCTGTAACAACCTCAAGTTGAGTTTTGCCGCTCGCGGATATACCGCCCCAGACAGTCCATGAGCCACCGCCATAAGCAACCCTCTCTTCAAAGCAGCATTGTGCGAAACGCTCTCCCTTACGTCGGTAGACCTTCTTCCTTCCATCATTGCCATGTAACACAATTTTAGACTCATCAGAAAAGAGTACACGGCTCCAATCTTGCTGTGTCCAATTTAAATGACTGCGTGCGAAATGAAGGCGCGCTGTTCGGTGGGCTCGCGTTAGTTTGGGCCCATTAGCTGGCTTGTGTGGTACCATATCGCGTTCTTTTAACCTTCTCCGAACAGTTCGAGCGCTCACAGATACTCCGTGTAAGTCGCGAAGTTGGTTTTGTATCTCAATGGAGGTAAGGTGACGATTTCTCAAGCTGGTCGTCACGATGAATCGATCCTGCTTTTCAGTTGTGACCCGAGATCGTGGCCTTCCTTAGCGACGAACAAAGCCGCCAGTCTCTAGGTACCTCCGATAAACATTTCGGACCGCAGATCGACTTAAATTAAGTTGAGCACTCACGTTTCTTTGGCTGTGTCCGGCCTGAATAAGTGCCACAGCTTGGGCGGCGACTTCAGGTGAAGTATCCATAGATTATTGATAGAACCTCACCTTAATGTTAAGAATAAGTAATGTTTGTTGCAAAACCAAAGATATCAATCACTTTTTCAAGAATTAAATCCAAGTAAACCAATAAAACCAAGTTTTCTTAGTATTCGATTGTTTGATATCAACAAACAGGCTCCAAATTGTCTTTTGTTTCTTTAAATTCTGTGTTCGAAATTCAAAAAAAGACTATTGAATGAAATTGTGAATGTGCCAGGTTCAAAACTGCATAAAAACTTTTTGCTCGACCTAATATAAAATTTTAGCTAGGACCAAACGAAACTGAAAATACAAGGTGGGCCAATAGATGTGTCCAGAAGTGTAGTTCTGATCGAGAATAAAACATACAGTATCGTTGCCGCCATAGAATATGTGCCAGGATTACCATGTGGCTTAGGACACTATATAGCACACTGCAAAAGTGGCGCCAAATGGTATTGTTATGATGATTCTTCAACTAAAGTTACAAAAACAAATGTCAAAAGAAATATGCAATTAGATATACTAATTTATGCCAAAATTAAATTTTTTTATCTGAGTTTACAAAAAGGAGGAGGTTCTCAACTCTGTTGTATTTTTTTTAAATGTTTGTTACCTCAGTTCTCCATCATTTATGAACCGATTCGGATTTTTTTTTAAATTATGTACTTCCAGATTGTACCAAGAAGTACCTATGATTTTCTTTTTTGTTTGGTGTGTAACTTTAATTAAAAATATTTGTGAGAAACAAATATTTTTAATTAAAGTTACAAATATTAATTAAAGTTATAAACAAATATTTTTAATTAAACGTAAGAAATTAACCACTGTAAGTGGTTAATTTCTTACGATCCCTATACCTAGCTGTGTTTCAATGTTTTCATATTTATTATTTAACTCGATGAAATAGTCTATTTAAGTAGTAACGCCTGAACTAAAACAACGTCTTATTCATTTACGGAAAACTCGAATCTTTGCTTTATTGTTACTTCAGGCGCTCATGACCATTTCTACGAAAAAGATTATGGTGTCGTAAGTTCTTATACTATTTTAATGTAGATTCGAGGATTTGGGGGTGCTAGTTCAATATAGAATTGTTATAGAATTATTTGATACTATATACTTGCTTTTACTCTGTATAGTAATAGAAATATCATGGTGGTTTCGCCGGGAAGGATACTCTGCAGCGCAACCACTTTAAATAAAAGTTTAGATCGAAACTAGAGATATAGACTTTTTTTTAATAGGACTAGAATTTTATAGACATTTCATAGAATTGTTCCTGTAACTTATACTTGTTACAGCAAAGGTGGTTCCGCCAGGGAGCATGACGTGAAATATGGGGAACATTCTTGGCTCACTAAAAGCCAAAATAGACCTCGACATTTTATGACATGGACATTCAACCTTAGGATGATAAAGCAATTACGAGGTCGACTCTACATACGTCATGTTTAGTGAAGTAAAAGAAATAACAATTTATGTTTTAAAATAGTTTTATTGTAAACCTACCTACTACTTAACATTTTCCATTCAACATTCGACGTGGAGATCAGAACACAATTTTAAAATAACAATGAAATTAATATAATAACAGAACAAACATGAAAAGTTGTTGAAATAATACAAAAATAATGAAACATTTGCTTTGCGTGGTGCAGTCTTGCCTACATCCATGAAGAATCTGTTATTTGAACAATGTAGTGTTATCAAATGACACAATAACAAAATTACCTTTATTTCATATACATGCAGTGGAATGCCTAATATGAAGAAGCACTTTTGCCTTTATTATCAACAACAATAAGAGGTCATCAATTCGGGCTCAACTTATTATCTTGAATCACATTACTTCACTTGACCACTAAAAGTTATAAGATAATAATGCGTAAAAGGCTTGCTCTTTCCTTTATAATTTACCTTTTAATATCAGAAATTATATTTTGTATCGAGCTTAGAAATTCGTCAGCGTGATCCTTGCACTTTGCGACAGTAATTCTGAAACAAGTATGAACATTTTATCTTATTTTGGAGATCATAAACGAGAACTAGAGATGGGCAACTTAAAACCCAGCAACCCAACCCAGCGAGTTCGACTCGCCCACCGATAGTTCCGTACATTGATAGAAGAAGTTTACCAATCTTAATATACATAACTCTTCTGTACGTGTGTTTGTCACCTAACTCCTCCAAAACGGCTGGACCGATTTGGATGAACTTTTGTGTGTATATTTCAATGGGTTTGCTGGATGGTTTGAAAACACAATTGGACCCGGTAGGTGGCGCTGCTTTTCCTGACAGGATGACGTCTGCCGGTTCCGCTAGTTTAGTATAAAAATGGATTTATAGAATTTTGTATTCCATTTTGTTTTTTTATGTTCTGTCCTTTTTACTTTTTTTATATCTTATTGAAATGCTCACCTGTATTCAAAGAGCAGCCTAGTGTCCACATGAAGGATGTTAATATCAGCCTGCTCCAATAAATCAGACATACTTTGAGTAGGGTTGTTCGTCTCATGGTTCAGCATACTAAACAGAAATTAATATTTTTGGATAAAAAAAAAAATAGAATTTTAAAGGAGATATCATACAGACATTATATACAGCGTGCCACTTTAAAAGCGACATTAATTTAACACACGTATACGGTTTCGAGTTTTCGTTTTATGAACATATTTTAATTTCATTAAAAATTATTATTTATTTACAATGTTCTAAAATAGCATCTTGGAGCAACCTGTACTTAAAGAACTGTAGCGTAAGGGTCATTTGCTGGGGTCACGGATCATAACATCGCATGTATGAAATTAAAACGAATAACGTTTAAAGAGTGGGCGAATTTAAGGAAAGGGAGAGCCCTATGTCGGCGAGCGGGCGATGCAGGCGGTAGTTTTCAAATTAAAAAGTTATTTTATGTTGTTAATTTTTATATGATTACTGACCGCTTACCATATATGTACGTGTGTTAAATTAATGTCGCCATTGTAGCGGCACGTTGTCTTTGTAAAGAAATTATAAGTATTTGATAAAAAATAATTTTCATCCAGTAAACAGATGGGTGAAGGGGGATGTTACTTCGGATCCCATAATATACTATTTATTAAACTGGTCATTAGTAGCTCGAGATCGAGAGACGAGTAGCCTTTGCCTAGCCGTGGGACAATACCTACGGCAGTTGCACGGTCAAAGAATACCTACTTTATGGGTAATGTACTAAGAAACAATTTCAATAGTAGCTGAAATAATAGTAGGTAAATGTTGTTAAATTTACCTTTCCAACGATCTACATAACCGGATGGTATGCAAATGAGCTCTTTGAGCCTTTTTTCCTAGTTGATATTTCAGCTCGGTCGATTCCTCTGGATTCTTCAATTCTTTGTAACACTGGTCACTATTAAAATAAATATACCAAATTAATTCCTAATTTTTTTTAAACATGTATACTTATATGAAAACATGTCAAATTTACTTACCATAAAACTCGTACTTGGTTTAGAGCATTTCTTATTTCTCGTAAAAGCATACACATCATGTATTTAAACTTTTTACTATTTTCGTCACTTAAAAGTGAACCATCTGTCCGACTTGGTTCGTAGGCTTCATTTGTATCTTCTTCCTCAGATTCGTAGTCTTCGATTGTATCTGCTCCCTTAACAGTTTGGTTGTCATTCGCATCAAGACTGTTCTCGTTGTAGTTCTCATCTTGCGAACAGTAATCTTCTGTTATATATTCATCATAGCTCTCATTGTAATCTAAATCAGAATCTTGATTTTCAAAAACTTTTAAGTTATAATTGGATTTTAGTTTTTCTTCTAACTTTGGAAATTTACTGAATTTTCTTATAATAGTTGGTTCGTAAGGTGGTACATCTCTGTCAGTTCCTTCTTCAGTAGGCTCATTAGCATTTTGAGGGTTGTCTCCTTCGCTTATTTGTGAATGAGTTAAATTTTGTTCATCACGAGATTGTACTTGCGATATTCTTTGACGGTTCAAACTTTTCAAGAATGAAATTGGTATATCAATATTCCGAATAAATGTAATAACGGGCTTCTGTAACTCCTCCTAAAATAAAATAAAAATAAACAATCAGAAAAGTTGGATGCTATACTTTTAATTTAATAAATAATTAAATTAAAAGTATAGCATCTTAAAAATTAATTTTTGACGGCACGGTTGGCGCTGTGGTTAAGTGATTGACTGCTGCGCAGCGTGTCGCGGGTTCAATTCCCGCACGGAACAAATATTTGTATGACCTACAAGTAGTTGTTCCGGGTCTGGCTGTTTGTGTATGTGAGTTTAAATGTTTGTAAATGCACCCACGATACAGGAAAAAATCCTAGTGTGGGGCACCGTTTTTTATAAAAACAAACCAAAACAAAAAACAACTAATTACCTATAACAATTTTTTTCAACTCAGAATGCTGAGAAAAATGAAAATAGCGAGATGACTCGGTGGAAAGGACGGCGACGATAAGATTGGTCAGATTCGCGTCAGTTGTTTATACCAGTCCTACTTCACCCTTTTTTCAGACAGTCCATGGGACTGTCATCAACGAAAAAGTCTGCCCATAATAGGTACACCTCTGCCTACCCCTACGGGGATTACAGGCGTGATGTTTTGTCATGATGTTGTTATGTTATTTGTTTAAGATCACTCATTTACAGTAGGTACTTACTTCGGAAGATATACTTTTTTTATCTTTTGGTACTTCTTTCGTGTGACAGCGGTCAGATAATATTTCTTGTTCATGAAATGAAGTCTCGTCACTGTTATCCGGCACATCTGCAAAGTTGTATAGGTTCATGGGCTGCAATCAACCGCGCGACAGCAGCGCTGTGGCTGCGCGGCTCATGCGAATTAGAAAGGCGCGTCAGTTAGTCGATAGGCGAAAAAAAAAATAGAAATAAAAAAAAAAAAAACAAATAGGCCCGGATAGGGCCCGGCAGGGTCCATTATATACATATATAAAATTGAACCCCTATTTCCCTTGGTCACGCCATAACTTGAGACCGACTTCACCGATTTCATCCATTTCTTTTTTAAAGTTTTCTAATACTTTGAAGAAGGTTCTTATGAAAAAAAAAAAAAAAAATAAGAAAGTTGCTTCACGGGGACGAAGTCGCAGGCAGAAGCTAGTTAATTATGTGCACCATTATGGATGATATAAAGATTAATTGAATTGAACTGTAATGACGGTGCGCGCATTCTTTTTGATCATGTTACATGAATAGCAGCACCAAGATTGTCTTTCTCACTCAAGGTTATCTTGATTGCATTTCTAAATGACTTCGCCTTTCTTGGACTATGGATCTTTGCATTGCAGTTTACCTCGGCTAGAATAACCATACATAACTCGCATGTCGGACTAGTAGGTACGATATTGCCTGGTTTCCAACGGCGATCCAACATTCTATATACCGGGGCATAAGCACATGAATCATTTGGGATACAGTCGTTAGATTTGAGTGAAATTCAATCTGTTGGTAGACAGTGGATTACTCCGCGATTGACAGGTTTGTTTTTTTTTTTTTTTCAGTTTTGAAGTCTTCGGATTTGGGAAGAGTCTAATAAAAATATACAGGACTTTGAAACACTAATAGTGCTTCATAATACATTTTGTTTTATTTGTGTCCAGTTCTGAGCCAAGCTTGTATGGGACAAAAATCCTTTTATTCGATCTCTTTTAGCCATGGATCCTTTAGCTTTTTTCTCTAGCACCCAACCAAGAAACTAACCAACTGGCTTTCCGCCAGATTAACTAACCGTATGAAAATCTGAATACCATATTCAGTTGTTTAAGTTCTAAATTAAAATTATGTTAAGCGAGGGCGAGAATTATCGGGATTCTCTTACTTATAGATGCAAAGTACGTTGTAGTAGTTTACCTGAATCACCATCATTGTTTGACATATTGTTGACTTTATTCTCGCTAAAAACATCGTTGGCACTGCTGTCCATGTTCGGATTTCTTATATCATGTAATAGTTTATTTAATGATTCCACTGCGATTTGTATATCTTCACAGCTGGTTGTCACCTCCTATGAATATAGAATACATTCAAGGCCATTGATTTTTCCAACGCCATTTTAGTCATTCAGTTATCTTTCTACAAAGAATATAATTTTGGATTCTTGCGTTTTTCTATACAAAAGCTATTAATTTTATTCTACGAAAAAAGATATATGACGTCGGAAAAATCAGCCCCGAGTATGTATAAAAATCTTGTTGCTGATCCATGTCTAATAAGGGAAATTAATTGATAAGCCAATGGACACTCTTCGTCAATTTGCTGTGGTATAGCCATTTCATACATTTGTCAACGAATGCCAGTTGTTATTTAAATATACGTACAATTTAAGTTGGTATTAAAGTTTAACAATTAATTTCCCTGACTACATTTAAATCTTAGTTTTATTTTAAACTTTAAAAAATATTGTTAAACTGAAAACTACCATTACATTAGTAAACTTACGATTATTGCAGCAAGCAAATGTACGCCGTAACTATACATTTGCATATATTGATAAGGTGTCATGTTCATAGTTATTTGACCTGTAAATTAAATTGTAAGTTTAAAAAGATTAGATTGAACTCATATAGAAGGAAAACATCGTGAGGAAATCGGCATGTCCTAGAACCAAAACAAAATCGAAGACATATGACATCCACCAACACGCACTGGGCCCGTGTAGTAGATTACAGCCCACTCCCTCTCGAAGAGAGGAGGCCTGTGTCCCAGCCACGGAATAGAAAAAACAGTGGAAGTGCCGCGCAGCTATCGCGCGTGTGTCACAATTATGCGGAGCTCCGCAACACCGGCTCAGTCGGGATTAGCTACTTGCTGTGATATGACGTCTCGAACGTAACGAAAAATATTACAAATATGCCTTATTGTGCAATTTTTACACGCAAAAACGATAGCAGGACAAAAAATGTATCTTGCGGAGGTGTATCGTATCACCGGTTATTATAAAACTATGATATTTTTCAATATAATCGTTTTTATTGACAAAACCATATTTATTACTTTGTTGCGAACTAAAAACTACCTTATGTCCATTGTTCAAAGTCTAAATCAACTTGCTCGCTGTCTTGAATATCATCGTATACATTCTAGAAACTTCGACGCTACTCGATTAGGGATGGGACACATTCAAATAGTTCGGTATCGATAAAATAATAAAATGTGTATTTATATAGTGAACGACACTGCATGCCTTGCGAGTGACAAGGATCCAAGGCTGGCATCTCAGAAATTACAAGTCCAGTTGAATAAAATTGATCTTTGGCTGAAACAATGGAGAATTCAACCTAGTATAACTAAGTCAGTTCAAGTGACTTTTACTCTCCGGAAGGGCGATTGTGCCCCAGTGTACTTGGAAAGCAAACCACTGCCAAACAGTGACACAGTAAAATACCTGGGGCTACATCTAGACAAAAGGCTTACCTGGGCCAACCACATTAAGGCCAAAAAAAGGCAGCTTCCATCGAGATGAAAAGTCTTTCCTGGCTCTTGGGAAAACAATCAAAGTTATCTCTTAGTAACAAAATTCTTGTCTACAAAGCCATAGTAAAACCAATCTGGACTTACGGAATAGAACTCTGGGGATCGGCTAGCAACTCCAATATCGAAATCTTACAAAGATTCCAAAACCTAGCCCTAAGAACAATCTCAAGCGCACCCTGGTTTGTCAGAAACACAGAAATACACGAGCACTTAAAAATACCAACAGTAAAAGAAGAACTATGCGAAAGATGCAAAACATATAAACAGAGACTGAAGAAGCACAGTAATGTTTTAGCTAAGAACCTTCTAGACACACAAGGGGATATAATGCGCCTAAAGAGATGGCAAATCCTGAACTTGGACCAGAGACAGTGAAAAGTTAAAGTTAGTCTAGTCTACCACATATTGTGCATGTTCAATGGAACACCACAAAAATAATCTCACACGAAGACCCCATCTGATTATGGCTAGAAAGCCGATCGCAGATATAAAGAGAAGAAAAAAAAAAAAAAATTTATATAGTGAAACTTACACGTTACCATGACATATTATATGCTCGTTGTCGTTCTTCTCGATTAATTGAAATAAATGGTTGGAGTTTGAGTACTCATATTCTGACAAATAAACCAATTCATTCATAGCTGGACGTAGGCCTCAAAAGTAACTAATACTAATAAAGTATGTAAATATTTCAGTTTTCCCTAAGATCCTTTTACCAAGGAGAAATGGATAGAAGCTACGGGAAGACAGAACTGGATGCCGTCAAAATCAAGTACATAGAATCCGTTCAGAGCATTTTTATGAAAACAATTTACAAACTTCAAAAAAAGGCTACATATTTTTAAAAAAGATAACGCAATTCCGACAATTATTAAACAAATATGTTTTATTTCAAGTACAATAAATAGTTTAAATTCACTATTTATCGTTTCATTTAACCATTTTACCTTTTATACTAATCGGACTTTGGTCCGTTACATAAGATAAAAGATTTTAATTATTACATTGTACATCGACATTAAATTATCGATATCTTGTCCTCATCTCTAGCTGAGTAGAAAAATAGATAACACGTGCATACAAATATGACATCTATTCCAATGACGTTAGGGTGCTAAATGGAGTAAATTGGTTACAGCGCCCTCTAGCGTTGAGTAGCTGAACTCGTTGTGGATTGCTCGAATTTGATTGTTACATGGAAAAATGGACTTCATTGATTTTGACATGTAAAATAAAAACAACACTCAGGAGTTGTAATAAGATTTAATTTTGAACAACAATAAATAAACTTTTCGCCAAAGTTGCATTTATAATTAGTAGCCAATTATATATCATCGTTTTCTGTGTATTGAAATGTTCATTTTAATTTGCAAGTGTGTGAGTTTGGCGACACTGGTTCCCGTACTAAGGAAGTCTAAGGGCACTTCCACTGTTTTTTCTATTCCGTGGTCCCAGCATTGGCAACATTAAATCCTTACTTTTAGCGTAGAAAAAAAAATCCTTACCTTTAATGTAGAAAAAAAATCCTTACCTTTAGCGTCACTAACTTGGAAAAGTATGTTTGATAATTTATTAGCTGCTGTCATAATACTTTTATGACCACAGAATTTCATAGCAACGCATTGCGCTGCCTCATGTAATGTCCAAGGGGGCGGCATAGCCTTATGTGTAAACGGTGGGGCTTGTTGTAGCACCTGAGTCAAAACCTCTTCCATTATCTGGATAAATCTTGAAATCCATTCGTCGCATTTCGTTTTCAAATACTGTTCCATGGTAATACTGTCAACTTCATACATGGCTTTATTGGATTGTCCATTGCAAACCAACTGTTGATTAATCGAGTTAGTCGAGTGGCTGTAAGTGCTGTCAGCATCAACATTGCTTTCAGTATTAGATATTATGCCGGATGTGGAAGTTTCCTCAATGGTGACGTTTTCTTTGGTTGTGGAATTCTCTGGTTCAGCGTAAACACTTGACTCCCTACTTTCGAAACTATCATCTAAGATTTTATTTTCAATACGTCCTAATGTAACATTATTATTCAATGGTTTGGATATATCATTATTTAACGTATTAGTTTGTAGAGATTCTACGTTTTTCTTATTCATGGTTTCGTCATTATGAGATGGGATTTCTTCATTGGCTTGAAGAGATTTAAATGTTCTTCGACGCCATTTAAATTGCTTCTTTTCACTTTCGAAAGTTACTGGTGGCTGATGCGATGTACTGCGCTTCAGCTTTATTTCTTTCTTTTTATCGGGATTATTCGATACTAAAGACACAGGAGGCCTTTGAGGAGGAAGGTTTGAATCTACATTTAGGAGTTCTTTTTCTACCACATTCGTCAAACTGATGCTTGCATTGATGTCTTCTAAATCAGTTTGAATACCAGCATCTACTGTATGTTTGAATATTATCAGTTGTTCTGTTTTATCTGGAGTATTATTTTGTTTAGGTGGTATAATAGAAATATTATCAATGTGGTCATCACTTTGAATATCGCTTACAGGAGTTGAGTCCATATTTTGTGGGGCATCATTTGGCACAGTAATTTTGATTTTATTAATCAGTTCATTTGACATAAACGGCTTCTTAGGACCAGACGATACCAGTTGTTTATTTGGGGTTTCCATTAAAAAGTTTTTAATTTCATCTACACTAAACATATTTATATTTGTGGAACCTTTAGTCAATAACTCATTATCGTTAGTAAGAAGAATCTAAAACAAATAATATTTTTATTAAGTTATTTCTTTTTGTTTCAGTAGTCACTTATCTCCGCCCGTGAATGACGTAAAAAGGCAACTTAAATATACATACATAGAATTATAAAATCTTTGTTCAGTGTTTTATACCCTAAAGGCACGATGGCACGGCCCGGAGTCGGCAGCGGAACTGGGGCAGGCTAGTTATAGTATAAACTAAAAGCGATAATATTCTAACTCACCAAATGATAGTTGATTGATAATAGTTCTTTGCAAGTTGTATATATCACCTCTGCCATACTGTCACCTTCCACTTTAGATGGCTCTTCCGCTGAAAGGTTTAAGCATATATTTCTATATAGGTAATATGATGTTATCGCTAATGGGCGAATACGTTGACATGCGCATTAACCATGTACAGACGCCAGCAGGTCAAGCTACCGGAAACTGTAAAATTTTCCCAATCAACCTTGAAACAACAAACCTTGCTTTAGGGATAAAGTTGAAAATCTATTAAAGAAATAGTAGCTTGATGTGCTGGCGTCTGTACATATAAAATATCGATGCCTCTTTTATACCTTAGTTAGTTGTCGAAATAGGGTTTAAATTTTTAACTTTCTTTTTTATTATTTTGGGGGTTAATGTGAGTATGCATAATTATAGGAAACCAATATATTTTCTGAAAGTACTCCGACCTTTCAAATGACATCCCACTCAATACGATAGAGAAACTCACTTGTTTATGTAACATCCGTCATATTGATTTTGTTCGGATAAAATACCTAGCCTAGATGTCAACCCGAATATTCCAGATCAGTAACACCCCATCGTCCACACTGTTGACGATCGAGAAAAAAAAGATTCGTTCGTTCACAGTGTGGTGGACGTAGGGACCAGGTACTACGACCAGATCAGGGTAGCCTAGCGAAATTTTTTCTTACGTTTCTTGTAATTTGCAGGTCATTGTCAGGGTGTATATTGAACAAAATATGATTCGCGACCGTAACAAGTATGTATTTGCAGAATTATAATTATTAAAGTCATCAATACAACTCTCTAGGTTCATATAACTCTAACGATTGATATATCATGAAATAGTCATTTATAATATCTTACCCATATATGCATGACCAATCTCAATCTGTTGGGATAAAAATCGTAGAATACGTTTCGCTTGAATCTTCTCCGTGCTAGTAACATAACTTTTAAGTTCATCCATGACCCGCTTTGGAACCATAAGGTAGCATTTTTCATCTGTAACAATTTATTAACAAAATGTAGAATTTTAAATGGATTCTATTTAAATGCTTGCCAGAAATTTTCTTATTTCAATACCTATCACTGAGAAAGGAATTTTTGAAATTCTAATTTGGTTTGTGAAAAATTGTATTCCTTGGGTTACTGGAGACTTGGAACCAGTATGTACTTCAATAAATTATAACCTTTGACATTATTAATCTTTCAACACTACCCCAAATGGAGTCTAAGGGTTGTTAAAGTTTATAAAGAAGAATCTTAACGCGCGGTCTAATTATTTTGAAACTTGGTATTAATGATCTTGGCAAAAAAAAACTAAGAATGACGTTTAACTATGTGAAAAGGGGTAAGTAATCGAGTTTTTAGGGGCGTGTTTTACTGCTTGTTTCTATTTATTCGAAAATTGCTATAACTTATCTCAGGGTCAAATAATGGAAGTTTATCAAACGATTTAAACGGTGAAAAGGAGGAATACGGTTTGTATGAATCTTATTTCTTCTGTTTAGAAACTTGAAACTTGGCACACATACTAATAAATATCGTAAAGATTAATTTTCCAAAAACTACACTTTAAATAGGGTGGAGGGGGTGTTGAAGTTCCAAGGGGAAAGTACGATTTCCACGAGGACGAAGTCGCGGGCGAGGAGCTAGTGTGAATATGTATGTATGAAATGTAATACTATAAGTACATATAATCAGCCTAAAACATTTCCACTGGCGAATCACATGCCTTCTCTCTGTACGAGACTGGACCGTAGTCCACCGGACCCAGTGCGGATTAGTGGTAGTTGTAGGACAGTCCGATTTCGTCATGTTTTTCTTCACCGTTTTGAGAGCAGCGGTGATGGAATAAAAGTGCCTGCCTCTGTTTGAACCCACGACCTGCGAAACGTATGTTGGGGTCCCTGGGCTACTGCTGCTCTCATTATACTGAGTGTTTTTTTTTTTTTTAACTGAAACAGTAGGGGGAAATCCGAATCCATGAGATACGGAATAACTGTCTTTGGAAAAGCTAGATCATTTTATCATTAAAAAAATTTTGGTCGTATGAGAGTTGCCCATAAAAATGACAAAAATTCTGCTCTTTTTCGTGTAAAGATCATTTGATTGTATCAGAAGAAAAAATCTGGACAGCGGAAGTTGGCCAAATTTGATAAAAATAATTGTCACTTGTTTTTGTTTAGAGCCACTAGACGTATTCTTAAATTAAAGCAAAATGGAAGCCATATTGAACATTTGATGCATTCGTTTTAGGAGGTACTTACCTATAAGTAGGTGCCTAAATTATTTCATAAAATTTAACCCACTTCTGCTGTCTGGATTTTTCTTCCAATACAATGATACAATGCATTAAAACAAATCGCTTATTTTAGTCACAACATTACACACAACTCAAACTTGACCAAAAAAATTAAGTAGGTAACTACATCAATTTAAAAAAAATAAATAAACGGAGTTTATGTTTCCTAAGACAGTTTCCCTTGGCATCTCTTGTGGATTCGGATTTCCCTTACTGCCCAGTATGTATGGAACAGCTACTTATTTTTTTCGCGTTATGTTTGACAACCTTTACTACTAAGTTTTTTATTTATTTACCTGAATCTGTTAATGTAGTCAGAAATTTAAATTCATGTAGCAGTACTTCCAGATCAACAACTATAAACCAAGCATCTGAATTGGCATCAGAGGGGCCCAGACTTTTTAAGGGCCCCACATCAATCTTAGAGGGTGTTTCATGCAGTTGTGTCTCTAGACATCTGCTCTCCTGAAAAATAAATAGTTGTGTCAAAAATTATTATGTTATCTAACAGTAAATTGCTATTCTCTTACATACCATTCCAGTACTCAAATCATTAGAATGAATTCCTTCAACTTTATTAGCAATGGGAGCAGCGGTATTGGCTTTTCTTGAAAAACCAGATCCTAAAAATAAATAGTATCATTAAAATAACAATCATTATTAGCATTATGTTATTAAGTTTATAATAAAAAGAAAATAAATACCTCCTGGAATACTAGATTTCATATTAAATCTTTTCTTAAATGTTAACTTTTGCCTTAAATCATTTTTATTTGTGAATCCAATTTTTTTATTTATTGTTCGCTTGGCACCTTGGTCATGATTAAAGTGTCTTGGATAAAATGGCCGTGTAACTGCACTTGTAGTAAATGCAGACGGAGTGGGAATATCAAAACTATTGAAAACAAGTCCGGTTGCTGGTTGTGACACAGTTTGGTTGTAGGCAACATTTAGGGGGTCTGAATTGTGGTTCACTGCAGTAGCTAACCCAGGTGCAACAAAAAGTGGCTGTGTATGAGGAACAGCCCATATCTTGGGATTATAGACCATAGGAGTAGTGTTTAATTGATATGTACTTAAAGAATTATTAAATGAATTAAAATTACATACAGGTCCCAATGAAGCAGGTTTATTAATCTGGGTAGCCTGCATTACCCTTGCTATTTGGTTAAAAGGAGTACAAAAAGTTGAATTGTTATTTGCAATATTTGAGTAAGTTAAATCTGAAGATTGTTGTTCTAAATTCCTATTAATTACAAATTGTTCACTAGAGAGTGACTGAGGTGGTTCTGAATTATTTTTTAATGGAGTACTAGGTGGATTTTCCTTTGGTTCTGGACATTTAGTAGGTTTAGCGCCCGGAAGGTGCTCAAGATGTTTTGTTCTATGTTTTGCCTTTTCAATCTGTAAAAAAACACCTATTATATAACTTTTAAATACATTTTTACCACTTACATATAATAAACAGGTAGGAAAGTCAATGAGATAAAATACAAAAAATAGGCTTGGACACAGGCATGCAGAATACATATTAAATGCAATGATAATTATGTTTAAGTCCCATGTAATAGGGGGCAAGCCTATTGCCATCAACCGGGCACGAATCGAGACTCCAGGCTGCTACTAAGTAGTTCCAGATTGAAACATTTTGCCTGATCCAGGAATCGCGCCCGGGGCCATGCTTGCGACCATTAGACCAACGAGACCATCAACGACTCCCTATACCCAATTAGATAAAAGTATTCAAAATTAAGTGTAAAAGTGTTTGCTGTAAAAAAAAAATATATCCCTTCTCTCACTAGCCCTTCTGCAAGTACAGGTGTGATTTTATGTTATGTGCTTATGAGTTTTATAATATACCTTTCAGGTCTGTCTGAATCATACTAAAATTTGTAAGAGAGGTAATTTAGTGTGGGTTAAGAGAGTGTGATGAGATTAGGTCAGAATGTCATCTTATAGGATGTGTGATAATGTGGTTTGTGAATATGTTTTAATTTTCATTATTCTATTATTGATTAGATAATCCTGTTGTTCCTTGTCCTCATATCCAATTAGTACTACGTAAAACTATACAAAAACTAATGGGTATTTACTTCATTGTCAGGATTGGTCTCTAATTTTAATGATCACATGCAAATAAAAAAATAAATGATGGAATTACTATATTGAAATGTTATTGTAATTTACATATTATTATGAAGTTTCTTTATACAAAAACGTTTGTGCTTCTATTCAATTACCTAAAATAATACCTATATTATTTACTAACATTTTATTAGTTTTTCAAATACCATACATCAAAATGGTAACATTAACGGATTCGAATTAAAAATGAACACCATGTGAGTAATTAAATTATATTACCTCTGCATCACTTAAATTCCACGCAGTTTCCCCAGTTAAACTGTTAAAATAGTATACATGTCCTGGATGTGATTTAGATTTGCATACTATCCAAGAGTTGCCGACAGAAGTTACTGTACGCCTGGCACCATTCTTTATTTCTTCACTCATAATATTGTAGTTCTCTATTTTATTTTTCTGTAGCTTTAATTGAGTACCTAATTAGGAGCCGCCACAACAACCCAGTAAATTATAATTGTAACCGACTTAGTAAAAAAGCTCAACGATCCTTAGATATACAAAATGTCACAAAGAGTATAGTAATAATGGAATGTCACCACACCAATGGTCTCGAACGTCATAGAGCGAGATCGGTAGAGTTGCCAGCTAAAATCGGTATATATTCAATCAAATCCGTTTATTTATTGGAAAAAAAACTTATAGACTAATTTATAACAAACATACTTAAGTATAATTATTTTTTATACCAATATTCTTTGGCCATAGCCGCGGTCATCTTCAAATTAATTTCAAAATCATAACAATTAGCTGTATTAAAGAGTCGTTTTGCATGTAATAGACCAGTGTTCAATGATATTCTAATAAAAATATCATTGCCAGTGTTTGATTCAGTAGACAGCCTATTTCGCTGTTTTGTTTTCAAAAGATTAATATGTGAAAATATGCGTTCAACGTTAGCGGATGAATGGGGAAGTGATAAAATATTAAAGATGAAATTAGACAACAAAGGAAACATTTGAGTTTCATCGCCACGCTTTAGTAAACTTACTTCATCCCAAAATAGTTCTACATCATCAGGAAATGTTTTGCATTGTTCACATTTTTTTAAAATTCGCCACTGTATCAATTTCCTGGAAATCATTGCTCTGAACAATATTGGGAAAGAGCCTACTCAGAAGAACTATCGAAGCAGTTTTGCCAATTTTAACATTTTTTGGATCAATGATGTTTAAACCTTTTATTGGATTATTTTTCAATGGAAACCGCGTGGTTATTTGCTTACAAGGTTCGATATAAAAATCTATGCATCTGCATTTAAACAAATTTACTTGGTCTGAGTTTAGATTTTCTGAACTTCTGACACAGCAGCACCATAGTATACGGCGACAATATCCATAACATTTCTGGGATTTTTAAAATCAACATTTTCGATTGGAGTGCTAGTTAAATATTCTCTTTTTAAAAAACAATCAAATTAATTTTTAGTGTTCCAGTTATTTTTTCATATAAATTATGAATTTTCGGGTGTTCTGCTTGCATTTCTTTATTTAAATCGGTAAATAATGGTAATACAAAATCTAAAAATTCCAAAAATAATATTCTGTAATATATGTTCTGCAGCTAAAAGATGATCATGATTAGAGATTTGGTCTATAAAAAATAGTTTTAGAGCAGAGTTGTTCCAATATTCTCTTCACTACTGCATGTACTGATAACCAGCGTGTTTGAGAGGGGTGAAGTATTCTATGTACGGGCGCCAGCACATCAAGTTACTGCAATCTGTCAAATTTCTTTAATAGATTTTCAACTTTATCGCTAAAGCATTAAGGTTCAAGGTTGATTGGGAAAATTTGACAGTTTCGGGTAGCTTGACCTGCTGGCGTCTGTACTTTTAAGTCGCAAAACATTTGAAAATTTTTAAACTCTGCCACTCTTTTTGGGCTAGAAGAAAAGTAGTTGTTTTGCAGAAATGTTACAACAGAATTATAACGTCCCATCATTACGTTTGCCCAATCAGATGCAAAATCTATTAGATTATTTTTATATGGAATATCATTGCTTCTAAAAAAGTTTACAATGTGTTCAAATAAGGTTGCTGCATTAGCTTCTTCTAATGGAATAAGAGCTAAAAAACAATCTTTTATACTTTTCATTTTCGCATATCTCACGACTAAGCACAAGTGTTTGGTTGTACAGACGCCAGCACATCAAGCTACTATAATCTGTCAAATCTCTTTAATAGATTTTCAACTTTATCGCTAAAGCATTAAGGTTCAAGGTTGATTGGGAAAATTTGACAGTTTCGGGTAGCTTGACCTGCTGGCGTCCGTACTAACATCAGTGGACTCGTCAATAATAAGCGAAAACTTAGTTCGCCGCAGCTCTTCACATAAATTATCGAAACTTTCTTTATCTATAATATGATCAATTATGTCGTGGGTTTTGGTCGAAGAGCATTTTATTTCTTTTGCTATTTTTGAATCAGGACAAACGGCTTGCATCAACTTCGGTAGGTGCTCCATAATAGTGAATGGTAGATTGTGTTCAGCAACAAACGAGGTTAATCTTATTTCACCTGAAATTAAAGTATAGAATTAAAATTACTTAGGTATATCTAGTAGCGATTAGGATCTAGTTATATCCACTGCTTCTATATATCGATAAGTAGAAAACAAAATAATATAACAATGTAAGTAGTACCATAAATAATTAAAACATTTACTTTGCTTAATCAGTGTATCAGATTTTTGAGTTTTGGTCACAGTAAATGGTGATATCTTCGGTTGTGATTTTATATTCTTTGATGATACTGAGTGTGCTTGTGAAGAACTATGTTTCTTTATAGCGTCTTCTCCTGATGTGATGTTGATATCTTTATTACAACTCTTATAATAAGCATAGCTTTGACCTTTACGACTATCTTGCAGCCAGCCTGGAAATTCTTCTTCCCATTCTTTTCTGTAATATTGTAGATATTTTCTTTTTCTTACACTCGCACTTGTGCTCGTTGGCTTTTTTTTTCGGATGGGAAATCATCAAATGACCCCTCCCGCTCTGGGTGGAGCGGAAGGGAGTGTCAGACTCTTACTGACTAAAACCCACCCATGTTCCTTCCTTTGCCCTTTATGTTCCGGGGTAGCGGTAACCCTTTCGGACAATCCCGCTGACCCGGCAGGTTTTGGCCCTAAGGGGCCCCTCAAATTATGCTGACAACTCTTTGAGGCGCGCGTGGAACACTTACGTGCCGTCCGGCACGGGCCTGGTCCTGATCGGACGGTGAGCTACCCATTGCTCTCCGCCCACAGGCCCGCGCCTACGGTGGCCGGGAGTCGTCACGCGGCTCCCGACGCCCGGAGCTTCTTCCGCGGCGGCTGGGACGGGAGGCTCTCTCCCTCATCCGTCCCGCCACCTCCTTCGCTAGCATGACTGCTTCGCAGAAGGAGGCGACTGCCTCCCACTCCCTCTCGCCCTGGACCATGGCTTGCACCAGGGCCGGGCGCGAGAGGCCGCCGCCGCTGCCGATCGCCTCTACGAGGACACGGCGGTGCTCCGCCCAAGCGGGGCAGACCTCCACCGTGTGCTCCACCGTGTCCTCTGGGTGATCCTGGCAACGGTGACACCCGGCCGTTTCCTCCTGCCTAATGATGTGCAGGAACCTACCGAAACTTCCGTGTTCGGTGAGGACCTGCGTCAGGCGGTAGGTGAGGGCGCCGTGGCGCTTCTCTAGCCACTCCTCAAAGAGGGGTCTTATCGCCGCTATCGCGGCGTGCCCTGCGCTGGGTTGCGAGAGTCGCTCTTTCCATGTCGCCATGAGATCGCGCCGGAGATCCGTCCGCTCCGCCGCAATTTGCCGCGGGAGCGGACTTTCCCCCCGGCGTAGTGCCTCCGCGCGCCACTCATACAGGCGCGCGAGGACTATCGCCTCCAGATCCCATGGCGGCAGTTGCGCATGGAGGCTTGCCGCCTCGCTCGAGATCGTGCGGTAGCCCCGGATGAGCCTTACAGCTACCACCTTCTGGGGCGCCTTCAGGTAGTGGGCGGCTCGCCGCCGCAGTGAACGCGCTCATACCGGGGCCCCGTATGGGCCATGGACCGCACGACCCCCGCGTAAAGCCTCCGGTAGGAGGCGTTTGGCCCCCTAAGGTTGGGCAAGAGCCGCTTGAAGGCGGCCCCAGCCCGTTCCAGTTTGGGGGCCAAACGTCGGAAATGCTCGACGAAGTTCCACCGGCTGTCGAGGACGAGACCCAGGTACTTCATCGTCGTCTCGACGCCGACGTAAGCCACTCCTACCGTTAGCTGGGACCTCGGTGGTGGCGCGTTCCGGGGCCCATGAAACGCCATGGCCTCGGACTTTGCAATGCCACCTCGAGACCCAACTGCCGGATCCTCCTCCACAACTATCGCAACCCCGCGTGTCATCGCGTCGGCCGCCCACTTTTCTTTTTTTTTCCTGCGTGGAAAATCCTCATGGATGTCCGCCGCCCTGGGGTGGGCGACGGGGTCTGTCAGACTCTTACTGACTAAAAACCACCCCAGTGTTCCATCTCACACCTACACCGGGGGTCGCGGGAACGTAAGATCCTTCCGTAACCCCCGACTGGTGCCGGCCCGCCACCGCGGGCCTCCTCGGTTCAGGGGGGGAGTGAAGTGTTTGACTCCCCCCGCGACGTCTAAGAGGGGCGCGCGTAGAACACTACGCGCCGCCACCTCGGGTCCTGATGTGTGGGGGGCGACGGACGTCCTCGAGTCCGTCGCCCCTGGACCCATTTAGGGGGGCTGGAAGAGGGCGTTATCCGCCCCCCGCCGATGCCCGGTGCGCCTGCTGCGGGCCGGGTGAGAGGACGAGATATCCCTTTCTCTTTCCGCAGCCTCCTTCTGCGAGACAACCGTTTCGCAAAAGGAAACCACCGCGTCCCAGGACTCTTCGCTGCCGACCATCGACTCGACCACGGCTGGCAGCGACAGGTCACTGCCTACTTCTGAGATGAGGGCACGGCGCGGCTCCTCCCAGGCGGCACACTCTGCCAGCGTATGCCGCGCCGTGGTCGGCCGCCACCTGATGCGACCTCCCCTGCACCAGAACCAGCGTGTCGTCAACGTAGCAAACCACGCTGACGCCATCAGGGATGTCGGCCCGCAGCACCCAGTCGTAGCCGATGTCCCACAGGAACGGCCCCACAACCGATCCCTATGGGACACCGCACGACATCTCTCGCCGGTTCTACTCCCCATCGCGACCGGGGTAGATGACGGCTCTGTCCGTCAGATACGCCTCGAGTATTCGACGGAGGTAGGGCGGCACCCGGTGATACCGGAGTGCCTCCACAATGCAGCTCCAGGGCAGGGTGTTGAACGCATTGGCGATGTCGAGTGACACCGCCACGACGACCCCACCCCGGGACACCGCGTCCCCCGTCGTGAGAGCTCTCACGCGCATGATGGCGTCCACCGTCGGTGCTCGTTGGCTCCTCTTCAGACGACAATTTAACTTAATGATCTTATTTTGTAGGCACTCTTTAGGAAAGTTACTCTCTCTTCAAAGTTAAGAAAATTAATGAAAAAAATAAAACCGTATCTGTTTATTATAAACTAGACAGGTAAATTCCCGAGCGGGAAGCCCCTTATAACATCGAGTTGTACCCAAGGGTATTTTCCAAAATATATGGAACATTCTGCTCTAGGTCCAGGCTTCCCCGTAACATTAAACATAAATGAAAAGAATTGCCAACTTAAAAGAGTAAAATCGGTAGAAAAATCGGGAGAATTTCCATGTATACTCTGAAATCGTAGAAAAATCGTTATATTTCGGTATTTCGGTAGAACAGAGCCCATATCGGTAGAAATACCGAAAAATCGGTAGGTTCGAGACCACCCACACTCACACTACCACAGATTACTATAAACACGGAGCAGTCATAGATTATCGTGATTTTTATACTACAATTTATATTTTAATACCATGGAATTAGTAAATACTATATAGTACAGCTATACCGTATAAAAATGGGTATCGTCGGGGATAATCCAATACCGCAAAATTCGCTCTGGTAAAAAATGATTGCGTCAGGAGGAACACGTTACGTATATACCTAGTCTTGCCATAAATATTGTCACGAAGAAAAAATTTTTTTTTGTATTGCAAATAATATTTATTACTTTTACAGTGTGTTAGTTTAATACATAAATATAAAACAATTTAAAATATAAAAAGCTTATTCGAAGTGGTCTCCATTGGCTGCAATACAGTCCTTTAAACGTTGAGGCCAGTTATCAATAGAAGCACGCACTCTTTCCATGGGAAAATTCTTCACTACCAATCGTATGGATTGTTTTAGGGACTCCAAATTATTTTCATGGCGTTTAGCTCTTCCGACGTTTGGCTCCCAGACTGGAACGGGCCGGGGCTGCTTTGAGGCGGCTGCTGCCCAATCTAGGGGCTCCAAACGCCTCCTGCCGGAGGCTCTATGCGGGGATCGTCCGGTCCATGGCCCTTTACGGGGCACCGTAAATTCAAATTGTGTTTTGGGTAGCGTGGATCATCCTGTAGCTTCGTCCTCTCGATGCGGCTGGCTATAGTCCTGCGAATTTCTGGAGGCGTGATGCCAGTCAATGGATACAGCATTCGCAACAGAGTTGGTTTTAAGCAACCAGTAATAACCGAGCTGAGAGCAAATAGCAGACCTGTATCCACTAAAATATTGTGGGTAGATTGGCTCCATACCGGACACGACATTTATTTATACAATATACACACATACATACTCAGCCTATAACGTTTCCACTGCTGGGATACACACAGGCCTGGTCATCCGGCTAGTCCGGGGATACCGCACGGTCTCCGCTGAGGCGGCGAGCCTCCTTGCCGAATTGCCGCCATGGAATCTGGAGGCATAAGTCCTCGCCCACATATGGGAGTGGCGAGAGGAGGCAAAACACCGGGGCGTAACTCCGTTGTCGCGAGAAATCACGGCACAGCGGACAGAGCTTCGGCGGGATCTCATGGCGACATGGAGAGCGCGATTGTCGTAACCAGTGCTGGGCACGCCGCAATTGCGGCAATAAGTCCCCTCTTTGAGGAGTGGCTGGAGAGCAGCCACGGCGCCCTCACCTTCCGCGTAACGCAGGACCTCACCGGACAAGTTTGTTTCGGGAGGTTCCTGTTCAGGATAAGGCGGGAGGAAACGCCAGGGCTCAGGCTGCGGAAAGGGAGAGGGAGATCTCGTCCACTCACCCGGCCCGCAGCAGGCGCACCGGGCGTCGGCGGAGGGCGGACAACGCCCTCTTCCAGCCCCCGGGGTAAATGGATCCAGGGGCGATGGACTCGGGGACGTCCGTCGCCCCCCTACACATCAGGACCCAAGGTGGCGGCGCGTAGTGTTCCACCCGCGCCCCTCTTAGAAGTCGCGGGGGGAGTCAAACACCTCACTCCCCCCCTGACCCGAGGAGGCCCGCGGTGGCGGGCCGGCACCAGTCGGGGGTTGCGGAAGGATCGTACGTTCCCGCGACCCCCGGCGTAGGTGTGAGATGGAACAACGGAGTGGTTTTTAGTCAGTAAGAGTAAGAGTCTGACAGACCCCGCAGCCCGCCCCAGGGCGACGGACATCCACGAGGATTTTCCACCCCGGAAAAAAAAAAAAGTGACGCCCTGGGCGTCGAGAGTCGAGAGCCTATTCTCGGCTACCGTAGGCGCGACCTTGCGGGTAAGAACCTGGCCCGGGTCGACGGCGCGTTGTGTTCTACGCGCGCCTCGAAGAGATGTGCACTAAGTGACGGAGTCCGCTAGGGCCGATACCTGCCAGGGCCGCGGGTTGTTCGAAAGAGATACCGTGGCCCTTGAAAAAAAGGCCACAATATACAAATACATTACAATGTACATTTACATTACTTACAACGAAAATAAATTAAATATTTAAAAACTAAGATATTAGTTTTTAGGGATTTTGCTTATTTATTGAGTTTAGATTAGTAATCATCAGAAATAGGTTTATTTAGGTAGGTAGGTATTTTATTTTCTGTTATTGAGTTTATTTATTTTTTAATTAGGTAGGTATGTACTTAGGTTTACTTTTATAAGGCGTAGACGTAAATAATAAATAATGATTAAGATCTCATAATTCATTCATTTCTGAATGAATTATCTTCTCTCTCTTATCTTAATCTTTAATTTCAAAAACAACTACATTTTGAAGAGTGAAGTGGGGTCTTAAAAAATAACAGATTTGACTAAATGCGTATGAAAATGAAAATATACACGCTAAGTACTTATATAAAAACATTTTTTTTAATTTTTGTTTGTCTGTTTGTTGCGGCTAATCTTCGAAACGGCTGGACCGGTTCTGACGGGACTTTCACTGGCAGATAGCTGATGTTATGGAGTAACATAGATTTAATTATTTAAACTTTTTGCATACAAAAAAGGTAGAAAGGCTGACTTAATGCCTTAATAGGCTGTATAGGCTACTTTTTGTTTCGGTAGCATGTTCCCGTGGGATAATTTCCGACATCCACGCGGGCGAAGCCGCGGGCAGAAGCTAGTATATTGATTGATTTAAAGCGGCACTCACTGAACTAAATATATTCCCAAATGTCTAAAATAACAGTAATTTGTTGTTAAAATGATATATTTTATATTTAGTTTAATTTTGTTTTTCACACATTTTACCCTATTATATAAATGGACTAAGTATCACCCAGCCAGTTAATTAAATGTTATAGTAGACAGATTGGCTGAATCTCATTCAGGCCGCTAGTTGAATAGCGCCGTTTAGTTAAAAGGCTAGGCAGTTAACTGAACGGCTAATTAAGCCAGTTGGCGCCGACAGATACATAAATACTAACTAAATACATATATAGAGCGACTTGTAATTTGACGTATTCCTTGACGTGGTGGCCAATTTGACCCATTGGCAACAATTCAGCACCCCATAAAGCATAGGCGATAATTCATGGGATTCGTAAAAACCCAATGTTTATGTACTTTTGAAAAATTCCCAGTATTCCTCACTAAAATGTCACTTTTCTCTAAACTCTCCAAATTGGCCTGTATTGCTATTTCATTAGGTACCTAATTCTTTAACACACGTTTCTATGTAACCAAATTTTCTAAAACATCAAACAGTTCAAAGTTAAATGAAGAAGTTTATAACCATTTTCCAAAATTTTTTCGTTTCGTTTTTTCGTAGTTTCTTCTGCGATTAGGCCCCTGAGCTATGAGCAGATTTGTTGTTGGTCGAGGTCCATTACAGCTAACCTTTTCAGCCGCCTTTTATGATCCGGCTTAGTAAGAGGTTTCGCCAAAGGATTTGAATGGTTCTGAAGGCGTTCTCTGCAGCGTACAGCCCAGTTTTTTGCTTCCAGATGTAGTACCTAGAGTGTTTTGGTTATGGTATTCATGAACCACGCAGTTTTTTGTAAACCATGATGATGATTTGTGATGTTTTTAGGATAACATTTCACATTTTTAGAGCATGTTGATATTAGAGACACTAGCAGTTCCCCATAATTGGATGCTTAATGTTCAAATTGGCTTTAAGATGGTGTTGTTACACCAGCACCCTATTTGCGCAACACACTATCAATCATAATGCCGACGACCGAACAGGTAACTAAACCAGTAACGGTAACGGAACCAGTCAATTACCGATAGAGATAATTATGAGAGCATAGAATAGCAAGTCACAAAAACAACATTATTAAAGGCATTACTTAAATGTAACAAAGCTAAGACTCTCAGATTACCGTTTTCCATGGCTGACCGTATATCGTCTGTAATGTTCTGTGGTGGTGCTATGACCACGGTCCACGACGGGTGCCAGACTGGAAGGGCTTGTGGAGATTATTTTTGGAGAGGCAATATTTAATTGGATTGGTGGATTAACCGTCAAGGACCGGATATTGAACGAGATTTAGAAAAGGATGTGGGATTGGGCTTTTAACGTGACGTGATGACTGATGCATCCATGCCGCCTGCCGGGACAACTCTGACTGGCTCAACTCAAAGCTGTAATGGCTCTTTCTTCTAAAGATCCTTCTAGACATGGCCCTGCTAACTACCTCGTCTTTTCATGCTTCGGTTCGTAGTTCGCGGTGTGAACCGAAGTATGCAAACACGCGGTAGCTACATGAGCGAAGCTAAACAAAGCTTCGTTAGCTTCGTTCCCAATGTGGCCTGTGCTTGATACCGGGACTGAATTTGCGCTCGGTTTAGCTACCAGCGTTTATTTTAACTGCCTGAAGAGTGCTCAGATTCAACAACAAAATTTTGGATAGCACGTGACTTCGATGTGGATGATTACTTGTCCAGTGGATCATGTTTCAGAAAATTCATAAAAATGGCGCCGTGTTGACGATGTTCTTCGGTTAGCAAAATACAATATTCGGAAATGTCGCTCCAAGCCCAGTTAGGTGCTACATGCACTTAGCGATGAACAGGAAGTTTCTGCTGTTGTTAACCCGAACGACAGCGCGCAGTTGGGGGCTTCTTTGGAAGAGGATAAGTGATACATTTGCCTTTTTTTATAAATTTAAACTCTACTGACAAGACTACTAAACGTCATATCTTGTAAATCTTAGCGTAGATCTTTGATCCCATTACTTAATCGATCCACGCATTGTGGAAACCAAAATTATCATGCAGCATCTGTGACTGACCAAATCTGCTCGGGATGAGCTTGTTCCCCCGCATATTGTATACCTGAAATGACTTTCAAATTAGCCTGCACCTTTTAAACGAGTTCAAGATACCTCAGTGAGAATTGTGTGCATCTGTGCCCTGTCTACAGCTGCATTATATGCACTGACGCAAAAGCTTATGGGGCGTGTTTATGTTCGCAGTGTTTCGAGAGATGGTAGCTCCAATTAAATTAACAATCATACCGTGGCTGGAGCCGCGTGGCTCTGCTTGGGAGAGGCCTATGTCTAGCAGTGGACTGAGATAGACTGAGTTGACTGATTACCACCAGCTCTTTTAGCAGGGCAGAAGTTGAAGTGCACTGCTTTTTTGTTCTATGACTAAGTACAAAAAAGCGCAGCGCAATTCAACTTCTGCCCTGCTATAAGAGATGGTGGTAAGCCCCTAGTAATCAGGATGCATCGAGGATAGACTGCTTCCGTCCATATAGTACAGTCGCTTGGCAGAATTATCTGACCCACCCTAAAAACAAACGAATTTGGACCCTCTGTCTGTAACATTAAGGTTTATTCAATTAATATGAGCTTATCAGACAAGTGCTCAAGAACTCGTCGAAACAATACAATAATAACACAGACATGCAAATTTGAACTTTATAACGTTACCATTAGGTTATATGTTATAACTACTTGTTATAATATAATTAGTGTAATAGCTTATTTTAATGGTTGCGTTCAAGTAATTCTGGTCTCGTGGTCTGTGTATGAGACTGAGAAATACAAGTTGCGAGATCAAATCCTGCGACGAAGATATTGTTTTGCTTTCAATTTAGAATGTATTCCAAAACTATTTCATGTATTATTGTAAAGAACTATAGACGGATAATCTTCAAATATAAACTTTCTAAAATGGTAATATTTTCGCATAACTTGTAATAAGTGGGTAGTTGAAAAATAAATTTTCGTATTCATTATAAAACTGGTATTCAAATGCGGGTATGCAGAGACTACGCGCAAACATGTTTTACCTTGCCTTACTGAATTGCAAAAACAACGTCTCTTTACAATTTTTTATTTTCTATTTTATAGGTAGTTTTTTTATTATCATGTCTCAATGGAGTGATTATTTAAAATACAAAATAATCTATTTGCACGAGGAGAAGATTGGCTGCTTGTGCTGTGCAAGAATAAACTTTACAAACTATACTATATGGTTCAAATTCTTTAGAATATGTGTCTAGCATTACAACTAAGATCAAATTTCAATGCGGCTTATAAGAGTTGAGTTGGTCTTGTGTTCATTATGGTAGTGCGGTGTTCATCGTTATCTACGTTCGAAACCAAGTTTAACCTAAATAGATCTTTTTGCTCAGCTGTTTTTTTTTTTATTATTTTATTACACTTTTTTAAATTTCTTTAATGGACGACGTAGGGTCTAGTCTTTGTATAGGAATAAAACTAGACAATTGCAAGTTTAAAATGTTTATTATTTCATTAAAACACTTAGGTAAGATAAAGTAAGTAAATGCTCATATATTTCCAAATTAATAGACATTTTATATTAGTATGCCATAATCAAATCTAACCATTTATAAACATTAAAAAAGGCGTGCTTATGCTTAAAAGTTTGTTATCGAGAAAATGAATTCATCTGTGAAATGCTTTACAGATTTATAGCTGCCTATATGTAGTGAATAAACATGATATTTAAATAGAAAAAATCTATTTATAACAATAACATCACCACATAATCTGCAACATTTTAATGGTTTAACAATCAATCCATTGAGCACTTACTTACATGGTGTGTTTAAAAATACCTACTAGATTACATAATTAGTAGCGGAGTGGCGCACCGTCCCCTGCTATAATTTGCTCTAAGCGGCTACGCATACCGTGCACCATATTCCAACACAAATCTTTGCCTCTCATGTGCTCCCAAGTCGATGTCACGATCTCAACCAAGTTGTGTTTGTTTCGCACTTCCGTTGTGTCCCAATTTAAAACTATTTGACCCCATAGATTTTCTATAGGGTTCAAATCAGGACTTTTAGATGGCCAATTAATAACTGTCACACCTTCTTGAGCAGCTAACCAATCCTGCACAATGCCTGCACGGTGGATGGAACAATTATCGTGCATGAAATAAATATGTGATGTTGGATAGGCAATTCGCACAGTCGGCAGCATGACGTCACGCAGAATCTCCAAATACAAACTACTATTAAACCTACCACCTACTTCCACCAATTCACCAGGTCCCATAGATGACATCCAGCCCCAATAGCCCAGGGTTATTCTACCGCTGGTTCTACAAGGTAGCAAGCACTTCTCATTGTAGCGTTCTCCTTTCCTTCGCCATAAGATTTTACGTCCATCTTTATCCGATTTAAATGATTTTTCATCAGTGAATATCACAACATTGTCTTCCCAATTAAAATTTAAATATTCCTGGGCAAAACGAACCCTTTCTTCGCGATGAGCAGGTGTCAATGCAATTTTCTGTGCCGGTTTGTAATTCCTTATCCCAGCGGCGTGTAAATGCCTTCTCACTGTTTCCACTGAAATATTGTGGTTTATTGCGGTTACACGAATGGGCAAAAATGGATTTTCAACATGGCTTGAAACAATAGCCCGGTGGCGTTCGAATTCGGGACTATACTTAATGGCTTTTGCTCCTGGACGAATACGCTGAATATCTCCATTGTCTCCATAACGTCTTAGCCATAGTCTGACCGTATTTCTCTAAAACAAAAAAAAAACATTTTAGGAACCGTGTATGTAACTTGTAAGGAGTGAATGTAGTGGTAATAGCCAATCAATAAAATAAAATAGGTATAAAAAAACACTTACTGCTATATTAAGTCGACGACCAATCTCTCTAATTCCAACATTCTGCTCATGTAAAAATATGATTTTATGTTTAGTATAGTCATTAAGTTGCGACATGATGCTTTTTACACCAAATTGCTTAAAAATACTTAACGAGTTATGTGAAACGATTTACAAATGTGTGTGCAGTCACTGCTATAAGAGTAATGTAACTTTTGTCACTTAGATGAATTTATTATCTACCTCACGAAGCAAATATATGTTTTACTTCGTATCCACCCATTCTTGGTAAATATAAATTCTGTGAACTTAAAGTTTTTTAATTTACCCACCTGTTTACAAGATAAGTTATTAGGCGTAAGTCATATTTGTCGTTCTTTTATAATGCAGGCAATATTGTAGAAATGAAAACAAATTAAAAAAGAAACTGATAATAGGTGGACCGTGTTTTCGAACCCACATGTTGTTCGTCGCCAATCCAGCATCAAACCGCTAAGCCACAAGAACTTGTTGGGAATACGCGAAATTAAAGATTGAGTTCTAATTATGTAGTGTGACATAAAAGCTTTTCAACTTTAATGTCAACGAGATAATGATTAAAATAGCTTAACAATACGATACATGATTAATGCCTGTGGCTCCGACAATGTTGGGTGGGTTTACCTTAACGTTACGTGTTAAAGATCAAATTTGCATGTCTGTATTGTATTGAGTCCTCGGGCACTAATGTCTGATAAGCTCATATAAATTGAATAAACCTTAATGTTACAGGCAGAGGGTCCAAATTCGTTTGTTTTTAGGGTGGGTCAGATAATGCTGCCAAGCGACTGTACATACTAATTCCATGACAAAGAACGGAACTTGAATCTAATTCACTTCCAAAAATCTATAATGTTTAAATATCGAACATCAAGAATATTCATAACGAATCTTTGACAGCAATGATGCTTTCAGTAGCCTAACCTATCGCTTTTCAGCTTACGAACAAAATGGTTCTATTTTGGATTACTCTTGTTCTAGCACTTATTGGCAAGTATTTTCTTTTAATTTACTTGTATTATAAGACTGGGTCAAGAGTGCGAGCTATCGCCGTTTGTGTCCGTAGCAATGTTATTATATTATTAATTAGAATATCATTGTTCCGTAGTGTTTAATTTTTCCGCACGGCCGCAAACATCGTTTTCTAATGCATTGATCTCTAAACAGAGAATGTAATTGTAATTACCTAGGCCAAAGACAATGTAGTCTTAAGTATATTTTAAATGCGTAATCGAAGCAAATAATGAGTATGTAAGGATCGTAGCAGCTGACGTTCTGTAGTTTCTGCCTATCCCCATGGGAAATAGGCGTGAGTTTCTGTATGTATGTATGTAGGTATTTATATTTAAATATCTTTGGTATAGGCATAGCATAGGTACAGCTACTACATCTTAAGTTAGGTTGGTACATCAATGGTTAAATGTTTAATGATAAGCGTGATACAGTTGATACTTCGTCGCATCTGTCGCCGCAACCGCGTTAGGCACGCACTGTGGACCCAGTCTAAAGATTGTGATTAATTTTAGGTACCAACGCTGAGGGAGAGTTCTATGTTCTTTATAGTCCAAGCTCTCTAAGCTTTATTCGGACACCTGATACGCCCGAAAGCCTTCTGAAAGAGATATTTTGTGCTGCACTCGGACTCTCTGTTGAACAAGTATGTTATATTTAATCTAAACCAAACCAGAGTATAGTGTCAATGATATTTCAGTGGCTCAATATGACCATTTCAATTTGGCTATTAATATATCTGCTTAACGTGACTAACTAGTATCCTTCCTGACTGGCAGTGCGAACGATTAGAACGATATAGGTACCCCGTGAATCACGTACGTAAGTCACGGGTTACCTACTCGTATATCGTTCGAATCGTTCGCGCTGCCAGGCGACTCGGCTGCTCAGTTCAACCGCACAATTTCATATTGACAGCACCTTTATGTCGTAGCAGTAAGGGCGGTAGTACAATTGTATCACAGAGCACTTTTGAATTGTATGAAACTATAAACATTGCGCGTGTACCTGAGCGCTGATTTAGTACTAGGTCGCACTACGGTTAACCAAGTGATTTTAAGCCACAAGATTTTGTGACCCGAAGAAATCAATGCAAGCACAATCAAAGGCTGTTTTTGCTGCGACTATTTTTGAAACTGCAAATTGATACAAATGACACGCGGCGGAAACCTGCGCCACAATTTATAATTCTAACCTACTTACTTATTTGATGTGCATTTGGATTGAGTGATCTTTTTTTATTTCGTGACAAAATGTGATTGTACGAGTACATTTAGTCAAACCTCATAGCACAAAGTAAAACATAATTATGCCACTCTCAAGGGTCTTCAGTTATTGCCCAAAGTGTGGATCACTCAATTCAGACATTTTGCAAAAACGGTTATGAGCCAAATTTCGACAAAAACTATACTAACTAAAATAAATCTTAAAATTTGTTAACAAATTGTCACAATATTTTTTTTTAAAACCATCAAGGCATTTAACGCTAATTCCAGGTATCTTTGACAGTAAGTATCATTGGATCACTCAGTACAGACACCATTTTGTCTGAGAGATCGTTGTAATAAGGTTTAGGTTGACTTTTTCTATACATCTATTTTTTATCCTAAAATGTAGGTATGTTCAGAATATATTTGTACAGACGCCAGCAGGTCAAGCTACCCGAAACTGTCAAATTTTCCCAATCAACCTTGAACCTTAATGCTTTCGCGATAAAGTTGAAAATCTATTAAATGACAGATTGTAGTAACTTGATGTGCTGGCGTCCGTACAATAAATATCATAACACAAATTTTAAACGTTTGTTAAAAAGTTATGAGTAAATCAATGTTTTTAAATTTGCTGAACTGAGTGATGGTAAGTACCTACTTATGAATACTTATAGGTGACTACAGGGTGGGCAAATAAGAGATATACACTTTATTTTTTAAATTTTATTCTACGAGATAAAAATTATTAAGTATTTTTATTTAAATATAAGTAGTATTTACGGCCGGCAATTCAGTATGGAAAATAATCTCAGACAAATAGGCAATACATGATTGGGTTGAGTAGAATGTTTTAATAATTAAAACACGTTGTTCAGTCGTAAAACGGTCCATAACAAATATGCCGTATCTACACAAAATAATTTTCATGAAACAACTGTCATATTTGCCACTAAAACAAAAGTTTCGGCGACCTGCGCGCCACCGCACTGATGTAAGTTCATGTATTGCAGCTAGACACATATATATACAGCTTCATTTACGAGATATTAGATTTTAATTTTTTTATAGAAATTGAGTGTTGTAGGGTACATATGATTTTAACTTTTAATGTACAGACGCCAGCACATCAAGCTACTACAATCTGTCAAATTTCTTTAATAGATTTTCAACTTTATCCCTAAAGCTTTAAGGTTCAAGGTTGATTGGGAAAATTTGACAGTTTCGGGTAGCTTGACCTGCTGGCGTCTGTACATTTTTCAGGATTTTTTACATTGAGATCTCGTATAGCGCTTCAATATTTTAACAAAAAGCAAAATGGCCACGAAATAATAGTCGTTTGTGTCTGTAACGTAACGTATATTTTCGGGTCAATTTTAATAAATATGTAACTGTTCAAGCGGAGTTTTAAATAAGTCTTGCACAGCACCTGAAATAAGTAGAAATGTTGTATTTCTGCCATTGAATCTACAAATAATATCTGTATTTGGCATTAACAACAGTCTAGAAGAAGCAATTTCTTTTAGCTACGAGGGGACTTGTCTTTCATGTAATGGTAATGCTATGTAATAAACTTTCAAGTGTTATTTTCATGGATTTGAATGGAACAAAACAGGTAAAGTTACCCGATGTGCCCAAAACAATTTTAATAAAAAGTAGATCGTACGCACAGCAACACATCAAGCTATACAAAACCAGTATAAGCTGCCTTCTGATTGTACGAAAAACCTATACAATGCGAGGTCAGCTAAAACTGGAAATGCATAGCTTGATGTGTGGCCGTGTGTACAGGTTACTTGAAGGTATTGAATTTATTCCTTCTCAACATCCTGATGGCATCGGTCATTATCGAGCGCATGGCTATGTAAATGGACGAATAGTTTGCTATGATAATTTGGCTAAAAATTATGATAGTAAAAATGAACCACTTCATTTACATACACTAATTTACGCAGTTTATGATTTGTAAATAACATTGGATTTGTATTTCCTTTCTAAATAAAAGAGACGAGTTTATAATATGTACTGTGTACCAGCTTTATTTCCGGTGATCGCATATTATATGGTCACCCTCCTGCGCTTTTACCTACCAATAAAATAAAAATCCAATATGTAGTGAATCAATGATTGAATTCTATGTAAAACTTTAGTCAAAAAGTTGTACAAAAATTAATCGTAGTTTGTGTAAATCAATACGAAACAGATCTGTATTCATAAGGATCACTCAGTTCAAAATGGTATCTGTACTGACTGATCCAATGATACTGTCCTAGATACCTGGATACCTGGAATTAGCTTAAAATGCCTTGGTTTTAAAAAATATTGTGACAATTTGTTAACAAATTTTTGAGATATCTCATAGTCGTTTCTGCAAAATGTCTGAATCGAGTGATCTACGCTTTGTGCATTAAATGAAGACCATTGAGAGTGACATTTTTTTTACTTTGGGCTATGAGTTTTGACAATTTTTGACTAAATGTACAATGACATTTTGTCACGAAATAAAAAAAGATCACTCAATCCAAATGCACATACTACTTATATAACTTCGAGACTTGGGCTCCTGGCGCGCTAATGTGACAATTGCATAACTATTCAGTTTTTGGTGAATGTACAGACGCCAGCACATCAAGCTACTACAATCTGTCAAATTTCTTTAATAGATTTTCAACTTTATCGCTAAAGCATTAAGGTTCAAGGTTGATTGGGAAAATTTGACAGTTTCGGGTAGCTTGACCTGCTGGCGTCTGTACTTACACTATTTCGAGAGTAGTTAGGTTAGGGTACCACAAAAAAAGTTTAAATTAATAATTGCACTCTGTTAACAGAATGCAGAATGGAAAAGCATGTATATCATAGACCCTTTCAACACCCCTGAAGCTGTTGTGGAGGTGTACATTGATGGCGTCCCCAGCCTTGGCGAATATGTGAGTGCCCAAATGCAACTTCGCGGAAAACGAAGAATAGTTTGACAAACTGACCGTATGCTAAAAAAAAATTAAAAGAAAATCTATTAAAAAAGTTTTTATCCATTTGACTAAGCCAGAAAAAACAATCAGAAATCGAATTCTTTTTCCTTGAAAATTGAGTTCATGGTTCTTTGACTTGCTTTTTAGACACCAGGTGCGTCAAATCAAAATAAACTGCCATCAACTGGCTGCTTGAAAAGTCAGGTTTGAGATAACTTTATTCTAATAAGAATAAGTACCCATAATCATTCACTTACATGAGAATATTAAAACTATAACATAAGTACTACTTATGGGTAAATAAATAAAAAAGAATAACACGAACTAAAAAGAATATTTTTATTTTATTTATTTAAGCTTCAGGCACAACATTACAGAATTGAATCCCAAGGCGTTGTACAGCGCAATTTACAAACTACAAAGTGACACAAATACATACCTACTTAATAAGTTAGGTAAAATACAATTTAAAAAAAAGTACACAAGGAAATAACAAAATTAACAAACAAAAACACAATACAATAACACTTGTAAAATAAACAAAATGTAATGAAGAAGATTAATGGAATAATTTACAACATAAGATTTACAAATTACAAACATGTCACGTGTAGGTAACGTTACCTTTGCGAACTCGCTCAGTGAACATGAGAAAATATCTGTATTATCGGCCACCAAAAGTGTGCGCATTATTTGCGTCAAAGGGACGTTATCCAACAGAAATAAATTTAAGGGACATTTTTCATGTCTTTTTTAATATCCCTTTTTGACTTCAGTGCCGATTTATAGGGTTTTGGGAACCTATCGTTTTTTTTCCTTTACTTGTGCTACATAACATTGCCTCTTGCCAAATTTCATGATTCTAGGTCAACGCGAGGTACCCTATAGGTTTTGATTCCCTTGCGAGTGTACATATATATAGTTTAAATATGAGGCATAACTGGAACATAAACGCCTGTATCCTTTGATTGCGTTGACTTAGAAGTTTGATTTTTTTGCTGCTCCAAGGGATTGCAGTCCTGAGTATTTGATATTATTTTCAACTGCGAACTGTGAAGGGCGGGCGTTTTTGGGGGTCTTTTGTAATTTTGACGTTTGAAAAGTGCTGATTTTCAGCCTAATTTTAATAAATGACTTTTGATTTTGATTTTGAACTTGATAAATCCACGCGTTCCTGAGAAAAAGAGTCTTGACAGACGGACAGACAGGCTGATAAAGAAGTGATCTTATAAGGGTTCCGTTTTTCCTTTTGAGATACTGAACCCTAAAAAGGTAATTCGTTCTAGGTCTGTGTAATTAAGTGAGCCAACAAGGCTGTACGCAAGGTATCGCCATGGTCAGTCTGTTGGTTAGCCAACAGAATTGCTTTAAAATGCAAACTATGTATATTTGGTATCAAAATCTAATTTTCAGGCAGGGTTGACGTCCAAAGTCTTTCCACTGGTCGTAGATGAATATGAGCCAGATACCTTCAAAGGTGTAAAGCTCAGAATTAAGCAGCGAATCGACTTCGGAGACAACAAAATCGTATATATCAAACTATCTGATGAAAATAAGGTAAGTACCTACAAACTTATACACATTCCGGGGGAAAAGAGCATGCACTGGTGAAAATGACACCTAAAACATAAATATTATTTTGCTCCTTCGCGTTGTATGTCTAGGAAAAATAGAAAGGTAATTCAATGATTACCTTTCTATTTTACAACAAGAAATCAGCATTTTAGACATTCTGCCTTAGGATTAATTAAACTACTCCCTGAGAGCATAAAAGACAGACATAGTTCATAATGATACAATTAACTTTGTGTCTGGGTTACGCTCTTACCCATTGTCCTTTACACAAATCAATTTCAAATTGAAATTAGTTATGTACTTAGAGATGCTTGCCAACTAATAGTGCAAGATTTGGCCTAACAGCATCGACCTTCCCTCATCGAGCTATCTAAGAAAATGTACATTTAATTAAATGTTATCTAAAAATTACTGCCCTGTGGGTACTGAGTTACTGACTCAATCTATCACGTCTCGCAGTATGTCGCACTATTTACTAGACATCCTGTACTGTACGTAGAGTCCGTTTCCCGAAAGAAGTCCCGCGGCAATAAGTGGAACTAATTATTATTATATAGTTAGCAACATTCCAACAACAACTCTCCTACCCCAGACACCTTTCTTTATTTAAGAATGTGCATTTTATTAACCAATAATCAAGCCTGCTACTCGTATATGATGTCGAGATAAATAAATAAATCAATATTTATGATTCCGTCCTACGACAGTGGCGCCGCGTCTACGAGACTTCTTTTGTGAAACGGACTTTATTCAGATTACGTAGCTACTTACAGTCCTTTCACGGTTATTTTACCTCTGACAGTAGCAACGCAACAGCAACCTTAATTGTAACGAGAATAAAGATCACTATGATTTTGACAGTGCTTCAAAGTCAGCGGTAAAATAACTGTGAAAGAACTGTATACATACTTCTATTTAATATTGACTTAATTTCCAGCTCAATACAATTAATAATAGTGTGTTTGGTGATGTGAATGTCACGGTCAAAGCAAAGTCTGTCAAGCTCATTCATTTGAAGCAAACCGTAGAGGAAGACCGCCTCTTCTTAAGTGAGCTTGGCACTTTGTATGCTATTATTGAAAAGGTAACTTTATTTATTTTTACTTAATTCGTAGTGTAGCGAAATTAAAAACATTCTTCGCTTGTACACGTTTTAATTTGTCTAAGTAAAATAAAATATTAATAAAAACATAAGAAAAGACACAGAACGAATATTATTAAAAAGGATTACGTCGTGACGCCGACGCTGACGTTTTTCGTGTTCGAGCCCTATAATAAATACGTATTCTTGTTACGCGTCGATTAAGATACGTTCCTTTGCAAACGTTCCTAAACTTCCGTAACTAGATAAATACGAGGACGACCTAATGGGTAATTAGCACCAAGTCAATTCGTTATTAGGAAGCACGATAATAATTTAAATTACCGCCTGATCAAAATTGTAACAGTGATAATATACGGCTAATTGGAAGTACATCAACTATTAGGCTCTACTGAAAACTAAGCTACATAATATATGAAACTCCGGTCCTAGGCTCCACGCAGACAATCGGATGGCACCTCGCTGGCCGGAATCAGAATCCTCTTAAATGTGGTCGTACGCAAGGTGTTATGTTGGGTTCGATTCCCAACAGGAAGCTTGTAGACGTCTGGTACTAGGGTGGCGGGTAGGGCGAATTCTAGATCGCACTACAGTCTTCGGACAAATCGAATCTTCACGCTTCGCCTCGAGACCACTTTTTAGTGATGTACAGACGCCAGCACATCAAGCTACTACAATCTGTCAAATTTCTTTAATATATTTTGAACTTTATTGCTAAAACATTAAGGTTCAAGGTTGATTGGGAAAATTTGACAGTTTCGGGTAGCTTGACCTGCTGGCGTCTGTACAATACATTTATTATCGGGAACACTGCCCTTGGATCCAGTGGATGACCACACAGAACTCGGTCTTTCAATCCTTTATAGATTACCGTTAGCAAATTATTTCATTGTGAAAGCACGAAAAAATAATATTTAGACTTCCGTCCTATGTCCTTAAAAGCCTTCAAATGAAAAATCTCGGTAAGAGAACAGACATGACCCTTTTTAATTCAAAATTCAAAACCAATATGAAGAAAAAAAACTTTCTGGTTAAAAATAAGGTTGGATTTGTTATAAAAGAAGGACGTTCGTGATAAAATTATAATGTAGCTATTGCCAATGCTGCAGTAGGTAATGGCGCCGATTCCCTTGTTCACAAACTAAACTAAATTTAAGTTCAGTGCATCTTTTCCTTTCTATTTCATTAAGAAAAGGACAGAAGATAAATATTAGTTTAGTTCTGTCAAATTAAGATACTCCATAGACAAATTAGACGTGAATAAAAATATGGCTACTAAAAATACGTCAATTTACGCCAGGTGCTGACTAATTTGACAGGACTAAACTAATATTTATCTTCTGTCCTTTTCTTAATGAAATAGAAAGAAAAAGATGCACTGAACATAAATTTAGTTTAGTTTGTGAACAAGGGAATCGGCGCCATTATCCGTATTATTATACTGAGGACTTAGTTAATCTAAGTTTAGTGTGTTTTTAAATTATTTTTTTAAATACATTTTCACCGCACCTTGTGATTTACAGGTCCAGACTGGAGCTTTGGTTCATGACAACTTCATTGATTTCTACAATTTCCGTTTTCTGACTCTTCACACTTTGTCTGATTTTTATGGTCCCATCTCCCTCCAAACCAAAGAAGCTAAGAAACTGTTAGGTAAGAATAATATACCATAATTAAATGTAGTTTTTATAGTAGACGGAATTCGGCGGACGAGAGAATCCGTTCTTGTTCTTGACACCTGCATTCTCTCAACGGCCGGACTGTAACTAGCTAGCAGGCCCGGTCCAAGGGGGCAGAGGGGAGGGGGCGTGGGCCCATGACCCCCCCTCCCCCCCAAATCATTCAAGCTGGCGAGATTCTGAATGATTTACTTGTTTTACTAACATAAAATTGTACTTGAGCCACGGATACCCCGATGGGTATAATACAGAAACGTTCTTAATGTTTTTGTATATGCCTTGAACGGCCGACAGAAGTAAAAACTTAAGATGATGAAATTACAGTGGGTTTTTTAACGCACCTAAAATAGTTTTTACTTAAAAAAGCCTGTTATGAGTTAATTGAAGCAAAATCCACCCCTTAAACTTTTTACCCTTTGCCACAATTCCTATTTTTGAAAAACCTTGGAACACATACCGTATTTATTTTTTTGTTTTAAGTACATATTAGTTTTAAATTAATCCGACAGTGTGTAAATTGTTTTCTTTACTTACTTATTTTTAAACACTCTAAATTCCCTATGAGGGATTGTTTTAAAAAACTAAAAGTTAGTCTTTATTATTTTCTGAGGCAAATATTACTTTATTTTTATATCTATATTATTAACTTAATTAATTAAAAAAGGAATAAGATTTTTCACAAATAAACTTTGTGCCCTCTTTTAACCCCCACAGGGGTGAAATTTTAGAAAGTCGATTGAAATGTTTCCATAACATAAGTCAAAGATTATTTATACCAATTTTTGTGTTAATTAAGTCACGTAGTAATATATTCCCCTTCGATCAACTATTATTGATCGAAGATCTTCCCCCTTTAAAATTAATTACCCCTTTTGGCCCTGTCAGGGTTCGATTTTCAAAACACAAAAACTTATTATTGTTTATTTTCTGTCAAAAGTATTAATATTGAGTTTCGAGTTTATCGGACCGCGCGTTTACATTCGGGCCAAATTTTTAGTTTATAGATCAGTGGAATAGAGTTCTCAAATAAACATCGTCCTCCCTTTTCACCTCGACAAGGTTGTTTGAAAAAAGCGTTTGATACGTTTCCGTTATATATGATTTAACATTATTTATGCCCATTTTCCAGTTAAATGAAGCATTAAAATCCAAACTTTATTACCCTTTACCACTCCGTTGGAGTTAGTTTTTTAAAAACACTGCAACACGTTCTTTTTTTTATTTTTGGTCTCAAGTATTAGTACAGAGTTCGAGTTAATCCGACAGCGCGTTTTAATTTTCCCTTACTAACTTTGACACCCCCTAAATCCTCTGTGTGAGATTGCTTTAAGAAACTAAAAGTAGCAATCAGTATTATTTACCGAGTAAGTAAAATATCGACGGGATGTTTCTATAATTTGGGTTATTTATACCAATTTTCGAGTAAATCAAGCGACGTAGTAAAATATTACTAACTTTATTTATTTTCATTACTAACTTTGACACCTTGTACCACCACAAGTAATCTTGCCATACTAACCCGCTAAGTTTATCCCCGCTTTGCACCCACACAGGGATAGAATTAAAAAAAATCTATTTATGTCAATGAGCGGTCTTGTCTTGACTAAAAAATTTTTCTTTCTTCTTCTTCTTCTTAATAGTATTTTATGATGCACACTGTACTGTATGCTTAGTGTAAGTTTCACAACGTTGTTCGAATGACTTTACCATCGCGTAAATCGAGTTAACGTCAAACGTGTCGAGAACCGAATGCATGCGAGTGTAAGTTACAATCGAAGCTAACCATCCAATACGCGTTTGGTCACCGTGAATTGCGAGCATTATTTTTCTTATGTTGGTGTCACGTAAACGTCCTCGGATAAACCGACCAAATAGAATGACATTTTTATGCAATGTTCCCAATGATAGCGGCTGTCTATCAAATTTGTGTTGGTTATAACGACTTTGTTTGTGTCAACTGTCAAGTTATTGTGATAATTAGGTTAGTGATTTAATATTGGATTCTATTAATTAAAAATGAAGACATGTTCGTCCCAATTATGTTTTGATGGGGACATTTATCGAGTAGTAAGTGGAATTTTAATTATTTAGTGATTAGCGAGCTTATAATCTGTGAACTTTGCAGAAATAAAACAAAGTTTATTTTGGTCTTTATGGAGACCTCAGCAAGCTATCCACAACAAATATCATTGGTGTGCGAGTCGCTACGGGCTTGGCAATAGAAGAAGCTGGGTTGTCACAGGTTTAAACTTCCTAAATAACACCAACCGGTAGTATATAATTAGGTTACTTTATTGTGTCTCATAAATTGTATTCTCTTACAGGAGATTCACATTCAGCCCAATTCCACCTGTTACTTGTGTGTGCCCAACCTCTGAAGTGTTTTTGATGAAACTTGGAAAAGAGTTAGCCTGAAGTATGGTTAATTGTCGTGGCATCAGCTGAAAAACTTTAAGATCTGAAGAACATACATTTTTTATGTTCTATGTATCCAACCTAATTGGAATGAGCCAGGGCCATCAAGAGTCATTGCCCCAGCACAGTCGCCACCTACCATGGCTCCTACTCCTCTTTCTTTTGTGGAGATAAAGTGGAAGGTAAGAAAGAACTTTATAAGTTTGTTTAAAAGGCTCTTTAAGATGACAACTCATAATATAAATAACTTTTATTATTTTTTCTAGAGACGGGGCATGCTCTTCCCAACCAGAACTTCGTCTCATGTCCGTGTAGTTAAGCCAGAGCCTGTTACGTCTGTGCAAACTACTTACTCCTCGTCGTGCAAGAATCCCAAGCAGATTCGTTTTGGAGAAATTTTAAGGAACAGCAACATAAAGATTACATGGACTCGAGGAGAGAGCAGAATAGGATCAGAGAGATGGAGGTGCAGGCTCAGAGGGAGTGGCAAGCTGTAGGCCACAGAGGATTAAATCTTTTAGAGAAAATTGTAGATACATTTTGTAGACTAATTAGATATATTTAATATTAAGCACTACTACTGCCCACCACCTTTTTTGGTATTATTCTTGTAAGTTAGTTTTAAGTTAAAAGTTGATATTTCATAAGAAGTTGTGTGATATATAATGTGTTCCTATTTACTACTTGTTATATTATTATGTAAATAATTTATGGCAATAGTTATCTCAAACCTATAACTAGTTAAGAATTCAAAGAATTGTTATTATATCAAAATAAAGTTCCAAGTTTGTGACACAATCTAAGACTGATTAATGATGAATAAAAGTACTACAACCTTCTTCGTGGTTGGTGTTTCATTACCTCTAATTAAAATTGCAACTTCTCTTACTACGGTCAGATTCACTACTCAATCTTTCTAATTCTAAACAGAAATAATTCATAATTATTTTACATGCATATTATACACTTTCTGACTTGGACACTCACTACACAAAGCCAGCATGGTCACCATGGAGAAAATGCCTATCTTATCAGATAGGCAATTGCTCCATGTAGAATCCTACTGGTATTCACCTAAATCCAGTTGAGACTGAAAGCCGACCCAAATATGGGAACGGAATAGCTGATGATGACTGTAAAGAATATGCAAATTAATAACAATCATAATTGATTATATGATTGTTATTCATTTAAAAAATACTGAAAGTAGGTACCTACTTATTAGATTTGATCTTGATTAGGAAAAAAGTAAACATTTTGTTAAAAGTGTGCTAAAAGAATTTATTCTAGAACATTCTTGACATTGATTTTAAAGTAACGTCTACGTAATTATAATAATATTCATATTGGACTTATTGTAAATCACAAATCTTAATATTAATTTTATTGTACTTAGTTATATAAGAATGACATTTAAATATTTGTACACCATAATATGTTGTGGTAGTGTAGAGAACTTAAAAAATATTAACACCGTAGGTACTATGTAAAACAACATTCATACAAATAAATAAATTCTAATTCTAACAATAATTTCAATTAGACCATTATAAAGGCACCTTTGAACATCAAACTTACAAAGTTCAAGTATATTAAAAATAAAAGTGTTGAAGTCTTCTAACTAATTGTTCCCTTAAAATCCTTCCTCTGATTGTCAGATGTTGAACCTCCTGTTTACATCTCTGTGGGTCTCTGTGGCCCATTGTGTTTTTCTTCATCATGTTCCAATCCTAGAAAGAAGTGTAATTTAGTATTCAATACACATAAGCTATGGACTGATTTGTAGAATTTGTCACCATACCGAAGATGTTCTCTTCTTCTTCTACAGCATTAAAATCAAGACCAATGTTATGGAGAATGCAGCAGGCTTGAATAATTCTAGGACATTTAATAGGCTTGTAGTGTAGCCCTCTATGTTTGTCTAGACAGCGGCATCGATTCTTCAGCCTCCCAAACATATTTTCTATGATGACTCTGGCTGCCACATGCCTTTGATTGTAATTGGCTTCTAGTGTGTCTGGAGCAGCACCTAAAATCGGAGTCATCAACCATGGCTGTTGTGGATAACCAGTCTCCTAAAATTATAACCATCTTTTAGTTGAATCATTGCCTAAGTTGAATATACAATGCAATTACATTTTATTGTGGCGAGCTTACCCAAAAGCCACACTATTTCTCCATTTTGGTGCAACAACTGCACATAATTTATTGATGTTGCTGTTCTTCCTTAGGAAAGAGTTGTGATTTGCACCTCCAATTGAAATTACCTTATCTTCCAAGGTTACCCGTTGTGTAGACTTTAAACCAGTCAGCTGTTTCAGCTGTATCTCCTCTTAAATCCGGCCTTCGGATGATCTCTTAGGGCATTGCTAGAAGTACGGGCTTTTGCACGAACACTGGACATGTAATTGCGCTCATCTTGTGCCCTAGCGGTCTCAAACATCTTCCAAGTAAAATGTATTAGTAATAATGAGCCCACACAACGAATTAAAATACAATAACTTTGAAAATTCACCACACTCACAAGGCTCTCACTACAAATCCTTCAGTGAAGAATTAACTCATTCGAACGTGAACGCGTTTCTCAAACGAGCTGTCAAAACTGTCAAAATTGCAACTTACACTCGCGATAACACAGAGTCACGTTAATTTACGAGCTCACTATCGAGTGGGATTCGATCGTCACCATCGACAAAGTAAAATAAAAAACTTACACTCGCGTTTTTTAGTTCTCGCGTATGGCACCAGGTGGCGCTAATGCAGCGCCATACAAATCAGAGTTAACTCTAACGCGATGGTGACGTTTAAAAAACTTGCACTAAGCATACTGTATGTCTGTTTTCTTTTAACTTTTTTTTTTGTGAATTCGTGGACAATGGTGTGGGTTACATGTGTAATAACATAAATATGGTATAGATTATATTTAAATGTATTTCTAAGTAATTTGCTAGTTTAAGAATCTTTATTTAAGCTTGGCATGTAACTGTTTTTTGTCCCTAACAAATAAAATAAAATAAAATAAAAAATGCGATAAATATGGAAATCCAAATTAGGTTACAATTGCACAGGCGTTCCACAGGGTAGTATTTTAGGCTTACTTACTTACTTTTTCTGATATACATATATCAATGACCTGACAGAAGTAACTGGTCATCCTTGCATACTCTTTGCAGACGATGTGTCCGTAATTATCCCTAAAACTAAAGAAAACTATAATGAGGAAATAAATAGTACCGTAAGCAAAATATTAACTTGGATGAAAAAGAATAACCTTAAACCTATCATAGATAAGGCCAAATATGTACAATTTCATAACAAAAACTGGAATAAAATGGATTTAAACATCACTTATAAAGATAAGCAAATACAACAATCAGATAGTATGACTTTTCTTGGGATAGTTCTAGATGGGAGGTGTTCCTGGATTGGTCATATTGATATGATATGTGGAAAACTCAGTAAGTTTGCTTATGCTCTATGGAACCCGAGGACAAAGCTTGTAAAAGTGTGGAACAACGATCAGACAAATCTTTATTTAAGCCAGTAATTTCAGCTGAAACTGCAGAATTAGAGAAACAATTTCGTGCCGTATTTCCATCAATCGATGTCCCGCTTCCGCCACTTCGTGGTTTCTCTACTATTAAACCTAGTCTACGTCTAAACTCATTCTGTACATACGATTTCCTATCTGCAAAATAAAATTTTGATTTATTTCTAGAGACAATTTTCCAAAATCAATCAAGACTTTTACATTAACTGAGTAGGTATCTTACTATCTAAGTTCCTAATGTCTAGATTCTCCATCCAGTGAAGCTAGAATAGTACTACTCAAAAATAATGCAATTCTGAGCATTCACCGTTACACAAACAATAAGTGCTAATGAGTTACTGATAAGGCGAGCGCAAAGTAGTGATGTGTTCACTTCGGAGGTCGAAAAATAAGTGATAATTGGGTAGTTGCATGATATTGGATACTATATATTCTAGTCTATAATATATTCACATGCGTGATACGATAACAGAATTCGAAATCAAATTTGAAATCGGTCAAAAAATAAAAAACTTATAACTTATAAAAGCTTTTTGTCTATCTCTTTCTCGCAAAACGAAGTTTTGCATGTAATTTTTAGGGCGATACTGAACTATGATGTCACAATTCAGTATTTCTCTCTCTGTCTAATTGAGAGTTTTCAACGCTTATATCTTTTTCCAAAGATATTAAAAAACTGGTTATACCAAGCTATTGGTGAGGTAAAAAAGCTTCAATTTAAATAATAAAAAAAAAATATTCAACTAGCCAATTAGGTAAAATGGGTGACATATATTTCTATTTTTGGGTAGCTTGTTTATCGGTTAATCGTTATAAGTATTTAAAGTGCGGGTAATTATGATGATGAAACTTTTGCATTTCCTAAGGCGGTACCACCGTGCAGTGTGCCGCTCAGCCTCGTCACCAGCAAAAGCATAAAAAAGCTTCATAAATCAAAGTAAGAGGTTGCGGGGTGTCCTTTCAATTACTTATCTACTCTATATTACGCAAAGTAAAAATAACCCAATTTATAGAACGGACCTTTTTTTTTAGGTGATGCTCTCCAAGAACTCCGCAAAGCATTTGTAAAAGCTTACGATGGCTCCGTATTAGTCACTGTTGTCACCACACATGTCGCTCATTCACGTCGTTCTGCTCGATCACTGACAAAGCATCCAGGTCACTCGAAAAAATGGCCATATAAGTGGCTAGAACCGCCTTTCAGTAGACGAAAAATACCTTTTAAACCAGCGGATGCCATACGAGGTGTAGGAAGTACTAAAGGAAGAAGTAGAGGAAACTCGACGACGACGGATAGAACACCTATCGCAAATCTAATGATATCTAGACGTGGTAGTGCTTCACCTCAAGTTAGTATGTTTCATCACTATTTTCATACCTGATTCTGATAATTTGATTTGATGGTCGTTTGAGAAATATGATGCTCGAGATTTTGATACATCGAGACAAAGCTCATAATTTATCGATTTCAATTAGCACTAAGTATCGAGTTGACGTTTTCGACTTTTCGTGCAAGTGTGACTCGACCTAACGTCATTCGATTTCAAGAAGAGAGCTATGTTTTTGTCTTATTTTCCTGTGCTACCAACCTAAAGTATTTTTAATTTCAGTACCTGGGCCCACCGCTATCAACAGACAGCGCTGCTATTTTGAACATCTTTTTATGGTTTGGTGTGGTGATGATCTTCAGCATGTTAGCAATTATATATGTCTGCATGGAAATGGATCCAGGCAGAGACACAGTTATTTACAGAATGACTACCAAGAAGATGAAGAAAGAGCAATAAAAAAAAAAATTTTGTCTCTCATGTCTATTAGAGCGCGAGTGGTTCCAGTGGTTACCTAGTTTGAGATTTGTTCTTAAGCTCTTAATTCAAATTCAAATATTTTATTTCAGATAAAAATCCATATAATGTTAGTATAACTTAGCCTAATGTTAGTATCAATTTAATTCAGGGTTAATTAAATTAAGGGTGTCAGGACTCTTACCCACCTACGTAAAAGGGAAGAGTCCCACCGGTCTGAAAACACATTCAGGATGCCATTGGAGGAGAAGCGCAAGCGCGCCATCATGGAAGCGCAACGCTTCCGAATGATCGCGGCGAACCCTTCGACGCACGCCTCAACGAACATCCCTGACGCGCTACACCATCACGGCAACCCAAAGAGCACCCTGAATGCGTTATTATTGTACTGTATGCGCAGGTCGTATGCTCGCTGGGTATACATACTTGGTCCACAGACTGCACGTGTAAAACGACTGGCAGAAGGCCTTTTTTATGTTGCAATCAACAGCCAGCGACCTGCGCTCCCTGTCTATGTCTACATTGTCTTTCAAGTCGTCACTGACCCAGTGACCCAAATACTTAAACTTCGAAACTCGACCTAAAGACCCCTCATCATGTTCTGTATACTTCTCGCGACTTCTTTAGCGGAGAACCTAACAGGGTGAGCCCCGGTCACGGCCGCCCCCGTGCCACTATTTAACGTCTCGCTATAGCCACACAAACGCGAGCCTACATTAAAATGTTTTTGAAAAGCATTAGCTATTCCAGTGGGGTCGCTCACGCCCACACCGGTACCCCCGACTTACATATGTTTTAATTTATTTGTTAATTTCCAAAACTAATTGTTTACTTTTATGACAAGATACTAGCATATCCATTTTAATTTTCTCTTGATTGTTTTTACAATATTTTAATTTAGTTTTAAAAAGATTTCGCGATGTACACATATTTTCATAAATAAATCCAGAAGTAGGTTTGTTATATAACAGGCCACATTTGATAACACAGTCGGGCATAGCAGTGAGCCTCGCGCACGTATTTGTTCCACCCTACTACATAATTTCCTTTGACGCTTTATACCAGAACCTGCATGAGTGAGTTCGGCTCCTTTTTTCAGAATACAATCTGTATTCTACAACCTAATTCATTATACAACCTATCTATCACCGACCGATGCTCAGTTTTGTGACCACATTTACAAAATTCTTGAGGAAAATCAATTTGTTTTAAGTTGCTATTACAGTAATCAAAATACTTATTTATCTGTTCTAAATCCCTCTCACCCCATACAACTTTGTTACAAGAAATGTATGATCCAATAATTTTAGGTTTAATTAGATTAATGTTACACTCTATTAATAACCATTAAGAAAATACTGTTTACCATATTAAATAAAATCAATATTTGAATTAAAATATTTCTAGACCCTACAAAAGTTTCGGGACATTATGAGATCAAGGGTTAAAATATTAATTATTATTCACTAGCTGTGCCCGCGACTTCGATCGCTGATGTGTCGTTTAAAGGTGTAGGTACCACTCCTCCATTGAAAAGGAAAAATCTTCCGATCTTGCCTGGTGGGAAGCGCTACCTGAGGTTCTCTACCACAGCCCTTTCAAATGGAGTCACTACGTCTTTGGGCTTTTTCACATGCATACGGTCACGGAACGGTAGTAGAAATGTATGAGCTACATAGACAGAATTCACAAGGCACGGAGACCGTGCCGTGACTCGTTCACATGACACGACCACAAAACGGCACCGCGAGCGCGGGGAATGCCATTCGACCGCTAACATCACGGGGCCCTGGCCGCTTTCTGCGGAATGTCTAACGAAAACCAAATTAACGTAAATGTGTTGATTTCACTAGTAGAAGTGCGGCCTACCATATGGGATAAGACCATCGCGGCTTATAAAAACAGGAATGAGACAAAGTGTACCTCGATAATACTGCGACCACTCCGTCTCGCCGCCGCCGGGCGACCGTAACCCCGTACATGTAAAAGAGCTACCACGGCACGGCGCCGAGCTGTTTAGGCGGCCATCATATGCTTGTGAAAAGGTCTTTTAGGGTTTATAATGTCAATGCAACGAAGTGCCACTATGATTTTTGAGAATAAATAAAAACTAATAAAAAGGCGCCTGGTATGTACAAGCTCATTGTCTGTGCACCTGCCAACAGGAATAAACACAATCTTGCTGTACATCGCACTATGCTCCACAGTTAGTACCACCATTTACTTAGTGGTACTAGTGAGACTGTTTGACAAAATCGACATTAGTTCCATTATTTTCAGATTCTTTTAAAATGGAACTAAGTACCTAGTGATTAAAAAAAAAACATCAGTAGTTCCATCGTGGAACTGTTAATGGTACTAGTGGCAACGAAGCATTCGTTCATGGGTCCAATGTACCTATAAGCTTTTACAGCAAGCTTCCCATTGACATTCGAAACTTACCCATTAAACAAATAGTCTTTAGTTTGAAAAAAAATAAACTTATCCATTAAACACCGATTTCCTGTAGCTATATCGGTTAAGGTTGCTGCCCTTACTGCCCCATTTCAAAAATCCGGGATTCGGTCGTGGTCCACCTGCTTAGTTCACCTGGGTGGACCACGGGCACTTTTTCTTGCCGGTGGATTACCTAAATAATGAGGAATATGCAAATAAAAAATGTCTACTGGCCATGGTCCACCTAAAATTAATTCCACAGAAAATCCTCTTCCTGATCCTGATCCTGTCATTTTACTATAATTAAAAAATGAATGCCGAAAGAACAAATGAAAATCGAAAAAACAAATTAATACGGAAAAAACTTTAATTAATAAAATAATAATTTCTTATCATTGAGACAATCAACGTAACTTTTCCAAAGTGAGTCCTACAGACAGAAATTTCTTTGTTTAACAATTCTAATTGTATTTCTATTGTTTTTGTTTTTTTGTTTTTTTAAAAAAACGTGCCCCACACTAGGAATTTCTCCTGTATCGTGGATGCGTTTACAAACATTAAAGTCACATACACAAACAGCCAGACCCGGAACAACTACTTGTAGGTCATACAAATATTTGTTCCGTGCGGGAATCGAACCCGCGACACGCAGCGCTGCAGTCAATCGCTTAACCACTGCGCCAACCGTGCCGTCGAAAAAATTATATCGTCATCATCAGTTATATATTTGGTTTTCCTTTTATTGGAAGGTCTGGATTCAAGACTCTCCAGTTCAGTTAGAAGGCGCAAAATGGTGGTACTGGTTTTCTTTACTTTTTTATTCAGTTTTAAATGGAAAGATTCCGTAACATTATTTGTGCTGTCTTTCACCAAACACATAATACAGAATCAAATTGTTTTGTCATCCAAAATCCATCCAGGTATTTGAAAAACGGTACCATTTAAATTAGAGCCACCAAACCATTTAAATAGAGCATTTGAAGTTAGGCAGCTCTCGTTTAATGAGTTCGAAAACAATAGCTTAGGTATCTTGCTTTTTGTTTGGCATTAATGCATAAATTAATGGTGCTGGTTTTGTTTGTGTGATGGTGCTTCTCATATCGCCATGAATGATGTGTAACTGACTAAATGGTTCAGGGCAAGAACTGAATGTTGCATCGCCAAAATATTCTTTCATCTCTCCAATTTTTTTCCTGTTTGCATGACTACAAAAAAGTGTTATACGTGCACCTTCGTAATAATAATCAGCTAATATTAAATTATGAAATTTTAATGGCACTTCCACTTCTTCAAAACTTTTGAAAACTGTATACACGCGCCGCCTGTATGTAAACGGAAAAAACGGCCGACGCGCAGCGAGACGCCACCCCGCACGCGACGCTCGACGCCCCTCGTCTCCGTAAACCAGGCCTGAAGGTTTAAACTAGACGAAATCGAAAGTTAAAAATAGGTGATTTAAACGTTGTAACGATGATAAGTATTTACCTGCATGATAATATTTCCGCTGCATTTAGTTTTTTTTTTTTTATATTGAGAACAATGCCATAGCAGCATACCGTTCTTAAAAGTTTTTACTTTATAAAACTGACATGCCCCATACAATAGAACCGTGCCACCTTTTCTATTAATAACACATATCTCAGGATCTTCATGGGTTTCTCCACCAAAATCTTTATATTATCTGAGGCATTATTTTTTTTTCTGTTAAATCCATTACTTAAATGAAAAATGTATGGTAAAGTCACAGCTCAATCAAAGTAATGTCATCTTACCAAGGAGGATAATTATTCCTCTATTAATAACTAAGCAAAGTTCAAAAGGAAAGAAATTGCAATATTATTATAAAGGTGATCCACCGGCAAGAAAAAGTGCCCGTGGTCCACCCAGGTGAACTAAGCAGGTGGACCATGACCGAATCCCGCATAAATCCACCCTGTATACAAAACTAGCTTCCACCCGCGACTTCGTCCGCGTAATTTTTTTTCCATCATTGTTGTGCATTCCGTTCAGTCCGTATTATTTTTTTCTTGCAATCGCTTCTTCAGGGTCGATGCCGAATGCGGAAAATGGACATTCAACTAGTCCTTCACAAATGCTACCAAGAGAAGCTCCCAGAAAGCATTACTCATCGTTAATAAATAGCCCACATTTTTAATTTAAATATTTTCTTGTACACTCAGCTATCCCAAGACCTTGGCTTCATTTTTAATCTGTCCCGTGTCTGACGGAAGGTAATAACTTAAATTATAACTGACTTAAATTATAGCTACCTACCTATACAAAAAAGATTTTACCATTGGAGCAGGATTTTGGCTTGCACGTCTCTTGTAGATTTTTGAAAACTTTTTGATGCCGTCAATATGCATCTCCGGTATATGCTTCAACATAACGTACCTATTCAATTGTAGGTCTACTAATGCCTGTTGCTCAATGTTGTCTAATCTAAACAGCGTATTTGCATTGTCAAAATCATTTTGGTTCATATCTGGACGTTGACATTCATTGTCATAATGTTTGATCGTAGCTGTCATTCCTGAATATTTGGCAGTCGTTAAGGGTCGCCAGAAGCTCGAAAGTCTGCCAACCAGTCTTACCAAAGGGTACGCCACCCAGTAACTGGGTTGTGGAGGTCAAATACATCAGTTTTACCAAAATTTAGTTTGGTTTTACAGCGCTTTGGACGTGCGACATGTAAAGTACGACCTGCCCAAAGGATATACTATACAGTATATGCTTTGGGCATGTCGTTTGCGTTCTAGATGACTTGTTCGTCAACTGGCGAGTGTCAAACTCGCGCTCCGCACGCGTGTTGACACCTTCCGATTTTAACAATTTTTTTTTTGTCGTCAACTCGCTCGCACATAAAAAGTACAGTCAAATAAAAATAGATTGAAACCAATAACTATAAATAACTAGCTATTGCTTGCGGCTTTGCCCGCGCTGGCTGATTATGTTAAAGAAAGATTTGAATTTCAATAAATCTTGAAAGTGTTTCACGATTCATTTTGAAGATGAAAGATGTGGTTTCCGAAGAAATCGTAGAAAAAGTCCATGACATGATTCTCACTGATCGCCGAACTAAAGTTCGCGAAGTAGCAGAGTTCGTAGGCGTGTCATATAGAACGGTATTTAATGTAATAAAGATTTTAAGATAAGGAATTGAAGGAGAAACGGCTCCAGCTAGGATACACAAGTCGATGAGTTTGCGCTTCATGGCAATCGGCAGATCACCCTTCATTAGCGTCTTCATGGACCAGTAGTTTTTCCAGACAGAGATGAAAAAAACATAATGCGAAAAGAAGGGATCCCAATACGTTACCCTTTTTTGCCGATTGTACAAAAAAGTAACTTTTGCATATACAAAAAAAAAATTGGGCCGTACAAGGAATATAAAATAGGACGAAGCGGGAATAAAATAATTAAAATTATATTTTGGGACAAAGGAAGCATATTATTGTTTAGGACAACCCAGGATTTTTGAAATGTGGGACGAAACTTCAGGACGAACGAAGAATAAATTGTCTATTTACATAACTATGTAATAAGCCAAATTGTATTTATTGTTGATTTGCGACATCTCTGATAATTATTAGGTAAATAAGCAGTTTTACTGTCATGTTAATTTATATTAAATATCTATCTCAAAAACGATATATGTTACAAGCTTTTATTTAGTTTCACCTGTCCCGATATTTACCTACTCGTATCTAATCAAATCTTGCAAGTTAAGTTTGATCCACTTCCTGGTTACCGATTGAGCTGAAATTTTGCATGCATGTGTAAATCGGATAACAATGCAAAATTATTATGACATGGAGCTGATCTGATGATGGAACCGGAAGGAGGCCATAGGAACTCGGTAATTAAACGACACAACCCCATCGAGTTTGGACTCGTTTGATCCGCCTTGACGAGTACTTTGGTGCTAGATAGTAACCAGGGCCTGATGATGGAGCTGGAAGATAGCCATAGGAAATCAGGTCTTGACGAGTACTTGGGTGCTAGATGGTAATCAGGGTCTGATTATGGAGCTGGAAGATGGCCATAGGAACTCGGTAATTAATCGACACAACCCCATCGAGTTTGGGCTCGTATGATTCGTCTGGACGAGTACTTTGGTGCTAGATGGTAACCAGGGTCTGATTATGGAGCTGGAAAATGGCCATAAGAACTCGGTAATTAAACGACATAACCCATCGAGTTTGGGCTCGTTTGATTCGTCTTGACGAATACTTGGTTGCTAGATGGTAAACAGGGTCTGATTATTAAGATGGAAGATGGCCATAGGAACTCAGTAATTAAACGATATAACCCCATCGAGTTTGGGCTCGTATGATTCGTCTTGACGAGTACCTACTTTGGTGCTAGATGGTAACCAGGGTCTGATCATGTACATGTAGCTTAAGTGCAGTAAACGCATATAACGGAAAAGCACTGCTACGCGCTACGATTTACGCCGTAGTCAATCTCGCATCAAATACACTAAAAAGTTAAATAATATTAAAAGAGAAAAAAACTTGTTAAAAACGAGCTTTTATTAGTTGTTAATAAAAATAACTAAAAAGTTAAAAATAATTTAAACCTGATAAGAAATAAATAAAAGCGTGTTACATTTTGCATTTAGTCAAAAATAGTCAAAACTCATAGCCCATTTTTTTTTAAATTTGTTTTTAGAATATAAATATAGGGTTATTGATAAAATACCAACAACCTCTTAAGAGGTCATTGTAGTCATCATTATGAACAACTTTTACTATGGGACCAAACCAGAAATCGCGAAAAAAAAGCAGCTGTTCCCTACATTTATGTTCGTCTAACTCGTCAAAATGTGACCACGGGTCACACACGATTTTTATTGCATACGTTACGTTACATTAGCTCTGGTTGATATTATTCACGGAGCATCTTACTCAGCGTAAACTATTATGACCAAAAAGTCAAATATCGATTCAAAAACAGTTAGATTTTCAAACCTTGGCACAGGAGGGGTACGAGACCGGTCCTTAGGTTAAAATGTACAACTTACTACTTCCATACATATATTACTACAATGTATTATTACAAGAAAATATACATTTTTGTCGTTTGGTTGGTATTCAAAAATGATATTACATTTGGCAATACAGAAATCATATGACAGTCTCACAGTCATTCGTATAGTTCCCAACAAAATGGCTGTAGCTATGGCTCTGTTTTGGATTTCTCTTGTAATATCAGTAATAGGTAAGTACATTTTAGTATAGTATTTTATGCAAATTTTTCCTACGCTAAAACTATATCGGACTTTTATTAATTTTAGGCTCTAATGCAGCCGGAGAGTTCAGTATCCTTCATAGTCCTGACTCCCTCAAATTTTCGGGATCAGGAAAAACGTTGGAAAGCCTTCTGAAAGAGATCTTTTCTGCTGCTCTCGGACTCTCGGTTGAAGAGGTACGTATACGTGAGAATGTTGACCAATGTGACCTCGCTTTTATTGTGCTCCATAATCAATTTACAGTAGTAGAAGAGCCAAGAGTTTCCGATATAGATTCGATAGACTGAAGGCCTATCCTACGAAAATCATCCATCAATTTAGAACCCTTGCTGCATGACATGCATCTTGTCAAATGGTCGAATTTTAGGGGCAGAAGGCGAAAAGTCTTTAATATTGTGAATTCATGACAACCTGGGCCTCTGTACATAGGCGAACACAAGTGCTTTTAACCACTTGAATGCTGCATTGTAGATATTGGAATTTATATAGTCTCCTGTAGATCTACCTGTACACAAATGGTTCAATAAGCCTGAATCATCATTTTTTTTTTATCTTTATTTGTGGTTGTTAATATCAAATTGGAATCTCTGTTGAAATTAAAAGAAAATAAGTATGACGCATGAAATGGCCAACATTTAATAGAATATTTACTGAACCATCCTTAGTTCAATTTATTTGTCTAATATAACAGTGAGAACTATTTTTTTTCTTTTTCATTCCATTTGCAATCTAATTTGTTCCATGACAAATGCAAAGTTAGGCGTTCCTTGTGTTGTCCCTTGTACTGCTTGATTTCATAGTTTACCGATGGCATTTGTAGATAGTTGTGGATTTCATTGTTCCTAGCAAACCAAGGTGCATTTACTATGGATCTTAGGATACCATTTTGGACTCTTTGTAGGCAGAGTATGTTGGTTTTGCTTGCAACGCCCCACAATTGGATCCTGTAGGTCCATAATGGCTTAAGGACCGAGTTGTAGATGAGGAGTTTGTTGTCTACAGAGAGCACAGAGTTTCTTCCCATGAGCCAATACAGGTTGTGGAACTTGTGGTTTATCTCATCCCTTTTAGTTTTGATGTGATGCTTCCATGTTAGGCGCCAGTCTAAGTGGATAAAGATAATTTTATTTGTTAAAACATGCGTATACATGCAAATTAAGCATGCAGGTTATCACAATATAAATATTTCGTACGTACATGTTTCACTGTAAGCCTTACAAATTTAGGGTTTACAATAAAATAAAAAGTAAATTACTAAATAAAAACTAAATTACTAAAGGCACTTCAATCCTAGTACATAATAATAATAAACATTGATAAGTCAGTAAAATAAATTAATCTTAAAATGTCACAAAATTTAAGTACTAATAAAATAAAATAAAAAAATGTCAAATAGTGTCATTCAAAAAATCATTTTTGTTATAATAACACTTGTCTGTTAATAAATCTCTAATCTTTTTTGTGGAAGCCAAGGTACTTCACGCAATCTGTGTGTGGTAGGCCGTAGGGTATCAGGACCAAGCCTGACAGGAGGGGCGTTTCCGTGCCTGAGCACGAAGGTGATGTGGTTAGACTTGGATGCACTGGCACGTATCCGCAACTTAAAGAACCATTTATATTTATGTGTATCGTCTAGCTGTTTTTGGAGTCTATTGCTGGCCGTTTCTGGGTTGTCATCAACTGATAAATATGCAATGTCGTCGGCATATGTTGCTATTGTTATGCCATCTAATGTGGGTAGATCTGATGTTAATATGTTGTACAACACTGGGCCAAGAACAGATTGCTGCTGTACACCAGCTTTCACTTCGAACAATATTGATCTTGCTTCGCCCTATTTTATTTGGAAGCAGCGGTTGGATAAGTATGACTGGATAATCCCTAGCAGCGGTTGGATTCACTTTAGTGAAGGAGAATCTCGGCACTCAATGTTCCTGCTCAAGCCAGCAATCCTTTGTGCCAGGCACAGTCAAAAGCTTGTTGTACATCAATAAATGCCGCTGAGCAATACTTTTTATACTCAAAAGCCTGTCTTCCTATTTGGTAAACTCTGTGAACCTGTTCTATTGTTGAGTGAGATTTCCTAAAGCCAAACTGGTGAGACGGAACAACATCATTGGCATCCATGCACGGTTTCAGTTGGTTAAGGAATATCCTCTCCCACAGTTTGGACAGTACAGGCGTTAAGCTTATCGGCCGATGACGAGGCTTTAGGTTCAGGTTTACCTAATTTGTTGATCATGACAACTTCAGGGATTTTCTACAGATCAGGAAAGTGAGATGTTTGAAAGATTGCGTTGAACAGACTAGCTAGGAAGGAAATGCATTTTCGGGGAAGATTTTTAAATATGAAAGGCGTGATCAGGTCGAATCCCGGGGCTTTTCTCGAGTTCAGCAGTCTGATTTCTTTCGCTATTTCTTTAGGTGTTGTTGGTATAATAGGCATGCACATCTGCAGATCTAGTTCCAATACTGTGTCAATTTCATGCTCATCAGCAACACTCGTTGGACTGAGAACTTATTTTGGTTTTAAGTTATCTCTGAGCCTCTTAAATCTGTATAACAATTAAAAAGATTACTTTGATGTGCTGAGGTAGTCATGTTTTGATGTGCTGAGGTAGTCATGTTTTTTGCAAATTTTAGTAGAGTGAAAAATTCAGCTTATTATCTCTCGGGTAGAGGTTTGTGTTGGTTTTTATCACTGTGCATTTAACTGGGTTAAAATGCTATTAAAATCCAACTATCGCATTTCATTTTCATCCAACAAAACATTTAGTTTAATTTTTAGATTGGAGTACTGTTACTGCAATCTAAAAACTAAACTAAATGTTTTGTTAAATGTTTTGTTTTGTTTGTAAATGTTTTTGTTAGCAGTTGCTTCATGTCACTAGTCATGGTACTCAAGATCTTACAACATTTAAGCATTTTTCTTTCTGGTATATTGTTTATACAAACTCATTGTGTTTATAGAATTCAGAATGGAAAGGCATGTATGTCATGGATCCTTTCAACACCCCTGAAGCTGCTGTGGAGGTGTATATTGATGGCGTCTCCAGTCTTGGCGAAAATGTGAGTGTACCTGCTAATTCTATAAATTAAATATGCTTAAATTTGAAAAATGAACAAAGGTATGAATTTATAAGATAGAAAATCATTTATTTCTTCTATCAGGGTTTATCATACCAACAGTAAACAATTAAAGTGGATGGAGGTCCTTTACTATTTTAACTTATTGTTTGCAGTCTGGATTGAAGTCCAAAACTTACCCGCTGACTGTGGATATATATGAGCCAGATACCTTCAAAGCTATAGACCACAGAATTAAGCAGCGCTTCACTAGCGGGGGCAACAAACTTGTGAATATCAAACTATCCAATCGCTATGAGGTAAGTTATTAGGATGTTAAGGAAAACTGATTTTAGTTGTACCATTAGCAAATATTAGATAAAGATGATTGATTTGTCATTACACGTGTTAACATACAAATTAAAGATGCAGTACATTAAAAGAAATATTAATAAGTATGAAGATGTACATGTTTTGCCTGGTGAGCCATACATTTTTTTAAAGAACAATGGCCGATCTCCTATCATGCTTAGACTAGAAAAATCGTATATAACGTAACTTATTCATACATAATGTGTTGTTTCATTTCCCTATTTATACCCTGTCCAGTAGGTTAACCGTTTTTTTGACAGCTGCCTTAGAACGTAACTATTACAGATTACTTAAAAGTTAACTTAAAAATGCGTAATACAATAAATATATAAACTGCCTTATCTTATTGAATTATCTTATTTATGACTTCTTACAGACATTATAAGATATGTGTATTAGCTAATATGTTCACGAACAACCTCCTGTCAATATCATTTAGGCGGCAAAAGACCCCTGTAGCAATCTAAATGCGAAAGTAACTCTGTATGCTGTGGGTGCACAAGATACTTCGTTCCTGTGGGGTAATTTTCGACCCCCATGCGGGCAAAGCCGTGGGCAAAAGCTAGTTTCAATAAAACGTTTATAATTTGTTTTTTTTTTCAGCTTGAATCACATGTGTTTGGTGAAGTCACATATCCCAAATCTACTAAACAAAATCTTAATCACTTGAAGCCCTCGGTAGATGAAGACAACAATTTCTTAGATGAGCTTGAGACTTTGCAAGCTGTTACTAAAAGGGTAATTTTAGTTTTTTTTTTTATAGTGGTTAATTTTAGATTTAGGTTTTCCAACCGAAATTCGTTCACGGTTTTCGGCCAAATACCCATTTTAGGCAACTCATTTTCGTCCGAATAAAAATTTCGGCAGCGGCCGAAAATATTAGTGTACTCATCTAGTTTTTATTGACGTGTAAGAGCGTTTGTACAGACGCCAGCACATCAAGCTACTACAATCTGTCAAATTTCTTTAATAGATTTTCAGCTTTATCGCTAAAGCATTAAGTTTCAAGGTTGATTGGGAAAATTTGACAGTTTCGGATAGCTTGACCTGCTGGCGTCTGTACAACCCACAGAACAGATAAAAGAGGTTAGAAGGGCCTTGTGGGCGGGGCAGGCGCGCCGCACTTTTGAGCAGACGCTCAAAAGTCAACCGAAATTTGAATCACCGGTCAACAATCGCGCTCTTGTTGTGACAGCGTTCGGAGCTCCGCGGAAAAAAAGAATTATGCCGTCTTGCGCTATTATAACGTGTCGGAAAAGAAGTCAGGAGTGTTATGTGGCCCGAGGAGGGATTTCTTTTCACCAGTTACTCCAAAAACCTTAAAATACGAGTGATATTTGTAATTATTACAAAAGTATTATGTAGTTTGTAGACAAAAACGATAAAATCGCATTCAGATGCAAAATTATACATTGCTTGCAATACATGGGTACGATCTTGTACGTCATGAGCGGTCGCGCAATGTATTGCGTTCACTGCGAACATCGCGTGCGTCGAGCCAAAATGCACGTCGATAGTGTTGTACCAAATTGTAAACAATGTCGATATTAAGTAAGTGTATACGAATAATTATGTTCAGAAATATGTATTACAATTAAAATAACTTTGTTTTTATTAACACCAATTATTGTGTAATGTGAATTATTAATTTAATTTCTTAGTTGGTTTTTCGTCTAAAATTTGGTTTGAGGTTAGTAATTTACGATGAAAAATATTTTTTTTAGTTTTCCAAGAGATAAAAAGAGACAAGAAAGCTGTGGATTGAGGCAACTGGTAGAATTGAATGGATACCTACTAAATGTAGCACAATTTGTTCGCAACATTTTTCAGAAAATGATTATGTAATTAAAAAGTTGAAATTGAGTCTAAATTATTGTTCAATATTAAAATATTCTTGTATTTTTACTTGTGTCATTTATTTGCTCACTTACTTACTTTAGCCCATGTCTTTGTACGCTTGAATGACGTTAATCACGGACACAGACAGCCCAGAAGGCCAATTCATGTAATTAAAAAAATTCAAAATCTAGTCGCAGTTTCATCTCAGCGACAAAAAAAATGTCAAAAACTGGTCAGAAATGTAGGGAAATTAAAGGTGTTTTTGACAGATTGAAACTGAGTTAAGACTGTGAACGTTCTTAAAATAAAGAGAATTGCCCCTCTTAATTAATCCTTTCCAAATAAATACGTTACTCATCACAAGTATTTAATTTTGAACAAAATTGCCCTTGACGTCATTGGATTTCAATGAATATCTTAGGAGATATCATGGTTTTAAAATAACTCCGCAAGGCGGCCGGTCATTAGCTTCCTATAGTAATGTACTAAGTGATAATCGTAAGTAATACTCTTAAAGTAATGGAATATATGTATTATTTTAGTAGGATTTTTCCTAAAATTAATGCGAGTGAAACCGGCGGGCATAGCTATTATTCATAAATTAACATGATAAAGTTAACAAATACATTTTTCACAGAGTAATTCACAATAAATTAATTAGATTATATTATGTTAATTCGACTTAGCATTCGATATGGCCGTGAAATTTAAAATTTATTTTTAGTTTTTTGCAAATTGTAGCTTTGTTTTACATTTTATGTTATTCAAAATGTTATTTTTCTTTCTTTCTATTATTATGACGTAAAACAGAGCTGCAACTAGCATAAAACGAAAGAAAATTTAAATTTCGCGGCAGTATTGGATGTTCCCCCTTAATTTCACTTTGATTTAATTTAATTTATATGTAATTAGGAAGTCCACATTATTCGTACCGTACCCGCAACTTAAAAAATTGCAAAACTTTAATTACCAAAATTACAGTAATTTTATCGATATGATCAATCGACCTTTTGGTCGCCGTAAAATATTTGAGAAACAAAATTGCTTTTACACGTGTGTGAGTGTACGTCCAGAGCAGAATTTGCGGTAGTGTGACAACCAATAGCAAACACGCGATCTAAGTGCATGTGGTGTATTTGTGTGCGTAATGCGCGTACGTATTGATCTCTTGCTTGTAGTGGAGAGTGAGAGTGGGAGACATGCGGCGACAGGCGTTCTAATACAAATCAGGAACTATTTCCTTTCTATCCTCTTTTATCTGTTCTGTGGTACAACCCTACTTGAAGAAATAAAGTCATTTATCACTTAGGCAGAAATAAATGCGATGTCAATCTTTTAATCATTGTATTTATAAGATTAACACTGCATTTCTTTTACTATGACCATAAACCCATCGAAATTTATAAAATCATCTTTTTCGGTTTTTGGTCGAAGTTGAAAACTAGGCCGAATATCGTATTCAGTCGATAAAAATCTCATTTGCAGTCGAACTCTACTTACAAGGTTCATTATTCTGAGGATTTCAAATTAAACTATAATGTGCTAGTTCATGTAAAGTTACATAACTGAGGTTTCGATTAAAGCTGAAGTGTAATCTTAAAAAGAAAAGAAATAAAAGACAAGTAATTATTCATTTACAGATCCAGAGTGGAGCTATCATTCCAGATAACATAATTGATTTCTATAATTTCCGCTTCCGTACTCTTCATGCTTTATCAGACTACCATGGACCTAACTCCCTACAAACCAAAGAAGCGAAGAAGCTGTTAGGTAAGAATATACCTCAATGAAATGTTATTTTTATAGTTGACTAAGTAACTAGGCACCGACCCTAACCCTGTACGTTAGAAACTCACTAATACTAATCGTCTACATTAATACTGAACCCACCTATTGTCATATTCTCATTGAGCGACGAAATATCATCGTTTGTTCGTTCGTAAGTCATGATTAAGTTTTTGTTTAAACTAACAATTTTTTTTTCTTTTTGTAAAGGTGATGCTCTCCAAGAACTCAGCAAAGCATTTGTAAAAGCTTACGATGGCTCCGTATTAGTCACCGTTGTCACCACAGATGTCGCTCATACACGTCGCGCCGCCCGATCTGTCGGGGCTGATGGAAAACCAAGCAGTCAAGGAGTCGATTATCAATGGCATGTCAAGGAATATAAAGCGGTAAGGTTAACCATTCTTGCAATGCTTTGCTCTTTTTATCATAGTTTTGTATGCGGCTTTAGTCTGTTACGTCATTCATTAAAAAATGTTTGTAGATTGAACACAATTTTTTTGTCATTTTGTTGTAAAAACTTTATTGGATAATGATGAACATTTCAAATTACAGGATAATGACACCGATGACAGCTACAATGCTGAGTACCCTGCAATCTTCAACATTATTCTATGGTTTGCTGTGGTGATGATATTCAGTCTAATCGCAATTGTCTACGCCCTCGTGGATATGGATCCGGGCAGAGACTCCATCATCTACAGGATGACTAGCACAAGGATGAAGAAGGACAATTAAATCCTGAAGTCTGTTTAAGAACTTATATCAATTTCAAATAAGTTCCAACTGCAGTATTGTATGTTTTATTTAAGTCCTGGTTATATATATCATGGTACTAGAAAACTCCATTATTCTACAAAAACAAACTCCATGATGTAAGTACAGAATTTTGTTGTCATTCTGTAACTATTTAAATCTTGGTGAGACATGTGTAAAATAGTGTTATTTTAGTTGTAAAGTAAATAATTTGTTAGATGCAAAAACCATTATTTATTTACAAATTAAATATTTAAATTAAACATATTACTTTTAAGCTAAAAATGAATAAAGTTAATATTTTTTTTTTTTACTACAGAGTTCTAATAGTGGTTCTCTGTAATACCAAGTTTATCCAAAAAAAGTTTGTAAAAATTGCTGTTATTAAATAATTGTTCGGAAAATAAATAATTATAATATAAACTATGATTGTGTTCTGTTTAGGTAACCACTTCTGTATATAAAGTTATAACTTTGCAAATAGGCTTTATTCAAGTTTACAAGTTTAGCGTTTGATCTGTGTGAGTAGTCTGTGTAACATTGTAGGTACTGTTACAATTTAGTGAAAATAAAATACATTCCCTGTAAATTAGATTTCACTTATTAATGAATCCCACAGGAACAGGGTATTTGGAATACCTACATGCAAAAATATTCATTTTTACCACTGCACATTCATTTTTATTTTGAGTGTATACTTTGAAAATAAAATTTCAGGTAATATCAAAAGCTCAAAGCAGATGGCATTAGTGAAGTTGAAGGATGAAGTTCATGCTTTATGTCAAACTTGTCTATTTCCAAGCACCATCTGTTCCAAAAGTATTTGATGAAAGTGTGACCTTTTTTTATTAACTTTTTTGGTTTAATTCTTAGGACCCGTTCACACTTGCCATCACGACCACACGTGGAAGGGCGCGTATTTGTATGAAAATGAATAGTTAATTCACGCGGACTACATTTAGGGTCAGTTCACACCGAGACGCGACGCGACGCGATGCTGCGCGCACACTTTAAAAGAGTGACTCAAAATATACTTTATTTTCTACACGAAAAAGTACACATTGCATTGTGAGAGTTCAGAATACGTTGCGCGGTGCAGCGCTGCGCCTCGTGACGCCTCGCGGCGTAAAGCGACGCAGCGGTACTTCGCCGGTGCGCGCGGCGTGCGAGAGCGGCGCTGCGCAGCGCGACGCCGCGAGGCGCAGCGCGACGCCGCGAGGCCGCCGTGGCGACTTGTCTCTACTATTTCCGTCCAGACTTCGTGCAGAATTGATGCAGTGCGGTCGAGTGATCGAGTGATATTATAATGATACACTGGGATCTTGTTATAATCGGACTTCTTGCAGAAGAGGAAGAGGAAGAAGAATACAAAAATAAAATTAAAAAGAAAACATCACACAGAAGTATTTGCGTGCATAATTTATGGAGAAATAGATTAATTCATGGTGAATTTCATACCTTGGCTTATGACCACATTGCCAATTATCCAGAAAAAGATATGATTATTACAAAATGGATTACAAAAAGTTACGATCTCCATAATGCACCCGCCAAATATACGTAGTTCTCATACGCTTGCAAATGGTAGACTGCGGGTGGACGCGGGGCGGGGCGGGAGGACGTAGCGAATGTAGACACGTCCCACTGCGCCGCGCGGCGCAGCTAGACGCCGCGCGGCGTCATGCTACGTCGTGTTGCCAACGATTTTACGATGCGCCTCGCGACGTTGCGAGGCGGCGCGCGGCGCAGCGCGCAGCGCGAAATCACTGGCCTCTTCCAGTATCGTCGCGTCTCGGTGTGAACTGACCCTTAGCCGTCAAAATCAACGTTTGGGGGACCGACCACATCTGGATCACGTCGCAGCCACAGTGCTACCACCAGCAAGACCGCTAACTAGTGGCAGGCCACAACGCAACAACGACGCGACGACACTGCGCCCCTCATTTATTCTGTATTGTGCGCCTCGGCCTAGGGAACTAGCCAGCCTAGGGGCTCCCAAAGCTACCCCTTCTAGGTAGCTGGTCTGCCTGTCGGCAGACGGACATGTGCGTGTGAACTGAGGGACCAAACTGGTATTTTGGAAATAAAAATCGTAGGATTTCGTAGGTTTTTTTTTTGGAAACTTTTTCTAGGTGTAAACTTTTTTTGCCTTATCGAAAAAAATCTAAAAAAATCATATAATAATAATAATAATAAGGTGCTCGGGGGAAGGAAGTATTCCAGTAAGTGCTCGTAGGGATCTTGACCATCTTCCGGGCTCTGGGATTGTTCTGAAAGCCGTGGAATACCTCTCCACTCCTCATAAGCACCTCAGGACATGTTGCCCCCTTGTTGCTACGTCACTATGTGCTAGCGACAGTTTCCGGGGGCCCATTATTGAGTGTGCAAGTCACCCCCTGCCATTTTATCCGTGTATATATAAAACATTGATCAGGCAGGGGCCATAGTTCTTCCATAGTTATGACTGATAACCAGTCCACTTTAGGCACCCAAACCCATAGCCCAAATTTGTATTTTTCCATATCCTGCAATAGTCGTACACTAACCGGGGGTTATCCTTGGGTGCACTTGCATAGTGCATACAGGGATAATCGTCGGTTGGTGCCGCATTTCAATAAAATTTTCTAAGGGGCTTCTACGAGTTGGCTTCGGCCCCTCTTACGCCTTCCAAAGGACCGGGACTCCATGGTCCCGAGATATGTTAAAACATAAAAATAAATAATAATTATTATTATTATTATTTATTGACAGCAGTTTACAAAACTTGTTTGAAGCCTCTGATTCCTGAACTAAGTGTACCTGTATGTCAGGAGTCAGCGCCCACTCCCATTTTATTTGGCTTAGGTACTAAATGTCAACATAGGAATAGACAACCCTGTGTGCAACAAATTACAATTTTAAAAGAAGTAAACAAAATTTAAAAAAATAATAATAATAAAAATGAAATAAAAATAAAAATACAATAACAGAATTGAAAAGTATGAAAAAATATCAAAACTATAATTTATTTATGCTTAAATTATATCGTGCTGTGCGTGTGTGTATGTGAGGGTGTGTGTACGTGGGGGTGTGTGTGTGTGTGTGTGGTTGTGTGTGTGTGTGGTTGTGTGTGTACGTGTGCGTGGGTTCCCGTAACCCGTTCGTGTTTGTGTATGAGATTAATCATTTATTATTTTCTCTACATCCTCATAATCAAGAGTAAAGAGCCAGTTCTTTACTTTAAGTTTACATTCGTGCAGTGCTAGCGGATACAAATTTAAGATTCTATTAATCTTGTTGTATAAAAATACAGAAAGAAAAGCGTTTTGTCGTCTTGCAAAAGCCGTGCGACATTTAACAGATTCCATTACGTCTGGAATTGTTCGCTTATTTCGAAGTTTACCTGGGTCATATGGGGTAGATACGTGTTTTTTAGTAATTAACTGGAAAATAAATAGTTGTCTTACTGTAAATACCCGGCAGAGCTCATATAATGTCTTCGTAGGAAATCTGTATGGTTTGAATGACATAGTTTTTAGCAAAGACCGTTGTGCTCTTTCCAAGCGTAAGAGATACGTTTTACATGCACCTCCCCAAACCCCAATGCAGTAGCCAATAACCGATTGAGCCAATGCATAATAAACTGTACGGATGAGATCGCCGTCAGCTACATGCCTCAGATTTTTAAACACCCATGTAAGTTTCCTAACTCGTGACGAAACCATCTCGATATGTGGATGCCAGGATATTTTCTCATCCAAAAGAACCCCTAGGTATCTGACCGTCTTAGATTTGCTCAGAGTTGTACACAAACACTGTTGAGTGAAAGGTGATTTGCATGTGTGAATCCGGACAGCCACATTGGGCTGTCTTATGCGAGCGTTAGTGAACTGCACAAATGAGGTTTTCGAGATGTTAAGTGTTAACAGGTTATGCCTGAGCCACTGGCTGGCCTTATGGAGCCCTGTCTCCGCATTTTGTTGGACTTCATCCCAAGTCTCTCCCTGGAACACCAAAGCTGTGTCATCGGCATAGGTAAATATTTTGCCTTTATTAAGTGTCATCTGACATAAGTCGTTTATATAAATCAGGAAGAGACTGGGACCGAGAATGCTACCCTGTGGGACTCCGTAGATGACTGCGACATCCGAACTAATAGCATTACCAACTTTAACTCTCTGCAGTCGGCCAGTAAGAAAGTCTTTGTAGATTTCAAGTACCGTTCCCCTTATTCCACACCTTTCCAGCTTGTCAACAAGAGCAGAGACCGAGACAGTGTCAAAGGCCTTGGCCAGATCAATAAAGACTCCGACACACTTTTGTTTATTATCTAGACAAGCTGTAATATACTCTACTAACGAGCCAACGGCTCCATCCGTACTTTTACCTACCCTAAAACCAAATTGGGAGTCAGTTATTATGTTATTTTGTTCTAAGAATTTTATGAGTTGGCTATTCAATACTTTTTCTAGCAATTTAGAGAGCGCTGGCAACACAGAAATTGGTCTGTAGTTAGTTACGCTATCTCGAGCTCCACTCTTGTAGACAGGAGTGATTAGCGCCCTTTTAAATACCTACACTAGGAAAAACGCCCTGCTGTATACATAGTCCAATGATCGTGGTAAAGTGTGGGACAATAACCTGTTTTGACATTTTCAGAAACTTGTTCGAAATAGAGTCCCAGCCCGCTGCAGAGTCATTTTTAAGATTCATGATAAGAGATTCAATTTCTGATTCGTTTGGTGGGAGCAATACCATACCATATGTTGAAGTACAGACGCCAGCAGGTCAAGCTACCCGAAATGTCAAATTATCCCAATCAACCTTGAACCTTAATTCTTTAGCAAGAAAGTTGAAAATCTATTAAGGAAATTTGACAGATGGTAGTAGCTTGATGTGCTGGCATCTGTACAGACGCCAGCAGGTCAAGCTACCCGAAACTGTCAAATTTTCCCAATCAACCTTGAACCTTAACGCTTTAGCTATAAAGCTGAAAATCTATTAAATAAATTTGACAGATTGTAGTAACTTGATGTGCTGGCGTCTGTACATTTGTGGCGAACCAAACTGATTGTCTATGGTTCCCACTGTTAGATGTAAGAGACAACACTACGGTGGTCTAGAGGTTATGTCTATGGTAGACAGGATTTAACCAGTGGACAGCGAATTTGAATCTAATGTAAAACCATATATTACTCCACTCCATGTGAATTACTAACACGATTATTATCCCGTGTTGATCAAACGTGCATTCCTCCACTATCGCATGTATACTGTGCTTCGATACAATTTGTTACAACTGGATCGAGTTTCATTAAAGTAAACAAGGCACCCTAGCACGCCTAAACATTTTACAAAGTGTTAAAAGTGTAACACAATTGGGCAGTCTTGAGTCTTATCGCTAAGAGTACACCACTACGCGCCAGCTAGTACCTCTTTGTAACTATCGACTATCTTTAGTTGTTGTATGGCATTCCAAACTGTAAATGTAAACCTTGTTATTGTAGATCCACAGAAAGAAAACAAAAAAGTGGTATTAGAAATTGTTTTATTTGAATAACTGTTAGTATTACAAAAATATTATTGTTTTACGTGATTTATTATAATTATTTATATTTATTTTATCTTTTAGTAATTTATTGGTACCTACCAGTTAAAATGGCAACTAACTATTTATCTTATACGTATGTGAGTAATATAATAATGTAATCTACATTAGGTAATAAAAAATATTATGGATGATGCGCCAAGGTCGACCGCGAAATTTAAAATTTCGTACGTTTTTGCAATGTAGTTAGTAGTGTCAGGTGCCAGGTTGTATGTTGATAAAAATATTATTTGAAAGAAAATTTGAATTTTGCGGGTAACCCTGACGCTTTCGGCTTAACTACCTAGGTATTTACTTAGTAGGCACGTTATATTTTAAGGCACATAACTAATACTAAAGTTTTTAATTTTGTCAACGTCACGGAATTTCATTAAATCACAACACTATGCTAAAGGCACGCTAAAACGGACATCAAGATCTTAGTCCAAAATTAATAAAAAGTTATTGTAAACAAAAAACAATAACTCAGCAAAAAATGGGAATGCATGTTGTACTTTTTTTTTCCTTTTTGCCCTTAATTAAAACAAACAACACCTTCAGTATTTCTCAAAATATTTTCTATGGAGAAGAATTTTCACCTGTCACCTTCCTTTTGCCGCACTCAGAGAGATCACTTAAAAATATATACCTATCAATTATTAACTTTAATTCACCAGCACATGGCAATAAAATTCAATCAATAAGTAATATTTTTCACCGGCGTTCTAATTTATACTCGTCAATTAAAGTTAACATTGGTAAAGAACAACGGCCAAATTGTATCTCTTGGCCGGTTTTTGTGTTTGAATGTTGTCATAAAGAATAATAATCAGCCTTTGTTGCCCTAGTTACTACCTATTTTACTACCAGTTGTAATACCGTTAATTTTGATTACCCTTCCCAAGCAACACAGATTGGCTGAATAATAATCATTGTATAAAAGCGTTTCTGTAAACTTCAAGCTGACATAGTTGACTGGTTAATGTCTGGATAAGCGCTAACACAGATATTCAAGCAATTTGGGCACAAAATAAAGTGCCTTAATTTGCATAATAGCAATATAATCGCCACATAGTAGTTAAATAAATGTACAACAAGCTTAATATGATCTATCTTTTTAACAGCTAATACAACTCTTTTAACCAGTTGAAAGTGTTCAAATTCAGTTAGTCATTATTCAGTATTTAGATTATTTTCGTACTTTTATGGAGATAATTTTGCAAATAACATTTGACTCTCCATCACCGTCTACTGAAATATTATCAGAGTTTATTGAATTTTGGTAAGTAAACTTTTTTGTATATTTATTTATTTATTTACGACGTAGGACGACCGACCGACCGAGTTTCAGTGTGTAAAAATAACGTGGCTAATGCTGTGCACCATTTTAAAAGTGGCTCTATTAATAAAACGCAGTTTTTGATTAGATATTGTATGTCTCACTGGTGGTGGCGCGTGTGTTGGGTCATTCGGTTCCCTACAAAATAGTTGAGCTGGATGGTGCTGATCCACGCGTCATGTTTGTGAACGGGCACCATCGGTTGATACTGGTCATCTCTTAACTGCCAGGGCTTATTTTTAATTATATATTTTAAATTGTATCTTTATTTGTTAATTGTTCTCACATATAGAAGCAATAAGAATAATGTACCCAGGATTCTGTAATAATATCTTGATTTAAAAGAGTGTCCGTGGACTTTCTTGCCCGTTCTTCTCCATAGAGATCTACGTTTTGGAATGGGCAATTTGCAAGCTTCAAGTTTCTGACTAACCGACCGACTATTTAATTTTGACAATTCAAATGGTTTAATTGAAATAAATGATTTGAGTTTTGAGTTCGAGTTTGAGGTAATCAAAATTAACGGTATTACAACTGGTAGTAAAATTGGTAGTAACTAGGGCAACAAAGGCTAATCAGGTACAGCTTCTATAAGAATTTGGCCATCATACTTTTAAGTAAGAACTCGCGAGTTTTAGAGTTAAACCGGGTTTTAACGGCGGATAGTATAGTGATGCGCACGACGCAGACGCCGGCGCAGCTCAGCCGGGAACTTCTCGTAACAACGACGGCAAGCGGGGCGCTCGTCGTATTCGTAGAACTTGCTTCTCGTACTAAGGGCGGTATCGCAGACGGAGCAAGCGAAGTGGTGTACACACCAAGCTTTGTTCAGGGCCGTGAAAACTAAACGAAAAATAATAGTTATTTGAAAGATATGTTCCACGAATAAAATATTATTCTATAACCGTATTGGCTTTGCAAAATACTTACCATCACCAGCAATCACTTGGTTGCACACATAGCACAAGTTTCCGAACAACTGATGGTAATGCTGTTCGCAGTAGGCTAGACCCTTCTTCTCGTAATGGCGATGACCATGGAATGGCTTCTCACATTTGGCACACACAAAGTGCTGAAAAAAGGACAGTCCTTGATTTAGGAAAAATAATTAATAATAGGGGAGTAAGTTCTCTAATAATAAAGTTACCCACCTCAACATGCCAATGTTTCCCAAGGGCAGTGACAATCCTCTCCTCGATTGGACGTCGGCAAGCTCCACAAATGGGAATACCCATTTTATCATGGCAACGTAAGCAGAAGAGATTGTTCTGCAATCAAAATGCATAAATAAATGAACAACGAAGAATGCATTTATCAGTTGTGTTTACATGACCCTCGACAATTCAATTTTTTTTAGTAATAACCAATAAAAATATATTTACCACGTCATTGGCAGCGTATCCAGGGCGATTCTTGACCTCCCTAGCGGTATGATCAAGCTCCACGCCACACGTGGCACATGTGAAGTGGTAGCCGTGGTACACCTCGCCACGGTAACGTAACGGCTCACCGTCAATAACACCACTGTAACAAACAATTTGGAAATTGATTCACAGGTAAGCAGGTCAGTTAAGGGTTGTACCTAAGATTATTATATTCATTGACATCAAAGTATTAATTGGTGTAGCATAACTTAAAATATTGGCAAGCAAGTTTACACTTAATCAAAACTTTTAATAGCTGCTTATTTTAATAATTAATCAATCGATTAATTAAGTTCCATTTAAGGCAAATTTTTCCAACGCCAGATAATTTATCTGCGGAATAATTTTGAATTTTTGACAGTTCTTCCATACAAAAACTGTCAGACGTCAATTTTATTCCACAAATAAAAAATATATGTCCATTGAAAAGTCAGCCCTTAGCTCTTGGGCACGCCACAATTGCGGCGATAAGTCCCCTCTTTGAGGACTGGTGGGAGAGGCGCCACGGCGCCCTCACCTTCCGCCTGACGCAGGTCCTCACCGGACACGGTTGTTTCGGGAGGTTCCTGTTTAGGATAAGGCGGGAGGAAACGCCAGGGTGTCACCACTGTGTGGATCGCCCGGAGGACACGGTGGAGTATACGGTGGAGGTCTGCCCGTCTTGGGCGGAGCACCGCCGCGTCCTCGTGGCGGCGATCGGCGGCGGCGATCTCTCGCGTCCGGCCCTGGTCCAGGCCATGCTACGGAGCGAGAGTGCATGGGAAGCCGTCACCTCCTTCTGCGAAGCAGTAATGCTCGCAAAGGAGGAGGCGGAGCGCGTGAGGGAGAGGCAATCCCTGCGCCCTCACGCCCCTAGTCGCCGCAGGAGACGCCCTGGACGTCCGGAGTCACGAGCCGACTCCCGGCCACCGTAGGCGCGGGCTTGCGGGCAGCGAGCTATGTGCAGCTCGCCGCCCGGCAAGGACCAGGCCCGAGTCGACGGCGCGTTGTGTTCCACGCGCGCCTCAAAGAGGTGTCAGCACGAAGTGACGGGGTCCGCTAGGGCCGATGCCTGCCAGGGCCGCGGGCTGTTTGAAAGAGATACCGTGGTCCCTGGCATAGGCAACTGAAGGAACACGGGTGGGTTTTAGTCAGTAAAAGTTTGACACGCCCTCCTGCTCCGCCCAGAGCGGGAGAAGTCATACGATGATTTCCCACCCAGAAAAAAAAATCCCTTCGCTCTAAAAAAACTAGAGTTACTTACTGGCACTTATGGCACATGTAGTTAAGCAGTCCGTCGGCCTTAATACGTGCGTTGCAGGTGTGGCACAGAGCACGCCCGCCATTTTTAATAAAGCCCGCATCAGCAAGTTCGACACCACAGTCCTCACAACAAAAGCATGAAGGATGCCAGTTGGTATTCATTGCTTTTATCACGCGACCAATCACAAACTCGCCTGAAACAAGTCAAAAAGCCAATGACCAAAATGTATGGGGCAATGGTGCTTTTTTTTTATTTATTAAAGAATCTTCAAAAAATTTGTACAATATAATATTACTAACGAAATATTGTGATTCGGTAAATCGTAAAAATCAGCCGGAAATAAGTTATATCAGTTACTAGTTTCTGCCCGCGTCCTCGTTCGCGTGGAACTCGTAAGATACACAATATACTAAAATATCAGCCACATTTTAATAAAACTCCCTGGACCAGTGGTGTAACTGTACCCTTTGCACCCCGCGGCAAATTCATGGGATAGGGACTACCCTCAGTGTAAAGAAGCTTGACGTCCAAGACTTCATACCGTCGCTCTAGATGTGATACCTCGTAACTGCAATTATTGGTCAATTTTACAAATGTAAAATTGACCAATAATTGCCAACCAATTAAAGTTCAAGTATATTACCACAGCAAAATTCAAAACTAAAGTAAAGCTAAAAATAAACATGAGTAATAGAATAAGTACCGCATTTTCCGCAACAAGGCGCAAACAGCACTTGAAAGTCACGTTCACAGTATTTACGACCTTCAAACTCGTAGAATGTGCCTTCAGGAAACACACGGAAACATTGTGCACATCTGAAAGATATCAATATCAAATAAATTGCCTGACATCCTTATAAGCAGTAGTGCAAATAATAATGTCCAATACATTTTTTTTACTATAAATTGATCATTGATGTCAACAAAAATATTTGAAACTGTGCACTTTCTTTAATTTTGACAGTTCAGCGATGTTCATAAGTTATTTAGGCTGTTGTGTTGAGTAGACGAATTTTTCAAACCTATGAAGTAATGGATTAGGAATTTCCTTCAAAACTTAGGGTGGGGAAAGGGGAAAGTGGGATGAAATTCACTCACACCGATTTTGTTAACTAAGGGCTGATTCTTCCAACGCTAGATAATTTTATCCGAGGAATAATTTTGAATTTTTGACATTCCTTTCATTCAAAATCTGTTAGACGTCAATTTTATTACACGAATAAAAATTATCTGTCTATTAAAAAATTAGCCCTAACTTGTATGCAGGTGTTCAGACCTCTTAGTCATTAAAACAATAGACGCGTGCAGTCGTGTCCCACGTCTCGCGCTGGATTCACCTCAATTTAGTTAAGACAATCCTAAAGACCTTAGAAAAACTTACACAAAGCAGTTGGTATGCCAAAGTTCGCCATTAGAGTTAACAATCTTCTCATTAGGCTCAAAGCCATCACCGCAGCGGGTGCAGAACATGTTGTCCAGAGACATTGTCGCTAATCTGTAAAAAATGTTTCATTACGTCACCGAAATAGTTTTGTAGAGAAACTATCAGACCTGTTGCACTTTATTTCAGTTAATAATAAATTATTGCAGAATGGATGAACTATGAGGTCGAAAGGTTCTTGAGTGACAACCCCGAGAGCTTTCAGCTGGAGCTTCAGAATCTTTTTATGTGCCTAGGGAGTTCCGTGGTCGATTATTATGATGGATTAATGGAAACTACCCATAAGGTCGGGTCTAAGATCTTCAAGTGTCAAGAACTTGTCAACTACTAGGAAGAGAGGCGTAAGATAATCCTGCAGTGTTCAGTCGATGCGCGCAAGTAGCTCAATAGACTCCAAGACCTTGAAAAACGAACTTCGCCGTTTTAAACTGAAGGTATTAAGGCCGCGATATTGCGGAACAAGGGCCCCAAGGTGTTTGCAAGAGATCTGTCTATTAGGCCCAGCCAGCTTACGAAATTGAAGACCGATGATGACTGAATCTTATCCGCCAAACCAGAACTTTTGATGAGATTGAGAGGATGTACATTTCTACACTGGCAAACGATCGAAGAGTTAGATTGATCCATCACTACACCAAAGATTTTCGCGATGTCAGCCTATGAGATTAGAATGGCTCTGAAGCAGCTTAAAAACAACAAGTCGGCGGGTGATGACGGAATTACGGCCGAACTCCTGAAGGCCGGTGGGAAAACGGTTCGTAAGGCCCTTCAGAAGCTGTTTGATTCGATTATATTCGAATACCTACTCGAGGAGAAATCGCCACAAGCATGGAACAGAAGTGTGGTAATAATCTTCTTTAAAAAAGGATGTATCGCCCTTTTTTGCCCTGCTTAAGAATTATAGGACCATTTCACTTCTGAGCCATGTCAGCTGTTCTCAAGAGTCAGCACAAACCATCTCATCGTCTCAGGTTTGCAGATGTCCTGCCCCCCAAACAAGCTGGATTCCGTAAAGGTAGTACGGCAAGTTCTGCATTAGACTGAAGAGTATAACCTGCCTCTACTTAGCATTTGTGGACTATGCGAGTCTTCAATTTGGTTGTAACTTGTGCTGTACTGCAGTCTCTTCAACTGTGCCAGATTGACTATTGATACATCGAAGTGCTAAAGGGTTTGTATGAAAACGCTACTGTGTCAGCCCAATTCCAAGATTCAAATGAATATTCTCAGTTGTGTTATTGACAAGCAAGATAGGGCAAAAACTACTTCACAATATGTTTTTAAATAGGATGACTATAGCAGCTATGCCATAGAGATAGGAAGATTTACCTTTAAATATCCATCTGGAGCTTTTCAAGAAAAAAGAAAGTTTTTCTCCAAGATATTCACCAGATGACACTGAGACTGACTTAGACTGAGACTTTAGAGTGCAGCAACTGCAAATAGTTATAGCTTCACTAGTCATGGTATTGTAGAAGGAATTCTATAAAGCCGTCTATGCAGAACATGCATTGAGAAGGACAAAATTGCAACCCAAATGCTACTGAACTGCCTCGAGGCTACCTACCTAAAAACTTTTGTGACCCAAGTATAGTACTCTCAAAAGCCGTGTATGCACCAACGAACAAAAACATGGTGAACATGAACATCACTTTGTTCGCAGGTGTGTACCACTAATGAACACAGTGTTTGATGCTCGTTACAGGTATGTGTGAACAAAGTTGTTGATGTTATTGTTGACCATGTTTTTGTTCATTCGTGCATACACGGCTTTCAAGAGTACTATACTTGGGTCATAAAATACACGAGTCATAATGTTAGCAATAATTTTTTTCCTTAAGATGTATATTATTCTTGTTTTACTGTGATTTTTTTTTTAATTTACATAAAAGTGAAACAGGTACAAATAGGGTAAATATTTTGAGTATTGTTAATTGTATTACAGACATTTTCCTGATATTGTGACAGGCAAATTCATATTAAATGAGTTTTGTAGGTATTTAGATAAGCTGTTGGTGTTTTAAACATCAGAGGCAGTTTTGTTTGGTTAAAAATTACAATTAATTTGGTGGTATGAAATGATTGGTTTTACTGTAAGTTATGATTTTTTTATAAGTACATAATTATTTGAATCACATGAATGTTGAAGGCTACCAGCGAATTATTAATTTCTCTTACAAACCTCGTATTAATTTGCGAATAAGCACTTACGTGAGATCTAGGCAAAGAAATATTTAGATTGAAAGTAATGAATTATTGTGCTATTCTACGGAAATATTAATAACTATGCATGTGGAGGTGTGGTGCCAGATATGAGCAATCAAGGTAGGTATTAAGTATGTTAACCACTCCCTCCCACGACTGCAGATGTAGCTTACCCTGGCATTTTCCCCTGCAATTGTTTACTATACCAAAACTATTACGTGTTCCTCAACGTATGTTCTGTCAAAAAGAAGAATATGTTGGATAAATAAAGCTTAACTTCTACCAACTAAAAAAGGAAAAGTAGGAATTTAGAGGTAACTGTGTCGATACAAATAGAAATGATGCAATGGTGTCAAAAATAGTAATAACAAACACATTAAACATACAAAAGGTTTACTTACATTTAATGGTTTCTATAAATTTATGAAACTAGACGTCTAAAACATTACAATATTCCGATGGAATTATTATTTGATTCAAAATATATTTATTCACACACCAAACGCCCCACGAAAACTCCTGCTCCACACCCACAATGACAGGCGGAGGCGAGAACCACAGATTAAGTTAGACCCGACTAAGTATAGACCATTAGACTGAGTCATAGATTATACAGACTGAGTCACTATGACTTCGTTGACTACCACAGACTATACTTCGACTTTTAATCGTATTCCGTAGACAGAGTAAACTAGTCTACACTATTTGCGCTGTAGCATGGTGCGGGTGACAGTTTCAGTAACATTTCGTTTCACTCTTGAAAGTTGCCGCGATTTACAATTTATGACTTAGTATTTCAGTTGTACCACATTCGTAATATATTAAATAATTAATAACTGTAGTAAATTAAATTAAACCCAACCAGAATGTTCTAATCAAGAAATAAAATCAAATTGAATGAAAAATTAAGCAAAGTGTTATGCGTATAACGTAACGCCATAGACGTATTTAGTGATGGGATGTACTGCTACGATGGATAGTCGATATTTTTTATAATAAAAAACGTATATTGTGCGTAGGTCAATTTTTATTTTTAAAAGGTCTAATTATACAACAGAACATTTATAGGGTAAGGTTGCTTAAAAGGTTGCTAAAAAAAAATACATGTTATTCGTCTAAACTCATATCAGAGTCAGGAACATCTGAATTGTCACTCAATTCATCATCTGAATCTGTGACGGATATTATTAACGATGACTCAATTATGTTGTCAATATGTATGTCACGATCCCAATCAGACATAATGTCCCTTTTTGTTTTATTCACGACCTTCGACCAGTCTTCAGGTTGAACATTGTTGATGGCCTCTTGTAATAGGGCCAACATCTTATTTGCCGTAAATGGCGGCGAAGTATTATTTCTTGCGGCGTAACCTAAAAATAAACGAACTTATAAAAAAAAGTAACAATCAAACAATCAGGGACGAATCCACTTGCTGTACCTGCGTGACAAATAATAAGGCGTTCGCCTTTGCCTTCCGGCACTTTGGTACACGATTGTGCCGTATCGTCGGTCCAACTTTTACCCACTGTGTGGTTGGCGTTTAGCCACGTTTCATCCAAAAAGACAACTTTGCTCCAATCACTTATGTTTTTGGCCTTCCTTAAAAATCTACATCTTGCTAGGGCAATGTCAGTCCTATCCATAATAATCTTTCTTTTGTTAACTTTTTTGTAAACAAAGCCAATATCTTTTATAACTTGCCGTAGCGAAGTAATACCTCCTTTGAACAAGTCAGCTTCTTTTAATGATTTTAGAAGCTTGAGCAATGTGGGTAGCTCCATTCTTCTATAATAATCATAAATATGATTTCTAATAGCAACCTTAGCAAAATCATCCAAATCTGTGATTGGCTTCACCTTGGTCCGCTTTTTGTTGGGTGTCGATAATTTATTTTCAAACATCCCATCTTGGCCAATTTTCTCACGTGTTATACGCGAAACAGTATTGCGGCCAATATCAAGAGCTTCGGCTACTCGTTCTACAATATGATTCAATGGTAACAACGGTCCATTATTTTGTTGTTCTCTTTCAAAGTAGTCTCGGAGGCGAACAACAAGCTCCCTGGCCTGACTACCCAAAACAGTTTTTTTTGTATGCTTAGGCATGGTAATAACAACAAACTCAACAAACTTATAACAAATAACAATTTAACAAAAATGAAAACAAACAATGAAATCGTAATACGTGTCACATTAAGTCACAATATAACGCGCTTGCACTCGTACTCGCACTCACAGCATCGCACGGGTAAACAACATGGCCGCCGCGCCGATGCACCATAGAGCAAAAATGTTGTCACGAAAAAAAAAACATAAACCCGATTTTGATTATTTTATATAAGTACAAAGATAATTATGTAGCCATAAAACATTTATATTGACAAGTTTATACACGTAACACACACGTAGTTACACTGCACAACTGAATAATACACTAATTTTCATAACAATATTAAAGAGAACTAGATTCACGCTGCGAGTATCGTTAGCGATAAAAATGAATTGCATAACCTCACATCCCTAGTCATGTGGTACTGACAAATGTCAACGTCATACGGGCAACTGTCACCCGCACCATGCTACAGCGCAAATAGTGTAGAGTCCGTTTCCCGAAAGAAGTCCTGCGGCAATAAGTGGAACTAATTATTATTATATAGTTAGCAACATTCCAACAACAACTCTCCTACCTCAGACACCTTTCTCTATTTAAGAATGTGCATTTTATTAACCAATAATCAAGCCTGCTACTCGTATATGATGTCGAGATAAATAAATAAATCAATATTTATGATTCCGTCCTACGACAGTGGCGCCGCGTCTACGAGACTTCTTTTGTAAAACGGACTTTACGTCGTATTCAGTAACTTGACAGTCAACATAAAAATTATGATACTATACTAAAACCATGGACTTATCTATTAAGTCCATGACTAAAACGAATATAATAGTGTTGGGGTAGTGAACGATTTGGCGTAAAGAACGAATGATAAAAATGGTTTAATTTAAATAAAATTTAACATATTCGTAATATTTTCGTAATTCGTTGAATATACGAAAAATTTAAACAATTCCCAAGATGTTCTGGAAGAAAAAAGTCATTCAAAAGTGGCTGAATAATAAAATTAATAAATACATTCTAAGTTGTACTACTGAAAAATAAAATATATAACAAATTCTACAATTTATAATTGTGTATATCGTGTTTTTAAGACAAGTTAGCAACTTGTCTATAAATATAATATAAAATTTAACATTTATGTACGGACGCCAGCAGGTCACGCTACCCGAAACTGTCAAATTTTCCCAATCAACCTTGAACCTGAATGATTTAGCAATAAAGTTGAAAATCTATTAAAGAAATTTGTGTCTGTACATTATTTAAGTTCATTCAGTTTAGTTCATTCTTGCACCATCTCACTATCTTTTTTTGTCAAAAACTGGTAACCCTTCAACTGTCAAGTTATTGAATACAATTAAAAGTCGAGGTATACATAGAGATACTTTCAGGGCCGTAGCTAGGGGGGGGCATCGTGGGGCAATGCCCTACCTTGAAATCACAATGCCCTACCTTAACTGCAATCAAGGCCTCAAACATTGATCACTAGCCTACGATCTTCTAGTGATCGATGGCCTCAAAGACTGTCAACGGGTCACGAGAAAATGGCTGGTATGGTATTTCCATCCTTTGAAAAAAAAAAGAACAAAATCAGTTGATCTGATCGAAGTTCTTCGCATTTTTAATAACATGACGAATCATAGAATTCAGCTGTTTTAAATATTTTTTATTATTATGTTTTCCATTATTTCAATTACATACTTACAGATTATATTTTTAAATATTTTTATAAACAAAAAGATAAAAAAAACATTTAAAAATATAAAAAATAGTAGCCCACCGGTATCGGGAACACGGTCCAAGCTAGGCGGCTAGCGGCGGTCAGGGCTCCAGAGAGAGGAACCTCCTGACAATGCGAGCCGTGTCCAGAAGTACCGCTTTCTGAATCAAGCCCTTGATCCAGCTGCCCAACGAGAGCCTCCTCAGGTGTTGGTCGAGGCTCTTGGCTATTAAGCCATTGGCTGTCACGACTATCGGCACAATGATCGCTGAGTCCACATCCCACATGTCGACAACCTCGCGAGCCAAGTCAAGATACTTGATTTGTTTATCTTTCTCGGCTTTCACGATGTTCTCATCATGCGGGACGGTTATGTCAACAAACAATAATTGCGCGCCGCTCTGATCGATCCACCACCACTATATCAGGCTTATTGGCAACAATAGTCCTGTCAGTGATGATGGATCGATCCCACTACAACGTGATATTTCCATTTTCGAGAACTGGGTCGGGCACCTGTAGTACGGCACCTCAGATTCCACAAGGCTGTATTTCAGAGCAAGTTGCTGATGGATTATCCTGGCTACAAGGTTGTGTCTATGCAAATACTCTCCGTTAGCTAGATGAGAACACCCAGAGATAATATGCCTGATTGATTCCCCCGGCCGGTGGCATGCCCGAGAGATGTCAACCGTGCCGCCTTTCACAATAAATCTCCGGTAATTGTTCGTCATCATAACTTCGTCCATAATTGCACAGACAAAACCTTCGGTTTCTCCAAAGAGGTCACCGAAACGCAGCCAGGCTACGGACGCTAGTAGATCTACATCGGGTCCATGTAGGGCCCGGTAAAAGCGTCCGTGAAGCTCCTTACTTTACCATACTTCCATGCGATCATTGGTGTCAAGAACTACTGGCTTGCGCCTGTTCTCTTTAGCCAAGGAGAGCGGGGTGAGACCCTTGTCCACCGCGACTACATCTCGATATATCCCCACGTCGGTTTCTAGGAAATATTCCCTGAGACTGCATATCTCGCGATTGTGGAGGGTCTTAGCGTTTAAAAAGCCTCGACCTCCACACTTTCGCGGGATATACAGCAGTCATTACCGATGACAGTGGGTGATGCATTCGATTTGCAGTCTACAGCGTCCGGACCCTCCTATCAAGGGCGTCTGGTTCGGTTTGAGTCCATTTGATTATGCCGAAAGAGTACATCAAAACCGGCATGACCCAACTGTTGAAGGCACGCACCTTGTTTCCGCCTGATAGAAGACTATTAAGTACTTTTTTCAGGCGGCCAAAGAACCGCTCCTTCAACGATTGCTTCATGTCAGTAACATTGATGCCTAACGCTTCCGATATACCCAAATACTTATAGGTTTCGGATGCGGAGAGGGCTCTAAGGTTTGTGGAATCCGAGAGTTGGGTTCCCACGGATTCCACAATCTCCCCTCGCTTTACATGCATGACCGCACATTTGTCCACACCAAATTCCATCCTGATGGCGCTACTGAAAGGTTCAGTTACTTTCAGTAGCTCCATAAGTTGCAAATTGTTGGGAGCAAAGAGTTTTAGGTCATCCATGTAGAGGAGGTGCGATATAACTTGACCACCTCTCCTCAGCCGATAGCCTAGACCTGAATCCTCCAGAAGTGTGCTTAGAGGATTCAAGGCTAAGCAGAACCAAAGCGGACTCAAAATATCGCCCTGAAAGATGCCTCGTTCGATCCTTATCGGTTCGCTATTCCTCTGAATATTTTGACATCCTGGATAGCGAAGGACCGTCCTCCATTGCCGCATACATGACATCAGGAAGGTACGCAGAGTTGCATCTACTTTATACAAATCCAGTACCCTCATGAGCCATGTATGTGGAGTGTGTGTGGCACCGAGTCATAGGCCTTCTTATAATCTATCCAACATGTCGACAGATCCTTTCGGGAACGACGAACCTGTTTTCTAATGGTCACATCAATGAGGAGTAGCTCCTTAGTACCACGGGACCCATTCTTACATCCATTTTGAGAGGCAGACATCTTACATCCATTTTGAGAGGCAAATTATTATAATATGTAAGTTTGCAGAAACAATATGATCTAAATTGTATTTTTGGTCGTATCTATTTACTCGCATCACCCAACAATTAATTATTACCTCACTCTCACTCAGACGTGGATCTCTACATCCAAATCTGGAAGTTCAACCATCTTGTTCGCTTGTTCTTCATCATTGAGAATTTAATAGTTCTTATATCGATGCTCATGTTCTGTCACATAAATTATTTGTCTACGAATAGCTATTGAATGTACATCACTGACCTAGAGGTCAATGATATACATGGTGATTGATTTAGGAGCCCGTGCTTCGAGGGCAGATCAATTATGATATTTTTTTTACTTCCGCCCTACCTGTAACCAATGCTGCCCTACCTCAAATTCGACTCTAGCTACAGCCCTGGATACTTTACTAAAAAGAGGCTCCATGCTCCACACCACTCCCAAAGATTATGTTACCAACAACCAATTACTTTATTCATGGAATTACAGTGCGGCCCACTCATAAAGTGCTCTGTGGGCCCACTCCGATGAGAGTGCGTTTTTTTACCCCTGTCAGTTTCATACAAACGAATACGTGTTTTGCGACTTTGATCTTTATTAGCTACTAGAATTGTCGCACAGATAGGTTTCAGGGATGCATTCTATCGACAGCCGCACTGTAGTATGTACGGACGCCAGCACATCAAGTTACTACAATGTGTCAAATTTCTTTAATAGATTTTCAATTTTATCGCTAAAGCATAAGTTTCAAGGTTGATTGGGAAAATTTGACAGCAGACGCCAGCAGGTCAAGCTACCCAAAACTGTCAAATGATCCCAATCAACCATAATGCTTTAGCGATAAAGTTGAAGTCAAAGTCAAAGTCAAATCATTTATTTCAAATAGGCACATAAAAGGCACTTTTGGATGTCAAAAATTAAAATAAAATTGATTCTTGCATTGAACTTAAATTTAGTTTAGTTTGTGAACAAGGGAATCGGCGCCATTTTATTCTATGTGTTTATATGGTTCATGCCTGAAATAAATGGATAATTTATAAATAAATTATGAAATATTCATAATTTTTTTATTTACATTTATAGCTACTTTTTAGCAATGGTAGACAGACGCTTCCCCGTTTCCTTATCTGGTCTTGAAATAATTCTACACTCCAAATCATATATATATTTAATTTTTGTTCAATTTGTGATCGACACAACAGTAAACATACAAAACAATGGTGATTTCAGGATTGGAATTTCAACGTGAAACTATACGTCGGCGCGTCCAACTCGATAGGTAGCTGTTTTCGCGTAATAGAGTTGTCATAATTAAATCTATAACACGCGATGGTAGCGACAGACCGCGGAACGGCAATAAATTGAAACTAAGCTCATAAATCACTCGAAATTACTGTCGTATCGTATGTAACTTGCTACTAATATCGTAATCTGTGCTCCAGTCGCGACTCCCGCACAGTTTTTTACTCTATGGACTCTGTAATCGTCTTGACAAAGTCAAAATTGTCAAATGTCAATGAACAGAAGTCAAAAAGTGCGGCAACAGAGGGTGATCAATGAAGTTGTTATACGTTTCTCATAGAGACGTTTCTTGAGGGTTAGGAATTAAGATAGCACATAAGATATTATTTTGTAAAAAATGGAAACACATAGAGCGAATTTAAAAACTGTAAAAGAACTAATATTAGATGAACATAAGTTAGTAACCTATATTTCGCTTAGCAAGGAGCTGTGTATTCATGTAAACGAAGCAAAATCTTTACTGTGTGAATGTGTACAAGACATAAGAAATGCTCAGCAGGAAACTAACCTTCATATTTCTTATGTGATATCTGGTTTATTAAACAACAACAATGGATGTGTTACTGTATGTTCCGAAACAGATTTAGACACTCTGAAGAAAACATTCAAAGTCATATTTTATGAGCATGTTTACTGCGTCAGTCGAGGACCGAAGTCTTTTGATAACGTTGCTTTGACTGTAATAGACAAATTCGAAGATCTCGCATTATGTACCGGGTTAATAAAAGCTAACTCTTGTTCAAAGAGGACTGACAATGAAATAGGAAACTTGATTTCGAAAAATCATGCTGTTTTGAATGTACCTAAATCATTAAGTACCCAACAGAAACCTAAGGATATAATAAAAGAAGTTAAATCAGCGAGTGAAAGTAAGTTAGCAGCTAATGCAAAATCTGAAATCCCATCTCCCAAGAAAGATGTATCAAACAATCGCAAAACACCTACTAAAGCAAACAACAATAAAACTGCTGGAAAAGGTATTGCAGGATTTTTCAGCAAAGTTAATAGTGATTCCACAAAAGCTAAAAAAGCTAAACTTCATGAACCTGAGATAACTCTGGAAAAAGATATTAAAGTTGAGCCAACAAGTACTGATACTAAAATATCACCCATTGTAACAAACACTAAATCAGACACTGTGAAAACTAAACCAAACAATAATAAAGCTCTCACACAGATAAAGAAGAATGCTAAAGTCGATGTAAAACGCAAAAGACTTTTACATGTATCAGACAGTGAGAGTGAAACAGAGGAAATTGATTGTTTCGAACCCAACGAAATGGATGTTGATCATCAGTCTGAAGATGAAATACCTCCTACACCAACTATAAATACAGTTAAAATAACATCGGGTATAGTAAATCCTAAGAAAAGGAGAAAGATTGTGGATAAAACATATACTGATGAAGAAGGTTATATTCTAACTAAGAAAGAAGAAGTGTATGAGAGTTTCTCAGAAAATGAGGAAGAAGCAAAAGAAAACACCAAACAAATGAAAGAAAATGGAAAACAAGAAAAAGATCGTGATATACATAGAAAGGAAAATACTGACCAGGGGAAAGTGGTTAAAAATGAGTTGTCCCCAAAGAAAACTAAGAGTAAGAAGATATCACCACCAAAAAAAGGGAAACAGCCCACACTAAATAATTTTTTTAAGAAGGTCTGATATTAAATTAAACCAACAATAAACAATCATGTAATTCTTTTAAACTGAGTTCACTATTATTTTCTTTCAATGTATTACTTTTAATATTTGGTTTGATTATGTTTGTATAATAAAACAACAAACATTTATTTGTCAATTTTATTATTAGAACATTAGTTCATTAAAATAAACAAAGCAATGTATTTATTTGTCTATCTCTTAGTTCCAATGGCCACAACCCAGTCTGGATGAACTTGCACATCTACCAGATAGGAACATTTTGTGTTGTACGTTGATGAAAGGGCATCTTGGCTTGATACTTGCCTGTAAATAAAAAGAGTATTTAAGTGGAAAGTGAGATGTTGGGGTCTCTAATTTAAAGAGGCCTTATCAAGTAGAGTATTCATCACATAAAGACAAAACATACTTATTCTTAGAGGTACAATCCAACATCATTTTGACAATGCCATCCATGCCAGCAGAACATAACAGGGAATTGTCAACCAATGGGTCACTGGGATCCGGCAGAACCCTGTTAGTCAAACTGGGCTTGCCTACAGATGACCAGTCCAGTGCAGTAACCTTCCCATAGTGGCCTCTATACTCATGAATACAGTTGCATGCTGCTAAATCCCAAACTTTGATTTTCTTGTCATCTCCTGAGAAAAAAAAAATGTCTGTGAGAAGGGTAAAATTTTAATAAATCGTCAATAAAAAAAACCGGTCAAGTGCGAGTCGACTCGCGCACCGAGGGTTCTGTATAAATTTGTACGTATGTAACTACAAACATAAACAAAGTTTGCGGTTTTCGGATTTTTTCCTTTACTTGTGCTACATGACATTGCTTCTTGCCAAATTTCATGATTCTAGGTCCACGGGAAGTACCCTATAGGTTTTGATTCCCTTGCGAGTGTCAAAATATGCGCCATAAACGGAACATAAAGGCCTGTATCTTTTGATTGCACTGACATAGAAGTTTGATTTTTCACTGCTTCAAGGGATTGCAGGCCTGAGTATTTGATATTAATTTCAATTTGACAACTCCACGCGTTCTTGAGAAAAAGGGTCTAGACGGTACAACGAAGTGATCTTATAAGGGTTCCGTTTTTCCTTTTGAGGTACGGAACCCTAAAAAAGAGACAAATGATTACCAGCACTGGCCAAATGAGCTCCGGAGGGAGAGAAAGCGAGGGTCCTCACAATGCCACGGTGACCACACAAGATGCGCACCAATCGCGCGTCAGATACCATCCATAAACGAACAGTACGGTCTGCACCGCCGGTCGCTATATATGCTTCATTCGGGTGAAATTTTACACACTGAAACAAAAACAAGTAGATGAGATGATGTCAAGACTAATGCTTTCTCGTTAAAGATACGAATTCAGTAACTTCTAGAATTTAATGGATAAGATAGGTAGGTACCGATATAAAAAATTCAGAACGAAAATCGGCCAAAATCACGAGATTTTCATATTTGTATATTTGCGACAGCAAACACAAGGTCATGTTTTTCACCCGTTTCTTTGTATGTTTTCTTTATACCCTTGAAGCATCCTAACGGCAGGATGGATTTGAATGCATGAGGTGTCTATCGACCTCGTCTAAGTCGTGCAATGGTTAGAGATTTTGTTGTAATGGTTCCTAATGCTGGGACACAGGCCTCTTCTCTGTTGTGGGCCAAAATCTACCCCCGGGGCCAATGACGGTTGGTGGATGACCCGTCTTCGATTTTTTTTTGCTCTAGAGGACATGCTGGTTTCCTCACGATGTTTTCCTTCGCCGTTTTGAGAGCAGTGGTGATGAAATTAAATACTTACACAAAGTAAAGTGCCTGCCTGGGTTCGAACTCACGACTTACAAATCGTAAGTTGGGCCGATACCACTAGGCTACCACTGCTCTACTATCATGCAAAAAATAAAAATACAATGACCTGGTGAGGTATCAAAAAGGTTTTGACTAAAAGATTTCAAAAATATTACTCGCTAAAAGCATGAAAAAAGAATCAATAAACTATTCAAGTTAGTTTCACAAAATGCTCTACATTTCCGAAAACTAATACTGTAATTTTATGTAATACTGTAATTGTATGTAAAATTGTATTATTGTGTAGGTATTTATAATAGGTACTGTATTTCAAACTTACTGTAACATCGGCCACGTGGCCAACAAATATTCTTATTGGAAACGTTCTACTAAGAGACCACAGTTTTGCGGTCTTGTCGTGAGAGCCGGTAACGAAGAGTCCACTCTTAGACACATCCATGCACCATATCGGGTAATTATGACCTCTGCAACAAGATAACATTTTTTTATGACATGGTGTAGCAAACAACCTGCGACCCACCTAATGATAAGTGGTTACCGGCCTCCGCCGGCAATATTGAATAGCAGTTAACAATAGTGATTATGTGGGTATTGAAAATGTGAATCTATAATATACCTATGATATGAATCTAATCTATGATAGAAATCTTCAAAAAGGATATAAAGGAAAGATGCACAGCTAAAAGAAAGAATTAGACTAATTTAGAGTCTATACCTGGATGGTATAGTCTTAACTCAGCTGAATTACAATGACATAAAGTCAAGGGACCGCCGACGTATTCCACTTACAGAGGCCTGGAGGTCTGGTGCTGTTTTGTCTGATCTCTAGATAATGTGTGAATAGAAAGGTATGTATTTAATGACATAAAATCTTGGTGGACATTACAGATATTGGGACTTCGATCTATATGTATAAAAGTTCCCCCACATTATAGTTTATTCAGTTACCCAGGTCCCACAGGTTTGATTGTAATATGAAATAAATTAAACCTGTAAATTGCAGCACAGGAATAATCAGCAAGACGCCAAGCTCGTATGGTGTTGTCATGTGAAGCTGATACAACTAATTCTTCTTGTGGTAGTACACTTACAGCTTGTACGGGTCCACAATGCCCTCTCAATGGCACTCCAGCACCTATCTGTCTGGAAGTAAAAGCAAAATTTATTTATTCATTGAAATAAAGAATATAGATATAATTAAATAGTATCTGTAACATCGAGGAACATAAAATAATAACGATGGGCCATTTACAAAAATACTTACAAAGTATTGTCATCAGGCACCAGTTCGTGTGGCACATAACATGCTAATTCTACTTCTGAAATATTTCGATTGACTCGTCTGTTGACATTGTTTTGTCCCAATTCCCACAACCGGATCTCTGAATTGCTGAACCCTCCACATAGCATGTTACAATATTGGTCGGTTTTTGCACATATTAACCTGTAAACAAAAAAAAGTGATTTGATGTCTCCTCTCCATCGAATCGAGAGCGCGTCAACAATGGAAACCGACATTTTGTATGATGATGATTTCTGTATGACAGAAAAATCGCAACGCGCGCTCGTTTTTTTGCAACGAATATAACCTTTTTTTTGCAGTACAACTATATTAAACTCCATTAAACTTACTGAGTATCTGGTGCAGCTATTTTGTATAATTTTAGAGGTGCTGTGGATTCTCTGACCCCTTTTATTGCATCTTGGAGTTCCATTAGTTCTTTATCAATACTTATATATTCCGTATGACCATTACATTCAGCAAAAACATCTGAAAAAATAGTGTGTCCTGAAATGCATCAAATAACTATGTTAACTTCAGTTACCTACTTAGCATAATACATTTTAGACTTTACCATTTGTGCCCGTTATTTTTTCCTCTGACATAGTTCTACTGGCACCCATTTCTTCATCCATTTCTTCTTCATCGTCTTCCTGTAAATATGAGATCAATATCTTGAAACACAATAATTATATTCCATTTATTTACTTATCAAGTTTTCTATTTATATAATAATGGGTATGTTTGTTAGAAGTCTCGCATAGCCCAAACCGCTGAATATAGAAACTTGAATTTTGGATAGTAATTATAGATTAAATTGAAGGTCTGTGCTAAAAAAGATTTTGCGAAGACTTATTTTCTCATAAATAAAATATACGGGATAAAGTAGTGTTAGTATGTACTTTGAGTGTAGGTTGTGATATCTACAACGTGGCCGGATTAATTGCCGTTGATGCTGCCAGACTCCAACTATTCATCAATACTTACACAGTTTCTGACGTTAATGATGAGTTTAATCGCAGAAATGTTAGACATTTTGATGCGAGCAACTTACCACCCTGCAAAAGTGAGCTAACTATATCGCTAGACACCAATCCTAGGGGCCAAACATCCCCTGTTTGGCCCCTAGGATTGGTCTAGCTGCTTACAGGAAGCATTAAAATACTTCCCTGAATATTATATATAAGAATCAATTTTGAGACTATAAGTAAAATTACATAATTTTTCTAGGGAGTTGTAAAGCGTGTAGCAAAGGTTACCACCGACGGGAAGTGTCCGGCAGTATTGATTACTAATTTCTAACAATATTATCTGAAAGATACATAAAAATCAGCCATGACAATTTAAGAAAAGTGAGTAGTGTTTTCACGTACCTTTAGCACCTGGTTGGTACCTGGATTGGCCGTCGGCTCAAGGTAGCAGGTATGCCTACACTTAAAGTACATAATAACACTACTTTATACCGTATATTTTACTTATGAGAAAATAAGTAACGTCTGGCGGCCCTGTGATGTTAAGGTTTATAGGTTTAACCTGAAACTTGGCATGTATACGTAAATAAAAAAGATTGACATTGTTCGTTTTTCAAAACTACCCTCCAATACGGACATTTATTTATTTAATCTTCTCGCACAAAAAGGTACAAAGGCGGACTTAATGCCTTAGGCATTCTCTACCAGTCAACCATTGAGGGTGTTCAAAGGAGATCAGCCATATTGGGCCCAAAACCCAGTGCCAGCGAAAAAAAATGTATTACCTACCCTGGTAGGGGAGGTCTTCCTTATCATTTTTTGCTATCGCACCGAATCTCTACGACAATCAGCTGTTTTTTTTAAGTTGAATAACCTAGTTTTATACATATTAATAAAATATAAAATTACCAATTGGCGAACATAAATGAAAGGTGACATTGAATAAGTTTAGTATTGCCTACCATGTCAACAATCCTCTGTGTGTGTTCCTATAACTATTTTTTTGCATATTTAGTTCTAAAATCAGGATGTTTTCATGTAGAGGTATTGTTGTTCAGACTTGGTGTATTTCGAAGTAAATCCCCAAACTGTTCATGGTTAAGATGCATTCATGGCCAGGTCATGAATGCAATTCTTTTTCTTATAAAAGTTGGTGTTGTTCAAAGATTAAAAGTCAAGTGATGTGTACCTTCATTATAGTCAATACTCGAACAATGTGTTCAGAAGAGAAAACTGGACGAGGTCTTAAAATGTATGAATATAAAAAAAAAGGAGGACTTTCCCGACCAGAGTAACACATTTTTTTTCACTGGCTGACTTTGGGTTTTGGGCCCAACTTTGTATGAAACGTGACTGGTCTCCTTTGTATGGAAGACTCTTAACGCGCGGTCCGATGAATTGGAAACTCAGCATTCCTAATTGAATATTTAAAAAAAAAATAATAAACAATTAATACCACCGTACCGTTTTTGGATTTTTCGAAAATAAACCCATAACTGGCTGCAGTCAAGTTTTTCGGAGACGATTTTACAGATTGCTTCGTTGAACTCGATAATTGGTACCTACTTATAGATAATCTTAAAATCAATAAATGGAAACGCACCAAAAGGGGTAAACAGTTTTCATTCCTTCGATTAAGAAACTCGAAACTTGGCACAAATACATAATTAGGTAAATAATAAAGATCATAATGATCCATTTTCCCAAACTACCATTTAAAGGGGCGGAGGAGGTGCTGAAGTCCGTAGGGGAAAGCACGAAGTTCGCGCAGACGAAAGTGCGGGCGAAGTGCTAGTAATCTATATTTATCTTTCATCCTATTCCTATCATTCCTTAGTTATTAAATGTTTTATACTCACAGCATTCTTCTTATTAGGATCATTATTAATATCAATGTGGAACCATGTTTGAAGAACTTGTATTAGAAGAACATGGCCATTTTTTGCTAAATATGCTTTTAACATATTAAGTGCATCTTGAGACAGAGTTAAATCATATTTGCATGACCTAAAATACAAATAAATACTTAATATTGGCATTTAAAACTTATTTGATTACAATATTTGTAGAAAATAAAAAGACTGAAAAGATGTAAACAAAATGTACATCCAATCATAACATTTTCTTTGAATGAGAAGGATTCAAGCCTTAGGACACCATGCTTGCCAGCATCCTACCACTCCCACATCCCACCAGCACCTAAATCCTACGGCGGGTTGGCGGGCTATATATAGTCCGTTCCAAAAGTTTCTGATGAAAACGTAAACAAATGGATCAGAAAACATACCTGCCAATGATGATGGCCCATTTGTAGTGCCACTTACTAATTGAGTGATTTGATTATGCAGTACCCAAAATTCTGATTTTAAATTACCTAAAAGATGTTATTCATTCATCAGGCTCCGCTGAGCGCTCGATGCATGCAGGTGTTGAAGCGTAATACTAATCATTGTTAAAAATGTCGTCGGCTAATGTGCTTAAATGTAAAAATTGTTATCTCGTAGTTAATGAACTGTTAACGTTTGTGCAACATAAACATGAAGTGATGGACAGTGAGAGCCTGGTGAGGATACGTAGTTCTGCCTTTTCAACAGAAAACATCGGAAAAGCTAAGTCATTACTGTTTCAATCTGTTTCAACTCATATGCGTCAAATAAAACGTAAAAACAAAGAAGGAAAAAGTAAGAAAGACCTATTTGATATTTTAGAAGTTATTAAGAATGTAGACCCTGAGAAGATTCCTATTTTCGTAGCTCATGATTTAAACAAACTACCTCCAATTAAGTTTGATCAAGTAGACGTCAGTGGACTTTTGAAAGATATCGTTATCCTGCAAAACGAGATCAAATTGTTCAAAAGTACGTATGTAACTGTAGATTAGCTCTTACAAACAAAACAGGAATTGTTAAAGCTTAACACTGACGGAGATGTTTGCGGCGTACCTGTTGACAGTTTAAATAAAACTATTGTTCAGAATGACTAAAGAAACATTAACCTGAGGAGAGGTGCATCATGTATGCAAGCTAGCTTTGCTTATGATGGCGGACCCATGGGTCTTCCGCACATGTCGTCAATATCACTGATCTCTCCAAAGCAGATAAATAGTACGAATGTTGGGCCTGATAAGTATGAGCGTAATCGGCTGTCCCCGTTGCGCGATAGCATTGATGTTGTGACTGAGTGCGAGGAAACGGGTTCGTTTGCTAGGTGCAAACGAACCCGTTTCCTCGCACTCAGTGTTGTGTTAGGCTGGAATGAGCATGTTCGTGGTGATCACGAGGTTGCCAGGCTAAACTTTCAAACCTGGGGGTCTACTCCGAAGTGGTATCGGCCGAATGTTCGGCCGTTTCCTGCTACGAAGTTACTATTTGGTTCGGTCGGTCGCGATCCTACACTATAAATAAATAATAATAAATCCCTGGACATTTCACACAGCACCATTTGTCCCAAGCTAAGCAACCTAATGCTTGTGTTATGGTAACAAGATGGCTGATAAACTACTTATATACATTTTTTTTTTTTTTGTAAATACATACATATTATAGATAGAAAAACACCCAGACTCGGAACAAATACATGTAGGTCATACAAATATTTGTTCCGTGCGGGAATCGAACCCGCGACACGCAGCGCAGCAGTCAATCGCTTAACCACTGCGCCAACCGTGCCGTCAAGTCACTCTTACACTCTTTCGTATATTGACTATGTTCCCGACCCAACTGAGCCGATTCGAACTTTTTTCCCATTTTTCATTAATATTCGGTTCGGCCATGTGTCAGTCCGATCCGATCATTCGCACTTTGCACTTCGTAGTAGACCCCCAGGTAAGGTAAGCCCGCAAGCGGACCTATCTATAATAACATGGTGGAGTCTCCGCGTCGTTTCAAATATAAGCTAAGATGGTGACAAAATAACGCCGAGCAAATTAAGATGGATATTCTCGCATCACACCACGCAGACAAAAAATTTAAAAGCTTTTGGAAATGCACGAGAAAACTCAATAGTAGACCTTCTGTCCCAGCGCGTCGGGCATGTTTGCCGACGCTCGTATTGATGGCTTTCATGCCATCCTCAGAAAGAGAGCGGCATCATTGCTCAGTCGTGCCCGCGGCAGTGGCAACAGCGTTCTTAGTGTTGTAGCTGGCATAATTGATTGTCCAATATTGTGGCATTGTGTGCAGTTGCATGTCAATAAGAACTGACTGAAGTGATTACGGATGATACGGTTATTTTATTTTATATTTCTATTTAGGTATATTATTTTGTTTTATGATTTTAATGAAATTTTTGATTTTAAGTTGTATTCATTTTAATTAATTTAAAATGTAAAGATTTTAATGAATTTAAAGATTATTGCGATTTTGGCTAATGAATTTATTTTACAATTTGATTTTTATGTATTCCGGTTATTTAATTCTAGTTTTAGTTATAATAGTATTATTGTGGCATGTATTTTAATCTTTGGTTACTAACATAATTTTTAAGTATACTAACATGAATATGGATCACTGTGTCTGAATTAAATAAATAATAATAATAATTTAACGATTGACGTTAATTTTATAACCTTAATTTTCGTAGTTGACTTTTTTCGTAGTCAAACAATAATTGGTGGGAAAAGTAATAATAATAAGCGAATTAAGTATCTTGACCTGGTTCGCGAGGTTATCAACATGTGGGATGTTGAATCAGCGATCATTGTGCCGATAGTCGTGACCGCCAATGGCTTAATAGCTAAGAGCCACCAACACCACCAACACCTGAGGAGGCTCTCGTTAGGCAGCTGCATCAAGTACTTGATTAAGAAAGCGGTAATTCTGGACACGGCTCTATATTTTAAAGAGGTTCCTCACATTAGACCCCTGACCCATCGATACCGGTGGGCTACTTTTTTATTGGATTTTTAAATGCATTGAAATTTTTACAAATTTTAACTTAATTTATATGTATATTTATTAAATAAAGGAGATAATAACAATAAGTTAATTTTTTGTAAGTTGTGAGACATAATGAAGATGGCTCAAAGATGCCCCACATCTGCCAGCAAAGAGAAGTATGTATCTCAAAAAAACGCTAAAACTGAGTAGGTAAAAAATAAATATATTATTCCGGTTTTAATCCTTACTGGCTAATAGTATATAATTCAGTAAAATCTGCAGATTTTAGTTTTAGAACAGCAGGTGCCTTAAGAGATGGCGGGATGAGCTGGACTCCTTAATGGATTGGCCCACAATCGCACTAGACCGGGAAAAGTGGAAGGAGGAAGGGAGGCCTTTGCCCTGCAGTGGGACAACACAGGCTCATAATAATGGGTCGGAAGCATTGGAATGATGAAGCAATCGCTTCTTTGGCCGCCTGAAAAAAGTATTTAATAGTAATTTATCAGGCGGAAACAAGGTGCGCGCCTTCAATAGTTGGGTCATGCCGATTTTGATGTACACTTACGGCATACTCAAATGGACTCGGACCGAACTCGAGGCCCTGGATAGGAGGATCCGTAAATCGAATGCATCACCCACGGTCATCGGTAATGAGGCTGTATATCCCGCGAAAATGTGGAGGTCGAGGCTTTTTAAAGGCTAAGACCCTCCACAACCGCGAGATATGCAGTCTCGTGAGCGTCAGGATGGCTGGACCAAACGAGATATGTCCTTGAGACCATGTGCACTATTTAATACCTATTTGCTACTATTTACTACCTATAGTGAAATATTTGCTACCTTTTCGTTAAGAAATTTATCAAAGAAATAAAGTGGTCAGCGTTTCTGACGTCGGGTTGGCTGACCACTTCAAAGTTCTCATAGTTTTAGCGTTGTATTAACCGCGTTGTTAATGTAAATATTTACTACCTGATTGCTACCTTAATATATATTTTTTACACAACTTTAAGATGCTCCTATAAAAAGTTATGAAAGCTCCTTTATATTAACGTTAAATTTAGAAAGTGCCTGCAAAACCATTATTAGCAATATTACGAAAATAAGACTTGGCGTTATTAATTTATGTGCAGGCGTTTTATTGTCTTTAATTAATAACTTTCCGTGTGTATGTATACGGACATATAAAATATCTCCACCCCTCTCCCCACCTTCGACCTTATAAATGAAACTACATAACAAAACATCACGCAATTTATCATCATAGTTGTGAATATTGTAGGTAGTTTTAAATAAAAATAATCTAAGATGTCAATTAATTATTATCAAATATTGTATCGTAATTTAATAAAGATCAATTTAATAAATCCCCAAGTAGGTACATACATACTTATAACATAAATGCGATATGCGCTTAGAGGCTTATGAACAACTTGTTTCTGGATAATTTTATAATTATTAACATATCGCATTTATGTTATAAGTATGTATGTACCTACTTGGGGATTTATTAAATTGATCTTTATTAAATTACGAGTACTACAGGTATGTGCCCGACCCAGTTATCGAAAATGGAAATATCACATTGTACTGGGATCGATCCATCAGGTAAAACAAGCTTGTTTTATATGAATGTCTTATTGACATAATGATGAGAGTTCATACGGTTACTACCCCTAACGATTTCATTATTTTCTACAAATATTTCTAGAGCTCTAGGTAGTACACAAGGACAGCACCTCCATTTAACAATAGGTGTTAGGTAACAATAGGCCCGCACTGGCCGCGGTCAAAACAGGTAACTATTGATGTCTCTTTCACTCAAACAGGAACAAAAGAGAGACATGCTTTGACGTCGTGCTGTGCGTAAAAGTTAAAAAAGTAAAACAATAATAATTAGGGAATGTCATTGGGTGCACCTGCATAGTGTGACCGGGTTGATTGTCGGTTGGTGCCGTATTGCATAAAAACCGCGAGATGGCTTCGGCCCCTCGCACGCTTATCAAAGGTCCGGGACCCCAGGGTCCCGAGAAATGTCAAAAGACGTAAAAATAATAATAATTATATACTACCCCTGAACGAATATTCCGAGCAATTTTTTCTTATATTAACCAGTAAGGATTGAAACCCGGAAGAATGTATTTCTTTTTTTATAAATTAGCGATTTTTTGAGATACTTTTCTTTGATGTCACACATAATAATAATTTTCTATGGGAGATGAAACTTTCTAAATACAGATGAATGTGTTACTAATTCCTTTAATGAGCGACTGTGTAAGAATTTAACCTGAACAGGGTTTGTTTACACTTTTGTCAGATACTTTTGGAACCGACCATACACACTCTGTCACCCACCACCGTTAGAATACTTTAAGGCATTAAAAAACCACTTGCAAAAATGCATAGATTCACAAGAAAACTCAAAGCTGTCTTTGCTGACAGCTGTATAATCACTTTTTCATGTAAATGCAACAGAATAGATACCTAAGATAAAAAAATTGGAAAGGAAAATTTACTATTACTTTTACTCACATTCTATGAGAACAAAGCAGGAACATTTTAATATATGTAGTAGGAAAGTGTAAGAAAACTAAGTATATGTAGGTACCTGAATGCAGCAATAGATGGTCTAGTTTCAACTTCCTGTAAAGTATAAATGGAGCCAATGTCATCCAGTATCTGATTCATGTAATCTTTTTCAGGTGTTTCATTGTCAATTGTACCATTTTGTAAGGAATTGAATAGCTGCTCTAAGCTGTTTGGTCTGTACAGTGCTGAAGGTAGATTACCATCAATGGGTTGATGATATGATAAATCCTTTTGGGGTAATGTAGCTGAATGTCTCTTTAGGAACATTTGCGCAGGGCCTCCATGACCGCCGCGTAACATTTCTAAGTATAAATGACAGAGTAGCGGGCATAGCAAACCAAGAAGTTCATTTTTCACTTTTTCTTGCTTGATCTCTTTGATGAAGTTAACCAACCTGAAATTTAACTGGTTAGGTAAAAATCATTTCCCATAATTTGGTTTACCCAATGACTTTTCCATAGGTTTAGGTAGTAAAATAAAGGTAAACAAATCGTAAAAAGGGTTTTTGTCTACTCGTCTTAGATGTAACTACTTCAGCACAATTTGTTAGTTAGCTTTATTATAATAATATAATATTTTGTAATCTGCCCAAGAAGAAGCAAGAACCCAAAAATAAACGTTCCATAAACCTTTTAGAAAATACAACGAATTAGATAACGTTGCTAAATTGATAAGTACAACTGAGATGTAGTATGGCAACTGAAGTGGCAGGTATTACGTTTAGTCAGTTAACCAGACGCCTTTGACAGCACAGACAGTATTGTAAGTGTTTGTTATTTATCATTATTGGTTTTTAAATTCATATTTTAAAAAAAACGAGTGAACCCGAGCTTGGTACTAGCCAGACCAACTCCGTACTTTCATTTCCATCACCAAATAAAAACGCTTCAAAACAGGACCTCTTTCATCCTCTGAGAAACAGACAGTGATAAATGTCAGACATATTGGAAAAAAACTGCACTAATAATGGGTATGTGTGTATCAATTGTGTACCGTGTTATTAACATTTGAAATAAAAGGTTTCGCATCTATGAATCACGTGTTATTTTTTGTTTACCTTTACTACCTAAACCTAGGTCAGAGGGTCTTTTTAGGTTAGCTACTGTAACGTTAAAGATTAGCTCTTCTCGGACATCTTAAATTACCTTAATACCTTAACAATGTTTAAAACAACTGTATTACCTTGTGTACTGTACGTCGTATTGACTAGAGTCATTGTTGATGCAAGAAAATAAGATTGAATTAGCGCGACTTGCTTCACATTGAACTATCGTTGCCACAGCCATTTGTTCAGCACTTCTGCTCAGATTATTATTATTGCTGAACACGTCTATGTCCTGAAATGTAAGAAATATATGCTGTAACTAATGTTTCAGTGACTACTTCCACTTAATATTTCCATGCAGGCAAATATGACACTCACAGGATAATTCCGCCGTTCTAGGTAGGAAGTGACCGCAGCTTTAATAGCATCATTTCTAGTTTTTTTTATTAAAGACATGAGTATTTAAATTAATAATATTAATAAAAATAACCAAAACAACACAATACTTCTTAATTTTGTTGACATTCGCAATCTAATCAAACAATCTAAACCAGTGACCGCGTACCACAGAGCATGATATCACAACCTATGGAATTAGTAAGTACTAACTAATAAAGCACAACATTCAGTGCGTAGCCAGTGTAGTGTTGCCAACAAAATTTTGAAAGTGTATAAACTGACTTCTCATTATACGAAAAGCCAATACTATGCGAGGTCAGGCAAAACTGGTAATCTAAACCTTGATATGTCTTCGTTCTCGTATGTAAAGTCTGGCACACGAAATTTGAGCCTGGGATTTAATTGAAACTTTTTACATGGCAACTTTGCTAAAATAATAAACAGGAATAGATTGAAATAACTATTTATTGTGAATCAAAATAATTAACATTGTAGGTAGATACCAATTCTATAAAATGGAACATTTTAAAACTTAAAAGTAAAATTACTGCAATTCTGCATATTAAATGTAATATTCCCGCTCTTTTATTTAAATTAAGGCGTGTTCGGAAATAGCACCCATGATATTTTATTATTGAAAATATATTACGTACGGACGCCAGCACATCAAGTTACTACAATCTGTCAAATTTCTTTAATCGATTTTCAACTTTATCATTAAATATTAAGGTTCAAGGTTGATTGGGAAAATTTGACAGTTTAGGGTAGCTTGACCTGCTGGCGTCTGTACCTAACATTTATTGAAAATAGAAATAAATATTTAAAAGTTAAATATCAGTTTTATTTGCAGTAAATACTTATTTTCGTTTAAATACAACAATAAGTTAAAAATTAAATAAATTACATTAGAAGACATCATTTTCTTTTTGCAAAATTTCTTTAGTTAGTACGAAATTCCGAACGTGTTTGTCTTTGAGGTCGAATTCAAAATCCGAACTTCGAAACGGCTGGTCTTTGTCTCTCTCTCTTTCTAATGGCGGGAAAGAGATAGAGTGTGAATGTTTCGAATTGTATGATTTTTTCAGAAAGCTGCGAATATATTATTCAGCCTTGGGTTAATCATTAACCCAAGGCTGAATAATATATTCGCGGCTTTCTGAAAAAAAAAAAAAATTAAAAAGTTACTTTGTCTCACTCAGTGAGCAAAATCGCATTTTGCTCTTTGATTTCACGCAGCAAAACCTACATGTTTGAGCTACTGAAGTGAAAAATTACTTTGCCTACTCGTCCTTAGGGGTCTCTTCGACAGCATTTTGAAACGCAGCCACTGCTTCCTCGGCGTCCATAAAACGTTTTTCTCGAAGTTTTTCTTTTATTTTCGGAAATAAATAAAATCGCAAGGTGCGAGGTCGGGGCCATAGGGCGGGTGACCCAGTAATTCCACGTCTGACGTCGCCAAGTAGTTGATTGTTTGCTTGGCGGTGCGCGACGAGGCGTTGTCGTGGTGAAGGAGGATCTGCGAGGTAGTTTCCCCCGAACTTTTTCCAAGACGAGTGGCAAACAATTGTTAGTGTACCACTCTGCAGTAACTATTTTTCGATCCTCTAAAACAATTGTTGCGTAATGACCTGTCCTTCCGAAGAACGAGGCCACCATCTTTTTTCCCACGCTTCGACCCCTCTTCACTTTAGTTGGCAACTCCTCGGAACGATACATCCAGACAGCAGACTGTCTCTTAGTTTCAGGATCATAACAATAAATCCAGCATTCGTCACCCGTAAGTATGTCGAACACAGCATTTGAGTCACCTCCGCTAAATCTTTGAACCATTTCACGACACCAATCAACATGACGGAGCTTTTGGGCCTCTGTCAAATTATGAGGTATCCACCGGGCACAAAGCTTCCTGACCGCTAAATGTTCATGGAGGATTTTGTGCACTTGACTCATACCGATGCCTAAGCTTGTCCGAATCTACTGATCTGAAGTCACTCTTTTGTCAGTCTCTATCATACGCCGCATAACACTGATGTTATCTTCAGTCGTCGCCGTCGAAGGCCGTCCCTTACGCAAATCATCGGTGAGATTAGTGCGACCACGTTTAAACTCATTAAACCAGTTGTAAACAGTGGCACGAGATGGGGCTTCATCGTGAAAGGCCAATCGAAGTCTATCATAACTTTTTTGTTGACTTAAATGACATCGAAAGTCATAAAAAATCATTGTACGAAAATTTTCTCGTTTTAAATTCACGCTGACTTGACGCAGGCAATTTTCAAATTGCCGCCAAATCGTAAACAAATGACTAAGGAATAAAATACATACACAATAATATTGGCAGAGATTCATTTTCAAAATTTGAACTTATTTTTTTATTATATCGTTTACATGTGGTCAGTTCTAAAAACTTTCAGTGTCGCCCTCGTAAGAATGGCCTGTCAGTAAGCTAATTCTGGAGAAAGAACATAAACATTGTCTTGAGTTAATCAGGGCGACGCAACTATTCTTATCGTGTGTATGTAGTCGTTGATGGAATAAGCTTAGCATCCTAAGTTATGCCCAAGAATACTGTGCTGTCTTCAGGATTCAATTCTTCGCCCCTTATCAACACATTAGTTTTCACCTGCCTAACGTGAGGTAGCGTAAACTTAGTGCATTTGGTTTCTTTCACGTTAAACGTGTTAAAGTAAATTATTAACATTGAACCAGTGGACTACTTTAGAGATCGCGCTATTTACTGCTGCTGCCGTTAATTTTAAACAAAAGTGAAGTGTCATCTGCAAACAACACTATATCATGTTTATCCTTATGAGGTACGGCAAGTCATTTATATAAATATGAAACAAGAAAGGACCAAGAATTGAGCCCTATGGGACTCCCATTGTTACTATAGATTCGGAAGATCCGATTCCATTAAAGTCAACGCTCTGAATCCTCTTACTCAAGTATGAAGTAAGAAGATCCAGAGCAGTGTTCCGGATTCCGTAGTGGCGGAGTTTCCTGATTAACGTTTCGTGAAGAACGCAATCGAATGCCTTGGACAAGTCACAAAAGATGCCCAAGGTATCGCATTTATCTTCCCATTCATTATAAATATTTCCTAATCCTCCTTTAATTACATACATATTGATCAGTCAGCGCCGACGATCAGCGTGACTGTATAACCAGCCTTAGACCACAGAAGCTCATAATATTATGACCTAATAGCTTTTCGTGGTGCCAGAGGCGAACTAAGCCTGTTGGGAGCCCGGGCCGGTAAAAATAAATGCAGGTCCCACCCTAGCATGTAGAAAAGTTTGAGAACTAGGAAAACGTAGGATGTAAGAGCGAGCGAAGCTTGGTTGAAAATGATTGCAGCCAGTACCAATTCTGGTCAGTGGTTCGTCTTAGGGGCGGACATACCTACTACTTTTTGAAAATTAATTTTAATGAATTATTGTATGAATGTTATAAGTACTGGAAAAACATGGTTTTGTGTAAAAAAAAATAGTAATTTCTGCTGGCACACTTTTTCCCAAGAAGTTTTGGACAGCCGGATCTAAGGCTGTTTCACCCATAACATTTATAGGTTTGCAAGCGGTATGCCCGATGGTGTTTCCTATCGGCAAAAATGACGTACTTGCATACTAACTTTCATCCTCTGTTTAGGGTAGAGAATTCTTTAGGCGAAGAATTTTCTAAAAACCTTTTTTTCCATGAAATTTTGCAAAAGTGATCCTTATTATCGAAAGTGAACACTAAATGCTCTAAATATCTCGTTTGCAAAAGTGGATTTAAGATTTTTATATGGAGCCTGGCATATCTAGTGTCCGCCATTTTGATTTTTTTCAAAATGGATGCCAAACCCATATATGTGGATGGCTTATAACAATAAAGACAAAATGGCGGACAGTATGTATGCCACGGACCTTCAAGGCACTTTCCAGCTTCTAGACCCAACAGTTCAGGTTGTGCGTTCTTTGTCAGTGAATTAATTAAAGATTTTTCTTGTTGCACACTTTTGTGTTATTTTCCCTTAGTCGGTTTTTGTTTTCACTATGTCAGAGTTGATCCAGGTTAAAATGGATTGCAGACAAATTCTAATCATATTATATTAGTCAGATACTGAAGCTATTGGCTAACTATTAGAGATTAGAGGTAAAGGCTATTAGAGTTCTAAATGAAACATAATAATATATTAAAGATTAGGTTTATTTGGATAATCATAATGTCATGGTAAACAAAACTGTTTGGACATCTTAATTTGGTACTTATTATAGTAACGTAAGAGAAAAGTAAATATCTTTTTTAAGATAACTTAAAACAACTAAAATAAACCAAAAATAACAACAATTAAGAGTGTTACTTAAGAGTCATCACATTGGATTAACATATTATTTTCTATGAGTTTCTTGTATACCAACTCATTCTTTTCATTTGTTATCTCTACTAATGGGACCGATTCGTCATAACCCATTACCTTCACATGGAATGGTCCTTGATCCATGAATACTTCAGTGTAGCTGTTTGTGACCTCTGTGGTACTAAAATCTGGATTGAGTTGCACTCCAAATAATTTGGCTGTCACAGTGGCAGGTGGAAGTTTTGCCCATTCCTCATTTATTTCCCTTGTGTCAGCTAAAGAAATGACTTCATTGTTGCCATAATCAACATACCTTACTTTAACTCGGTTTTTCTTTTCGCTGAACTGCAAAATAGACGCACGGTACCATCGATTGTCTTCAGGAAAGACTGCCACACACGCTTTGTTCTCGAATATACCGTTCAGAGGTGACATGTTTAAACTTTCAGTTTGCAGTTCTTCAAACATTTTATCATAAGCTTTAGTGGTGTCCTCATCAAAAATTAAACTAAGTTCTAATGTTTTGATATCAACAATTAATGTGATATTACACGAGAACTCCTCTGTATTTCTAGGGTATGTGATATAATTTCCATCAAGTGATGACTGTTCTTCTTCTACTAATTTACTCCAGTCTACTCCCTTTAGTGAGAGAATGTCCGATGAATTTTGAGATGTAGACAACTGCTCAGTTGTAGTGTCTGCATCTTCAACCACTATGTAATCCGGGCTAGAATCTGATTCAATAACATCCTCTTTTATTTTCTCTTTAGTTCTTTCAATTGGAGCGTATTTCCTGATAAGAGCTTTGCTGCCATCTGTGTACTCCGCCATTTCAAAGTCTACTAAATGATCATTTATGCATAGCTTATCATATTTTAGGTTTATAGGTATAACTCCGTTTACTGGTTCACCAGTTACTTTTACGTAACATTGTTTTTCAACTACAGATTTATGTATGTAGTCCAATGTCTGTCTATCCCAATGTTTACCATGAGGACGTATACGATTTAAAACACATTTGTGTGCTTGTGTTGGTATCTGGTGGAGTGGAACACTTTTTCTCATATTTGCAAAGCTACAAATTTCTTCATTACCATAATCAATATAATGAATGATACAGTTAGAACTTTCTTTGTATACTTCTATTACTCTGCCTCTATAATAGCGGTTGTCCAAATAATATAGTGCTACACATGGCTCTCCCACACTCCATTTAGTGAATTTAGCTTTTGGATCCGGAACTTTAAAGCGAACATCAAGTGCCTTACGAATGAGGTCTAATGTGTCTTGTTGGCGAATGTCATGTAAGTAGATCACACCATCGTTGTCTATGTACCTACAAAATAAAAAAAAGATAGCATTTAATTCAATCAAGCCTTACTTATAATATTGAATAATGTATACTTATTAGGGCTGATTTCTCAATAAATAGATTTTTTTTATTTGTAGAATAAAATTGACGTCTGACAGATTTTGTATCGAAGAACTGTCATAAAATTCAAAATTATTTCTATGCTGGAGCGGCTGCTGCTGGTGCAGAAAACCTCAAACGGCGAAAATATTCCAACCTGATTGGGAGTTATATGTTCGAGCCGTTTGGGGTTGAAACACTAGGGCCATGGCGTCCGAGTGCCCACTTGGTTTTTCGAGATAACGCCAAGCGGTTAGGCGACACTTCATGTGACCAGAGGGCTGGCCTGTTTCTTACCAAAGAATTAGTATCGCTATACAACGTGGCAATGCTGCTAGCCTTTTGGGCACTGTTCCTGTTGACAGCAATGCGGAATTTTTTGATGCCCTATGATTCTTTTGCTTATTTTTTCACATGTTTACACAGTCTGGCCATAAATACTGTCTGACACAGATTGAAATAAAGGCAGTTCTTGCCCGCGACGAGGCGTGACGCCAATTCATCGATATACACAGTCTGGCCATAAATACTGTTACAATTAAAAATAAGAAAGATATTACATTTGAATTTGGAATCTGTCATTTTTATACGATTGTTCATTGAGTTTTCCAATTTTGGCGCCAATACATTGTACAATATTTTGTGATATTAAAATGGAGTGGGGTGATAAAGAGAACCGAATCGCTGTGATTGCATTACACAAAGTTGGTATGGAGCCAAATTCAATTTTTAAAACTCTCCATACGTTTGGTATTAGTCAAATGTTTGTGCACCGGGCTATTAATGGGTGCAATGAGACCTCCTCTGTTTGTGACAGAAAAAGATCTGGCCGTCCACGTAGTGTTCGTACGAAAAAGGTGGTCCAAGCAGTAAGGGAAAGAATTCGAAGAAATCCTGTCCGAAAGCAAAAGATTTTATCTCGGGAGATGAAGATAGCACCCAGAAGCGCGCGCGTATTTTAAAAGATGACTTAGGACTTGCAGCCTATAAGAGACGCACTGGTCATTTTTTAACTGATAATTTAAAAAAGAATGGGGTGGTAAAATCGAAACAACTACTGAAGCGGTACGCAAAGGGAGGTAACAGAAAAATTTTGTTTACGGATGAGAAAATCTTTACAATTGAGCAACATTTTAACAAACAAAATGACCGTATTTATGCTCAAAGCTCTAAGGAAGCTTCCCAATTAGTCGACAGAGTGCAACGTGGGCATTATCCGACATCAGTGATGGTTTGGTGGGGTGTTAGCTATGAAGGAGTGACTGATACATATTTTTGTGAAAAAGGTATCAAAACATCGGCACAAGTGTCAAGATACCATTCTTGAGAAGGTAGTTAAGCCCCTTAACAACACCATGTTCAATAACCAAGTATGGTTCTTCCAACAAGACTCGGCGCCGGGTCATAAAGCTCGGTCCACGCAGTCTTGGTTGGAAGTGAATGTTTCGGACTTCATCAGAGCTAAGACTGGCCGTCGTCTAGTCCCGATCTTAATCCGCTGGATTATGATTTATGGTCAGTTTTAGAGTACGGCTTGCTCTAAACGCCATGATAATTTGGAGTCCCTAAAACAATCCATACGATTGGCAGTGAAGAATTTTCCCATGGAAAGAGTGCGTGCTTCTATTGATAACTGGCCTCAACGTTTAAAGGACTGTATTGCAGCCTATGGAGACCACTTTGAATAAGCTTTTTATATTTTAAATTGTTTTATATTTAGGTATTAAACTAACACACTGTAAAAGTAATAATTATTATTTGCAATAAAAAAATTTTTTTTTTCTTCGTGACAATATTATTATGGCAAGACTAGGTATATTATTATTTTAAATGTTAGCTTATATAATGTAACATAATAATTATTTACTTTAAATTATTCCTTGGATAAAATTATCTGGCGTTGGAAAAATCAGCTCTTAATTAGATTCTCCAATACATAACATATCAGACATTAAGTTAAAAATAAGAACTGGTTGGTATGAGCTCACTATCAAAATAAAACTCTGCTTCCCATACTTTAATGAACATGGCTTATGTTATTTTGGACAGAGCCTTAATTAAAAATTGCTTACGTTGGCAGTGCAGTAAATTCGTTGCAAGGCAGGGGTTCAGGTGGTAACCAGTCAGTTATATACATTACATTTGAAGAGTCTGTGCCCTTGCTAGGCAAAGGATTGTCTTCACCCTCGAGGATCGACGAGGGCGAATTTGCGTTGATATCGTCATCAGCTTTGACTGTATTGAGGGGTACCATGGGCATTGGTTCCAACTGTAACCATTCATTGACTGATCCTGTGATGTTAAGGAAAGATAATGTGTCTCCAGTATCCTCAGTATTCTCTTCAGTTGTATCCTGCAGACAAAGGAAGATAATTAATGCTACCAAATAAAACATTCAGTTTTTAGGGTAGCACCAATCGGTGGACAATACGCAAGACGTGCACTGCCTGTCACCTCAGTGTAAATACTTGCTAAATTAAACTTACCACTTGTGTTGTTTGAACAGGTACACAAAGGCCTTGTTCAAGTATTTTGTCGTTCAAACAACGCCAGGTTGACTCGTTAGGTTCCAAAGCTCCTCCTTGTACAATATGATACACCCACAATTGTATAGGCATACTGTTATCTTTGAATGTGCCTAATTTAGTAATAAAAATTCTTGTGTATGAATCAATCATCTCTTTTAAATATTCCTTTGTAATTGAAGGCCACTCTTCACCCACTGCCGGCATAATGCCACATAAATGGCATTTTATAGCTGCGTCACCGAACTTGGAAAATTCTGGAGCCAGTTCTTTCAAACTGGACTTTGGAACAGTTTCAATACAGGCGAAATCACTGTAGAACACCTTGGCGTTATCATTTTCCAGTTCCATTATAACAGCACGACGCCAAGTCTGTGATTGAATACACAGTGTGCTACACCTGTCGCCAACCTTCCAGTCTTCTTTAGTTTTGTTTTTATTATTCTTTAGGTAATATTCTTGCATGTTTTCGAACAAGTCAGTAAAATAATTTTGTTGATGAACTAACGAAACATAAATCAGTGAAGGGGACTGATAATTCAGAATGTTAACTTCCAGCTTCAGAGGACCTTTATCTTTTGCCTGTAAATCATCTTCGTTTATTTTTTCAGGCATCTCTTTCTTCAAAATTGTTTTTTTTGATTTCGGCAGAGCAGGAGGTTTTGGTGTTCGCAGTGGCGACTTATTTGTTACAACCTGTTCTTCAACAGGAGCTTTGTTAAACATATGAACTCTGTGAAGAAAGATATTTTTAATATGTTGTAGACACAGATTGAAATAAAGGCAGTTCTTGCCCGCGACGAGGCGTGACGCCAATTCATCGATATACACAGTCTGGCCATAAATATTGTTACAATTAAAAATAAGAAACATATTACATTTGAATTTGGAATCTGTCATTTTTATAAGATTGTTCATTGAGTTTTCTAATTTTGGCGCCAATACATTGAACAATATTTTGCGATATTAAAATGGAGTGGGGTGATGAACCGAATCGCTGTGATTGCATTACACAAAGTTGGTATGGAGCCAAATGCAATTTTTAAAACTCTCCATACGCTTGGTATTAGTCAAATGTTTGTGTACCGGGCTATTAATAGGTACAATGAGACCTCCTCTGTTTGTGACAGAAAAAGATCTGGCCGTCCACGTAGTGTTCGTACGAAAAAGGTGGTCAAAGCAGTAAGGGAAAGAATTCGAAGAAATCCTGTCCGAAAGCAAAATATTTTATCTCGGGAGATGAAGATAGCACCCAGAACCATGTCGCGTATTTTAAAAGATGACTTAGGACTTGTAGCCTATGAGAGACGCACTGGTCATTTTTTAACTGATAATTTAAAAAAGAATAGGGTGGTAAAATCGAAACAACTACTGAAGCGGTACGCAAAGGGAGGTCACAGAAAAAATTTGTTTACGGATGAGAAAATCTTTACAACTGAGCAACATAATTATGATTGATTGATTTATATAATCAGAGCATTTATTTGTCTAATAAAATGCATGAATAGGTATAAAAATTAACTGATATTTCGCAAACTATTGATGTTGTACATTAATAATACAGAACCAATATACAAATAAAATGTTCTTGAACAGAAAAAAAAACATTTTAACAAACAAAATGACCGTATTTATGCTCAAAGCTCTAAGGAAGCTTCCCAATTAGTCGACAGAGTGCAACGTGGGCATTATCCGACTTCAGTGATGTTTGGTGGGGTGTTAGCTATGAAGGAGTGACTGAGCTATATTTTTGTGAAAAAGGTATCAAAACATCGGCACAAGTGTATCAAGATACCATTCTTGAGAAAGTAGTTAAGCCCCTTAACAACACCATGTTCAATAACCAAGTGTGGTCCTTCCAACAAGACTCGGCGCCGGGTCATAGAGCTCGGTCCACGCAGTCTTGGTTGGAAGTGAACGTTTCGGACTTCATCAGAGCTGAAGACTGCCCGTCGTCTAGTCCCGATCTTAATCCGCTGGATTATGATTTATGGTCAGTTTTAGAGAGTACGGCTTTCTCTAAACGCCATGATAATTTGGAGTCCCTAAAACAATCCATACGATTGGCAGTGAAGAATTTTCCCATGGAAAGAGTGCGTGCTTCTATTGATAACTGGCCTCAACGTTTAAAGCAACAATATTTATGGCAAGACTAGGTATGTAGTTATTCGTAAATCATATTTTTGTTTCTACCTTTAAATTAATTGTCATCAAGCACAGCCCATCTAAACCAAACCCTGCCGGCTAAGTCATGATTAAGATGACAAAAATTATCGACCAGCATCTCATGGAAAATTATATTATGGATAGATAGTTTTTTTTTTAGATATTATTAAATTGTGCGCATTTATTGAGGCTGGTGGCATAAAAATGAGAAAAGTTCTTACCCAAACGAAATAGCAAATTTATGCTTGATCATCTCATTGTTAATGCAAACGTCGTCGTCGTTGTCTGCTTTGACATAGAGTGTAACGCCAATAGATCCCCGACTGCAGTGAGATCTGTTGCGGTTGTCCTCTACTTGAAGTTTCAGTAAACTGCCCATGTACAACCGGAGGAGGTCCACCGATGCATTGCTCCATTTTTTATTGAATGGTGTTATGCCTGCGAGATGGCACTCTGTCGCCTGCTCATGGAAACCATAATGAAATTAATTAGCTTGATAAAACTGATACAAATACGAAAATGGGTAGTGCAAAGTTCTAAAAGAACAATCTCAACATCAACTTCAACAATTACTTTAGTTTAAGCATCTACTGTCTGTTTGAAAAATACCTAATTAAAATGTAAACAAATTTATCAGATAACGTACCTGTGGATGCCAATTGTAATGACACTTACAAATTGAGTGCTTTGATTTGATTTTTTTAATACTTTAACCTGACTGACTTTAAATCACCTTATACATGTTTTTTATTTGAATTATGGCGATGATTTTTCAACTACAAATTAATAATGTTATTCAAGCAATAATTGTTAAAATAAATGGCGAGATATAAAGTTGAAACCTTAAATACAGATGAATGTGTCACTATATCCCATTAGTGAGTGAGTGCATAAGAATTTAACCTCAACAGGGTTTGTTTACATTTTTATCAGATATTTTTGGAACAGACTATACCTCATGACTGAGGTACTAAATGATGGCAACTTATTTGTGTGAATTGTGATCTTAAAACATACTTTGAATCTGTCCTTATATGCAACGGAGGGCACACAATTTTAGGTTAAACCTCTATCAAATTGCCTTTTAAGAGTTTATTTATTTAATACTTTAAGCACACAAATGTACAGAGGCGGACTTAATGCCTTAGGCATTTTCTACCAGTCAACCAAGAGAGTGAGAGAGTGAGAGAGTGCCAAGAGTTAATTGTAAGTCAAACTTGATTTATCATTACGAAGATAAAGATAGAAAAGCAAATCAAGGCCCGTACTATAATCTTACTACGCACTTGTTCAGGTCTGCATTAATCGGCGGAAAATTCGTATATTTGGGTAGTAATTGCTAAACAAAGCCAATGAATACTGCCGAATCGAATGTGTGTTTGACACGCACGAGCAAGTGTGTAGCAGGGCTTGCAGGGTAGGTCTAGGTATACTTGGGACTTTTTATCGTATTCAGTAACATGGCTTAACAGTTCCAAGTAAAAGAATTCTGACCGTGAAATGTCTTCAAGTGGCGTAGAAGACAATGCACCGACTAGAAGTTTTTTTTTTACGACTTTTCTTACTCGAGAAGTAGAAAATGTATTTCGGGACCTACAAAACAGCAGCTGGCGGCCACCTTGATCCCGCAGTTTGATCCTGAGATAGCAGGGAGTGCAAAATGACAGCCCGCTTGGTTGAAGAAGATAGAAGAACTGGGAGAGGTCTACGGAAGGGACGAAAAACATTTTTTTTCCATTTGCTGGGCCACGCAATAAAATAGTTCAACCGTCTGGTAGTCTGTTTTCATGTGGACACCAAAGTCGTCAGATTTCGGGAAAGCCTACAATTTCTCCATCAGATTTGCGTATTTAAGTCATTATGGGTTAGGCCGCACACGATCATACCAAAATCAACGACTCTGAAGATCACTTTATTTCTGACCCTTTTTTGAAATCTGAAAGTGGACTCCTGACCATGGGGCTCTTATCAGAAGCGTTTCAAATATATTTTCGGTGTTCTCTCATCATGCCGCACCTACTCAGTTTTCAACATTTCGCCCTGCATATGCTTGCTCAAAAACCCTCTGGGCTCTACCATTACGAAGGGTTTCTTTGCACTTTCGACGACTATGGACCGCACACAAATTTTACCAGCCTCTCAACTTTATACGATAAATTACGCTGTTTTTTATGGTAACACGGTCAAGCGTAAAAATATTTTCAGTTTATTGACTTTCAAAAACGTGAAATTGGTTACTACTCGTTGTAAGTTATGTTACAAACGATCATAATGTGTTTTTGAGCATGAGTTATTAAAATCCTGTCCTAACAAAAAACGAGTTGGCGAGCATCGAGTGTGCGACGGTGACGAGCGATTACTCGCTGGTATGCGTATGTACAGACGCCAGCACATCAAGCTACAACAATCTGTCAAATTTCTTTAATAGATTTTCAATTTTATCGCTGCAGCATTAGGTTCAAGCTTGATTGGAAAAATTTGACAGTTTCGGGTAGCTTGACCTGCTGGCGTCTGTACTAAGAGTGAGTTTTAAGGCGAGTGTTCTGTCCGCCAAGCGAGCGCCGCTGACCGAGTACTCTCTACGATAGATCTTGTCGCTGCAACAAACGAGTACTCGCGCGGCGGTGTGTACAGTCAGTGATCAACCGTAAATATGATCTCTTTTACTTACAATCATACACGGACCTACAATCTATTGTACGTTTCCTGAGCGAGAAAATCGTTAAGCTCGCTAGCTAGTTGCCTCCTCGTCGGTGGTGACAAAACAGTCATAATAATATAAAAGTATAATATATTCTTTTTTTCACCCCACTACCTTTTTTTTTTTGTCGGAAACTGGTACCACAAGTTTTTGAATGCGATTAAGAGTCCAAAAGTATAGATTTATCAATTGCGCCTCACATGGTTCAAAATAGCTTGATACTTGTTAAATATCGAGAGCATGGTGTGTCCCAGAAGTCAAAGTGATTATAATTTCAATCTTCAGGTTGAGAACAACATAAGAATGGTATACTCACAAGTGCACTGAGCGTTGTGAACTTGGGGTGTATGTAGCGCAGCACGGACCAGTGCACCAGTACGACGCACCCGGTGTCGGGCAGCGTGACGCGCACGCGGCCGCGCCCCGGCAGCTCCGACACCACGCCGCGCGCCCACGATGCGTCCTGCGCCTCGGAGCGGCCGTTCTCCAGGTTGACCGCGCACACCAAGCCTTTATCACCACCACAACAGTTCACAATATCAATATTCAATATTAACAAACTGCCTGATTATCAATATCCCTGAGGGGCAATTCTCGTAATTTTAAGACCGTTCACAGTCTGATCTCAGTTTCAATCTGTCAAAAAATACTTTTAATTTCCCTACATTTTGAACGTTTTAAATTACGAGAATTGGCCTTCAGGTCTCTGCAAGGCTAAGTTTTCCCGGTGAGATTGTTACAGAATAGGCCGGCTGACATTTGAAAACAGTTGCTGACAAAGGCTCAAGAAAAAAATGTCTATGTGACAACAGATCGGCTGTTAAAATCTAAAGGATATTGGCTACAATGAATGGCGATAAATAGCTATCAAGCCCACGATTTATTAAGCAATTTTTGGTTTTACTTACCTATTTCTGGTAAATAAACGGATCCTACGGCGGAAGCGAGACTATACTCTTGTTCCAAATCTTCAGAGAGTTTCTCGTAAACATTTTGGAGATGTTGCTGGAAGGGTAATAAATATCAATAAGCTGTTTTCACACGAGTTAGTATACATTATAGAAATATTACTTACTTTTCTCACGTAAAATTTGTCAGGACTGACAATGTGTGTTATGTATACTAATTCCGGATTTTCACCATTAAATTCATCGCGTCTTGTGTACAGCTTGGGTTTCTCCTTCACACCCATAATTGCGGGATACTGCAAAAAAATCAAGGTTTGAATATTTTTGTTATTACATTATTGCTTTTGTTAATATCGGAAAAAGCATTACCGGTAGTTTTGGGTTAGGCATTTTGGCACGATCATGGAACACCAAAGTGTGAACAATACTGATGCCGTTTTCGAATGTGTTGATGTCACACTCTAACTTAAAATCCGTGTTAGATATAGGTATAATGCGGCGGATATGAAGCACTGCTTGTTTGCTAAAATAAAAATAACTCAATTTTAATAATGGAATGAAGGGAGATATCATCATTTCTTAACAAGTTTAAACTTCATTTTAATATATTATCTATACTCATAATAAAGCTGAAGAGTTTGTTTGTTTGAACGCGCTAATCTCTGGAACTACTGGATTTGGAATATTCTTTTAGAATTTGAGTCCAATTCTTGAGGAAGGCTTAAGCGTTATCATCACGCTAGGACTCTTAGGAGCCGAGCAAAAAGAAAAAAAAGTAAAAAACAAAAAAAAAAGAATATCGAGTTACTAAGTAGTATTTCCAAGAAAGTTAAGGTCCTGCTAGTTAGACGATGCCTTTAACCAGTAGCAGGAGTTACTCGTTGGGCGTAAGGTTATATTAGAAGGTTCTTGTTTAAAAAACTTACTTGTCAATAATATTTTGAATGAGGAAAGAGTCCTCACTGGTCCAATTGCCCGCTTTTGGCTCACAATTAAACAAAGAACAATTAATAGCGAGCGGATAAGGACACTGGCTTTTTGTTGGAGGTAAAAGACGTAACCTAAAATAGAGAAAATTATACGTTTGTTACATCAAGCAATTAACCATACCATACATTTATCAGATAAAAATAAAGGAGGTGGATAAGGGTCCCATACAAGCTTGTCCCAGAAACACAAATAAAAAAAATGTAGGTACTAAGAAGCTATAATAGTGTTTCATAGCTCTGTTTTTGTTCGTCGTAAATCTTTGTGAAGGAAGGGACATAAGACCCTTCGCATATCTGATGACGTCAAAAAATTTGTTCAAACCTGTCGATCGAGTCACTGTCTTCTAGCAGATTGAATTTCACTCAAATCTAACAACTGTATCCCAAATGATTAATTTGGTATGCCCTAGTTTATAGAACGTTGGATTTCAGTTGGAAACCAGGCAAAATCAGTTGTATGGTACCTATGTACAAGAGTATGTGTACATGGGATATGCTCCAACGAAGGGCTTTACAAAAATTCCAGAAAATCTGGTGATAACTGTCTGTCACCAGACTTTTCATGCATCGTCGTCGAACCTGGGACCTTATCCCACAAGGAGATATCAATAATCTCATTTTGAGTATGAGTAATCGTTGCAGATGCGTTATTAACATCCGAGGTACATTTACAGATTATTCATGTTTTTTTTTGCAGTTAATTTAATGTTTCATTTAGGGCTAATTTTTTAATCAACAAATAATTTTTATTCGTGGAATAAAATTGACGTCTGACATTTTTTGTATGGAACTGTCAAAAATTCAAAATTATTGCTCCAATAAAATTATTCTGGCGTTGGAAAAATCAGTCCTTAGTCATCAAAAATAGGAGTACGACTTTTTGGACAATTTTAACTTTTTTATGCCTAGGTACTATAAAAGACATTTTTTTTTTACTTAAGATTTTTATTTAATATTCTATTAGAGTATAAAATACTGCGCATTTTGATATGTATGTATCTTGTAAGATTTTCTAAGTAGTAGTGTCTTTTCAATACATGAAAAACTAAAATATCCCTTGAATTTTTTAATATAAGTCTCTAATTCTTTGCCTGTGCTGGGCCAAACTACATCCATGTCCTTTGTTATCTATCGCAAAATAACTTCCAAAGCAAGCAAATATCAGGGCAGACTTACCGATCGACAGAAACAAACTCAATGCTTCCGAAATCAAAACAGAAAACTTGAATTATGGGATTATTATTTTTCATGTCCACGCTAAGAACGCGGCATCTTTGCCACATATTATCAGCCTTATTAAAAGCCAAGTATGTTTTACCTACAAACAGAACAACATTAATGTAAGACCGCTTATATCAAATATTGCTGATTTATCAAAACAACTGTAGTAAAAAGTACTTTTTATATTCACAGTAGCCAGCAGTTTTAAATGTGAATTAAGCTGACTACAAATACTATACAATATGTCATACACATTGGTATACATATTGTGCAAAATGCTTACCCGGCGTTATATGACTCAGAGACGGTTTGGCGAACGATACAGCATTTCGGAATTCCCGTAACATATCTTTGACCAGCCCTTGGAAGCACGCTCTTTGCACAAAGAAGTTGTTAGGATCCACAATATGTGAAATGTAAATCAACTCTTGTGAACCTAGAATTTAAATGACCCTTATTATTATCATACTATTGAACTTTGTAAATGTTGTATATTACATAAACATTGAAATACCTTCAGATAGTTGCTGTTGATGTTGGTTTTCCAGAAATGGTGCCACAGGTTGGACCACAGGTTGTTGCTGGTAATTATCTAAAAAAATTCATAGAAAATTAATTCAATACTTTGACATAATAGCATTGGAATGGTCAGGGCGTCGTCGGTCGAACGTTCACACTTTCACAGTCTGACCTCAGTCTCTCAAAAATACCTCTTAATTTCCCTACATTTATGATAAGTTTTTGACATTTGTTTGTCGCCGAGATGAGACGGCGACATAGATATTGAACGTTTTAAATTACGAGAATTGGTCTTCTGATATAAACCAGCTAGGTAATAAATTAAAAATGTTATAATTGACATTTATTTCTGAAGATATCTGTTAAGCTAGAGTGCAGTTTATTATTAAAAATTACAAATATTTTAAACTAATAAAATAGGTAATAAAAAATATTTATAATATTCATTTCGTATAATAACAGAAAGCATATTATTAAAAGCATATTCAAATCATATAATTTTTACTAGGTGTAAACCGAGTTTTATTTAATATATCATTCAGTTATTTCAGTCATTCATAATACAAAGAAGTAACTCTGTCCGTCTGTCCGTTACCTTCTCATGTTATAGGACAGAGGCCTCTCCTTATGCACCTCGGTGCTGAGCCAGCTTAATCAGCTGCTCGCAGTCGTATCCAGGAGTAGCTGTATAAATTAGGCGCACAGGTAGACCATGACCTGGGTCCTAACCCATATATACGATACTTTTTACCCGTAGTACGTTTCTGTGGGATAATTTTCACGCGGACGGATCCACAGGCAAAAGCTAGTACATATTATAAAATGTGTCCCAAGTATTTGGATTCCAAAATTGCTTTAAAACTAACTTAGTCAAAAAATTACTTACTCTGGGTAATGTAACTCTTATTAGAGTTTTCACTGCCATTCGAATTTAGAGATGATACAGATCCACTCTTGCTATAATATTTAGGAGCTTGCTTGTATAGAGCTGGAGGCTTGTAATATTTTTCCGTTTTAGGTTGTGATTGTCTTGCATCTATAATAAAATCGACAACAATATAATTTAGGTATCAAAATCTTTAGTATCTGGGGGCCTACTACGAAGTGAACAGTGCGAATGATCGGATCGGACCGACACATGGCCGAACCGAATATTATTGAAAAATGCGATAAAAGTTCGGATCGGCTCAGTTGGGTCGGGCCCATAGTCAATATTCGAAAGAGTGTAGGAGTGTAGGATCGGGACCGACCGAACCAAATAGTAACTTCGTAGCAGGAAACGGCCGAACATTCGGCCGATACTACATCGGAGTAGACCGCTAGTTTACAAAAAGAATTCGACAAACTCTTTGAAGTGCCGATCTTTCTTTGAACCGTATGAGTTCGTAAACCGCTTCGTTACTTTTGTTTGCTGTAATATACAGGGTGGCAGGGACATCGACGCGCAAACGTCGTGAAAAGGTTAAACTTGATGCCATAAATAAAGTTACGAAAGTCGTTCATCTCGGAAATGACCGGTTAAAAAAATTGTCATTTTTGAGTGCGCAATGTATTGCAAACAACGCGATCAAAACTCGACACGGGTGGCGCCCGCGCGCTGCCCTTTTGAGTTTTATTTACATTGCTGTTTTAAGTGAAACAAGTGAATTTACTATTCTTTAATTAAAAATCTCATTGGTTTAGATAGAAATAATTATTTTATACAGTATACAGTAAGAACAAAAAATGCAGAAAAAAAAAACGTAAAAATTAACAAACCTTGTCCTGACAAACACACACAAAAAAGAATTATTCAATTTGGTGTAGTCGATCGGAAGTTATGCGCGTACATACATTTCGGAGATTCATTTTTATTTATATATATATACCTATAGTACATTCGCGTTAAGAATGCAGTGAGTCATCATTGTCCGTCGGCCTAGCCCCGCCCCCTAACCAATCAAATCTTTTCAAATTACAAAGTCAAGTTCACAATGACAGTTGAAGGCATTACTTCGAACGCAACGGTTGTGTCCTGTCATTTGTGTTAACTGATTTAAATAAAAAAAAAAAATGAATTCATCTCCAATTCGTAAAAATAAAAGTGGTTCGATAATTCATGGGTGGGGAAAGAAAAGTAATTTTCGATGGTTTTAAGTGTTTTAAACAGTGTGATTTAAATATGACTGTGGACAGCATAGTACAAAAAACGGCAGCTGCATGCGGTGTGTCCGAGAGAACAGTTTATAGTATTCTTAGTGAAAAAAAGGAAAATAATACATTGAAATCGCCAGTGAAAAAAAGGGCCCGGAAGTCTATGATTGATAAATTCGATGAATTAGACAAATGTGCTATAAGGAGAAAAGTACACTCAATATATTTAAATAACGACTACCCGACATTAAATAAAATTATGACAATTTGTGAAGCTGATGAAGAAGTTCCAACGTTTATACCACACTTCATAAAATAATGCATGAGCTGGGATTTGACTTTAATAAACAGGATAACAGATCATTATTAATGGAAAGAGAAGACATTGTTTTGTGGCGGCGTAAATATCTCAGGCAAATCAAAGAACACAGAAAAGCAAATAAAACCATATATTTCCTTGACGAAACGTGGGTAAACGCCGGACATGTTAAATCAAAAGTGTGGTTGGATACAACTATAAAAAACAAGAGATATGCTTTTCAAAACGGCTTATCTACCGGTCCAAGAGTTCCTACTGGAAAGGGAAATAGGTTAATTGTTTTACATATTGGTAGCGACAAAGGATTTGTGGAAGGAGGTTTGTTACTTTTTGAGTCAAAATCAACTAAAGATTATCATGAGGAGATGGACGGTGACAGGTTCCTTGAATGGTTCAAAAACATAATGCCTAAGCTAGAACCAGGAAGCATTGTTGTCATGGACAACGCTCCCTATCATTCTGTCAAACTCGAGAAAATACCAACGACCGCTTGGAACAAACAACAAATAATAGACTGGCTAAAAAGCAAAGGGACACTCATGGACATGACTTATTTAAAAAAAGAATTGTTAAAGAAAGCCGCTGAAATCGCCCCACAATATGATAAATATTTAATCGATGAAATGGCTAGAAGTAACGGCATTGAAATTCTCCGTTTACCTCCGTAACACTGCAAACTGAACCCCATTGAGTTGGTGTGGGCCCAAATAAAAAATTATATTGCTGCCAACAATACAACTTTTAAGAGGTCTGATGTGAAAAAAATATTTTATGACGCAATTCGCTTAGTGGACGCTGATCGATGGAAGAAATGCTGCGACCACGTCTTACATGAAGAAAATACCATGTGGAATTTAGATGACGTCATGGAACTCGCTGCAGAAAATACTTTTGTTATAAGTACTAACGAGGATACTAGTGATAGTGATTAAAATATGATATTAATGATTTAATTTTGATTTTAAACTTTTAAGTGTATTTTTATAAATTCATTAAACTTACATCTTTTAAAATATAATTTGTTTGAATTTAACACCACTATGAATACACCTTTATCTTGCAGTTGCACTGATGACTCACTGCATTCTTAACGCGAACGAACTATAGTCTTGCCATAAATATTGTCACAAAGAAAAAAAAAAAAAATTATTGCAAATAATAGTTATTACTTTTACAGTGTGTTAGTTTAAAACATAAATATAAAACAATTTAAAATATAAAAAGCTTATTCGAAGTGGTCTCCATTGGGCGCAATACAGTCCTTTAAACGTTGAGGCCAGTTATCAATAGAAGCACGCACTCTTTCCCTGGGAAAATTCTTCACTGCCAATCGTATGGATTGTTTTAGGGACTCCAAATTATCATGGCGTTTAGAGCAAGCCGTACTCTCTAAAACTGACCATAAATCATAATCCAGCGGATTAAGATCGGGACTAGACGACGGCCAGTCTTCAGCTCTGATGAAGTCCGAAACGTTCACTTCCAACCAAGACTGCGTGGACCGAGCTTTATGACCCGGCGCCGAGTCTTGTTGGAAGAACCAGACTTGGTTATTGAACATGGTGTTGTTAAGGGGCTTAACTACCTTCTCAAGAATGGTATCTTGATACACTTGTGCCGATGTTTTGATACCTTTTTCACAAAAATATGGCTCAGTCACTCCTTCATAGCTAACACCCCACGAAACCATCACTGAAGTCGGATAATGCCCACGTTGCACTCTGTCGACTAATTGGGAACCTTCCTTAGAGCTTTGAGCATAAATACGGTCATTTTGTTTGTTAAAATGTTGCTCAATTGTAAAGATTTTCTCACCCATAAACAAAATTTTTTTGTGACCTCCCTTTGCGTACCGCTTCAGTAGTTGTTTCGATTTTGCCACCCTATTCTTTTTTAAATTATCAGTTAAAAAATGACCAGTGCGTCTCTTATAGGCTGCAAGTCCTAAGTCATCTTTTAAAATACGTGGCATGGTTCTGGGTGCTATCTTCATCTCCCGAGATAAAATCTTTTGCTTTCGGACAGGATTTATTCGAATTCTTTCCCTTACTGCTTTGACCACCTTTTTCGTACGAACACTACGTGGACGGCCAGATCTTTTTCTGACACAAACAGAGGTCTCACTGTACCTAATAATAGCCCGGTACACAAACATTTGACTAATACCAAGCGTATGGAGAGTTTTAAAGATTGCATTTGGCTCCATACCAACTTTGTGTAATGCAATCACAGCGATTCGGTTCTCTTTATCATCCCACTCCATTTTAATATCGCAAAATATTGTACAATGTATTGGCGCCAAAATTAGAAAACCCAGTGAACAATCGTATAAAATCTTTCTTATTTTTAATTGTAACAGTATTTATGGCCAGACTGTGTATATACCGCATGTACTACACCACTCATAATAAAAAAAAACATAACACATAATCATAACTCATAATTGTGTTTTGTTGCAAGTTTTTTTTTAATGATATAAACTAGTGCTTGACTGCGATCCCGCCTCATGGAAAGCAGTGATGTAATCGTTGATGGTAAAGCGCACTAAATTATTATGACTTATGAGCCTATTCACTATAGCCTTGAAGACACTTAAATTATAATCGGACGGGAAGACCGCTGCAGGCAAATTGTTCCAGTCCCTCGATGTTCGCGGTATAAACGACGAGGCGAAACGCTTCGTGCGGATCGTAGCGGTGTCAACAACGTAAGGGTGGACATTCGCCGTACGACGGGTTGTCCGATGATGGAACGGTTAAGGCGGAATTAAGTCACGTAATTCCCGCGCACACTCTCCAGAATGCATCCTATAGAATACCGAAAGGCTGGGTACCCTACGCCTGTGTTCCAGGCTTTGTAGATTGGTCTTAACGATCACAAATTAGCCTCTTCGCACGCCTCTCCACTGAGTCCAAAGCTGCTAGATGGCATTTTGCAGCACCAGCCCATATGTGGCTGAAGTACTCCACACACATTAGAAGCTGTCCCGGTGTGAAGTACCGCCGGACCTTTGCAAGAACGTCAAGTTTCCTAGCAGCCATCTTGGCTTTGGACCCAATGAACCGCCCAAAGTTTAGGTTTGAGGAAATTTCAACTCCGAAGAGCTGAAGGCGGTTGGTGCACTCCAAGGATACGTTAGTAGTAGTAGTGTATTGAAACCACGTTCCTTGCTCGTCGGTCTAGTGGTTGCAAGGCTCGCAAGTGCGACTGCTGAAAATTATGGCTTTCAGGGTTTGATTAAGAATTTCTCAGTATCAATTCGGAATTTGGATTTGTACCTAGTTAATGGCTTTCCAACAAAGTCATTGTATGTGTAAACACATCTGTTGATGAGTTTTAATTAAAACCAAGAGGTCTCTGCAAAAACCGATGGCATCATACCTTTGGGTAATTCCGGTGGATAGACGATGGAGGTGGGCGCTGGTGGTACTTCTACATCATCACCTAGTTCGGATGTAGAGTGCAGCTTGTATACAGACTTGACATTCCCTTCCAAGTGCACATAGTCACTGATCAATGAACATAGATCCTCATTTACTGTCACCCTGTTGATAATAAAAAAGTTTTATGATAAGAAGTTGTGTTTATTATTCCTGTAAATTCAGAACAAAGATTGACTTGTACTTCCTAATCTTGTTTGTTTAATAGTGCCAGTCATAGAGAAACATAGCAGCATGGATTGTATTTCATTACAATTACTTACTTAAGAGATTCCTTGTTTGTTTCAGCCTTATTTAGATACCAGGCAGTATTTGTAATTTGTTTGGCTTCCTCCAAAAGAGCTGGCAAATTAATCTAAAATATAAGAAAAGCAACATTGTTTAAAATAATTTTATTACTCAATTAGCTATTGTAATTTTTCTTAAACGGAACTCCTTTTGGCACGTATAGAGCTATAGAAAGAGACCAATATCATTATTTCAGTGACAGAGACAACATTCTACAAAGCCAAACTTTTCGTGATGCTTAAGCATAATCAGCCTATAATCCCCCCACTGCTGTGCCACAGGCCTCCTCTCGGTGAGAGGGAGTGGGTCATAGTCCACGACGCGGGCCCAGTGAGGGTTGGGAGATATCACATATCTTCGAATTTTTGGTTCTAGGACATGCCGGTTTCCTTACCATGTTTTCCTTCGCCGTTTTGAGAGCAGTGGTGATGAAATAATTTACACAAAGTAAAGCGCCTGTCTGGGTTCGAACCTACAACTCGTAACTCTGCCACCACTGCTCTCTTTGTGCCACATTTACATGAACATAGTGTTGTAACTTGCTAACCTGTATGTAACAGAATCCAGGGCCACAAAGGGACGAATGAATGGCACTTGTATGCAGCTAAGATTAGAATGTTAAGAGGGATGTGTGGTGAACAATAACGTGGATGAATACAATTAGAAAGAACTTTAAGAATAAATGTTTGTGACTATCAGGGTATAGGCAGACAATGGATTAATAGTGTGATCACAGGTGATGGAGGTGTATGGAAGAAGACATGCTGTGCTGACCCAAAATTTATACAGATATGTGCAATTGCAACAGTAAATTGAAGAGTAACCAACCTGTTTAATATTTTTGGTATCTGTAGCAACTGTTATCATCTTCAAAATGTTATTAGCTTTCTTGATAGAATTTGCGACTTCAGTTTTAGCTTTCTGCAGAGAATTCTTTTCAGAGAACTTTAAATATAAAATTATGTTTAAGATTTCGTCCTTATGCTTTTGTATTATAGAAAAAAGCTTCGAGAAATGCTGTTCAACATTTGCAATTATTTTAGATAGCTCCTTGACGGATCCTGTGTCACTTTCGTAGTTATGCAGCAAATATCCAATATCCTAGAAAACACGTAAACATACATATGAGCAAATAATAAATTAAACCACAAAATTGTTTATGAATATAATGAGGAACAACACATACAACAGCTGTTTTTGTGAGTCTTCTGAAGGTTTCATCTACTTGTGGAGAAATATCCGTCAATTCCTCCAAAAAGGTTCCATTCTGCAACAGAAATAATATTGTAACTTTTTCAATTCCATAAAAACCATTCCACTTAGTCTTGAGATAGTTTAAGAAGTGAAATCAACTTCTTTATTGGCTGGCCTTTATTTTAGTCCACAATCACAACAAGTCTAACACTCAATTTTAAAGCACATTTTTATAGATCACAGACTGAATTCGTAAGTTTTCGAAATTTGTGTCAGGCAGCTTGAAGACTAACACACGTTTTAGACAAAATAGTGAAACAGAAGCTTTACATATTTTGCCTACATAGCAATATAAAAATGTATTCTAGAAGGGTGTTGGAAATACTTACAACTGATTGTAAAGATACAACATCATGGTTCTTGCAGGATTTCTCACCACCAAGCATCAAGCAGTCTGTACATACAGGTTTTTTACAAGTACTGCAATAGTATTCAAGTAGTTTTCCAATATGAAATTTACACGTGCTAGGTTGCATGATAGATTCTGATAAAAAAAGAACAAATTTTATTACTTTGTTTTTCACGTTTTGTTCACAGAAATGATTTTGTAACTTTTCACACTTGTCACTTTTCTCAGAAGTTTTGTTCCTTGAAAAAAGAAGATGGTGGGACGATCTGGACAAAACGAAACGATCAGTGTTCCTCATTAGCAGTGGAAGTCAAGGGGAGAGGCCTTTACCCAGCACTGGGATGATACAGGGTAAACGTGACAGTAAAGGCTGTTCCTTGAAACATAATACCGAACCTATACAGCATGTATGCATGTTTAGGGGAGATTTTCTGTATCTGATAGCCAGGATCACCTTTTCTCTGTCTGTCACAGAGGTTTTTTTTTTAAAGACTGTTACTGTTTTGATGACTCGCAAGGAGTTTTCTTTAAGGATTGTAAAACTATTTTTTAACTAACATAACTAAAGGTAACTTTTTTATTTGAATAGGATAAGTAGATGAGTATTATGGGTTTGCGGAAAAACTGATGTTTGCAACAGTTTAATAGATGCAGAAAAAGGTTTCCTTAACTAAAGTATATTGTGCAGAGTTAATTTGTTATAAACGCTATGTTAGTTAGAGCAATAGGCCAATAGGTTTGCCGCCTATTACACGGGACTTAAACATAACTGGCGAAATGTGGGTGTTCTACAGGTACACCTCTGCATGCAATCCAGTAACTCCGACTATCCTTTCCGATTCCATATTATAGAATCGTAAACAAACCTATATTTTGCAGCACATGGTTCTTGAATATAACAAAATTCTTGTGAGTTTTGTTGAAGCAGGTATCGCACAAAATGGTGACACAGTCTTTACACATTTTAGATGTAGTTGCATTACATTCCAAACAATTGCCTGTAAAAAAATACAAGGTTTTTAGGTGGATGTGCTATGGTAACTCGCGAAATTTAAATTTTCTTGTTTTTTTGATCAACATACAAATACTGACTTGAAAATTGGAAAAAACGAGAGAAAATTAGAGTTTCGCGGGCTACAATTACGCTTTCGCCTTAAACTGAGAACATTTACATTTGGATTTGGTTAGATTATCTCAGTGATATAAAAAAAAAAAAAAAACAAGATACACAATTCTTTCTAATTATTAAATTAAACAGTGACTTTGAATTTACAAAACTAAACAAAGTCAAACATCACCATCACAACATAAACTTTAAACCAACAAACCTAAAGCTGCTTTTTCAACAGGGTAAGATCACAAAATTTGATTTTAAACACATCAAAAATAATAAAACAAGTTAATTAAGGCATAATTATGCTATGCTTTTTTGTGGGTATTAATCAATTGATGAATGAGTTAGTTTTTTAAATATCAACGGATTTTCTATTTAATTACCTTGCGCGGCATCGCTTTTTATCAAAGCTTTAAGATCAATGAAATTATCTTCTACCATTTTCTTTTGTGTTGTCTCTGGAGCCTAGAAAATGTTACAAAAACTTAGTTGATTTTAAATTTTATACAGCTCAATGTTATGTATGAATTGATTATATATTTTACCTTCATCAGATTCATAGTTAGTTCACCAACCATCTGAACGTTCACAGGAAACTTTTGATATAACTTAAATGTATTTTGAATGAACTCATTTGGATCAGTGGTCTTGACATCTGCATCACGGAGGCAAACCTTGCACTCTATTGGCTCCAAACATTTGGTAATATTGACAATGCAATTTTCGCACATTGTATGGCCACATGGTAGAAATAATGGCAAGTTCCCTTTCACCTTTGATGATGTTACTGAGAAAAGTGTAAAACCATTACTATAGTTTGTAGAAAATAATATGAAAGTTGATTATTTATTTATCAGAGTGAATGCATTTGTATAGGACAAGAGTTGGGGCTTGTGGCTAAGTAATAACTACCGCACGGGTCGATCGATCAGGTTAAGCTACGCTTCTCGCGGTTGGTCCGTGGATGGGTGACAATCTTTACATATCAAGACCCCCCATGTCTCGGAAAGCATGTTAAGCCGTTGGTCCCGGCTGTCATTCGTGGATTTTTGACAGTCGTTACGGGTCGTCAGTAGCCCGAAAGTCTGACGACCAGTCTTACCAAGGGGTATCGTATTACCCAGTAACTGGGTTGTGGAGGTCGGATAGGCAGTCGCTCCATGTAAAATACTGGTATTCAGCTTCATCCGGTTAGACTGGAAGCCGACCCCAACATAGTTGGGAAAAGGCTAGGCAGATGATGAAGAGTTTGTATCAGAACAAAACAAAATAGTACTAGACATATCTTAAACAGTTATACCATGCCAGTACTCTAAAAATAAACTAAAGAGCTGGGCCCTATACCACAAAACTTAATAATTACAATTTACTATCTTACAAGTGCAATGTACTCACTATAAAATTTACAACTCTACAATTTAGCGTAACACAAAAGTTTTCATACAAACAACATGTGTTTTTCAAGAAAACCTTATTATTGTAAGAATAAGGTTTGTGTGTGCTAGCTCTCATTAGCAAAGTGTGTAGTGTTAGCAGAGTATAACTAACGTACGATAAGGAACTTCGTTTCAAAAACCATAATGGCAGATTTTAGCCCATATTTAGTCATAGTTATATTTTTTTAATGTAGTTTTCAGATGAACTTCATTAAAAAATAATTTCGATCTCAACTTACCGGATTTTTCCCAGAACTTTACTCCAGATTTCACATTAATATTAATTACTTAGTTGTTTTTTTTCATTATATAATATTTATAAAAAAAAATATTCAGGTTTCTTCTTGTTTTATTTTTTAATCCTGATTGCTAATAATTGTCTGCCAAGCGCACTATTTACAGTCATATTATTTAAAAAAATGGACCCCCATTGAAGCTAATCTGTGATACATGCTTTAGTCAATTCCTACACTGATTCCAAAACCATTACAAGCTTTTAGGTTTCTTAACATTTTCTATTTTTAGCGCTTAAAATTATGAAGATTGAAGATGAAGCTTATTTTTACTTGAGTTTCATTTGGCCTCCAAATCACTTCATAAAATAGGCAGATTGGGGATGAATACTTTTGGTGTCTCCCATGATAAAAAACTCAAGTCAAATAATGTCAACTTTAGGGATGACCATAATGCAGTCATGAGAAGATTTCAGCATTTGAATAGATCCAAATAAAAAGTTGAAAATCAATTCACAACAAAAACCTAAATTCGGAAGCCTGAATAATCGTTAATCAATATAACAATAGCTTAAAGAAAATCCATTCTCTTTAATAATCATTGTGAAATCATTCATACTATTTTGTAAGTACTAATGGTGTTGGAAACTTGAAAATATAATTAGGTTCTAGTACCTACTTGTAGACTGATTTTTAATAGTTAGATTAACAATCACTCATGTCATTAGACAGGTATTTTATTATAATACAATAACTGCTATGGCGGCTCATTTCAAATAGCTGTGTGAAACAAGTTATGGCGATGTTTCGTAGGACTGACCTGGACACTAAATAACAGAATGCTTGCCTAGTTAATTTTTTTTTTTTTTAATTTTGCCCCACACTCCTGTATCATAGGTGAGTTTACAAACATTTAATCTCACATACACAGACAGCCAGACCCTTAGAATTACTTCCAGTGGTCTTAGTTTAAAGGTTTTCAAATGTATGCATTCTGATGATAATTCGATAACATGGTACTTGAGGTATGGACCTGGATGCTAGATGACGATTGATGATGCTGAATAGTTATACTAGTAAGCTCCTCGCTTGCACCTGCTCTGTAATAAAAGGCCTATCTAATGACATACCTTTGGTTGTGGGACCATTTTGTCAGGTTCTTCTTTAAGATTTTTATTATAGTGTTACATGTGACAAAGATATTGAACTCTTCGGCTTACTTTTCGAAGTAGAATTTAGAAAATTTATTTAACATTAATGACCATGTGGACAACCAAAATATTGGAACTAGTAGCTTAAAATAACTAAATCTATCAATTAAAAATAGCTGAAAAAACTTCACATACCGAATTGGTGAACATATCAAGCACGCTACAAGAAGTCTCTCTCAATTCAACACATGTATAAACAAACTACAAATTCAAAATCATTCAAATAAGTATGCATGGTTTTGTGACATAGCCTCAATGCTTTGTGTAACACTTTAAAAATTCAAAAGATCTGTAGATTGTTAACCCTTCATATAGAACGTAGATCCATGTGGGCTTTTTAATTGTGTCTGTAATTATGGCATTCAACGGGTTAATTGTAATTACATATTTGTAATTTCTGTAATTTAACATTATTTTTTCTTTATTTTAACAATTTTGTAGTATAGTTTCATTCCGTGTTGCGACTTAATACAGTGTGGACGCGCTGTGGCTTCCTACCACATGAAATACTTGGAAATTGATCTGATAGCTGTTGTTTTAAATTCGTATCAAAGTAAGTACCGTACATAACTACCTATACTTATTTAGAAACAACACGAATGAACAAAATATGTTGGCGAAAAATGCCGGGTAGGTAAGCAAGCAATAACAATAAACAAATGGTGGATTGAGTAGTCTGTGAATTATCACATCTAATGACCTGATGAGAGTTGCTATGTGTTTCGTTGTGATATTTTTAGTATAAAGGAAAACATTACTTACATTTTATAAAATAAAGTTGACTGCAACTTGGACAGGTTCTTTTCAAATCGTCGTCCATTTTGAGACGTCTCTTGGTATTTTGTTTATTTCCACTAGCTAGAAACGTCAACGTATCATATTTTGACTCAAAACTGATACAGCTACTCAGCTTGTGGTTAATTCCAGAATTCTGTATAACCGTTTTTTCAAAGACCAAGAATAATAGAACTAAAACAGAAGAATTTTAGAACTGAGTAGGTCTTTGGAACAGAGCATGACACCGACCATAGATCACGGACAGTGTTGCCAGATGACCGTCTCACGTTCTCCCCAAACCTACCCCGAAATCCCCCCAAAAATTCAGGTTTTGAAAAAAAAAACCCCACAAAAAAACAAAGAATTTTTTTAATCAATCATTTAATCATAATATTTGTTTTTTTTAGGATTAATGATACATATAATTTTATACTATTTCGGCAATAGCTTCCATTACTGAATCAGCCTCTTCACCCGCGTCGTTTGCAGTTCCGTACATTTTTTCTGAATTAAATCTGTTTAGCATCTTTGAACTGGGTTTAAAATGAACAAATCCAAACACATCCTTGTAGCAATATATATCTTATTCTCAAGATGGATTCGGCAGTGTGAATGGCCAATCTGTTTCGAAGTTTGTCTTTAATAATGAAAAAGGCAACGACAAAATTCCTAATCCATCCCATTGCTCTAAAATTTTTATGAGAGCCTCTTATCTAGATAACCATCTAGTGCCGGCTAATTTGTTTATTTTTAACGGAGTTTTTCCATCATATAGTAACACGTATGTTTGCTTGTAATCAATTTTTCTTTTTGTACTATTTGCAAACCAGTTGTGGCATTCTTTAAAAGAAAATCCAAAAACCGGGGAAGCGTTTTGAATGCATATTCAGCTGCCAAATGCAATGAATGACAAACGCACTTTATGGTTATCAGTTCAGGGTTTCTTCCTTCAAAATAGAGGAAAAGGAGTGGTGTTCACCAACCATGACATTAGCACCATCAACGCCTATACCCAGAAGTTTGTTTGTGTTAAGGCCACCAGCAGTCAGCTGCGCTTTGAACACATTAGCCAATGAAGTTGCATCTGCAGATTCTATTTCTATCAATCTGTAGAATTGAGAAATAATTTTATTCTGTTTTTCACTGAAAAATCTGATAATCATACATAGTACTTTCTTTGTGTCAACAGTAGTGGTTTCATCGATGATCATTGAATAATGGTTGTCTCGAACTTCTTCCAAGAAACAAGGAGAAATAACATTTCTAATCAAAGCAGTGCATTTAGACCTGTGTAACTTCAGATCTTTCAAAACCGGAGAAGCTGGGTCTAAATCTTTTATTAGTATTCCTAGATGATCTACAGATTTAAGACTGGAATGCTCAGCAACATATGCAGCTATTTTTAATTCTGCAACCTTCCGTGGCTCTTTTACGGGCTTTTCAAAAAAATCTGACATTTTACTTGACTGAGCGTTTTAAAGATTGGTCATGTTTTTTGGTTTTGGAATGTTCTACCAAATCCTTCTTGTGAGAGATTAACGTGCACTTGCAAGCCTTGCACCACGCTTTTGTATCGTCACTGCATTCAGATAGTATATTTTTTAATCATCACTGCTAGCCGCGGCTTTGCCCAGACTGATGTTAATAAAAATCCCCCTAGTCCCTCCACACCCAGTTTTCTCCCTCCAAATATCCCTCCAAAAATATTGTCCCCCAAATTCTCCCCCCATAACTATAAAAAACCCCCAAATTTGGGGGGATTCCCCCCAATCTGGCATCACTGATCACGGAGCACTTTATTTATAATACGTGCCATAGATACACCGATACACAGAGCACTTTATTCTAAAATACCACGACACTTTCAGGGTTGCCAACCGTAAAAAAATCCCTCGTAACTTACTACGTACTAAAAAAAATCTCGTATTTTGACTTTCAAACCTCGTAGTACAGACGCCAGCACATCAAGCTACTACAATCTGTCAAATCTCTTTAATAGATTTTCAACTTTATCGCAGAACCATTAAGGTTCAAGGTTGATTGGAAAGGCATATTGAACTACTGGATTTAGGACTTTTTACTCAATGAAATAAACTATTGCAAGTTTAAATCAGTTATAGCAGTTTGTTGTTTATGTTTTTTTTCTTTACGATCGGGCATCTTGCAGTTTAACCTAAGAGGTTGTCGTCTGCTTATGGTTTCGTGTAAATTGGCTGAAATATTACGATGATTGTTAACGATGTCGAAAAAATTATGCCGACTAGGAGCTTTACTGGCGTGCGAACGAACATTTTAAAACATTGGCCTCCAAGATACCTTTTTCTGAACAATTGTTTTAATAGTCGGTCGGCTGAACAGAACATTAAAACTGCTACATTCCCCAATAGCGTTAAGATATATGCCAATGGTAAGAGCTTTCAAGATGAACCTTTGTTACTGACACGACTTTCGCCAATTGTTAGTTAGTACGGAGTGAATGACCTAAAAAGGTGACAACTTAGGCACCGAAGTTAAGGAATTCTTGGCGCTCTTTTCATTGGTGTATATCTTATGGTTATTGGGCGCCACTAAAGTAGTTGTCCTGTATTTAGGTCAAATCACTAAAAACTGATTAACAATGGGGAAAAGTCGTGTTACAAGCAAAGGTTCTTCATGAAAAGCTCTTTCTATTGGTATATATCCTAAGGCTTCATAAACCCTTAGTACAGACGCCAGCACATCACGCTACTACAATCTGTCAAATTTCTTTAATAGATTTTTAACTTTATCGCTACAGCATTAAGGTTCTAGGTTGATTGGGAAAATTTGACAGTTTCGGGTAGCTTGACCTGCTGGCGACTGTACGATTCCCATTCTCCTTTGCTAGTGTTTTTTTTTCATTTTTCAGGTCATAATATTTTGATGACAATAAACAGTCTGGCCACAAATACTGTTACAATTAAAAGTAAGAAAGATATTACATTTAAATTTGGAATCTGTCATTTTTAGACAATTGTTCATTGAGTTTTCTAATTTTGGCGCCAATCAAAGAGATTTAAGATAGGTAAATTTAATGTCTTTGGCGCCAATACATTGTAAAATATTATGCGATATTAAAATGGAGTGTGGTGATGAACCGAATCGCTGTGATTGCATTACACAAAGTTGGTATGGAGCCAAATGCAATTTTTAAAACTCTCCATACGCTTGGTATTAGTCAAATGTTTGTGTACCGGGCTATTAATAGGTACAATGAGACCTCCTCTGTTTGTGACAGAAAAAGATCTGGCCGTCCACGTAGTGTTCGTACGAGAAAGGTGGTCAAAGCAGTAAGGGAAAGAATTCGAAGAAATCCTGTCCGAAAGCAAAAGATTTTATCTCGGGAGATGAAGATAGCACCCAGAACTATGTCGCGTATTTTAAAAGATGACTTAGGACTTGCAGCCTATAAGAGAACCACTGGTCATTTTTTAACTGATAATTTAAAAAAGAATAGGGTGGTAAAATCGAAATAACTACTGAAGCGGTACGCAAAGGTAGGTCGCAGAAAAATTTTGTTTACGGATGAGAAAATCATTACAATTGAGCAACATTTTAACAAACAAAATGACCGTATTTATGCTCAAAGCTCTAAGGAAGCTTCCCAATTAGTCGAAAGAGTGCAATGTTGGCATTATCCGACTTCAGTGATGGTTTGGTGGGGTGTTAGCTATGAAGGAGTGACTGAGCCATATTTTTGTGAAAATGGTATCAAAACATCGGCACAAGTGTATCAAGATACCATTCTTGAGAAGGTAGTTAACAACACCATGTTCAATAACCAAGTATGGTCCTTCCAACAAGACTCGGCGCCGGGTCATAAAGCTCGGTCCACGCAGTCTTGGTTGGAAGTGAACGTTTCGGACTTCATCAGAGCTGAAGACTGGCCGTTGTCTAGTCCCGATCTTAATCCGCTGGATTATGATTTATGGTCAGTTTTAGAGAGTACGGCTTGCTATAAACGCCATGATAATTTGGAGTCCCTAAAAAAATCCATACGATTGGCAGTTAAGAATTTTCCCATGGAAAGAGTGCGTGCTTCTATTGATAACTGGCCTCAACGTTTAAAGGACTGTATTGCAGCCAATGGAGACCACTTCGAATAAGATTTTTATATTTTAAATTGTTTTATATTTATGTATTAAACTAACACACTGTAAAAGTAAAAATATTATTTGCAATAAAAAAAAAAATTTTTCTTTGCGACAATATTTATGGCAAGACTAGGTATAACCTGACACCGGTTGTAAGAAATATGATTACGACGTCTACAAATATCTATATACAAAATTATAATCATCAATACAACTCTCTAGTTAGAATTGACCTCAAATGTCACGATTGGTGATTTTAATTATTATGATTCCGTAAATACATACATGTGACGTATGGAGGGTCACGAGGGTCACGAATCATGCTTTGATCAATATTACCAGATGCCTGCAAATTACAAATGCGGGCTTATCTAATAAATAAATTGGCTGCCATACTCTTCTTCTTCTTCTTCGTGTCGCTGGCAAGACTGAATTTCATATCTTGTTGGCCCAAAACTTTGCCACCTCCACGGCGTCGGCAGCGTGCATGTTTTGGGACACAGAGGGCAAGATAGGAGGTGGAGCATGGTTTGCGACATAGCTCCACAATCACACCCTACTGCCGTTCCGTCAAGGTAGCCCCACTTTACCAGGTTGGACTTACATCTTCCCACTTGTGTACGGGGATGGTTCAGGGACTTCCAAGTGGACCACGGAAGCTTACACCCTGCAGGGAGATGCTCCTTTGGTGGTAGATATTACTATCTACCACCAAAGGAGCATCTCACTGCAGGGTCTCTGCAGGGGCTCTTCCCCCTCCTACTTACGTAGGAGGGGGAAGAGTATCCTCCAGGCAAGGCTCACAGTGGTGACACACCGGTGTCTGCTCCCGACCTAAACGACACAGGTTCTTCCCAAAGCAGCCAGAGAGTACCTGCGTCACGCGTCAGTCGGAAGCTGGGGGCACTATGCCGCCTCTCGATCCACGCCTCCATGACGGGTCTTACCGCCGCTATAACGGCGTGCCCAGTGGTAGGTAGGCTACCAACCACACTGCCAACTTACTCAAAACAAGAGGTATCGATATTTAATAATCTCTTCCCTTAAGGAAACAAGAGAGTATTCATATACGTAATGAAGTGAACCCTTATATGATTATTCATTTGCCTAGTCTTTTCCTAACTACAATTGGGTCGGCTTCAGTCAAACTGGATGAAGCTGAATGCCAGTAATTTACATGGAGCGACTGCCTATCTGGCCTCCACAACCCAGTTACCGGGTAGTATGATTGACCACTGTTTGACAACACTACTTTGGTCTGGAGATGTATGTAGGTTCACGGGAAGAAACAAGTTGAACTGAGTATTTTGAGTCGGATTGTAAAACTTAATAACTTATTTATATATTATACCCCGTGTGAATAACTAACAAGATTCATATTATGTGTTTGGTTAACTTATATTCTTCCGCTGTCGCTTGGATACTGTGCTGTGATATAGATACACATCTTTTACAACTGGATCTAGTTTAATTCAAGTAAACAGGGAGACTTATCGCGCCTAAAGGTGTTTATTATAAAGAGTATTCTACCATGTCAAACTGTTCGTAACCGCCAGTCTGAACAACGCATTATGCATAGAATTAGTAAGTACAATGATATGCATTATGTGTGGTGAATGCAGTAACGTAACCCGCGAAAGGGCTTTGAAGATCCGTGGCATACCGTCCGCCATTTTGTTATTTATTTCAAAATGGCAGCCACACTATTAAACCTATATAAATCCATAGCTGACATCAATGTGAACAGAAAACATTACAAGACCAAACACCGTGAAGTGTTACGTCATCAACTTTGAACGTTAATATATCAGTTCTTTACCACTATAAGTTATGAGCTTCGTTTGTTTGTTTAAAGGGGATTCCCCAATCCCCTTTAAACATACATTGAACGAGAAGGATTGCCAGTTCAGAAATGTAAAATCAGTGAAAAAATCGGGGGAATTTCTTGGTATTCTCAATTTAAAAATGGTTACAATGAAATGAAATAATAAAAGAGCTAGTTCCTTCTTTCCTATTTAGGTATTTCTTCTTCTTTATTTAGGCTTGGATTGCTTAAGTGCTGTCTTATCATTTACATAGGAAATAGCATTAAGAAAATTTTAAAACATGCGGCTGTAAATTCTTAAACGGACCACAGTGTAAGGATTTTTTTTAAAGAAAAACTTATAAATATATACTTTTTATCGGGCTGCTAAGCATGATAATTTTTATAATTTTTCTCTCCTAGAGAAAAGATTAAGGACTCCATGCAACCACCCGGCACTCTCAATTTAGCCGCCCCTCATTTTTGCCCGGCACATTTGCCCTTAGATCCAGCCTTTTGTACTTGTACAGACGCCAGCACATCAAGCTACTACAATTTGTCAAATTTATTTAATAGATTTTCAACTTTGTTGCTAAATCATTAAGGTTCAAGGTTGATTGGGAAAATTTAACAGTTTCGGGTAGCTTGACCTGCTGGCGTCTGTACACTTATAACGATAAATGTTAAATGATTTTATTTTGTACAAATACTTTTACACGTCAATCATATTTTAAAACTAGATGAAGTCAGCGTTTCCTATCTGACTAGTCTGAGAAGAAAGGTCGAATCAAACTAAGAGGTCACAGTCTCTTTTAGAGTCCAGACATAATCTTGGTCAGATCATATGAAGACCATGTAGATCGATGTCTGAGATGGTCTTTTGAGGAAAGAACCACACAGATTGAGAGGACCTGTCCAGTCAGTGCACGCATTTATCAGAAATCGTGCAGCTCAACTCAAAACTTAAGGATCTCAACGATTCGACGAACAGTACCAAAGAAAGGACATTTGGGTAGGCCACATTAATTACTCAAACTGCCAGACCATGACAAAAACTAACAGAACAGAGAGAAAATAAAAAATAAAATAAAACCCACATAGTCTTTTTTTTTTTTTTTTTTTTTTTTTTTTTTTTTTTTTTTTTTTTTTTTTTTTTTTTTTTTTTTTTTTTTTTTTGGATGGGAAATCATCAAATGACTCCTCCCGCTCTGGGTGGAGCGGAAGGGAGTGTCAGACTCTTACTGACTAAAACCCACCCATGTTCCTTCCTTCGCCCTTTATGTTCCGGGGTAGCGGTGACCCTTTCGGACAATCCCGCTGCCCCGGCAGGCTTCGGCCCTGAGGGGCCCCTCGTTATGCTGACATCTCTTTGAGGCGCGCGTGGAACACTTACGCGCCGTCCGGCACGGGCCTGGTCCTGATCGGGCGGTGAGCTACCCATTGCTCTCCGCCCGCAGGCCCGCGCCTACGGTGGCCGGTAGTCGTCTCTCGACTCCCGACGCCCGGGGCGTCTCCCGCGGCGGCTGGGACGGGAGGCTCTCTCCCTCATCCGTCCCGCCACCTCCTTCGCTAGCATGACTGCTTCGCAGAAGGAGGCGACTGCCTCCCACTCCCTCTCGCTCCGGACCATGGCTTGCACCAGGTCCGGGCGCGAGAGGCCGCCGCCGCTGCCGATCGCCTCCACGAGGACACGGCGGTGCTCCGCCCAAGCGGGGCAGACCTCCACCGTGTGCTCCACCGTGTCCTCTGGGCGATCCTGGCAATGGTGACACCCGGGCGTTTCCTCCCGCCTGATCATGTGCAGGAACCTCCCGAAACTTCCGTGTCCGGTGAGGACCTGCGTCAGGCGGTAGGTGAGGGCGCCGTGGCGCCTCTCTAGCCACTCCTCAAAGAGGGGTCTTATCGCCGCTATCGCGGCGTGCCCTGCGCTGGGTTGCGACAGTCGCTCTTTCCATGTCGCCATGAGATCGAGCCGGAGGTCCGTCCGCTCCGCAGCAATTTGCCGCGGGAGCGGACTTTCCCCCCGGCGTAGTGCCTCCGCGCGCCACTCATGCAGGCGCGCGAGGACTATCGCCTCCAGATCCCATGGCGGCAGTCCGGCAAGGAGGCTTGCCGCCTCGCGCGAGATCGTGCGGTAGCCCCGGATTAGCCTTACGGCTATCACCTTCTGGGGCGCGTTCAGATAGTGGGCGGCTCGCAGCCGCAGTGAACGCGCCCACACCGGGGCCCCATATAGGGCCATGGACCGCACGACCCCCGCGTAAAGCCTCCGGCAGGAGGCGTTTGGCCCCCCCAGGTTGGGCAAGAGCCGCTTGAAGGCGGCCCCAGCCCGTTCCAGTTTGGGGGCCAAACGTCGGAAGTGCTCGACGAAGTTCCACCGGCTGTCGAGGACGAGACCCAGGTACTTCATCGTCGTCTCGATGCCGATGTGAACCCCTCCCGCCGTTAGTTGGGATCCCGGTGGTGGCGCGTTCCGGGGCCCATGAAACGTCATGGCCTCGGACTTGTGCAATGCCACCTCGAGACCCAACTGCCGGATCCTCTCCACGACTATCGCAACCCCGCGTGTCATCGCGTCGGCCGCCGCCTGATGCGACCTCCCCTGCGCCAGGACCAGCGTGTCGTCAGCGTAGCAAACCACGCTGACGCCATCAGGGAGGTCGGCCCGCAGCACCCAGTCGTAGCCGATGTCCCACAGGAACGGCCCCACAACCGATCCCTGCGGGACACCGCACGACATCTCTCGCCGGTTCCACTCCCCATCGCGACCGGGGTAGCTGACGGCTCTGTCCGTCAGATACGCCTCGACTATTCGACGGAGGTAGGGCGGCACTCGGTGATACCGGAGTGCCTCCACAATGCAGCTCCAGGGCAGGGTGTTGAACGCGTTGGCGATGTCGAGTGACACCGCCACGACGACCCCACCCCGGGACACCGCGTCCCCCGTCGTGAGGGCTCTCACGCGCATGATGGCGTCCACCGTCGAGCGCCCCTTGCGGAAGCCAAACTGGCTGTCCGCAAGATCCGGCCCCGTCCTCACCAAGTGCCCGACGAGGCGGTTTACAATTACTCTCTCAAAGAGCTTGCCCACCTCGTCGAGCAGCACGATGGGCCGGTATGCGGACGGAGAGTCCGCTGGGCGCCCTGGCTTCCGAATGAGGACCAGCTTCCCCGTCTTCCAACGAAGCGGGAACTGGCCTCTCTCCAAACATGCGCTTAAGAGCGCCTCCAGTCGAGGCCCGAGAGCCCTCGAGGCCAGGACCCAGGCTTTACCTGGCAAGCCGTCGGGTCCTGGGGCGGTATTTTTGGCCTTCAGCCTTCCTACCGCCACTCTCAGTTCTACCCCGGTCACTTCAGGGATGTCGTCGTCGTCCGCGTGGTCCGCTTCGGGCACCGCAATTGGCGGAGCCATGGGCGGGGGTGTGTGCACCCCCCGTGAGGGGAACAGAGCGCTCACCACCTCCTCCACCAGCTGGGGGCGGAGACTCTGCGTCAGCGGGGGGGCCCAGGTGCGGAGTTTATTCCGCACCATTTTATAAGGGCGCCCCCACGGATCTCTGTTCAGAGTCTCCACCATCTCCTCGCGGGCCATATCCTTGGCCCGCCGGACAGCCTCTCGGAGGGCGGTCTTCGCCGCTCTGTACCCCTCGTACAGCTCCGCCTCCGTGGCTTCCGCATCCGGAGGGCGGATGCGGAGCCTGCGGTGCCTGGTGTACCGGTGTCGCGCGTCGACGCACGCCTTGCGTAGCGACCCTAACTCGTGCGACCACCAGTACACCCGACGCCGGGCGCGTCCCGGCCGGACTCGGGGCATTGCCACGTCGCAAATGTCGGACATGGCCTCCCGGAACCACTCCGCCTCATCGTCGATATCGGCAGGCCTGTCCGGTGATGACACCCAGGCCTGCACGATCGAGGCTTCCAGGAGGAGCTCCCGGTCCAGCTGCTTCAGCGCCCACCGCGGACCACTCGGGGCCTGTCGGACCAGCGCGCTAGAGGTCTGGGTGGAGACGTCGAACCGGATATACCGGTGATCGGAGTAGGTCTCCACCTCCTCCATGACGCGCCAGTCAATGACACGCTGTGACAGAGCGGGGCTGGCGAACGAGATGTCCACCACCGACTCCCCCCGCATCCGCACACACGTGGGAACAGAGCCCCGATTTAGGACGACCAGGCCTGTTTCCAGAGCCCAGTCCTCCACCATCCTGCCCCGCACATCCGTGCAACGGGAACCCCAGGCCAAATTCTTGGCGTTGAAGTCCCCGAGCACTAGAACGGGGAAGGGATGGCTTCCGGCGACGACGACACTCAACTCTATTAAAGAGTTGTGGAACTCGGCGAGAGTTCGGCTCGGAGAGAAGTACACTCCCACTACTACCATCTCTCCGAACCGTGCTGCTACGCACCCCTGTCCCTTCGTGACGCATTCGAGGGACGGGGTGCCGGCGGCGGCCGACGAAATTATGGCCACTGAGCCGCTCAGGTCCTCCACCCAGTCATCCCTGGGCGGGACAAAGTACGGCTCAGCGACCACGGCGATGTTAATCGACCACTGCGCCACGCTCTGGAGCAACAGGTCCTGAGCGCAGGCGCAGTGGTTGATGTTCGCCTGGAGGAGGCGTAATGGAGGAGCCATTACTCCTCCATTTCAGCCCCCTCCCGGGCCCCCTGTGAGGGCCCCTCGCCAGAGATGGCAGCGGCGGCGGCGGCGGCGGCGGCGGTGGCGACGGTGGCGGTGGCGACGGCGGCAGAGGGCCTGCCCTTCCACTTCGCTCCGGTGGGCGGAGCGCAGGGTTTGCTCCCCGCCCGGTGATCGGCCGGCTTGCCAGCTGCCGCACATGCGATGCAGTGCGGCGCGGCGTCGCACGAGCCGGCCTTATGTCCGGGCTGACCGCAGCGGAAGCACAGAGTGCTGCGGTCTACCTCCGAGGTGCACTGGACGCCAACGTGGTGCCCCACATGGCATCGGTAGCACCTCAGAGGCTTGGGTTCCAGCAGTTTGACCTGCGCTGAAACCCAGCCCACCAGGAGCCTTCGGCCCTCCACAATGGTTTTGGCCGCCGTCACGGGGCAGCTTACCACTAGGGTACGCATGCCCGTGGAGTCTGGCCGTATGGTGCCGGCCTTCACCTGCTCGGCCAGACACCCGCCCGTCCTGACGACGGCGGCCACCACCTCTCCCTCCGTTACCGAGTCATCCAGGCCCGAGATGCGCATGTCTGCGCACTTGACGGGCCTGGACACCCGAGCCTCCTCCGCATCAAGGGACGCCCTTAGCTTCTCAGCTAGGGCGTCAGCGGTGGGGCCACTAGTAGCCCCGGGGATCTCCAGCATGCGGGCGCCAGTGGCGGTCACCCTGTGCCGGAGGCCCCCGGTGATCCCCAGCTCTCGGAGGTCCACCGTCGCCCGCGCCTTTGTGAGGACGTCGCCGTAGGTCACGCCCCTCTTAACCGCGTCCGGCTGTAGTGTTATCACTACAGCCGCGGTCTTCGGGGCGCGAAGCCTAGCCGCTACGGCTCGCTCCTTGCGGCGCCGCCTTTGCGCCTTCTTTCTGGCCGCTTTGGCCGCCTTCTTCTTCTCCCCGACCACCTGCCATTCGGCGTCGGTCGCGGGAGAAGTGGGAGGGTTTTGCGGGCGGGGCGTTGGCTGTGGGGCCTTCGCCTCCCGCGCCGTTTTTCCCCTCCTCTGGGCCTGTGCCTGTGCCGGGGCTCCACCTGCCGCCGCCGGTCTGGCCGGCGCCGGTTTGCCTGACGCCGGTTTGGCCGACGCCTGGGCCCGAGACGGCCCGGGTTTAGGGGCGGCAACTGCCGCAGCGGCCGCATACGTGGCCGCCTTCGGCCCCGGGGCCTTTCTCCCCGCCAGGGTGGGGCGCAGCACTATGCCCTCCAGGACGGTAAACCGCGCCTGGAAGGCCGCCAGCTCCCGCCGAACCAGGCTGAGGACCTGGTTCTCCTCCGGGTCGGGCTGGCTCAGCGGTTTCGCCTGCGCGCCCCCGGCGACCCGCAGGCCGGCCAGGTCTGCCCGGAGCCTCTCGTTCTCCTTATGGAGAAGCTCCGTGGCGTTTGTCAGGCGGGCCACCTGCGCCCGTAATTCGGCCACTTCGCCGGCCGAAGGGCCGGTGTAGTTGGCCGCCTCCGCTGCCGCCATAATGGAGGCCGTCGCCGAGACTATGGCCCTGTTTTTGGAAGCCTGCAGCTTCTTCAGGGCCACGTCCCGTATCGCGGCCTCCACGACCGCCGCAAACCGAGGTTTGCTTCGGTCCTCCTCGGGGTTGGGGGCGCCAACCGCATCCGCCTCGTCGCCCGAGGGCCCCGAAGCGTACTCCTCCGAGAATTCGGCTGCCTCGCGAGCCGTGAGCCCCCTCCCCTTGCCTCGCTCTCGGACTCCACCCCGCCTACTGGTGGGGATCTTCCGAGCCGAGGCCAGCTCTTCGTCGGAGGACGGCCCCTGGCTGTCCCCTGACCTTGGCCGCTTGCTCTTTTTCTTCGCAGCGGCCACCTCCTTGGCACGACAGGGGCTCCCTGAGCCTCCCGTGCTCGCGCCTCCAGATGCGGCGTCGGACTCCGACCCCGCATCACTCCCCATCTCTTCTAAAGTTTTTTGTTTCAAAATTTTTTCCATGTTGTTCCCACGAGTATATTTCATGTTTTACTTGCTCAAAAATATAATGGTCCGCACTAGCGACTAAATCAAGCTACCCATTAGCCAAGCTTACAACCTCCCTCACGGTGCGCCGCCGCTTGGAGGTTTGGGGAATTTTTTATAGAGGTTAATCTTCCTCGCGGTCCGGGCGGTTAAGCCAAGACCCTCGACCCCCTTCAACAGCCAGAGACATGACCTTAACTGTCTCCGGGGCTACGAGATTGGCAGCAGTGGCAGAAGGGTTGCCCCTCCTGCCTGCCCGGCGGCAGGGTAAGTGCACACCGGGCCCGCTCTGACCCCCCACAGTTGTTGCTCTGCTACTCAGAGCGACCTGTGTGGGGCGATCCTCTTGGCAGAACATTAGCATGCGGACAGCGAAATCCCACTGGGAAATAATCCCAATGGGAAATCGCTGCCCGCACCCCAGGATGTACCGGCCCGAACACTGGTCTTCCCCTAGACGTATCCAGAAAGGAACCCCAGTACCCGGGCACACGTGGAGGTTTTCTGCCCTGACATCCCACCCACATAGTCTTTACATTCACAATAATTAAAATAATATAATACTTTACAAAGTATGCAAATGTCATATGTGTGTATAAAATTCAATAATGTCAAAGTGTATAGAAAAAAACAACAACAAAAGAGAAAAAAAAATCAATATGTAAAAATTGGAAGCAGCTCAATCCCAAGCCTTCTTGTCCTCGATATAATCCTTAACGGTATAAAATACTTTCTGGCACAACTTACGTTTAATGAATGATTTGGATTTATTCAGGCTTAGATCTTGAACGGGGCTTGGAAGTTTATTATAAAAGCGTATACATTGGCATCAAATAAAAAATAGAACGTGATAGTAGACCCATCTCGTTAGCTACAACAACAGCAATTTTATTGATAGTCTGCTTAAACGACACTTCAAATTGCATGGCGCTCAGTTCGGTTTCCCGACTAGGCTGTCGACGGAGAGTGCGATTCCTGTGCGTCGGCAGGGGAGAGGCCGGCCACCGTACTAAACCGACAGAGATACGCCAGTTTATGCTGCCTTCCTTGACCTCTATTTCTCTATTGATATAACATAACATAACATCACGCCTGTATTCCCCGAAGGGTAAGGCAGACGTACCTATAGTACTATCGCATTTCACCAGTTATGTTTGTGTCCCATATGTGTCTATGTGTTGTGTCCAACAGGATATATTGTGTGAAAAACTACTAATATAAAACTGGGTTCCCAAGTGATTTACTTAGTTTATTCTGGTATGATTGCAACTAATCAATCACAATCAAGTCAGATGGGCGGATGCTCTCTCAGGCTAGAGTGTGGAGTGAGTAGTGACGTACTTAGCATTATCAGCCTATAATGTTCCCACTGCTGAGACACAGGCATCCTCTCGGTGAGAAGGAGTCGGCCGTAATCCATCATGCGGGCGCAGTGCGGTTTGGTAGACGTCACATGTCTTCCAAGTTTTCTTTTTAGGACATGGCGGTTTCCTCTTGTGGTTTTTTTCCTTCACCGTTTTGAGAACAGTGCTGGTGAAATTATTTACACAAAGTAAACCTCTGGCTGTCAGGGTTCGAACCGACGACCTACAACGCATAAGTCGCGGCCGTTACCACTGGGCCACCACAACGCAGAGGCATACTTAGCTAGTCCTAAAGGGCCCCTGTATCAAACTTCGTTGGGGGCCAATACCGACCATTAGTTTCTAGTTCAAATACTAATATTAATACTAATATGTCTACTGTGACATAACGGTTTGAAAAGGTATTTCATCTTGGGTGCCTAGAGTCCTAGACTGAAGGGGCCAATCTCGTACAGTAAGGTGCACGGTGATATCAAAACCAGTATATGCTGGCCTTTTACTCTATTAAAACTCCGTACGCCGTACTAGGTGAGCTGTTACCACTGACGTGCAGCATACTGTACCTAAAGACTTTGCAGTTAGACGAATTCTGGGTCGACTCAATTTAGATCGCCATCGACAAAAGCCTACATGGGTTGTGTATAGAGCTATAATAAATCATGAAGGTAAGTGGAAGTAGCTATATGTTAGAATGTCTATATGTATTAAAAAAAATATAAGTAATGTTCGCAAGGACAGCTCTTTCGCACAATATTCCCATGGTGTCGTGATACAGCCGTCGAGGAAGTTTAGAGGTCAGCTTGGCTCTTAGAAAATAATCTTCATGTTATGCGAGTTGCATGAGCATTGCGCGCTCGGCTGCCTTCGAAAGCGCACGTCGAATTGTACCGCTATGCAAGAAAAATAAACTCGTATACAATACTCGCGTCCGGCGCGGTTATTAATCAGCCATAAGTCTGATTACGAAATTCGTCAATCCTTTTCTGAGACCTTCATCTGCTTCAATGCCGACTGAAGCTTTTTCGATTGTGACACGGCTGAGTTAAATATGCGTTTACATATCGTTTTGGTGATTGAATTTGTATAGGTATTACGATTGTTATAATATTCAAGATGTGTGGACAGAAGGTTTTCGGTTTATTTTCTTCGGTGCTGCTGTCGTTACTTGTGATAACCGGTAAGCAAATCCAAGTTTTTATTTTATTTTTCTTCATAAATTGCAGTTTAACTGTGAGCGACTATAAAATTTTATATATATATTGTAGAACGCCTCAAAAAGAGGAAGCCTGTGTTCCAGTAGTGGGAACATTATGGGCTGATTATGCTTATGCTACTGCAGAACGACTTCGAAGTTTCATCATGTTATAGAGCTATCTATCGTATTCGCCTTTAATGTTTTAGTGTATCTTTCAAAAGGTCAAAAGCTTGTCGGAGAAGGTCTTTATATCTACTGTGTCTACACAAACTTTAAACATGTATCTTGTATGCAATTCAGTTAAATAACGAATCGAGGCAGTGTAATAAATTTACTTATAAAAGCTTTTCTTCGCCTTCTTCCAGACTTATTTATTCATTTATCAGCAGTTTGTGTCACATTGCAGGGTAAAGAGGGCAGGGAGGCCCCCTTCCCTCCGTCCACTTTTCTCTATCTACTGCGGTTTGTGGCCAATCTTTAAGCAAAGAGTCGACTTCATCCCACTATCTCCTGCTGGGCCAGCCTCATTGCCGTTTGGAACCCAATGTGTGGTTATTTAGTCCATAGTCAGACTTACCATATATTTTATGTTTCGAGTATTAAGTTTTCGAGGAGGAGACTCATGGCTTGGGCCTAGGTTAGATATCGCTAATGTTGAATCGTATGTAGCAGATGAAACAGTTAGAGATCACCGAGTGCATTTAAAGGATGGTGGTCATCAGGCAAATACCTACGTATATACATCTCATTCTCATCAATCATTACTGATTCAGAGTCTTCTGCATTCAGTGTAGGTGAATCATTATTTGTCCAACGAATTGCCCTATTTGCTTTGAAATCATCTTCAAATAAATGGCTCAAGCTTTCTTGATCAAAGCTGAACATAAAATCTAAATAACTACTTTCAAAGATCTCTATGTTCATGTTTAATATAACAATAACTTTCTATTGACACATTCTTCTCGGGCTCTTAATTTTTTTCCAGGTGGGTCTGAAGATGGTAGTCGGGTTAAGCGAGTCCGCGCTGACGGCGGTGCGGTGTCACGTGAACCTGCGCAGGCTCTGGACGCACCAGACCCTGAGCCCGGCACCGTTCCCGCTCCCCCGGCATTCCTCAGCCCCTCCGTGAAAGAATACCTTGAACTGGGAATGGCTATACCTGGTAAGTGTGACGTTTTTTATCAAGTATTTTCCCTTTGCTTGTGTTAAGGCTACCCTGATCCATCTGCACTGATCAAAATCCGTACCGTACGGCTGTAAGAGCCCCAAAAGACTTACGGCCGGTACGATTACGATGCGATCAGTCGAACTGGCGCAGATTTGTCTTTTCAGATTGATGTGTCCATGTAGGTATGGTAGCCTTTATTGATAAGTTATAAGGTCAATACTACTTTGAGTAGCAGCTGATGATGCGAATGTTTAACCTATAGTTTTAACAACAGGTTTGCTTCTACTTTCTTTAGGCTTGTAAAGAACATTTAAGTAGCAAAATCGCCTAGGTAGATATCTAGACGATTTTGATATTTATATGAGAAAAAAAAGGAGAGTATACCTAGGTAGGTATACTCTCATTTTTGTATTGGTACGATACCTACCTACGATCATTACCGGTGATCAAGATAAGTTGACAGGTAGTAACAAAATTACGCGTTTATTCGTAAATTATTTATGAAGCGTCATCAACGTTTTTGCGGTTGGAGTCTCATTATTAATCCCTAAATTGCCACAAATCATCAGTTTACTTACAGCTTAGTGATGTCCAAAGCAAATATTTCGAGTCTATTCTGGTAACTTTTAGGTACTTAGGCAGGACCTAAATTAACTTGGTATTAGCAAATTACTTGTGACTAATTGAAATTATGTTTTATAATTAGTTGCATTCCTAGCCGATATTTTTTTGTGTCGGGTTTGTAGCCGGGTAAATTAACGTTTTTTTTATGTAGGTAATTCCGAAATTTTTATGTTATGTAATGATCGATAAGCGTCCCTGGAATGTTGGTAGGATTTACGTACCTATGTAGTAGATACATGTACGTCTTTTTTGACGTCATTTCGTTTGGTGGATAAGTTACTAATTTAGCTTAAATTCTTCTTTGTGCTAATGAGGATTGAGGCTACTACTCGTATGACTTTAGGATGATAATAAGATGTTCTAAAAGTGTTAACCTAATGAAAGGCATATTTTATACAAATAACTAGATAGGTCAGACGAATTTTCGGCCTAGACCTTTGTAAAGTTTATTGACATGTTCGCGGATCTTGAAATTTGTTAATTGAAAGAAGATAAAAGATAATGTTATTATTATATCAATTTTTTTAAAGTTCAAGTATTAAGCTGTCACGATATAGAATTAGAAACTTGTAAGAAGTAGGTGGTATACTTATGCGTAGTTTACACATATCTATGGAAATGTTGGCGTTACTCTAATCGTTATATAAGGGAGAAGTTTCTCCATTTACAGCATTATTTTATTTTATTTTATTTGATAGATTCACCAACGACCTATTCACTAGAAACATTAACATAATAGAAAATAACATAAGCATTGAGTTATGGTGAATCAGTCATTTACAGGCGCACACAGCACTTACCTAAAAAATAGCTCCTTAAATATTACGTTTTAACAAGATTTTTTACTAGTGAAGATAGAAAAATTAATTAGAAACAAAAACAAAACATTATGTAAGACGCAAAATCATAATCGTTTTTTTTTTTACGTACGAATTTAATGTTTCGATCGCTCGTAAATTAACGTATTTCACGTAGGGTAGGTAGGTTACATATATTAAGAATTAGAATAAACTGTACACTAAAATATATATACAATTATATATAAGTATAAAATACAAAAAAAAAATATAGAAAAGGCAGGAGCTCATTGGGCATCAAAAAATTCGTCCGCATCACTGTCAATGGTATAAGTGGCCAAAAGGCTGGCAGCATTACCACGTTGGATGGCAATGCTGATTCTTTGGGCTAAAAATAGGCCAGCCTTCTGGTCACGTGAAGAGTCAACCAACCGCTTGGCGATATCCCGAAAAATTCGATGAGCACTTCCCCCAAGGCTCTAATGTTTCAACCCCAAACGGCTCAAACATATAGCTCCCAATAAGGTTGTTATATTTGCGCCGTTTGAGGTTTTCTGCTCCTGCAGCAGCCGCCCCAGCACAGCCCACCGTGCTAGGAAGATGGGATGGCGCGAGGGTGTCGACACAGGTTGCATCCCACACCAAAGGCCTACCCAACTTTCAAGGCATTATGGTCATTCCATCGGGCCTCTTTCCATCGTCGCGTGCCAAGCTATTGGGTTCTAAAACAGCTGGCACCCCGGCGGATACAAGAGCCCGACGGATGATGTCGTTAATCGAAATTAGAATCAAAAATTAATATCAAAATTATCATTAGAATCAAAATTAAAACATTACGATTAAAATTTAAATTAAAAAATAAACAGTACAATTGATATTTGAAATTCAAAGCGGTAGAACGAGATAACGAGTGCAATAAAAGAACATTCCAAGATTGTTATAGTGGCAGGTACATGTGGCAAAAAACCAATAAATTAAATAGTAAACAACAAAAAGTAGATTATGAAATTATGATCCGTCGCTAATAGTTATAAGTTTTCTTCGAAATTGGGAAAATGAGCCTGTAAATATATCAATATTGTTGCAGATATCTATTTTATTATAATTCTCTGTCTCTTCTCTCTTTTATAAAAACGTTGCCCCACACTAGGAATTTCTCCTGTATCGTGGGTGCGTTTACAAACATTTAAACTCACATACACAAACAGCCAGACCGAGTACAACTACTTGTAGGTCATAAAAATATTTGTTCCGTGCGGGAATCGAACCCACGACACGCAGCGCAGCAATCAATCGCTTAACCACCGCGCCAACCGTGTCGTCAGCCATTAATCATTAGCCATTAATCGATTCAAGGGGGCATTGAGACCAAGGTTTGTTCTTGATGAGGATGGTGCAAAGGTATTTATTTATTTTGCGCAGAGATCTAGTTACGGTACGCCTAGGTACAGTTATATTAATTTCTGATAATAACTCAGGTAGGTACATACATCCGCCAGATTATGGATGATTTTGTAAAACAAGAGCTGATCAGATTATTATGGACACTATATATGGGATTCCAGACTGAAGATGCGTAGTCCAGTATGCTTCTGACAAGGGTGTAGTAAAGTACTTTTAGTGTCGATGTGGACCGAAAATACGAACAAGTTCTCTTCACAAAACCCGAATGGCCTGATGGAAAGCAGTGATGCAATCGTAGGTGGTGAAGCGCACTAATTTATTACGAGCCTCTAGGCTTTTTTTTTTTTCGGATTGAAAATCATCAAATGACTCCACCCGCTCTGGGTGGAGCGGAAGGGAGTGTCAGACTCTTACTGACGAAAACCCACCCATGTTCCTTCCTTTGCCCTTTATGTTCCGGGGTAGCGGTAACCCTTTAGGACAATCCCGCTGACCCAGCAGGCTTCGGCCCTAAGGGGCCCCTCAAATTATGCTGACAACTCTTTGAGGCGCGCGTGGAACACTTACGCGCCGTCCGGCACGGGCCTGGTCCTGATCGGACGGTGAGCTACCCATTGCTCTCCGCCCGCAGGCCCGCGCCTACGGTGGCCGGGAGTCGTCACGCGGCTCCCGACGCCCTGAGCGGCTCCCGCGGTGGCTGGGGCAGGAGGCTCTCTCCCTCATCCGTCCCGCCACCTCCTTCGCTAGCATGACTGCTTCGCAGAAGGAGGCGACTGCCTCCCACTCCCTCTCGCCCCGGACCATGGCTTGCACCAGGGCCGGGCGCGAGAGGCCGCCGCTGCTGCCGATCGCCTCTACGAGGACACGGCAGTGCTCCGCCCAAGCGGGACAGACCTCCACCGTGTCCTCTGGGCGATTCTGGCAATGGTGACACCCAGTTTCCTCCCGCTTGATGATGTGCAGGAACCTCCCGAAACTTCCGGGTCCGGTGAGGACCTGCGTCAGGCGGTGGTGCCGTGGCGACTCTCTAACCACTCGTCAAAGAGGGGTCTTTTCGCCGCTGTCGCAGCGTGCCCTGCGCTGGGTTGCGACAGTCGCTCTTTCTATGTCGCCATGAGATCGCGCCGGAAACCTGTCCGCTCCGCCGCAATTTGCCGCGGGAGCGGACTTTCCCCCCGGCGTAGTGCCTCCGGGCGCCACTCATACAGGCGCGCGAGGACTATCGCCTCCAGATCCCATGGCTTCACTCTAGCCTTGAAGACACTTAAATTATAATCGGACGGGAAGACCGCTGCAGGCAAACTGTTTCAGTCCTTCGATGTACGCAGTATAAACGACGAGGCGAAACGCTTCGTCCGGATCGTAGCGGTGTAAACAACGTAAGGGTGGAAACTCGCCGTACGACGGGTTGTCCGATGATGGAACGGTGATGGCGGAATTAAGTCATGTAATTCCCGCGCAAACTCTCCAAAATGCATCCTGTAGAATACCGAAAGGCTGGGTACCCTACGCCTGTGCTCCAGGCTTTGTAGATTGGTCTTAACCAAATCTGGATCACCAATTAGCCTCTTCGCACGCCTGTCCACTGAGTCCAAAGCTGCTAGATGGCATTTTGTAGCACCAGCCCATATGTGGCTGCAGTACTCCACACACGATCGGATCTGCGCTTTGTATAACATTAGAAGCTGTCCCGGTGTGAAGTACCGCCGGACCTTTGCAAGATCGCCAAGTTTCCTAGCAGCCATCTTGGCTTTGGACTCAATGAACCGCCCAAAGTTTAGGTTTGAAGAAATTTCAACTCCCAAGAGCTGAAGGCGGTCGGTGCACGCGAAGGATACATTCTGAAAAGCAGGAGCCAAGGTGAACGGACTCTTTTTGGCGGTGAACAGACACGCTTGTGTTTTGGCGGCGTTGAATCCCACAAGGTTGGCTTTGCCCCACTTGGAGACTGCCTGAAGTGCGACATTCGTACGGTCTACCATAGCCTCTCTTTCGGACCGGATTACTTCCTTACAAGCCCGAGCACTGGGCAGATATCTCTCTACAACTGTGCTGTCATCTGCATACCCATAGATTCCGGGCATCAGCAGATCGTTGATATGCAGCAGGAAGAGAGTTGCAGAGAGAACAGACCCCTGAGGAACACCGGCATTAGTCGTCATGGGCTCCGATGAGCATCCGTCCACAATAACTCGGAGAGACCGTTCACTCAGGAAGTCTTTTACCCAGTCCGTCAGACCAGGGGAAATGGCGTACACTGGAAGCTTACTCATAAGGCTAGCGTGCCATACCCTGTCGAAGGCCTTCGAGACGTCTAAGGAGACGACAATCGCTTCACCATTCCCCTCAAGGGCCTCGCCCCACAAGTGAGTGGCATACACTAGTAGGTCCCCAGTAGACCGATTGCGGCGAAACCCGTACTGTAGTTTACTGAGGAGATCGTTACCTTCCAGGTATGCTATGAGGCGCGAGTTCAACACACGCTCCATAATCTTGCAGAGTATGGAGGTTATTGAAATCGGCCGATAGTTGCTACGATCGGCACGACTGCCTTTTTTGGGCATGGGCTGCACGTTGGCAAACTTCCAGGACTTGGGCACTATACCAGTCCCAAATGAGAGGCGATACAAGCGTGTCAATACAGGAGCCAACTCGGGCGCACAAACCTTGAGAACAATCGCCGGTATACCATCTGGTCCACTAGCTTTATTCACGTCCAGACGATACAGTGCTCTCAGAACCTCCTTGTTCCTAATACGAACCTCGTGCATCGACGTGTCGCAGTGAGGCAAATTAGGTGGAGTAGCACTGCCAGTATCGAGACGTGAATTGTGGGCAAAGAGAGATGCAAAGAGACCTGCTTTCTCTCCCGCCGTATGAGCCAGTGTTCCATCTGGTTTGACCAGCGGAGGCAGTGTGGGCCGACAGAAGTTCGCGTGCTTTTCTTTATAGGTTACGCACTAATGGTTATTTTTTCTCAGTACCTAAGCAAACTGGGGTTATTTCATTAAATAAAGACCCGAAACTACTTTCTACAGGCCATAAAAATATTCCTTAAAATAATAATGTCAAACAGTAATCGAACCCGCGAAGCCGCCGCCCGATTGCTCAGCCTGTCAGTCACTGTACCAAACATTCTTATTTTGCTCATGGGCTTAGAGTATTTTTCTGTAGATACAAATTTTTGTAAATATAAATTGATACAAAAGACTGAAGATTTATTATTAGCATTTGTTTCTTCCGTTTTCCAGGCACCGTAGGTTAGGTTCCTACTAAACTAGTATTAAGTAAGATGTTAAGTGCTTATTGAGGTCATACCACTTTGGCGTACCTACATGGCGTTTTACAATGGAAGATTGTTTTGATACAAATTCATTCATACATTTTTCATTGAGAATTAGTTGTAATCTTAGTTGTGAATCAGTCAATAATAATGGAAAAACGTCTGTAATCAATTAATTACAGGCATTATTCACGGGGTATTTACAACTATGACCTCCAAATTGTCTTTCTTAAAGTAAGCGGTAACCTAAAGGCGCAGCGGAACAGATACTGAAATAGTACAAGTACCTATCTATGTCAGTACTATTTAAAAGCAGGTTCCTATGTTTAATTCTGTCTTTTTCTCGGTTCTGTACCTAGGTTTATACAGAATTAAAATGAAATGTACATAAATAATAACTTACATACAGACATAAAGTCACGCCTTCTTCCCATGCAGGTAGAATGAAACTACAGAACTACAACTTACCTACCCCTACAGGTACCTAATCCTACTTCCTACTAATAATATTATAAACGTGAAAGTTTGTATGGATGGATGGAGTTTGTTACTCTTTCACGCAAAAACTATTGAACGGATTTGGATGAAATTTGGCACACAGATGGTTTATAACCAGGATTAACACATAGGATACTTTTATGCCGATATTCCTACGGGATCGAAACTTATGCGGGTAAACTGCGGAGCGCAGCTAGTTAATAAATAAAATTAATCTCGGTTCTTAGCTTTTGTCTTCGTCACTTTGTAAATATGCTAATAATGCATTGTGTGTGTGTGTGTGTGTGTTATAGGTGTATGTCGAATTGGCATATAGGTATCCTACCGAGTCCCTACATTGCGGCACCGAACGTCGTGCCAACCGTATGCTAACTCTGCTTACCTCAATACGTAATTAGGTGCTCGTGCACTGTGCAGCTGCTGCGAAATATTAATTGTTACTTCGTAACAATTGTCTGCTCACTAATCGATGGACGTTTACATGATTTATTGATCATTACAATTAGGCACATTCCGAAATTAACTGCATAACGCTGTTATTTATTTATAATTCTTCATTGGTAACAGAAGACGTGAATTTCTTAACTTCTTATTTTACTAGCTATTGCCCGCGGTTTCACTCGCAGCCTTAGAAAACTGCTACATATTTTGGGATAAAAAGTAACCTATATGCTAATCCAGGTCACAGTCTATCTGTGTGCTTTCATTCCAAATCTGTTCGGCTTTTAAAGAAAAAAATATACTCACAAACATCCCAACATTGACAAATTTTATAAAAATGGGTAGATAATTAGGTAGGTACTAGCTTAATAGGATAACTGAAATTAACTGAACTAGAGTTGTGCAGTAGGTAGATACTTACGAGTATATGAAGGTTAAAACATCTTGTCTATGACAACGTGCTTCGAACAGCCTTGTTCTCTCACAAAAATATTGTCTTACTCTTACGCTTTGCCTTACCTCTTATTGTGTGTTATTCACATACATATGCAGTCACAGTGGTACACCTAATGTACGAACGAGGTCGTAGCCATAGCGCACGTCTTTGGGCAATGCACCCAGTGTAAATCGGGCAGTTGCGTAATTCATTAGCATGCGCTCGCGCGGAGGAACGATGAAAGTTCGCGTTTCAATAACAGTAATTATAAAGGTAAAGGTACGCATCTCTGTCTCGAAATTGTAGAAAATACGTAACATAAATAGCATAACATAGTAGGAACTGACTTTTTGTTTGATCATGATATCAGAAGGCCAATTCCCGTAATTAAAAACTTTCAAAATCTAGTCGCAATCTCATCTCAGCGACAATCAATGCCAAAAACTTGTTAAAAATGTAGGGAAAGTAAACGTTCTTAAAATTACGAGAATTTCCCCTCAAAATTGGTTCTCTGGTGCGATCGTGCATGGACACTATGGACGGGAGTGACAGGTCGAAACGATACCTAGTATGTAGGGTTTTTTTTTTCGATTTTCACATTTCGCTGATATGATTTTTCCTTAGAGTTTTCACGCTTCCGAGTAAAAATTACTATTGCAAAAGGAAAAAAAAAGAGTTTTCATGCCTAAGCCACTTGATACTAGGTACCTTATATGACCAAATAAACGGGCATACAATTCCTATTCAATTAAAATAATTTGTGGTATTTAGACTAAGTAATTCGAACCGTTCAAGAAAGCCGAAGAAACCAATAAAAGAAAACCAACTAAATTGCGAATGTTCTTCTGAGTAAGCATACCTATGTCTACATAGAAAGTTTATTGCCCTGTGCATTTGCGTGCATCGTGATATTAGACAATCACTCTATATATTGATAGCTTACACAAATTTTCTGTACACATCATCATTTATTTATGACATGTATTTAATCGAACCTCTAATAATTCCCATTTTGTGCTCTTAAAAATAGTATGTAAGACTAATATAATGATTGCTCCTCTTTTTGAACCGCAAATAATTCAATTTTTTGGACTCTAAAAATACTAAATATTTAAGTAGCAAACAGTACCAAACTGCGACCAACTTGGATGTAGCGCTCGCCGGCCGCTGCTACGATAATGCTCTTTACGCTCGCTCGGCTCGCGAGCGATTCACAATTCTAACGTAAATTAACCTATTTGGTCGGTCGGTCGGGTTTGGTGACTGCGACCAAATTGGCTCGCGCGTGGTTGGTCACAGTTCCAACCTAACCTAAGCCGTTAGGTCGGGGTACACTAGCTTAGTTACTGCGACCAACCGTGAGAAAAGGCCAAAAAGATAAAAAGAGGCTCAGTTAAAAAAGGTTTCATTAATAGGTTAATACGTTTCAGTGGATTAGTTCAATATATCCATTTATTTATTATACTATACCGGCTGAATTTTTTTACAAAAAAAAACGTTTTATTTGAGAAAAAAATATCTGCGCCATAGGCTTCTATTCCGTTCTCCTTTTAAACCCTGTGTTTGTCCAGACGGTAAAAAAAGTCAGCCGGCAAACACATCACTACTACAAGGTGGAACTCATCTACTTGCTGGGGAGTTTGTTGCGCCAGTTCTTCTTCCCAGCTGTAACACTAGGAAGCGGTGAAGAGTGGGCGTTTTGGGGGCTTTCTTTTGACGTTCAAAAACTACTGATAGAGGTACTGTTAGTTGAAAAAGAATAAGAGAGAGAACTTTCTTTTTTTGCCTTACTTGTCAAAATATGTCCTTGATGGGGTTATTAGGCTGGTTCCAGCCTAATAACCCCATCAAGGACATATTTCGGGTAATATTTTGAAAATGTTATTTCAGGGTCCAAAAAATATTTATTGAAATATTTTAACATTAAATTAGTAATAATTATCCATAACATAACAACAAAGCGACAAACCTAGGTTGTCTATCTAGAGATGTTAGATTAACTTAATAGGCATGTTTTGAAATAGTTTTTTCCCCATTTTGTGGTGTGCGCAAGTCTCGCCGGTATACGCAACCAAGTTTCATACATGCATCCATCCATACATACCTACTTAGATATACAATCTATGTAATGTGTACATTAATATTTAGTGTACACAAATGAAGTTCCCAATTGTCTACGTTTTAATTTTCACGCCTGAACTGTTACACCGGTTTTAATTGAGTGGTTAAGCTTGATTAGTTTCGATATCATTGACATGAATGCAATAATAAATTCACTATTCTTTTGTTTTTTTTTTGTCCACTACACCACTACAATTCGTTTGGCCTACTTCTGATTGCTTGATTAGCGTAATAAATTGAACTGGTTTAGATCTTCAAAATTTTTCATGAATGTAAAACACATTTTTCTACACTTTACGCAAACTTTTCTTTCCACTTTACATACAAGTATTTTTTTTGCTGGCTTACATAATCCATACATAGCAATATAATAATAACTTCACCTGTATCTCTACGTTGATGACGTGGTGGGGCTTGCGCGCTCTAATGAACCCTAGGTCTGTGCTGGTAGTTGGTAGAGTTTACTTTGCGGAGACGGGTGAAGGTGAGGATTGAGGAGCTAGACTATGAAAGCTAAAATATAAACCCGCAAGACAACTTGTGGCGAACTGTTGCGTAGTAACGACCCCACGGTCCCGATCTCCCGCGAGAAGCCTCATCTTCATCATCACTGGCTTGCGTTTATTGGCCGGTCGGAGTGAATACTGACGAGGAACAGAGCTCCCACTTCTTTCTTGCCTGTACTGGCCGGTTCGAGTAGAGATTCGCAAGAACCAACGTGCGAGGAAGGAAGAATTCCAGTACGACACTGGAAGGGACTTGACCGTACCTGAGGGATTGTCCTGATAGTCGTGGAATAGCTCTCTACTCCTTAGGCCCCTTAGGATATTATGCCCCTTTGTCGCTACAGCACTATGATTTAGCGACCGTTTAGGGAGCCTATTATTGAGTGTGCAAGTCACCCCCTGCTATTTTATCCGTGTATTTAGAAACAAATTGGTCCGGTAGGGGGATATAGTCCTTCTATAGTTCTAGGTAACCAGTCCACTATAGCGACCCTTATCCATAACCGAATGTTTGCCTTTTGTTTCCATGTTTTGTAATAATTCGGCACCTACCGGGTGTTGTCATTGGGTGTACATTAATAGTATACAGCGATAACCGTCGATTAGTTCCTCATTCCATTAGAAGTGTCTAACGGGCCCTTGCGAGTTGGCTTCGGGTCCTCGTGCACTTTCCAAAGGTCCGGGACCCCATGATTCCAAGAAATGTCAAAGACATAATAATAGTAGTTTATACAGAGTGACAGGGAAACTCGACGTATTCCTTGAAAGGGGATATCCTACAGGTCATTAGCAACAGATTAAGTCCAGTAAACTAGGGGTCAAAACTGGATGGTAAAAAATAAAAAAAATTGCTATTATTTCTGAGATTATGTAAGTTTTACAAGCATTTTTTTTTAAATGATGACTAATTTTTCAACTTTCAGAAAAGGATCAATTAAATATTTGGAGTGTAGTAGTTTTTTATCATAATTACTTGTTTTTGTTAATATGTCAGAAAATTTCTAAAATTTCTAACCTTGTTAACTGGACCAAAGTTGCTAATGACCTCTAGTATAACGCCTTTCAAGGAATACGTCAAGTTTCCCTGTCACCATGTATAATTTCAGTAATCAGGGTCTATCTAGTTATTGCCAACTTATATACTTTGTACAAAAGCGACAGGTTCAATGATAAATTGATTAAAATTCGCCGATTGCCACGAAGAGAGCTCGGATTACTTAGATTGCAGCCGTTTGAGTAAATCGCCCTGACATTCTGTACGTGGTCTGAGGTCGACACGAAGGTAGTCATGTGTGTGCACAACACTAATCTGTTATAGGTACTACGTAGTATTATATTATTTGTGGTTGTATACATCCATCAACACGTCTATTTAATTTAATCGCTTGAAATAATCCTCTTTAGCACAGTGACTAAGAACTCTTTGCCGTTAAAATTGAATGCATTCCTCCTCCATACTAAGCGGCAAATATTCCAGACTCCCACGGACCAGTGGGTCGTAAATTATAACCATCTTGTTTTTGTTTCATCCACGCCCGTAATTTTATAAAAGTGCTTAAATAATTCTGTTAACTGGTTTGAATCCAGGTAGACAACCATAATAATACTTATTTTTTGTCCGCCCGTGTGTCTGTTCGCGATTTAACTCAGAGACTCTTAAAAGTAGCTGTAGGTAATTTGGCTTGGTTTTACATTTTAACACGCCTACAAAATTATGCAATAAAATCTTGAAACGAAAAAACCATTTTTGGGTGTGAACGTTCCGTACACGTAAAGCAGGGATGTTTTTTTACTCGGGGTTGCATAGGTCTTCAAAAATATAGTTTTAAATATTTCGGGAACCGTTTGCCTATTATTAAACTTAAAGTATAATGTTTGTTTCGACAAAATCTTTTTCTTAGTTTAGGCCACATTTTACTTGAAAAAACTTTGTTTTACTTTGTAAAACAAAGTTTTTACGTACGTGACACTTGTGTCACGTACGTAAACGGGTAACTTTGTACAAAGTTTATAGTTCATCAAACGTTAATTTTGTAGATAGTAACAGTATGCTATTATATTCTTACAATGTCAGTAATTCCTTCATTAATCTATACGAACATTATAGGTAGCTATATTTTTTAAGTGTTATGATTTCAAAACATTTTGGACTCGAAGTGTTTAATCCAAGGTTGGTTGAAGTAACAGTCTAACATTGTTGACATTTACAATGACAATAGTATACGTAGTAACTGCCTCGTTAGTTTAATGACGCAAGCGCTACTGCTGAGCATGAGGTACTGGGTTCTCATCCCAGGTCGGGCAAAGTGTTATTAGGTTTATCTATCAGGAATTTCTCATTAGCAGCACGGTTTTGATTTGTGCCCGGTTGATGACAATAGGCTGGCCACCATTACATGGGACCTGAACATGTCTGACGAAATGTGGGTGTACTATAACACCTCTGCCTAAACCTTTGGGATCAGAGGCGTGTAGGATATGTTTGTAGCATAAGTAGTAATTATTCCCTACGATCACGTAATTTTTAAGAGTCACCGAAACAATACTTCGAATTATTGATGTATAATTGGCGGGGCGTATGCATGGGCGCGAACAATAGCAGGCCTAAGATCATACTACGACAATTCATAAAATATTTACACACAAGACGTGTTTGGACCTAATAATATGCGCGTGCGATTTTCAGACTTATTAAAATGGCATAATTGTTCTGATTTATTAGTTAATATTTTAATTAGGTTTACCAAAAAAAACATATTAAGCCTTCGTATTCAATGTTTTGAAGGCTAAACCCTGTTAAAAGCTATTAGAATTAATAACGTCTTCATTAGTTAAACTTCTATGGTGTTTAATTGATGTGACATAAACTCGACTTAATTTTTCTTGCCAGTGGCCTTCAAAATAAGCCTTTTTTTGTAGGTGAATAGAATACAAAATGCAATAGTGTTTGTAATAAGTTGGTTTGTCTACTTAACATCGCCGTCACCGCCTCGGCTGCGCTTGCGCCACCGCGTTATAACTGCGTTGCGCCACGCGTGGGTCATATGTAGCCATTATTAATGATAATGATAACGTTTACTGCTAACGCATTGTCCAGCGTCTGTATGACAGTCTGACAGCTCTCATTAAACTGTATGGTGGTCCGACTGTATGTACGGTTGTATGTTACTTGTTAATTAATTAAAGGCTTATTAATTCAGACTTGGCATTAATCGGACTCTACACGGTGGCAGGGAAACTGACGCGCAAACTGCAACCATGAATTCAGCACATGATTCAGCCCCGTAGAAATTTTCGCAGATTATAAAAAAAAACAGCTGTTTCATATAAAGGTGGACCTCCGTGGTAAAAAAAATGTATGGACCAGCAATTTTTTTTAAAACCGCCGATGAATATTTTATTGCAGGGCATTTCAGAATCGTGTACTGAGTCCATAACAGGCTGCGTGTCGATGTCCCTACCACCGTATATACTAATTCTAAATTTTGACCTAGTAGACCTATACCTATCATAGTTCAAAGTGTATTTTTATTCTAATTCAGCACCTTTTTTGAAATCAAATCATTTCTAAATATACTTTTAATGATGCCATTAGAGTACCCATCGTGTTGAGCCGGTTTCGGTTTTATAGATGTACAATACCTAAACATAAATATTTGTCTCACAGTCTCACTCCCACTAGTATAAAGAAGATTTGAGTCAATGATTTAAATGCCAATGTAATCGAATGAGCAATATTTAACAAGCACAAACACTCACGCCTCTACTATTGTATAAAAAGTTAAATGGCGCCGATTCCCTTGTTCACAAACTAAACTAAAAATTTAGTTTAGTTCGTGAACAAGGGAATCGGCGCCATTGGTTATTAAGTATCCGTAGATAACTATTCATTGCAGTTGAAAGACACGGACTAATTAAATCTAATAGACTTTACAAAAGTTCCATGCCTGCCATGCATGCCCTGTTATTGAATCAGACGAACATTACGAGCTTCGAGAAACGTCCTGTGGATCGATTTTCATTGTCAATGTCAAATAAAACCAAAAGTTTGTCGCCACGTCGTGTCAAGTCAAATTATTATGTAAACTCTACTGACCTTGTTCCAACCTGTCCTCGCGTATCGTAATTTCGGTAGGGTCACTTCATTTCGCACTTCGATTACGTGACTTCTGGGGCCTTAGCACGTAAATATTGTTTCCTTAATAATATCCATGAATGGCTTGTTTAACATAGCATTTACATAATAATTGATAACAGGAAGTTATGTAAGAATTACGTTTGTTTTGGTAATGCAGCCTTGTGCCAGGATGGGTCATTCGATCTAGGATTTATTTATTGTTTACTTATAGTATGTGTACTATTTAAAACAGCTATAAAGCAGCACAACTAATACCTATTTTGCATTCTTAAAAATGTTAAGAAAGCAAAATTAAAAAAGGGTGCATCATTAGAGGCCCAATAATTTTTTAGAGGTTCATTCATTTAAAAAAGCGTACCTACGTCATTAGAAGGCCGCTAAGTTTTAGACGTCCAGTTAAATACTTCCTTACAGAATAGAAACATATTATACAGCAATTCTGTATCGTGAGATCTCACAATAACATCTTTTGATGCATTACACTGCACTCCATACATAGGCCTAGGCAGGTAACAGTAGTTAACCGTTTACTGGTCCATTACATCAGAAGTCAGTAATTTATCATCACGATCACAAAACATAATGCAACCATGTTGTCAGAGGCAGGTATCGCCGCAGAATTTAAACATTTAACGAACGTTAGATCATATTTGAGAGTCATCCGTTTGTATCATACCTATTATGTCGGACGATCTTTGCGCTGGTCAGTAAATTCTTGGTTGGTCACGTAATATTAGAACATCTTTTATTTTATATGATACTGAAGGTTAACCGGATGATCCACTATATGAGGACTGATGCGTTGATGACGTTATAAATCAGGAGACTGGTTGAGAATGATAGCATCATAACTCTAGGTACGCATTTCATACGAAATTATCTGGATGTCTGCATCTGCGTGGTAAGGCTTGCTAGCAGAATAATTAATTGTCTGATCTAATCATTGACTTAATGGTTTCATTAGAAGGACTGGATACTGGACTTGAATTTATGCGTGTGAGTATGCTGGTTAGACAATTGTTGCTCCATATTACATCCTTTTAGAGGGATGCTGTTGAAGTTGAATATTGGCGGTTCTTTCTTGGGACCTAATCAGGTTCAACATAAATATCATTTTCGGTTGGTCAGGTCGCAGACCCACATATCCAACTGAGTGTAGAGAACCTTATATGAGTACCTATACATCATATTGAATAAAATACTGAAAATACGTAGGTAGGTACTTGATTGTTTTTTTTTTGTCTATGGTTGTAGAACGCATTATGTCACATTGCCAGCACCAATAAGGCATGGATAAAGAAGCATATTATTGAAACTTTAACCAAAAAATAACAGTATATATAGCAAAAATTACAAAACAGGTGGTAAAAATTGTTTACGTTTCTCATTCAAATGTCAATAATATACACGCGGTATAATAGTCTTAAATTAGTTATACTAGCTAAAACGAGAATCCGCCTCGCACTTCGACCTTTAAGATGACTTGCTTGCTACATTTGTATTTATGTACATTGTATACACAATACTTACAGTTCCTAGACTTACATAACAGTGCAGGAGTTGCGTCAACCTTTAACAGAATCGTAAAGTTGATCAATTCGTAGCGAGTTTATTTAATTATTGTTTCATTAATAGCAAGTTTTCTTGATACAGTTTTTCGTTTTCTTAGCACTTAACCCGGTTCAAATAAACTTATTTTCTTTCTTTTCTTTATATTGTTTGCTTTCTTAAATCCTTATAATCAGTAGCCTATAGAAAGAAGTACACTGCTAGAAATAGGCCGTTCAAATCTCTTAATTTAACTCGGGTTTCGTCTACTCTCATCGAGCCATTCTTCGAAGACTGTTGCTCCACTTAGCCTGAGGGCGTCCTACCCTACGTTGGTCGATAAATTATTACGTTTTGTAAATATGATAATTTAAATGTCAACGGAAACATTGAAAGTACCACTCTTATTTCACATTTAAAGTGTCTAGTTAATCTTATTTAATAACATAGTAGTTCGCACACTGAATTCGAAACCACATCTTGTGGGTTTGCTTTAATAGCGACTTTCCGCCTTCATTCGGCTTAGATATTCGTATCTATCTACATCGACACTAGAAAAGAAAAACTACTTTTCCCTATACCTACATACACTGTAACCGCTTTACCCAGGTACCCTACGTGAGACGGTCAGTAACATCAAGGCGTTGCTGACCTGCCTAGAAGAGCAGGGGTGGATCGAATGATCGATTTTCCCTCCTATACGCAAAATACGCGCATTGACGAGGAGTTGCGGACACCAGCCCGTATTACCTATTACCTACCTATCCCCTTTACTTATACCCCACTTTACATATCCCCTTTTCTTGTACTTATGAAGTTATATAAATCAGAAATACTTAGTTTATTCTGCTGAAATCTTGGTATAACAGTGAGTTTAGCACGTAATGAATATGAAAACTACTTCGCACCTTGTAATCGAACTACATAGTATAGATATACTCACTTAAAAGGAATATTTTGCATTTGAACCCGATAAATATTTACTTTATGTGATATAATCATGGAAAATATCTGGCATAGGTATCTGTGAAGGCTTCAAAGAGCGACGAAAGAGGTGTTTATTTTATTTTACCTTAAACAAATGGATTGAAGTACTGCTGAATAGTTTATACGAAAATATGGTGGTTCCGTTTTCCTTTTAAGATGGGAACCCTAATAAACCCATTGTTCTAATTTTACTCGTGTAATAAATGTAACAAATAGCTTATGTATAATCCCTCCATAATATAATATGAGTCTTCAATTACTTGATTGACTTATATAGAATCCATCCTTTAAGACTATAAATTCAAAAGTAGGTAACTCTATCTGTATATAGCTACTGGGGAAGGCATGACATACTGTTTGTCCCGGTAGCATGTTCCCGTGGCATAATTTCCGACATCCACGCGGGCGAAGCCGCGGGCAGAAGCTATATAGCGATATGTCTAATTGTCTATATGTGCCACTAAATAATAACATCATCATTATTCCAGCCCAAAGATGTCCACTGCTGGACATAGGCCTCCCCTAAGCTCCAATTATAACGTGATAACTCATAACTGACCGACTGCAAATGTCGAAACGTTACGTAAAGAAAGAAAGAAAAGTATTTATTGCGACTTCTGAATGCATACGTAATACGCATTCAGAAGGGGAGCGCTTTCTTAGCATTTAACTACGCATTCAGAAGTGCAGGTCAGGTCAGGAAGTGAAGCGATTTGCATTGAAGACTGCCTTTCTATGCAATACATATTTCATTTTAGGAATTAAGATGGATAATATTTCGAAAGGAAATCTATATTCTACAATTGCGTAAGTTCTGCGGTTCAAACGTAGGCGCGTGCTCTATTATATATGACGAGTACCGTAATTGCAGACACTGTACTATAAATTAATGGTGGTCAAAGGTGAGTGTACCATGTTCGAGTAATCTTTTACTATCACTTCTCGTTTCCCAATAAGCGAAAACTAATACAAAATAATGGCCTAGGATGCTATTTTGTCACACAATCGAGAATTGTTGGTAGTGGTGTCTTAGAGTGAAAGTCGTCACTGCAAGCGAACTTTCGTTATCTGTATAACTACCGGGAACGGCCTAATATGCGCAAGAGTTGCTCGTGATCGAACGGGACGATCATTTTCTCACGAATTTGTCTAGACCGATTGTAAAATTCTTTAATGCAACTATTAATAGTTGATTGTTGTCAATTAATTCTGGTGATGAAATTGCTTCCTATTGTTGCTCGTGGTATCGCTCAAAGCATCATTATTTATTAATGTAATTATTACAGTACTGAAAAAGAAACTTATTTTATTGACAAAGAGGAGCAGTTCTGACTAAACTAATATTATAAAGAGAAAAGATTTTATTTTTTATGTTTGTTTGTTACGCTTTCACGATAACACGGCTGAACGGATTTCAATGAAATTTAGCACATGGGTAGACCATGACCTCGACTAGGGCATAAATACTTTATTTCGATATTCCCACGGACTCGAGACTTATGCGGGTAAAACCGCGGGGCGCAGTTAGTATCTAAACCGTTTGTGTAATTAATTTAAGTAACATGAAGACATACATAGACTAAATCAAATGTTGAAAGTTACAAGTTTTAATTTCATGTATTTATATGGTGTTGAGTAGCCGTTGTTCAAGGGGCGTGTCGATCTATCCATGTGGGAACTAGGCACCTTTGACCTCTAAAAACGTGTTCATTAAATGTAGCTTAATATAGTGTAGTACAGTTCCACATTAAACGAGTTTTAGTCAAGTTAAACTACACTGTAACAAGTTAAATGACTCATTTTACTTTTCAATGTTAAATATTAAAAATAATGACTGATTTTGGTAAAAAAACAACATTGTTGATTTTGTAAACAATGTTTCCTTATATTTGACATTTGGTTATTTAAATTGAAACACAATTTGTTTTATTAAAATATCGTATTTTATTGTTTGAAAATGTATCCCATACAAAAGACATCAACGCGTCTCATAACAAAAGTTTATTATTAGAATTATATTCTATTTACATTTTAAAATGTATTAAACATCATTATTTGGCTAATTTCAGGAAAACCAGGTACAGACTACCCGGTGCTTGGTGCAGTGCCATACACCAACTTTTACTGCGATGATCAGCCTTATCCGGGCTTCTTCGCTGACATGGAGACCCGCTGCCAAGGTAACTATCCAAAAACAAATGAAAAACAATGCAAAAAAATGGCGATTTATGCAATCCTGAGCGCTTTTCTCACTAGCTGTCATTCTCTATGATTTACATACATTTTTTTCTAACAGCGCCGACAGCGTTTTTGATTATAATTTGTCATCTTACGTTTTCAACGCTTGATTAGCATGATGGCATTCTATTGTATATTGATTAACGATTTATTTTTTGAAAAACAAGATGTTAATCATGTAATAAATGATGCCTGCTATTAAAGTAGGAGGAGTTTAAATCATTCTTAGTATCTGTATAACCAAAAAAAAACAGACAAAGAAAATTAATTGTAAGATGTGGGTGTTCATCTTTTTGGTTCTATTGTCAGAACAAAGCTTTTGCGATTCCGTGGCTGAGACCTTGGCCGTGCTGTAATGATTTACTACTGACCTTATGATACTTTGAGGTCAGATAATTATAACGTAAAGTAACCCGGACGTGATCTCGACATGAAATGTTGGGTCAAAAACGTGAGATCTACCAGAGATATGCACTTAGCTTCTAATTTATTGAAGACGTCTCAATAATTTATTATATTATTAACTCGATTTATTATATTGATTTTAATTAACTTCATAAATGCTTTATAAAAAATAAGACATCATTTGGAACAACTTCCGCATAATATACGGTAGACTACTCGATCACTACTTAACGTTGTTTAAAAGAGGTGCGGTGGCCCCATAGCACTTTAATTAAAATCATCAGAATTAAGTAATCTCAGGAGAATATTGAAATTGGTCAAAGATATTTTTTTTCAAAACACATAAAAATTAAGATTTAAGGGTTTTCCGATGTCTCATTGAGACTTCGCTTGACTGCGAAGCTAAAAAGCTCTGTTTCCATTTTTAACATCCTAACCTCAACTGCCTGGGGTGCATCACCTCCGGACTACTAGCCTAGCACTTTGCTTCTCTGCGGGACAATAAACGTGCCTAGTGTGGCACCGTTCCGCTCACGCCAAGGAAGAAGTAGATGTTGTTCTAAACGAAACATGCCAAACGATTACAGGCTGTTTGCAACCGAACCCGGTCTGCGCACTATATCCCACAGCTGGCTTAGCACCACCACAAGTGCAAAGGAAGGTTGCAAGCACAGTGGAGAAACACTAACAGGAATACTAGACACCCGCTATCTGGCGTACAACTGCCAACGCAAAGGCTAAAAAGCAGGCACAGCTTCTTAAAATCGAAAGCGTCTCTATCAGGAAACCCGGTCGGCGCCCGTTGCAAACTCTGGCAGGATACTCTTCCCCTCCTACTGACTATCTACCACCAAAGCAGCATCTCCCTGCAGGGTGTAACTTTTCCCGCTTGGAAGCCCCTGAACCCTATTCGGACGCAAAATGGAAAGATGTAACTCCATTGTAGTAAAGTGGGGCTACCTCGACGGTACGGCAGCAGGGTGTAGATGTGGAGCTATGTCGCATGCTATGCTCCACTTCCTATCCTGCCCTCTGTGCCCCAAAACATGCAGTCAAAGTGACCTCTGCGCTGTCACCGACGACGCCGTGGAAGTGGCGAAGTTTTGAGCTGTCTGATCGGAAATACAGTCGTGACTGCGACATGAAGATTTTTAAAACGACCATAAATAAGTAGGTACTATTGTGATGTGTTTCAATTTACGAGTAAACCCCCATGAAATAATACCACCAGTCACGTAGAAGTTAATAAAAAAAAATGATTTGTATGCAAAGGTCAAAGGTTATCAAACGAATCATGCTTGTTTAGTTTGTAGGTAATTTTGCAATGCGAATATATGACATTTCTCAATGTTAACTGTTGTATCAATCAGGTAGTGAGCTGTTACTAGGGCAAGTAGATTCTTTAACCTTTGTTTGAAAACCTTTGCGTGCGTTTTATTTACGATTTCTTCTCGGTCTCTGGATTTTGAGATATTTCGTCCTGCAGATGGACTTCCTTGGCATCTTCATTCATCCATAGCATTGTGGAGTCGCATCCCAACAGTGTTATTGATGAAGTTATACTATCGTAGTACGTGATGCTGGATAACCTGATATTGCGAGACAAGATTAGTTTATTTCTACAAATAATTTTGAGACAATTCATACGCTCTACCCCGAATATGTAGAATGCGAAAAGAGCTTCTTCGATTACATACGCTACTCTTCAGTGTTGATACAATTCTTGAGAATTGAATATGGTACGTTTGTTTTTTCAGCGTGGCACTACTGTGACATCGACGGTCGCCAGGCGTCGTTCCTGTGCCCCAACGGCACGGTGTTCTCACAAGGAGTGGCGTCATGCGACTGGTGGTTCAACGTGCGATGCGCGCTGTCCCCGGCGCTGTACCGGCTGAACGCGCGTCTCTACCGCCGGAGGAAGCCGACGCGACCGAAGCCGCACCGGCTCATAGACAAGAAACTCGTTTCCGAAATCTTTTTGTAAATATTGTATTATAAGTGTCATGAGCTGCCAGATACGAAGTTTTTACTGCCATTAGCGTGGTTCTTCGTCGGTCGTTTTCAGAGATTTGCTTTTTTTATTCGTTATGAATTTAAGTAACTATTAAATGCGTTAGGAATAACCAGCAATTTCTCTGAAGGTATAAAAAGTGAGAAGCACCTCTAACTTAGCTTACGTGCAAAAATCTAGACCTGTATTAAACTTCTGCCAAGTGGTCTTTAAAACGCCTGCTTATATGAGAAAGGAGTTCTATTTTGTGTAAAAATATATTTACGTTTTAATATGGACCTAGTACTTATAGTACTAGGAACATTTTTTATTGTTTTAAGTTTTGTTACACTCATGTCGAGTAGACACCTAAAAGGCCATCCTGTAAAAGTGTAGAGCCTATAGCTGCTGTCGAAAACGAACACTAAAGCGAAGCAAAGCACTCTATTAATTCTGAATCAAGCCACAAAAAGGTTTTGATTTAGTGAGAAGTATATATATCAGAGTACCTACATGTAGCAGAGGTATTAACATAGCAGAAACAGACGGTAGTGCTTCTCAACAGTACAGTAGCAAAGAATAATAACTACGACTGTGTATCTGGCAACTTGTGACAACTGTAGTATTTGTACGGAATTAGACTATTTCAGTAGTTCTAAGTAGTAGTTATAAGTTAGATGGTAATATTGTAGGTAATAGAAATCTGTAAATAAAAGTGAATAGTGGAATAAAATCGACTTAGTACAATTACTGAGTATGCTAAGCATACTCTCTCATTGCAGTATGTCGATATCCTATTTTGGCTTCTACCTAAAATGTTTACGATAGGTACATCTATTCCATTATGATATCTTGTAAATAGGACTTGTTTTGTAAGAGTTTTCATAGTTAGTGGTTCCATCCCTAAATGTTTTAGTGAAGCTTTAAAACTTTACGTCGGTAAAATAAAAGGCGAAATACAAATTTTCTTACGTTAGTTAGTTAACCCTATTGAATGACTATGTCTTATAATATCAACCAATAGGGTTATATGAACTTAGAAGTTTGTATTGATGAACACCTTGTCCTCCCCCGCCTGCCGCATCCAGTCTGTCCCAGCCACCTTCTTTAGGTCGTCCGTCCATCTAGCTGGGGGGCGTCCCACACTACGCTTACCGACACGTGGTCGCGAGCGGATTTTAATGATTATAATTATGTAAATACATACTTCGGACGCGAACCAACATACAACCTGAAACTGACTTTCGCGAAAACTTGAATTTCGCGGGCTACCCTGGCGTTTCCCCCTTAATATAATAAGATTGTTACTGTCCTTAAGAATGTTAAGGAATTTGTAAGATCTGAAACGTTCTTCTAACACTGGTATCTCTCAACCACCGATAGCTTGATATTGAAAGCTCGCTTGTATTGAAACTTGTGTACTATAATTGAATTATACCTACAGGCTGGAAAGTTCAAGTGGGCCTTGGATCAAAAGTCTCATAAATATTTAGGTACTAGTTGCAGTAGCAAGTATTGCTCTAAAGCCCTGTACGCATTTGGAGACATGTGTCGCCGTGGAGACGTGGGTTCGCCGAACTAAATGATAGCAACGGTCGTGTGTGCGCGCGACGATTGCTTTGGTTAGGACGCGGCCTCCTGGCACCGACTTGAGTCGACCTGACACAAATGCAAACAAATGACTCCATATTCATTAATAACCATTCCAATATTTAGAGAACTTTCCCTTCAGGCCCCGTTTGAACTTTCCACCCTGTTCACATAATTGCTTAACGTAGGTTAAGTTTAGGATTTTCACATTGTGTTGTGGCGAAATAATATGATGAGAAGTAGGTACATTGAATCATTTAAATAGTAAGTTACTACTGCCATGAATAGGTAAAGATAATAGAAAGAGAGATGTATATACATTAAGGTACCTACTCAAAACAGAGATTAAGTACAAAAGCCTATTTGTGAAAGTTTTTTTTTAAAGATAATGCGGAGGCCTGCTTTTATGTCTCTATTATCTATAAGATTTTGAATACATAGTAGGTATATACAGTGCTTATGTCTGTCTCAACTATTGAAATAAATGTTTCCTAATTTGTTTAAGTCAATTAGTACATACAGGACTTTCTTCCACATGGATTACAATAAATATATCTAATAAGCTCAATGTATTTTTTATCTTTTTGTACTTTTTATTTTTTTAAGTTTCTGATTTAATTTCGAGTGATTGCCTTTCTCAAAATTAAATGTAGGTAAGTATGAAGATAGATAGCATACTCTTTAATATGTAGGTAAGCCATAAAAATTACAGATATAAATGTAGAAATTTTGTAAGGACACAATGGGAGGTCTTATCGCTAAAAGCGAGCGTTTAAAGACAACCTTTGGATTGATTAAGGGAGAAAGGCGAGTCAACACTGCAGGTACTGTGTGGTGTACCATTTACATTTATACAATACATATATAAAACATATAGGTATTTATCCAAATAATTATTTATACCATCAATTATATATTATCAGATTATAACTTTTAGTTTACGGTACATTATGCCTCTGCCTTCTCTATTATATATGTAAGTATATAAGTTGGTTATGTTATTCTGTTAGTTAATCACGTTGTACCCGTATCAGATCAGCGTTTTGCATGAATACACATAATTACTTGTTACTACATAGCGATGGGTGTTAACACGCAGTTTTTGTTCCTTTTTACTTTCATCAGCTTGAAGGTCAAAAGAAATAACTCTAACGATTGTGTAAATGATTGCTTTAATACACTAGTTCTAATTACATATATATTTCACATGTTAGCGCGTTTAAGCAAATAAACTGGGTGACATGTGATTTGACGTATTCCTTTATAGGCGCGTAATCGTGTAAACTATACAATGTTACAAATGAGAATCCCATAAATGTATGTTATCTACAGCATTCCACAAAGTGTTATTCAGTTCTTTCATTAGGAAACAATAAGTAGCAGCCCATACACTGGATTTCGTTTCGACCCTTATTATTAATATAACTGGTGAAATGTAACGTGAGTGTACTAAGTACTTCGATGTAGACAGTATCTAAATCAAAATTAAAAACAAAAACGATTAAACCGCATGTCCCTCTGACAATTCTCCGGGTAACTCCAACTAGGCTCGCATAATTGAGGTCTGCAGGTGGACTTCCAGTTACACTTTGGCTACCACTGCTCGCATTGCTTGCATTCGAACTTTTTGAGACCTAAATCGAATCAGCAACCAAATATTCTCTTATTACCTTAGTCCTGATTTAATCAATTTAGCGTGACTTTGGGCGTAGGATGTAACCCTGCGGCATTCCTATACCTTTACACCGTCTCGACGCGTCGTAGCTGCTTCAGTCTTCTTCATTATATGTAATTGGTAAGTAAGATAAAGTACAAAAGAACTGAGGAGTATCCGACTATCGTGTTTATGGACTTGAAATGCGGAGGAATAGGAGCATGAAACGAAAAGTGATTAGTATTTTTGGGAACGGAACCGAACGGGTAAATATTTTCCAAAATAAAGTGTGCTTACTCTATGAGATGACGATTGATAGAAATGAATAGAGAAAAGAGGTCCTTCGACCCTAAATATATTGGGATAAGGGTAGAAAGACAATAACTTTACAAAGTTTTCTGAGCAACTTGCAAATCAAAGAACCTTGGAAAAGTTTCTATGAGTATAGGTTTTATCCCTGTCTAATGATAGAAATTGTCTTAAACCTTTTTATACATACCAGAATGCACAACTTGCTCTAGTTTATTAAACTGTAATAGTCCCGGCCCAGTTCATTCGAAGTCTTTAGTTCCCATGCATCGTTATATCAAGCATTGCCATATATCCTTGAAAGATACACGACATTAAAATCACTATAAACTATTAGAATATTCAGTTGTAATAGAGAGGGCTTACATTTCATTGAAATTGGAGTCTTGGAATGTTCTCCGATGTGTATTTAGTTATTTTCATTACGAGACCAAATATAAATTTTATTCAACTTCAACTTCATTAAACACCTTTGTTCTTATAGGAAGTCCTTGACCACACTGTTAGAACGGGAAGTTACTATCACATATGCTATGAATGCATAGCTGTAGGCTATAGCTATGCATTCTCATAAGAACACATTAATAACTAGCATTGTTCCATAGTTTCATACAATGTCGATTCATAGCCAAGGGTCGTCGATATGAATTGCCAACGTTAAATGTGCCAGCCGTGGGAAATCTTTCTTGGCCACGATGCATTTTTTCCTCCGTAAGACGTGTTAAAGAGAACTGACACAATGATTTTTTTTTTAATGGTGGACACCTTTATTAATATATTTACATAATTTAAAAAGCTAACAGTCTTAAAATAATAATATGCACAAGTATATAAAAAGGAGGGGAAATAATGTTATTATGTTTTGAATATTAAAACTTGAAAATTACTCTTTGCTGTCTCAAATATCTTCAGATGTTTTATAATCATCATTATCATCCTGCTGTAGTCCACCGTAAGACATAGGCCTCTCCAGTCACACGGCATTTTAAACGATCTTTGGCCGGCTACGCTTAGAGAGGCTATGGTAGAGCGTACGAATGTCGCACTTCAGGCAGTCTCCAAGTGGGGCGAAGCCAACCTTGTGGGATTCAACGCCGCCAAAACAAGCGGGTCTGTTCACCGCCAAAAGGAGCCCGTTCACCCTGGCTCCTGCTTTTCAGAATGTATCCTTGGAGTGCACCGATCGCCTTCAGCTCTTGGGAGTTGAAATTTCCTCAAACCTAAACTTTAGGCGGTTCATTGAGTCCAAAGCCAAGATGGCTGCTAGGAAACTTGGCGTTCTTGCAAAGGTCCGGCGGTACTTCATACCGGGACAGCTTCTAATGTTATAGAAAGCGCAGGTCCGATCGTGTGTAGAGTACTGCAGCCACATATGGGCTGGTGCTGCAAAATGCCATCTAGTAGCTTCGGACTCAGTGGAGAGGCGTGCGAAGAGCTTAATTGGTGATCCAGATTTGGTTAAAACCAATCTGCAAAGCCTTGAGCACAGGCGTAGGGTCGCCAGCCTTTCGGTATTCTATAGGGTGTATTCTGGAGAGCGTGCGCGGGAATTACATGACTTAATTCCGCCATCACCGTTCCATCATCGGACAACTCGTCGCATGGCGAGTTTCCACCCTTACGTTGTTGAAACTGCTACGATCTGGACGAAGCGTTTCGCCTCGTCGTTTATACCGCGAACATCGAAGGACTGGAGCAATTTGCCTGCAGCGGTTTTCCCGTCCGATTATAATTTAAGTGTTTTCAAGGCTAGAGTGAATAGGCTCATAATAAATTAGTGCGCTTTACCATCAACGATTGCATCACTGCTTTCCATCAGGCGGGATCGCAGTCAAGCACTAGTTTATATCATTAAAAAAAAAATACGCTCATCCAGCTGCGTCCAGCATCATGCGAGGATTTCAAATTTCAAAATATAATCTCAAATTTCAAAATTATTTATTAATCACAATTTGTACAAGAATAAAATAGACGGCGACCCCCAAACTAGGCATTTCCCTGTATCTTGGGAGTCAGAGTTGCGACATTTTCAAAGTGTGGTAGGTACCTACATAGTGATTATTGCAAGATAGGAAAACAAAAACATGTTTTTTCAATAAAAAATCTACTATATTATTCAATTTAACTAGGGCAAAGAACGTGACTTGGAAAAACTGATGTGAAGATTTGAGCATACAAATTTTAATCTGGACTAAGTGTTTTTAAACATTACATACATTCATAATACTTAAGAAATATATTACGTAGTAGTTTGTTTTAATCGCAAACAGTGTTATTGATATCGTATTTATTGGATAAGTAATAGTTTCGACTACAAAATTAGCCGCTTTACCTAGTTTATTGAACACAAATGCGCTTGAATCATAGAAATCACACTTCATAGTAATTTGGATATACATTATATAGGAAGAAGGCTTTATGCCGACGAAAAATTGGCCGTATGGCGCGTTTCTCGAGTCATGCGGTCATTCGACATTCGTATCGCGAAGCGCGCCAGACGCACGCGCGAGTTCGACAGTTGCGTTTTTACGCGGGAAATATTAACGTTATTGTTTACGTGAACTTTGAATAAGACTGCATGAATGAATGCCAATAAACATTAATAAAATCACAATGGATTACAAAATGTTGTTTGCGCTACTTTTATGCGGTAAGTACCTAATCAGTGCAATCAAAATCGTTTTATGAAAATCAAACAAGCAAAACAAAGGTGCGACCGGAAAAATGGACAGAATAATATTGTTATTTTTGTATACACAGTGCACAACTTCTATATTTGTTAATATTTTATGCGATGCCGGTGCTATTTTATTTAAGAATATGGTGGACTTCTACGCACGGTTCGTACCTACATGGGTTCTTGCAATTTAAGGAATTATTTCACACTTAAATAAGTGCGATATTTTTTCAATAATAATGTTGTGACACAATTTACCCAGAAACACCGGAATCACGCTGAAAATTCTTCAGATATGCACCCTAATTGCATTTTATTATGTTAATTACCGTACTGTGGCTCCTTCTTTACGCTCGGTTGTTGCACAATGACCTCACGAAAATGGTCGAACAGGCTGCAGTGCCGAGTCGGTTCTCATTGCCAATGTCTTCTGAAAAACTTACTGTTTATTAATAGAGGGAATGACGTTGATTGCGGTTGTGTCGTGAACGTAATTACAGTATTTGTGGCGAACTACTTAAACTCAATGCTGCATTGCCTTGTGCATTTATCTCAACGCTCACTATTATAGAATCGCTCCGATTATTTTTTTCCTTGAAACGTATATTTGTATACAGCGAAGTAAATTCTGTTAGACAGGTAACCTTGTAGGTATTCATTTATTTTGTTTAAGAAATGTTAATTAGTTAATAAATTAAGCTGAGTTCATAATTGAAATTCATATTTACCAAACAAGGAGGTTTAGAAATACAAAAAAAATACTTTACATACATTATAATAATATAGCCTACTTATGCAAAGGATCAAAAATTCAAAATACATATAATATGCATGACACAGTTCGGGTTGAGCAGCCTGAAACCAACCTCTTGTTCCAGGCTGCATCAGCTCGTCCTTACTGCGTGCACCACGGGTTGTTTTTGAGTTCTTTTGAGACCATTTAGCTAGATTTCGATGAGAGGAATTCAATCACCAATACCAAACATAAAATCAACCAATTGTCAATCACCAATTTCATTGTATCTAACCAAATTCCAGGTGTTAAAAACTGACAAGGTCTCTCTTGACCAGCCCTCCTTGGTTAAGGTTTTGACCAACTTTAGTTTTTTTTAACCCTAATTTAGTTCAGCTGAAGATTTAGCAACTACGACCATATGGGTGCAAAAGTTGTCACTTACGGGTAAGTATGTAGATAAGAATCGAGAGCGATTTAACTAGCCTTATTTGGATGAGTGAGTTAGTGGGATATATTATTAGGGCACACTAGATTTACATAACACTCGCCTTAAGTGTCGCAACTGTTATGTGAAGATAAAGTATAAGTAGGTATACCTAAGTAGGTATAGTGGGTGGATAAGTATAACGCAATTTCGACGTCAATGTCTCTTTTTACTGGACTGTCGACACCTCACGATATGTGGTTTCGTAACTTTAAAAATCTAAAACAATACGTTGTGAATTAAATTGTGTCGTCATTATAATAAAATTGCATAAAATCTTGAATTCAAATGACTTTATTTTGCCGTGGCCAAAGTAGTATTTAGGACTTGGTATTTGGCTGTGAGAAACGATTGGTAAATAATTATACAGCAGCTTGAATTATTTTATTTTAAAAGCGTATTATTACGATTTTTTCTGGTAGGTAATTAACGAAATGTATGTTGTTTTTAATGTGGGTTTACTTTTGGTGTTCTGAAAACATTTGCCCTCGAAGCTATTTTAAATCCCGGTAGTATCTATGAACCGAGGTCACCAAGGGTTCTTCGCCAGTAAAAATACTAAACATGTACAATTTAAATTGTAAAGTGCTACAGATTGACTGCTGAATTGCAGATTGTAAAAACAAATTAGAATCAGAACTGTACCAAAACGAAGATCTAAACCCATTAGATTAAATAGTTCCAAACTATCGTGAAGGTGCTCAATCAGGAAACGGATGTAGTTAATCGGATGTAATAAATTGTTCGTCTACTCGCAGTGAGATTAAATACGCTAATCGACAGTACTCTACTCGTCTGATGGACATTTCTAAAACAAGGAAATGTGTCTTTTTCTTTTTGTCCGCAACTTAATAGCTTTCTCCTTCAAGCTAAACGCAAAGAGCTTATCCTCATTTCCGCAATTAAGTATAATATGACGAAGAAAGACACATTAGGCGATGTGTTTAAAGACGGTGGCAGAATTGTAACAGTGGGTATGTTGTAACATGGCATGGATGGACACATTTATCATCATTCAAGCGGTTCACTTAAGAATTATACGTCGTTTACCTTCCAGCTGGTCAAATGCAACTTAACATTGGAACATTCCCGTGTTTTAAAAAAGTTCGCATTCTAATCTCAGTCTCAATCTGTCAAAAATACCTATAATTTAATGGTAAACTCAATCAAATTTATTCACAAAAACACATAAATTACAATTTACAAGCTAACACTAAAATATATATACATATATATATTATATACAAGTATATAATAAAAAATGAAAGAAAAAGGCAGCTCATTGGGCATCAAACAATTCGTCCGCATCGCTGTCAATGGGATAAGTGCCCACAACGCTGGCAGCGTTACCACGTTGGATGGAAATCCTGATTCTTTGGGCTAAAAATAGGCCAGCCCTCTGCTCACGTGAAGAGTCATTTCAGACTCACGTGAAGAGTCAATGGTTTGCTGACTTAGTTGTCGAAACACCTATAGATATTGGCTATACCTATATATTTACTTGTTCTGCTGTTTCCACTTTCATCGACCATTACATAATTTACATCATGATACTTTTAAAAAGATGTGAAGCTTTTGATGTGATTTTCGTTTAGAATTTTTCAATTTAAATGTTTCATAATATATATACTCGTATTATGTTACCAACTTTCTATAATCTTTTCATAATGAGATAATTAATTTACCTTTATTGCTCTGACGTCTCCAAAATATTTATTAATATATACTTCCGGTGCATCTCCTTTGTATTGCTCTTATAAATGCACTAGCTGCGCCCCGCGGTTTCGGAATATCGGGATAAAAAATATCCTATGTGTTAATCCTGGTTATAAACTGACTGTGTGGCAAATTTCATCCTAATCCGTTCAGTAGTTTTTGCGTGAAAGAGTAACAAACATCCATCCATCCATACAAACTTTCACGTTTATAATATAACTAATTATTGTTATTTTATTGTCCTATCCTACTAAGGATAGGACAATAAAATAACAATAATTAGTTTAGTAGAATAGGATAGGATATTTTGCCTTGGCATATTAAGGTTATTCGTTGTTATAAAGACGAACAAACGACTCGAATATATTACAATATAATAATATACCTATTATTATAATTTTTTTGTTAAAATGCCACATCTGATGATACCTATATTTTATTTTACAATACATTTTGTTACAGTTACAGAACATAGTTTTACAAAAGTGCATTCCTGTGCGTTCAGTAATTTAGTGCTGCTTTTTGCTAATATCTGTAAATGTTGTTCTGAAAACTAGAGGCTTACAACCTAAGGGCTGATGAGGGTTAGGAATACAAACTAATTGATGAATTTATAATAGGATTTATTTTCATTGTCATACTAATACTAATGGGGCTTGTGGCTAAGTGATAACAGCCGCACGGGTCGATCGATCTGGTTAAGCTACGGTTGCCGCGGTTGGTCCGTGAGGGTGACCATCTTTACATACCAAGTCCCCTCCGTGCCTCGGAAAGCACGTTAAGCCGTTGGTCCCGGCTGTCATTCGAGGATCTATGACAGTCGTTACGGGTCGTCAGAAGCCCGAAAGTCTGACAACCAGTCTTACCAAGGGGTATCGTATTACCCAGTAGCTGGGTTGTGGAGGTCAGATAGGCAGTCGCTCCATGTAAAATGCTGGTATTCAGCTGGTTAGACTGGAAGACGACCCCAACATAGTTGGGAAAAGTCTAGGTAGATGATGACTAATAACGGCTTAATCTATGTATATCTATTCTGTATCTACATAACATCACGCCTGTATTTCCCGAAGTGTTGGGCAGAGGTGTACCTAAGGTACACCCACATTTCGCCAGTTAAGTCCCATGTAATAGGGGGCGAGCCTATTACCATCAACCGGGCACAAATCCAAACTTCGGGATGCTACTGAGAACATCCTGATGGAAAAACTCAATAACACTTTGACCTGGGGATCGAACCCAGAACCTAACGTGGCAGTTAAGATATTAAACTTACATAAAATAAGAAATCTCGATGTTTAGTCAAGTCGTAAAATCCGTTCGAAGCAGGGGCGGATCGCTAGTTTAAAAATAATTAGATACAGATTAAAACAGGCCTGCTCATCCGCGCCTTACGCAGGTTCATTTCATGATGTCATGATTACGCTCTTCGCTGTTTCTTCTTATATCACACTAATAGGTAACGTTAAGTGATCATAATTGCTTACCTTCTGTTACCTATTACCCGGAGTTCCGCACGAACAAGCTACAGGTACCTACTGCAATTTATATTTTACTGCCTTCTACGCAACTTCGTCTGCGTGAAATTTGTTGTTTCCCCCATCACCCCGTCGCATCGTCTGCCCCCGGTAGTATTCGTTTTCGCTTAGCGTTCTTTCTGACTTTTTCTTTTTGCTCGGCTCCTTAGGGTCCTAGCGTGATGCCATATAGCCTTCCTCAAGATTTGGACTATCAAGTGCAAAAATAATTTTTCAAATCCGACTGGTAGTTTTGTACATTACCCCTATACACAAACTTACAAACAAATTTTACCTACCTTTTTATAATATTAATAGTATATATATAGTATAGACCAGCGACGACCCGCCCCTGCTTCGCATGGTTTTTACGACTTTACAAAACATCGATTTCTTTATTATAATTAAGTTTAATATTACACATAAACCTTTCGGAATGAATGCTCCAAAAGATGGTGAAAACCGCGTCAAAATCCATTGTGTAGTTAAGAAGATCTAAGCAGTCACACAGACGGACACGATAACCGACTTTGTACTATGTATAGAATAATACTAACACACGTTTTATAATGTGCTATCGTAATTGCTCGTCAATTGTTTATGTTCATGTCCAATAGGGGCAATTCTCGTAATTTTAAGAACGTTCACAGTCTGATCTCAGTTTCAATCTGGAAAAATATCTCTAATATCCCTACATTTTTGGCAAGTTTGTGACATTTGTTTCTCGCCGACAGACATGATACTGTGACTAGATTTTGAACGTTTTAAATTACGAGAATTGGCCTTCAGTAAACATGAAACAATTAAATCAAAATGTTGATTGCATTATAATAATTAGTGCCATTCGGCACTTTTTTTCCAATCTTTACTCTCTTTATGTCATCAGACGAGTTTTTAAAAGAAGTGTTAATTTGTAGCATTTATTTCTATTTCAGGAAGCAGGAAAATTTATATTATTTAACCAATAAATAAATCAAAACAATTTCATTCTTATAGCCGTATTCCTTACGAGTTGCTTAAAGAAATTCTTTTATTTGGATGCAGCGATGCAGAAGCTAGTAGTGATGCAATGTTGATGCAACGGTCATGCAACGCGTCTTCAGAATAATTATAAATCATGAGGGACCGAGAGCGTACTTAGATGCAAGAGGCTCTAACAGTTTTATGTTCGACGTTAAGCTCAATTTCATGGCGATTAATTAGCAGTTTGATATTATTATTAAATTGTTGTTATTACACCCTATATAAATAAAACGCAGTCGGGTTAGTTACACCATTTATAACTCGAGAACGGCTGGACCGATTTTTACGACGTTTAATTTGTTGGATTTGTCTTCACCCTGAATAGCAGGATAACCATTAAAACAAGGGACATATTCAAGCAAAAAAAATAATGAAGATAATCTGAGGCGGTATGAGGTTCGCCGGCTCAGTTAGTTGGATATAGGTACTCGTCTATAACAGGTGACACAAGTTCTTTTAATTGAAAAGCCGGAAAAATGCCGTATATATGTATATCACACGCGGTTCCTTTATACAGGGTCAAATTAAATCAGTTAGCGAAACTCCGCAGACGTGATGAATATCGTTACCTAAACAAGATACTTAAAAAGATTTGATGATATTTTTTTTGACGTTAGCGACCGCTGCTGGTATTTTATTGTATCTTGAAGTTTAAGATAAGAAAATCTGTTTGAATTTTATTTTACCGTGTTGGGAAATACCACACAACCCATCAATTCTGGAAAGTTTCCAAAAAAAAAAACTGACTTTAAATAATAATTGATATTTCACTAGCTACGGCAGTTGGCCCAAAAATATCATCAAATCATTTGTTTTATCGTTTTGTTACGTTTTATTTTATTATATATGGATACCCATATCACATCTACGGAGTTTGGCTAGCTAATGTAATTTGACTCTGTATAGAATTAACGAAACGGATCAGGGAAGTTTGAGTAAGCCTCTAAAGGTCGCTCCGCACAACTCTAGGTACAGACACAGTAAAAAAACGTTCGTCACCTTAAGGTTTATTTTTTATTTTAGTTTGCTCAGTGCACGATACAATCTGCTTTAAAACGACTCACAATGAAATATTACGTTATAATATCAATAACACAGACTCTGACATGACTCTGACCAAACTTGATTTTATGATTTTATCTACCTATATCCTTTAAATACTAATAATAAATCTGAAGAGTTTGTTTGTTTGAACGCGCTAATTTCTCGAACCACCACTCGGATTTGAAAAAATATTTTTACATTTGATAGCCCAATTCTTGAGGAAGGCTATAGGCTTTTTAACATCACGCTAGGACCCTTAGGAGACGAGCAAGAAGAAAAATATCAGAAAGAACGCTAAGAGAAAACGAAGCAATAATAGCGCAGGCAGGTGATGCGATGCGACGGAGTGGGTCGGGAGAGCAAGAAATTTCATGCGGACGAAGTCGCAGGCAGAAGCTAGTGTTTCATAAAATGGCTACTTAGACCATACAAGGATTTAAGTTGCTGTGAATTAGACATTGGTCAAAGCTGGTACCTCAGCAGTGTAAAATAGCATCATTTTGGCCTTTGGTACCTATATAAAGTCATTCCACAATAGTTTTCTATGCAGTAGTCTTTTCAGTGCCGTAGCTTCGAAAGGTGTCCCCTGACTTACGCAATAAAGTATAGAATTTGAAAATTGACGAACTTTTTGGAAACTTAATGACTGTACATTATTTTTAAATGATACAAGGTTATTTTTAAATAAATTTTTTGTTTGTTTTAATGTAACCAAGTCTGAGCAACACATTAAACAGGTTCTACATTTGTGAAAAATTACTTCCGTGGTTTCAGCACGAAAAAAGTAAAATAACTACCGACTTACAAGTTATGCATTGAGTTGTTGAAATTGGTAAATAATAGGAAGTTTCCTCCAACGTTCTTGTAATAAACGTGGTGAATTTAAGAAATAAGATTGCCTGTTGTGTGGATAACTGACTAAAATGACAGTGCATCTGCGATCCAAGATGCAAAATACACCAAAATAACTACTCACAACATTCGATATGCTTCCGTACCGAATCGAGCATCAATTAAGTAATGCTATCACAATGCACACAAAGTACACAACCTTCTGTCACACGCTATCAACATACACCTAATACACACGCATTCTACACAACGCACAATTTTAATCAAGATTTAGTTACTCAAGCTGTAATCATCAATGGTAACTTTCTGTTTAAACGTCATTCGATTGAACTTATCATTTCACATCATAACATTATAGTGACAATAGCCGCCGACATACCAGACCTGAGTGACAACCAACTTCATAGCAAACTTAACAGGTCACGTTATAAAACTGACCTGTACTTTTCAATGACAATAGTTTTCACCTGATGCAAAATATTGAAGTTATTCACTCGGATCTGGACTCCTTGTCGGTGGCTCAAGTTATTAGATGTGATATAGATGATATAAAAACCCACGTAAATTATAGTAGTCGCCATCTCAACATTCTCTCTCAAAATATACGTAGTATTTCATGCAATATGCCAAACTTCATTACACTTCTGCATAGGTCTAATATAGCATGGGACGTGTTGGTTCTTTCGGAATGCTGGCTACGGACAGCCAAGGATATACCCATCCTTGAGAATTATAGCTACGCATCAACCACCTTGCATAAGACACAAAATGAAGGAGTCGTTATTTTTTACAAAAAACAACTCAAAGTGTCAGTTGAAGAACCTCCAATTAGTGACGCAAACTGTCTATTACTCAAATTTAATTCAGATACATGTATTCTTGGAATCTACCGCCCTCCCGGCCAACTTAATACTAGCAATTTTACTAACACCCTCGATGTACTCTTCACTTCATTAAGCAACTACAAAAACATAATACTTTGCGGTGACATAAACATAGATATAGTGATTAACAGCCCAGATAAACGCTCTCACGAATACCTCAATGTCCTGGCTAGTCACGGCATGTTGCCAGGTCATGTACTACCAACCCATGGTAAAACGTGTCTGGATCACATCATGGTTAAGACTAGATTAAAGGCTACCTGCCTTGTGGTCGAATCATCAATTACGGATCACGAGAGTGTGGCCATTAGCCTTGACCTTGCTCACAAGCCTCAGCTAGAGTATTCAAATAAAATTAGTCACCGTATTGATTATGATAACCTAGACTTAGCTCTCCGTAATACTGACTTTCAAATTATCCTAAATTGCAGCGATGTAAATAAAGCAACTGATTTGCTAGTAAGTTGTCTGTCAAAGGCTATAAAAGATAACTCCAAAGTAGTAGAAATACCTAGAAGGAAACTAGTCAGTAAGCCGTGGATTACAAAAGGGCTGTTAAAATGCATGCGCAACAGGGATAATCTTTATAAAAAGTCGAAAAGGGACCCAAATAATGAAATACTTCTCACAACATACAAGCGTTATAGAAACTTTTGCTGTTCACTTCTGAAGAAAGCTAAAAGAAACTATGAAAAACAAGAGATTGAGAACGCAGGTGGCAACAAAAAGAAGCTATGGGATGTTATAAAACAGATTAGCGGCTCCAAAAGGGTAACAGATCACTCCTCCTGTCTTATCTCTAGCGTCAACCCGGAAGGGAGTATCAGCGAGGTCAATAGTTTCTTTGCAAACGTTGGACGCAACTTAGCTGAGCAGATCACTTCTCAATCATTCCCCCCCAGAAATGAAGCTGATAGTCTCGCGGAAACCGCTCCTCTTCATTCCTTGGTCATGCTCCCTACGGACGTATTTGAAATCCAGCAACTCGTTCAAGGATTAAGGGATGATTGTGCTGTTGGATTTGACCAGATTCCGGGCCGGTTACTGAAAAGATATGCTTACTTTCTGTCCCCCTCTATTACCCACATCTGCAACCTCGCCATATCTACAGGAACATTTCCGCAGGCGTTTAAATCAGCAATTATAAAACCCATACACAAGGGTGGTGACAGGAACTGTGTCAACAACTTCAGACCTATCTCTATTCTTCCAACGCTCTCAAAAGTTCTGGAGCGCCTAATGAACGACCGGCTAATTAAGTTCCTCGAGGTAAACAACCTCCTTTCATCTTCCCAGTTTGGGTTCCGGCGCGGTAAATCTACCAATGACGCGGTACATGAATTGGTTAGCTCGGTCATAACGAACTTGGATAAGAAGAGAAATTGCCTGACGGTGTTTCTGGACTTGGCAAAAGCCTTCGACACGGTTTCTGTTCCACACTTATTGCACAAAATGGAAAACATGGGAGTACGAGGACTTCCTTTAAAATTATTTCAGGACTACCTTTTTAACCGGAAGCAGCGAGTTAGAATTGATGGTATGGTGAGTAGCGAAGAGCCAGTCATCTTTGGAGTGCCTCAGGGCAGTATACTCGGACCGACCCTCTTCTTGATCTACATTAACGACCTGTGCCAGCGTCACCTTAGTAATGGTAAAATTTTTACATTTGCCGATGACACTGCTCTCTTCTTTAGTGGTGACAGCTGGGAAGGGGTCTTTGGTGTGGCTCAGGAGGGGCTTAACCGGGTTGTTACTTGGTTACGGAAAAATGTGCTGACTCTCAATGTCACGAAAACCAAATACGTGGCATTTGCACACCGATCGAACGTCCTACCTCCACGTTCACTGTCAATAACGGCTCACACGTGCGGGTCAACCTACCAGCCTTGCGTATGTCCTACTCTTCAAAGGACAGATAATATTAAATACCTTGGAGTGACATTGGACCAATTCCTCAGCTTCAAACCGCATATAGACGTTCTGGTAACGAGATTGCGCAAACTCATTTATATATTTAAGAGTCTAAAACATGTAGCCGACCTACGTACCATCAAGATGGTCTACTGTGCCTTGTGTCAGTCACTTATTGAATACTGCATCATCTCCTGGGGAGGTGCTGCTAAAACGCACTTGATAGAGGCGGAGAGAGCTCAACGTGCCATACTTAAGGTTGCTGCGGGTCTTCCCTTCCGATTTCCTACAGTCGACTTATACAAAAAGTGGGATGTACTGTCTATAAGACAAACTTTCGTTCTGCATACAATCCTTAAAAAGCACTCGCAGCTTGTTTATGACTCGGATCTAATGAAAGATAAACGACGAAAGGGTACTGTATGCGGTACGGCATTTTTCCGTTTACGTCGGTCCCACAAGTTTTACTGTTACCTAGGGGATTATCTGTATAATTTTATTAACAAGGGTCAAAATATTTATTCACTACATAAACACAGTTGTAAGCAAAAAGTAACTGACCTCTTGAAAAGTCTTTCCTATAATGACACAGAGAAATTGCTCCACTCGACTGAATGATACTTGTATTAAAATTACTTACAAATTCACCACCATTCTCATACACCCGCCTCCATTCACCTACACATTAACCACCATTCACCTACACATTTATCACCATTCACCTACACATTCATCACCATTCACCTACACACTCACCACCCTTCACCTACACATTCACCACACACCCTCCGACTGCTTTTGTTGTTATTGTTTAGTGGAATTACATCTTATGCCTCCTTAATTGTATGATGCCACTATGTGGGGCCTGGTGACCTGTAATACAGGTTTTTTTCTAAAACCTACTTCAGGCACCAGCTCTCACAATGTGAATTTATATAGTCTAAAAACTGTAAAGTGCCACGAAAACATTGTGAGAGAAATAAATAAATGAAATGAAATGAAATGCTATCGAAGGAGTAGGTACTCTAAAGGCTGTTCGCAAATCCAAACTCCGGAAATGTTGATAGTTTAAAACAAATAGATGACCGCTTTTTTCCGGCAGCCATTTGCTATCGGGGTCAAGTCAAATCAGTAATTTAAAATGTGTCATTTTACACCACAGCCTTTCGAATTGTTGTGAATATCGCAGCAGGTTTTTTTAAAACTCCTAAATGTTTGTATAAGACGTACTCCGGTGCATGTAGTGAGTTTTGTTCAGTCTTCATATGCATAGGGATAACGTCTTATGACAACAACAAATGTAGATAGTGTTATCTTCTGTTCTGTGAACTCCATCATCCGAAACAGAGGTGGCCAAATGTTTGACCAAAATTTTGCATGTGACCAAGTTCCGAACAAAATGTTGGCCTTGTTGTAAAGACAGCCAGGCGTCATATTAAGTCAGCCTACGTCAGTTGGCACAATTAACTGGATTAATCATTGAGTTACTTCCGCGTTAATTTTTACTATCGATTGGAAACCTTCCACGTAGTCGTAATAGGGGAGCGAGATTATAGTGAACGAGTGTAGTGTTAGATACGGATGGATCGCTTTCACCTTCGTCGACCGGGCGACCCTCGCGACCTCAACTGTGACCACAAACCATAGTGCCACGGCTGTCACGCGCCAAGCATAAAATTTAACATATTACATAAGTAAATATCCCATGGTTCCTTTCTATCAGTCTAATTTAAGAAGGTATCATATAAATCTCTCCTTTCGAAATGCTGGAATTATTTTCCAATGACTCACAAATCGTAAACTTACAATCGATTACGATTTTGTAGGTATACTGACTGGTTGTTACTTCCGTGTCTTGGTTGGGACTGTAACACAGATAATTCTGTTTCTATCTAAATACTATTTCGCAGTCGAAACAGCGAATTGTTATTTTATGCAGTCTGCTGTGTTTGTTTACTTACCACAAAGTGAGTGACAGAAAAAAAAGTCTTCAATAACATGATCGAGGCTAATACCGCATAAATCCATAATCGCTTTGGTTAGGTTCTTACAATACAATAATAAAGTCTTCTTTACGCGTCCTTTATTTGGTACTAGCTTTTGGCCGTGGCTTCGCCCGCGTGATTGCCGGAAAATATCCAACGGGAACGTACTAGGTACCTGAACTAAAAGTACCCTACAGGAATAATCCCGTAATAGGTACATTGTTTTCATATAACTCTATTGGTTTACGCGGCTTACGCCAGTAAAGCTCCCAGTCGGCATGATTTTTTCCGACATCTTCAACAGTCATCGTCATATTTCAGCCAATTTACACACGACCTAATGAATATACACCTGAACCTTCCTCATGAATCACTCCGTCCATTGGTGAAAACTGAATGAAAATTTAGTGGTTTTTGTAGTTTAAAAAACTTGCTTACCAGTTGTGAGTAACGAAATTAATAAATAAAATAGACTTATAAACACTTGAATAAACATATTAAACATTGCACACGACTTACGACACCCTTCGGAGTTGGCCCCTCTGGTCAATTATGCATAGGTAAATGTCCAGTCGAACCAGCTTTCAAATAAGAGCACTAAGACTATACAGCATTCGATGTTGACATTTTATACGAACAGGATAGTATTTCAATTGGCTAATAAAATTAACAATCATTATTTATTTTCTTCTTAGTTGCGCAATGGAAATTTTTATGATAATTAATATTTTCTTTCAAATAAAACCCAAGGTATAAACCAGTTTAATGTGTTCTAAGAAATTTGTTAAAGTGAAACAAAATGACGCTCTCGAGTCGTTAGGTACAGGTTTCCTCTTTAAAGAGAAATCATGTCAACCGTTTCGAATCGAATCTTCACAGCTAAGTAATCTGCTAAGTTATGCATCCAAGGATTTGAGTTCAATTCCGATCATTTAAGCGACTTGATATTTATTTCCTACGTAGGGATTTGTGACAAGTTGGCTGATTTTATGCATGAATTGCCTAGTGTCAATAACAACCAAATCATTATAATTTGGCGCGCCATTTCCCAACTATGTTGGGCATTGTTGGGGTTACCTTCCAATATAACCGGATGCAGTTAAATACAAGTATTTTACATGGGGCGACTACCTATCTGACGATACCCATTGATAAGACTGGTTCTCAGACTTTCGGGCTTCTGACTAACCATAACGACTGTCAAAGATGTATGATAGTCGGGACCAACAGATAAACATGCTTTCCGAGGCACGGACGAATCTCGGTATGTAATGGATGGTCACCTTCGATCGATCCGTGCGGCTGTTATAACTTAGCCACCAGTTCCATAAGCACTAAATATTGAAATGAATTAGGTAATTTAAAATACATACTTTTAACTTTACCTTCATCCAGATGTAGGTAAAGTTAAAAGTCGGGCATTTTCAAAAATATTCTTATGGTAAAAAAGATATGGTACTGGCAACTGGGCACCGTACTTATCTTTGAAACGTGCAGTCAAGCAAGCAACACTTTTACCAGATACAAAGTAGGATTTAGCGTTGAAAACAATCGCATAATCTGAATGCAATAGACCGTTGCGATACGGATGCTCAACATCACAGTAAATCATAGCTTGGATTATGTAATAATTAACAACTAGTAGCTATTATTTAATGTGTATCTAGCCTATAAGGACTAGGGTTATTAGGTAATTTAATTTAAGTACCTATAAGCCTTTAACTGCGCGCACCTAATTACTAGATAATAATTAAGCATCGCAATTCTTCCACATAGATTTCATGGATAGATAATAAGGCACAATGGTTCCCGGTCTGCAATCTCATAGTTCCCACGGTAATCAATAAGGCCTTCACACGTATCGATCGAACCTTCCTATAGGTACCTACTCATAGTTGGAACATGTTCTTGTAATAACGTTTGCCGGTCATATTTCATGGAATCTACACAAGTACATAACCGCACCTTTCCTAGGACCATTCTCCGATCAAAATTTACATTGTAGATATTTTTGTTATGCTCTTCTTTGACGCTTGGTCATCATGATTAGATAATCTGATGGTTATTAATGGGCAGGTATCGGTACCAACTTAAAAATTGGTGCAGCGAAGTGATTACCATACCTATTTAATGTCAATAAGTATTATATGATCGTTTACACAACCGTGAAGACACCACGTACAAAAATGGAACAACCTAAGATGTGCGAAGAACTTGATTGCAGCAAATGTTTAGGTAACTGGAGGTTCGAAAAACCACCAGAACGTTGCCAATTTGAAAAATCAACATTCCTGGTATCTCGCGAGTTTACGTAAACAAACATTGCCTTGAACTGTAACTGTGGCACGCGACACGCGTCTATTTGTTACATTGTAATTAACCCGGTTAATTCGCTGCATGAGTGGGTAAGTGTAGCGTGCGTCGTGTTCACATTAATACCCATTGTGATTGTTGAGATTGAGACATCCCCGAGCAACCGCCAACAGATGAGGGTCAAATGTCAAAGTTGTCTAAGCACTGGTAATAGGCGCCGCCAGGTGAATTGTGGGGTATTGTGTTGTGCGAGTGTTGTTGGAAGTCTAATGACCTGTTCTTTATGATGCTTTGGTGGTAGCTAGAGGCACTAGGTACGATATCATCTAGAATCGTGATGCTCTGTTTATTTAGGGCATGTCGATCGTTTGACCGTGACGATCCTGTGGTCTGTATACCTATGTATAGGTAAGTATCTTTATGATAAAACTCAATGAGGACTGATTGAATTCTATTGATTCATTCGGTGATTCGAATTTTGGATAGACCACATACTGTTAGAGACCAATCAAGACATTATTGTGATAGACTGTGGTAGATACCCACATAGTTTGTCGTCTAAATGTACATACAGTCAATACTTACTTCTACAAAATCATGGTCTCTTCAAATTCCGTAATGAAATTAATGTTACAAAAAGCTGTATAAGGACGTAATAAACGACATTACATGCCGGTCATTATTTAAAATTTGATTCATTAAGTTGACGTTAGAATTGAGCATGTGGTTCTGCAGCTTCATAAATATTACGCGTGCTGCAGGAACTGACGCTGCTGACATTTGAATGGTTCGAATGGCTCCGTAATAGACCTATGTATGTTATACAATAGGTATAGGATATATATATGGAGCCGATTTGCGTGCCCGCCAATTAGTCCTGAATAACTATAGCGACGCCATTTTCAGAGTCACTTCAAAATTCTTGTTGAATAAATGATTTTAGGTCAATTATTATTACTACAATACTAGCTTCCGCCCGGGTGGTATGTCGATAAAAAGATAAGCCTTTCCCAGGGTTCAAAGTATCCCCATACCAAATTTTATCAAAATCAGTCTAGCCGCTTCGGAGATTAGGACAATTAATTTGTTTTTTTGACAATTGTTTATTTTTGTTTTAAGCGCCGTATATGTATACTTTCATATGCATTTAGTAAAAAGCTGTCATTTTGACATCAAAAACAGATACATACTTTAATTATTTCGTAGGTACTTAGGTCATTTCTGTCACGGATAGTCAATTACGATAATTGTTTGATACAACATTATTCAAATAAATAGGCCCGTTTCCATTGTAATCAAAGTAGCCAAGTTTGGCAAATGAGGTGTTTACCATAATATTGTTAAGGGAGCTATAGGTACCTATGCTATCTCGCAGGCGTTCGTTAAAAGAATAGCACTGTTTCACCATGCGAATCACAAACAATGGAATGGATAGGGGAGCGGTGAAGAAACAGTCGACCACATATTGTGGACCACTTGCACCTATCATTTAACTATTATTAAAAGTATACGCAGGGGTCATTTAACTATAAAAAGTGCAACGAACGGTCTCACGGAGTTAACAATGAAGATCCGAACAGCGTGAGACAGCATATTTATTCCGATCAATTAATTAGTAGTGTAAGTTTGGCCATGATATGAATTTGCAGACGAACGTCATTGGATTCGTAAAGTTGTACAAAACGGTTTGAGGCCTTGACCTAGTTACCGAATCCCTACCTACCTACGTCTATCTATACAAATAAATAAAACTGAAGTGTCTGTTTGTAATGTCAAAATTAAAGCATTTTACTAAATACACATGAAAGTACGGTACTAGTAACAAAAAAAACAAATTTTAAAATTTTTGTTTGTGTTTCTGTTTGTTTATTCCGGCTAATCTTCAAAACGGCTAAACCGATTTTCGAAAATTCGTATGGGGATACTTTAAACCTCAGGGAAGGACATGGGCTACATTTTATCGACATACTACGCGGGCGAAGCCGCGGGCGAAAGCTAGTATACAATATAATACGGTAGAGCTCACAAAAATATCTCAGGAAAAGTAGTTTGAGTTGACACCGGATACGGTGAAGACTGCATAACTCTTGTATCTACTTATACAATACCGTACGGTAGGTTTATTTTGTAAAGAAGGTCGTTTCAATATTTGTATGATAATAAATATGTAAGTAAATAGTAATGGTTTTCTTTCACATTGGTTCAGAATAAGTAATGTGGAAGAGAAACGATTGTTTGTCACTTGCAGACGTTGACTACTTCTCCAACAACGATGTTCGTAAAATATCTAAGATGCATTGTTGCTTGTTAGTACCTAATCTTGTATTCTGTTCGTTGGCTGAAGATAGACTCTTCTGTTTTGTATGCAATATAATGAGCATTAAAACGGGAAAGGTGTCGTTAGAGACACCACAGTTAGCAGTCACAATAAATGTTTATTGGTGAAATTTTTCCGTGGAGATGTTTACTTTCTTTGTGAGGATTACTGTGTTTCCATTAACTTTTAATGAAAACACCGGTAGCAAGAAAATTTCCCATAGTACTTAAACTCTGATTTTTAATTTGCTGACTAAAATAACAGCTACGGACGACCTTTTTTGTCAAAATGAAAAAAGAAAAAAAAAAAGCTTGTTCGAACGTAGCTGTCATTTTGGTCTAGAAAAAAAAAAAAAGAGCATAGATAGTATCTATCTCAAAGAAAAACTAATTACTTACTAACAGTTGAGTTATAAACACAGATTCGTGGTGTGTTGGAAAACAATAAATGCGGAAGTTCTTAAAACAACAACAACCTTGTGGTTGGATAAGATAGATTCGGTTAGTTATTCTATCAACGCGATTTTGAACTCAGTCTTTACGGAATAAACATTCTTGATAATGAAGTCGCACCGCGAGACATTTTTATTGTCATACAGTGCCTGAGGCCTGTGATATAAGGCCATTATAGTACTATTATTACGGTCGCGTTGGTCATGGTGTATGTGACACGGCTGTTGCGGCTAGCGGGTCGTTGTGTCCACCACACAATCTCACCTAATCGGTAAACAAGACGCGTTTTATGTAATAACTTTTGGCGTCTGTCCCGTGCTCTGTAGTCGAGTTTCGCTTTCACCTTAATAACGTACTTTCTCGAACTTTGGGTTTTTGTTTATGGTAAATAACGCGACACGAGGATGACATTGGATCACGCCAATTTTGAGTTAGAGAGCTTGTATAACTGTCATAATTTGCACCTAACGACCGGATCTGCATTGTGTAGGTACAGACTAAGTATGAGTACTATTTACTTCTTTGTTAAAATAATGAAAACGCTACCAAGACAATAGTATATTAGACCTACCCACTGTACCTTATTAATAACAATTGAAGATGACGTAAGCAGACGATTGAGCTTTTACCAAAATATCTCGATAGTTTTCTTTTTAGGGTTCCATAAGCAGTTTTCCCGGCCCGGCCGGTACGCATATTAGCCATAGCTACCTGACAACGGAACCCACAGTGCGCTTGGTCAGACAAGAACTAGCCGTTTTTTTTTTAAATAAAATTAAGTGAAAGTGCGCCTGATCACGCATTCAACATGTCGGGACTCGTGAACGATCGCGTCATACTCATACATTTCCTATGGCACGATGAAACGACAAACGGATGGAAATCAATACAATATGTTGTCAAAACTCGCTCCAGCGAAAGTTATTTTGTGGATAAGAATAAAAAAAGCTTCACTTTATCGGATGTGGCATTTCCGTGTTAAGTCGGTTATGTAGCTTTGGAATGAACAAGCCGATTTCGCTTGATCAACAATGGCGTCAATGCTGTCTGCATTTATCGCTACCGCTTCTTAACTTCTTTAAAAGATCGCTCTTAGCGATAAGACCGCCCATTGTGTCACCCTTTGTAAAAATTTTGTATATTTATGTTTTATAATTTGTATGGTGTACAATAAAGAGTATTCTATTCTATTCTATTCTACTTTGCCAATCAATATATTTTGAGTGGCTGCTAACTGCGTTCGTATCTTCTAATAGATTGTTTTTGTGCAGCATCATTTTGTCGGTATTCTTGCTTTCATTGGAGTCAAATAGCCAATCAAAAACTTATCCACTTTTTAAGTGCATGTGTTTGATATGAATATGTTAACTGGCATTTTTTTTCACACTGCTACCGAATGGCTTCTTAAAAGGCAGCCAAGGTAGATCATGCATTGGCGATAGCCAGTTATTGCCATTGCATGATCTACCTTGGCAATCAATGTATTTTGAGAGGCTGCTAACTGCGTCTGTGTCTTTTTATAATATATTATTTTTATGCAGCATCATTCTGTCGGTATTCTTGCTTTCATTGGAGCCAAATAGATAATCAAAAACTTATCCATTTTTTAAGTGGATGTGTTCGATATGAATATGTTTTTTTTTTGTTAGCCTATACTCCCACTCCTGGGCAATGGCCTTCCTCAAATCCTTCCAGGAAAAAACCCACCCTCTGTAAAATTTTATATATTTATGTTCTATAATTTGTATGGTGTACAATAAAGAGTATTCTATTCTATTCTATTCTGAGCAATGATGCGGTCTACGGTGGTCCCTGCAGTGAGCCTACTTATGTATGTATCTGTCATTTGTGTTTTCCGTTGGGAAGTAAGTACGTAATATAAAATTGTGTATAGGACATAGGCACCGACTCATAGTATTTTTTATCTTGATGTCTCCAAAGAGTTTAAAACGTCTAATTTGAGGGACGTGCGCATTGTGCACGGTCTGTCGTGCGTGCGTTTGCGCAGCGTGACCGAGGGCCCGGCTATCTGAAGACAACTTTATTTTTTACACAATAATAAGACACTGCCACGATGCCACGTGATATGGTTTTAATGCACAGAAACCTTGGACTTATTAGTTCTTTTCCTACAAGGTTTTATGGTAGAACTGAACACCATTAACCAGATTCGATATTAGACATAGAGGCTTTATAATAAAGCTAATGATTTACTTGTATCATCAAATATAGCATTGCATATCCTACATCATCGACTATTAGGTTCTGCCACATACCTACGTAGTGTTAGGCGCAGAACAGATGGCCGATGAAGCCGAAAGGTTGCGAGAAGCACAGAACCGGTCGAAGTGGCGGTGGTTGGAGGCCTATGTCCCTGATATGATGATGATGATGACTACGGGGCCGTGGTGTGAGCGCGCACAGAGGTATTAGTTTTATGCTCTATGGCGGTGCTCGTGGCGGACAGTGTGGAAATTCAATAAACGTACTGCAACTGACTTGTTTCTTCCCAATTGAGTTGGTGACGATACTTAGGTGTGTCCGGCACACCCGGGGCTATCGACCAAGCCGACAGTCTATCTTTTTATCACACCAAAAGAAGAAGAAACCGGCTATCTATTTTGATGTAAAGTTGTTTAACAAATTAGAACAAAACAAAGCAAACGGTTCACACATTTAGTATCGGTCTACCTAAGTATATTCATGCAAAAAGATTATCTACGCCGGCGCATAGAATCGTGACTAATTGAAACAATGACTGATCATTACAGAGTGCATTATTTGACAAATGAATCAGAGATCACGATTTATCGTAGTGAAACCCGACAGCCTCGGTAGAGTTACCAGAAGCTGAAGGATCTTCTGTTGGCTTCGTTGATCTATATTTTTGTACCTCACTATTAATTAGGTACTACATTTATTTACAACTTTGTATGTAAGCATTTGCGTTTTTGTAGGTAGTATAGTCCACAAGAAACCTTTACTGATTAGCTTCAGTAAACATAGGAAGTAAAAGTATAATCCGGGTCGTGTAAATTATTTTTATTATCTATAGAATAATAATAATGACCTTCGCTGACACCACTGACTAACCCGAATGCCTTTAATACTGCCATTCACAACACAAAAATTACACTCACTTTTGTGCATTAGCGTCGTGCAAAATGCGGTATATGACTAAGCAGATTTGATATCGCGTTTATTTTAATAGATCTGGTCATTTGATTTCACGTTCATGAAACCAAATGGCGATATTGACGTGCTGCAGGAGATTGATTGTCCTGTATCTGTCATATAGGTAGGTATGTAAATTAATATCCTGTTCAGGCGTTACATTAACAAGGTATCAAATGGCGAACTTAATATTTTTCAACCTTTACGTTGGTAACGTTATAGGCCTATTCTAGTAAACTAGTTTCTGCCCGCGACTTCCGTCCACGTAGACTCTCAGAACGATGAAGGAAAATATCGTGAGGAAACCGGCATGTCCTAGAACCAAAAATTCGAAGACATGTGACAATATCTACCAACCCGCACTGGGCCCGAGTGGTGGATTGCGGCGTGATTGCGGCCCACTCCCTCTTACCGAGAGGAGGCCTGTGTCCCGGCAGTGGGAACATTATAGGCTGATTATGATCCTATAGCACTCGACAACAGTGTAGTTATATATTTTTCAAATCGGATCAGAAGGTACTTCCAGAGATTAAACCTACAAACCTCATACAAACAATTTTACCTCTATAATATTAATTAAATGTTATAATTTTAGATTAGCCTTTAACTCTTTGATTGTAGTAATTAGAGACACAATAGAAAGACAATTGCTTATGTCGGACTGTGTAACATAAGACATTTGAGAGGTTAAGCACCGACGTGCATTTTTTGTAACGTTAGTACCGATGTGAGGCCTAAGAAGCCGCTTATATAATGTTGTGTTTTTTAAAGAAAGTGTTGATTTAAATATTTGTCTGTGCGATATAATGGAAATAAAGGGTTTTAAGAAAAAATAAGCATAGAAAGAAAATACTCTTTACTATATTTTTTAATTTAAGACTACAATAATATTTGGCTTGAATTTTGGGGGAAAATCCGACTATTAGATATAAAAAATCATAACACAAAGAATAATTCTCTGAGAATAACAAAAAATGGTATTTCGTACTTAAGACTAATATAACTTTAAGTAAAAAATTATAGTAGGAACATTAAACCTCTGCAAAAAAAAATGTCCACAGTTGAACTACACCTTAAATACTAAGCACAGTCAGGGCACACTTGTTTCGCGCATTGTAAACCAATGTGTGTTTTGCACGAATAGCACTTATACGTCGATTTTCTTTTGAGTTTAGGTTTACAAGAGAGGCAAGTCTTACGTGTCTTGACTTCTTCGGCTTGATCTTCAGATGCCTCTGGGTTATCAGAATCAAGTACTCTTGTCAAACTCATCCTAAGTTCACGAGGCAATCTTAGGTTACAAAACCTTTGTTTCATGTGCTCTAATACCAACTGTCGAGCTAATTTTTTTATGAAGGCTCCTCTATCAGTTTGTCTTCCTACATGTACATTATGTAGAAGACGAGAATTGACGGAGCTTATATTCAAAATCCGGTAAAAAATTGTCATAGACCAGCGTCTTGATCGGCGACTGCAAGTGTATATGAAGCATTTCATATCTATTTCATCTACACCACCTTTTGTAGAATTATAAAACTGTATAATTTCTGGCTTCCCTGTATCCGTATCTGTTCCTTGAGTATAATGCATTGATGAAGCCAAAATGACCGCTTTTCCCTTCTTCCCTCAATCACTTGCATATAATTCGGATTAGATTCATTTATTTCTATCCGAGTTCTCTTTGAATACTGTATATCTGTCACAGAACTATTTCTTTTACTACCTGAAGGTCCTAGTCTATCCATAGCTTACAATATCTGTGAAAATAATAGTTTAGTGTAACAAAGGAATAAAACAAAAAACTTACGTAAGTACCGACGTGAGGCCTGAGAGGCCGCGTCGGAATTTCAAATCGTAATTACTCACCAAATGCGCGCGCGACGTCCCGTCTTTCCGTTTCGATGTCAACGTGGGCACAGTGCTTGCAGCTACATAAAAGCAGGAATCGGAATTCAGCGGGGAAAGGGGTAAAGTAGCATGTCAAGTGGCTGTCGAGGCCTGTCAGACCGCACGTCGGTACGTAAAGGTTAGTATAGATTTAGGTAATCTATACTAATCTAAAATTATAACATTTGTTACTGTTTCGTTATCTTCATCATCATATTTTTTCATAGTTATTACTTCGCTTGACAATCGATAAGTACACACAGATTAAGTAGGTACTAGGTAACTTTTTGATATTTCAGACTGCACACAGGTAAAGGGCGTTTTCGTGCAGCTGAATGCTTGAAACGTGTTGGCAGTTCAACAGTGGTTATATTATATTCTATCGGCATTAATGGTCTAAAAGTCAGCAGGACGATATCATTATCTGCAGGTCAAGGTATGAGCGTTACTCGATGTAACCACTTATAATTTAACCTAATTGGCAGCAATAGAACTGGAAAATCGAATGTTTTCGCCCTTTAATTTATGCATAAAATAATACTGAGGCTAACTAATTGGAGCAGTTGGGGAAAATGTCGCAAGTAGCCGTCAAAGTGAGTACCTACCTATCTACCTATAGGCATACCGTTTCGTAGGAACCTACCATGTATTATCTAGACAGGTTAATCTTCTTTCCTTGCTCATTAGCACCAGCCTGCTGCTAAACGATGGTACCTTTGAAGATAAGGCAAATCGAAACTAGTATGAACTAGTTCTAATTAAAATAATTTGTTGAATATATTAGATTTACTTTATCTCTAGATCAGTGTAGTGTGAGTGAGTCGCAGTCTCGCAGTCAGGATACGGATCTCCGTGTGCAGAGCCAGTCACTTCTCCAAGGCTCTACCCGTATTCGACACACGAACGATCCTGCCTTTCTAAAATGCTTACCTACCATTTATTTCGTTGTCGCTTTGCACACAATCTGTTGTAGGACTAGGATTAATAAAATATACCTGGGAGGAAAGCTACCTCTGCTTGTGAATTTACAAATCTATAAGTATTTATTTACTTTTGTACCATTAAGCCATTGTTAATAGAAATTTTAATTAAGTTCATACAAGGTATTTTTGATTAGATTCATTTAGAGAGGTAGGTGCCTTAGGTAGACACCTACCTCTCTCCTACCTCGTTATGTAATTTTCAAGTTCTTAGATTGGCATTAATAGGAACAGGCTTTTAAATGCTCGCACGTGTTCCTAGGCTTGATTTTCTAGATATTTATTTCAAAGCGTTATTTAGTTGAGTAAACAAATGATGTGTGAAGAAGCGACTGGAAAGCTCTTTAAAAATAAAAAAATATGTTTAGAGGATAGGTAGCTGCAAAAATCTGCAAAAAAAAATCTACTAATAGGTACAAACACTAACACACAAGTTTAGGGCATAACACTGTGTCAATGTAATTATTATTGAGCATGGATTTAAGCTGCACCCTTTAGACAAGCACTTAGTCAAAACCAACAAGTTTCTGGTCATCGAACCTTTTCAGAACATCTCTTAGAGGACCCTGGGTAGAGCATGAAAGTCATCCTCTACCCAACGTCCTCTAAGAGGCCAATGTTCTTTCTCATATCTAACTGCTACTCATAATGGATCTAAACTTACCACTGTTTATGTATGTACCTAGGTAGGTACATACATAAACAGTGGTAAGTAGGTAGGTACCTATGTCGATCCATTTTAACATAGAAATATTGAGCGTGACGATATTATAATTAATTGCCTTCAGTAGAGCTTGCGAGTGGGAATGATCTCTTTGGTCACGTTTCTCGATTACCGTTGTATACGACTTCGCCTCTCCATAAAAACGATCCATCTTGCATTAGACTCCAAATGATGGAATAACATGCTCGACTGTGATTTAATAGCCCATAAACATTGGTATTGATTACGTACGTGTAGCGCAATCGTTGCTATTAATTAAAGAGAGATTGTATCATCAACTATTATGTTTTGGATTTAAATTATAATTATGAAAGGGTCAGTGCGTGTGAAAGCGAACATTTATCATGGACAAGAAGAAGACCAAAACACATTGCGCAATTAGAAATATTATAAAAAAACTTAGTGACGAGGTGATAATTTTTAAACAGGTTGGCAATTGCATAAGAGCTGTAAGTATACTGACCTACCTAGGTACTGTATTATGCGACCTTAAGACCTAGCTTAGTAGCTAGTTATTTACATTTAGATATTTAAATTCTGTTATTGCTTGTGACGGATGACGGGCCTCGTAATAGCTGTGATTGATACCTATTTGATGGTAAAAAATGTTGTCGGTGTCATAAAAACAAACATGATACCCAACAACCGTAGAGAATTACCCAGTTTTGAATAGCAATGTAAAAATAAACCAAGGGCGATTATAGGCACAAAATAGATATAATTATCAACCAAATGCAACAAATTGCACCTAGTTAAAAGAAACTCTTAAGTACGATAAGAAAATTTAAGTAACTCTCGTACCTATTTCAGCAGCAAACGTGTTTTAATATCTCTATGTAGTACCCACTTCGTCTCCTCGTATACCAACAATTGTTGATATAAAGATTATTTATGATACCGAAAACCTGATGATGACACATTAAATCACAAAAAAAAACAGCTAAAAAGTAGGTAACTCGACTAAGCCTGCTGTTCCCTATACTAATGTAGGGAACAGCGGACTTATATGAGCCCAAGTCCTTTTACGCCTTCTTTAAAAAAAAAAAACAAATAGGTAGCCTCAGTGTTAGTATGGTGAAATGCACAACATACGAACTAGCTAAATACCTATCTCCTAAAACACAATTGGCTAAACTAGAGCGAATTTCATAACACACACAAGGTATTCGCGAGTCCGACCGAAGGTACGAGAGACCTAGCAATATTTATTGAGCACTTGCAGACCAACGCAACAGGAATCCAGTTGGTGAAAGTAAAATGTGTTTCGATAATATAATAAGTTGATTCGGTTCGGTATAAGCTACTAAAGACCTCGTTGGTTAAATAGGTCAATTTGATACTGATTGGTCAGACTCAATTAGACGATTGTTTCACAATGATTATATGAAAGCGATGATGAGGCTCGCTAAGATTTCGTATGTGCAACTGATGAGCAGGTGGGTGCGTATAATTGGTTACAAACTTGGCTACTTATGTAACTTCATAATAGCATGATCTATCGTTGAATGAAATAACGTATATTACTCTATATGTAGAACAGAATGCCTTATCAACTCACCAAACCTAATAAGGATGACCTATCGCTATCTGCCTCGGTCTGAAATATCTGCAAGTCAATTACCTACGCAATAGGTAGTGGTTTATTCATTGATTTTGATAAATTATTTATTTTCTCACATGTTCACCAGGCCATAAAATGTGAGGATTATAATCTCATAAATACATTCAACATGTCTAATGATTAACTGACTCATAGTTGGCCATAATATCTTAGTTAATTTGTTTTTTTTTGTTTTTGCAATCTCTAGTGTGCAAACGCTTACTGAATCACAATATTCGGTACAATGTCAAGTTGAAAAGCCAAGTTGACCTAGAAGTGGGCATTGTCTTGCTGTGCTTGGGAAATTGTTCTAACCGTCATACAACCGACTAATGTAACGTGTATTAAGGTATGTTAATGAGTGTGTTGCAGTGTGAATAATAAACATGTTTTCATTGTTTCAGTTATACCTGCCTTTGTCACATCAATCACAATTACACCAAATGGGAATAGTCCTGAAATTAAAATGTTGGGAGGAATGACTGCAGTGGATGTGCAGGATGGTTTCGTACCAATGGAATCTCAAGTCGAAGAGACAACTTTAAGAGTGAGTCGTGGAAAGAAGCGAAAAAACAATAATAATAATTCTACAAAGCTATCTATCAACGAAAGGTACAGAAGACTGATACCATATATGACATTTTACTATGCCAACGACTTAGCAACACCGACAACGGACAATGTAAGAGAAGTCGAAGTAGAAAAAGCAGAAATAATTGAGACTGGAGGAGGAAATCACGCCAATCACCGAGAGCCAAAGAAAATTATCTATTCAAACAGAAACATACCCAGATATCAAGGAAACAGATTGACTCAACATAATATTGCATCCGCAAACCCAACAAAGATATACTATAAAGGTGGTGTGCCTATATATCAAACCCAAAGTAAAGTGTCTCAAAGTTATAACCCTTTACTGTCGGAGTATAACGTTCTGGTGCACAATGATTACAACACTGGCAGAGTGGTCCATAAGCAAATCCCAAAATCTCCAGGAATTCCTTTTGTCGCTCCGACCCGGAAGCCTTACTTGAATTTATATAACGAGGACTCGCCCAACATTCGATATTATTTGTCGGAAAAACCGAAATATAAATTGGTTCCGTATGAGCAAACACCTCCCTTTAAAGTTTCCGAAAACGAAAACGTGTATGACATAACAAACAAACCAATACCAGTACCAGTATCTGTGTTAATTCCAAAAGAGCAAGTTTATATAAAGCCACGACCGGCTCGACCTCATTACATTTATGACAATGTTGATGTTCAACAAGCCAATATCAGGAAGCAGCCTGCGATCGTTTCTGAAAGTTACTACGAAAAACAACGTCCTCTACACTCGTTGACCCAACCGGTAATACAAAGTGGATTTAGACCAATATTCAATTCACCTCAATATTCTAACGATGCTACGATTTATTCAACAAGTATACCAGAATCTGATTCCAATTTTGAACAAAAAAATCAACAGGAAGCACATGTCCAGTCTGCACCTGTGAACTATGAGGAATTCAAACCCCAATATTATCAGCATGTAGTGGATGAGCCCTCAGTCAAAGTTCCACAAGAAACTTCAAACACAATACCGCTGGCGTCATTACTGAATTCGCTTCAACTGAACAAGTCTATTCCTAAGCCCATCACGAAAGATAACGTGGGTTCGTCAATAAGAACATTACTACAAGTGTTAAATGTGTTGAAAGCTGTTCCTCAACAAAACAACAACTTAGTAGCCCCAATCATGAGTACTCCAAAACCATTTGCAGCAGCAGTAAAAGTTATAGCAAAACCAGAAATAGACGCTCAGCTGGATCCTGAGCGTAAGGAACATGTGCCTGATGAAGAGTTGACAGCAGAACCGTACCTTGCACCCGTGAACCCTCCTTCCCAACATCTTGATGGTAAGTTTTTAAATGCACAGCTCAACCATCGAGGTCGCACTGTCAGTATCACAGGGGGCGGATTGTTTAAATCAGCGAGACACGAGAATCTCAATCGTAATACCATACGATACACATACACCTTCTTTAAAAAGAAATGGCTTTCCAAATCTAAATCCGATTTCGACTCTTCACCACTGTAGCTGAACATGTATGTAAGTATATCTTTTTAATAAAGATCTTAACTTCACTGACAGATCACGCACAGCCTAAACCGCTGGGACTAGAAGCATGAAATGCACAAGAGTTCCTTATATAACAAGGTAAAGGATTTTTGAAAATTCATCCTCTTGTAGGGTTAAATACGGGATGAAAGTTTGTAAGGAAGTTCGTAATTTTTGCCGAAGGGAAATCCCATCGGGCACACATCTTGTACGTTAAAAGTGTGTATAAGCTACCTCATATGTGATAGAATAATTCTACCTATGCCAATATTTAAGGCATAATAGCTGCAATCAAAGTTCCCAGTCTTAATTTAGCCGCTACAAAAACTTTGTTAATATGAGTCGTTTAGTGTGTGTTAGCTGGAGTGACGGCACCCCAGCTTCCTCATTCAATACAGGCTGGAGCTGGACACACACGTTTAAAACATCAACGATTAGGAACAGTCGGGATTGCAAAAAAACATGAATAAAAAATATCTTGATTTTTTTCCCGAATCTAGATTTCGACACAAGGTCCAGAGAACAAAAAAAATAATGAAAATTGGGACTTAGGTATAGTTTCATATCCTAATGCATTTTATTATATAAAGGTTAAACATATAATTATACCTACATATCGCTCTTAAGGTTGGTGACATTGGACATGACTGACGCACTGAGAAAAAAACGCCGTGAGAATTTATTTGGTGTTAACGTAGCATGCTGTCCCTATAAGGAAATAATTGAATAAGTACTTACAGATATAACACCTGGCGGTGGTACCAGCCAACATTTCCCCTTAGTGCAAGCATCAGACGACGAAGGTGGTACTCCAGGCCGGCCGGGCTTGGACTACCCCATCCTCACAACAATCCCATCCACCAGCTTCGACTGCAAGACTCAGCGGTATAAAGGCTTCTTCGCAGATCCTGATACCCGCTGTCAGGTAATTTGCAACACATAAGAATGTTTAAGTACAAAAAATCGGTGTTACAAAGGGAAAGTAGGTCGGCCAACTGTCGGCGTCTGTCTATACATATTGCATTTGTGGTAATTGCTCAACTAGAGGATGTCTCCCAAAATGGGCAGTTGATATAAAGTAAATGTCCATACGGGATGTTAGTTAAGACTGCCTCGCCCGCCGGTCTAGTGGTTGCTAGCGCGACCTCTGAGCGCGAGGTCCTGGTTTCGATTGGCTATTGGACTTCCATGAGGAAATTCGTAGAAGCACTTTCGAAAATGGATTTGGACCCAGTCAATGGCAATAGGCTCCTGGCTCAGCTCCCTATCTTTTACTTACATGGATCTTATAACACAACTGACGAAATATGGGTGTATCTACAATTCCGTTTGCCCCTTAGGAAATGTCTTAACCTTTTGAACGCCAGAGTATAAACGTATCGCCGTACCCCTGACGCCAGGCCACTTTTCTGTCAAATGACCTTCATAAAAAATAGGGATTCCAAAACTTATATCGATATACAACTGAGTTTTTATTTTCGTCTTTAATTTTCTAATAAACCGTACTCACGACACTGAAATTTTATTTAACCTGCCACTATACTCCAATATAGTAATCTTTACACAGCATTTAACAGAGACTATCAATGAAAAAGCAGATATTAGAAAACTAAAAAAATATATTTATTACAATATGGTTACAACACTATTCAACATGACTTGTCATGGTATTGTGACAATGGCGTTGCTTGCCAGTCAATTTTATGAAATTCTCGCATCGAATTAGGGATGTAACAGTGTACACGTTGGTTATCGATTCTAATAAGTATTATTATCTAATATAATACAGTTTGGCAAGAAAGTCCTGAAACGGAACTAAAATATTTAATCATTGGCAACACTCGCTCTGCCTCGTCGAGTAAGGTACATATTCTGTCATTTCTTGTAATCGGTGACTGTTTTTCGTGTTTATTATTTATTTATTTGCTTTATCGTGGTGATACTGGTGACCCATTGTGTTCATAATGAACAGATCTGTTATTCGCAGCTCCGCAAGAGCAATAATTTATAAAGTGTACGTGAGATATTTGGCGGAACTCGAGGCCGGACAAATTTTAACCGATCTCAACGATTTGTATGAAAGAACCGCTGAAATGACAGGTAAAATTATATTTTATACATGTAATCAGATCTAATGTGTGTATTTCAAGGTGCAATATCTATTATAAACCTTTCATACAATTATTGAAATGTACATTCACGAATTTGAGGTTATGTTTACAAAACACATTCGGAATGCAGCGCGTTCGTATAATTTTGATACTTTTTGTTAATATTGCATAAAATAAATTACTGAACAAAAATAACTATAGTATTTTTTAGGTAAATCTATCAGTACTATAAGGCTATATTTTTAATTCATTACAATAAGTAATTGCAAATGTTTAGTTGTTTTTATTTTATTGTTCTAGGCAGTAGCTGAACAAGCGTTTCAGAGCATATCAGTTGACGACTGGAAAAATTAATGTCAACATGTCATGAAAATAGAAAAAGGTTATTTTCGAAGGGGGCAAACTGTGTATAGTGACATTGAAAAAAATATCATAAACCTACAAGATGAAAGCAGCAACAGTGACACATCTGAACATAGCCAGCAGAGTTTTGGTGAAAGCTAACACCAAGACATGGATGAAGAGTTTTCGGGCGTGGAATACTTAGAGGAAAACATTTTTTATTAAAATTTTTGATTCTGATTAAAAAAATTATTCTGATTTTTATTTTAGTTTTTGATTAGAACACCAACTATGGAACATTTTGCCTGTGGTTAGAGGAGAACATGGATTTGTGGGACACAGTCACACAGTAGTAAAGCTTCTAACTTGTCACTGGGATCTAAACCCTATTGAATTGATCTGGGGTCTTGTGAAACATAAAATTGTCTCACATAATGTGGGATTAGTTGACATCAAAGTATTTTGAAATACCTCATAATTATATTTTTAATTCATTAAATTAAATAACTGCAAATGTTATCTTTTAGGCAGTGGCTGAACAAGCGTTTCAGAGCTTTTCTTGTTTTCATAAAACCCGCCAATATTCACATTAATTAAAAAAAAAAACTAATATCAAAACCGTTTTAGTCGTACTATTTAGGGTTACAACATGCACGATAGTGGCGCCACCATTATTTTCACGACTTTTTTGCCAAGCTGTACCTATCCATATCTAAAATACGCAAGGATTTTAATGTAGTAATAAAAAAAATTGAAATCAGTATTTTAATTATTTTTTTTTTACATGTAAAAAATACGCAGAAATAATTTAAAAACCAACAGTTACATATACCTAATAATTATTATTACGAATCAGTCTTACAATATCACAAATCTTAACAAAATGTACCTAATAATATACTAGGAGTCGAGTGAAGACTACCGGCCACCGTAGGCGCGGGCCTGCGGGCGGAGAGCAATGGGTAGCTCACCGCCCGATCAGGACCAGGCCCGTGCCGGACGGCTCGTAAGTGTTCCACGCGCGCCTCAAAGAGATGTCAGCATAACGAGGGGCCCCTTAGGGCCGAAGCCTGCCGGGTCAGCGGGATTGTCCGAAAGGGTTACCGCTACCCCGGAACATAAAGGGCGAAGGAAGGAACATGGGTGGGTTTTAGTCAGTAAGAGTCTGGCACTCCCTTCCGCTCCACCCAGAGCGGGAGAGGTCATTTGATGATTTCCCAACAGAAAAAAAAAAAAAAAATATACTAGGAAGAATATCAGTTTAGTACCTAATAATAATAATAAGTATTGATTCCGCTTCCGAGAACTCTACGTCATCTCCAATTCCTTCTAATATTCGAAGAAGTTCTTCGGTAGTCATTACACTCATGATCGCAGTTTATAATATAACTAACTTACACGATATTTTAATAATAAATAAATACAAAAAAAAATTAAAGCACTTCACTAAACTTAATCGCCTGCGCTTACGACGTCACCGCTGTGTCATACATTTATGACTATGGCGTACAGGGGACTGATAATATTGGTTTGCGCTAGGGATGCGCAAGAGATGAGTTTAACAAATGTCGATATTAGACATTTGCATATTTTATTTTTGATTGTGTAGCTAGAGGCATGGTTGTATAAGGCTAAGTTGTTTTAAAAATACGTTTTATTTCTCCTGGTACCAACTTATACACAAATAATATACTCTGGACTAAAATTTCATATTCATCTTCTTAAGTTTTTATTGATTTTACAATCATTTGTCACAACACTAGCTGTCACGTATAGCGGACTACGGCGTGTGAGGCACTCCTTTTATACGCGTTTAACATCTACTTTTAAAACAACAAATTTCTCGATATTGGTGGTTTATTTATATTAATTTCATGCAATACAATATAGACGGAAGCTTAAACTTTTAAATTATATAAATTAAAACACACAAAAGTAATGATTAAATTGTTTATTTCATAAAATGGTGCGACGTGTATTTTGTCATATATTTGTGACGTTGGCGTTCAGGGTAAGATTTCGTTTGTCACGTATATGTGACAATGGCGTTCAAAAGGTTAACTAACATAATATCACATAGGAACAGGCATGATATTATGGTAGTTAAGACATTTCCGTTTGATACATATTTTCACTTTACTGTACTTATGCCCCGAAGGACGTAGGCAGGAGAGGTCATAGCACAGTCAACTACACGCCAGTGGTAACAGCGCCTTTATTTCGTAACAGTAAGGGCTTTTTTCGTTGACGTTGTCGGTGTCGCTGAAGTGTTGTTGACTGTACCTACCTACCCTCATTTTGTCAGTTAAGTTACATTATGTTTTGTTTTAATCTCTTTCTCATACTGTAAGTGGGTAGGTACCTTTCTTATAATCTAAGAGAAAACTGTACGACTCTAGACCTGAAGGTACCAATGTACCATGTGTATGCATACCTATCCAAATATCGGTAGGTGCCTATTAATAAAAACTAATACTCATAAATCTTTATTTATCTCAAGATCATATTACAGGCACTGTCGCACTGATTAAAATAATGCACAATCTTTATATAGAGAAGGGTGTCTGAGATAAGAGGGTCCCGAGTTACAGATCACTCGGCTCTCTTAGATAGGACATAATTGACCCTGAACGAGTTTAAATTATTTAATTCAGGTGATAAAATGTTAACAACTGCCTACCTCAATAAAATTTCTAATTAATCGTGGCTTTGCATGCGAAGTGCAGTAGAACTACGACCTTCCAAAAATTAAAGCTGTTTCTCTTTTCGTCGCCGTGCAGTGAAACCCTCGTAAAGAAAATTAAATTATTTTTCTTTATATTTACTTGTTGCGTGTAGATAATCTCGTAATGCATAGGTATTAGTTTTTGATTGAGAAGGATTTTTTTGTATTACTCGGAGGGACCACGGGTAAAAAAAATCCCCGTGGTACCTTCCAGGGACTACGGCAGAAACTACCATTGTAATTCGGCAGCATTGTATTTCTCGGAGGGACCACGGGTAAAGAAAAACCCCGTGGTTCCCTCCCGTAGTCCCTGGACCCTTCCAGGGACCACGGGTCACACCCGGTATTTAGAACAAACGTGCATCGCTCTAGATGCTTTGTACTGCCTGTTGATGATAATGAACCTCGGAGAACGTTATTAATGACGGCCATTTTGTTATTCTTCCCCAGTAAAATAAGGTTTATTGCAATCACGAGGTTTTCACTGCTCGGCGACGTTTTAGAGCTTTACCCTAAGTCTTGTAAATCTGCCAGAAATGTTCTTTATGTTATGAAATCTGGTTATCTTGCTTTTGGGAAGTTAAAGAAGGCAATTGTTTTTATAGGTATGGCACTATTGTGACCTCAACGGCGGTCAGGCTTCCTTCCTGTGCCCGAACGGGACAATATTCTCCCAGGCGGGTCTGACCTGTGACTGGTGGTTCAACGTGAAATGCGCGTCCACTATCCAACTCTACGTACTCAACGAGAGCCTATACAAGTACATTCTGCCGCACTCGCCTAAATTCCCTGAGGATTACAGCGGGCCACTAGTTGATAAGTAAGTGCTAGTGTTGTTTTACAACCAAAGAAGTTGGTTTGGTCGATCGAAGTTCACTGCTACAAGGATCTTTTGGCGCTTGAACGTTGACAGGAGGGCGCTGTTGGAAAACAATTCATTTTATGCAATTTAAATCTCTTTATTTTTTTTTTATCAATTGTTTTGTGAATACTATTAAAAACAAGATGGCGGCGTTAGTTCCCATTTTGGGCACGCGCCACAAGAACCTTGTAGCTCTATATTTTTTCAGAGTTGTATATAAATAAGTAGGTATCTATGTGTAGGTCATAGGTGTGAAGGATCCTCCATAATTTTTTTGACTAATACGTTTTGTTATCAAGTATCTACCTACCTACTGTCTTAACATTAATATCACTTTCAGCTGACCCATACTTACGTACTCCATTTTCCGTTTTATCGCTGCATATTCCTGCCTTGGGTTTATGTAATGTATCAGATACTTAAAAATGTGTGTAGGCAAGTTTAAATAGGATGACGCAAATTCAGTACCTAATGGAGAAAGCCATTACATTTTCATTTCTTAGGGAGATAGTATATAGAATAACAGTATTGTACATACTTTTTTATTTTATTCCAGATACCTGACATTAAAATTCAAAGAAATGGAGGAGGAATTTAAAAAGAACAAAAATAAGCAGAGCGCTTCTGAAAAGGTGGACTCGGATGAAGAGGAATCAGACGAATCCGATGAAGGTTCTTCTGAAAAGGAAGATTCTAGAGAACAAGAGGACAATAGCACGGAAAAAGAAGGAGAGAGCGCAGTCAGTGAGGCTAGCGTCGTAGTGGGCTCACCCGGCGAGAGCGGCAAGGTGGAAAGGTTACAGGATGACTAGAACATTCCTACATAATTATAATGTAAAAAAAAAAAAAAAATTACAAACGTTCCTTTAACGCATATTCCATCATATTGATACTGCTGGCAGTTTCATTTACTACACAGAACAGCTGCTACCTTCCATTTTGTCAAATAAGATGGGCCTATCTGTGGCATTATTCAAAATATGCAAAGAAAAAGATACCAAGAAATGTGTCATTGAGATATTAACGGGATGTCCCGTTTTAGTGAAACTGCAGTATTTAAATTTAATTTAATTTAAAAACAAGGAATTAATATGCATGGGGCATGTACCTAAACTGCCCTGAATCTGTTCGGATGATCATGACACACCCAGCAAACCAGCCATTGTTTGACTTGTTTTATGCAATATCTGAGACGAATTTGACATACTATGTACTTTCCAGCTGGAACTCTTCGTCCTAAAAAAGAGCTGACGTAGTCATTTTTTTCTCTTGCTAAATGTGAGTCAACTTATGTAAAGACAATCCCGTAAATGCAAACGTTGGTGTAAAGTTAAATAATAAACTGTGATAAGTGGATGGAACTTCATATAAAGTCTGAGTAGTTGTGATCGACTGTGTAGCCAGATATTATGTGAATGCAGATTAATTTGTATGTAATGTTTTGCCATTATCACTGTATACTTCTCTCATAAATTATGTATAATTAGTATTAGAGAATTAAACTTGCCATATGTTGCCATGTTTAATTCAGTTTGAATGTATGTATGTTAGGATTGACTCTGAGTCGCAAGTAACTTAATTGTAGGTAATGCAAGTATTTATAGATGAATACTCATAGTGATATTTGTGCAATGTGTAAATAAATCATACCTTTTGTATGTTTTGCCATTAACATGATAATTATTGAACTGTGCAATAAAATAATTTTATAAACTAAAAGTCAAGTTTGTTTTATTATTATAAGTCAAAAGAAACACCAGATTGAAGTGATGTATTTATTTAGAGCATTAAATAAGTGAATAATTTTTATAATCAAACAAGTAAAGTTCATAAACACTTTACTTGTAGAACCCTAAACATTATGATTACGGCAGCTGCAAAATATTGCACAATCAGAACGAGATATATTTAAAACTACGATAATAAAACAATAACAAAAAAGGAACAACACATTTCAACAATACAAATATTAACTAGAAAAGTGGGTGTGACTAGCCAAGCACTTTATAACAGATGACTTCACAATGCTACGTTAACTAACCTACATTCTTAGATTGGGACTTATGACATCAATTAATGACTACCTATGAATATTGATTTATAGATATAATACTGATCAATGAATTACTGAAATTTGAGATGAGATTTAATGAAATATCATTCTGTACCTACATCAATATGACATACAATTTTATTATTATGAATGCTAATATATATTGGACCGTTAAAAGCTAGATATTTACTTAAGACAATTAAAAGATGTGCTAAATTCACATTTCTGTCTCAAAGTACGACACTTAATTTAAAGAGAAAAAATTTACAATAGCTTTTCGATTTATGAAACAACCAAACAAGTTTTCTTTTCGTTAATGAGCCATAGGTCACAACATTCAGCATAGATAATATCTACATTATTTTTTAAAGAGGGATCTAAGCAGTTCCGAATTATATAATTATCAACTATTATTATCAGTAGATTCCAAAAGTCAGAAAATCTGATTGAAAATAGCAAATGCGTACGTACCAATTAAAAACATTTTACATGTTACCTTTATATACTGGAATGTTGATATACTTGCAATGTTAACAAGTCAAGAGTAAACACCTAATACCCTTAGAGTTATGCGATACCTACCGCAGACAATATTTATACAAAAATATTATTTATAATACATAGTACTACTTTAAGATCGTGTTTTTATGTTAATTTTAATTTTGAACACGCATTAAGTTCCAAGATATTTATCTACCTAAAATTTTGATGATTATTATTTATTAATTTACAAATTATTTACATTCAGACCATGCCGTCTCCATCTTAAAGTCAATCACAAGTTGTTTTCTTTTCAGTCTTCATTCCATTATGTATAATTTGTTAAAATTACTTGCAAATAAATATGTTTCACCTTGTACACTTACCTACACACTATAAATACGAAGTTAACATTGAAGGTGTGTGGAATTTAGCTAGTAACTACAAATTTTAAAGAAAAAAGTTAAGGTATCTTAACAACTTGCTTCTCCATGGTATTTAATAATGAAAATTATACATCTATTTTAGCTCAAGGTTTAGAAATTAAATATCCGTTGACTAAACTGAGCCTAAAATCATTAGATAAGAGCTTTCCAGTATCTCACTGTTTAATTTACCCTGTTAGTTAAAATTAGTTGTAACAAAATTCAATATCTTACTCATAGAGAACAATATAAATATAACGCACGAAAACGTGCGGTAAAACACATTAAATATTATAATTACTTACTAAATCATGCGTGAAGCACGTCAGTGTAACTAAAGACTACTCACATTTAACAAGAAATAAATAAGTCCCGCTCAGATGGTATGAGCAGGGGTCGGGGGCGTTTGTGTGCGTGTCGATACTTAGTGTTTGAGCAGCAGCGCGGCATGCTTGAGCCGCAAGTGCGAGCGCAGCGTGTCGATGCGGCTGTAGGTGGCGGGGCAGTACGGGCAGGGCGAGCGCTGCGCCGTGTGCGAGTGGAAGTGGTGCCAGCGGTTGGACACCTCCTTGCCGCACGACTTGCAGCGCCACAGCGCCGCGCTCTCGGCCACGGCCACGAACATGCTGTGGTACGAGTAGGGCGGCGCGGCCGGCACGTGCGCGCGCTCTGCGAACAACAACCCGCGAACGCGCATCACGCCTGGCCGAACTGCACTGTCTCCGCTCTCACACTCAACACAGCACGAGTTCGGTGAGACTCGGTAAGAGTGTTGTCGTCATCTTTTGACGATGGGCCATTGTATTTAGAGAATGTAAATCTGGCCTTGCTTTAGGGTTTGTACAGTATAAACGCTATACTTTGCGGGTGGGTGTGGAGCATGTGAAACGCACAACTGAAACTACACGGATTTGTAACATACCACAATTTAATGTAAAAATTAGTAATAAATACAACAGATAAATGCAGGAGTTTGCAACATGTTAAAATTGCATTACATAACATCAAACAATGTGAAAAAAAATTGCATTAACTGCTTGCATAAAACAAAATTATTTAAATTAAACTTTTAACGGAGGCATCAAACCAAGACATCAAAACAAAATATTCATAAACAACAAATCGTTCATAAAATTTCATGTAATAATATAACAAGACTATTCGTCAGCTGTGAGGTACACGATTTGACACCCCCTCCCTATTAGTATTACACTATTGTGATATACGACACTATAACAAATTTGCTAATGTTATAAAGAAGAAACAAAATAAACATAACTAGACCATTGCTATCCTGAAAATAACCTTAGAGCTCGTCCTGCACTCCATTGATTCAAATGATAAGATCACGTCCTTGTGATACAAATGTAAATTTTAATATACAATAAATTGGAATATTCAATAGATTGGCCAAATAAGTGACTAGGTCTACAAGACCTCAATTTCATAAGACTAAATTTAGTAATTCGTTAACCTTATGTATAAAATTCCATATGGCATAAAGTTAGCTTTCATTAAGTCCGAATGTGGTCACCATTACAATTATTAAGTTGCATACTTTTTGAAAGCTGAAAAGAGATCAAAGGTAGATATTTTCTGAGCCAAACGGTGTGATTCTCCAAAATATTCTGGCCAGACACTATCGTAGTATCCTAACCTAAAATATCTAAAATAATATTCTATGTTACTAATCAATCAATTTGCTATAGCAAATTCAATATTAAAAATTGGTCTCGAGTGATAGTAATATAAAAATGCATTCATGATTAGATGAAGCGTTTAACGCGTGGGCAGACTGGGAGATCAGCACATCCTCGACTCGCTGGCAATGGGACCCGTGACGGCCGTGACGGATAGCTATGATCTATCTCAACAATAGACGACAACTTGCGCGACAATAAATTATTAAATAGTACACAACTATTACGATTGGCAGAGGTAAACAAGCTAATTATTAATATTACCAGCTATAAAACCTGTACATCACCGTAACCCAAACTGCGGTTCACTAAGTAGAAATAGAAATTAGGAGTAGTCACTTATGTAAATACAAATAGGTAGTTACTCTCTTCAATGATATTAATTATATACTTTTAAAATATCATTTAGTTTGGTTACGTAATTAAATAACTAGTAATATTGCACTGAGTATGAAATGCTATCAAATAATAAGCGCCCACATTACTATGAACAGTAGGTATAAAAATCTTTGATATCCTTAAAGTAAATATAAAATCTTTATGGAAGAAATGTTTGGTGACTTCATATATACAGGGACGCATGAGCTTCGTGCTTATATATCGAGTGGGCCCCTATATTCAATAGTCAATTGTATAATCTAGCTATAAGTTATGACTATTTTCAAAAAATTGCACAAGTGGAATTGCATGTTCACAGCTACTAAACAGCACTAACGCCACAACTTAAGTTATGGAAACGATCATGGATTCACTATTTGGATGTGATAAATTCCTAACTCCATCAATGAACGTTTTATATTTGGTAGGCAAGGATCAGATTCATATATTATGTAAATGGTGTCTTATCATTATATATTTATGTACTAGTAAACTTGAAGATCTCTGAAAAAATTAAGGTAAAATCTCGAGTGATACTGTAATCTCTAGGCGTGTAACGATCCATGCATTATTTACCCGTTGACCAGACAGATGCGACCTCAACTGGATGCTAGATGCCTTACATTTAATGCAAAGTAACTAATCATTAAAACATTAATAATATTATAATAGGAGTCGAATCGTAGCGTGTTAACACTCTTGGTTCTAGCACCATTCCGTTTTATCACATTTCAGTTACCGTACCACTCTAAAGTGTTTAGCTAAAAATGTAACAATCTTAAATCTTAATTGAAAAATACATACATAAACGCTAGGTTAGTCCCAATCGTAGAATGCCAATATTAGTTACTAAATGCGCAACCTCCAAACGTTCCGTCCTAACTAATATTAATTGATTGAAAGAGGTCTTTGACCCCAAGCACCGATCACACGAGTGGGCGACGGCCGGTCGGGCGGGCCGGCAGCGGCGCGTCGCCGGTACCACAACTAAACACCTACCAACGATAAAATAATAAAACATGTTAACATCTCAACTCGATTACTTTTAACCGTCAACTCAATATAAACGAAATCAATGTTACTACATGATGAATCGATTAAAAACAAACAACACTAATAAATCATATTATATATGCAGTTATATAAATATAAAAGTATATTAAATCAGACAATAGAATATATCTAAGTAAAAAAAACAATCTCCGTAAATAGATCAACTAGTCTAGTATAAAAATCTTTTCGTATGTTTCCTTAGGCGCTATCCTTTAATACATCACAAATCCTTAATAATTATCCATCTTGCAAAGGCCTCATAGAGTTACAAATGCATCTACACTGAGATTCAGTCAATATTTATACGTCGTTGACCAACGACTAATCACAATCTCTTGCCAGTCCCCAAATATCCTTCTGATGTCGTTCCATACCACCCACAGGATTCAATAACATAAATACAATTAGCTACAGGAAACTCATAATTTCCTATCTAATGAATAAATATAACAAGAAAGTGTGGGCCCGTACCTGGGCCACCGCTAATAGCCAGCATCACTTCGCGGTCGCACCGCTACTCGATATAATGTATATTCTTAATATCTTAAGGTTCCTATCGATACAATATAAAAAATAATATGGTAATAGTAAAATTAACATCATATTATTGCTTTTGCCCGTTCCCGTATAGCGATTGGTATAGAAAAAAATTTGCTTACCTACTACATACGCTTCGAGTCATTATTTCAGTAACATCGACATAGGTACATTCCAGACGAGGAATCTTATACAAGATCACACTGGGGCAAGTCAAACGCACAACCGAGACGTACTAAAACGAGTCGCCCGCCGTGTGCGGGCTACATTAAGAAAGGCCCGTTTAAGTAATAGCACTTCAGCTTAATCCTAAATAGGAAGCGGTTTCGACGCGAGACGGTCCGTTAAAATTTTGACACATCAACAACGACAGAGTCTGAGCTGGCTCGGGCGAGGGCGCTCACAGAGCGTCGAGGCCGAGCCAGTACATGGACAATCAATCGAAGCCCGCGTCCAGCGGGTTGGCGTACAGCGGCGCGTGCGGCGGCGCGGGCGCGGGTGGCGCGGGCGGCTCGAACTTGCGCGTGTCGGGGTTGTACGCGGGGTGTTTAAACTTGCAGTGCGTGCGCAGGTTGTCGGAGCGCGTGTACGTGGCGCGGCACAGCGGGCACTCGAACCGCCCCGGGAAGTGCACGTGATAGTGGTTGCGGATGTGCGTCACCACCTTGCCGCACAGCTTGCACCGGTGCAGGTTCAGCGCGCCCGCCACGCGCTCGAACGTCAGCCGCATGTGCCAGCCCTTCGAGCCTGCAACCAGCGATCCGTCACTCCCACACTCTCAACACCTCGTCTCTACTCTGTCACGTCACGCGGCCGAATGCCGCAGTGCCAGCTGCCACGCGTGCCCCTCTGTCACCACGTAACGAGGACTACTATGTAGGGAATCGTGCACTGTTGAGTGACCGATGGAACTGGGGCATTAGCTACGTGATGCGGGTTATTCCGAGGTTCACAATAAAGTTTTGATAATAATAAACGAGCTTAAAACATTTTGCAAAAACAAGAATTGATCCAAACAATGTTTACTGTATTTTAGCACTATTTAAGCCTTAATAGTAACTGTTAACGCTGTACTATGCCTTTCCTAGAACTATTATAGTATAAAAGCGTTAATAATATTTAATAAAATTGAAAACAAAACTTCTGAAATTATTTATTTGTAACAAAATAGTAATATTCAATGGAGATCCATGCATAAATGAATCAATGATACTGAAGAAATGGTGTTTGTTATTGTCAGTGTTACGTTTGCATGAAAATTTGTTAATAACTGTCACCAAGCCTGTAATGCAGAAGGCGATTTATAGAGAGAAATAGGTCTGCTATATATAAAGAAAGCATGGATAGAGGATGAAATGAAAAGAAAAGTGGTATAAATAAAGGAGTATATTTGCAACAAACACACAATAACGATAGACTTACATACGAATTGAATCGAAGTAAATGGGAAATAAATTAAAATTAAGAGATATGTTCCTAAATCACATAAGAGTCAGTCTTGGATATCAGCAATTGTAACTGATATCATTTCATAATACTACAAGGAACAACAAGAGATCATATAAGTTTGTACAAACTTTTGGTTCGAAATTAATTTATAAGGCACCTCAATTGACCTTCAATCTTTTAGATTATTTAGATGACCGAGACCACAAAATGTAAGTCTTAAATAATACGCGACAGTTTTGTGCGTTCTGCTAAGAAAAGATCTGTAATCTTTCTTATTATTGTCATTATACTCATTGATTGATTGTAAAACTTATAAAATTGCATGAAATATAAAATATTATCCTTCCAGATACTATTAAAAGAAAAAAAAAAAAAAACATATGCTGTTTATAAGAGGCCGATCAGAAGGCCAATTCTCGACATTTAAAACGTTCAAAATCTGGTCGCAGTTTCATCTCGGTGACAAACAAATGTCAAAAACTTGTCAAAATGTAGGGAAATTAGAGGTATTTTTGACAGATTGAGACTGAGATCAGACTGTGAACGTTCTTAAAATTACGAGAATTGCCCCTCTGTTGAGTTGAAACTATCAATTACACAAAACCTTACCCTCGTTGACAGCAAAACAATTTTTGGTCCTAACTTTAATTCTAATACTGAAATAAATAGTGACATACATTGTTACCACATGAGGTTGTTTAAACACAATGGAACTTTATCACAATACATAAAATTATGTTATTTAATGAGCAACGAAAAAAGTTATTCATTTGAAAGATACTGCGCCCTTTATGTATTGCGATTTCCTGGCATTACGTTCAACACTTTTTTTATGAACAATGCAAGGGAAACTAATCTAAATCGTCATAACGAATCGTAGAGGAACTTTAAATGAGTATGTGTTGTGTTGAACATTTCATTCATTTCAGGAAAGGCGTTTTTTTCATATTTCAAAATTATAATTTTTTTAAAGCAATACATCTTCATGGAATTTTATGTAAGTATGTATAACGCTAGTTAGAAATAAAATGAAATTAGAATTTTGTTTGAACAATAATAATGAAAATGATGAACTTAAAAAGAAATCACACCACACCTTAATTCTAGTTACAAAATGTCAAATAAGCGCATTATGTTACTGTAGTTGATTAGTAAGAAAGTTAATAGGCGAGATAGGTTATGTTAACAATTAAAAGTTAATCCCGGAATGAACATTGAAGAATAAAACTATGATCACAAAATGTATGCTGCCCACTCACTCGTTAGATCGCAATACATGTACTAACAATTTGTGAAATTAGTAAGCAATGAGACTCGTTGATTCTTAGTAGGCGAACTAAACTTAAGAAATTTAACTTAGTTGGCATTTCTTCTGTATATTGGACAAGTTATCAGAACTTAAAACAGAACAATGCTTCATGCGAAGGTGTCTCTTTAGGTTATCGGCTCGAGTGAGCGTGATAGGGCACATGGGGCACTTGTGCTGCTCGGGATTGTGCGACTTCATATGCTTTTTTAAATTATTAACTAGTTTTCCGCAAATATTACAAGATTCGGGAACACTGAACGGTTTGTTGCTTAGTGCCAAACCAAATGACTTGACAATGTTTTCAACACTCGCTAGTTTATTTGTAAACGGTTCCCATGGTTTTTTATTTTCATCAACGCCATTATTTTCACCTGTAAGATACGTAATATCTTCACTGCTGGTATAATAAATTGGCATGCTTATTCTTTCACTGGCACAAGTTTAACTTAAAGCATCAAACACTCTTCCATTACCATCCCTAAATCATTCCCCGTCCCCTTTGTTACATGCAACCCTAATGCTAATTTAGTCTAAAGTTATATCACCCACTGGGGTTAACATCACTAATAATTGGCTTAAAAATTACAAATATATAATATTAGCTACGGTAATCATCCTAATTTGAGACTTAACTAATTGTTAAATAGTGTAAATATTGCACGACCTATGACCCTCGGGGGGCGCCAAATCTTTATCGAATAGAAATCTTATGACACCGTTTTCTTCGTAAAAAAATAACAGAAAATATTTAAAAGCATACCATACTAAGTAGAAAGAAATAAAAAAGCGTCTATGGTTAGTGCAAATTAACAATGGAATGGTAAGCAACAATCAGTGACATGCTGCGGGTGTTTTCACATGCGTCTTTTAGTGACCAAGTCCAGAGATCCTAATCCAGAACAATTTAAGGAATGGGTTGATATCTCTAGATTTGTATAGTTAATAGTTACATAAAGCAAAATCAATGGGTAAACTAAGTAAAAGCTTCAAACGACATAAACACAGGCAATATTAATCTTTTGTCAATTGTTAGCATATGAAACAGTTTTAATGAAAATATTAAAATACAGGTTTATGAAATTTATTGGGTCGCGCTTTTAATATTTGGCAACTTGTTATTGTTAAAATGTTAACATTTGACAATGATTCTTAGGTACAGCACACAGTATATTATGGTCACCAACAAAACTAAGACGTTTGCCAGCTTTATTCTCGTCAATTTACTGTGAAAATTCAAAAATGCTTGGGTTGATTCATAGGTTTGTTGATGATTGTTGTGTAAAAGAAAAGAAAAAAACTCACCATCTATGGTGTCTGTCTGGTCTGGGTGTGGTTGCAACATTGGTTCGTTGTCGTTGCACTCATTGCTAAGGCTTTGCTGGGTCAGTATTGATGCCATTTCCGTTACTCCCATACCCTGGAAAATCAGCAATAATTTTATATAACTATTTTATTAACATTATTACTAAACAGTGTTAGCAAATATTTCATTTGGAAAGGTCTTTGCGTAAATAATTCATGTAACTGCTAAAATGATGAATTAGGTTTTTTGAAATAGTTCCTTTAGTAATTTCGTAAGTTATTCTTTGGATGTAACAAAATAAATAAAACGGATCCAAATAATATAATTTAATTTTCACATAATTTAATTTCAAAATATTTACATCGAAATCGAATGAAACAGCAAGCATCCTACCCTAAGTATCCTATTATCTATTTAGGTAACATAAAATATTTTTTACATGCAACTCAATAATTTCGTTATGACCGTTTTCTACTAATTATTATATCTATGCAACTATGGAAATGCAAACAAATCATATAACAACAGTTGTATTAAACGAATACAATATTTATCAAAACTTGCGCGAGGGAGAATAAATTTTCAGCATCAGTCTTACATTACTGTGTACAATGTTCCAATAAAACTAGAGAATATATCAATTTAAAGGTTTTGCATCAGCGTCTGAGTGCTGGATTATGTTGCTCATTCAACAAAATTCTGAAGTAAATAGATTTGATAAATATTTAAAAAAAATATTGCATTGGTTCAATGTTTTCTGTTCCAGTTATTACATAAGTATGACATGCTCATTTAGCAAGCACCTTCTGACATGATTTACTAGCTTTTAATTTATTATTTCGCCGCCAGGCGTCTCACTACTTGATAGTACATTTATATTATTGGAGTGTTCACGATCTCGACAGAATTTATGAGCTTTGCATTTATCGTGATGATTCACTATTTCTAGCCTAAAGTTAGAGTTGCCTTCTACGAACGATGTCCTATTGACTGTCAGCTCGTGTGACCATCTTCTACAGTAAGTACAGTACATAATGTTGTGAGTTTTGTCATATTGCAACCACGGGTACAGCGTTAACCAACTAAGGCGGAATTTCCCGCTCTTTTTGGAATTTACAGGAGATCGTCGCGTAGTTTTCGGAGGCACGGTAATCTGTTGGGGCGGTAGAGCGAGGATCGACGCGAGAATGTTGCCATCGGGCCGTTTAAAGCTTAGATCCAAATACTGGCGGTTAGATTCCTCCGGGTCAGCTGCGCGAACCCAGCCAGAACTCTGCCAACAAAGAAGGAAAGGCTCTGCTTTAAAATTTGTGATGTTATATTTTATTCAGGCAGATCCCTTCCTTCCTGTTGACAGATCCGCGTATCGTTCGGAAAAAAATATCAAAATAACAGAAGAAAAAGATCATCCTCATTAAGATAAGGAAAAGAAGTTCTATCTACAGCATCGAGCAGAAAGTTGGACATAATGAAAACGTAGAGCCTTTATCGTTGGTTTTGAAGAGAAAAAATGTTAGTGTTTACCTGGAGGTGCGTCTGGTCGAAGGGCGGCGGCGGGTGGAGGTTGGGCACGTGTTGCGCGTGCGGCACGTGCGGCGCGTGCGGGTAGGGCGAGTCGGGCTCCTGCTTCACGTGCGGCGCAGGCGTGTGCGCGGGCGAGCGCGCCACCGCGCGGTGCGGCGTGTGCGCCGGCGGCGGCGTAGACGGCTCCGAGCCCGACCCCGTCGACCCGCACTTCGCCGACTTCACGTGACCCTGCGCAACAACACTAATTACTACCGGTTCATCATCACTTACAGACAAGATTTCGTTCATAACAGGTCAGCCACAAGAAGAGTGGAAGAAACAATACCTGTATCTTTATTATCGCGCGTATAAAAGATTTATGTTCGCTTTTCTAGCAATATAATCAGACGTTAATAGTCTGTCTTACCTCATAGTGCCTGTACGAAAGGTCGACATCGTCTCGTGGTACTGTGGAGTTCTTTCTGCGTCTCTTCTCCGGCGGGATTGCATGCGAAGGGTGAGAGGGATGCGCGGGCGGCGCGGCCGTCAGCGGCGTGTGCGGCGTGGGCGGTGCGCAATGCGCGGCCGGAGGCGTGGCGAACGACTCCGAACGGGAAAGGTTCTCCGCACTCACTGACGGAGTTGACCGATCCTCCGACTGAGAATGTAAACGAATACTCCATATGACGTCAAAGTTACGAAGTTGGGTTAAACATCGAATATTAGTAATCATTATCGTTTTAAAGATAGAAGTAACGCTTTTACGAGATTGAGATCCAAATTATTATCTCGAATCTCAACTATTAATAATGCAAACATATTTAAATATAGACGAAAAAAAATGAAACCCAGGGCTTATTTCTAACATTATACGTAAGGTCCGTATAAGTGTTGATTATCTTTACAAATTGAATACTACAACACTAAATCTCACAACAGCGTCCATATTACAACGGTTTTAATCGAGTTGATGCGTTTGCGGATGCATATCTTTTTATTTCCTTGTGTGGTGTCGTAACGGTTTTGTGACGTCATCGCTTTAATTTTGAATTAGGACTAGGTATCTTATGAATGTACCAAACGCTGAATACTGAATATCTAGCCCACCAAAAACTGACATTGCTTATCTCTACATTGGTTCTTTAGTGCATAATTAAAATGTTTAATTCAGAGGTCTAATGTTTTAAAACTACTGCTCTATCAAAATTTTCAAGGCTAACGAGCGATACGATAACCAATAAACTGTACAATATGCGTGCTACTTTTAAGCCTAAACAGACATCGAAGAGAAGTTTGTAGTTCGTACGTCTACAGGTATATACCAAATACTCTAATGATAAGAAATAACCAAAATTATTTAAAATATTATATGAAGCGACACTTTCTGTATACTACTCTACTCTATCGCTTGTAGGCAATATAGAAGAGAAATCTAATGGGACTATCAATTTATTCGTGTCGCACTTTAGGCGAAAGGACTTACGTTGGAGTCGGAATCGGAATCATTCATAGGGTCCTGATAAAACAAAAAATAATCCTTGAAAGCTGACATTTACTTCATAAAATATTGATTTAATCTCGGTTGCCGAGGTTTTCAAGCAGTTTCGTTAGTGATTATTGGTTCGATATCTTATTTCTAAACGCTGAGCGCAGGCTAGAGACAGGCGGGTATTCCTAAAGAACGGTAAAACCGATTCTATCTAAATAAGTTAGGATACGTAAACAGTAAATGTCTATGGACTGTTATATACCATCCACAGGCCATAGACATTTCTACCAGATAAGCAACTGGAAATACCTTTTTTATAAAAACCCTTTCCTGTAAGTGATTTAATGCAAGATTAACTGTAAATATTCAATGCTCACCTTAGGATTCAATGTATTATTTTCTGTCAAACCTCTAACTTGTAAGCTTTCAGCAGTTTTTAGGAACATCGGTAGCATATTTTGGCCAACATTCACTTCTCCCTGAAATAACGAACATAATTAACAAATTATTCTTTTCTGGCACTTGAATCCATGATAAATTTTATTTTAGTCTAGGTTAATACCTTGTACATGAAATCCAAAAGTGATTTCATTTCTGAGAATCGTACATCTTTGAGGAATATTATCGGATGTGGATGATGGTTCTGTAGGAATATACTTTCAAAATATGGGGAACATGCGGAGAGTATCGTCTGGTGTGCCTGAAACAATACAAAAAAAAAACACATGTTTTCACAAGTTTTCTTTAAAAATAGCATATGTGTAATTTAAACAAAAGAAATGATGCAGAGCTAGGTCTTTACGATTCTGTTAGCATTACATGGAAACAGTGCATAACTGCCATTATGGCAGACCTATTGTTATTACAATTAGGTGGTAATGTTTTTTCATGGACTAGGTTTTCAGACACAAGTCGTTAATATTTACCTGCGGGCCTGTGTAAGGTAATATTATTTTCTGTTTTGAATTATCGTATATTCATATCTACTCATTATGAAGCAAGCTCTTTTGGGGTTAGTAAATGATTGAATATCTCAAGGTTTAACAAGATTTTGGGATAATGGCTGTAACGAGTTTGCATTAATACCCAGGAACCGAAGGTGTGTTCGTGCCTTTATATCTAGGTAATTAGGAATAAACGCAAACAATATAAGTGCGTACGAAGGTACACAAGCGTTTTAACTAAAAATGTAGGTTATAACACTGCTATCAACTGATACAATCATACTTAGTTCTTTTTGACTAATTTCGTAAAGACAAAAGTAATATTTAATTAAATAAGAATAGACAAAATATGAGGTTTCCTTTAATAACTGTATTGAATGCTAAGGTGTATAGACGTCACCTTTAGAATACATTATTTTTGATCTATACAAATATAAATTTAAAATTGAAGTCTCTGTTTGTAATGTCAAAATAAAAACTTTTTACTAAATGCATAATATTATTATGAAAGTATATACGGTGCCAAAACAAAAAAAAAAAAAAAATTTTTATCTGTCTGTTTCGTAATCTTCGAAACGGCTGGATCTAAATCGGTTAGATAAAATTTGATAAAGGGATACTTTGAACCCTGGGAAAGGACATAGGTTACATTTTACCGACAAAATACGCGCGCGCGGCCGCCAACGGAATAGACTAGTTATTAAATGATTTCACATTGATGGAATGTGTCGTCTATAAGGAGTATGTCAAATAATATCAAAGCAAATACTAATTAATTCCGCTGCTGTTAATATATAATGTCTAAACAATATTCCTATTCAGAATCTCTAAAATATTTGTACAACCAAAAAATATTTTTGACGGTGCTAGGAGGACCTATTCCATGGCCTTCGGGTAGGATGTTAAGCGATTAGCCACTTCTCAAATGTGTTCGGAACCTAGACGGTAACTTATTTTTAGGTCGATTGTTTAAGATAATGTACGTGTTAGAGTTTATTAGCATATTATATTATCAATAGGTAATACATTTCTCAATCATCGTTTCATCATAAACAAGCAGTGCCTCTGCCCACTCGGTGTGGACTAATTTGCACTTAAACCTAGCCAGAGAAAATATTTGTAAACTAGAACAAAAATCGCGTAAATCGAATACCGTACGTGGTTATTGAGTTGTAAGCGCAGTAACGGACAGACAGACCGAGAGACGGTGCGTCTTATAGGTAGGCAACATGTAAGAAAGTCATAGTCACACCGTACGAATGAGAAGTCATTGTCATGGTAAAATATAAGCTATTTACTATGCGAATGATTTGATATCGATCTGTTTCATAATCGTAAAGTTCTAACTCAAGGGGGCTGGTCAAATAAAATTGAATGCTATCGAACTTTCCTTTTGCAGTACGTTTATCATAAAAAAACTAACTTTCACTCTAAGCTTTATTTTATGTTCGTGACTTACTAAGATCGTCCTAGATAATACCTGATCAGTGTACTTCCTGGTTATGACCTATTTTTATGCACGTTATCTTGAAGACTGTGATTTACACATGCATAGGTACCTACTTCATCAGTATTAGCAAAGGAATGTTCTATCTAGCATCGTGTATTTGTAACACATTAACTCTAAGATAGTGGTGAAGCCGATAGCGGTATCAGGCTAAACTGTGTAGGCAGCCGGTTTAATGTGACTCAGGTTGGCTGGACAAATCTTCAAAATAGCTTGCATTTAACTAGGTCAATAGGTCACTTTATGTGACGGCTAAACACCCTTATTTCAGAATTTGTGACGCTACAGAATCTTAGATAATCGATCGAAAACGTGTCCAGCCATCTTGAAAAACCACTTTTCGCTGGTCTCTCAATCTCGGTAACGGAAGTGATTTTGACGACTTTTTGCATATCAACGGGCGTCACATAAATTTGTGACGGGCACCGAGCTAAAAGTTTTGTGATAAGTACAGTGGTTTAGTAGAAAAATGCAAAAATCTGTGTCCAGCCATCTTGAATTCACGTATAAAACTTATGGCTGGCACTTCCGAATCTCAATAACGGGGGCGTTTTCGAATATGGTTCCTTTACTAATACTTGGTGACGCAATGTGTGACAGTAATAACGTTTGATTTATGGCGTCACATGTAAGGGTTTACGAGAAATCAATAAAAACTTAATGTCCAGCCAACCTGAGTTCAAGATGGCTGGACACATGTATCTCCACTGCCTGATGGTCTACGACCTTCGAAATGTGTTCAAAACGTTGTGACGGGGACGATAATGATAACCTGAAATTGTGACGGAGAAACTTTGCGTAGTTTCAAAGATATTCAGGTGTGTGCGTTTTGCGTGGTTTCAGGTTTTGTTTTATTTTTTTTTTTGAGAGATTTCTTGTGAAATAAGCATCACCTCTGTACCTATTTTTTTCTGTTCTGTTTTTTTTTGTCTGTTTATATATGTGTGTACATAAATGGTAAATAAATAAATAAAATAAATATTGACCATTTAAATTTTTCCATACAAACATCCATTAATATTGTGAGGTGACCATAATTTTACATAACTAAAGGATTTCTTTTTAATCGCTTAATTGGCCGGTAGGTAGCATCCACGCCTGCTTTGTATTTGATTTCCCCGTGGGAATAAAAGGTTTTCCTGCAGTGAAAAGAGTAAGTATGTGTTAATTCAAACCTTTACCTTTACCTACAATATTGGTTACCCTACTGCAGTGTTTGTATGGGGAAATTTAAATGATCAATATCTTTGAAACTACGCAAAGTTTCTCCTTCACAATTTCAGGTTATCATTATCGTCCCCGTCACAACGTTTTGAACACATTTCGAAGGTCGTAGATCATCAGGCAGTGGAGATACATGTGTCCAGCCATCTTGAACTCAGGTAGGCTGGACATTAAGTTTTTATTGATTTCTCGTAAACCCTTACATGTGACGCCATAAATCAAACGTTATTACTGTCACACATTGCGTCACCAATTATTAGTAAAGGAACCATATTCGAAAACGCCCCCGTTATTGAGATTCGGAAGTGCCAGCCATAAGTTTTATACATGAATTCAAGATGGCTGGACACAGATTTTTGCATTTTTCTACTAAACCACTGTACTTATCACAAAACTTTTAGCTCGGTGCCCGTCACAAATTTATGTGACGCCCGTTGATATGCAAAAAGTCGTCAAAATCACTTCCGTTACCGAGATTGAGAGACCAGCGAAAAGTGGTTTTTCAAGATGGCTGGACACGTTTTCGATCGATTATCTAAGATTCTGTAGCGTCACAAATTCTGAAATAAGGGTGTTTAGCCGTCACATAAAGTGACCTATTGACCTAGTTAAATGCAAGCTATTTTGAAGATTTGTCCAGCCAACCTGAGTCACATCCGGTTTACTAGTCCTGTCTCCTATGGACTAACGCCACATTTAATTTATTTTAATCCCCTATCCAGCACGAAAATCATATTATTTTAAAGCCTCCAATAAAAACAGCTCGTATGAATGTATCAGTTAAGATATTTCGTTGTCGGCGCTGATTTCTCAATGCATTCCATGCCCAATTATATCAGTCTTTAATTAGTCACTAAAATGTATTTTATGATATAATTATTATGTAAATAACGTAATGCTACACATAATAACAACTGTTTATACATTTAACAGAAATCGTGCTGGATTTCAGAAGATATACGTATATTCTACTGTTTCCAGCGAGGAACGGTAAAATTTACTGTTGTGGCCGTACCAAAAAGGTTTAAAGGAACCCAGTGGTGAGACTGCTGTATGTCCGTCCATCTATATGCCTGTATTATGTCACGGCCGATAATTTAGGCGGCATATATCAAACTTAACGACTTTAAAAATAATGATGCAGTTAGTACCTACTTGTTTGTCCACAGACAACATAATACCAGTTTGATGATATATATTTTATTTCCTTACTAGCTGCGCCCCACGGTTTCACCCGTATAAGTTTCGATCCCGTGGGAACATCGGGATAAAAAGTATCCTATATGTTAATCCTGGTTATAAACCATCTGTGTGCCAAATTTCATCTAAATCCGTTCAGTAGTTTTTGCGTGAAAGAGTAACAAACATCCATCCATCCATACAAACTTTCACGTCTATAACCGTCGCCGTTCGTTTTTTTTTAGTAGGAAGTAGGATTTAGGAAGACGGCTTTTAATAAAGAGCATTCTATTCTATTCTTTTAAATATTGCTGCAAGTATTAATATTCAGTAGCATGTAAAAGCATACTATTTAGTTCATAATATGGAGATTTCGAATAAAACAAATAGATATAGTATATTCGTCACTCGTCATTTGCGAGGGCAATTTATGTGAAAGATGACACAGTTAAGAAGGAAGTAAACGCCGAGTTGTCGCGACTGATAAAGATGGATGGTAGAGAAAAACGTATCTCAATAACCCAAAATAAATTGGGATAAGGGAAGGGTGGTTATTGGTGCAGTCGCCGAGTAGACAACAGGCAGATACACAGTTTTAGACATAATTTCTCTAAAAAGTTTTAATAAAAATAAACATTTTAAAAGCTACAGCCATAAAAGGCGTTCTTTAACAGAAATATTAAAAAAAAAATACAAAATTCAAAAAACCCGACAGTTATTTTAGTTCTAGCTCAGATTAGATGCCAACAACTGCATCTAACTGCTAATAAAGAATCCCACATACTTACCCACGTTACTTAAAAAGACATAGATATACGTGAAAAAGATAACCCTGTCTTTGCTGCCGCAGCAAAGACTTCGTAGTCGGGTGAAAAGGGGGTAAAAAAGAAAATTCATTAATATCGGATTTTTTGTTTTACTGTGGAATCTTAAAATGTCACAATATTTTCATAGCCGTTTATCAAAATGGGGCATTTATCATCTTCCTGCCCTTCACTATCAAGATGCGCGTATTTTAAGATACAAAAAATGGGCGCGAGAGTCGAACTCGCAGTTAAAAGGTTGGTTTTATATTTTTTTGAAAAAGTAAAAAAAAAAAACACTTAACGCAGCTTTCATAATAGGTGTTTGTATTAATTTAATATTACATCTAGTGATTGCAATGTCGAGATACCAGGATCCCGCACATAAATTAAGCGAGATCCAGCAATTTGTGATCTTGCTTATTTGGAGTTAGATACAGCATTGATAACCAACCCTCACTGGACCCGCGTGGTGGGTGGTGGATTATGGCCTGCTTGCTCTCACCGACACTCTCACTGCTGGGACACAGGCCGAGGAGGCCCGTGTCCCAGCAGTGGGAGCGTTATAGGCTAGTAATGTTCAGCACAAGAGGTACTTAAACTGAGCTTCACCAGTGTGTAAACTGCTCACATTCTCAATCTTGAGCTTTTAGAGCCAGTTAATACTCCTTAAGTTTTGTCATGCAGAGAGGAGATTATTTTAAAGTCAAGTGGAATTTAAGGCTTATACCCCCAATTCGTCTAGTCGAGAAAGCAAAACGAGCGTTTTTATCAGGACCCGTTTTGTGGATATGCCACGAACAACCAAACTTGTTTGCGCATTTAAGAAATAAATAAATAATAAGTAGCTATTGTTAATGTTATTTCCTTACTGTATTAATTAGAGATCTCTATATAAAAAAAAACTTGTATTCAAAGATGATTTATTCCCGATCTTTCCCGCAAACACCTAGATCCCACGGGGTTAAAAAATATTTTGCGGCATTGCGTTCTCTAGTTACGTTAAATCCGACTTCTTTAAATTATTCTGTTCTGTTATTAAAAAAAAAATTAAATGCTAACCAACTTTTGTTGCTGACTGTACCCTCAATCTCTGAGAACGCGAAATTTGTACCAACATCATTTTTTTCTGAAAGTCTATTGTTTAAATTTCTTCAGAAAACGATGAACAATATTTTATCACTTGAGTTTTGGTGCAGAATATATTTTTAATCTAAAACAGTGCCAAGGTTTGTTTGTTGAAACATTCCTTTATAAAAAATCTGAATTAGTGAGCTAGCTAACCACACATTTACTGTTAACGCTAGTGTCTAGAATGTCTAGAACATTCTTGTCCCTAAAACCTGCTTAACAACAAAATTGAAAAATTAGAAAGTTAAAAACCTGCAGATCTTCTGCAGACTTCTTTCAACCTAACAAACAAATTGCATTTTATTAGCATAAAACTTTAGCTTTCATAGCTAATTGTTGAATTTAAATGGCTTATAAAGGAAATCCACATAGCTATGCTAGTCCACATGTGTTATTGACCTACAGATCTATCATAATAAAATTGTTATTACTATTCCTGCTTACTAATTCTAAGGACAGTTTACACACTGAACTGAAACCACCGAAAATACAGGAAATACTTAGTGTCATGTGGGTCATCATTATATACATTAACGTACCTACACAACATACAAAGTAATTTAGTTAGTCAAATGTTAAAAATGGTTTTAGATGCTTCATTATATTCTATTTAGTCAGAAACAGGTCTTATTTATATTCTAAAATATATAGGGTTTCTGTTTTACAAAACCAAATTAGGAAAGGATAACCTTGCAAAATTAGCAAATATTTAAATATCTATAATGAAGACTACCTTGACTTGATGGCCTAAGGTAGCAATTTGACTGTAATGACAATCAAGATTTTGTGTTCTTATCTTAGTCTATCTAGCTGTTTAGGTACATGATCATTAGACACTTTAATTACTGTCCTTGGAATTAATTAATCATTTGCAATAATTCTGAATAAAATACTACATTATAGCGAACAAATACTAGTTTAAATATTACAATATACCCAGGCATTTGGAACTCTTAGACTAACTTTAATTAAAGCCCTGAAATGTTCAGAGGCCAAAATAAAGCTCTGGAATATTCAGAGGCCAATCCTTTATCAAGAAAGATATAAACAGGAACAAAAGAATGAACTATGGACCAAAAATCTCCAAAAATAACATCAATAGCTGTATTAATTTAAAAGAAACATATTTATTGTAACTATGAAAGAGAAAATTAGCTGCAAGAAGAAATCATTCCGAAAGCATTGTCAACAATAGGTAACAACACACAAGTGTATTACTCATGTTTGTTTACTATTTAATGCATTTTGTTGTGCCATAATAATAAACTGTTGCATGTGAGTGCAACAAACAGAATATCAATATTTATATACACTTCCTACTGTGACATAACATTACTAAGGAGATTGTAATATGTTAACTTTTTAAAACAATTGAATCATGTGACTAGATCTTCTAACTAGTCACACAAAATTTCAATGTAAATGCTTATGAAAACCAGGACTCAAGGACAGCGGAAGTTTTACAGCCATCTCATTTAGGTATTAGGTAGAGAATTACATTTTAAAATAATGATCCTAGAACTTTTAAGTTACCTTATGAATATGTGAGAAAGATGAATAAGTACCTTGACTTGTTCCCCATCACATGCAATGGTGACATCGCACAAAGCCTCTCTTTGTAGCAGGCTCGCTAGCACATCAGTCAGGTTGTTCGGGTGGTTGTTCCAGCGCAAGCAGAATTGCTGGTCCATCGTTGGTGCTAATGTCAGTGACCGTGCTGCAAATAATTATCATCACTATACCATGGTTGTACACATTACTGTTACTTGAACAGAACTATGAATATGAACAATTCACAAACATAAAAATTACAAGGTTATATCAATGGAAGGACTAAAATTTAAATTCGTGAACAGTTGCTGTAAACGAACCTAGATTTGCATCACTTAGTATTTAAACAAGTGGTAATTAGAGACGTGCGCCGGTTATCAAATTTACATTAAGATACTATGTGCAAAAAATTGGCGGCCATAGGGCCTAGATAGGAGAGCGGAGAGATAAGTGACATCAGCGGCTCGAATTAATGGGGGCCGCGGGCAGCGAGCTTACTGTACTCCACATTGACAGTTAGCCCGCCGACACATATCTACTTGTTGCATGCTCCAAACAACACCTATACATTATGTAATTTAGCTCCAGGAGCCAGATCGCGGGGCCACCGACCCTACGGGACGCGGAAACCTCTAGCCGCCTCTATAAACGAGTTTAAAAAAGTAGTACCGCTCGCCAAAAAAATCGCAACATGCTGACACCGTTATAATCGCCAAGCTGGATGTCCCAGTTGCTAGGTCCATACGAGTGATATGAAGAATTTTAGGATGCACCACTACTTGTTGTTTATCACAGGTCATGCCGCGTGCCTAAAAATTGGCAACCGAAGATGCATGGGATTTCTAAACGCGTAGTTGTGTCAACTTTGGCTATTCGTAGCGCCATTTGCCGATCCCGTATCACAGAATCTAAGAATTTTAATATCAATAAACACCAAATATTTCGCTAATCACACAAATAATTCACTATCACAAAACAAAACGAAATCCCAGACGCGACAAGTCAATAATTCCTAACTCACCATTTGCAAAATTTTTGCCATCACAAACGCCACCCGACCCCTACCTTGCACTGTCTTTTTGACCACACACACATCTCGATTTCCGTGTTCACTCACGGCCTTCGGAATATCTTTCACATCAATCGGCCAGATTCGCAACGCGAACTTCATGCGTTTCTCACTTTATGGCGCTAAATTCAAACTGTACAGTCGGAATTAACATGGAATAACAAATATTACAAGCATTGAATGGCTTAAATGATGTTTAAATGATCGACAATACATACAATTACCAATTAATTGAGTAAAATGGATAAATACTAGTGAATTAACACTATATTTATTACAAATTCCGGATCCATAGATATTATTTGGCAAAGAGGTTATGACGCGGAAGCAACACTAGTATTTGAAAATATAGGGCAAATTCTTCAATTACTATGTCTTATTTCGATTATTATATTATCAACGTATAGCATTGCATTGATTTTATCTAATTAAGTGCAGGTAATAAGCGCATTTATTAATTTTAGCATTGGCCTTGACATTATTATCACAATTTTTGCACATGCACATCCGACTACCTAGCGCCCTCTACACTAGCCGCGTCCACAGATACAGGAACTATTTGGAATTTCTGTGTTGTTTCCTATTTTCGAAAGATGGCGCTACACTACCATTACAAATAGGTTTTTATATCTAGTTACCTACCTATCAATAGTTCAATGATCCCACAATGCATGTACAGTCAGTGCCATAAATAAGTTTTTTTTTATAGATGAGCATTAAGAAAAAGCTTTGTAAGTATTAATTATGTCTTTTGTTATAATAATTGATATTTCACTTGACTACTTACTTGTAATGTAGAAGTCTTGTTACCTCGGAAGTTGATAGCATGCAGGTGGGTACAATAAGTAGCAAAAACCAATTTTTTTCCTATTTTGTGGAAGCTTAAGTTTAGGTATATAGAATGGAATAATAAATCATTATCGAAAGATATTATTGGAATAGGATTTTTTTATCTGTGTCCAGAATTGTTGTGTACGCATAATAACTAGCCACTGTACTATACTAGACTTACACGATACTTACATATATTATGATTGTGAGGTACTATAGGTTTTATAAAAGTTTTGTCTTTTATAGCTACCTAGGTATAGACAATTTAGGTTCGTGTTACAATTTTCTACGCAGAAACACCCAATTGATGCGTTCTAATCATGGGTACAGGTCATTGAACTTGACAATAGCTCAGTGAATTTAGCGTAGGTACTAGTCTACTCGACAAATTGGTGTTGTTGGAAACCAAAAACGTTTTTCTGCTTATGCAGTTATCTGCGTTTAGTAACTATGTTATTATCTCCTTAGAAAGTATAAGAATGACTGAGGTCAGATGGAGGTTAGGATGAAGGAGAAAATTAAACAAAATTTAAAATAAATCATTGGCTTTATTCTCGTATAGAAGATAGAACATATATAACGCACCGTACAGGCATCTGTGTCCGTTTGGAGGTTTGGACCCAAACCTCAAGTTAAAAGTTAATAGAACCGGAACCACAATCTGTGTAGGTAGGTAGTCGTCTTGAGGCAGGTTTAGTTCCACTTTTAACAAAACAAAATAGGTAAAATAATAGCGAAATATCTGTATTAACGAAGCTGAAATGCATAATCTACATTTAATTAACTACAGGTAGTTACAGGTAGGTAACCTACAAAAAACTAAGTTCGGACATAAAATTGCGAGATAGAATAGGCAGGCAAGTTCAATAAAACCATATTTAGGATAACTGTGAACGTAAAAAACGCTGTAGCTCAAAACTTCATGCTAAAGTGGGTATTAATTGTAGGTACCTTACCTATACTACTCGTACCTACCTATCTAATTCAGCATTGTATTTTTAATTCAATGCATCTTTTCAATTTTGATTTGTATGTGCCTACTAACTTTTATTCGCGGCACCATTCGCATTGAGGACGGAATAAAACCTGTCAAAACCTTCCTCATGAACCAAATACATGATCCGATCCAGCATGTCCCTTGCTGCCCTTTCCCAGCGACGCCCCAAGCCGAGGTCTGTATCCCACAGGGATAGGGAAGAGGGTGCCCTTATAGCGTGTAAGTCGTGTCTTTGCTTAGGTTGTGTGTCTAGGCTAGAGGCTTTCATTTATTATAGGGCATCCACAGGATAGCAGCCTAGTTAAGCAGCTGACCAGCTCCTAGGTAGGCCTGCGAAGTTATTCACAAATATGTAAAAACACAATAGGTGCATGTATGTATGTGCCAACTTTCGTGGTGATCGATCAATCGATATAGGTACAGGTTGGATTTTTGAGATGGGGCAGTATGGTCTCTACACGTTGCCGCTACAAGAAAATAGTCTTAGGAGACTGTTCTTAACTTTTTGAGATATTTTTATCTGCCTTCACAGATTTTGAAAAAAAATTACAGTCAGGAAGCAAATCGGCAGTTTCCACAAAAACTTTTTTTGATGCCAATCGAAACTGTCAAATTTTCCCAATTAACTTTGAACCTTATATTTTAGTATTAAAGTTGAAAATCTATCTACTAAAGAAAGGACAATGATCAAAAGTCGTACCAAAAAGTCTCATGCATCAAGATCAAAATATTAGATAAAGTAATTATTTTCATATTTTTTTACGACATTACGCGTTGGAATTTAGTTTAAAGTAAAAAACTGTTGATATTGTTTTATTCCCTTTACATGATGTTCCGTTTCAAACGATATGTATATTAATATAAAGTTGAATTTTGAAAGTGTCATGATCACGTCTTTCAAAAAATATGTAAAAAAATTAAACTTTGCCGATTCTACATTAATTAAAAATAACTAGAATAAAATAGAATAGAATTTTTATTTAAACGATTATAATTTTTTTTAGAGCAAATGTCGAATAAAATAAAGTACCTAGTTTTTAGGTTATTTCGATTTTTTTTAAAATCTCCCTAACCTAGTTTTTTTTTACAAAAAGAACTTTTTTAGGAGTTAATATGTTAGGTGTAGTATATAAAAAACAAAGTTTGACTTTGATGCAGCATGGTACGGGATTCCATACATCCATGAACATTGCCCTTTGACAGATTGTAGTAGCTTGATGTGCTGGCGTCTGTAATAGAAAAGTCAGATAAAATCGCAAAAAACTTTTCCGATAATGAGCTGTAGTGGTCCAGTGGTAACGGCCCCTTACGAGTACGTACAGACGCCAGCAGGTCAAGCTACCCGAAACTGTCAAATTTTCCCAATGAACCTTGAACCTTAATGCTTTAGCGATAAAGTTGAAAATCTATTAAAGAAATTTGACAGATTGTAGTAGCTTGATGTGCTGGCGTCTGTACTTACGAGTGTAGGTCGTGGGTCACACAAAAAAAAAAACAAATTATCACCACTGCTCTCAAAACGGTGAAGGAAAACATCGTGGGGAAACCGGCATGTCCTAGAACCAAAAATTCGAAGACGTGACGTCCACCAACCCGCACTGGGCACGCGTGGTTGATTATTGCTCTCTCCGTCTCACAGACACGAGGCTTATGTCCTAGCAGTTGAAACATTATAGGATGATTACGCTCTGCTTTGCTATGCTACACCAACATAATATTTTTTTTTTCATTTTACATTTGGTCAGAATTTATTGTGTGGGTACCGTAATCTAATTGAGGTAAATACGCTATGATGTTCCCTACTTGTCATCTCTGCAACGTGATTCGAGTCAGCTCAAGTGTTCCATTCGTGTCTGTCTCTAAGGAGCGTTACACTAGCCAATGCAGTGGACGACGTAATATTGAGATGAAGGAGATATCTGGCCTGACACTCGAGCTTCACTATTGAGAACAATAGAAACATACATACCTACCTACCTACCATGTACCTATGTATGTAGCTTTGTAAATTAAAAGTACACCTTAGTTGATGTAGATTTTTTAAATAGTTTTTTTACTTTGTGAGTTTAAGTGAAAATGATAGTATTTCCGAATAAAGGGCTTTTAATACAATGTATAGGTACACACAATCATATACACAATGATATGTTTTATACAATAGGGTTCGGGGTAAAGTTAAAGATTCATAAAATTAATACGCTTTCGGTGCGCAGCTTCCAGTTGAATGACGTCACACGACTCGTGTCAAAAAGGTGCGCACGTCGTATGCTTTCATAAGGAAGCTTCTAGAATGTTCTAGAAGCTTCGACTCGTTCTCATTGAGAGGCGTTTCCGCCAGAAGCGCGTGGATTGTGGCGGGAAAGGTTACAAAGAGGTTCGCGTTATAGGCTTTCTTATTATTATTTTTTTACGTCTGACATTTCTCGGGACCCTGGGGTCTCGTACCTTTGAAATGCGTACGAGGGGCCGAAGATAACTCGCAGAGGCCCGTTTTTAATGAAATGAGGCACCAACCGACGATTAGGTATCCCTGTATGTACAACCCCCGGTTAGTGAAGGACTATTGCAGGATATGGACGCCAAACATATCGGGCTATGGGCTTAGGTGGCTATAGTGGATTCGTTACTTTGAACTATGTCCCCTGATTGACCAATGTTATAAAGGTAATATACATGGATTTAAAATGGCAGGGGGTGACTTGTACACTCAATAATGGACCCCCGGAAACCTTTGCAGGCACATAATAGCCTCCCGACCGGTTTCGGTCACGGTGGCCAATCTCAACGGAGATCAGCCAGGTATGCAGGAGATGTTATAGTGCACAAGTGTGTGAGTAAACACAGGTGCACTCTCTGTTCCTTTTCGCTAGCACATAGTGACGTAGCGACAAGGGAGCAACATATCCTGAGGTGCTTGAGGAGTGGAGAAAGAGTATTCCACGGCTATCAGGACAATCAGCACTATGATTGGCGCGATCCCAAGAAGTTGTCAAAGGAGATCCGCAAACAGCCCTAATAAATTAGGCCTCAATAAACAAAAATGAAATAATTTGGGTTTTCAAGGACAAATATTAGTCTATAGCTCTGTGTAATTCGTTTTTTGATATAACATGGGATATGGAAATTAAAAAAAAAAACTTTATTTCAGACAGTAGTCAATAAATCCCATTAACATTTGTTCCCGCTCTATCTTTAGGTTATGAGTTTGAGTGATTTTAATATGAGGTGAAAGTTCGTCACAAAGGCAGTTACAATTGTCCAAAAACACAGCAAGGGTCGGTAATTAAAGGTAGCACACAAAATAAACATATAACGCAAGTCCACAACACGAGCGAGAAACGTTATGACGCTATCCGGCAATCTGTTGTTGACAACCGATTGATTGACAAGTGACAGCCGTATCGAGTGTTGCAGTTCGCAAAAATGCAAATCGATTCTTCTATAAAATCATTAAAATAACATAACAACAACAAAAAAATACTTTATCTTTAATCATTGTTTCGCAATAAACTCATAAAATACTTTTTAAGTGAAAAGAAAAATAAATCAAACATTTTAATACAAATATTTTGATGAGAAAAACATTTTTTTTTTAATATGGCAAAATCAGTTGCTATTAAAACATTGCAACGCGAGGAATACATCAAGTGACTTTTCTTTTTTTTTTATTCCTTTTTCCTACGTTTTTTTAGGAAATGATAAATTAAAGTAGGTCTTATAATTATTTAAATATTTTTTCGAATGGTCTAATACTTTGTCTATCGGGGCCATGACTCGCCGATCTCCTTTGGGAACAATGAATATAGATGCTGGTTAAACAGTTGATTGTCAGTACCAAGTACCAACCTACTATCATCATTCTCCTGCCCTTATCCCAATTTATTTGGGGTCGGCGCAACATGTCTTTTTCTTCCATACTCCTCTATTAGCTGCCATCTCGACAGTCACCCCCTTTCTAACCATATCATCATTCACACAGTACCAACCTACTACTGAAATTAAATTAAAATTACAGCTAAGGTGCTATTGCAATGACGTCCGTACTGTTATACTACTATTACGGTACTATTATCTATTCTGTGGCAATGAACTTATTCTCGTGAAAATGCAATCCAATTACTGTTCCGGGTTGATGCGGAGGAAGAGTTTAGAAGAAATCAACAGTACGCATACTCTTGCGCCATTCCATCTTCCTGGCCCCCGTGTTGTGCTGGCGCTGCTGCTGCGGCTGCACAAATCCTCCAGCGGCGAAAGTATAATAATTTTCTCGGTATATTTTCGAGCCGTTTCGGGTTGAAACCCTCGGGCCTTGGGGTCTGAGTGCTCATGGTTTCTTCAAACATTTTAGAAATCTCCAAACGGCTGGTTGAACCTTCCCGTGACCCAAGGGCTGGCTTGCTTGTCTCTCAGGTACCTACATTATTCAGTCGACAGCGATGCGGAGGATTTTAGTTTGTGAATAGTTTTAGTCAGGTTAGGATATTATATTTTTATTTTAATATAGTGTTAATTAATTTAGTACGTATAAGAAGTTTATCCAGTTTACATATATACTTTTATCCTCTTTAATAAAAACGCAGAATAGTACGCATGTCAGCGTTGAATCTAATATCTCCTATGAAATATTCTACGAACTAACTCACTTTGATGATCTTTAACTTACAGGGTCAGAAGAAAAAAAAAACACGGAAAGCACTGAGAGTAGTACTAACGTAAAGTCTATTCACAGTCATTTTACCTCTGACAGTAGCAACTCAACAGCAACCTTATTGTAACAACAACAAATATTACTTTGATTATGACAGTGATGCAATATCAGAAGGCAAATTCTAGTAATTTAAAACGTTCAAAATCTAGTCGCAGTCTCATCTCGGCGACAAACAAATGTCAAAAACATGTCAAAATGTAGGGAAATTAGAAGTATTTTTTGACGGATTGAGACTGAGATCAGACTGTGAACGTTCCTAAAATTACGAGAATTGCCCCTCAGATGTAAAATAACTGTGAATGGGTTGTAGGTATACCTAATAATTGGGACTGACCACGAAGACAACGAAGTGTATAAGATACATCGTAGACTACTGAAGCTGAAGTATGGAGGAAAATGTAGAGACTATCAGGTTCTATGTGCAAGTATGTATCAATAAAAGAGACAGGCCCATACACAGGCGAACAATTGTATTAAATGCATTGCGTCCATTTAATGATTATTGATGTTCTATTGACCACTGTCTTGCAAACCCCAAAACGTGTAGGTAGGTACGTACTTGGTAACAATTGTGTATTTGTGTGTCAATCTAATGGAGGCCTGCGTTCAAAGCTGTAAGATCTAATACAAACGTATCTAGCAATTGAAATGGGATTTTGCTCGAGTGTTGTGAACAACAATCTGTTCATTACCGCGATGATGAGAGTGGCTGTCCGTGTCACTCGGTAATGTAATGCAGTGCAAATGAGTCAATCTCAACGGGGCCGGGTGGTCACAGCGCCATTAGGTAATCGATTCGTTCTCAACCCCATCGGCATCTAGGCTTCCACATCTTTATTTGGTTGGTTAGTGGTGCAAGCTTTCAATTACTGATTAATTCAAACAATTTTGTTCATAATTTAGATTCTATAGAAGTGAGTTTCTTGATAGTCTTCTCAGGTTTCCCGAAATTCCCTGGTACTAAGTAGAATAGAGGAATTGTCTACCTTGTAATTATCTTTTCGAAATCCCATTTGTATCCTGAGAGCAACGTCTGACACGGCATGACACCTGCGATCTAATAATGACGTGAGAGGAAAGTCGACCATTGGCGCACTTAGTTTTCCAATCTAAACAATAGAAATTCAACGGGTGCACGACCCGCGGGACTGTGATCTATCTCTATGTAAATTATGCGGCAAATAACACCGCCTTGCGTTCATCAGGTCGCGCACGTGGCTTCGAGGCGACGACTCGGCGCGACACATTTTTTTATATCACAGTCAATCAAACTTGCTAGTTTGGAGGACGACGCTTTAAGGGATTCCGGTTTTAGCTCGATTATAACCGGTGTCTAGATCTAGACAAGTATAACTACTTTATGGCCTATCGTAGAGGCAGCTTCAACTTTTGGTTTTTCGATTTCTTACCGCTCCATTCACTGCAGATTTTTAACTAAATGATGCAAACTAGTTTTTTGAATATTAACCGTCTTATCAGTAATAATTCGTCAAAAAGGTTTACTTACCCGTGCATGTTAGGAGAGAATAAATGAAATTCGCAGCTGCTATAAGCGCTAAGCGAGAAATATTTTTTCTTCCAGGACGGCTTGTCATCTGTTCTCAGCTTCTTCATCATTGTTGTGGATCGGCCAGGAACCTAAGGCAATAAAAAATTCGCTTGGCGATGTCAATGTGATGTTTGTCATTTTCTTTGTGTAGGTGAATTGAATTTATTTGGTTGATTTAGTTCTAAAGAAGTTTATTTTAAACTTTTCCTCGGATTTGACAAAAATTCTCAAGAAGTTCTTCCCCAAATATCACAAACATTATTATTTACGTCACAAATGGAATTCAGATGAAAAAAGTGGTTTTCTAACGTAAGAAGTAAACAACCTACAAACACAAGAACACTACTTAGTGTTCAACACACTTGTTCTTAAGAAGATTTAAGCAATCAAGATCATTAAGCCATGTACCTACTAACTAGTTACAGGCAACAAGCCGATGATTGACCAACTAATTGTTTCAGATGGAGCTGACTAGACAACCGATTAGGCGGCCTTTTTTTGTGTAGCAATTCTAGAACGACCTTAAACATTTTTTATACGAGGTTGTCTCTGGTCTAAACATTGTCTATGAACAATGCAACGCAATGTTGGCAACGAGTTAATAATAAATCGTTATCATTATTGATACGATTTTGGTTTTTTGTCAGTACTTATACCTACCTAAGGTGTATTCTTTATGTCGGCAATTGATGTTATTTCAAGTTAAACAAATATCACCTTTATTTCAACGTCTGTTAAGTTGATTTCAGAACGACTAGCACTATCGAAAAAAGGTATATTTTTTTTGAAGTTGTAGCGTAAACTGAACTTTATTGTGTAGGAATTAAAGTTATTTTTCTATTAATTCATATTTGTTTACATTTTTGGCAAATTATTCGCGAACGCAGTACCCTTAGCTAATCATTATCTATATCCTTAAACAATTTTGGTACATAAGATTTGAATTAAATGCGAATTATTTCTGCGAACAGCACTACCTACTGATTTATTGCCTAACCAAGTTACCTACTAATTAATCATTTATTTCAGTAATTATAGTCGTAATAAATTATGACTGAAAGCAGTTAAATTAATCGATGGACGAATTAATAAAGAATCGGCTAATACGCGGAACGGAAACTGCCGTCTTGGTAGAGTCGCTTCCTCTGTGTTCGAGTACCTAACTAATTGATGATTATTATGACAATTACGAAATAGTTATCTAGCTAATAGTTATGTTAGAACATTGTTTCACGAGGTGCCCATTGTGTTCATATTTTATGATACAAAATAGTCGGTGAGTCATGTTAAAAATAAATATGTCACAGTGTGTAGGTAAGAGATGTCAGTATATCAATCGCAGTTGGCTGATGCATCGCGCTAGCAGGATCCTGAAAAAATAAACATTAAATTAATACCACAATCAGAAGTTTGTGTTTACAAGACGTCGTTGAAATAAACAATCTACATTTGAAAAAATCCGTGAGTAAATTGCAAAATTTGCAAGCTGAATATAAATAGGCCTGATACTGATAGTAATTGGTGTTTAAGGAACTGACTAGACATACGATTAGGCGGCCTATTTTGTGTAGCAATTCTAGAACAACCTTAAAGATTTCTATACGAGTTTGTGTCTAGTCCAAACATTGTCTATCGCAGCACATTTCTGGCAACCAGTTTATTTAATTTTATGATTTAAAATGTAGTTCTGTAGATCTATTTTGTTTTGTTTCTCTGTTTACTCGAGTTAATTATCTTTTTGTTTGCACGAGTTCCTGTGGCCTCATTTTTGTATTCTTTCTTTACATTTCAAAGTCACAAAGATCTGGGTAGCCCTGGCTCTTGTACTAGAGTTGATGTATCACAAGAGCCATAGAGCCCATTATAATCCATCAGTATTTCTCAGTAGATCCAAGTCTGGATAGTAACCGTGCACAAAATCGACTGATTTTGATAAAAATCGAGGGAATGGAAAATAATTTAAACAAACTTGTTTTTTTTTTTGAAAAGACGAGTTCTTAGTTTTGTAGGTGGCTTGAAGGTATTTCAAATAATCTAAGCAAGTTTTCCGTAAAATGTAACGAGACTGACGTTTGATAATTGTTGTAAAAGAAACTATTTATGATTTTTGACGTTAAAAAATATCGTCAACATCATTATAATGGTCTACTTGCAGGTGGCTTGACCACTTTTATCAACTTCAATACAAAATATAGAAGAAAAAAATGTTTAAAAATCCTATTTCTTTCCTTTAACCCAGTCTACATGTATTTTTCCAATAATGTATTTTTGCTACTAAGTAGGTATTTAGAAAAACTTTTAAGAAATTTAAAAATAACACATTGTCTGCAGCTATCCTTGAAATAAAATCGAAATATTATTTTATGAAAAATTTTCATCTAAATCAAAACACAGCACAACTGAAATTAAACTAATAAAATATATTTTCATGCCTAACCAAGTTACCTACTAATTAACCATAATCGCAGTCGTAGCCAATTATAAATGAAAGTAGATAAAGTTAATCGATCGAATTAATAAGTACAGACGCCAGCACATCAAGCTACTACAATCTGTCAAATTTCTTTAATAGATTTTCAACTTTATCGCTAAAGCATTACGGTTGAAGGTTGATTGGGAAAATTTGACCGTTTCGGGTAGCTTGACCTGCTGGCGTCTGTACCTTTCCTTTAATCGACTCACGGATTCATTATACATACTTATCTCATATGCTAAGTGAACTGTTTGTGTTCTTTATGAGAATAAATTTTTTTAAACCGATCTTATCAGCTAATATGCGGAACCTGGCATCTTGGTATCGGTCTCTGTGTTCGACTATTTTCATCATCATCATCATCTGCCTAGCCTTTTCTCAACTATGTTAGGGTCGGCTTCCAGTCTAACCGGATACAGCTGAATACGAGTATTTTACATGGAGGGACTGCCTATCTGACCTCCATATATGTGTTCGAGTATTTTATCGGGGTTTCATGTCAAAAGTTAAAGTTTGTACCAAATTATTTTTTTTGTAAACTGCTTAGTTTTTGCATTATGTGTTTACGAAAGATTTCCGAAAAACTATATAAATAAAAACATTTAAAAAAATATTCATGATAATTATGCCTAAATTACAAGCTAGTTATGATTTATTAGACGTCGTTGATACACCCAATTAAGTGTCAAAATTATCATAGTTATGATTTATTAGACGTCGTTGATACACCCAATTAAGTGTCAAAATTATCATAGGGTCTAGCTTTTGTGAGAGAGTTAAAGCATTATTTAAAATTTTTAAGTGTCCTGTCTATGAGAGGACCCCCAATAATATCTTTTAACCGGTTGAATGCCGTAATTGCAGAAACAATTAAAAAGCCATTGTTTCTCGCGTGGATCCACGTTTGAATGCGAAGCGTAAAGAAAGTGTTAAAAAACGTTTTTAGCTGAAAGAGCATTCTAATTTATATCGAACTCTTATAGGCGACTGTAAAAATACCCCTACACAATATTTATAAGATCAGACGGAGTATAAGCGCACTTTGGGTGCGTTTTTTTTTTTAATTTTTCACACTTTATTCAGAAAGTTTTAAAATGACACAAACAATATTCTTAATAAATTATTCATAGAGCAACATAACTACGTTCCTCAGTTTCATCCCAGCATTTTTGTACACCAGGCGTACTACATTGCACTATATTCACTGGTGGAATCACGAGGATTTCTCCTTTTATAAATTTTTCATGGCGACAAAGTTGGCAATGAGCTCGTCATTGCATGTGCCGCGGGACGCAACTTGTGGGATAGAGTCGCCTGCGCGGCGTGTACTAGGTCCTGTTTCTAACCAGTTTTCCTTGGAAACGGATTTCTTTCGAGAGAACCATTGTGCTTAGTTCTGCCAAAACCAACACAAATCAAAACTTCTTCCCTTTTCCGAAGTAGGTAATTGGATACCTAACAAACGCTGATTAGTTTTAAATCTATTCTAAGCATAAGTTTTAGATGTAAATTAGACTGATTCTGATGGATAGTAATATAATATAGAGAGAATGGGTTGGCTCATTTTGGTTTATTCTTAGCCAAAATGAGCCAATCCATTCTCTCTCATTACTTCAATGAATTGTGTCAAACAAATCCATCAAAGTCAGTGTAATTTACATGACTTGTGATAAAATTAGCTAAAGTCTTGCCGATAACTAATTAGTAATCAATTATCAATTATGAACTGCAGTCCCTTTATAATAGTATTGTAAAGTTTGTGGCAAACAATTACTTGAATAAAATGAAACATCAACAGGAGGAGGACGGAACCGCAATATCTTGAAGAAACCAATAAATAAAGCATTCCTTCCTATAAAATTGTGTTGCAGCAGAAAATGGTGTTACTATGTCTCCATAGTAACGCCATTCTGTGTTACAAAACAGCCCGAGTTTGCTGGGGAAAGTGCCAGTTTGACCATTAAGTGCTTCATAAGTATTCCCACCAGCTTTTTTTCATTTTCTCAGAACCACATTTACAAGCCTTTTGGGAACCTAGTTAACATGAAGTAAATACTTTCGTAACAATGACATGCAAGTAATTTTTTTTTTCTCTTTGACAAGCATTGGCTGTGTTAGATGCTTTCATATCATTTTCCACCATTACCAGTGAGCTTATTCTCGTGAAAAAGTCGGAAAGTAAGTGCTTTTTACAAATTACCATTCCTAAACCCAAGAAATTTAATTTTCTTAAAAACTTAGGACTTGCTTTAAAGTTTCCACTTATTATTTGTTAGTATTGGAACTTATATTGGGAGAACTTATACAAATGGAACTGGGTGGGACTTTTAGTTGAGTGGACATTGTCCAAATATCCTGCGGCTTTGGTGCGATTATTCAAAACAGATGCAGTAACACGAATTAGCGATGTGTGCTGATTGCTCGGGTGTCCATCTCCTATGCTCAGTTTCTAACGTATTCCCATAGTACGACTAGCTGTGCCCGCGACTTCGATCGCGTGCAAGTCGGAAAACAAATTGGATTTCATGGGTTTTAATTTTTATGCGCAGAATCCTAATTCTTTTTCTAAATAAATGTAGTCTAGTAAACCTAAATTACTCTTTATAACATTATCTGCCACTGGACGTCCCGTCAAAATCGGTCCAGCCGTTTCGGAGATTATCCGGAACAGACAGCTAGACAGACCCACAAAAATAAAAATAAAATATACTTTCATTTTGTAAAAAGCTGTTATGTATTTTGACAACACAAATAGACACTTATTTTTTTTTTAATTTGTATAGATGTTTAAAATCTTGACACATCGAGTTACAAAAAGGAATAACTTTGCTTAAATATGTAAGTAGATAACTTGGTCGAATCAATAGTTGTGAAGAGATCAAAGCGTAAGTGGGGTTGAGGTTTTCTCGATTTATGTTTTGAGTAACTTTTACCACAGCTTCGCCCGCGTGGAGGTCGGAAGTTATCCCATGGAATCGTACTTTAACCCAGGTCACGGTCTACCTGTGTTCCAAATTTCGATATTAATATTTCTTAAGACGTGAAAAAATATACAGACAGAGTCACGTTCGCATTTATAATCTGTATAGAGTAAGCATAATGGTGGTCGCATTGAGTGTTAGCAGGTCTGTGTAGTTTCGGCTGTTTTTTTTTTACCTTTTGTACCGGTCTTTTCAGATCAGAGTCCCTTGAAAACAGCAAATCAACCATAACAAACAGAAGATGGATAACACTAATTAGTAATTTCAGAATAGTAGTTCTACTGTTTAGCCTAAAATAAAGAATAAAAAAGTTTGATACTCCAAAAATACATAGCTTCAGCCATAGCTGAGCCATAGGGCTGATTTTTCCAACGCTAGATAATTTTATTCGAGGAATAATTTTGAATTTTTGATAGTTCTTCCATACAAAATCTGTCAGACGTCAATTCTGTTCCCTGAATAAAAATTATCTCATCATCTGCCTAGCCTTTTCCCAACTATGTTGGGGTCGGCTTCCAGTCTAACAGGATGCAGCTGAATGCCAGTATTTTACATGGCCTATCTAACCTCTACAACCCAGTTACTGGGTAATACGATACCCCTTGGTAAGACTTGTTGTCAGACTTTCGGCCTACTGACGACCCGTAACGACTGTCAAAGATCCACGAATGACAGTCGGGACCAACGGCTTAACGTGCTTTCCGAGGCACGGAGGGGTCTTGATATGTGAAGATGGTCACCCATCCACGGATCAACCGCGGCAGACGTAGCTTTACCTAATCGATCGACCCGTGCGGCGTTTATTACTTAGCTACAAGACAAATAACCGCCGCACGGGTCGATCGTTTTAATTCGAAAACATCTACCGGTTTCTTACTAAACATCAACTAATCCGACGACCCTGGTTACTTATCTCCTTTGGTGACCGTACGTATCTGCTATCAAATAAAGTTTACTTTCTTTAACTAAAAAAATTGATTAATGTATTTAAATGTTGAAGCTAATCACGGGTACTGCATGTTACAACTTGTTCATCGGAGTGTAGAAAATCTTGTAACCTTACAGCCCGATGGTCACAGGCATCACAGGCCCCTGTCACGGTAATGTTATATCCCCTGTTAAAACTCACCCCCTTATAAATCAATCGATTACCGACGTTATGCTTACGCTCAATATGATCACCATTACTTACTTCGCAAAGCTCTGTCTGAGATTTTCAAGGTTTCAGAATATTTCGATATTTTAGTAATATTTTTTTAAACATTTCAATAAAAACAGAACATTTCAATAACTTGCCATCGGCAAAAATTACGATCATGCATATATATATTTAACCCCATCCATACAAATATACAACCATCAAAAAATTTTTTTTTGATCCTTCGTTTACTTTTGTTATAAGTATATTATAATAAAGAACTCTTGAACAAAACATTGTTTATTAAAATATCGAAATAAAAACAAATCCTTTCTTACTTAACTACTAAGTACCGAAGTTCTGTGACCTAAACACATTCGCAACGTTTCCAAAATTATAGTAAACAGTAGGTATCCTAACTTACCTTTGGTAGTTAGATTCATCCGTCCCTCTTCAGCGTTCGCACCCAATCAGCACCGATTTACGTTGGCTGCGGGCTTATTAATTTTGGTATGCCGGCTAATTACCCTGTGAATTTGCGAAGTACTCATTCAAGTGTCATGAATTAAGCAGTGTGTATGTGTGGGTTGCGTTCAACGTAACCGATATGAATGGCACTTGGCGCAATTGTGCCACCCCTTCGTTACACCGGGTACTAGGCGAGCATGCCAACTAAAGAGCTCTCGGTTAACTCACACAAGGAAATGAAATCAGTGTGCGAATAAGTGTTTTCCTACAGTCAGCTGTGTGTGTATGTGTGCTTCTGGTGTTGATGTAAGACAGTGTGGCTCCTGCTGTATGTGTAGGCTTACGTGCCGGAGTTTCCCTCCTGTGACGTAACGTCCGTGCTTAAAGTTGAAGTCGGCGTTTGTTTGCCTGTTTCCGCATAGTTTGAATGAAAAGTAGTTTTGTGTGCTTCAGTATGGTTTTGTTTAGCTAACGAAATCTAGTTGATAGCGTTTCGCGAGTGTGTTTGAATGTTAGCTGTAGGTATTATTCATTCCGTACGTTTGCAGTGAAGTTTTCCACGTAGTTTATCTGAAACAAAGATAAAGTTTTTTATAAGTTACATTCTAATTACGTAAAAGAAAATCTAAAAATATAGAAAATATCATCGCACACGGCGAAACTAATTTACATAATAAATAACTATTAACATGATTCATGTCGTTTATAGTTTTGCCAGAAACGCAGCGACGTAATATTAACAAAAGTGCTGTTTTGAGGCCCGTTTTAAAGGTCACCTGTTGCGCTTGCTTAGGTAAATAAACATCTTAAAAATACTACAAGCTCTGAGGGCATAGCGTTTTTAAAGACCTACCTACTTAACAAGTATTTCATTTACCGATTCAATATTTAATTCTTGTAAATCCTATTAATGGTTTCAGTTTTACTACACATTCATATTTAATTTATATTTAGGGCGAATTTCACCAAACTTTTATACCCCTAGAATAAGTCCTATGTCAAGAATTTTTGACAGATTTTCCATACTAGAACTGTCAGACGACAATTTTATTCCATGGATAATCATGTCAATCATGGATAATATATCTTTTACCAAAGTAAAATGAGCCCTTAATAGGTTGTTTATTCAAATCATTATTAAACTTTACATTAATTTTCTGAGCATTGATAATTGAACTACTCGGAATCTCTGATTAAATTAATTATTTCCTATAGACAAAATATCGTCATATGACATTTTGAAAAAAAAAAAAAAACAGCACTTGTTTTTTTGGTTTCCCAGAACTTTTTTTCAACAATTTAAAAATGCCTACCTATTTTATAAAAAAAAAAGAGTTAATGATAATATAACTTATTATAGGTTAACAACTAAGGCTTAATACCTAATGCTTTTGTTTGCGTGCTGCTTTTCTAAGTATTGGTTGCTCGCACCGTCCATATAGTGCAGTGAAAGATTGACACGTCAAACAAAGGAATCTAAGTAGTGCGTAGGTGGGGTGCTTCAGATACCTTATGTGGGATACCTACCTCTCTATCTCTTACTTGAAAGAGTACCTGCCGTCGTATATACCAATCAAGTTTTAGACTTTTACACGTGGAAGACACTGGAGAAAATGTCAACAGAATTTTCCTTAAATACCTAAACGGAAAATTATGAATTAGGTAGAACAGTCTGTACGTTTAATAACACTGTAATTTAATTTATAATTTTATTTTTTAATAATTGTGTAGATAAGCTAACAGTCTTAAATTGATAATAATATGTACATGTAGGTATATAAGAAAGGAGGGGAAGGAATCCCATAAGTGGGTACCTGCCTAAGTATTGGAGATGTTAAATAAAAGCGATTCCAAAATATAAAAACTGTAAAGTGACCTCGACTTTACAAAATCTATCATAACCTGGTAAACAAAAACTAGTTATTTCGGAATGACATGCAACCATGCACAGGTAGGTAGGTATTTATTTACCTGCTATATTTAACTTGGATAAATGCAATGAAGTTATGGGAAAATATAAACGGATTAACACAAACTGGTGTAAATCCGAATTTCAATTTCGATTTCCCAATATATTCATCGGCCAATTCACCTTGTACCTATTACAGAAAGCTGGTGAATATATGTATAGGTATTTTAAACTTAATATGATTATTTCGAAGGTAGCTTTTTCTCAGATTGTATGAGTGACGAAGATGTCAATAACTTCACACAATATTGGCTCGTAGGTGCCTGCTTCATATTTACTTATTTTGCTTCATCAGCCTTTAATATTCCCACTGCTGGGACACAGGCCTCCTCTCGGTGAGAGGGCCGTAACTCACCAGGCGGGCCCAGTGCGGGCTGGTAAATGTCACATGTCTTCAAATTTTTGGTTCTGGGACATTTCCTCACGATGTTTTCCTTTGTTGCGCAGTTTTGAGAGCAGTGGTGATGAAAGAATTTACACAAAGCAAAACGCCTGTCGTATTTCGAAACTACAACCGTAAGTCGCGGTCATTACTACTAGCCCACCACTGCTCTGTATATATTTATCTTATAGATAGCAAATTGAATAGGTTGGACGATGCATATTTTTGTGATATTACAAGCCGTGTGCCCGATAGGATTTCTCATTGCCAAAAATTACGAACCTCCATACAAACTTTCATCCCCATTTAAACCCTTTAGAGGATACATTTTCTAAAATCCTTCCTCAGTGCTCTGTAACAATTTCACTGTGAAAACTTAGGTTAAGTGAGTTATCATTAGTGTCACAGGTGGAATGACAGCTCACTTCACTTCTTTTCTGTTTTCACGGTGAGATTTTTTTATGAATAGACTGGTTGTTGTGCAAATTTTCATGCTTTTAGACGCAGCGGTTTAGGCTGCCAGTGAATTTAAGATTTGAATTATAGATTCTGAAGTTGATTAGGTATTCATAGTTTTGGTTTTGTTCAAGTAGCAATTATAGGTTATATTGTTAGTTACTTATAATTAAATAGTTAGGAATTTGCGACAGTTAAGAATATAATACTCTGTCAGCTCGCGTTAACAAAGCTGTGTAGCTAATAAAATAATGTGTGTAACGAAGTGTCGACGCAAGTTCGTTTGTACCAATCGCAGCGCGCTACAAAGGAGTTTGCAATACAATTAACAAAGCTGCGATGACCAGTTGTGTATGTAGGATGGTATCACCATTCACCCCACGTACCCTAGCTTGTTACATCAATTTAACAGTATCGAGTCGCCTGCACACTTCCGACTATCCGATTTAATACTATCACCAAGATTTGCATGTCACAGGACGCATGCTACCCGGGGCAAATGCCGTTGTATTACGGACCACAGATTGTATTGTGCACCAATATACCTGGATAAATTAATTTTCGTGGCATTAACATACCCTTGTGATTGTCTGTGTTCTATCACATTAATTGATTATTTGAATAAATCAATATCGATATGAGGATGAACGTTTCTATTATGCATTTTATTAATGTGTAATTCAAACACAAACTCAAAGCATTTATTTCAATTAAACCGTTTACAGGCACTTTTAAATTATCAAAGAGTCGGTCAATTAGTCAGAAAGTTGGAGGCTGGTTGCCCATTCCAGAACGTATATCACTATGGAGAAGAACGGGCACGAAACTCCAAGGACACTCTTTTAAATCAAGACATTACAAAATTCTGGGTAAGTACATTCTTGTGGCTTCTAATCTAACTTAATAGATAATTACTTAAGTACCTCTATACCGTACATATACCTAAATGTAATATTGTAGTTCTTCATAACCATCAACCAAATGATTAACACATGACATGATATTAACTCAGCAAGTCTCTCTTTCATCCTTTTAATTAAATGGAAATATATCTCCGTGACATGCAAGCTTAAGTTCGTTTAAGTATTAAGGAAAACTTAAGTCACGTCTCGAAATTACAGAAGAATTTTGTTTTAAGACATGATAAATGAATGGCCCCGGTTCCTTATTTTCAAGGACAAGGTGTAAGAGCATTTTGGAACTGGCATGGTTAACTTTTTGGCTAGCTTTCAATGAAATGTGCAGAAAAAATAGTTACGTAAACTTATTAACCGAATTATTATCAGAAATAATATTCTTGAAAACATACTACTTAAAATGTCCTAATTGTTATAATTGGATCGAATAAGTCAAACAATAGATCGAACTTTGAAGTGAATTCGTACAAGCCTTTGTGTTTAGTTGCCAGGTCGGTCTCGTCACATAATTGACCATTTAGCTTGTACCCGGTTACAGGTATCGGAGCCATAGCCTTCAGCGGTACGACGAACCGAGCCCGCCATCAGCCGAGGGGACACATACATGTATTTGCATAACAAAGAAACATCTGTCTGTACCATAGGCAACGTTTGTGTAACATTGGATTTGTTTTCATAGACAATAACGGGAATGCCAAATCCTATGTTCTGAATACAAGCAGTTAGTCTGATAGCATCGGATGACATTTGAATATCTGCAACCATTGGTTAGAGATATAAAATTAAATTTAAGAAATTGTGCAGTTGTCCATACCTTTTGAATCGTTATAAATTTCAATTCTATTAGTAAAGAGTTCCTAGAAGGACTTCGAGGACGCCTTTGCCCAGCAATGGGACAGTATCGACTAAAAAAAAAGAATATAGTTATAATAATTTAATGGTCTCGGGCAAAATGGGGTAGCCCCCATTTTGCCCATAACCATTTCTTGATAGTGTGACTTGTGAAAATAGTTTTTTGGCATAACGCAACATCACGCCTTGTTTCCTCGAAGGGCTAGGCAGAGCTGTACCTATTATTAGTACACCCTCATTTTGCCAGTTGTGTTTATGTGCAATGTAATCAGGGCGCGCGTATTCCTATCAACCGGGCACAAAACCAGACTCCGGGCTGTTACTGTGATATTAATTTTGGAAAAACCTAATAACATTTTGCCCGACCTGAAAGTCAAAGTCAAATAATTTATTTCAAACTAGCTGCGCCCCGCTGTTTCACCCGCATAATATTCGATCCTGTGGGAATATCGGGATAAAAAGTATCCTATGTGTTAATTCTGGTTATAAACTATTTGTGTGCCAAACATCCGAATCCGTTTAGTAGTTTTTGCGTGAAAGAGTAACAAACATCCATCCATCCATCCATGCATCCATACAAACTTTCGCATTTATAATATTATTAGTAGGATCAAACATAAAAGGCACATTTGAACGTCAAAATGTACAAAAAATAGAATTGTTTCTAGTCGCCCCTTCCAAAAGGTAGTTTCGTATGGGGAAGAATGGGCAAGAAACTATACCTACTCTACGTTACGTTACTCTTTTAAAATGTCTTAGAATACATTGTATACATTCATTATGTAAAGACCTGGGAATCGAACCCTGGACCTCATGCTCACCAGTAGCGCTTGCGACCAATACACCAATGGAGCAGATTTTTGTCATAGTAAATGTAATATGAATATTATAAAAAATACATAGTCACTAAAATAACACATCCAGCATTTTAATATCGTATTCATGAACGCAGTAAAGTTTGTTGTTGTATTTTTACATTGAATATGTAATGTTGGTTGCAAATAAAGCAGTGACTCGTAGCATCGTGTCGTGCCAAACTTTGTAGATACTCGTAGTGAAATGCTGTGAATATTGGATTTGACTCACGCACCGCCTCTTCTAATCTTACATCTTGCAGGGTGCATTAAAATATCCTCTACGTGTTACGAGGGTTCAATATTATAAGGGTGAATGTTTGCCAGCCAGCAAGTAGCTAATATTTGCATGCAATTTGTGTAAATACGAGCAAGAAGAAAATCTACAACGTTTAAGGAATACCTATTATCTATGCCTAAATACGAACTCTAAATACACCGAGTTACGGGACCATAAATATACTTAATTACTAAAAACCGACTGCACAATTGAACACATAAAAATTGGCAGCAAATCCGTTTAATTACACTGAATAAAACACTTTTATTTGCAATTGCGCTGATGAATGCCGACGATGTAGCTATATTGTCAATTAAAACCACGGACTGACTCGGTAATGTAAAATTGTTATTTTCATCACGTGTACATGTAGTCTGTGTCCACACTCCGCAAGTAACGAGCTACGATTCATTACACTTTACACCCTTACTTGATGTTACCTGCCCTATAGTTATGAAAAAAATATGCTGCAGTTTTCAATACGTAGGATCCATGATGCAGATAACAAAACAAGCGTCAAGGGCTGAAAAAAAAAGAAATTATATTCGACATTGTGAGGAAAACAGTTTACAAAACGCTTGGGCAAAACAAGTACGCTTCTGATAGCACAATCAGCCTATAATGTTCCCACTGCTGAGACACAGGCCTCGTCTCTTCGAGAGGGAGTGGGCCATAATCCACCACGCGGGTCCAGTGCAAGTGGTGGGCCTAAGATTGGGGGTCGTCAGCTATGGGTGACAGTAGGCCGTGAAACGATAGCAATATAATCGCTTCGATTTTTTGTGTGGGTAGTAAATAAGTAGATACAGAATGTATCTTTAACATACATGTAGCAGGACTATTGCAGTCAACTTTTAATTAAATCATCACACAATTAGGGTTTCTTCTAGCCTATTTATAAATGACGTCTCCTTTCGAGTTAAGGTTTCATAGAAGAGCGGTTGTCGCATTTAACGGCCGTAGTGACGCGAACTGTCATGAAAATGATGACAGCGGCAAACATTTAGATCGTTAGATTCGCCCTACCACGTCAAAAGATAGTCGCGTGTCTGTTTCCTTTTGACACCTCTGTGAATATCAGTGTCGTCAGTACAATGACGCAGTGACTTGACTCGATTGCCAAGGAAACGCTGTTTAATAATGTGTGAGCTCACTCTTCTCAGTATGGACACTTTTCGCGTACAGTACGGTGAGAGAAAATCTTTGGGCAACGGGGTTTGACTTTGGGCCGGTTGATTCAAACGGTGGATTAACGTAACATACGTATGTCAAATAATAACGATTACGTAATTGTTATTAATTGACGTAGGTCAAGGCCATAATTTTGTAATTTTAATTTGAAACAACGCTTTTTTTGGTTTGACGATAGTTAGCGTCATTTTTGACGTATAAGCGTGCGTCAAGTGGATGTGAAACAACCCGCCCTTAGTGTCTACTTTTGGTGTAAAGGACAGATTTTTATGATGGAACCGATTTCCTAGAAAACCAAGGCTAGTCCGTAACGTTAGATAAAAACAACTTTGCATCCGCTGTCACTTTACAATGCGTACCTATACCTATTTGTAACAATGGAACAAATTGACCGGCGCCCGGCCGAAGAGACAATGGACTCCAATCATGAACCCAGTTTGTTTACTACACAACGAACCGCAAACAACTACATTAAATTAAATCAAAGAAAGTCTAGAAAAAGTGTTCTAGCTAAATTATTGGAAAATATTTCCACAGTAGGTCCCTACTGTAAGGACAATCAATACATTTTATTTTAAATTAGTTGGAGCACTTACATGTTTTTACATAATATTACGTATGTCGTGTCCCTCATGAGGTAGGCAAAGGTTTAGTTACTGTGAGCTCCCTGCGAGCTCACGGTACCAGAATGAATGAATTAAACAAAAGTTTTTCGAATAACTTTCATAATTATTTCTATAAACCGTTCTACGATTACCAAATTTTTTTTTATAATATGTCATCGCTGGTCAGCTAAACTGACTCCTGCTGTTTTCCCCGCCTTCTAAGTATAGATCAATGTTCTAATAATTATGCCATCATGTTGTCAAAGTATTAATAAAGTTGCATTTAAGCATCGAATAGGCTAAAATATGTTATGGTGACTACAGGCATGTTGCCGTAAACCAGAATTCCAAACTCCAGGCTGTAACTGGGCAATTTCAAAATGAAAAAAACCCATAACATTTCGCGGCCGATCAATCACTAGACCCCGCAGATGAGCGGACAAGGAAACACAGCTTTCATGCAGTTAATAGATGCAGTAGTTAACAACAAATACATATTTAAAAAGTCTATAACTTTCTTTATATTTAATGAAACAAATGTTCAACAAACTTTCTCTCCAATAGTCTCACGTCAAGGAATAAACTTAAATCCAACTTACAGCTTACAAAACTATATGTCAGATACTCTATACTGTAGTCGTTTGCTTCTATACTTTTTATTTTAAACACATTAACGACCCCTGTTGGTTTTCCATATGGAAAAAAACAAAAGACTAACAAAAATTTTAGCTACCTACTTATTCTCGGTTCCTTTAAACAAAAACGAATCGTTTTGCATAGCAATGGTACCAATTTTATTGCCAAACTGGGCGTATAAATAGATTCATAAGCTAATTTTACCTGTGATAGCTACTTCCATATGGGAGGGCCTACTATGCCCGAAAGGGTTACCGCTGCCCCGGAACATAAAGGGCGAAGGAAGGAACATGGGTGGGTTTTAGTCAGTAAGAGTCTGACACTCCCTTCCGCTCCACCCAGAGCGGGAGGGGTCATTTGATGATTTCCCATCCCAAAAAAAAAAAAAAAAGGGCCTACTATGCAAAGTTATGAGGTCTTTGCTTCATTATTGGTAAAGGTACAAGAGTCTTAATTTTAACCAATAACGGTTTGTAAATTATAGGAGTCGGCCATTAGTATTTTTCATTATTCAGCCTTATTTGTTTTTCATAAATATTTACATTGAGTCCCGTTGCAGTAGACGATGTAATATTGCGGAAGCCTTATTCCTTATTTAGCACACGTATTGTAAATGTAAAGTCACACAACTCGGCACTTTGGCGTCGATTCAAGAAATCAGTGAGAGGGCTTAAACTTTTCAATTTATAGAAAACTGACTTCGTAATACGGAAACTCAAGCCCCATTGCATTTATAAGAATACAATTATTTTAATTTATAACTGAAGGAGGTTAACTACGGCAATTGGTCAATTACTCCATAATGGATCAATCGTCGTGTCTACTGGGGATACTCGACAAATACTGTTTTATAATTGCGTGTATTTTTATGCCTACCCTTCAGCTATATCAAAGTCAAAAGAACCATTGATGTCTTTTATATAGAATACATAAATTATAGCTGTCATGTCAATTACGTATCAAGGAAAATGACAACAAAAATCACCGCAACCGAATTCAAACAATCTCACAAATTCACTCTAAGCTGGTCAACCAAAATAGAAGAAATTAAATGAAACCGGACCGTACGAAAATACCTGTGACGTCTCTTCACGAAATACAATGCAGATCAATTTCGTTTCAGTATAGGTTATATTTACCTGCATATTTTCAGTCTATACTGAGTCATGATTCTTTTATGATGTTATCGTATTGCGGCGATGAAAGAATTTCCCATAACACCACTCCGTACCTTCAATCGAAATGCCAATCAAGCTTGTCAATTATGCCTGTAACACTGGTTGCTACGACAGGTAGTTTAAAGAAATTAAGAACTTATTACAACATAATAAGAGCGCATTTCCCATCCAATGGGAGGCTACATAGACATAGGCTCTACGAAGTGGCTACGCCAGTCGTAGCGAGGCGTAGCGGTGCCGCTAATTTGGCTTGCTTTATCGTAGCTCGGTGTAACCACGGTTCACGGTCATCAGTGAAGAGGCTTGATTGCAGCTCTCGCTAACTTACACATGCGGATTACGGGGAACCAGCCTTGTTTATTTATCAACGAGCCTTGTTAATTACGAGATACATGTTTAGCAGTGATGATAATGATTCGCCAATATCAAAGCCCCACGGTTTTTCGATGCCGATATATTCAGGCAAATTTATTTTTATTAAAAGTTTAATGTGTACAGGTTACGTGGCTTAAAACTTTCATTTAATTATTGCAATTTAATTCTCTGCGTATTTTAAGTAGGTAAGCTGTGAGTCAAGAGCTTGCCTACTTAAAATACGCAAAGGATTAAATTCGTGAAAATTATCTTAAAAGTTTTTCTAAACACTTGATTACAGGAAAAGTTGGTTTTAATACCTACCTACGCTTTAGTATGTAGGCACAAAAACTGTTTCTCTTAGGTTTGAAGTTTTAAACAGTAAGCAACCTCTGCAACTTAGCAAGTAACATAATAATATTACAAACTTACCACTTGCATGCACTTTCCAATAAATTTGCTGCTACCTACATTATTGAACTCTAATTTTAATTGTCGAAGATGGCGTCCGAGTAAACAATAAGTTCACCTCAATTTATCCCCAGCAAAATTTATGTGCTGTGTACACACTTCGCTTAACTGTCAGATAAATTTTCCGCTTCAAAGTTCTCGCAAACTAGATCGTTTACAGCGTAGGGAGCGAACTACCAGGAGCGCAGAATCGCGAGCAACCTCCGTTACACGTGCCGCACTCACACATACAGCCCTTTCGTGTATGAACGCCCGCTCTGTCACTGTGCGCAGACAATTTACAAACGTGGCAGACTGGAAAACGCATTTAGCCGGAAAAGATGCAACACATCGATACTTTCAACTAATTTGGTATTATATTTGACCAAATCATAAACACAACATCAAAGAAATAAAGCTTATTATTGAGGTAAAGAGAAATGTTTTTCTTTTTAGGGGCCTTTACAACACACGAGAACGTGAACGCAGGCACAAAAGCACCCCAGACTTGAACTGAAATGAGAACCTGTGAGTGGAGGTCTCGACTTTCTTTCTAAAGGCAAAGCGCAGTTAACGACTTTCTAGCTTCGTTCCTGGATTTATTAAGTAATGTAAGCCGAAGCCGTGACACTCAATTAATAATTTGATTTGAAATTTTCTCCATAGGTTTTCTATTCGCTCTGGTTCACCTAATATTCCACATAAGTTTTAAACGTGAAATTGAAATTAACCGAGTATTATTGTGTGACAAACTTATATTTCAGAGAGTCGTATTAGAGCATGAATAGGTTGTTATTAGTGAAATAGAATGGCTAGAAATAGTGTATCTATAATACCTGCAAGTAATGAGTAGGTTGAGGATAATTTTATGTGACGTAATTCATTCATTTATTCTAAATCATGATTTATTAGAAGACATTTTTAGTATGAATTGAAGAACTCAGAGAAATGAGATCTTCATTATTCTTAGTAAACCTGGTGTTGATGTAGATTTGTATAATTTCCAACCGGACGCAAGCCTTCGGGTCGCAATCTGTCTAATTGCCCTAGTCCCCTGCCCTAGAACTTTCAATTTTATTCCACCCCTCTGCAATTCTCACCCCCGGTTACAGGAATGCGCTCCCCCAGCGTTTGATAAGTTTCGACTATTCGATTTCAAACTCAGATAACGCGGTTTACTTCAAAACAAAGTTGTTCATTTGTTTTTTGTTCTGTTATGGATTAAGTTACCGACGGTGGAATCTCACTAGCTACGATTATTCAGTTACAGCGGTGGTAAAGATTTGGGGCTTGTTTCTTTTGAAAATCTTCGTTCTTTCTTCTCGCTATAATTTGTTCTTCTATAGTTAGGTACGCTATCAGAGGTGCAATTCTGAAAAGTTCACTTTAAAACTTACTGACTGCACAAAATTCGTAAGCAAACTCTCTTGCTTTGCTCAACACCGCTCGAATTTAGTTAGGAGTATAATGATGCTGCAGTTTATTGACTATTGGTCAGCTCAGTACACGTTAGCTTTGACCACGAAAACTAAATTGGGTTACCAACTAGGACACAGGAGCGAATGAAAAAAAAAAGGTTCCTAACAGGAATAGTTTACGTTGACCTGATTTTCAAATTCTGTTGCTGTTCCATCCCTGTGTCAAGGTCTACTACGGATCTTCTAGAAATCAACTGTTTTCGTAATACTTATTAAAAATATCTATTCGCTAAAAATAGATAGGTACGCTATATCTAGAGATGCTATGAAAACAGAAATCAAAAGTGGAAAAGTGATTTCGGAAAAATGTAATGAAAAAATAACATTCGATATTTTTTCATTGGTGACGTAATTCTGAAGAATATGTATGGTTGAATACAATAAAAAAATAACGTAAGTAAATGATTTTACGAGAAAATATGTACCGTGTACGTAAAGGTAAAAAAAAAATTAAAAAAGTGTGCGTGATTGCTTATTCGTAGGAAAAAAGAAAATTGGGATTTTTTTAAATCAAGTGGGTAGCTTGACTTTTGAATTATGTTCTGCATTCCCAAATATTCCACGTGTAACGAATAGTTTTTTTTTGTGTTCTTCTTTTATCTGCGATCGGTTTTCTAGCCATAATCAGATTGGGTCTTCGTGTGAGATTGCGACGTTGTGGGTGTTTACCAGTAAATACTACTAATATATTCATTTTTTTTTTCTAATAACACTACGTCACCGCCCTGGCACGCAGTGTGTTAATAATTTATAATCATTGTAACTGGACAGCAGCCAAGAAGTGCATAGGACGTAGCTTTTCCGAGAGCTAAAAAAAAAGAATATGATTTTTGTTTTGGTAAAAGTCCAATTGCTCGCGTGCTTTTTACATTTAGATGATAATATAATTGATATAATACGCTTTATTATTGTATCTAGGTACCGTGAGCCGTCTGCGACCTCACGGTACATAGGATGAATGAATTAATCATTTCTCAAATAACTTTTTTTGTTATGTATTACTTTAGCGAAAAAAATAATAATCGTAGAATTTTTTTTTTTTTTTTTGTATTTATGTTACATCGCTTGTTGTGTAAACTGACTCCTACTGTTTTTTTCCTTCTTCCAAGTATAAATCAATGTTTGTCTCCTAGTTATGCCATCAACTTATTAAAATATCCGTAAAGGTTGCATTTAAGTATCAAGTAGGCTATAATCTCTGCACTCTGCAGTATCTACCTACCAAGGGCTTTTGTTTTCTTTGAGTTACAGTTGAGTTTCTTTGAGTTACAGGTATCAGTTCAAATCCTAGTGGATTTGAAGTGATACTTGTAACTCGTTCAAATATGAGTTTTGTTATTGAGCTACTGAGCTCTCGTTTATTGGAATTTATTGTCTGATTCAAACGACTACCTTCGACATCCCGAGTTGCAGAGGAAACTTGAATATTATTTACCAAGAAGCAGGTACGGCATGTTACAAAGTGACTAACTGTTACTAAAAGTTGAAATTGTTTCCTGTACCTAGTTTGGACTTCATTTCAAATAATAAATTTACTAACGAAGCTTCATTCGTATGTTGTACCGATAGTAATTTAGTTGTTTCGTGGTATCCTTTACGTCGGGGTTGCCCGCTGAATTGTCATTTGTTGTTCACGTAGCTAGTAGCAATTGTGACAAACGTTAACAGAGTACCGCAACAAAATTAACAAGTTAAGTTACAGTTAACAAGCCCGCTGTATGTGTAAACTGCACTAACTAGCTACTTTTTACGTCAGCTTGACACACGCCGCACCTTTTACACCGTTCCGCAGATAATTTGATCAAAAGTTGTTTCATTTTTGTTTCCCACGTGCGGTTGAACTTTTTGGAATCAAACAGAAAACTGTTTATCCACTATGTTATAACAGTTTTCACGTATTTTATTTGCAGTTTAATGCTGAGTTTCTATTCCTATTGAAGGATTGCGTACCTATCTATCTACACACAGCACTAGGAGTTGTTTTAGCTTAGCAATTAACTGCTTTATATTTTCCTCGTAGATGATGGGGTTATCCCAGTGTGGATAGTTGTGTAAAAAGAATACAGTTTGATGTAACACAATCCAAATGACCACACTTTACGACAACATTGTAAACGATTTTTTATTTATTTATTTTTGTACTTTACCGATGCTTAGATAAAAAAAAATACGAAAAAAAGAAAGTTTTCTTGTTCGCCTGATTAATATCCGCGGGTTAAATTCAATTGTACAAATGTACATCTAATTGGACCTGACCCAGTCTTCGCGATCCCCGATTAAGGACAAGCTTAAGTTTATTTACCGATAGCTCCCTTGAAGTATTAGCTAGGTCGCCTAGGTTTGACTTGGTTCCAACTTTTGTTTACCTAGTTACCGGCAATTTCTTGACTTTAGCTTTCATTCGAAATCTTTTCTCGGCGAAAACAGTGTTGTAAAGTCTTTGATTCATCGAAATCGCAACTATGTAAGGTTACACTAAGTTTTGAAGTGGGATTATAAAATATTTATTTTATTATATGCTTTAGTTTGCTGCAGGATTGTGCAAAAATACCTATAAAACTATTTGTATATTATCATTATTGACAGAACATAGTTAATCCTCCACAACAAAGCAGCTTGTACCTACATGTTAACAGTGGGGTTACCACGGTAAGCAAGTTGTGCGGACGTGATAATACGAGCGCGTGCGCCGACGTTCCGACAATTAGATGGCAGACTAACGAGCACGTGCGCGCGTGCGGACGCCTCCACTGCTCGCCAAACAATTGTATTACCTACAATAAAACAGCTAAGTTTGTAAGATTCTACACAATAATCAATACATAAAGGAAAATTTCAACAAAATGCACAAAAGCCTAATTAATCCTAATTTTATTTCAGTTTCAGAGACCCAAATATTTTAGTAGTGTAGGTACACCTCCCTACTTTTACAGGACAGCAAGAAGATAGCCAATAGCTCGACATATTTATTCTGGAATTTAAGAATTTCCTAAAAGTTCACGTTAACTTTTGCAACAGAAAATCTTTTGCGAGTTTTGTGCATGTTTCCTTGTTCGGACTCCACAAAGGTTCCCAGTAAGCTTATAGCCCACATTTTATCATTTTCTTTACATATTTCGTGCTTTACCATATTATCAACTTATTCTTACTATTTGTGTTTCAGGTGTTGCAGAGGATTGTATTAATCCCTTCCACGAGTGTGCTATGTTGGTCCGCATTCTAAGGATTATTGAAAAGGAATAATATATTCCCGAGACCTACATTAGCTTCGTGTGAGATTATTTATTATCGTGTGCACTTTTTAGTTTATTAAGCTTTCGTATTGATATTCCTCCAATTTTTGTATGAAGCGAAAACCAAACGGAGTATTTACTCCTACTTCATGAACAGGGGATTCTCATTCTTCTTCTTCTTAGCGTACGATGGCGAAATGTTCAAACACCTTTGGCCCAATATTCAGCTGCGTGAACTCCGCTCACTGACGCAGTCATAAGATCATCAAATGCACAGGTGACAGGGCATGCGGTGTAGCATGGAAGGTGGGTCATTGCCTGTGGGGAGGACTCTCATTTATTGGTTGACGTTCAAACAGTACAAATATATTTTAACATTGTTTAAATAAATTATACTATTACGATTTGATTTGAAACGATTCCATTTGTTTTACTTATTACATGCTTATGCATTATGTATCCGGTTCTCGCCAGCTCTATCAATTTTCATAGCTATCCATAATTATTATCATATTTTGTAATCGTGTTTGGCGCATTCATGAGTCAATCCCATTTCAATCAACTGTCACGTTGATGTTACGTGGATAGACTTCCACGTACCCGCAGGTACCTAATGAGTACTTACATTATTCAAGACATTTTACACAAATAGACCGGAACACGCGGCCTTTTATTTTATTTATGGAATAATAAATAAATACTGATTACTAAGTTTTCACAGGAACGAACTTCTTGAAATTGCCTTCAGGTTTACTGGACAAAATTACAAGGAAGTTCAATACAGCTTTAGATAGTAAATCATTAAACTAAACTAGAAAAATAAAATATTCTGCATATAACATTGTCGTAAAATATGCAAAGCAATGTACTTTAACCGAGAAGATAATACTCCTTATCTGAACATTGTAACAAACGATACGAACACAAGCGGCCAGGCAACCAGGATTTACCTCACGAACAAAACGCTCCAACTTTAATGATTACCTACCAACGTTTAGAGATACTTTCCTAAATTCACTTTGGTGGGAAACGAAGTCAACAGAAATAAACGGGATTCCTCTTAAGTGTCGGGAGTCGGAAGGTTTAAGTAAAGTTGTATAACTAAGTCCGGATAGGATCGGACCTCTAAACGAAGTTGTTCAATCAAAGCTCGTTACTGTAACCGATGTATTTCGATATTGTCGGTTCACTGCACGCACGTTACACGTATCTAATTAGACCGAATAAGACCTAATTGAGTATCGGACAGACTGATATTATCAATGTACGCAATATGTGCAGGAGATGTCAATTGGAGAGTAGATGGAGGGTAAATCAGTATAGTAATATGGTTGATTACTTAGGTAATAAAATACTAAGGCACGCTTGCATTAAAAATCACTAAATGCGTTTAGCGCCAATCGTATTTAAATCATCATTCTGTTTCTATCGATCGTTTAAAAATGAATGATTTTTGGTGCAAGTGGCCTAGGAGTACACATTCCTTGTGGCAAAGTATTGCTACGTTCGAAAACCAAAGTTACATGCCTATTTACAAAGTAGTGTGTTCGGCTTATGATGGAGGTTGTTGGTAGGTAGGTGAGAGCGAAAGCAGTGGTAATTAAAAAAGTCAGAAGACTGTACGTACATAAAAGTTCATACGTTTTGTAAATTATGACGTTTGCTCTTTACCGTCATCGCAACGCTTAGTGCTGTGCTGCAGAAAAAAAATTAACGAGCTAGAACTTATGGTGGAAGCCTTATAAACGTTTTCACTAGACCAGGCGACACATAATACCTAAATATTAGTATCCTAATGGATTTTCAAAGCTTCGTGACGTCGTATGTATAACTGTAAACTTTAACTGTAACGTTTTTTTTTAATACCAACGCTATTAATTTTGTTACGTCACCCCCATCATCGGGTTACAGTAGTCTACTACTGGACATAGACCTCTCCTATTGCACATCATTCAACTCAATTTTGGGCAACTCTCATCTAGCTACTGCCACTCAAGAACATCTCAAAACGGTCATCCGTTCTCCGGCTAATATGGTGGATTGCTATCAATATTATTTTGTGGTTAATAAAAAAGTGTAAAATAACACACCAGGGGAGAGACACAACTATGTGCACCTGTGACAAGGACGGGGTGGGGGCTCCAAAAATCATGCAATTCGTGTGACGTAATTTAATAAAATTCTACTGAATTTCAGTAGGTAAGAGGTAAGAGTGCCAATTCCATACTAGGAGTACAATACAGGGAAGTGTCTATTTTGAATCTAAAAATATTAAAACAAAACGTTTTAATATTTTTAGATTCAAAATAGAAACTTCCCTAAATACATAAATACGACGGAATAATAATATTTTTATGTTAATAAATTAAAGTAATGTTGCATTTCATTAAAATAATTTAGTTACGTAACATTTTAATATTCCAATCAAGTTGTGTAATTATCACTGTTCCAATTAATCAGGAAATGAATTGGAGGCTTTTAATGTCCAGTCGTGACGTTTCTCTGCTCACATAGGTACTCAGTTCCTCATCACAACTCTGTTGAACCTCTGCTGGGACTGTATGCGGTCTAACTTCGTAATAGATGTAATAAGAACTAATTACTGGGTCACTGTCGGTTAAATTGTTGGCTACTTGTACATTGTAGTGGTTACAAAAAAGGTTTTAATGAAAGTATTTAAATAAAAAATGTAGGATTGGTGGAATAACCAGTCTATGTTTTATAGTAGCCTGTTTCGTTTAGTTTGAAGAACGAGTTAAACTTCCCATAAATATGTCACTCTAAAAAGATAAAAAAACAAGTTTTATGTTTATGCTTTAGGAATGTGATACTTATATAAATAATTGATGTTTTGGATATTGGTAGATCCTTTTGGTACAATATAGTCGAACAACCATTTCAAAACATCTAAATACCACCTGCGAGGATTACCCCGCAGGTGGTGTTTTAGCAAATATATGCTTAATACACTATCAGTAGCAATAGCTTTTATTTTGACAGTTCAACAACATTCATTGCGTTATTTACTTTGCTGAGCAGACAAATTTTTCGAACACATAAAGCAATGGATTAGCGTATCCTTCAAAATGATTCAGATTGTGTTTGATAGTGTGTTACGCAATTAGGGTGCTGGTTTCTATGATTGTATAAATATAAGTCTTCTGCCCAAAACTGAATAATAAAATTACCATACCGACATGAAAAAATGGTTTTTTTGTCATGCTGTACCAAGAGTAAAAGTTGGCAGGAATGGAAGGGTGCATACTGTGGGCACGAGGCACCAATTGTCCGCTTTACACATAAGGAAATATTTTACCCTGCTTCAAACTGGTTTCCTCGAGCTTATGATCTCACCAAAATTTGGAAACTTTAAACACAAAAGAAAACAAAATATAAAAAGTTTCAGCAATAGTAAGTACGTATCTTCTATGGACTTATAAACTTAAGACTGGTTTACACGGTGCGATTTAATTGTCAGTTGCATGCAACTGGTTAAGGCAACACTGAAAGTTGCACCGTCTTATATCGTGTAAACACGGTTTAGACGATATAAGTAACTTGTTCAATTTTATTGTATTTTTTTTATTTTTTTTCCGGATGGGAAATCATCAAATGACCCCTCCCGCTCTGGGTGGAGCGGAAGGGAGTGTCAGACTCTTACTGACTAAAACCCACCCATGTTCCTTTCTTTGCCCTTTATGTTCCGGGGTAGCGGTAACCCTTTCGGACAATCCCGCTGACCCGGTAGGCTTCGGCCCTAAGGGGCCCCTCAAATTATGCTGACAACTCTTTGAGGCGCGCGTGGAACACTTACGCGCCGTCCGGCACGGGAATCTTATTGTATGGCACAGGCAAAAAGCTTGCATCATGTAAATGGGGCTTTAGAGTAACCTCTCTACTGTTAACCCTGTCATACTAACTATGGACGGCTAACACGACGAGGATTCATTAAGTGTCTGTTCTTCGTTTATCACATATCACATTCATTAACCCTCTGAAGTAGCATTCCCATTAATCTTTGAAGACCACACATCTGTCGTGTAATATGTAGCTAATATGGAAGTAGGTATTTAAAATAAGTACGACGTTAATTTAATACTAATTAATATGTTACATAAGGTTATAAAAGCAGTGGTGGTCCAGTGGTAACGGCCACGAGTTACGAGTTCTTGGTCGTAGGGTCGAACCCAGACAGGCACTTTACTTTGCGTAAGTAAGAAAACCGGCATGTTCTAGAACTAAAATTCGAAGACATGTGATATCCACCAACCCGCACTGGGCCCGCGTGGTGGATTACAGCCCAGTCCCTCTTACAGAGAGGAGGCCTGTGTCCCAGCAGTGGGAACATTATAGGCTGATTATGTTATGTATAAGGTTATCTACACGCTTTTTAGGGTTCCGTACTTTAAAAGGTACTAACTGGAACCTTTATAATATCACTTTTTTTGTCTACCCGTCTGTTACAGAGATTGTTCTCAAAGCCTATGCAGCGTAAGAATTGCATAGTCGAACTACAGCGGTTAATGGAACCCCAGCCAGGAACGTGATTGTCTAACAAACATTTCACAACATCAAACATTTGTGCTCTTTTTCAATACAATTCACTCTTCATCGTCTCACTCTCACATTTTCAAAGTTTACCACAAGATCAAAATGCACCCACTTGTCACAGTCCACTAGCACGTCTGCCACAATAGCATTATACATATAAGCATACCATATAGCCGGGCACTGCCCCCTAAGATACAGGCCTAGCCTAGTTTAGGGGACAGGGTTGAACTTATTGTACTTATCTACCTAATGCTAAATTAAGAACTCTAGTCTGTATACAATGCAATGTACTTTAACTTAAACTTAAACAAAAAAAAAAAACAATTATTATAAAACAATTAAAGGAATTAAAACAATTATTGTTAAAAAAAATATTATTATTATCGTTGTATAGTACAACGATTAACTTACTTTTATTTCTCTGCGTCGTATTTGCCGCGAATAAACGTATTTTCTTTTTTAATATAATAATATTGATATTGTATTCATTTGTTCTTTTTTCTGTTCTGTCAATCAAAACTAGCATCGTCGAGGCTTTAACGTTTCAATGCCAACTTGTATCTAGGATACCGTTGTATAATAAACCTACTTATAATAAAATGATACATAACGTGCAAAATACTTCTAACTTTTGAGATAAAGGCCGATACTGCCGTTATGCAACCAGTACCGCTAGATGACTTACTAACAGAGGCCAAAACGGTGTCGGAATACTGTTCATTAAATAAATATTTATTTTAATAATTTATCTGCATTCTAAAGTAGGTCATACCTAGGCATTTCCTAAAGTCTGTGAGACTAAATTAGCCCGCCCTCTGTTCACGTGAAGAGTCAACCAACCGCTAATTAAGATTTAAATTCAATTATTTTCAAATGTCCGTTTTACAAAGTGACACCAATTTCAAACAATTAACACTTACCTTATTGGGAGCTATATGTTTGAGCCGTTTGGGGTTGAAACCCTAGGGCCTTGGGGTCCGAGTGCTCATCGAATTTTTTGGGACATCGCCAAGCGGTTGGTTGACACTTCAGAAGGCTGGCCTATTTTTAGCCCAAATAATCAGCATTGCCATCCAACGTGGTAATGCTGCCAGCCTTTTGGGCACTTATCCCATTGACAGTGATGCGGACGAATTTTTTGATGCCCAATGAGCTCCTGCCTAAGCCAGGGCGCCCAGCGGACTCTCCGTCCGCATACCGGCCCATCGTGCTGCTCGACGAGGTGGGCCAGCTCTTTGAGAGAGTAATTGTAAACCGCCTCGTCGGGCACTTGGTGAGGACGGGGCCGGATCTTGCGGACAGCCAGTTTGGCTTCCGCAAGGGGCGCTCGACGGTGGACGCCATCATGCGCGTGAGAGCCCTCACGACGGGGGACGCGGTGTCCCGGGGTGGGGTCGTCGTGGCGGTGTCACTCGACATCGCCAACGCGTTCAACACCCTGCCCTGGAGCTGCATTGTGGAGGCACTCCGGTATCACCGAGTGCCGCCCTACCTCCGTCGAATAGTCGAGGCGTATCTGACGGACAGAGCCGTCAGCTACCCCGGTCGCGATGGGGAGTGGAACCGGCGAGAGATGTCGTGCGGTGTCCCGCAGGGATCGGTTGTGGGGCCGTTCCTGTGGGACATCGGCTACGACTGGGTGCTGCGGGCCGACCTCCCTGATGGCGTCAGCGTGGTTTGCTACGCTGACGACACGCTGGTCCTGGCGCAGGGGAGGTCGCATCAGGCGGCGGCCGACACGATGACACGCGGGGTTGCGATAGTCGTGGAGAGGATCCGGCAGTTGGGTCTCGAGGTGGCATTGCACAAGTCCGAGGCCATGACGTTTCATGGGCCCCGGAACGCGCCACCACCGGGATCCCAACTAACGGCAGGAGGGGTTCACATCGGCATCGAGACGACGATGAAGTATCTGGGTCTCGTCCTCGACAGCCGGTGGAACTTCGTCGAGCACTTCCGACGTTTGGCCCCCAAACTGGAACGGGCTGGGGCCGCCTTCAAGCGGCTCTTGCCCAACCTGGGGGGGCCAAACGCCTCCTGCCGGAGGCTTTACGCGGGGGTCGTGCGGTCCATGGCCATATACGGGGCCCCGGTGTGGGCGCGTTCACTGCGGCGGCGAGCCGCCCACTACCTGAACGCGCCCCAGAAGGTGGTAGCCGTAAGGCTAATCCGGGGCTACCGCACGATCTCGCGCGAGGCGGCAAGCCTCCTTGCCGGACTGCCGCCATGGGATCTGGAGGCGATAGTCCTCGCGCGCCTGCATGAGTGGCGCGCGGAGGCACTACGCCGGGGGGAAAGTCCGCTCCCGCGGCAAATTGCTGCGGAGCGGACGGACCTCCGGCTCGATCTCATGGCGACATGGAAAGAGCGACTGTCGCAACCCAGCGCAGGGCACGCCGCGATAGCGGCGATAAGACCCCTCTTTGAGGAGTGGCTAGAGAGGCGCCACGGCGCCCTCACCTACCGCCTGACGCAGGTCCTCACCGGACACGGAAGTTTCGGGAGGTTCCTGCACATCATAAGGCGGGAGGAAACGCCCGGGTGTCACCATTGCCAGGATCGCCCAGAGGACACGGTGGAGCACACGGTGGAGGTCTGCCCCGCTTGGGCGGAGCACCGCCGTGTCCTCGTGGAGGCGATCGGCAGCGGCGGCGGCCTCTCGCGCCCGGCCCTGGTGCAAGCCATGGTCCGGAGCGAGAGGGAGTGGGAGGCAGTCGCCTCCTTCTGCGAAGCAGTCATGCTAGCGAAGGAGGTGGCGGGACGGATGAGGGAGAGAGCCTCCCGTCCCAGCCGCCGCGGGAGACGCCCCGGGCGTCGGGAGTCCACTGGAGACTACCGGCCACAGTAGGCGCGGGCCTGCGGGCGGAGAGCAATGGGTAGCTCACCGCCCGATCAGGACCAGGCCCGTGCCGGACGGCGCGTAAGTGTTCCACGCGCGCCTCAAAGAGATGTCAGCATAACGAGGGGCCCCTCAGGGCCGAAGCCTGCCGGGGCAGCGGGATTGTCCGAAAGGGTTACCGCTACCCCGGAACATAAAGGGCGAAGGAAGGAACATGGGTGGGTTTTAGTCAGTAAGAGTCTGACACTCCCTTCCGCTCCACCCAGAGCGGGAGGAGTCATTTGATGATTTCCCATCCCAAAAAAAAAAAAAAAAAATGAGTTCCTGCCTTTTTCTATATTTTTTCGTATTATATAGTTGCATATAATTGTATATATATTTTAGTGTTAGCTTGTAAAAATAGTCATTAATAAGTGTATGTTAAACAAATAACAAGTATCCTAAAATCCGTCTTATCAGTGGTTTTGCTTGGCGTCTGTTCTCTTGGCATCCTTCTATTAAACACACAATGTTTGTACATTTGGATATTCTACCTTTGCCAGTGCTTGACAAACACTTAACCATATATTATCAAAACTGTAGGGGTATCCGTACAAAACTGCATGCTTTATATATGAATATTCTCACCAGAACATATGATATTATCATACTGACAGAAACATGGTTAGTGCCGGAAATCAATAATAATGAATTCATTGACCAGCGTTACGTTGTGTACAGGTGTGATCGAGATCGGGCTAGCACTGATAAACTGGAAGGTGGCGGTGTTCTAGTGGCTGTACTGAAAATCCTCCGACCATTTGAAATAGGCTTAAACACTTCCACTAGCGTTACCCCACTGCATAACTACATAGAACAAATTGCTGTTGAAATACCTAGTGGTAAAAAACTAAAGCGTCACGTCGTGGCTGCTGCGTACATACCTCCTAAAACTCCCCCACCTGTATATGAAAAACATTTCGAATTACTTTATGAGGTTTTGTGTAATCCTAGTGTCGATTGCTTCTGTGTAGCCGGTGATTATAATATCCCAGAAGCGACGTGGGACATGTCTGCTACACTAAATACCCCGATAAGCTCGCCCTTGTGCTCTGGTTCAACTGCGTCTTGTGATTATCTTAATAATTTTATATCCCTTCTAAGTGCCTCTCAGTATAACAGCACACTTAACTCCAAAGGCAAAATATTAGATCTATATCCATCATACATATCATATCCAACTTACCCTGTCGTGTGCAAAAAGAGTCATCTCCCTTGCTACCGGCTGACGTTTATCACCCCCCATTTGTTTGTGACATACATATAAAAATTAAAAATCCCCCCCTGGACAGGAATTCTATACAAAAATACAATTTCTACAAAGCCGACTACGAAAAAATAAATGACAGGATACAGAGAACCGACTGGCCGGAACTTCTTACACACGGTAAATCTGAAAATGCTTTAACATTGTTCTATGACAAATTAGACCAGATTATCAAGCTACACACTCCTCTAACTTGTTCGAGATCATCCAAATACCCGGTCTGGTTCTCGCGTCCTTTGATAAACATACTTAAAAAGAAACAGAGGGCCTGGATCAAGTGGAAGAGGTATGGAAACATATCGGATTACGAAGTATTCAAAACACTTAGAGCCAATTTTGGGGAAATGTGCGGTAAATGCTTTTCTAAGTACATAGACACAGTAGAAGATAGCCTGCACACAAATGTCAAACACTTCTGGACATATGTCTCAAACCGAAAAGACAAACCGTGCATCCCAGCAAAAGTTCACTACAAAGACACTCAATCCAGTGAACCAGAAGTCATCTGCGATATGTTCTCGAATTTCTTCCACTCCGTTTATGAACCTGCGTCGCCACTCCTGTCACAATGGCAACCACCCGCGGAAACTTCCTCAAGTTGTGATATTATATCTACCTTACGCTTTGACGATAACAAGATCATAAAAGAACTCAAGTCTCTGGATCCTGCCAAAGGTCCAGGACCTGACGGCATACCTGCTTATTTTCTACGCTACACTGCTACTAACATCTGCAAACCGTTAGTCATAATTTATAATAAGTGCGTCACTGAGGGAGTATTTCCAAAAGAGTGGAAGCGCGCAAACATCACACCTGTGCACAAGGGTGGGTCGAAGGGTAATGTGGAGAGTTACCGTCCAATCTCGATCCTCTCCACCTTGTCAAAGGTTTTTGAGAGACTGGTCCATAATGAGATATATCCATTCTTACATAATGTCATTATACAACAGCAACACGGCTTCGTTAAACAGCGGTCTACTACCACAAATCTCCTGTCTTTCTCCAGCTTCTTATTTGATAGTTTTGACAAGGGCCTGCAAGTAGACGCTGTTTATACAGATTTTTGCAAGGCCTTTGACAGGGTGGACCATGAGCTGCTGCTTAATAAAATTGCCTTTAACGGAATTCGTGGCAATTTGTTACGATGGTTTGCTTCGTATATTTCGAACCGCTGTCAAAGGGTAGTAATCAATGGTTACAGGTCAAGTATTTATGAAGTCACATCTGGTGTCCCACAAGGCTCCATTCTTGGTCCGCTCTTATTTAACATATTTATTAACGATATAGGTGACTGTTTCCGCAATACTGAATTTCTATTATACGCCGATGACTTGAAGATCTACAAGTCCACCAAAACTGTCGATGATTGCATTTTACTCCAACAAGATCTTGATAGACTTACAGACTACTGCCACAATAACAAATTAAAACTAAGTTTACCGAAGTGCAGCTATCTCACGTTCACTAAAAATAAGCATATTATTAAGTTCGCCTACTCCCTTTGTCATGTGCCACTATCCCAACTGAATTTAATTCGTGACCTTGGCGTTATACTTGACTCTAAACTGTGCCTAGACTCACACATTAACAAAATTGTCAGCAAAGCTTTCCAGCTATTTGGTTTTATTATGCGGTCCACCCTTGACTTTAAGCGAACCACGTCATATTTATGTTTATATAAAGCGCTTGTTCGTTCACAGCTAGAATATGCAGTGTCAGTATGGAATCCTTTCTACAAAAAATATTCTGAAATGGTTGAAAATGTACAGTACAAATTCTTGCGTGCTATGCACTACAGATGCCACAAATCCTACTTATCATACTCTCAATTACTCAGCAAGTACAAGCTCCTCCCCCTTAGTTCTAGAAGGAATTACCTTGAAGCCACTGTGCTATATAAAATTGTCAGAAACAAGTTTAACTGTACAAATCTGAACAGTATGATTTGCTATGCTGTACCTCGAACCATTCACAAGCGGCGGGTACGCGCAGGTACTCTTTTCGCTTTGAACACTTGCCGAACTAACTCAGGCCTGCGCGCACCTCTCCGCCGTATGGTTGACACGTACAACAGTACCTTTGTGAACGTAGATATTTTCAATTGCACAATAAGTAAATTTAAAAGCCTCATTCGCCATTCCCTATTAGATACCACAACAAGTGCTCCTTAATATATTAATATTGTATAATTTTGTTATCTTTTTACTGTAATTTTGAACAAATTATTCTTATTTTTTTTTATACATTTCTCATATTTATATTTTTTTTTCCTTATCATTTAACTTTTAATTGAATATTTGCCACACGTACTGCTATTAATGTTCCTAGCGATTAGCTCTTTTTTTTTAAACTTCTATGCCTATTTGTGGACAGCGTTGTGGGTTACTTATAACCAAATTGCTCAGAACTTAAACTAGTTGTAAGTCCTTATAATGTAACTGTTTGCCGTTCCTCTCAATAAAAAATAAAAATAAAAATAAAATAAAAATAAAAATAATCATTACACCTAAGAGTGAATTGCTCTAGTTCTGAATAAAGCTTCATCAAGATTACTTAGGTAAAACCCATGCATGACGTTTGTGTCACATGGAGCTAAAAATGCACTAAAATAAAGACAACCCTGTTATGCCAAACCCTCTTATGATCATAATTATTTAGTAGGTAAGCCCTTTAGTAGGCTTGCCTATTTAATGAATGTAAGGACAAGCGGGGTAGCTAATTCGAGGATACCGCACGGTCTCCGCTGGGGAGGCGAGCCTCCTTTCCGGATTGCCGCCATGGGATCTGGAGGCAAAAGTCCTCGCCCACATATGGGAGTGGCGAGAGGAGGCAAAACGCCGCCGGGGCGTAACTCCGCTGCCGGGAGAAATCACGGTACAGCGGACAGAGCTCCGGCGGAATCTCATAGTGACATAGGGAGTGCGATTATCGTAACCCAGTGCTGGGCACGCCACAATTGCGCCGATAAGTCCCCTCTTTGAGGAGTGGCTGGAGAGGCGCTACGGCGACTTCTCCTTCCGCCTGACGCAGGTCCTCACCAGACACGGTTGTTTCGGGAGGTTCCTGTTCAGGATAAGGCGGGAGGAAACGCCAGGGTGTCACCACTGTGTGGATCGCCCGGAGGACACGGTGGAGCATACGGTAGAGGTCTGCCCGGCTTAGGCGGAGCACCGCCGTGGCCTCGTGGCGGCGATCGGCGACGGCGATCTCTCGCGTCCGGCCCTGGTCCAGGCCATGGTACGGAGCGAGAGTGCATGGGAGGCCGTCACCTCCTTCTGCGAAGCATTAATGCTCGCAAACGAGGAGGCGGAGCGCGTGACGGAGAAGCAATCTCTGCGCCCTCACGCACCTAGTCGCCGCAGGAGACGCCCTGGACATCGGGAGTCAACAGCCGACTCCCGGCCACCGTAGGCGTGGGCTTGCGGGCGGTAAGGACCAGGCCGGTCGACGGCGCGTTGTGTTCCACGCGCGCCTCAAAGATATGTCAGCATGAACTCACGGGGTCCGCTAGGGCCGATGCCTACCGGGGCCACGGGTTCCTTAAGTTCTGAGTTGAGCTACTGACATAGCTTGCACTGACTGGACAGGTCCACTTAAATCTGTGTGGTTCTTTCCTCAAAAGACAATTTTCAGACCATGAAACCAGAAACAAGATTATGTCTGGACTTTAAAAGACACTTTGATCCCTGAATTTGCTTCGCCATCAGGTGTTCGGAAAAGATAGGAAATGTCGACTCGTCGTCGATACCCTGTTTACAGAATAAACAATTTCATTACGAGTACTGTAAATGTTTTGTAAGTCTATTAAGACTATCTGAACATGCCAACGAAGTCTCAGGTTATAACTATAGGAATATACAGAGTGGCAGGGACATCCACGCGCAACCTGTTACTATGGATTCAGTACACGATTCTGAGTACACCTACGTCGGTTAATAAAAAAAAATCAGCTGTTCCATACATTTTGACGGCGCGCGGCGTAGTTATCTATGTATGAAGCAGCTGATTTTTTTTTATTGAGAACCGACGACATATTTCTATGCTAGGGGGCTTAGAATCATCTGCTGACTTCATGGTTACAGTTTGCGAGTGCCTGCCACCTTGTATAAAAAAATATCACCTATGGAATTATCCAGTTATTCCGGTCGGATCCCCTGCTGGTTGATATTATGTTTTAATTCCTGTCTGAACCACTATAATCGAGACCCATTTCGTATCAAATTGGTTATCCTTAGAGAGATTCTACGTATTTACAAATTCTATTGAAGTTCATATTTGCAATCATGATGTTTAAAAAATATTCATTTCACGACGGTTTCCATTGCAATTGCTTTGCAGCTTTTTCCTGTGTACTGCGTTTGTGAGCTCAACGATAAATCAAAGTGAATTGCTGTAAAAATATATCACTTCTCAGAATGTATGCATCGGTTGGCCTTGTAACTTATCACACATTTAGGTAAGGTTAACGTGATAAAATAAATACCAAGTTAAAACAGTTAAAACAATTACAGGCACTTTTGAATTGTCAAGGAGTCGGTCAGTCAGAAAGATGAAGCTAATTATTACCCATTCCAAAGCATAGTAGGTTCCTATGAACGGGCGAGACAATCCATGGACACTCTTTTAAATCAAAGTTCACATTATGCAGGAAGTTTAGCTCTATTATCTAAACAATATCCGTGTTTACTAGCAAGAATTTGCGGTTAATATCGTGGTCCTTACCGAGGGGATGTTCGTGAAAGTTTCCTTACTTGACGGGAAGTATGCGGCGGGGAAATTGAAACAATCGATGGTCGACGCTGTGACGATCGCGCGTGGCTTTACCGGCCGGTACTCTAGCTTGCAGCTGGAGTACCTATAGATTGAATTTCTTACACCTTGGGACAGATAGTTTTGAACAAGTCCCTAAGTATGTGAAACAGAAATCTAGTAAGTCAACCATTTGAAGTTCGGACCGTGATTCAAAAACAGCCTGTATTTGAATCGACGCACAAGTATTGACATGATTCTGAACCGACGAAAAATTGCTGATCAGTAAATTTTGCCGCGAATGTACACTGGAAGGTGCACTTATCTATGAAACAATCGTTTTTTTTTTAAATAACCAACGTATAAATTCTACGCTAGGGGGAGGGGGTCTAAAATAACCAACGTATAAATTCTACGCTAGGGGGAGGGGGTCTAAAATAACCAACGTATAAATTCTACGCTAGGGGGAGGGGGTCTAAAATAACCAACGTATAAATTCTACGCTAGGGGGAGGGGGTCTAAAATAACCAACGTATAAATTCTACGCTAGGGGGAGGGGGTCTAAAATAACCAACGTATAAATTCTACGCTAGGGGGAGGGGGTCTAAAATAACCAACGTATAAATTCTACGCTAGGGGGAGGGGGTCTAAAATAACCAACGTATAAATTCTACGCTAGGGGGAGGGGGTCTAAAATCATGTACTGTATCATGGTTACAGTTTGCGCGTCGATGGGATGTCATTCTGTATAATCCCTCCCTGTAATAGGGTAATTCGCGGCGATTACAATATATGGTTACCTATAGCTATCACTGCTTTATCGATTGAAGATATTTTTAGACTCAATATCAACCATTCGTTGCAATAGAATTGCAGAGCAGCAGTTTCTTTCATTTCATTTACAATTTTATTGCAGATTTTTATCCTTAAAAGTCAAGACATTCTATTGCTGGATTAAATACTATTACATTTTTATTATATGGACTTAATATTCTAGTAATAACATGTACTAGAATACGGAAACTATTTAAACCAGCCAACATCATCAGCAAGGCGGTCCATTTAAATCAGAGTTGGCTGACATAATTATATCATTGGATGCTTTCCGCTCGTCTTCGTCCGCGTAAAATTTCTTGTTCCCCCGACCCACCCCATCGTATCGCATCGACTGCGCGCACTATTACTTCGTTTTCGCTTAGCGTACTTTTTACTCGGATCCTAAGACTCCTAGCGTGATCTTAAATGTCCTATAGCCTTCCTCAAGAATTGGGCTATCAATTTCAAAAAGATTTTTTCAAATCCGACTGGAAGTTCCAGAGATTATAGTGTTCAAACAAACAAACAAACTCTTCAGCTTTATTGTTAGTATTCTATTGTAGTATTATAGCTTATCAATTGATAGTTATTGCCAAAACTAGAAATTAAGCAGATTCAAAATTTACCCTTGACACACTGGGGCAAGGTAATACAAAACTACTTTTTGTATTACCTTTCTCCAAGTGGCAATTTAATCATAAGTTTCGGGGATTTAAAATTTATAAACTTTTCAGATTTATTTATTAATAAAAAAATGTACACGAATAGAATAGACGGTGACACCCAAACTAGGCAGTCAGAGTTGCGGCATTTTCAAAGTGTGGTACATAGTGATTATTGCAAGACAGGAAAACAAAAACAAAAATTTAACTAAAATAAAAAAAGAAAAGAATATACATTGCCATCAGCGTGAGATCAAACTAAGCAAAATAAAATCAACAGAGTGAGATCAATTAAATAACAAAATAAAGTAATAATACCGAATCTAACAAAATATAAATCAACAAAAATCTAATCAATTACATTCATCTACATTCAATTTATAACTTTCATAACTTTTATTCACCTAATAACATGCATGTAGGTTCGGTTACCGTTTCTATTGCTGGATTTAACAATAATAGGTACATTTTTATTATATGGACTTAATATTCTAGTAAGTACGTATTACAAGTCCTAGGATACGGAAACTATTCAAAGCAGCAGACATCATAAGTTTCCCTGTCCATTTAAATATATAAAGTACCGCGATGCTAATCTTTATTCAAAGTTTGTTTCGTATTTGTCCTTGTTGCGTTGTCCTGTATACAGGAACCGATTGCAAGTAGTATTGTTTCGATCTCAAATCTCCTTTCAATAATATGCAATTTCTTAGACAGGTAATACATACTAACCGCATTGTACACGGCTTTTATACATTAAGAATGCAAATTACGGTAGTTTTAATTAAGTCCACTTATTAAAATCATAATCTCACAACTAAATAATTTATTTTAACTCTTGAGGACAGTTGCGGCTCGAAGGCTCAGCTATGCGTCTATCTGACCGCTACATAAGGCTCTTCAATGACTGATCGTAGTTATTGTTTCAATCACGATTAATGTACGGGTTGGTGGGTGATTGCTGAGACCTGAGAGTACGCTTCTCGGGAGGATCTTCTCCCCGTACACCGTACATACGCTTAGTTGTTAGTTGCAACTGTGGTTGCAACACCCTTGAATGAAATGCGAGGCCTATTAATGTCCGGTAACTACACAAATCTTTCCCTTCGGGGAATACAGTTGTGGTGCTGTTTTGTGTAACTACTAGCAACTCTGCTTCGCACAGTTTTAACGATTTGACATATATGTAAGTTTCATACTAATGTTTTATACACATAAACTTTCAGAAATAAGTTCTCTAAATGGTGGTGAAAACCGCATCAAAATCCGTTGCGCAGTTTAGAAGAACAACGCGGTCACACAGACAGACACGGACAGTGACTTTTGCTAATATCATCATATTTATAGACATCAAAGTAGATAGCCCAGGACAGGAACCAATGCGGTCCACTAGATATTTCGGAGAACCTCTGTATGTGCGGGCACAATCGAAATTTTCCGTTTTTGGAAACGAACTTACCCCTTAGCGATCTCCGGGCGGCTGTCTGAGGGTCGTATCTACAAATAAGGATATATTTATATTTAACCTGTACGGTCCCATTGCTAGGCAAAGCTCTCCCCTATAGCTTTACAGTCTTTCTGGTGTTGCTTTCTCCGACCAATCTCCCATAAACGCCTATAGCCTATAAGCCTTTTAGGCGTTTACTAGGCCTCTCTCGGCGACGATGACCGTTTTCTAGCTCCCACAGCGTGATAACTCTGGCCCATCGGTGTTTATGCATCCTACCATACATACATGGCCCGCCCAATCCCGCTTCAGTCTAACAGACTTATTGCCCACATCGGCGATAAGGATATTCCCAAAAAATAAAAAAAATAAAGTAAAAATCCAATAATTCGTTTAAGAGTAACATTGTACTCTAATTAACTGCTCTCTGAGGTTACAATTAATACTAAGCCGATAAAATCTTAATCAGTGTCTACTGTACAATGCACAGGATTAATTAAGTTAAGTCGATTGACAACTTAAAAAAACCCGGACAAAGCGCAAGACTTCGCGTAGGTAGAGTCGGGTTCCGTGGTCAATACAGCTAAGTAGACTCGTACATTCAATGTCGTAGACTCTAGTAAGAACTTAAAGTCCTAAGTAACTCTTACAAAATAAAGCTTAATATTTTGTAAACAGATCAATGGTTTATTGAAAAGGTTGTTCATTGTACAGCACAGTATTTATTTTTGAAATAATTATTTAGGTAACGATGAATACTTACACGATTCGAGTAACGCGAAAAATAATTAGATACTGTACTGCTTTTATTAGAGCTTCATTTACTTACTTCTTAGGCATTTTAATTTTATAGCCCTTATTTTTGCGAGTACAAAGGCTGTCAGTCACAGATGGTAATCTCGACACTATAGGGGTTCGATTGACTACGGAACCCTAAAAATAGCTTGTACACCATACTGCCATCGCCATCGAGAATTAATGAGAAAAGCTGACCTGTCTGACATCCGTTCAGCAATAAATAATTAAGCAGTTAGCAGTAGCGTGTTATTCGAATCATCATTCGTTTATCTACAAAAAGATTTTATAAATACATATTTAGTCTAATACCGATAGCCCATGTCAACTTGCCTTTAGCTGTTTTATTGATTTTTAAGGTTTTACGTCAGTGCTTTTCATCGCTTTTGTATCATATTTCTCCAACCGCCTCTAATTGTGGTCTCACAGACTCCACATCATCTTAGAAATAACCAGTTCTGGAAGCCCTACGTTTTGTCAGCATAAGCATAATTAACCTATAATGTTGGGTCACAGGCCTCCTCTCGGTGAGAGCGAGTGCGAGAGGCCATAATACGCCACGAGGGCCCAGTGCGGGTTGATGGATGTCACATGTCTTTGAATTTATGGTTCTTAGACGTACCGGTTTCTTCACGATGGTTTCCTTCACCGCTTTGAGAGATGAAATTAAATACACAAAGTAAAGTGCATACTTGGGTTCGAACTCATGACCTCCACCGACCACTCGTAAGTCGGGGCAGACACCACTGGACTACCACTGCTGTATAAATGCTCGTTGTGTTAGGTTAGGTCAGAATTATGCTGGCTTACCAGCCTAAGCGTGGGTTACGCAAAGACTAACAGTTTCTCTCGCGATAAGCTCTGCCTGCGTAGCATAGAAGGGGTGACTTGATCGCGGAACCCCTTGGTATATGTGCTAAGGACGGTCACCGTGTTGGATTTAGTCGGTAAGAGTCCGATATTACCTAACCTTCCACCTTCCACTTGGAGGGAATCCAGGAATTCGAAGAGAAATGGCCAGAACTGTGTCCACCACTGGAGTGCGCTATGATAACTGCGGTCTTCAAAATGTTTGGAATATAAAGCATGTACAAGGATGAGTTTCATGAAAATCACCACAAAACACTCTTCTATCTAGACTTAATTTATGTATTTTAAAAACTAGCTGCTGCCCGCGGCTTCACTCGCGTATAGATCGTAAATTATCCCACGGGATACTACTACCGAGATAAAACTATCCTATGTCGTAACCCAGGAATGGTCTACCTGTGTGCCCATCGAATTCCAAAAAGGCAACATGCAGAAAGACAGAGTTACTTTCACAAATAGAGAGCGAGCCCCAAGATACATTGTCTAGTTTGGGGCTCACTGACAAATATTATATCGCAACCTAGCTATAGGTAGTATTTTAAGCTACTCATGTCGTCTCAACTAGCTTTTACCCTGGGAACCAGCATACTGTATCACCTGGACAAGAAATGTTTTCTATTCTATTTATTAAAAAAGTATGGAAGTACTTATGGATGAAAGCCGTTTTAGATGGACCAGAAGACTGGTCTCCACCACAACAATTCCACGATCAGTGCCGTCATACGTGTATTATTGCTAGTTCCCGATGTCAATGGGCTTATGGCTTTATTATTGAACTGTACGAAGCTAACACGTGAGAGCGATTAGTGTTTTCCTACTGCGACGGTAATTTCACGTAAGTGAATTGTTTATGACCACTTTATATGGAAACTGGCAAGGCGTTACTTAGACTATCACTTATTGGCAATAATTGGCATTTGTGTAATGAGGTTCTTACTGGCAATTCCTGAAAGTCATTTGCTGCTTATCGAGTAATTGTCAAGTTTTTTTGGGAACCGATATGGATGAAAAAAAAAACTTGTATTTGTAACCCAAGCGATTATTTTTTATCTGTGAACTGCGTTGTGAGACGCAATAAATATTTTGTATAAGTTTTATGTATTTCTTATTGTAGCTTTTTGTTGTTCCTTTTGAATATAAAATACAAAATAAAATGGATCCCTGTTTTGTTTTTACTACTGTGATTCCAAATTTTTAAAGTAAAAGAAACCAGTTCCGTTGGTTGTTAAAATGAATGCAAACTAATTAGTAAAATAATGACAGAGTAAAGTTCATAACAGGGTGAATTGCATTTAACTAGTTTTAGGAACGTCTAGGTACCATCCACCCTTAGCGCCTACCGAACAAAGTTTGCCCTGTAACTTTATAAACTCTCAAGAAAGTTCTCTCTTCGCTTCATAAAACGTTTATATCAATTTGCCTCGGAAATATTGGATAAATGTTCCTTTAAACTTACAACAAATATAAATTGAATATAGGCTAGGCTATAAGTATACTTAGTTAGTATGCGGCCTGTACGTGACCCTTTACACGTGCGGGGAAATGGCCTTCGAGAATATTTAAGATGTATTGATTTGCAGCTCACAAATACTTTTCTATGCATGGTAAGAACTGACGTGTCGTTCTAGGCATAAAAATATGCTTCAGCACACTATTCTCAAGATGTTTTGCTAACTGTTAAAATTGTGTTTGATTAATATTGAAATAAAACAAATAGAACACTTAGATACATTGAACAAAACAATACTTTGAATGAAAACGCAAAAAAAAACAACTTAAAAGTTTGTAAACAATAATGAAAAAGTTGTTTGTAAAACAGTAAATCTCACCCGATAAAATAAAAAATCATTACGTGAACCGCAAACTGGTGTTCAAACCGTCCGAAGCCTCAATCCAACTCACCCACAAATTACGTAAAACTTCAAAAGCTTGGCTCGTAACCGGTACGTGTAGGCCTATAATACATAGATGCACGGCGGTGTAAACGAGCGCAACCTTCACCGGTGCAGTGTAACTATGCAACTGCGTGCAGATATGTATGCCGGCGGCGCGTGTACGACAGGGCTGCCCCAACCCTCGCAGCTCCCACCCGCCCATGCTCGCCTGGTACCCGCTACAAAAACTGTAAACGTTGTAAGCCAGTCGACTTCAAAACAAATCTCATTCAGTGACTTACTATTTATCTTACACTTCTGTAAACAATGTAAAGAAAATAAATATATTCTATTCAATCTCAAGACCCATTAAAAAGAGATTTTAATGTACCCCTAAAAGCTCAGAAACTGAATTATGCCACAAATACTCCTTTTATTTTAGTACAAACATTTTACGATAGTTTTAACTTGGCGTACCTATTCAATTAAGTTTAAGTAAATCAAGTAAAAGCTGAGTAATATTTCTTTTGATATAATAAACGTTTAAAAGACATACTATTATAAGCTGATAAGGCGATATAAAGGACGAGATATAAGTATTTATTTGTGAGTATGTTTTGACGCCGTGAGTAGGTGCGTCTAAAGGTGACCGCTAAGTATGAGGGCAAATAAAGCCGATTACACCAAACACACTACATCCCTTCCCGAGAACATTATCTCTATTGTTGCGGGAACCTACAGAGTGAAGAATATTCTGTGCTTCCTACATCGCTAGGGGTACTCGGTTAACAGATTTGGTGTTAAGTGGCATCGTAAAGTATAACAGCTTAATAAACAAATAGCTACGCCTCGCGGTTTCACTCGCATAAGTCTTGATACTGGGGGAATATCGAGATAAAAATCCTATGTCCTAATCCAGGTCACGTTCTATCCATGTGCCAAATTTCATCCAAATCCATTTAGCCGTTTTAGCAGGAAAGAAACTAACAAACATACAAAAATACAAATCTTTTCTCTTTATGATATTAATTTTAGATTAAGCTCTTTATTTATTTGACTTTGGCAAGTCAGTAAGATAACATATTACCTGAAGTTAACCAAATTATACCAATAAATATCACATTAAATCAGTAATATTAAATTAGTTCTAACTCATTATTTGAAATTGATTATCATATACCATAACGCCATATTATCAGAATAATAATACTAACTTAGTTGACAATAACGCCAATCACGTGTAACACCACTGAAGGAGATAGCAGAGGCGATAAAGACTTACAGCAGAGAGTTATTTATAGTTTGAATCAAATGTTGCGCCGGGGTAAAGGTCAAGGGGCAAGTAATAATCGATGGTTCTAAAAATGTAGGGGATGTTTGAGTTTTTTTTTACAAATGATTCAGTAATTTCTTATGTAAGTTTTTATGTTTGCTCGTCAAAATGTGATTCGCGACGGTAATGATAGCATCATCATCATCTGCCTTATAGCCTTTTCCCCAACCATGTTGGGGTCGACTTCCAGTCTAACCGGATGCAGCTGAATACCAGAATTTTACATGGAGCGAATGCCTATCTGACCTCCTCAACCCTGGACTAAGTAATACAATACCCCTTGGTAAGACTGGTTGTCAAAATTTCGGTGTCGCGACGGTAATTATAATAATACGGATAATACCTAATAATACGCGCACCGGTAACTTGGACCCTGCTTTTGACAGTGCCTAATGTTTGAAAATTTTATTAATATGTACGGAATATGAATAAACGAAACACGTATTTATTATTCACTGAATAATGACCGTCAAAACCATCAATAGCTATACACTATAAAGCTCTCTAAGTGAAGTACATATATTTGATAAAAAATTGAATTGATTTCATGAAAACATGAGCAACAATTTGCCAAAATTCAAAGAAAACTCGAACTTCGCTGTTTACCTTATAGCATTCAGTTGTTCTTGTTCCCCCGACGATCGATTTAATTGAGGCAAAGTTTAAGCGGGTCGGTGGACAGTGCTTGTAAAAGTTTGATTCGCGATCACATCGCCGCCCCGCACCCGCCGGCTGTCCGGCGAGGCGGCTACTGTCCGACGGCTAACAACGGCAAAATTCCCGGAACAATCTAATATGCAGATCTGGTAAGCCATGTAACAGACGAGCGTGTAGATTGTCCGTCATACCTTTTTTTTAAACAATTGGACAAATATTTTTGTCGATTGGTAACATTTTTTCAAAGTTTCTAGTCTGAATTGCTCAATCGTTGATTATGTTCCTAAGGCAGGTTAGAGGAAAACACCTACTTGTTTATTAAATACCTGGTTATTAAATATACCCACTTTGTAAATAGGTGAGGTCTTGATTACAGTACCTATATGCATGCAGACGTAGGTAGAAGCTTTGACTAGATCGTGATATTTTCGTCAATTTGTTATTGAATCTCAATCGCAGACAGTTACTAAATAAGACCAATGCAAAAAATAACCTGTATTATTGTGCTGGAAAAATATTTACGACGATGAGTACCTAATGTCCGAAATCGTTTTACAAATTGATATCATTTTATCTATAACTAGCTGGGCTCCGCGATTTCAGCCGCATAAGTTTCGATCCCGTGGGAATATCGGGATAAAAAGTATTCTTTACCCTAATCCAGGTCATGGCCTATTCTTGTGCCAATTTTTTTCCAAATCCGTTCAGCCGGTTTAGCGTGAAAGCGTAACAAACAAAAATAGAAAAAAAAAATTTTTTTTTTTTATAATATTGGTTTAGACAAGAATTTTTGACGTCTAAGTGTCCTTTTGTTTATGTATTTATTTGTTTAGTAAGGTAGTAAGGGTTTTAATTTGGTACCTAGTCTAAATAGTTAGTTGTGTTGTATATTGTGTAGGTATAAGAATTATAACAAGAATATTTTCAATCAGATATCCTTATTTTACCTAATTTAATTAATTAAACTTTAAATACATCTCGCGAATTAGGAGCTTCAAAGAAATAACATTTTCAAAGTTTGTAAAACCGATTAAGTTCGAGAAACTCAAATTTCAATAGATTCGATCTTATACTGAAATGTAATTGAAGTTCAGTTCAGAATTATTCTGATGAAATGTTACATCATTTGTATCGAAACTTGTTGTTTAATATCGAACTGTCATTGATGCGGCTCAATTGGGATTCAATACTTAACTATTTCCATTATGAAGATAATGAAATTTACAGCAGAGGACATAACCAGTCAGCTGGACAAAGAAGTTATTCACTCTTGGTTGTAGAATGATTTTAAATGGCAAAAGAAAAGATACTATGGAAAAGTCTCGTCGCAAAATGTCACCACGGTATATTGCTCTACTCTTAACCAAGAGCGTCCTACGACCATTGTAAGTCAATAAAGGGTCTCTTTTGCACTTTGGCTGTCTTGATAGACCAGCCTGGTAAAATGGAGGGCTTCTGGCAAAAAGTACTCCTAATAAGGTTAGGTCGAAGAAAAGTTATGGTAATGCAACCCAATTACTTGACTACGCATAATCAGCCTATAATGTTCCCACTGCTGGGACACAGGCGTCGTCTCTGAGAGAGGGAGTCACTTGACTAGCTTCATTCCTACTACTTTGTGACTGTGTGGGCCGATTTCGGACCAACTAGTTGCACTCAACTTTAACACGGAGCCATTGTCTTCCCTGACCGCCACAATTCAGTCATTAAGCATTAGGTAGGTAAAGAGATCCAACGGTTGATACGGAAATGATAAGTATCTTATATTTTTTGGTAAAATCATCACCACTGCTCTCAAAACGGTCAAAGAAAGCATCGTGAGGAAACCCGCATGACCTAGAACCGAAAAATTTGAAGACATGTGATATCTATACCAACACGCACTGGACCCGCGTGGTGGCGGATTACGGCCCACTCCCTCTCATTGAGAAGAGGCCCGTGTCCAACCAGGGGAATATTATAGGTTGATTATGCTTAAGCGTACCTTTGTAAAATCTGGATGATTCTAGAATAAGTGGGTGTATTTTTTAGTGCTAGCAGCCTCGTTAAGATTTCAGGTAAGTTCAGGTAAAAATTGAGCAAATTAAGGATTTGCAATCTGAAATGTTTGCCTTTGTTGCTAACTTTTCGCGAAATTAATTATCCCATTATAATTTACTTTAAAGGTATAAACGATTTATTTATTTGAGTTAAAATCACCGATAGTTTTACCTTTGATTGTCACCATGAGACGGACGGAACTTGCAATAACAACCTGAATATAAAATGTGCAAAACGTTCAAAACGAAATTGAAAAATTTATGGTGAGTCGCGGACATTCACGCGGTTGTTTCATCTCAATATCTGAAACGTGGTTGTTGGTGACAAACCGCGGGAAATACGACAGCCAATATTTTCTTTCAGTAATATAAACAAGTACGATTAAATGTTAATATTTTTATAGGCCACTTGTACCCAATTTCCTTTATTAAAACTGAATTTTAACAGTCAATAATCCGTAAAAAAAATCCACTGGAAAATTTTGTGTGCATTAATTAGACGCAAAGAATATAGACGGAGTTGTCTTTAAGCACTATTGGACTGTCCAGGGTTAAAAAATTAACTAAGTTTGTGACTTGAAGAAGAGTCCGACGGCGACGGCGCCTTTGAGCGACATTCAATATAAGCATTATTTTACCAACCATATAAAATTTTGTAGTTACTCGTTGATTGTTAAAGTAATTCACTGAATAAAAACTGTAGGTTACTTCTACATTACTGTAAAAACTAGTAAAGTACCTAAGATTTCGTTTCGTAAAAAGTTACAAATCATTGATATGGTAGACCTAACTAAATACTAATGCTAGGAGATGCTTTTATGCACTTAAACTAGAACAGGATTTGATTTAAGTTCGTCTGAGTTTTACACGATAATTACCAAAGCGTTTTAATAATCTTTTATCAGTTCGTTCTGATTATGAAAAAGCTCTAGAATGAGCTGCCTTTGTTCACCCTAAATTTCAATAATGGTAAAAATTCAGACTGTTTTGAGTTCGAGCCAAATTGTCCGACGCATCAGGGAGACTACGCACCCAAGTTTAATGTTTCTTTTTATAAGTGGACTCTGAAGTAGCTTCTGAAAAACTTTCCAATCACGGAAGTTATCCATTCACCCTTGAAATTCAATAAATAATAATTGAGAAAGACCTCGACAGTATATAACATTTTAGGTAAATTAAAATAACGCACTGAAACATCACTACACTAATTAAATCCATTAAACCAAAACTGTCTTTAATTTTTCCAAATTGCATCGGATATTAATTTCATTAAGAGCTCCGATCATTATCACAACAATCGCATCAGGGATATAATAAATTGAATTGCAAAGTAATAACATTATGCGTTGTACAAATTAAGTGTTAACCGCAACCAGAATGACGTTTAATTTTAAACTATCGACGGGCGCGAGAAAAACTGATTTTCATTGTGGACTGTGCTGGGCCGGCTTCGCGGTTACGAGAGTGGGCGCGTGGTGCGTGGGTCGCGCGCCCGCCGCCCTTCCTCGGGCATTTAATCGAACCTTCTACACTTTTCTGACCGCCTGGTACTATTTGGCATTGACTTAGGGGAGCCGTCTGACGATTTGTTACCCAATTTTTCGACTGATACTGAATGAAATGTTTGTTGACGTCGGCCGCGCTTTACTGAAACGACTTTTAAGTTTAACGTAAAGCTGATATAAGTTCATAATATTTTTATTTCGTAGCTTGATCATCTTCAAATAATGTATTAAAAGAATTTTGTAATATCGTTCTCGATAAGAAGAATTATGGATAATAAAATTTTATTAGACTTTTTGTTTGAATATGTATAAGAGTTTTATGCGTAAGTAGCTGAGGTAAGAACACTTGGCATAAAAGCTCAATGTTAAACTCAAGTTTGATTAAACTTTCTGAGCTAGTCTTCGGTCGAAGTCGTTACTATGGAATGGACTGGCTAGAAAATCAGATACCTGCACTATAAAAAGGCATTCTCCGCGATATGTATAATATTCCTACTTAATATGATATTGATGTATCTACCTTATCGATATTCGCTACAAAATACCTTCTATAAAATTTTGCACGCCAACTATAAGTAACTTTCGATTGTTTTTCCGAGTCGTGCAAGTGAACCGAATGATCTAGTAGGTACCTATTAGTGCATTAAGGGTTATAACTTGTTACTGCCAATTTGTGGTTACCTTGCATCGTCCGTACGTACTTAATTGGACTATCTTTCCATTGTTTGTAATTGCTTCCGACTTTCATATTTCATACTACTTATTTTCAGAGTTCAAGATAGTTTTAATTTAATTATTTACATGGTAGTCATTAACTTTCCGTAACATGAAATCTGCCGTTTAAAAAGGATTCAGACTTCCACTAGTTAATTAACTTTTAAATCTTTGCTAATGTGCAAAAGAAAATGTTTCCTGTCCGAATTATGCTTCGTACGCAAAAAAATAAATCATACAAGTTATAAAACTCCATTCCACGAACTAACACAAAGCTCATATCTTATTAAGGTCTCTCGACCTAAATAATATCAGAAGGAAAAACGGGTGTTCTAAAAAAATTTTTATTATAACTGCTGGTTTATTAAAGGAACGCAGAATGATGCTAACAATATTTTTATCTCTTTCATGAAGAGATTTTTCCGCTACGCTATAAATAGAACTCAAAAAGTGCGGGAAATTAGATCTACCACTTTAGAAAACGTATTAAAAAAGCTGTGATTACTTTCTCAATTTTTATCATATAAACATGTTTCAAAAGTTTTAAAATGTTTCTGAAAACTTTGTAAATGGTTAATAAGTATATTTATCACAGACATAGCTTTTGATCTGGCGTAAGATATGCTAACGAGAAAGGATTTTTTTTTCAGCTCATCTTTACAGCGCGTCATCGTTGTTTATGTTGTTATCACCCCACAATAATCACGACGCGCTTACAAACTGAAAGAGAGAGTTGGGACACCGAAACCCGCTTTCCCACATTCCAACGATAAAAGGGAAACCGTTCCAACTTCCATCAGGAACGGGATGGGGATAAGGCAGTAGTGAGGGTGCGAGCAGGAAGTAATATGAATGTAAGGGCTTACCTCCTTGGTGATCCTGGTAGCCTGGTAGCTCGTTACAGGTCGCGTAACGTAGTCGCGGCGAGCGTGGCCGGGCGCAGAGGGCGAGCAGTTGCGACGGCTCGGCGACGCGGACTGCAAAAGCAACGCATTCCGCCGGGGGTGGTGCACTCTGTGCAAGCGAGACTGCAGCGCCCGCCCATTTGCCTCGTGCCTCACTTTCCCGCCCTACTGTTCCTGTTAACTTAGGAAACTTACAACACTTAACTGTGAATTGTAATTAAACACCTGATTGAATTGTTCATTTGCTTCAAGTTTCTAATTATTTTGCGGAAACTGTGATGCGTGAAAACAAACTTTTAGGAGCTTTTAAATTCGGCAAAACGAGCGACAAACTCTTTTAAGATGACAGCGACAGATTAAAGAGCGCGAGACGGTTTGTAATGAGCGGAGACGTTACTAAAAGTAAGATATAGTAGAGTTGGCGTATTTACAGAAAGTTTTGTGAAGAGGTCTGGGCGGGCCCGCCCACGCGCCGGTCGCCTATGGTGACCGCCCGTCGCCGCCGCTCCCCACGTGTCCCGCTGCCGAGTCTGCCGTAATTTCGCTTAAAATACCAGATAATTATAATTAGATATAAAAAAAATAACGTAGACAGTAAAAAAATCGAATGAAAATATAATAATTGTGCTTTGTGATTTAAGGTCATATTATTTACAATTTCGATGAGTTATGCTTAGTATTTTTATTCGTGCTTGTACGTAGTAAGTATAAGTCTAAAATTAATTAGTTCACATACATTTTCGAAAACTAGCGAAACTTTATATGAACTAATTAATTTTCAATGTAGGTAGATTGAGGAAACTTTAATACTAAGTGAGCCTTTTCCCGTTAAATCAATAATTTACCTTTACCAATGCATTCCTTCATACCGGCTAATTCGCATAAATAAGTAAAATGATTTATGAAGAAGGTTCAGTCCCTCACATTAATGTGCCAATCACACACAGAGCTGATTATGGCCTGCAGTCCGGTCCTGTCGTAATCCACTTGTGTAACGCACTTATGCCACAACTTTTCCCACACTGTGATATCATTATATCAGACCTTTAATCAAGTAATTGATGTCTGTCTCTTTGAAGGTAACCTTGCATTTAATGCCATCGATGTTCTTTGTGTTTTGTTTGTTTGTGGAAACCCACCTATTGGATTTATACATATTTACTTATGTATTATACATACAATTTCGGGAAGTGACCTACCTCAATTTGTTTGGGAAGCTAGAAAATAAGCTTGAGTAGCTGAAATTCTGAAGTATCCTGAAAGTCTTGACCCATTTTTTTAAACACAAGATTTACTTCCTTTTAAAACAGTTTCCAGAATTTAGTCATTTTAAAATAATTAGTAAAGTCACTAATGCAATTCTTTTGTTTTTTTTTTTTTTGTAAGCTTATAACAGATATGAATTATTTGCAGTTGAATTGTTTTGTTCAGTATTATTCAATCAAATACAACTGCCCTAGAAGAACACGAGCTTTTCTCTGAGTGCTCGTAGCTATAATATTGATTGATAGCATTGAGTGTCGTCAAGTGAAAGTGATACTGTAAACTTTTCACTCGGCTATCAAACGGCGGCCTTTTCTGAGAATAAGATAACATAACATCACGCCTGTGTATCCCCGAAGGGTTAGACAGGGGTGTACCTACCTTAGTATGCATTTCCATATTTACACACTACTCTATTTATTTATGTATACACAGTAAAATACATAGGGATATAACATAATTATAATTTGGGTACAAAGGTACTGCTTATTTCTTGAGAAATTTCTTCCAGCAGGCCTGTGAAAGGAGAAGTAAAAAAAAAAAATTGAGACTATAGGAATGCTTCAAGATTCTAGAATCATCATCATGATCATTCTCTTGCCCTTAGGTATCTTAATTTACATATTTGTGGTCGGCGCAACATGTCTTTTTCTTCCATACTTCTCTATTAGTCGTCATCTCGGTAATCACTCCCTTTCCAGCCATATTATCTTTCACAGAGTTCCATCAATTGGTTCTTTAGTCACACAGGTGGTGGTGCACGGTAAAACTCTAATGAGTTTATGTTGGCACCAACTTAAATGTAGTAGAATATTGTATTAGAATATAAATACTTATTTTCCGATCAGGTGTTCAGCGACAATAAGTTGCTAAGCTTAAATATAACAAACATCATGAATGTCTACAAACTGTCAAAAAAGTTAAAAGTTGAATGTAAGAAAAGTAGTGTATTGTCAAACTGATTTGGAAGTGAGTGCAGAAACCAATAACTTGTAAGTTTACTCACAAAGTTCCCACTGAGGTCGCTGATAAGTAAAAAATACTTCTATACTTTTGCACGTGTACTTTGACTACATTGTGTGCTATTTTATTGAAATAAACTTGAAACTTTTTGTTGCCAATGTTTATTGTACATTTATTTAGTGCGAATGTAGGTATTTTTTATTTATATAGTTTTGATTCTTAGATTTTTATTTCGTTTTTATTGTTATTTTGGAATTTGAAGCATTCCTGTTTTACTTTTATTACCACACATGTTTTTAAACCCTCCATATTGGTGCTCAAGATACAGGCTGGCCCAGTTTGGGTCCAGTGTAAAATCTCTGTAATCTTTTTAGCAGTCAAGTTTTTTTTATTATTTATTAATTACTTCCACCCAATTGTACAGAGGCTAGTTTTTCATCATCATTTCAGCCGATAGACGTCCACTGCTGGACATAGGCCTCCCCCAAGTGTCGCCACATTGACCGGTCCCGTGCGACTCGCATCCAGCGGATTCCCGCAACCTTCACCAGGTCATCGGTCCACCTAGTGGGAGGCCTTCCAACGCAACGTCTTCCGGTTCGCGGTCGCCACTCCAGAACTTTTCGGCCCCATCGGCCATCCGTTCTGCGAGCAATGTGCCCTGCCCACTGCCACTTAAGTTTGGCAATTCTTCGGGCTACGTCGGTAACCTTGGTTCTCTTGCGGATGTCCTCATTTCTGATTCGATCACGCAAGGAAACTCCGAGCATAGCCCTCTCCATTGCCCTTTGAGTGACTTTAAGCCTTCTGATGAGGCCCATTGTGAGCGACCACGTTTCAGTCCCGTATGTGATCACTGGCAACACACACTGGCTAGTTTTTATTACTAAGTAAATATTGGAATTACTAAATTACTTTAAAAACTAATTTATAGTTGGCATCCGTGTAGAAACAAGATATAATGATATAAACCCATTTATTAGCATCAATATCTATTTGAAAAGCTCAATAATTCGCATCTCAATATTATCTCAAGTATTCTGAATTCTAAATTAATATGCATTCACTTGTGGTCTCCCGTCGTGCGACGTAATTTAGCATCAGCATCGAATGGATTAATTCTACCTGATATGAAAGCCTGACAACACTTACGTCGTAAGCGTCATTACCATAAAGAAAACTGACGGCTCGTAAACCGCAGGCGTCTACGCAGGGTTGGAAAACTTGTTGATTATACAATTATGTTCATTAATAACTTATGTGTAGCAAACTCTAAACCCAAGGAGACTGCTACTTTGTGTAATTTATTTCACCACCACTGCTCTAAAAACGGTGAAGGAAAACGTCAAGAGGAAACCGGAATGTCCTAGATCTAGAACCTAAAATTCGAAGACGCGGACCCAGAGCGGATTAATGGTTGTCTCATGGACAACCATTAATCCGCTCTGGGTCCGCGTGATACATTAGGGTCCACTCCCTTTCATACACAGGAGAACTGTGTCCGAACAGTGCAGGAACTTTATAGGCCAATTATTTATGCTTTTATACCATGCTTACCTCTATCACTGGTTCAGATATTTTATTGAAACTTAGATGATTTAAGCACAAATTAAAGCATAGATGATTTTTTTATACAAAGGTTTAAAAAATAAATAAAAAGAAGGGTATTTCAGTAACACTTAGGACGAAGACTTTTCGTAACCATTTGTGTAGCAATTTTACTACGCTGCGTAGCGCTCGTAGCAATCGTAGTCGTAATATTTTCGTATTATTATTAACAATATGCAAGTAAAATTTTTACCTTTAAAATATATTGTTATATCTGAAGGCCAATTCTCGTAATTTAAAACGTTCAAAATCTAGTCGCAGTCTCATCTCGGCGACATACAAATGTCAAAAACTTATCAAAAATGTAGGGAAATTGGATGTATTTTTGACAGATTGAGACTGAGATCAGACTGTGAACGTTCCTAAAGAAACAAGAATTGCCCCTCTGATTAAAGCATTTTGATAACTAAAAATATTGGAGCTGCAAAAAAATCAGTGTTCCCAACAAATGATTCGCATGAATCTTTTCTGCGTAGCGCTCGTAGACAGCTTTCGTAGCAACACAATTTTCTGCTACGCATAAGTTTGAGTGATTCCAATAAACGTGTGCAGTCTTTAATACTTTCTAACACAATAATAATCTTAATTGTGTGAGTAGCTGGGCCCGCGTGGTGGATTATGGCCCATTCCCTCTCACAGAGTGGGAACGGGCCCCAGCGGTGGGAACATTATAGGCTGATTATGATATGGTATGGAGTATTTGTAGACGTTATCTACATATACATTTTAAATAAGTTACGTAAATACACAACTTATTAAAAATTATTTCTTACAAAGTACTTCAATGACAATTTCAACTGTAATATTTTCCATCATATTGCATTGCGTCCTTTTCGTTGACGATGTATCAAGCGTGTGACGTGGGTGACATATTCACAGCACCTTGGAGACACGTCATACGAGTATTATGTTCGAAGTTAATCTTCGCGGGCGACTGGGCATATTACAGTCGGTTGTAGTGATGCTGTGAAGTCGTAACTTTGTAAATGTTGTGTAGAATAAACTGTTGCTTAATATAAGAGATAGTTATTACTGTGTATTCTGATAACGTTTGTGTTTTACTTATAGATAAGTACTTAGATACGATAATTTCTCTGTAATTTGTGAAATTATGAGTGTTTTAGTGGTTGTTTTTCTCTTTTTTTATTTATTTAATTGACCTACTGCAGGTCCAATTTTTTCCATAATATCAGATGACAATTTTTACCGTCTTTAAAAAATGGGGAACGTAGTAGAAGTCTGATACCTTTAAATAACATACAACAATAAATAAATACTATATATTTGAAGTAAACTTTTTATACTGCAACAATGAAAACAGAAATTTTGAAAAAAAAAATTAAAATATATCGAAATTCAAATCTTACGCATCCTAAATACTACTATGTGCGGAATTTATCAATGAATTTGTAGCGCAATCCTATACTTTACTTGCAAATATTCTTGTGTATGGTTTTTGTTCCACCTACACAACACACCATATTATTGTCGAGACGGTAAAAAATGTCATCCGGTATATGTATATTTATTAACAACAGCGCCTTTTCCTTATGAGTCTAATTTATTATTTATTTATTTATGATTGTCTATTGTAACGATAAACCTATTCTAAGTGATCTTTGATTTATCTGTTACAAATTGATTAGCGACAAAAATGTAACAAACATTTTATCAAGTCTAAATTAATTTGATGGGAGTCATCGAGTACGAAAACTTGACAAAGGTGTTGGAAACAGGCCTATAAGACTTAGCACGTAAGCCTGTGTGCTGTGAGGGACCTCTAAAACTACAAATTGAGCTCTAACTAGCAATTTCTCGTCAACGTCGATGCGATGTCATTGATTTCAGTTTCACACTACAATAACAAACATCCTTCTATTGAAAATCGTAGGGGTGTCTGAACATTCAAGAAGAACTTTAATTTATTAAACAAGGACATTTGCAAAAATATTGTGCCGTAGACATACCTACAAAAATACCTGCTTAAAAGCCCAGATAATTCTAAGAGCTTTGATTTAAATAAGGGTTTTGAAAAAACGTTTTTTTTTAATGTTTAAAGAAATGCTTAGAAGTTGAAACCTTTATAGTTATTTATACTTATCGATCAATAAAAATGTAAACACAAAATAAGTAAGGACATCAGGAAAAACCTCATTTAACTTCACACTCCCCTAAACCTTTTAATAATCCAAAAGATATTCCAAAAATATCCGAGAAAATGCGTACATATCGCCAAAAAATGAAACAAGTTGAGAATGTGGTCGATACACGTCGCATCCCTGGTTGCCGTGATGGGTGACGCAACGCACGGTTCCCACAAAGATTCTGGTTGTGATGTCCATTCCGAGACCGGTTATTACCGGCTGAAATTAGGCGGCCGATCGACGCCCGCGGGGCCTCCGCCACAGGGTCCGTACACACACACAGAGCGTGGAATTCTTGACGGACTATGTTTCGAGCTATTAGTACTTACTAATTCCATGGTTCAGCGTCATAATTCGCTGCTGGTCGTCTTTCAAGGCTTATAGTGAAACAGAAACAACTGTTGTTTTTTTTTTTTTTAATTTATTTAAAGGGCTTTGTACAACTGTTGTTGATGTTTGCTAAAAAATAGTTTTTTTGAGGTCTGGCTGTTTTTTTTCAAAATCAAAAGTCATTTATTCAAATTAGGCTGAGAATCAGCACTTTTCGAACGTCAAAATTACTAAAGACAGACCCCCACAACGCCCGCCCTTCACCACTTCCTAGTGCTATCGCTGGGAAGAAGAAGTGGCGCAACAAACTCCCCAGCAGCACAGCTGTCTGTTCAGTTAGAAAATACTTGATTGTATACAATACTAGGTACCTACCTATGTTAAGTAATTAATATTACAAGACACAGAACATAAAATTTAATTATTTGCCTTATCTCAGCTACCCACGCCAATATACCAACAAATATAAAAAAACTATACGTACTCAAGCTAAAAAATAATGAATTAAAATTAAAATGTAAATAAAAATTTACTACCTAAATAAAATCCTCCAGGCATAAAGGGCGTGACAGTTTACATATTTATGCATTGCTTGGTTCTGTTCACATGCTGTTCACATAGCTGTCAATTGAAGTCACAAATGATAAACTAGGACCATCGAAGTAAAATAAATAAATAAGTTAATACTTATAACAATGACCTGTCAGTAAGCTAATTCTGGAGAAAGAACATAAACATTGTTTTGAATTAATCAGGGCGACCAACTATTCTTATCGTGTAAGTAGTCGCTGATGGAATAGTATGCCTTTGAACAATGGTTGGATTTTACTTAAGCTTTAAACGCATTAAAAGGCAAGTCTAGCAAAGAAGAGGGTATCTTGTTATAAAAGATGCCAACAAATGAGTTATGAACCTTATAAAGCCGGTAAAAGGGGCACGTAGTTTGTCCTTATTTCTAGTGCTAACACTGTGAATATCACTGTTTTTAATGTACAAGTGTAAATGCCTAATAAATAAGATGTTGGCGAAGATGAATTGTGATGCAACCGTGAGAATACCAATATCTTTAAAAAAAATCTCATAAATACGAGGTTAAATACGAGTATGACATTTTCTTTTGCATTAATGTATTGTGACGTTGGATTGGTGTGATTTATATTTGTTGCAGTCAATTCCTAAATAGAATTAATAATACAATAGAACCCACATTTGAAAATGAAAAAAAAAGCCGGAGTGCCCTAAGTGCCCGTTCACCTGAACCTTGGATAACTTAATGAATTCCACTGATGCCGCAATCAACGTGGCCACCTACTGGGCTCAAACAATATAAAATAGAAGAGTGCCATCGACACGAAAAGACAGAGAAGAAACAATGAAATAATGAAAACAGACACTTCAATTTTATTTATTTCTATAGATGTAGGTATAGAAGATTAGTAAGGTACGAAATACTGAAATCTAATCTATATAATACTACTAATTAATATTGAAAGAGTAAAATACTTTTCCTGTATTTTCCAGTAGTGTGTCCGGTTCCTAACACCGGACAGGTCAGTGTTATGAGCGAATAGTGATCGTACGCTCATAGTTCCATTATTCTATAGGGTTATGACAAAGCAGCTTAAAGATAACTCGTTAGTGGAATGCTAGTTTGGCGCACCGCATTAGCGAAATCATTTCATTTGCATTTGTATTGTGAGATCAGTTTCAATATAGATAGAAAGTTGTGCAAACGTAATTGTATTACTGAAATACAGAAATGTTGAAGTTGAGAAACCTTGTTTGATTTTTACCAATAGTCGTGTGTATCTAAGCAAGGAAAGTAAAGAAAGTAAGTTTTAGGTAGATACATACATAATCAGCCTATAATGTTCCCACTGTTGGGACACAGGCCTCCTCTCTTTTTGAGACGAAGTGGGCCGTAATCCAACACGTGGGCCCAATGCGGTTTGGTAGAAGTCACATGTTTTCGAACTTTTGGTTCTAGAACATACCGGTTTCCTCACGATGTTTTCCTTCATCGTTTTGAGAGCAGTGGTGATGAAATAAATTGCACAAAGTAACGCGCCTGACTGGGTTCGAACCCACGACCTACAACTACGAGTACGACGTACAAGTTATTTTACATAACATAAAAAACATCACGCCTTGTTTCCCCGAAGGGTTGGGTAGAGGTGTACCTATAGTACATCCACATTTCGCCAGTTATGTTTAATGCCCATGTAATAGGGGGCAAGCCTATTACCATCAACCACAAATTCAAAATCCGGGCTGCTACTGAGAAATTTCAGATAGATAAAGCCAATAACATTTTGCCGACCCGGGATTACAACCCAGGACCTCATGCTCAGCAGTAGCACTTGCCACCGTCTAGGCAGTACGTGTTTAATATCAGAAACGTTGTAAGTATCTGTACTGTACTCAAATTTGATTCAAAACGTTCCTATTAAAAGTTAAAAGTAAACTTGGATCGAACTTAGGACTTCAATGATGTTTTTCACTCGACCAATATCACATATTGTGGAAGATAGGCAGAAACGTCACACACACAACGTATACACATAACACATCGGATCGCAAAGTTAATTCCATGGTAATTACATGAAAAAAACCCGTCACCTTGAAAAACCCAGGTTTTCCTTCGTCCGCGTCACTTGAAAGGCCCTGTCAACGAAGCGGACGGGCGACGCAGCGCTAATTGGAAAGCGACAATCCTATTTCGATGATTACTCGCCACTGATTCACGTGTAGCGTTACCAACTCATTCCAACACTCGTGTAATACTCGCATTTGTGACGAACGCAATTTCATGAGATCAATATTATTGTTTTTGAGTACAGTCACGAGCAAACATACATACACACATACCTAATAGATTGTCTGATGATTGAAGTTATAATGTTGTGCAGACAGAATCTTTTAACTAAGTACTACGGTTTGTATATAACAGTCTAACGTCGAAAGAGACAAGTTCCTTAAAATAGTGATACCGTCACGTAACGGACGCAACGACGGCAATCCTTATAGAGAGCGTTTTCTGAAACCATAATGTCAAACACCGGTGCGGTCATATTTTCACGACGTCGCCGTTTTTGCTGCCGTCGCGGACGCGATCTTTAGATATTCAAGCTTACAATCTAAGTTGCTTGTTTAAGTAGGTGCATGTTTTGCTCGTGTTTGTACACACGTAAATAAATTATTATTGAGCTGTAATTGAACTATATTAGGCAGGCACTATCCATGATTTCCGTTAGAAATTGCTTTTAATATGCTGATTTGTTGAACCTCGCAATTTTAGTGGAATTCGATGTTTTGTAGATGATTGCTTGTAACTTGTTTATTTAGTCGAGTGGTTACACATTTGGTACAACCATTTTGACGAATGCCAGTAGGAATTCAGTAAATTTCAGTAGAATAATAAAACATTTAATATTTTCTGGGCCTTGTGCGACTCAAAAAACCATACATAAACCGAGTTAGCTGTTAGTTATGTTACGTGATTTTTCTGAGAAAATAATATCGACAACTTACCTTAAAATATACTAATATTTTAGGTACCTACAATATTGATTGACCTCTACCCTATGAGAACATTGTCCTAATAGTTTGATTGAATAAAAATATTACCTTTACGTAATGTTACCTTCAATAAAAACTTTTAAGTGTTTCTAGGAAAACATTGGCAACTCTGTATAACATTGCTCAAAAGATGAAAGGTTTCTTAGAATGTCTCTGTTTAAATTTTCGATAAACGTTTTCAATGCGTTTCATAAAGGCTTTTTGGTAGATTTACTCGCACGAAACGGGCGAATCAACACTTTAAATAACATTATTTTTTCTGTAGTATCTCGCACGAAGTTAATTTATTTGTGGGCGTATCGACAACTATAGAAACGCGTATTACGCAATTGGCACATTTTAAAAGTGTCAATTCGCCCGTTTCGAGCGAATATATTTGTGCGAATCAACAAATGAGCCTGCATTAAAGGTTAAATTATGGGTTTTTGTTATTATTTAATGATGTTTTATTAAAAAGAGGCAAACTACTTCAAAATTATGGCTCGAATTAAAATTGCTTTTCTCGGTACTTAAAGCTATGCACCCTGGACAGTCAGCTCCGCTGCAACCTTGATGACTAGATAATATCCTTACCGAGGCATTAACTATGTCCATTAAGTTCTTAGTTCTTACTATTACGAGAGAAGTTTAAAGACTTCTTTTATTTGTTTGTTTGCAAGTTTTCGTATTAGCATTCACATAACCTAGGTATGTGAATAAATACAAGTCCTGTCCGTACGGCCGCAAAGACGGCAGCGTCATGAAATGTGACGGCCTCGGTGTTTGACTTTATGGTTTCAAAAAACGCTCTCTGTAAGGATTGCCTTAATTGCATTCGTTACGTGACGGTATCGCTATTTTAAGGACCTGTTCTCCTTCGGTACAGACGTTGAAATATTATACAAACATCAGTAGGTAAAAAAGTCGATCATTTAACACTTTAGCAATCACTTGAAAGTTTTCTTTGATAATTTTCTTGTTATGCTTATTGTACTCGTATTATAGGTACTACAATATCACACCCCTTGATAATATATAAACGGGCTATGATTTGATTTTCCCGTAATGGACAATTAACACGTGAAACCTCGTTATCACATAAATTAGTATTTGAGGAATCTATCGGTAATCGGATAGTCTACGTAGACACAATAATCGCTATTAGCAATTATTTACATACAATAGCTATGTAGACGAAGGTAATATAAAGGTTAAAGCTTATCTATACAAATACTACACTAAGGGCTGATTTTTCGGGCACGCTACAATTGCGGCGATAAGTCCCCTCTTTGAGGATTGGCTGGAGAGGCGCCACGGCGCCCTCACCTTCCGCCTGACGCAGGTCCTCATCGGACACGGTCGTTTCGGGAGGTTCCTGTTCAGGATAAGGAAACGCCAGAGTGTCACCACTGTGTGGATCGCCCGGAGGACACGGTGGAGCATACGGTGGAGGTCTGCCCGGCATGGGCGGAGCACCGCCGCGTCCTCGTGGCGGCGATCTCTCGCGTCCGGCCCTGGTCCAGGCCATGATTAGGAGCGAACGGCTGACGGCTTCCCATGCACTCGCATGGGAAGCCGTCACCTCCTTCTGCGAAGCAGTAATGCTCGCAAAGGAGAAGGCGGAGCGCGTGAGGGAGAGGCAATCTCTGCGCCCTCACGCCCCTAGTCGCTACAGGAGACGCCCTGGACGTCGGGAGTCATCAGCGGACTCCCGGCCACCGTAGGCGCGGGCTTACGGGCGGCGAGCAATGGGTAGCTCGCCGCCCGGCAAGGACCAGGCCGGGCTCGACGGCGCGCTTTGTTCCACGCGCGCCTCTAAGAGATGTAGCACGAACTGACGGGGTCCGCTAGGGCCGATGCCTGCCAGGGCCGCGGGTTGTTCGAAAGAGATACCGTGGCTCCTGGCAAAGGCAACTGAAGGAACACGGGTGGGTTTTAGTCAGTAAAAGTCTGACACGCCCTCCCGCTCCCCCCAGAGCGGGAGATGTCTATATGATGATTACCCACCCAGAAAAAAAAGGGCTGATTTCTACAAAGTCAGATATATTTTATCCATGGAATAAAATTGACGTCTGACCGTTCCTGTATGGAAAAACTGTCAAAAGTTCATAATTTATTCTCAGCCTAAGACTTATTCTAGGTATAAAAGTTTGGTGACTGTTGCTAAGGGCTGATTTTTCCAACGCCAGATAATTTTTCCTAAAGAATAATTTTGAATTTTTGACGGCTCTTCCATGCAAAATCTGTCAGACGACAATTTTATTTCATGAATAAAAATTATCTGTCGATTGTGAAATCAGTCCTAACGCCTAACGCCTAACGAATAAAAAAATTCTGTCGATTGAAAAATCAACGTATATTCTCCTCCAATTATTTATTGGGATAATGATTGGAAATGTCATTCTGATAACATGTAGGTAGGTACAATAGTTGAGGGGCAATTCTCGTAATTTTAAGAGCTTTCATAGTCTGATCTCAGTCTGAATCTGTCAAAAATATCTCTGATTTCCCTACATTTTTGACAAGTTTTTGACATTGACTGTCGCTGAAATGAGATTGCGACTAGATTTTGAACGTTTTTAGTTACGTGAATTGTTCCTTCTGTTCTCCTTATAAAAGCTATTTACTCAATGACAGAAAATAAGTTTATAAACTAGTGTTACTTTATTACGAGAATGTCAACAGAATCTAGGAAAACAGATGACAGTACCTAATTACATAGTTGAATGTCCCAGTGGAGCCTGTGGCTGTTATCTGCTACTTTTTCCTGATATATAATTAAAGAAAAAAAAAAAGTGCGGTTTTACAGGATTTCTAGATTACTCTTATTATAAACACTCATATTTCATGAAATAATAATAATAATTTGTTAATGGCAATGAACGGTAAATTGACGGCGATTTCTTGTATTTTTTTTTCAATACAATTTTATGATTTAAAGGAAAAAGTCTTACATACGTATGTTTAATATATATATATATATGTTTTTTTTTGTTCTATGACGAGTGCTCATTCGGCTAGAGAACACTGGCATAATCAGACTATAATTAATGTTCCCACTGCTGGGACACAGGCCTCCTCTCTGTAAGAGGGAGTGGGCCGTAATCCACCACGCGGGCTCAGTGCGGGTTGATAGATGTAACATGTCTTCAAATATTTGGTTCTAGGACATGCTGGTTTCCTCACGATGTTTTCCTTCACCGTTTTGAGAGCAGTGGTTATGAAATAATTTACGTAAAGTGCCTGTCTGAGTTCGAACGTACGGCCACGTTCGAGTCACGGCCGCTACAACTGGGCCACCACTGTTCCTTGTGAGGAGCAGCCGTGGCCCAGTGAATTGTCTGTTTATATATGTGTGTACATAAAAAAACAGAAAAATACGTACAGAGGATCACCTCTGTACGTATTTTTCTGTTTTTTCATCAAGCATCAGCATATTTCATTAGAAATTTCTTTCAGCATACCTGCCTACCATACCATACCCAGCGTACCATCATGCGTACCATGCGTAGCATACTTTTTTTTTTTTTCCCGGAAGGGAAATCTTCAAATCACCCGAGCGGAAGGGAGTGTCAGACTCTTACTGACTAAAACCCACCCATGTTCCTTCCTTTGCCCTTTATGTTCCGAGGTAGCGGTAACCCTTTCGGACGATCCCGCTGATGCGTAGCATACCTTAGTATTAAAATTGCGAAATCAAGTATTATTTTTCACAAAAAATATAGACTAGACTAGACATTCAGTTTCTCTCGCATACATAAATACTATTTAAAACCACAGAAACCATATTCATAAAATGATCAATCAATTAAGGTTTTCATACGGACCCGTCAATCGGAATATGGGATATAATAATTAGCTGAAAAGTTTCGTCCGATCTGGATGAATTATACACGTGGCGTCTAATTCTGACGCCGGGTGTCTGGTGCAGGGAGGGGCCGAGGGTCGCAGTGGAAGCGGGTAGCGAGGGATAGATGGTAGTATGAGACGTTGTTGTTTTAAGATAGGTAGATTTGTAGACCATTTTATATTTTGTTAACGGTTCTGATACTTGTTGACCGGCCTACACTGTCCTCCCATACCTGTTAACACTGCAATTTGAAAACATTGTAAATGCCAATTATTTTTAAAAGAGTAACCGTGCAGCTCCTTGCCGGCTCTTCTCCATAGGAAACGACCAATTGGAACCGTGCACCTAGCTCCTGATGTTTCATATGTATGTTTATGTAAAGTAAATTATTTTTATTGACTGATTAAAAAAAAACAAAATAAAATAAAAGTTTAAGTAAATTACGTTAGTTACATTGAAACTAAGTAACAAATAAGTTGGTAAAAGAGAGTACACCATATAAATTACTGACATAAATATAGTAATTTTAAAATGTTAACGCTGCCTTTCGAAGTATTGTATGCCAGTGCATTTCAATGTGGATTTGTAATTTAATATTATATTATAATAATTACCGGATAGAAATTTCTTCAGAAGATTCTTATCTCACAAGTAAAATGTTTTGTATCATGAACTCATGACAATGCACAAAGAATAATTAAAATACGGTTTAAAGAATATCCTGTCAGTTTACCAGCTCCAACTTCGACCAAGCCCTTACCCGTGACTACATTGGATTCTAATTTGACTTTATTAGATTTGAGCAGAATTTAAAATGCTAGTTCAAATTAGATGAGAAAATTGCATTATTTACCAGTAGTGAGAAGTGTTCCTAATGACTTCCCCGACCGAATCTCTGTTCAACTCCGAATTAAAACTTGATTAGAGGTCCTTACATGTCAAATATACGTATCCGCGTTTCAAACCAAAGTTTCGAAACAATTTATCAACAACGAACAAGGAAAAACAAACGGTGAATTGGTGAATTACCTTCATACACTTTCTATCGAGAGAATTTTATTGTGTTACGTTTTACGTAAAATTCTTTTCTCATATCAAGAGTTTTGACAGTTCTCTCAGATAATACAATAATGGCTTCGGCGAACTGTTGTAGCTCGTAGAGCGTCTACGTGCGCGTAGTCCGTGTACCCCGCGTAGCGTGTAGCGGCCGTAGCCGCGTGAGACGCGCAATTAAAAGTTTACAGCAGATGCAGTGATCGGTAGAGCGAGCTGTAAACGACACGTTTATGTAAACACGCTTCTAATTGGATCAAACACCTTTTTATACAAGTAAGTAAATTCTACGAGGAACACAGAGAGTCAACTAATTGCTACCTGCACGAGCACTCTTTAATTAAACACATGTAATTTATCTGCACCCCTATTTAATTGGCAAGGACAGCTTGTAAACAAAGTATTCCTTTATTTTGCATACAAATAAAAGTTGAACATTAAACTCCAACTTCAATTTATTCAAAACGACGACGTTTTCATAATAAATGAAACTTTTTGGGCGTTCATTGTGATTTCATATCTAACTTTTTAATCCGCTTATTTGAACTAGAAACAGGTGTAGGTTATACGAACGTCGATTTTTGACGTTCGTATAACACCTACATTAAAGTTAGAATAATTTTAGATGTATGGACTTATTCATAGAATGCTGGTTGTTGAAGTTGTCTGAGTCACGTATGGATTCTTTACAGATTTCTTATATAAATAGAGGAAAGGACATAAGAAATTTGAAGTAAACCTATTTAAACGAAAACCATTAAGTTGGAATGGTCCCCTTAAAACGGCAAGTGCAAAGAATGCATAAGGTTTAAACGGCGGGTCAAATTTTGCCTCGTCAGATATAATTAAAAGTCTTTACGATGGGCGAAAACGACGCTGTAAAGCGGCAAGGAAAATTATATGGAAAGCGCGCGAGCAGCCGAGCACGTCACTGAGCATCGTAAAGTATGAGACGTATCAGTAGGTACGAGTGCACCGAGAAGTGTCTTATGAGACTACACGTGTGCACAAGTTGGAAGGAGTTTTTATTGTGACCCGAATAATAGAGGAAAGTTTGGGGACTAGGAAAAGTTAGATGATTTTCTATCTGGGCAGAAAATCATCTAACTTTTCCTAGTCCTACCAAGGTAAGGTTACCTTTCAAACCCGTTTTTTGGATTAACTAATTTATGCCAGGCTAGGTCGTTCAACGTGTGTGAGGACAAACCTAGTGCAGCCTTGCAAAAACTAGTACAATATCTAAATGCCACATGGTACGGCCGAAAAAGTTATCTTTGTATCATTATTAAAATAAACATACCTACATAATTCTAAACTCACTTCTAAGTTATTAAATTTTGCATGCCTTCTGAGGTGAGATGTAATTACCTTAGTACGAGTACTGCAAATATTTATAACATGCAATTACCTATACTAAATTGTCTGCTAATTAAAACTATAATAGGTAGTTTATTCATTATTTCGGTACTAAAAACAAGAAGGCCACGTTATCTAAAACTCACATTATTTCATGCCAGCAAGTCTACAAAAGACAGCAAATAATTAAAGCCTTCAACACAAACCGCGCACACAATATTTTCACCACGAGCAGTTATTTTTCCAGAAAAACGAACGAAGAGCGCATTTTAATATCTCTATTATGAATCCGAGAGTCCTTTCACTAAGCGGTGCCATCACAGGCTGTACTGTCGATGATATAACCCGCTATTAACCTTGTTGCAACGGCTCTTTTGCAAAAACCATCGCCGAAATTGATATCAACTCATGCTCACAAACGTAAATTGCCTCTCTATGCATATTTACGCGAACTATTAAAAATTGATCGACTGGCATTTGCATGGGACCACACTTATGGTATTTTTAAATAACGATTCGCCCGAAGCCTTTGGTGGAATTAATCGATATCACTTTACTTCTATATTATCCACTTTTACGTTTTTGCAGTAACATTTCCCCGCGTGTTAAATAAATACATCTACGGTTTTGAGTACTGAAACACGAATACATAAAAATGTTGGTATATTCTTTTTAATGTGTACATATCGGTTTACAGCCGGCTGTAGCACAATCGTTTGAGTTTTGAGACGCCCTCAATAACCCGAGGTTAGTGCTAAGTTCGTATTCACACAGTTACCACGCGCGTCGTCGTATCCTTTACACGATAGTAGAGAGGCGATGGTAAAAACTTTTAATTATTTCGGTTGAAAATAGTCCGGGAGACCGCAAACATAAACCGGTATGCATTCTTTTTCTTTCGTCGGTTTGCGCGTAGCGTCTACAAGACGTTAGTGCCTTGTTTTAAAGTGTTGTAAAACAAGCGTAACCCGCGCTCACCTACGGTACCTAAGTGTGTGCCCTCTTGAAAAAATAAAGTCTCTGAACACGGTTTTCACGTTTTATGCTCATAGCTGGCGGGTTAAACTACCAGATATTCGCAAAACGGGACTTTTTGAGTTTTTACGGTTGTATCTAATTAAACTTTCAGGTTAAAATAACAGTATGAAGGAACATTTATCTTAAATTGATAAATAAGGTATAATTTGCACACTGTCGAAGAATTTTTTCACGTAAGTAACGTATTCACTTTACCGGGAACCGTCACTGATTGTTGACAAAGCGTCGTCGCAGGCAACACGCATGAGAATCGCACACGAACCGCAATCATCAGCAAAGGGGGCGCCACGACGCGCTAAGTGTCACCCTGTAAATAGCGGATATGACGTAATTGGCTAGTCGTCAACCACCGACCCTAGTTGTCACATGTCACTTCACAGTTCAACGATGTCAATTTTCAATAAGTAAATTTCATGGAATTATCAAGCTAGTTAAATAATTTTTTTATGGAGCATGGACTTATAAATGTTTTAAAATTAATTTAAATTGTTTCCAAAATATTATACAGGCTGATAATCTTGTTTGAAGAATCGAATCAAATATATTTTGAAAGGACTGAGTTTTCCGTGTCTTTCATCTTCAAACTAAAATAATTTTATTAACACCTGACCTTCTTTTCCTTCTGCATCGACAACTCAACATCAACAACAAAACAGTTAACAGTAGGGACTTATCAACTAATATAACTTCCTAGTACCAGAAGCAATAAAATGACAACACAAAAAAAAATGAACTCTCGCGCGAAATTATAAACTTGTTTGAAAATACATACAAAAGTGTTGAAAACTTCGCAATAGCTTTTCAGATAGGTAACTAGCTCGCGTTAATGTTTAGCTCTTTGTGATTCCGCTCAGCGCAGATGTGTGACTGTGTGTGACTGTGTGACGGTATGTCGAACTACTTTTCTAAGTTAATTCGTGTCTCATGCACAATCCATAAACTTTCGAGTGCTACCTCGCGAACGATGTCTGTTGTGAATGAAAAATTTTGCATGTGTATTGTCGCGTCTTATAAAGGCACAGCTATATAATTAAAAACGTATCGTTAAAACGTAGCGTAACGTTATTTAACGTTACGAAACGTAACGTAACGTTATTTTGGCCCTGCGTTGTTTTTAATTTTTTTAATTGCTCTTATGATTTTGAGTACACTATACTACACTAGTCTAAATAAAAGGTAAATAGGGTTAATTTTGTTAAAATAATTTATAAAATACCAGGAAAATTACATTCTCATAATACTTTCAAGTATCAAAATAGGTACCAGACGTTTTTATAATTCGTCTTCTGATTTGTCCTGATTAGTAAAACCCATTTTTTCAAAAAGTCCAGTTTTGCTTACACATGAAACATTTTCACAAGTTGAAGCCACTGAAGTACTAAGAATAATGCTACGTACTGCAGTCTTTTTGTAAAAATATTGTCTTGTATACAAACACTGAGGTGGAGGTGGGTACTGTGGGCAGGTATACCCCGACAGACACTTTAAGTACGGATATTATGCGGATCGCACTATGTTCTGATGAGGTTACATTGTTTCCTTCCGTTTCAATTATTGAAACGTTCAAGAACTTATTTTAAACAGTGCCGTTTGTGTCTGTTTAAAATACGTTTTGGGCTATGTGCAGAAGTTGAAACAAAAATGCAAAGGCAGTTAAGGAAGAGACTCGCTGAATTTTATTAAGCCCCGTTGGTCTCGTGGTCGCAATCACAACTGCTGAGCGTGGGGTCCTGGGCTCGATTCCCAGGTCGGTTAAAGTTACCTATTCGGGTTTTCCATTAGGAATTTCTTAGTAGCAGCCCGGAGTTTGAAAGTTGGCGGTGTGATGCCGTTGGTTCTGCGCTTGACCTCTCTCCGGTCGTGTTGGATTGCGTGCCGTCCCATCAGACTATGAGAGTTAGGGAAGAGAGAGTACACCTGTGTCTGCGAACACATTTGTGCACTATAATATTTCCCGCGCCGAAGGCTATAAGGGAAATACGGTCTGGAGGTTTTTTATTATGTTGTTAAGCCAAAAAGAACATCAGCGGGATTGTCCGAATCAGCGGGATTGTCCGAAAGGGTTACCGCTACCCCGGAACATAATGGGCGAAGGAAGGAACACGGGTGGGTTTTAGTCAGTAAGAGTCTGACACTCCCTTCCGCTCCACTCAGAGCGGGAGGGGTCATTTGATGATTTCCCATCACGAAAAAAAAAAAAAAAAAAAGCAAGCCAAAAAGAACATGACAACATCTTTTCAGTGGTATATGGTTTTCAATCCATAACTATTCAGGCATTCCTAAAAGCTACTGAAATACTGAGCCTACACAAATCCCTGTAGGTGGTCTATTAACTATTCTTGATTGGCCCATTAATTAGCAATTTCAGTTTTAGGTTAAAATCGATAAACTCGCTCCGTTTAGAATTGTCTGGAACATGGCAGCCGTTTGAATATTGCTGGTACCTATTCAATACACTTTATTGTTTTAACAATTTCATAGGGTACAATAGGTAGCTAACACTGCTGAAACACACACCTATGTTAAATTAGGGACATTAGGAGATTATAGTGTCTCTTCATCAAAACTTAAAAGTCAAGAGCTCTGCAGTTAGAAAATATATTTTGATGATTCCTTTAATCAATTATTTACCTACTTTCCTTATTTCGTTGAATACTAACAAGGTGCATCGGATAAAAGAGGGTAGGTACGTAAAACAAGTACTGGTACGTACCTACTGCATACAGAATATGCTTTTTGTTTGAACGGATGCGATAGTGGGTAATGAAATGATGCCTTCCCGATTCAGTTCGCTTATCCGGATTAAGCAGAGCGCCTCTGTAACCTGCTCTGTCGTTTGAATTCTTATTAAACCCGCCTGTACCGAACTCTATTTTAGCATTTCTTATGGATAAGATAAGCAGAACAATTTACCTTATCTCAGACTTTTTGTCTACTTTTAGAAAAGTTACGGGCTAGATTTTAATTAATGGAGGTTTGACATTGTTACCGTAGGTCCAACTACGAGGGCTGTACCTATTACGTTAACATAAAATTCGATAATGCTGAGGGTCTAAGTGCGTCGAAGTCGTCTAACGTTGCAAATTAAAAGTTGTTTCGAAAGTTATAATAAACAAGTTTCCAAGTATCATATAAAAGTAAAGTTTACTATTTGAGGCATCAAATTTTGATAGAGTTTTGCATAAAGAGATAAGCTCGATCAAAGGATTGCTCTCAAAGTGGTTTACCTTGCGAGCATATTTAAGTTTTCATGAAGTGAGGAAATGGAAAATAAATTGGATTTGTATAAGTTTCTTAAAAGCTACACACACGGGGAAATATTTACTTTGTTCTAGGCTAGCCGGGATTATTGCAGTTCATTATAAGACTAACTCGGTGGTCTAATAGAAAACCTGGTGGCGCGTTTGTGACTACGCTATATTTTTCATGTTGAATCAAAACAGTTCAGACAACATAAACAGCTAAGTTGAACGTATTGCGTCATGAACTATGTGCACTGTTGCGTTTGTGGACCGACTAGTTGTAGAAAGGAAATGAGGAAACTTTAAAAATAATATAAAATAAAACATTTAAAACATGCGACATTTGCCGAAAGAAACACACTATAAGTAAAGCCATACTAATAGTGTTTTTCTTTCGGCAAATACTATTTTCTTATAAAACATTATTGAACTTCAGGTAAAAAAATAACACGCCATATAATTTAAGTCCGTAAGTATTGCTGCTTTTATTTCCAAACTCAGACCTAAGCTGTCCATAAACACAAATAAATCGCATCACCCTCCTACACCTAGAATATTAAACACAAAGGTTGATAATGTTTAACAAGCAGACAGTTCTGATACAAAGGGGAAACACATTAACATACAACTTCACCCGACGCGCCGGTGAGGAGTTGGAAACATTTTCGCACAAACTTTTCTATATGCGGAACGCTATTGAAAGCTCCTCTCGGAGATTAACACGTGCCGTGAAAATACGCGTTCAAGGATTACCCCACTCCCCTCGCCGAGTGTGAAGTTGTCTTGTTATAATGTGCCGCTAACAGCCAACAGTGAAAAATTAATGCACTTCCCCTCTTACCCGCGGGAACGCTACACGTGCGAGCAAAAAAATACCCTTTCGTGATGCGCTTCATTGTTTTTGACGTGTGGAAATTTTGAAAATGACGAAATATGTATGTGCCGCGGCGTACAATCGTACTTGAACTTCAACTTAGTTCACATAACTTACAGTTTGTATATTTTGTCTAAAACCGATCAAGCTGCAAAAGTAGCTGGTATAATAGAAAAAAAAAACCGTTGGCAAAAGTAAGAAGGAGCAAGACTTTGATCATACACAGTTAACCAACGCGGTGATATTGCAACAAATATGAATTCACAAGCGTGGGCCCCTCACTAGACCGCCCGCAAAATCCTCCAAGATTTGGCTTTAATTAATTCGCAACAAGAGAAACGTACACAATATAAAATAGATTTACACCTCCTTCAGCAGCAGTGTTGTGAACTCATTGGCAGATATACTGTTCTTAACCACGTCAGCAAATAGCAAACATGGCAATGAACAGTGGAGTCATCCCCGCAGCTAACTAGATCTTTGAGCGCAGTTTGGACTTCGGTTTGATCGTGTTTGCTCGCTGCTCACTAGTTAGACTGCGAATTGCGGATAGCTTCTTTGTGTTCCCGAGTCGCAACTTCGCTAACTAGCTGCCGGTGACTGATTATGAATAACCCAAATTTAGGTAAGGAAATTATAATTACAAACACGAATGCTTTTAAACACCTTTTTATTTCTTATACATATCGTAATATACAGGTCGATAATCGATGTTGGGCACAATTCTGTCAATCAAGCCAGCTACAAGGCGAGTACGTTTGAGACCTTCGGGTCTGCACATTCGCACCAATGTCCTCAACAATCGGTTGTGGATCTCCCATTTGCTAGGCATATATGGCGCATTCAAATATGACTTCTTGAGATGATTGCCGCCACTCCTATGTGAAGTCTCGAGGGAGCTACGTAAATGTGATAATGTCTCCATTTCTGCCGGTGCAATTCGTTCATGACGGAGCGAGTAGCTAGACTTAACGTTATTAGACATTAGCCTTTTTTCAGGTAGTCTCTGTAAAATCTTCTCTAGTAGCATGCTTTGTTTCCGAGATTCACTTTCTGTAGTTTGTTTCAAAAGTGCATCATGCATCGCCTTCTTTTGTATGATTGCATCAATTAAGCCTTTCATTTCGGGAGTTAAGTAATTTCTTGGCCCAAAGTGTTCTGGGGGGTCATGATCTGCTATTTCGAATTCTTCTTCTGGTATGTTATAACGGATTTTTCGAGGTGGCAGATTTTGCACTTTATAGTTTGGTTCTCCTTTAACTACATTTTGCATGTGCTGAGAGTCCTGAGTAGATTTTATTTTAACTATCTTGTTTTTATCCTTTTCATCATTGTCGTAGGTAATATGATCAATTATAATCTCAGGATATTTATGCAATATGCTTAACTGTTGATTCTGATGGCCGCTTTGTGTAAAAGATATCTGTTTAGTATCATTGGTTGTACTTAACTCTGAGACTATTTCTTTTTTTAATAAATCTTCTAAAGAGTAAGCATTTTCATCTATGTGACCTGCCCGTGACTTGTATTCTGAATATACAGTTTCTTGACCACCATGTATAAATCTAGGCGTAAATTGTTTATGATGTTCAACTCCTATGAAAGATTTTCTAGCTATCTTACTTGCACCTGGAGACGGCTCGTCTTCTGAAGTCAGATCATGATCTTGATTGGAAACTTCATGACTTTGGATAGTTTTATTTGAATCTCGACTAGCTTGTAGAGTTTCACTGCTAGATTTAAAATTGATATGTGGGGCCATGAACGTCTTAAAGTAATAAATATTGGAATCATTTCCGGGTTCTGTTTTAACATCAGGAGTTAAATCTTTTATGTCAGCGTTAGGGCCAGTGTCGTTTATTTGTTGGGTCTGTAGTATCAGTTTATCCAAAATTTCATTAATATTTTCTGTGCTTATTTGTTCTTGAGATACTGTACAATGTACGGTTATTAGAATAAACATGTGGAGAACTGAAAAAATGGCAATAATTTAAACAAAAACAAAAAAGGCAATTCACAAATAAAATATTATGTAAACAATAGTTCACGATGACAACAAGTGCAGATCCACCATCCACCAGACCATAGTGATCAAGAGGGTTAGTATTTTCTAAGAGTAGTTACAGGGTGTGACGAATTAATAGAAGATTACAATAATGTGACCTTACACAGCGTGAGCTCCATGTTAATCGCCAATCTGCCAGATTATCACTGAATGGAATACTGGTTTATTATTGGCTCAATTGTGCTTGATCGCTTATTAATTAACTGTTATCGCGTTAATTCCTCTTCGGACTTAATTAAGGGGTTATTGATAGCCGTGAAGGTTTTCATCTAAATATTACTCAATCACGATCTACTTCGCATTTGGGAATTAATTGTTGTTGCAGGTACAGCGTGCGTGCGATCATGTTGTATTTTTTTTGCGTACGTAGTCAAGTTTTTATGTGCATCATTATTCAAGAAACTGGGAAAACAGCTTTAAATAAAATTTGTTAATTAGGTGTTAATAATTTACCAAAACAAAGAGTTCGTGTCTAAATTCTGATTCAAACACGAGATTCAAGGAGTAACAATTATGTAACTAACAGAAAACAATAGAAGTTGCTTATTTAAAAAAATCAATACACAAACATCAATCGAGAGGTATTTCCATGAAACCGGCAAGTTAATGGAACTTTTAATTTGCACTATAACAATTTACAAGCGATTGAAACTGAAAAAAGCAATCTTAGTTATCGTTGCCTTGGACGACAGCGAGTCGGCTTCGGCATGAAGTAAACAGCTCGGTTCGTCCTGCATTTCAATCGACTGTATTTGTATTTTATTGCGGGAGACTCGAACTAAGGCCAAACGCCACGGACCAAAGCTTTACGTTTTATTGGGTTCTTTTATGAGATTTAAGCAATAATAGACAGTTTATTAACGGACTATTAATCTTTAATTAGCATTATAGGTCCCAAGAAATGTTTGAAAATGGGCACGGTCAAGAAATATGCGGTTCTAAACGTCCCACGCAGTAATAAATGTCAGTAGGTATCAGCACACTAAGCGGTAACTCGTTTGTGCCTAGGTATTAGGATTAAGAATAGTCACGTAGATGCAACGCGGGCATAACAGATGCCAACCGTCTCTAGAGAACAATTGTGGGGATATTTAAATTCAAGTAAGATAGACAGCTCTATGACTACATTAATTTTATTTCGATTTTTTTTCAGGCGGGACTAGTTCATTAATTTAATGAAAACATAACTTTTAATAAACTGTATGTTTGTCTACAGCTGACTTTATATTTTAAACATTACATTATTAATAAGCAAGTTATTAACAAAAACCTGTAAATAAAACGAAAAAGCAGCAAATTCTTAACTCTGCGGGATGACAGAGGTATAAAAAATTCTATTAGAAATCCATTAACTTTTTCAATTCCAACAGCCGTCTAATTTAATTGCGAACGTTTCTCGCTGTAAAGTTACAATAGGTACCTAATAAGGCTATGTATTCTTTATATACAACCAACTGTAGAACGATATGATCGCGTGTAAGTGAATTCTTTAATAGAGTACCAACGTTATGGCAGTTCGCCATTGAAGAATGCAACCTATTTGGAAGATCACTGAATGAGTTGATAAATTGCTTGTCTGGTTATGATAAGTCACAACTCATAGTAAGTTAATAGAATACATTTGGCAATGTGTTTGGGAATAGTAAAGAAGTGGACTCTTAATCGACGCGTTTGTCACACTCAAAAATATTTGTTATTTTTGAGACGTTGAAGTAAATAAATGTGTGATAGTACACCATCAACAACTTACGGTTTTGATAAAAGCTTGGCCAGAGCTCCTATGCAAGACGTTTAAATGAACTTTTTCTTAATAATTACCGGACTCTGCAGTGGACTATTGCAAATGCAACAACTAGGTACTCAGTAGCTGGGCTGTAGCCAAAGTCCAGTTTCGCGAAATCCTGAAAATCTAATCTGTTTGATTTTCAGATTTTCACAACACTTTCAGAAATTTAAAATCCAATAATGCAAACAAAGTATCATCAAAAATAACATACAAAATACAAATCCAGGTAGATATAAACGCAAACAATTTTACAGGGTAATTAACAATTGTATCAAAACCTTGTTCACACTGTGCACGTTACCCGTGGCCACGTGGTCCTATGAATATTTGTCCACCGGCGACTGCTGGAATAATTGAGGTGTACATTTTCACTTTGTTCCGTTTCCATTCGATTAAAATCGTTGTACCACACTTGTACACGACCTATTCGGTGTTTACTAAACGATTTGAACGGTTCGACGGGCCGCCCAACCGGCTGTGATTTTTTTCTATTTTTTTAGGAATTTGTTTAATATAACGAATTCAAATAGAGCGAAATTAGAGAAGAATTGTATTGAAAAATATGTTTCAACTGTCAAATTTTTCACAAGCTATTTGTAAAATTGGGGTTTTTATAGTTTTCTTTGGTCATCATCATCATCAGCCTATAGCAGTCCACTGCTGGACATAGGCGTCTCCTATTGCACGACATTCACTCACTCGATTTTCGGCAATTCTCATCCAGCTGCTACCAGCCATCCTGCGAAGATCGTCGCTCCACCTAGCCTGAGGGCATTCCCACCTTACGTTTACCGATTCACGATTCTTTGGTCATAGTTTTCTTTATATAGGTTGTTTTCAAAATGATATCGATAATAGAAACTGGGAGCGTAACGGTTGTTCGAAGCACACATATTTAAAGTCTTAAGTTTTATAAAGGTCGGTTACAGGGTAGTTTCAAATATATTGGCTACTGGGTCTCGCGAGTCGTCAGAGTACATTTTATGAGCATCTAATAAAAATTTTATCGTGTAACAGTAAAGAAGCAATCAGTCTGTTGGATATTGGCCTGCGGGGTCGGTAAACACGTGCATTTTTATGTCCGTGCGCAGTTACCGCCATTCATAGATTCGCATATAGAACCACTTTTGTCGATTACCTACTTAGCTAGAATTTGTCCAAGTTGGAATCTCCTATAAGCCGTTGGAGGGGCATCCTAAGGATACGTGAAATGTAAGCGTTTTCCACATCACTAAAAGTTTTACATTAGGCACTCAGTCGGTACAAGTTTATTCGAAGTGCTTACTTCGGTTTCTTGATATTTTTCTATAGTAAACCAAGTATGGAAGAAAAACAAGGTATTTTTAAGCTACTTACAGGACTGTGAGTCGACTGGGTGACTAGGCTACTGATATATTCTTGAAGGCGAAACATTTTCGATTCTTTTATAACTTTACTAGCGCTTTGTGGTTTCACCCGCATAACCCGTTTCATTCCGATTCCGCGGGAAAATCGGGATAAAAAGTATCCTATATGTTAATCCTGGTTCTAAACCATCTGTGTGCCAAATTTTATCCAAATCCGTTAAGGAGATTTTGCGTGAAAGAGTAACAAACACCCATCCATCCATCCATCCATCCATACAAACTTTCACGTTTATAATATTAGTAGGAAGTAGAATGTCCAAGAAAATTTCTAGTGTGTGACTCCTCACCATCATTATCATCATTGGCCGCCTTGTTCTACCCACTGCTGAGTACACGCCTCCTTCCTTTCGTGCCATGCTTCCCGGTCCGTGGGAGTCTCATCCAGGTCTTCCCCACGTTCTTCTGTAGGTCGTCCACCTACCTGCCCATTCGTCTGCTAACGCTCCTTCTACCGTTTCTCGGCAACTATTCCGTTAGGGCTCTGCTCCACCTGCCATTACCACGTCTAGCAAAGTGTGTGACTCTTGCATGACACAAATATTATTGTAGCTCTTTATTTTATATACACACTTTATTGATATAGGTATAACGGACTTGTTTGAGTTTTATTTTGTCTTTTCAGCTATGTTCCTAATTTCAAATGTTCTTAGGGCTGATTTTTCCATCGCCAGGTAACTTTTATTCGAGGAATAAAATTGACGTTTGACAGTTTTCGTATGAAATAACTGTCAAAATTTCAAAATTATTCCTCGAATAAAGTTATCAGATGATTGAAAAATCAGCCCTTAATGTAAGACCAACTGAACTGATCAAGCTGTGAAAGACTAACATCACGATTCTTCCGTTTCCCAAACGAGTGCAAGAGAGCAATAAACCATTTTATCCTAATAAGTAGGTTCTTATATCTTTTCCCATTATAGTTATATTTTATTAGACACAAAACCTACCAGTTTTTAAGTATTCATGCAAAAACCAAAGGTCAACGACCCACTTTATGAAGGCGTTAATCTTGTGAACACATAAACGAACAAAACTATACAAAAAAATGGGCGTGAAAAATATATTGTAAAACTAAAAACAGCTGTCCAAATACAAATAAATATAAAATTATGGAAGTTTTTATAGTATCCATGGTTATGCAGAGGGTCGATGACGCTGCGTAGTGGACACTGGAGATCCCGACAACACCCGCACAATCACGCACGCCCCCGGGACCGTTTGACTAGGCATTACCCACGTATACTAATATGTTTGTGAGTCCGTCCGCTTCTATACACAGAGGAGCGAGGCCGATGTGCCTCCGGTAGCATTTTAATTTTACAAATCAATGAGCTTTTTTTCGCTTTGTCTAAGTGCATTCAAGAGTCTATCTTTTGAAAAAACTAACGTATGGATAACCCCAAGACGACGCAAAATCCGTCATCAAAAATTTAATCAAGCCTTTATTCTAGTTCAAACTGCATTCACTGATGATATCAGCTACCTGGCGATTATGATATCGCATTAATACATATGAGAATCTACCGCAAACACCGACAACTGTACGGGCTAACGGTACCGTAAATGTATTCAAGTTAATATAATTTCAAACGAGTTCTAAAAACAGTAAAACAATGGCCCAACTTATAATAGTGTGTTCGATGCAATTGGCAGCTAATTTCTTGTTCCACGACCAACCAACACGCTCATTGCGTCAAAATTTTAATCGGTTCTCTTTGTCAGGAAAATTCTTTTGTGAATGCAAAAAATTAAAAGTTACGCAATCGGAACAACTTTGTAGCACAACGCGAGGGGATCGCGTTTATACCGGTTTGAAGCTCCGTTCTGTATAATAAAAACGGCACAAACTTTTAAAGTAACCAGAATTATTTATAACACATGCGTAAGTACCTATCTGGTATCTGTTCAAATGCACGACATCCTTTAACGTTTTTTCTGCTGTATAAATTGTGGAACTTGGCTAGATATTATTAGCAGTCCTAAATTCTAAACATGCAAAATATACCAGTAATAGTCTTATGATTTTTATTTTATTACCAACATCTGCACCTATAATTAGCTAGACTCAATCAAGTTTAACTATAGCTTCCGAGATTGTTCTCCTACTTATTTGTTGTAAGTTTGCTTAGTAATTGTGCACACTGAAATCATCGAATCATAATCTCTTGTATCGACTTTCCAAAATATAAGGTTTCACCACACGAGCCAACAATAAAACATTATTTCCTATTTTCGTGTTCACAAATTAAATGCGAAATTACCGGCACCTTCCTGTACGGAAGTGTCATAAAGGTGGTTATATTAAAGTCCTTGCTTAGGCGCATCATATTGCAGTACGCGAGATGTGCGGCCGTCCGAATCCTTAGCCACGTCTCGCGTCTGTCCGGGTGGCAATAAAACCCCCAGTTATGTCATAATATGCATATGTGATGAACTCGCCTGAGATACGACTACACTAAACTCAGTGAATCAGTCGCACGAAACCTAACTATAATTTTAATACCTCGGCACACGTAAAATGTGAATTTAACGTATTTTTATTAACATCTTTGACTCTAGACTTGAAATGAGTCTGGGACATATATCTATAAGACCTATGAAGGTACCTTCACGTTTCTTTTATATAATATAGTATCTATTAGAGACAACATGACCTACAGACAGGTCTTGTGTCGTGTTTACAAAGACTGTAATTACATCTTCATTTGCAATGTAAGGCAGCACTTTTTTGGCAAATTGATTAATTAATTATCCAAATGGCGTAACAACGAGGCGATCGCGTGTGATGTGTGTTCAGGGTCACAGGTTCGATAGTTTTCAGACATCGTAGCTTACACCCAGTTTATGTGAAGATAGATGAATAAACTGCTATCAGCCTAAGAACACGTGCTTAAGTATAAAATGATGTTAACTTGGAGGGCAACTGATAAAAAGTCGATCTTTAAAAACAGATTATAGAACAGAAACGAGTCTTTCGTAAATGCGCTTATTTTTAAGAAGTCCTAAGACCTATTAAAAACTTGTACTTCATTATTATGACCGGTTCTTGTCTGACACCATTAAGATACTCATTATATTTTATCTAACCAGTTTATTTTACGAACATTCTCACCATTTTACACTGTGTAGGATGAACTCGTGATTTGATGTTGCAAAAAATTGTATTTCCGCTACGCAATAAAAACTGGAATTATTCTAATAATAGCACGTAGGAGATAGTGCATCCCTCGCAAACTAACATTATACCGGTTTAGAATAAATTATTACGTCGCTGGCTCGGCGCTAATCACTGCCCCAATAATCGAATAAAAGACGCATCATGTGCGCGCACCGCGCTCCCCACAAACATACACATGTTGTTTTTGCCAATCGTATTAATTTCATAAATAATTAATAGGGCATATTTGGATCGGTGAGTGGACACAGATGGAAATGCACTCGACAAATTGACTGATAACCGCAGTCGGGGAAAGGCTAAATACCTGCTAATGATAGTCCGATTGATGCTTTCAACTGGTTTGTATTGGAACGAGCGCAAAAATTGCAATTACCAATATTGAAATCACAATTTTACTAAGTAGGATATGTTGACAGTAATGATTTCACTACTTGAAAATGGACAGGCCATGACTTTTTTATTGTCTGGTGAAGTAAATAGCTCGTGAATTTTCAAATGTCTCCGATACAAGCGCTATTTGGGAAACTGTCTCGTTTCAATATGTTATTAATGAGCTGAGCGCTGTTTAATTATATCTGTGACTGTCTGCGCCTGTCTGGGCTAACAGCTGGATAGTTAGCGTCGGTGTGTACCTGGATATAATGCAGGTATGTACGTACATCAATAATTTGTAACAGCGCGTTGTCAGACTACATAATTTGCACGTAGTCGATGCTAATCAACTCTCATTAAGCATATTGATGTTTCAGTTTCAGTGTTACAATTATTCGTGTTTGTGACGTGCAATCATATTTTGGCGGTACTGTCTACGAACAAAGAGACAGGGTCTGCTGAGCGGCGTGCATGGACTAATGCTCGTCTATTAACTCCGCTTAAATATGTGATCGTAGCGGCTTTGTGTTGCGTGTTAACTTTACATGCTCGCGTTAACAACACGTCCGTTAGTTAGATTGAATATAGAGCTAAATTTTAATCGAATCGTTTGCGGGTGCGGTAAAATTTGTACAAACAAATTAACGCGAGGTGCGATTGGAAAATCTGAACAAACATTCAATACAAACCGAGTTTGAATTTTGACGTACATTTGTATGTGGATGTACTGTTAGTCCTATCTACTGCTAAAAATGTTGCACTGAACTTTGTTTGTCTGTACCTATTTTTATACAATATTTTTTGTTTTTTCACATTAGTAGCCAAAGTCTTGTAGCGACTGATTTTTAATCACATTATGGTTCAGGCAATTGAATCTGGTCTCAGTTTTATGGATCCTAACTACTAAGCTTTCTTTGCTCCTAATATTAATGGGAAGTACTTACCTATGTAGGTAAGTAATGCAAGCAACAAAAATCGATTAACACTTTAGTTTTGATAATCATAATATTAATAAATATTGTTCAAAGTATGCATAAAAAATCTGAACTGATAGAAAATTGAAAGAACATTCTATAGGCCTGCATAAAATGCTTCTTCTGCATGCATGAAATACTGAAAAGTGCAGCGAATCATTTTGTTAGATGATATGCAAACGTGTTATCTTACAAAAGTAAAAGTAACTTTTGTTGCTGACTGCACTTAAACCAGAAAAGAAATTCAATTTCTTCCTCACTTGAATCTAAAAGACACACCAAGCAGTAATAAGGAGCAATATATTTAACTCCACATGACATTCATACGCACACTAGAGCGAGCTTGAAAGGAAACTTATTCTTTGAAGGTACGAAATTTTAAATCACAATAGACACACGTCCGTTTGGGACGCATTATGTAGATGCAACGAGCTCAATATTGTATACGAGACAACCGAAAGAGTATTTCAAAATGAGAGGTGCCTGAAAACAAACGGTTCATAAAAGAAAAAAAAAACTGGTCCAAACTTTACCTTTCTGCGACGAAACGAGAGAGTTGGGGAACAAAAACTATTAATGTAGAGGCTCTCACGGCCCGCTGAGTTGTCGGTGCGTTTCGTTTGATAATTTCCGTGTACAGCGAGCTTTAATCGAATGTACCGCCCCCCCCCCCCCCCCCCCCGCGCTCCCTCACCTGCCCACGAGCGCAAAAAATTGTTCATCTCGATTATCGCGAACAACGAGAAGAATGCCTGATTGGGGAGCGACACTGCCCTGTAAACAAATCGAAGCAGGGAATTACGTTTGTGGTCAACATTTCAGATGATTGTCTAAGTACTGTACTAATGATTCAATTATTTAAACCATTTAATTAGTAGATAGATACAATATTTATTATAGTGAATCACACCAATATATTAAATAGGTACTTAGAGGTAATAGGAAAACTTGCAATTTTGCTTCCACATTTACCTACATATTATTATTAATCATAAACTTGCAATACGAGTGGATTCAACAGTACCGCTGCCGCGCTGATGCGAATTCGAGTTCGCGTTCACCAGTTCGAGTCCATCCATAGCTGTTCTTCTCTCTGAATTAGGCGACATAACAATTCACTAAACACAATACTTTCTTGAAATATAATTGACCTGATGCTTGATAAGCTAAAATTCTAACATATATTAATATTTCTTATAGCCTGTATCCAATAAAAATGTGCAGTAGCTTTAGATTTACTTTCGGTATGACTTGCCTACAAACAAATCCCAACCCCAACGGAAATCCAATTTCAGGGTAAACCTAAACCTTATTTCAAATCCACAGTCATACAATAAAACAATTAAATTCAGGCAGGTCGACATCGAAATTAAGCCCTGAGGGCGTTGCGCATCCGTCGTAATAAAACACATGCAAAGTTTTTCTTTGCGCAGCGCCGAGTAGCCGCAGCCAACGGAAACGAAGCAACAGGCTTGATTAAAACACGTGTTTACAGAACGCACACGAGCCCGAACAAACGCAATAATACGAGGGAGCCGTCCGTCGTATCTAGCATCTACCTAGCCAGTAGTTTAGTTTAGATATTTGGTATGCACTGGGCACTTCATGCCTTCAGGTGGGAAGGGAAATTGCGTGAAAGTTTTTCCAATCAAAATTTTTGAAGACCTGTTTTCAGTTTTATTTTTCTATTTCTAGGGTAACTGATCTCTCTCGACATCTGAAAGGCGAAGCCATCAGCTGAAGAAGGGTGGCCTATATTGCCAGGTCAGATTGAAACCTTATAGAAACCGACTGAGGGTTGAAAGTGGTTGGAAGCGGTTGGAAGCTGCTGGACAATTATTGAACATCGAAGCAATGCTGATATGAAAGTACCACTTTTTGGGTCAATTTCACTAGTCATGCAAAAACCTTCTATTAAATATGAGAAGATTATAATATGTATAAACATCAAAACCTGAAAAGTGGCCTAGTCAAAAGTCACCATTATGGTTGGCTGGCGTTCGTTCAGTATCAAATAGACTTGTACTTACTGAATTCAGCCAGCTAAATGTGGTTGAACTGAACGATGTCCCCAATAAAAGGATTAAATAACTATGAACAAGGTGACTGTGATAGATATTAATGTAGGTAGTTATGTTTGAAATTGGATAAGATAAGCTAATGCTTGAACTAATTTACAGGGAATAATTAAATATCTTAATTGCAATTAGACGTAATAGGGAAAAGTACTTACATACATTCCACTTAGGTAGTTAGAACCTTTATCAAACACTAATACAAAGTCAAGTTTTGTTAAACAAGCTTTGCCGGTTTGCTTTGCTCAGATATCTATGAGAGAAATAAGTAGGAACGGCGCGGCGTCACCCACGTCACCCATCATACGACGCCATATTCCTAGTCCACAGACTCGGAGTAACATATAAGTCAGCGTATTTTTACGTCTGTAAATTATAGTTTTACGATCGAAAATCATTTTTATGTTTTTGGAGGAATTTAATATCACGCCAGCTATGCTCGGCACATTCGCTCTTTTATTGAGCTGTAATTTTATTGTTTTCTCAATTTTTATTAACTATCAACCACCTACTTAGGTCTCTGTTATGGTGATCAATAATATTTTACTTCCGTGAATGGGTATTAAAACACTGTGAACATTTTATTACAATAGGTTCATACCTAACTATTATAAAGTAGAGCTAAAAAACTAATTGCTTTAGAGATATAAAAGTTACAAAGAAAATTGTTTTAAACCAGAAAATTACCTATTTATAAACGTTGAATGCACACTCGCATCTTTTATAAAATTCTTCAAAGGAGTTAGTTTTTAAAGCTTAGCGGTTAATTCGTTCTTTATGGAAACAAACAACGCCTCGTTTCTTCACTACCTGACTGAAAATGAAACTCCTAGAGTTTCATAACTCTTCCTATTATTTAATCAACTTTTAATATATTTCCAATTAATGTTAAATAGTAATCATTACCTGGTGAAGGCCGCAGGAATCCGCTGGACGCGAGAAGCAGAGAACCGGTTGAAGTGGCGGTGCTTGGGGAGGCCTATGTCCAGCAGTGGACGTCTTTCAGCTGAAATGATGATGATGGTGATTGAGACGATTATTAATTTAAGATTTGAGACGAAAATAAAAAGAGCAATCTTTAATACCGAGTAAAACGTAAGTACCTAGATAAGTAGTGATAGAGTTATCTAAGCATACCCTAAAAAGCGTCAGCGTCACAAAGTTCAATAGATTAACTAATCAATGGCTATTGTCTGGGTAGAACACAGTTAAATAGGTACCAAGAAAGACTGAAATTCTTAGGGCCGATTTTTTGATCCGTAGTTAAACTCAACCATCATCATCATCTGCCTAGCCTTTTCCCAACTATGTTGGGGTCGGCTTCCAGTCTAACCGGATTCAGCTGAATACCAGTATTTTACATGGAGCGACTGCCTATCTGACCTCCAAAACCCACAAATATTGCACTCCTTTAAGTTCCGTGCTCCCTCAAGAATTCCTAGCAGTCCCTTAACACCACTCCGCCCATCGCAGAGAAGAATAGTTTTTAGCACCAATTCCTCCTATGCAAGGTTATGTAAGGTCGTAAATAGCTGATGCAGTGATCAAATTGATGAGCACTTTAAATGTTTGGGCAATTAGGAAGGCTTATTTCTTAAATATACCTTCCTAAATAGATGTGTTTTTACATATATATAATAAGTACCTTATATTGTTATATTATATCGTTATAATCATTAATTATACTTTTAGAAAAGATCAGTTAATCAACTTCTAACTTCGCCTGATCTTATAGATGACAAACTTTTTAGCTATATCATCATATTAGTTCATGTTTCTGTAATTAGATTTTTCGTGTTTTTACATTGTTATCGTTGAAAGATAGGGGTTTATGTCATTAAAAACTTTAAATATGAATTTTGATAAGAATTCACTTTTTTTTTCTTTTTTTTTCTGGGTTGGAAATCATCATATGACTTCTCCCGCTCTGTGCGGAAGCGGGAGGGCGTGTCAGACTTTTACTGACTAAAACCCACCCGTGTTCCTTCAGTTGCCTATGCCAGGGGCCACGGTATCTCTTTCGAACAACCCGCGGCCCTGACAGGCATCGGCCCTAGCGGACCCCGTCAGTTCGTGCTGACATCTCTTTGAGGGGCGCATGGAACACAACGCGCCGTATCGTATCAGAATTCACCTTAAAACATCGAAATTCACGCTAACACCCACGCCACACGCTTGCGTCTTGAGATATACAGGTATATCTCAAGAAACAAGCGCAGGCGGGTCGGGGAGTTATAAGTAATAATTCAGTACCACATGCAGAATATATGAATCAATATTCAGCTGATTATCAAAAATATCATATCTTTGGCCATGTCTAATAATCCTGGGCTACTTTTTAACCCATCGGTTAGTTAACCCAAATGAAAGAATGCGACCGATGCGATGACTGATGTCAAGTTTAGTCAAGTTCTACCTACCTAAGCCACTTATCGAAGTTTTAGTGCCACAACATCATTTATTTATTTTTATTAGGGGGGTACTGAGTATCGCGATTGATTTGCAATCGCAAGAAAACCTTCTCCAAGGTTATTGTCAAGGATGTATTGCATTGTTATTAAACCTTAAACAGCGTTACCTAGACGCCCCAAAATGCTGGTTTTGTGAAGGGCCTGTAAAGTAAATAGGTAACTTGGCAACTGGCAACAGTCACTGTTTGTAGCTTGGCAACAATAACAAAGTCAATCGTTATTGTTTGTTATGTCAAGTATTGTACAAGGGTTTTAAAAAGAGTAGTGTTAATTATCCTTATTTATTATTTTATAATTTTGTGACTCGAGAAAACACTTCTTCAACATGAAGAAAATAGACGTGCACAAATTGTTAGGAATCGCGCCGACTCTTCAAAATAGGGTAACTGAAGTTTCGGCGTGCCAGTGTGAATTAGGTCGAGAGAAGCTGCTGACTGCCCCACCTTACAAAAAAACACCATCTACCGACGAGACCAAGTCCCGGTACCCCACAGCACCATGCGCCAGAGACGCAGAGCAGCTGATATACCCCATCAGCCACATACTAGTCACATTTAAGTCGCCCCTCCACTCCAACGAGGTGTTCACGAAAGTCTTCCCAGCGTCAACACCGATTAAGTTCATTAAACGGAAATTATCAAAATTACTCAGTGTGTCAAACAGTAACCTTTTACTGACTAAAAACAGAAATGTATTGAAAGAGACAGCTCTGTTGTGTGAGCTCAAGGCTGATGCACTTGGCTCCCTCACTATCGATGTCTTCACAAGGGATTCACAGGAATTTTCTCTATCTTCGATACCAAAGGAATCCTACATGCATGAACTATTGCATGCGGTTCTTCCAAAGAAGAAAGACATGCCATTTATAGCAATCAAGTTCAGGGTCTTAAATCAGAGTGCTACATTTACTCGCTCATATCACTGCATAATGAAAATTCACGAGATAAAGAAAAACTTGGGTGAACTTTTCCAAACGGACCCTGACAATCTGGTATTTTTAAGAGGAGAGTATACATTGAAGGATCGCATGGCACTTATGGATCTTGATTACGACAAATACGGAATAGCAGAGGTAGAATTAGTAACGAAAAATAAAGCTACGTTGGATTTAGACAAATTGTACCGAGAATTGCCAGTTAATGATGTTTTAAGTGTGATGGTACCCTTTGGTGCTACTGTGAAACAGGTTAATGTAGAAATATTTTCTAAACCAATGAAAAAGCCGTATTTAGGAGGGTACAGGAATGTCCACACAGGTATCTTGAGCAAACGGTTTTTCGTATGATTTTGTTTTAAACTAACTCTTCACAAGAGTGGATATATATAATGTTTTATATTTTCTCAGGCGCCACCTTCCACCATGCGTACACTCAAACACCACAGAAACCGGAGAAACTACCACCAGAATTGAAGAACTGTAGAGACGCACAGACGGCAGAAGAAAGAGAAAAAATATATGTACGTATTACGTCCATTACTCGGGTCTGATTTAGTATATGTAGGTATAAGGGTTAGCGCGCACTGCGCTGCGGTGTGTTTTTTCTGCCGCATGGTATAACAAACGCAGTCACGGGTACGCGCACTAGCGGTGAACAAAATGCATGTTTGTAGGGTTCCGTACGTCCGAATGAATAATTGTTACTCATATAGGATCACTCGTGTATCCGTCTACCACAGCCAAATTGCTCCGAATCTACTGGACCGATAAGGTTGAAATTAGGTGCACATTATATGAATTTCTGTGACCCAAACACGAACGTGTAACGTAAGTAAATTATTTTTGAATATGGGGTCACTTTTCGAGGGCAATTTAGAAAATGAAAGAACTTGTAAGGGTCTCAAATAAATATTTTTTTATAATTTTTTAATAAATAGTTTTGAAGTTATTTAAGAAAATAGATCAAAATTTACCATTTTTGGCTCAGTTATTTCGAAGATTGGGTAAGGCCATATTCCGTATTTTCATTCGGACATTCGGAACCCAAAAAGAAGACACGTTTCTTTTATGGGGACCCCTTTAATTTTTTACTCTATTTAATTTTTATTATGTGTTGTTATAGCCGCCAAGGTATACACACAGTCTGTGAAAATTTCAAGTACGGTTCAAAAGATGATGTGACAGATGGACGGACATCGGAATCTTAGTAACAGGGTCCCCTTTGGGTACGGAGCCCTAAAAATGATAGATTATGAAATTATTGTGTCAAACTTTATCCATTACCAATTTCAATTACAGGAGACGAACTACAGTCGTGCAACGCAAATGAATAGTGTGCACGCATACATTCCGAACGTGACTGACAGAATAGTGGTGCCGAAACCCTATGAGACACACGAAGAGATGATCATACGACTGAACCACGACCATTACGCGTCCATCATACAACGCGCTTTCAGACACTATCGGTTTCGGCAAATGATACACAGTTGGTTAAAGGAATGCATGTATGTAATATTTGTTACCTTCATAATTCAGATTGATTTGAGGGAGGCAATCCGGTTATGCCGTTTAGGTGGAAAAGCAAAAAGGTGGATACGCGGAAATGCATGTCCGAGAATCCCCCGTAAGCCTATAAATTCTGTACATCCAACTAGGCCTGCGGTGGAATCTCCTCGTGAATAAATGGAATAACCCAGGCAATTAGGCTAACGCGACCACCCAAATTATACCAAATTTATAGATGGGTACCACCTGCAAGCCTGCAACATCTGTAAATAAAAGTTGAAAATCTATGTATGCCTTTGCGAGATGGAACTTGCATGGACATCTGTTGATAGAAATAGGTACTAATCTTCCTAATTTGTGGTAGTATATCTTCATACTGCTGACGAACCCGTTACAATGAGTTTTACTACTTAGAAACCTATTTCAAATAAAATAACACCATTCTCTCCAGTAGGTAAACTATATTTCATTTTATACTTCAAGGCTACATTTTTTTTGTTTACAGGGAAAGAATAGCAAGAATGAAAGAGGAAGACAGACTGGAGCGAGAAGCAATGGAGAGACGTTTACGACGGGATCTTATTACTAAAACATTTCCGAAATCGCGTGAAGATTTTGATCAACTGTATGCAATGGTAAGTAAACCTATTGAGACCAAAACGATTTGTAGTTTTAGGGAAATATATAATATAACAAATAATTTATTGATCAGAAAGTACCTACTTACCTACTGCTATACACTATACCTCTGTTATTAAACAAACTAATGTCTCTTTTCTAGGTTGATCGTTGGAAACATGCTGAAATAACCAGAATATCACAGTTACATGCAAAAGGTCCAAAAATAGCTGAATTTACATTGCTTCTCGATAAGGAAGTGGAATTACTGAGATGTATCGAAGATTATAGAGGCAAGGTGAAAGAAGACAGCAAGAAGATCAAAGTAAAACGATTCTTAGAAGAAATTTCGAAACCTGTCGCTTGGTACGGCCGTAGTGGAAAATTAATCACAATGGAAACAATCGAAATTCAAAAAGCAAGGAAACTAAAAGAACTTCACAATTCTTTTATACGTAGTGATCTAGATGTTAAAGAGCGCCTTGAACTCTTGGTCGACATGAAGTTTGCACTTCAGGACTTTCGCCATGCTCTAGCTCAAGAAATAATAACTCTATTGGATCAAGAATGTGATCTGCTTGTAAGAAGGTACAACACTCATCAACTCGAATTCTTGAGACGTCGAACAGCTGGCGCCATCATCCGGCTAATAGAAACGTCTGAACTGAATTCTGGTGTGACCAAGTATAAGGACCGTAGAGACTTCAAGAAAATGGAGCACGGCAACCTTCACTTCTGCGAATTGTGCCACCAGATAAAACCGCACACAGACTTTCCCTTGGACACGAGGATGTCTGGCTGTTTAATCTGTAAGTCATGCTCGTGGAAAGATGTCAATGAACGTATTTGGATCGATATGACGCCTTTTAAATTTATATTGCGTGCAGTACAACGTGACGAGCGTCGCCGTAAGTGTTGGGGGTCGTTAGCATTCGTTCTTCAAGAGAAAGATATTTTCTTTATAGTCGAGAAGCTCTGGCATTCGCATTCCGCAGTCAGCGAATGCGATGACATCACAAAACTAAGGCTTTGTAGATGGCACGTCCATGAGGACTGGTCACCGTGGAACTGTTTCCTAGTGACCGTGGAGGAAATGAAGGCTCATTTAAAACTAGATGATCCTGAGACAGTATACGATGAAGAGCTAGTTCAGAAAGTTGGGAATAAACACAAACTTGCAAGAGCCAACTTCGAGCAGTTAACGGCTGTGAACAAGCGATATACCGAGACAGGAGACTGGCAGAGCATTCGAGCCCCGGCCGTGGCCCGCGTAGAAGCCGTAGAACGAATTTAATATTTGTAGAATATTTTAGTGACGGTTATTTTCTACGGTTATTCCGTTCATCCACATTAAGTTGGATACGCGGAAACGCATGTCCGAGAATCCACCCTAAGCCTATAAATTCCGTTTGTCCAACTAGACCTAGTGGATTCTCGGACATGCGTTTCAACCTTAGGTTGGATAAACGGAATAACAAAATTTATATCATGGTATTATCTTTATTGTAGTTTTTCTACTTGCATTATGTACCTATGTCTATTGTCGTTAATGCGCATAATGACTGAATTGACGAGCTAAAATAGTTGTATTTTCCTTGTGATCGCCGCGTATTAACCCATATTGTTGTCACAAGCAGAAAGAAAAATTGAGCTCGGTTTAGTTGTTTTGGTGTATGCGACAAGTTTTTAATCATACAGTTAGACGTATTTAGGCTATTGTTATGTAAATTAATCTATTTATTCTCACAAGTATATTAGTATTTAACTGTTTTGTCTATTGGCGTTTTTCGTGCTGTCAAGCTTCTGTAATTGAAACTGATTTAAAGTTATCAAACGACTTAAATAAAACCAGGCAGCTATTTAAATTGTCTTCTTTTAATAATTACTCGTAATACTTTATAACATAATTACACATTACATATACAATAATAATTTCTCAAGATATCAAACTCTCGTGAAGTTTAAACAACATATTATTCAAAACACAGGTGATGAAAGGATGAAAATTTCATAACGAAATGCACTTTAGAGCTACGCTTAGTTGATACATACATATAGGTCAATAAATTACGTAAATATAATTTAGGGAATAAGAATCATAGCTGTACAGTAGAAAATAAAAAAAATTAAAACCCCTGGTCTTTTTAAACGGCCAGTTGTAACAAAATCTAACAACTTCGACTACATAATATTATACCCATCTAAGCCGTGTCTCTTGCGCGTGTATTTCCGGAACATTACACAAAAACGTCAAAACAAAGAGGCGTTGCCATAAACATTTGCGTATGAAAACACGATGTTTTCCGAGCTGCATGGAAAACATTCCCCGCGCGGGTGAAGAGGGGAAGGGTTTGTTTCATTTTCAACCGCCATGCGCACCGCGCACATCTAGCATTTAGCATTTTAAAAGCTTAATTGAAACTGATACAGGTTTTGAGGTTATATTGTCTTGTGAATAGTTGACACTAATTTAAAAACATTTTAATACGCAGGAGACAGCTTGTTTATGAAAACAAATGTTTATGTGTAATATTTCGAAAAAATACGCGCATGAGACACGGCTTAAGTTATTCAACTTAAAAATGTCTTATATATAAAGTAAAGCTGTCAGAAATTTCGTCACACGGTAACGAAGAGCAGAATTGACTCCGTACATTCCGTAGCAGTTATAAAGTTACCATCTTGTGTGAAGTAATGCGAACCGTGCAACCGTATGTGAATGACCGTATAATAAACGTTTTACAATCTCTCAATTTTACGATATTGTCATTAAGGTCAGACCAAAATGCGTCAAAACACGAATGTAACAACTAACTTGACATAAATTAATATTAGGAATGAAGAATGTTACGGACATAGCAAAATCCAACATGTATATTTAGTGCAGTAGGGCAAAAGCCAAATTGTGCCAAATATCAACAAATTCTTAGAAATACATGGGATGAGAATGACAACAATTCATATAAGCAATTCGAAACCTAAATGTAGTACATTTTCCACAAACTAAATCAGAACTACGGCTCCTCCATTGTACCGCGTCTGTTGACGAATATAAAAAAATCTCGGTATAAAAGTCATTCGAATCCTCGATTTAGAAAAACACCTACTCTCCGTTACTACATAAAATTAAGTAATTTATGTGCCTTACTTATTAGTTCTACGTTTCAATCATAAAAATAAAATTTCGCCTAACGGACATCAGTCGAGTTGTGAACATGGAGTCTTGCATCAAGTTTATGATAAAGAAATAATATTATTCAAACACTGTCTAGTCCTACAACTGGTTAAAAATCCAACATCATAAATTGTCCTATATTTTTTATATCTAAGCATAGGTCATTCTCTCGTTTGCTAGCGAAGTGTTTGTACATTTTGCACCATCTCGTAAGACAGCGTCCTTCCACGGTACGTTGCACGTGCGCTGACGTCATGACACGTCCCGCCACGCCGTCGCTGCTACGCATTACATCAACATATCCGGACATCATCAACTGTTCCTACGCTAAGTTTACTCAACAGAGACCGAACTATTGGTACTAGCTAAAATGTATTTACAATAAATGATTGTGCCTCAATAGAACAATACTCTAATAATTTGTAACTCTCTCGCGGTATAATACAAAAAGTGCAGACACAATATTCACATAAAAGAATACATATCTATTATACACTTACTCGACTATTTTTGCACTTTTATATTGCCAGTTCAGTGGCTTAAACTCGGAATATCTCAATTTAATTAAGACTTCATAACCCATATCTATGTCGTCAACATAACTATCATCTTAACAGTCTGTGATTTATATTTACAATATCAAAGAGAAGGAAGAAGTATCGATACAAAGAGAAGAGTACTTATAATAGCCGCGTGCAAACAAACGTCCCCCACCTATAATATTGTTTTCACTTTTACAAATGGCATATTATATACTATTGCTAAGGGTGTTCACAATATACAAGGGTTACTATGTTGTTTTGGTTCGTATTTACAAGTCTTACAACAAGGATGAACTCAAGACTCAGAATTACTAACGCTTAGGATATATGTTAAGACACATATGCATGCACTAACAGAACCGCGTGTTATTTATTCCCATTGTCGTCAAATAGGAAGTTCACGTCAAAATCAACGCTTCTCAACACTATCCAATACCCTACATAAACTCTATCAGCCAACAGAACAATAATAAATCTCCGTTTATCTTAAAACAATCCCACTATCCCTAAAAGACCAGCTTTATGGATCAAAACTTATGATTACACTAGAGGGCAAAACGATGCGATCTTCAGAGTTCTTCGGTTTAAGCCGGGATCAGGCTGGGTTAACAATTTTGATAGTCATTGTTGGTCCAGCCTGGACGACTCGTGCGTGATTTGGCATCGGTTAGCACGCATCACTGGCCCTCAGTGGTAGTTGTCGAGCTCCAGGGACGACGAGTGTCGCTCGGCGCCGGCGTAGCTGTGCTGGCTGTAGTTCAGGTTGCTGAGCGACATGTCCTGCGGCACGTCGGCCGGCGCGCACACCGCTTCCGTCGCCTCCTTGTCGCTCGCCTCCATAAACTCGATGATGCGCTGCGTCGCTTTGACGTGAGCCACGATCGCGGCTTCGGCCTGAAATAGCATAATTTATTTTTATTTAACGACACGCTTGATGATTGTTAAAAAGAAATTGTAAATAACATTAACATCACGCCTGTATTTCCCCGAAAGGTTATGCAGAGATATACATCCACATTTAGCCAGTTCTGTTTAAGGTCCATGTAACAGGGACGACGCGGGCGTGATACGGCGCCGCGCCGGCCGCGTGGCCCAGCAGGAGCGCCATGTAGCGCCACGCTCGTGTGACGTAGGGTGTGTACTTACGCTGGCGGTGAGCGACAGGAAGGCGTAGTACTTGTTGAGCGTGGGCAGCAGCGGCGCGTACAGCGGCACGCGCCCGCGCACGTCGCGGGCGTGGTGCGGCGCCGCGCCGGCCGCGTGGCCCAGCAGGAGCGCCATGTAGCGCCACGCTCGTGTGACGTAGGGTGTGTACTTACGCTGGCGGTGAGCGACAGGAAGGCGTAGTACTTGTTGAGCGTGGGCAGCAGCGGCGCGTACAGCGGCACGCGCGCGCGCACGGCGCGGGCGTGGTGCGGCGCCGCGCCGGCCGCGTGGCCCAGCAGGAGCGCCATGTAGCGCCACGCTCGTGTGACGTAGGGTGTGTACTTACGCTGGCGGTGAGCGACAGGAAGGCGTAGTACTTGTTGAGCGTGGGCAGCAGCGGCGCGTACAGCGGCACGCGCGCGCGCACGGCGCGGGCGTGGTGCGGCGCCGCGCCGGCCGCGTGGCCCAGCAGGAGCGCCATGTAGCGCCACGCTCGTGTGACGTAGGGTGTGTACTTACGCTGGCGGTGAGCGACAGGAAGGCGTAGTACTTGTTGAGCGTGGGCAGCAGCGGCGCGTACAGCGGCACGCGCGCGCGCACGGCGCGGGCGTGGTGCGGCGCCGCGCCGGCCGCGTGGCCCAGCAGGAGCGCCATGTAGCGCCACGCTCGTGTGACGTAGGGTGTGTACTTACGCTGGCGGTGAGCGACAGGAAGGCGTAGTACTTGTTGAGCGTGGGCAGCAGCGGCGCGTACAGCGGCACGCGCGCGCGCACGGCGCGGGCGTGGTGCGGCGCCGCGCCGGCCGCGTGGCCCAGCAGGAGCGCCATGTAGCGCCACGCTCGTGTGACGTAGGGTGTGTACTTACGCTGGCGGTGAGCGACAGGAAGGCGTAGTACTTGTTGAGCGTGGGCAGCAGCGGCGCGTACAGCGGCACGCGCGCGCGCACGGCGCGGGCGTGGTGCGGCGCCGCGCCGGCCGCGTGGCCCAGCAGGAGCGCCATGTAGCGCCACGCTCGTGTGACGTAGGGTGTGTACTTACGCTGGCGGTGAGCGACAGGAAGGCGTAGTACTTGTTGAGCGTGGGCAGCAGCGGCGCGTACAGCGGCACGCGCGCGCGCACGGCGCGGGCGTGGTGCGGCGCCGCGCCGGCCGCGTGGCCCAGCAGGAGCGCCATGTAGCGCCACGCTCGTGTGACGTAGGGTGTGTACTTACGCTGGCGGTGAGCGACAGGAAGGCGTAGTACTTGTTGAGCGTGGGCAGCAGCGGCGCGTACAGCGGCACGCGCGCGCGCACGGCGCGGGCGTGGTGCGGCGCCGCGCCGGCCGCGTGGCCCAGCAGGAGCGCCATGTAGGCGCCTACCATACTGTGCTCCATATGTGCGCCGGCACGCGCTAGCACTGCACATACAACACACTCGTTACTACACATCCTAGTACATGAAGAAACCCGCCATTAGTAGGGTATTCTGACTGAACGCGCAGCAAATGCCCGGAACATTCGCGTCCCGAGACGATTTGCACACAAATGTCGGAATATTACGAACTTTAGAATTATATATTAAAAGGAGAATGGAAACCGAACTATAGGTTTCTGCCCTGATGCCCAATAGCCATGAGATATATACTAATTCTTTGCTACTAACACGACTTTTGCCAATTGTTAGTCAGTTCGGACTGAGTTAATGAACTAAGTACCTAGGTGACAACTTGGGCACTGAAGTTATGGAATTCTTGGCGCTCAATAGCCATAATATATACATCAATGGAATGAGCTTCCAAGGAGAACCGTTGGTACTAACACGACTTTACCAATTTATTAGTCAGTTAAGTTTTATGAGAATATTTAAAAAAAAAAAATTGTTTTACGGTTCATATCACTATGCCACTACAAGTTTCTTTCTTGCTTAATTTTACATATAAAAGTCTAACAAAAATTTTAATGGGCCAATGGTTCTCTCAAAACACGGCTCAGAAAATGATAAGTAAAGCGCAAACTACTGTTCTAAATGTTGTATTATGCAAATAAAATTATGTTTTTATGCTCGAAAAAAATGAGCCACGCCCATATATATTGCCAGGTCAGGCATGTTTTAAATGTCACATAACCGATGACCAATATTGACCACTTACAATAAATGAGAACCGAAAAAAACGATAAATACTGAAATATACCATCTAATTGGGTTTTCTGCTGACATGACTATAGAGATAAAGTCTTTTTAAAAACTATGAAATATAATAAGTAGACAAGCAGAAGACCATAAACGAGAAAGAGGAAAACGAAAACGACCTATTCATTGAAACAATGATGTCATAATTTACAACTTGTAGGTTAAGCCTACGATATTAAGTAAAGAAAAACGCGCTTTTAGTCTACCTTAGGCTTAGCACGCATTGCGATTAAACGCACTCTGTTTTAGAATAGCTGAAAACGCCAAACCGCGTACGAACACGCACTGCGTCTGGATTTTAATTCAGTACCAACATGAATTTCGGCGAGCAGTGTTGTGGAGTTGGTTTTAAAAATTAGAGAATGTAGCCGCTACCACAGGTACTGGGTATATCCACTAACTGTAAGCCAATTCTCGTAATTTAAAACGTTCAAAATCTAGTCGCATTCTCATCTCGGCGACAAACAAATGTCAAAATGTAGGGAAATTAGAGGTATTTTTGACAGATTGAGACTGAGATCAGACTGTGAACGTTCTTAAAATTACGAGAATTGCCCCTGTGATCAAAGGCATTTGAAGTCGAAAACCGAGTGTGGTAAACTGCTGTGCGTGCACCACCATTCTATTACTATGAGATACAAAAGATCTCGCGTTTCGGAATCGGTAACCAAATGATGAATTAATGATGATTTTTAAAATCAGTTACTGAAAAAAAAAAATACCGCTTGCGTTTAATCGCAGTGCCAAGCTTTAGGCCCTTTGTATACATACGTTTTTCTTCCCGTGAAAAACTACGATTTATTCGCCGTGTTTAGGCACGATCGTCAGTATTGTATGGTTGACTTTATTCTTCAGAATTTATTAAGGAATAAACTTTCCGTAGCATAAATTGACGTAAAACTAATTATTTTCGGGATTGTATTTTTTTTGCACGTGTTAATGGATTTTTCTATTAACACTAAATAAAGATGAATAAAAAATACTTACACTTCGCAACAGTCTCATCTATGTCGTCCTGAGATTGCTTCTTCTTGTCATTATTATCGTCCGGCTCCTTTTCACCGTCTAGTAGAGCATCGGTATTTTCTTCAGCTCGCCTATAAAAATAAAACATAGTACTTGAAATTGATTGATTTGAATTGATTTTTCAAGGTCTTTATTGCTACAAAGGTTGTTACAATAGTGTTTACAAATGATCTTATTCTATTTGTACACAGGTCATGAGTAATTTTTGTTACATAGGCTATATTTCGCCTTTACAAACATTAAAACATATTTTTATTTGCTTCTTTTGAGTTAACATGAATTGACTTAAAATGTATCTACATCGTTTAAAAATTTAAATACTAGGTATGAGCAAGTCTTAGTATGGACCCACATAGTATTGAATGTTTAAATTGCAAAATGTACGGTTTATTATAATGTGTTATAATAAAATCGGCTAGCAAGCGAGCTATCGTCATGATACGTCACTGAGAAAGTAGTGATGGGGCAGTCGGTATCGATTGTACGCGCGAGCGTAAGACAGTGTGTTTAGTCTACTTTTACCAATTGCAGATATTAGTGTATAACGGTGTGAAGGGTTTTATGCAAGTAAAATTTACGTGAAATTTTTAATATGAAGTTTTTTTAAAAATGGATACTTTATACGCGTGTGTAATGTTTTAAGGTTTGTTTGTAGTACTTGAAATTGCTCCCTAACAGAATGGTTGCCGAGAAACGGTAGAAGTAACGTTGCCAGACCAATGGCCAGACGTCCATCCGGACGTACTACAGAAGATTGCGGGGTAAACTTGGAAGAGACTGGCACGGATCAGGGCATGCACAAAAGGGAGGAGGCCTATACTCAGCAGTAGGTTGAACAAGGGTGCCAATGATGACTTGAAATTCAAAACATTTGTTAAGACAGACTGCAAACAAAAATTGGTATGGATAATTTTGATAGAGCTCTGGCATCGTTTCTTTTAATGTAGCGGATTCTAAATATTTTACTGTCGCCTATTTGCACTGTCCAAGAACAGGACTCGCGCCCTAAGGGTTCCGTCTCAAAACTATTTGGAACGGAAACGCCGCGAGTTCGCTCGGCTGCCCGAATTTCCAATTCCGGATTGAAGGAATTAATTCCGATGCTAGATTGAAGAACAAACTTAACGTTGCAGTTGAAATAAATATACATTGTTCAAATTCCCATACATTACAGTGAATGCTCTAGCTGGAAATGTAAGTTTATAATCGCAATAACTTGCAATTTTTTTGTGATGTAACTACAAATTCAATTCGGATTTTTCTTTACTTGTAGTGGAAGACAAGTCAATGGGAAGTACCCAGGGGTTTGTTTGATTTATTTGCGAGTATAAAAATATGAAGCATAAACCGCTGTATTTTTCTATTGTGGTGACTAACGGTCGAACCCAATAATCTATTTTCAGTTAAAGACAGATTGCTACTGATGATAGCCAGTATAATCATATCTGTCCTTGAATGTCGTCTCACAATCATCAATAAAGGCGATCTGTCTAGCGACAACAATAGATATGGTTCTATACCTTTCTCCTGCCGTGCGTTCTGTTACAGAATTTTTGTAAAAAAAACTATTTGTCATCTGTCGTGATATTTGTCATTTGTTTGCCAAAATATGCGTCCCTATAACATTTTAGCATATTTTGGCTTTTTCATACAAATAGCCATCTGTAGGAAGCGGTATCCTCGGTACCCTCCCATTGATAGATAGTGTGGGCAACGAAGTGAGGTTAGATGGGTTCCGTTTTTTCCTTTGAAGTCTTCAAAATCTTAATTTAAAAAATCTTACCTAGCGAGATCTTCTCTCTTATAGAACAGATCCACAATGAGGTCCAGCGCGCCGACGCTCCGTGATATGATGTCGTCTTCGTTGTCAATACGAATGCGGACGCTCAGCAACCTCTGCGTATTTGGTTCGTTGTTCTGGACTAAGTTTATTAAGAGCAACAGCACCTGGATAAGTCAGAAACAATTATTTTAATTGTAAGTCTATAATAGCTGGCTGATAGTGCCATGTAAGATGGCAATCATATCAGAACTTAACAAAGTTCAATAAATGATCACGCTATTAGGGTCATTGACCCTAAAGTCGTTGGGGTCACTAACCCAAATGAATAAAGAAACAAAGACGGGTTTGGTAGACGCATATTATACCTCAAATCAATGCGGAATAGGACGAAATTCGATCAAATAAATCATATAGCAAGTCACCCTAAACATAACTGGGTATTTAGTGTAACGAAGAAAGACTTGTACTTACACAAACACTAAATTCGAAGTTTCTGTTGTCAGGAATGAAGTTTCCTTGGTTGTTCAGAATGATGAGACAAGTCTCCATAACTGATTGCTGTTCACCGATCACTTGCGCTCCAAGAGACACTGCAACGAATATTGGAACATGAATTAGGTTTGTTTTAATGTAAGGAGTTTTTACAGGGCGTAAGTAGATCAATATTTCTTTTACAAGCTAATTTCCAGAATGGTCTAACTAGTATAAAAAAACAATAGCAACAGGAAGGAAGCACATGATTGTGGCTTAGTTATAGGTATTTTTTTGGTAGCCTGTGGATTATTGGTTTCGAATATGTAATGTACTGCGCAGCGGTGGCCCAGTGTTTTTGTAATTTATTTCATCATAACTTCTCTCAAAACGATACGAACAAACTCAATCGGTATGTCCTAGAACCAAAAATTCGAAGATAAGTAAATGACATCCGCCAATTGCACTGGATTACCGGCAGCCCTTGCACACAGACGAGGCTAATATCCTAGAAGAGGAACATTAAAGGTCGATTATTATTAACTAGTGACCGGCCTCTTCTTCATATGGTTTTTACGACATGGTCATCGAGATTCATTATTTTCGATACATTAACTTGTTGGACGTTGAAAACCGCATCAAAATCCGACCGCGGTCACGCCGCTAAACAGGAAAAGTGACTACTTTATAATTCACAATAATTACTAATATTATAAATGCGAAATCTGTCTGTTACTTTTTCATGCCTTAAAAGCTAAACGGATTTCGACTATACACAGATAGACCACAACCTGGGTTAAAATATAGGATACCTTTCATTCCGGTAGCACGTCCGCATAATTTCGGATCTCAACAGGGGCGGGCAAAAGTTGATATGTATATAGATGAGTACTCACCCGAGGTGCCGAAGTTGTGCGACAGGTTGAGCAGCACCTTGAGCGCGGGCAGCGCGGCGTCCAGCAGCGCGGCGCGCAGGCCCGGCTGCGCGCCGCGCTGATATGTATATAGATGAGTACTCACCCGAGGTGCCGAAGTTGTGCGACAGGTTGAGCAGCACCTTGAGCGCGGGCAGCGCGGCGTCCAGCAGCGCGGCGCGCAGGCCCGGCTGCGCGCCGCGCTGATATGTATATAGATGAGTACTCACCCGAGGTGCCGAAGTTGTGCGACAGGTTGAGCAGCACCTTGAGCGCGGGCAGCGCGGCGTCCAGCAGCGCGGCGCGCAGGCCCGGCTGCGCGCCGCGCTGATATGTATATAGATGAGTACTCACCCGAGGTGCCGAAGTTGTGCGACAGGTTGAGCAGCACCTTGAGCGCGGGCAGCGCGGCGTCCAGCAGCGCGGCGCGCAGGCCCGGCTGCGCGCCGCGCTGATATGTATATAGATGAGTACTCACCCGAGGTGCCGAAGTTGTGCGACAGGTTGAGCAGCACCTTGAGCGCGGGCAGCGCGGCGTCCAGCAGCGCGGCGCGCAGGCCCGGCTGCGCGCCGCGCTGATATGTATATAGATGAGTACTCACCCGAGGTGCCGAAGTTGTGCGACAGGTTGAGCAGCACCTTGAGCGCGGGCAGCGCGGCGTCCAGCAGCGCGGCGCGCAGGCCCGGCTGCGCGCCGCGCTGATATGTATATAGATGAGTACTCACCCGAGGTGCCGAAGTTGTGCGACAGGTTGAGCAGCACCTTGAGCGCGGGCAGCGCGGCGTCCAGCAGCGCGGCGCGCAGGCCCGGCTGCGCGCCGCGCTGATATGTATATAGATGAGTACTCACCCGAGGTGCCGAAGTTGTGCGACAGGTTGAGCAGCACCTTGAGCGCGGGCAGCGCGGCGTCCAGCAGCGCGGCGCGCAGGCCCGGCTGCGCGCCGCGCTGATATGTATATAGATGAGTACTCACCCGAGGTGCCGAAGTTGTGCGACAGGTTGAGCAGCACCTTGAGCGCGGGCAGCGCGGCGTCCAGCAGCGCGGCGCGCAGGCCCGGCTGCGCGCCGCGCTGATATGTATATAGATGAGTACTCACCCGAGGTGCCGAAGTTGTGCGACAGGTTGAGCAGCACCTTGAGCGCGGGCAGCGCGGCGTCCAGCAGCGCGGCGCGCAGGCCCGGCTGCGCGCGCGCCGCGCCGCACCACGCGCGCAGCACGCCGCAGATGGTGCGCGCCGCGCCGCCGTGCCCGCCGCACAGGTACACCTGGTTGTCCTCGTTGGCTTGCGTCACCTGCACGCATACATCATTGCATTATACCTTTTGCATACATTTGTTTAAAAAAACAATGAATCCCTTTGACCTCGATGGTTCTCGTGTAAGATTAAATTCTAGGATTCTTTTAGGTCTTTAATGAGGTGTTTAACCGTATAGTTCGGAAGCGCCCCCGATTGGACCCGAACACACGAACCTTCGTCGGCTCGGTACTGGGTCCCATTGGACCCAGTACCCAGTACCCAGACCCAAATAATAATGAAATGACAATTGCTTCTGTCACACCAAATGAGGTCTTAACCATAGTCAAAAGTATAGAGAACAAGTATTCTTGCGGTTATGATGAGATCCCAATATCCGTAATTAAGGAACATATTTCCATACTAGCTGAGCCTCTATGTGACCTTTATAATAAATGTATTGAGGAATCTATCTTCCCAGACCAGCTTAAAATAGCCAAAGTAATACCGGTCTACAAAAAAGGTAGTAGAACTGATCCTAAAAACTACAGGCCTATCTCCCTGCTACCAGTCCTATCAAAGATATTTGAAAAGATCTTAAAAAAACGACTATTAGCTCACTTGCGTGTAAATTGTTAAACCCAAGACAGTTCGGTTATCAAAAAGGTGTTGGTACTTCTGACGCCATATATACCTTACTGGATGATGTTATAGGTAAAATCAATAATAAAATGAGAGTAGCCGGAATTTTTCTTGACCTAAGTTCCGCATTTGACACCATAGACCACGAATTACTTCTTACAAAAATGACGCATTATGGTATAAGAGGTAAGGCCTTGAAATTATTCTCTTCATATCTCAAAAACAGAAGAATGTTCGTAGAAATTGACAAAATGCAAGATAGCTCCAAAAAATTTTACAAATCAGCAACTGTAATTATGATGACGGGCGTCCCGCAAGGATCTATATTGGGACCAATTTTATTTATTTTATTTATGAATGACTTAATCAATTACATGAATACAAGTTTACCTGACATTGATATAGTAATTTTTGCAGATGACACAAATGCCATAGTAGCAGCAAATGACATAGATAAATTGGTAGACACCGTAAATGCAGCATTACAAGCATTTCAATTTTGGTTCACTATGAACAAATTGTTAATCAACACTGCAAAGACCAACATACTATTATTTAGAACGACAGCCCGTAATAAGGACGATTTCGAGGTTAAGTTGAATGATAATAAAATTGCTCTCGTCAAGGAAGTTACATTCTTGGGTATACATATAGACGAACAGCTAAATTGGAAAACCGAATTAAATGCTATAAATGCATCTGTATGTTCCGCATGTTATGCTCTAAGATCACTTAGAACAGAAATTGGCATTGAGCAATTGAAGATGGTATATTTCGCATTGGTAGAATCAAAGATTAGATATAGCATAATGTTTTGGGGAAATAGTTATGACTATAATATCAAAAGAGCTTTTGTGTTACAAAAACGCGCAATTCGCACAATAATCCGTATCCCGCAAAGAGAGAGTTGCCGTGAACATTTTATAAAACTGAATATACTTACAGTGCCGAGCATTTATGTATTTGTACTTCTAAGTAACATGGCCAAATATATGCATGAATATGAAACAGCAGAAGAACGACAGATTAGAGAAGGCACACGGAGACATGACAATATACGGTACAAGGTACAGCCTAATTTGAATATTGTGAGGCATAGTCCCAGATATCAATCGGTTATATTATTTAATAAGTTGCCTCTGCATATAAAAAGCGCTATCTACTCAAGCTCCTTTAAAAAACAACTGAAAAGTTTCCTATTGAATAAGTGTCTTTATGCTGTTGATGATCTATAATGAAATTCTTATAAAATTATGTGGTATTTTTTTGTTGTATTTAAATGTATGCTTGTTGCAAATTGTAATTTTAATTTTAATTTTCTATGTAATTTCAGACACAATTTATTGTTCATGAATAAATGACTAATGACCTTGGCGTATGTCAAGGTCAAAACCCTTAGTGATTATGTAAATATTTATTATGATACCCATTAAATCTTATGAATGTGCGTTAATTAAAATATTCGGCTAAAAAACTAATACGTTAACGCCATTAAATCTTTCATATTTAACGCACAAGTTTATTAATTTACCTATATAAAATCCAAGGCTGTAAATGCGATAATCGCCATTTTGATGACAGTGGTGGTCGAGGCTCAACAACAACAAAATTGAGGATTTCGAACATCCCCACTCCACTCCAGGGGCAGTGAATAATACATCATTTAACTATTTAACGAATTCATCCATTGTTCAAGTTAAATAAGTAATGGTAATGAAGTTTTTTGATATTGAAAGTCGAAGTTTCACGCAAATCGAGCGTGTTTACATTTCACAAATATCACTCACACGCATGTAGATACGTTTTAAAATGTGACAAATATTATGGAAAATATTATAACAACACGAAACTGCCCAGATCTTAACGTAATAATACTCAAACACAGGTCTAATAACACGTATTATTCATTATTTTTGTTTTTTTTTATTGTAACGATGTGCGAAAGCGATTATGCTAAACAATTTTTTTTAAATTTCTATTGACTCGAGTAATGAATGCCCATACATTTTTAGGTAGGCTTAGCAAAAGTTTGGGAATGATGATAAATTAATTCTACAAAATGGGTATTCCGCAAACACTTTACATTTCAATATGATTTGTTAGTTGTATGAGCTTGGTAGTTTTTATTTATATTACATTACTTGAGTAAGAGAAATTGTTTTTTTTTTGTGGTAGTTTCCCAACGAAACTTAAAAAGAAACTGGCCAAGTGTATGTTGGACCACGCACAAAGAAAGGTCCCGTACTTGGGATGAATATTTACGCATGCACAATGCACATCATTAATTTGATCGCCTGCAAAAGTTAATTCTGCGGTTGTGAACTAAAATGTCCCATCCCAAAAACGATTGAATTTAAAAGCAAAGTCAATTAGAAACATCTTTATCATTTTAATTATGAGATCAAACAATAAAAATAATAATAAAATCCAATAATAAAATACGTTTATGTGCATATATTTTTTTCAACCCTTGGTCACATTTACATGTATGGGGAATGCCACCCTTAAGGGGCCATCCATAAATTACGTCACACGTTAAGGGGGAGGGAGGGGGTCGACGAAGTGTGACATTGTGTGACAAGGGAGTGGGAGGGGTCCTAAATTTTGTGACGTCACATTTCATAATCTATTATAATCTAAGTGTTAAAACATGAACTTTGATCTATTAACGAAAAACTCAAAAACATTTGCAACTCTATCTGTATGAACACATGAGGTTCAAATTGTTTTGTCGGCCACTCGCTCTTTTAGTGTCACGCGCCGACCACCTAAGCGCCCTATAGCGCGGGTATGTAACCATAGAAAAAGATGACTCCGAAGGTAGATTCGTTCCACTGTTACTTCCACAGAACAGATAAAAGTAGTTAGAAGGGCCTTGTGGGCGGGGCAGGCGCGCCGCACTTTTGAGCAGACGCTCAAAAGTCAACCGAAATTTGAATCACCGGTCAACAATCGCGCTCTTGTTGTGACAGCGTTCGGAGCTCCGCGGAAAAAAAGAATTATGCCGTCTTGCGCTATTATAACGTGTCGGAAAAGAAGTCAGGAGTGTAATGTGGCCTGAGGAGGGATTTCTTTTCACCGGTTAGTCCAAAAACCTTAAAATACGAGTGATATTTGTAATTATTTCAAAAGTATTATGTAGTTTGTAGACAAAAACGATAAAATCGCATTCAGATGCAAAATTATACATTGCTTGCAATACATGGGTACGATCTTGTACGACATGAGCGGTCGCGCAATGTATTGCGTTCACTGCGAACGTCGCATGCGTCGAGCCAAAATTCGCGTCGATAGTGTTGTACCAAATTGTAAACAATGTCGATATTAAGTAAGTGTATACGAATTATGTTCAGAAATTTGTATTACAATTAAAATAACTTTGTTTTTATTAACACCACACCAATTATTGTGTAATGTGAATTATTAATTTAATTTCTTAGTTGGTTTTTCGTCTAAAATTTGGTTTGAGGTTAGTAATTTACGATGAAAATTTTTTTTTTTTAGTTTTCCAAGATATAAGAAGAGACAAGAAAACTGTGGATTGAGGCAACTGGTAGAATTGAATGGATACCTACTAAATGTAGCACAATTTGTTCGCAACATTTTTCAGAAAATGATTATGTAATTAAAAAGTTGAAATTGAGTCTAAATTATTGTTGAATATTAAAATATTCTTGTACTTTTACTTGTGTCATTTATTTGCTTATGTACTTACTTTAGCCCATGTCTTTGTACGCTTGAATGACGTTAATCACGGACACAGACAGCCCAGAAGGCCAATTCTTGTAATTAAAAAAAATCAAAATCTAGTCGCAGTTTCATCTCAGCGCCAAAAAACAATGTCCAAAACTGGTCAGAAATGTAGGGAAAAAGGTGTTTTTGACAGATTGAGACTGAGTTAAGACTGTGAATGTTCTTAAAATAAAGAGAATTGCCCCTCTTAATTAATCCTTACCAAATAAATACGTTACTCATCACAAGTATTTAATTTTGAACAAAATTGCCCTTGACGTCATTGGATTTCAATGAATATCTTAGGAGATGTCATGGTTTTAAAATAACTCCGCAAGGCGGCCGGTCATTAGCTTCCTATAGTAATGTACTAACTAAGTGATAATCGTAAGTAATACTCTTAAAGTAATGGAATATATATATGTGTCAGCGGGATTGTCCGAAAGGGTTACCGCTACCCCGGAACATAAAGGGCGAAGGAAGGAACATGGGTGGGTTTTAGTCAGTAAGAGTCTGACACTCCCTTCCGCTCCACCCAGAGCGGGAGCGGTCATTTGATGATTTCCCACCAGAAAAAAAAAATGGAATATATGTATTATTTTAATAGGATTTTTCCTAAAATTAACGCGAGTGAAAACGGCGGGCATAGCTATTATTCATAAATTAACATGATGAAGTTAATAAATACATTTTTCACAGAGTAATTCACAATAAATTAATTAGATTATATTATGTTAATTCGACTTAGCATTCGAAATGGCCGTGAAATTTAAAATTTCTTTTTAGTTTTTTTGCAAATTGTAGCTTTGTTTTACATTTTATGTTATTCAAAATGTTATTTTTCTTTCTTTCTATTATTATGACGTAAAACAGAGCTGCAACTAGCATAAAACGAAAGAAAATTTAAATTTCGCGGTAGTATTGGATGTTCCCCCTTAATTTCACTTCGATTTAATAATATTTAGGTATATGTAATTAGGAAGTCCACATTATTCGTACCGTACCCGCAACTTAAAAAATTGCAAAACTTTAATTAACAAAATTACAGTAATTTTATCGATATGATTAATCGACCTTTTGGTCGCCGTAAAATATTTGAGAAACAAAATTGCTTTTACACGTGTGTGAGTGTACGTCCAGAGCAGAATTTGCGTTAGTGTGACAACCAATAGCAAACACGCGATCTAAGTGCACGTGGTTTCTTTGTGTGCGTAATGCGCGTACGTATTGATCTCTTGCTTGTAGTGGAGAGTGAGAGTGGGAGACATGCGGCGACACGCGTTCTAATACAAATCAGGAACTATTTCCATTCTATCCTCTTTTATCTGTTCTGTGGTTACTTCAGCTACCTTTGGATCTCGGAGCATCATCACATTTGAAGCATGTTCCGTATGATAGCTATTGCGCCAGTTTCGAGGCATACTTGTTTAAGCGATCATGTGCTATATTTTGCATCATACAAGGCCACTAATCAACACAAGCAATCATATAAGAGTCAACCAGAGGTGTTGCCCATCGCGAAGATTCGTCCTCAAAAATTGATGCTAGACGTGCCAGAGAAATTCTTTGTTTGAATGATGACGATGATGCTGTATGGTTGGATGAAAAAGATGTTGACACAATGAATTTTTCTGACATTAACAACCCAAACGAGAACGAAGTGGCTGCTATGCCAGTTATAAATAATTTATAGGAGTGGGTTCAAAGTCCATGGACTCAAGATGATTCTGCTGAATCTATATTGAGAGATTTAACATGTTATTTTAAGACTCACACACAAGACTTCTGATAGGATTTCCTGGAATCTATAATCATATCTATTTTGTTTTTTTTTTGCCAAAATCTTAGGTTCTGTGGTATCAGAGATATTGGGTCTATTTACTTCATATAATAATAAATAACTTTTTTTTGTTATTAAACTAATATCAGTAAACGACCTATATTTGAGGCCCGCAAAACAAGCCTTTTCATTTGATATGTCACAAGGAGGTACAGCAAGCAAAACTTTTTTTAAATTTTCTTATTTGCCCCCCAAAAGTGACCCCATAGGTATTCAAAATTAATTTATTTACGTTACACGTCCGTGTTTGGGTCACAGAAATTCATATGTGTACCAAATTTCAATTTAATCCGTCCAGTAGATTCGAAGCAAATAAGAAAAGACGACCCACAGACACGAGTGATCCTATAAAGGTTCCGTTTTTTTATTTTGACGTACGGAACCATAAAAAGATACACACCTATCCACATCGTACGTCTATGTACTTATAAAATTAACAATTAAAAAAAAAAATTAATTCATGAAAAATATACCAAAGAGTTTTTATACAGTTTCTACAACTTTTTTAATTCAGATTGTCGCTAAAAATTGCCAATTTTTGAATCGAAATAAGAAAATTGGATAGATGGTCTACACTAAGAAATGTCATGTCGAAACACATTTTTTTGCAATTTTTATCAGGATTTGATCGCGTTTAATAAGTAGTTTATGCATGAAAAATGGTAATAGTAAGCATGCGGAGAGAATGTTATTATCTTTATTTTTCCCTTTTGCATATTTTCAGCAAGAGAATAGGTTGTTTATGTACATATTTCCAGCGAGTATACCTATCTTATACAAATTTCGTAGTAGACTAACGAAGTTTGACCGACCTCAACATATAATTAAAGATATTTGCCACAAATGTATTGTATAAAATAAGCGCGGCAACATATTTTTCTTAATAAATTCGAATGCTGAAAGTGGATCTAAATTCCTGAATTTCATGACGTAATTCGCAAAATCCCGTCGAGTCAACTGATATGTCATGTGTCAAAATCTAGTCGAGCAGAGTGGTTAAAAGAAAGTAAACGAAGCAGTATCGTGGAAACTGACGTCACACCATGATCGCGACAGAAACGGGCGTATGAAATGTAGTAGAAAATTGTTACTTTTTTGAGCAAAATGCTAGTAGGATGTGACTTATAATACTTTACTTGGATTTATATTACTGTTTCTAATCAATAAAAAAAAATTAGTCATGTATATTCCCAATTGTAAAGGTTAAAAAAAAGGAAAAGAATAAAAAAACTTACATTCTCCAAAACCCGGAGGCACCTATCCGCCTTTCTCAGCACTTCAACATCAGCGCTGGTCCAGTTAGCAACAGGCGAGTCAAGTTTGGCGGCACAATCCTGTATAGTGCGCACGATGTGGTCAACACCACCCAGCACACGAAGCTCTTCTTTGAACCACTCGCCGGCGCGTTTTGACGTCAGCGAGAGTAACGTCTCCATGGCCAAATGTCCAACCTGAAATTGAATTGATGATGTAAATTTTTTAGACCATAACTTTGTAACATGGTAAGCAAATACTTATATCTGGTAATATATATGTATACTAGTTCCTTTTACGTAAACAAGATGATCAAAATAGACACTAGATATTAGTCATAGGATAGATTTTCCTCATTTAACTAATTTAAAAATTATTATTTCAAAGAAGTCATCTGTTCCCTGGTTCTGCTCAAGTTATCAAGTAAATTATTGTCCCTGCTTAATTTTTTTTTAAAAATATGTTGCCCCACTCTAGGAATTACTCCTGTATCATGGGTGCGTTTACAAACATTTAAACTCACATACACAAACAGCCAGACCGGGAACAACTACCTGTAGGCAATATAAATATTTGTTCCGAGCGGGAATCGAACCCGCGACACGCACTGCAGCAGTCGATCGCTCAGCCACAGCGCCAACCGTGTCGTCAATTATTATGTCCATACGAGCTCAATTGTCACTAATGAGACATTTACTTTTACTATTGTTACCGAACTTGATAAACTTGCTCAACAGACGAGGGAAGATGAACTATCTTAAAATAAATTTGATTTTACAATATTAATTTTGAGTTAATGCACTGTTGTTTTTGTGAGCATTGCTTTAATCGCAATTCAGTTCGTAACAGACACTTACAGTATAGTAAAGAAAAGTACTCACAGTAATATTTTCTAAATCCAAGTGCTGCGCTTTTCCTTGGCTCTTTATTTCGGCGCATAACTCTCGAACCCTCTCTTGAGTCTTAGTTAATTGGGCCGACGTCAATCCGCAGTCATCGAGCGCATTTCTAAAATATAAAAAAAGGGATTAGTATAAGCTTCGCGACTGAACAAATATTCAACAAAATGAACGATATGCAGTGCAATAGAGCAGAACCACGAAGTTACTCCGTGGCAGAAACGACGTGCAAGGTCGAGGCTAAATAGCGAGATGGCTTCGTCATAAATGATTGGACCACCACAGCAAACATAGTCGTGTTAAGTATTGAGAACATTCCTATTCTTTTTTTCCTGTTTCCCAATTTCATTTGCCTAATACTTTACGTTAAAAATGTTCCAATCATAATCTTTTTTTCTTTGGCCTGCCGTCGTGTCGTGTCGAAGTAAAAATAATTGAGGGCTGCTAATAGGGTATTTGACTGTTTTTTTTTTTCACAACCTAGAAAAAAATCAGGAAGTTGTTTGCGTTTTAAAGTCTATCCTACATAGAGACAGCACTCAGCGGGATTGTCCGAAAGGGTTACCGCTACCCCGGAACATAAAGGGCAAAGGAAGGAACATGGGTGGGTTTTAGTCAATAAGAGTCTGACACTCCTTTCCGCTCCACCCAGAGCGGGGGTCATTTGATGATTACCCATCAGAAAAAAAAAAAGATAGAGACAGCACTACTTGTATCTGACGTCACAAGACAGCACTGCAAGCAGCGCCATATTTAACTTCGTGTCATTCAGTAATTTTGCGTGACAAGGATAGAATAACAATTTCAAAAGCGTGTAACTTCGCCATATTTTCATCGATTTTATTTATTTTTTCAGAAATCGTCTTTTGTAATACCTTTAAACTGACTTTTAATTTATACTAAGAAGAAAAGAAGAAGAAGGCTGAGCTGAGAGAACACGAAGTAATGGCGCGGTGGTGGTGGACAGGCGATGCGATGCTACGGGTTAGGTCGGGGCCCAAAGTTTTACACGGACGAAGTCGCGGGCAGAAGCTAGTTCATGTATATTTTTGATAGTACAGTAGTCAAATTCCCTGTAATAGTTGAACTTACTTATGTGATGCATCAGATTCAAGTAAGTTGAGCATGAGTTCAAGCGATTCGCGATCCAGGTCCATGTTGAGACGATCTTGAGACAGTACGAACATCACCGTCGCTGTACACAGACCCAGGCTCTGCAAAGAAAATTTATGTTATTAGGGTCCAGAATTCTTCCACTCATCGTCACTCGTGGTGGGCCACTTATCAACCTTACTACTAAGGGCATAAGGATGAAAACTGGACAACCGCAAACAATAGCGAACCATTTTTTAAGTTGATAAATGTTGCATGTAAGAATGAATACCAATACTATATATTATGTTTGTACATTTATCAACTTAATAAAATAATGTTTTAATATGAATTATATAAGCAATAGTAATCGACTTGTGAATGACATGTTACAGGGACCTTCAACTTGATTTTATAATGCCATGACATAAGCTTGCCAATTCATGCTATAAACGCATTTCATGTATTAGGGCGAAGTATCATCATGATAAATATTTGATCATAACAAAATAATGGAACCTTAAACATTTTGAATATTCTTCCTGGTTTTAATTTCAGGGGGATGCGTGAGGTAGCCCGCGAAATTCAAATGTTCTTACGTTTTTTGCAATTCGACTATTTCACGAAATATCAATCAATAGGATTATATGAACTTAGAGGGTTGTATTGATGATTTTAATGATTATAATTCTGTAAAGACATATTTTTTACGCTCGCAAATCATATTTTAATCAATGTTCAACATAACACTGACCTGCAAATTGTAAAAAACGTAAGAACATTTGAATTCGGCGGGTTACCATGCCGCCTCCCCCTTAAAAAGTGAGGTTACTTTAAGGTAAGTTGTGATCTACAATAAAATATTTGTTACTTTTCCAGCTGACAAAAATAACTTACAGGCCTATAATTTAAAAATACATAATAAATGCTTGAGATAAACTCAATGTAAACAGTGATTTATTGATGCAGAATTGCTATATTATTAAAACTTACAAAACAAGTCTGTACTTGTTTGAAAATAAATCTATTCTTACAATAAAATTATGCTTTTATACCATTACAACGCAAGATTTTTAAAATACATACATACGTAAAAAAATCTCATGCCGTCTTCCCATGAGGGTAGGCAGAAACTACAGAACCGCACCTGATATGATCCTTACATACTCCTTTTGCTTCGTTTAAATTCATACATCTGGCACGCATTTTTAAAATAACCTGGGCTTATTTCCTTAAAATTATTAGTACTTTATACGAGGTGTCGTTTTGCATGGTAACTATGCTACTGATTCTCACCACGAATCAATAATAAAATATGTGTGTAGGTTTTTTTTCTAATTTTCGGAAATGGGCATGTGTGGGCATTTTAAAACGCGCCTGTGTGAGACAGCACTGTAACTGCCCTTGTACACACATACAAAAACGCGGCCGCTTATACGATAACATAACGCGATTCTGTTCTTTGAAAGTGCTGTATTCTGAAATACTGTCAAACTTAAATAACAAAAAAAAAAACCACCAGTATGTATTCATTATTTACCAGGGATCGTTTTATTTGATTATTTATGTCTTTCATAACAGCCTCCTAAAATTTGACGAGGATGCAAAACAACAGCTTGTATATATTAATCCTACAAAAATATTTTCTACAGCTTTATACAGTAAAAACCCTCAACAAACTGACCTGATCATCGGTAGCATCATGTAGCGCACTGAAGAACTTCTGCACGGTGCCGTGCGCCCGCAGGTGCATGCGGAACGCGGGCGCGGTACATTTGCTCGCCAGTGTAATCGCAGATAGGCAGCGCGTAGAAATTGGATTGTTATCCTGCATGAAACAATACAATCGTAAGGAATAATTTCTGCTGAAGCTTGTTTTATTCCCAGGGAGGACCTCTTTTATGCAAATTACAACCTTAATGCACACAATGTTGTTACTGTTCATTAAACCTCTCGACTTAGGTCACAAAATAGGATACTATTAATTCATCCTACCTACAGATCACTACATGCATGACTATAGTTATTAACCACCAATTACTCCACGCATAACATATTCTGTAAGTACTGAGATACAACAATGCACAAGTAGTATAGTTTATGAAATACATAAGTTCATAAAAACTATGAAAATTATAAAAAGTAGTTGTTTAAATTACCTGTAAGGCATCTAAGAGATATTCCACGTCATCATTGAATTCTTGGAACTCTCCAATTTCCTGGATTTGATGTGCCTTCTTCACATTTCTTACAACGGTGTAAAACTATAACAGGAAAAAAGTTTAAGAATTAACTGCTTAAACTAGATGTTATCAACTACATCAATATTATTCAAATTAGGTTAGGCCAGGATTTTCCTTGAAACCCTGACCTTATAAAAAATTAATATGATAGAAAAAAAACCTTGATGCTATTAAAACATACCTCTTTGGCCTCTTTACTACACTTGACACTTGTGTAAGGTTTCACAGTTTCAACAGGATCGTCTACAATTGGATCCGGGGCCCTATACCGGGTCACTCTAGTCAGTTCTTCTGATACTTGACCTGCTTGATTCCTCACTTCTGCATTCTCAGCAGGCTCTGGCCTTGGCGTTTCATTTCCTTTCTGTAAGTAGAACAATTACATGGCTTTAACAAGAAGGCTGTGTATTGTTTCATTATGTAATCAAACCTTTATATTTTTACTATCTACTTGCAGTAATTTCAAGGTTTGTTGTACAATACAATAATAGTGATAGTAGTTAGGAATTTTCTTGAAAGAATTTAATAGAATTAAAGAATCATTCATGGATTAAATTGTTTTGCTACGATTGGCAAGTCAATTTATAATAACTTTTAATTTAAATAAAACAAATTCTGCAGTAATATAGATGGCAATAAATTCTACTAATTAGATTGAAAATGTATTTGGATAACAGGAAATGTAGAAAAAAAACTAGACTTACGTCATTAGCCCATTCATGTCTGTACAGATGACGTCTCTTCCTTGCTGGCAGCGGTGATGGATTGTCATTCACAAGTGATTTACTCTTAAATATTGATCCTTTCTTCTTGGTAATAACTAATTTAACACTAGGTTTGTCATCATTCTGTATGTGATCTTCTGTATCATGTATACCTCTGGGGGATTTGAATACATCTTCTTGATGATGTTTCTGAACCTCTTCTTCAGAATTCTCATTAGGACAACTATTGTAAGCTGAATCTGAAGATTGAGTGTTGGCCTGGGAGTAAGTTGGAGTGTTATTTGTATTAAATGCTTGAGCAACTACCTCATTAGTCTCCTCTTCCTGACCAGCCTCTTCATTAGCTGCACTCTGTTCTGCTGTGGTCTCCTCCTGAGGCAACTCCACATCATGATCAGGGCTTGAAGTTTTATTATGCTTATGTTTATGCTTTCTATGAACCTTGACCTTAGGAGTATCACCACTTTTACCACTGTCACTCCCACCAGATAATATGTCAATTAGGTCATTCTTCTCTATAGGAATTTCATTTTTCTCAATAACTTGTTCATGCTCTGGAGTGGTAATTGAAGCAGCAATATCAGCTAGTGTTTCATGCTTTTTCCTAGTCTTTCTCCCCTCCTTTTTAATGTCACTTACAGTTTTAGTTCCATGTTTATTTGGATAACCAGCTGTAAGAACATCTAAATAATCATCATTTTCACTATAATTTATATTGGGCCTGTTTCTTCGAGCTCTTCCTGTGGTACTCTCTGGGGGCTTTGGTTCTGGTGGCAGCTCATTTGGTTGAACTTCCAGCCTTGGGGATTTAATAACTGAACCTGAATCCAGTTTAGCTAGCTGGGACTCAATATCATCTCCAGGTAACACTTTGTTCTTTAATTCCTTTTCACTTTCTTGTGATGGTGATGCCAGTGTTTTATAAAGGTCATACACATCTGTCCCAGGCTGTGGTGAACTCAATTTCTTTAATGGTTCATCATCAGAATTTTTGTGATGACGTTTATGTGACTTGTGATCCTTTTTATCTTTCTTCTTTTCTTTTTTGCCTTCTTGAGTGAGACCAGCACACTTGATTGTAATTTTGAGACCTTCATGCTTTGGAGAACATATTGTTTCCATAGATGGGCTCTTCTTGTGATCAGATCCTACATCAGAATGAGTATCCAGAGATGAATGCCTGTCAGAACTGGGTGATGTGAAACCTTCATTTGAATCTGTACTGACAATTCTTGATGTTCCTTTAGATATCCTCAGCACTATAGGTGGTGGCTTGCGTTCCTCATTTGATTCCTTACTCGTAGAAGGACTTGTAACATCTGCTTTTACAACAGATGGACTAGACACTAGTGGACTGGCTTTGGGTGATGATACTTTAGGTGAAGACACTACTCTTGGGTGTGCAGACTCATACCGAGTGAACTCAGGGATAGGACTGTTACTACCATCTTCAGCATAATTAATCACTTTATCACGATTGCGAACAAGGTAACGCTTATTTGGTGGTTGGTTATTTTCAGCTGGTGCATCTTCTTTTTTGGAGGCTTTTGTGGCCACTGTGCTCTTTTTAGCTTTCGATTTTTCAGAGTTGCGGCGAGGTAATTCAGGTGATGATGAATCTCTAGTGTAAGCCCTGCTTCTTTTGGTTGTCTTCTTTTCCTTACTATGTGAGGGATGTTCAGGTGACAGTGGGGCAGCAGGTACTGGTGGGGCATATGTGATCTGTGGAACTGGTGGGTAAGCCTCTGCATTGCGAGATTTGAAGAATTTCTTGGGCTTTGGTGGTGGTTGCTCAGTTTCAACTGCTGGCACTGTCAGCGGACTGTTCTGATCTTGCACAGGTTTTTTAAGAATATTGCTTGGATATGCTGAAATATGAAGACAAATAAATTGTAAATAAACAATTCAATGGCAAAATGCTACAAATAATGACAGAGGTACCATAGATAGTAGAATTAGGTAGTTATATTCATTCAAAATGAACGCACTTTCACCTTATTTTGGGTATTGGTAGCAACAACTATCTAATGAGAATCTTGTATAAGGAAACACAATAATAAGTAAGTTATGGTACATGACTTCAAGGTTGTTTATAAATGACAAAAGTGTCAGTGAACGTGCTTACCGTAAGGTGCACTTCTAATCGACGTGAAGCTAGTGATTCCCCATTTGCCCACGGTGCCCGCCGAACGAGCGGCAGTTGGGCAGTTACTGTTTTCTCTAAAGAGAGCACTATCCAGCGGCACGGCCACGCTACCGCCTCGGCCTCTGCCCCAGCGCGACATGCTGATAATTTCATCAAAAACGATGACACCTGCTCCGACTCCTAATCAATCGTCTAGGCAAATGTCAAAACGAGAAACACATGTCCGTTCCCAAATACGAGTTGTACTTTTGAGTCACTTTACAAATTTACGGATAACACTTTTTGAACCATTACTAGACTTTCACTAAATGAAATGAAAACACAACCCATAAAGATAACACACCCGCCATTTTTACAGGAGCCCAAGTACTTTTCCCTCAGATGCACTCAAATGCTTAATGAACCGACATAATAGTTTATCACGTTTTTACTATTTCCATTATAATTATCTGATTGTCTTTGAACGTTTGAGGTAGATCTATAATGTTGATTTAATTATGAGTTAATGACAAATAGGACACAAACTGCGATGTTGTCATCTCATAACACAAAAGACGCCATATTGGCTAAACACAAGAAGTGATTTCAACAACCAATAGGAACGCAGGAAAGCGGGGAGAGAACCATAGAGTTTTTCAAATGAATCAAAATATTAGCAGAGGCGAGTTTGTTCGCAGTCTAATTTTATATTTTCATAGATTACCAAATAAAATATTTGTATGATACGTAAATAATAATTATTATGGCTTAACTAAGTCTTGATTTTTGTTATTTTTATTTAAATAAAACTAAAATACTGTTAGTCTAATGGCGTTCTTACCATAGACAAAGTAAAAGTAAACCGCGCAAACTATTAGGCCGTGGGCGTTAGCGGGAAAATTCGAAATCAAGTAGTACACGCTGCTCTGGCTAGAATTGAGATTATTACACGACTGCCTAAAAAGTAGTTATATTTTCAGGGTTCCTATAGCAAAGTCAAATCATTTATTTAAAAAATGCAAAATAAATTGCCCTTATTTGAGTTTACTTCCTCTTTTTTTTCTGGGTGGGAAATCATCAATTATGACTTCTCCCGCTCTGGGCGGAGCGGGAGGGCGTGTCAGACTTTTACTGACTAAAACCCACCCGTGTTCCTTCAGTTGCCTATGCCAGGGGCCACGGTATCTTGTTCGAACAACCCGCGGCCCTGGCAGGCATCGGCTCTAGCGGACCCCGTCAGTTCGTGCTGACATCTCTTTGAGGCGCGCGTGGAACACAACGCGCCGTCGACCCGGACCTGGTCCTTGCCGGGCGGCGAGCTGCCCACTGCTCGCCGCCCGCAAGCCCGCGCCTACGGTGGCCGGGAGTCGGCTGGTGACTCCCGACGTCCAGGGCGTCTCCTGCGGCGACTAGGGGCGTGAGGGCGCAGAGATTAAGTTTCTTTCCTTCCACCATAACTTTGCGATTGCGATGTTTGTAGCATTTATTTAGCCCCGGTGACAGTTTCTTTTGGAAACATGTCAAATAAATAATTGTATAAGTACATATAGTATTTTGCGTCAGAAACAAACTTCAGTTAAGAGGACGTAGCTTTGAAACCACTTAGCATTTTGAATAAAATTAAATAAGTAACTGTATACCTATCTATCTCCTGGTAATTGTCACATCAACATAAATAAGTATGTACTTTTTTTTATATATACTTCAAATATGCAAGTTTGCTCACAAACACAAAGACTTTTACACTAAACGAGAAGACATATAAACAAGATACTCACTCCGACACAAAATACAACGCAACATACCAACATCCCGCTTAAAAATACGAGTACACTCAACAAGCCCTCTAGTTATGTCAATCAAAATTTACATTACATTACCAGAATATATAAGAAAAGAAAAAAACTCCATCTATTCACGAACAAATTAAAAAAGCTATTAATATGCAAATGTTATTATAGTGTTAACGAATATTTAAATGATAAATCCTTGAAACACATAACAAGTACAAGTATATAATAAGCAAAATGTTATAATAAAAGTCCACTTCTCCACATATCATTATTTTGCTGTGCCCGACAGGGTCCATGATTGTTTCTTTTGGCAAATATTTACCACATAAGCCTACATTGTGGAATGCAATAAAGAATTGAGTATTGAGTTTAAATAACGCAATGAATGTTGTTGAACTTTCAATATGAAGGCCATTCCCCCGCTGGTGGTAATCGTTAATTGTAAAATAAATCTCACATTAGTTTACAACATTCTATTCTATTTTTATTAAAATGGCAAGCAAAGCCGATGTGGACCATTCTGCCAATGTCAATTTCAGTTAGAAAAGCAAGTGTGTAAAAACAAGAACAAGACACACATAAAACTCTTCGATTAGCAATTCGATACAGTTGGACAGTTGGACACAATGTTGAGTTGGTAGGACTGAAACAAACATAGAAATAAAAATATGTTTATAAAACATGTTACCTATAATTGTTAAAACATTACGGAACTATATGTGCTGTTAAATATCAAAACCCGGTAAGTACTTACCTAAGCCCTACTCGAAACATAAATATGTTTGGGTTCAAAATTGTAATTTCAAAATGTTGCACTACGTTTGCTTTTCCAAATCAAGGTTACGGTAATTACATGCCGGAGATGCCTCACTGCGATACCTCCCGATTGCAGTTTACCTCGTTACCTCGATTTCCCTGCTAGACACACACGCACATGTCAATGGATCCTCACTGCGATACATCTCGGGCTGCTTGGGGGTTTACCTCGATGCCCACGCCTAAACAATAGTTATTTGTGCAACAAGAGAGCAAAGTAGTTTTTTGCTGCGAGTGCTGATTTTGAATCCTGAGTGTGGCGAGGGATTCAAAGGCACGAGATGCAAAAAAACTTTGCTCTCGTGTAACACACATAACTTTTCACTTCAGCAGCGAGAACACTTTAGGAGACAAAATAATAAACAGGAATATATTAAAATAACTATTTATTGTGAATCAAAATAATTAACATTGTAGGTAGATACCAATTCTATAAAATGGAACATTATTAAAGTTAAAAGTGATATTACTGCAATTCTGCAAATTTTATTCCCGCTCTTTTATTTAAATTAAGGCGTGTTCGGAAATAGCACCCATGATATTTTATTATTCAAAATATATTACGTACCGGTTACCTAACATTTATTGAAACTAGAAATAAATATTTACAAGTTAAATATCAGTTTTATTAGCAGTAAATACTTATTTTCGTTTAAATACAACAATAAGTTAAAAATTCAATAAATTACATTAAAAGACATAATTTTCTTTTTGCAATATTTCTTTAGTTAGTACGAAATTCCGAACGTGTTTGTCTTTGAGGTCGAATTCAAAATCCGAACTTCGAAAGGGCTTGTCTTTGTCTCTCTCTCTTTCTAATGGCGGGAAAGAGATAGAGTGTGAATGTTTCGAATTGTATGATTAACCCAAGGCTGAATAATATATTCGCGGCTTTCTGAAAAAAAAAATTAAAAAGTTACTTTGTCTCACTCAGTGAGCAAAATCGCATTTTGCTCACTGATTTCACGCAGCAAAACCTACATGTTTGAGCTACTGAAGTGAAAAATATTTTGTTTTTATATCGCGGTCGACTCGACAGCAAGCAATCGGTTTGGCTCGTGATTGGTCAAATCGGTTCGCCTCAGCTTACAGGATGTCGTGATTAACTAAGGAATTGACGTGGTTTCGAACTAGTGAATTAGGGCCCTGCTCCACTCTCGTGCCACTTCTGTTCAGATTCCCAGATTCGTTCTATAATTGTTTTAAGTCTACTACTAAATCCTAGGATTTTCATTTTGTTAATTCCTAGTGTGGTCCCTGAGTTCACATGCTCATGGGAAGTAAAAGAACGCTAAGAAGCCCGGAAGAATACCTATGTAAAAAAATGGTTCGTCTCTTAACAAGCTTACCTACTTTAACTGCATATCGTCGCCCAGCAGTGAAAACCTCGGATGTCTCATTTCCTCAAAAAAAAAAAAAAAATTGTTCTTTGGATTTATAAACTCGGTAAGCACAGTTTACTCTAGCAAACTTTCGAATCACTAGCGCATAGTTAAATCTAAAAAAAACAAAAGGTAATATCTTCCCCACTCATATATTTTTTTTCAGTAGACAGTTTTTTCTTCCTCCTGTAAAATTTTGTTATAAACACTTACGTGGTTTTCACTGCTGGGCGACGATATGCATCTTTTTTGTTTTTCGTTTAGTATTTTATCTTGTTTTTTGTATACTTCTCTTTTAAGGTTGTTACACAAATAATGATAGCATAAAATTATACACAAATGCTTTCCATATGTTAAATTTTTTTTATGAACTTTCGGAAGTGACTGGACCCCACGACACAGGGAATCCTAGTGTGGGGGCCAGAGATAAATTGTATTTTTTTTTCTCTTGTGAAGTTAAATGACATGTAATATGTGTTGTACTAAAGTTGGAATGAATAAAGATTATTATTATTATATGTTATTACATATCTCGGGACCATGGGGTCCCGGTCCGTTGGAAGGCGTACGAGGGGCTGAAGCCAACTCGCAGAGGCCGAGGCCCCTTAAGACATTTTAATGAAATGCGGCACCAACCGACGATTATCCCTGTATGCACTATGCAAGTGCACCCAAGGACAACTCCCGGTTGGTGTAGGACTATTGCAAGACATGGAAAAATAAAAGTTGGACTATGGGTTTGGGTGGTTATTGGATTGGTTACCTTGAACTATAGAAGAACTATGTCCCCTGCCTGACCAACGTTATACATACGAGTATAATATACACGGATAAAATGGCAGGGTGTACTTGCACACTCAATAATGGGCCCCCGAAAACGGTCGCTAGAACATTGTCGTAGCGACAAGGGGGCAACATGTCCTGACGTGCTTATGAGGAGTGGAGAGGTATTCCACGGCTATCAGGACAATCCCGGAAGTACGGTCAAGATCCCTACCAGCATCTTACTGAAATACTTCCTTCCTCCGAGCACATTTGCTCTTGCGAATCTCCACTCAAGCCGGCCAATAAAGGCAAGAAAGAGGTGGGAGGTCTGTTCCTCGTCAGTGTTCACTCCAGCCGACCAATTAAGGCAAGCCAGAGGTGAGGAACAAGACTACTCCCAGGAGATAAGGTCCGTGGGGTCGCTACTGCCCAACAGCTCGCCACATGCTGTCCTGCGGGGTTCTGCATCTCTCTTGGTCTGGCTTCTTACCCTAGACCTATTCCGGTAAGGTAAATTCTACCGGCACAGACCGAGAGTTCGAAGCGCGCAAGCCCCACCACGACGTCAACGTAGAGATACGGCGCCTTCACCACAAGGAAAGTGAGTGGACGAGTGAGCGGAGCGCAGCAGGTGGTGCCTACTAGTTTCGCTCGTAGTTAATAATAATTCTCTCGTAGTTAGTAATAATAATTATTATTATAAACTACGAGCGAACGAAACGAGGACGTTTTTCTTGTGGTGAAGGCTCGTTCCGCTCGCTTTTCAGGTGTGAAAGTTGACTCGTGACGTACGTAGGCTCGATCCGCTCGCTCGAAGAAGAGAATTTATGCTTGTGTGTTACTGTGCTCTGTCGTGTCGTCTATGTGCTCGCTTTGGTCGCGCGTCTCAAAACTGCTCGTTACACTGAGCTAGAGAATCCCATCGTTAAGTCAGCTTAGCTTGATGTGAATGTGACCACCTTTTTTGGAACAATCTTGGCGTGATAGTGGTTGGCAAAGTGCTAGTTCACCACGGAATAGAAAAAACAGTGGAAGTGCCCTTAGACTTCCTTAATACGGGAACCAGTGTCGCCAAACTCATACACTTGCAAATTAAAATGAACATTTCAGTACACAGAAAAGGAGGATATAATTGGCTACTAACTACTTATAAATGCAACTTTGGCGAAAAGTTTATTTTTTGTTGTTCAAAATTAAATCTTATTACAACTCGTGTTGTTTTTATTTTACATGTCAAAATCAATGAAGTCAATTTTTCCATGTAACAATCAAATTCGGGCAATCCACGAGTTCAGCTTCTCAACGCTAGAGGGCGCTGTAACCAATTTACTCTATTTAGCACCCTAATTTCATTGAAATAGATGTCATATTCGTATGCACTTGTTATCTATTTTTCTACTCAGCTAGGGATGAGGACAAGATATCGATAATTTAATGTCGATATTTGTACAATGTAATAATTAAAAAAAATATCTTAGGTAACGGACCAAAGTCCGATTAGTATAAAAGGTAAAATGGTTAAATGAAACGATAAATAGTGAATTTAAACTATTTATTGTCCTTGAAATAAAACATATTTGTTTAATAATTGTCGGAAATGCGTTATCTTTTTAAAAATCTGTAGCCTTTTTTTGAAGTTTGGAAATTGTTTTCATAAAAATGCTCTGAACAGATTGTATGTACTTGATTTTGACGGCATCCAGTTATGTCTTCCCGCAGCTTCTATCCATTTCTCCTTGGTAAAAGGATCTTTGGGAAAACTGAAATATTTACATACTTTATTAGTATTAGTTATTTTTGAGGCCTACGTCCAGCTATGAATGAATGATTGGTTTATTTGTCAGAATATAAGTACTCAAACTCAAACCATTTATTTTAATTAATCGAGAAGAACGACAACGAGTATATAATATTTCATGGTAACGTGTAAGTTTCACTATATAAATACACATTTTATTATTTTATCGATACCGAACTATTTGAATGTATCCCATCCCTAATCGAGTAGCGTCGAAGTTTCTAGAATGTATACGATGTTATTCAAGACAGCGAGCAAGTTGATTTAGACTTTGAACAATGGACATAAGGTAGTTTTTAGTTCGCAACAAAGTAATAAATATGGTTTTGTCAATAAAAACAATTATATTGAAATATATCATAGTTTTATACTTACCGGTGATACGATACACCTCCGCAAGATACATTTTTTGTCCTGCTATCGTTTTTGCATGTAAAAATTGCACAATAAGGCATATTTGTAATATTTTTCGTTACGTTCGAGACGTCGTATGACAGCAAGTAGCTAATCCCGACTGAGCCGATGTTGCGGAGCTCCGCATAATTGTGGCACACGCGCGATAGCTGCGTGGCACTTCCACTGTTTTTTCTATTCCGTGGCTAGCACTGACTAAGGGAGCCCGCTTAATATTGGTCAGTTTCCCTCAGTCTTCAGTTTATTTAATTCGCCAGTTTCGTTGATTAGTCGGTTTCACTGATTCGTCTGTTTTGCTGATTAGACAGTTGTGTTAACTCGACAGTTTCCATTATTTGCCAGTTTTCGTCGATTCGTCAGTTTTGTCTTCAGTGGGTGGAACGTATGGCTTGGATAAGGAAGCACTGTCTCACCACAGCTTCAGCTACAATCACGTTATTCTTATCTAGTGTCATTACGGGATTGTCATTATCATTGTCATGTGTCCCAGCAGTGGGAACGTTACAGGCTGATTATGATTATGTGTCATTACGGGCAGAACAAAAACAACCGTTCTGTTGGTATAATATTGATAATTCTGCAAGGTTGGTAGCAGATTTGACTGATCAGGGTTCGTTGATCTCAATTCTTGTAGACTAGTAGTGGTTCTTTTAGGAACCTACTACGCTTTAGAATGAGCAACTAGCTTCATTTTTCTGACTGACCGATTCTTTGACAATTCAAATGTGCACCTAAGTAAATGGTTTACTTTATATGAATGCTTTGAGTTTGAGTTTGATTCACCCAACAATCTTATTAGATTGGTATTCAATAACTATTCTTATTGTTTACTGTTTATAACGTCATTAAAATATCTACTTAGATATCCAATTAAAAAAAAGAAACAGTGTAAATTCTTTTATACCTAAGTACACAATTTACATCTAGTTTCAGCTAGGTACTAGATACCTTGCGGAAACAATAAAATGAATAGAAAAAAATTATGAAGGTCTAAGCATTTTTAATTGTCCTCGTAGAGGCGATCGGCAGCGGCGGCGGCCTCTCGCGCCCGGACCTGGTGCAAGCCATGGTCCGGAGCGAGAGGGAGTGGGAGGCAGTCGCCTCCTTCTGCGAAGCAGTCATGCTAGCGAAGGAGGTGGCGGGACGGATGAGGGAGAGAGCCTCCCGTCCCAGCCGCCGCGGGAGACGCCCCGGGCGTCGGGAGTCGAGCGACGACTACCGGCCACCGTAGGCGCGGGCCTGCGGGCGGAGAGCAATGGGTAGCTCACCGCCCGATCAGGACCAGGCCCGTGCCGGACGGCGCGTAAGTGTTCCACGCGCGCCTCAAAGAGATGTCAGCATAACGAGGGGCCCGTCAGGGCCGAAGCCTGCCGGGGCAGCGGGATTGTCCGAAAGGGTTACCGCTACCCCGGAACATAAAGGGCGAAGGAAGGAACATGGGTGGGTTTTAGTCAGTAAGAGTCTGACACTCCCTTCCGCTCCACCCAGAGCGGGAGGGGTCATTTGATGATTTCCCATCCCAAAAAAAAAAAAAAAAAATATACTGTTCCTAGATTGTTGGATTTTGTAACTAGGTACTCAAGTCTTTAAATAATTATCTAAGTAATTCATCTGACTTTTGTAGCCCAAATCGATTTCGCTGTTAAAGGTAAAACTGAACCGATTAATACTTCATCTGTTTCTAGTCTCACCTGATGCCTGAATACCAGTAGTTTTATGTACAGACGCCAGCAGGTCAAGCTACCCGAAACTGTTAAAATTTCCCAATCAACCTTGAACCTTAATGTTTTAGAGATAAAGTTGAAAATCTATTAAAGAAATTTGACAGATTGTTGTAGCTTGATGTGCTGGCGTCTGTACTTAGCGACTGCGTATCTGCTCTCCACAACCCAGTTAAGTACTGGTAGAATGGTGTCAGAGTGGCAGTTATTTTAGTTTCATCTCAGCTTCAATGCTCTCCATCCAGATGGTGGGCTAGCAGATAAAAATTAGAAAAACATAATATACCTACTTGGGACTTTTTACTGTACCCAGAGCTATACTGCCGTCTTTACGAAAAGTGTAAAAACTTGGTAAACAAAAATACAAGTAAACAAAAATTACATCTTTAACCGCGTTTTTCTCAAAAGTTGTTAACCGCGTTTTTCTCGAAAGTTGTTGAGCAACTTTCGAGAAAATTTTGTTTTGTTTATGTCTGCATCATTAATTATGCATGCAACTTTCACTGGATTATGAATAAAATTAAATAAATTATTACGTATCAACTAATGTTTTAAACATATAATATAAATTAAATAAATTATTACTTATTATATATTTCTATTTTATATTTCTATTTATATTATTTTGTTTTATGATTTTAATGAAATTTTTTATTTTAAGTTGTATTCATTTTAATTAATTTAAAATGTAAAGATTTTAATGAATTTAAAGATTATTGCGATTTTGGCTAATGAATTTATTTTACAATTAGATTTTTATGTATTCCGTTTATTTAATTTTAGTTTTTAGTTAAGTATAATAGTATTATTGTGGCATGTATTTTAATCTTTGGTTGCTAACATAATTTTTAAGTATACCTACTAACATGAATATGGATCACTGTGTCTGAATTAAATAAATAAATAAATAAATTAACTAATATTTTAAACATATAATATAAATTCTTTAAAAACACAATAATTTACTTATGTTTAGGATCATTTATTACATAGAGATATCGTTTACTAGTCATACCCGCAAGAAATAGTTTACTTATTGCACTAATAATTAGTAAATCAACTAATTGCACTTTCGACCAGTAATAATTAATTGGTGTTATATATCGTGTCATAACCATAGTGCTATATGTATCTCACGTATTGCACTATTTATTAGTAAGACAGATAAAACTGTTACTTGTTACAAAAATTATCAATGTTCATTTAATATTTAATCTAATAAAAGATTCAATTGAAATAAAATGAACTGTTTTATAGGACATTGTTTATTATATACAAAATACCTACACTAAAAACACAAAAGTTTTAAGACATCAAAAATTTGAGCATTATTTATATTGTCATATTTTTTTCATCAATCAACTTCTAAAAACTAAAAAAGACACAATTAAAATGCCTGCTGCTAAGAGAAGCCCAATTTTGACAGTCTTCAATAGAATTTTGTTACGCGCCTTAGATTCAACGATTTATAAAAATATGTTTTTCAAAATGAATAGAGAAACTTCTCAAATCGTTCAAGATTTTAATCTTACCTCATTTAACTCTAAATTGTGCAAGAAGGCTGTGGTTACTCTTACTCGTCATTCTTTGATATATCATGAAAACCTTTCGTTTCCCGGCTGTCATTCGCGGATCTTTGGCAGTCGTTAAGGATCGTTAGAAGCCCGAAAGTCTGACAACCAGTCTTACTAAGGAGTACCTATCGTATTACCTGGGTTGTGGAGGTCAGATAGGCAGTCGCTTCATTTAAAATACTGGTATTCAGCTGCATCCGTTTAGACTGGAAGCTGACCCCAACATAGTTGAGAAAAGGCTAGGTAGATGATGTTAGTTTAAAATTGACTTGTCTACCTACCTATTTAAATAAATATGACAGAGATAATATGGTAACGTCGTTTGATGATCCTTTCAAATACCTACTAGGTAGTAAAGCAACTTTTTTACACATTGCAAGTATTTTAGTTGACGAAATACTAGAATTAAGATGTAACGTAAGCAGTCACCAGTTTAAGGGCAATGTAACTCCAAACAGATTTACAATCGAGAAAAGTCATACCAATAACAAAATGTGCTCCATAATAACCACTTACCTGTCCAAGGACACTAGTCACCAAAAAAAATCTTTCCCAAATTGTCCATGGGAGTACAGTCACGGAACGACATCGTTCAGTTTAAACGTGTACAGCGATTATCATTATCCATTGATAGATCCATTCCATTGGTATATCATTTGCAATCAAGATTGCAAAATAAAGCTAGTAATAAAGCTGAAGAGTTTGATTGTTTGAACGCGCTAATCTCTGGAACTATTAGTCGAATTTAAAAAAATCTTTTTGCATTTGATAGCCCAGTTCTTGAGTAAGGCTATTTAACTTCACGCTACGACCCTTAGGAGCCGTGAAAAAATAATGAAAGTCAGATAGAACGCTACGCGAAAACGAGGTAATAGCGCAGATGGGAGATGCGACCGTCGCATCGCATCTCCCATCTGGTTTGGGTTACAAGAAATTTCACGCGGATGAAGCCGCGGGCAGAAGCATATCAACATTGTCGTTTATACGTCAAACATATACCCTTAATTTGTACTTATGCATGTAATGATAAACTCTAGGCCAATGGGGTTTATATTTATAAACGTTGCTTAAACTTAAGTAATGATTAGCGACTGCTTACCATTTATTCGAAATCTTGCATGCTTTGTAGCTATTTTTAATACAATGAAGAGGCTTCTGGCCTGAATGCATTTAGATTCGGTTTTAATTTCAAAGTCTTTTTAACGATAGGTATTAAAATAATGTAACAGAACATCATGCAAAAGAGGGTGTCTCTTTTATCCTCTTTTGCATGATGTTCTCTAAGATCCCATATTTTTCTATCTTAGTTCTTATACCTATTTATCTATGTAGGCACATACACATATTTATTCGAACGCGTAAACGTGGGTTGCCATCTTTTAGCGGGGCTCATGAAATTGGCAGGGTTGTAAAAATAGCGCTACGCCATTCGTCGGGCCTCAATAAAACTGGAAGGTCCCAACGACCCCCGCTTTATCCCCACACGGCCACTTTAATAGTTTTTCATTACTCAAGTAGACGCCTATAAAAAGAGAATAAAGTTTGGCAAGAAAATTGCATGGCTTGCATAATGCTACGTGCCTATGGTGCGCCTTGAGATCGTAAATTTTATACCAAACAAAATTGGATTTGAAGATTGTTTGTCCGGAATTATTTATGGCTATAACAATGGGGTTATGTGAATGTGCTGCTATAAAATATCTGTAGCTAACACGAGGTAGATATATTATTATTGTGTTGGAAAGAAAGAGAATAAGTCAAAAACCACAAAAAATCTTGGGTCAGGTTTTAAATCGAAGGGTCGGTTTAAAAGAAAAAACATAATTACTGCTTTAATGTCCACCTAATAAGGAATAAATTCATTTTTATTTATCTACCTCAATTGGGAGAAGCTCTCTGGGACTCTAGGCTATTTTATACATGTAGGTAGATACCTAAAGTAAAGCCTGATTCAGAATCAATCACTTATCCTATATAAAAATATCCTTGTAAAAATATACCTATTTAGGATAAGTTATGGATTCAGATCAAGCGTTACTTTGCGGAAATTTATGACAGTATACTTAATGTAATGTAACAATATTTAGTTTTAATTCTGCATTTACCTAACGAAAGCCAAGCCTAGTTATTGTGGAATCAAAACTAAATATTCTTGGTTATTCTATTAATCCCAATTGACGTCTCATAGAGTTCATATTGGGGATTTGTGGAAATATTTTACATAACATTATACTTACTATGTATAGATCAATAGCATATGTACTTAGCCTATAGGTTTCCTTGTATCGAAAATAATCCTATGAACCGTGCACGTGGAAGGCTTTCAGAACGAATAAAATTATGATCTATTTGAAGTATTAAAATAAATTATAAAATTAAACGTTTTTTTTTTGTGATTAAAGTACATAACTTTGATTTCAGGTCATGGCGTGCGTTGGAGACACTGCGTGACAGCATATCAACATTAACATCCTGGCTAAGGAGATTCTGAAGACGTTGATGAACCTACTAGCTCTTCCTGCACTATTATAGAAAAACCCAAATCAACTCAACAACACCATGTTCTTCGCCTTCCGCGTATAGGCAAGCATAGCGTGGAACGCCCCCGGAAAAGCTAGATGAAACGACGACCTTAAGGAAGGGGCTGGGACAGACTGGAGAAAAACCCAAAAGTGTATTATGATTAAATATTATAAATGACATGATAGGCCAGTGCCTCCTGCGGTCCTTTTTTTCATATCCAAATTTATATCATCTAAATATTGCAACACATGTCTTTGGTCGCCTGAAGAACCTTCTTAGATAAGAAAACTAATGAATACCTATTAATTAGTTTTCTTTCACGCGGAAACAAGGTGCGTGCCTTCAACGGTTGGGTCATGCCGGTTTTGTTGTACTCTTTCGGCATACTCAAATGGACTCAAACCGAACTCGACGCCTTGGATAGGATGGTCCGTACACTGTTGACCGCAAACCGGATGCATCGCCCACGATCATCAGTGGGACGACTGACTTGCTTCTTTATTGATTCTGCCACATCTTTCCTTTTTCTATTTTTGTTAAATGTTCGCTTGTAAAAGCAGTAGGCTTTCTACAGAAAAAAACGACGCGCGACGGCAAGAAAGATGCAAAGATTGTTGCTAGACCTAATAATAAAAATATCACTACACAACAGAGATTTTTCGGTAAAGCACAATTGTTATCACGATTGCATTAATTAGAAACCCAGTTTTATAGGCATCAACATAATATTATCTGTCACAATACACCATTGTCACAACAGACATACCAAACAAACATGATTTACGTTGTCGTAAATCTTAAATTAGCGGTTTACGTGTCTTTTACGACGTTGGACGTAAACCAGAACTAATCAGTTCACTAGATTGTAGATCGATGTTTTCCCATCACACCGGAGACCCTCTTGCAACATTTATGTACTTTGTAGAATTTATGTAATTCTAGGGTGAAACGAGGGTGCTTTCATCGTTAAAGTTGAAGCACCTAAATGCATTATCTTACAAAGCAAATTTTGTGAGACATAAAGCCAGATGTGGCCAAACATAATGGGATCTTACCCTTGCGTAGGTATTTTTGGATTAAAAAGGTACTTATGTATAAATAATCATGAAATGTCACCTGTTACATACGTTGAAACGAACATATATACTCTCCGCTTAAAACCGAATCGTGTGTTCGTAGTTTCGGACTTTTAAGATTAAAGACTCTAGTTTTCAAGTTTCGAGCATTGAGTCTATAATCTAAGGCATCAAAACTTCATAATTCCACGGAAGATATAGTTTTTTACGCTTATGAAGCTTAAAAAACTGTATCTAAGTAAGTTAAGTTTTCTGAAATCTTCCATCTTCATATTTATTCTCTAATATATATTTTCTACATTCTACTAGATTTTAACGTTTTTTAGGTACTAGAATTGGCCTTCAGATTATCGTCTGATCTGAAGATCTGTCCACCAATTAATATAGGCAAATAATTATATAAGTGGAAGCACAAATATGTGAGGCCGACGGAACACCAAAACTCTCTGGAGAGACAAGTGACGCCAAAATACAGGATGCTGCATCGGCTTCAAAAATATGTGTCAATGCAATATTAACGGACATGTCACATCATAAATATCTGCCTATCAGTACTTAGCCCTACAGCAGCCTGCAGCCTCAGCTTTCCTAAATATAAGGGGGGCTATTTTTATATCAGATTTATTTTTATCTGAATAATAAATAGTAGGTACGTAAGAATTGTAGCAGGTGGCGTTATGTAGTTTCTGCCCACCCCCTGCTTTTTCTCTACAAAAGCTGCCAAACTATCACATTTACGCGTCAGAAGTTATTGGACGGCCGTAAGTCAAATATGATTTCTATATATATATCATCATATGCCTAGCCTTTTCCCTACTATGTTGGGGTCGGCTTCCAGTCTAACCGGATGCAGCTGAATACCAGCATTTTACATGGAGAGACTGCCTATCTGACCTCCACAACCCAGTTACTGGGTAATACGATACCCCTTGGTAAGACTGGTTGTCAGACCAGTTGTTGATTTCTATATATATATATGTCTATAATTTATATGGTGCACATAATAAAGAGTATTCTATTATATGTTTTCAACCACTGCTGCGCTGCTACTCCTGTAATGTAGGTACTTCGACCACCAGAAAAGTACTGAGCTTTCTGTGACAATGAAGATCGAAGTGTCCTCGTGAAATAATCTTGTAAAGAAATAGTCTTGGATATGGAATCATGTAACCGGCAAAAAAATTAATCAGAAAAGAACTGTGGAGTATAGTTTTTAATTCCACTCTGAACAATCGCACAGGAGAAAGAATACCGTACAGGACCTACCTAAAACGTAATGTAGAATGGCGGGAAGTCTGTACACATTTTGTAGATAGTCTCTCTCCTTGTTCTTGTTGTTTTCGCTCTGTGCTTGTTGTTCTCCTTGTGCCTTCTCATCTTGTTCTCACACACATTCTTCTCCATTCTTGGTCTACATTTCCTTTTCATTTCTCCTTTCGCAGGTCTGCTGGAAGAAATTTCTTAAGAAATAAGCAGTATCTTTGTACTTAGTACTAATATGTCATACCTGTATCAATTTTACTGTGTGTGTACACACAGTAAAATTGATAGTAAAAATCACAGGTAAAAATAGTAAAATAGTAATATTGATAGTATAAATAGTAAAATAAATAAATAGTGTATCGCACACCTTGCTAATGTTGATTAGTTAGACAAAAGTTTTTTTTTATCTTGGCTGTTCTAAAGTACTACTTATTTTACCTACCTAGGTAGCTCGCGTTCTCGAGAAGAAAATATAAGGCATGCATTTAAAATGGGAGTCATATGAAGATTCGAATGACGTTATTGCGACGCACGCTATTTCGAAAAACTGTTTGAATGGTACGCTTTTTTTTTTCCGAATGGGAAATCATCAAATGACCCCTGCCGCTCTGGGTGGAGCGGAAGGGAGTGTCAGACTCTTACTGACTAAAACCCACCCATGTTCCTTCCTTTGCCCTTTATGTTCCGGGGTAGCGGTAACCCATCGGACAATCCCGCTGAGTTGAATGGTACGCTAGCACGAAAGTCTTGGTATCAAAATCCACTGTTGGGAATAGCATATTCCAATCTGAATTTGACTTGGGATCGAACTCGCGACCCCAATAAAGCCTTATCTTTGTATTGGGTGGGAAACAAGAGCAATGAGAAGTATTATTTTAAGTCAACTTTTTAATTTCCTTAAGTATAATAATAATAATAACAAAGAAATCAACAAATCAAAATTATAGGTGGTATTCATTACCAAAAGTAACTTAGGCAGATTAAACTCAATATAGACTAGTATTAAAGGCTACAGCTCTTATAAATTCAATAGTAGACATTGTGTTTTTCTTTTGTATAATCGCTGTGATAGCATCTTCTCTCATTTTCATTTTTTTTACTGGCGGCGTCTGTGGGATATTATTTATTTATTTATTTATTTACCATTTATGTACACACATATATAAACAGACAAGAAAAACAGAACAGAAAAAATAGGTACAGAGGTGATGCTAGCCAAAGTTCTCTCAATTTTATGGGTGGTTGTGTTCTGTTCGTCAATGAGCTTTTGAATACAGCCGTACAACTCAAGTTTTCGATTGCCCATTAAACAATTCCATCGCCGCCGCCGGTGCCATGCTTCTACGCTGTTTTGAGTTCGTGGAAGAGGTAAATTATTATTTCTTTCAGCGGACCAGAAACTAGGTGGAAACAAGGGTTGCATTCGTGATATTTTGATTATTCCATCTGACAAGCGAGATTTTAATTGGGCCAGAACGAAATATTCTTCGAAACATTTAGTGACAGCTTCTGCTTCTTCTGGAAAAACGCTCTCCCTCAACTGTATATAGACATCAGGTATATTTTCCGGAGACAAGTAGGCCAAAGCTACATAATATCGCATTTTCAAGGTGAACTCACTGTCTGTACCATATCTCTCACTGAGGCCACTCCCTTATATCTTTCTCCAAATGCTTTGCCCCAGATGGAATAAGCAACCAGACTGGATTGTGGCAGGAAATTCTATTCTGACTGCATTTATTATCGCCAATTCGAAATCGGACATTATTTGTTGTGGGTTCAAATCGATGTTAAATTCAGAAGAATATTCTTTCAATTGTCGGAAAAACTTAATATAATATTCTTCCGTCTTTTTGTGAAGAAATCCGTACACCAAGGGTAATATTCGTCTACAATCTCCTGTGCCAACAATGCCATGAACTGAAAAGATTTGTGTAAACATTATAGGGCAGGTTTGAAATGTCCCATCCACAAACCAAACTGGCGATTCACTTAGCTTTTGCAGGTTCATTTCAGTTGCAAATAATAACAAGCGACCATTATCCTCCCCAAAGGTAACATTTTTACCTAGAAATCGGTTACCATTAATTTCTTTATATTTATTTGGTATATTAACCACTTCGCTTAAGTTTGTTGGTTCTTTCGGCTTATTTTTATTTCTTGCTCTCTTTGGTATTGAATTTGTGCCACTAGAAGGAATTTCACACAATTTCTCCCTAATAATGATACCCGGTGCATCATTACTCTGAACTGCTGAAGTTTTCAAGGCATTTCTTAATTTGATTTCATCACTCGATTTAGAAAATATAAACGGAAGAATCGGATAATCGGTTTAAAAATTGAATAAGAAACATTTGACGACGTCTGTGGTCTAGTGGTTCGAGTGTCGATTCCCACAAGACACACATATTTATGTGATGAACATAAGTGTTTGTGTTGGTCTGGGTGTTTCTTATGTATTAGAAGTATAAATTTACAAAAAAAAAAGATATAATAAATATCTATTGTCTAGTACCCATACTACAAGCTCTGTGCTTACTTTGGGAGTAGATGGTGCTGTGTAAAAATGTCCCAAATATTTATTTATTTAAAAAAAAAACAATAGTTTAAACAAAAAAAAACTAAAAATTAATAATATACTCTTAACTGTTTTGTAATAATTTACCAACAATAGGTATTATATTATGATGTTATAGTTGAAAAACTCACCCGGTTCTGGTGCATGAGTATGATTGGACAACTCTCTAATTATAAAATGTTCATAACCGATTAAATTACTGCTTGCAGTACTTTTGCAGCACAATGTTTTTTTTTCAAACAAGACCAATATTGTACGTTGTCCACTTTTTTGTTTTGCTGCATGATAAATCCATCAATAATTAAAACACTTTTCCCTTTCTTTCTTTCCCTTTACGGGAACTCAATGGTCGATAAGAACGATTATTACTCATTTTGCACGTCAATCGGAATGAAAATGTATAGGAATCCAAAAAACTAATAGACTTGGGGGTATTTCAACAAAAGTATAAGAAGTTAAAAATAAAATGAAGTCAACCTTCATTAATTTGTTTTTATTGTTGTGATTGCATTATAATACATAGGTACTGTAGTATTTGTATATATATCGTAATCATTTATATTTAGTGGTATAGACAACTGGCTCAGTGTCAATTTTGTCATCGTAGCGTAGGTAGTTCTTGGTAATCACTGGGTCGCGAGTTCGATCCCCAGACTAATTCAGATTGGAATATGCTATTCCCAACAGTGGATTTTGATACCAAGACTTTCGTGCTAGCGTACCATTCAAACAGTTTTTCGAAATAGCGTCCGTCGCAATAACGTCATTCGATATAACGGTTTTCGACCCAATGCGTTTTCGAACTGGCGTACCACTCGTAAAGTTTTTCGAAATAGCGTGCGTCGCCATAACGTCATTCGAATCTTCATATCACTCCCATTTAAAATATAAGGCTTAGATAAAATTTTATATTAGGTAGTTTTGTATCTACCGCTTCAGTACATAAACTTGCTATAGTTACTAGTTAGGTAGGGCTTAGGTACCTCGAAGAGAGCTTCGATAGGCTGAATTTATTAAGGCCTGCAAACAGGCGCAACGCGACTTTAGTAGTTCAATTTCTATGAAAACATCACGGAAATTGTTTTGCCGGAATCGCGTCACGCCTATCTGCTGAGCAGCAGTGCTATTCTGTAAAAATCTCACCGTGAAATGTTAGGTGAAGTGAGCTTAGAGTGAGCTGTCAATAGTGTCAATCCCTAGCATTAGTTGGAATGATAGCTCACTCCGCGCTCACTTCACCTAAGTTTTCACGGCGAGATGGTTTCAGAATCGCTCTACTGATATTAGAGATTGCCCCTATTGACAGCTCATTTCACGCTCACTTCACCTAAGTTTTCACGGTGAGATATTTATAAAATAGATCGGCTGCTCTGCTTTCTGGGATCCTTTCAATCACGAAATGGTTTGCTACTTTATTAATTTTATAATTATAATTCCTTGTAGGTAGGTAGACAAGAAAAATTCTGCTATTAAAGTTTTATATTAGATGCGCACTTTTTATGGTGCGTATAAATAATTGAAGTAGACGGTAGCGGACGGGACACGTCTGCTATAAAAATAAAAAGGCCATTAAAACGACCACGATAAAAAGCGGGTCCATATTAAATTCTACGTAGGGGAGTTTTCTTCTTATTCCGGTACCTACCTACTACTTAGAACTTCGTAAAGTATAATACCTATTGCACCTAAGTGCCACATTCCATCCCATTAACTACGAGTAATATTAGTTTTTTTTTCGATTATCATCATTATCATCTAGCCTATTTGTCAACTGTGTTAAGGTTGACTTCCAGTCTAACCGGATGCAGCTGAATACCAGTATTTTACATAGAGTAGGTAGGCAACTACTTATCTGACCTCCACAGTGCCCGTTGGTATATACAATGTGGATATGACAATACGGCAATAAGTAAGAACACTGGCAATACTAATGCATAAAAGTATTTTCGAACTATCAAATAAATGTGCTGTGATGATATGATGTGACCACAGAGAACACCATGTTTCTCAGCCCTGTCGATCCCTATGAAGTAAATCAAATAATAAAAAACTTAAAAAATAAAAAGAGCTATGGAGTAGACGAACTTCCCCCATTTCTACTTAACAATGTGCAGACGAACTAACTCTACCATTTTACAAATTAATAAACCAATCGTTTGAAGAGGGAACCTTTCCCAATCAACTTAAAAACGCACTGATAAAACCTATACATAAGAAAAATTCTAAAACCAACCCTAATAACTATCGCCCTATCGCGCTGTTACCAACTGCATCAAAAATCTTTGAGAAGGCTATGTGTGACCGCGTATACTCTTTCTGTGAAAAATATAAAATACTTGACCACTGCCAAAACGGTTTCCATAAAAACAAGTCTACAACGTTGGCAGTCTACACATATCTACAAGAGGCTCTAACTATTATTAATAATAAAAACTACGCCATAGGTATGCTGCTCGATATGACCAAAGCCATAAGGTACAATTTAAAATACTATTAGACAAGTTATATGGCATAGGAATACGAGTAAAAGCTCATGAGTGGTTTGCATCATACCTAAAGGATAGAGTACAACTAGTATAAATTGGATATTTTGATGACAACACAAATGAAATAATTAAAATGAGATCCGATAGTAAAGCAGTTAACGCGTCAATTCCCCAAGGGAGTGTGATAGGCTGCCTCTTGTTTCTTATCTATATAAACGACCTTCGTAAAATCATAAACGGACCTTGTGTTCTATTTGCGGAAGATATCTCGCTGCTCACCCCACGCCAGAACGATGACGATATAAACGCCAAATTAAACTCCCTTCTTTCTACAGCTGTGAACTGGATGGATAACCATAATCTAGAAATTAACTTCACCAAAACAAAATTAATTACTTTTCATCCCCATCAAAAACCACTATTAAAATTAAATTTCATTTTTAATAATGCAAAACTGGAACAAGTAAACGAATTTACTCTCCTCGGTTTGTCTATAGATACCTACATAAATTGGAAATCCCATATACAGAAAATGAGAGCAAAACTCTCAAAATTTTCATATGCCCTACGCGAAATAAAAAGAAGCTACCAAACCTGCAAACTACCCTTGTCACTTACTATGCATTTGCCCAGGCATGGCTTAGCTATGGGGTTATGCTGTGGGGTAACAGTACAGATTCACAAACCATATTTATTTTACAAAAGAAATTAATTCGCATAATACCCAACATAGAACAAACAGATAGCTGCAAACCACACTTCCAAAAACATAAAATACTCACACTTCCCTTAGAATTATGTAAATTTGTCAGAAAACACAGATCTTTACACATCTTGCGAAGAAACCCAAACAAGTTACACCTTTCGAAACAACAACAACAAATTAAACATACCTCAATTCCGACTCAAAATGCACTCAACCAGCACTTTAGTTATGTTCATAAAAATTTATAATAAATTGCCAAATGTCATTAGAGAAGAAAACAAAACAAATAAATTTATTAGTAAATTGAAACAATTTCTGGAATCCAAGTCACATTACTCAGTAAAGGAGTTTTTAGATGACAAATCGATTGCAAAATAAAATTATCTATATATCTCGTACACACCAAACATTATTATCTATGGGCCTTCATCGCCTGAAATAAATAAATAAATAAATAAATTATGAAATACATATACGGAATATAGAAAATCTAACATAGATATGAAAATATGAATACATAAAATAACTAATATACTATACCTATATACATAAAACTAAATATATGTATATATATATAAATAATTATACACCCAATTAAGCACATCTAATAATATTTAATAGTTTGAATTTTGAATTGCCACTTAGCTCTGTTTCTCTCTCCTAAATTTTGCTGTGCCCGACAGGGTCTATATTGATATTTTACCTTGTATATACCATAACACATATGGAATGCAATAAATAGAACAGAAAAAAAAAATCCTATCATCGAAATTAAAAAAGTGATGGGCCGGTTTTTTGATCCGTAGTTAACCAACCAATTGTCAAAAATAGCAACTAATGGTTAAATTATTGCAAAATGTGTTTAGATCAATTTTAAGTTTATCTAATGGTTATTATTTTTAACTATTGGTTGAGTGATGGGCCGACTATTGGTTTTGCCAATCTTTGACTAGCTCTAACGACTAAACTATTTGATATAATATTTGTTTCAATTTTCGTATACAGACTGGGAACGGTATTAGATATACCTACGCAGTTTCATGTCGTCTTGTCGTCTCCACCTTGTTTATCACTGATTGTGTACCATTCGGGCTCCTGACTTCCGGTAACGACTGTCAGAGATCTACGAATGACAGCTAGGACCAACCGCTCGTCATGCTTTTTGGGGCACGGATGGATCTTGGTATGTACCTAATATGTGGTTACCCATCCAGGGACCGACCTCGGCAAGCGTTGCCTACCCCTTGAAGATCGACCCGCTCAGATGTTATTATGTTACACTACAAGCATCCGGCGCTTTCATCTGCATAAGTCTCGATCCCGCGGGAATATCGGAATAAATTCCTGTTTTTTTAATAGGTTTTATACTTAAACTATCTGTCTGCTAAATTTCATTCAAATCACTATTGATCAAAGATCATTTGTGAACATCCTCATTTAGTCAATTTGCCTTAAGCAGCTAAGTATTTTTAAATTGACTTATTCTTTTTCTCTTGTATCTACAAGAACAATCATCATCATCATCATCTTCAGCCTACAGCAGTCCACTGCTGGACATAAACCTCTCCAATTGTACGCCAATTGGCTCGATTCTCGGCAACCCTCATCCAGCTGCTACCGCCTAGCCTGACTGACATTTGCCGATTCGCGGTCTCCACTCAAGAACACGTCTACCCCAACGGTCGTCGGTTCTACTGCTCATAATTATGGCCGTCCATTGCCACTACAGCTTGCAACAACAAGAGGACTTCAGTCTTCAGATTTGTGAAACCCGCTCACAGTATTATTTATTGTCTCTTTTCTAAACTTTCAAGCAATCTTTTGTAACAAAATAAAAACTTTTTAATGTAAGTTCCTGCTTGCCACTGGCCATTTTTTTAGAAAATAATCTAAAAGCCATTAAACTTTTTTCTTTCATTTATTCATAATTTATGAATGGCATCATCTTTTTTTTTAGTAATAACGGCCTTTACTTTTTAAATAATGTGTTAGGTATGCCACCTTTTTATGTTGACTGTTGACAAAATATTTTTTTTCATATTCAGGGTGATCTGGCGAGGCTTTTATTATTACATCCTACTTAATATTATAAGTAGGTACCTAATTCAAGTTAACAATTTTTGGATCCGTTGAAAGAAAGCTGAGGAGTGAGGAGATGAAAGTTCAGTGTTGAGTCATAATTAAGTATTTTCTGCTTAAATATATGCCTACGACAGTTTCTACACAGGTTATTTTTGGGCACTTTAGCCCCCGCTAAAGTGCCCAAAAATAACCCGTGTAATTGCGTAACACACTAACAGTAGTAGTGGCTTTCATTTTGGCATAACATTCATTGCGTTATTTACGTTGTTGAGCAGACAAATTTTTCGAACATATGAAGCAATAGATTAGCAATATCCTTTAAAATGGTATAGATTGTGATTGAAAGTGTTGTGTTAGGCAATTAAGGTGCTGGTTTTCTGTTTTTAAATTAAAGCATTAATATAGTTACTTACCTACATAAAACTAGGTCTATACGTGTGCGGATATACACATAAGTAGGGGAAAAATCTCTTCGACTTCATAAGATTGCATTTTGTTCAGGTCGTTAAACTGGAATTTAAAAGTAGAATACTAGAACTAGGACATAGATAGTGGCGCCGATTCCCTTGTTCACAAACTAAACTAAATTTAAGTTCAGTGCATCTTTTTCTTTCTATTTCATTAAGAAAAGGACAGAAGATAAAATATTAGTTTAGTCCTGTCAAATTAAGATACTCCATAGACAAATTAGACGTGATTAAAAACATGGCTACAAAAAATACGGCAATTTACGTCAGGCGCTGACTAATTTGACAGGACTAAACTAATATCTATCTTCTGTCCTTTTCTTAATGAAATAGAAAGAAAAAGATGCACTGAACTTAAATTTAGTTTAGTTTGTGAACAAGGGAATCGGTGCCAATGACTGCAGTTGACGGTATGGTTCTATTCGCGGCTGAAGAATTTCAGTTCTTCTATGTGAAAGCTGCCAAAAATCTGGGCACACACACGACATGCTTTTTTTTGTATTTTTCAGATGTTGGTATAACGAATACAAGAATGGGTTTCATTTTGCACACACTTGTGCAACTCAATCTCGTAGCGACACGACACGTAGCACCTAGGGCGAAGCACGGTCATAATTCAGTGGGAAAAAACACGTCATAGTCATAGGCACGTCATAGGTAATACATTATACTGACTGTATGTTTTAACTATTATTAATTCTTCTCCATCGTATACTTTAGCAGAGCTGCATCTTAAAAGGCAACGAATAGGCCAATCCCTCGATATTACGCGCCGCGCGCCGCTACGAAAGCGAATCACACATGCTTATGTAAGCCTAGGCCTTTCCATAGGTAACCATAGTATTTCTAACTGGCTTCTCCTGGCACAGGTGTTTTCACACTTAAAAGGAGAAGTCAACCTCATTATTGTTAAGACAAATTTTATAATCGAATGAAACATTTTTTTTTTCTAACTAGCAACGTACCATCATATTGAGAACCTACCTACATAATTATCGGAATACTTAGTTATAATTTAGGTACCTAATACATAATAATATTTAAATGTAGGATATGCTTAATAGGATCATTCTAATAATTTTCTGACCTATATATAACGTAAGTATAACCTACCTAGGTACAAGATATTAAGTATACCTACTTATGCCTTGAATCGGATTTTTATTGAGACTAATCGAGACGAAAGAATCTCGATGAATAATCCCAAACCACCAATCAAGTAAAAGCAAAAGGCAAACAAAAGGTAAGCAAAAGGCAGCTTGTAGGACAGACTTAGGGTCAGTTCACACCGAGACGCGACGCGATGCGACGCTGCGCGCACACTTTAAAACGACCTACTGCACCGCGCAACGTATTCTGAACTCTCACAATGCAATGTGTACCTTTTCGTGTAGAAAATAAAGTATATTTTGAGTCACTCTTTTAAAGTGTGCGTGCAGCGTCGCCGGATACGCATCTCCAGTAGGTAACCATTTAGAACTGGGTATGTATAGGTAATAACCGGAAATTAAATGATGAAAGTTATTGTATCATAACTAACTTATATAAGTAATGATAAGTAGGTGATGATGGTGTGGTGATGAGTCTTTATTATTATGGCTAAAACTGTTTGCATGCCTTAGCTAAGGTAGTTAGTAAAAGGATCATTTTAAAAACATCTGTAACCTGTTCCTACTTTTTGTGCAAATAAAGAACTATTCTATTCAATTTTAGGGCTATGTAGGTTTAAGGTAATGGATTCGATTGGTTCTATAAAAACCTACTCATAGCTACGTACTCAGAATTGGCGGTCGTAGCGCAGTACTAAGTAAGTAGTTACTTACTTATCTACTTCATCTGCCTAGCCTTTTCCCAACTATGTTGGGGTCGGCATCCAGTCTAACCGGATGTAGTTGAATACCAATATTTTACATGGAGCGACTGCCTATCTGACCTCCACAACCCAGTTACTGGGTAATACGATACCCCTTGTCAAGACTGGTTGTCAGACTTTCGGGCTACTGACGACCCGTAACGACTGTCAAAGATCCACGAATGACAGCCGGGACCAACGGCTTAACGTGCTTTCCGAGGCACGGAGGGACGGCAAGCGTAGCTTAACCTGATCGGTGGACCCGTGCGTCTGTTATTACTTAGCCACAAGCCCCTCCTACTTATCTACTTATATTATTAAATTTATTAACAGGTACACATGGCTACACATCAAGCTATACATTTCCAGCTTTAGCTGACCTCTCATTGTATAGGTTTTAAGTACAATCAGAAGTCAGCTTATACTGGAAATGTACAGCTTGATGTGTAGCCATGTGTACGGTTCGATCATCCGGTGACATGTTTACTCATCCGGTCAGACGTCAGACCGCTTAGATAGGAATTGTCAGTTCGTTGTATTTGTATCTATTCATGTATAATAACTTCCAGTGTGGTGTGCCAATTTGTTTATGTCTGCCTCCTATTAGAATCGAATTAGGACAAGCACAGGTCTTTCTTCAATGGGCTGAACGATATAGTATCTACCTATTTTAATAGGTTATCATTTTCAGATAGTAAATAATTAGAATGAATGCTAAGAAAAAAATACTTAGATATTTGGTTATTTTTAGGTACCACTATCAAGGTATTAAAATCCTGAATGACTACTACTAATATGACTCTTATTTAAGTGAAAAGATTTCCAAGAAAATATCGTGCACCGACATGTCTCCGAGTAAAAAGAGAACCAAAATTATCAGACCTAATCTACATAATGATGGATCTGACTCACAGAATACCGATTTCAATAAATTCATTCTTGCAACGCAGCCATATTCGTAAGCTGGAGCAAACCCTCGCACGTTTCAATCATTAATTTCATTCGAAATGCGCTCCGTGACGTGTGTGCCCGCCTTTGCAGCGATGGCCGCTGCGATTCACGCGTCTGATTCGCTGCTCGCCCCGCGCTTTCTACGCACATGCGCTTTCGAAAGCATGATCCAATATGGCCGATGAATTTTTTGTCACCTAAATTACAGTGCTGCCACGATTCTGTCAGGATGACATCGATAGTTGGTAAGATATTTGAGCGTCCTGGTACGTGATTGGTTGAATATTATTGTGAGAGATAGTTTGACCGAAACACATACAGCTACTATTTGTTTGGTTTTTAAGAGTTGATGTGTAGTATGATTTGATTTGGCATCAATGATCACCTTATTTGGACCAATGTTTTAAAATTAGTAGCCTACGTAGCTACTATTTAGTGAGTAGGGAGGTAGATAATACCTACAACATGCCGTAGTCTGTGCCTTACTTAAATATAAATCTTTCTCGTACCTTGATCGTCTGTCTTCACATTGATTATACAGGGTTATTTTAGATAGGCGATCTAAACTTCACACACGCGATGGGTATCGATATCACGATAAAACAAAAATAAATTACATTTGGTGTTTTTTTTGTGGGGTCATTGACCGCATACATTGTAAGTACCTAGTCACGTTAAATAGGTATCAGTTTAAAAATCTGCTTTTTTAATCTAAACTTCACAGATATGATGGGCATCGATATCATAGAAGAAAACAGTTTTTCTCAACTCATACTTCAAATAACAGCATTAACAGCGGTCGATGACCTTCCAAAAAAAACATCAAATATAAAAAAAAAGCATTTAAAATTATAAACAAATAGTGATCCACCGATGTCGGGAGCAGGGTCCAAGCTACCGGTGGTTAGGGCTCCAGAGACAGAAACCTCCTCACAATGCGAACCGTATCGAGGAGTACTGCCTTTTGAATCCGGCCCTTAATCCAACCGCCGACTAGAGCCTCGATAGATGTTGATCGAGGCTTTCGGCCATCAGGCCATTGGCTGATACGATAATCGGCACAATGACAGCCGAGCTCACATTCCACATGTCATCAACCTCGTGTGCTAAGTCGACATATTTAATTTGTTTCTCTTTCTCAACTTTAACTCAGGTTCCCGTCATGTGGAATGGTACCTAACATCGTTATTATTTTAGTTGTCTTTGACATATCTCGGGACCCTGGGGTCCCGGACCTTTGAAAGGCGTAGGTACTAGGGGCCAATGCCAACTCGCAGAGGGCCTTTACACAATTCTAAATGATGATGAGGCATCAACCGTCGATTATCCCTGTATGCACCATGCAAGTGCACCCAAGGACAACCCCCGGTTGGTACAGGACTATTGCAGAACATGGAAACAAAATATACTGGGCTATGGGTTTGGGTGGCTATAGTGGATCGGTTACCTTGAACTATGGAAGGTCTACGTCCCTTGCCTGACCAATGATAATTATAATATTCACAGATGAAATGGCGGGGGGTGACTTGCACACTCAATAATGGGCCCCCGAAAACGTTCGCTAGCACATAGTGTCGTAGCGACATCTCCTGAGGTGCTTACGAGGAGTGGAGAGGTATTCCACGGCTATCAGGACAATCCCAGAAGTACGGTTAAGATCAAAATAAATACTAAATATATAAAAATAAAATACTTCCTTCCTCCGAGCATGTTTGCTCTTGCGAATCTCCACTCAAGCCAGCCAATAAAGGCAAAAATGAGGTGGGAGCTCTGTTCCTCATCAGTGTTCACTCCAGCCGGCCAATAAAGGCAAGCCATAGGTGAGGAACAAGACTTCTCCCGGTAGATAGGGTCCGTGGGGACGCTACTGCCCAACAGCTCGCCACATGCTGCCCTGCGGGTTCCTGTATCTCGCTTGATCTGGCTCCTCACCCTAGACCTGATCCGGCAAAGTAAACTCTTCCGTCACAGACCTACAGTTTAGAGTGCGCAAGCCCCACCACGACGTCAACGTAGATATACGTTATTATTATTTTAGAGGTATGAGGAACAGGGTGTGAAGTTCACTCATCCTCCATAGAAAAGGGAGGATCCTTCGACCAGACGGGTGTTGTGTCTGGCGGGCAATTGCCCAACGTTTGATGTTGGGAAATTATATCTATGCTAATTGCGCGGTAAACTCTGCTTGCGAGATGCAGGATTTGCGTGACGTTAGTATGACGCGTTGTTCGCATTTGGCGTTGTAGATACCGCTACATTATTATTATTATCTGCGGAGTTTAATTAGCAAATTTAAAGTACCTACCTAACATGTGTAGATACCTGTGGTAGATACCTACCTATGACCTGAAACCTAGGTAGGTAAGTATCCTATTTATACTTTAGGTAGGTATTTACATTAATAATTAAATAGGTAGGTACGTTTTCTTCAATGGGTTATGGTTAATACCCGTAAATTGTTGCTGGGAATTCCTGCTCTATAAACGCACATCCAAGGACTGATAGCGACATCTCGAGGCAAGAAACAATACCACACGCTACGTCATACTAATCTCTCGACCGTGACTGGTTTTTTTTCCGTTGAGTGTTCCAAACCGACGAATCGACGAAAACTGGCAAACACTGGAAACTGTCGAGTTAACTCAACTGTCTAATCGGCAAAACTGACCAATCAGTGATACTGACTAATCAATGAAACTGGCGAATTAAATAAACTGTTGACTGAGGGAAACTGACCTGGTACCTAAAACACCAGAGTTTTCACCACACCTCACCGCAGCTGCTACAATTGTAAATAAATAAGACTTACCTGCAGCAGCATCAATACAGATGAAACTTAGATATCTATGCAACACTCTTTTATACTTAGACATCTTCACTTATTAGTCACTTTTGATAGCTAAGTATAGGTAAGTAGGTAGGCAGGTACCTTTTAGTAGGTACCCTGTAGTTTCACTATAACAAAATTTACAACACTAGTTTCAGTTGGTGTCAGAAGGACACCGAAGGGCCTTTATCTTAGCAACACTTGAAAGACCAAAAGCTCCATTAAAGAGGTGCCTAGCAAGGACACGGTCTGTGAAATGACTGGTTCGCTAAAAATACTCACAAACTACCTATGCAGAATCGTGCAAGTAAATAAAGCACCTAAGTATGGGTAATGCAATAAAATCACAATTTAATTTTTAAGTCGAAATGTGTTATGGTAGGACCCTTTACAGGGCCGAATTTGGATCTCCAGACTTTATACACAAAATAAAAATAAGATAAAACAGCTTAGAAAAATGTGTTTCACACCAATAAGTACCAGCTTCGCTAATGAAATTGCCTAAATTAGGTATTTTAAGATAGGCCAAGGTTATTAAAAAGGACTCAAAGCAAATTTTGTTGCAATGGAAAATGAACATTGTTTTCAAGACGTAAGGTTTATATTTCTTTAATTTGTTTAGAACTAACCTACCAAACTATTTTTTTGCAAAATCACGTACAATCCAAGCAACTTAGATTATTTTACAATAGATAAAAATAAGGGGAGAAGGGAGGGGGGGGGAGGGGATATATTTTTAATATAGGTAATTATAAATAATCAATATTGTTAGGTTAGGTTCTATACATATTATAGATAGTAATAATTTAATAAGTAAGTAGGTAGTTATTAGAGATTACATTTTGAACTATTACAAATATTATAAAGAAAATGAAAACATTCAAAATTAATTTAAAAAAATGCTTGGCTTCTTCCGTCCCTGTACTATCCTTTTGTTTACCCCTTTAGCAGCTTGCCATTGATCATTTTATGACCGCGTTTAGTGACAACAAACGAACGATAATCACATGCATTGTCGTTTAAATTATAACCCAAATAAACTTTACAACTCACCCTTTGAAGCTAACTTTGTTCAAGATCTTATGACTGGTGTAAAACTTAGGCAATATAACTAAAAGGTAGGCACGGACAGTATGAATACATTCAGAAAAAAAGTTTTGGCAGGACCTTTTTTGTTACCTATTGAAAAATCATTCTTATTTTGATAGCGGTAAAGTTCATAAATGTATTTGATCCAATCGTTTGGTTTGTCTCAGAGGTATTTCTATATTTTTGAGGAAACTCGTAACTTAATATGAGGACTGTGTGAGCTTTTGTGCAACTATGCCTGCTTTTATCTTGCCATAATGCCCAAAATATAATAATGAATGATACAAAAGTTTACAAGAATATAGGCGAGACACAAGGTTAATTTGTTTTAATTTCTAAATTCTTCCGCTTAGAGCTCACAATAGAATAGATTTACATTAAAATTGTGTTAGTTCCAATTTTCACCACATCTCGAAATCGCACGAATTTGTCGTCTGGACTGCCAAGTGCTAAGCTGACGTTGAATGTGTGTTAGAAGTTCTGTGCTTTGTCACTAGATGTCGCTACAACAGAGCTTTCTCTTATCATTGCAAAGGATAGAAGTTCAACTTATTTCTCACAGATGGCGTTGAAAAAAAGCTTTACCGCAAGGTGAAAAGCAAAGTTGTAGACTTGGATATTCCAACAACGTCCGGTGCCTGTCCGTAGTTATAATTTACGATCTTATTCTGGTATATTCTTTTATTTTCACATAATCAGCCTATAGGTTCGCTACTACTGGGACTCAGGCGTCTTTGAGAAAGGGAGCGGGCTGTAATCCAGCTAGTGGGTCCAGTGAGGGTTGCATATTCGTTCTAGGACTACTTTAAGCTCGCGTTTATCAATAATAATAATTACAAAAGGTCTTTTTTTTTCTTTTGGCATCATATGAGCTGTGTTGATGGGGTTTCGGTAGGTACCTAAGCAAAAAATAATGATTCAATCAAAGTTACCTGTTTGCCTTGCATCCATAACGAATCGTAAATGATTTAGGTAGGAAACTCAATGTCCAATGTCAATGACCTTTTAGGTCCCTCTTTTGATAATAGAGCGGTGTTTGTGGAGCGTTCCACACTTTCAAATGTAATCAGAAGGGTCGGTCAGTGCGTGATTTTAGTTCCATAGCAAGCATTAGACGAGTAAAGTATTTGACCTCCCCTAATTTAATCACTTCGGAGGGAACAGAGGTCACAGTTGAATGGACATTACAGATAAGGGAGAGGGCTATGGGACTTGGGACCCCATCATAGCAATCCATTTGATTTAAATAAGAAATTGGATGACATAAATTGTAGTCTCCTATTTACTTATTTATGTGTGTTGGTGGACGTTGGTATGATTCATTCTATGGTCTGTTTGTGTTCTTACTTCTGATATACGTCCTTGCATAGAAGACCATTATCAAGTAAGTATACATACATAAACTCTCGCCTTCTTCCCGTGGGGGGTAGGCAGAAACTATAGAACGCTTCCTAGTACGATCCTTACCTAATCCTTTTGCCTCGTTTACCTTCATACCTCTGGTCATGCACGCGCGGCGGTTGCGAGTACTACGCACCTGACCTTTCTGAAGATCATCACCAATAAGATCACTATATGTCCTCCTAGGGCGTCCTGTCCCGGCGTTTCCATTCGCATCTGCCTCACCATCACATTCTGTTAGTCGCATTTCATTCATTCTCTCAACGACTCAATCACCATACCATCTAGGCATACTCTTTTCAATTTTTGTCACTACCTACATCTTCTTTAAAATCACACCGTCAAGTAAGTACGAATATGTACTAAAGCAAAAGCTGTGATTTTGGTAATTGATGATTATGTTTAGTTAATGGAGTAATATTTTTTTTATTTTTTTTATTTAATGATATTAAATTGATGATTATGTTTAGTTAACGGAGTAATATTTTATTTTTATTTATTTAATGATATTAAAAATACAGAGGTGTCACTTAAATCTAAACTCGCCAAACTTTTACGTTTGATGGCGAGAAATAAAAACAAATACTAGAACATAGATATCCGATACTAGAGCTTTGCACACGAATTAGTGCTTATGGGAATAAGTAAAAATATTGTGTACAGACGCCAGCACATCAAGCTACCCGAAACTGTCAAGTTTTCCCAATCAACTTTGAACCTAATGCTTTAGCGATAAAGTTGAAAATCTATTAAACAAATTTGACAGATTGTAGTAGCTTGATGTGCTGGTCCTACCTATTAACCCAAAAATTTAAAAACTGGCTATGTAGATTTCTATTAAGTTTTTAACAAACTTAATAGGGATCTACACTGCTACCCTATCCTATTCTATTCCATTATCACCTATCCTATTTACTTGCCTATACCTGTATGTACAGACAGCAATAGGAACAGATAGCATCACAGAAATTCTTGTCTTAACCAAAAGAAAAACAAAAGTTGATACCAAGTTCCATTTCCATTACGGGCTAACTACCAGGAGGCTATAACTCGGTAGCGGTGGAGAGGTATAATTACATAGCTGAAAGCTATCGTTAAATCCCCTCTAGTGCACGCTAATCAACGGATTAATGGGCGAGGAAATGCGGGCCAGTCCTCTGCGAAGCCGAGATGTGATGCTGTGGACATACCTATATCAATAGGTAGGTAGATCTATCTAGGTAGGTTTGGTATGGTGTTGTATGGAGGTATATTTTAGTGGTGAGTGTAAAAGAAAACAAAACACAGTTGAATGCGTAAGTATGTTTATTTTATATTGGTTAACACCAGCGTGGAAAGATGTATGTAAAAAGCCAAATAGGTACGTAGATAGGTATATTTCTAGAGAAAAAATGGCAATTATTTGGCTTGGCTCATTGCTTTTTCAGCTTCTTTCACTAAGAGATTTTAAAGGCTAGGTAGTAGTATTTTTTTCTAAGCATTTCCATCAAACATAACAGTACTAACTCTCATATTGATTGCTTCCCTCCTGCCCTAAAATCCGATTCATTTCACAGGAACTTTGCAACCCCTACTCACCCTACGGAAACAATGCCCCCACCCTTGCGTCCCCGCACTCGCAGCATCCGCCATATTTACGACTAGAACGAGACGGAGCTAATTCTACCTCTAAGAGAGAAAAGGATAAAAGATTTGGGGTGCAAAAGGAATTAGACATGAGTTGGGTTGAATGTATAACAAGGACAAAAGCGAAGGGCGATTTATCTCCGCAGTGAAATCTTAAAAACACTCGTTCCTTTGTTGGACTGAATTGAATAAACCTGAGAAAAAATAATGAAGTGTTGAATTATTTTATTTTACAGGTAGGTTAAGGAGATAATGTATGTTTGTATGAGATGAGCTATGGTTAGTATTGTTAATGGTAAAGGTTCTTCGTGAAATAAATAGGCCTGCACCTTACCTACTAATAAGTGAGCTATTAACCTAAAGATCTTAACGAAATCCACTGGATATTGGACATGTTTATGGCATACCTAGGCACTTACCTAGATATTATGTCATGACTAGATTTACATTTAGCAGTTTATTCTAAAAATACGCGTAGTTCCTCTTTTTCAGCACAGTGTCAGTGGAAACAGCCAACCAGTCGTTATTGCAATAACGACTGGTTGGAATTTACAGGTTTGAATATTTTAATAATTACTTCTTAACTAACAAACTAACTTGACACTTCCCGCGGTTCCAAGAGGCCAATAGCCTCTCGATTGCCAGTTCCGGCGCAAGCAATACCGAAAGCCATAGCAGCGCGGCATTGCCATATAACATGGCAATGCCATTCGTCTTTTGGACTCATTACTAGTCGATAGCGATGTGAAAGAATTTTTCGACGCCATATTTTATATTGTATTTAATTTTTATTTATCGTGTATAGTCAGTGGCAGCGCAGAGGTCACTTTGACTGCATGTTTTGGGACACAGAGGGCAGGATAGGAGGTGGAGCATGGTTGCGACATAACTCCACAATCACACCCTACTGCCATTCCGTCAAGGTAGCCCCACTTTAACAGGTTGAACTTACATCTTCCCACCCACCTCTGCGCTGCCACTAACGCCGTGGAAGTGGCAAAGTTGTGGGCCAAAAAGATTTAAACTTCAGTCGTGCCATCGACATGAAGAAGAAGAAGATCGTGTATAGTTTGAATATTGAATAAAATAGTAGTAAATACCCAAGTAGGTCCAATGGCTTAGGCAAACATACGAGCTCAGTAAATAGCTACCTCTATTCGCCTCGCTAGGACTACCTTTATAAGTTGAAGAAATCTTTTCTATCCAAGCTCACAGCTCAATAAAATCTCTAATAATCTATCATTTCCAGTAATGACGTGAGATTTGAGTCAGCACGGTCCCCACTCAGCCAAGTGAAAACAGTCCGCCAGTCGACTTGACACAAAGTTTATTACCCTCGTTATCGAGACCGTTACTTTTCGTTATTTGATCGCATTAGAGGGTGCATGCATCCCCCTGCTTGAGGAAACTTGCTAGTTACATACATACCTAAATGTATTAAATTACTTTTAACTACAATATTGTACAAGTGAATATTTATTTAACATATTTACATAATATACGCTAAATAATATAATGTATATGAAAACAGAAGCAAAAGAATCATTGGGTATCAAAAAATTCGTCCGCATCGCTGTCAATAAGAACAGTGCCCAAAAAGCTGGCAGCATTGCTTTTGTTTCATGATTTATTTTAATGTTTTATTTGATTTTACTTTTGTAATAGTTAAGCACGTTGGACATTGTCTGAAATAAATGAATTGAATTGAATTGCCACGTTGTATGGCGATGCTAATGCTTTGGCCAAGAAAGAGGCCAGCCCTCTGGTCACGTGAAGAGCCAAAAAAAAAACTTCTGTAGGCATTTATTTAAGTAGGTATAGATAGGTTGGCCTAAGTATAATTTGATCGTGCCAAAGCTTTCAGGATGACATTTAAAGCCCTTGATACATTGTACCTGCCTATCTCACTTAGGTAGGTACATTAGGTGCGTATACCAAGGTAAGTAGGTAAACTACAGCTAAAACGTTTTAAAATCCTTGTAGAATCCTGCCAATATCCATGAACAGTGGCTACGCGAGCGGCTATTACGATTTTGTTGAAAGAAAAACTCGTTGAAACTTGAAAAAATGAGCTGCTGGTACCTAGCTAGTAGGTAGGTACTTGAATATATTTTTGACTTTAGTTTTTAATATCTAAAATCCAATTAAAAATCAAAACATAAATTATAGATAACAAAATTCAAATTCACTTGTCTGACATCATTCTAAATATTTTGTAGAGCTCAATAAAACTTATTTTAATTTACTTAGGTACCTGTTCACATAAAAACAGAGTAATAAAAACGAACCTTTAAAGTCCTTGCCAATTTTAACTTGAAATTAAACAGATATATTTCACTACCCTCCTCTAAAACGTAGAAGCACATCGTAGGTCCCCAAAACCAATGAAAGTCGTGAAATCTTGCGATAGTCATTTCTTTCCGGAACTAGCGGTGCCGCGGGCACCGCTAGTTACTTTGTTCGCGTGGATCTCGGAAACAATAATGTACTTATCTCTTTACTAATTCTTTTTATAAAATTAAAGGAGCCTAAGTTGCTCCTTATAACACCAGCCTGTGAAAGTCCCGTCAAAATCAGTCCTACCGTTTCGGAGATTAGCTGGAACAAACAGACAAAAAAAATATATTAAAAAAAATGTTTAAGAACCGTATATAGGTACTTTCATAATGCATTTAAGTGGTAAAAAGCTGTTATTTTGCAATTATAAACAGACACTTCAATTTTATTTATTTGTATGTATGTATAGATAAGGCACTAAATAAGGAGGGTGGTTCCCGACGCATTTGCTTCCATTAAAATGCTTAGGCACGTTTTTAATCAATTTCCTCAGATGCAGTCTTCTATTCGAGCTGCAGTACAGGCGTAAATTCATTCCCACTAATAAATATTTAGTAGGGGGTGCCAAAGACGTTACTATAGATTTAAATAAAAAAAAATATAGCGTACCAACCTAATTTGAATAGTACATTTTTAGCGTTAAATCATTAACTTTGAATAATTTAAATTGAGTTTAAAACTATTTTATGACTCTTCTGTTATACCGGTAATTATATCTAATTATAATATACAACACACACATTATTTTAATTAATGACCGGTATACGAATTACAACTCAATCGATTCGATATAAAACTTTTTATAACCGATGTAGGTAACGTTATAAATCGATCATCAGGTGCTTTGAGGTTGCTTATGAGAACACAGAAAAAAATAACCACATTCTTCTTACTTTACATTATTATTTTGTAAACATACAGGGTGGCAGAGACATCGATACTCAACCTGTTATTATGGATTCAGTACATGATTCTGAACCTTTTTTCCTTATAACCGATGAAAAATTTCAACGTTACAGTTTTCGCGTCGATCGATGTCCCTGCCACCCTGTATAATAAATATTAGTGGTGTTATTAATAGTAAACCAATATAATATATATATTCTGATTTATAAAAAAAAAATTGGCATTTCTGCATAATTGTATATCGTGAATAATAATAATAATATTTTTTTGTTGCCAAAAATCGAGTTGAATGGCGTGCAATAGGAGAGGCCTATGTCCAGCAGTGAACTGCTATAGGTTGATGATGATGATAATATCGGGAATGAATTAAAGAAAAAGCAACTACGCTTATAATATAAAATAATAAAACATAATAATAAACTCAAAACTGGGTAGGAATGGCTTCTGATTGGTAAGTATGGAACCCATTTGGATTATTTTTTCTTTATCTTGGCCTCAGTAGAAAAATAGCAAGTCACATGTGATGTGACGATGACCGGAAGCTGCATCTGTAAAACAAAAAACAATGTATTAGGTAAACGTGAACATCTTAGACATTCTGTCCACATGACCCTTAACATTTAGTACATTCAGGATGGCAGAGACATCTACGCGCAAACTGGAACCCTCGAATTCAGCACACAAAAAATTTACGTACGAGTATATCAGAAAAAAAACTGCCGTTCCATATAAAAGTGCCATACCTACGCGATCAAAATGTATAGAACAGCAATTTTTTTTTAATAACCTACAAAAAATTCCATTGCACGGGGTTCAGAATCGTGTTCGGGGTTCAGAACCTACTGAATCCATGTTAATACGATGCGTGTCGATGTCACTGCCACCCTGAATAAGTTTCGAGAATCTATTAATGAAAGAAAAGACAATATAACTAATAATAATAAACTAAACAGTGGGTAGGAAAGGCAGCTTCTGGTTGGTATCCCAGCCTTCTTAGTCGAAAAAAAGCAAGTCACATAATATGTTGTGATGACCGGAAGGGGAATTTAGGTAAATGTCAACGTCTTATACATTCTGTCCACATGACTCTTAACATGTAGTACATATAGACACATGGTCCTATTACGCATGCAAAGGGGAACTGCCCCCCACGTCGAGTAGGGTGTCAGGAAGGTACCTCAACTTTAATTAATTAATGTTTAGATTAATTAATCATTAATAAAGTGACACGTGCGTTTAATTACTAAATATTATGTCGGGTAACTGGGTGGCTATTATCTTAACTATGAACTTTGACTATAAAACTTATGCGGGCTTGTTTACTCAGTCTATTTGCCTATGTGAGATTTATTTATTTATATGTACAATGTGTGAGGGGTCCAAGTCTAGCAAAGTAATTTATTTCCCTTCGAGGATATCGAAATTTCCTTGGACAAACAATTTCACGGAATTGGTTTTAGTTGAAACGAAATTGAAGGAACGAAATTCTGAACATTTCAGCGTTATTGTAATAGAAAAACATTTAAGAGTTTCTAAAATGTCATGAGGGTTTTCCCTTTCAGGTGAGTTCCTCTAATATTTCATAAGTTTCTTCTGGACAAAAAGTTTACAAACTAGATATACCTACTAGATAGCATAATATCCGCAATTGATTCGAAAGCTGAAGAAGTAAGCAAACTACCAATACCTACAATAAGAAAGGTGTAAAATTTTATTCCTATACTTTAAAGCACATTAGTGATATCAAACGGATAAAGAAAACATCATACCGACGGCAACTCTCTATTTAATCATGAGTTTAGTTTAACGACAACAGTTAGCAGAGATGATAACCGATCTTTAGGTATAATTACATTCAGATCTATATAAAACATACGTTAACATGACATAATCATAAAAGTAAACATCGGCTGTAAACTAAGTACATTTCAATTTAATGTCTTACAATCTAAGCGAATGATTAGTTTGTTATTTAAAACGTAATTAACTATCTTTAACATAAACCGGTCACTTCTAACGTGAAAGCGACCGCAGATCTAATTTTCTAAGTAAAAGTGTTTTAAGAATATAAGCTGGTGTCGGCGTACGAAGAAATGACTGGCCGCTTACATGCCGCAAGGAAAACGTTTTATTTTTTCACTTTTGCGCGTGTAAATGGGCCTATTCTTTATTTTTACGAGCCCGTCGGCTTCTAAGTGTAGAACGTATAGGCTAGTTAGTAGATATGTGAGTATGGTAAGTGTGGAGGTAATGTAATGGCTGTGTCGGGCCACAGGCAGCCGCCCTTTAACGGCGTCGTAATTGCGAGCTGAAATTAAGTGTTATTTTTATGGTGATTTCTCTACTACTACTAAGTTGCTTTAAGTAGGCGTAAAGCGTTTTATTAATTGAAATAATCGTTGCATAATAAATTTTGACGTTTGCGAATAGATTGTGTGTCATAATTTACTGTTTGTGGTGGTCAGAGAGAAAGAAAGTTACGCTGAAAAAGAAAAGAAGATCAAGTAGTCGTTAATTCGTAACATAAGCTTTTCTACCTGTATTTTATTTAATTAACATTACAATTTTATTGTTCATGATTCATATTGTTAGTATCTACTTCGCGATTGCATTGCGATTTCTTTTATTTGTAAAGCCGAGGACATGACGTCAAAAAAATTCAGAACTAGTCGGCGAAAAGCAAAACAGCTCGTATTTTACGCATGTAGATACGTACCTGACCTCATGGAAGGGGTTAGCGGATATTTATGACTTCTATACAAGTTGTGTCGGCGCGGTGCATGTGCGAACTTAGCCCAGGGCCCATAAACCAGCCAGCAATAAATTACTCGCAACTTTGTACGGTGTGCGCCGAGCCTTACCGCCCATACATAAGTGCACTGAAAAATAAATTTTATTGGCTCAGATACACGAGATTTGTAAGAGCAGAATATTAATTCGGTCTCTTTCTGAACATGGAAACCCTTTTAAATCGAAGCTGAGTAGTAGACTATTTTTTTTTCCTGGCAATTATTTTGATAAATTGCACTTAATGATTTTCGATTTGACGCCAATTAAGCACACTGACACCAGCAATAATTTTCAGTTCTCCATTTGACGCTGATGTTTTTTTTCTATGCCTCATAGAAAAAAAAAATCATCAGCGAGCAGCAAGAATTGACAGCTTTAACCATGATTAAAGTTGCTAATGTGGAGCTTACCTAAGTTTAGCCAGACCGCGCAAGACTTTATTGTGGTGGACGTGTATAAATTTATATAAATGACTAGCTGTTGCCCGCGACTTCGTCTGCGATTCAGAAATAAATGTAACCTATGTTCTTCTCCAGGTCATGGTCTACTCATGTGCCAAATTTCATCCAAATCCGTTATGCCGTTTTAGCGTGAAAGCGTAACTAACAAACATACTGACATACCAAAAATCTAATCTTTTCTCTTTATAATTACTTAGTTTAAGTAATACTTATATTTCGTATGTCAGAAAAAAATAAATCGGAAGGTGATGCTCGTAGATCTTCCGATTTAAAATGTTTCTGATGAAGTGAAAGAGACCTATAGTCTCTTTTACTTCATCACGTTTACGTCTTCATTATAAATCTCCCTAAACCCAATCTTCCACTTTACAAGTCATCCAAACCTTCATTAGTAAAACTACACAGAGGTGTGATAACACATGTCCCATCAATAGAAGACTCCTACGCGATTTATTGTTAATTTGTACGTGATATATAACGGGCTGACTATCAATTAAACCATGGCTGCTAATCGATCGCACTGATACGTTAATTCTACTAATTTTCCGACTTTTTATTAGAAACTTGTCACAAACGCGTGGGCACGTGGGTTGGTTGATATCACGTCTGTGGATAAGGTAAGGTGGTGTAGTAAGGTGTTAGGAGGCGTCGGTATGGCTGGCTGCGTAGATATGTATCTTTTATTGTAGTCTTTTGTTTCTATTGTTATAAAATCTTGTGCAAATATAGCTTATGTGTTTTCCTTTGACATTGTTGTTGGTGTACGATCTATACTAATAATAAAGCTGAAGAGTTTGTTTGTTTGAACGCGCTAATCTCAGGAACTGACAGTCGGTTTTGAAAAAATATTTTCGAATTTTATAGCCCAGTTCTTGAGTTAGGCTATAGGTTATTTAACATCACGCTACGACTCTCAGGAGCAGAGCAAAGATAAAAAAAGTAAGAAAGAACGCAAAGTGAAAACGAATTTACAGTCCGGGCAGCCGACGGGGTGGGTCGAGGGAACTAGAAATTACACGCAGAGGAAGTCGCTCCATGTAAAATAATGATATTCAGCTGCATCCGGTTTGAGTGGAAGCCGACCCCAACATAGTTGGAAAAAGGCTAGGCAGATGATGATGATGATGAAGTCGCGGACAGAAGCTAGAAAAGTATCTATAACTATGTAAATAAATAAATTGTTGGTGAAGCTTCTTTCCCAATGCAAGGTTAAACTGCATAACAGTCCCATTCCATAGCCCTGAAAATCACACATGAGGATAGATAACGGGTTTTGGTTAGTTGTGTACCTATACCAAAGGAGTAAGTTATTAACTATTCACCTCCTAAAATATTACGTCTAAATCAGAACAAAGAGAACACCAAAATGCAAACGTCTTCAAGAAATAAAGCTGAAACTTTATCTATCTTTACAGCGGTACCGAAACGCGGCCTACAATTTCATTCCACATCAAGGAAGAACATTATCCTTTCTTCCACTCGTCCATAAAACCTTATCTCGGAGAAAGCAAGGCGGGCAAGCGACGCGCAATCTACATAGAGCTGATAATGGCAAGACCACTTAGCAAAGACCCCTCAGCCTTCCTCAAAAGCTAACATTATTTGGGACGATAATGAAAACGGGGGGTCTAATTTCCCTGGTCGCGATATAAGTAATCTTGGAGGAGCGCAATGGGCGGTTTACGATCGCGGGCGGAGAAGGCTTTTATATTTATTAAGTAAGTTGGGCTTTCGGCTGTATTAATCCACCTTTATGGAGGGGCGTCTAGGCGCCTGCTGACGATGGAGAGCAGGACCGTGTATACCTATAGCGATATTTATATCCAGGTAGAAACTCACTGGTGTTAAAATCGCAAATTGAGCTTCTGTATCAGCATCAAAAAAAAAAAAAAATGTATCGTAAGAATTTAAAAAATGTAAGTAGGTACTTATGAAAACATTGGTCGTTGCAGCAATATTTACCCTACTTCCATTTTGTTACCCGAATAAAAACTAGGTAATTTTCCTAAAGAATAAATAAAACTAAACTGCAGGCTCTGTAGGTGGCAAAATAAAACAATTCCCCAGCAAGATCTGTAAACTATAATTGTGTTCGGTTCAGGTGCCTGCACTCCGGGTTGATGTAGGCAGCCGGTACTAACGACGCACTAAAAGTGCGGTTTTGATGGTGTCAGATGTCTCCTGCTGGTCATATTCTAAGTCTAATCGTAAGCATGGTTGCGGTAATATAATCCGCAATTCCATTAGTTATCTGGATAGGCGAACTTGTGTTTATGGTTTGCCCTGAGCCACACACAGCTTGTGGCTGAGGTCGAAACAACTACTGTAACCTATTGGTAGTAAAATTGCCTTGGAATTTCACGGTGAGAATAGGATGAATTACTTTACAGAGTTCTAAAAGATTGATACGGGTGATTGCAGAATGTATTTCCAGCTTCAATATGCTACTTGATTCACTTTTAATATATGTTATAGGTATAAATTAATAATTATTTAATCGACTCTTCACGTGACCAGAGGGCTGGCCTGTTTCTTGGCCGAAGAATTAGCATCGCCATACAACGTGGCAATGCTGCCAGCCTTTTGGGCACTGTTCCTGTTGACAGCAATGCGGACGAATTTTTTGATGCCCTATGATTATTTTGCTTATTTTTCTCATGTACCTACATATCATTATTTTAAATTTTAGCTTACATAATGTAAATACCTATATTATGTCACAAATAAATAATATTAGTCTTAGAATTATAGGTATATAGATGTCGGGAACAAAAGCTGTCTACGTACGCTGTATTACAAAACAAAACCCGGTACATCAAATCAACTGCCACGTAGAATTCCGTAGACCACAAAAAAATAAACTTTATGAACCCACACAATCAAAATTCTTTGTTTCAAATTGCCTAATTACTGCAAACAAAAACGTTATTCCAAAGTCGGAATGTGTGAACAGTGTTTCATTAAAAATCGCAGATTTATGTACAAGTAGGTGCTTGGGTAGGTGGCTCGTACGTGAATGTTATCATATTTTTACGGGGTACGTGAAAACGCGCGCTTTTATTACGGGGAGTTTTATTACGTTTGCTAGATTAGGAGCGAGCCGGGCTCGGCTCGGGCGGAGGTCACTCGAATGGAAATAGGAAATTCCTGAGATCGGCTAGCGCGTGCTGGTATTGGCGATGCGGGAATAATGCGGACGCGGTCCAATTTCGTCACGAACGCTATAAGCACAGGGTAGGCATGAAATATTTAGTGCCACGAACCATGGTCTATTTAATATTTATGCGACTTTAGTCTGTAGTTGCGTCAAACAAACTAGGAAGTAATTTTCATGATAAAATAAAAATATCTATTCTATATGCCAAAATTCGGGGACAAAGAAAAACAATCTACGCTATGACGCGTGAAGGAATCGGCTCGTATTTATGGGGGGAAGTTATTGTTTGAAACGTCTAAGTCGTAATTCCGGGACATAAACCAGCCAGGCTTCACTTTGGACCCTCCCTCTTCTTCCCCCCATTTTCCGCCATCCCCCGAGCGGGATGCTGTTTTTCCCGGGCGAAATGGCCCGTTTGAAATTGTTGTTTTATGGAAGTTTTTAGTAGTTGACTTTGCCCGGGAGAAAATATATAGAACGGCAATCTTTATGTCTAGCTATGCATACTTGTAGATTTATGGATGTTATTACTATAGGTATAAAAATAGCTAGGTATGTTAGGCGTGTCAGAGGAAAACCTGCTATAGGGCAAAATTTTCGATATTAACAATAAAATGCAATTTACAATTATTATACTACTACACTAAATACTAAATTAAATACCAAGTAAATACAAAAATTATGCAATTAACAACAGAATTTTCTATCAATATAATTTTTAAATAGAACAGTTCGTAGCAATCGCAGCGCTACGTCCTGCGCTAAGTATAGATATTTGATAAATACCTACCTAGGATAGGTCCACATTGTCATCATTTAGATTAAGACCTTAATACTAAAGCTAATTAATTGAAGTCTGACGTTTACAACGTCTGACATCCTTAAAAAGCTAACGTTGGACAAGTTTGTCTTTGGTAAAATTGTCAAAAATTCAGAATTATTACTCGAATAAAGATATCCGTTGGAAAACTCAGCCCTGAGTTGATTAGTTCAAAATGTTTCAAAAGTGTCAAGTAGGTAGACTTAGTGAGAAAAAGGAAGAACGACCTTCTCTACGAAATAAAGTTAAGTAAGTACCACCCTGTAGTACCAACTACCTATCTACTAGCTGTCACTACCCTAAGAACGTAGGAAGAAGAAAACTACAAAAAAATAACAAAAACTTGAACCGAATGTATCGACCAAAGATATCTTCAAGAAATATTGAACCCACGAACCGATAAAAACTCAAAATAACGACCTGTCACAAATAATATACAATGAAATTATCTCCACCATTTTTAAAGTTGGAACGCGCGGCCGATGCTCGGTTGCGATTGGTTGGCTCTTGACAGCTGGGTGAAATACGCCGGCATGCCTGCCCCGGCGCAGCGGGTGACAACATGGTGCCACTAAAGTCCCCTAATGAAATTAAATTCCGTACGTTTTAGATTTGCTCGTAAATAATCCGAGTATCTAATCCACTGATTAATGAACACCATGGAATTTTCTTGGAGTTTTTAATCTTGTGGAGTAGTCGTTCTAAATTGATTAGGTGTAGTTGGGTATTACGATACGGGGAATATAATGCTCAAGCTCAAGACTAATCCGTATTTTATTATATCGATAAACTTTAGGTAGGTGTTACGTGACTATTTCTTTATATTTTATGTACGTTTGCGTAAGTTAGTTACATACTTGGTCTAACATCGATATTTTAAAAATAACACCAACGTACAACGGTACGTATCCAACCTAAAAACAACATCGGTAGACAGTCACAAAGCATAACATCAATAAATCGAGCAGACGATCACTAGACACTTTTATGACACTAGATACAGGGAACAAATCACGACAAAATATATTTATTTAGACAACCCTATCGCTTGCACTCACGCGACGTACCCTAATGTCATAGATAGTAGACATCTTAGCACTTTAAAAGCATTTTAGATAAAACGGCGTGTTGGATAGGCCTGTGGATTTAGTTACAACAAAATTACAAGTTTACGACTAACAATATCGTCGTATACACCACCACTCATGTCGCTTTAGGGTTGGTGAAATGGAAAATTAGATTTTCAGTACGGTAAGCATTATTTTTGGAGAAAATACCCATTGAAAAAGAAATTTCTTCTAGATTGAGCATAGGCGTTTGTGGATGATGCGTAGATATTTTCATCTGCCTAACGTCCCAACTAGCCTAAACTAGCCTTAGCTATAACCAGACGCAACCCACTTAAATTGTACAGGAGTGATTTATTTGACTGCCCAATATTTCAGTGGAGAACTGCCGACACTGAACTGAAAGACACTCACACATAAAATCGTGTCTTGTTTCCCAGAAGGGCTGGGCAGAAGTACTATAGTGCTTATTATCGTGTTTTCAAATACTCTTAAAGTTTGTCATAGAAGTTCGTTGAATAAACCAGAAGACTTCAAAAAGAAAAGTGAAGAATAGTGTTGAACACCAATCAAATAATCCTAAGGTAACTGTCCTCCTTGCCAGCCCTAAGCTCACGGGGCACTAAAGAACTGGTTTAGTGTTCTCCTGATGATTTACTGGGTGCATTCCTGGAGTGCCATCGTCCGTCGTGAGTCGCGGGTATATGGCCGGTGTAAATGTACCAGATTAGCGCTCGGCCATCAACTATTGCTACTTAGTCGCTCTATATTATGGAAGAAGTTGATGACAGACCTCTAATTTCTATTGATATTGGTTTTTCTCATCTTTTTTCGACTAAAAAGCAAGTTCCTTTTATCCATAAATGTAGGTATGAAAGTAGGTACGAGAAGGCATAGTTTCATTCTAGGATTCCCACAGAAAACAAAAAAGATATATTTTCTTGTACCGAATGGGAAAATTTCTACTACTTAGATGTGAAATGATTTTACTAGGTACGATACAAACGCAAAATTCATCTCTTAATTCGCAAAGGAACATAAGCAAATATTTATAAACAGTTAAACGTAAAGTGCTCCAATAACGTTCTGCAAAGTTTTGGCCCACCCATGTTTGAAAATAATAAAAAGCGAGCCATATCACGTGGAGTGTAAGGCATAAATTAGTGATGAAAACGATACGTTCCCCGGGCTATCATAAAATACGAGTAATTTTAATAACAAAGACTAAAACAAAATACATTAACGACTGCCTACAGTTGGTCTCATGATGCGATACTACAGATTAAGGCGGTGATCTTAATGTGAGTGGGTAATTTATGAAGCAGCCGCATTAATTTACGCAGGGGTTCCTACGTGAGCAACCTGCCTTAGGTGCCTCCGCGGGTATTCTATTTCCTTCAAACCAGTTTGCTTCGTATTACCTCGAACTTATACATACAAAGAATCGATTTGCATAAGTAGGTAACGTTTGCCTATTTTATACGCACCACAATCCAAATCAGTAAATTCAGTCGGTTGGTTATATATTTTCTCAGTTTCATCGGTTTCTTATATGGCAGGTGCACAAATAATATTATTAATAGCGAACACCTTTCCATAAAGCATTCATATCTCAATCTTCGCGTCGTATCTGTCTTCATAAAACCTTATTTCAGCATGATTTCAATATTTTTCTTGCCACACATGCGTCCCGATTCCGTGGAACGGCATAGAGTTTACGATCCAATATTTTTATGCAAAGTACGTCGCCAAATGTGCCACGTCGGTGCCGAAAAAATACACAGCCACGTCCTTTCGCACGTAAAAAAGGATGCGACAAAATAAATATACACGAAGCCACCCTTTTTGTCCATTAAACGAGCGAAGGTTTTTTTTCTGCTGCCTCCATAAAATGTGCCCCAATAAATATGTAAATCTACCAAGAAAAAACGCTGCCGAGTGCCGATGCCGCCCGGTTTTGTGAGTTTCACTTTCGTCCGTTCAAGTTAATTGGTACAATTGCATTGAAAAAGCTCCAACGTCTCGAATGCCAACGACCTTTGTCACGACTGATCGTCTTTTATTTGCTCCACAATCTGACATCTGAAATGCAAATTAAGGGTTTTGTTGCATGTCGTTTGTCGTTTATATCATCGCTGTACGTAGCCGCGATGGTGGCCCTACGTATCTAGTGCCCTAGCGATAAAATCCCTGTTTATCTCCCCCAGCATTTCCTGTAACACCCCTTTCGAAACTAAGCCGTTAGCTAATGCTTGAGTGACACATAAAGGCGACATTATCATCAAAATAAAGATAAAATTTTCTTGCCTACTCGCACGTGCCTACTGTTAATAGGTGCTTGTATAAACGACGTAGTGAACCTTAACTGTGCCTAACCTACGTGGCTAGGTAAACTTTTGTATTTCTGGGATTGTTTGCCAGATAACGTAGGGCTATAGGTTGTAAAACTCACAACAGCATCACTATACCTACAACTAATTTAAGATTGTTCTCCTACATTTGTCACTTCATTTTATTTTAATATTATTTTATTATATATTTTTGATCGAATGTGTTTTAGATGTGAATAGAAGTCAAACAAAGTTAATTTCTAAGTGTTGCTTTCAACAGGGAAAGAGCGCTGATGTCTGAAATACAGATATTTTATATCTAGTTCAGACATAGATGTTCAATATCTGATCATAGAATAAAGTGTATTATAGTGTAACACCATATTATTTAAATATCTGTATATTTTTGAACAAATAAATTATTCTTATTCTTAAAACACATATGAAGGTAAATGTTTTATTTATCGCCAGATGTATGAAAACCCTGTAGTTACCCACTAAGGTGAAATACCGTATCTGACTTTAAAATGTTTCCAATAAAAACCGTTATAAAACTAACACGACTTTAAACTGCACTAGAAACCTTCTTGGAACTTTACAAATAAATGATCTACTGCAGAAAGCCGAGTACGCTAGAGGAGCTGCATCGATCGGCCCGGGTTCCCCTCGAGGGTTTCGACGTCCGCTATCTGCCTTGTTTATACCTACTAAAATATACATGACGTTTTGTTCTACGGGCTTATTCCGACGAATTTTGGAAATTGTTTTATTATATAATATTAACTTATTCTGGAGACGATTTCGGTACATGCAATTTTTGACATGTTAGACTCTTGTCCTTTGGAAAATTGTTTTGAAACTAGCAGAACCAAAGTATCTTCTTATTTACCTCAACGCCGCGTTTTCAGTTTGCTTGTTTTTCCGAAAAAGATTTACAGTTCACGAAGACCAAAGAAAAAAGGCAGATCGTAAAGATAATACCTGCTTAGTCATTATTTACGACTCCGTATTCTTACATTACGCCAAAAAGCATTTTAAAAACCGCAAACGACCGATACGAGAAACATCGGAACGATACATTTTTCGTTAATGAATGGTATTGATCGGGCTCGAGGCTATAAGCGTATAATTTACGACAACATTCTCGGGTTCGCTTCGCGTGCTGCTACGAAGGTGTGTTATTTATACCCCCCCCTTTTTTATTTATGCCCCCTTTTTTCGCAGCTCGTAACGGCTGGCAATAAAGGGGACGTAATTTTAATTTCATGATTGGAAAGCTCGATTGGTCGGTTATGTGGCTTAATGAGTTTATGGCAGCAATGAGTGGACTATAACGGTCGACGGATTGAACGATTTCGGGTTTAAGGTCATTCGTAATGGTGGTTGTGGGCTATGTTTAGGGTTGAACGTTACGTCACATCGTTTGCCAGGTGATTGTTGATGTAACTTTTAGAGTAGGTTCTGCACTTGTTATAGATACGAATAGAGAGCTTTATTACGGGTTTTTTTTTCGGATGGGAAATCATCAAATGACCCTTCCCGCTCTGGGTGGAGTGGAAGGGAGTGTCAGACTCTTACTGACTAAAACCCACCCATGTTCCTTCCTTTGCCCTTTATGTTCCGGGGTAGCTGTAACCCTTTCGGACAATCCTGCTGACCCGGCAGGCCGCGCCGTCCGGCACGGGCCTGGTCCTGATCGGACGGTGAGCTACCCATTGCTCTCCGCCCGCAGGCCCGATTATGGGTTTATAAGGAGATCTAGAATAGTAGTTTAAGAGGAGACAGAGTATCTACATTTCTCTGGTGAAGGTGGATGGCGGAAAATGCTTGCAGCGTTTTGTTCTTATACAGCCTGGCAGGACATTGACGCGCAAACTGTACTCTTGAATAACCTACTGCCAAAAGTGCAGTACCCAGCTTTTTTTTCGAAAAATTTCATCGCAGGAGGGTCTAGAACCATGTATGTCCATGGTAACAGGTTGCGTGTCCACATCCCTGCTACCCTGTATATTTCAGTAGAATTTAGGTATTAAGGTTGCATTTTAATATTCTCGTGTAACTAAATTATTGTATTATTATGAGAATAAAGTTATCTCAAACCTCATTTTGTGACCCACGTAAGCAGCAAGTTTTATGCCAACCTAATTTATTCCCAGGTTCTGCATTACCTACGTTATTTTTACTATGATCTTATCTCTGTGAAAACAGGCAGGCTTATAGACACCTAATAACAGACCAGTTAAAAGCTTCAATCATCTAAAAAGCGATCTACATTTTTATAAAGCATCCCAAGCTTAACACATGTCGGTGGCTCGCTGAAGTTTGAGTTCATTAATTTTTTCACCGTAGTACTTCACTAGATTAAGCGTGTCTTCATAAATAAAAGCCACTTGAACGGTGGTGTGCCTGTAAAGCTACGGTCACACAAAGCGAGTTTACAGCGGAGTTTTCTCGGAAGCGAAAGAAAAGACAAGATAAATTTTTTGCGGTGAACATGGTGTAAAGAAAAGCACAAACGCAAAAAAGAACAAGTTGGGGGAAAATATGCGTAGGTAACATCCACGCAAAACGGCCAAACTTTAGTAAAACTCGTGTTTCAGGCGACATGAACAAGGATTACAAGGATAAGAATGTCGTCCATCGGACCTCATCGTGAATGGCTATTCGCAGTGAATGCCCGCCCTGTCACATGGCTCGCGCGTTCGCTAAATCGAAGATACCTAGTTATATCCGTCTATTTTACTTGCGGCAAGCGGCTTTCAGTCGCAGCGTCTTGCGTGTCAGTTCAAGCAAGTTTGTTCGAATACTCGCTCGATTGCTTTCATAGCAAGTATTCGCTATGTGTGAACGGAGCTTAAATGAGCTTGCAACTTCGCAACGGACCCTTGCATTCCCACACCGTATTGGAAAAGATAAATCTTCGCCCCACCCCGCCTTCGACTCCGACCCATTAAGATGGACGCCTTTGTATCCTATGAGGTCTATACTGCTTTTTTTTTGTTAGCGAATTAATTATAGACAGCTAGCTTAACTTGGTTCTTTAATCTATAGTCTGTTATTTTTTTATTTATGAGCTCACATTTAAAATTACAGATGTAGGAAAATAGGCAATAAAGTGCTAACACTAAAGCTTTCTTAATTTTTTTTGAACGAATATAAGTACTGTACTTATGCTATATGCCCTGAAATCATATATAAGCACTAATATTCAAGAAATCAAAGATTGATTCTTGATTTTTTATTTTATAATTACTCAAATGTACGTAAATGCTACCTACAACTGACACATAATTAAGTCTACAAAGTAAACTTCTTACTCACAATACATGCCCTTAAACTCACACTTTTATTAATAAAATGTGATAATAAAATATGAACAGAAAAACCATTTTAAAGCGAAGCAAAAAGGCAGAAACATACTTGATTTATATATGAAGCGTCCTTTGAGCGAGAATTATGCGCGCACTTATATTTTTTATCCCCTTTATTATGTGCAACTTTGTTACATACCTACGGAGTCACTTAACAAAAATATGGCGTATTAAATCGCATAAAGAAAACAGTGTTTTCAGAAAATAGTTGGGGATAAAAGGAAAGTTATAAGGACGTCGTAACTTGGGACATAAAGCTTTTGAATGGAAATAATCTATCGCGAGTGAATTGTTAATAAAGATATAGAGCAAGCGAAGTATTAAGGGACATTACTAGGGACATTAGTGAAGTTTTACGAGCCGAATGATAGCCGATGTGATGAATGCACCCGGAGATCCCACTGACGCGTTATTTTGTTGCAGTTTATCAAAATTATGGCATTTCTAGCTATTGTGTGACGAAACTGTTAACAAATGACGTGTTGAGTTTTCTGTGTAATAATGATGATGTTTTTCTCAGTATTTTGCAAAAAAATATAAAATAGATATATGTACTTTTTCCACCTGCGGAAATTCACTTTCTGCAGGAAAACTAGGTCACAATAATAAATTAACAAATGAAATACACGGCAAAATGAATAATTTTTATGATCTTTTAGTACTATTATTATTTTAATTAGTATTGAAAGCATCATATAAATGATTCATTTTAGTTAAATGATTTTTTGTAGGAACTAATAGAACCTACCTATATTGAAATCATGTTTGCAAAAGAGTTTGGCTAACATACATAATAATATGATATTATTTACCAAACTAAGTAATTGATACCAAACCAATCAACATGAATGTACAAACACCAGCACGTCAAGCTACTACAATCTGTCAAATTTCTTTAATAGATTTTCAACTTTATCACTAAAGCATTAAGGTTCAAGGTTGATTGGGAAAATTTGACAGTTTCGGGTAGCTTGACCTGCTGGCGTCTGTACAAAGGTTCTTACCTAATCTAAGTAATATAAACTTCAGTGCCATAAATCGACTAATTATAGCCAATTCCTAATACGGGCAATAAACATCATCATAAAATTACCATCGACGTTTATATTAATTATCAAACTTAATTAACTTTTAATATGTTCACAGGCACACACCTACCTAGTATTTATGTACCCTATCTACCTAGGTACATAGATTTGAAGGTACTTCGTACAAGGATAGTTATATAAATTCTGTGCAACGTGGTTTCATACTACCAACGAAGGTAGGTAGATATATCCAATATCAAATAGGTATTCCACATAATATACGTACATTTAAAAATGATTCCACGGTACCTATCTCAAGCTGGGCCATAAATGTCTCGGTCAGGATAATATTTTACGACGGCTTATGCATCGGAGCGAGAGGCGGCCTGAGTCTTATCTCACACCAAACCTCCACATGTGGAATGACAGGCCAAATTTATCGACTTAAAAATACCCTCCCAGATTAAAATGAGATACGTCGACGAAAATCCGACCCTACCCACCACCACTTGATAAAATATTATTTTTAGTTCACGGTCTCGTATAAAAAACTACCATTTATGGAGTTTTTGTAAATTATGTGTATTAGATTTTCATCGGAGAACGACATTTGGTTTCCTTTACTTTACTTTTTTATGGGAGACATTAATAGCTATTGGAATACTTAAGGTTTAGTAAAATAGAATAGAAAATAAGTTGCATAAGTTTACATTGATAGACATTCGAAGGCACATGGAAAGAATTGTTTCCATGTCAAACAGTCAGACAGACGGAAAATTATGTATGTTTTTCTAAGATATTTTGTTAGTTTATATTTTTTAGTTTTTTTTTTTAATATTTTGTCTATGTTGCGCCTGATGGAAAGCGGATACTGTGGGCTATAAACACCTGCTACTCCAACGGTTGTTCCGACACTATTCATTAGAAACAAGGTTAATGTTCCTACTTAGGTATTACGTATCTGCTATAATTTCGCTGCTTCGTCAGCTTCTATGTATATCCTTCATGAAACCGGAATAAATCAATCAGTCTAGCTTTTTCCTAACATGTTGTGGTTGGCTTTCAGTTTAATCGGATGCAGCTGACTACCACTGGAGACTACCCGTGGAGGTCAGATAAGCAGTCACCTTATGTTTTATATGGGGCGGTACATAACCCAATTACTGGCTAACACGATACTCTTAGATAAGACTGATTGCCAGACTTTTGGGCTTCTGAATATCCGTTACGACTGTCAAAGATTTACGAATGACAGTCGGGACCAACGGCTTTACGTGCTTTTCGAGGCACGGAGGGGACCTTGATATGTAGGTAATGGATGGTCACCGATCCAGCGTAACTTAACCTTAGATCCACCTGTGCGGCTGTTATTATTTAGCCACGAGCCCTTCGGTCCCCAGATAAGTAATTATCGTGAAGTTAAAACCACAAATCAGTTCGGTTATTTCGTACCACCAAAATGGTATTATCGAGCCCTTTTACAAGGAACTGTACTTAAATACTTTTTTTTGTGTAAAACAGTTAACTCAGAATAACTTTAGTAAGTACATTTGTCATACGAGTACGCGCACTTGTATTTTTATCTCCATCAGCGCCTTCCGTATAAACAGACCACACAGAGGTCTCTACTCGTATTTCTGTAAAATTAGTGTGAAAACTGACACTGGCTACAAACCACGAATTCACATGTAAATTTACGTAGTGTTTCCACACTACGTAAATTAAATATTATGTAATACATAATAATATACAGTTAGGTAAATTCCACAAGGCATGTCGGTGCGCGATGAAGCGGATGTTGGTCGCTACGAGTAGGTAGGACGGATTTCTTTGAACTGTCATTAAAAAGATTAGCATAGCACAGCATAATCAGCCTATAATGTTCCCACTGCTGGGACACAGGCCGTAATCCACCACGCGGGTGCAGTACGGGTTGGTGGATGTCACATGACTTCGAATTTTTGACTCTAGGACATACGGTTTCCTCACGATGTTTTCCTTCACCGTTTTGAGAGCGGTGGACAAAAAGGTTACTAATATAAAATAGTTTTTAAAACTTTTATTGTTACCAAACCAACTGATATACTTACTTACTCTACAACTAGGAGGCTCCTCAAGTAAGGATAACGACTTAAAACTGAGAAAAATCAAATAAGCCTGAAAGTCTGATAACCAGTCTTACCAAGGTGCATCGCGTTACCCAGTAGGTACCTACCGAACTGGGTTGTGGAGGTCAGATAGGCAGTCGCTTCATGTAAATAAATACTGGTGTTCAGTTGATGATGATAATTTAACTCGATATTAATGCTTGATATGTAGAGTTCAAGTGCAGTTAGAATTAGAATGTTTCGTAGTATGTTTGTCATTGAAGCAAGGAAAACTGAGGAGGGGCTTGTGGCTAAGTAATAACCGCCGCACGGGTCGATCGATCAGGTTAAGCTACGCTTGCCGCGGTTGGTCCGTGGATGGGTGACCATCTTCACATATCAATACCTCTCTGTGCCTCGGAAAGCACGTTAAGCCGTTGGTCCCGGCTGTCATTCGTGGATCTTTGACAGTCGTTACGGGTCGTTAGTAGCCCGAAAGTCTGACAACTAGTCTTACCAAAGGGTATCGTATTAGAGCAATGGGTAGCTCACCGTCCGATCAGGACCAGGCCCGTGCCGGACGGCGCGTAAGTGTTCCACGCGCGCCTCAAAGAGTTGTCAGCATAATTTGAGGGGCCCCTTAGGGCCAAAGCCTGCCGGGTCAGCGGGATTGTCTGAAAGGGTTACCGCTACCCCGGAACATAAAGGGCAAAGGAAGGAACATGGGTGGGTTTTAGTCAGTAAGAGTCTGACATTCCCTTCCGCTCCACCCAGAGCGGGAGGGGTCATTAGATGACCTCCCATCCGAAAAAAAAATGGTATCGTATTACCCAGTAACTGGGTTGTGGAGGTCAGATAGGCAGTCGCTCCATGTAAAATACTGGTATTCAGCTGCATCCGGTTAGACTGGAAGCCGACCCCAACACAGTTGGGAAAAGGCTAGGCAGATGATGATCATTGCATGTTTGGACGATCCAGCTAACTACTTGACACACGACAAAATTATAATTGAAATGTACCTAGCCATAGCTGAAGTTTTATATTTATAGGTCATTCGGAACACCCTGCAGTAATTATAAATTAAGTAAACATACAAAAATCTAATCTATTGTCCTGTCTCGGGTGTGCTGGAAGAGATTTCTTGTGTATCTTGTCTATGTGTGTACATAAATGGTAAATAAATAAATAAATAAATAAAAATGTCAGCTCGGCTTACCTTCATGTGGGTGCCCAGAAACAGCTGTTTTGTCCATTTACCCTTACTGTTACTGTTAGCCTATATCATCCCACTGACTTCCAGCTTTCGATCCAGGGCTTTTTACCCTTTTGCAGTTTTCATTGAATGAATGGAAAATAACTATTTTCTTTAAGAGAAGAAAAACTTAACCAAACTTATCTTTTGAAATCTGCAGTGACAACATTTTTCTGTACATTTCTGTGCCTTCTAGAAATCATACAGAATTTTACGAACAACGAATTATTTTTCTACCTTCTAGAAATCACAGATTATATAGTTTTTCATATTCTAGTACTTTTTAAATTCTAGTACATTATATAGTTTTTCAAATTCTAGTTATATAAAGGTTTCAGATCAAGTGCCGAGGTGTGAACAAGGCTAGTGAACACGTACGCGTAGATAACATTCTTTTGGCTTGAGCTAGACCATATTTTTTACTCATGTCTAAAAGTTGATATACTTGGGGTGGCCATGGCCTTAGATCATCGAGCCATAAGTGGGTACGCGCACATTATCGTATACGAATAATTGTGATATACAGGGTGACAGGGAGATCGACGCACAAACTGCAGCCATGAATTCAGCACATGGATCTAGACCCCTACCCCCTAGACCCATAGCGTATTTTTTTCAGAATCATGTAGAACCAATGGCAAAAGATTGCGCGTCGATGTCCCTACCACCCTGTATACCTGTTTTCAAAGACACGTCAAAATAATTTGTACAAAACATGAATCATTCGTGTAAGTATTCATGTTGTTCAGACACGTTTCTTTAACTATTTTGTTCATCTTTTCAAAATTTTTGACAGGTTTTTTTCAAGTTTTTTGTAGGTACTCTTGTTTTAGATGTAAACACACATAGCCATAACGTGTAGATTAAGTCATATGACTTATTATACCTTGATGTAAACGTGGGTTTAGGATACCTAGCTGCATACAAACGCCTTAATCAAGTATGAAACGTTGTGAACTACAGGGCAACTGGTAGGTCATACCTACTTAAGTGCTAATAATTTTATTATATTCTACTGAGCGTTTATGGACGATAATTATTATTGAACCTTTAAAACTAATTAACTCACGGCAATATAATATAAAATGACAGATTGTGCTACGACGATATTTATTATTATACCTAATCGTTATTAAAATAATTAATTATATTAATATTACTGAGTAATATGTATTTATTTACTTGTAGCTGGGTACCTATTCATTGATAATTTTCTCTATATTATTATATCTATATTATTTATATACCCACTGCTGGGACACAGGCCTCCTCTCGATGAAAGGGAGTGAACCGTAATCCACCACGCGGGCCCAGTGCCGGTTGGTGGATGTCACATGTCTTTGAATGTTTGGTTTTAGGACATGCCGGTGTCCTCACGATATTTTGTTTCACCGATTTTTCTCTTTAAGTGGAGTCTAATCCCGGGAGCCTCCGTACATGTAGGCATTGTAAGTTAAGTTACCATTTATGAAAATTACTGTTTTATTCCAAATACCAGAAATCTTGTAGTAGATACTATCGTGATAACCATGGATGCGGTGCTTTGTCTGTCCTATACCTACCTACGTCTGTAGTAGCTACGATGACCTAGGTAATTGCTACAAGGAGATACTTTTTCAACTCTTGAAGAAAATCACACCTACATTGTATAGCATAGTTGGACTCAAATTGGACAGTTAACTGCCTTGTGGGAATTAGGACACTTCTGCGGTGACAAAGTTACGAGGGACATCGTAGGAACTAAGACTTTAACTTTCATTGTACTAACAGACTATGGATTTGAAATAGTCTGAAATATACAGGGAGGTAGGGTCATCGACGCGCAGCCTGTTACCGTTACGTTCAGTACATGATTCTGAAATTTGCTGCGTTGAAATTGTTCGTCGGTTATTAACAACAAAAATAAAATGCTGTTTAACATATTTTGACCGCGTAGATAATGCACTTTTGTAGGAAACAGTACATTTTTTTTTTGATTATCGATGTAAAATTTCTACGCTAGGGGGTCTAGAATCATGTGCTGAATTCATGGTCACAGTTTGAGCGTCGATGTCATTGCCACCCTGCATATATATTTTTTTGTACAATTATTAACACTACTTAAACTACAAGGAACATTAGAACTGCTTGTTACTTATGTTGTCTCTGAAATTTCTGAAAAGGTAAGTAGGAGTAAGCAGTATACAATGTTCAGGGATCTTCTTGCAGACTCCCTTATATTATAGAAAAATATAACAGATATCTATCACAATAATAGGTACCTAAGTTTCTACATACAATTTTCACGAGTATATTATATACCTCGGTACTTATATCTATATATAATATAAACTCAACATTGGGTAAAACCGTGGGACTGTGTCGCGCAGTATTCGGTCGTAGATACACGACAACGCACTTAGTGTGTCCTCGATTGCTATTGGACGTGACAGATAATAAATTCTACCCGAAATAGCTTAAGAAAGCTGCATTTGAATACCAGCCGTGGCACCGCCTCTTTGTACAAAGTGCAGAATTTTTTTCAGGCTTTTTGTGATAACTTTATTCTATATCCAGTTTTGTAGTCTCTTAGAAAAAAATGGTGATTTTTTTACACGAAAAACTAGTTGATTGGTTACTTCATTGAAACGTCTATTTGACAGCTTGGTAATCTATAAAGATTTCTATTCATCTTCCACGTGAATGTACTACTGTAATATAATTAGGAATGTGATCTAAGTTTGTTTAACGAAAATCTTGTTCTTTTAAGTAAACGTGTCTTTTAAATAAAATTGTTAGACTTTTGATTCAACTTAATCCACATAACCTTTATTTAGAAATATTCGTCAAAGAAAAGGTACCTACTGCCCTACTATGCTTGTGACAGTTCCTGTACAAATAGCTAGCCCAACCTAATTATTGTCAAGTCGGATTTTATTTCTAAGACCTTCAGTAGGTTTAAAATTGAATTTAAAAGTCTTACCTTAGCGATTAAAATTAATGAAACAATTAAAACCAGTCAGTGTGGTAAAACTCGCTATTTAGTTGCAAACATTTTCCATTTTGTTCTGTGTTGTAGCGTGGAAGCCAAACACAGCTGCGCAGCAGTTGTTTCAACGGAATTCTTGAAGTAAACACATCTTATGATGAACTGAAATAAATAATAAACAGTAGTTTTAATAAAAGAACAGTGGGAATAGAAGAAATCAACGTTTTACTTCATTTATAAGACACACATGATTATTTTATCAAACATTTCACAGATGGTTGGTTGCAGAGTCAGTTAGAGATAATAAAATACGTTCAGATTTTAGAAGATTGAAGCCACTGGAATTGAACACAATTAAATAGGAGGATACTGGAATAAAGGAAATGAAGGCAGGTTATTATATGCATTCTATTTAAAAATAACATGTTTGTGACTGGCTGACCTTAGAATGTAGGAAAAAATCGGGCAAGAAATATAATTGATAACAGAGTATTGACGTAGGTAAAGTCTACGAAATGTGATGAGGAAAAATGGAAAAAACTTACAACAAAACATCACTAACACGATTCAACGCACTCACAACTAAAATATTTTGTTAATTTCAACGTATAACAGTGACTAGCCTCGGTTGTGTTTCAAATTAGACTAACAGACGACTACGGACTCGCCGACCGAGTTATATGAGCCACCAATAAACCGAACCGCATCTATTATTCGTATCGGAGACCAGGCCAGCAGCTGACATGGAATTTTAAACAAGCTTTATGGCCCAAGTTGTGCCTATCCCTTGACCTAATTCCTTACTGCTTTTGTAAACGGTAATTTTTAATTAAGCTTAATTAACTCGCGTTTTTTCCGCACCGTAAAAACGTACCGCGTAATACCGCTGTTACTAAACAGCGTCGGGTCCTGACATCTTGAGTAGGAGGTATTTATTGGTGGTATTAGGTACTTTTAGACGCATAGCGCAAACAATTACCGTCAATTCACGTTTCACACTTTGTCATTGTATTTGTAAGCTTCACAACGTCGCCGGCGCACAAAAAATGTGAACAATCAACTAATATTTAATATCAAATATCGACCCTAAAGTCTCATATACACTAAACATTAGGACGTGGTGCGTTAAGCCGGCTCAAAGTGATGTAACAGAACGTGCAAACATACTGTGTGTATCCGACTTATTAACAGATCTTCACTGCGTACTGACACAGTTTCAAAACAACACAACTCCTCAATTTAAACGTGTTTAGTATTCAACCTTATGTCGAAACAAATAAAGTCATTTTTATTGACCGATGTATTTTTTAAATTGCATTCAGATCATCTGGCCAGCGTTTATTGCACCCAAAGGCGATTCGTCCCGAGTTAACGTTTGACTAATTTGTGAAGTTATAGAGGCATCATAAAACGAGAGTGACAGGAATAACGGACTATCAGCTGATTGGTGTTAATACGTGTTACTGATAGTCTCGTCGAAAGGGAATTAAAAGTGTTTGATTAGAAGCTACCGAGTTGACGTGTTAATAGAGTTTGATTGAGTCGAAATGTTCGAAAGCGATTGAATGTGACCCGTATAAAGAAGTAGGAACTACAGTGATTACTAATCGTTTTTTCTCCGGATTAGAAGGACTTGCAATCGAACAGTTTAAGATGGTTATCAGTAGGGTACATGTATAAACTTTTAATAATAAGTTAGATGATAATAGAAGTCAGAACAACCCTACCTTTGTTAAAATTAACCAGATGTCTTCAGTCCAATCAACTCTGTTCAAAACACTATTTCACTCGCTCTAACAGACACAATCTTGAAATAGACACAGTTATAATATCGACATGTGACGTGCAATGCACAAGAAACCGAAACATCAACTGGCCACCACCCGACGTATTCACCTTGAACCTTGTTTTCACTTTTCACGTACAAATAAACGCGTGTTTTATTGTTTTGTCCAGTGTTATGCAAATTAGCATCGGCAGTAGCTAAATGATAAAAGGGTTTCCTAAAAACTTGAAAGTGAAAGCCAACTGGGGGCATATTGTGGACGGAGTCACGCTTCCTCCGCACTATTGTCCACATAAATATTTACGTTACAGTATGCAAAAGAAGTTTTTACTGACACGGCTACCGAATTGTCTTTGTTATTTAAAAGAACAACCCTTTTGGCAGCTTTCGGCAAGCTTTGTTTGTTGAGCTCTATTGACTTAACAAGGATGTTCTGTTTGTTGCCTTTGCCGTATCGGGTGCTAAACAGAAAATAATAAGCTGTGTTTGAATTTAGAACCGAGTGTTTTAAACATAAATATTGAGGATTTACTTTCTTCCGAGATGCGGTTTTGCGAGTTGAATTTTTTCAACAACAAAATTAACTTTCGTTTAACTTTTAATTACCACGATGCAGGTTGTTGTAGGTAATAAATAAATAAATTGGGGGTATAAGTTATAAAGCAGTTGCTACCTCCTTAGATGATTTATGAGTCTAACTGCCAGTATTAGGTATAACAAGCACATAAAGTAACGTGTAGGTCAAACTAAATTAATAATTTGCTGTTGGCGTAAAGTTTTAGATCTAACATGATTATGAGAATATTGCTTGAGTTAAAAATAAATAAAAATGTTTTAAGGTGCTAGAATAATAATGAAACTTGTTTGTAAAATAAATTGATATGAGTTTTATTATCATAATCCTTTGTAATAAATTAATGATGATTATAAAAACTTATAAAAATGTAAGAATTCAACAGACTGCAAGATTATCCTTCAATTATTTAAATCTACTTATAGCCTATAAGGCAATCTGTCTTTCGTGGAGTTACTTAACTTACCCAGCCATGGCTGCATGGCTTGAGAGCAACCTGATTCGATTAACTTGTTCTTGATTTAGTTCGATTAATTACACGTTTTTTACTGGCTAAATTTTGCATTAGTCTAAGCCATAGGTTCTCAACGTGGGCGATAACGCCCCCTCGTGGGCGTTTGAGACTTTCTGGGGGGCAGTAGAAGACCCTAAGAAAATATATGTCCTATCTTACGACTATATAATATTACACGTTTAAGTATAATCGTGGAAATAGATGTGGCAGATTCGCGATAGATGGTAAGTTAACGAAATTGGGGGGCTCAAGAAAAATAAAATAAGGTTGACAACCTTATGGTCTACGCTAACGTAACCAGAGTTGGAGCTGGTATTTTAACAAAAATGCCATCGCTAGACGTTGAATTAAAAATCCCAAGAAGTCGTGAGACCAAGATTATCATAAGCTATACATATAGGTATTGCTGTAGAGTGCGGTAGCCAACCGGTATTAAAGTTTACGACAGGGATGCGAGACGTCATAAAACTCGAGATAAATCCAATCGGGGACCCAAGAAAAACAATCCACTTCGTTCCGAAATTACTTCAGATAGGGACCGCCGCGCGATTCTGCATTACGGTTAATATTAAAAAGACTGACGTTACCTACTTCTTTTTGGTTACTTACCTATTTATTTGGCATTGTTCTTTCGAAACTAGGCTTGTGGTTTGTGTTATTAGATGGTTATATTAGATGGGAACCTAAAAAAGAATAGACCGCGGTAAATTCATTGGTTTCTCTGGTAGAATTTTGATGGTCATTGATGAGCGCTAAGATGACTTCGTTGGAAGAATTGGTGCTGGTATTGTTTTTGTTACAGAAGAACAGTCTTCTGTTTAGCGCTTTTTATTCTAATATTTCTTCAAACAAGATGAATAAAGCTAAGCATAGGATATAATCTTCTAGAACTTAGAATCATCGTCTGCTGTGTAAATGTAATTCAGGCGTTTTTCAGCAAAAGCTTTAGTAGGCAGGTACATGTACCTACCTCAGTTGCAAGCAAAAGTAGCCAAACCGCATCTTGCCAACAAGATTGAAAGCATGCAGGCTTCTACGTATCCCCTATGGGTTCGGATATATTCGTATACGTTTACTACCTACCTACGTATAGGTACAATATAAAATCAGCTGTGAGGCTGAGGTGCGACGTCTGACCGGCAATTAGCGGCGCACTTTGCAAACAGCCGCACAAACCTTACTAAGATCCTAATGTAGCGACAGCAGAAAATATGTTGTACGCGAATTTGCTCCTAACATAACCAAATTATCTGGTATGGTAAAAACAATTGGTGGTCATAAAGTGATTGAGCTCTATCTAAAAATGTTGAAGGTGATGAATAAAATTAATTTGTAGAGGTATGTGGTACTTATTGTGGGACATCAACGTGATAACGACAAGATATGCACTTGTCAAGAAAATATTAATACATAGATTAGACAAAGACTCAACTATAGCCATCTTTTTTCAAACCAGATTATTATTTATTATTTTATTTTATTTTCAGCATATGTTGTCCCACTGCAGGGCAAAGGCTCCCTTTTGGATACGTTTGCCGCAAGTCGAACGAGTTCTGGGCCAAAACGACTACCATGTAGTACGTCTGGTAACATCAAGGCAGACCCAGGAGAAGATGGCGGGATGAGCTTGAAGCCTACGGACATGATTGGTCCATACCAGCTCAAGACGAGAGGAGTGGAAAGAAGTGAGATTGTCGAAGGATAAATGATTGGAAGAATATAGGATTGCTGAATAAATGTTATTATAATGTCAAGGAGTACTTACAGGGTAAGAATATAGATGGATACTTAAAGCAAGAGTAATTTATTGACATTGAATAATATGTCAATAAAAATAGGGTGACGAGCTATAATAATTTAATTTGACATCTGTATAATTTTATTTTAATTTGGACCAATATTTTTAATTATATCTTTTTGATTGTCTATGACATGTACTATAAATTTATAATTCATCTGACAATTTTTATATTTTAATTTAAACTTTTGATAGTATTCCGAATTTTCAATTTTAATTTTTTTATTATAATAATTTTCATAATTTTTGAATAAGATTAATAATAATATAAATATTTGCACACCTTATTAGGTAATGATATAGTGTACTTTATATCTATTTGTAACATCTGTTTATACCTACCTGTATTAAGCAAATAAATAATTTGATTTTCCTGTTTTTTAAACAGGAAAAAAGGGGTTTTATGCCTTGACACGAATTAAAAATTAAACTGACCAGCTTAATTTTTAAAGTTTAACCTTTTTTTATAACGTCAATAATTATTTACTTCGTCCGGTTTGACTTGTATCGATAAGGTAATGGAGCAATTAGTCATTTCGCATTACACGTGATTTTTTTTACTGTCCCTTTTGATCTCAATTATTTTGATTGATTGGTCTTAAAAACTTTTTGTAAATCTACCTACAAATTAAACCAGTAGCTACCTATAGAGTTCTTGTACTGATATGAACATGTGTGTGCCCTTGCGACCTTATGTATTTGTCCATTATTGAGCCCTCTTCATTTTAAAAAAGTTTTAAATTTAAAAGAAAAGGTAATTTCTGTATTGTTGACCTAAAACTAAATATAATTTTGGCTAAAATGCCCACCAAAAATTGGCGGAGTCTTTTCAATACTTTTTCTGTCCAATCTAAAATAAAGACGCAAAACAAAGTTTGTATGTCTGTCTGTATGTCCGCGGGCTTAGTTACTTTGTGTCGGGCCGAGTCAATACGTCGAGGAATGTGGCACGCGTTCGCCTCACCGAGGCACGCATGCCTACAAATACATTCTGTTTAAATATTGCAAGGCTGCCTCGCAGGATTCGTTACAACGCCTCTATCATAAAACCATTCATTAATGGCGGAAAAAATGGGAAAATTGTGTTAGGAGTTTAATTAAAAGTCTCTTAACAGAGAATTGAGAGGCTTAGCTATTAGGTTTAGCATAGCTGTGTACCTACTTATAGATAAGTCTCTATCTATTAGTAAATTATTAGTGAGCCTTTAGTTAGATTATGTTTCCATAGGTTCAAGCTAGGGATCAGGCTCGGCTAAGTATGAGTCTCTCTCTCTCTTGAACTCAGCCAAGATAATTATTATTTAAAGTAGTCAGTTAATTAGTAAGTTAGTATTTGATAGGTTAACCTTTAAGTATAGATGAAGTATTTATTACACCATAACAGATAAATCGTCAGCCATATCTGTAGGCAAGTATTAATTAAAATATAAGAGTAAGGGAAGACTAAAGAAAAGATTTATGGACTGTGTGAATGATGATATGGTTAAAAAGGGGGTGACTACCGAGATGACGACTAATAGAGAAGTATGGAAGAAAAATACATGTTGCGCCGACCCCATATAGATTCGGATAAGGGTAGGAGAATTATGATGAAGTATTTATTAATATAGTGCTAACTAGATATCCATAGTTTAAGTATAGGTTTCCTACTTTCAGTTATTATTCCCAGACATTCATTAGAACATATTTAAGTATAAGTTACCTACAAATTCGTAGAACACAATATGTTTTATTTGAATTAACTACTCAAACAATAATATAATGATTAATTATGTACAACATACTGTAAACAGTTTTTGCATCGTACAGGAGCCTTATAATTATAAATAAATAATGATAATTATTTTGACGCAATAAAACTCGCTGCTCGGGATTTATTTGTTCCGTTCGAGTAATTTGGGTACGGAGGGCTTTCGTATAATAAATTACCACGGCAACTTAGTAGTTTCTAGCATTTTTGTTGCTTAGCTACTTCCCTATAGATAGTATAGAGTGATTAAGCTATATCTACATGTTATGATATGGTAGAGAAGATGAAGTTAGAACTGATGAAAAGCGAGTATTGTTAAAATCTACACACGCATAACATCACTCCTGAATTCCCCAAAAGGTTCGGCAGAGGTGTACCTAATAGTCCTCAAATGACCCCCAAAATTATACCAACTTCAATAATCATAATAAATTAAATCGTAAAACCAACGCTAGTTTTATGAAAGGTTAAAAATGTGGGTTCGTGTTGTCGCTGGTTTATTAGCGGCACTTTATAAAACAAACAGTATTGCCCGCTTACTACAAAGCCCGTAGTGGCACCGTATTATGGACCACTAAAGCAATTTTGTTACCTTGCAACACATCTATAAAATAATTAAGCGAACGGTGGCTCCATCATTAGAGCATTATAACAAAAGTTCACAATTAAAAGCGAATAAACACCATCTAAGAAGGCTCGCCGACTACGATAAGGATCTTTTTTTAAATTTGAACCTCAATTACAGGTCATAAAATAGTGTATAATGTGCCCAAAACAAAAAGAAGTCTCATCTTTCGGTTCCGCTGTCGCTGATCGTGGAAATAATTGAATTTATTTCACAACGTCATGTAGGTACTTGTCATTAATTTGAACAAGCCTACTTCTTTATTATTTTACGAATAACATTTACAAACCTCTTGGGCGATTTTACTTTAAGTGACTCGAAGTTCTCGAGAGGAAAATCTCATAGTTTCATCGTGCTTGTTCATAAATGCCGTCGGTTCGAATCGGACTTTGTCGGTAATACTTCGGCACAGCTAGGACGCAATCAGGGCCGTGAGGAAGGAACATGTCAGAGCATAATTTAACATTATATTATGTTCCTATTCTAATATAGTTAGGTATATTCAAACAACTGTTGTAGTTTTCGTAGTATCTAAAGGGCGACTCCACTTTAGTTGTGTAGGTTTTTGAGTAATAGAAGTGCCAGGCTTTAATCTGTTAATAATTTATATCTTATTATGCCAATTAAAACCATTTTATTTCTTCCCTGAATTTGATTAGGTCTTATGTTTCTTACATCCTTCTTAAATCTGGTATTGAATTGTGGTAATCTGGTGCAGCTCTGCAGTGCGATTCTGTAAAAATCTCACCGTGAACAGTTAGGTGAAGTGAGCTTAGAGTGACCAGTCAATAGCGTCAATCCCTTAGCATTATTTGGAATGACAGCTCACTCCACGCTCACTTCACCTAACTTTTCACGGTGAGATTTTTACAGAATCGATCGGCTGTTCAGTAAGCGAGTATATAGGTAGGTACTGTAGTTGTATAAGCAATCAAATTGTAAAGGTTTTGATACGACAGTCTCAAACTACAAAGTTTTATTTCACAATAACTTTAAAAATTACCTTATAGATGCACATTTTGAAATGGTTGGTATCTTCATACCTTAGTGCTTAACAGCTGTATGTAGGGTCAGATGTGTATCGTATAAGTTGTTAGGTTGTGGCTATTAGATGAAATCGAAATTAAGACATTACTTATTATTTTATTACCTTTGCGACATGTTTAACCGACATTCATCACAGATTCACAGCCCACAGTGGAACTTTACGTTAATGTACAGATAATGATAGAGCACACTCCATATGGCAGGATAAAAGCATTTTTACTACCATCACTAACCGAGTTTTTCATATTCGAATGACTTTCAAAATCACGTAAAAGGAAATAAACGCACGAATAATTTCCCAGTTTGATTGAGTGCATGAATAAAGTTCCAGTAACCCATATCCATTAGGTGTGGCTATAGGCCATAGTACTTACGTAGGTACTTGAATGGTGTGAGTGTGTGACTCTCAATGTTATGCATTAGTTATACCTATCATAAAGTTTGATGGATTATTTACTGGTGTACGTAGAAAGGTCTGATGTTTGAGTTCTCTGTTTGTAAATGGCACCGTTTTATGAACATATCCAAATATTTACTATTTAAATAAAAGATAAAAAACGATAAAAATCGCGGAGCTATTACGGCACGCTAAAGGTAAACTACGGCTCCCTTAAATTTTATTACATATAAAATTAATTTGAGTAATCACGAGAGCGCTAAGTGTATGGTGAAGCACTTATTTATATAACGGCACAGTTAATTTTAGTAAGAGAAGCAGAACTGATTTTATTGCTTTAATTTCACTGAATTATATTAAGGCTGGCCCTATACAGACGGCATACTTATCCGTCTGAATTCGTAACTGGAATATCTATATGATTTGTATTCCTGTAACTATCCTGAAAATGAAATAAAGAAAATATAAACTAATTTTGAAAAAAAGATGCATGTAATAATTTATTTAAAAATTAGGTGATAAAATTACATGCGTTTTCTGAATTCAGATTATAAATTTCGATATTTAAATCAGATGCACCTGGTTATTCTTAGGTAGGTACTCACCTTTTACTATATTTTGTTTATCTTCTTGTTTTTCTCTTAATTCAAACTAAAGTATTACATGATACCCAAGACGTAGGGTGTTCATTCCCTGTTTTTATGTCCCTGAAAGGATTTCGAAAAATCCCGTCTTACTGGTGGCTTTGGTCATAAAAGGAATGAGCTACTTCAAAGTTCTTAGCTGTATCTATCTAGGATAAATGCTGGTTTTACGATGATATGTCAATTACGTTCAACTTTTATTACTTACAGAACTCAAATGCATCAATTTGATACAAAATTAAAATTCTTATCATCATAAGTTATAATTGTTTCATAAAATATAAAAGCTTTCATTTTCGTTTCCGCAAAAAAAAAAAAGTTATTTCACCAGCTACTACTATATCAAGACAAAGCCAAACAGAACCTCTTCAAAAAATCATTCGTCAGCGAATCCAAAATTCCCTAAGACCAAAAAGAAAGGGGACTGAAGGGTCGATAATTTTCCCGGGTTCCGATTACCTAATGTATTAGAGGATAAGGCAAGGGATGTATCGGCGCGCGTCGAGCGGCTGGAGCGAGCGAGCGGCCGGAGCGAGCAGGCCCCGCCCGCCCAGCGCGCCACAGGCCACAACGTCGTACGCCGTCGCCGCGACCGGCCGCACCAACGGCCTCCCGCGTATAAATAGTGCACATCATTAATTTACAACACAGTAAAAGTGATGATACAAGTTTATCGACTATAAATCTGTGCAGTGCTGTGATCGCGTGTCACAGGTAAGTGATAATTGCTCAGTCGTTGCCGCACTGTTTGTGAAGCAAACACGCGCCCGTGTGAATCGCGGTCGGACAACAAACCGTCGGGAACCCTTTGGGTGTCGGGTTGTTGTTAGTCTGTGACAATTCGACACTTTTCGTTGAATGCTGGAGGACCGTTAAGAATTTCTGGTTATGAGTAAACCTCTGTTTTGTTTGATGTTTTATCTTCTAACGTGACGTATGAAGTCGTCATGGTGTATTAGCATTATCCATGGATTGGCTACTGTCTCTCTTAGTGGAGTTAAGATAAGCTTCACGGGGCAATTTGTTTAATGACACTACAATTAACTTGTGAATAGTTTTATCTGATTTCAAGTCAATTATAAGTATATTTTATGGACTATAGCTTCTGTGTTTAAAATACACAGGTTATTAGTTAATTATAAATTGAATACACTTGATTACCTATGAAATAACTATTTTACTATATTGTACTTATCTACATAAAAGTAATTAGAAATTAAGCGAACCTGTTAGTGAAGTTGTCTACTAATCACAACGGACGAGGTTAGAGTATCTACAATTGTAATTTCTGTTGAAAGAAAAACATCCAGCAGTAACCGCTTACCTACGATAACAACGAGAATTAACTTATTTCTATGTCTATGTTACCGTACTTTAATAGCGCATCTATCTATCAATATTCTAATAGGTAGGTACCATTACACACTGTAACTAACTTTGAAGTCACGACAAAACTACATAAATAAATCCATTTGTAGTTAATACTTTACCCTATCATGCGTATGTAGGTAAATGGTTTTATTGCCGTCGCTCTTATAAAAGACTTGAAAATTATTGCTTTATTTAAAACATTCGTGATCAAGGTACCTATTCAATGTATTATCTATTTTAAACGAACTAATTTAAGTACAGCTACATACGTTTTTGTAAATAATCGTGGTTCAGAAATAAGAAAATATCTAGCAATATAATATAATAACTAATTTAAAAGTATAGTTAAATAAAAGTGTGTAACTATAACCAACGTATAAATAAGTTTAATTCAAAATGAAATAAAAGTTGTCCTTTTCCCGCATTTGTTGCACCTGGCACACGGAAGTGGCATGGCCAGTGGTGGCCCAGTTGTACCGGCCGGTAGGTTGTAGGTTCGAACCCAAACAGGCGCTTTACTTTGTGTAAAATATTTCATCACCACCTCTCAAAACGGCGAAGGAAAACAACGTGATGAAACATGTCCTAGAACCAAAAATTCGAAGACATGTGACATCTACCAACTCGCATTGGGCCCGCGTAGTGATTACGGCTCATTCCCTCTCACCGTGTAGAGGTCTGTGCCCCAGCCGTGGGTACATTATAGGCTGATTGTACTAGGCAAGAAAATGTAGGTATCTAACCGGTAAATATCTATTTACTAAGACCTAAGCCCTTGAGAACATTAAATCATTCTCATGCCGATCCCGTGAAGTTAATTTGCGTAGATGTTATCATAAAACGTCTGAGGAAGATAATTTATTGTCTAATTAGAAAACCGAGACAGGTAAATTATTATCAAGTCTTTGATAAATATTAGTTATTGAATATGTCAGCCTCGTTTCAATATCTATTGTATTGTTTATTGATGATGTAATTGACCTTTGTTTGCTGGCGGTTTTAATGGTGCAGTGGCTGGGCTATATCTTAGGTACCTACAGTTTACGGGTTCTAAATTTTAGTTTTTGCTAACTATGTACCTACACAATTTGTAGGCTACTTTTGCTGTTCGTTTGGTCTATGCTATGACACTATACTCAAAATCAATATCATTTATTTTAATTAGGGACATTATTTCACCGCCACTACTCTCAAAACGGTGAAGGAAAACATCGTGAGGAAACCGGCATGTCCTAGAACCAAAAATTCGAAAACATGTGACATCTACCAACCCGCACTGGGCCCGCGTGGTGGATCACGGCCCACTCCCTCTCATAGAGAGGAGGCCTGTGTCCCGGCAGTGGGAACGTTATAGGCTGAGGATGACGATAATGATGAGGGACATTAAAGGCACTTTTGAACGTCAATATTTACAAGACAATACAATTGATTCTAGTTGCCAGTTGCCCCTTCGAAAAGGTATATAAGTTGCGTATGTTTCCAAGCATTCTTATCTTGGATATCATATTCTGGTTTATAATTATGCTTGTTTACAAAATGTACTTTAAATATACTTTTAATATGATTTTTAAATTTTCATTCATTTCATTGTATTACACCACAAGGTATTTTATTGCGACATTTCACAAACTACAATATACCTTCTCATTTTAAGGCTTTAATTTAACGTTATTATATTGGCAACGGTAAATGTTACATCAATGCTCTGATGCAAACGTACCTACCTGTATAAGACTTCAACTACCAATATAGCTCCTTTAATAGTTAATACAATATCTAACAACAATAAACACTTGATTTGCCTCAGGGCTATGGACAAATATATGGTGGTGTATGGTCTTGATTTCGATTCTCAATATTACTGTGCCTACTGCAATAAATGTAATCGACTCTTAATTGCAGTAGGCACAAGTTGTCCTCTGTTACCTTGTAATTACAAATTACATTTAAGACCTGTCTACTTACGGTTTCATTTTCAGATAGGTAAATTCTGTAGCTTTTATGCTCTAAGCTTTTAAGCACCTATCTATGTCATTTTTTCTTTTATCTAAGTAACTGTTTTTCCAATCAGTGGTTATGCCTACTGTACATTGGAATATTTTGATGATAATGTTTGATATGATATTTTTATTAGTCTTAAAATAATATAACTTTAAATGAATAGAAAAAAAGGGGCGATGAGGTCTTTGGGCATCAAAAAATTTATTCGCTTCGCTGCCAATAAGTAGAAAAAGTGCCAAAACTACCGCGTGCCACGTTATTTTGATGTTTGTTTCACCGTATGTACTATCGCCAAAAAATATATCTGACCATTTTGATAACAAAATCCCGTGCACATGATGACCACAGCTGCGTCCGTAAGTAAAACAAAAGAGGATCCTTTTTAGGTCGACTAATAATATGCGCTGCAAGCAAGAATAGTCCTTACGGTGGTCACATATACATTTTGGTGATACTACCTACATGTTTACAAATTGTCGCAAGCAGATCATCATTCTCTTGCTCTTAACCTAATTTATTTGGTTGGAGTCGACGCTACATGTCATCTTCTTCTGCTTATACCATCTTGTACACAAATCGTCCATCGTTTCCTTTCTTGCTAAAATAGAAAATTTCGGTTTAAATTGTTTTTTTTTTTAATTTGATTGGCTGTATTTAAAACCTATAGGCCAATGTTACAAAATTAACCACACAATATTTTACACTTCAATCCTTAGCGTTCGCGAGAAAATCATCTTGGGGAAATGCATTGTGCATACAACAATATCTACACAAATAATAGCCATAATATACCGCACGGTACGAGTAAGTTTATTTATCGTGTTCGTACGATGTTTACGTTAGACTTCTCTCTATTGTAAAAGAGAAAGTCTACATGTCTACCTACCAATTACAATCTACACTTAAGATAGACTATCGATTAACTGTATTTTCTTTAAGATCTTACTTCCTTATAAAGTGGTTGTCCGAGCTTGTTCCTAGTATGTTTATCGTGTGCCGTACTTGCTTATTAGACGTTTAATTTGTTTCTTCACGAAAGCTCGTCATTAAACTTGCCTGATTTGGTAGAAAGATTCCAGCTACTTACTTACGATTCAGAAATCTGTCTGATCATTTTCGCTTTTTTGTAATTTCGAAATCGGGAATCATCTTATACTTAAATACCTGTTTGACTTTTCCCCAAATTAAAAGATTTTACTAAAAAGCGTTGATAGACAGTAACGTTGATTGTAATAAAGTTTAAAAGTGACGTGGTGAAGAGGCATGTTGCCATTTTACATTGATAAGTTTCATGTTTTCATGTATAGTTTTGATATTTTACTTTCTACCTCTTCTATGTTCTACGTCAGAGGGTTTGGTTTCACCAGGCCCGTGCCGGACGGCGCGTAAGTGTTCCACGCGCGCCTCAAAGAGATGTCAGCATAATTCGAGGGGCCCCTTAGGGCCGAAGCCTGCCGGGTCAGCGGGATTGTCCGACAGGGTTACCGCTACCCCGGAACATAAAGGGCGAAGGACGGAACATGGGTGGGCTTTAGTCAGTAAGAGTCTGACACTCCCTTCCTCTCCATCCAGAGCGGGAGGGGTCATTTGATGATTTCCCACCAGAAAAAAAAAAAAGGGTTTGGTTTCCTCACTTCCATTGTGCGTGGGAAGTGGGCTGGTTGGAACAACCGCCGACGGTCACCATGACCGTCAGTGGTTATTCCAACTAAAACCAAAAAATCAAAATCAAAAGTCATTTATTCAAATTAGGCTGAGAATCAGCACTTTTCGAACGTCAAAGCCTGCTGTCTGTTATGAACATCTGTGTAAAATCTGGGTGCCCCAAGAGTTTCTGTCCTAATCTGAGTGACGCCTTGGCATTCAAAGGGTACATGCGCAACGGTTTCCTCAGCCTCCATGCAAGCTCTGCATATTGGGACTATCCGTTAAGCCTATTGTGTTGAAGTTTTGTTAAGCGAACAGAGGTCCACGTCACCAGGCGCAGGCCGTTCCTGTCCAGGCGTTATAAACGTCTAGTTAGCCTGCATGTATGGATGGCTATATGATAGATCCCACCTCTTTTTACCTTATGTATAAGCAATATTAACTATTTCAACATCGATATTCTGCGCATGCCTCTACCTAAATATTTACAAATAAGGTTTGAATGTGCATAATATTAGACTGCTTATCCAAAACTACAATTATTTTATGACGTTGGAATAGTTGACTATGTAACTTACTTTAAAATGGGCACTTGTGCGTTTACTGCTTTTCTGCAATAAATATTTTCTATGCCTAAAAGTTAAACGTTATTTTGATTACTCTTCTCTTGGTACGAGCTTAGCAAGAATGGGTACCTACGTAGGTAGCTCATATTGAGATGAAGAAAATTTCTCAGTAAGCAAGTTCCCGATCATTCTAAACAAAGTTGTGTTGGACATAAAAAACAATCTTCTATCAAAAGAGCTTCTTGATTCCTGACATTTTCCATTTACTTAACCCTGAATTTCCTTACGTGGAATTTCTAAGCATCTTCTTAAGTTAGTATGAGACACGTACTGATATAAATTATTTCTATCCATCCATCACGCGCGTTTTGCTAAATGAATGACACCAGCCGTAAACTCATAATAGTATCATGTCGATTCACCCACGTGCTTGCACACACGGAACTAACACGAAACATTTACCAAACCTTAAAGCCATGCGACAAAGGTTCAAAATTGCTTGAAAATATAATTTTAAGACGAAAAAATGTTAGTCTAGTAGATCGAGACGTGAAGTTTATTACACTTTATGCCGTTCGACATAAAACTAGACACCCAAGTAGTGGATTAGAGAACAAGAAATCATGGCATTGCGCAACTTTGACGTTGTAAAGCAGTTTAGAAGGCGGAGGTCAATATTTAACGTCCACTTGAGTAGCTTTTACGATTTGTTGTTATTGTTACAGTTTTACTTTTGAATGGGGTTTTAAAGGGTTATCATTTTAATTCTTAGGGCTATTTCATTCGTTTGGTTGAGTAGGAAATATATGGGATCTGCCCAGCTCAATTAACTACCTTTACTTAGTTCCTTACTATGATAAGATTCATGTAACATTCCTTTAGTAATTTAGTATTTTACTTTCTTGAAATTATACTTATAGCAACCCAAACGTACTAAAGCCTATTAAGTATCGGAAGTTATCAGGAGAATGGATTTAATACCAAGGGATATTAAACCTTATAGTCTCAGTTTCATTAGGTGGTTTCTAATAAATTAACCAAGCAATTTTCATTTGAAGATTAGTGTATTCTATTGGCTACCTATTTTATAAGTACGACTAAGGTACCAGAAGAACAATAAAATATATCGAAACATCGTTCCAACGCGATACCGTTCGATTTAAAACGATTTTATGGTATGTTTTATTTAATCAAGAGAAGTAATAAACTTCACTGAGGTAATTACAATCCAGTAGTGAGTGTAAATTTGTGGTGGCACGATGTTATTTGAAGAAAAGAATCGCCATTTAAACTAGTGAGACGCTGGGCTCTAATCAATATCCAATCAGTGTTCAGTAGTAAAGTTAACTAACCGAGAAATTAACTGCGTCTGTAAGGGAACTGTCTAGCTATAACGCACTACCTACTTATGTAGCGCAGTGTAGGTACGTCATGCTTAAGTTATGTAATGTATGATGTTAGGTAGGAAAGATGCATCCTGTATCAGGAGCCAGTATTACCGTCCATCCTGAGATTATCCATAGGAAGTTAAGACTGATAGTAGATACAGTCTTTTAAAATTATGTAGATATGTTATATCACAAACTTTGGGTAATTAACTGCGCCAGTAAGGGAACTGTCTAGCTATAACGCACTACCTACTTATGTAGCGCAGTGTAGGTACGTCGTGCTTTTTTTTTTTTTTTCTCTGGTGGGAAATCATCAAATGACCCCTCCCGCTCTGGGTGGAGCGGAAGGGAGTGTCAGACTCTTACTGACTAAAACCCACCCATGTTCCTTCCTTCGTCCTTTATGTTCCGGAGTAGCGGTAACCCTTTCGGACAATCCCGCTGACCCGGCAGGCTTCGGCCCTAAGGGGCCCCTCAAATTATGCTGACATCTCTTTGAGGCGCGCGTGGAACATTTACGCGCCGTCCGGCACGGGCCTGGGTCTGATCGGGCGGTGAGCTACCCATTGCTCTCCGCCCGCAAGCCTGCGCCTACGGTGGCCGGGAGTCGTCACGCGGCTCCCGACGCCCGGAGCGTCTCCCGCGGCGGCTGGGACGGGAGGCTCTCTCCCTCATCCGTCCCGCCACCTCCTTCGCTAGCATGACTGCTTCGCAGAAGGAGGCGACTGCCTCCCACTCCCTCTCGCCCCGGACCATGGCTTGCACCAGGGCCGGGCGCGAGAGGCCGCCGCCGCTGCCGATCGCCTCTACGAGGACACGGCGGTGCTCCACCCAAGCGGGGCAGACCTCCACCGTGTGCTCCACCGTGTCCTCTGGGCGATCCTGGCAATGGTGACACCCGGGCGATTCCTCCCGCCTAATGATGTGCAGGAACCTCCCGAAACTTCCGTGTCCGGTGAGGAACTGCGTCAGGCGGTACGTGAGGGCGCCGTGGCGCCTCTCTAGCCACTCCTCAAAGAGGGGTCTTATCGCCGCTATCGCGGCGTGCCCTGCGCTGGGTTGCGACAGTCGCTCTTTCCATGTCGCCATGAAATCGAGCCGGAGATCCGTCCGCTCCGCCGCAATTTGCCGCGGGAGCGGACTTTCCCCCCGGCGTATTGCCTCACTTACTCATACAGGCGCGCGAGGACTATCGCCTCCAGATCCCATGGCGGCAGTCTGGCAAGGACGCTTGCCGCCTCGCCCGAGATCGTGCGGTAGCCCCGGATGAGCCTTACGGCTACCACCTTCTGGGGCGCGTTCAGGTAGTGGGCGGCTCGCCGCCGCAGTGAACGCGCCCACACCGGGGCCTCGTATAGGGCCATGGACCGCTCGACCCCCGCGTAAAGCCTCCGGCAGGAGGCGTTTGGCCCCCTAAGGTTGGGCAAGAGCCGCTTGAAGGCGGCCCCAGCCCGTTCCAGTTTGGGGGCCAAACGTCGGAAGTGCAGGTACGTCGTGCTTCAGTTATGTTATGTATGATGTTAGGTAGGATAGATGCATCCTGTGTCAGGAGCTGACGTATTACCGTCCATCCTAAGATTGTCTGCCTAAAACAATTTCTATCCATAGGAAGTTAAGACTGAGAGTAGACACAGTCTTTTAAAATTATGTAGATATGTTGTATCACAAGCTTTGGGTAATTAACTGCATCTGTAAGAGAACTGTCTAGCTATAACGCACTACCTACTTATGTAAGGCAGTGTAGGTACGTCATGCTTAAGTTATGTAATGTATGGTGGTTTAAGGTGGGCTGGCCATGTTTGTCGAAGGACCCATGGCCGGTGGAGCAGACGAATCCTGGAGTGGAGACCGCGTATCAGCAAGCGTAGTGTGGGAGGCCCCCAGCTAGATGGACGGACGACCTAAAGAAGGTTGCTGGGACGGACAGGATGCGGAAGGCGGAGGACAGTGTGTTGTGGCGTAGCCTGATAGAGGCCTATGTCCAGCAGTGGACTGCGATAGACTGAGTTGATTGATTGATTTGATTGAGGTAGGATATATGCATCCTGTGTCAGGAGCTGACGTATTACCGTCCATCCTGAGATTGTCTGCCTTAAATTAGTATCCATAGGAAGTTAAGATTGACAGTAGATACAGTCTTTCAAAATTATGTAGATATGTTGTGTCACAATCTTTGGGTAATTAACTGCGTCTGTAAGGGAACTGACTGGCTATATTGTGCTGCCTACTAACATAAGTATATCTAGAGCTTCATACCTCAGTGTAAGTCATGGATAGGTTATGTTGTGTAGGTATGGTGTTAGGTAGGAAAGATGGATCTTCTGTCAAGAGCTGACGTGTTCCTGTCTGCCCTTATCTTAGGAACCTAGATTTTAGAAGTAAGATCTAAATGTAAGACGGACAAGGTTGTCCGTCTGAAACTGCTATCCTTAAGAAGTAAAGACTGATATAAGTACTTACACTATATCATCTGCCTAGCCTTTTCCCAACTATGTTGGGTTGGCTTCCAGTCTAACCGGATGCAGCTGAATACCAGTATTTTACATGAAGCGACTGCCTATCTGACCTCCACAACCCAGTCACTAGGTAATACGACACCCCTTGGTATGACTGGTTGTCAGACTTTCAGGCTACTGACAACCCGTAACGACTGTCAAAGATCCACGTATGACAGCCGGGACCAACGGCTTAACGTGCTTTCCGAGGCACGGAGGGGTCTTGGTATGTGAATATGGTCACCCATCCACGGACCAACCGCAGCAAGCGTAGCTTAACCTGATCGATCGACCCGTGCGGCTGTTATTACTTAGCCACAAGCCCCCTCAAGTACTTACACTACACTCTTTAATAATTATGTACCTATAATATACCTATGTGGTGTCACAACCTTCGGGTAACTTACTTATTGTTTTAAACCGACTTAAAAATAGGAGGTGATTCATATGTTTCATTATCCATAGTTGATTTATAACCAACCTACGATTCGTACATAAATAAATAAAATAATTTATTTCAAGTTTAAAAATGTTTGTATCTTTTTGTGACGTCATTTCGAAATTAATAATCGGTGAAGTTTTCCTATGGTAGTCAACATAGTTACAAACAAAGAAACCCATGTAATATTTCTATGAATATGTTAATTTTTTTTTGTGTTGTTTTTATTTTAATGTCAAACATTTGACTAAAATATTTCTAACGCACGTGGATCTTCAAAAAAATTACCTTGATACCTATAACATCGTAGAATCCTTCAGGTAATCCAACTACAAAATAGATACTTAAAACGCATAGAACCAGTCAGTTCTCTTTGCTTCATGGAATCTGTACATTATGTACTTTTAGGTTACGTGTACCTATTCTAAGAGTATAATTTTACTTGGTAATTTATTTAGACCTGAATTCGGATACCTAAACAAGTTAATTTGGAAAATAAAAAGTTATTTTCCTACAAAAAAGAAGCATGTAGGACATGTAGGTACAAAACCCTAAACAGTTATAAATCGATCCTGTACCTATAGAAATTGGTCAAACATTTACAAACGTATCTACAGACCTACTGGTAGCCTCAGCGGGATTGTCCGAAAGGGTTACCGCTACCCCGGAACATAAAGGGCAAAGGAAGGAACATGGGTGGGTTTTAGTCAGTAAGAGTCTGACACTCCCTTCCGCTCCACCCAGAGCGGGAGGGGTCATTTGATGATTTCCAATCCGGAAAAAAAAGGACCTACTGGTAACAAAGTCTTAATATAAATAGGATTCCATGAAAAGGATACCAATGGTGGTCTCTTGTTCACAAAAAAACCGCAGTAGGTCTACAGCGTAGAATACCTATAATATAATAGCGTAGCATTGCGTTGCGGTGCGTAGCGGTACGTAGAGTTGCGTAGCACAGCGTAGCTTCGCATCGTAGCAACAAAGCAAAAGTAAAGCATAGAAACCGAAGCAATAATCCTAAACATTATGAACTTTTGAGTCAATAAATCGAGCAAACGACTCTAAAGGTTTGTTGTTCCTCATAAACGGTTACAAATGGATAATAAAATTGTAGTTGACGGTTGCTCGTGACGTCGCGACGTACACACACAAATTATAGGCTGGATAGGTTAATGGTCCGTTTATCATTAATGTTAGGCTCTAACGCTGCAGGTTGAGTCGTATTCTTCAATTGTAGTTGATTGAAGTTTGTAGTAAGATGAATTTTTTGGTAGGTTAGGTACCTTACCTAACCTACCAAAAAAAATCATCTTACTACTATTTTTACAGATTCTTTTTTAGCTAACTATCTAGTTAGGTCAAAAAGAATCTGTAAAAATTACCTAAATATTAAAGTGGTAAGCGTCACGTTTCAAGTACAGACGCCAGCAGGTCAAGCTACCCGAAACTGTCAAATTTTCCTAATCATCCTTGAACCTCAATGCTTTAGCGATAAAGTTGAAAATCTATTAAAGAAATTTGACAGATTGTAGTAACTTGATGTGCTGGCGTCCGTACCTACAGACGCCAGCACATTCAGCTACTACAATCTGTCAAACTTCTTTAATAGATTTTCAACTTTATCTCTAAAGCTTTAAGGTTCAAGATTGATTGGGAAAATTTGACAGTTTCGGGTAGCTTGATGTGCTGGCTTCTGTGCTTTACCAAAAAATAAACCAGCTTTTTAAGTTTTGCGTAGCATTACCTACTTTAGCTTCTGACTTTATGGTGTTTTGCTGTAACTTAGATATACCTACATGTTACCTAATAGTAAGGTTAGGTTAACGCACAAGTAGGTATGGCAAAATAATTTCTAAGAATATAAGTAGGAACCTAGCTACTTACCCACTTACTCACCTACGTATTAGGTAATTTCTTGTGGGTATGGTAGGGGAAATAAAATGAATGTATGATCAAAGGTAAGTACCAATTTTCACGGCTTTCAACAATGATGTAGGTATTCGCCTATAAATACCTACTCCCAGTTTAGGTTACTTATCCATACCTACCTTTGTACGGAAGTGAATGTTGCTATTAGTGACAGAAAAATACTTATAGTAAGAAATAAAATAGAGTTGAGTTGTCGCAAGTTGGAAAGAACTAAGTATCTATCTACCTACCCTCCTACTTCAGATAGGTACCTACCTAATTTTAATTGGAGAACTGGCAACACTGTAATATATTTGCCAACTTATTTAATGTTGTATCATTAAGTTGCAGTACCTATCGCAGAAAGTTACCTAAGAGGCTAACAACTAACCAATGTTCAACAAACCCGACTCCTCCGTCATTTCTATTCCTCCAGATTTTCAAGACCAGAATTTCGATAAGAACGTCACCCGGCCATTTCTAATAGTAAACATTTTTCTACAAAAGTTTTTGAAATTGGAGCATTCCTAATTTGACTGGGTTATCAGTTAAGCTCCTCCCCGAATGGAAATGTGACAGTAGCAAAGATGGCAGAGATACAAAAGGCGGGAGCGGTTCGGTTTCGGCCGGTATTCGTGGGCGGGGCATACAATAGCCCGGCCCTTTGCAAATGGCGCCGAATTCAACCAATAACGTTTGGTAATGGCTCGTCCATTTTTAATATTTTTATTTGTTGCCTGGCAACTGAGAGGGCCGGTTGGTTCTTTTTTATAAGTTAACTAAATTATAGTTTGCAACTCATTTGAATTGTTTTTACGGATGGGGCTACTCTTTATATTATTTTAATATATTCTTGATTATGGTAGGTACCTAGTATCCAAAAATTATATTTAAGTATGGTACTTAAATATATATAAAAAATACAAAACTATGTTCGTGTCTACTAAAACAGTTAATGCTTCCTGAAAACTTAAATTATGATCTGAAATATTAGTTTAACATTTCAACCAAAACTTGAAATAACTACCTAAATAGCGTATCATTAATTGTCAATTGGATATGGTTAAACTAAAAGTTGATGAAATTGAATTTATATTATTTTTATAATAGCAAGTTCACAAAATAAATAAAAGAGACATCTATGACCATTGACATTATGAGACTGGTAGCTTACGAAGCAAGAGAAAGCTCCTGATTAAAACCATCCTACTGTATGTACCCTTTAAGCTACGTAGTTCAACGTGACAATGACAGATGTCGCTGTCGGCAACCTCCAAACTAAGTGAGCACTTAACTCAAACCGCGACCAAAAGATGGCGCTTTACCGAAAGCTCACTTTGATAGAGCAGGTAGAGCGATGACTCTATTGTAAAAAGGTGTTTGCCAGTTTTTGTAGATAATTTTATAATTAGTAGGTACTCGGTATTCAGTTATTATTTTAGCTAGGGTGTCAACCACCTACAATAAGAAAATTGCCATAGTACAAGTTTGTAGGCGGTATGCAAGCAAAGAATAGGACCAAAATGGTTGACCAACGCCTTTCTTCGCACGGGTATTTCAAACGGTGGCTTAGGTAGGTAGCTTACGCCTGGCTAAGCGCCGAGAGCTTAAAATCCTACGATGCGCTTTAATTAGGCAGTACATTTAGGCGTCGCGTACCCTTAGTGAAAACAGGCACTAGGGTTGTGTTGTGCTTGTATACTCCTGCGTCAATAGGCCGAAAATATTCCCGTTTCAATAACTCAAAAGTAGGTACTACCTATTTGGATATCGCCAACTTTTTGTACAATAAATAAAGTAGATAAATATATTACAGGCAAAGTGCGAATTTATAAAAAAATCGCTCGTGCAAATCATCAATTTAGCACCAATTTTGAAGGCCTCGTAAGCCTCACCCAACAGACGAAGAGCAATTTTTTTATTAAATGTATGAAGCTCAATTTCTGTCTTCCCGCCACTACGCATTCATTACTGAAAACACTTATTTCATTAATACTGGGGTCTCGGAACTAATTATAATACTAGGTAGTATCTAAAAGGTATTCTAAAAACAATTATCTATTTACTATGTCCTAAAAATTCAAGACATTTACAGTTTCATTTTCAGTTTCCAGTTTGAGGCAAAGCGCCCATACCCTGATGCATGCATGACACACACACTATGTATTTGTCATGCATGCATCAGGGTATGGGCGCTTAAAAATACTACTACTAGGTATGCCTAGTATATGATTTTTTTAGGTAAATATAGCTCTGAATATCAAAAATGAAAATACTACGCATATTCACATATTTTATTTTAGTTGAACAGTAAATAGTATTTTAGATTGAAGGTAACCCTAATACTTAGTTACTGTAATAACCTGCGCAATTTTTCTCTGTTGCTATTTATCGCTGTTAATCTAAAGTCTCATATTGGCTATGTATAATGGATAGATACTGGACCAGTAGATAACAACATTGCACGGCTTTTACCTATCTATAGAATATGTAGAGTCAAAATGGTTATTAATGATTCATAGGCTAACTGCCACGTAGGTAAGTATATAATTATGGCAGTCAGAGGGTTCTGCCGCTTCATCTAAGTGCTTTTGTTTTTTTGAAATTGCATCTGGATTACTGTTACTTTTAAAACTGGCTTTCCCATAATCTGCTATGCTTTTCGAACCAAGAACTTGATTAATTTAGTGTTAATCAAACCATAACGATTTTCCTAATTGATACCTCAAGAAAGGGGTCTGAAGTAGGTATATATTTTTCTCGTTTTTACCTCCCTGGTACTAAAATAAGTGCCAATCTGACAACCAGTCGACCAAGGGATATCGTGTTGCCTAGTAACTGGGTTGTACAGAGCAGCTAGGCAGTCGATTCATAAAAACTACTGGTATCCAGCTGCATCCGGTGAGACTGGAAGCAGATGATATATTAATTGATTCAGTTTTACCTATACCTATCAGCCAAAACGATTTGAGTTACAAAAGTCAGATGAATTACTTAGATAATTATTTAGAGACTTGAGTAGGTAGTACAAAACCCAACAATCTAGGAGTAGTTATGACGTGACGTTTCTTGTAATTGTAATTAATTTCTAAATCCTAGTACATAGCTGTGTTGCTTTAACTATTAATTGGTTTTTAATTGCAAATTAGCTTGAGCCTTCATCGTAAAGTGTGTTGCTAGGTAGACAGGCCAGGTAAGCGTAGGTCGGTAGGTTAATTTACATGCACCCCATGTAATTGAAGACTTTTTAGCCTCGCGCAAAATAAATACATAAAAAAAGATTTTTATGTATTTATTTTTGGTTATTTTTAATGTAACTTATTTAGTTTTAAATGCTACTTTTTACTATTTGTATTTCCTGTGTGTTTCTTTCTTTCTTTTAATTGTAGAGACTAATACTGGACCAATTAAATATGCTTAGACCTCTATATTTTTTTTTTATTTTCTTAGCATATTACTTCTGCAAGGTATCTAGTAGGTATCTACCTAGCTGAAATTATATATAAATTATGTAGGTACGAAAGAATTTACACATTAAGATTAAAAAAAAATGGATACCCAAGTAGATATTTTAATGAAGTAATTCAAATAAAAATGGGTACCTTAAACTTATAAGAACAGTTATTGAGTATCTATTAAGATTGTTGGGTGAATCAAACTCAAATTCAAAGCATTTATTAAAGCAAACCATTAAAGTTCACTTTTGAATTGTCAAGAAATTGGTCAATGGTGATTGATGAAGCTTTTTGCCTAGTAAGCGTAGTAGATACAGTACTAGTCAGAATTGAGTCCAGCAAACCCTGATCAGTCGAATCTGCTATCAAACTTGCGGAATAATTACTAAGTATTTTACCAAAGGCACGGAAGTTTTGGTTCTGCCCGTAATGCCACAAGAGAAGAATAATACTTAACGTGGTTCTACAGCAACTTATGTGGCTTAAGCTTTAGTGTCCTAAGAAAGCGGTGGACGATCACGCAATAACGGCTGTCCAAATAGGAACAGAACGTTTTTTAAGACCTTAGTGTCAAATGATGGTGGAGCGTGTGTTGGATCATTCGGCTCCCTACAAAATGATTGAAATGGATGGTGCTGCTGATCCACGTATTATGTTCGTGAACGGGCGCCGTCAATTGAGTCTCAACTCTTATTCAGGTCATCTCTAAACTACCAGGGCTTATTTTTAATCTTATAATTTCAAATTATTTCTTCATCTGTTTTTTTTTTCCTTACATTGTTCTCATATAAAGAAGCAACAAGAATAATGTACCCAGGATTTGGTAATATCTTGATTTAAAAGAGTGTCCTCGGAGTTTCTTGACCGTTCTTCTCCATAGAGATCTACGTTCTGGAATGGGCAACTAGCTTCAACTTTCTGACTAACTGACCGACTGACTGACTATTTAATTTTGACAATTCAAAAGTGTAAATAGTTTAATTGAAATAAATGCTTTGAGTTTGAAATACTGGTGAAAATGACAGATTTTCATGACGGTCGTTATAATTACGACGCTAATCTGGACCGGACAGGGTATTAATATTAACGGCGAGTACAACTCTCTCTCCTTTAGTTTGCCGATGACATCGTCATAATGGCAGAGACACTGGAACAGTTACATTAGGTGCTGCACAGCCTAAACGGAGCCTCTCACGACGGAACCCCTTTCCTAGGAAACCAAAGCGTTTAGCGTTGCTCAGAACATTCGATCTTTCTATAGTTTCTGCTGTCATTTGCATTAGCAGTTAATGCCATCATTATTCTGGAATATTGACACATACTGCTCTTAAACGCGGTTTAGATGTGCTGATCGCGTTCAGTTTCATTGGTGAAATTCGCCCTTAGTGAATAACAATGGCTTCTCAATCTTACCTAGATCTTCACAGAACTATGCCAAATACTAAACTTAATTAGTCATATTCTGACCAAAATATTGGTATTGTGCTCAATAAACATCTAGGTATATGTATGAGGACAAAGCAAATAGATTCCTACCTATCTACTAAAACAAACAAAAGATACATCTAAAATTCGTCATTATTATTCAAGGACTTTGCTGCCTTAGAATACGGGTTATTTTCGCTTGTCATCCTTTTGCAGAAAGTCCTGATGGGGTGAGTTGGGGTGGCTTCCCCATATTGATCGGCAGCCATTTTTGTTCGCGCATGCGCTTTTCATAGTTCCGCTTTATCGCGATGGGAACACAGATGGCGCTGTTGAAATAATGCTTATCTACCTACTTCATGTTGTAGGTAAATACCTAACAACATCTAAGCACTCACACAAATTTTGTATGAGTGCTTAGATATAACTTTAGGAAAGAGTGGATTAAAACTTTATACCTCCTGAAGTATTTTGTGGTTTTCTAAGCTAAGTTAACTCCATCGACTCAGGCATGTCAGGCTCATCAGGCTGTTTTCTTATATTGAACTACCTACCTACCGATAGTTTGGATAAGGGTCTGCTGTAAAAATTGTAACAAAAACCACAAAATACTTTATTTGGCAGAATATACCTAAATGTAGAGCCACGGTAGAGCTAAATTAGATTGAGTACAAGTTTTAGCCTATAAGTGGCGATCAATTAAATTAATATAGGTAGGATCTGTGTCTCTAATTATCCCTAATTTTCTCACACTGGAAAAAACGTTTTTTACGTAGCTCTTAAAGCTCGAAAAAAATTGGTTGCAAAACTTACCTTACTTATTGCTTGAAAAGTATTTTTGTTTATACTTAGTTGGTATTTAAAAATGATTCTAGTACTTAGCTTATAGGTACCTACAAAAAGACCTCATAAATAAATGTTTATAGGTTTTCCAGTGCCCTGAAACGTATTGAAAAGGTATTACTTATTGCGTGCCGCCCGCCGTCGGAAAAGTGCCGTCGGCATTGCAGCTCATACTTATTACTTAGCGTTATTTACACAGGTATATATCGTTATAAATTCAGTCAAACCTTATTATTAGTCATTATTTTTTAATGTTTTCTGTGTACCTATAGGTATTCAGTTTAACAAAATTCTTAGAAAAAGAAATGATCTTGATTTTGATTTTCCGTTCATGAAATGCGGTTGTTTTCGGTGTCCAATCTAAGTAAAAATCACTGCCATAACTGCAGCTGGTAAATTTAAAATCTCCCAAGCCCCAAGATACACAGACTAATTTTCTAGTTTGGGGCTCACTAGCAAAATCATAGATACTTTGTGTTCTATTATATGTTCCTATTCATTCGGAAGAACAAACAATTACACATTATATATTGCAAATAAATAGAACATAAGGACTTATAAAAATATCTAACCAATAACGTTCTCCACAAATACACAAAAAGACAAATGCAATGTTGATAAAGTAAAAGTCGGACAGAATAGATAAGTACATGTAATAAAATACACATAAATTAAAGCTTCTACTAAGGAACACCAGAGAGATTCAATATTATTGACATATTTTTTTGATTGTGTCAAGCAATAGGTATGTTTCTAAATTTTCCAACGGATAAGACAAATAGACCAAGTTAGAAAAAAACTTATTGAAAGTAAAATTTATTCATGTTGTCTCATCCTGTGTTTTATCATGGTTATGTCCCTGCTGACCTGGTTACTGTTACTGTTAGGCTGCATCAGTCCACTGCTGGGCAAAGGCCCCATGACTTGCAGCTCTTTCGATCCAGGGCTAAAGTAGACCACTGGTCGTTTGTTTTGTTAATAAATTATTTTTATTTCTATTTAAAATAAGTTTTAAGTACCTTTTGAAAATAGAAGAAAATGAAATTACCACAAAAATAAGAACCTACCATAATATTTAAATGAAAATAAACTAAGGGCTAATTTTTCCAACGCCAGATAATTTTATCGGAGGAAGAATTTTGAATATTTGACCATTCTTCCAAACAAAAACTGTCAGACGTCAATTTTATTCCACGATTAAAAAATTTCTGTTGATTGAAAAATCAGCCCTAAATAAAATAAATTTTCTACTATGCTTTTCCTCCTTATGTTTAAATTTTAACTCATGTTATTAAATCCCAGGTTTTGCCAGGGTCCACCCTCCTGCTTATTCTCTTCCATTTGATTCGGTCTTCAACAACCACAAAACCTTCTTCGTAACCTGTTTTAAAAAATAACTGGTCATGTACTAAGAAGTAAGAAGTTGGTACTTATTACATTCGTTACTAAAAAGTTTAACATAAATAATATTTATGTTAAACTCATTTTTCATTACATCGGAACGTAATGAAACTAATGAATACATGCTTCCAAAAAAAAACTGAATATAGGTAGGTATTCGAAGATCTCCCTGAATCCTTAATTTTATAAAATCTCCATACATTGTAGGGATAGCACCTATTCATCCTATTATTCCCAGGATCCTCCGCAGTGCGCCGGGCACGGTCCTTGAAGTAAAATGTGTTCTTATATCATGAGGGTCGGGTTTATGTCCGTTATGAATAACGCGAGGGCTCCTCCGACCTCTCGCTTTGTTATGTTATGCATACCATTACCTTCGTACACCGAACGACACACAATGTGGGGGTAAAATTTTGGATGTTGTATTATGGTTTGGATATAAAAGGTACCAGGGTTGGAACCAGTAGTTTACCTAGTGAATACTCCACCGAAATCTTAAACTTTGAATATCTTGTATTTTATTTGGAACACTGAGCCTCTTGTTCTAGTACTTCTGTTCTACTTGTTCTAGTGGCAGAAGTTCATTTTCTCTACGAGCAGTATTTGCTACATTATAATTTTTTCATAATTCGTTTTAACCGATGATGGTTAAAACGAATTATGAAAAAATTATAATGAATTTAAACTGAGGCTATGAAGCCTCAGTTTAAAGAATGCTCCTATTCATTAAATGCAGCCCCTTTTTTGGTATCACCCGAGGATCTTATCTACAATTATTCTACAATAAGTCTATAAGTAGCTACAGGTGCTTCTATATCTATAGGTATTATAAATTAAAGTCACTTTTCGTGTCTGTCTGTCGCAACACATTTTGAAACGGTGATCACAATTATTTAAAGAATTATTCTGGATGGTTTAGGTGTCTAAAACATTACTGTTAAACTTACATATAATAAAGAATTCTCGATGTTTTGTCGAGCCATAAAGTTTGCGAAGGAGGGGTCTCTGGTTTCTTATAAATTAGTACCAACCTTGTTAACCAGGGGTCGTCGTGGCTGTCTGCGCCGTCAACAAACAAAATGGAAATAAGATGATGTGTAGGAGTTCGTCGCCCCTGTTGTAAAAATATCTCCGGTCGGAGCAGACGCATGCTCGCCTCAGATACTGTAGACGTAACCAACAATATCTATTTTTGTTACAAAAACTCTGCAGTGTTGTTATGGCCCAAATGCCTACCATTTCAAAAGAAATTTCGCTTATTCTTAGAGCTTTGAAGGAGAATAATGTGCAAAGCAATCAATGATGGTATTTTCTTCATGAAGTTTTCTTTGCTACTCCTATGGGTTTAATGTTAAACTCTGCCTCGCTCTGGAAAAGGCATCTTTTGACATAAAGGAGAAACAAAGACCAAACACGTTCACTGCTTGATGAAATTTCTGCGAAGAAAATTTTCAGAAAAAGGGTTATATTCTTAACCCTTTCTAAACGCCTATAAGAATTTTATTACATACTTGCAGATATATAAAATCTCCCTATGACGCGGCTATACTTATATTCTCTGAAATATTACCTACCTACACAAAGAAACCTTACACAACGAAATTCAGCACATAGCCAGCTTAATACCTAAGAGAATTCAAAGACGGTTTCCCTGTGCGCGTCACGTGCTTGACGTAATAAAAACCAGTCGAGCCACCGAAGGAACGCTATCTCAGGGAAGTGACTTTCTTTTATACTTTCTTTTTACATTTATATACTTTTCTTTTACGCCCCCGCCGGGGACGGGACGTGAGGGAGACATTTTTCTTTGAAAATACAAATGTTTCGGGGAGAAACAGACTATAATTTTCGTTAGATATTTCGGGGCGTAAAATATAATTTATTGTTGCTGAAGTTTCTTTCTCTGGACGTGTTTTTCGTTGTCTGTGAAAGTTTTATGTAGGTTCTGTTCGTGTACCTACCTGAAGATAAGCATGAATATAAAATAAGTAAAGTATTTGTTAACACTGTTGTAATGCTCAGTTCCTTTAAACAAAAACCCAATCGTCTTGCATAAATATCGTAGCATTTTTTATTGCCAAATTGCATATAAATATTTACATGCAGTTTTTCAGTATTCGTAAGCAAATTTTACCTGTGATAGCTACTTCCATATGGGAGGGTCTACTGTGCAAACTATGAGGTCTTTGTTTCATTATTAATAAAGATACAAGTGTTCACTTTTTTTTTAAATGTTATAAACCAGTGCTTGACTGCGATCCCGCCTGATGGAAAGCAGTGATGCAATCGTAGATGGTGAAGCGCACTAATTTATTATGAGCCTATTCACTCTAGCCTTGAAGACACTTAACATTTAGACATTTTAACTAATACTATAGGAATCGGCCATTAGTCCATGTGTTTGTCAGAAATAAGGTTAGGAAGGAAAGTTTTATAACTGCTTTTAAAACTAATCCAACTTGGGTTTTAACTTTAAGTTACAGATTTTCTAGTTTATTGACTGAATATATTATATCCTATATGTTAGGTACATACCTACTTACCTGACGTAACCCTTTTACTGGATCACTGCGGTGGGTCGGCTGCGATAATTAAATCTTCCGCATCGCGTGACATTTATGCTGATGCCAGGTATCCTCCTTAATGAGCAAGGCGGTCGCTTTGACCGGCCTACCGACCCCTTTAATTAACATTTCCAAGATACTGTACAATAATAGCCAACTAAAATATGGGTGGTTGTATCTTTCAGCTCATGTCAGCTATCTCGGTTTTAAGTCTCCTCTTACGCCCAAAATTAATAATAAATCTCAATCCCCAGTCTTTGATTAAGTCCTATAACTACTTCTTATGATTCGCCCTCTAAATGAGCTTGTTGCATTGCATTCACAAAAGAACCGGGGGCTTACTGCACTGCGGCGGGAGTTGAACTGCTTTTTTGTACTTAGTCATAGCACAAAACAAGACATATGAAGTGGTACCACCTGTCTCGCTATGTGGTGCAACTCTCAACAGAGTAAAGCAATTAAATACCTTGGTCACTGGGTTACAGAGGATGGCACAGACAACTGTGATATGGAGAGAGAACGCAGGGCATTAGCCGTATGCTGCAACATGCTGGCCCGCAGATTTGCTAAGTGCGACAATAATGTCAAAATGACTCTGTTTAGGGCATATTGCCAGGCTTTCTACACCTGCAGTCTGTGGACCAGATACACGCAAAAGACGTTTAATGTTCTGTGTGTGCAATACAACAATGCTTTTAGGATACTGCTGTCGCTGCCACGATTCTGTAGCGCGTCAGGGATGTTTGCAGCAGCGCATTCTGATGACTTGTTTGCGATCATGCGTAAAAAATCCGCATCATTACTGCGTCGGATGCGAGACAGCGACAACAGTCTCCTGAGCATTGTTGCGAGCTAGACTAAAGGTTACCTGGTGAGGCGCCTGTGCGCAGTGTAGGTATGTACTGTTGCCAGGTGTCTCCAGAAGATGACTTAATAGGTATAACTATGTAGTACTTCTTAACTTATATTGGTTGTTATTATTGTTTTTTGTTTGTTTACGTGTATGTCTTAGATAATTATACTAACATAGTTTTAAGTAATACTAACAAAATTATGGGTAATGTGCCTGACTTAAAGATAAATAAATAAATAATAAATAGAACAAAAAAGCAGTACAGTTCAACTTCTGCACTGCTATAAGAGCTGGTGGTAAGCCCTCTGGAGAGAAATCTCAACATAGATATAAATAAGTAATCCAAGAGTTTTTATTAATTTCGAGCGATAGCAATGACAATGGTACAATAAATAAATAAATAAATAAATCCTTGGACATTTCACACAGCACCATTTGTCCCAAGCTAAGCAACCTAATGCTTGTGTTATGGTAACAAGATGGCTGATAAACTACTTATATACAATTTTTTTTTTTTTTTGTAAATACATACATATTATAGATAGAAAAACACCCAGACTCGGAACTAATACATGTAGGTCATACAAATGTTTGTACACAATGCTACGGGTACCTAAGTGATTTTACCATTTTCCCTTTGAACCTCGCACATGGATGTTCATGCTCTGTGTAGGAGTGTAGTGCAGTGTCGTATTGACGACTTAATTATAGAAACAAAGGTAAAGGGTGTGTTTTGTTGGAAGCGTACCTGTAGGAAAGATATCTCAGAATCTACGACCAATATCTAGATCATCATATATTATTTATCTAAATAGCTGCTAGTGCTCATGTGGCAACATTGGGCACTTTAGGTTATGAGAACGACTTTAAAAAATATATATTATTTTGTTGCTGTGAGCACCTTCCTTATGCCAGTCGCGCATTTTTTCGCGATAACGATGCAATGTCCCATGGAGCCAGTTGTTCAGATTGATGGTTTGTACCACACCCTTCCCTGAATATGACCACACCTTTCTAATACATGCTGTATGGGCAACAATAGTTAATTACATTTCGGTAATGACGGTATTTCAATGTGATAGTGACAGCAGATAGATTTTAGGGAATCAAACTAAGAACAAATTCCATAATTTATTTATAACTTAGTTGAAAATATACATACTTAGTATCAAATAATTAAAACAGACTTCACTGAACCTATGTAAGTTGACTTAGGTATGTCAAACACAATCATCATTCTCCTGCCCTTAGCCTAATTTATTTGAGGCGAAGCAACTTCTTCCTTAACTTTCTATTAGTCGTCATCTCTGTACGTCATAACACAACAAAGTAAGTAAGTACTCAATTTTTCGACCAAGTTGTACTTCTGAAGATGAACGATTTCGCTTGTCAGAAATGATACTCCTTTGTACGATGATACGTAGCCAAGAAAATGGATAACTCTTACTGTTTGCTGGCAGAAGGGGCTGCACAGGCGCTACAGAAGGCGCCGCAGATGGTGCTGCAGACAGTGTAGTGAAAACCGTTGCTGGTGGCGCTACAGAAGACGCTGCAGAAACAGTTATTTAAGGCGCTGTAGCTGCAGTAAGTGACGGTACAGAAAGCGCTGCATGTGATGTTGCAGACAGCGCTGCAGACAGTAGTCTAGATCACGTTGCAATGTTTACGTGGCGCTGCTGAAGTAGGCCTTGTAGGTGGCACCGCAGAAGGCGTTTCATAAGGCGCTGCATAAGATGCTCCAGGTGGCGCTGGATGAGGCTCTGCATAAGGTGCTCCCGGTGGCGATACTGAAGGCGCTGCAGAAGATGTTACAGAAGGCGCTTTGGAAGGCGGTTTGGAAGGCGCTCTGGAAGACGGTTTGGAAGGTGCTCTAGAAGGTTCTTCAAAAGATGATACAGGCGGCGCTCCAGGAAAAGCTCCTGGCGGGGAATAACGCCGCGAAAAGACGACGCGGGTAGAACCCTGGAGCTCCACAGTTTCGTGGAAGTGACTGTTCACTACCACTAGGAAATAAATAAGCACTGAAAAGATAAAAGTATTATGCTTAAATTTATTAGAGTATTCAATAAATAGGTACGTTCCCGTTTGCACTACACTGGTAGTGTAGTCTGCGTCAGAATTATTGGGACAAAAATCTTGCTAATATGACCTGTACAAATATGGAAATCTCGAAACTGAATACGTAAGCATACCCTGAATTAATACGTAGAATACTTATAATTTGAGTGCTTCCTCATTTCTTTTACTTTATAAAATGCGAGCAAAGCCGCGGGTTTCATCATCATCATTTCAACCCGGAACCACCCACTGTTGGGTAGGTATAGGCCTCCCCTTTCTTCTGCCATACTTCCCGGTTAGCGCAAACAAGGCGGAATATATAGGTATAAGATAATATTCCGAATCCACTTACATACGGCACCAAAAAAGTTTGCTCCTCCAAAAAGGTACGGCCAAGTACAACTGTCTTCTTCAAAGAAATAAAAGAACATCATAAAGCTCATGACCAGGTTAAAGGCTATCAGTAACACTGTCACGTCCATGAAAAGAATGAAATATATAGGTAGATCCTGTGAACACAACATTCGTTTTATTACTTTCGATATTGTACGAGTCATGTATCTTACATGACACGCGCGCATTGCATATTAGCACTTTTCCATCGCCTTGCACAAATTATAGCGCCAAAAGTCATTTATTCAAACTAGGCTGAGAATCAACACTTTTTGAACGTCAAAATTACATAAGAAAGTTCCCCGAAATGCCCGCCCTTCACCACCTCCTAGTGTTTTAGGTGGAAAGAAGAAGTGATGCATCAAACTCCCTAACAGCACAGCTATCTGTTCAGTTAGAAGAACTTGTGTAACGCGACAGTACACAATCAGCGCTCATAGTCACTCACGCAACATTCAATTAGACCATAAGTGGTAGTTAAAACTATTCATTAAACCATCATCTTTGGCTATCCTTGCCTTATCATGTCAAGCTACCAAGGTGTGTGCAACCCATTCAGCAGCTCATACAGGTATCATTTGTTATTTTTAAATAGAATATTTAACCCTTCGTATATCGAACGTGGAGCCACGCGAGACACAATGGCTTTTTAATCGCTGCTGTAAATACGACATTCAACCGGATATGCTATTATAAAAGAATAGGTAGGTATATTGATAATGAATAAGTATAACCGATCTCGTAATTGGTTTGCCCGTTTTGATAAAAAATCCTAGTAAATTGAAACTGCAATAAGGTTGAAACTATCTAACTGCCACATAGACAAATGAACCTTCTCGTTTTATGACGTGCAAGTAACATTGAACCTTAGGGTTCTAACGCTATTATTGACTGTACCTACAGTACCCAAGCCTTTATATAATAGGTACGTACATGGAACCTTAAAAAGACTATCATACATAAGTATGTATTCATTAAGTAATGAATAAACAATTGGTGTTCCATACTCGTGGCACGACCAGGGATGCTTGTCTTATATCTTTAGATGGAAAATAGTTTAGAAATAAATTATTGTGCAATTTAGAATTTACACTATTTCCAAAATTTAAAGAGTATAAAACTCTTTAGACTCTAAAGAGTATAAACTCGCTGTCCATATATTTTGATCACGTAAGTATTGCACTTTTATATGAAACAGTTGTTTTTTCTTTAAAAAAATCTACGACAGGGATCTAGTCTAGTCGAGAATCTTGTGCTGAATGTATGGTTTCAGTTTGCGCATCAATGTGCCTGCCACCCCTGTATATCATCTAAAGATACACGAAAAATGTCCATGGTCGTGGCACTAAGTACTACACAATAGTTTACAAACCGTCGCAACTCCGTAAAGAAAAAGACTTGTCGTACATGATGTTAAACACCAAAGTATGAGAGCCGCAAGCAAAACTATTTGGTAGACAAATCCGTTATTGTAGCAATCAGTGTAGTTCTTGTTTGCCACAGCTCCCAGCAAGGCTTGAAGCTGAAAGACAGATCATATTTTACTATCATTCGACCGTTATTAACTGAGTCGTCCGGTCACAAGTTAGTAACAATAGGAATGAGCCTACGACTTTTTGTCCGCTTTTGGGAAATCAAATCTGTATCGCCTATGGACTGATGGTTACAAGAGTTTTTTTCGGGCGACGTGGACTCGCGAATTAGTATCGTGCAGGTGTCGTCTGATGTTTTTTTAAGGAGTTGAAGTTCCCGCTTCTTGTACACTCGGCACTAGGTACTACCAGACGACTCAGATATTAACTGCCGAGCTAAAAAGAACAATGCAACCAACAATCTGAATGTAAATAAGTATATGTAATATCAGTTGGAATCTTAACTTTGCAAAATAAAAAGAAAATTTAAAATAAAGCTTCTTTATACTCAATACAGAGCCCGTCTGATTAACTGAAATTAAAGGTAATTAATACATGATCAGTTTTTTCTTTAGATCCGCCTGATTTTATCTAAATTTTTACTGTATGTGGTTGTAACGGCCTCAACATCAATCATCTCCGGCGACCAGAACAATAATTAGAAGCAATTAGTTGAAACTATACAGGCTAATCACCCGTATATGCTCACATCCTGTCAAACCGTTGGTCTGTTGAGATGATCTCTCTATGCTCTTAGTCTGTGATGTAATTATGCACCTCCTCACTTAGTGGTTCTCGGGTGTTCCTATCGTCCGTTCACTGACAGGTAAGTTAGAGCTTTCACCTGCTGCGGTCCAACTAGGTAACCGTCCGTGAGGTCATTTTCTCACTTCCTTCCTATAAGTGAAATTGTATCATACTAAAGTAGATAGGAACTTACTATTAAAAGCATATAGAATCCTCCTATAATTTTGCACCCCATGAACAGACTCATACAACAAAAGAATTTCTGAACTCGAGGCAAGGCGTTGAAATGGTATAAATTTCTCAAGTCCATGATTTGTGTTTTTAGTACTCATGTCGTGTCACGTTGCTGGAGAACGCAATTGTTTATTTGTACAATAATTTGTGATCTTCAACATCAACTCATCATAATGGCTTTTGTGGATGGGACACCAAGATACTACAATTTTGAATATGATAGACAGACGCAGTCTTCAACCGACTGCTAATAGTAACAGTGACAAATAGAAATGAGCATAGAAGGCATGGCATTAGTATTTTACCAAGTACATACTAATGCCATGTATTTTACAAAGTACTGTTGGAAATGAACAAAGACGACAAAGGAGAATGTGTCATAAACTTGGTCATATAAAAACGTTTTTGCAAAAAAAAAAAACCGACTTCCAAAAAAGACTACAAAGTGAAAAATAACTTTAATTCCGGAAGTCGGTGTCGTTGGGTTCGCATTTTCGTTGTTTGCCACCGACTTCCGAAATTAAAGTTATTTTTCACTTTGTAGTGTCTTTTTTGGAAGTCGTTTTTTTTTTTTTTTGGAAAAAAGTTTTTATTTTTCACTTTTAAGTTGTAAATTTCACCAGTAATTTTGGTTTAAAAAAACGATGAAAAAATTTGAGGGTTTCTCCAGGATCCAAGCATCAGATCCTGTCTTGGTGACTATGGGACCATTTCAAATGTATCTCCTTTCGAACAAAAAAAGAATTTTCAAAATCAGTCCACAATTGGCGGAGTAATCGCGTAACAAACACACACAAAAAAAACATACCGTCGAATTGAGAACCTCCTCCTTTTTTGAAGTCGGTTAAAAATAGAATTGAAACAAACCTTTTTTTCATCACCTTAAAGACCAACGCCATTCCAATTCGTAGGGTCTTCTAATGGTATATATTTTTATTAATTAATTTTAAGAATAACACTATAAGATTTACAATTACTTAGTCCCTGTTTCGGGGCATTGCTCTATAGTAGCTAGATGTAACTAACAAAAAATATAAAATCACTGAAAAGAAAAATATGATTCATAAGAACATAGAATTTTAGTATTGCCTAGTACTTAGGTAGCTAATTCTAACAAGAATCATCGTCATCATCATTGGCAGCCCTGTTCCAAACACTCTTTAGTATTGGCCTCCTCTCTTTTGTGCCATGCTACCCTGGTCTGTGCGAGAGTAACAAGCATACATATTATTCACTAGTAATAACTATTAATAAATGAAGAGAATGAAGAGCAGTGGTGGCCTAGTGGTAACAGCCGCGACTTACGAGTTGTAGGTCGTAGGTTCGAACCCAAACAGGCGCTTTACTTTGTGTAAATTATATCATCACCACTGCTCTCTAAACGGTGAAGGAAAACATCGGGAGGAAACCGGCATGTCCTAGAACCAAAAGTTCAAAGACATGCGACATCTACAAACCCGCACTGGGCCCGCGTGGTGGATTAAGGCCCACTCCCTCTCACAGAGAGGAGGGCTGTGTCCCAGCAGTGGGAATATTATAGGCTGATTATGTATGCATGCTTGTTGCCCAGTCAACACTGTGACTGGGCACAGATCCAGACTTGGACTATTTCTGTGCAACCTGGGGTTTGATCCCAGGGTCAGTGAAAGCACTTGCAACCACGAGGGTAGACCAACGACATATTCTTCGAATCCTTTAGGGTCGACGAATTGTTACGCAGTGCGGTTTTCATTGCCACACATATATTCAACACACTCATTGAAAATGGACATAAATCAATTTTAGCCGCCTGTCTCAGTCCGCTTTGGTGCGCTCGTATATATCTACCCAAAAATTGACAGGGTATGTAAACTTTGCTGCGCTTCACTTCAGCAGGTGCGTTGCAAGCAACAACTGTGTTAATAAATAAATAATAATAACATATGTCATACATACCTATAGAACTAAGCAGCGTTGCACTTGCTAAGAAGTACGGAGGCGAGCAGTTCCCTTCGGACATCTCCGAGAACAAAACAACGCTGACGGTAATATTATAGATAAGCCAAAATAGTGATACATACATGAAACATAGTACTGCCAGAGGGTATTGCTGTGAATACAAATGTTGAATGATTTTATTTCTGTAAGTTTGTACCAACACTTTTACCGGTCAAAAATCAATTATGCTTTAAAACTAGATGAGTACGGTGTTTTAAGAAACTGACTGGCTACTCTGAGAAGAAAGACCGAAACAAACTCAAGAGATCACAGTCTCTTTTAAAGTTCAGATTCAGACAGTGAAATTAGTTTTTTGAGGAAAAAATCACACAGATTTGAGTGGGGCTGTTATTAGTTATTTTTTGTCCTATTAATTCTATTTTATCTTTTTTAATGGGGCGATTAAATAACATTTTTATGAATAAGGTGGTTAGTACCTACAAAACAGATTACAGATTCGTTTTTAGATAGGTATTCCCACTCTTGTAATGATAAAAGTAGTCAAAAATACAGGCAGACTTACCGTTATTACACCATACATAAGGAAAATAATAGAAATTAATAATAATATGGCCAATGCAATTCCTAAATAACTTAGGTAAACCAAATTTCCTGTAACGTAACATGAACTGAATAGCTCATTACCACCAGCGCCATAAAAAGCTTCACCCTGTAAAGTTGAAGTGAAATAATTTATTTTAAATAGGCACTTATAAGTCACTCTTGACCGTAAAAATTTACAAAAAAATAGAATTGATTTTAGTCACCCCTTCCAAAAGGTAGTTTCGTATGGAGAAGAATGGGCAAGAAACTCTAATTGAATAACACATAGGTACATATTTGTATATGGGGATCTTTCGCTACTTACTTTCGGCAGTGGGTTTAGGAAAGAGTGAAATAGCACAGGGTTTAAAGTTGAAGAACCTCTAGTTAAACTGCTGGACATAGGTCTCAATAGTCGTATCTCTATGTTTTAAAACCTCACGAACCTGGTGATTAATAAAAGAGTTAAGAAGATTAGCCTTGGGTTACACAACCAGATCGATTCAACGTTAGGTTTTGACGTTCCTGTTTCAATTGACCCGAACGGTATCTCAGATCCGTTGTATGCTTACAAATGTTTGTAATTTTATTGGCCACAGGTAAGTATTAGTAAGGGTAAGTGCCCACACTTACCCTTACTAATACTTACCGAGACAACACCGTAAAACAATTAACCATTCAGTCTCAGTCCATTGCAGAACGCTGGAGTTGATTTGATAGGCCTCTTCTAGACTGAGCCACAACAGCCTGTCCTCTACCTTCCGCATCCAGTCTGTCCCAGCCACCTTTTTAAGGTATACGGTCCGTCTAGCTAGGGGCCGTCCCACACTACGCTTGTCGATAAGCGGACTATTAGTGAACACCTACTTATTATGTACCTACCACGAAAACTAAATGTATCAAACCAATAATAATAGTGGCGAGTCTCAGATTGATACAGAAGCAAAAGTGGTTCACATTAGGCAAGCAACAGAAAATATTCATTATATCATTATCTTCTCAAAACGTGTTCACTGCATTGCTGTTTATTTGTATTTATTACAAGATTCACAGACAAAAATCAAGAACAATAGATTTTGTCATGTGTGATAAAGATCACAGATCAATAATAAGTCTAATAACAAGGCATGGAATTAGTATGTACACTTTTAACAAGGCTTTAAGAAGACAGTGCGTCTAATTTCATGAAGAAGACCTTATAAAATAGGAAAAGAAGGTTATCATATACCCGAGAAAGTAAAATAAGCGGGGAGGCCACTTTCATTAAAGGGATACTAATACACAACAAATTTGAAATATGTCGCTTACTAACATTACATACCTACAAGGTGTAACAGAATAAACGTAAGTTCTAGTCCTAGAAGTAGTTTGTTCATAATTGACTACTGAATCGATTTCAGTAACTTTTGATATACCTAGGTTTTTTAAAAAAAATAGTGTATTTTGCCATACTGACCACCGATTAAGCCAAAGAAAATTAAATCTTATTTCAAGGAAATAAGACTCAATTTTAAATGCATAAAGTAATACTGGGATCAACAAGGTTTTCAGTATAATAATAGCTTTGAAAAAATTAGATTTGGTCATTGTAATACATACAATGACCAAATCTAATTTTTAGTAGGTATTGAGTTAAAAACAAGCTTTTAACTCAATACTCAAATAAACGCAAGACCTAATACACCCCGTATTAGGTCTTGCGTTAATTATGTTACATGTTGTAACTGCATTGGTGCAGAAGAAAGTTCTTCAATCTTATTTCTTTTCGCACTCAACGATTATTTCATTGACACTACGGCTGGTAATTTTAGAGATATATTATATACCTTTGGTCGGTCCAAAGGTATATAATATTAACAGTATTAAATATTTTGATAAGTTTCGCCTCGTCGTTTATACCGTGAACATCGAAGGACTGGAACAATTTGCCTGCAGCGGTTTTCCCGTCCGATTATAATTTAAGTTTCAAGGCTTAGAGTGAATATGTCAGGGCCGCGGGTTCTTCGAAAGAGATACCGTGGTCCCTGGCATAGGCAACTGAAGGAACACGGGTGGGTTTTAGTCAGAAAAAGTCTGACACGCCCTCCTGCTCCGCCCAGAGCGGGAGAAGTCATATGATGATTTCCCAACCAGAAAAAAAAAAGGCTAGAGTGAATAGGCTCATAATAAATTAGTGCGCTTTACCATCAAAGATTGCATCACTGCTTTCCATCAGGCGAGATCGCAGTCAAGCACTAGTTTATATCATAAAAAAAACAAAGGTTATTTTAAATACCTACCCAAAGGATTTTTTTAAAATTCTTCCAACAACTTTCCAAGTCTTAGAAGTGCTACACATTGTTCGGGTCAGCATGATTCCGCGCAACCGGGAGACGAAATCGAATATATATTTTGCCGCCCGGCTGTGCCGAATCACGCCAACCTGGACAAATGTGTATCTAAGCACTAGCACGCCTTACGTATTTTCTTTTGTTTAGTAACACCTTTGGAAGTAGGCTTTTTTCTCATCATACCTATACAATATACATATATTACACTGAGAGCAGTGGAGACCCAGTGGTAACGGCCGCGACTTATGAGTCCGGCGCTTTACTTTGTGTAAATTATTTCATCACCACTGCTCTCAAAACGGTGAAGAACCAAAAATTCGAAGACATGTGACATGTACCAACCCGCACTCGGCCCGCGTGGTAGATTATAGCCCACTCCCTCTCGAAGAGAGGAGGCCTGTGTGGAAAATATAGGTTGATTATGACCTTACTCATACCTTACCTACTAAGTCTCAGTACGAGTTTCCTAGATTAAAGGGATACCTTACTCTTTGAGTGCACAGGCATCACCCAGATTAGGTCGGAAACCCACGGGACACCCAGATCATACACAGATGTTCTTAACAGACCAGGAGACCTAATAAGCTTCTGGAGGGAGGTGGGCTGGTTGGAATAACCACCGACGGCCGCCATGGCCCACGTACAATGGTCCACCTGAAGGACTAAGTGCGGAAACCAATCCCATAACACAGAACATAGAAAGGGATACCTTTTTTACCTAAAAAGCACTAGGGTGAATATTGTTTTTTTTTTTTATGTTAGCCTACGCTGTCCCACTTCTGGGCAAAGGTCTCCCTCCACTCCCACTCCCCCACTCCCTCCATCTTTCGCGACCCCGCACGTCCTCCTTCCAATTTTGACGGAACCTATCCAGCTCGTCCCGCCATCTCCTACGTGGTCAGCCGCGACCTCGCCTCGCTGTCTCAGGGCACCAATTCTGAGCTATTTAGGCCCACAGTTTGTCCGGCATGCGGCAGACATGTCCTGCCCAGTCCCATTTAAGCTGGGCAGCCTTTTAAAAAGAATATTCTTATTCAAATAAAATACCGATTTGTTTTCAATTATTGATAGTATATTCTAATTAAATTAACACAACAACTAAATGATAATATCAACATAAAATCATCCCATATCTTCCCTATACGAGTTGACGATGAATATGAAATAGCACCACACTGAAATAAAATAAATAAATTTGTGGTGGAAGTTGGAAAATGCTACCGTAGCCCGAAAACGTTACAAAACAATTTTTGTACGTAACGTATTTAAGATTTTTTCGTTTTAAAATGGAATTAATCACAAACACTATAATTATTTTGCACCAATGACAACCCCATTTTTATGTCCACGCAAGACGAATGGACAGTGAGTCCATTCCAAGGTTCCCTGGAAGATATCGCAAAAAGCTGGAAGGCCGCCCATTGTATGTTTTGTAGTTTTAAATGTATTTTTTTTGTTATGTATTTTCTGATGTACAATAAATCACACTAATATTATAAAGGCGAAAGTTTGTGAGTGTGTGTGTGTGTGTGTTTGTATGTTTGTTACTTCTTGACGCTCAAACGGCTGAAATTTGACACACAGATAGTTTATAACGAGGATTAACACATAGGATACTTTTTCTCCCGATATTTCCACGGGATCAAAACTTATGCGGGCGAAACCGGGGTGCAGCTAGTTCATCATCATCATCATCATTTCAGCCGATAGACGTCCACTGCTGGACATAGGCCTCCCCCAAGTGTCGCCACATTGACCGGTCCCGTGCGACTCGCATCCAGCGGATTCCCGCAACCTTCACCAGGTCATCGGTCCACCTAGTGGGAGGCCTTCCAACGCAACGTCTTCCGGTTCGCGGTCGCCACTCCAGAACTTTTCGGCCCCATCGGCCATCCGTTCTGCGAGCAATGTGCCCTGCCCACTGCCACTTAAGTTTGGCAATTCTTCGGGCTACGTCGGTAACCTTGGTTCTCTTGCGGATGTCCTCATTTCTGATTCGATCACGCAAGGAAACTCCGAGCATAGCCCTCTCCATTGCCCTTTGAGTGACTTTAAGCCTTCTGATGAGGCCCATTGTGAGCGACCACGTTTCAGTCCCGTATGTGATCCCGTATGCAGCTAGTTATATATAAATAAATAAATAGGTAGTGTTACTGTTTTGCTTAGTATGATGAAGTACCACCAGGCAGTTAAAAAATGTAATCTGAAATATATATCTATCCAAATGATAAATTATCTAAAGTCGCTGTTTTCGTCTGTCTACGTGTACGAGTTGTTATTCTAAGCTAATGACAATGGATCTCGATGCGGTTTTCACCATGATTTAGAAAATTTATCCCGGAAGGTTTATATTCACAATGCATTCAAATGAAACTGACATATACCTATTTAGAAACCTCGAATGTTTTGTCAAGTCTTGATAAACTTTAACTTAACCCTACCTATTTCGGGTCGCTAGAAAATAAATAACTTACGTCCGAAGTACATAAAGTGAGCAAAAGTATCACTAGGGTTGTTGCAGTTGCCATAATGTATTTGTATTAAGTTCAATATTCCATGGACGAACATCCCGAGGGCTGATAAAGTGCTGAGTACGACGTAAACATCAGCTGTGACCGGGTAAATGTCCTGAAAAAAAGAAGGTCATATTTGAAATTATAAAGAATTCCTTCCAACATATTTTGGTAGACAACAAACGACAACGTTTGAGTGTGTCGCTAGAAATCAATCAAGTCATATTATTTACAGGTACACAATTTAAGTATTTTAACTTATTTGTGTATCGACTCACTTTAATAACTTTTAAATTTTAGAAGCGAGTTTGAAACACCTTTGTGTATTAATAACAATTGTAAGAAAATATAAAGAAACCTGTTGTTTATGTAAACTACTTACCAAACATAGGCTAAAGAGGTAGGCAAAACTGCTACACAATGCTCCCACGTTGATGACAAGCAGAATCCACATCATAATAGTTATACCTTCGTAAATATAGCCACCTTCCTTTTTATACAAATCAACGCAAGTTGGACAAAACAGGATACCAATACTGTGGGTTATTGCAAACTGAAACATTGCAAGAAAATAATAATGTTATTATACTTAAGAAGATATTTAGATAGGTTCGATTTTCAATATTTATTCTATACCTATCTGTCTATTGAGTCATAATCATTGGCATCCTTGCACCACCCTCTGCTGTACCTAGGCCTAGTCTTCCCTGGTCTGTGCGAGTCTCAACTAGGTCCTATCCGCAATTTTCTATTGAGTGTCCCACAAAAAATCTAGTAAACTTTATCACAGACACTACCCACCAGAAATTTGGTCTGAAAGGGGACAAAAGTCGCTAGCGTGTTTTCGATAGAATAGTAACGCAAAATATGAGGGGCAAGTAGTTATTTCTAAGGAAGCAAAAACATCTAAGGCAAGTCTAAACCTCTGTGCCTAATCTCGGACTATGAAAATAACATACTAAATTCGGACGACGAAAATAACATACCTACATGACATAATATTAGAGACCCCACAGGGTAAAATAAGGAGTTCAGGATAATTGTGTTTTTTTTCATACCAAACTCCAAATGGCGATGCAGATGCACGCCAATTTTAACTTCTAAAAAAGTCTAAAATCATTAACCAATTTATCTGAAATGTTATGGTAGTACGAATCTTCCCATGAAAGTTATTAAAATATGCTCACTATGCCCAAATTGCTCATAGTCGTGTTAAAACGTCGGTTTCCCGAAAGCTGAAGCTTCATTACTAAGGTTGCATCGCATGTAAGATTCAGCTTACATGCGGTATGCCAGTAGTTTCAACTTTATGACCTGTTTTACTACACATGGCTTTTAGCTCCCTCAGGAACGAAGCACGAGGTACCTAGGTAGTTAGGTTGGAACTTTCTCTACATGGTCTATTTCAGATTCGTACTTTATGTAGGACTTAGCTTACATTGTGTGTGAGGTGATAGTGGATATGTTATAATATAGAAAAATAGACATATAATTGTTTGGTACGTCTTATTCAAAACAAAAACAACAACTTGATACTAATCGAATAACAACGTGAATTCCATACACCTAATGCGATTAAAATTATAATTAAATAAAAAAAAAACAGAATTATCCTGAACTCCTTACTTTAGCCTGTGGGGTCTAACAGGGTAAAATAAGGAGTTCAGGATAATTCTGTTTTTTTCTTACCAAACTCCAAATGGCGATGCAGATGCACGCAAATTTTAAGTTCCTCGTACAAAAACAACATTGTTCCAACTTCGGTATGGCTTCCGGGAGTATGCCTTCCATTTTAAGAACTCAGATAGATTTATCTTTATAACTATATATAAACATGATTTGACTTAAAATAATCTCGATAATCTCCAAAATAAATTGGGATAAGGGCAAGAGAATGAGAATCTCGACAATCTGTCATTTGATATCAGATTGACAAGACAAGTCATTTTTAATAAATCAATGATTTTTTTATTAGCGATTACTTAAATACTGGTCTTTTGGCAGAAGGTACCCAGACCAAAAGAATTGGTACCTACTGCAAGCTGCTTTATAGTTCCACCTACAAGTTCCAATGATAGAAAATGACTTGGCACTTGCTGCTAAACTCATATGTAGGTGATAAGGCCACATTTCCTCCTCTCATTGTCTTTTCCGTTCTTCTTCATTCTTAGAATGGGCATTCTTTACAAATATACTACTATGTTTGTAAAATCACCAACATACCAATAACATCAAATAACAAATAAAATCGGCACGTTGTTTTATTAAAAATAATACAAATTACAAAAATTATTGTTTCGGGCTTATGATAACCAAAGTATTTTTTTATACTTCACTCGCTTTTGTAGCATGTTCTTCGGTAGGTCTCATCACATTTTGCTTATCCTTATAGTTTCATTTAATATCATGCACGATTTAGCTGATGCTCGTCTATAGCAATCAGCTACTATCTTATTGTGGGTCCACGCTGAAAATAAAAAGAAAAAAACAGTAACTAGAGATAGTAAAATATAACAGCTCCTTCTGAAAAATCTACAATCATTAACCAATTTATCTGAAATGTTATGGTAGTACGAATCTTCCCATGGAAGTTATTAAAATATGCTCACTATGGCCAAATTGCTCATAGTCGGGTTAAAACGTCGGTTTCCCGAAAGCTGAAGCTTCATTACTAAGGTTGCATCGCATGTAAGATGCAGCTTACATGCGGTATGCCAGTAGTTTCACTTTATGACCTGTTTTACTACACATGGCTTTTAGCTCCCTGAGGAACGAAGCACGATGTACCTAGGTAATTAGGTTGGAACTTTCTCTACATGGTCTATTTCAGATTCGTACTTTATGTAGGACTTAGCTTACATTGTGTTTGAGGTGATAATGGTTATGTAATAATATAGAAAAATAGACATATAATTTGTATGGTACGTCTTATTCATAAAAAAAACAATAGCTTGATACTAATCGAATAACAATGTCAATTCCATATACCTATTGCAATATTCTTACTACACATTTAAGAAATAAAAGTATCATTAATTGACATGTATTTAATGGAACCCCAAATACATCCCATTTTGATTTCCTAAACCTATCAATGGACACTGTAATAAAATAAATGTGCTTCTTTTTGTGGTCTTCAAATAATTTCCCATTTTTGTCACAACATACAAACTGCAGTAATTTGAAAACAGTAAAATGACTGTAGCTTCAGAAAATACAAACTTCAATGTAATCTACTCACGGGAAATTAACAATTAATGCTTTTGAAACTTTTCAAGTTTGTAATAACGCATCAATTAAATTTGCCGCAGTTAGATGAATGATGTTACCTATCAGCCATGAGTTGAGACGAATAGGCTGTGCGAACGATGATTTTGGCTAATTAGACTAAAGATATCTTACGTTGATGGCAGCTGAAATATATGGACAAACATACGGCCTACGCTGGTCCCAAATCAATTTTGATGTGGGCAAAAGGATTATTATGATAAGCTCCGTATGGACACGCTGCCCATAGGTCCCATGTTTGTTTAAGGGCTGATTTTTCCAACGCCAGACAATTTTATTCCAGGAATAATTTTGAATTTTTGACAGTTCTTCCATACAAAATCTGTAAGACGTCAATTTTATTCCACAAATAAAAATTATCTGTCGAATGAAAATCAGCCCTCAGTATAATGCCCAGAATTAATTAAGTAGGTATTATCAGGGTATTTTGTCAGGACAATATGGAACAAAGTCACCAGGTGAATTCTTATCAGGGTTGACAGTTTAGATGTATAGTTTTTGGAAAGCACTTAATGCATCGGTGATTTCAGACGTGGTATATCTATTCAACAACCAACCCGCACTGGTCCCACGTGGTAGATTATAGCCCACTCCCTCTCGAATTGGGAACCTCTCGAAGTAGGAACATTACAGGAGAATATGCATACCTACTCAACGCAATATAAAACAAACACGAAATAATTCCTAAATATCTCAAACTAACGGACGATAAAAGCATACATTTGGCACTTTTAAAACCAGACACTCGCTACGATTTGGACTGCAATGATCACAGCTGCCATTTTCAAATCCGTGACGCACCCGCAACACAAATGGAAGGCAATATTGCCGATCAGGGATTGGTGGCAGACACCCGCATGTATAAAAAAATAATAAGTAAGAAAACTTTTAGATAAAACGCAAAAGGGGAGACAGAAGGGGGGGGGGACAGAAGAAAAGACATATTACTATTACGCCGACCTCAAATAAACTGGGATAAGGGCAAGAGAATAATAATAATAATGATGAAATCAAGAAACGCAAGGATTATGACTATGGTAAAGAGTCGAGCAAGAAGTTTAGTAAACAAATAATTATATTCTTCTACTACAGAAGTCACGTAATTTAAGACTCAAGCCCTTCTATGTCTGCTATATGCATTAACTCAGTAATTGCTGACTCACGTTACATCTAACTAAAACATATAGGTGTAAACAAACACTAATTTTGCTATGGATTTCACGGTAATGCTTGGCTTAGTTTAAGCGCCGAAAACCGGGGGATTTCAGCATTATTGCTTCCTTTCGAGGTGGGGTGGGGGGCGAGGGGACTCTTAACAAGATTACATTGGAGATAAAATGGCTGAGATAATAGCGCCCCCGTAAGCTGCAAGCGAAGCCTGGCTCTAAAACGAAATTAAAATTGGACGAAAAGTTCAAATTTTCTTAAATTACGCACCTACTTTATTCCTTTTGTTTGAAATAAGTTTTATTATAAGAAAATAAGTCACGTAATTTGCAGCCAAGAAAATGATTGTTCAGGATACAAATACCTACTTCTACGTTGAAATATGTCATCTATATGCCTACATACAGTCATGAGTTTCTACCAGCCAACTTGGGTAAAAAGAAACATTTATTAAAATTTTAATTTTTATCATTTTCTTTCTAATTCAATTAATGGAATTTTATTTCTACTCGCCGCCGCATTTACAGAATTTAATTAATTTTAAGGCCCGAGATAATAAAAATAATGATTTCCCACATTAGCTCTTTAGCTCTTGTTTTAATCACCAGGTAGCGTAAAACTAAAAACGCAATAGGCGAAGAAATATTTAATTAAACGCGACACTTTCCTTTCTGTCCGCTTTTATAATTTTTTTTTATATATCTAGAGTATAAACAGGCAATATGAGATTCTTTAAACGCGAAGCCACTGCTTAAGGCTTCCGTAAATTATTGAGTAATGAGTAGGTAACGTCTTAATTAAAGATGTTTCATAAATAATGACTTGTATTACCTATTCTGTTCCAGTTGTCTTACTTTGATAGAAAGCTGAAAAACATAACACAACTATGTACTCGTATATGTAATATAACTATGAAACTATGCCACTATATATAATTTCAAAAAAAAAATATATTTTCCAATTAAATATAAACCCATTAAGGGCTGATTTTTCAATCGACAAATATTTTTTATTCGTGGAAAAAATTGACGTCTGACAGTTTTTGTATGGAAGAACTGTCAAACATTCAAAATTATTCCTCAGATAAAATTATCTGGCGTTGCAAAAAACAGCCCTAAGTCTACAAGTTTTTACCTATTCTTTCATATAAAAATGGGATAGGTAAAGCGGGCACTCTTCGCCATAGTCTAGTATTGATCGCACTCGCTTGTTTCAAATTCAATTCGCAGAGTGGGAATAACAATAAAACTTGGACCGTGTACCTACAGCATCACCTGCGCTCCAATACGTGTACTGAATATACAAGGCTTTGTGATCGAATTTTAAACTCGATCTACTATGTATGTAGGTGTCTTGAAATATTTATACCGCTATACCTACAGAAAATGTTATAACTTTCGTGAGACAAATTCATGTTTCACGACTCTCGACGTGATGCAAGATGAGATCACTAAAAGCTCCGTTCGTTCTCAACAAAATTTTGCAAAACGAGGATATTGTACAGGGAACCAAAAATGTTATCAAGCTCTTTTTTGTGATTAAAACGAACAACCACTTACTTTTCTTTTAAAACTTTTCTAATGAGTTACTTGTAACTTTAGGAACAGGAAAATAAGCTTTTCAATTTGATACCTCTAATCAACTCATAAAAATATTTAACGATATTTTTTCGCTAGATTTTCAAAATTCACGACAGCAATATTTTAAGCGTGTTAAGTTCTTACTTGTCATGCTAACAAATAGCATTTACCCATGAGCTTGCCAGTATTATTTCAATAACCCAGTAGGAAATAAATTCGCGGTAAATTATTGTTTTCATGTCAACGTCCTATAAAGAGGTTTCATTATTACAACGTTAAACACCCTGCATCCGTATTGGGCATATTAATCCACTTCAGGCATCGCGTTATTTAGGCCAATTTATCAAGGTAATTCAACAGGAAACGTATTTACTTCATGAGAATTCCCCATAAAAATTCATGCCTTCAGTAATGATATTCGAAATACTTTAAGACTTGGTTGTGCGTGCTCGTAACTATAATCCCAAAAATATGGTTCATGTGCCGGTCGACTATATTGTGTACGTATATCCACCTAGCATGTGTAGATCACATGCGATAAATAACAGGATTGTTTCCACGAAGGAACACCCGCGCGCCACGCTCGTTCCCGCGCGCCTCTACCGAGAAATGTCAAAATATTTCATACAAAGACTTTTGTAAATATGAGAGGCGGACCGCTCTATGACATATATATCTCTATTTTTTTTACAACCGAGGCTCTTATCCTCGTAGATACGCGGCAAAAACACGCCTCGGGCTCGAGTCACGAATCGCAATATGGGCCTCGTGATAAATCTTCACGAATTCCAGTTTTATTTATTAAGTTGTATGGTGTTTTTACGATGTAACGCCGCGGGGGCGCTCATTACAACACTGCCTCCGCGGAACGTGATGAAAAAACTTTTCCCGACGATATCTTCTTGCAACATTAATTACGAAACTCGGAAAGTTCCCTGCCCTGGAATAGCGACGGTCTTTTATATTTCTTTTTCCAGTTTCTGACGGAGTCGGCAACAATATATTTTTACGATTTTCTTTTTCTAGAATGAAAAGGGCCTAGTTCCCTCGTACATCTGATAAGAATATATCGAGTATTACAGGCAGTAAAAATACTGAAGACATCACGTAGCAAAACAGGCCTGGGAGTTTTATGTGAGCAATTTGGAGCGTTCACAAAAGAAATGCTAACGTTGACGCGAACGTGACGCAGCCGGGCGGACCCGGAGCCAAATGTGTCCTCTGAACCGTGCCCCATACGTATTGTAGTTTTACTATCCTGACTTATTTACATTTGGCGTATTTTATTTCTTGCTTAGATACATATATACCTAAGCAAGTGTTAGTTTTGGGTATCCGAAATTACACCAAACGTTTTGAATGTTTCGGAAAAGTCATACCCAAAGTATACAGGACCTTTGGCAAAACGTGGGCAGAACCTTTTTAAATAAGTCTTGCATACATTAAAATTTAATACGATTTTCATCGATATGCGGTGGTGTTATTACCGTTCAATAAAACCTACTCAGTAACGCACGTAAACTTAAAACATGGAGCTTACGAGTGTTTCAATAAAATGTACATCTGAATGACCTGCCAGGCTCGAAATCGCCGCCCAAACCGGTAATGAACCGACCCAAGAGATACCATAATCGAATATTTTCGAGGGTAATGGCTTTTATAAGAGATAATTGAAGTTCTGGAACAGGCAAGGGTTCCGTAGGCCAATAACTGCGTAGGGCGTATCTGTGAGTTAATTTATGTTACTATAACTCAGTTGGACAGGTTGTGTTCAATAGGTAATTTAGATGTTGGCAACATTGTCGTAATGAGAACGGAACTGTGGTGGGGTTTATTAGCGCGCTGAGTGATGCACTGCATCTGGATGGTTAGTAACGTGTACCTAAATTAGGTTTTTGTATCTTTCAACACTGTTAGAAATCTGCACTGTAGTTAAGTAATAACTATGTAGAAATATCTAGATCTATTTGTCTAAAGTTTTTAAAGGCTTTCCACTGAAATTAGGCTTCTTGAATTTCTTGATAGATTTAAGTTCAAAGCTTTTAAAGCATACACAACGTGAGGCCAGAAACTGCCAATTGTTCTGTTATACTTAAAAATTGTTGGGAGCATAGTAACTACCTAGTAATGTGATAGCCCATTCCGTTTTCAGGGGTGTTTTCTGGGCATAAACACAACAACAGCAGTTTAATTGTATGAGTATTTTTCATAATGTAACCCTAAATGTAATACACGAACTTTCGTTCCGATAAGTTATTTAACGGTTCAGAAATGATGTCATGTGAAGTCATGTCTTTCCAAAAATGGCGCTCAGTTTGTAGGACCTACTAACTATTCAGATATGTTGGTATATACATTCTGTGAGATCGCGACATAAAAAGTACATAAAAAATGTGGATTTCTTAAAATAATACATTTAAAGTCAAGTAAGTCTGCATTTTATATCTACACCTCCGTGTTATTAACAGTTAAGTAAAACATCTAAAGGGCGTTCGTGCTCCTTAATTTTGATAAAGAACACACAACGCCCAATTATTGCTTAATCAACTTAATTAATGGTCAGTGAAGGTATCAAATCGATTGTCCGTTGATGTTTCGTACGATCTTTTTGAAGTAAAACAGTGGAGCTTTGACTTAAACGAAAAAGCTCATAATGTACACAAGATATGGCCTCGTGTGGCAGTTTGTTATGAAGTTTATAGTGGAGCCAACACGGTTCTAGTTACATGCTCATTGGGAGACGAAAAAAGGCGGCGATTTCGAACATTATCTGTAATAATTTAGGAGATTGAATCGCTTCGGTAGAGGTAGAGAAAAGGGAGAAATTATGAAAACTGTTTGTCGTGTTATTGGATAGTTATATATTTTAAGTTTTACGATACGTTCGTGGAGGTAGTGTTATGATAAACGCCACGGGTAATGTGGAACATGACGTCGGAATGTTATTAGAAATTTTTATTAAAACTACAGTCGTAAACCAGATCATACGGGAACCGCTCGGCGTTTAACGTTCTGTGTGACATTATATTAATTTGTGATGTGGTGAAAGAGTTAATGTCCATTTGACTGAGCGTGTTTATCTGCATTTAGGTAAATAGCCGGCTATGTCGACCTTGTGATAATAGGTCAGGTTCGTCTTTAAATAATGTGCTATTTTTTTCAGATTAACCCTTCGTATAACGTGGATCCACGCGAGACTCAATGGATTTTTAATTGTTTCTGTAATTACGGCATTCAACCGATTAAATTGACCACAATAGATTAGCCATCAAAGTCTTAACATGACAATTTTCTTTTAATACTTTTGTCTTTTTGTTCTCTTCTCTTATAAACTTATAATTGTATGATAGACTTACTTAGTTTCCGAATCATAAATAACAAAAAAACTAAATAACAGTTAGATAACGCTCTACAAACCGCTTTTAATACTGTAAAGATTTATGTAATGCATATAACACAATGCGTGGTTAATATTTTATGAGTGTTAAATCTATATTAAATTTGTATGTGCTAAATGTAGCGAGAGAAAATATCACTAAACGGTTTTACGATGTGACTTTGCCTCAAACACATCCCTGTTATTATGAAACTTGCACTATCGCTGAGAATACGATGACCCCGTCTGAAAAAAGAGAACGAGATATCAAATAAGCGCTACATTATTTATTATAGAGATCAATCTTTTAGAAAAAAAAGGGAAATCTATTTGATTGTATTTTCCTGAAATACCTTTTAGCTTAAGACTACTTGAATCCTAAAAGCTTGCTAAATAGATTTGTAACATACGGTTCTTGCAAAATAACCAGGTTCAGAAATAAGTTATTTCACAATTTTGTTTTAAACTTCAATACATTTTCTCCTACATAAAAAATTCAAACTCCAACTACATCTTTAAATATTTAGAGAAACTTAACATTTTGGTCATTGTAGGCAGCGGGGAGACGCGGGTGTGTTGTAGGTGTGCTCGTAAACTGTACGTTTTATGGAAATATAAGATCCTTGTCGGCGACGGTAGGTACACGCCGCCCTGCCCTCCTCTCGCCTCAGAATGTAATCTCTTGTACCTGACTACGTATCTTTACATGCTATGGATTTTATCTCACGCCTTGTGTAGGCAGAGGTTAGGAAACTTTGATGTTTATAGCCACATAAGGTATTATGAGGAATGAGTCAGCTCGCAGCTTTTAAAGGTCTCAAGTGATAATTACATTATTTTGTTCTCTGCTTTTCTAACTCTGAAACTCTTATGCAGGAACATGGAACCAGAATAGTTGAGTAATCTGAGTTGAGTTGCACGATTACTATGTGGTTCTTTCCTTAAAATACCATTTGGTCTTCACTTGATCAAGATTATGTCTGTACTATAAAAGAGACTGTGTTTTGGCCTTTCTTCTCAGAGTCAAAGTTTTTAAAATACGATTGACGTGTAAAAGTATTTGTACAAACCTACTTACAGAAATAAATAAATTTATTTGTTTATCATTTATTATACAAACATGGCTATAAGGTTGGTAAAGTAGATCAGAAATAAGGGTTTTCTACGAATCAAAACAACGTTTTCATTGCCATGACAAAGTACCGTTACGTATAGGTACACGTTGATGTTTACGTGTGTAAATCCAATGAAGTCTTTGAAATATGGATGCTCCCCACATTATTTATGGTATATTTACCTATTTGGTTTTGTTCGTTTTGTGATGATTTGAATATATTTTAGCAACAACAACTGCATATAAATGGAAGCTTTATCCGAGGCAATCAAATTTTGATAGCGATCGGATAGGCACGACTAGCAGTCGAAATACTCGAAATAGCGGGCATTACTTCCGAATTCTCGAATACGGACGAGTCGAATCGATAGTCGATACCAATAAAACAGCGCCGATTCGCGAATACATAAAACGTCGGATTCGAGTCTTGCGCTCTTTATATAAAGCTAGAGAGAAGGGTTCCATTTTTATTGCAAGGAATTTGCATATAAAGTAACCATTGAAGAAAGCGATCTCCGTTTGGCTCCGTGTATTTTTTCGTATTCATTGTTGCGAAGGCCGCGGCTCACATTCCGTTTTATGGATCGTGATGCTTTCTTAGCGTTTAAATAAATAATGGTATCAACAGTTTTTTGCTTTTGATTTATTTGAGAAAGCCTTTTATGTTTTGATCTGAGATGGTTAATTATGTTTATTTTGATCGTAAACGCTCAGTATTAAGATTTATATTTACTCTATCTCTATAACAACTAAACTGGTATTTATTTTCGTTGCAGGTTAATGGATTGGCTGTCGATCTGAATATGGATTAATAAAATAGGTAAATATTATACATACCTACATAATTCATTAGCATTAATTCGTTACTTAACATTGTTGGGGCCATATAAAATCGAAGGCGACATGTAAAGTTATGATAAAAAACAAAATAAAGTGGTTAGTGACCGCGGGGCGTTACCAGGGATTCCTAATAAAAATGATATTTAATTGAAGTCGATAACGTGTCGTGGCGAGATGCCTAATAAACTGCCTTTATTATTATTGTGTTGCCCCGGCTCTCGATAAACATTACGTATCTATACGACTCACGTTTGGTTCAAATGCTTGTTGGGATTTGGTTGTCTTCACATACTCGTAAGTATGCCTCTATCTTATCGCGTAGACTTTACGGAGGGAAATCTTTTACTATTTTACCGACGGCGATAACTTTCTAGCTGTATTAGCGTCTGGGTTTGAGGGTTTTAGATACTCTATGACTGCAGCCATTTTAATATTTATACCTACTTACTGAAGTAAAAATGTGTAGAGATAAAATGGAAATTCTAGTTTTTAAAATAAAGCAGGTTTACTAAGTTGCTAATTTTCTTAATGGAATACCGAGACAGGTTGATATCAATGGCAGATTTATTCAATTAATAATTCATGAAAATTTATATCTAGTCCTCTCTGGTCTAGGTTCACGCCTGTCCAGTGTCAACCAGTCGATAAATTTTCTTTAACGGCTTCGATATCTTAAAGAAACAAGTTCTAGCTTCGAATAATTTTTGCGTCACAAAGTAAAGGTAAACTCACATTGTTGCTGATGCATTTCGTCAGCATTGAGATAAAAGAAGCCCAACACAATGGTCTTTAAGTGATAGTTATGGCACTTTTTATAGGCAGTTAGATTTATTTTTACTGCACTGTTTGTTTTAATACGCGTTTCGCGAGGAGAGGTCGCGACTACTGCTTTTTCATTCATTTATCGCAGACTATTCGTATCAGTTGGAGCTAATGTTTATGTTAATGATGTGAATGATCTATCTTGTGAGCGTTTAATGGTCTGTATCGTTGAAAGCGAGTGCGTCTACGATTGTGTCTACTGAACAACGTAGTGGGCGTACGATTCTAGCGTCTCATTTGTCATTGATATAAATATCGCAATATTTTTCAGAGAGCAATCAGTTAGCATGAATTATAGATTTATCGCGTAATTTCATAGTTTAAACAGAGATAAACAAAGAGCGACGGCCTGGTGTCTGGCTGGCGAATAAATTATTGTGGTGTATTTCAGACGCCGAGCGTGGGAATGCAAGTTTACTAAACTGTTTTCTTATTCTTAAAACTTCTACTTCTAGGTGAACAAGTAAATATAATATACTGCACCTGTTAATGGCACGAGGATGAGTGTGTTATGTATCCTTACCTGGACAGGTAGGTATAGAGTATACTATTATATTTTGGTCTATATGTAGGTATGCTGGTAGCTATGTAGGTAACGTTATGTTACGTGTAACATATGAGAAGATAGCCAAAAGACGAAGCTGCCTTTCGCCAAAAAACGTAAGGAAGTAATTTATGCCAAGAAAAGGGCCCTCATTATCTACACGGCTGCTAAATATGAAATATACCTACCTATACCTCCTACCTACCTAGGATTATTTACTTTATCTCACATCGAGGAATGGTCTCTAATTAGCTGACCACGCAGGCCGTAGCTCGCCCCAACGGTCCTAATAAGGAAATATAGGGCAATAAAACTGGCCAGTGGCGAGCCTTCTTAATCAAATTGTCGAAATGGCCGATGGGAGCCTCGTTGATGCCATCGACACCACCATAATTGTCTTCTCAGTAATTTTTATTTAGGTAAAATTGTAGTTAAAGGTAAAATTGAACCAAGTTGAAAGAATCTTGAGGTCATGAGTTGTGTGCCTAGGTAAGGCTATAGGGATAAAGCAAAGCGGGAAACTGAGGCTTTTCCAAAATAAACAAACCTATTAAAATAATAAATAACTAATTACATGGCGAAGATCGCTCCTTTGGTGTAACCTCCATGTCACACAAATGCATGCTAATAATCACGCACGCACATGCCGAAGGATGCCTCACTGCGATATATCGCGGAGATTTGGTGGTTTATCTCAATGCCTGGCATGTGCGTGCGTGTATATTAGCATGCATTTATTTTACATGGAGGTGACATCGAGGTAACGAGCTAAACCACGACCGCGAAGTATCGCAGTGAGTCATCTTTGGCATATAATTACCCTAAGGATTTAAAGGGTTCGTTGGGAAACCCGTTCACCATTTTAATATAATCTTGAACCGTTATCTTAAAACAAAGATCTCATCAAAAATTCAGCTTGTGACTCTCGGGATGTATCCAATAAATCAGTTTTACAGCATTCCCGTGTCATTTCAGTCGTCGAACGGCATAAAATGATAATTTTACTGCGCTCCCCTTCCGTCTCGGGGACTTTACGACAATTGTGAAATGTATCGACAGTTCGGGTGTCACCTAGACGGCCGCCCAATATTTGAAGCAAACACCTAAACTTTAAAGCCCCATTTACTCTTAGTAATACGACCAAAATTCGCTTGGCAAGGTTCATTTTTCCCGCAAATATCCAGTTAATCCATCAGCAACATATGGTACCTGTCTCCCCTCTCTCCTCTCCTTCAGTTTTCCTCTTGAACTGGTATTTTAGGCGCGAGCCATCAATCTTTCAGGTGGCTTTGCTGTTTAAATATAATGGTGAATCATAGTAATAGGTACCTACGTATTTATAGAGCAGAGAACTAGTCATCGAAGCATTTTTATTTATTTAAAACTTTCAAATGGACCGGTTAAGATATGTGTAAAAATACATGTAAATGATGCATCAAATCTTTTACTGGCTGAACTAAGAGTAAGTATTTATGAACTAGGGAAAATATCTTAAATATAGTGACTGAATTATACAGGGTGGCAGGGACACAACGTGCAACCTGTTACCATGGATTCAGTATAATGATCCTGAACCCTGAAGCTTTGAAATATTTCGTTGGTTATAAAAAAATATAGCTGTTCCATACGTTTTTACGTTTGGCCGTTGGGGCGGAAAGGTTCTGGAATGGCGACCGCGCACCGGACGACGCTCAGTGGGTAGGCCCCCGACAAGGTGGACCGACGATCTGGTGAAGGTCGCGGGAAGCCAGTGGATGCAGGCAGCGCAGGACCGATCGTCGTGGAGATCCTTAGGGGAGGCCTATACCCAGCAGTGGGTGTCGTGCGGCTGATATGATGATGATGATGATACGTTTTAACTGCGTAGGTATTCTATAAACCGAAGAAATTTCTACGCTAGGGGGTTTAAAATCATGTGCTGAATTCATGGTTTCAGTTTGTGCCTCTGTTTAGCTTATGTAATGATATCTCTATATCTAGTCTAACAAGTTTTGATTATTCAACCCTATATTAGATTTATACCATTTATGAAAAGATCCCTATCTCTCTGTGTCGTAACAACGGCCTACCCGTAGAAAAGGTCGTCCCTAATTTAATTTATGCGCTCTAAACTTTTTCTTAGATACAATATTACATAACAAAAACGGATATAATTTACAACTATTGATATTCTCAGGCGTGAACCCTTTTCGGTATAAACATTCATTATAACAACATGCAATAAAACCCGAACAATGGTTAATTACCATTTATTTATAGCCCCAAATTAACAACGCCGTAATGATTGAGAACCAGAGAGTTTGTCAACAGAACCAATTATTTGTTTGTATAAATTATGCTAATGCTTTTGTAGTGTAAATGTAATTGATTTCGTTTCTTTTGTGAAAAGTTTGTTTGCCCAAACTATGGTCATTTGGAATTAGGAGCCAGTCTTTTGTAGTCCGTCGAAAAGTAATTTGTTAACAAACGTGTTCTTGTCATTCGTCAAAATATTCAAACGAAATTTAAGACTTGCGTGTAGGTTGCAGGTCAACTAAACGTATTGAACCTACTTAGGTACCTTTACATAGAGTAGATTGAAGTACCTCTGATGAAAAAAATAATATCCCAAACCAATCATCTCAATATTTATCGTCCCTAGTAAAATCAGAGTAGCTCAACACTTGGTTGTGTTGTCTAAGCAAAACGTCATGTTTTATCGCTCACCGTCACCTCTGCTATTGACCCAAGCACTGTTGTAGGTACGTAAAGTACGTAATGTGTGGTGCGACAATCGCAGGGTTTACTACATCGTTTCACTTTTAACGCTATTAAACGAACACTATAAAATTTTGAGCGCACCACCATGCTTCATCGGCTGTGTTTAAGCACTTACTGATGTTCTCTTAGGGTTTTTATTTGAGAGCTTTAGATTTTTCTCGGTTGCACGAAAGGTTTTATTTTAGTTTTGCAAAATAGTTTTCCAGTTCAGAAATAATTAACTTTCCATGTGATTGTCGGAAAACACAATGCGTTTTGTAGTTGCTTCAATGTACCCCCTCCCCTACAAATTAGATACGTAAGTGCTGCTCTGAAAAGATATATTAAATTATCTGTTAAAATGTACTCCCAAAAACATATTAATACTATAGTTTTAAGTACACATGAGCGAAATAAGACAAAACAGATATTTTGGGAAATTATCTATTTGAAGCCAGTAAAGTAACAAGCACGGTTGATTAAATGTTTCTTAGAACCATTCTCCCCCAAAGACATAATTGCTCTGTATAATTACTTCCCACCTTGGAACCCCTAACTATAAATAACGAACAGCACCACTCATCCCTCTCAAACAAACATTTCCATTCAACCTCATCCGAAACTTCTGAAGTACAATTAAACCTCCAAGTTCCGACAAAGATAGTTAACAAGAGCAGAGAGGCCTTAATGACAAGGATTAAGACGTAAAGATAGGGCGAGATACGTCATTACAGCCCCCAGTCTCATGCATCTACGTCATTACGGCCCCCAGTCTCATGCATCTATGGATGTCGGCTCTCATTAGGGAGATACGCCCCAAGAGTGAGTTAATGATGTTCCCTAATGGATGCCAGATAGGTAGGACATTCTGCATACAGGGTAGGTGCTCTTGAAAAGGTTTTTTGTGGGATAAATATGTCGTGTTTTCTGTTAGAGATTGTATGATTTATGTAATGTGGAGCTTAATTAGTAAGGTTTAATTAACTATATTTTTTGTCATGATATCTAGTTTATGACACGATTTTTTTCGTTTTCTACCAAAACAGCTTTAAACTTAACACTACCAAAAGCTGATAGTCATGTTCTGATAACCTTGTCAAAATAACATACCTAACTACCAACATTATATTTATTATGTTGCTAGATTTTATACTTACGAGTACTTAGTACCTGGGTACCTACTTACTTACTTGGATATGTACATGGACAAAAATCTTTCACAGTAATTTCTATACCTAAGTAGGTGACTTAGGTAAAGAAATTACTGTGATAACATTTTTGTCAAAAAAACATATCATACCTAGTAACGAATATCGTTTCCACATAGGTAATTATATTCTGAGTAAAAATATGAGCAGCATTCAGCTTTAAAGTATAATTTTTGGTACCAATTTATTGTGAAGATTTATCTCCAATTATGTTCATTAAACTAAAATTGTACTAAAAAAACAATATAATTACCGACTCAGTAACCTAAATGTCGGACCACCTAGGATTAAAATCTAAACAATAGTGAGAAATGAGCATCATTTATATCACTATGCAGTTACCAACATTACGCTACGATACCCGTACTACCAACCGTATAGGTCACGCACACAGACGCGGCTGGCCGGTCTGTAGCGAGTATGGATTAGCGCGGGCTGCCGCGCGAGCGAACGTCACAAAATGGCGGCCGTAAAAACAAGTGAAGAGTGAGTTACGGTCGGACGCGGGTCGAGGGGGGCGCGGCTCGAGGGGGGAACATCCGACCAATGGCGCTTCGCTGAGCGAGCGACGCAATTCGCCCGCCAACTCCGCTCTTTCTTTTATGGTCGACGTTGTTTTTCTCTGGCGCGCTTTTTCCTGATTTTTTTTTGCGGGAAATTGTTTTGTTTGCTTTGTACGGAGCGCTACAATGTATATTAAAGTGTTTTTCCCTTGTTTTGTACTGAAATATACGGCCTTTTCCTTAATGTAGAACACCATTTTCGTTTTAATATGTTACACGTTCTGCTAAAAGGACCAGAAGAAAATTCCATTAGAGTTTATCTCAGAGGAATTATTACTTATTCTGAAAAAAACGAATACCTAAAATATCCGGATGTGATTAAGTATCTGATCGTATGCTTTATGTTTAAATTAACATTTCAATTTCTTAGAATTTTTAAACTTTAATGACAATATAATGTTGACTTCCGAACATAAATCATATCTAAGTTTCTAATAGCTACAAGTTTGTTAAACAGATTGACATGTCTACTCCTATATTCAACTTTAAAATAAAATTGATCTCATTATTAATGTATGGAAATTTATTATTCATTCTTGAGAAGTTGTGCCTATGTCTCTGCAGGGGTTTCCCGACGGAAAGTTTAAGTTCCTATTCGTACCAAGCAACTGAAAGTATTATTTCTGAAATAATTCACTTCGGAGATAGATATAGAATACTTTTTATTAAACCCCGACCCAAAGCCTTGTGTTAAAAACAAAACAAGATATTATTAAAACGTTTTTTAAACCGTACCTACCTTTTTTCATTTCGATAAATAAATTGTTCATGTCCACCAGTTATTTTAAATGAACAGCCCCACAAAAAATATTCAACACAAAACTCTCAGCATCCCAAGACACAACAAAATATAATCTACGTCCCAAAAATAAAATGAGACATCTCCGCTTAATCCTCGGGGCAATAAAAAGTAAAAAGTTATTAGTTGGAGCGGAGAACTCATCGGGAAAGTTGCAGTGTAATAATTTAGTTAAGACAGGCCGCGTCTTAACGTCGTGTAATATCCTACACTGACATATTTATTGTTTTCGAAGGGCGGGGGCTTCCTCGAAGGGGAACACCGAATACCAAATACCGTACCTTGCTTGCCTTGCAGGGTATGCAACAAAACACAACGCAAGATCAAATATTTTGATCCTCGCCACACAAGATAAATATCTACAACAAAAAATTAACAAGCTAAGCAATTAAAAACGTTTGTTATAATCAAATAAATTCTAAAGAAGGTGGAATTTCTACCTGTTTGTAGATTGAGATGTACGATTTTCAAATATTTTTAGCTGTTAATTATTTCGTAGATTTTTTACGACCGTAGATAATAATCACGATTCGTATGATATATATTTTCTTCTTTTGGCAGTTTTTATTTTGAGTCTAGTAAATTATCTACATGTTTCCGGCTAACAACAAGTCTTAGATTACAATTTGTAGTAGCGTTTCCCTACTGAAGTATTTACTATGGTAATTATTGCCAACTAGGTGAAAATCCAATAATAATAAATTATCATTATCTAAGTAATTATTTATGTATTTATCTGTTAAATTCAATGGACATAAAAATAATGGTAAAATGTTTAAGGTTTTAAACATTATTGAAAACAGAAGCATGCGGTTTTTCAGCTGTTTTTAAATAATATCTACCTAATAAATACCTACGGAACACGTCAACAATTTAATTAATGTCCCTGCTTGCAAGTGTCAAGAAAAATAAAATACGTAGAGACACCATACAGCTATCAAGTTTTGATCAACATGCAATTATTTACGTACCCACGTATGTTGGAAGTACAGATGTATACAATAGATATACCTCCACCTGCCTTTAATATTTGCGTCAATTAGTGCAAGAGTACACATTAAACACATACATATGTAGGTACATATGTAGGTAACAACTAACGTTATGTTAAAAGGTGTCGGTGAACATACACGAATGTATGTTTAAGGGAGTGTTTATACAGTCGTGTGTCAGCTGCAAAGTAAAATTAAAAAGCGAACGAAGGAGTTGCATTAGGGCCGTCAGTAACCGGTTTTATAGATCGTTTTAAAATTCATATTTATTACTTTGATTTAAATGTTGAATATGTAGAAATTTAGATTTTTGCGTGAGCTACGTAGTTTTAAAGTTGCTACGAGTTTGCTACGAAATTCGTAGCACTTTGTATGACAGGTCTTTTCACTAACATGACACTTTTCGTTGTGTTTATTTTGGTAATTAGTGGGTATTACAATATTGGAATAGAATAATGACAAATGGAAGAAATAAGTAAAATATTAAATTATAAAACTGTGGTGCTACGCCTCCAAGTCTACGAAGTTAGCAACATTTTTACTAAACCGTATTTCAGTCAGTTTTTCTTATTATTACAAAGAATTTTCTTATAGCTTATAATATCTGAGTCTCGTTAAAGTAAACTAATGTATCTGGCAACCCTGCTGGTTGAGCGGTGGCGTGGGGCGTCGGGTTCATTGACCGGCCGCCCGCGCCGCTCTGAAATATCGCCTTGCAATATCTCGCTCGGCTTAATCCGAGCACCGCGCCGCAAGTCTGACCTAACCTTTATAAACGTTTATAATAAGCTAGTACATTTATAAATGTTAATATTAAAGTTATAGCATAATGAAAATGAATAGACAACGTTTGTTTGTGTAATTAAACTCGGTCGTGGCGCCTTGTGAAAATGCTAATATAAATTCCTCTTTTTTCCTGCCTTTGTTGATAATTAGAGCAATTCTATTTGAGTCTTTTCAAAATTATTAAATTTGTTTTATGTCACTGATATTTAACAGAAACCATGAATAAACTGATAACACTTAAAAAAGAGCTAAGTATTATTGAGTCACCTGTGATTCATACCGACTTATGTGAATACACGTGGAGAATGTGTAGGTAAAATCTCCTTGTTGGGTTAACATTTTCTGGGAGGTTGTCCTGTAGGTAAAAATTAAACTGATGACGTATTCCCGATTTCCAATGTCTCTATATTCGTCAGTAAATACCTTAATAAGCGCAGGTACCTATAATTGAGAGGGAAACCGTGGATAGATAAGTAGCAATTACAAATAAAGAGTTTCAGAAGGACCAGAAAGGTCAAAAACCAATTTTAAAATTATGGCCAAATAGTCAGCCATTTAAAATCGTTACTACTGATAAACGAAACCACTCATTTTGGAGATAGGAACCAGGCTTCGGTCGATCAATATCTGCACACCTAACTTCTAATTCTTATTTAGGTAGGCACACATACGGATTAAAAAAAAGATAATTTACGTTTATCTATGTATAAATGTTTTTTTTTTAATAATGTAATTTATGCCTTCGAATGGGGAAAAACGACCCATGTGGCAATGAAAACCGCACCTTAATCCAACTTGTTTGAAATTAGCATAAATATTCACGCAATTTTTTTCAACGGATTTATTTCAAGTATCTATTTAGGTGGTAATTAATTCTACAGAAATAGTGTGGGTGAAACTATGGGGCCAAATATTTCTGTGATTTGCTAGTCTAATATTTTACTTTGAGAATGTCAAATTGTGGTGACAGCCAAGCTGTTATGTATGTACCGAGAAAAATATTTGGAACATACGTACTACACATACAACCAAACACCTGTGATGTGTTATGTAAAATGATGTTACTTATATCTTCATAGTTATTTTATAAGTGAGCTGAATATTTTTGTGCTACTACTTTCATCGCTAGCAGGATCCTGTGTTCCTGGCTAAATAATAAACGAAAATAAATATGTGCCTCCATTTTTGTAGTTTTTAATTATGAAAATTCTAATGATAAATTATTTTGACGGCACGGCTGGCGCAGTGGTTAAGCGATTGACTGCTGCGCTGCGTGTCGCGGGTTCGATTCCCGCACGGAAAAAATATTTGTATGACCTACAAGTAGTTGCTTCGGGTCTGGCTGTTTGTGTATGTGAGTTTAAATGTTTGTAAACGCACCCACGATACAAGTGAAATTCCTAGTGTGGGGCAACGTTTTTTAAAAATAAGAAAAATCAGAAATAAGGATTTTCACTATTTTGAAACGTACCCTACTTCAGTGAGCAAAACATATTGGTAAAGTATTTAATTTCCGTATTTATTAAAAACGTTCGTATTTGAATCTCCATCTCAATCTGTCAAAAATACGTCTAATGTCAAAACTTGGTAAAAATGTAGGTAAGTACATTTTTGCCGAGTTTTGACATTGATAGTCGATGAGTAGAGATTTTAAACGTGTTTAATTACGGGAATAGGCCTTCTAGAGCGTTAATAAGAGCTAAACTCAAGTAACCGACACAAAATAATCAATTTTAAAAGCCTTTAACAAAACGGTTTATGGAGCTTGTGATCACTTCTCATGTCTATTGTTCTATATGTTGTAAAACATCTTTATACATTGCCACTAGAACCTGAAATGTAATTGCTATCGTAACCACGCTTGTGAATCGATCTATTTTAATTTGATTTAGTTTCAGAATTGATTTACAATTATGGAGACTGATATTCGAATTGCAGCTCCAAAGATTGCAATATTACTAACGTTTGTTATCTTTTTGCTTTTCATGTTCGAACAACTTCGTTGATTAATATTCTACCAACCGACCATGAGTCTTTAACTCTGCTGGCAAGTCATTGGAATTTTAGTGAAGGTTACCGACTCACATATGTATATCTTTACGAGTAGGTTGTAAGAATAATAAAGTAGTCACGTCATCAGGTCCAGGCACAAAGTAGGTTGCGGGAATTGCTACGAGCACGTTCGAATTAAGACGTTTTGCAAACCACAAGAAATGCTGGACCGGACTCGGTCGTTCGTTATTTACATAGCTACTAGCCTATAAATAAATACCGGCCCTCTCACACACACGTGCACAAAATGACGTTGTTTTAACTTTATTTTATTTTTAAACGCGCGAGCGGTGGAGCGCGCGCCGGCTGTAATTTCGCGGTGGTCGCGGCGCGCAGGCGTTTACGCACGCCGGACCAAGATGGCGGCCGACTCGTTCTAAAGTTTAAATTTTTAAATTTCAAATACGGTGTTATAATATTATATCGATAAGCGAACAAACAATTTTCCATGGGAAGTCATCGTTGTTGCGACTCGTGCGCCGTCTGCCCTCTTATCGCTCGTTTTGGTCGGACATTGATTTTCACAGAGTGCTACATGAGTATAGTTGCATGTTTATAACTTCATTACACAGTTATGACTCAGAGTCATTATGTGCCAGAAGAATTAGGAGATTTATGGATTGCTAGTGAGTAATTTTTATGATTATTATGTTACAATTTTTTAAATCAACGCGCATGAATTTAGATTTATGGCTCTGATGTTTCAATTTTGAAATGTTTTCTGAGAATTACAATCTTTAAATAATATTTTCGTTTTTCGTGGATTCATTTAATGTAATATGCAGTTATAAACTTGATCAAAATGGAACGTCAAATAATTATTATGTTAGTCATTATAAATAATTCTAGACAAAATACAGACTGAATACTTTGTCTTATATAAATATAACGGAAAACTAATAGCTAGATACATATCTTTGCCTGAATATCTCCACAACAACCAGTTTTCTCTTAATAAATCAAAGTCAGAAGTCATTTATTCAAATTAGGCAGAGAATCAGCACTTTTCAAACGTCAAAATTATATAAGACGGTCGCCCAAAACGCCCGCCCTTCACATATTAAAATACAAGTACATAGGACCCACCTGTCATATAGGTAGTTACCTACCTATACTATAATATAGAAAATAAGTTGAATAAAATCTTAGTATGTCTAGCATATCCAATAGATACCTAAACCAAGTGCAGGACATTCGGACTACAGTCTTTATAAAAATTTAAATGTCTCTTCCGAGTTCAGGGCCGTGTCCGGGACGTGGACGGATCGTACTCCGTCAGGGGCTCAAAAAAATATCGGTGTATACATTTTATATGAACTCATTCACACACGTCCACGTCCGGGACGGCGACGGAGCTTCAGTGTCTGCCTTGTGTGTGCCACGGCCCTGATACGTGTGGATAGACCTTTAGGCTGCAGCAAGGCTCTTGAGTACTGCTGTAGCCTAAATAAAAAAAAATAGGAACTTGGACACCAACGAAGCTGACTTGAGCTTGAACTTGAGCTCTTTCTTTATCTTTTTTTAATCCACCTGGTTTTGTAAAAAGAACAACGTAACGATGACTGTTTTTTTTTCATTTGTAGATCTTTAGCTGTAGTAATACTACAAAAATGAAAAGCTCAAGCTCAAGTCAGAAGCTGACTTGAGCTTGAACTTGAGCTCTTTCTTTATTTTTTTTAATCCACCTGGTTTTGTAAAAAGAACAACGTAACGATGACTGTTATTTTTTTCATTTGTAGATCTTTAGCTGTAGTATTAATTAAACTAATATTTTCTGTACCTATATAGTAAAATCCCTCTCACACCAAAGAAAAAGAAAATCAAAACATTTTATTTCACTCATACCTACATGGGCACTTATAAAACGTCAGAAGCTACGTGCACGGTTCCAATTGGTCGTTTCATCGAAAAATTGAATTCATCCCACAAATTAATTCTTGGTGCTCTGCGGTGCAGCTTTGTTATTTACTTGTCTTTTGAAAAACAGGATTTGAGCATCGTACCGACTAGACAGACTACAGACTAGAACCCTTCCTGATCAGAAGGTCTAAGTAGCAAAATGTCCAACAGCGCGAAACGTCTAATGAGCAGTAAACCCAATTAAAAAAAGGTCCATGTAGCAAAACGTCCAACTATCAGATGGCTTGTATAGCAGAACATCTATTTACCAAATCGTCGTATCTCACGATACCTGGATGGATGGACTATAGGCAATAGTGTAACTTACAGACTTTGATTATAGAGGACCATTTTCACGGAAGACATGACTTGTTCAAGTGTCCATTCATGTCAGCGTAGCGGTCTTTAGTTACAGTATTGTGCTTCAAAATGGTGGTTTCATTCATAGCTTGAAGTTAGACTATTCAATATTAACTCGTAAGAACACTTACTTAATAATTTTGTACAACGACATTTTTATATTAGTTCATGTAGGTACTTACATTAAATACAGTATGCTTAATAATATTTTAAAAGGCTCTTCGTCTTTTTGAGACCATTTCAGGCCTGAAATACATAACTAAATACGTAACATCAACAGAAGACCAATTCCCTCCTATTTCCAATTGCCAATTCCTTCCTAATTAAAAACGTTCAAAATCTAGTCGCAATCTCATCGCAGCGACAATCAATGTCAAGAACTTGTCAAAAATGTAGGGAAGTTAGAGGTATTTTTGACAGATTGAGACTGAGATCAGATTGTGAACGTTTTTAAAATTACGAGAATTGCCCCTCAGATATCTTTAAAAAATGCAGTAAAAAGAAACAGTTGAATAATGCCAGTGACAGGTGCATATTATACCTATACGTCTTTGCCCCACAACATATGCGCATGTTTAACATACAGCGTACAACCATACCTACCCGTTGTGACTAAGCTGAAAACAATATCGCTTTATCCGCGCCCGCGCAGCCGACCTCTTGTGTTTGCGGCGGTCTTTCATCTCGTATTTATAGTTTCGAGTCGGGTTTTCTGGTGTTGTGATCGTCTTCCTAGTTATCGCCTATATCCTGAATGTGGGTGTTAGCAATTGTAGATAGCGGTGATACAATGATTTATGTGTTTTAGTGGGACGTCACCTTTGCTTTTGATGGACTGCGTTTGTGTCTAAGACCCTTTGTGCACACACTTTTCTTGCCGTGAAAAATTACGGTTTATTCGCCGTGTGGTCACGGTCGTCAGTGTTGTATGGATCACTATAGAAGTTTGTTGATGACACGGCGGCACTATGGCACAGCGCCGTTGCCGTATACTCGTACCATAAAACCGTGTCATATACAAGGTTACACGTAAAGAAACCGTCCCGTTTACAAAAGGCCTAAGTTTACCTAAAAGTATGTACATACACATACCTATTAAACCTACTTTCCACCGGATTGGATAAGAGTAAAAGTTAAGAAAATCTTTATATGACGATTGAGATACATGAAAGTAAATGGGTTTTAAAACTCTGCCAGCTGCTCGAGTGACGTGTCTTTCTTAGAATATAAGTACGGACGATCTTTGAACGTAAATATTGATTTTAACCATATAATACAGGGTGGCAGGGACACTGACGTGCGATCTGTTACCATTGATACAGTACATGATTTAGAACCCAAAAAAAAAATTGCTGTGTGTTGTGTAACTGCTTCTAATTTCCTACCCTAGCGGGGCTAATCATGTGCTGAGTTCATGGTTACAATTTGTGCGACGATGTCCCTGCCACCCTGTATAGAAACACATCGTGACCGTCGCATTGCTAACAAGTTACATATTAATTGGCACGACCAAGGCTCGTGAGTTACGGATTCACTATCGTGTGGCACGTTTGTAAGGTAGGTAGGTAGACCAGGTAGCCATGAAAACATCTAGTACAAACATATTTCTATACGATGTGTTTGGCCTGATTTCACAATACCTACTTTTGTAAAGCAATACATAAACCACGCGAAGAAAATTCAATTTCATGATAAAGCAACAATTACATTAAAATCCTTGTTTTCTGGTTTAAAGAATTGATTTCTCCAGAAGAACAATGTTCACTTAGGTAGGTAGTACGAGTATTAACATAACACAGACACACAGGCCTCTCTTCGACAGGGAGGTGTGAGGGAGTAACAGACCCGCACTTGGCCCGCGTGGTAGATTATTAGCTAGTAGGTACCTACTGCAAGGAACATAAATACTGTTTTGTGTTTAGGTTCCTTGTTATTATGTATTCTACACGATATGGATATTATTATATTCTACTCTCAGTCATTTCATTGTTTGACTTCGATTTTCTCTTGAAAATTTCAGAAAATTAATTTTCTTTCTTGATCGTTTTTCTTCTACAGTATCTACTCGGTTTATAAGTATGTATGACTGTACCCCACATTTGCACATCCTACGTGCATTAACTTCAGTCTAAATTGGTCGTGTGTGAGCTGGAACCTACGTGCTCCTCGGTATGGTAAAATTTTTATCGCAAGCCCGTTATCGTGCCGATCATAAATCTGTTTTCGAATCGTGAGTCGCCATTGCTGGCGTAGCGTTGCAAGCCCGTATTGAAAGGTGACACAGAAAATTGGACCGTTTCATGCGAGCAATAAAGTATAATTTAGTATCGCCGGCGACCTTTATTTAGCGCATTTGGGATTCCATAAGGTTTATTGTCGCATTGTACGTAAGTATTTGCCAATGCACGTAAAATGCTAGGCGAGGCTCTCAAAACGCCAGACTTATTTACGGTCTAAGAGCGTTGTCGTTCAGTGCGCCCGTATCCGTAACTTGGAAAGATAATGGCCACCCCTGAATTATGTCTCGGAATCTTTTAGAGACGCCACGGAAAATACACGTCGGAGGAAAAACGCGTCTTGAAATTAAATTGGGAAAATCGGTAGCGTTTATCCTGAAAAGTATGTTGTCTATTTTCCTGGATTTTTTATTGGAAAAGAAACCGGAAAATACGATGAAAAACACTAATAGATAACTTGGCTCTTAACTTAGACGTATACAAATAACTTAGTTAAGTTGCATTGCTAAAGTTTATCAGGAATATGTGCGAACATGTTCGACCTTATTCCTATACAAACGCTTGAATCAACCAACTTACGATCCGTAAAGAGATTGGATTCACACCTTATTCTAAAGAAGCAGAAAGGTCACCAATCTTGTATTGCTGTTCGTTATACTTAATTGAACTGGTTTTAAAAGGTTCCCAGATTCATGTTTATCTGTTTCGAAATCGCATTGCATTAATGTTTACTTTAAAAAAATCACATTAGATCAGCTTCCTACCTGTGTAACATAGTCAACATTTTGAATGATTTTATCGGGTTCACACTATGTATCTAAAATACCACGAAAAGGTATACTCAGTTAATATTAATGACAATTTTTTATACATAGATACGAATATAAAATTGAAGTGTCTGTTTGTAATGTTAAAATAACATTTTTTTACTAAATGCATTATTTATTAATTTTTAGTCTATGTTGTCCCACTGCAGGGCAAAGACAGAGAAGAGTGAAAAGAAGAAAGAGAGGCCCCTGTCTTCTTTTCACTCTTCTCTGTCTTGAGCTAGTGTGGACGAACCCTTGAAAGTATATACTTCTATGTTCTATGTTACGGGTTTGGTTTCCGCACTTAGTCCTTCAGGTGGACCATTGTGCGTGAAGTATATACACATATATACCTACTACATTTTTTTTATTTTATGTACAGACAAAAATAAAAAATAAATGACGTGCCTTTCTCTGGCAGATAGCAGATTTTATAAGGAGTAACTTAGGATATTTTTATTAGAGAAAAAGAACAAGGTCTACACTTATTCCTAAAAAAAGAGACCCATGAAATCAACATCAACGCGGGGAAGCCGCGGGCAGAAGCTGGTTATAAAATATAAGTAACCTTACGCCATACAATTATTCGGTGAGCAATCGATAATTCGATAGCATCAAAAGACATACAATTATCTACTTCTAAGTTCTACGAAATAACTTTACTTAGCGGAAACGGTGTACATTACAGCAGAGGTGGATTTTTACTATACATAGAGATTTATACGAGTACCCGCCGAGGTATTAATTGTGAGGGGTTTATTGGCACAGTCAATAACCATTTATAGCTTTCTCAGCGAGAGTCAATTACGTTGGATTAACTCCACGATGAGTTTGTAGGTGTGAAATAACCACGGAGCCACGTAACCACGTAGGTATAGTTTCACAACGTACAAAGGATTCATCGTTTATTTTCGGAGAAGCCGAACATTGCCGAATTAAATGTGACTTGTCCAGTGACGGAATTGGTGCGTCAACCTATTATGATTTAGGCGGGACTATAAATCATTTTCTATTGGTCGATAGTCACATTTTATATTCGGTATATGTATTTCGTTTCTTCCGACGACAAACGACGGAACCCTTGAACGTAGTCAAACTATAGCCACGTAGGTACTCCCCACCATCCCCAGTTGTACAAGTGTTTGTTTAGTAGAATGGTTACAGTAATTAAACAACGAAATTGGATTGATAGCAAGCGTACCTACGTGTTACAACACAATGTGTCCCGTAATGAAATGTAATCAAGCGTTAAATTAAAATCTTTTGGTTTATCAAAGGTTTGTTGGGAGGTTCGGCTTTGTAGGTATTGTTTTAGCGTTTATAACGTGTTTTGTAATTTTGATTCGACTACGGGTCTCCCTATTTTAGTTGTCCTATACTTTAATTTGGGTTGTAGGTACGTAATCCATCAATGATCTATGCATGCATTTACATAGTTTATTGAAAAATTATTGGTATAATTTTGAATTGTGGGTATGGAGTAGATAACAAAATGATGTAACATCAAGTTATTTTTATTTTGCCTCCACGACCGCAGTGGTCATGATATAAGTAAGTGTCTTGTTGTTCTTTCCATGATACTTAAATGCATTCGTACTTGGGAAAGCACGTTTACGGATTCTAAAAATTTTGATAACATAAAAACTGTCCAGAAGTCTACGGAGTTAAGAAGGTCACATCACAGCCATTATATGTAAAGATGACAGGGAACCGACCAAGTCGTTTTCCAAAATTTTAGTTGAGCCAAGATATTTGATCTTCAACCACAGTCTAAAAGCCCGAGGTCATTTATTATTACAGTAACCGAAAATAGCTGGATATCACATTACAGAAAGAGTCCAAATTCCTTTAAGAACCGCGTCGTTAATCCGTCAGAAACTTTCAGTCATGGTTTACGAGGGCCAAAACCGACGACCTATAAAAAAATTGTGCCCGCACACCCAAACTCCCGAAGTCCCGAAAAGTTTGATTTATTACGAGATCTAGCAATTAGATGGTGCGGGCCACTGAGGGATTGATTTATGATGATTCATAGTAATCATGAGCCTGTGATCCGTCCAGTAATTCTATTTTATGACAATTCCCCTGATGAATGGCTGCGTGCGGTTTCTGACGCCCGCCATCTTGGATTGAGACGCTCGTGTTGCGGTGACAATTCTAGGCTTGAGAATATAGTTGTAAGAAATGAAAGTGTGAGTCATTTTGCATTTTTTATGGCCTAGTCGACAAGAAAATTATGTTGGTCACGTAATATAAAATCTTAGAAACAGTATGTCCGTGTGGAAAGCTATCATGGAATTTTCCGGAAAATTGTAAAAGTATTTTTTCTAGTAACCAAGCATAATTACAGTAGGTACATTTGCTGAAAAGAAATTACTTCACTCTAATTAGACAGTAGGTAAAAAAAATCAAAAAAGTCATTGAATCGTGATCATGGTTTCTTTTTACCTCGTATTTATTGAAAAACACGGCTATCATTGTTATTTGTAATTTTATTTAGATACTTTGTAATTATCATGACTTTCAAGATCACTTTGATTGTGTTTTATTCGTAATTTCATCGAGTCTAATGCTTCAGCCTCAGTAACAGACTAGGAAGGCTCAGTAAAATCATTAAACGTCTCTGATTTTAGAAATCAAATTAAATTTGTACCTACATATATAAGAAGCACGGAACCAGATGAAGTCGAGGTGCTTGGGGGAGGCCTATGTCCAGCAGTGGACATTTTGAAATAATGATGATAATATATTATATAGCCTTACTTCAAAGAACTTTAACCTTATTTCTAAGAACCTTTCAATTAAATTATACCTTCTTGCTAGAGCAAAATGTGGAGCGTTTCTACTCCTGAATATATTTCTTCGTATAATATAATATATCCAATATAGTGTATTACCAAGTCATTTGGTTGACATAGGCAGTAGGTAGATAATTAACATGAACTCATTACGTCTCACGTGGCTTCCATATTCCCACTTCGTTTACCCTTTATGTCGTGTTCAAGGCTACCGCGGACGTTGGTAGTAGATAGGAAATCAATAAGTCAACTTGGTATCTATATCGTACTCGAAGTAAAGGTAAAAAAATCGTTAAAAAAGAGAAACATGGGCGCTTTATGTCAATTTTTTCTCGTTTATTAGTCATCATCATCTGCCTAGCCTATTCCCAACTATGTTGGGGTCGGCTTCCAGTCCAACCGGATGCAGCTGAATACTGGTATTTTACATGGAGCGACCTATCTGACCTCCACAACCAAATTATTAGGTAATACAATACCCCTTGGTGAGACTGGTTGTCAGCCTTTCGGGCTTCTGACGACCCGTAACGACTATCAAAGATCCACGAACGACCGCCGCGACCAATGGCTTTGCGTGCTTTCCGAGGCACATGGAGGTTTTCTCGTTTAAAAGTAGGTGTAATAACATTTTTCTTAAGAAAAGCTTTTTCTATAGAAAATTGAATATCCTTCCTATTATTGGTGCTACGAAATTCGTAGCATTGTAAATAGATTGGTACTTCGATACTTAATATGAAACTCATACATTAAAGTTCCCTACGTATGTTGATGTTTATTTGTTTCATTGACTACCAAACCAGCTTTCCCTCACTTACACGCCCAATAAAAATAAATATATAAGTACAAACATTTTCTCACGGACGGCTTACGAGTTTCTAAACACACCTACCACTTCGGCACCACTAGCTTGACACAACCAAAAAGCTATAAATAGGGCACTAAACTTAACACTTACACATAAAGAGATCGAAAAGTACATACAGGTTTGATACCGCGTCGCCACCTGTCGACGCTTCGCCGTTACCGATAAACAAATCGTCGACTTCACTCAACCAGCCCTCTATCGTGACAGTAAAAACTTAACTATCCGGTAACACGAACACACCTGGATATAAATCACGAGCACCGGTAACGGACTTATCGAAATATGTACGACACGATCGCTCTTCATGAAAACTTTTAACGCTCACAACATCACGGTACCAACTGAAACGCTATCTAAATGATTGAAAATCACGCACGGAACCGATTCCTACGAATGCCAGCCTCTAACTATAGGGAATTAAATGCGTATTCGAGCCAAAAACGAAAGTAAAGTTTACCACAAAAGCCAAAACATTTCTCCAGAAAGAGTTATTTGAATATTATGCAAATTTCACCCTTTGGGGTTTAACGACTCGAAGGAAAGATAATGCAGTCGATAATTTGGGTATTTTTTGCTGATTTCAGACTCGTTTTGTCTGGTTTTTCAAGACCTCATATAAAGGCGCACGTAATTTGCCTAATGCGTATCGAGAATTTATGTAAAGGTTACGCAAGACCGCCCTTTGTTAGGCTATAGTTACACTTTCGGTTTCAGCGTACTCATTTGCATAACAGGGTGCGCGCACAATGCTCGGACACCCTTTCTTGTACAATACTTTTTAGTTTCACTTTTAACGTTGCATTGTTGACATTTTGTGCGAGTAATAAATAAATCAGGCGCAAATTTATAAGGTCCGGTGCATGTGCACAGAACTACAATGTTGCCTTATGTCGGCTGAGTTCTTGTGAACCTGGCTCGTTTATGTAACGGCCGGTATATATAGTGATAAAGGCACTGCTAAGCGTCAACGCTCGGTTTACTCGTGAGAAAATTTTGTTCGGTGAGATTAACTTGAAATATTTAAGCCGGCAGACTTCAGTTAGAATGCGTAAACGCTGAACTAAACCTAGACTCACGACTTATGATTTCAACGTTTGTTTATGTGTAACTAATTTGTTTTTAATTAAACAATAAACATAAACTTTGAATAAGTGGTCATTGATGGTAAAATGGTTGAAATAAATGCCAATAACACACGTCATTATGGCGTGTAATATCGTTTTACAACTTTAAGGCAATAAATAAATTGACTGCCGTTTGTACATTTTATTACGATTTAAAAGTCGATGACTGTTTGAGACGAATAATTGATTTATGCCGGTTATTAATGTTAATTTGATATTATCGTGTTAAGTAACGCTTGTAAATGTTTAGTTGCTAGTTTTTTTTTACATTTATGGGGTTTGATCATCAAATGATGGTCGTATAGTCTGAAGTTTTGGAGAAATTTTGAGGGTGTTCCCAAATAAGATACCTTGATACTAATCATTTTATTCAGTCAGTCTTATTATTTCAGAAATCGAATAAAAATATTTATTGTGTAGGTGCATATTTCAAAATGTGTTTGGGAAACAAAGCTGCTTGGGAAGATTTTCCTAAATTGTCAATCAGACATGGTCATAAGTGACACCTAAGTACCTAAAACGTAATTTTAAAGCCATAAATTATGAAAAACCATAAGGACTTATCTGCTTTATTACATCTCACTCCGGTCTTAATCCCGGACGACAGAAAGAGATGCATCCACCACATTCTAAGCCCAATATTTATGACGAGAGATTATTTTTACCGTCCTCATATAACCAATCATAATTAGTGGCCAAGAAGAAACGGTAGGCGCCCAACTATATCATACATATGTTAATGACCGGACTTTTCTACAAATGTTTTAGTCTTTTAGCCGTTTAACACGTGTTAATAACTAATAAAACGCTTTAATGGTACATAAAAAGTTGAGATTTATAACGTATAGCCAGTATGCCTTATGATTTGCTTGACGCGTGCCTAGTTTACAACGTTATTTAATTCAACGTTAAAGTTTCATTGGCTTTCACTATATGACTAGTTACGATTGCAGCAGCAGTGAAATCTAATAATCTGTGTTATTATTGCGATAAATATTACAGTTATTACCAATTACATATCTACGAGGTCGTTCCGTTTGTTTGGGTGTTCTTGTTTTTTTTTTTGAGTATTTGATCTGCTTTCTACTTGAATTTATGATTAGCTAAACTGTTCTAATTTCAGTTGTGTAACCATGATTACTATAATGGCATAATCAGCCTATGACGTTCCCACTACTGGGACACAGGCCTCCTCTCTGTGAGAGGGAGTGGCCCGTGACCCACCACACACATGTCACATGTACCAACCCATACTGGGCCCGTGTGGTGATGTCTTCGAATTTTTGGGTCTAGGACATGCCGGTTTTCTTGCCCGTTGCTAGAGTGTTTTGATAACTGTAATAGCTTGTGGGTAAATAATCACTTGTTTTGTTTTACATTTTGCCTGAATGCAGGTCCTGTATTTTTACAAATTATTATTTTTCAAACACCTCTAGATTATAAGAATTTTTCGTCATTATATTTTGCTACTGAAAATTCGTCATACGTAAAAGTAAATTTACAAATGTGACCTATCCGGCTAAGCCATTTTTCTACTATTTATCTTATTGCTTTAGCAGTTTATAACCCATAGTATAAGTTTCCTTTTTACCTCAAGATCAGAATTCAAGTAACGTTCTAAAATAAAACTTTACCCCTTTCTACCTACCTACCTGAACATGGTTAACCACTTAAGCATATTCAAAGTGGGTAGGCTGTGTTTTGAAACCCAATCAGAATGTTCCCAAACATTTGGATAGTGGGCAGTATAATATCGATAAATTGTTCACCTCCACCATAATATTCGAGCCTCGTATGGTGTAGGAGGACGCGATACGGGATAAGGACCTTTCATACCGATCGGAAAATGTTCGGGTGTGATAACGTAGTCTGGATTGTGTCATCGTCGAGTTAATTTTGCTAAGCACAGGTATAGCAACCAATGCTCAATGGTAGTCAAATAATTCGAGGAATTGTAAATAAAATAAGACAAAATTAAGCTAATGGATGCTGTACGTAGGTAATTCTTTTAGCAAGCTGATTGTTTTATCTGTGCACTATTTTTAAAATGAAGTAAAGGCACCAACTGCGTTCGTTATAGGTAAACAGTTAAGAAACAAAATCACTAAACCTTTAATTTCACAAGTTCGTTTCCTGTAACAAGACACCTAAAAACCTACGCACACTTGGTCAGTTCAACTGTTGCGGCAACAGTTCGTCGCACCGTCGGCCCACGTCCGTGTGAAGGGACACTAGCGGCGTGGGAGCGGCATCTGGAGCGGGTGATCTGGCGATGCTCGTAAAAGAGCCGAATTAGTGCCCCAGCCCGCTCTGCCTAGCTGGGGAAACAAAAACCAGATTTAAATATAGAATACCGTATCGTTATATGCTCTCTTGTTTCATGCCGTGCTGTGACTGTCTGATTGTAGGTTCGTTGTGATATGCGAATAATCAACTGTAGCCACTGTATGGTCATTTGTTTATTACACAAAATGTTATTTAAGGTTGCAAGTTGAAGCTTGACTTGTGTCTGTATATTTTTTTTATTAGTCGCTTTTCGTCAAAGTGGAAAACTCTGTCGAAAAGCGTCTAATAAAAGAAAATTCTCTTCACAGATTCTGTCTCAATTACCAATTTCAATACAAACTATACCAACTATTATATTATTTACAATAGAATAGATATTAGTAGATAGATAGTAGCAACATAAACATTAAAAAAAACATTGTTTACTAAAATATCTTCTAGCAAGTTCTCACAGACAATACACTAAAATGTTGATTGAAAAACCAAGCGATGCAACACAAAAAACAAATGAATTGCTTCGCCCCATCCTTACCATTGGGATTTTATTGCTAGATGTAAGATCAAAATCAAAATCAAAAGTCATTTATTCAAATTAGGCTGAGAATTAGCACTTTTCGAACGTCAAAATTACAAAAGACAATCCCCCAAAAACGCCCGCCCTTCACTTTAAGATTCTGATTACAGTTGCTAGCTGTTAGAAAATAATGTCTTACACCAATACTCAAGAGGATAATTAATTTTATGATTATTATGTACCCACGCAGGAACAATTTCAACTTTTCCCATCAAATAAAATACTAAATTAAAACATAGGACACCCCTATTCGTCCGTCACAGTTTGATTTTTTAATGGCACTGTCGCTCTGTTAAGGGTTAAGTCCAAATTGTATGGGAAAGGGTGGTGTGATCCAGTGCGGGTTATTATTATAATTGTGGAGGGAAAATGGTTTGGGTTGGGTATTAGCAGAAAAAATCAATTAGGTAAGTACATAACAAGGTCCTGTACAATCCAATTGTCCTTGATACTTACTTGTCGTTAAAGTTCATATTACAAAAGCTTAACTTCAAATCTACTTACCTTTTGCCTGGTCAAATACATACTCTTGCGTATTATGGGAACACACCTGGTTGAGAAACGGCTAGATCTCTCTAAGAAATCTACAGCTAAACTTTCCCTGTCATGTCTGCAATAAATGTACGGTAGATACAGAGATATAAGCAGTATACTGCCTTCGAAAATATAAGACGGGATGTAAGTTTATGTGGAATGAATAATGCATAAAACAAATTTAAATCTCAAAGAAGCATCACAGACCATTTCCCCGGAACTATGAGTTAGCCGAAATTATATCTATCTCACAGATAGCGGGGACATCATAGGGGAATGCCGTTTTTTTTTATTATTTATGTAATATTTTTCATTTTTTTAAATATGAAGGGTGGATCCCCTCGCTAAAGGGTGGGCCCGGCCTGAATGAATTTATAGTCCTTTGTAGATAAACATATCAATTTGTTAGTGTTTTGTTAGTGGCATAAATATGTGATACAATTGTTAGCCCGTACATAGCGTAGTCAGTCGACTTGATGACTCCGATGGACGCACTCGGAATGAAGAGTGATTTTATAACTGCTGGTGCTCCCATTTTAAATGGATTTTGATTAGTGAAAAGTGTGGTTGAAACTGAAGTTATTGTGAAATCAGACTTTTAAATAGACTTTTTAGTTACTGTCTAGAAGACGGTTGAGTAATTATAGCGAAGGAGAGGTAAGTGATCCAATTTCACTCCCTATATTTTCTTTTCGTTAAAATCCTCAACCCTTTCCTTATATAGCTCTAATTACGTCTCCAGATTGACGTATAGTAAGGCCTAAGTAAATAAACGTTGGTTTACAACAGCGTTGTTTACCGCATGCATCTCTTCCGCGTTCAACAGTATCCGCCAACCACTTCCTCGCTCCGGTAAAAAAAATCGGAATCCAAACACTAACGCGGTAATATCCGAGCGACTTTACCCGTGAATCGATTGAAAAGCAAGCGAATAAAATCGATTTTCCCCCAAATTGAATAGTCGTAAAACGTAGGTAGCAGCAGTTTTAATGTCCAGATTGTTTACAAGGCGGCGTCACGAGTGTAAACGCTTGTCGATAATTGATGATTTGATTTACAACATCACCAAACAACCGGTGTTTGGGCGATCGCGATACGTTACCCGCGCCTTTGAATGGAACGGTATTACGTATCTAATAGCCGTAATATACGTATTGGTACGTATTTATGGTTAGGAGAAAATACATTGGTTGTAAACCTACGGTAGAGAGTGGAAACTCTATTGTCAGTTTCTTTACTGATTCATAATATATACAACCACATTTTGTACCTAAATGCAGACTGGACTAGAAAGCAGATATTAGCCGATTGAAAAACCTTCTCCCTTCACACATAAACGCAATACTTGTACAGTCCCTAATATTTTCCATAATTGACAATGGTGATGTGTGTTACTATAACCTGAATGCAGATCTCGTCAATAAACTTGACAGTCTTCTCAATAACTGCATTCGATTCGTTTTCAATATTCGTAAGTATTACCATGTAACCGCTTTTAAAATGGTTATACCCGTTCGCCAGCGCAGAGAGTTGAGGGTTCCGTCTACGTTGTTCTTTATTCTGGACAAACCCACTTCTCTTTCTTACCTATATGACTTCCCAAATTCAATATTTATGCTCTGCCCATGCTAAGAATCTTCGTTCCACCAACAATCGTCTACTACGATGACCTTCTCACCGTTCTGGCTTCATTCTTCTTTCTTTGTCCAGGCAGTCTTTTTTTGGAATGCGCTCCCCCTGAACATCAGGACGGCAACCAGTCTTTCAAAGTGAAGGCACGTGAACATATCCGTCAGACGTTGGCCGTAACATGCCAGCGCAGGTTTGCTGGATTCGTTTTCTCCTTTACTGATAATTATGTCTCCTGACAGTTCATTTTGTTCATGTGTGTGTATGTATCTATTTATGTATTAGTAGGTATTTATTCTTGTATTTTATAGTCATTTCCGAGCCATTTATCCCGTATGCTACACCTGCCTTGTTTTGTCTCTGCATCACCCTAAGATTGACCGGTAGAAAATGCCTCAGGCATTAAGTCCACCTTTGTTCAGTATTATCTTTACTTGTGCATAACGTTTTAATAAATAAATATTTTCTCTAACATCAGAACTGAAAGTCTTTACATAAATCCATTTGTAGTTTAACTCCTTGAGAAAATGTATAGCTTTCAGTTTCACACTCCTAGTTTGTGGTTGGTTTTCCTGAATTTCTTTTCAAGCACCGCCGCTTATTGAAAGGGTCAATTTTCCGGATGAGAATACTGTATATTTCGCAAAGTTAGTCCCTTTCTTGACTGAACTTTAGCTGTCAAACAAGACGCTATCAGATAGGTATGGACCTACCTATCAGTCAATAACGATTATAAAGTGCCTGGAATTTTAACAGTTAGATGAATTTTCCGAAATGAGAAGGGTAACCCCAGACGCTGGTGTACGTACCTCATTTTCCCTGCTACGTACTAAAAACCTTTGAAGCTGTTTTCTGCTGAGTTCACGGAATAAACGTACGTCGGTGCGTTATTCCAGCCATTAGTTTTATAGCTGCGAGCGGCTACAGGAAAATAAATTCGGTCACGTAAGAAAATCGTCATTATCCGTAAGTTTTTCCTTGTTCTAACATAACACACGTAGGTACCTATTTATAAGGTGTCTATCTATCTAGCAGAAAATGGACATTTTATAATAAAGAGAAAATTGAATTTCTCATACCAAACCAGAGTGTGAGGAATTCCATTTTCTCTCAAACTCCATTAGTGAAAGAATTTCACAATCATGTGACCAACGTATGAGCAACCAAGAGCCGGGCCACGTAGTTCGCATGGCTCACAAGCGGGTGTAGATTACATTAGGCAGGCAGGCACGCCCGAGGCCCTCGAATACAATGCGTCAGCCAACAATGAAATATTAACGAATATTCGCACTCAACCATTAAAAAACCGTAATCAAGCGATTCCAAGTTCAACGGCCATAGCCGTGCTCTCGTAAACGGTAAGCGGCACCTATAAATTTTATACGATAAACAAAGAAACAATCGCGCTGTTGTAATGTCAAACTTTTGCGGTAGGTTATGGAGCATTGTGAGTCCTTCCGTGTGGTTTTATGCATTTTTTATAGTGTCGCCTTACACGGCCGCGATTGGAGCAAATTAAGCCGGCGCCTATTCGTCGCTAGCGGCTCGCACGCCCGCGACCGCCGACCGCCGACCGCCGGAGACCGACGAGCGACGCGCGACAACACCATAGCGCACAACGTTTCGTCACGAGTGCGCAATAAACTTTTATCGCTTGTTCTTTCAAGTATTATTTGACAGTGTTGATGCGTTAAATTGCGATTAATAGATGATTAGCCATTCGGGCGTGCGTTTATAGCGGTCTCGTAATAAATTCACTTTATTGCGTATCCATCACGCGATAGTCGTCGCGGTGGACGCGACTCTACCGAGTTTCGCCTCCAGCGGCCTTTGCAGCCGCTCGTAGTAAATATTTTTTTTTTATTGGAGGCTATAATTCTTACTGTAACTGGTAGCTTTTCTCTGCAAATGCTCTATGCTAAATAGGTTCCCGATAGATAGTAGAACCTCTTAAACGGATACATGCGTGCGTAACGAGTAAATAGAAAATTTATAGAAAGTCTGTATTGGTTTCATTATTGTATTGGTCGAAGATATACAAGCTTTCAAGATATTTCGTGACCAACAGAAGACCATGAAAGTTTATGAAGCTTTTCACCAATAGTTAGATAGGTACCTATACGTTTTGAGGTAGGTTAACTGAGACTAATTTGTAATTGTAGGTACCTTGTAATCATTGGATGGTGGTGCCTTTTGTAAGAAAACAAAGGAACATATAGGCTGCGTTAGTAGCGAGTTTATAGGTAGGTAGTATACCTACCTGTTTCCATTTTCCACTTAGGTACAAGTGAAGATTCACGATCATAGGTATAATATACATAGTTAAATATTATAATACTATTTTGAAGTAAGTAATTTTTCAATTTTTTATATGGTGTGGAAATGCAGTTTTACGTTTCAGACGTTTTCACTGTTTACCAAAAAACTTCGTCATAGAAATAAAATATATAAAATAATTTTGCCTGTTATGACAAAAGACAATTAATTTATTAACTTATCCATCCATTTTAACACTTGATTAACTCTTTGTAAGATGCTGGAACGTGGATCCAAGCGAGACACAATGGCTTTTTAATTGTGTCTGTAATCACGGCATTAAAGTGGTTAAAAAATAGGTGCATGTTCAGAAAATGAAGAACACTGCTAAATATAAAGTCGATATTATTAACCGAGGCTACAACTTGCGTTTAATCGCACGCGGCATATAAAAGCTGAAACATACAACACGCGCGCTATGTTTAGACACCTAACAAAGTACAGTCGCCAGCAAAAGAGACAGCGAGATCACGGCACCTTTAGTTTAGAGTGTCATAAATTCACCGCCATTAATATTTGCTTAACTTACCATAAAGTGAAGTGGCGAACCGCTCCGGGCTGGCCAGTAAAACGTGCACTTAGTAAAGATTATCTCAGAGGTATGTGGCTGTAAATAATCGATGTTACTGCACTATACCTACGTACTGAGTTAATTTATGAGAGTCCGTTGTGTAGCGCTTTAAGTAACCAACTGCTGTGCAACTAAGAAAGGTTTTGTGTTCGCCACTGTTTACTATAAATAAGAGTGATTGGGTATATAAATTAGTAGGAGTTGTTAAAGAAATATGTAACGGAAGTTGAACGCTGGGTTTTATTGGCTATTATTTATTTATTCATGTATAGCCAAGGAAGTGGGGAATGTGTAAGAAATGAGGAAAAACTTCAAATACTACACACGTGATACTCAATTATCAATCAAATTTTTTATCCCAAGACGTAAACAGTTCCGCTAGAACTGTTTCTAGTGTGTGATTTTTGCTACAACGGCTTATTTTCTTTTTTTACAGATCTCAGCAAAATGGTATGAAGCAAGAAAAGTCCGCTTGAATATCTGCAAGACGTTGCCTTAAAGGTAAGATTAAGGTTTTTTGGTAGATTATTTCTGCTAATTATTATTATATTGCAGAAATACTATTGTTGTTTATTTTTCACAACTATTCCGGAAACACTTTTGATTGCGACTGTCACTGCCTTTGTAGGTATCGCTACAAAGGCATTGTCTTGAAATGTCCTATTAATATAGGTAGATAAGAATTACTCACTTACCTATGTATTGTGATTGTGCAGCAAAATAATTAATACAACCTGCTTATAAGCTCAATGCATCATATTGCACATAAAAGACGAAGAACCAATAAAACTGAAAAATACAACAAAACAAAAAATTCCAATCAACTTTAAACAAAAAATAAAAACCAAATCTGATATCAGAATTCAAGAGAAAAAATATCCAATCTCGTAAACCTCATTTTTTAGTTTCCGCCATCTTCGAAGTATCTCAAAAATGTCCGCCGGCCGGGGACCATCCTACCGCGCATCGAACGGTATCGCCATACTTCTTTCTTTTTAATTTTTCATTCCCCTTCTCAAATCGAAAGAACTCACGCTGCGATCACCCAGCACTCCCGTCGCTGTGCGAAAGAGATAGAACTACCCGTTTTTTTCTCATCACTCTTTCGACGTATCTCGGGTGAGGAAAAGAGACAACAAATAAAGTAAAATGGCGTCGATAGCAAGGCATGGCAATGGCCCTGCAGCTGAAATTCTTAAGCACACATATAAAGAATGTTGGTGTGTGAGTTTGATTGTATTGCCGATTGGGAGGGCCCAAGATCAGATGTTTTCAACCTTTCTTGAGAATGCTTCTTATCGGATTTTTTAAATATTTATTGTAAAATTGCAGACAAACATCGGTTTTTTTACTGTTATGCTAATTTGTTTGAATAATTGTTTTAATAATACCTATCATTAATAGGTAATCTTGATCTAATAATTTCGACAAAAAATTATTTCTCACTCACAAAACTGATGTTTTAAAGAATGTTATTTTGATAAAATATGCAATGAACAGACAATAATTATGACTGTTCTGGGACAATGGACACAAACAATCCATCATTAACTGAGACAAAATATTAAGAAAGTAATAATATTTTATTTTAAAAATAATGATTGTTTCCAAAAGACAATAACCAAACTAAAATGTGTAAATAAAAAAAAAAATGTTTGTGACCTCTACTCAAGGCTGAACCGATTCATCTGATTTCAGGGAGATGGCGCTGTTCTCAAAATGTGGGAGAGCGAGTAATGTGGAGCTTTATAAAGCTTTGAATTTATTGTCTACCGTGATGAATTCATTATTACGTTATTTGAAACGTTAATCAGCATGATGAATAATATGATTTATTATGACCCAGCTCACAGCCTGTGCTATAAAGTGCTATGAGCACTGTTTGAAAAATATTTCAGTCAAAGTACTAGGTACTCTTACCTACATAAATCTGCAGTAGGTATAGTTGTATGTAAAACCACAGAAAAATACCCAATGAATCAGATAGCAGTGACTTCTGTAGTATCAGGGTGTAGGTGGATACTTAAAAAAAAAAACAAAAACATTGATAGTATTACAAAAGTATTAATAAGCTATACTTACTCATAATATCTAGGTATTTATAGCTTCAATGTAGGTATTATAATTATTATAAAAAAGTACCTAATGAAAAAGTTTAATTTGTGTAGTGTAGTGTAGTTTGAGTAATACATATCTTATAATATTACATAAAGATATGAAAAATAAACGAAGTTAAATGAAGAAGATAAAGGTAATTTCACAGATATCTCATGTCGTCAGACTTTATAGCATTACATCCATGTTCGTATAATTATTCCTACACAGCTAACTATAGTATTCTACTGTAGAACCCATCGTGACAGTATGACACTGTGCTTTCAAAGCTTCTAAAACTTTCATACTTTTTTAATAGATGGCGCTAAACTCAGTAATAATGGTAGAGCTTCCTAGCATTTATTTTCAGGCTCAAACGGTGTAGTAGAAACTGTTTTACAGATTTTTATAGAATTATATTTTGAATTAAAAATCATAATGTATATTTATGTATATGTATATTTATACTCTCGAAATATTTGAAGAGACAAAACTCTTATTTAGTTCAGACTCTACAACTTAATATTTTTGTAAAAGTTTTATTAGCCCTTTTATTTTTACTGGTAAAATGTATTTTTATTATTTCCAAACATATTATTTACGATGGCACAACTTAACTATTACTTGATCCTTTTTCCACATCTTTGTCTAATTTCAAAGGACGAAGAGAAATGGTACAGCAAAAAAAAAAAACGATATTTTGTTTTGTTAGAATCCTATTAAAATTCAGATGAAAAAACTGTTTATGTTTGGACACACTTGCATCTACATAAAGACAATACAAGCGCGGGCGCATTCGCTTCCTAGAAAGGCGAGTTGACCCAATTTTCTATTAAAATTCAAATTAGTTTTTTTTCGCGAGCAAAGAGAAAGCTGACATAACAGTCAGTATAGCTCCAGATTTTAGACGATAAAGTGGTGTTGTGTACGAAAAATGTGGAAATCGTGTTTTGTTTTAGTTCTAAAAATTAATTTTGATGTAAACACAGGGTGTAAACTCGCGCGCGTTGTTTGGCGTCGCGCCAAACAAACCTCGTCAAGCAAACACAGATGGCGACGGAGAAACGCGACTAGGTACGTTGTTTGTCAGAATTTTCCCTGCAACTAATTAAAATCTGTCTCTGGATTAGATTACATGACGGAAATTAAATTAGAAACCCATTAATACTGCGAATCTAACTTTTAACTCTACTTTGAATCAATAAGGGGTTTGATCAAAAAGTGTATCCGATTTCTTGGAGACGATTCTAATTTCTAACCTTATCTTTTTTCTTTTTTGTTCAATAAATATGTCTGTTAGTCAGAATCAGAAGCGGCCAATATAAACTGGTTTTACCAGGTAAGTTAAACAAATTAAATTATAAATCTAAGAGACCGATACTGAATTCCACGTGGTGTGTGGTCTCTTTAAGTAATATTTTGTCTCGAAAAGCCCGACTGGTCAACGTTTTAATGATCTTAGGATGCAACTTAATTTACTGCAGATAATTATCTTAAAAGATTATGCACGGATTATTTTAATGTTAAAACGCCGATATTCTTTCTTATTATAATGAGTTCTCTATTATCGTTAACGAGTAAAACGTTCTATACTTCGCTGATCATAAAATTGGATAGGTATTTTAAATAGTATCATTGGAACACTGTTTTGGTATAGCGTTTCTGTGGCCGGTTGTGTCACCATTCAAGAATGCGTTGAGAGTTGTTCGTATTCTGTTTTAACTTGCAAATCTACTCAATATCTATTGGTGTATAATGTAAAGTTATGTTAACAATAAAGTGGTCATGTCTGCTCTTATCATTGATATTGTTCTGAATAGCAACATAGGTAATAAATAAATCAACCTGTGTATAATGTATTTAGATATGTTTCAAAAGGCAACTTGTACGCCTTACCATGAAGTTCTGAATGGAATTGATTTGTAGATATTTTTTCAAAATGATTACATGATCCAAGTGACCTCTGGAAATCTGATCCGTTCTTTAATGAATAAGTACCTACCACTTGTATACCTATCTGTTAATTTTTAGTCAATTTCAGTAAATTAGTAGACCGTATTTTTTATTAATTCCCTGGATACAACACCACTTTTTCCTCTTTACCTGCTCTAAAACTCATTTTTCTACATACTCGTGTAAAATAAACCGGTTCGATTTGGTTAATAATTTAAGTTATCTACGAAATAGACCAGACCCCAATTTAGTCAAATTAGTTTCCCTTCCCCGTTTTGGCCTTGGTCCAACCTTATCTACCTGGAACTCCCTACAAGGAGCGGCCCCTTATTTTATCAATAACGATAAGGCTATTTTGACTTCAATCTTATACTGTTATCTTCATTATTTTCTGATAATAGAATTGATATTATATCTTTACACATCAGCGGTGTCGGTGGCATGCCATCAGTATTTTCTATTGTGTCCAAATAAGCATAGAAATAGGTCCACTACTTTTTATATTAACTGCAATCTGAAACTTATTTTATTTCATGTTTTTCTTCTTATGTTTTTGTTACTATGTTATCCTGCGCAGTTGTTACAGACTACTGACGGGGACCGGTCAATTCTTTACTGATAGATATGTCTATCAGTAAAGAATAAGGTAATCTATGCGTTGATGGCCATATTTAGGACGATACATTTTTCTAATATTTAAAATAATCTATACAATTAATTAGAAGCTGCTCTGAAGAAATCCGTTCCCCTCATTAGTAAAATTTTATTTCAAATCTATTGAACAATCACCTACGTGGTACCTACCTACCATATCTTTTGAAACAAGTGTGGTTAATTAAAAGAACGAGCTACGGACGGTAGTCGGTAGTCCACAACGCGGGTGTTCCAGTACGGCTGGTAAGTTATGTGTCCGTTTGTCCGCGAGCTAACGAACGCCATCTTTATGGCCTCGTTACCGCTAATAAGTCTCGGCTATCGTTTACTAGTAGGTACTATATGACTCTCTCGTGTACTCCACCTTATCTCTTTGTAGATACCTAATTGATACGATTTCGTAAAAGGAAATTATCTGGCAATTACAAACGAGATGTTATCAGTTTCCAAGTCATACGATTGAACAATTTGATAGTCTGAACTAAAGAAACGTGAGATATTCCAATGATTTTTCAGGATTTTTCTTTGAACGTAGTATACGAGTATTTGCTGCGATGAACGCTTAGATCGTTTGCAATAACGTCCGATTCACTGAACAGAGTTTTGACTAAGATACCTTTTTAAAAGAATTGCTATCCTGGATAATGCCTTAAAAGAAAAAGCTGAGTAGGAATTTAGAAGTCTCAACGCGTAGTCTACGAAGCAATCTGGAAAAATGCCATGTTGTGTCTAAGAATATTTTGCGGTGAACATGTTTTGAAAACACAATCAATTTAATAAAATATTTTCGGCCAGATTTTTACGACTTCTACAAGAGGGGTGTAAGTGAAAACATGTTCGGAAGCGGGGATATCCGCGCAATAACAATAACTCATACAGTTTCGCGCGCCCCCCGCTAGATGGCGCACCACGGACACAAGTAATCCATTTATTCTCGGGGCGAGCTTTATGTAGCGAACTCTTAAGAGCCAGTGCTATATTGTTTTATGTTATTATTTATAAATATCGGCGGTGCGTGTGCCGACTGGTTCAGAGGGAATTATGAGAAAAAGTTCCCTCGCTCTCACTAATGCGCCTCTACTTATCTTAATTATACATAATCGGGCAGTTTACTTTCGGAGAATTATTATAAATGCTTGGCAGATAAGTTACTTTGTAACTTTTGGAAGTGGTCATATAAAATAACGCGTTGCCCAATCAAAGTTGGTTAACATTACACTAGCCGTATCTATAGGGAAATTAGCATAAAATTATATCAAATTCTATCGACGCGTTAATGTTACACGAAGTATCTGTTACTTAATGGCATTAGTTAATCTTGTAATTAATGGATATGTTATATGAATAATATAATGGCTATAATATAGTAAGTACTTAATTGCTCATATATAGGTATTTAGGCCAACAACCCAATGGAGCGTCCTATAATAAGTTGTCTTAAAAAATCGATAGAACTAGTAGTATAACTATACATTTCTCTAACAATCACTGGAATAAAGGGGCATAGATCTAAGTTCATGTCAGTTCACACGTTACGCTTTAGTGGACGGCTGTCTTGAGTAATAATTGTTCCTTCAGCGTTGGTAAAGGAGTGACATTCCGTCCGGGAACAAGAACTCGCCTGTAAGACATCCGGGGAATGTGAGGAGCAATTACCCTCCTACAGGGGGAGGGGGGAGGATCTTAGAAGTTTCCGACCCTGTGGAATTTTGCGGATGAAACGTTTTAATTGGAATCTCTCGAGAATATTTTGTAATTGCTGGCTGCTAAGAGCCAAGGAATTTGTTTGATATTCTCAGTTTGAAATTCAAATTAAGATCTTGGCTCTGTTTGTCTTTGTTTTGATTTTGTTAGACGACGCATCTAATGGTAAGTACGTATTATGGTACCTACCACACGGAAAAAAAATATTTCTTCACCTAATATCGCGTTGGAGCAATCTATCTAAGTAAAATTGATAACAAAATGGTCATATTTGTATCAGCGGGGTAATTGCGTAACACACTAACAGCAGCAATGGGTTTTTATTTTGACAGTTCAACAACATGCATTGTGTTGTTTACATTGTTGAGCAGATAATTTTTTCGGACATATGAAGCAATGGATTAGCAATATCCATCAAAATTATTCAAATTGTGTTTGGATGTGTGTTACGCAGGATGTAGGTTTAATTTGACTAAAGCTACCAAAGACCCCAATCAAAATTACAAAAGATAAAACAAAAACCTCTTGTAAAACATTGCAATTTAGGCAACCTTATCAGTTTGACAGCTCCCTTATTCTTAAAACATAAAAAGCTTTCTTATCTCAAAGATTTAAAAAGTTTTTAATAACCCCTGGAAACAATCCCACAGGCCCTTTTGCCCTGAGTCAGTGGTAACGTTACCCAAAGGCATTGAAGCCCCTACCTATAGGTACCTAAGTATGTGCAGCCGTTTCCCCTCGAATAGAAGAGCGTTAGAACGAATGAAAGAGTTTAGTTGATACTATCTGGGTAACAAAGAAAGTTTTTATTGGCAAAGTTGCCATTTCGACAGGATTTGATCCGTCTCAGCTTTTCCAATTTAAGAAAAGTAGCAGTAAAAGCTAGCACAAAGGTATTTAGATAGATTAGTTTTGTTCAAGTAAAACATAGTAGTTTTTGATACAGGACTTGTTGGACGTCGAGTTTATTTTTTTAGGTAGATAAGTAGGTAGTAGGTATACATAACATATTCCGCCTATAATTTTCACAGAATACATGCCCAGGGCGGGTTGGTGAATGCCACATCTAGGTAGTACAAAGCTACATAATTGTAATATGTAAAGTGGCTTATCTCTAACTCCTTACTAATATTATAAACGTGAAAGTTTGTATGGATGGATGGATGGATGTTTGTTACTCTTTCACACAAAAACTACTAAACGGATTTGGATGAAATTTGGCACACAGATGGTTTATAACCAGGATTAACACATAGGATCCTTTTTTCCCGATATTCCCAGGAGATCTAAACTTATGCGGGAAAACCGCGGGGCGCAGCTAGTATCAAATAAACCAATTACAGGCACTTTTGAATTATCAAGGGGTCGGTTAGTCAGAAAGATGAAGCTAGTTGCCAATTCCAAAGCGTAGTAGGTACGTACCTATGGAGAAGAAAGGGCAAGAAACTCCACGGACATTCTTTAAAATCAAAATAATAATAATCTGGTCTAATAATCTGGTTACAATTGCATGATTTTCAAAAAAAAATTGTGACCTGTGGTACGTCGACCTGTTAATACCAACCTATAATATAATTGTGATTAACACCTACCACCCACATTCCTGTCCCATCTGTACAATAGTAAATCTACTCTCAATATATCACCAGCAGACCGCCTTTACATTTGAATTTAAATTGGTACATTTTTATAATAATGTCTTTGGAGCGACGCCGCTCGACGAAGCCCCTCCGGTTTTCTTTCTTCTCTTTTTATAATGTAATTTTCTTAAATAACCTCCTCTGCCCTCCCCGTATCTACTATACGAATCTATTATCGCAACGAAATTATATTCAGAGGAAAAAAATATGTTTTATTTTCTTGTTTGATAAAGTAAGATGTTCTAGTTAATTACTGTTTTTAACACGCTTTTTTAAAACAGTAAAATACATTATACAACCGGTTTTGAGTAAAGTAGATAATATTTACTGACGTGTTCAGGATATCATACAAGTCGATAAATAAAACAGTCCTTGTATTTATTTTTGTGTTGCCTATCGTTGTAATGGTTTGAAGTACCTAGTTTTATTAAGTTCTTGCAATGAATATGTACGCACCTGCCAGTAAACATGTAAAGAAAAATACTTTATATCAGATGAATCCACGATACAACACTAAACGCTAGCAATTACTAAAACACATTGTTCACAATTAAATGCTAAACGCACTTATGCAGTGATAATAAAGATTGTTATCATGTTGTAACTTTGATGTGCAATTTGTATGTTTTATGGCGTCAAAGATAGCCAGATAAAGCCGTTAATACATTGTCAAATTGTGTCATAAAGTAATTAAGACTATTTATGTATAAATCGTCAGGTTAATGTGGACACATTTATTTAATAAATAAATCGTCGACGCGGGTCGTGCGGCGCAAGCGCATCGTTCATAGTTCGTTCACCCCGAACATCTGTTCTCATATTTCAGTCAGTCTTTATCAACATGCGTACTTGACCGTAAATTTCCAGGGGTTTGTTATCTTCGAATTGTATAATATTTTGTTTGTAAATTATAATTCAGTGTGTTTATTTGAAAATCCATAAAGTTTAATTGTGTACTTGTACCTAGGTCAGTTACAAAGGCTATCTCACCAAACGTCGTAAAACACGTTAATACTGATGTTAAACGTTGTATAGTAATTTATTATCTATTTGCACGGTTTTTATTAATAATTTGAGTAAAATCATTTAAATTACGAAGATTTAAGTATTTAGAAGGTTCCTTCCAGTTATCTATTGGGTTCTTCATAAGCAATTGAGTACAAAAACGCCGACGCATTTTAAAATCAGATGGAATAGAGGTATTCAGAAATCATTTAAAATAATAAATGATTGAAGCAGTCGTTTTTATCGGTTTAATATAATAATTTATCTGAGTTCCACACAACCATTCACAGCGTTGTTACAATACGGAATGGCCTTACGCTGTAGGCAGCTACCTGCCCGCCATATTGGATTTTAGTGCAGAACGCTCTGTGATTGGTTCACGCGCCAAGATGGCGGCCTTGTATTTCAATGAGATTGGTAGGTACTTTGTATGAACCCGTTCTTTTGATTTTGAAATATCTATTGATTTTTTTTAGGTAGGTGGATCTTGTCGAAAATAGATTTAACCGAAAGTTTTTATTTAACTTTACCTCGATTTTATTTTAAGAATAGATAATATGTAGAATAGGTATTTAATTTAACATTTTCAAAATTATTATGCACTGAAACATTTTTTTTAACGGAGAAAAACATAACGAGTCTAAAAGAGTGTTGAAACGTAAGTCGAAATCACAGTCTGAAAATATACCTATTGGCAGTTGGTGGCACAGTATTATTATTATGGCCTTTGGCAAAGTTGGCATAAAATAAATTACCCACCAAAACATCGTCTGCCGAAGTAAACAGAATGAATTGTAGGGTATGTTAAAAAATAGATTTTGGAACGAACATTCTGTTTTTCGAGGCGAGTTGGTCTGTGGCACGACTCTGTCGCTTATTTTCATCCAGAGAGAATTCAAGAGATTTACGACCGGCTTCGACGCTCGTCGATTCAGCACATTCGCTCTCAGAGACCATAACTGACAATCTTCTGTCTCGTAATTTTAATGAATTAAGTTGATTTTTTCAGTTTTAAATTGTGAGGAGATTTCTCGTCCTACATTAACCTCGATTTCTGTTTTTTTAATCTCAGAAATGAGTCTGTATTGTTGACAGCAATTTGGAGAGTTTTACTGCAGGTTTGTCATGTCCCGGCTGAATAAATAAATCTTAAATGTAGCAATGTGTTTGAGCCAAAACATGACGCCTCTGACATCTCTATATATTTACCTACAACATGTAACTATAGTTGTGTATCCAACCTAGAAGTTATTTGAATAGTTTCAGCGCTGCGGTAACTGGTTAACTCGTCTGAGAGAGGTTTACTGAGGCAGCATTGCTTTTGTCTTATGTTCTGTAATATCTTTGCTACTTGACTCCCGTATTCAATTTACAACCCTTTGTTTTGGGAGATAAAATTCAAATTACAATAGAATATAGGGTCGTTTATGTCGTTTGAGGTTGCGAGGGGTATCGTTCGTTTGGAGTGACTTGTTTAGTTGAACCGAGATAACGTTTCCGGACCGTAGTCAGCTACGGCAGCGGTGTTCTCATGACTGCGCGCTCAATACCATGAATGTTGAACGTAAATCTAGCAATTTAAGTTATAGTCTTTGCAAAGATTTACAGAGATGATGTTTTAACCTAAATGTATCTTCCAGCTACATTAGTAGGTAATAGATATGACCTAGGTAAATGAACATAAAATGGTTGTGTCATCCAAAAAAATTACACATGGAGTAAATGTTGCGATAGGTACCTGTAATAGGTACCTACATACCTAGTTAGGTACCTGTAGAGATTCTATATTTTTCATAATATTAAAATCCTAAATTATACCTACACCGTGAACCCCTAATTATTAACTTAATTAAAGTAAATTAACTGGAAAAAATAATGAAATACAAAGAAAATGTTGGTCTCATTAAAAAGATAATAAAATGCGAGCGTAGCCTATTCGTTATTTTGGCCGGAATATAAACAAAACGGACACATGGCTGTTGTTGTACTCACGTACAATATTAAGCTAGGGCTTTATTAAGAGCACGACCGGGCTTAGCCCACAGACTCGGACGCCCTTCCCGGGTTATTTAATAAATACCCACCGAAACAATTGAGGAAACTCGTTGGGAAAACTGAGGATTCGCACCGCTTAATAGGCGGAGAGTGGGAGAAAGTTTTGTACTGCCCATCTGCTGTGGTCTCTCGTTAATTCGCTCGTATATTTAGGCAGATTTCGGGTAACAAATAGAGGAAATATCGACCTAACTGAAAATCATGTTGTTGAGATATCTTGATCTTATCTACAAGCGCCATGGAACTCGCTTTCCACGACATAACTTCGATTTCGCGAAAAACCGCTCAGAATATCAATCACAATATTCGCAATACAGCGGAAACAGAAAATGTAACACAGAAAATCTGAATATAAAGTGCTCACACTTCCGTTCAGATGAAACGTTCAGCGAGCAATAAGAAAATAATATTTTTAGCGTAAGTAAGTAGACACAGAGTTTTACCATCGCGTCTGTTCGCAGCGAATCGTCGGCAGTCACGAGAAAAAAAAAGTAGACAAAAGAAATTGCGCTCGGTCGTTGTTTTCGGCCCAATTTTACCAAACAAGCCATTCATATTCATACCGGGTACCCTTTGTGCCGCGCTACGCAACTCAGCTTTGTTACCCCGTTTTCTTTTGTTAATTTATCTTCCTCAAACTTTATTGAAAGGAGCCTTTGTCAGCAACAATAAAATTATCTGACGATCTACATGATAATGTGACTTTTTCTGAAATGCAAATGTATGAACTTAGAAAGTCCTTTTCAGTTAAAAGGCTTTCCTCATGCAATTTCTAATCTTTTTTACATTACATTTTTATGTGTTCTGACGTCAGGTCGGCCACGCGTGAGTAATGAGGTTATTATATCAACGATTTATGGCAATGAACCTTTATGTAACTTCTTATTGGAACCGGTTTAATAATATAGTCACGAACTGCAAACTTAGGTACTATCACAGTAAAAACTCGAGCGACTTAATTTAATTTGCATACTTAATTGTGAACGTTCTTTAAATATTTTATGAAAAATATTAAGTTGAGGGGTTTTTTAAGTAAAAAAAGAGATCCACTTTACTTATCATACTTAACGAGATGATAAAGGCTTCGCTGAGTCGAGGCTGGGCTGATTTACATACGAATGATTATAACTTGGTCGCGTAGGCTCTCGCCCTTAAACCGGTCCCACAGACCTACTATAATAATGTTATGTAGGTAGGCAGCTAGGTACTTATAATCGCTATGTACTGTGTATTGAACCAGATAGCTAATATTTGTTTTTTTTTCGGTTTTTCATTCCTTAAATTGTTATAACGCACGTTGTTGTTAAAAATACTTATAAGTAGGCGTTGTGATAATAATATTAATATAACTATAAAAACGAGTAGGTAACAACTAGTTGACATTGACCTTAAATAAATTGTAATAAATATTAATAGATAATATTGGAATTGATTTTGAACTTTTGTCTATTCTGTCCTTCGTTGTTAGTTATAAATTAAGTATTGATTCAAATAAATTAAAACTGTTGGTTCTGTTGATTTCTATGCCTTTCATAGCCGTTATCTCTAGGGCAGTAAATACCCAATAGGAAAGTATAGGTAGGTAATCGATTTCAAACAATAGAAAAGGATAAATTTTTCCTTTAGGTAGGTACTAAGTATATTTTAACGGTTGTATAAAGAATTCTGATTGGAGCTTCTTATTGTAATTTTATTCAGAATCCTCGCTCGAACTTTGAAAATGAACTAAAAAAACCAGCATATTTTGCAATTCTTTGAATTACAATAAAGTATACACAAAGAGAGTAGGATGAACTCGAGAATGGCTTCTAAACGCCCCCGAATGGGGGAGCCGTCCAGATGCATAATTATGACAATTTCTATTTGAATTTTATGCGAAAATTCATACCATTCTGTAAATGCAAACTTGGTGAAGATTCGTAGGCAAATCTGAGTGCTTAATTCTGGTAAATAATGTTTGTAATTGAAGAAGGCTAAAATATTTTAACTTGAAGGTAGAGTTAGTGCACTTGACTGTTTTGATCTGTGTAGGTAGGTATGGCTTGATACTGCAGGATAGTTTAGGATTCAGCAGTTTCTATCAAGTTTTAAAACAGCATTTATCAAAGAAAGCTTTTCAGATAATTATTGACTTTAATTCACCTTCCTACATGTGTTTTTTCCTTTTAATTTATACGTCTTCAAAATACAATTCTTCGTAAAAAAAGGTTCGTAGGTATATTACAAATCCAGTAACCATGTGTCTGCTACAAATTCAGATTGGTCACACGTTTTCCTAACGTGCTTAGCTTACTAAACGTAAAGCATTTGTAATCCATATGTAGTAGGTACCTACCTAACTATCGACTGCTGGCATGTCGTGGTGAGATCAAGATAACTCGCGTGTTATGTTCGTCACCCAAAATAGATGAGAGACGATATTATTACCTGTGTGGAGATCCTGGTTAAGAAAATGTGTTCTCACTTTTATAAATTAGGCAGATATATAGGAATGTTGGAAACAGTAGATAAATAAACATGAAAATTTACTAAATAAGTGTACCTAAATGTTTACTAAAATAACATATGTACCTTTCTATACAGAAACAACTTGCATAGACGTAACATTGAAGTAGAGTTTGGAAAAAATTGAATTAATTAACTAAGTACCCAGATTTTGCGTTGAATTGGCAAGGATAAATTACCTTTGTGGACAGTTTTATGTGCCAATAATATAGAGTCAATTCAACTGATCAGTCATAGAGAATAAATTCCATTAGGTACTATCCATCACAATATTTTGGTCATAAGCTGCTGTTGTAGCTATGGGTATATATAGTATCTACAATTTTGTCACCAGCATAAAAGTTCCCATTTCTGAAGAATCATATCGTCAGGGCCCACAAACTCCATGAATCCCAATGTCCCGGAAAATATAACAAGGCGATTTATATTCGGGGGCGGTTCGGGCCTCGTTTTTCTATCACAGAAATCTGGGCCTATGTGTGTTCCGTAATATACGAAGGTAACCCTCCGCCATTCAAGTTATTTGTACCATCTGCTAAGGAATTTATTGAACCGAAGCGTTCCTATAATAAGTGTAGTTCCAACAATAAGTTTATTTTGAGTTGAAACGGTTTTATTTTCCCTAACTAATTATAAACTTTTATATTGCGTACAGAAGTACCTTATACCCTGAAATATTTTCTATCGGTACACATAGTTAAAAGGTAGCTAAACAACTTCCAAAATATTATCTAAGTAAGTACGCCGACAGTTTTAATTTCTTTCTTAGCCAAATTGATAATTCAATCACGCGTTACGGTTGCATCCTGCCAACTGCAAGCCACGAATGTCAACTAAGGGAGGGGTGGCATCGAAATAATATCTATTATGGTAGCGGAGCCGCCCCGAAACAAAAGGTTCGCGTAAGGGACGCGTTATTTTTATACGAAACGTCTACAGAATAACAAAACGACGGCTTTTCTTCGTAAAAATATCTTAATAAAAGCCGGAATTAGGCGATTACATTCTGATCATGTGCCATCTCGCTTCCTCCGTTTGCCTCCAAACTATTGTTTTTGTTGAATTTGATTTATGTTTACTTTACGAAAGATTTATTGTTATTTAAAAGGATACATTTAAGTTTTATTACTTGTATAATATCATATGTAGCGTGGTTTGATTAATTAGTTTGTGTATGAGGTCAACGGTGTCAGTGGTTAGGCAGTATGCGCTCGTAATTCAAAGCACTCGGCGATGAAAGCAAGTGATAGCACAACCCACAAAAATATAATATAATTCAAATGTTACTTAAGAAAATTTATTCAGACCGCCGCTAAATAAATTCTCGTTCCTTTCGGACATTTTTATATTTCCTTACATTTGTGCATTCACTTCAAACTTAATTAGACTTTATAGAGCGTTCCTTCCCAATTTCGTTTTACTCTCGTCTGACGCACGCTGAGACTTATTCATTGGAGTGAGGGCGTGGGAGGGGTGTGCGGGGGCAGGGGAAGGGGGGAGGGCTTGGCCCGAAATAGCAAATAAATGAGACGAAAATGTAAATGTTGCGCTTCAAAGATGAAAAGCGCGCCGCTGGCTCGTTCTTGTTAAGCTCATCGCAAATGTACCAAAATTAGGAGCTCGGCTGAAATAATTTTCAGGCCAGATGTAACGAACACCGCTGTTGTGAAACAGGGTGTAAATGAAAATACAAAATACTTTATGCCTACTAATTAAAGGGAATACTGTTACTCTGTTTCGTTTTGTTGATATGAATATTCTTGGCACACGTGTTCCTAATCGCTGTAATATGTAGACCGTTTGTTCAGCATAAATTCTGTTACCTACAGCGAAGCCAAACTGGACCACCAACACAAAAATAAAACGAAAAGGCCTCCTGCAAAATTGTCTCTTTTAAAAGAGAACGCAAACAGTTTATACTTATACTTAAAAAAGTAATTTAATGTTACCTTTAACGAAGCTCAATAAAGCCGTTTACTCACAATGTCTCAATCCAGTACAATGGGCCGGAGTTCACCATATTGTTTTCCCAAATAAGTCGGTTTAATAAAAGTCCGCATAAGTCTTCGACATATGTCCGGGTAGGATTATATTGAATCATTGCTGTGCAACCCTCGTGTGTTCTCTGCTTTATCTCTGTTATTGCTATAAGTAATTGAATTCGTACATTTTTATGTATAGCTTCGTAGTATGTTTGTATGGTTTTTATGTTATATCTCTAGAGCTGGGTACATGTAGGTGTGGTTTGATATGAAAGACGTGTGCCCTTGGATTGTGCTCAAAATTATCCGCACGTAGAGGTTTTGAGACGTTGATCTCTATATTTCTTTGGTTACAAGCTTTATAACGCCCGATGTGTTATACTTTTGTTGAAAAATATTGTGTTTTCATAAGATTTTCCTGATTAATTCCATTTTTCTCCACCTATTAGGTACTTAATTGCAATTCATGTAGCATATAATATGCAGTTCGTATAATCAAATTAATTTATGTAAATTGTACCTACTTACCTATTAATTATCTTTAACACTAATACTCGCACATATTAATTGAATACCGACTACTAAGGAGGTAATGAGTTTATATTTATTACATACTAACAGCAAATATCTACTACCTATTCTGATGACTGATGACATCAAAGACTTATACAAACGTGAGTCGTAGTAACATAGATACGTACTTATACTGTCATGTACACGTACCCATTTACTGCTGAATACATCTAGGAAAATCCTTAGGTACCGAAAAACGTGACAAAAGTAGGTACATACAGTCGCAAAATAACATGTACCTACTCATGTCTTTCTAACTGTTATTATGTTCATAATGACCCTTTGACCATAGCGCGTCACTGAACCTGTATTATAGGTACCAAAGTACTTACTATAAGGTACCAAGCCGCGGTACCGAGTCACGTTGCGTAGCGACTTCGCCATAAAGCGAGACATAAAGTTGTTGAAACAAAGAGGCGCATTCATCAACCCGCCTTCTCTAAATTATGATAAGACCATAAATGATGCAGTCACATGTGCAAGGAGGTGGGTCACACATCCGCATTTATTTATATATGGTAAATATTGTATCATTGGGCATAACAACCGAGTGAAGCAGTTATAAACAATCAGTTTTTAATAGTTTAAACAACGTTTAATCGTAAATTTATATGACAATAAATATTAATTCTGCCATGGTTTCGTTATTGAAATAAATTAATGAGTGCAGTTTATTCAAAGCTCAGAAAGGCAGGCAATAATAGCGTGACAAACTCTGGCGTGACAAAAGTCACTCCATCTAAATTTTTTCATTCCTTTCCTACATAATTAGACTTCGACATGGAATCGAAGTGGCTTAAAAGTATAAGATATAGTTGACTTAAATTATGCCTACGCCTACTCTACGTCGTTATAGCGTAGGGCGAGAATTGTAACTACATATTTGGCCAGATAAATAGTTCAGTACCTAAGTGATATTTATGTGTTGTGTAATATGAATATGTCTCGGCTTTATAAGGTTGAACTATTTCGTCCACCTTACATCCTTTACTATTTCAATTCGATCATTAGGCTCCTTTGCTTTTCGTAACTTTAATGAAAAGCATAGACCGTGGGAGTAAAATATGTTCATCTTAACAGGTTTCATGTTGTCAAAACAATTTTTTTAAGTATATCCTTGTTTCTGCGACACTATCTAGCACTGCTGCACTGCTGGGACACAGACCTCCTCTCTGTGAGAGGGAGTGGGCCATAATCCATCACGCGTGCCCAGTGCGGGTGGGCGGATGTCCCATCTCTTCGAATTTTTGGTTCTAAGACCAAAAATAAGCCTCCATGCAAATACGTATTTTAAATTAAATTCAACCAGCAAAAACACAGTGGAACAAAATTAAATGTCACCTCCACACAACTTGCAACAAAACTCACATAATCTCGCAAGCCAAGCCTGTCTCATTACGTACTTACATAGGTACATAATGTAGCCAGTAAAGTATACAAGTACTATTTATGTGTGCGGTATCTGCGAGTGCATCGTTGCATCCGCGACGCGACGTAACGACTGCCTGCCGACAGAAAGATGGCTGATACTGCAATTCTTAGAAATCGGTGCAATGCACTCCACTTTTTTGCATGGCATTTGTTTTAGTATGTTGTTTTGCGGGGTAGATGCTTGCAGTTGTAGATCTTTGTGTTTTAGAATATGTAAATAAAAGGGATGTTTTGTGAGGCAAATACAGCATGAAAATTCAGTAAGTAAAGTGGGAAATTTATATTTCTCGACTCAATTTTGATGTATTTTGTTAAGGTCTTTATTACAAAAAAAAACATGACACTTTTAGTAAAAATAATAGGTAGACTTACCTACCTTTTAAATACAAAGTACTTACTTATAACTATTGCTTATACACATAAACACAACGAAGTAGGTACTTAAACTCTGACCCAATTTCCTAATCTCAATTATTCCGACCATCCCCAAAAAATATCTCCGCGATGAATAACGTTGAATATTAATAATGTTTGTTCATGAAAATGAATTAATTTGTCCAAGTGGAAGAACGGGGACGGGATCCACTCATGAATTCATCCAGACCCCGTAAATATTTTATTGCCAGCGTAGAAAAAAATCCGAGTAAATTATACCTATTACCGGGAAATATCGCGAGCTGTTTTCAATCTTATACCTTAAGTGGTACAAACGATAAAAATAAATTCAGAGCTTGTGGGCATTTATTGCTGAGATTTCTAGAGCTTTGAAGGGTAGACGCACTTCCATTTTCTTGCTAATGGAACCTCCTTGGGGAGTGTTAGCAGCGCAATGAATTAGAAAAAGAAGTTTTCTTTCAAGGAAACCTGTCTGCGTTGAGTGCTGCAGATTTTTTATGCGGCTGCAAATTGTAGGGTAGCGTATTTTTATAACTTAGAGCAATATCCTCTTAAAATATGGTGGATTTTACTGGTTTTTTTAATCTTGGTATTCTGAACCTAATAAATAACTATCTCAAACCAGTTCCCAATTTCTCAACACATATTTATATTAACTCAGTTATCTGGAAATCAAGTTTAAAATATTTTATATTTAAATATTTACCTATGTCTTAAAAACAGTTTGCAAAAAAGAACCTTTTATTTAATGTCATTTAAGGTTGATAATGGAATACAAAGTTATCTGCTATATATAATATGTTATATTATAATTGTATTCTATACTCTCTTGTGATAGTGCAGAAATTAATCATAAGTGCTTTGTAGACAACTATGAGAAATAATTTTGTAGGAGTTAATATAGGAGTTTATGATTCGTAAATTTTAATTCTAGACTATAACAAAACGAGTCACAAACCGGAATATTAAATAAAGCTGTAACATGTCCAGATTTTTAAATAATGTTACCAAAATATTATCATATAAATAGCTCACATAATTTTAAACGGCCTTCAGGAATCCGACAATTATTTTAAATATACACAAGAGTTCTTCTTTTATCTTAAATTAAAAGCGTATCATATATCTTCATAGTTACAACCTGTTGATTACTTCTTAATTGTTTTAATATTTAAATGAAGAAACTTTTATAATTTTGGTTGCCAATGTTATGATTTTAAACTTAGAATGTATTGGATTATTCAGTTAAAAATCACTGAATGCAAAGTCGACGTTTTCAGTAAGAAATAAAAATAAATCTTGATAAATTATTTGAAATTTCAATTATGAAGCGTTAAAAATCTTACTTAAAATTAGATAAGTCACCACAAACAGAAAAACACCAGTAATAAATTAAAATAAATGAGCTTTTAGAATTTTGACCTTTATCTGTCTCCAGATAAATTCTCTATTTAAATAAAGATAAATGAGCAAAATCTTTCCAACCAGTAGGTACTATCTAAAAGCTTGTTGTCAACACTATTAATTAAGCCTGTCGACAGCGACTATTCGGTTTAATTTATAGCGTTAATTTACCTAAATAGTGTCTGGGTATGCTATGAATATCTATGAAATAAACCTCCACACCAATGGAATGATGTAATGTAACTGTTACACCAATTAAATTATCGATTAGACTCCGTTGTTTCTTGGTTTCTTGTCGATTTTGTTCCGAAAATATGAGTAAAATATACACTCACAATAACCAGTCATATGATTATTTTAAAATTATCTATTTACCTAAATAGGTAAATGTCAAGTTGAAACGTTGTTAGATACATTTTAATACCTATTCACCTACTTATATCTAGACAAAGTAAACCGTTGTTTTTATACTTAATCAAATAAACTTTTAATAGGTTTTGAAGTAGCCTGAAATCGAATAAGTAGATTCGTACCCCAAGTTACGGCAAGGTTGGTAGATAATTGGGTTGTTCTGTCCCGATAAATGGAATAAGGCGCGCCCCTTATCACACTGCGGCCTAATACTGTCATCAAACCGTGGATGTACGAATGTAAGCAAAGCTTTATCTCACCAGAGTTTTTTTTTGTAACTTTTATACCAGGATGAAATAAGAGGTACTGGAAAATTTCGTCATATTTTCATCCAATATTATTTCGATTCGGTTTTGATTTTTGTTTATGTTCAACATAAATAAATGCTCCATCATTATTATTTTAAACAGTCATCCACACTGTGTAAGTATGTAGGAAGTTTGTCTCATCATAAATCATAACAATTCCCCACGGTACCTACGTCAAAACCTTACATTAAAAACGTACCTATTTCCCTTATCCTGAACTCTTACAAAGTAACGAAACAAAGAAACTGTTTGTCACGATAGTATCAGTATGATGAAGTTCGTTCCACTAAATAAAGCCACTTAACGAGTTATATGTACGAAGGAGACTGTTTAAGGGCAGCAGAATATGTGCCTTTTTCCAGTTTTACTGCGTAGTAAAAATTCTATAAATGTTTTTAACTAAATTATTGTGGTAATATTATGTGCAAGATTGTTGCATTCAAGAGTGGGTGTGAATGGCACTGCATTGTTTTTGTGCCTATATTTTTATTATATCTGATATGCATCCCACAGAGCACCATCCATATATCCATCGTTTTATTTGATATAAAACATCTTGTAGGTATGATATTATCACGACTAGAGGGTAATTACAAGGCTGTTGTAATAACTGAAGGTGTTAGTTCATGACTGACCAATTAGATTCGCCTATGCAATTCTGCAATATTATTCCTATAGCAAATAGCTGTGTTTATAATAACTAACAGAATAAAACTGAGTTCTTTACGATCTTCAGAATACAGCTTTCTGTTTTCAGATGAGTGTAATTTGAAAGCTATGTACGATGGAGTGAAATTCCATCATACAATTTTCTTGACATTTCCTGGACTTACCTTAGTCTGTTTTCTCTATATTATCATGATCTCCCCAATCCCATCCTCCCTTATCCCATCCTTTTCCCAATTAAGTTGGAGTTGGCTTCCAGTCTAGCCAGATGCAGCTTAATACCAGTATTTTACATGGAGCGACTGCTTATATCTGACCTCCACAACCGAGTTACTGGGTAATACTCTATATTATATTTTTATATATTAAAGAGTTTGTCCATTTGTTGCAGGCGTGTTGCGGGTAAGGTTCGGGCGCGGTCATCCTCGCGGTCGACCTTACTAACAGGTGAGGCGGCGCCGCCACACAGAACATGATACTAAGGTTTGAATTTCAACTTTATTATACCCATCATAAGGCATCCTTTCATTCGCACACCCCATCGGCTTACCTTCTGCAATTAACGCTGAGCTTTCATTACTAGGCTGTTTTTATGAAAATAGGGCTTCATTTTCGGTGTGTGGGCGCATTAATTTTTTAAATTATGTTCTAGGAATTGTTTTAATGTAGCATTTTATTAAAATGCTTCCATTTTTATGTGAAAGGTTTTTTACCCAGTTTATAGTTAAAGCCTTGAATTAAAAGCTTGCGAAAATTTTTCATGATGTTCACTTCGTCAGTTGATTAAAAATAATTGAGTTCTTTTATGTTTCTGTAGGACATTCTTTAATTATACTTAAAAGCTTTACATAATAATCTGATTCGCTTAAAAAAACATAGTTTAGGCATTATTATTTCTTCAATGTCATTTTCATCTGTCACGCGTATCATTAAGGCGTTATCACACTTAAAAACATAATCGTTTTATGGTTACAAAACGTACCACGCTAAAAATACCATCTTAAGTCGAAATTTTTAGTAAAAACAGTTCTCACGACGAAAATGGCAAGTAATAAGCATGCAGGTAGCTTTCGGGTCAAACTGCATTATGTGCAACGTGCCTTCGTTGTAATGTGCCCCACCCGCTTGCCGACTCATTTACATTTTTATTACATACTGTATACGTAGGTATATTAACGACATGTTCGTATGTACGTAGCAATGAGATGTCATCTTTACAAGAAGGTCTTAGTGCTTTAATCAGTTGTAATGCTAGTGTTGTAAGATACTTAATTATGTTAATCTAAGTTAGGATCTTTATTCTCTTTAAGAGCAGGACTGCGAGAGGTAGGTACTTACAATAGATAGGATGGTCTTTGGCTCATAGCCCAAGGGTGGGGCTATGTATTTTTTCCGAATAAGTAGGTTAAATCCAACCTACCTATTTCTTTTTGTTTCTACGCTATGCCATTACTTTCTCATCGTCACCGTCTTCAATATTACCTTAGTTACATACAACATCCATCCACACACAAACCAATTTATTTTAACGACTGGATACCTTCACATGTATCTGCATAACTGTTTATAAGCAAGTCTAATTAAAATATACAATTTTGACATCCAATGTTCGTTAAAATACAGCCAAAACACAGCCCGACACCTTGTCATATTAATTCAGCGACTTAATTTATAGTCGTGCAAATATTAAATGCCGACGAAAATTCGCAACAATGTTGCGATTTGGCGATTGTGATATTCATGACGACGTTTTAATCTGATCGTTTGAAGTCGGGCTGAGTGGAGAGATATGTTGTGAGTGGGCTGGTATATTTATATCTTTTTATTTTTTTATTTTAATTGTTGCTCAGGCTAAAATTAAAGTTTCATTAGCAGACTGTCCCACTTAGGCACTACGACCTACCTACGTATTATTTGTCTTTGATACCTTCTAAAACAAACTACTAAACTTTCTTCCTACGGGGAATGAGCTATAGAAAATGTTCAACATGTTGTCATTCAGTACTATGCCTAAACCGTTTCCTTTGAAATATCCAATCACAGTTAAGTAACCGTGTCTCCGTCCAATAAAGGCCCGCATATACCTCCCACGCGCAATCAAATACATTTCGTTCGGCAGTCTAATCATGCTCCATCATTTATTTTTGTTCGTAAACCAGGGAGCCTCTCAAATGAGCATTTATCAGGGGCCCGAATAAGTACAACAGTCGATAAATTAACATAGGTATTGCAAACAGTAAAGTTCCCGACAGAATTTGTTCGACGCATGAAAACCGTTCCACGCAAACGCAACATAGAGAGCTCATAGACATTTTAATTCATCGATCGGACGGTATCGGGCGGGCGATCTATTCCGGGCCGGGTTACGATTACGAATCACAATATATGTCCTTGACGATAACATCGGCCTGCGATCGTGTTTAGAATACTAAGTGAGATGGACCACCGGCTTTTCGACAAGTACACGCGTCTGCGTAAGGCTATGCGTATGGATGCCCTAATGATTGGGGATCCGGTGTGGAAAATTGTATTGTTCTACGAATGACGTGACGAGGTAGAGAAATATAAAGTTGGTTGGCATTGTTTCACGTCACCTTAATATCTCAATATAGGTACTTCAAGCCTAAGGATCAGAAAAGGATTTGAATCTATTTCGTAGCGCTAATTTATTCCCTCTAAATCCTAAATGGAAACCCGAGCTAATTCAGTATTATATTTAGGAGTATATCTAGAAACCCCGTTATTTTAACGTCAAGTAACATTCATAATACCAAATCAGAGACTAGACAGGCGTGTTTTGACGTCGGCGAGGCATCGCAGGCGACTCGTATCCGAGGCGCAGTTAGAATTGCAAATGAATCGGCCGTTTACTCTCGAGTCGTAAACCCAGGGATATGATCCAGTCAGTTTTCGCACCATTAACTGCTCGGACCTCTACCTACCTACACCCTCGCGATCTTGTTATTGTAAATATGGCGACACAGATACAAATAATAGCTGTCTCTATCCACCCAAAATGGAACGTCAACTACGCCTAATAAAATCATCTTCAATGGAATTAATGTAGTTTGGATTCGCAATAAAATTACAACTTTCCACGATGTTTCCCGACATTATTTGTCTATTATAAAGACATAAATAAATCTCCTAAATATCTGTCATCGGAAGTATTTTGTCGGTCTTATTGAGATCGTAGCCGACGACAGTTTTATGATAAAATGCTGCAGCATAAACAGTTCTGTATCGCTGTCCTGACCAGCCAACCGTGGGAGAGACATTCCGATAACATATATTTGTGGCGCAGATAACGTGAATTGACAGCTTGTGCTCGTCCTGACACTCTGGCCATTGAAATCCTCTACCCACCAGTGTACGAAGAGCTCTAAACTCACATCCGGGCACCATTCGACCTGCTTCATTACACGGCGACCCGGGGGGAGGGGGAGCGCTAACTAAGTTGGGAAAATTGGCCAGCCGACGGCCTATGTTTTGGGATTGAGTCGTAAATGTCAACTCGAGTGCCCTCCGCCATAGTTCTGCTGCTCTATTTACTCGTACTTGATGAAAAAAGTAAAAAAGTCTCGGTTAACTAAACCCCCGGTCGGATTACGCGCACGAAGTTTAGTCAGGGACGGAATGAGTATAAACTTAGATGAAGATCGCCCAAGTTTCGACGCAGATGGGTCTCAAGTTTTCCAATTAGTATTGGACTTACCGCTAATCTCTGGTAGTTATTTTATGTGTGTAATACGAGTGAATGTCAAACAGCTGCAGGAATTAATTACATCAATAAAATTATATTTTAGTATACAGGCCGATAAGTTACAATAGTTTTCATTTGTTCCATCTATTCATAGCGGAACGTATGAGAAAATAATATAGCGAGTTTGAAAGGTAAACTGCTAAGTATCAATCATCAAGGCGTCCTCCTAATTGTTAGGTAACACAAAACATTTTACGACTCCCACACGTATGCGACGCAATCGTTACCTAAAAAAGGCTTGTAAACATGATTTTTTTCGCTCATAAACATGGGGTAGCAACCCCAACGAAAATCAGAAAAAATTACCGTGGCATTCGGCGCAAATCACCTATTTTATGTAAACTTCGTGACTTACCGCCGTATCGAATGACTTAGAAAGGATTTATTTATATTCCTACTGGCTTCGAATGGAACTAGGAAATAAAATTGTAACCGTAGAAGTTGTCAATGGGATATTTGTGGGTGGAGGAGTGCTTGCCTTAAAAATAAACTGAGTAATGTCGGCGGGCGCGCACTGCACGACGATGATTTAATGCGCAGTTCCACGCGCGCTCATTAGACACGTCGTAATGAAACCTCCTGATACAAACTTTCTACGTAATTGGCCCTTATGTCGCATATAAATTTTCTTACCCGTCAGTGTGTAGCGACCGTGAAAAGTGACTACATCCTCAACGATTTTATCCTCCTTTGCAAACCTTTGCTTAGGTAATCAAGTAGGTAAGCCAGTTACCGGCAATGGAAAAGATTTAACGTCACCTTTGATACAAAATTCGATAAAATATGACTCCTTCATTTTCGAATAATCGCCCCACCTGACTAAATATCGCCCATTCACGCATTTATAAAGTTCCAGAATTTTTTTGTTTCCAAAAAACTTTTCTAACGACTTCTTTCAGTTACATACCGCCTTCGCTCACGACATAGAACAGTTACGCTTAATAACTACAATAAAAATATACAATCTCATAAATGTCTACACATGTCATTAATAATGGTTTTGGTTGTAGCTGACTCGTAGGTCCATAGTAATTAAGGATTTAATAAACACACGCCGCGTAGTGTTATCCAATAAACGTTTTACAATTTACTGATTGGATACACCTGAGAACCGCTTAGTATGTAATTATGCAGTTGTATACAATGAATGTGTATAATTTATATTACACTATACATAATTTTATATCTTTTATACTTTGTTCACAGGTTACCGTGCCCTTTTACGCAAACGTCGCTAGCGAGTTTACGACAAGGTGAATATTATATTTTAAATTTTTATTATGTAAATTAGATTGTATATTTGCGGATTATCCCCGTTGCATCGCTGATATTACTCGGAATATAGCTTAGGGTTTGCTTAAGTCTCATTTGACCTGTACCTTTATTTGAGGACTTTACTACATCTTGACTCATAATAATCCTAAGTCTGCTTGTTAGTATCATGTCTCACCGTAGCAAATATTTGTATTTAGCTACCTACTTTATAAATATTTGAACCCGAGAAGGCAATATAGGGACTTATATTAAAACTTTTTGTCCTGTAACTGTTTTTGGTCCCTGGGGAAAATATCTGCCCGCTTTAGGTATGAAAAATTAGTAAAACCACAAGAAAAGCGGCAAGTAAAATTAATTTATTAGCGTTTATTACGATTATATCGACACGCGTAATGTCGATACTAAAAATAATTGAGAAAAATGAATCTATATTTTCCGTGTAATTTAAAATAGCGCTGCATATTTTTATACTCACATTTTATAGCTATTGTAAAATGATTGATTTACATACTACGTTATTTCTTTATGTTATTATGATGTAATTTTATGATAGGTAGGTACGAGGAAAACAAAGCCTTGAGTGACCTACCTCATAATCTTATTCTGATTATATTCTCGTGGTACGACTGTAGTTATATTTAATTTTAACTTAGGTATATATGTATAGTACTGAAACTTGTCCATGATGGTATACCTACCTACATGTTGCAAACTGGCTGTTATGTTATATCGTCCTCTGGCTAAGTTCTTGGAAAACTGCATTTGCAATAAGATTTGCGTTCAATTATGGTCCATACCAGTTTCATGATTATATTAATTATAAGCCTGTAAGTATGTTATTAATTAAATTCTTAATCGAACAGTCACTGTTATACAAAGTAAGCTTTTGCGAGCATTAATGCGATAATTCGATTAATTAAGGTAAAACAAACCGGTTGTATTTACAATTAAATGTCTGTCTGGGTTATTTACGCATGTAGATAAATCGAAAATATTCCCAAAATTTAACGTCCAATTTAAAATGTCTGAAGTTTAACAAGCCGAACTCAAATGAATTTAATTTGCTCTGAACGGTAACGTACGGTTCCAGGTTACGTCCAATTTACAGCTTATGTTCAGAGAAAGTCGAGTGCAGACGAGTTTTTCAATTGGAACGAGTATTAAAGCCTTCTTTACAATCTATTTAATGCCTGTGCGATGGGAACGTGAAGCCGCTGGACCGTTAGCCGTGCCGATGTTTTGCAGCACCGTCTGTTGATAACTTGAGAATGTCTGCCTGCTTTTTGGTTCTGAAAATAATAACATAAGACAGTATTTAATTAATGATACAATTTATTAGGTAAAAGTGGCAAGTTTTGTATAATAACCATGCATAATTGGAGAAATTTTCGTCGTTGAAATTAGATAGTCACATGAATTATCTACTTTTTCCCAACTTTGGCAAAAACCCACAGTTGATTAAAAAATATCTTATTACCAAGCTCTTGATTAGGTCCGTTTCCACGTATTTGTCAATGTCATATCTTCTATAAACAATATTATTATAAAACATTCAAGACCGAGTTCAAGTTAAGAATTATTATTAAAGATTTATTGTAATTGCATGATTATAGTCTCAAGTCTCAGGCTTAAGCGATAAATTATGTTCATAATGAATACAGACGTTGCATTAATGAGACTGGTTTTTCGTTTCCGATCACCATTGTTGCTATATTCATGGTGAAAAAAATTCAACTTCGCGTGAGTCAAACCTATGAAAGTACTAACATATTTATATACATAGCCCCAATCCATCGTTTGCGCAACTCCCGCACACATGTGCCGAGATAAGAAAGCGTACTTTTATTTACGTACTCGATGTATGGCCGACCATTGGCCTGAAGAGTTTCCTAACGTAAATATTTATAGACGGGCTCGGCGCAAGCGCACACTTGTTCCTATGTTTGTTTCTGTCATTCAACGCGAGGCCCGGCCTGTTTGTGCTTCGCTACTGCACTGAGATAATGTTGCTTTCGTTTTGTTGCTACATAAAGCTCCTCTATGTTGTAAACCATATCTTTGTTGGTCTACGTTACTCTGGTTTTACTTTTGTTTGCGTAAATATGAGCGGCTCTGGCATGTAGAATGTACCTACATAATCCAGTTAAATATCTGCGCAGTTGGTTATTTTAATACGTCATGCAGACCGTGAGATATGTGGTTAGGAATAACTTGGTAGATATCTACTGTAATGCCTGCGTGTTAACGTATGGATGGAGGTATGTAACCAGGTATTCAAGTACATAAATCATCATAAAAAATATAGATTTATAAAATCACTCTTTCCAAGGTGGCTATTGTGTGTCATATTATATTGCTGACATCACACAATGTAAATACACCAAACAGTAGCCAACGATAGAGGTGTAACTCTGTACTTATAAATCTCTTTTGTGTTGAAATTTTTACATTTCAAAAGCACACATAATCCTTGTTATTAGTTTTGTTGACACGTCCACAAAGTGTCGCGAATTTATCGTTTTGGCTTTCTTTGTACGTCACCTATTGTAATTACTCATACGCTAAGTGTGGGAAATTAATGTACGCTTCTATAGCAACCTTCGGTGGTACTGAGAGCGAGGAGCGGTATAAGCAGATGCTTAAAAGGCAAGGTGTAAAATTATTAACGTCGATATAATCCTAATAATGCGTGACTGAAGTACTACCTTTTTTCATTAATAATATTTTAAATTCTACAAGTGGAAAATGAAGATCACCTATTATGGTATATTAATAAAAATGCACCTGTATATTTATCTAAAAGGCAATGCAATCAACATAAATTAAATAATAGGTAATCGCTAAGTTAGATTACCTACCCACCTGATATGGCACATTTAATAGAGTGGCTTCAGTATTAAATAAATAAAATCGCCATGCAAAATTTCAAACGTGCCAAGAACATCCTATAACCTATACAAAGGGTGTAGGAAACAGCAGATTTGTTTTGGTAACTGGCGAGAAATTTCAACGCAAGGGTCTAGCATCATGTGCTGAAGTCATGATTACAGTTTGAGCATCGATGTCCCTGCCAGCCTGAATATTACCCAACAGAATTTTAAGTAAAGTCCAAATAAAAACGCTCATCCCAAAACGTCAACAAAAATCGCTAGTCGCTCCCACTCTGAACATCGCTCACCACCTTATTATTTTGACAATTCGGTTATATTAGCAAGACGTGTCGTTCGGTATTATTCGGCAAGTTAACAAGAGCAACATAACTTCAATGTATGTATGTTTTAGCATTGTTTGCCTGATATATTTTATTGCCGTGTCTTGTGTAAACATTATACATTATACATGTGTAAAATATTGCTTGAATTTATTGGTTGTTACGGCTTTGTTCGAAGGGTGGCTCGGGGGGTGTGGTGAATTAGATGGCCTACTACATGTTCTTTAGACGTTTGGGGACAATTAATTCTGTTTTTTTTTTTATTGTGGAAGTACTTGTTAGTTGAATCGTGAAAGAAGGAAAAACAAAGAAAAAAATGTAGAGTCAATTAGTAAAATTGTTTTTAATTAATTTTATTAATGAGCGTTGTAGTTGATTTGTTTATAAGCTTATGTAACTACTTAGTAAAAAGTATAAGTCAAGTAGTATCTCTACATTACAGACAAAATTGTAATTAAATGCATAACTGTAAAAACCGTTAATCGATATAGACAGATATTGTTGTTAACATAAAATTGCTAAGTTTCACAGTCACTGAACCGGCTGAATATAAGGCATTAGTCCGCGGCCTTGCCATTGACAATAGCAATAAAATAAAATTATATAATTTAATCTAGAAGGTGCCTAACATTATTTGTGGTGAAATTAACAGACGATAAAATTAAGTTTATACTCACAATAAAATGTGAGTGAGTTGCCGTCATAAAGTCTCGCGTTTTTTATTGGTGGCAAGTCGACGATGGCCGAGTGATGCTTGCAGTTTGGTTAAACGGCAGTTTATGGCTATTTTGCCTCCATTAATCGCTTTACTACGCACCCGCGCTCGCTCTCGACAACCCTTTGAGATACAACGATACAAACTGGCCGCACGCAACTACGGCGAAGGTTTTTTTTTTTATAATAAATTTAAGTCGTATTGCAAAATACTATTAATTGCAATAGTATTTTGCAATAATATAAATTATTAAAATTGTTGATGTTTAAATAAAAATTTAAAACTCTTAACTGTATTCTTAAGAATAATTTTAAAATCAATAAACTTAAAGGTCGGTTTAAAATATTTTACTTTTCAAATAAAAACATTACAACGAAGAAAAAATGCCAAAACTGAAACCCAGGAAAATACCGCGAGGACATAAAACTGGGCGCCTCGCCAGCCGCCCGCCTACGAGCTGCGTTCGCGTAGCTGACGCGGATTAGTTCTGCTGCCCGCCGCCGGATGGCGCTGGCGGAGTGCGCGCGTGTGTGCGCCGCCACACCGGCACACGCCGCCACTCCGCGCTCGACCGCGCCGCCGAACGCGCGCCTCGCGTATACATCGCCGCACCGACCGCACAAACACGACACGCTCGCGACAACAACCTACCGATACGTCCACTCAAATAAATAAGAAAACTGTTGCGTCACCCACAAACTTTATCCAGATAATACAAAAACTTTTTTTCTGCAAAAGAAAATTCATGTGTGAATTGTTTACAATAAACTTGATCGAAAAAATAATAGAGACAGTTTCAAACTGCTAAATGGACTTAAAATTTTTTGGAGGTTACGAGAGCTTATCATATCAGTGACTGTTCGATGCACTCTCGAAATAGTTTCTAAAACTTCCACCGAAGTCAAGAGTTATAGTTTTTTGGACAGTAAACGTTGCGGTGAGTCCCGTCCGGCCGGCTAGCTAAATCGGGATCGCCTTTTGATTTTCATGTGCTGCTGCTGTGTGTGGAACGCGTGTGTGCGCGGTGCAATGTGCCCGCGACGCGCGTGAACTGCCTGTGACCGTCCCGATCCCCCGTGGCTTGCCCGGCCGCCACCCTGTACCCTGACAACCATGTCGGGGGCCTCGGCGCGCCCTGCGATGCGGCGGCCGCGTCGCCAGCGCCCCCCTCCGGCCACTCCGCGGGGCCGGCCTGGTGGACCATGATGAACGGCGTCGGCGGCGCGCTGTATGAGGAGCCGCACGCGTCGCCGCCCGGGGGCAGCCCGCCGGCTGCTCCCGCTGCTGCGCCGCCGTCCGCCTCCAGCGCCTCGCCTGCGTCCGTGGGCTCCAACCCGCCCCAGCCGCCGCTGCACATCCCGGCCAAGCGCTATGAGCCGGAGCCTGGCGTCATCCGGCACGCGCAGCAGCCCTGGGGTTACCCGCCCGACGGTCCAGGCTCCTTCGAGCACCAGTACCCGGCCGGGCCCACCTACTACAACCTGCCCGTCGAGCGGGAGCGCAAGTCCGCGCTGCCCTTTTGGCCCGCTAGCAGCGGCGAGTACAAGCCGTATGCTGACGGCGGCTGCCACCAGGGCTTCTCACAGCCCTGCTGGAACTACCCGTATGGAGCGCCGCGCGGCGACCAGCCCCTGCCCTACGTGGGCGGCGAGGAACGCAGGACGGCGGTCTCCGAGGCGTCCAGCTTCTCGCACGACGCGTACGGGCTCCGAAACTACGCACCCGATTCGGTATCCAGTGCGCCCTACCCGCCTCCAGGATCCCTGCCCGGTTAGTAGCATCTCATTACTCCTACATATTTGCTTATAATCGTTACCTACTCAGAGCTCACGTTTTTTGACGTCCGGTCTTAGCATCGCTGTTTGTAATCTTTGGAACTTATCGGTGCCTCGAGACTAGAACCAAACATAGTTCAGCAAAACATTTATCGGAATTTATAAACAAATACAGTTCAATATTACAATACGTGAGTTGTTGGGTGGGTTCGTTGATTTTCAGTACTTTTAAAGTTTGAAGTTTACAATAATCTGCGAGAGGCTGAAGCTGATAAGTTGATTTGTAAATAATTTATTATGAGTTTGTCAACCTTGACCCGCGGTTGACGTCCGCTGGGCGCTAGAGGGCGCTGCGCGGGGCGCACACAGCGGGCGAGGCGTGCATGTGTGCCTCACGCACACAGACAGCCACGCCGATGTGCGCGTGCCTCATGTGGAGCGAGCACACTTGCACTCGCGTCTGATACCGCATTCTTTCCTCTAATCGAAGACAGCTGATTGGCACGACTGCACGATACTTCACACTCATGGACTTTATGTGTATGTAATAATGAATGTGAGATGTATGTTCTGGCTATTTGTATCTGAAATGTGTTTAGTTAAAAAAATGCTCTGGAACGATAAATTACTTTCTGAGAGTGTAAATGGAAAAATCTGGTTCAAATGTAATTTTGCGTTTTGTAGAGCCAATGTCCAGTCAAAATCTGCTAGTCTAAAATGTAGAGTTTTTTTTTAAGCAACAGGTAGGTAAGTTTCTATATAAATATAAAGTCTGCTAAATATTCCACATTTGTAGTACTAAACATGTCGATAACATCGGCTGTTAGCCAAATAAACATTGGGCCAACGTTTAATACGGAATCCCTTAGAGCTCCCTCAGAAAACCACTGAATGCCCAAACCAAAACATTTTCCCACAGACCACCATAAATTTGATGAATGAACGAAACACGTGCTACAAATGTTTAAAAATGAACCGTAAGCACCTTTTTATAGGCAATGTAAAACGGCGCTATACAACCGACAATAAATTAAAGTTTACGTAAAATAAAGCGCCAATAAAAATGTATAACTAATAAATAAACACGATACCTGAGCGTTAAGACAATAAACCGATCTTTGAGTAGTGGCAATAAACCAAATATTGCTACAATAAACACATTACAGGTTGATGAGACGATAAAAAACTAGGAGCTACCGCGACCGGCCGCCCCGCGCCCGGTGCATAGTCGCAGCTCTCGTAGATACATATCACTTTTATGAATCGTAAAACCACAGCCACGTCACATACATGCAATAATACTGGTTCCTTCCCCAAATCGCGCCGCTAGTAAGTAGTAATTACTAAACTACAAGCGCCATGTAAATATGAGAGCAATAAAAAGGCTCCATTCATAAACGCTCGCCGCTAGTTCGCTTTCGATCGCCGCCTAACCATAAAGATGGGTTTATCGCGCCTCTGTTACGGCAGAGGTGTAACTTGACATAATTTTGCGTAAAACGCGCATATAATGGGCCATTAAAAGGAAACAATTGTTGAAAAAGTTATACGAGTGTTCACGTCACTTTATGATTGTGTGTTTACGGCCCACCTGAGGTTGACATTGACTTTGATTTGTGCATTTACGGCTTAGTAAACGGTTTGTGGAATGGCTCCGTTAGCGAGACTCGCTCTCCGCGCGTTCCGCTTTCTCGCGTACACCAGATGCGTTCATCAATCTTCAGCCCTCACTCTACGCGGTTCATATCTTGTTATCGACAACAACTGAGTTTCAATAAACGAAAACAAACCAAATCAGAGAAATTCATTTGTGGTCTCACGGTATGGTGCGTCAAAAGAAACATCTTAACTCAGAAATTCCTTTCAATCATACGTTCACTCGGCCGTTTGGCTACAAAACGAAATACGTTTTTTCAGTACCATTTTGGACTCTATCTCCTTGGAATAACAGAGGGTCTTCGTAGCGAATTGGCAAAGTAATGTTGGTACACGAAATAGACAAAGCCCGCGGTCGGGTAGGTAAACTTTTATGGTCGAAGAGAACCCGCACTTTTATAGCTCCTGATCGCTACCTATTCCCTCATAATTGACAACTCCACTTGTCATTATGTTCTCTTTAAACAATTGCCGTTTGTTCCACGGAATAAGGAACCCTACTAGAAGGTTTTTTACGCCCACTTGCTTATTATTTTGCCTCGCACTGCAATGCATGCGGCCTATTCATTTATTTTATGGATTGTCTTGGTTCTTTTTAAAGAAATTAAAGAGTAATTTGAATCTGGAAGCCACTGTAGTTTTGCAATATTATTTTGTTTGGCACTTTAGTTTTTTTTCATTATTTGGAAACAAGTTTAGGAAAACTCTAAAGATTTAAAGAGCAAAGATTTTCTGATGGCATTTTTTGTTGCATAAATGATATTTTTACATACAGTACGTTTTACTTATTAACACATAAATACTAAATAGTTAGATTATAACGACGGCTTTATAAGAAAATCAAGATGTTAGAGCGCTTCTAGTGGTTCTCTGCATCTTTGTTCCTATCCTCCATTGATACAACCCGCAGTACGAGACTTTGTCTCATGTAAATCAGTTTTATAGTCACCTTAAAGAACACAATCATTGATTGGTTACCTTTTGTAGTTCACACCACCTGTGAAGTAGTTAACCTTTATTGGAGACCAATAAACTCCTGCATTTCGTAACCAAGCATTCACTAATAGTTGATTAAGAGTTTTATTCATTTATTTTCATAGTAGCTAACTTCATAAAATCAGACACTAAAAATCAATGGTAATAAATACTTTGTTTATTCAATGAATGAGATTTACTCAACATTCGACAGGTAGGGTGATTTATTTAGCATATTCGTCTTAGGCCGCATCCAGTTTGCAACGGCAACACAATACAAATTTGCACATTAGAGGTATTTAATCAATATTCAAAGACTAGTACGAAAGAAATAAATCAAGTCGGCTAACGGAACACGCTTGTGGTAGGGCAGTTATGAATAATATGCGATTGTTTCTAGTAGAAGTAGATATATGAATTATGCCAGAGAATGGCAGAAAGATTTTGTTGGAAGACTATGAATGAAGTAATAATTTTATAAGTGTTGTCGCGTAAAGCAAACTGAGTAGGAGGAATCGAACGTAGAGTACATTCAAACAGATGAATTCAATTTAAATTCAGCTCCTGACCTCAATAAATCATAAAACATTATCAACTTCAATAACAAGAAATTTCAAAATACAAAAGTAAAATATTGGAAATGCAATATTTTTCAATTTAAACAGAGTAAAATGTTTTGCAATACAAGTGTCAATAGCCATGTTTATACATCTCATACGAATTCGATAACACGGAATTGTTCCAACTAAATCAGAGATTATTTCAACACGAACAATTTCCATTACCAACACATGTTGCCAGCATGCACAAGTGGTAATTTCCTCGGATTACATCTCATACATCAATATGAAATAGAAAATCGATATACAAGCTACGTTTAAACCAACGTTTCTGTACCTGAGTTAATTTCCTTTCCTTTCTAAAGTAAATTGGTGTCTAGTGTTCCGAAAGCTGTAGCATGACTGAGACAAGCGCTCGTGTCGTGTAAGAGACAATACGACGTACTGTTCGTTTCGAGATGCGAGCTAGTCTTACGACACCCGGCCGTACTCATCCGCTAGACAATGAGGCATCTATTTCGCAATGCTCAAACGTGCACCATTTTGAATAATAGGAAATGGTGCAGTGTGTTGCACGCATCGAATATCGAGAAGGTCGCGGATCGCATACAAAGTTTATTGCGGGTGATCTCATCAAAAGGACCGGTCGCATAAATCGCTGTGTGTGTTAACTTCTAACGCGCCGTACCGGCCCACAATTGTTTCTATGAACACGGCATGGAAATAGCTAGTTAAAAGCGAAACGTGCAGCCGGCGCAGTTTGTAATGCATTCTGCCCGAGACAATTAACGAATAGCGCAGCGAATAAGAATGACCGGGCTACTAGAAAGTAATCCAAATCGTTTTGCTGTGGAAATTAAATGTATTCAGCGAAGAAAGCAATTGGAATAAGATTGATAATTTAAAATAATATTTTGTGTAGTACTAAGCTTATATATTATTATAACTGGTTATAATTGTATGAGTGCAGTCGTGCCAACAGATATTTACGTGTTCGACACCATTTTGATTAGGTTACAACAACTGTTTGTTCAAACTAGAACATGACTTACTGATGTCTAATTTTGTTCAAGCTGCACTCGTTCCAAGTAAAACACGTGGTTTGTTTGTGCAGGTTCCCTGTCGATGTCGGTGGGCGTGGGCGTCGGCTGCCCCTCCTCAAACCCGCTGGACTGGACCGGCCAAGTAACTGTACGCAAAAAACGCAAACCCTACTCCAAGTTCCAAACTCTCGAACTAGAGAAAGAGTTCCTCTTCAATGCTTACGTGTCAAAGCAGAAGAGGTGGGAGTTGGCGCGAAACCTGAACCTAACAGAGAGGCAGGTGAAGATATGGTTTCAGAACAGACGGATGAAGAACAAGAAGAACTCGCAGCGGCAGGCGGCGCAGGCGGCGCAGAACAACAACAACAACTCGAACGCGAACAACCACAACCACCACGGCGGGCACCACCACGCGCCGCACCACGTGGCGCTGCACCACGCCCCGCCGCCTAAACACCATCAGTGACCCGCGCCCTTCTCTGGGACTTACCCCCTTCATCACGGTATAGCTAGCTAAACAGCCGGGAAGGAAGAGTTCCATAGGACTAAAGTGTGGAATGTGGTCGTACTTAAGGTTGAGGAGGACTATGCTCAGGTTCGTTACCGACAGACGTTTGTTCGCTATCCGTGTCGTACGTAATGTGGACGCTGCGGCGCTGGCGCGCCAGTCCCAGAGAATCTCGCACTAAGATTAAATACTGTGTTGTCGATTTGTGTATAGTATTAATTACGAAATTATGTTCTGTAATTTTAACGAGACTAAGTATATACATGAGTAGATAACGATTCCTGATATTAATAATGTCTAGTAATAGCGCTGATTATGTATTTGAAATTTATTTAAGTACGAATTACGAAATATTAAAGACGTCACCGATGAATTATAGTTTCTAGATAGTTTATTGAAGAGAAATTTTGTAAAATATTTTGTGAGACTGCTTATTGTTGTATTCGTATCGCTGCTGTTTGGAGGGTGGATTAGTCTTTAATCAGTTAACTTTTATTTTCGTTACCAAATTGTTGAACGACTCGGGTTGCTTTGGTGGCAGTTATAGATATTATGTTCGCTCGCGACCTGTGTACCTACCCTCACCGACTAACAGACAGACGTACTACGTACCTATCACTACCATCGACGCATCGCATATATATACATAAGCAAATATAGAAATCGCATTATGATCAAATATTTATTACTGTTTAATTTCTTATCTCATAATTCGTAAATTTTGTTATTTAAATTATGGATTTCTGACAAAGCTTTAACTCGGTTCCAGTAGAATTATACATTAAGTTACTGTTATGACTTTTTTTAAATATTGAAGTTGATGTTATAATCAATTATTTAGGTAATATGGGCAAGTGCATTAATATTGTCCTCTATTGATCATTGTACTGTTCGCTTTAGCCTGTCTATTACTATTTTTATTTTTGTTTTAGTTAAATATTTTATTATTTATTTATACACGAGTATGACTACAATCTATTATACACGTATCTTGCTATACATCGAACGAATTGAGTACTCTAGGTACTGTTTTATTTGAATTTATTTGGATTATCGTGTAGTTGTTGAAGTGAAATCATCCCAGTCTTTAGAATATCAATCATCTTTGTACTATTTAGCTACCTATTTTATATCTATGTACCTAATAAATGTTTTATTGTAAACTTAGTAGTTTACTCCTCGGATCTAATTCATTAAATCTGTATTGTCCCGTAATGATATAGTGAATTAAAATTAGGTGTTTTTGTACAAAATGGCGACCTCGTCTAGGTGACCGAATTTCTATATAAACGAGGAGCGAGGCATCTCATGAACCTTTGCTGAAACTTAGACGAACGGAAGACTAATGTAAGCGAATATGACATTTTAAAGCATTATCTATTGTATGGTACCTATTCGGAATGTCCTCGTATTTGTTTCATCAAGTTTATCTGAAAAGCAATCCTTGAACGCTCAATCTTATTCAGTTATTCAAAACGTACTCTCGGTTATCAATTCGGCAAAGTACTTAGTACCATGGTTTAATTAATCATTCAATCGCCCTCAATCCACAATAGCAATTTGCTTTTCAGATAAAAGCCAACAAAACAGCTTGACTGTGTATTATTCAACGATTTCAGTAGATACTACGGTTAGAACCATACTTACCTAAACTATATAATTGTAATAATTAAAGGTCTCGTAATTATTATTGTACAGTTAAATTAATGTAGTTAATCACGCCAGAAAATGTGAGGTTTTGTTAAGTATAATGTATAATTAAACATGAATGTGCTCTCCACAGTTTTATGACGAATTTAGAAGAGAATGTATGAAAGGGGAAAAAATTAAATACTTCGTCGTGTCTCGGTTATTTTTTCTTTTGTAACCCTATTAAGTTTTCCTTATGTCTATTATAAACTTGGATGAAACAGCTAGTTATTGAACAATTAGTAATTATTCTAAAAAAATAACTGCTACGCCGTAGCTCCTTGCTACGAGCGTAGAAGATTTTACTAAATCTTTACCAAGTATCAAAAGTCAGTAAGATACTAACATATTGATACAAAATCTCTAGTTACGTTTGCAGCCACATTATAATCACATTATAGCAGGCTATACCTAATGAAGACAATTTCAAAATCGATAAGCATGATACTTGATTGGCATATTAATTACCTACTTCGAATTAGCTGTTTCATTCAATAACAGAGTTACGAATCTATAAGAATAATCCAACCACAGAATGATGTAACAAGGATTCCGTCTAAAGAGAGAAAGGGAGATCTTTTGTCTCCTTCAGGATCGGCTATCGTTTCTTCACGAAGAAACTTTGTTAGATACCCTCGTGATTCCTTGATACCTTTCCGAAATATTTGTCATGTAATAAAGTAATGATCTGATATATTACCAGATTTCAGTACCAACGTATTTTTATTTTGGAAATGAGGGGAAGCCTATGTCGAACCCCTTACCGCTTATAAGTAGGTAATAAAGACATCATCTACAATTATGATCTCTAATTATAATTAGAGAGCATAATTGTAGATCATGGCTGTCAAGACTTGAAACAGGAACAGTAACTTAGGTCCTGTAGGCAGGTACCTACTTATGCAAGCCAATTAGTACCTAACTTGTTCATTCTAACATAACAAAACAGTAAAACTTAATTAAAGAAAATATAAAATTGAAAATCATTCTTTTAATTCTGAGTCGTTTGCTTACTACAATCCAATAATGTGTGAGCTCAGTAGTTGGATAACTAAAACGTAACCATCGCTTAGGGAAGCTTCCATTGCTCTTTATGTTCGCAAGAGGCTCATCAAAGTAGATAGTAGATAAGCAATGGACTCGAAACATTTAGCTACGTCGTATTGATATGTACAGGTACGGTACGACTATGTAGACCATCCTTTTTATTTGATCAAGCTCGTTTAGAATATGAACAGTACTTAGATGTACAAGTAGGTACATTTTAAGTAGGTAAGTTGATTGACGCGTCTCATAAAAAGTTAATCAATTCGAAATTAAGACATGATACAAATAACAAAAATACTATTTTTAACAAAATTATTTATTTTCTGAAATACATGGAACAATTTAGTCATTCATTCAGTTGTTATTATAGTACCTATATAGTTACAATGAAATTAAATAAACTTTCTGAAAATGCAAAGGAACAAAATATACCAACAATTTTGTTTCTGAGTTGCTGTGGTTATCTAAGAGATAGGGTAAGCACCAGTCTATTAAGTTGGCAGTACCTTATTGATACCTACTGCATTTGTATACCAACCTAAGCAAATTAATTGCTACCTACATTGGTACCGCCATATTGTACCTATTCCAATTTCTAATTAGCATTTTCAAATTAACTGCTATCGGTGTAATTAACCCTGTAAAGCGATTGGTACCTATGTACCTACATATATTTATTTAGTATGCATATACCTACTTAGGTACCTTCTTTATTTGCATGCTAAGCAACGCAAAATTAATTAAAATTGATAAAATTCCGCATCCTGTCTGTTTATACTTGAAAGCATACTTACATTCAATTTAAATTTATTTCACATTTAAATTCGATCGAAATCATAAATACCGAACCTTTGTTTTTCAACCCGGACAGTGTAAATATAGAATGTAGCTTCAACCAATTTTGAATTCTACATTCTAGTTTATAGGTCTGATTTTCAAACGTCGGCGTCGTAAAGATATGGCACGTAGCGCCCTCTCAGAGTCAGTCAACTGAAAGGACAAACATGTCGTTTTCCTGAATATATGAATATCTAACTTGTTCCTAAGTATCAACATTCAGTATTATTATTTACCGTTTCTTTTAGTTAAAATACAATATTTTTCGTAGCACTTTTGTAAAAGAAAATTAATATCCTTTAAAAGAAAAAAGTTGGATTAGCGCCATCTAGCGGTGCATAGTTACCAGAGTTTTACGAAGCTATGAAAACTCTTGGTTTAGGATTCATTCCCTTTCTTCTTGCTGTTACACTTATCATCGTCATTATGGGTTTTATATAAACAAAAAGAGAGAGAGATAAGCAATATTTTTATTCAGTATATTTCTATAAAGTCACCTTTGTGTGAAGAAACCTACCCATCCAGCTCTAAGTATAGAATTCTGTAAAGGTAGGTTCAAATACTCACCTAGATGTATCAATTCATTTTTTTTTCTAGCCTACGCTGTCCCACTCCTGGGCAAAGGGCTCCCTCCACTCCCTATTTACATACGATAATTATATTGAAATTAAAATAGAGTCAGGAAAACGATTTTCGACAATCAAAAGTGTAAGGTAATAGGGCAATGTATTTTCCTAAAATACTTAGAAATAAGTTTTTCTAAGATTACTTACTTACTTAATAAATTATTTCATTGCCAGTTGAAGTAAACTTTTACCTTTTTTTTGTAACTGGGTTGTGGAGGTCAGATAGGTAGTTGCTCCATGTAAAAGACTGGTACTCAGCTGCATCCGGTTAGACTGGAAGCCGACCCCAACATGGTTGGGTAATGGCTAGGCAGATGATGGGTTGAAGTAAACTTTTATATCATAACAATTATTGATACTTATTTATTTATTTATTAAAACTTTATGTAGATACAAGTAAAAAAATACTCTACAAAGGCGGACTTAATGCCTGAGGCCTTTTCTACCAGTCAACCTTAGGGTGATGCAGAGACATGGCAGGTGCAACATACGGAATAAATAGCTAGGAAATGACTATAAAATACAAGAATAAATAATAATAGATAGATAGATGCATACATATAAACAAAATGAACTTTCAGAAGAAAAAAAATATCGTTCGAGGAGAAAACGAATCCAGCAAATCAGCTCTGCCATGTTACCTGTGACCTGATTCGTATACCTACCAAAATAACTATGGAAAATAGAGACAATCACAGTTTTATGACAACTTTAATATACCTACTATTTACTAAGCAGGTATTATTGGGTATATTGATTTTAATAGGAATCACCTACTAACCTCGAAAGTAATTTTTAAAGAATACCAAGTAGGTAGGTAGGTACGTATCACAATACTAATTGAACCATTTGATCGCAGATAGTTAGTAATTAACGGCGAATATTAATTGTGTCCATAAACTTAGCTTACATTGTATTATTGTAATAAAATCAAGTCTACGCATTTAATCAGGTATTACTCCTTAATTGGTAGATTAAGAGTCGATGTTGAGGCTATTATCATACAATGTTGTCAAGTGATCAAAGGCGTAGAATGAAAATTAAATAATAGTAGGTAAAATTAAATCAAGTCTTTAATGGTAATCGATCGACTATAAAAAGTAGGTAGCTACCTATGGGTTTATTACACCACGCGGTATCAAGGCTGTCTCACTAGGACTTGACTTAGGGTAAATCGCATGCGGAAGATGCGTCACTGCGATTCCTCGCGGTCGCGGTTTAGCTCGCTACCTCGATGACACCTCCATGTAAAACAAATGCATGCTAATAAACACGCATGCACATGCCAGGGATTGAGATAAATCTCCAAGTAGCCCGCGATGTATCGCGGTAGGTACTGAACGATGAGGACTATTCAGACATTTTTTCAATTAAACGAGATTGACTATGAAAACAGATTAATTAATCTATTAAACTTGCTCCAGGTTTTAAATAAAATTCTAAGTTTCAAACATTTTGACCGCGAAGGTATTGCAATTTTGTATGAATGAAGCTGTTTTTTTATTAACCGACGATAAATTTGGCTTTGAGTGCCACCTTGTATGTATCTTATTTGTGAATCTTTGGGAATCAATTTTTTTTTTCTAGGATTTTTCTATTGATTGTGTACCTATAATGTATTGATTGGCTGCAGAAGGCACAGTATAAAGAAAATTGGGAAAATAGGGGGGAAACCTTTATCCAGCAAAATAAGTTAGTTAAAAAAAAGTTTATAAATTATGTAAGATTACCTATTCATTTTAGAGGCTAAGTACCTACTTAGGTACTGAGAGAAATCAAGTCTATGACAATTAATTACAGTGGATGAGCTCTATAAAGGCCCGTTGTTTCAAACGGTTGGTTAACGTAACATACGTACGTCAAATAACGATTAATATAACGATCTACACAACCAACCCGCCCCAAGTAGATAGTAGATACTAACTTCTGGACATTTTCCGGCTGATTGTAATGATTTCAAGTCCTACACACTTTTAACCGACATCGTAAGGAAAGAAATCGGCATGTCCTAAAACATTTTTATTTTTAGTAAAACTGTTACTTCTGGTCTGTATTTAGGTACTTCAAAATAGTTTCATTTCTAGTGAGGGGGCGGATTCAGACGGGCGCTTTACTTTGTGTAAATAATTTCAACATCATTGCTCTCAAAACGATGTTTTTCCATCGTGAGGAAACCGGAATGTCACACAACAAAAAATAATCGAAGACATGTGATATTCACCCGCACTGGATCCGCGTGGTGGATTACGGCGAACTCCTTCTCCAAGAGAGGCGGCCTGTGTCCAAGCAGTGGGAACATTATAGGCTGATTATTATTATAAGGAAAGAGGACCTCAATATATTTGTAGTCATTTAGATGATAATTACTAGTGTACTTTAAAGAATTTACCTGTAGTAGATATACCTAGGTATGTATATAGTTTACAGATAAGATCCGACTTATAAATCCATCAATCGAATTGATTATGGCATTATCTCCCATGATTGTTCATTGTTGCCGAGATTGCAGAATGGTGCAACTGCAAACTCATATTTCATTTTATAAATCACTATGCATTGCAGGTTGTGTACTTAGGAGATATAAACATAAACTCACTGATTAATGACTATGCTTCGATAGATGGACAAGTATCTACCTGCCTACGTAAGTAAATGGGTTCCCACTAAAATGTGTAGGTAGGTACATACATTGGTACGCTCCGTGGCTAAATAATAACAGCCGCACAAGTCGATCAATCAGGTTAGGCTACGCTTGCCGCGGTTGGTCTGAGGATGGGTGACCTTCTTTACATATTAAGACCCCTATGTGTTTCGGAAAGCACTTTAAGCCGATGGCCCCGGCTGTCATTCGGGGATTTTTGACAGTCGTTACCGATAGAAACCCAAAAATCTGACAACCAGTCTTACCAGGGGGTATCGTGTTACCCATTAACTGGGTTGTGGAGGTCAGATAGGCAGACGCTCCATGTAGAATACTGGTATTCAGCTGCATCCGGTTAGACTGGAAGCCGACTTCCAATCATAGTCAGGAAAAGGTTAGGCAGATGATGACAGTGATAACAGCTGAAGTGGAAAAATGTCAACTAACTTTTGGAGGCCACTGTATATGTATTAAAATTAAGTTTAGAAGTTTAGCTGTTACTACTAAAATGCTACCTTTGCATTTTATCATAACATACATTATTATTATTCATTCAATTATTATTTTCATTTTATTTTTTCTACATTTATTTTCTGTAATATTTATGGTGTACATAATTTAGGATATTCCATTATATTCTAAGCTCTAATATACGATATGGAATTATAAGACTGTTCTAAAACGACCATAACAAAAACCCAGAAATCTTGAACAGAGATTTGAATCGATACCCTTATAAATTCTGTGCCTATTCCCGAGATAATCGACAAAGTAACCGGAGTGGTATGCACCTACACTGCGCCCGCGGCCCTACCGGTTATTGTGAACACGCCGCCTCCTCGCCGATTAGCATATAAATGAACCGAACCGAGACAACTTCATATGACACCACCAGTGTAACAAGACCTTCCCCCTGCTCCTCACAACACTGCAAAAACACTAACCAACGAAAATATCACGTCTCTATCTCACTGGACGCATTACAGTTTAAATGTGGAACTCGCTTCCATTGGCCGACGTCAACCCTGCGTCCTCTCGGAACCCTGTAAATCCGCGCGCGCGCACCTCTGCGACGATAATTTTATGAATAAAATATTGACAGTATTTTACACTTTCTACTGCATTTTTATTCTGTTCTGATATCTTAAGCAATGACATTATGGCAACAATGTACGTTGGCAGTACAAAGTAAATATGCGCTTGTAATGAAATCAGTGGTTTAGTGTTATTGAAGGTTCGTGTTATGGGTATGTTAGCCTCACAAGTATGCACCGACTTGTTAATATTCAATAGTCATCTTGTCCATATCGTACTATATCGCTAAGCCTGGCATTTAGGTATCCATGCTAGTTGATATTCAGAGTTGTGATTTTCTCTTCGTTTTATTAGTGTTTAAACGGGTATAAAATGTTGACAGCCATTGCAGGATAAAACTAATTTATTGTATTTATAATGCTACCTTAACGTAAGCGGGTAGCTAAGCAGGAAGGTACGGTCAGCTAAAAATAACTTATTTAGGTAGGTCATATTTATTTTTAGGCTAATCAAATGTAAAGTTAATAATAGCTACAAAAAAATCTGCCCTAAAACAAGTACAATACGATTCTGTATGTAGATACGAACCTTTCATGGTACCTACCGATCGATATTTTTAATGCTTTCATGTGTGAATTGTAGGTCGTAGCTTAGGGTAGGTGGTAGGACCCAGACAGGTGCTTTACTTTGTGTAAATTATGTCATCACCACTGCTCTGAAAACGGTGAAGTAAACAAGCATGTCCTAGAACTAAAAATGGCCCTAAGAGGCCGTGTGCCAGCATTGGGAACATTAAAGACTGATTATGGAATTATGAGTGCTTTCATATTAAAAACAATGAATGAGCTAATAATTTGTAGCAGTTTGTGACGGTGTAAATGTGGAAGGTTATGCTTTTACAAGTAAGCAGTAGAATCAATGTTGCTTTGATTGGTAGGTAAGTAGGTACCCAATACAGATAGATACAGATATAGATTGTAATGTTAGCAAATAATTGACATTCCACGTTATTAAAACGGTTGTTTCAAATGGTTGGTTAACGTAACATATGTAGGTACGTCAAAGTAATCGTTATTATTTGACGTACGGCAAGGGCATAATTTTGTAATTGTAATTTGAAACAACGTTTTTTTTTGGTTTGACGGTAGTTACCGCCATTTTTGACGTAAACGCGTGCGTCAAGTGAACATGAAACAATCCGCCCTAAGTAGGTAATTAGGTACTAATTTAAATACCTAATTTTGTATAGGAGTCAATCAAGAATTAGACATTGGCTATCGTGGATTAAAATGTACTGTACATGACTAAATATGTACATAATACTTACCTAAATACTTTTAGTTAAAGGATTTGATCAAAAATAAGAAAATCATAGGTTAAGCAACTCTCGCTTGAAAATTAAAATTTAAACTAAGTAGGTACAGAGACACTATTTTCTCTATACCTACTTATGTAAGCAATTACAATCAGCAGACCAAGTAACTTAAGTAAATACCTAATAAGTATTGCTTTTATGATACCAGCTTTAACAATAAAATTTACAATGACTGGAAATAACTAACTACCTACAGTCATTCTAATTCTCAAAAAATGTAAATTTTATTGTTTAGAGAATTAGAATGACTGGAAATAACTAGTTATTTCCAGTCATAATTCTCACCGGCTGCAACAACCTGTATATGAGAATGTTTAATTCGTGGTAACAATTTAATATTTAATCATTTTTTGTCTCGAAGTGAATTTCATGAATCATCATCAATCATCATTCAATCAGCTTTAAACGCAAAATATTTCTGGTACAAAAGTGCCTAATACTTAGATACATATCTCAGCTGTAGAGAAGCTGTTTTCAAGAAACTGTGAACAAAAAAGTACATAATAAAGTAGGCATAAGTAAAAAAAGTACTTAACTATGTACTACGTAGGTGTGAGTAAAGGTAAAATTGAATTTCTTACATAAAAGTTACAAAAAAGTGAAAAGTTTCAATGTAATCTCAAAACCCTAAAAACCGGTTCAATATAACGAAACACTTTGACCACTTCAGGCTTTTATGGTTACACTTTCGTAATTATCAACTGGAATCCAGGCGTGAATAACCCTTAATCGCCGAAAACCGTGCGACAATCATTTTGGGTCGAAATAACCAAAATTATGCGTTTTATCAGCAACTGCTACCAAGAAAGAACTCTGCACGCACTAAGTTTCGTTCTTAATTGCTTGTTTTATGTAAAAAAGCGTGCAAATTACAGTGAAATGAGACAAGGGACACAGTTACTCGGTGTAAACTTTGATTGCTGCCCGGTCCGACGGAAACAGGTTTAATTGCTTTGCGTTTTCAGTTTACTGAGGCAACTACTTACCTCTACACATTATGTTGATAAAACCTGACCATATTATGCTGAAGGTAAAATATATTCAAACCTCGTTTATATAAAACCATTCTATGTAAAGTACATGGTAAAAAATAAATAGGCTAGGCAGTAAAGCACTAAGACATCCAAATCAGTGCGTGTTTAAATCAATTTCCCATATCAACGTAAATTCCATTTTATTAGCGAGCTAAAAAAGAAAATTTACACATGTGGGAAATTGGGGCGCTAACCGTTTATCAGATAATGTAATTATGTTCGGGGCGCTTCGGGACACCTCCACTTCGAGTAATTGAGTGTGCCCTCCGCACCTCGCGCCTGCTATTAGGCAAATCGAATCTCCGTCCCTCCAAGGCCTCCCTCCCTCCCCGGCTGGATGAATATGTGAACGAGCTTCCTCTTGGCGTCGAACCAAGGATTCAATTTGCGCGAATGTAAATAAAACGCTTGGCTTGAGTTAGGTATATAAAGATAAGTAATATCCTAGTATATACCAACTAAACCATTTGTACGGTTTTAGTCTTATCATATTAATTGTGAACTTAGCACCTAATTGAACATGCAAGCATTTTCATTGCATTCTTAATAGTGGAATCGATAGTGGATATTTAAATTATACTAGCAGGATATACTAAAAAACAAGCACGTTTAGACTTCAACACGTGACAGTTGAAAAACTAGTTTTTTCATTCGAACCATTGAGTGGGTAAGTACTTTTATAATTAGTAACAAAAGAGCTCGCTTTAGTATTTTGTAAATGCTGAATTTTTCTGAATAATTTTCCAATCAACTTCATTATTACGATACCTAAAGTAAGTAAGTACTAAATCCGCTATAAACGCAGTCTTGCATGCATTTTACATAAAATGTATTTCACACATCCTAAGCCAAAAAAGGCGTGTAAACAAAAACAGCAAACGATATAAAATAAATAAGCTATAACTTTATTAAGTAAACCCCGACGCTAAGTGGCGACGTTGACGCACCGCCCACGCCGACCGCCATCTGAACGTTTACCTAAAAAAGTTGCGACCAAACTTTGATCTCAGCAAAACTTGATTTCATTCGCGGAGTTATATTCGATCCGAATGTTTGTTTGTGTTGCGAATAATAAAAGTATTGAAAGTGCAAAAACATGTGTTGTCTCGTTCTGTCGGGTAGTTTCGTCCTCTTTTCGCAGGCAGAGCGGCCGGCACGTCCGGGGGCCATAACGTCGTTTGATGTTCTGCTCTCCAATGCTGGTAGAGGCGATATAAGCAAGATGTACGGCTGCGCTCTCGGTGACGCCTATATTTCCTAAACATCTTTCGGTGTTATAATTCCGAACGACGTAACCTTGTGAGGGCGATATTACCGTTTCTTGGTCGATTCAAATTTTTTTCGTAGTACGTTTTTGTAGCTCGTAGCAAGCGTCTACGAAATTGTGTAGGCTGTGTAGCAAGTTGTATGGAGCTGTTTTTAAGTGCAGTTAGGTGAGTTTCGTTGTTTATTGGTTATTCAAATAACTGATCGCATGGTCATCGCAGGACTAACTTCTTGTGTGGTAAATAGGCATTTCTGCCTACGCTTTTATGAAGACAAGATGTTTTTGTGACACGTACAGCTGAAGTTGTTTTCTGCAATTCTTATCAATCTTTAAAGTTAACCTTATGCAAGCAGAATAAATAACTGACACAGTTATCTATTAGAAATTAAATGCATAGTTGTGTTGTACCTTATACTCTATTGTATGGATATCTTTGATTGTATTATTTAGGGCACAGTGCATGTAGGCGTTCATGCGTCTAGAGAATTGCGTAAATGTCACACGCGCTGTCTGCTGACATAGACTTGGGCAAACGGGTATCTCAAGTAACATTATTACCTATATTAAAATAGTTAACTGATTATTCAACGCAGCAACTGTTGAATAACGTTAACGCAGCGTTCAAAAAATCGTCTGCAGCTTGCAAACCTGCCTTTTGGGGGTTGTTTTTGAAATCGGCGCACATAGCGCCTAATTGTATTTTGGTACTACCTAATGGATATAGCTGGTAACAGATAACAGTTCTCTTATATACCATGTTCCTATACTTAATCATATTCCACCGAATTTACTTAGTTTACTAGTTACTAGTTTTCCGCATTTCTGTGCGCACCATTACAAGGTTACATCTTATAAAAATATGCAACACGGCGGCGGTACGTTACCGAGCGGATACCAATTCTATCAACAACCCATAAACCGCAACCTTTCTTTGTCTCGCCTCTTAATGCTATCGTGTTCTCGAGTGAGATAGAAATCTACAAGTTTAATGGGCCGTTACGCGAGAAAAAATCAGTCTGCATTCGCGAGCGTAGATACGCGAGTGATAGTGGCAAGACGGAAGGGTACTGGTGGACTGGTGCAATAGTGCAGTGCTTCCGATGTGTCGGCGACGGCGGCTGCGGCGCGACTTGTTGCTATGCGACGGCAACCACCGACACGTGAGTTTTATACCTATACTTAGTATATACTCGTATCTGTGTACCTCAGCGTCCTCGACGCGTCATCGTTCCATGCTTAACATAGTAACACTGAGCTTGCGACCAGCGACCACTGCCGACCGGTTCTCAGTCAAGATAACCTCCTTTAGTCGTATTTTATGTTTGTACTCGGTTTCCAGCACGTCATTGCATTACATTATGTCAAGTGTTGTCAATCAAGATTGATAACGCCGACGAATAGCGTTCAGTCACCTTGCCATTGTGTAGATACCTAAGTTTTATGACTGTAGGTATGAGTCAAGTTTGATAGCTGGATTGACACAATCATACCTATAAACGAAATGTATGTACGATAATTGAATTCAATTCTCATTATTCATTTATATATCGGTACATAGTTAGCTATGTACATAGCGGTTTTAAATTTAAATATTACCGATTGGCATGACATGATGTGGGCGCCTTTATTTGTACCCACTGCATTGTAAACATAATTACTGTGACTAAATAAAGTGCAAGATCACGTCTCTTTATGAATAAAATATAGTTGTTTATTTATTCATTGGAAACTATTCTAACAAACTGATTGGAATCTTGGCAATTAATGCAGTTGTTGAATGCCAAGACTTAAATCTTGAACCACATAAATATTTAGTAACGTGACTGAACTAACTGGCTAGTCAGACTGAATAATTTACATAACTTTAGTTATTGTCTGTGGTATTTAAGATACCTACCCTGTATAGATAATTAACTACATATTTTATCTACATCGAGTTTCCCACAAAGAATGACCACATATTTATAGTTAGTTCAATTAATTGTTCCACGTGGTTGCGTACATAATTAATAAAACTAATAATCAAACTACAGTGATTATTAGTTTTATTAATTATGTGAATAATTAATTACTTCTACTAGGAAAAAGCTGATGAAATACACACGCTGCATAAATAACCAGGCAGCAGCCATGCAATTGTTCTATAACTGTAACACACCCTTTCACAAACCCCATTGTTACCCAAATCCCCACAAAGGGTTTGTTTCAAATCGTCCTTTCATACTTTTCACATCTCAACTTTCACAAAATTACCATAACAACATGCGCCGGAGTCTGTTTGAAAACAATTTCTTTAAAACGATTCGACATCGTCGATGTTTCCGTGTATAGATCCTTATTTGCATAAAAATGTCATCGAACGCCAGCTTTCGAGCCCGATAGTAATCTTAAAAGTTTCGATAAAGATTTTGGAGTTTGTACTTTTGATCAAAAGGTTTCTCTCGGTACTGTGTCTGGTTAATAAGCTTAGTTCTTTATTGGTACAGGTGCTAAGAGTCGGGCGTAGGTCCAATTAAGGAACTGGTATAAATATATAAAGGCGTTGATGGGAAAATATACTTACTAAAAGGTTTTAAAGGCGAGAAATATTATACTGATAATATCATAATGTTTTTACTTACTTTTTTGTCAAGGGATAACTAAGGGGGGGGGGGGGAACTCGTGCATGAGCTACATGCATAGTATATAGAGACTATGAGTGAGTGACTATGAAAGTTACATGCTATCAAAATATGCATGCTATATAATTAAAATAAACCTTCAGAATTGAACGATTTCAAAAACATGATCTTATAGATATTTTACCTCTAATACTCATGATTCTAATTTGTAAGATTCTCAGGAAATAATTTCAGATAAGTAATAATACAAGCAAGCTTCAGTCATTTTCAGACTCATTCGTTTAATTTCCAACAGACTCAAATTCATCCAATCATAGAACTAAACAACCATCAAGTCCGCTGTCCATCCTCCATCTGTAAGTAGTTTCACCACATTTACATAACAAGGGGCTGTGATCGTAAGTGGCGTAGTCCCGTACATTTGCCTTGGAGATGTGGACACGAGTGTCTTGAGTGAGTCAGGAATGTGGATGATAGCTTTGGGGTTTTGGTAGAGTTATTTTCTTTGATTTTTGTGGTTGAAAAATGCGTAGGTATGTAGGTAAACATCTGTGTGAGATTTAGTGTCTATAAAAAGACACGTAATTTTTTGTCAGGAGACTAAACTATATTATTTCAGAATTACTTTATGTTGATTTAATACGAGTTTCTTACCACGACCAACGAAATACGTATCTTCTATGGTTTTATTTGGTTAACCATTTTATAAAATAATAATACCTTTTTGTATAAAAAATAACTGCTTCGGTCTTATTTCAGTCAAAACAATAAAATTCGCGCCATTTTTTCCATGTTATGTAAATTAGAATTCCCAGTTCTCGTAAAAAAATATAACAACTTAGAAAGTGTGTCTCAGAGCTTTACTCGGCACTCGGCAGGGGCGGCTATTTACATGCAAATCATTTATAGATGGGCAAACTTCCAGTCTCTAGGCTCCGTTAACTTTGAAAACACAAACAAAATGTTGTTGGCGTTCTTTGACGATGGAAGTCCCTTGTGATTTAAAGAAAACAAAGTTTGTGAGTGAACTCTGGTTTGTATTAATCTGTGCGTGTGTGAGATCTCTGTTCTGTGGTTACTCTGTGTTAATTGGAAATGTTTGTATAAAATGGCGGCAAATTACTACAGTGAGATGAGGAAATTTGAAGAGTAACTAATAATTGGAGTTTATTTTCACAGCTTTTATATGCGTTATACACAACAGGTACCTATCATGTACTGATCTGAAAGGTAATTGCATTTAAATTGGAATTTCAAACAGGTGTTTTATCACTGAATATACAAATGAGTAGGTGTGTGCATAAACTAATACCTGTTCTATACTTATTTGTTCTGATACCTAAACGCCTAAACGTCAAGCGATAAAAACACACAAAATGTTTTATATTCGGCATTAGGTATTCATAAAAAACGGGTTTGGCCTTATTCAGTTAAACTTCCTATGTATAAGCATGCTTATGAGCTGATAAGATCATAAGCATATAGATTGAGGATAAATCAACCTAAACAAGTTTACAAGATAAATCTTATAGCATTGTTTCACAGATTAATGAGGCAAAGATATTCCTAAAGCCTTTGACTGTGTTCATTATGGTATGTAGTTCAATAAAAAAGGTACCAACCCTGGTTAATTATAAAAGTAGATAACCAGACCTTACATCCCTTTAAAAAAAGATGTATGTTTATCATTTTATAAGAATAGACAAACTTTAGCTTCTGTTATTGCAAAAGGAATTTCGCAGGGTACAGTAATCGGTCCATTTTTGATCCACATCTAGGTAGATAGCATATTATAAATCAAGGAACCTGATGGATGACTGTTAAGGTAGTATCCAAAACATGGAACCCGTTGTAACACAGGTATAACATAACATTTGCTACAAAAGTTCTTCGTCTGTACGTCTGTACTGGTATCAGAAAATAAATCCAGTTCCAAAACGGCCAAATTTATTAATTAATTAAGTTATAAATTAATAATTCTCAACATAATTTGGCATAATTAACTTATAATCAAATTAATTGTCATTTAAATAGATAGGAGTGCTAAAAAATTTATGTGAATTTAAATATTCTGATTATTTAAATATTAAAGATAAAAAAGATTGTCTGATGTTTTGAAGCGAAATAAAAATGATTAATTATAATAATATATTTGTTAGGATATCATCATTATTAGGCCATGCATGTAAAATCGTGAAGTTAATGTGTTTTGTATAGTTATGCGAAGTAAGATTATAAATGATATTTGGTAGTTACCGTGTGACGGAATCCAAGTAATGTTAATGAGCGCTATATATTTAGCAACAATGTTGCTTATTCAACGTATAAATAAGTTGTGTGGGCCTAAACTACTCATATGTTATATTAATCAGTAGCTATTAATTACTAGAAGCTAAGGATCCATTAGTTTTATGGCAAAATAATTATTTGATTTCTGTAAGAAGCTTTGTACAAATACTTTTACAGGTCAATAATGTTTTTAAAAACAAGCTGAGATCGGCGTTCCCTGTCTGACTAATCTGAGAAGAAACGCCGAAACAAACTCAGAGGTCAGTCTCTTTTAAAGTTCAGACCATCCATCAGTCCAATCCATCTTGGTCAGATAATGATTCGTTTCGTTTAAATTAAAACTACGATATTATCAATATTTCAAAGAATTTATTCACTTCTTTATTTTCATTTGAAACTAATACAAAATGCTGTAAAGTCTGTTTTCTTTTTACAAAATATGTTGGTCTAGGACGTACGTATAAATAACTATAAAAGGATAAGTATTACTATTGATTCAGTAATAGGTAGGTACCTATTGAAGACAAGAAAATCTCTATTTCACAAACTAATTAGGTAGCCGTGTACTCACACTAATATAATAAAATACCAAGCAAATATAAAATCAACAGTATCAAAGCTACAATGTTTTAAACTAATTAGATGCAAAAATATGTGGCCATAATTACATATCGTTTTCCATCGCATGAGGCGCTAAAATAAAACTAAATACAAATAAAAAACACACGCGATTCTCAATTAAACAGCGCAAAGAAAAGGAAAAAATAAATTTGGAATGTGTTTTAAAGGGCAGCGTCGTCGAAATATAAAGTTGTATGTAAATGCTTTGGTATCAGCAGAAGCATAAAATCTATATAGAAGTGGGCAAGTGGACGATGCAACGTTGTTGCCGTATCGTCGACAATGTCATCCCTGTCTCTTAAATTGTCGGATAAAACCCGAGCCACGGTATCGTTGGATCGACTTTAGTTTCCTTTATGAATACCAACCAGCCACTCTTGTACTTATAACACATTTATTTAGAATATATTCTTGTTTATTCTCGGATGCTTCTCAATGTTGTTTTTTACCTGTTGATCTTATATGGTGGAGATATAGATAGGCTTGTTTGTAAGTAACCTTTATGTGGGATATTGTATGTAGGTTCTTGAGCGCAGATGTCTTGTTGAGGTATTTTATTTCAAGTTTATTTGTTGTGAATGCTTACTTTGAATTTTTTTGTCAATGTTTTAAAATTATATATGTTGTTTTTTTATAGTGACAAAAATCAGGCCCTTTAGAGACGATTATGTGTGTTTTTGGCCGTAGTAGGTTTTATACTCTGAGTAGGGCTGAGTGAGGCTTCCATTAGTTTCATATATCAGAAGAAATAACTATTATGATCCAAGTAGGCATGCATAAGCATAATCAGCCTCAGCATAATGTTCCCACTGTTGGGACACATGCCTCCTCTCTTCGAGGGGAAGTGGGTTGTAATCTGCCACGCGGGCCCAGTGCGGGTTGGTAGATGTCACATGTCTTGGCATTTTTGGTTCTAGGACATGCCGGCTGCCTCACGATTTTTTCCTTCACCGTTTTGAGAGAAGCGGTGATGAAATTATTTACTCAAAGTAAAGCGTCTGCCTGGGTTCGAATCCATGACATCTCGTAAGTCGGGGCGTCTGGGCCACCACTGTTCTCAAGGCAAGTAGGCAAGGCCATTGTTCAATTTATCCATGCCGCAAATCCTATCACCCAAGAATTTAATCAACAAGTTTATTAAAGTCTTCTCTTTCTTAACTGTGTTACTTCCACATTGTTGTTACAACAATAATTAACTGCTACCCTTCTGAACCCTTAATTAATATTGTCACCATCAGTAATAGGGCAATTGAAACGGGACGCTCTCCTGTCCAATGCAATTGAATAAATTGTAATATATAGACAGATGTAATCAAATAATAGTTATGGATGTCCAGTTCGTTGACCCTCATCAATAGTTCAAGTGTGTTCATGTGTATGCATAGTACATAGCTATATCGTGGACGTCATCAGTAGATAACATCATGGAAAGGAAAGTTTTGATTCTTGAATCAATTTCAACATAATGTTTTCTTTATTTTGGATTTCTATCAAGTTAGACGAAATGTAGGTATGTGAATATATCAACATTTTAGATTTAAAAAAAAAAGTAACATTCACTAAAAGAAAGTTTGTTCAAATTATTTCGTGATTTTCAATACGAAATGAAACTTGAAAAATCCTTTAAAGCTTTTCTAACTTTTATTTTATTTTAATTAAATTATTGTGTGAAGATTTTATCCAACTACTATAATATTATAAACGTGAAAGTTTGTATGGATGGATAGATGGATGAATGGATGTATGTTTGTTACTTTTTCACGCAAAAACTACTGAACGGATTTAGATGAAATTTGGCACACAGATGATTTATAACCACGATTAGCATATACGAGTAGGATACTTTTTATCCCGATATGCCCACGAAAACTTATGCGGGTGAAAACGCGGGGCGCAGCTAGTAATTATTTAATAATGAACGGTACAGTTGTGTATCCACAAGAGTACCTGCTGTATAGATTAGTAAATTGTAAACCTCCACTCTATTGGGATTTGCTCACAAAACATTTTCAACGTAGAGCTCTAACATTTATCATGACGTAACGCCTGTATTCCCCGAAGGATTAAGCAGAGGTTTATAAGTAGATTGTTTTAACAAAAGGTTTCATTTCTCCAACAACTAACAGACTAGAAAACATAATTATTCTGCCAAATAATACGTTGCCCAAATCCACATTAATTAAATCCGTCAAACTCCGTAACTGAAACCTAATCCTAGTAGTATAAAGTTACTACTATAGTATCAAGATAGCTCGTAAGTACCTACTCGTGTCTATTAGGTACATTTGCTACGTTGTACAACCAACAAAACAGATTGCCGTACAGGCAAGAAATAAAGTTCTTGACACTACGCTAATAAGATCTTACTTGTTCTCATACTTTTTATACATAAGACATAATTAGGCTAACAGTGTCAAAATTTGATTTAGTAAGCCCCCCTTGACCCATGCCAAAGGTTAGCTCAGTTAGTCATATCTTGTGAAGCAGTGTGGCGACCATGTCACAGAAATATCCCATTACGAACCCACGTTCAGAAGGGATTTATCAATGTAACTCCTGTAAGCCAGAATTTACAGTGAGGATCAATCTAAAAAGCGCTGAAACAATGCATCTGAGTTAAGTTCTTGAAAATGTCTCAATTTAACTGTCTTGAAAGGAATGTAGAGTGTGGTTGTAGATATGATAAGTACGTTCTGTATACCAATCTCTTTTGTAGACTGTACAAACGTCTAATAGTTGTATAGCATCTAAGAGTCAGTTGTACTCCGATGTCGTTGACCGCTGCGTCGGCGTCGCGTCATTTTTATATGTTGTTGTTACGTCACTGATTTACTGCTTTTGGCTCAGGACCAATTAAAATTGTGTATTTTGAACTTGAAGGTTTTAAATACAGTAAATCGTATTTATCTACATTATATGTGTTATTATTTTAATGCTCTGCTGTTCAGTGAAAACTTACTTGTATCTAATTTTATCTTTGGATTATTCTTTACCTGGTTTGGTTTTTCAACCCTTGACGCTCAGTAATAACTATTTATATGTTGCTCAATTTGTACCTAATACACTGTATCCGTTGGTTCTTCATACCTGCACGTTAATAAACCGGCTAATTATGTTGTCATCCATCAACTATATATCTACCAAATAGATTCCCATGGACTGGACATTCGTCGATAATCTGATGCAAATACGAGAGCTGAGGCTGCAACGCGCATGAGCACTCCGCATATCCGATCGTAAAACTGTTACAGCCGCGGAGGCTACCCCCATCGCACCTACCCCTTAACTTTAGCCCCCCCTTCCCACCCCGCGGACTGGGGTGCACCCCGCACACCCCCGGCGCCCGTCTGCAAACCTCTTTGTTTTTGGCAATACCTCGGAGGGAACTAAGCCCGGACTAGTCTTAAGACCCTTTAATAGCTCTCTCTGTGGCAGGAAATTTCCTCTTTTGTTTTGCCAAAGGGTTGAGTTTTCCACTCCCGAGTTGGATTGATGAATTTTAATGAAATGATAATGGTAGTGATGAGCATATTGTGTTGAGAGAACGTTGGGGAATATATAATTGGTTGCTATTTTTTAAAACATGCTGCTCTCAAACTTTTTTCTTGCTAGGAATTCAATGGAGAACTAAAAAATCTAACGTTTTGAATAGTTATTACTAGGAATACATATTTTTAAACATATTTTTATACACGTGAAAAATTCGGGTAGATCTTGACAAAAATTACTGTTGCACTTAAATTTTTTTCATTTCAATTAAGAGCTATTTTCATTTTAATACCTAGGTACGAACTGAAATTCAGTAGATATACCTACATAACTACTTACACACTAATATAATCTAAACGAATCATACCCTTAACATCAGACGTCCATAAAAATAAGTAGGCAGGTACCTACAAACACATCCGTCCTTTAAAACGTGCGAATAAAGCCGTCCCTTTAAAACAGTTTGTTATTCAGAAGTCGTAGGCAGACGGACGGCAGGTAGCATATATATATAACTACATGTAGTCATGTAGGCTATATGTGTGATGACGTACACTTTTCCGAATTTGCAGGATCCAACCGGCCGAGCATTTAATGTGCAGTGGCGGACAAATTAACTGACGTATCTGCTAAAATTACATTGAAATAAAAAAATGCGGGGAAAATCTTACTAAAACTTTTGTCAGTTACTCAAGACAAAGAAAGTAAAAAATAGGTATTGTCACTCTTTTCTACTTTGAAAATATCATTTTCAATTTCTATTGTGTAATGTTTGTTTACTTTAACTTACAGTTGTGATAACATTATGAACTATCATAATAGCTTATGTAAGTAATATAGATAAATTATACAGAATGATGTCTCATGAGTAATGATATCAATGAGCTATTGGTAACACATAGGTATTACCTATTTGACATAAACCACTCGCTGTAACGCCAATAAGAAAATGTTAAATAAATATATCTAATTTACCTGTACATAATTAAGTTATTAGACTGCCAGAATTAGTGCACCTTAGATTGCAGTATAATTCATAACTTACATCAAAAAACTTCAAAAGTCTCAACCCAACCCTAGAATTAATTCTAAAACACAAATTTCCACAAGGCATTTTCCTCTTTTCGCAATATCACCTACTTAAAATAAATCACAAAGGCGTGTCATTTTCCTGTCCGCCAGTGCAGTAGAGGCGTGCGCTGCGAATACAAATGGTGTCAGGTTGATTGTGCCCGAGGTTGCGATCGATCTGATACACGGAGACGTGTCGATGTGTACCTACGTGTGAGTACGTTTGAAAGTGTTGCCAGACGATGGTTCTTTTTCATAATTGGATTGTAGGGTGTGTTTGTGTGAGTGTCTGGAAGAGGGAAAGTGGGTACTATTGTGAGTGGGTTTACAGTGCATTTTCAGTAAATAATTCAACTGATTGATGGCTTGGTTGATGAGAAGGGTAATTTGGTATTATTATTGACTCAATTTAATCTTCTTTTAACTTTTTTCTCTTCTTGTCTGTAATGTCTGTATCTACTTAGTTTTCAGTAGATACATTCCTGCGGAAATCAAAAATCATTTCTGTTTCCAAAATCTTTTATCTCCGGATAAAATTAAGAAGTATGAATAGTACAATATTGTTTAATTCCAACATATCACAGACATTCTTTCTTCTCTTAAAATACAAAAAAAATCTCCAACAAATACGCCAAGGCCCACGATAATTATCCACATATCTAGAAAAAAACACAAAGTCAGATTTACAATGCGTTACAAATTCCAAAGCAAAGCTGGTGTAACTAGGTCTAAAATAACTGACTTTATATGTCCATACAGTCATGGTAACGTAATCTATTTATAGAGATAAATTCCATCTCTAGTCTCACCGGGGAAGTCATGTGACCATGCAATATGGAGGCAGTAGACATTCTGACTAACTATTAGGGTGATAATATCACTCTTATAGATAGATTAACTAATATTAGAATAATAATTCTAATATTAGATAGATAGAATATACTTACTTTATTGTACACAAAAAATGTTACACAGCTTATTTAAAATATTGCTACCTACTTTATTCTATATTATATTATTCTATTCACTTTTAACTGAATAAGGGCTGAATTTTCAATAGTCAGATAACTTCTATCTGAAGAATAAAGATGGTGGTTTGACAGCCTTTGTATAGAAAATTTGTCATACTGTCATATTGTCTCTAACCCGGGTGTACTAAAGCATGTGTGTCTAAACGTGCCGGATAATTACGTGTCGCGGCGACGGAGACCGCGGTTACTGGCGGTGTCTCGCGGCCGGACCAACCTGCTCGGTTAAGGACATTTGACGCGCGCCATGCCTACACTCAACGGAATCGCGGAAAGGGTGGATTTATTTACCTGTTCTCTGAATGAGTTCACGAAAATTACTTTGCATGTGATAAGCTGATGGAAAAAGAATTGTTTAGTGCCACGCTACCGATTTGGGGCGACTTGTAGAAATAAATAAATAAATAAATATTTATTCTTCTGATAAAAAATATTTGACTATCGAAAAATGAACCCTAAGTCTAGAACGAAAGCTCAGTCTGTTTAAATTGACGATAAACTGAGCTTTAAGATTTGTACACTTTTACACGCACACTTATAGGTATTTACCAAGATCTACCGTTTGCCTTAGAATATATATTTTTTCACTTTTGTATTATTTTTATTAGATTTGAAAATATAGTTTTATTTACTCCCTAGGACCTACTACAGGTTTCAAACCGCAAAGTAAGTTGAGTAGACAGATAGAAATAAGTAAAACTAGGGAATGTAGATCCTACTGAAATATTTTCTTACCAAACAGCTATCTTAAAACTCTGGTGAAATGTTTAGAAAAAGTTACTGCAATACTTACCAAAAATCATAATTTCATACCTACTAACTTAATAAAATAATTCTTCCATTTATTTTAACAGTTTCTGTCTTAATTTAACTCTAAGTGTTGAGCAGAATATCATGTTCAAAAATCCAACCCTATTAAAAACTCCAGTCCCAAATCCGGTAACATTTTTTGTGGTAACACTACCTCGTCCGTATCGTGAGTGGACTCTATCAAGAGCTGGGACAATGTCACATTCCGAGAATGTCTCTACCTAGTAGGCGTATCTCTACATCTATTGTACCTATTCGCGTAGAGATAACATCGTGACTTAACCTCTTGTGTCATATTTACTACGCGTGTTTCAATTACATACTCTACGAGACTCTACGTAGAGACTATGTAGAGCATGTATTTATACCTAAAGTTGTAAGAGATTAGTGTATGCAGTCTGTCTTATAATTCATGTGTATGTCTTAGATAATTATAATAACTTAGTTTTATGTAATACTAACAAAATTATGGGTAATATGCCTGACTTAAAGATAAATAAATAAAAAAATATAATGTAAACAAGTTATGACTTTGTATCTGATTAACGTTTATGCACGGTTGAAAGTTGATTCATTATTGTTATGCAGATTTATCAGTAGGTAGGTATTATTATTATGTTTTTCAAGAAAAAGATGTGTGCATTTAAAGTATAAATATTTGTTGATAAGGCTGGTTGTTAAATTCTTATCTCTATCGTGAGTTAAGTGGGTTGATAGGTGACTAACTAAATACTCTTTCTTATAGGACTTAAACATACTTTTATTTAGAACATAATGAATTCACAAAAGTGTGTTAAAAGCGTGTGGGTTTATTTTGAAAACAAAAGTAGCGTCTTTCTATGTAGGTATTTAATTCATTCAAGCCATTCATTCTAGTATTTTACGACCTCGGCGCTAGGTACCTACTTTATAAATAGGTAGGTATGCAACTTTGTAGTATCGTAGCGTAGGCAGGGGTAGAAGTAAGCGTGGTATGGCACACCCCGTACAAACACAGCGCCAATTAAGGCGCCCAACACCCAATTGTTGATCATTAGCCACTAATCCGTCTCATATTCAATCAATACCCAAAACTTTACTCGCACACCTCCACCCCCCTCGCCCCTCGTCGCGCGACATTTAATGACACCCGTGCAACGACCAACACACGCCATTATAGCCTCTGCTCTCACCACGTAAGGGCCACACTCCCCTGAACCCGCCCACCGCGTTATATAGCACCGAGGATCTATAAAAGTTACGTCTGTAATCTAACATAAAACTCGGGCCGTTTAGATGCGAACGCGGCCACGGACGACACATCTCGGCTCGCTCCGTACTTTTACCGAAATATGAAGGTGTATTTTGTGTGAATACTCGGGTTTTTTCGTGTAAAAACAAGGTTATTTCGTTGGTCGTCGGTGTAGTGACGCGGACGTGAACGCGCGTCGTCGCGGCGCGCTCGCGTGATGTGATATCACCAACTTTGACGTTTGCACGACGCACAAAAACAATTTGTGAGTACTGAATTTGAATATTTTACGCGGAACCACGCTCTACGAGTGTTCAAAAAAATATTTGTGATAGATGTCGCTTTGTTTCGCCAGCATGCTATGTTTTAAATGCTTTTGTGTGAAAATTTCAGCCGGTTTTTTTGATTAACACGTGATTTGTGACTAAAACTGACTCATTTCTAACTAATTCTATGCCTAAATAACTGCATCTGTCCATTTATCAGTAGATTATAATATTTTAGAGCTGTCTTAATAAATAAAATCAAAGGAAAAGTCCGATTTTAACGTCAAAATATATTTTTCCAGAAGTGTGCTGAATTTTCCAAGCATTTATGAATTAAACTACCTCTTCTAAGCATTTGGGATGATTTATACGTTATTTATTTAGTCTATTTTTAATAGAAAAGTGTTAAATACTAATGCTACATACCTACCTACCCAGCCTGGTACTTATGTTGGTAAGAAAATTAAGGCATAAAATGAAAAGAGAAAGTAGTAGGCAGGTAGACTTCTTATCAGCCTATCCTGCCAATCAGCCTGTCTTTTAATAAATTTAGTGGCATTTCTCGTAGTTTTCGTGAATTTATTGCAATTGTTAGTTTTCAAGAAAAGAGCGCAGAAATTGATTTATTTTTCCTATTTTTAAGCATGTTTTAATAAGCTTCAGAATGATTTTCTTTAGAAAATTAACGTAAATATAAAATATTTGAATGCTTACCACAGTAAATAAGAAAAATCATTATTTATTTCCAGTAAATCAGTCGAATAAATATGCGTAGCGCCATCTTTTAAGCGCACTACAAACTACCTAACTGAGAATTTGGATAAAACTTTATTGCAACATGGCCAGTGAATTCCATATATTCTCCATCCTTGTCTAATTTATGCACCCAGACTATACCTCTACTCTTCACGTCGGCCTCCATTTGAATGATACAGTCCGTGCATTTACGCGAACTAAATACACCCCTCTCACTTAGTGATAAGGTTGCACTTGCAATGCAAATGATTCTTATTTAGTTTCTGTTAAAGATGTTACCTTGCCGCTGCGGCGTGCACCTTGAAATATAGTTATCTCTCTCGCACGATATCTGTCATCTCTTTTTGTTGCGTGTAGCGTTATATGTAGATATCTCGTTCGGTGGGAGATAAACAGATGTCTGTTAGTAGTGACAGTTTGTATGGGATGTTAAGGAGGTAGAAGTACCACCATCATGAAATAGGCGGAGCGTGTGGTTAAGTTCCTCGTTTAGTAGGATCGCAGTGTTAAAGTACGATTATGGCGGTATGCAGGGAAACGGCCGTACTCTATAGGTATTATTTGAATAAACTCTGGGTTTTAGTGGATGAAGCAGCCAAATTGTTGAATTATACCAGCTGGTGCTGTAAAATTTGTATGGTAATTCTTGTTAGTAGATATTCAGTTTCAGTGCCATATTTTATAGCTAGGTAGGTGCCATATTTTGTAGGTAATTTTCGTATGTAGGTAAGAATTTTATAAAGCAGGCTACTTTTACCGTTAAGTTAAAGTAACATAGACGCCTATTTTCTCTTTTGTTTTTATGAAAACCTTGCAACACTATTTTCATTTATGATCATGAGCGTAGTTATTACCTAGGTACCTAGGTAACCGACCGGTAGGTTTAACCGTTTATTCCCTAATCAATAAATTACTAGAAGCTAAGTTTTATCTCAGCTGAAAATTTTATGACTTAACAATGGTAGGTACCTACTTAGGTACTACCTGAGTACAATAGTGTAAAATGGTACCATGGGGCACCTATTTAATAAACCTAACAAAAATACTTGTTTAGATATATTATGTAGGTAACATAGATGCCTATTAATAGGTACCTACCCTACAAAATATGAGTATGTATTGCTTTGCCATGACTGATTAGAGGAGAAACTGAATTTTATCAATAATCGATTCATAAAAGCATGCGCTTGCAACAATTTACTGAAGTTAGTCTTAAAGCTGTCACACACAACGCTATTTTTATCTATTAGGTAGATATCTGCCTAAGTAGGTAGCTAGAAATGAGCAATTTATAGTTGTTGAGTTGTATTGCCATTTGCTTGCAGCACTGAAATTATTTCAAGTTGCTTTCCACTTTTTTAGAGACCTTAAAATAGTTTTTAGCTAAGTAAATCAAAATATTTTACTTCACACAAACTTACATGGGCATTAATGAAACGTCAGAAGCTAGGTTGACGGTTCCAATTCGTCGTTTCCTATGGAGAAGAGCCGGCAAGAAACCCCACGGTTACTGTATCTATTAGATACCTTATCACCCTTGCGATACTTTTAACTTAATAACTTGAAGTAGAGGGTTACCTATCTGTGGCCTTTTATATATTAATCTAATTAGGAGGGATATAAGTAGGGCACGCGCATTTATCGCATTGTTTAACAAAACCTGTTATGATAGATGTTAGTAAGATGGAAATCAAACAAATAAAAAAGTAGTTTTACCGGCTAACAATTTAGATATCACAATGACAATTTTCTTTATGTAGCTCCATTATCTATTCGTGCGTATCCAGATACTTATTATAAAAACAATTGGTACTGCTTCCTTCCAGACATTCTTTTGACATAGGTAGGACATAAGTGTAATCAAATACAAACATGTTTTAATATTTTGTTTACATGCAATGCATGCAAAGCTTCTTAGTTGTAATAGATATAGGTTCCCTAAGTAGGTAGGTATCTAGATGAAATTTAAATACTCTCTTGTATTCTGTCGCATGCAAGGCAGATTTCATATATATCATACACATTATTATCATGTGTATGATATGCATATAAAGTAATAAAAACAGAAGACATGTGTTTTGACACCTTTTTATACCTAGATAATAGTCTTTTGCAGCTGTAGGGTTTTTATGTAACTTAAGTATAAGGAAGACTTTATTAGGCTGACCGGGTCAGCGGGATTGTCCGAAAGGGTTACCGTTACCCCGGAACATAAAGGGCAAAGGAAGGAACATGGGTGGGTTTTAGTCAGTAAGAGTCTGACACTCCCTTCCGCTCCACCCAGAGCAGGAGGGGTCATTTGATGATTTCCCATCCGAAAAAAAAAAAAAAAGTATTAGGAAGACAATAATTATGTTCACTGGTGCTTCCTTCAAGAACACATCTATTAAAATTCGTAGATTGTATTACCTATATAGAATCATTATACATTGTAAGTAAGTGTTTGATATATAGGTTCTAAGATATTCATGAATTTCAATGATAAATTTGACTTCACCTGTTCATATCATAATATGCCTGGATAAATGTATCTATACAGGGGACATCGAAGTGCAAATATTGTTCCATACATTTTGAGCACATAAGACCCGCATAGGCACTTTTCTATGTAACAGCTGTTTTTTTTTGATAAGCGGGACTAAATTCTACCCTAGGGTGTTTAGAATCATGTACTGAAATCATGGTTATGTAATCTGTATGATTATTATACTTACACAATAAGTAATGACTTATCTTACAATATTCTGGCATCCGCCAACCAGAAAATTGTAACCTACCTAATCATTTTGATATTTATATTACCGTCCGTAGATACAAGCCCTGATAAAAGTTTACAAAAGTATAAGTCAATGCAACAACTCATTCATCGATTATTAGAACATTTATGTATTCAGAACATGCATACAACTGAAGTTCATGTCAAACAAGTATTACCAGGGTAGTTTCCACTCTTCTTTCATTCACCGTAATTCTCCCTAAACACATTTCACTTTACCCATGGTAAGTATTAGGTTCAATAATGGTTTTCTTCCACGGAAGCTTGCTAGATAAGTAAATGAAACTGACAATTTGCTTAGACATTGAATTTGTTAAGGGTAGGAAACGATTAGATACAACTCTTGATAATCATAATAAAACTTTCCGTGGGTAGCTTTTTTAAGGTTTACATTAAAATCTACCTATTGTTAAAAAATATTAGAATTATGAAAAATGTTTCCATGATATTTGTAGCTCATTGGATTTTCTACTTGGAACTGTGCACCAGCATTATCTCATTAAATTACTATCTAGTTTTAAGGTAAAGGTAAATTATTTGACCTAACCCAGGTCATGCGTCTACTGGTATGCCAAATGTTTTTTTTTTAAACCAAAACATTTATAAATGAGATTGTAATGACTACAACCCCAAATAACTAAAATAATAATAGTCAAAAATATAATACCTAATTTATAAATATTTAAATGAAATAAAGGGATTCATAAATACATTCATTTTTGGGAATAAAAGAGCTGAGGTCAGAGGAAAAGTAAAAAGAATAAACCTGTATACCGATACAGGTTTATTCTTATATAAAAACATAAAATACATCTAAGGGCTGACTTTTCCAACGTCAGATAATTTTATCCGAGGAATAGTTTTGAATTTTTGACAGTTCTTCCGTACAAAATCTGTCAGACGTCAATTTTATTCCACGAATAAAAATTATCTGTCGATTGAAAAATCAGTGCTTAGTAAAAAATTACGTCTTCACTCCGTTATTTATAAATCATAATCATAAATCTTTATTTATCTCAAGATCATATTACAGGCACCGGTTAATAGAATGCACAATTTTAAACAAAGAAAGGTGTCTGAGATGGGAGGGTTCGTAATTTACAGATCACCCGACTCTCTTAGATAGGACATGTTAATTTAGAAAAAAACGGTTAGAGTCAAAATATTAAATAATAAAAGTTTAAAATTGCAATTAAGTATAAGCAGAACCTACAAAATCAAGAGAGAAAAAAATGCCTTTTTTTATACTCATAAAAACCTGGGGAAAATTGAAAATTGGTAACTGATACATAATTAGACTGATTCTCAATTATCAATTTGAAAGCAGTAAAATAATCTTGTACCTATACGAGTACATAGGTACATATACGTAGGTATACTTTGATGGTTTAATAATGGCTGGACAAACTTTTGGATTCTAGGGATCAGAATCACCAGTTTTCTGACTGCAACCACTATACCTGCCAGCTTGTCATAGTGTAGTCATCAATCACCGCTGATAATTTAAAGGGGGTATGTATGAGTTATTTTATCAACACTGCTCTCAAAACAGAGAAGGAAAACATCGTAAGGAAATCGGCATGTCCTAGAACCTAAAATTCGAACATATGTGACATCGGCCAACCCGCTAGGTCAGGGCTCAGTGCGGCCCGTTGTTCTGGAGGCCTGTGTCCCAGCAGTGACTGATTATGCTATGCTATTATAATAAATAATAATAATAACCCCACCGCCGTATCTCTACGTTGACGTCGTGATGGGGCTTGCGCGCTCTAAACTCTAGGTCTGTGATGGAAGAGTTTACTTTGCCGGATCAGGTCTAGGGTGAGGAGCCAGACCAAGAGAGATACACGAACCCGCAGGGCAGCATGTGGCGAGCTGTTGGGCAGTAGCGACCCCACGGACCCTATCTACCGGGAGAAGTCTTGTTCCTCACCTCTGGCTTGCCTTTATTGGCCGGCTGGAGTGAACACTGACGAGGAACAGAGCTCCCACCTAATTCTTGCCTTTATTGGCTGGCTTGAGTGGAGTTTCGCAAGAGCAAACGTGCTCGGAGGAAGGAAGTATTTCAGTAAGATGCTGGTAGGGATCTTGACCGCACTTCCGGGATTGTCCTGATAGCCGTGGAATACCTCTCCACTCCTCACAAGCACCTCAGGACATGTTGCCCCTTTGTTGCTACGACACTGTGTGCTAGCGACCGTTTTCGGGGGCCCATTATTGAGTGTGCAAGTCACCCCCTGCCATTTCATCTGTGAATATTATATTTCATTGGTCAGGCAGGGGACATAGACCTTCCATAGTTCAAGGCAACCGATCCACTATAGCCACCCAAACCCATAGCCTGGTATATTTTGTTTCCATGTTTTACAATAGTCCTATACCAACCGGGGGTTGTCCTTGGGTACACTTGCATGGTGCATACAGGGATAATCGTCGGTTGGTGTCTCCTCATCATTTAAAATTGTGTTTAGGGCCTCTGCGAGTTGGCTTCGGCTCCTAATACGCCTTTCAAAGGTCCGGGACCCCATGGTTCCGAGATATGTCAAACAAATAATAATAATAATTTATTTTTAGAAAAAACACATTTAAGGTTCACGGACAATTTTCCAACTAAAAATGAACATTACAAAAAAAGTGTATCGTTGGTGCCTGTACTAATGAATGAAAATCATTGTATCACAGACACCAGCGCCTTATTAATGCAAAACGATAATTAAAATCGAATTGAAGAAAATCCGCAGATCCAGATCAGGCTGCGTCACTCTTCGGCTGCTTTTCCAAAAGAGATGTGCTGTGCTACGTTGCTATGGATGCGTTTGATATACACCAATCATATTCATTGCTATGTGGAGCATAGCACTGGTGGTAACGGGTTCAACTAAGCTATGTTTTTATATGGAAGGATGCGTGCTATGGATGGGAGCTATAGATGCGCGAGTGGTGTAGCTATATGCAGAGCCGAGTACTCCCCGTAGTGCCTTCCCTACTATCGATCCTCGTACAGCTACCTCGCGGCAGCTCATCTTCATAGCACATCTCACTCGCTCCGCTACACAGCTTAGCATTAGTGGAAACGGTCGCAAAGTTTCGTAGCTTAACTTTCACATCCTCGCAGCATAGCCGCATAGTACATCTCTGGTGGAAAAGCAGCCTTACACCTTGCTGGCCAATCCTTATAGTATTATAAACGTGAAAGTTTGTATGGATGGATGGATGTTTGTTACTCTTTCACGCCAAAGCTACTGAACGGATTTGGATGAAGTTTGGTACACAGATACATAGTTTAAAACCAGCATTAACACATGGAATACTTGTTATCCTGATATTCTTACGGGATCGAAACTTATACGGGTGAAACCGCGGGGCATAGCCAGTATTTTATATCACGGCTTGAGTTATTTTTGGCATCCTGTTTTTATTGTAGCACCTGTTGATTCTTATTAATCATATCTTCATATTCTCAAGTATAACAAGGTATGTTCTCATCCATTGTCTTACTTATCTACCGGAGTTTCAAGTCATCTTAATTAAGTACGAGTATAACTACTTCACACTCAATCCACCTTTTTACGTCTATTTTCATGACATGACATGTTTACGGCAGATCATAATCAGTGAGACAAACATAACTTTTTTTTTCTTATATTATGAGAGACAGTAAGAAATTCCTACAAAGTAATTTGTATTGTGGCATTGGTAATGGTTAACCGTAAGCACAGACACTGGTGCATAGCCATAACCCAACAATAACCGGGTTATAGATATGCACCGGTGTGCTTGAGTCACAGGTACAAATATATAAGTAGATATAATTAAGCACAAACAGGGTGCCCATAAATAAAATCATAAATATAACCGTAAAAATATGTAAGTAGGTAATACCTACATACATATTTTTTTCGGCATTTTTTATAATTGTATCACCTGTTAGTTTGTAAATACCCGTATCCTAAAAATATTTATTATTTTTCATCTCATGAGCCTCACGGCATTTTAATTATTACTTCTTTACACTGACTAGATGTACCTTCTTGATAACTGTAGTTAATTTAGTCATTAAAAAAACGTAAAACAAAATTATGGACATGTGCATCCTTCCCATTCTGACGTATAGATCTCAGACTTGGTCTTTGACAAACTTTCAATAGTCCAAACTCAAAGTTTGCCAACCTGCAATGGAACACAAAACACAAATAACTGACGTTGCTCAAAAAGCCGCTAAGCTGAAGTGGGACTGGGCTGGCCACGTCTACCCTATACCCAATAAGCTGTGGGCCAAAATAACCACCACGTGGAGCTCTGACACAGCTGGAAGGCGTCGCGGCAGACCCCGTAGAAGATGGCGGGACGAGCTGCACAAAACAAACGACCAGTGGTCCACTTTAGCCCTGGATCGATAGAGCTAGAAGTCATGGGGAGAGGCCTTTGCCCAACAGTGGGATGATGCACGCTAACAGTAACAGTATGACATATGGTAGATAAATCAAGGTAGTAGGCACTAACTTCCTTTCTTTACGTGTGAGAGACACTCTTGAGTTTCTAATTAGTGCGTACTGTAGCGAAATTAAAAACAGATCTTCACTTGTACACGTTTAATTTGGTTTAAAAAAATATGTAAGACAAACTGATAATAAAATAGAAAACTTAGCAAAAGACACAGAACGATTATTTAATAAAAAGGATTACTGAACGTCTTTGGTGTTCGAGCCCTATATTAAATTTTGTGTATTCTTGTTACGCGTCGATTAAGATACGTTTGCAAACGTTCCTAAACTTACATAACAGTTAAATACCAGGATGACCTAACGGGTAATTGGCACCAAGTAAATTCGATATTATGGAGCAAGATGTTCGTAATACTAAATAATAACAAAATATTATACGGCTAGTTGGTGGTATATCTAGGAATAGATTTCTCTGATGACTAAACTACGTAAACAATGAAAAGCTGATCCTGGACTCCACGCTGACAGTCGGAAAGCACCTCGTTGGCCGGAATCAGAACAAGGTGCAGATTTCGCGCAGCGTGTGCTGTTTCGTTAGATACCCTGGCAGGAAGCTTGTAGACGCCTGGTATTAGGGTGGGGGGTAGGGCGAATTCTCGCCCTACAGTCTCCGGATAAATCTACAGAAAATAACCAAAAATGACAATCCGAGACGCAGGCAGAATCTTTTATAACAAAAGAGGTGAAGAAAAGTTAAAATACATACCGAATTGTGACGCTTCGCGTTGAGACCACTTTCAAGTGATGAGTGATGTTATTACTTATATGTTTATCGGGAACACAGCCTATTACAAAGAAAAGAATGGAATAAAATATAGGAAACGATAAGAACATTTGAATAATCGATAGGAAAGCAAACATACCCTTGGATCAAATGGATGACCACACAGAACTCGGTCGTTCAGTCTTTTAATGTTCACCGTAAATTACTTCGATGAGAAAGCAGAAAAAAAAATAATCTCACGACTTCCGTCCTGTGTCCAAAAAATACTTCCAATGAAAAAATCGGTCAAGAGAAGACAAGGCATGTCAATTTTTTGAAATTCAAAAATTCAAATCCAATATGAAGAAAAAACTTTGTGGTTAAAAATAAGGTTGGATTTGTTAAAAAAGAAGGTTGTTCGTGATTCAATTATAATGTAGCATTTGCCAATGCTACAGTACCCCCTTTCCAAGAAAAAAAACATTAAGTAATAGAAGAAAAAAATAATAACAATCAAAGGTAAAAACAATTCTTACAGGGTTCTGTAAGAATTAACCTTGCTAGGTCTAAGTTAATAAGATAAACAGCATAATAATAGGGCAATTGTTAATTAAATCAATGATTAAAAGAGAAGGTGTTTATAACACCACACTATTGTTAGGTAATCGATAAGAGTTTATCGACAGTGTCCCAACACTAGACTTGTCGTTAATACCATGAAGAAATCTACGACATCTGAGTGCATACAATATATGGTCGAAATGAAAAAAATTAAGAAAATTTAAAAACTGGTTACAAGGAAAAACGGTAATTGAAGGATGATAAAACAACTTGATTACAACACCAACGTTGTAACAGAGAATAGTTAAACAAAATCTTAAATAAAAAAAATAGAACCTCTTCTTTCGAAGTCCGTTAAAAATAGATCAGACTAAATACGGCCATGGCGACGCCATTTTGTAGCGAAATTAAAAACAGATCTTCACTTGTACACGTTTAATTTGGTTTAAAAAAATATGTAAGACAAACTGATAATAAAATAGAAAACTTAGCAAAAGACACAGAACGATTATTTAATAAAAAGGATTACTGAACGTCTTTGGTGTTCGAGCCCTATATTAAATTTTGTGTATTCTTGTTACGCGTCGATTAAGATACGTTTGCAAACGTTCCTAAACTTACATAACAGTTAAATACCAGGATGACCTAACGGGTAATTGGCACCAAGTAAATTCGATATTATGGAGCAAGATGTTCGTAATACTAAATAATAACAAAATATTATACGGCTAGTTGGTGGTATATCTAGGAATAGATTTCTCTGATGACTAAACTACGTAAACAATGAAAAGCTGATCCTGGACTCCACGCTGACAGTCGGAAAGCACCTCGTTGGCCGGAATCAGAACAAGGTGCAGATTTCGCGCAGCGTGTGCTGTTTCGTTAGATACCCTGGCAGGAAGCTTGTAGACGCCTGGTATTAGGGTGGGGGGTAGGGCGAATTCTCGCCCTACAGTCTCCGGATAAATCTACAGAAAATAACCAAAAATGACAATCCGAGACGCAGGCAGAATCTTTTATAACAAAAGAGGTGAAGAAAAGTTAAAATACATACCGAATTGTGACGCTTCGCGTTGAGACCACTTTCAAGTGATGAGTGATGTTATTACTTATATGTTTATCGGGAACACAGCCTATTACAAAGAAAAGAATGGAATAAAATATAGGAAACGATAAGAACATTTGAATAATCGATAGGAAAGCAAACATACCCTTGGATCAAATGGATGACCACACAGAACTCGGTCGTTCAGTCTTTTAATGTTCACCGTAAATTACTTCGATGAGAAAGCAGAAAAAAAAATAATCTCACGACTTCCGTCCTGTGTCCAAAAAATACTTCCAATGAAAAAATCGGTCAGAGACAAGGCATGTCAATTTTTTGAAATTCAAAAATTCAAATCCAATATGAAGAAAAAACTTTGTGGTTAAAAATAAGGTTGGATTTGTTAAAAAAGAAGGTTGTTCGTGATTCAATTATAATGTAGCATTTGCCAATGCTACAGTACCTACTAATAACATTATTTAAAATTTGTTGGATTAATTTAAACAAAAAATACCATTATTTAGTTATCGTTGGAGGTTGGTTTTTTTGCTGGAACAGGTCTTTTCAGTGAGTCCTGAAAATAAAATAGACCACTTTATTTTTACGTAAGAAGCCTTCATGTAGATATAGAAATTATTAGATAAAACCGTAGTTGTATATAGACATGTTAGTCCCATACAATCTGAAAACTGGCTAAAGCCAGTAGGGTGTTATGTACAGTCACTAAAGTAGATAAGTAACCAGCGTCGTCGGATAAGGTTGAAGTTTAGAAAGAAACCGATGGATATTTTCGAATAAAATTTAATTTAATTAAAAGAAAACTAACAGTTAATTTATCAAATCAAATTTCAAACGAAAACATCCAGCGGTTTCTTAATAAACTTCAACTATATCCGACGACCCTGGTTTCTTATCTCCTTTGACGACTGTACCTATTCGTTACATAATAAAAAAATAAAAAATAATATTGCATTGTTGTTTGACAAATATCCAATCCCAATAGTTGTGAAAAGGTCAAGAGGGTAACTAGAATGATCGTAGCAGATGCCTACGCCGTAGCAAGTGCTACGCAACATTTAATTTTGACCCCATCTTCAGATCATCCTATTTGAGGTAGCTTCGGGATCTTTCAAGTTTCTTTCCCAAATCAGTTTAGCAATTGAGTTCGCAGGTGGTAATTTAGTTACGTGTACGCACGTTGGTAGTTACGCCAGCGGTGGGCGTAGAAATTTTCTATATTCAAGATTTTAATTCGGCTTTTCAAAATTTATTAAATTTATTTTTTATGAATTTGATTTGAGTGGACCTGTCCAGTCAGTGCACGCATTTGTCAATTATCCTGCAGATCAACTAGGACTAGGACTTAAGGAGGTCAACGATTCGACGAACAATACCAAAGGACATTTGGGTAGGCCGCATAAATTACTCAAACTGCCAGAGCAACATTAAAACAAACTGACAGAAAGAAACAGTGACCCACATAGTCCTCACATTCAGAATAATTTAAATAATATTATACTTTACAAAGTAAATATTCATGTCATTTAATATGTAAAATGGTGTAAAGAAAAAAAAAAATGCACCAAAAAAACAAGATTTTTTGTGTAAATTTATTGGAGCAGCACGATCCTCTCCTTTGTCCTCAATATAGTCTTTAGCAGTATAAAAGGTTTTCTGGCATAGTTTCCACTTTATATAAGATTTTAATAGTTGTTGAATGTGGCTAGGAAGTTTATTATAAAAATGGTTTTGTAACGGCTGAGTGCTGAGTGCTGCAGTGTTAAGTTTTAAAAAAAATATATTTATATTGAAGCTTGGCATCCAACTTTATGCCTAAGAACACTGTGGTATCTTCGGGATTCAACTCTTCACCCTTTATGAGCACACTAGTTTTTGTGACCACACTTGTCTGACATGAGGTATCGTAAACTTAATAGATTTCGTTTTTTCTGGTAGTTGTACGAGCTTGATAGTTTTTGTTTCTATTAGTTTACTTGAGTATGTTACTATTAGGAATTGTTTTAGTTTGTGTATATCGGACCACACACAGTGAAAAGTTCTATAGGTGTGATGAATACTAACGGTTGCACAGTAAATAAATAGATACAAACATATTTTTACAACGTCAGAAAAAGGCATAGTAAAGTAAAAATAGTAAGTAAGTAGTAAAGATATTATTTCTGTAATCTATGAAAAACGAAGTTATTTCTGCGTTTTTAAACCATTTAATCATATCTCAAAACTATTGACTCAAATAGCAGTCACTAAGAAACATCGTAATCTTTTTAATTATTCATATGACGAAATGAAGGGTTTCATTTTTGGGATCTTGCTACTGAACCTATTTTAACGGATTGTGGATACTGAATTAACTGTCTTGGAATGAAACTGGTGTCTAGGAGAATAATTGATACACTATATTATTACCTGTCTACTCACTTGAAAACACCGCCATCTTATAATCCAAAACGTAAAGTATCAGCACCCTAAAAAACAAAAATAAACTATTAAAACAATATTCAATTTGTAAACCAACCTCTGTCGTTTAAAAGAAAGTATTTTCAGTTCCATATTCCAGAAGGCCAATTCTCGTAATTTAAAACGTTCAAAATCTAGTCGCAGTCTCATCTCGGCGACAAACAAATATCAAAAACTTGTCAAAATATAGGAAAATTAGTAGTATTTTTTGACAGATTGAGACTGAGATCAGACTGTGAACGTTCTGAAAATTACGAGAATTGCCCCTCTGATTTCGAATATATCGAAATCAGAAAATGACAGGCCTTAAAATTATATCCGAAGCTTCAGAACGGCAGCTTGGGACATAAGCTCTATCTCTCACAATCCATGCACGAAAGCTTTGCAAAAAAGCTCTCGTTCACTCAATATAATAAGGCTGGACTGTGCAAATTGACAAAAACTAAGAACTGTCAAGTTGCAATACGATTTTTAGTCATTTTTGTCACGATTTGATCGAGTTATCGCAGCGTCATGCTGGGATACGTAGGAGCGTTTTGGTCTTTTGTTTTGTTTTTATTTTGCTATGATTGGGATAGTCAGTCATTCCATTTAGTTTGTATTCTCCTTGTGTGAGTCCCAATAGATACTTTTTCTTTCTTTCAGTCAGCCTCAAAAGCTTACATATTACATCGACAATAACTCATTTGATTGGTCTAAAATTGGTATTCCTTAATACTGTATCAATATGTATAGGTATGTGGGCGAATGCTAATGTCTAAGTTTATTTAAAATAGATAAGAAGAAAGAGTATAGGTAGGTAGCTACAATTACGTATCTATCAAATGTTTAATATGTTTTGTGGCTACACATTGATACGAATTATGGAACAACTTAATTATTGTTGACATTTAATTGAATTCTTGATGTTGTATACTTCTTTCTGAGCCAGACTACTAAACAAGGCTCTGCCAACTTGTTAGGTAGCAGTGACTGAAGACTCCCGACCAATTATAGGCGTGGACCTGCCAATTACATCATCAGTCAAAAATGGATTAGCATAATAGTCCATCAACCAATTTGGTTTGTAATCGAATATTGGGAGCTAAATGGTCCATCAAATCGCTTAACTCCCGTTTTTGTATGAAGCCTAAAATAACCAATCATTGCTGGACAAAGGCCTGTCTCAATGACAATGATTTAGCATAGCAGAAAAAACAAACAATTATTGAATTGCATATGAATAACATTTTCGTTTCAGACGAAATATGAATACTACAAGTTTTTTAGCAATATGGAAACGCCACCAGTGATCGGATAATCGGGCGCTAATATACCTAAACTTCACTTTTATTCCCACGAAAGAATAATACAGAAATGCGTTTCAGAATCCCGGATCCCGGAATCGTTTGAAATTCCTGAGATTGCTAAAAATGCATACAAAATATAGTTAGAACTCGTTGTGAAATTGTAAAATTTTCATTGAATAATGCTTACAACTTACTCGTACTTTCAAGACGGCTGTTCCTTCTTAAACTCTCATTGAATTATTTTAAGATTTAAAAAGCCGATTGTAATGGAACTTTTAATTTACAACTAGAGTTTTTATGAGAACTGGTTTAGTAACAGAAATGAATGTCCATATTATTCTTTCGTGGGAAGAAGTTTAGGGATATGAGCGCCTGATTATCCGATCACTGGTAATTACACAGTTTTATATGGTGATAAAAGGGGTTCTAAGTAACTAAATTCGATATTTTTTATTGTATCGAAATTCACTACTCTAATCTTCTAATAGTTAGGAAATATTGGAAGTCAATTCAATAAAAAAGACTGCTATCATTTTTCAACTTTCTCTTTTTTTGGTATTAGGTTTGGTTGCAAAAACCATGAAATTATTTGTTTTTGCAATTTGTAGCTCATTATCCAATACATTAAATATCTACTCAACTATAAAATGCATGGAAATAATATTAAAATTGTTGAAATGTAAATCAAGGATCACCCGAGTCAATTAATTTCCTATTAATTTCAACCTATCAATGTTAAAAGGAATGCCAAAGCCTTTTACATTTTAAGATATAAAAATTTATCTACTTTTTAAAGTGAAAAATCTTAATTCTCATTAAAAAACTTTTGGCGCGAAACTTCTAAAGAATCCATGAATGTATTCTATTAAGCGTTTACTTGATACCAAATTGCCGTAAGCGACGGTCGCTTGTTATCGCAAAAAGGTCTTTAAAGTTAATAGGTTACGTTTTATAGCTCCGTGGAAGGCGACATCGTTTACGTGATGGCAATCGAAGAGGAACGGTCGTTAGTTCCAGCTCTTGCCGCATTATCGGTGGCAGCACTGTGTATGATTTTCCTGATCAGAAATTATTTTCAGTTCATTTGGTTGTGTAATTTATTATTTTTCTAAAGGAAATATTTTTATCTTGTCTTGAGAAACAGACTAAAAAGAACAAATGTTAATTTTATACATAACTCTGTCTTTGAAGCGATTTCTAGTTGTTTGTGTTTTATTATAATTATTAATCAATAAAAAGTAGAACGTTGCTTTTAAATTATCAATCACAAACAAGACTTGCAAATAGTTAATCTGTTAACCCATAAATTAAATTTTAAGAATTTAAAACTCATACTTCCATCCACTTACAGTTTTCGAACTAACAGCGCCATCTCGTATCGAGTGGCAGAACTTCTTAGCGAGCTCACGCAAACATAGTCAGTGTCTCCCTCCCGTGTTGCTATTTAGAAACACACACACACAACCAAACCTGAAAAAAACCGGAGGGCCGTGAGGTAAATCGGGATATCTTATGTAAAAGATCACGATAGCCTACCTATGTAAAACTGATTAACGTTTTATATTTTCCTGGGTAACATGCCTTTTATAGCTTTGATTGGGATAGGAAATGGATGAACGGTTCGGAAGTGTTCGTAAGTAATTGAATTTATTTTTCTTCTACTGCCGTGAAAGGTTTTTATTCAAAATTCATTGACTTAAAATGTTTGGTTGAATTTCACCTGACATGAAAGTGTACCTAATTTTTTATATGCACTTAAACTAAAATTTTAGGATTTTCTTTATACGGGGGAAATTAGAGCTATGCCAAACAATACTAACACTTGCTGGGTTTAAATTTTATATAGATAAATAAAAATCGTTTTTGCTCATGTAAAGCTAACGATGCAATTTATTTTACCATAATATTAGAACAATTGTAAAACAATATTAACTTACAATATAATTAAAAGTTTCAAGAGCAGTAGGCAAAAGATTATACTACAAACCAATTACGCGCAGCTATGTGGATACGGAAGTAAGGAATAATCAATCAAAGAGATGCAAAAGAGGACAAACGGCGTTTTAAATACCTAAACAATAGACTATAAGTAACACAAAAGGATTGAAGTCCTCATTAGTCATAATTACCCATTGTTTTTGAAAGAGAATACAACAACAACATAATTATACTTGGCTGCCTATGACTTTATTATTTCAGATAGGTGTTTGAGGTAGGTAGGGAGAGCCTCATCATTTTCATACTATAGCTGGATATAGGGACTATATCCTCACGAATTGCGGGTTTTTTTTCTTCCTTAGACAAAAAAATCAAAGTTTTATATGTAAACCTACTTTTTACAGGTAAAAATCTGATTTAAAAAAATCAGTGAACTCTAAAAATGATTTATTTATTGAAGTTTTTAAAGTTAGGACCAAAAAGGGCAGATCTACCTTTAAGATAAGATGGATGCTTTGAAAAATAAAATAGTTTAAAAAGAAATATGCACTTAGATGAACGCTGATTGAGATGTATTGATGGAAGGACACACGTATTTCGTTGAGATTATATAAAATTACATGATAGCAAAAAACGATAAATAGTATTATAGGTGCATAGGTACTTAATACATGCATACATACATGATCTGACCAAGATTAAGTCTGGACTTAAAAAAAAAACTGTGACCACTGAGTTTGTTTCAGCCTTTCTTCTCAGAGTAGATAGATACTCCGACCTCATCTATCTTTTTAAAATTAAAATAAAATAGTGTTTGTACAAACCTACTTACAGAAATAAAATAATTTATCTTTATCAAAACGGTGAAGGACAATATCGTGAGGCAACCGGCATGTCCTAGAAACAAAAATTCAAAGACATGTGACATCTACCAACCCGCACTGGGCCCGCATGGTGGATTACGGCCCACTCCCTCTCACAGAAAGGAGGCCTGTGTCCCAGCAGTGGGAACGTTATAAGCTCATTATGCTTATTCTATGCTTATGCTATCATTTATCAATAAAGAAACAAAAATCAAAGTTTCGACTACAGAGTACAGACTAACTAATTCCCAGACTGTTTTAATATTGACTAATATGTAGAATCCCTTTGACTGTTTTTAGGTTTTTAATTCTTACAGTGAAATGAAAAAAGAATTTGTTTATTCATCAACATAATGTTCGTTGTTCCAAACTATTTCTTTGACGCAAACATAACAGGTTTTTCAGATTGTGAATACTTCTAAATAGTTGTTGCAAAGATAGGCCTATATGGGAATTGAACGATATACCTTACCTTAATAAAATTCAACAGCTTTGCAACGTGTTACTTATCATATAATTAATGTTAAATAATAATACTAAATTGTTTATTTAATATTTCGCTAAAGATATTAAAAACCAAACATTTGCCTGTTAACTTACCAAAAAACAAAGTAACGGCATCAAGAAAAAAATGTAAAGCACAATTTTTTAGCACTCAGGCCCTAAGCGAAGCCTGTTACAATTTTTTACTCAAAACAGTGATGAATACCGTAATTTTTTATAATCTTTATCCTACTAATGACCACCACTTTGTTCCGTAACTGCGGTAACCCGTAAAAAAGTAGAGTAAAAACTCATTGTAAAAACGTTACCTTTTTATGTGCAAAGGGTTACCTACGGCACAATACTATAAGGGAAGATCCGTTTATAGGGTAATATAAACGTACAATAGTGGTGTGACATTGGTTTTTACTAATGTTCTTATTTCAAAAATAACAGAACAACATTACTCGGGAATGCGCCTCAGTATGATTATTCGGCTTGCACAGCGCGTATGTTTGTTAAAATTAATCACCAATCCGCGAGTTCGTAATAAAAGCGAGTGTGTGTGTAAATGATAAAGTCTTTATAAGTGTCTATTGTGTATATGTACGGTGAGGTGATAACGAAGTGTCAAGGAAAAAGTGGTTTTATCGGTGAGAATAATAGCGTTTAATTAATTACAGAGTAAGAAATGTTATGAACCCATTAATAGCCTAGTTTATGAGGTTGGTATTGAATTGTAAGACTTAATAAAAATTTATGACACAGATTTTTATTTGTCTACACGTGTTAGCAATTTGTATAAATTAAGATTTAATTATAGGTAATTTACCTATCTTGTTATGTGAACAATGAGCCTTAACCTATTGATATAGGCTTTACTTACACTGTGTTAATAATTGTTAAAAAATATAAAAAAATTCCAATTCAATTTAAACAATCGTCTTGTTACTAATACCAAAAGTCATATCAAGCTATTAAAGTTTTAAACTGCTGTATAATTAACTTATAGCTATAACTATTTAGGTACCTTTATTTATAAATATAATATTATATAGGTAAGGTAAGTAACTAATAGGTTACACAACAAGAATCCGTTGTGTTTCCTAATGTTTCCCAATCAATCATTTATAATTTGAAACGTCAATAACAAAGTAACTTTAATAGGTGTGTACCTACATACTTACCAACTGATTTCCATTTATACTTAACATTTTAATATTTAGGATATAAATAAACTTTACCAATGTGTAAAGGAGAGCAGTGAAACATTTTTAATTAAATAATTATATCGAATTATTAAAATAAATATAAGCAGGTACAAAAAACTCGTAAGCAAATCAATTATTAATTAATGTTACTGTGTAAGAACATCGATAATGTAAACGTAAACACGCAACAATAACAACGCATACACCTACTCTTTTTTCTTGACCATACTCAATGGATACCTATTATTATAAATTGATTATTAAACTAGGTAGGTTAATAAGGTTTATATTAAACGATTTTGTTACAAAGTAGAGCTCACTATTGATAATTATTATAATTCAACAATTATGCAAATGATATGACTGGCTACTATGAAGTTATAAAGATAAGTACTTAAAGTTGCACCTTAAACAATTAAACATTAATAAATAAAAGTAGGTATTTGAATATTATCGTAGGTATATATTTTTCATTGATTTAAGAATATCAGTTATTTTTTTATTACCAGAGTGATGTTATTTCAGGGAATAAGAGCACAAGCAATTTAACTGAAATAAACTGAAACTCATTGCTGAACTCTTTAACTATTTAAATTTATTACCTTAAGTTTAATTTTTGAAGTCTCTTTATACAAGTCTTTCTTACATAAATACTTAAGTAAATAGTGTAAAATAAATAATATCTTAGATACAATAGGATACCTACCTAATTCATAATAGTAAGTTACATTTTGTAAATATTAAGGTTCCTACTTAGCTTTGGTAGCTCAGTTACCTTAGTAATTCTTGATAATTTTATAAGTATTAGATACTTTAAGCAAGGCTGTTTAAGTTATTGTATACATATAATATGTAGGTCTATATATAGGTACTATGTATCTACTGCCTATTATATTTTGCATATAAAAATATCCTTCAACAAAATCGTGACAGGATACAAACCAATTAATACAATTTTTGGTATTCACACAGTAGAGCTGCAATCATCGGTATCCAATTAACATTCAGGTTGCTTTGTTGTGTGTCAGGCCTTATTTTGGCAAACAATTTGGTGGTCGTGTACCTACGTACATTTATTATTTAGTTTACGTGTGGCGCCTGTATTGATAGCATGCCTTGTTTAGAATCCAATGAAGCGGGGGATTGGTAGGCTTAATTGTTGTGATACGAATTGACCCTGCTTTTTTGCCATTAGGTATTACGTTGATTTTTGTTCTTGGCAATACAATATTGAAACTCAGTTCTCAGAGGAGCAACTATAACTACTAACTACTACTAACTAAACAAAACATGGATAGATAAAGGTAGGTAACTATTACCTACAACCTAGTCTAAAAATCACCGAATAGAAATGTATAAATTCTTATTAATTTATAAAAGTGCTTAAAGAAAATATACCATTTTTCTTTAAGTAAAGCTAAAAAAAATATTAAGTAATTAACAACATTTCGAGCACCTAACATTATAAATAATACTTTATGCTCCCCTAACACACATAGATAACAAAAACGACACACAATTCCCACATTGCCTCACAAATTATCAGCAATAGGTATTTAATTAAACCTATTTACGTACAATGTAACAAAGTATAAACGTTGACAAGTTACTATAGAACTGAAACCACAGGTAGAAACACAAGCAATTTAGGCTTTAGAGCACGCAATATTGCGTGCCGCCGGACAGTCACTGCCGACGCAGAACTTGCCTACGCAACCCATACAAAAAACAATTACCACGCTAAATATAACCTTTGAAACATCAGAATAGAGAACAGAATCCCCTGACTGTATATTTCTTTAACTACATCCACTAGTTTGGTTTCGGCTAGGCTTTGAGGGAAACGTACGAAAACTGAAAAGGGAATGGACTTGGCAATTGGTCGATTCACTTGTTTATTGTATTTTGAATTATTTATTTTGATAATGCACGCATGTGTTCTTGCGATTTTCAGCAAGTTTAGAGATTAGGTTAAAAGATTTTTATTGCCTACATACGAAGCTACGTATTTTTCGATAGCATGACCCGCTTGCAAATTTTTTCATCGATCAGATACTTATGTGTTTAACATACTAAGTACTGTTTAACCAATTTACATACTAATAAGTAGGTATTTGATAAAACATCAAGGTGGTATAAATGTCAGGAATTCGGAGCAATTTGCTCCTTCGAAGTTTTCATTGTTGCGTGTTGAGTTGTCAAAACTGTGATAGAAACGAGTTCAAAGACACGACAGCAGTACTTTCTTACACGGAAACTTTGGAAACAAGTTTTATTAAAGAAAAAATGGCCTTTTCGTGTGTAACATGCACGATGTGAACCCTTAAAGGTATGTAGTTTGTATATTAAACAAATGTGTTCTTATTTCACATTTCTTGTGTTGGAATTTTTGCTATTTACTTGTACATATTTGGATCATCATTAGTCGTTACTTACAATATTGTTGTCCGGGTGAATATGCGCTTAAATTCATCAATTCACATTAATATGAGTGAGCTACTTAAATGGTTATTAACATAGGAATCCCAAGATAAAAAACCATTTTGTTTTTAACATGGGTATCTTGGTTCATTTGCAAAAAAAAGGCCTATTATTCTACCATATTACTAACTAGATAATTTGTTTACAAACATTTAATTCTACAAAAAAATCGTGGCAATTTAACAAAGAAAAACAAATACGTAAGAAACAATTTATCTATCGATTTCCTATTCGCCTTGCATTTCTTATATAGTCCTATTAAGCAGCACGGTTCAATTCCATTACACCGAGGCATATAAACTGGATACGCCACACCTGGTACCTTGCACTTATACCACACATACCTAGGTAGGTAATTATCAGATACTATCAACACACGTACTTATAGATCGTATCTAGCCTTACTCCTTCCTGGTATTGACTTCGGTCAGTAAGCGCGCCCTTTTGCAAAACAACTCTTCGGACTAAAGGCTTTACTAATATGAACATTATGCCTAGATAAGCATCGAGAATTTGTTTTTAAAAGGCTTATTTTGTAGTGTTTTTTGCTGAACTGTGTATCATTAATTGATTGTAATGGTTCGTGTGTTTAAGGACGGGTTTCAAGAAGGACATTTCTGTTCAAGATTGTTTTTTGAACTTTGTTTTTCGTTGTTATACCTACGTAATGGTTTCGCTAATGGAGCTACTATACCCAGCATTTAAAATTGAAACGTCTCTTTATCAGGCTTTTAATTATTAACTTAGTAAATTTTAAATTATCTGTAGACAGAAAAAGTGTAGGTTGGTAGTTAAATTAAAATATCTACGGACATAGTTGAGCCTATTTCCATAACTAACCAAGATGTTGAACTCACGCTGTGATTAAACGAGACGTGTTAATTTTTGTAAATTATTACCTTTTCATTAAAATTTTTGTTCTATAAATAGTTTTTTTAAAAACGAATTCCTACCAATTAGCTTAATGATTACTCTAATAAAGTCAAAACACGCACTGAATAATAGTTACATAAACTACAAAAAATGTCCTGCAACAAAAAGGATAGGGCGCTAAGTAACACACCTTGACTTCACCATATTTCAAAGAAAATATGCTCAAAATAATTTCAACTCAACGTCAAAATGAAGTGTCACTAATGGCATAATTTAAACAGAATCCATTCCCAAACGAAGAATTTAAATGTTTCCAGCTTCGAGTGGTTTAGAAAGGCTAGCATTTAAGGCGACCTTTAAATATTTTATCTGGAGTTCGCTTGATTGTCGACCCACGGGTCCCTTTCTCTAGTACCTTTATATTCGCCCAATATACTTTGATATCCCCCGCCTCCGCCCGAGATAGCAAAATAAAGCCGTAATGAGGAAATGCGGCCCCCTTTTATAGGTCCTTCAAAACTGGATGTTGGATTGGATAGGTAGTACTTATCTCGAGAACAAACTTGACGTAACTCGAAAATAAGTCGGTTCGTACTTGAGCCCCAACGATTTATTGACGTTGGTAAAAAAAAATATCTAATTTGGTTACAAGTGGCCCTAATATTTCTTTATGTAATGTGTCTGTCAGTTTAACAAAGAGATCTCGTGCTTAGATAATGTTAAGAGGTGCGCTTTTGATGGGAATTTAAATACGACTAACAAGCCAAATGTAGGCAATTACAAGCTATTGCGAGGTGTTGAGATTGTTTATCGTAGATATTATGTAGAAATTGCGACCATATAACAAAATTTACAAGGCGATGATATCTTCAGTAGTCTAAAGCTATATGAAATCTTTTAAAACTTTATTGCAGAAAGTAGTAAAATATTTTTTAATCTAATATAAAAATCTTGAATACATTATTATATTCATTATTTATAAGGAAGTTTTGGAAGCTCAAACTATTTATATCAATGTGAAAGATTCGTAGGTAGGTGTTTTATTTATTCCAATATCTACATCATAATTAGTTGTTGCGAACAGTATAATTATTCAAATGATTCCTGCAAAAATATTCCAACCGGGTCGTATTTTTGCCCCCCTACAATTTTATTATACAAAACCAACATTCACCCCGCACTATTCCCCCTCCACTAAAATACACCTCAATATCATCGTATCTTGCTCGATCAAGTAAACATCCCCCATTTGCATTGACCCGGAAAGAATTTTCTCAGTTTATTTCGCAAAAAAAATCCACACTCGCGGGGAGTAGTGTTTGTAAATTTTCCCTCTGACCTACTTGTGTATCTGCGAGGCCAGATTACGTTGACCTTCTGCGCCCCCCTCTATCATGAGTGAACCTTTCAAGAAGGGGATCCGTTATATATTTTGGGAGGTCTTGTTCTTCTGGTGCGGTGCTGTGGTATGGATCGATAGAACCCTGGCAGGTCGCCCAGCTTCGTTCCCGCATTATTGTTATTGCAAGCCGTCAGTATCTATCTGCTTCCGCTATTGGTTCCGAGCCTAGTACCTAATGTCTTGAGACAAAGATATGAGAACGTAGCATCGGAATACGGTAGTAATACTTGATACACGTATACGGGGAACAATTTCGTATTTTATGCCGGTATGATTGGAAAAACTACGGTGTAGGTATAGCAAGCGTGCAGTTCCCCGTAGATAAATATAAAAGTATGTATGTACGTTTATTTTACAACTTCTGCGGAGTCTTTCAAACTGATTAGACAAATCCCATACAAACTGATTTAAACATAAAAAAGTTTTTAGTGCGCCGAGAGTACCCGTTAGTCAAAATTTTGGGAATCCAATCACGATTTTTACTTTTATACCGATAGTAGATATTGAATCGCAAATTCGGGTTTTGTGTGACTCTGGTTCAGTGTTGTTTTATAATTACCATTTGTTTCAGATAAAAGTACTTTTTCATTTATTTTCGGCCTATGACGCAAATTCTTAGCAAGGACAGGCTAATCTTGGGAATTAAAACATAAATTTAACGGTTTTTTTTTTAACGCTATGTATTTAATCATTATATACAGGACCTACAGACTACTCATAAACCTTGACTTTTTATTATGCGATGTGGCATACCTAGTTTTAGCTTTTATCGGTCTTTTAGATAGGCTTCTTCATTCTGACAGATTCGATTACATAAGTAGGTATATACTTTTAAATATCTTATTTTGTATACAATATTTACATTTTTAAAACGGGTTTATTGTCGAGAGAGTCGTGGGATGTACTCTACTTCACGTAAATGGACATAAATATCATTTAATATACAAGATTTGCTTATATGTCGGTTTTATTGTAAAGGGAAGTGTCAAATAATTCAGATTATTCTTTGCAATTGGCGGGACACCCATCAAGCAGTTTATTTCTATTAAGAATTTATTCAAATCAGTGTACCGACCCGATATTTATATCCACTTCGTACTGTATGTAATAAACGAAAGAGTAATATTGACATGACATATTATTAATGTAACACAAGACAGACATAGAAAGCAAGAGAGAAATATACATTAATTACTGTGATATACTGAAGGCTGACTACTAACTAATGCCGCTGAATAAACAGAAAGAAACAATAAATATATATTTCAAATGAAAGCTTTGCATGTGCCTATCACCTTTCAAATAACCAGATATATACGATATCATAATTTATAAGCAACATTTGGTACATAAAGTGAGTTAATTTGTGTTCTACGGGGTCGTATCCATGCTAAGATTACACGTGTATAGGTAGAGGGAACATTCGGTAACAGTCATAACATTCACGTAAATTAACCAAAGTATTTATTGTAACAGTATTCAGAACCCCACACGTTCACACATCTTGTTCTTAGTTATGCGGGGAATTATAAAAACATTTTACCGAGCAAACCCAATTTACTTTATCAACTCGTTTTAAATATGTTTCCTAAACGAGCTCACTCAATGTAATCTACAATGTTGTCGTGATACAGGTAGGTATTACTCGACAAAACAAGTACATTAATTTTAAAAAAATCGATTCAACTCGGTATCTTGAGACGTCTGTAAATCGCTTCATTATAGAGCGGCAATCGTGAATATCGATGTTGAACCGGCTTTAATTACGTATCGATAACTCGTACACTGATCACGCGAGTCGTAACATCGAACGAAATATGACTGCCGACCGGTCCGATAATCGCGGATGATAATAATTCCTTCGGATCCAAAAGATACGAGAATAGAACGGTGAGATGCTTCGGGCGGCTCGATGCCACTCGCCAGCGCTCGTCCAATCGATACTATACTTTGTAGAGGCGGGACCGCGTAATACGGACAAAAAAGAATTATTTATAAATACTCCGACGCTTTCGTCGACGAACAGAAATGGAACATGCGCCTCGAATTCCGGTACTCACATTCGGAGGACAAAATTGATTTGATTGCTTGATCAGAATTTGTAAAGTAGACTTTCATTGTACTGAACGGTTTTAAAATTTGCATAATTATTCTGATCACTTTCACTTACCTCCTTGTCTATTGACCGTTCCCGCAGCTTTGTTGTTGTTCATTTACTTTCCTGATAATGATCGTGACGGTAGGTACATATCAGCATCGCACCTATTTGTTGCCTACATTATTTGACATGGCCTATGAAGGTACTTTTTCTGAAAGAAAAACTAATAATTTCTTACAAACTTTTGTATAAAATCTGCATCTATTTTAAGAATATATGATTGGCAATATATTGATACATAAATAAAAAGGCATTAAAAAAAATTAAAAATACATAGCTAGAGGTACAGGCTAGGCAAACAATAACATACATGAAGAAAAGAATAAATAATAATGAATTGTTCTGGGAAAATTACATAAATAAATGAAAACGTAACATTTTCCCTGTTGTAGCTGGGTTGGGTCAAATATCACTTTTATTATTCTTGCAGGAACAACAGACGAGCTGGTTCTAAGAAAGAATTCTGGCGTAAATTCGTTGCCCGCGACATGTTTTCATTACTTTCATCTCGGATGTATGAAACTGTACTGGTGAAATATTAAATATTATTTCGTTTATTCCTACCACAGCGACTTTGTTCTTTGATGTTGTCTCACAGTTGTAATATCGTTACACGGTAAACACCGATAAAATTGTCTACTATATTGTGATGAAGTTTTGGAATAAACGTGATAGGTAATATGTATTAACGTTTTACTGTAGGGTTACATAAGCTTCCGATTATGCTCGATTTTGACAGTGAGATGTGAGGCATTAAAAGCAAAATTTATGTTATTTTTAACACATGCTTAGATAGTTACAAAATAAAATGAAATGAAGTACTTATACAATGATTACAAGCAGAGAACAACCTGCGTAAGCAAGTAGCAATGGAAACCCATTGCTATTGATAGTGTGTTATAATGCATTTTGACAGTTCAACAAAATTCATTGCGTTATTTACGTTGTTGACCAGACAATTTTTTCGAACATGTGAAGCAATGGATTAGCAATATCTTTCAAAGTGATTCAGATTGAGATTAATAGTGTGTTACGAAATTAGGGTGCTGATTCTGTGATGATGTGGCACAGCACAGCAACACGATAGACTGATGGTCAAGTCATTGCATATTATTCGGACGAATCAATTGACAATCTGATTTTTTCAATTTATTTTTGGTAAACAACGGGCTGAATGCCAAAATGTCTCTACGAATCATGTGAATTTGCCACGTGCCTGTTGTAGTTATAATTTCAAGGATTTAGTTTCCATCTAGTATTAGACTGTGACAATGTAACTTCATCTTTAAATAGTACCCACCTACCTACTATTACTCTACCACCTACATACTATATTTGTATGCTTTTAGCTTCTAAAATGTCTGATTAAATTCGTACCTTAGGTAGGCTTAGGAACGAAATGATTATTTCTGTTTCAAAGGCATTCATTTCATTCAATTGAAGAGGGGAATATAACATATTTCACGTTCCCTATTTTCACCAGTCTTTAAAACCAGTGTCATTCTCTTTTTATGTTACCACCCCACCTAGGTAAGAGGAGTGTACTGCCTTTGTTTACCCATCAATTTTCCCATCAATTTTTAATAGCTAAACAATAACTTGGAGGCAATTGTCCGCCGCCTCCATTTTCAATTTGCGCATCAGCAATAAACTTGTGTGCCTACATCTGGCGCCTTCATGAATTGTAATTTTATCGCCCGATGACATTCTCCTGCAGTTCAATTAGTTTTTATGCGGTCTTCAGTGCAACTAATAAATAACCTTAGGTAAATTAGGTATTGGTTGCAGTTAAACCAGTAAAGATATGCCTTCAGTAATATTCGTGTTACAGAATTAGCGCGAACGATGCTCTACAGTATTTCTTACTCTGGTTGCAGACCGTCATTTGTTACGCAAAAGTTTTGTAAAGAGTTGTTAATCTATAATGTTATAATCATGGTAATACAAAATAGGCTAGTACTTCCACGGTCTATAATAATATTAGATCTCACGGTTCGTAGTTCGTAGTTTTTTGCGAAGATAGACGATGATTACCGAAGCACATGCTTTTCTCGGGATGTCTGTACGTTTATTCATTCATTAGGTAAAAATTTGCTTATTTACCACGGTGGCACGTTTGTGAAACCGAGTTGCGTTGCGTGTTCCCATGCGGCCGAGTATAAACTGTTGTAAAATATGCACAACATTAAGCACATTGTGCCATTATGAAACGTGAGCTTTTCTCTGTAATCGTACTTATTAGTTGGTAAAGTTAATGCACTAATATGTAGGTAGGTATTTAAACTGTGCTTCATTAGTTAGGATTGTGTAGCACACAATTCCTCTGCTCATCTATTTGCTTTATTTTTAGCTAACAATAAATAAATCTTTTTTTTTTTTAAATAAAATAAACTAATAGGTTCATGTTTTTCCACTTATTTTTCCACTTTCTTCCACTTCCATGTTATGCCCTATGGGATATAGATAGATAAATAGATAGACACCAGTCTCTCACAAACTAGTTTCTAAGCTTGTCTAAATTTATATGATGCTATTGTTTGTGAGAAAATAAATTATTTGAATTGGTGTGCTAAACACAATTCCTCTGTTTATCTATTTGCTATAAACTGGAGTTAACAATAAAAGAAACATTTTTTTTAAAGAAGAAATAAATAAAAACCTGTCTTCTAAGAATGAAAAGGTAAAATATTCTTCAGCATCGGAATATTTGACCATTATGTAAACAAAAATAGCTTTTTCAAATTGTATCACGTTCGGTATGAAACAACGGACTCAGTCTTAAGCTTATTTTCTTCCCAAATTAGACATTTCCATTGACTTCTGTCATCAAATGAACGTATTTCAGTAGTGTTGATTGGAAGAAATGTTGGAAGACACTTTAGAATTAATTAACGAAACTGTGAAAATCCTGTTTGGACGTTTCAAAATGGAAGCTGGATGATTGAAATTCTTGATTTTATACCACATTACTTTTGTTTGGTTATAGTTTTCAAACGATTTAATACTTATTTAACTTCATGGTACCTATCTTCATGGTACCTTCTATGACTTCAAAATGAAGTCCCTTTGTTTGGGATTGACTGGTCTCAAATTTATTCATTCTCGTTTTACCATTCATACTTAGCTGTTATTACATAATTAAGTTGTAAAAAGATTAGTGAATCGGTACCTATAAAAATCATCATCAGTCCTTATCATATAGGTAAGTTGCAAAACATGTCGCTCTACTTTGCCCGCTTCTTTTAAGATTATGCTATCTGAATATCTATTAGGCTCAAATTCACCGAGATGGGCATAACTAGTTATGACGGTTAATGCCTTAGCCTCACGCAGCGTAAAGTAAAGTGACATTCACCATAAAGGCGTTCATGTTCGACATAACTGCAATGGCTCATGAATATTGATTGTGGGCAGGTACCAACATATGTTTCAGGGAGGGTCACTGACACACAATGCATCCACTTTGCGTTGATTGAATGAAACATGTCGCGTTATGCTCGTCTTGTCTGCACACTCGATCAGTGCCGCTCACACTCGCCCGACCGTTTGTCTCATATTTTTCGTTTTGAGTTCCCTTTCGGAGTTCAATGACCACTCATCAGATAACGGACGCGTCCAAAATGTCACCCGATTAAATATGGAACCAGTTCTCGGTGCGTGCGTTTTGTGCGTTCAACTTAATTTACAGTGACATTGATTTTACATATTATTTAAAATAGACATCTATATTCTATATGAAACCGCTCGGTATGTTAATCGTTTACGTTTGTTGCAGGTACTGTACCGTGTGTCATGATGAAACTTCGTCCCGTGCAGGTTGGTCGCTCGTTAGAAAGCTTTAAAACTACGCATATTAATGTCTGTCATTATAATAACTACGGGATAGTATGTCGAGAAATCAAGTTTTAATCCCCAAAAAGGTCTTAATTAAGCCGGGAAAAGAGGTCGAGAAGAAAAGTCCGAGACAGCTCGCGTTTCATTACCGTGATCCCTCGGCCTCATTAAGCAGTCGGTGTTGTATAAAAAGCGACTTTATATAAGAAGTTAATTCGGCATCACACCTGTCGCGGTCGTAACTTCTCCCTTCAGATGGCTATACAATGAAGCCTGGCCCCATCCAACGTCAGTACTATTATTTTACCTTTACTTCATTCGTCTTGGCGGCATCGTCAAAGAAAACATAAAAATATATAAAGTCTTCATTACATTGACGTTTGACAGTTCGATTTTCGAAATAGTCCGCGACGATTGGTTAGATTATTAACGGCTTGGGAGAATCATAAAAAATAAATTCGATTTTTGTGCGCACGATTATGACGAAATTGGTCCGAAGTAATTTGATTAGTACCTTTCACCTGTTGTTAAAGGAACTTAAATTATGATAGTTTTTGGCTTTATATATTCAAAGCTGACCGTTGAAAAATAATAACCCAATAGATTGTAGTACAATAGACATAAAGTTTTAACGTTCTCCCTGAAACAACCATTTCGAGTGGATTACATCCAACTTGAATGTTGATAAAGGTTAGAACTTTAGGGAAAGCGTCAAATTTTAGCGCCAGTTAAGCCGTAAGGTTTTTAATAGATATTATAATAGTATTTTTACGTCTCAGTAGAACTTTAGTTTAGTTCTATTAAACGCCTTTTCATGAAAATTTGGGAATTTCCCTTATATTAATATTTTTTTTTATATTTTCGTCAAAATAAAAATAAAAAATATTTCAGAAAAACTTAAGACTATTAAACTAGAATAGAGTCTACACGTATCCACATACAGCACGTAGTTCGATTATCATTTTATATTGAGCAGACGCAAATAGATATCAAATAAAATGTGTAGCGAAAATATTACATTCCCCGCAAGAAATTCTATTAAATTGTGTAGGTAAAAGGAGCGAAAGTATGATGGCTGCCCTCAGCTAAGTAAAGCGAAGTGAATATTTTCTGGAATTTTCTACGAAATGTTCCAATTCCATTTCGGTAAGAGACTAATAATATACTTTTTTCCTCTTTTTACTTCTTACTTCCACCCTTTACTGTTATATACGAAAATGGAATGGCGTAGAGCCGACCGTTCGCGAAGTTTTTCCAACAATCGTGAAAATGTAGATGGACTTTTACTTTATGAACAATGGTCGGGAGAGGTATATAAAACGCGGCAAGGTATCTACAAGCGTGAACAATTTTGCGAAAAATAAACGAAGTCATTGGCATCGATTTATTTAAAAAAAAAAAAAACCCCACATTGTTGTTAACAATTGACAACATTGCCAATAAATATTTCAACATGAAACAAGATTTTTAGCGTCACTTGGTAAATAAAGTGATCTTTTAAATCGCTTAAGAGTAGGCGTATGTTTATTATCGGAACGTAATGCGTGGAAGGCCGTCTCCATTCATTCGTTAGTTGAACTAAGGAGTTGCACAGTCGGACGGACAGCGGACGGGTCAATTATTTAGATTGGTGGCGGCGACGCTCGCCCGGAGCGTAACGACTACGTGACGACTGCGTGACGACGAGCCCTGCAGTCTCGCCCTCGCTCCCGTCAAGTCATGCTATGTTGCTTTGTTTTTATGTTTAGAGCAAAAATACAAAAGAACGGGTTGGAATTTTCATTAGTAATCATAATAAAGTTGGCTGTGATAAGGTTGTTGTATTTCGCACTGCAATCTTTTTAGTCAGATGGTAGATCTGCCGTATTTAAATATGTACCTACTCACTTTGTCACTTTCATAAAAAGCTGTTTCTTTTAACTTAAGTAACGTACACCCCTACGCATAGGTACCAAAATCTGAAACCGCTTTCAAACTCCTAGGAACATAAATTAAAAGAAGCATTCCTTCTCACTGCTACCTTAATTTATAAACTCAACGCCCGGTTTATGTACTGCAGCTTATTTTTAAGTTACCGCATCATACCACTTCAATACCTGCCTTCGAAATAAATTTCCTTCGACGGGAGTAGCATGGGTAGTAGCTTACGTAAAAATTCCACGTATGAGGAGGTCTCACGCTGGGGTCCAAGTGATGGAAAATGACGATTGAAAAATGTATGTTTTCTAAACCTGCACGCGATTTGTCCAGAATTAGGTTATTTTTATATAAAATTAAAACTTTTGGCATAGAATAAACTATCATTTTATTTGCATTAAATATATCATTACTGACATTGGACGGAAATACACATTTGACTTAACGTCCCTAACTGTTGAAATGAGCGTATATCTCTGCTCCCCTTCGTCAAAGAAAACAGGCGTAATGATGTATTTTCTTCAAGAGCCCGATGAAATTAAAATGGTAAACTTATGTACAGACGCCAGCAGGTCAAGCTACCCGAAACTGTCAAATTTTCCCAGTCAACCTTGAACCTTAAAGATTTAGAGGTAAAGTTGGAAATCTATTAAAGAAATTTGACAGATCGTAGTAGCTGGATGTGCTGGCGTCTGTACAACAGTGGTTTTTTATTAGAAAAAAACGCACACACCTGCTAAAGCGCGTAAGCTTAAATTGACCTACCAATATCACAAGTTTTTGATTATCTAATTTACATGCTATCTCGCTATCTCGTGTGCCATTCGTTGCCTAGGCATGATTTATGACCTATCTTAACAAGAATATTGAAGCTTATCTCATAATCAAAATATTGTGAATATTCATCTCTAGGGTGCGCTCGTTTCATCGTAGACCTCATCCATCGCTTTTCACCAAACATAGATTTCAAAAACGGGCCAGTTTGTAAATGAAATAAAATAAATCGCTTCTGCTGCCTCTTCCCGCTGTCCGCTGCCTCTTTCCGCTGTCCGCTTTCTCTATCCGCTGTCCGCCTATAACTTGCACCAACCCCCAAGCGTACAAACCGATAGTTGTGAGTCAGCGCGCGTTTGCTCGCCGTATATCAATCGCTGTCGACGCTCGCTTTTCAACTGTTGCCTTATATGATATACGTAGGACCATAACGTAATACAGTGCCACATAAAGTTACGTAGGACACGCTTTAGAGGATCGAATCATTGATTAAAAGGGCGGACGTATTGTTGAAAAGGATTTTGGAAGTTTTAGATTCGATTTAGCATTACAGTGTAACCTTATCAAACGTGGATGGGTTATACAATCTTACCAATTAACCTGCTTAATTAGTTCTCGAAAGAAAATATATTTATTCTGTGTTGGTACCTACTTATTTGACTAGAGGTTGAAACTCTTATAATTTCTTGAATTTTCTCATGATAAACCTTTAAAAACCTCATGAATTTTAATTAATTAATAACTTCCTTGTCTCTCAATCAGTATCAACATATTTAAAAGATTTACTGATATTAAAGAAATATGACACAACAATAATTTCTTTCCATGTGTATCCCTACACCTAAGTGAGAAAGAGACAGAAGCATACGAACTTTTAGATGCGAGAAAGAGAGGTCTATCGCCCGGCCCTTTACCTCGTCAATCCAGTTAACGAATTAGGGAGGAGGTACACCACGCATCTGTAGATGCAATTTTACCAATAGCAGAAAGTGCAACGTTATTTGATACAAACCGGTTTTATATTTCAGCATGTGTTAGTATAGGTATACTGTCTATACAATGATAAGATATGATGTGGGTGGAACCAGAATGCAAACTTTAATACTCTACCTACTTACCTAAGTATTTTCAAGAGTTAACACCTTTTATGCACTTGTAGTACCTATTGCATACTAACCTATTGCTGTTTAAAATGATGTCATTGGTTTTATATTTCCTTGGTCTTAGTAAATCCTGTTCCGTGATTTTGTATCTTATCTACCAACACACAAAGTTGTCTCTGAATAAATTAATAAGAAAACAATTGGTACCTATCTGTCAATCGATTTCGTGATTGGTTTAACATTAACGAATAGATACCAGTAGCCTTCGTGTGAACAGTACCTAATATTCGGACACGATTAAACACATACATACGCCACCCACGTACCTACCTCCTTTATAGCTTATGACAGAAGATAAAAATAAACCAATGATGTTCAACTCTTTGTCATTCCAAGCATGTTGGCTAGGCCTGCGTGTACCTATGACAGTTTAAGAATATTAAATATTCCAACTGGTGTAGTGGGTTAGGGCTACTGTGCTTAGGTATTACGAGTACATAGCAGAAAACTCAACTCAAATAAAATCTATACTATAGTGGTGTATGAACTCCTCCGTCCTAACGGACCTCTTTGGCGGGCTCTCACGAGGTTTGACAGATTGACATGGGTGACATAACATAGAGAGCTTGCAAAAAGGCCCCGACATGGGCACGTGGTTTTGTTAAATGTATGGTGCAAAATATAAACGTGGAACCCTAAATTGAAGCCTTTTCAATAACCTGACCCACCCCGGCCACAATACTTATATAAAGTTGTATAGATGACTGACTGATTTACAAACAATACTGTCTTAATCACTGAAAAAGGGAAATTCGGGAAAATATGCTTTATAGAGGATATTCTGTTGCCACAGCGATTTAGTTTTTCAAATAATTTAGCGGTTTATAATTTTCATTGTAGGTTACCTACCTCTTACTTATGCAAAGTTGCTGTAGTCAGTTACTAAGTATTAATGTAGCAAACAGTGGGTAGCTACTTATTTACATAAGTGCACACGTTTTATCACAAAAGTTACGTTTATTCTTTTGTTGCTCCATTTTACAGCTAGGTTTGGAATAAAAAAACTTTTCTACGATCTTACCAATTATTCTTTTACGTAGGTTTACTATTTAGTTACAAAAAAGTATGGTAAATACTACCTCCGTTATCCTTTCGGCGATGAAAAGTATCCTTTGTTGTTTTATAACCAATAAACTTACTTTGCCAAAATTTATCAAATTTGGTTCAGTATTTGAGTCGTAATAACAACACAACCAAACAAACAGAATTATAGAATTTGGTCATCAATGTTGGAGTCGATATTAAAATCAGAATGTATTTATTTTTAAGAAAGTAGTTTTGCTTAGTGTTAATTTTTATAATTTTACAAGTTAAGTGGCTACTTACAAATATTATAAAAATGTCATTCTTAACTAAGTAGACATTGGCGCCGATTCCCTTGTTCACAAACTAAACTAAATTTAAGTTCAGTGCATCTTTTTCTTTCTATTTCATTAAGAAAAGGACAGAAGATAAATATTAGTTTAGTCCTGTCAAATTAGTCAGCGCCTGACGTAAATTGACGTAATTTTAGTAGCCATGTTTTTAATCACGTCTAATTTGTCTACGTAGTTTCTTAATTTGACAGGAATAAACTAATATTTATCTTCTGTCCTTTTCTTAATGAAATGGAAAGAAAAAGATGCACTGAACTTAAATTTAGTTTAGTTTGTGAACAAGGGAATCGGCGCCAATGTTGCGCCTAAGACACTGAAAGGTGTAAAATGATTATTAAAAGAAACTTTAAAAATAAAAACTTCAGTATTTTTAAACAAAATCCAATTATCAAAATATTAAGATAAGTAGTGTTTGCACAAATGCAGGGACCAATCACCAAGCCCATTAAGGAGTCAGAGTCCCCCTGTATAATCCACAGCACTAATTTGTGAACATTTTCGGTTTCATTTGCATCAAAACTGCGTTTAGATGGAGTCAATTTGATTATGCAAAATAACCAGTAACCAGTGTTGCCAATTTGCAGTAAGTTTTACATTATTGCAACGTTATGTGAAATGGGACATGTCAAATGGTTTTGGAGAACAACCAATGGTTTGCAACCCCGAATGGAAGTTGAACGGTGACAGTAATTCCTGTCAATAATTTTGGATCAAGTGACTGTTCAACATTTGAAAAAATAAACGTATTCTTACATTCTGATTCATATTTATTACTTGAAGCAAGATACTGTTTATTTTTTTCTGAATCCGATTCCGTCTCCGATAAACTTGGGCGTTTAAATATCAATAAAAATAAATGTCGGCAATAAATCACCAGGTTAAAGTTACGATTATATTATGATGTTGTATTCTACTAATTAATTAATTATCTACTATCTTCAGGATTATCTAATATCATTAACTTTGTTATAATGAAATGGGGTATTTTAATTTATTTACAAATTGTTGTTATTTCGGTTACCGGAAGCTTTGTGGTTTAATGGTTTTAATGTGTGGTCATAATTATTTATAGGTCACATTAACATCTATGTATAAACAGTACCTACTGGATTAATTGGCAACATTGTATATAATTTCCAATATATAAGCAGACGCGTTTTACAATACTGTTTCCTAAGAAGTTACTACGATCATTGCCTAGTAATGGATTGTAACTCTGAGTTGCGTGACTAGATACTTATTTATATAATAAAGGTAGCTATACGATATAAAATAACAGTTTAAATAGTAGGTAATATCTTAATCTAAAGGTAAAATAAACGAGATCGACTGATTAGATAAGTACAGTCCACAAAAAAAACCTTGTCTATTTTAATGTGTTTTTATCTGCGTACACAAAGTGAAATAAATACCGTTTTTTTGGCTCAAATCAACGACAAAATTATTCAAATAGACCGTGGTAGCTACTAATCCTGGAGTAAAGTGGTATTAAATTAACGTTACGGTACATTGACGCTTTTCCGAACCCTCCCCGTTTCCTTTTAGCCGTAATAGAGCCACCTACCAACGGCTAATTAGAATTAATTAGAAAGAGCCGTTCTATTTTCGTGATTGCTTTTTTGTGACATCCCGTTACGTGCTTTTATATAGAAAAATCTTTTTTCTTAATTAGAAAGTTTGTTGATGTTCTGTTTTTAGGAAATAAGTAGGCGGATGGTATCAGATAGAAATAGATAGGTGGTACAGTTGAGTGAAGAAGTTCTAAAATAGAAATATGTAGTTTATTATCCAGGTAACCTATTTAAGGTTAAAAACAAATTAAAATATTATAGCTATAGCTGGGTTACATTACATTATTACATTAGTGTTAATTAAAATAAAGTGTTAGAAAATCTGAGTCAAATTATTGTGATCGTGAAAAAAATATAATGTCAGTTTCGCATATCTATCATATTGGTCATTTAAATTTAAAACTAGGTTAACTGTTACGGAAGTGTATATTTAAATAATTAAGATAGAGTGTGCATCCTCCTCAGAAAAACTTTTTTTAACAGCTTTTAATATCTAAATTATTCGCACAACTCGAAATTAAGTCGTTTTAGATAAACCTCAGCTCTAATTTGAGTATCAAGTCATTAATTTATTCGACTAACATTTTGATTGCAGGTATGTGATCAGGCGTTCGCAGTTGTGTTGATCATTAAGGAGGTTGCACCACACAATAATTGAAAAAATATGTAAAATTAAAATATAAATTAGTTTATTAGGTGGTTCAAGATCGTTTAAGACAGTTATTTGTTGAAACACTTTTAAAATATGTAGGTAGGTAGATAGCTAGATGGAATAGCCAGTTCCACACACGATAACTTGGTGTTCTTTTTTTTAAAACAGTTAGCAGAAATAAACATGTCTGCCAACAGATTGACGGCCATCAATCCTGGCGGAAGAAGTAAATCCAGATCCAACTCATGTTCGAGCACTGCAGATAATTCAGTTTAACTGTATCCACCGCTTTCTGCCGCTAACGCCGATGTGTTTATATCCAACTGGTGTATTTCAGGAACCACCTCCTTTACGAGACTGTTATCCTGGTCTTGAGAATTTCTGCCCGACCAACCTGCACGGCCGCAGTAAAACCCCGAGTGCAGTGCATTTTTAAAAGGGAACGCCCCGGTCCGTTGTCCGGGCTTTTCATTATTTTAAATATTCAGTGGTGTGCAGTGTGTCCGAGGTTCAAGTCCCATGTGACGCCAGCGCTTCCACATCGGTGAGTACGCTTTTACCTTAAGTTTATCGCGAACCCTTCCACCGCTTTTAACATTTATCAGTGAAAGCACTTTGTGCGCCTCGCTCTGGTCCGACACGAAACGCTCTTCATCACTCCCGTTAAAATTAATCGTCCCCTTGCAAAATTAAAGTTATACCCTATAAAAATATTCATATAACAAGTCGGGGGACCCAATAGTCTCATTAGTTCCCATCGCCGCTTTTACGAAACTCGTTACTGAGATAATTTTCGTCCTTGGTCCAGCATTAAGCATAACGCGCAGGCCCAGTAAAATGCGGCCTCGACATAGCCTGGCATTAAACACTCCCAGAGGCTCCGCTATATTCGCACAATTATTCCCTGAAGCGAACCCTTCGCTGCGTAGCCTACAATTACCTTCCATTCAGCTAGAGGCGTTCCGCTCTGCGAAAATAAAATAAAATTGAAGAGGAAAATAAAATAAAATATCGAGAGATCCGTTCAAATTACTGCGTGTATCTGCGCTGCGGAGGCTGCGTACCCATTACCCACGTGTGCCTATGCTCTGCAGGTATAATTCGTAGCGCACATAAATTTCGCACAGCAATTAAACTGTTGGCGCGATGTTCGGGCGAGTAAATTGCAGCCGAATTTAAAGCTTTAGTATTGAGTCAAAAAGCTGAAAGCAGCGGTAATGCACCGCAAAAACTAAAATACACGTTTAACATACGGTATAAAATCAACAATATTATGTGGGTACACTCGCGTTCAATCTGTATTCAAACTTTATATACTTTGTTCGTTATAACACTCCGCATGAATATAACGAGATTTTAAACGAGAGAGCTTACCCGTCCGTACATCTCAAGTTTTTCTTCATAAGCTCCTCAAAACGTAAAATTTATTCCGGCCCGGGAGCGTTGAATTAAGAGCCGCCTTAATCCTTTCGGAGCGAACTTAACCTAATATCATAAAGATGGAACAAGGCAACTTGTACAGAGTGAAGTCAAATATTATCCTTTGGGAAGATTAAGGAGTTATTAAATCCATGTAGGCGTGCGATAGGACGACACTGCAGCTATAGGATCCAAATGCTCAGTTATATATCTTTGATACATTTATTTAAGCTCTTAAAACGAAGTTCATATGAAGTCAGAGCTTAAAAATCATTTAGATATGAGAATTATTTAAATGTTTAAATCTTAATCAATAAGGACTAATTTGGGTACCACGACTTGCCTATAAGTACCAAGTAGACGTGCTGAAACAGATAACAAGATACACCAAAATAAAACTATATTACTTAATCATATACGTAGGTATCTACTAACGTTTGATCATTACAACTGTATTTTACCGCAAGATCAGTGAAATGAGCAACTTTGTGGGTGTAATTTGGAACTCATCCAAGTCATATTTGGTACCATACATAACCTACATAATGTGGTAAACAAGGAAACAATTTCTTAGCTTGTCACGTAAACATCGATTCAAATTGGTATAACTTAATGTGACAGGCAGAAATCCGTAAAGGGATCCGAAAAAAAAAAGAATGAAGGCGACAAAATGGTCGCTATGCTAAAAAAATGTGAGAGAACAGTCAGCTGTGCGGGGCGATGGCGGCCATCTTGTGTTTTGCTGAGAGGGGCGGTGCGAGTCGCGACCGCTCGCCGCTTGATTTATTTAACTAACGCACGCCGCTAATATGGACTCCGTACATTTTTCTTATTGACTGTACTACTATTTTACTATTACTGTTGTACGGAGTATTTTACTCTTTAATATGATAGTAGAATGATCCGTAGATATAGATAGGTAGGTATACGTAGATTTGTAAAAAACGGTTTAATTTCAACGTTCATTTAGTTCATTGAAACACTAGATAAAACATGTGTTGCGATAAAAGGTAATTAAATTCAATATTTATATGCATCATAATGTTAGCTAGAAGAAACTTATAATATGCGTTACAGAAAATTTAATATATGAATAGTAGGGCCCATTTGAACAAAGCAGCATACTTTTGTAGTCGGCAATACTCGACGCGCTGCGGTAGGTCAACGTAAGGGTATTTTAATATGATAATCAAATTAAACTTATCATCACTATAATTAGCGATATAATTGCTATGCGTATAAATGATATGAATAACAAGAAATATGCGTAAATACTTGCTCCCGGCATTTGGACTTGTCTCAGATACTTACATTGTATGGAGCAGCTTACACAGAATGAGATCTCCATATCCATAATGAAACGGCTTACACGACAATAAAACACATGCGATATTAAACTTTGTCACGCTGTAATAAAGTTTATATTTGTAAAGTGGAGGTACAATTTGAGACGTTCAGCAATAAATTGTTTTGGATTGAGACGCAACATTGTTCCTTCGAGATTAGTTGAGCTGGGTGCACCGTCCTTTTCCAACACAAAATAAAGATATTGAATTTTGATAAGACCGTCTCTGTCTGCTAAAATGTCTTTGATATTCTCCGGTATAAAGTAGCTTTCGTAAAATGTTAAAGATTATGTTAAATTGGATGGAGAAATAACGGTGTAATAGTCTTTATTTATTTTACACAGCTACCTAAGAACGTATAGCTCGTATTTAATTATAGAGTCGAGTACAGAAAATTTCAGACAAGACATGGTCTTCACATGATTTGACCAAGATTATGTCTGATCTTTAAAAGAGACTGTGACCTCTGAGTTTTTTTCAGCCTTTCTTCTCAGAGTACCTAGTCAGATAGGAAACGCCGACCTCATCTAGCCTATTTTTTTAAATAATATAACGTATAAAAGTGGTTCCGCTATCCTGTTTAAGTACAGAACAAACAATTTCATTTCATTTCAGTAAAAATGTGAGTATTGTTCCTGAATAAATATAAAAGGAACAAAGAATACTTGAATGTTTAAAAAAAACAACTTCGATTTCTAATAAGGACCAATCCTTCTTTTTATCTATGAATGTAAATCATACATTAACCCATTGTGCATTTAACAGAAATAATTTGTATGCATATTAATGACGCATATTTTCAAACTACATCCTTAATAAATCTGTGAGTTATATACTTACTTATTGTGTGAGGTAGTGTGGGTGTGAAGTACAATAGGTAATATCTCCCACCCGTACCCTTCACTTAATTAAATTACTTAGCTGGCATGCGCGAAGTAGCTAAACGTTGTCTCTGACTTAATACTTCCATAAAATAGTATATTAGAAACATATTTTAGTAAATTTTCTAGACGTTAGTAAAATGTTATGTACCGAACTAATACCCTTTTTAGAAAGCTAATTTTAGCTACAACTTTGCTAGTGAACAAAAGGATAATGTTAAATAATAAAGTCTACGATACAGAAAAAAAAGGATTATTGCAATAGCCGATTACGTTATGTAAATTTTTGTTAATCAGTTCACAATTTCTACTTTTGGTCTTATTAAGGTCTGATTTTCATACAAGGATTCAACCAATTCTACTTCTTCGAAAGACAAAATTTAATTAAGACTCCCCACAATAAAATACAAAGCTGAAAAACACAATTTTCTCCTACAAAAGCCTGTAGCCTACGTCTATATATTTACCTCCTACATACATTTATTTACGAAAGACATAACACCTTCTTCGTGCCGAGCTGAAGACATTTTCTTTTATCAGAGGACACCGAGCACATTGGATGAGGTCCCGAGCGGAGGCATTATCTCACAGTTTCGCAGAACAACGTTACATTTGCGTAAGCACAAAATATGCTTTAAACATTTCTAGGAAGTTGCTCTGGGGTGAGGTATGATTACTTGAATGTAAATGTGTACTTCTTTCGACCTAGTGCTACTTTGTTGCTAATCAGAAGTATACTTAATTATGCGATCTATCCCTACGAGTTATTGGAAATGTAAGGTAAGGTAATGTAACAATACAAGCTTTATTTAATAACTTCTTTTCCACGATATACTTAATCTAAACTAAAACAACGAGGCGATATGAATAAGTTTTGTTTCAAGTTATAATAATCCGTTGTGAGGCCCATATTACTTATATAATGATCCATTAAATATGTTCCTATACTGTTCGTAACATGTATTATAAATTATTAAGTCGAAACAATTTTGCCTAATTAGTTGTACGTATAGTTTGGCTTTAGGCGTCCCGGTAATTTCACAATTTCACGCTGAGGCGGAGATCTCGTTACCCGGCCGGGATTTGGTCCCGGCTCTCGGGCCATCGCTAATGTCCCGGAACGAATCGCCGGCCCACATGTGGAAAATAATTATAAAGTCATCCGCCCAAATCGTACACCTTTTCGTGAGAACTATACGTTTGTATGACGGAAATTACTTATTTATCGCATCCAAATAAGTTTGTAATTTGTTACCTGATAGGGAACGATAGGGTTCCAGTTCAATACCAACTTAAATTTCATTGTTATAACTTCTTTATAAGAAATGAAATGTTGATTAGATTTCTAGCATTTTTCACAAATATGGCTGTCATGTCGGCGCCCAGGCCACATCAATATTAAAACGGGCACCTACCCAAACAAGTCCAGGAAACGGCTCATTGTCCCTGTTTAAAATTTTTGTCATGAGCAAGCTTGGTCGGGTAAACATAGCCAGAGTAAACACCAAAAGGAGCGAAGTGATAATTGTTTTTCTTATCCGTATATTTTCCCCGACATTTCCAGTAAGCGATAATAAAAAGCTTGTTCGTATAACTCGGCCACGAGTTCCACAAAACTCTTGTCAGCGAATGGACGATAATCCACCGCTTAGTCGTCCTTTTTTACGCAAAAGAAACTTTTCCTTTTGAATAACCCCCTATTTTTCCGGCAGCCGACCCCTCTTTATTCATAAGCCGCTGACGTAACTTGGAGATCCCTAAATGAATGGTTGTTCGTTGTTTTACGGGTCTATTCACAATGCTTTAGGTTGGAAACTTTTGAGATTTGCCACAAAAAAAAGTAGACGAGATTTTGTCATGAAATTATATGATGCCTGCCAAATTATTATATTATCTCAGAATGTCCGCAGTGTAGTGTAGATAGAGATACCTACCAGCTTTATCTGGACACTTAGATCTGTAGAGCGTCGATAAAAAGATTCAAATCATTTTGTGGCCCGCTATACTCGATGTCACAAGCGTCTAGTTAACGGGTCATGATTTAAATTGAAAGATTAAATAACTGTAGCTTATCAATGTGGGGTTCTCAAGTAAATTGTATTTATTATGAACCTGCATGCTTGTGGGTCGGGACAAAGAAAACAAATATCCATGTAAGTATTTCGACGCGCAGCCATTGAGTTGAGTGCATGCCAGACACGAGTATTTCCAGCTTTAATTAATACGTTAGCCTTCTGTGTTTAAATACACAGTCGCATGGTTCAGACGTTTTAAATACAATGTAACATTTTAATTAGTCGGCAAGTTGAAAGTGTGTTGCATTTTGTAGGCAACCATGACAGTTACAGTCGATTGGACCGGTCTCCGTATTTGATAATTTAATATAAAAATGTCTATGTAAATAAGCGCTGATATGGGTACCTTACGATGGCTCTAAAGATATGTTTATGTGATATGAAAGGCAAAGGCTCATGTTGCCCACCTGATGGTAAATGGATAGTGAAACTCATGGACGTAAGTAACGTCGGAGTTATGTAATGAGCGCTGCCAAACTAGTTACGATAATGGTTCCCTTTCAAGCTCCCGGATTGTGTAACACCGCATCTTATTTTATGTGTGTAGGATCGAATGGAAGAAATTCTAAGGTAAATATCGAAAACGGTACCTGTAAGTAAGCAAAATCGATTTACAGTCGCTAGCATAAAAATAGTGTGAACGTTACGTTATAAAATGAAATTCATCTCGTTTTATGCAGATAGGGGGTCGTAAGGTTTTGCCAGAGTTGAGAAGAAAAATTTGAATTTAGATGTCGCAGGGAGTCGCGTGGTAACGGGTTTCGAGATCCTTCGCTTTACGACGCTCGGCTAAAATGCTGTTCTCGACTCTGGCTGAAAACTGTGCACAGTTTATTCGAAACGGAGGCGGAGAAGTATCCGAGAGAGCGCGAGCCAAATGGCTACCTCTCGGGACGAATGCTACGGCCAGCCGTTTGTACAGGAATGGTGAAGGCTCCTATTCTGTATTTTGAAAGCAATAGATTACTTACTTTTTTAACCTATATTCGGGGGAGTTTCCCCTGTTCTAACTACATTGTACATTTACAATGAAAATAAAGAAATATTAGTGGTAAAACTGTGTAAATTGTGGTCTGTATTTACTTCATTTTTTTTTTCATTTATTTTATATCAACATAAAAGTTTTTCCAGGTAAAATTCCATTACTCATTTAATAAGCAGCGTCCTCGTATAATGTTTACATACACTTCCTCCACTGCTATCCAAATAGCAACAGTCGGGCAGAATTCCTATAAAAACACGCAATGGGCACCATTATCGGGCCCCGGAGGAAGCTTGCTCAAGTCCGTTACATACAAATGCCTTTCATTAACTTGTCGATGTTCCGTCCGAAATGCTACGGGGCTATTGTGTTTTAAGCCATCTCCTCTCTTATTACAGCAAATGTATTCCTCGATTAACAGTAAATATACTTTACGACGACAAATAATATACCTACTTAGAATTTGCCGAGAAAGTATCTCCAGTTTTCTTTTTAATCAGACTCTATTTTTCCAAAACCTATCAAGTAAGAAGGCTGGGATGGAATTGTAGCTGTAAAGAAAATGAGATGTTTCGGCCACAGATGCACGTTTCCTCCCCGCACGCGATCAAACTTATCCGCTCGGAAGACATTCTGATAAGGCATGATATGAATTCAGATTTGGGCCATATCTCTTTTATGTTATTCGTGATTTTTTCTCAACGTTTACAGATTTTGTTCGCTTTTACTTTATTGATCCATATCAAAATATGTATATTATGAATATAAAAATATACTATGTACATAAATCTGACAATATTATGGCTTACACAATTTTCATCATGTTTACGTTGAAAGCGTCTCCCACGCGACGAAATAAGCTATTACCGGCATCGAGTAAAAGTAATATTTTGTCATTTCCAATCGTCCAATAAAAATCAGGAAAGCAATACTCACGTTTTGTAAACTGACAGACATCGAAAACTCACGCTGAGAGAACTCAAAACGTTTATAAATATAAAATCAAGCGAGTAGAAATCCTATCTACGGACGAACCTCATCAATATTCCGCCGTCTTGTTATTTTCCTTGGGGCTTTAAAACAAAACAAAAGAGGTTTGTTATTTAACTCGTTTCCGATACAGCCTATTCTTTAGTATCGAAGGAAATTCTCTCATCTCTATCTCTTGTATAGAAGGTGTAATAAAACTAACGGGATCGATTCCCCGTTCGTATTTAAACAAAACGAATAAAAAGAATGCGAATTTTCTTGGTTTTATGAGTCTCTATGTATGAGATCCTCCAAGTAGGTAATATTCAGGAGAAAGTGGGAAGGTATATAAGTAATAAAAAGAATCTAGAAATACTTTCCTCTGTAGCTACATACAAGGTGTATTTTTCCTGAACTTATTTTAAATGTTAGCTAAAATTTAGGATGCCTTTAATTGACGTGCCTTTTATTTTCTTTACCAGCTTTTGGATTACTTTTACCTATACAGGTTTTTCGTATTAAAAAATGACGGTCATGTTCTTTTTTTTTTCTAAAAATAGAAAGTATCGAACAAAGAAATCTTCAAGCAAAGGTAACATATAGAATTTGTGAGATCTTGCTCGTTGCGGAGAATGGTGGCCGTGCCAGACTAACAATAGGTAAATTTATGTAAATGAACATAATTCTACGTAACAAAAAGGAAATGAGCCCACTGTAAAACATACAATTCGATCGTCGCCATGCAAAGAGGCATTTGGATGTATGCCTCTCACGGAACACAGGTATTTAGGTATATGAGCAAAAGTAGGTGAATACTATCAAAAGCTGCAACAAATTCAACGTTACGCGCGTTGAATTAAACAGCCACTAATGATACAGAATACAACATCAAAAGGAGTTTGAATTTAAATTAAACGTTGTAGCCATTTAGTTTTCTCCACACGTTGATGTAAAAACCATAGTTCAATTAGTTACAGTGAAGAAACTAGCTACTACTTTTAACAGTTTGTTATTACGCAACCCAGTATCAATCTGTCTGTCATACCCAGAGATGTATCGCTGTATTTTTATTTATACTCTTTCATCTCAGCAATATCTACAAACTCGGTAAGTTTCTTTATTATTATGCCAGGCTTTATTTCTTATTGTTTGGAACAAAACATGGAGCGCAAACTTGTTTGTTTGGCTTCTAATATTTTTCGGGAAAAATAAATTCTTGATAGAAAAGATTTTTGGCGAAAACAGCGGGTATAAAGTACGTGGTTTTAATGTTTAGATGTAAATTTCCACAACAATAAGATTCATGTAACCAAAATGAATACAGAACAGCAAAAGTAAAATGTGAAAATCTAGTAGAAAAATCTTATAAAATTATATTACTTCCCTTAGTTTTCTCCTTTATCCAAATACCTACATTGTTTTATCGATATTGTATGGAAGAAATCCTTGAAGTTGGAGAACTATATCTCACGCTTCGACAAACACGACTATTATTCTTTTTGCTTTTCTAGGAAAACACACACATTGTTGACGTTCTTGAGTCAATATAGCTATTTATACGTTGTACGTAGAAGTGTGGCGAAAACATTACAACTTGTAGGTAATTACTACACGAGGTTTGTAGCTGCAGAAGGTTAGAACTCGTTTAAGAAATGTCATGTACCAGATGTGTAGGTACTCTATGTAACAAATAAAGTAGTTGAAGTTAACTCCACATTGTATCTAAGAACACTACATATGATTTTATAAAATACATTTTATTCAAACTATATTACGTTCAGATGTTGTTGAAAACGGCAGAAGTTCAAACTACTTCCTGCAACATTGATCAGCGAGAGAACCTTTTTCCGATATTATTTTGCCTTATTTATTTTGTTAGTTCTTTACTGCATACCGATATTTCGTGCGGGTAGGCGAGCTCAGAAAACAGGCAATATATTTTCTACGAAGGATATAACGGAAGGGTTCTCATTCCTTACGTATGTATAAAGGGTACCTAAATACATTCCGCCTTCTTTTACTTTATTCTGCTCGTGTCGAAAGTGGAAAAACCTCGCAAAACTTTCATTGCTAGCCAAGCTTACCTACACGTGTGTGACACATCACCGAAATATCTGCCAATTTCATTTCTCCGCTCACCTCCCTGGAGCGTAGTAAACACCACCCCCTCCCCCCACCACTTACAGAACTCTCCCCCCCTCCCGTGTGTTTGTCCAACTGATATTCTTGAAGATACACAACCGGTGTTTGAAGACCTCCCCCAGCTCCCCACATTCGTGTTACAAAATACTGGAAGGACGGAAATGTATTCAGATCGAAAGGTCTCAGCTAAGTGGTGTAGAATTTAAAACTCCAGCACTTTGTGCAGTCGCCTTTGAACAAACACGATGATGCGTCTAGAAACTTCTAAAGAATAGATGAATGTAGATAGGTACTAGTTACAAATGTTTTGTTTATTTCACAATAAAGAGATTGGTTGCCCCAACGCTACAATAGAAGCATGTTTGTGAATTTTCATAAAAGCGTGTAAAATAAAACCACAAGCTTTGTATTGTGGTGTTTATTTGCAATATTGTCATTTGAATAAATTCGTAATTTATGTTCAGAATCATACAAAATGTGTCAGATGGCAATTTGCTTATTTATTTAGGATGCAAATAAATAACAATTGACTGGATTTTGGCATTTGATATTTCAACTTTAAATTCTATTATCAGAGACAATATTATACAGGTACCCAATAACAAGATTTGATGCGCCTTTTCATTTCAACCTACCTTTCGTAGGTGAGTACCTATCTCCAGAATCAATCAGAAAATATAAAAAAATATGTATGTCCCACAATAGTGACGTACAAAACAAATACCCACTCAAGAGACACGAAATAGCGTAACCAAACAATCGGGACACGGGTCCGATCGCCCTTATTGGCTACAAGCCTACAAGTACTTGACACTCGGAGTGTTTGCCGGCTCTCATTAACTCTGTTTGTGTGGACTAATTTACGACATGTTTGCCAGAGGACCCCACTAATTGACCGATGACGGATCTAGACACTGATGTAATCTTACATCAGTCCCTCTATAATCTTATCGAGGGACTATTCTTGTGTCTATGAGATAATTACGGTCACATTTTTTTGCAGGATAAAAATTACTAAAAATTCAAATATTATAAGAATTTAAAAGCAACGCTGTATATTATAAGAAAAATAGTACAAACCTCGTTTTTTTCTCTTCGCAAGAACTAGTATTAGCATAGAGCATGCATTGGAAAATAATAAAAAAAAAAACAATCAGCAAGGTGGTATTCTTGGCTTGACTGCCAGGGTGCGTCAGACGTTCAACCACTCCCGGAGGCTATTCTGCACATGAAATTACCATAACCATACACATTCTTACCAAGACCCGACTCCCACGCAATAAGGGTAAAAGGAATCGAATTATCAAAGAGAATTTATCACTTAAGTAAGTAGTTGCCTCCACGCTACGCGGAAAATGTGTGTTCGTGGCTTCAATACTAAAAAGATACATTAAAGGACAACTTGCATAATATTATGGGTGGACAGATGGACGTAACTCTAGTGCTTGGACCTTGTTAGCAGACAGCTGTATGTAGAGTAGACGTTCAACTGATCGAATGTGGTGTCTTCGAGTAGCAAAAGTTGTTACGACATTTTTTCTGGGTATTAAGTAACTACTTTTTTAAGTACAAAATGTATTTACATGGCAGATGTGAGTCGAAACGCCGGAAGAGGACGCCCTAGGAAGACATATAACCATTGGTGATGTTCTTCAGAAAGGTCAGGTGCGTAGTAATCGCAACCGGCGTGCGTGTATGACCAGATGTATTAACGCTAACAAGGCAAAAGGAGTAGCAGAGAGAGAGTTAGGATCGTAGCAAGTGGCGTTTTGTAGTTTCTGCCTACCCTGAAGGCATGAGTTTATGTATGTGTCATCATCATCATCATCATATCAGCCGCACGACACCCACTGCTGGGTATAGGCCTCCCCTAAGGATCTCCACGACGATCGGTCCTGCGCTGCCTGCATCCACTGGCTTCCCGCGACCTTCACCAGATCGTCGGTCCACCTTGTCGGGGGCCTACCCACTGAGCGTCGTCCGGTGCGCGGTCGCCATTCCAGAACCTTTCCGCCCCAACGGCCATCGGTTCTTCTCGCTATGTGTCCCGCCCATTGCCACTTCAGCTGAGCAATCCTTCGAGCGATCTCGGTTACTTTAGTTCTCCTGCGGATCTCCTCGTTTCTGATTCGATCACGCAGGGAAACGCCGAGCATGGCTCTCTCCATTGCACGCTGGGTGACCTTGAGCCTTCTTATGAGACCCATAGTTAGCGACCATGTTTCACTGCCGTAAGTCATCACTGGCAACACACACTGTTCATAGACTTTTGTCTTGAGACACTGAGGTAAGTCGGACGCGAAGATTTTTCGAAGCTTCCCGAATGCTGCCCACCCAAGTTGGATTCGACGAGAGATCTCTTTCTCGATGTTGGACCTACCTAGCTGGACTGCCTGTCCTAGGTATACGTAATGGTCAACAACTTCAAGTGTAGTGTTCCCAACATGAACTGGAGAGGGTACAACATGGGCGTTTGACATAATTTTCGTCTTATCCATGTTCATCCTAAGACCCACTCTTTGGGAAGCACTACGGAGATCTTCGAGCATTGTGTTCAGGTCTTCCATGGTCTCAGCCATAAGGACTATATCATCGGCAAACCGAAGGTGTGTTAGGTACTGGCCATTAATGTTGATGCCGAGTCCTTTCCAGTCCAAGAGCTTAAAGATATCCTCCAACGCAGCTGTGAACAGTTTCGGAGAAATAACGTCTCCCTGTCTCACACCACGCTGCAGTTGGATAGGATTTGTGTTCTGGTTCTGTACTCGGATCGTCATGGTGGCATTTTGGTATAAGTACCTCAACACTTCGATATACCTATAGTCCACTTGGCACCTTTGGAGAGACTGCAGTACCGCCCAGGTTTCAATCGAATCAAAGGCTTTCTCATAGTCCACGAACGCCAAGCAAAGTGGCTGATTATACTCCTCAGTCTTCTGTATAACCTGCCGCAGCGTATGGATGTGGTCTATGGTGCTAAAGCCTTTTCGGAATCCGGCTTGTTCGGGAGGTTGGAAGTCGTCGAACTTGCGAGCGAGACGATTCGTAAGGACTCTCGAAAACAACTTATAGACATGACTCAGAAGCGAGATGGGTCTATAGTTCTTTATGTATGTGTACCTACTTTATAATACATACAAAGTAAGTGACAGAAACCTTTATAGAAGTTACACTCTCTTTCGACACAAACACATCGATCGTATCCTTTTTTGTGCTGAAAGTTATATTACGTTGGATCAAAGTAGGAGAATTTATAAAGTGAATCGTTCGATAGAAAAGGCGGAAGGCTTTATAAAACGGAACCACTCAAGGCTCCCGCGGGGCCCACCCACATCGGTGGCTCAAACTTCCGGAGCCATAATATTCATTACAGAAGTCCGAAGATATGACAATCTTATTAAGTAACTTAATAAAATTACGGGACAGTTAACAGTTAAATATGTTAACGACAGTTGTAGGTAGATGTTTGAGAATTAAGAGGATATTAAATAAGCTTTACATAGTAATCATAGGTATAGCATGGGAAAAAGTTTATGAAAAAGAGAATTTTGCATGCGGCATGGTCCTGCAAAAAAAATTAATGCAAGATTGTTTGGCAAAGCATGTACGATAAAATAAGATAGATATTTAGCTACAAATATTGTTTACCAAAAACTTTAAAGCTCGTATAATATCATGCGGAAATATAAACCAGAAATAAGGTACGTATACTATAAAGTTTCCAGAATATTGTTTGGCACAAGACTCGAGTAGGAAATGCTCTCATTTTGAGAATAGTGCCTGTTTATGCTGGAGTCTTCAAAACAGAAAATACTTGCCATCCACCCTCTTACGCTGCGGTTGTAAAGGGGAAAAGGGGATAAAATGTTTATGGAAATATTTATTCAAAAACATGCATTAATATTTTAATAAAATATACATGAAGTAGCGAATTATTTTCGTGAATTAAAGTTATTTGCTTTCGTAATTAGTTTGCTCTTTATTAATATCATAGGGCTTCATAAAGTTTTTATTAAGGCCCGCTATGTCCTACAAACGTTACTTCCTTGTACTATGTCTGCGTGTTATTTTCTTCATGTCGTATTGTTTATGTCATAAAACAACCTACGGTTGATATTAAACAAAGGTGAACCTGCTCAACTATTGTCTTGTTATGCAAAATATCATTGACAAAATTCTTCACCAATCGAATTTGGACAAAATTCAATTAAGATATCCTTAACGATTACTTTCAGCAAGTTTGTCAGCCAGCATTTATCTAATCAATGTGTCTAGACATCTTGCAATCCTTCTAATTTAACTGGAGACGTCAGCGTCTGCATGGATTATTTTGTACTTTCTAACTTAGGTATACTTACATGATCTACGTTGACTGAAACCTGAATAGAATACTCTTTAGTATGTACACCATATAAATTACAGATATAAATGCAGAAATTTTACAAAGGGTTACACAATGGGCGGTCTTATCGCTTCGAGCGATCTTTTAAGACAACCTGAAACGTGAACTATAGATACCAACGTCCCAATACTGTACCGATTGTGATATGCCGAACGTCCGTCGCCTTCATTCGCATACAGCCGCATTCTCCACTATGTCCCAGAATAAATACCTATCTTTAACCGATGAACCAGCTAGATAGAGACATAAATAGATAAAGTCTCTCACAGTTATGTTAATTCTACTTACGTAACGTAATATGACGTGGAAGAGGGTAATGAGATGCGTCACAAAATTCTTAGGTCGTCATTAGCTGATCGGGTCGGCCGGCCCATCCGGCTTACGGCCCGTGTAATGGCGGGGCTATGCCTCGGATAGACCGATCCGGCGTAATGACGGACCGGCCAATATGGAAGAGAGGTGGGTCGTGTACACTGCCTCCTTCTTGTTACGTAAAGGCGTGGTCCTATTTTTGGGTACTTGCTAAGATTGATTTCCGTTACTGTTAGCCTGCTTCATCGCACTGCTGGGCAAAAACCTCTCCCCATGACTTCCAGCTCTTTCGATTCAGGTCTAAAGTGGACCACTGGTCGTTTGTTTGCTCCAGTTCGTCCCGTCATCTTCTATGCAGTCTTCTATTATTTTTGAAAAAAATAAAATTGCTCTATAAAGGACGCATAATAGTTCCGTGCCTGACTGAGTGGGTATAGAAATGTAGTCTTATATAAAAAAAGGAGTTTTGGAAAGTCAATCCTAAACTCAATCCCGAAAGAATCAAACTGCAAGGGTGAAGACAAAGTTGCAGGACAATAGTGTAACAAATAGATCTCTTCACTCTTGACCTAAACACCAACTAATATATTAATCTATTTAAACTTCATGCACACTAGTGGTACGTACATAGGTCAACGGTTAAAATACTTCAATCATTTCATAAAGTCTAATTTAACTGTACTACAGTCTTGTGATACTTGGCAACAATGTCTGCAATATAATAGGGGCCAAGATAATGGATGGGAGCAATTACATAATGTTTTCAGGCAATTGAAGAGGATAAGATTACATGTTTGCACTAAATAAAGATATGCACTATGGCCGGCAACATCTTATTCAACTACAAGTGCATAATTAGTGCGCTGAAATAATTATGATTGTTCTTGATGGGCGACAATTCTCTGGCTTTTACTAAAATATATTTATTTACTTACTTACACAAATTTGTTATAATTCATATGTTTTCCAGCTGTGTTTAGGTTAGGTGGGTAGTCGAATATTATTATCCCTGTCTAGGAAAATTCCTCTTCTTTAATTTCGACATTTACGGGGACCAATAGAGTCTTTTGTCGTGTGAAACGGAAAAGCTATTCGCTGGAAAATATCGTTGTGATTTATTTGGTGTGGCTCGAGATAACATCGTAGGAAGCAGTGTACGTCTTCCTGACAAATACACGATGCCAATATTCTGACACTTTGGGTACACGCCTCTGCGTGTATGTGCGTATATCTAGTGTTACACCTCACGCCGTCATATGACCCCATTATCCCACCCTTATCACACCCACAACCACAAACATCGACCTTAACTTCGAAGGGCCAAAGTTTAAATTGGATTGCGCCTTCCGAACTAATGTAACAACAAGCGACTTCGCCCGAACACGAATCAGATTATAACTTACGTATTTTGTAAGTTGATTTCGGGCAAATTGTCGAGAGACATGGAGAATTGGAGATTATCGGGTTCCAAAGCTGATCGGTGAATAAATTTGGTTTGGAATACTGATGTAAGAGCCTTACCTTCCCACACTGCGACAATATGAGAGAAAAATGTAAAGATTGTGACACCACGTACCACCAAATGCTTCCATTGTAATAAAATTGAAGAATTATATGTACAGTCAGCACTTTTAAAGCTAGCGAAACTTTCGTCGTAAAACATTTTAATCAATTTCAACGTTTTTCGCGGTGCACTACTGTGACAGTATTTTTTTAGGGTTTTGGCGTTAAAAATTACTGTTTTTTGTTGTTCTTTCATTTTCATTGAATAAAAATTAAAGGGGATTCAACTTAAGTATCTACCAGTAGGTACCTTATTGAAAGCAAAGCGTTGGAGTGGGTAATATTTTTTCGCGAAAAAGAAAGACTTTTGTTTTATAAAAAAAAATCTTTACCACAGCTAACTTTACAGCACCTAAGTATCTTTGTTTATTAGATACATAATAAAGTACAACATAAAGGGGTTACTGCTGGCAAACTAGTTTTGTTTACAATTGTTGTTGTACATTTATAGCAGGGCTCTGTAAGTGGCAGCTCTTTAGAGTATCATTCTAGGAGCCGTTTATCTAATTGACCTGCACACTAAAGTACGGTTTTAGACTCCATATTCTGTCTAAGTCGTCTTAAAAATTTGACTGTAAAAGATAAGGTTTTATTTTAGCAATCGTAACTATACGGCAAGAAAATTCTAGTACGTTTTCTCTTGTTCTTTTATTTCCAGAGTAATCACAAGAACACCAGCTTTTTGCATAAAAAAAATATAACAAATTTTTCCTAGCAGAAAATGCTGCCGGTCCTTATTATGTCAACCGGCTTCATTATTTGAACAAAATTATAGAGCTGACTGTACTATTCAAATATATATCATCATAAGCATATTTTATTTAGATCTAACATCTGTAAATGTAAATGATTAAAGTAATCACAACCTGTTTTTGATAGAATCAGCCAGCACTAGCTTGACGATAGCTTTCTTGTTAAGAACTTTTTCTTAAACTCGCATTGACCTAAGAAATCTGTTCATTAGATTTAATGATAAAGAAAGCTGAACAAACTGTGGTTATCCATACACATATGGATAGCACTCATGTATCTAATCGCGACGATATACCCAAAAACAAAATTAGCATACGCTATGTGACTCATTCACTCATGTCATTTCAACATCTAGGCGTAAAAATATAAATCGTACAGTTAACCATTGACATTTTGACCATATTTTATACAAGCCAATGAATTTAAATTTGTTTTGACGGGGCATTTGTCTATCTAAATTAAAGTTAAGCAAGTCTATTTGTCAATTTGATTTTATAACTGGTTCGTTTCTTGCATGATGGTTATGCTAGATTATTATTTATAGGTGTTCCTTATAAACGATTTGGTGGTATTTCCTTTAATAATTGATCCCAATGACATAGCTCTAAAATCATGCATCAAGGGCAGGTCTATTCAGCGGGATTGTCCGAAAGGGTTACCGCTACCCCGGAACATAAAGGGCAAAGGAAGGAACATGGGTGGGTTTTAGTCAGTAAGAGTCTGACACTCCCTTCCGCTCCACCCAGAGCGGGAGGGGTCATTTGATGATTTCCCATCCGGAAAAAAACAAAGGGCAGGTCTATTTATCAGCAGTATTTCATGCCTTCTCTGACAACATTGACTTAGACCACATTTTACTTCTTATTGAATTGGTAAGGGTAAGTACTTAAATATTGCTAAGAACTACGTACTTTTGGTTCAAGCACATTATTCGGTTGGAAAAAAAATTGTAAAACAGAAGAAGACTGTTTTTTTTTGTCTCCTTTACTCTTTCACACGCTGTCTACATCTCTGTATCTATTGTCCTATCTCAGGTATGCTGGAAGAGATTTCTTATGAAATAAGCATCACCACTGCACCTATTTTTTCCGTTTTGTTTTTTCTTGTCCGTTTATATATGTGTGTACATAAATGATAAAATAAATAAATAAAATAAGAGTGCCATAAACAAACATATTATCAAATCAAGACCTTGTTCGCTATACGAAGAGCGACACTAACTGCTATAACTCGAGATATATTGTTTACCGACAAGCACAGCACAGCGTACTCTAAGTATGTTAACAGTTATATCCTTCGCCGTCACTCAGCGTGGGTCATGGCCGCTTAAAGCCCTTGAATGCGATTAGGTTGGGGTTTTATTACACGAGTAAAGCGGAGAAAGTTAGTGACACGTGCAGTTAACGTAAATACCGGTCTTATATTTAAATAAAGTCATGTATTTAAAACTTTTGTTAAGTATACGTCAAATTATTATTGGATAAAGTTTGCTGTTTATTAAGATGTACCGTAGCGAGTGCGCTAGGCGTTGTTTATGACGGTAAAGTATGAGTTTTGACTAGCGAATATATTTTAGACAAGCTTCATATTATTTCACAGAAGCAAATGACAGACCATATTCGCAACACTGCGCTTCAAAACACAGATTACTGACGTTGCTCAAAAAGCAGCATAGCTGAAATGGGACTGGGTTGGCCACGTCTGCCGTATGCCTAATGAGCTGTGGGCCAAAATAACCATTACGTGGAGCACCTGACTCGGCTAGAAAGGCGTCGCGGCAGACCCCGTAGAAGATGGCGGGACGAGCTGGAGAAAACAAACGACCAGTGGTCTATTTTAGCTCTGGATCAAATGATCTAGAAATCATGGGGAGAGGCCTTTGCAAGTGGGATCTAGGTTAGCAGTAAGTTTTTTACAGTTGTTTTACCTCTGACAGCAACCTTATTGCAACGTGAATAAAGATCACTGTCACACAAAACCTGTGTAAAGACTGTAGTCTACCTACTCTGGATTTATCTGCCATAGAATCTAGTGATGAGTAGACAACATTTAAACTGGCCCACATACTTACAAGCAACAATTTAACCAACCTCTTTGAAAATAATTTTCACATTTTTCAGGATGAAATGGCATTTTAATGCGTCTATTTATGTCACTTTTTAAGAGGTTCTGTCTCATTTAAACGTCAACTCGCCAGTCTATTTGTGTCAATTTACACATGATTTCATATCGTGAAAACGACATTTTTTTGCTGAAGTGGGCATCCATTTTGAATCTGTCAGTTTAAAAAATATCTGAAGCTCGATATTTTGAAATAAACCAGGTGTGTTTATTTATATATACTATTTAGATTATAATCCTAACGTGATGAGAGATACAAAATTCAAAACTAGAGAAGTACTTGGATAATTCATTTCGTAGCGCGTAATATAAAAAAATATATTTTTGAAAAGTGCTACGAGGCTTCGTAGCACTTTTCAAAAATATTTTCGTAGATACTTTTTCTTGAAATGTGTTCTAATCAAATCCCCTAAGATTGTTGAAACATTTGATTGATGATACCTAAAAATAAAACGTTTGAAGTTTTATGAAATTTTAAAGCTTTATTATTCTCTAGACAAGCGGTATCACTTTAAATCCTCGCTTAAGCCTATCAGTATGGCTAACCCTAAAATTAAATCTCCAATCGGTGCTACGCTCGAGCTGGCTCGTAAATCGTAACGAGTTCATGATTTATGTTTTCAGACAACAACGCATACATATATTTAGAACGTTACAAAAAACATTGCGGCGACGCACGGCGCCTGAGTGGATCAAGTCGCGACCGATTGTAGCAACACCCTGTAGGTGGGTTAAGGTAAAATTAAGTAGGATTGACTGCCTGAAAAAAATCCAGATGAACTTATTACAATAAGAGCTTACGGAGTCCAATGTTTTAGATGGCATATTTTTATTCAGAGAAAAAGTCTGACTGAAAAGATAGCAATCACTGGTGTCAATTCGCTACAGGTATGTTAAAAGAAAATTAAGTCTGGTTTTGGAATTATTGTAGAAAGGAAACTTAGCTGTGTTTAGGCGGCAAGATAAAATGACATGATACTTACTTATTTTTATAATACGTCTCACTGACATGACTGCAATTTTAGCCTTTATTATTTCTTTGTCCAATCAATTTTATTACTTAGCTATGACTTTTTCCACCTATTCCTAGTATAGTAATATCCCTTTACAATCATTAGAAGTCATTTTAGTTTCAATATTTTCCTTTTTTGCCACACACGATACAATTACAGGGTTTTATAGCCAATTATTACAGAGTATTGTCCCCCAACGACTACAGTTTCTACCCTATAGATAAATAAATGTACATAATTGGATGTTTTATGACACTTTTTGTTTTATTGTTTGTTTCTCTTTCATTGATGGCTTATTATAGGAATGTCCTTATTGATATTTTGTATTTTAAGGATTGGTTATAGGTACCTATTTGCTCTTTTTAATAGGTTTTTTGTCATAGTAGAAATTCTATGTACGTACCTACCAAGTGCAGCGCGTTTCTTTTTTAGCAAAATATGAATTCTTGAATTAAATCACTGTCAGTTCAACATACATACATAGATAACATCACGCCTGTAATAGTAGAAGGGTTAGGCAGAGCTGTTCATATAGTAGGTACACCCACACTTCACCAGTTAGATAATAAGTAATGTTAAGTACCTAATAGGGAATCAGTCCCAGCTCAAAATACAATATCGCAATATTGATTTTAATTTAACAGAGATAATATCATTTGTATTCTATGTAGGGATCCAACTAGAGGCACAATATGGAATCTTCATTTTATCACCAGCTGCAATCCTTTCCAAAAACCGTGCCTACGTGCCTCTAAAAATTTTGTTTTGCATTTTACGGTTTCAGTCAAACCCAACGCACGTTGCGCATAACATTACCAAACAATAGTTTACAAAGAAAATCTTTGACAAAACCTTGTCTCCATCCAAAAAAATCAACATTGTCCGTCGAACAAAATCAATAACCCTTTTTTGCATATAATTGCGCAACTTAACGACTTCCTCGACGTTTTTAAATGACAATAAATGAAACTGGAGCAAAAAGCTTTTGAAAAACTGCTCTCAATAACGGTCTTAAACTTCTTACCTAGAAAGGGTTTAAATATTGCGGTTAACTGTTAAACAATCGGTACAGTTATTGTGGAAGGTTTATGGGTTGTAAATCATTTGGGAAAAAAAGCTGTGACGTCATGGCCGTAAAGATTTAACTGCTTGGCCGATCAGCTGATGTGTGAGGTCGGTCACAGCCGTTGTGACCATGCATGTGGTGCCCGATAATATCTTATATTGAATCTGGTAAAAATATAATATTAGGTATCTGAGTAGGTGGCGTTAAAACTTGAAGATGTATGTACTTACTGTTTATAATGAGTTAAAGTCTGAAGCGAGCGAAAGCGAATTCTAGGAATAGGTCCAGAAAGTAGTAAGATTAGTTATCTTTGAAAATATTCAAGATAAATAATGTAAGTAGCTACTCCAAGACTGATAACATGGAAAGGTATGATAGTGAAATCATGCGATCAATTTTCAAAATGAAACAAGGGAGACAAATACAAACGTACTAACGAAAACAAGCATGTGACAGATTTCTTTCTTCTCAGCTATATTTCATACATAGGTATTTATAGGTAGGTTTAATATAACACCATCGACCAAGCGCCCAGCGGCCTTCATCCAACACCCTTCTTATTCAGGAATTTTGTATAAAAAATTGTGCCCAACGGAATTATGAAGGTGCAGCTTATGGTGTCAAGAGGGGTTTGCATGTAGGCGACATTTTGTCTTTGTGTGTGAGTTAGGGTGAGTGTGTGTGAGTGAGTGGGTGATTTAGTAAGCAAATTGCTCTGCCCCGTCTTCATTTGGCCAAGGTCACGAAATATGACGAGTGGAATGTTGGAATGTGTGCCGCATGCAAATTTCATTTCGTTTACCTGCATAGAGTACCTTAATAGCAGTCCTGCAGTAGGGAAATAATAAATGGGCTAATATATATATATATATATTTATATTGCAAGCGGAAATTATATCTACGCCGTTCAGCACGATAAGCACTTAAGAACCAGATAGTAACCAGATATGAAAATGCGTGTTAACATTGTGATTAACTTTTCTTTTTTTTCAAGATTTACGCGCCATGGACCATTCCATGGCGCGTAAATCTTTAGTTGTAATTGTCGGCATCCATATTTTCCTTCGATATTTTGTTTTCCAGGTTTTTATGCAGATACCCAAACAAAGTAAAAATAAGGCAAACACCTTATTTTCCGACTTTGTTTGGGTATCTGCATAAAAACCTGAATAACAAAATGTAGTAAATAGGTGTCACTTGATATTTGTTACTTCTAAATATTTCTACTTCGATTGAAAGAGATTTAAAGAGAAATGTCTGTGCAGACAATCAACTGTTAAGTACCTACAGCTACAAAATACAAATCTGTCTGAAACGTAAAAGTAAATTTCAGTACTACTCCTAATCTCCACACACCATATACCTAATACAATAACAGTTTCAGAGCGCAAATCCGCGATAACGAAATGGAGCAACCTCCGTTGTTGATAACGAAGCCGACTTTCAACGCCTATTAAACCTGATAAACAGTCGAGATAAGAACCTCCTATTGTTGTCCAGAATAGCTAATCAAAAGATCTCGATTGAAAAATCATTCGAGTACACTATCAAGATTGGAATCGATTGAAGGAAATTGAAAATTAGACAAACATAATAGAATTTTCTTGTACCTATCTGAAAATGATTTATTTTCCTGTCTGGTTTTTTTTTGGTTTAATATTGTATTGGTTATATAAATGGACTTTGATAGGTTATCCTTTCAGATATTCTTGGGTATTTAGATAAGTCGTTTTTTTGTATCTATTGTCGGTATTAAGATTAAAGATGCTGTCATGATGACTCATAAATTCAAGGTGATCTGACATGACATTATCAAAATGGGGAGAGATTTATATTTTTTGTACTAGGATGCTTACCTGATCATAATATTTGCCTTTTTAAAGTGATTAAAAAATTATATTTATTTAATAATCCGTCTACATTTATTATCTATGTTGTGATCTCTATCTCGTTTGAAAATCAATTTTTTTTAAACAATTCATTCTTTTATACTTGTGTACTTGCTTGTCATTTTAAAAAACTATTGTATTATTACTGCATGCGATAAAAAGTGATTAGTACCTACTGTTCAATCACGTCTATTGATTGATTGGTTTATCAAGGTTTTTTTTGCTGAATATGTGTAGGTACCTACCTAAGTATGAAACGTAAGGTGTTTCAGCGAACGGCTCTCGTAACCCAATGAACGAAGTGCAAATCTGTTCAACACATCGCCATTAAAATCTGCCTATAAAACCTATTATGACTCCTTTTATCGGTAATGCTTCAATAAAAGTCGCAAGTGTAACCGACCCGTATAAATTGGCAAACTAAACAATGGCCGATGCAGTTTCGCTCCACATTTCTACGCGGTTGGTTTTTTTTGCTTTGTGGGAAAAAAAATAGCCGCAATTTATCACAGTTATGAGAAAACCACGCGTTGGCCAACACGTCTTTACGGTTTTAATTAAATACATACAGTGCCCCCGTGTGCCTAAATACGCTGCCACTACCCACTCGCATGCACGTGCCCCGGCCCGAATATTGTCCAGACGTGTTTACTGAAACGTGTGAAAAACACGCCAACACCGCCAGCAATATTTTTGGGTGAGTGCTCAAATGTATACCGAGTTTAATACAACGCGTGGGTCCTGGCGCTACACTCAATGCCATCTATCCAGCCAATAGATAACAACTATGGGACACGACCGACAATGGTACAACCTTTGTACATGGGCCGTAACACAAGCACATAAAAACTTCACTACACGCACAAAAGTGAACTCGTTTGGTGCGTGAGTGTGCGTAGAAGCTTCCACGCACACTAACGGCCCCGTAAGTCGTAAAAACAGCAATTGAAAAGCTTCAGCCGTTCGCCGCACGGTGGCGCTGTTCCGATGGTTCCGATCTCGACCGACTGGCGCCAACTTTACGCATTTGGCGCTGCTGTGCCACCAAAGTTTTAAATTAGTTTTCTTATTAGACGGGACTCCTTTTGTTGGCTTGCACTTATTAGACTTAGTCACGGGGAAAATAGATGGGAACGAGCTCTGATAATATAGAATAACCTTTTGTGTTTAAGCAAAAGGCAGCTCTACGTAGAGTTTGGATATTGGTTACACTACCATATTGCAAATAAACGTTTCAAGGTTCAAAATCAAATAAATAAAAATAAAACAGTATCTTATTGGAGATTGTAACTAAATATTTAGGAATACGTAAGGCTAACTGGAAACTTCTTTTGTTAGAACAAGAAATAAATGACCTACTCAATAATTCCAACAATATACTTTTATTTTCCATTTACAACTGTCCATTAAATATAAATCTAAATAGACTACAATACGTTCACTAGGTATAAGCATATATAGCTATTCAAAATTACGATCTCCAATTTTAGAAAAAAAAAAATGTAAATATTGTTTTTTAAACAAAACTTCGTTTCAAATCATTACTTTAAAAACATTTCTCTAGTCATAAGCAATATGAGCATAGAAACGGTGCGTTTTGTACGGGTTATCAGCAAAACGTGAACCAGACAATTGGCATAGCTAATCACGTAATGCGTAACGTTGATACGTGGAGGCAAAAACTAACTTGTACGTAGTCGAACCTACCTGTACTAAGTGTTGCGTTGTGCTATAAAATAGGATTTATTGTTTGGAAATATTACTTTACAAAAATCTTTTTTTCATTAAACTGATTTTATAATGTAACTTCTTGACTTTGGTGTTATCAACTGCTATGATTGGTGAGTTAATGTAATGTAATAATTATGATAGTAAGGTCACACCTATGTGTGTGTAAAATTTTTAATAGAAATTTAACATTATCGAATTCTCATAATTTTCACATTTTCGTTCACAGCCCGATCTCAGTCGCAATCTGTCAAAAATACCTCTAGTTTCCCTACATTTTTACAAGTTTTTGACTTTGATTGTCGCTGAGATGAGATTGCGACTAGATTCTGAACGTTTTTAATTACGAGAATTGGTATTTACTATTTTCACACACGTTTATTCCTTCGAATACACAATCAGTTGTAGATATCTAAAATATCAAAACAGTTATATAGTCTACGTAGGTACAAGTACTTACATAGCTTTTAATAACTTTTCCATTTTACGTCAAAAACTTTTGACCCCCAGACTAAAAAAAATTAACCCAAGCTCAAAAGTATCTAAAATCTAGACGAATTCAAAGTTTTACCGTCTTTACGTCAGCGTGCCTCGGAGTGTGACGATCAAGTGAGCGTCCCTCCCGCCCCCTTTCATCTAACTTGTTCCATTACCGGGGCTGTTCCATTCCTTCGTTCCAATTTCAAATTTGAAGCTGATGGCACATCTATGGTACCGCAGCTTTGGCAAAGCTGGATTCGGAGAGATTGGCCAAAGTGAACGTAAAATGGATTGAAAGAGAAATGTATTTATACACATATGTATTTACTGTGAAGTTTCTGAGCTTTTAACTTAAATAAAATAAATAAATAGATAAAGCTTTTGGTTGATTTTTAATAATGTGTATTAGACACATAAACCAAAAGCTAATTTTCTTTGTCAAACAAACTGGGAGTTTCTTTACTTAATGAAGGTATGTCTATGTTATGCATAAATACACATTGGTAGCTTTGTACACCTACCTAGTGCACTATAGTGTCCCTAGTAGGTACGTTAGGCACATGAATATGTAGATCCAATAAGTTAGTTAGGTGGATCTCTAAGATATGCACGTGTGATGTTAAAATAGTTAAATTCTTAGATGCAAAAACATTCCTAGGCAGGTGCTGACAGCTGCACTCCTAATATAACCAGTATCATGCATATTATTTAATAACATAATTAGTTTGAAATTAACATAATAAATGAAGGTACTACATAACTAAATAGCATTTTTGATAATGTGCGTCCAGTTCCTAAATCTCAAAGTATATATGAATATAAAATGTTGGTATTTAATTAATTTAACTATAGTTGATCAATACATTTTAAATCTATTACTTACCCTTTTTTAATATAAATCAATTCAATTTCAATTTTAATCAAAGCTATTTTGATAAAATGGTTATTCGTTTTTTATTTTAATTAAAACCATTTTAAAAGTAGGTACCGATTTAAATAAATATCTACGTTTCATGCATGCTTGATTATAGGTATACACCTACTTACATATGTATATAGTTTTTTTTATGTTTTAACAATTATCATTTTAATCCCATAAGGGTCATCTTTTTATATATACAAGCAGTTATATTTACTTCAACACATACCTACTGGACTAATTATAATTTATAAGATACCTATCATTATGACTCCATTTATTTTATTTGCTTATAAAACCTTTAGCTTTATGGCTGTTTGAATTGGTAATTAATTTGTAGACTAAATTGTTATTTACGACTGGTATTAACAAATTGTTGTTCACTGGAACATTTAAGGGTCAGTTCAAACCGAAACGCGACGCGACGCGACGCGACGCTGCGCGCACTCTTTAAAAGACTGACTCAAAATATACTTTATTTTCTACACGAAAAGGTACACATTGCATTGTGAGAGTTCAGAATACGTTGCGCGGTGCAGTAGGTCGTTTTAAAGTGTGCGCGCAGCGTCGCGTCGCGTCGCGTCTCGCTGTGAACTGACCCTAGGCTTTTGCAATTATAAGGGACCTGTTATTGAATAGTGTTTATATACATACACATACATGCATATACTCACGCCTTCTTCCTATGGGGATAGGCAGAAACTGCAGAACGCCATCTGCTACGATCCTTACATACTCCATTTGCTTCATTAACGGTCATACAACCATGCCGGTTGCGAGTACTATGCTCCTAAACTTTCTGAAGAACTTCACCATTAAGGTCATTATTTTCCTCCTAGGGCGTCCCCTCCCGGCGCTTTCACTTACATCTGCCCTGTAAATACCTTTTGTTAGATATACATATATATAATATAGGTATTTAATAAATAGGTTTCTTGCCGTGGAGTTTCTTGCCGGCTCTTCTCCATAGGAAACGACCAATTGAAACCGTGCACTTAACTTCTGACGTTTCATAAGTGCCCATGTAGGTTTATGTGAAATAAAATATTTTGATTTTGAGGTATTCAAAGTATGAGACGGTATCGTATGTTGGTCTAATATTCCTGGTATACCTTCTCGTGAGTTAAATGAAAAGTTAGTAGTTAAGTATGAAAGTTTTTTGTTTCAGTGTACAGCGAGAATATGCACTCATATTTTCTAAGCTTTAAAAGAAAATGCCTGCAGTAGATATCAAGTTTCAACAACTAAACTGTTTCAAAATTGTATTATAAAAAGAACTCAGTTTCTTACTACGCTACCCAACAACTAGGTACACAATATTCTGTTAAAAAACACTGAACTCTACATTTAATTAAAAATCAATTTAATTTAGCTCCGTAACTAGCTTTCAAACAGCTTCTATCTCCCCTAATTACTTTAATCAACACCTACCAGCTACATTAATCACAAGGGGTAGGCAGAGTGTATCTATAGATACATTGAACTGTAGGTTTCTTTGAGGAAACAACATCGGCTCACTGTATACATATTTATACTTAGATGTGGGTTGGAATTAGGGATGCCCCTAACCGTCCTTTGACGGACATGCTTCCCAATGATTACTGAACTCGGTAGGTTACTTCTTTTTTATTTTCAACTTACAGGTGACTTATTAAGGTATATTCTTGTTTGTCAAGCACCTGCACATTAGGTATGTTGCAGGTGTTATAATTAGTCATCTTTCAGTTAAAGGTCTTATCACAGAGATCACTTAAATTAATAGTGTACGCACCACGTTCCAAGAGTTTGTCAATTTACTTTATACTTAGCATAATCAGCCTATACTCTTTCTACTGCTGGGACACAGGCTTGCTCTGGAAGCTGGAGCTGGAGCTAGAGGAAGTAGGCCGCAATCCACCACGCGGGCCCAGTGCGGGTTGGTAGATTTCACTTATCTTCGTATTTTTTGGTCTAGGACATGCCGGTTTCCTCAGGATTTTTGTTTTCACCATTTTGTTGATGTTTCTCTTCACTATATATTTATTTCCTACTTAATAGTTTTTCTAGAAGAAGAATGTTCATTAAGCCATCACCAAACTTGATAGACAGATCGGCAATTTCAGTATGTTTTTTATAAAACAGCTAGTAGAAAGTTGCTGTATCCTTTCATTCTCTTTTACAACAGGGGCACAAGGAATGTCATAGGTATATTCCTCACTGGAAACAACTCGGTACGGTACATCTGCACCCACGTGTATGCAGTATTTTATTTATTCCAACTAGTTCCGACATCTTTGTTTGTGTATTCGCAACAGTGGGCGAACTTAAAAATAATTCCTTACAACTTCAGAGCACGTCCGTTCGTTATTTTAGTCTGGCCAATTTCAGAGTCCGCTCCGCACCCCGGTGAAATCTGAAATCATTCGCTCACATACACAGGGAAAAATAAAACTCCATGTTGCTTGAAGAAAGTTTTATTTTTGTTCTAAAAGTTTAGTTTTAACAAAATGTTTTTCATGAATTTTTCTGGTTTTGTAGAGAGAGATAAGTGGTCTGTTTTAGCTTGTCCTAATTACTGTTCCAAAATGATTCGTGAATGGTAGCAGTAGAGTGGTACGTAGGTACATTTTGAAACACTTTTACTATCGTGAATCCGACAATATTCTGTTAGTAGGCAGAGAACTTTCCTGTTTTCCCATACGTTGGAGAGATAGTAAAGAAAGTGAGTCGATTCGTGCAAACGCTTGCGGATAAATCTCCAACAAACTTACTGAAACCATACAAAGCCAACAGAAGTATAAATAGATATTGTATATTTTTCTAATAAAGGGAGGGGAAACTAGGGCAGAACTTTCCGATAACATGTGATCAACTTTCTTATATCAAGTGTATCACGTTTTTGTCGCAATACGTCACGGATAAAGTTTGTGCCGAGGCAAATATTGCCGGTGCTGTGTAAACACACCATGCTGTATACACATGTATACATCGTGTTGGCAAAGTATAGACGCGCATCGAGAGCGTAATATCGGCCAATATGCGAATAGTAGACGGCGACAGGCGCCCAATTTGTAAGGGAACAACAACGACCAATTCAGCGCCATGTTTTTCGCTGTTTGTATTATTTTTGTATATTTTTTTCGCATTCGTCGGATACAAAAATATGTAATCTAGCTTGAATTTTGATTACGTGTTGTGTGTCATATGCTTGTAATATTGTGTCGTGAGACGTCGTGCAGAATTAGATTGTTTGTTGATCTCACTCTGGTGAATTACAAATTCTGTCTGGGAAACTACTTGCTTAAAAAATAAGACGCTTTAGGGAAAACATTTGATAAAAAGCAAACCCAAAAGACGGTCTTAGCTTGCAACGATAAGGAAAATTATGGCAGGAATAAAAATCGTTGAATTTTGAGAAGGTACAAAGCCTAATCTTTATTTTATTCTGTAAGCCCTACACCAAGCTTATTAAAATATCCTCTACACCTAAAAATGCCAGTAAAACAACCTGAAACCAATTCACACAGCGTAAACAAATCATCGTGTGTGGTCCCCTAACGTTTCCAAGATGTGCCATGTGAGATATCGAGCCGCACTTCCCCGTTGGCGCGCAGCCGGACAAGCGTCCCGTGATAACTTGCCCCGAACTAAGGACCGTTGCCAAATGACCCCGCTGTCCCCAAATACCGACATCACTAAGCGACTGTATCAATAAATTTCTTAATTTAATTAAAGTTATTTCTCGTCGTCTCTGAAAGTCATATCTATAAACAAGATTCCGTTTTGTGCAACTTTGTTTTGTGTTTCGTATTATGTTCAGATACTGCACGGTACATCCCGCTGATTGTATCAAAAAATTTATTGCTCACTACAAGTTATTGTCAATATTCGTATCATGTATGTATTTTTTGAGATAACTTTACATTTCTGTACATGCATTAACTAAGTAGGTACCTACAATGAAGATTAAAGGCTACCGCAGATAGGCGAGACGCGACGGTGCGACGTGATTCTGGTAGAACAATGTCCATGAAATTGTTCATAGAAATGGTTCTACTAGAGTTGCGTCGTGCTGACGCGTCCTGCCTGTCAGCGGGAGCCTTTATACAAGAACCTTGGACGTTATATCTCGACTTGAAGTTGTCCGGTACCTACAAGTAAATTAAAAATTCATGAATTCATACATTTGTATCTAAGTAGATGTTCTGAGCAATTTAATAACTTAATAAACCTTTAAAAGTCGTGTTTCTACAAATCTACTGGTCGAAAAATTTGATGTAGGGATATCTGTGTCTTCAATCTCATGTGAAATAATCCCTAACATGATATATCTACAGGAAACATGTACCAATTACTATAATAAAGTGTCTAAGAATCAGTCATTTGTAGAAAGTAGGTTCGCTCTTTGAATAATTACAGCCAGTCTGTTGTACAGTCAGGTAAATTGAATGTCGATCAAATTGACTTAGGAGTCAATTTGATCAACAGTAAGTTGAAAGTGATACCTTTTATAGGTGGCCATTACATAAAACTGCCAAAGAATTATAGTTATGATTTGCGGACAATTTATAGAACCTAGACAATTTGCTTGGCAATCGATTTCCCCGAGTTTAACACAACCTATTCCCGATATTCGAAATACGCAGATAGCAACTAGAAAGTCAGACACAAATATATTACAATTCACACCATCGACCTATCAAGATGCCGATAATATCGACGCAAAGTTCAATAACAGCAGCCATTAAGACAATATATGTAGCGTGTGTAAACCGCCTTCGAATATTTCAATCCGTTTCATACACGTTACTGTGTGCGAATAAATTGTAATCGTGCTGTGTCGATGTTCGAGCGGATTTTGATTTTTCGTACCACAAGTCTTGTTGATGAAATGCGATTTTGTATATATATATATATACAAGTATATGTGTGGGAGGTAGGGTTGAATAATAGACATAAATAGGTTCGTTATTATATTGTTCAGTAAGTGACACAGCAATACTTTATAACAACAATAAATAGCATATTAGAATTTAAAAAAATAACAGTAAAAAAAATACAACATAAAAATAGAAATTCAACATTATTTTAAAGAAAACATATCTGACAGTTCAGAGCACCGTTGTGCCGTGTCCGCTATCGGACAACTTCTGATCTGTCGAGAGATAGTGCGCCCCTTTTAAAGCAAGATTCAATCGTATAGTGGGGGGAACTAGTAGTCAGTTACAATACCTTCATATACTGATAAAAATATTATTAAACAATTTAAAAATAATTAAATAATTCCTCTCTCACATAAAGGCTAGGGAGATGATAATGATGATATATATTATAAGTATGTGTTATAGTAATAGTATGTATGTGTATATAACCTATTTATGTATTTGTGTATCTAGTTTTAAGAGCTTTTTTTTTATCACTGTTCCTCTCAACCAAAGCACCTGCTATCTAATCTCTTCACCACCCTTGGTTGACTGGTAGAGAATGCCTAAGGCATTAAGTCCGCCTTTGTACCTTTTTGTGCGAAAAGTTTAAATAAATAAATAAATAAGATATCGATATATTGTTTGAGCTCAAAAGTTTTAGATTTTTAACTTATAGGTTCACACGACGGTACATTATCAAGCTGTACATTTCCAGTTTTAGCTGACCTCGCATTGTATAGGCTACAATGAGAAGTCAGTTTATACTGGAGATGTACAGCTTGATATGTCATCGTGCGTATGCACATAGACCATTCGATCGAAACCTGTTTCCTATAGAGAATATGGATACATTATATATTTGATTAAACTCTGTAAATACTTTAATGAATTTCCCATTTCTTCTACCAGGCGAGATTATGTATAGGTACTTGATTATTGTTAAAATCAGTTATACAAGGTGTTGTTTTGCATCCTCGTCAAATTCAAGGTAACTATGCTACTGATTCTCGACACGAATCAATAATAAAATAAGTAGGTTTTTTTTCTAATTTTCGGAAATCGGCATGTGTGGGACAGGCATTTTAAATCGCGGCCTGTGTGAGACCGCACTGTAACTGCCCTTTTACACACACATAAAAACGCGGCCGCTTATACGATACCACAACGCGATTCTGTTCTTTGAAAGAGGTGCATTCTGAAATACTGGCGCCGATTCCCTTGTTCACAAACTAAACTAAATTTAAGTTCACTGCATCTTTTTCTTTCTATTTCATTAAGAAAAGGACAGAAGATAAATATTAGTTTAGTCCTGTCAAATTAGTCAGCGCCTGGCGTAAATTGACGTATTTTTAGTTGCCAATTTTTTAATGACTTCTAAACTGTCTATGGAGTTTCTTAATTTGACAGGACTAAACTAATATTTATCTTCTGTCCTTTTCTTAATGAAATAGAAAGAAAAAGATGCAGTAAACTTAAATTTAGTTTAGTTTGTGAACAAGGGAATCGGCGCCACTGTCAAACTTAAATAACTAAAAAAACAAGTATGTATTCATTACTTACCAGGGATCGTAATTTTATTTGATTATTTATGTCTTTCATAACAGCCTCCTGAAATTTGATGAGGATGCAAAACAACAGCTTGTATAACATACCATGATACCTTAGGTATCTCAAAAATCAATCACTTTCTATAGTAATGTACAAGACTTATTGATCAGGTCTAACTCCCTAAGGACATGTTCAGTGGGGTTGGGCAAAGCTGCAGGCTATTCTTCGCCAATGTTGGCTTTAAGTCCCAATGGAACAAACGGACGTCTTTTGCCATTTATTGGACATTGATCTCTAATAGAATTATTCAATCAGCAATGTAATTTACGCGAAAGCTACAACATCAGGTTTTACCCACCTTCATTATGAAAACTAGAACTTTCGATACTTTTTTGTTAGTCTAAAAGCTTGCTACGAAATCGTAGCAGTTCCCGGAAAAGTTCAATATTTTTATCTTTCATTTTTCTCTGTAGAATTCATTTCAAAGGATGAGAAGGAATAAAAATAATTTTATTGGAATCGTGATTCTAATTAAACGGAACCCAATACTTTGATTAAACCTTTGTTGACACGTGATTAAAGACTCCGATTTTCTTCTGAGAAACCTACCGAATATTATATTTGGTTGTTTTTTACATAATTAATACCAATAATATATTTATATTGCTAATCAGCTAATAGTGTGTTGTAATTTTATAACGGCAATAAAAAAGTATGTCAATAATCTTAGGTTACAGAAACTAGCATCTGTTCTCACAAGCAGGTGCTAAAATATTAATTATACAAATGACTTCGAAGACTACAACAAATCCTTCTATTTTTCTCCAAAAAATCGGCAAGCAAAGAAATAAACATTTACAAAATATTTCCCACAAGCTGGAACGTTGTTTGTCAATATTCTTCACTAATCCTATATTGGATACTTTACCGTGATGAAGAAGGAAACAAACAAGTCTAGTCCTATGCTCTCTAAGAAAGAAGGTTCTATTTTATTCATGCGAAGAACAAAACCTCTTTTGTATAGTTCTATGCGGAAACATTTTTCAACACTCCACATGCCAGTATCACATTAGGATTCCTTAGAATTCCCCATATCGTGGATGCCATTACTCACACCTAATTATATACAGCAAATTCAAATTTGGAACTAACATCTGTATGCGGATCGGCGCCTACGCCGCTTAGGCTGTCATACATTTCCGATAGTAGTGCAATAAATATAATGGTTTTGCATATTTTTTGTGATTTGTGTTACGGTAAAGGTGGCGTTGCTGTGGTACAATTTGCTAGGATGTCCCAGTAGATTGGTACCTATGCATGTTTTTTTTGGGATATCTATTTAATTTTTGTGAATATTATGCACGGCATATCTCCTGAGATACGCAACTACTGATGTGACTTGTCTCATAATTCACAAGGTAGGTAGTAGTTTTAATAGTATTTTACGTCCTTCTTTATCGGACTTAAACGTCTTTTCGTCGGTAAAAATGACTATTTCATTTTCCCAATCTAAATTCATATTTTAGGTTGCAAATCTTATCCTGGCTTGATTATGAGCTTCGGTTAGTTCAATTTTTCTGGCTGGTTTATAATTATGGATCCCAACTGCATGTAAATGTCTTCGGACAGTGGTAAGCGAAATGCCATGTCCTATAGCACTAGATTAGGTGGTTGTGAAAGAATCCGTGGTATGGCCATTAACAATATCACGATGACGGTTGGATTAATTTGTGTAAGCAATCGGACGTGGCCTTTGGCGGTTACACTTCACTTCACCAGTTTCTTGATACCGTCGCACCCATAAACGAACTGTATTTCTCTATAAGGGGCCATCCACAAATTACGTCACACGAATTTCATGATTTTTTGACCCCCGTCCTTGTCACAGTTGGTCACTTTTGTGGACTCCCCCTCTCCCTAGTGTGACGTCACATATTTTGCAATTTTACATCTAGAAATTATTGAATTAAAACAGCAGTTCCGAAATTAGTTTTATTTCCATTTAAATATTTTTTTAATAAAATTAACATCAAATCAAAGATTTCAAGAAAAAGAAAAAACAAAAGAAAATACGTTTATTTGCGGTAAACGTGACGCACAGAAAAGAACATAAACACACAAAACAAAAAATAACAAGTTGGGGGTAAACATGCATCACATTCACGCAAAACGGCCTATCGCTCAGCATAATGCTAAGACCTTATACAAGACAGAGCCCCAGCGCTGGTTTTCAGCGACAGCCGGCGCAAGAAATTAACAAAACAAAAAACGATTAATTATATTAATTAAAGATACAATGGAGGAGCGAATTTACCTTCGGAATCATCTTTTTTATGGTTACATACCCGCGAATAAGGGCGCTTAGGTGGTCGGCGCGTAACACTAATAGAGCGAGTGGCCGACAAAACAATTTGAACCTTATGTTTATACCGATAGAGTTGCAAATGTTTTTGAGTTTTTCCCCCCTTGTCACACAACGTCACACTTCGTCGACCCCCTCCCCCCCCATAACGTATGATGTAATTTATGGATGGCCCCTAAGGAAGTAAATTAAAACGTTAGATTTCTAATGGAAAAAAAACATAAACTGATTATAATTTAGATTACACGTACGTCGACATTTAATTCTCTTTAAACTTTGATTTTGTTTCCAAACGACGATTATTTTCACATTTAAAAAGATACTCAATCGAGGCATGATTTTATTGTTGGTAATTATAAGTCGTTATTCAAACAGCACAAGCAGACGAGTAATTATGCTATGATGCGATTTCATGTTTTAGGTACTTGACAAAATTATAAGCTTACCCTGAATCTTCTTCATTATCTATTTTATTATAAAACGACTCGGCCGACATGAATGATCTGATGGATGATTCATAAACATATCGATGAATTTCACAACTACGTTAAGTAACAGATTGTCGCAGCGGTATAGCAGTATGTGCTGCCACAGCCGCCTCGTGGGTTCAGTTCAGGTTCAGGTCCAGGTTCGATTCTGGCGTCGACTATAAAGATTTAATTGAATTTTAAAATTTAGTTGTGAGTTTTAAGAAATTTGTAAAAAAAAAAGTAGTACATATATTTGTTGAACACGTTTGGAAGTTTAAAAATATCAATAGGTAGGATGTGATGGATATTACCTAGCGGGCGCTTGTGTGAGCGCCGTCAATTTTTTATTTCTAGTTAGATTATCTTAGCAATTTCATTGATTTCACAGAGATGTCGCGCTTTTATACATTTCTAGGGGGTGAGGTTTCTCTGGAGCTGTATGTACCTAATGGATCCTTCAAAATACCTAGCTATTAGCTTACACAGTCCATGGTCATAGGGATCTCCTCGTTAGACCACAACCCATCACCCAAGAAACCTGCTAAGCAAGAAAAGTATGATATATCTCACATTTATCACAGTTATTCTAATTCCCACATCCGACAGCGCATTTGAAGGCGCCACAGCACATCGTAATTAGTAATTCAAGTCAGCAAATGCATCAATTCACAGCTTTGTGCGGCAGCGACCGACGTACTCTTGTGTAGCCACTCCGTTGTTTTTATAAACTCACCTCGTCTAGACCGTTGGGATCCGTTGAGAATTTCTATTAGTCTCAACCGATGGCGCTACGGAGTTATGTTACTGTTTAGTTTTCAACACAGTATTGTGAAGTAAGGCTAAATTAGGTGTGTTTAGCATATTAGTTCGAGGTCGTTTGTTGTTGAGGTGTCTGGGTAGGTTCAATATATTTGATAGCAGTAAAACATATAGACTGATCTGTGGGGTAATTGCGTAATACACTAACAGTAGCAATGGCTTTCATTTTGACAGTTCGACAACATTCATTGTGTTTCATTTACGTTGCTGAGCAGATAAACTTTTCGAACATTATGAAGCAATGGATTAGTAATATCCTTCAAAATGATTCAGATTGTGATTTAATGTGTTACATAATTATGCTGGTTATGATTTTGAGTAGGTATTATAACCATGCACCAATGTGTAGGTACAGACGCCAGCAGGTCAAGCTACTTGAAACTGACAAATTTTCCCAATCAATCTTGAACCTTAAAGATTTAGTGATAAAGTTGATAATTTATTAAAGAAATTTGACAGATTGTAGTAGCTTGATGTACAGAAAATCAGGACCCCCTTCAGGTATCATGTTCATAAGACCGAAAGACAGTATCACATAAATTTACGCATTTAGCCAAACTAATACAATATTGGAAGAAATCGCTCACGTTACAGAGATATTTAGCTTGTACTCGTATTTATCTAACAAGCAAAATTTTTTTTCTTCATATCTGTTATTTGCATGGTTACTGAAATGCCAATGATTAATTTAGATGATATTTAATTTGACTGTGCTATCGGTGTGCTTATTATAAATAAATAACTAAACACACAAAAAAGGCATGAGACCACAGTTTAGGAGATAATGAAAATGACCTTTACGCCTTTGGTACATCCTGTTGTCTACACCTACTCAATGCAGTTTTATTCCCAAACATTTACACCTGCCAAATATATACCTAAGTACCAACGAAAATAACGCTGACATCTCCGAACAAAATGCAAACTTGTTTTATATAAAAATAGTTATAAAAACCCAACTTTGTCCCGAGCACGAATACCGAGTTTCCTTACAGTGCTTCATGCAAAATGTATTGGAGCCGAGTGTTCGTGAAATTTGTATAAGCAGGGGGGATAGTTTCCTTCGCTCGTGCCCTCTTTCTCTACGAGTTTGATATTTTTGTGTTATATTCGTATGTTTGTATAAGTAGATGTACGGATATTTTACTATAAGTTTGGACTGGTAGAATGAAAAGAAGTCTGTAATTTCCTAAGAAAATACCGCAAGTTTTAGAAACTTATAGCGTTCATGAATTTCTGGTCTTCTATTCTTGCCTGTCTCTCGTCAAATAGTACACAGTTTGGCCATAAATACTGTTACTATTTTGGAAAGAGTGCGTGCTTCTATTGATAACTGGCCTCAACGTTTAAAGGACTGTATTGCAGCCAATGGAGACCACTTCGAATAAGCTTTTATATTTTAAATTGTTTTATTTTTATGTGTTAAACTAACACACTGTAAAAGTAATTAATATTATTTGCAATAAAAAAAAAATTTTTTTCTTCGTGACAATATTTATGGCAAGACTAGGTAGATGATTTACGTATCGTTTAAGGCGTATTTTTTCTAACATATTAGCCGCCATTCGCATGGACTTAAAAATAACGCGGGGGTTTTATCGAGCACTGGATTTTCAACTCTCGGAGTTGAGCCGAGCATTGAGATTCCAACAGAGCGCATCCCAGCGCGTCAATAAAACACACTGTTGGATTTTCAACTCTCGGCGCTTTGCAGTGTGTTGAAAATCCAGTACGCGAAAAAACATCGCCGTGGGATAAAAACGCCATTGCGAATCTGGGTTTAGACTAATATTAAAAAAAATACTTAACAGTTTCATTGTTATAATTACAGTCCAAAAAAAAAAAAATTAATACGAATACATACTTATTACGTAAAAAAAGTGAAAACTTTAAATGAAAAAGCTTACCGAAAATTATTTCATGAACAATTTTCCTAAATTAAGTCAGAAACCCTTCCTTTTCCTACATTTATTTGAGCAACAAAAGCAATAAGGAAGTTGTATTTAAAAAATGTACACTACATTAGTCATTTAGGTGAGAATCGCGTGAGAATGAACTATAGTAAGAGAAATGGTTGAAAAATGGTCTGTCGTGTTTTTTGGCTGAAACAATATTTCATCTCGAGTTCATGGGACTGGGACACGCCATTGTACTGGGTTATTTTTGATTTACCTTTCCAATAGTTTGCCTGCATAATTTATACACTACGAATAACATTTTCTGACGTTTTTTCTATAAATTAGGAAATAAATGGCGAAGTTTCCTAAGTTAGGTCTCATAGAATTGTTAAGAATTTCGAATACTTAATTACTTAGCTTCATTTTGATATCTCTCTACCATAAATAGAGTAAAACCTACCTATCTTTCAAAATCTGCATCTTTTTTTAGTTGGTTTAACGGACTAGATTTCATATTGTATTTTTTTTTTTTATGCAACACTAATGAGTTTTATGTGTTTCATTTCTGCATTGACGTCTTTTGTTGCATCTGCTTAACTAGTTATTCATATTTACATAAAGATCGATATTAATTATCATACAGTAAACACTTAGATATATTTATTTTATTTATTTTTAATGAAGAACTTTCCGTTGCCGGTTATATCTCTGAAGATTTTTTTTAATTTAAATAAAAAATAACAGATTTTACCTATGCAGATTATTTGAAACATAAATCAAAGTTAAATGGGCACTACATAAGCCCATATCAATCCATTACCTTGTCGTATTTTATAACCTTATTACGGAGAAAAATATGAACCATAAAGTTTCTACATAGGACTCGTATTTGCGTGGCATTTCCTTAAAACACTTCTCCTTATCAGAGATGTATGACTAAGTAACGTGTAACCTAGAAAGCGAAGTTACTTTACCTGTGGCCAACCTATTATTTAGGTCGTGTTTAGTTCTTTCGTTAGGTTTGTGGCGGCATCTACATCTCCACATACGAACTACGCATCATACTGACGTCATGCAAAATCATGCATCGCGCAAGCAGGGCTTACCGCGCGACTAGCATATATAATTATATAACGCCCCGACATCAATCGTTGGGCAAGTAGCCCACCAGACACAACACCCGTCTGATTGGAGGATACTCCCTTTTCTATGGAGTATGAGTGAAGTTTACCATCTGTTCCTCATAGGTTCATGATAAGATGGGAACTAATTTTAATGGGGCCTCAACTTGTAAGATTCTCAGTGACGAATTAATAACACTTTTGAACAATTACATCCTTGTACTCGTACCTACTAATATTGTTACCTTTTCACGCCGTCACGTCTGAAAGGATTTCGATGACATTAGGCACACTGATAAACAAGGCCATTGGATACTTTTTATCCCAGTAGTGGTAGTTTCCGTAGGAAAATATTGGACCTCCACTCGGGCGAAGCCGCGGGTAAAACAAAAACTAGTCGAAATATAAACGCAACATTTATTTATCCCTTACAACTAAATGGACAACAGTTTCTTCTAGCTCTATGTAAACAAACGTAGCAAAGCAACATATTCCTAAGCACGGGTCACATAATGACATCATCTGGATCTACCTGCACGTTACCATACGTCTGGATGGAGGTCTGAGCCCGGATCATTCTGACCCGAGGGCGAACTTAGCCCGAATGGGCGGTAACTAAAAACTCTCGCTTTATAGGCACACATCCCGGTACAAACGCCGGAGTGACGTGTGGTCTTGATGTGGGAGATCAGCGGTTCTGAAAAGAAAGGAGAATTATTTTTGTATGAGTATCATCATCGTTTCAGCCAGTAAACGTCCACTGCTGGACATAAGCCAGGCACCACCACTTTAACCGGTTCTGTGCTTCCCGCATGCGATGGATACCTGCGGCCTTCACAAAGCCCTCGGTCCACCTTGTACGAGTATAAAATAATTATATTGACTCTATCATTTCTTACTCCAATCTATTGTTACAGTTTTTACAGGCTACAATTAAAGAAAAATAAACAAAAAATGACTCAAAATAAATTACAAGCTAAGAGTTTCATTTAAAACATTTTAAAAGTTTTATTTTAAATAATGCCGGATAAATTTTCTAGTTTGTGTTTATTGCAGCAGTGCTATTAAAAAGGTAACAGGTATAGTTCACGGTTCACATAAATTGTAGCATGACAAAATTAGCCCTTTGAAGTCAATGTCTTCGGAATGTCATACGACTTTGTGGAATTACGGTTTTGTTTACTTCGGAAGCCAAAAAACACAATCTTACCTTTTGTAAAAAGGTAAATGAGACAAATGAATGAAGGAACCGAAACGGTAGCAATTGCCGGCAATAAAAATGTAACAAAGTGTTGTTTACCTGTATTATGAATTCGTAACATCTTTTTATGAATACAGAAAGTGAAACCTAGTTGAATTCAATTTTAAACTTTTTGTTGAAAGTGAAAGCGGCGAGCTTTATTACCTTTTGTAAAAAGCTGAACGAGTTTTTTATTTACTTATTTTAATTGTTATTGTGTGAGAAGTACTCTTATCTGTCTACGGCTTTTATGAAATTATTTAAAAAAATAAAACTGCTGCCTTCTAGTTCGTTTGATATTGTTATAGTCTGGTGAAAATAACATTAAAAACCACTTATTTACCTATAGATACCTAAAACTTATATAAGGCTGATTTTTCAATAATCAAATATTTTTTAACTAAAGAGTAAATATTACTGATTCACAGCTTTTATATACAAAATATGTCAAACTGTCATATTTTTTATTCAGATAAAAGTTATCTGACTATAAAAAAATTCACCCTTAATCAATCAATACACAGGTATCTAATAATAATTATGGAATAAACGCCCACTAATTTTCTACGAATGATAGTTGGCGTAAGTTGATAGTTACTCCTAACTGCATGACCTCATCATCTGCCTAGCCTTTTCCCAACTATGTTGGGGTCGGCTTCCAGTCTAACCGGATTCAACTGAATACCAGTATGCGGTGGATACCTGTGTATATGTGGATAACTAACTGCATGACCTAAGATACGAAAATAAGACTATTATTTTGCTTAGGATAAGTGATTAGGAAATAACAAGACCACAGCGTATCGTCTCTTTAAGTCAAAACAGCAGCGTATTCTTTACCATGCCTTATAATTTATAATATATGTATTTCTCTGTAGATTAGGAAAAAGTAAATATAACATAACATCATGCCTGATTTCGCCGCAGGGCAAGAAAAATATCATAAAATATAATCAGCCCGCTGCCGCTCATGCTTAGACCACACACATAACCCACACTTCGCTCGAAGTAGTTAGTAGCCAAGCATGAAGGTACAGTACAGCCACAATTATTCCCAACACTACTATTCATACTAAAGCCTTCCCAGGATGTGCAGAATGCAAATACTTCCAACTTTTGTTGTTCAATCCCCTTTGTTTTGTCTGAAACCCTGCGTGATGCTAGACGTAAAAGTTTTGGATATTTGTGACTTTTGTTTGTCTATTGGATAGATAAAACTGTATTGACTAAACTTTTGTTTTTGGCTGAGCTGAATTATGACGGATCGGTAAGTAGTATTGCTTAGGTATAAGTATATAATATTGAATGCAAAAATGTTGTACATGTCGAGTTTTTTTAGAATGAATAGCTTCCCAACCGGGCACGAGTTACCGTGGCCTATTTGGAAACCCTTAAATAGATAACCCAAGTAGGCCGCAGCAAGTACAACTTCCACGAGTGGGGTTCATGGACGGCTCAGACCTCCGGTGTGTATACGGCGTCTTTCCACAGACAATACTCTCCTTCAACCTTGCGCCACATGCCCCAACGGATGCGGTATTCGCGTTGCTGAATTTTAGGCCAAACAAATTAAAAAAAGCATATGTATATTTCATGTTATTTTTACCATCAACACGCTAAGAAGAAGAATGAAAACTCTCATTTTAAAATGTAACAGATATCTAGCTGTTTCACTACTAATCATGTTCCTATTTTTCGCGCAATTTTAACTAGAACATGAAACTGTTTGAAAATCTTAAACCTTGTGGAAACTCTTGAACATTTTACGACGTCTGATGTTGACCATCATTTTAACACATACCTAACGGTCATACCCAAAGAAAACACATCTAATACAACGAGACATTCGTCTCAAACAATACGTGCTCTCGCAGAATACCTACTCATAACAGAGACTTATTCTGGGCGTCGTATTGTCTGTAACATTATGTAAATACATGTTTTAATCTTCACAAAGACAATCCCATAGCCCCGGAGCTAATAGTGCCCGTTCAATGCAAGTCACGATTGAACCCAATATCTGGAATCAGGATGTAGATTAGAAAAACATGTAAATAGAGGCACAATGTGGGGGCGACTGACGCAGCCTTCGTATGTACGTCACATCCACGTACTGAAGGAAATTGTTTCTATTAACGTTTGTAAAGGGTGGGAACTAGTAGGAACGTAGGAACCAAAAAAAAAACTTACATCAAAGTGTAACGTGAGAATCAGGCAGCAAAAAGCATCTCTGTCTTCATATTATGGAAATAAACAGACACTCATCCCAAATGCGTCTGTTAATGCCCCACAGAATTAAACGTAAACAAATTTGAATTAATGTAATGTAATAAGATATCTAATGAAATTACAATAATGTCGCCAACGGCTAACTTATTGAATGTGCTGCTAATAGCTGTCAGACTTATCAGCTGTCAGACTTATCAGGTGCGGATAGTAAATATACAGATTAAAACGGGCCTGTCAAATATTCACCATGACCGTTAACTGGGCATAATATATATCGATTTCATGAGATATATTGGTATTTATCACGTTATCAGAATAGGGTGTGGACTTTCTAATAAATATTTTGTGAATTTCAATATGACCTCTTTGACCTATCGCAGTCAATCGATACCTAAGTTTAGAATCAGACACCAAAAAAATACAGTTAACATTTCGAACTAAGATAAGAATCAATAAATAAATATGGATAAGAAAACAAGCTTCAATCTCGTCGTTTCGCAACACAACTTTTATGAAATCACAAGTACATCTGTCAGAATAAAACCAAAGCATAATTGGATGAGATTATGGGATCACAGCAGCATGGGGTGTTTATCGCGAGCTTTCCTTAATAAAGTTCAATGATATCAACTTACGGCCATTCCTATGCTAATGTTACAACTCTTGCTCTTGTAAAATATTATAATATTTTCGTCGTTGGACTAAAAGAAATGAGAAGAATCGCAAGAATTTTCACCCCTATTTGCATTAATACATATTTCTGTGTTTTTACAAGTTGAATTGCATTGATCATTTGAATTGCAAAGTAGGCTAAGTAAGTACTTTTGATTAATGACCTTATAGCTAGTTGTGACTGAAATTAAATCTAGGGTGCGGTAGTTTCTTATCCACTGAGTAATTGACTAAGTGGTTGAGTCAGCTAAGACAAACTAGGTCAGTTAATTGATATAGAAGATAGCAATTTGTCATTTATACATAGACACTGGCAATCTCTACTTGGCAGTAATCTGCATTGCAAAAATTGTGCCGAAATCGCAACGTTACAAATTCTAAGAAAGTGCTAGAGTCTAACAATTAACCAAAATAATTTTGAACTACATCATACGAAAGGAGGACAGTTCAACCCTCTATTTCTTCTTGATCTCAGCAAGCTTTATCGTTTAATACGTTCAAGTGTTGTTTAACCCAAAAAGCCGCGAGTGTGAAACTCAATGGTGAGAAAAACTGAAGGCGTGTGGAAACGGTTCTGTAAGAAGATAGCGTTTGTATCTACAGACGAGCGACTAGTCGCAATATCATTACTTATTAAACAAACCAAACAAACAAAACTAAACCTCTAACTAAAAAAAACACTAACTAAACAAATAAATATTTAAATGCATTTTTAGTCATTACCTAGACCCGCTTGCACCACAAATTACTAAATGTATTTAGCGCTAAATTTATTTATAACATCACTCTGTCTCTTTCATCTTCTAAATAAAGACGGAAATAGTTTTAAATTCGTTTAGCACTAAGCGTATTTGGTGATTTTTGATGCAAGCGCCCTTAATGTAGCAATCAAAGTACCTATAGTTTTACCACTCGCTTATACAAACTGTAAATTACCTTTATATCGATGTGATTTTGTTTCTGAACTTTTTATACTTATCATTCAAGCCATTGCTCCTTGTGTTCCGTAATTCTTTTTATTTACATAATAGTCCTGCTAACAGGAAAAATAAACTGAAGCTAAAAGCCTTACCTGTTAGTAATAATACTAGTAAATTAGCCTCTTATTAAAAGTGGAAGCGTGTCGAAGCCTTCTTAATGCTTTCGTCCACGCATTTAAAGATTCATTATTACATATTAGATTATCATTTAAAAGGCCTTTAGATTTCATAATTTAAGATGTATCAAGATATTATTTGTATAGTAAAATGATACCTTTAGCCTGTTATCAGATATAGAAGTAAAGTTACCCACTTTCACTTGTAAAAGGTTCATAAAGCGGTTTCCGTTAAACTTTGCGATTTTTCCGCACACGTCTGCAAAATCCCTTCAAGGGTAGACCTAACGTGAAATTAGAAGGGAAAATAGGACGAGATAATTGTGCCTCCTCGTACCCCTCCCCACGGCTGCCCTCGTTACCGAGTTTAATCTGTTTAAACTTTTATTTACTTACGCCAAATTGAAGCGATTAGCAGCCAGGGCCTTTCCATGGAAATGCTTCTGTTTTAACGCTGTTCCAAATTAAAGTTCCTCAACTTATTGGAAGCGAATGGAATATTCAAGGAATTTCATGATCGTTTTAGGCAGTCCCTCCTTGGTTTTCGAAATTGAACACCTTTATTGAATAGTACGAATTCAATCTATTTTGAAAGGTCGCTCGGTGGATATGTGGGTCGGCGACAGTGTAGATATGGCAAGGACAGGTAGGGAAGCCGGGTACAAATGGCACGATACGGAGAACGTTTCCTATCTACCTATCTGAACATATTGTTAGAAATTATTCCGTGTGTCACGTAGGCATGGATGTTTTGTTTCTAACGCTTTCAACATTTCTAATCTTTTGTTGTGCTTACGTACAATTTACGTATTTCTTAAACAGAAAGCCAATTCCCGTATTTAAAAACGTTCAAAATCTACTTGCAATCTCTGTTGTCAAAAATGAAGGTAAATTTGAGGTATTTTTGACAGATTGAGACTGAAATCAGACTGTGAACGTTCTCAAAATTACGAGAATTGCCCTTCAGGTTTTATATGTTTACTAACATTTTGTACCTACGGCTGGAAATTAAAGAGTTTTCATTCAATAAATCATAGTCATACAAGTGTAAATGCAACAAAAATATGATACGTAATGCCGATCATTTAGAGTTCAATGCCATTATCTCTATAGGTACACATTGAATTTCAAACAACAAGCCTCGAATTGTACCTATTCGACAGTGAATTATCTTCAGATCAATATTATGTAAATCGGTTGTAGAATCAAATATCTGCATAAATTTATATCAACACATGTTACATATTTAACGAATATCAGAATAAAATTAGAGCTTCGATTAACATTTGTCATAATTAAGTATTTCAAAAAATATAAGTTACGAAGGTAGACTGATACGCTAAAATTCTCGATATGATTAGGTAGGTGGATACAAATTGCGCTATAACTTAGATTTAATTTGACTGTTGACAACCTATGTATAAGTGTGTAGGTATTTTAAACATTTTCTGGGGCCGCGAGAATTGACCCATACGTTTAAAGGTCAACGCACCGACGACGTCATATTTTTAAACCTGTATAACAGGATATTTCCCCTTAAATTTTCTTCCATAGGTATAAAAACATCACCATTCATAACGATTCCGCCCACTTCTTTTTTCCTAATTAAAAAAAATAACTCGCCATATTAACTATTAATATTGCAAGGTCTTAGCCGTCATAGTTCCTAAAAGTTATTCTAAAGATTTAAAAATAGAAAGTTAAACGTTCCCACAGGGCCAAGCCTTCTGCATCGAACACGATTCTTTAAAATGCATGCAGATGCAATAGCCGTCGGCCATGTTACCGACCCGTCTCTGACAGCAGTCCCTGTGCACCCCATACCTATCTCCCTCTATCATATGTAATATTATATCTCGCCGTCTCTCGCCCACGGGAACCTTACACGGAATTAGGGCAATACGCATGCGCGTTGGTCAATGTCAAATCAATCCTCGTAGGCTGATGCAATCGGTTACACACGATTTACTAGGATAGTTACAAACGAGTTGGAGCAATTAATTAATACTGTGATTCTCTTTTTACAGAACAAACCGGTTGACGGTTGGATTCAACGGAAAATGGATGTAGTTGGAGTGTGGACGGTATGTTTGAACCATTTTTTTTACTACTGATGTAAGGGTCTTAATGTCGGTAAGTAAAGCTTGCCCTCTTGCCCTATTTGCAAACAAAGACAGAGGACCTACTTGTCCTGCAAGAGAGTACTCTTTTGCTCTATTTAACATGTGGCGATAAATTAAATTGAGCCTTAAGGATGTTGGCTTCAATGTAAAAGAATAAAAGCAGATGAAAGTTTCAGGGACTCATTTGCATTTACTATATCCATTTTCAGGCATAGTTTATGCATTATGGACATTGTCATTGAATAAAATATTTGAGTAAGTCGGTATGCTTAGAAAAGTTACAATAGATATCTAAATACAAAATTAGGTAGGTAGGTAGGTAGGTACACACTTTTGGTACCGTGACGTAATTATTCTGAGTATTGAAAACAAATAAGCATCAATCGATACCCATAGATAATTAGAATGCCTATTGTATAATCTGTCCCTTGATTTTAATTGATGAATGACGTCATATTAAACACCTATTGTTTTGAATACTCAAGGCTATTCATATATTATATGTATGTATGAATGTATTCATTACTTCGGAATGAGAAGCCGTTATGTAAAGTTTATTGGCGTTTTTCTTTATTATTCAGAATTGATTTTAGGTACAGGATAAGTATCTGTATGATTTTAATTTGCTATCTATACTTAGCAGATAACGGATGTTAAATTCTACATCCAAAAATATAGGAAGAATCTTTGTAGGTAATACCCTAATGATATACCCAGGTACCTACAATTTATTTTATTAGATAGGTTGGAACTTTATAGCAACCATGCAAAAAAATGCATCTTAAACTTACAACAAAACCAACTGACACAGAGTCTATATTTAAGTACACACAGGACACAGCGAGTTAGTTAAATATTTAGTCATAGACCGGGAGCCAACGGCCATATTTTTACGAGTGGCAAGAACGTCTCATTACTATCTTATTACGTAGCGTGTCGGCCGAGCCACGAGCCGCAACACATCCAATTTCCCAGCTTCCCATTTATTGATATTGACTCGACGAGGACGCCTCGTGAATGCTTCGGCTCCAGATATTGTAAGAAATAGATGCGCTACCTACGCGACTATAAGGTAGCGACCGTATTACGCTGTAAAGTTATGAATTGTAAATTCTGTGAATGACAAATTCTTGGCGTTTACAATTGGAATGTTTGGGATTTTTTCTTTTTTTTTTCTTTATGGTGGAACTGTGACACTATACTTTCATGATGATTTTGAAAATGAAACTGGAACACTTTGAGGAACACGTTGTATCTTAGTAAGATGGCCTTTTTACAAGCATATCTAACTTCTTATCTGTGTATGCAATAAGTATCTAAAAATGAATATTAATAGAGTCTTAAATAACTTGCATTCGCTTATACTATGATAAGAAAACTTTTCCGTAAAACAACTGATATTTATTTCACATTACTAGTTTCTACAAAGTCCTTAGATAATGTCAGTAGGTTCCTACAAACAAGGTTGCATGTAAACTGACCGAACCTACGTCTTACGTGTATTTACGGTTGTAAACAACGACCCTGACCTATGTAAGAAGACATAAAACACATCACAGTACATAGTAGTAGGTATATGCCTACCTACTGAGTGTGTAAATAGGTATGTATGAATGCCGACGTAAACACTTTGTTTGCTGACTTGTTGTTGGTTTCTATTTAAAGAAGAGAAAATTGATGAGGAGAACTGTAGGAAACTGACTGGTACCGAAGTATAAAGATTTTATCTTCGCAAATATCTAGCGAATGAACAAGTAGGTACCTAGGTAGGTATAAGAATATAACCCCCCTACTACCTACCTATACATTTTTACTGTCAATCAATCGTTGGTGTTTTTTTTTATAGTGGTTTCTGAGTACATAATCTGTATTGTTATACTCTATATAATTTATGGACCGTTATTGGTTAAAATTAAGACTCTTGTATCTGTACCAATAATGAAGCAAAGACCTCATATCTTTGCATTGTAGACCCTCCCATTGGAGGTAGCTATCACAGGCAAAATTGACTTACGAATCTATTTATATGCCCAGTTTGGCAATAGAAAATGCTACCGTCGGAAAGCAAAACTATTCGTTTTTGTTTAAAAGAACCGAGAGTTAGTATTTTTTGGCACACATTTCAGGTTACAAAATACTCTATCCAAATGATAATTTATATAAAAATGGTCACTAAAACCACAAAAAAAAAATTATGTCGTCTATATTGCAGATCTTATCAAATCCAGTCCTCTTCTTTACATCCTTGTAAACCATATTTGGCGGTATCACTTATTATCATCAAACCTAACGCCGGATAAGCTTGAACCGATACGTGACTTGCGAAAAATAGACATTTCACCCCCCTTTACCCCCAAAAGTTCTTATTCTTTCACCCCCGGCACACGCATAGAATTGATGGCAAGATATCTTACTATGCAATCGGCTAGATAGATGTGGAATCTGATTCCTTAATTGATTAAAAGTTTCTGTTTAGTAGGAATTTTTCTTATTTTTTGGTAGACAAAAGGATTGCATACAAAAATATCCTACGTAGGTTTTTACCTAATAACATTTAGCTAGCAAAGTTGGTTTATGTTTTGAAAACTTATTTGCGAGTGATTCCGTAAAATAAGAAATGTTCAAATAAAAATGTTCTATTTTTTATGAATTGTTTCCATTGCAAATTTTACCAAACAAGGTAAATTTTGGAGTCCAATAACGGTAAAAATAAATTATTGTTCTTTTAAATAACATTATATATAGCTACAAGACTTCATAGTTTACCATCTTATAAGTAATCTTCCTATATTTCTGCCCCCTAACCCCAGCGAGCGTAGTCAGTCACCATCGATTTCAAGAATTAAACCACTTACAAGTCGCTTAACTGCCGAACTTCGGCCAGCATTTGGTAATCCGGGTTAAGAACCTCGCCGAATCGTCCGGAAACTTTCCGAGATAAAAGTACCCAACTAATATTATAAGTAAGACGGGGTAATCTTACACTACGACATTTAAACTGAGTTTCTTTAAAACTGTTGTTATATTTTTCCTGTTTTTAAAATTGTGGAGGTTGTCCCATTTTTTCCGCATTCTAAAAGAGTAGGTATAAAAACGTTTAGTATACGGGTTTGTTGTGGTGACTAATTTATCTTGATTAAAACACATTTGCTGAAAACAACATAATGTGCTGTACGTATAAATACGTATAATTAAGTATATTAGGTATACCAACGCTATGTTTCACCGGGTTAACTTGCAATCTTCATTTGCATACAACCATATTAAAATAATACTTGCTTATTTTAGAAAGGAGAATATAAATAAACTAAAATTCACCAAGTCTTATTCAGTAATTAAAATACTGATCATCTTAACCATAGATTCAAACTCACCTGGCAACTCTACGCCACTTATAAAGTACAAATGCTCACGCAAGTACTTAGTAAATAAAAAATAATCTACCTATAAATAAAACACGTGTACTGGTGTCTGTAAACGGATATTATGTAAGCAGCTAGGCGCAATTGATGTCATAAATAACAAAATAATTGTTCTCCATCGAGCAATCATGTTTATTGGACTACAAAGGGACCGAACGATCAAGACTTGGTTCTCGCGACTAATGAGAATGCTGTACTCGTAATAATACTTTAGACGGTTCTTGATACTTTCTTAATTAAAAGTAACCTGTTAACAGCTACGACACGAATATTTTATAATAAAAACTTTTTTTTAATTTGGATTTTTCTGACTGGCTGAAAATTTTCTTTAAAAACACGGTGCAAATTTTGAAAAAGCCAAAATTCTTTTTCTCTTTTCTTAAATATTATGCGAAGGGTCAACCCTTTCACTGCCATGAGGTATCGAGTAGATAAAATAAAGGCGAAATTATGCTTGTCAATGGCGCCGCGACTTTCAAAGGGTTATTTATCGCTTATTCTATTCGTAAAGATTGAAATTTACTTATACGGCTGATTGACACGAATGGTATTTCTGTGCAAGACCTTATCTTCGTCACCCATCGGCTGGGTTGAAGGTACTGAAGGCAAACCCAGTCTGTTTGTTTACATAATAATACAGTTAAGATTCGTTCCGATTTGAGTTGCGATTTTCATGTAAAATTTTGTATTGGATATTGCTATGGTTGGATTGATGAAGACTGAAGAGAACACAATATTTTAGTCTTTATTTTTTGTTTTAGAAATTACTACCAACTGATTATTTTTCAGTAGACAAACGGGTTAGGCTGAAAAATATGTTTTTTTTTAATAGTCCTTACTCCAGACCAACTTATCTCTTCAACGTTTATTTAGAGATAATTCTATAAAAACGCTCCAAATATGAATTTAAAGTATCGGTATTCGCCTTGTATCCGCGAAACCGGCATGCATATTCGTTTACATATATCTAATTATGTAAACACCGCTCCGGGTTCCGTTCGAAATTGGAACCTGTTTGTCAAAGCGGAATGAAGCGAGCCAATCAGAGATAAATAACCGTTGGGTCCGCGAGCGTGGCCCGTTTCATTTGCATGTCAATGATACGCGGGGCCGAAGGGGGAGGGAATGCAGGGGGACTTGCAGGTACAATGCCTTACCTGACATGCCGTGATAGGACTGTTTTTGGTAGATCGTGTTACTGACATACGTTGGATACAATATTGATAACGTTGTACGTGTGACTTTAACGATAGAATTATGTTGACCTTTTGTTAAACTTTCAATGAAAATGATGCCTTGGAAAAATTACCTGGACTAAAAAAAGGTTTAGTAGTGAAATTTTACGAACTTCTTTCGCTTAGCTGGCTGGAGTTTTGCAAAATTTAGCTGAGCCTTATTTTTGTAACTCAAATAAAGCTGTTGAGTTCTAATACACGTTCGGGGAGCGGGTTCACGACCGCTTAGGTACACTTCAGTGTTGCTGAGTCGTGCCAAAATGTTCTGCACCGCTGCTGGCCACGAGACGGGTATCTGAAAGAGAATTTTAAATTTAAAAAAAGAAAATGTTGAAGATATTTTAAGCATAAGTTACTTATTGCGCGGGTAAAGAGAGCTCAAGGGGTTATTTGCAACTTTTTTTTTAGAACAAAATTCTTTTGTAGGTATATTTTTCTTTTAACGAAAAAAGCTTAAGTAGGTAGTAGGTACTCTTTTCATGAATTAAATTCTGTTTTCACCTATTTTATTTTTGTTTCTATGTTAATGTTTATGTGTGTTTTTGTACACAACTAAAAAGCTTGCTCGAAAAAATCTAAGACATCTAAGATTTATTTACAGGTCAAAAAGCTATGAAAAAACCTAGGTACCGGTAGTCCGGTATGCTGTAGCTACAAAACAACTCCTAAACTTGAAAAGTAACAACAAACACGATTGTTTGAGTTACGGAGAACAGCTGAATAGTCTGACGTCATTTTATGTCAGGCACGAGTGGCTATGAAAGAGGATTCTAGTGACGTCATGCGCTGGCCGTTAGTGCCCCGTCTCCTCATGGCACCCATAGAATGTGAACGTTTATTATAAATTATCAATAGATAAGTGGGGACCTCCGGGATTTCTATGGCGTGGAAAAATAGTATAGAAATATTATTTTGATAGACATGTAATGATGAAGTAAAAATATGAGAAAAATACGTTTCACTGCATGACAATGCAACAAGAATCACTATTATTACTATACATAAATTAAACATCTGAAACTCAATAGGTACCCGTAACTAAAAACGTTCAAAATCTAGTCGTAAACTCATCTCAGCGACAATTAATGCCAAAAATGTTGGTAAATAAGAGGTATGTTTGACAGATTGAGACTGAGATTAGTACGTAAACGTTCTTCAAAAGACGGGAACAGCCCCTCTGAAATAATAATTTCTTTATTCTTTCCTCTTTTTTTATTTAAAAAATTATACCAATAGAATCACTGGCATATCTTGCAAACCAAATCGTATCTCTAGTTTTCGCAACAATCGATGAAGAAATTTTCCTCAATTCCCAAACAAACAAACAAACGAAATTTTCCTCTACAAAATATTAGTATCTAAGACAGTTACACTTACACAATATTCAGTAGAGGAAAATAGTAGACAAAACCTAGTTCCGCTGACTGGTAATTTTCATAAACATAAGAATATATTTATGGTAATTTTAGTACCTATCTCCTAGCCTTTGTCGGCCTCTTCATCTTCATAGATATCTATCTACTTAATTCAAGGGAATAGTTACTTGATATTATCTGAACGATAACGTAGAAAATGGAAAATGTTCGAGGCGACGGATTTGGCGCAAGCTTTGGAAGTATCGAAGAAAAAAATGTTTTGAGGCATAATTTGAGCTTAATTTCATTAGAGTCAAAGTAACGATTTAAGTACCCATAAGTGTAGGTACTACAAGCCCTTTTTTAATCACGTATAAAACGAAAAATTACCTTTTATTAATCGAAAAACATACCACAGGAGTCCAAATCGATGTACACCGAAAATATGAATGTTTATCAACATTAGCATCAGATTGTGGACAGTATTAACATACAAAGATAATAAAAACATGACAAGTGTTATATCGAGATAATCTGGGCCCGCCACAGTGCGTTATTCGGGCCCTTGTATAATATTCTGATCAGCACCGACCAATACCGAAGTTGTCCGAAGCGCGTCAAAGAATATGGCGGTTGTTATACCTAGACAAGCTTGTTAGTTTTATGATAACAACCAATGTTTATATCGGGACGGTGATTGTACGAAAGTGTGTATTTTATAAGATCTCTCTTCATATAATATGAACGACAATTTCTAGGCACTACTGTGTAATATTGCTTAGTAAGAGGGCTAGTTATTTGTTGAATGATGTTCATGAAAGACTGTATTTATTCAGTTGGTACTAATAATGTAGGTACGCCGTAGCAGCTACGGTAAAGAATTGATTCTTCAGATCGGTTTTTTCCGTCAATTTGTAAATCAATTAAAAGCAATCTTCAAAGCAATCTTTGGGGTACCTATAGGTAATGAAGTAGCTACCTACTCTTTTACGCCCTTTAAAATATTATTAAAGCTCGTTGCTACACGCGAAAAAAATGATCAGGATTCAGTAATTTGTCATAATTCCTACAACACGTGCTATCAAAGAACCTGTAAAGTTTTGGGCAAAACAAATTTAAAAAAATACATATTATTATACTATTTCGTGTTATTTTTGCAATCAACATGCTAAGAAGATGTTAGGTACATGTTTCAATGCGTGATAGCGCAGGAACATGGTTATTGGTTCAGTAAACATGAACATGAAAGCAGTGGTGGCCCAGTGGTATCGGCCGGACTTACGAGTTGTAGGTCGTAGGTTCGAACCCAGACAGGCGCTTTACTTTGTGTAAATTATTTCATCACCACTGCTCTCAAAACGGTGAAGGAAAACATCGTGAGGAAACCGGCATGTCCTAGAAGCAAAAATTCGAAGACATGTGACATCTACCAACCCACACTGGGCCTGCGTGGTGGATTACGGCCCGCTCCCTCTCACCGAGAGGAGGCCTGTGTCCCAGCAGTGGGAACATTATAGGCTGTTTATGCTGTAAACATGAACATGGTCAATTGGATCCCCTTTAAATAAACAGCCGAAAAACGAACTATTTATTATTCATCATTTTGAATTCTATTCACATATTTTCCTTATTCTTGAAACAACACTCCCACGATGCAACGCAACGTAATGTCTATATCTACATACATACAAAGAAATAAAATTGACGTGTCTGTTAGTAATGTCAAAATAACAGCTTTTTACTAAATGCATTTTTTTCGTAATTATAACAAAACAACAATTTAAAAAAAAATGGTCTATCTTTTAGTTTGTTCCGGCTAATCTCCGAAACGGCTGAATCGATTTTGACGGAATTTTCACTGGCTGGCTATGTTATAAGGTTATAATGTTATAAGGAGTAACTTAGGCTATGTTTACTATTAACTTATTTTAGAAAAAGAAATAGAGTTCCGCGCAAAAAAAAATTAAACCCATGAAAACCAATTTTTTTTCCGACATGCACGTGAAAGAAGTCACGGGCACAGCTAGTTGAAAATAAACGTCTTAAGAAATTCGAAAAATGTATCTATCTGTGGCCCTTCCTACTTAGTCTATGACAGGGGTCGGTTATTCGAGTTAACTGGGAGCGTCATTCCGACCATGGAGCCATTGGTCGACTACGTGACCTTGCCAGAAATTCCCTTTTCTCCACAAACAATGATTTCTTCGTCGATCCTCCTGTCCTTTAGCTTCCGGGTAGCCTTAGATTACATTTTGATTAAATTGATAGAGTATGATCTTGAAACGAAAGTTACGACGCAAATTGCTTGTGTTAAATCAATTAATAGTACAAAACAAAGCCGCGTTTCGCGTGTCTGTCTGAATATACGCTTAGTTCTTCTAAACTCCACAATGGACTTATTTTGATACTGTTATTTAAGGTGGTCATTTAGACTTTATTCTGGAAGTGTATCATAGATACATTTATATTAAACATAAAAATATTATTATGGAAATCTCGATGTACCTATTATGAAGCCGTAAAAATCATGCGAAGCAGGGGCGGGTCTAGATTTTTTCCTAGTAGATATTCTTATACAGAAAAGCCTGAAGAATATCTATGTACTTACAGTTAAGTGGTTCGTTGTCCGCAACTTGAGCTTCAATATTCTCATGTATTTGTTCAAAATGTAAATGCATGTAGTCTTCAGAGTTATGGAGGGAGAGTGCTTAATGTCTCGAGAACGCCAATAGGTAGCGCTAGCTGTTACGTTTCACTTGAATACTCTCAAGAGACAAACGGGTTGACATTGTGTAGTTTCATTTTGATAGAGTAATTTTCTCTTTGATGATTAAATAAAGAACTTTATTAAAAGTAATGGTCAGCTCTAGTAATATCATAAAGTATGGTTCTCTACAAAGTTTCTCAAAACAACATTGCTTTGCCTGCAACATTTTACTACAGCGTATTTTTCAAAACAGTATTTCAATATTCCCTACGTCACCTGTTCGACACTATTTTATTTAAAATATTTCAGGCAAACTTTTATTCGAAACGATATTGCACGAACAACTTCGTTCCCTACGTTCGTAGGTGGCAGTAGGGTGAACGCTACAAATATAGGAGGGACGGGTATGGGCGCATGTTTTATATTATTGAGGCTCCAACGGCCGACGACAGGACGGTTTACCTTGTTTACACACAGAACCCCGAATAGGTGTGTTTGCAATGTTCCTACCTACGTTTTACAGAATTTAAAATTTACGCACAGAAAATATTATGCTTCCAACCGCCTTTGGCTATGTAATCGATTTAGATATACACGATTAATCTCTATATATATTACAGTTTTTATTTTTATTGCAGGTAGGAACGTCAAATAATTGTGAGTGTGGCGAATTTGATCGAGAGTTAGCATTTATGTAATAGTTATAAACAATTTTTAATAGTATAGAAGGGGAATTTAAATAGGTTTGTATAATATGAAATCGTATCAACATCAGAAGGCCAATTCTCGTAATTTAAAACGTTTAAAATCTAGTCGAGTGTCATCTCGGCGACAAAAATATGTCAAAAACTTGTCAAAATGTAGGGAAATTATACGTATTTTTGACAGATTGAGACTGTGAACGTTCTTAAAATTACGAGAGTTGCCCCTCAGGTATCTACCATATTAAATTTTACTACAACGATTATGACATTACTAAAGAAAAGTTTTGAAAAACGTTCTATATGCCTATAAAATCATTCTTAAAATACATACTAAGGCTATGTGATAAGTAGGTATACCAAAACCCTCAATATCATCACACATCTACTTACACAAATGACAACCCGCCCGATCCAATATCAAGTTAAACATTTGCATTTGCGAGAGCGACGGTCGTGCCCGAATATCCTTTCATATAACATTGAACAAAAACAAAAACATTGTTTGGACAAAAGCGGCATCCCTTGATTATATTTGAACAAAATATTCTCCTTGTAGCGTGTACACAGTATAATAAGTCTCTTGGGCGAACAAATGGAGCCGAAACGAAAACCATCGTGTCTTAGGGCATACTTACGCTTTTCGTGATCCGAGTGGATATGTATGGAATGGAATGGACAAAGGGAAAAATCTCTTGAGCTATATCAAGGTGTAAAAGTACCGATTCCCGAATGGTTCAGTTATTTTGTCGAATTGCGCGACAGGGACTCGACTGCATACAGAAATTGAATGTCGATGGGCGAATGGAAGCATAAAAAGCGAATGTTGACGGAATAAACCATGCGAGTCTGCGAGGGGAGATACCTCTGATATGGCTTTTAACACTAATCAAATTCTCCAAAAATGTATGTGGTATTTTCTCTCTGACCCCTATTTACTTCAGGCTAAAAGCTGACCATGAGATAGGTACAGTAGGTATGTTATTTATTTATTTACAAGGGAAAGTGTTAATAATTATGTTTTTTTTCGATTTAAATAACCGGTATTAGCAAAATAAATTACGTATGAGTAATCAGTAAGTTCAGTTTTTAAAATAAATCCAAAAGTTGCTCAAGAGAAGCTGTGCGAAACGCATACCTATAGTTTTTAAATTTTCATTCAATTATCGTTGGTAATGCGAAATGAAATTAAAATATTCTTGAAGTAAATGTTTCTTCATTGAACCAGTACGATTAAAAACACCAAAATTCACATAATCATGACGTCGGCAACACCCACAAAAGCAAGTCTTAAGAAACCTGCTCGTTACAACATGACCTTAATGTCAACTTATTGGGAAACAAAACCACTATGCACGCAAATTTGATTCGTAATTTCCAACAAATGACTCTGGAAAGAATTTATTTAATCCATGTTGTTCCAAAAACTGATGCTGCGAGTGTACAGTTTCGCGAAGAAATTCCGCTTCAAGTGTCTCCTTGGATCGCGATCGTGTTTAGGGAAAATGGTCCCTGTTCGGGAACACAGAAAGTTGATTATCTTTTATTGTTATTTAAAGATGTATTCAGTGAGCTGCCGAAGGAGTTTCTACCCTAAAACAGGAAACATAAAGAATAAAATTATATGGAGAGGTTTGTTTTGTAAAATTGAGAGTAGCGCACCGCCCGTCGTGATGGGACCGCCGAATATTGCGACCCTTATTTATAATATGTCCACTTGAAGTTTGCCGTAACTACAGCCACATCGAGGCACAACGTTTTTTTGCAAAACACGCATCGCTAGGACGCAGGCAATCTGGTTAAATTGGATTGCGTGATCTCCCCGCGCATAATTAAGCATGCATGAATAATTAATTTGGTTACATTTGAGGATTTGTAAATTTTGCGACATGTGCATGGCTCTTTACTGAGCCATTTTATTTTGCTGGTGAGATGAAAATCTAAATGAAGGCAAGGTAAAATGTGTTTAGGTATATCCATTTCTAAACTAAGTAGGTGACTACAAGCATGCTACATAACAAGAACTCACCTTGTAGAGACTTAAAAAAATCCAAATCAAATAACCGGGTTGCCAATACAGTAGGATAAACACGAAGGAAACCATATTACATTCTTGGAAAAGAATAAGAGAAAACAAAATATTTTCCCACAAGCTAAGCCTCTTATTCTCTCGAAGGCATCGGGTGGAAATCCAGCAAAACAATAGGGAACGAAAATTATCCCGGCAAAGCCCAAAGCAATAGAGCCCCCCACACTCATACATTTCACATGGATTTCTGAATAACATTACAGTGTATATTTTCCCCTTCCTCTATGTTTTGTATTCTGTTCTTTTGCTGCAGAATTTTCGTTGGAATTTAGTAGGCTGTGGCAAATAACAATATTAAGAGGCCTGATACTTCAAATAGATAAAAGTCTTTGGAAATACGGATAGAATGTGGCGTTTCTCTAGAATATGTTTATACATAAAAATCATGCATATTGCTATCTGACAATGTTATTTTATTTGCTTGTTTCTTTTAAAGTTTTCTTGTATATTTATAGATACATTTGCTTCTATATAGGTTCATCGTTCGAAAGGCTCTGCAGGGTAGGTAGAGCAATCTTAAAGGGTTTTTAGGTAAGACGGGCCAGGATTGCGGTAAACTCCGACTTCCGACTCGGTTTGATTACCATTCGCCCCTCGAGATGTCTGCCAACCAAAGATGTAAGAAGCTTAAGTCATCTTAAGAGATTTAAGACTCAAATAATTTTGAATTTGGGCCTTCGAGCCTTCATGACAAGGGTTTAATTGCTTTTCTGCTTTGTTCCGTTGGCTTTTTGCGTCTAGAAAGCTGGTTGGCGCAAAATGTACCTATAGAATTTGTTAAAAAAAAATATTCTCGCGTATTGGAGGCCTTATGATTTAGCATAAAATTGACGTTCCAAATTGATCGGTTTTTTATTTATTGATACATATAAGGTCACACAACCTACACATATTTTTTGGAGTTAATGTCTTCATTTCAAACTTTTTACTTGGCCTTTTTTGTGGCGTTTCGTTGATTCCACGTGATTAATATCTAGCTGTGTCTTTGAAGGCATCCGACTGGAAAGCTTCCATTTTCCGGGATGCAAGTTACTTATAACCTTTTCCTCTTCGCTGAATTCAGTCAGTTCAATATGTCACCTAAATAGTCGTAGGTAAAGGACGAAAACAAAAGATCAACAAACATACGGGCAAATGAACCTAAACTCGAATGAACAATAGAGGGGCAATTCTCGCAATTTTAAGAACGTTCACAGTCTGATCAAAGTCCCAATCTGTCAAAAAAAAAGCTCAGTTTTGATAAGTTTTTGCCATTTGTTTTGTCGCCAAGATAAGATTACGATTAGTTTTAAATTACGAGAATTAGCTTTCTGGTACCAATTCATATATTTTGTTACATAGTTAAATATTTATAATATAAATTTGGATATATTTATATTAGGTGCAAATCACTTCATACAACTTATCCTAAAAACACGCCAACGAATTTAATTAAGTTAGTAAAGCTGACCCTACAGTATCTCAGATCTCAGTGGAGATGTTAATTACAGGAAAATCCTCCCCTACATTGGGTTGTCATCTCCTATCCTTCGCACATCCTCACCCTTACAATGAATGTAGGTATTATCTAAGCGTGACGGATTAAAACGTATCTGGGTGATATTTGACGCTCCGTGTGTCGTCGGGGGAACTATATGCCCTGCTTTGTTCTACTTTAATAAACTTCGACAACATTCACGTTTCTTGTCAGAAAGTGATTCATTTATTTCTGAGGATATGACGAGGAAAGACTTACAAAGTTTTTATGTTTTTTTTTTTTCAAGATTAGGAGCCAATTGATTGCTATATATTTCTAGTAGAGTATAATGTTTGTGTAAGACGACAGAGTTAAGTTAGAAAAGTCTACTAAATATCTACTTGTCAATATCTAAATATGTGAAATAAAAGATGTAGGTACATAAGATTGATTGCAAAAGGATGCCCACCTCATGTGAAAATGGCGCGAGTTTATGTATGTAAGAACCTATTGATGAACGTAGAGGCCAAAAGCTCAAAAGCATTCTATTCGGTGAAGACCATGTGGTCATCAAAGTATCAGTCATGGATTATCTCAAAATTTACAAGTCAAAAACAAAATAAATGTCATCTTAACCTCAACCAACCACATTTTCCTTGTACAGAAAACAGAAATCTCCATCAAAGTAATTTATAGCTTGTACAATTATTTATCAACGTCAAGTTAGACTTCAAATTTGATTATAAACCGATTTATCGCATTATTTACGAGACAAATGATAGATTATGCGCCCACGCACCAAGTTAAGTAACTGTTCCCTGGTGTGATTCATGCAATGACTTGTAGGAAATACCTACCTACATAAAATTAAATCAAATGATGTCTTTATACAACTTATGTCGTGACGAATTTTTTTGACAAAATGACAAACATTTGGAAACTTCTCTGGCTTTATTGTTTTTAGATAAATAAATACATGCCTATATTGTCATTGCCTTGGGCATAAATATCAGAAAAAAAAACATATAAAAATCTAGGTAGATCTTACCAAAATATCAACAATAATATTATCTATATTTAATCATCGTTTGAAAATTATAAACTACAGTTAAATAATTATTATTCTTGTATTTATAGGTATTAGTAGTAGTGTTTATGTATGTTATGTAGGTATTAATATATCAAGTTTGGTATAGTGCTTTTCCTTTTATACGCTGAATGTCATGAACTCCTCAAGCTACGGTTTCCTAATAGAGCGGTGGCCGCCACATATCGTGACGGCTGCTGTCATGAAAATGATGGTTTGACTTTACGGTGTCAAAAAACCCTCTCTAGGAATAGGAAGACACACCAACTTACTTTCATAAATAACGTTTTAGTGACATCATTCGGCGGTAAATTGCGGACGTTATGGGGCGGTCACCGCTGTTCTAGGAAACCATAGTTTAAGACACACTAGCCACCCTGGAGTCATAACCATTACATAAACATGTCGAATGCACCAAATAAATAACGGCTGGGCTACATTGTTCAGTAAGTGCACTCGGCCGTCTATATCTACACTAGATAAATAAAGTTAATGCATACCGCAGTAAACTTGTTACTAGATATCGACAGGGGTAGTAAGGTGTGTACTGCGCTTAATCTTAAGGTAAGGTTTTACTGTGCGAGCGGAGAATTAAAGGCTTGAAAAAACACTGCCGTCAAGTATCACTGACTTGTCAAAAAAAAAATTGATTTTGGTTAGGCAGGTATCCCAAATATATTATGTGAAATAATAACTAAATCAGACAACTAGATACACTTTGTTTTGGCGTATTACCTACCTAAAATATATGGACATACTGATAAATAATATGCGAATTAAGTACTGCCTAATTATACAACATGAATGTATCAGTAATGTGTGGTCATATTTAGATTGTAGTACAGACCATCAAACCGAGCAACTGTCTCCATGGGACCAACGTCGTATTTACACAAAAATTATCAGCTGTCCCATACGGGTCGAGTAGGTATTGAAGTTTTATATGGACCAGTTGGTTATTTTTTCACGATTAGGTAGGTATTTAGCATATAAGTAAAAAGGTAACTTGTCAGAGTAAATAAAAAGTAACCCTTTACAGTATTCAGAAAAGTCTATACAGTTATTAGGTATAACCTAACCTTACTTTTGGAATCACAGAGTAAATTAGAACCCAAGTAATTTTTCTGTGCCAGTGGAATCGCACCTTAAAAGTAAAGATGAGTAGATAAATGCTTGGCTCTTAACAGGTAGCCCACTACACAGTGGACACTCCATGTAGATATTTATATGCTTAATTTCTCCGTTCAACCTACATATTACTTGTAAATACTCGCTATCGCTACAAGCTGTATAAATTATGATAAGGATTCAGTTCTTAAGTGGGTTGAGTAGAAATATTCCTTCTGCTTACGAAATTATTAATGAAGTTTTTTTTTGTCTCTAACCTTATAATTTACGAACACTAAACGCCCCGAGGTTAAACCCGCAAAAGTCTCGATCCCGTGGAAATATCAGGATGAAAAGTATTTTATGTCCTAATCCAGGTCATGGTTTACCCATGTGCCAAATTTCATCTAAATCTGTTCAGCCGTTTTAGTGTGAAAGTGTAACAAACAAACATACAAAAACTCAAATCTTTTTCCCCTCGTCTTATCTCGTCCCCTTTTCCCTCGTCTTTCGCAAGCTTATTAAGTTCGATAACAATAGAAAAAGTAATTGTGTCTCATTAGTGACAGTTAATAATAATATATTCGTTTCGAAAAAAATGAAAGCTCACTGTTTTTTCAGTAGGTAAGCAGCAGAAAACCATTTAAAACAATAACTTTTTTTATTTATGCGCCATTCAAACACAGTCTACCGCTGTGCGTCAACTTTGCTGTTTAAGACATCTTTAATAACCTTTTACATATAACTTCATACGGCTAATGATCCCATAAAGCCTTTGGCATACAATAAGAAATTAGACTTTCTGAATAATAATGCTCACTGAAAGCTACAGTAAATGTTCATTGGTATTCAAAGAGACTATTAGTCAGACGTCCCGGCAATATATTGTGCGCTTAGCTTCTATGTGGCTCGCTTGTAATGTGCAACATTCTTTAATTTATGTTTGAGCCACACTGGATGGTTGAGTTTTGTTGAAATACTGATAAATATTTTTTTGAAAATATGACGCTTTGTGTGAAACTCACATCTGTCTCGAGGTGTGAAATGAAAATTGGTTTTTAATATAATTAAATAATACTTAAGTATACATAATATTTAAAATGTAAAAATGTTGTTTTTTATAATGAGCTTATTTACTTCATTGAATAACGAAGAAGCTGAAATAAGAGAAATTCTAGAGAATATTTGTTAAGTAGGCACCTACTTACTGAAAATTACTTCTTCCTTAAGTTTTACATTAAGTAGATAGGTACTGAAAGTGTACTGGTTGGTGGAATGAAATCGAAAACACAAACCAAACATTTGACAGATACAACAAGAAGGAATAAAAAAGAAAAGAATAAAGTTCAAATAAAAAATATAAAAATTTTCTAAAAAGTTTACCAAGCCAAGGAGTTTGCAACAGATACTTTTCTAAAACATATAATTTACCTCCTAACAAGAGTTTATATCTTACTTATGTACCTACTGTGTTACTTACTTACACGCAAAAAGTTATCAGAAGAATAACCTATTATTAACCGTTAAATAAATTATTTATAAGAACTTTCCTAACACCGTGAAGACTATAGGAAACATGCCTGTACCATATGGCATGTCTGCTGCAAGTAATTAAGACCGAGCTGGGCAGACATGTATGTGGTACTTACCTACCTAGCGACTAGGTAAGTGCTAAGACAAAGGGGCGGACATAAGGTAGACGACAGATAGCTTCTGTACGGTAGACGTTAATACATTAGTGTTTCTAAAGCTATTAGTACCTACCTACTTATAGATAGATGGAGTTTAGTTAGTAATACTTGATTGCATTCATTATGTATCTACTTAGGTATGACTTGAGTAAGTACACATGTGGATCCGTGTGTGTTAATATTTAAGGAACATGCAGTACGGCAGGTATTTAAGTAGGTATGTTTCTTATGTGCGGTAAATATGAATAATTATTTTATTATTTATGAATAAACTATAATGAATGATATGTGCACTTGCATTCGTATTTGATATTTATCTAGGTAGCCTACCTATATGTATAATAAATTTAGGTAGGAATCTAAGAAACTTTATTAAATCTTTAAAAATCAGTATACGAGTATAAGATATAAAACTATATAATTATGTTTGATATTATTAATGATGAAGTGAATTGTTTTTTAAAACAACTTATGTAGAAAGGTCATGGGGATAGATAATTACAAGGTCATGTGATATCTACATGAACATTGATAAGTACGGATATTTATATTTTTTTTAACTAAACATATTTAATTATGATAATATTTTTTTTCAAACACGTTAGGCGTCAAATATGAAATTAAAAGTCATTATTTTATTCCTTTATAGTTGCCGACAGAATGTGTCAAAAATCTGTAATTAATCTTAGCAACTTTGTAAACAATAAGATATTATATATCTTATCAAATGAGGTCAATTAGCTTCAAAGTAATTTGATAAGGGCACATTACATAGCAATTTCTGTCGCGTATTTTTATTTGAATACTACTTACATCTAAACCAGAATTCAACGACATTATAAAGTATTGGGTTGCAAATAAATTGCAGCCAAAGTTACCTTAATGCATAATAATAAAAGAGGAAAACCGCACGCAAAACTGTTCAGCATTTTTCTAGTCTCACAAGACGGACGGTACAATACAGACTGATACGAGTACAAATCATGAATCTTACCTCATCGCGTGATACCGGTACTAAGTTCGATTGAATATTAATTACACGCTCAAATTAATTACATAACTAATTCTTTACCAAATACGACACAGACAGACTGACACGTCAAACTATTCTATGAAGAATTCATATTTAAAAAGGGACGCCAGCAAAAAAATCGGGGAAAGTTAACCCTATTGTGCCACCCTCATCTAAAAACTGGGCCAATAGGGGACGGTTATGGGCTGACAATGGATTTTTTCCTACCAATCGATATGAGTTCACAAAATGGCCGCTTTTGGCCGCTTCATTTTTTTGTGTTCGGATCGACAGCTATGCTCTGACGTCACAGGCTATTAATAACAATGGGGCACGATTTCTTTTTTTGGTTGTCGCGTTTGGGTTCCGTACGCAGTTGGCTTTAAACATTGTGAGAGAGTGAGATATTATTGCCACATTTGTGCTCAAACAAATTGTAGGTTTTGAATTGTTGATACCTATTTTCAGTTACTAGTTCTGCCAAATCTACTGACAATAGTCAGGTATAGGCACTAATATATTACTTTAAAGATATTTGAACTTTAGATTTAGTCCAAAGGGTTTTCGTGCAAATGAAGAGTCGTGCTTATAAATTCTTCTAGTAAACAAAACTTACAAAATAGCCAAAATATAAATAGGTAAAGGTAATAAGTGTGTCCTATTTTACCGTAATAGGGTTAGCCCCAACCCCTTGTGTTTTTCGTCCTTTCAGCGTACCCTAATATTATACCCTTTCTTATTATAATTTATTTGGGGTTATAGGCGCCTATTTTTAGCTTTGTAAACAAAACTATGACAGCTCCTATTGTTTTTTATCTCACCCAAGCACTAAGCAACTATGATTTAATAGATTTGCCAAGCAAATAAGGATTTAAGTCTGTAGGTAATATGAAGAAAGTAAAGCGGACAACACAATAAAAAAAATTGGTAGGAAAGCCTACCTAGTTAGGTCAGTAAGCCAATTCTCGTAATTTAAAACGTTCAAAATCTAGTCGCAGTCTCATCTCGGCGACAAACAAATGTCAAAAACTTGTCAAAATGTAGGGAAATTAGAGGTATTTTTGACAGATTGAGACTGAGATCAGACTGTGAACGTTCTTAAAATTACGAGAATTGCCCCTCAGGTTTGTACTGAAAACTCACATGAGGTTGAGAGGGTTAAACCAGTAACTTGATAACATCGTTAGTAATGTTTGAGGCAGGCATTGAATTTAAAAGTAAGTTGGTATATTGTGATGCTTTTTAAACATTACCTACTTGGGTAGGTATGTACAGACGCCAGCACATCAAGCTACTACAATCTGTCAAATTTCTTTAATAGATTTTCAAATTTAACGCTAAAGCATTAAGGTTCAAGGTTGATTGGGAAAATTTGACAGTTTCGGGTAGCTGCTGGCGTCTGTACTTGTTTTAAAAAAGTTCTTGCTACATGTGCAAAATGTCAGAACGTGACCTTTCCTATTTACACTGACCTTTTTTGACATTATAATCGACAACATTTTTTGCAAAAATCGCATGTTTTAAAATTGCAAGCTGAGTATTTTTGGTCTTTAAACTTAGTTTTAGTCTGAGTGCATTTTTTTTTGTTTTGTGGTTTTCCTAATCACTAGTCATGGTGTCAGAGTTTTAGTTATGACCAGCACCATAATCGCGCAATTCACTATCAGTCACAATCTAAATCATTTTGGACACCTATCGCTAATCCATTGCTTCATAAATGTTTAAAAAAAATGTCTGCTCAACAACGTAAATAACGCAATGAATGTTGTTGAACTGTCAAAATGAAAGCCATAGCTACTGTCAGTCTGGTACGCAATTGCCCCGCAGGAAGATCATGAAGGTAGGTAGGTACTACTTACATACATACTTACTTATATAGGTAACAGAATAATAATATTTGGATGATATTATTCTAATCCATTGCATTAAAAATGTTCGAAATTTTTTCTGCTCAACAACGTAAATAGGTAACGCAATGAATGTTGTTGAACTGTCAAAATGAAAGCCATTGCTACTGTTAGTGTATTACGTAATCACCCCACCGGAAGATCATGAAGGTAGGTACTACTTACATACATACTTACTTATTTAAGTAACAGAATAATATGTTGCTAATCCATTGCTTCATAAATGTTCAAAAAATTTGTCTGCTCAACAGCGTAAATAACGCCATGAACGTTGGTGTCAAAATGAAAGCCATTGCTACTGTTAATATACCCCGCAGGAAGATCATGAAGGTAGGTCGGTACTACTTACATACATACCTACTTACTTATATAGGTAACAGAATAATAATATTTGGATGATATTATTCTAATCCATTGCATTAAAAATGTTCGAATTTGTTTCTGCTCAACAACGTAAATAGGTAACGCAATGAATGTTGTTGAACTGTCAAAATGAAAGCCATTGCAACTGTTAGTGTATTACGTAATCACCCCACCGGAAGATCATGAAGGTAGGTATTACTTACATACATACTTACTTATTTAAGTAAGAGAATAATATGTTGCTAATCCATTGCTTCATAAATGTTCAAAAAATTTGTCTGCTCAACAGCGTAAATAACGCAATGAACGTTGGTGTCAAAATGAAAGCCATTGCTACTGTTAATATACCCCGCAGGAAGATCATGAAGGTAGGAACTGCTTAAATACCTACATTATCACTTAAATAGGTAACAGAACAATATATTTCAAAAGGTATAAACAATAGATGCGCGTATTCCTAAAATGGTTAGGAGGTACCTACCTACCTATTTGAAATATTAACAGGAAATATGTGACAGTATAATAATTTCAGTTTGGAACTTTACACGTGAAAGTTAATGGCACGCTATGGTTGCAATGCAGGTTAATAGGTATATTATAATACCCTACAGAAAGCTGCTATCCTGGACACTTGCAGAATTGTTCGGAAATTCCTGCAGAACGACAATGATGCACAAATAGCACACCCACAAACATCATTCACCACCGCAACACAAAGTGAACACATTATATCACCACGCCACATATCATCATCAATTATCACTTAGGTTAGGACTCTCAAGGGTAGCACTTGGCTTTGGCCCGTGTTACCCAAAAAAAACCTGCAGATCAGTGCCGAGATACAAAAATGTATACTAACAAATAATAATAATAAATATTTTATTCAGTATTTAAATTGGTAAAATATTTACATAAAGTCTTAGAAATAACTTACAAAGGTATATTAATGTTAGATGCCTGTACTAGGATAAACCTGTATCACAGGCGGCATGAGCATACTTTACAGCAATTGTAGGACAATAAAATTCTTAACAATATTTAACATTAGAAGTCTTGAAATAATGACAAAATTTTTTCACTATTACCTTCTCAAAAATACCGCCGGGTGTAATGTTAGTTAAACATGATCCCTTACTCTAAGTATTGATTACACCGAATATCGAAAGTATAAAAAATCATGCTAAAAACAAGTTTACCGCTGCAAAACATTCTACTATAAAGCGATAAAAAACCATAAAATGCACGACTCAAATCCACTCAAAAATGTATCTGATATTTATCAAGTGAAAGTAAATCGCTAGAAAAGGCAAAGAACTCACTAGCAACCGAGCGGTATAATCGGTGGATACCGCAACCAAACAACAATCGATTTTACAACATAAGCTGTGTCTTTACCTACTGTATCGATACCTAATAAAGAAGGTAGGTATTGCACAGTTTGTATACCCAACACTAAAAGCACCTTTGTCAAAAATTAAAAAGAAAATAAATAAAAACCTCTGACGTTCAACTTGTAATTACTCCTAATTGGCCGTTTCAATGTCAATATCAACAACGAAAAGCAAAATAAGATAACATCTGCCCCGTATTATTGTACTACAACTGAAGTCTACGAAGTCGAGGTAGGTCGCGCCATCTATCTGATCCTGAGAAATTCTGCAAAGCTTACTGTACATACACTTACGTCGGTGTGAGTTCTCGTGTTTTGTTACGTAAACACGCTTTCACGCACACCAGTTGAGTATAACGCCGTGTATTTACTTGCGACACGTGCCGCTGTGTGCGTTCGCAACGTAGACACCGCGCATGTGTGCCTCGTCCGTACGCAATATTACAGTCGCCATTTTCTCTGTGTGCGTTTCGTGTAGTAACGAGGAAGTTATCGCACACTAGCAAAAAAACTTTTTCTCCACGGTACTCGCGGCGCCATCTGGTTTTCCACCGCGGAACTAACACGTGACGGAGCTTTTGCAAAAAGCTGGTAGTGACTTTTCTAACTAGACTTTATTAAATAAATGTGTTTATGTATCTTGACTAATCCCATAGGAACAATTTTCAAGTATGAGAGGCAAGTTGTCTTGTAAGAATGTATTTGTTGCTGTTATATCATTAATATGCAAATTTGACTTTTATAGTTATTTATTTTCATTGTGTTTCTTGATGAAGATTGCATGATTGATGAACAATAATCTGCTTTAAAAGCAGACAAGATATATAGATGGTAGGATGGTGGTGGTGGATGGTAGTTTTAAATAGATGTCGATTATAACTTAAAATTTATAATAGGCAAAGTCATTATGCAGATTAAGTAGTCATTTTGTTGATCTTATCGCAAGCAAAATAAAGATAAATAGGCCAGTATTTCACGATAATTAACTACTTTATTTTGCATAAAGTTTGCGAATTATAATCATATTACTTACAATAATTCTTAAGCGTGTATCACGGAAACTGGTTTGAATTCTTGATTTCCATAATAACATAGCCACCATTCATGTCTCGATTTAGTCATAAATAATTATTTATTCATTCATTAATATTAATCTGGTTTATATAAACGTTATGGTTAAAAATATATAGATATATTATCAACAGCAGGGTTCTTAAGATCATCATCATCATCATTCTCCTGCCCTTATCCCAATTTATTTGGGGTCGGCGCAACATGTCTTTTTTTTCCATACTTCTCTATTAGTCGTCATCTCAGCAGGGTTCTTAAGATAATCTGCGAATATAAAGTTACAAAATTTTCACGAGCGTTCATCTTCACGAGCGGCGTCCTTAAGCTTAAAATAGACATCTTTATCAAAGACTTCCTTTACGTACGGCCGGATTGAATTCGATTTGGATAATTATTACAAAAGCGTGTACTAATTTATAATTCAAGGATGACGGCGGATACGTAATCAATTACAATAAAAATGCACCAACGTAATAGCAGTTAATAGATAGGCCCCGAAATTAATTAAAACAAAAGATAATTTATTCTCGCGGTATCTTAATTTGTAATTACGTAACTAATTAAAAGTTTTTATATCGTTCACGATTATTGCCTTACAGCTACTCTGGCAAGTAGGTAACTATGCGATACATCACAATTTATTTACAAATCTATGAAAAGTTTTTCCTCCATTATTCGGGCGCGATAGCCATCGCGTGCTGGTTGGCAACACGTCACAGCAGCGGTGCCGCGTCATATGGCTATTATGTCATTGAATATCATTACATTCGACGAACTCGGTCAATGGCCTATGAAACATTTGATTGCATCACGCAATTTTCTTAGCCAAACTCCGTGTAAAACATCTCAAAATTACGTTCCATTCTTAATGAAGTTTAGCTAAGTTCAATCTTAGTTATTTCTAGTGGCGTGCCAAGGATACTGCGTGAAATGAATCCTGAATTAACATTTTTGCTGTACAAGGACGGGCTCGAACGCCTCCGTCGATTTGTATCGTGCGGAGATTAGTAAAGTTCATTGACGTTTCGCGTAGACGATACGAGGGGTTTGGGGCCCGCGTGTTGGGCCCGCGTTCCGTTCGCCGCGTTAGAGTGGGGAGCGGGGCCTAGTGAATTGTCGCGCTCGTCTCGTGGTAGCAGGTGCCCATAATAGGCATTTATTCGGCCGCCTGTTTGAACTTTTGAAGGTCGAAAAATAAACATTTGGCGAGACTGACTGCTCTGTGTTCTTTTTAACACAGATATCAAATTCAGATTTCTTTTTGGCAATTCGAAATTTTGTTATAAATAAAATCATAACACTAAAAATAAAATTTTAGGAATTCGAATACTTTCTACGTTTAAATCGAAAGTTTAACAATAAAAATAAATACATAATGAAGATTCATGATCGTCTCAGATTTTTTTTTTTATGATAGACATACCTATAAATGACTTCGATAACTAATATTTCACAGAAGATTTTTAACATCGCTCTTTCGTAGCACTCTCCCTTATGCACGCGCAATGGTTGGAGAATAGTTCTCAACGGAATTTGAAGTTTCATAAACTACACTTTAGCATTAATCAAGGTATTTTTACACTGAAGCGGTGAGTTCCAGAATTTTAAAATGAAACCTCTTAAAATATTTTTTGGTGTTCACTCGGAGAGCCATTAGAGCATAGTATTCTTTTGTTTTTGTTCAGAAAAATCGTTATTCAAATGTTCAAAATAAACGCGTCGCTTTGATGTGGGTGAACCATCTAGTCGGACAACTAATCTCGAACACTCGAGCTGCCTAAAAAACTTCCGTACATTTCTGCTAAGAAACTGGTTAGTTTTATGGCTTCCAAGGATCGAGTTGAAAGGCAAAAAAAGTTGTCCAATTAAGTAAAACAGGTCGACTAACGAAACTTACGTAATCTGTCCTTGAAAGAACTAGGATGAAATGTTTGGTAACGTCTGGAAAGTAGGACGTTACGTATCCGGAGCTATATGGGAGGTTGGGCGCTCCACATTTGCGTTTGTGGGGAACTTTAATCAAAACAAATTTACAAAAACAGATACCCGCCAGTTCGCCTGACGATAATGAGTTGTTCGCGACACGCTTAGTTTGCCCCCATCTTATTAAAACAATGCCAATTTGTATTCTAGTGGGTAAAAATAACCGACGTCGTCGCTCTGAAAACATATTTTTTTCTTCGAGATTTTTTTGCGGCTGGCCGTATCAATTTCTGTCGGATAATTTAAAAAATACATAATTTATTCGGAGACGTAAGTAGATACTAATAGCAAAAACGTGATTGACGTAGTTTCACATTATTTTACGCATTTAACGAGCCGGTGCGAAGTTTTTGCTAATTAAAAATAATACACAAAACATTAATTTGTAATAATAGGCCAGAATAGTGTTATTGTTAATAACACTATTGTTTTAGTGCTATTGTTAATACATACGTAATAGTTTAGTCCGCAACGTAATGTCTGGGTACATAATAAAACCCACACTGAAAATTCAACCTTACACCACTGCAATAAGGTAGAAATTCGAACTTCTGAAGGACCAACATCCGTAGATGTTCTTCTTCTTCGTGTGATGTAACCGAAGCAACGGGAAGGCATTAGTCAAGATTCAAACACGATGATAGATATTAGAGTATGTGTACCACGCTTACCGCCCACATCGAACAAAGCGGTTTTAATAATAAAACTCATTGATTACGCCTCACCGCAGGCCGAAATTAAGCACCGTTTCGAATCGACATCTATCCTTATCATTTGCTATGATGATAGAGAGAGATGTAGGATCCAAAATCGAACCGGTCTCATATCCGTTAGTAATGATTCGAAAGAATCGATCGCCTAGCGGTCCTTTTTGAGGTCTGTCCGGATATCCCGTGGGAATTTTGAAATTTCCCGGGATAATCATGTGGTTTTAAAAAGATTTTAATTTAAAAAAACACGTATAGGATCAGCAAAACCTAAATAAATATTAATTAGCACAACCATAGCAAACAGGTACCTAAGTGTCCTTAAAATATAGAGAGTTTTTAGTTTTAATGTCATTCTAAACCCAAAACACAGTCTCGTCACAACGACAAATTATACATACTGAACTTTCAGGTACATACATACATACTGAACCATTAAGAAAAGCAAGCCTTACTCTAGAAAGAACAAGTTCCAACCCGTTCCTAAACCCATTGCGCAATAAGTATACCACCTGTTTCAAAAGTTGCGCCACAAAAATCCCGTGGGAGGTTGCAGCCCATACTCTTGGCGATAACCCCTCATTCGTCTCTTAGCTCACTCATGGGAAATGTCAGAGTGGCACCTACAATTTGAACCCGAGACCACGGGCTAAGCTATAGTAAAAAGGCACATACAGTACCTATATCTAGCTATCTTAAATAACAATTGAGGAGCGGCAAAAATATCGAGATATTTCAGATTTTATTTAAGCAATTGTGGGACTATTTTTAAATCTTCAGATAACTTGAGGAATAAAAATTTTGGTTAGACAGCTTTTGGATAGAAAATCATATGTCATAGGTACATATTTAAGTAGATAAGTAGGGAGGTAGGTACTGAAATTCTTACAACCAGTCTTACCAAAGGGGTATCGTGTTACCTAGTAACTGGATTGTTGAGGTCAATAGGCAGTCGCTCCACGTAAAATACTGTTATTGAGCTGCATCCGGTTAGACTGGAAGCTGACGAAAATTCGACCTTAAAGCTATAAAAAATGCAACGTGTTATAAATGCAACATGTTGGCCCGTAGATTTGCTCGGTGTACGGACCTAGTAAAAATAACAATTTTCAAGGCATACTGCCAGAGTCTATACACGAGTAATCTATGGGTCAATTACACTAAAAGGTCGCTGGATGTTCTTCGCGTTCAATATAATAATGGTTTCAGGATGTTGTTGGGACTTCCTCGCTACTGCAGCGCGTCAGAAATGTTTGCGCTTGCTCGTACCGACGGGTTCCACGCGATTATTCGCAAAAAAACAGCGTCACTCCTGAGGAGAGTGAGAGACAGTCGCAACAGCATCCTGAGAACTGTAGCGGATAGTTTCGGCTCTCCCATTGTAAAACAGTTTGTGCAGAGGGTGATTGGTACTAACACTAGATAATAAGTTGTTTTAATATTATGTTACTAACACTCTATGGATTCTTTGGTCCGAAATAAAAATTATTATTATTATTATTATTATTATAAATAGATCCAAACACAAATTAACGAACTTTCACTACGTTACATAATTATCATATTCCATTCGTCGAAATAGTTATAAATTGTTACATATCTTACATCAAAGTGTGTCATAATTTTCGGTAACACAAGACTGATGATATCACGGAACTGAACACCGATTTAATTCCACGCCAGTGGAGCTGCGATAAAAACTAATAAATTTTCCATATGTCAGGTTATTTCACATGCATACTACCTAATATGTATGATACTTAAGACAGATAGACGCTATCGACTTGTTAATTACCTTATTAAGAACCTCTGCCTGTATTCTATACATATTCAGTAGGTCTGTATATAATAATATAAAAACTCATTAATCTGCAGGAAGTTAAAGGCCACACAAGCGGTTCACGTAATGATTGCTATCTCGCTCCTGCCTGAAGCAATCGGATATTGGGAAAAAGAGATAGATAGAAAGTAGGCTTGCGCGTCCTTCGAAAGGCTTCGCCGGGGAAACTGGTTTCGATTAAATGCTACGGGACGTTGCTTTGATATCAGAAAATTATATTTGTTTTTTTAGACCTTATACATTTACGCAACCCATAAAAAAAAGTTTTTTTTTTTAATATTATCTACATAATCTAACAATCTCAAGATAGTGAGTGTGTTCCTTTACGGTTACAAAAAAATCATTTCACTCAATAAAACTCGGAGCAAGCGATTAAAATTGTCATCGGACAAAACTGACGTTCAGAAACTGAACATCAATGTTTCTTTGTTACGCTGTAAAATTTATTTAAGACAGTCAATTCATTTCAACCTCATTTAATTTAACGAACAAAAATGAATTTCTTGGTTTCACTGAAATATAAATTGGTTCCTGGCACTTCAATCAAATTTATTAATATTACAATTACAGTGAATTTTAACATTAATACCTAAGTTTGATTGAAGTTCTTCTAAAAGTAAATTATGGGAGACTATCAAATCTTTCATCAAAAATTATAACAACGGAAAACATACAATATCACTTGAGCCAGATGAATAATATTTGACAGATAAATCTATCAAACAAAAAAAACAGACCTTGCACCCAATCTGAAGCCTACGGAACAAAATAATTCGCTAAGAAATACAGCGCTACGAAAATATTCCGCTACGTCCCGCAGCATTCGGTGTAGTTTGGAAAAGCCTCCGAGGATTTTGGATAGATGGCGTTAGGCTCCGCGTAATGGCTTCCTTCCTTTCTTTCCCGCCAACTATCCCGCCCTTCCATATTCTGTTTATTTTAATTTTCCCATAGAAAAACTACAAATATTTAGCGTTTTACTTGCCAAAAAAATGCAAATTGCAAGTATCGAATGAGCACTCCAACAAGAATTCGGTCTGAATAAATTTGAATACTTATTTTCATACATGGTATTCGGCCGAAGCTTATCTCAGCGCTTGTTATTTATTAGTATAGCAAAGTCAAAATAAATGCTGGACAATTTTAAAATATAAAGTTTATCTTATATAAAGATAAGGAAATGCAATTTGAATTTTAAAGAATTTCAACCTCCATTCCTTCAGACTTCCTTGTGGGCATTTCGGTCTTCTGTCTTCCCATTATTATTATAATAATTATGTATCATCAGTATTCTCCTAAATAGCTTATTAGAATACTTGAATACTCTAATAATGTTTCCTAGATGTTTATAAGTTCACAAAATCATCTCAAGGAAAAGATAACATCGTTCCAGTAAGATCGCTTATAAGCGGGGTTCTATTTAAAAATGGCGGCACCAGCGTCGGCTCTTTAAATTTTATTAATGGCTTGTTATTTTTATTAAAAACTTTTCCTAATGATCGGAAGGATTATTGGGATGTTTCTAGATCAAACAGTGTTGCATAACGAAGGAAGGGCGGGCGTTCAGTCGCCATATTTATAGCGACGCTCACCGCCGCCGACGGCTCGCGCATGCGCGGGAACTAACCCCCTTATTTGTTGGTAAACATGGCCCCTTGTGTGGTCGATAATGGTTTATGCACCTCATGGAAAATAATTCAGAGCTTGATACAGGAAATGTGCAGGGGGCGTTGATTTCGCGACGCGGAGCTTCCTTTATGAAATCATTTCGGGCTATTAAGCTTAAATTACCGCGCCATAAGTATTTAGATGTAATGAGAAATGGGGCGAGGAGAGTAATTAGTAAGGATTTCTGTGTAAGCCTATGTTTAAAATTAAAATATTCATAGAAAACTCGCTGAATGATAAACGAATTTTTTTTGTAATATCGTTAACTGACATAACATTTGTCGTATGTTCAATGCGGGCGACAGCTGCTTCTATTATATAAAACAGCGACGGAAATAACGTAAATAATCATAAAAATCATATCCATTAACATACACGCATTATGAATGGCCATTCACGTGGAAAAAACCACTTCGCTTACCCCGAACTAGCGTTGATTGAACGTGTCAATACTTCACATACTACAACAAACTTATTTTTGCTGCTCCTGAAACACTTAACCACTCCTAGCTATAACAAGAAGCTGCTGAAATTTATTTAGTCTAACTGCAAAGGTAAGTTTGTCGCTAAACACACAGGTTATCTACAATCAGTAGTTTGTTAATAGCGCTTAGGGGCACGTGCACATACTAAATAGGTCTATATCACGATCATATTATGTATCAGTCAGAATCAAGTCAATCATTTATGCATGTGATTGAGGTTAGGAAACCGTTCGACTGGTTTGAAGCGGATGTAATTGTTTTGATAAAATATTAAATTATATACTATGTAAATAGTGCTTTTAGGTACTTTAATCGATACTAAATATTCTGTTTTTTTTTTTAAATAAAAATACAACTTATCCTAGACCATCTACATAACTCATTTATCTTACAAAATGTAAATATTAATGAGCCATACCTACCTACTGTATGTTAATTAAAAAAACCTTATCAAAGTCTTCCCCTCTCATTTAAAATTCCATTTATACTTAAGCTTTAATGTATACTTATTTATGATAGGCAAACTTATATCTTATAAATCATTTCAAGACATTATTATTAATAAATTAGTACGTATGACTTACTCATTTAGTCTGTTCTGTATTTTCTATCACAATAGCATTAACTGCCTGTAATGTTCCCACTGCTGCATGCTGGGACACTGGCCTCCTCCCTCCTCCCGGGCCGTAGATAATCTACCACGCGGGCCCAGTGCGGGTTGTTGGATTACATATTTCTGTACCGAAGCATTTTAAAAGGTTGGCACATTATATTATTTACAAACTTATCCTACCTACTATCATCTATAAAAATAGTTCCAGTAGGTATTTAAAATAAAAGAAAACTATACCAAAGTACTCAGTTAATACCTACACTTGAACCAAAAATACACCCACTTGTTTCAGTACCTACACCTCTTCAATGCGCAAGCACATTCTATATAAAACTATACGCTCCATATAGCACTCTACGTAGGTCCTACCTACGCACATGCTATTTACGTTTACAAAATAAACTTAACATTCAACGGCTGATGATAACACCTCCAAATACATATTTCAATTAGATAGTGAAGCGGCGCAAGCGATGTTCACCCTTCTATCACAATGTTATCCACACCTCTATATAAACTCGATTAAATGTATGTCGGTATGTGTGTTTGGCTGTGAAACTGTCAGACTGAAACGAATACGGTGTTTAAATGGTTTATAAAAAACTAACTTAAAGTTCATCATCATCATTTCAAGCAAAAGATGTCCACTGCTGGACATAGAACCTTGATAAAATTTTAATTCAATGTAAAATTTATGTGTTAAAGGGCAACTTTGATAAACTATTATAGAAATATTATTTGTCTACATTTTCAAACGAAAGTATCATAATGCCATGTGTTATTTTTAAGTTATGAAAATACTGCGTTTAGAGATCGAAAAATCATTAAAAGTCTTTTATTAACCACATAATAGTACCTACAAGTCACGTGCATTTATAAGCAACACCAAAGCAGGAGCTAGTTAACCGATAAAATAAAATAAAGCTTCCTAAAGCTAAATTGATACATACTAATGGAGCCCCAACACGCATTAACGTGCTCGTTTTAAGTTATTACTTGAACTTTTTCCAACGAAAACTCTGCTTTACTTAAAGCATTATCTTTTGGAAACTAAAAAGCGTCAAAGTTGTACTGTTTAAACGTGAAAAGTTATCTTCAAATGTAAGCTTTTGTCTTTATGTAGTACCTTGTCTGTTATGTGTTGAGGCGTTTCTGTAACTGTTATACATAATTTTTAGCGACGTGTTACTAAATAGAGGATTTATCACCGGTCAGTGTGTTACCTACCTACTACGTAGGTATCTAAAAAATGAACACATTTTGTAATGACACCAAACACGTTTTACGATAGAAAGAACTACCTATATAACCTACTTTAGTTGAAGTTACAATAGCAGTGATCATTTTTTTTCTTGAATCTCAATATGTACCTACTAGCACATAAGCATCTTCTCTTCTTGCATTTTGTTTACAAGAATCCGTAAAATGAAACGCGAAAAAGTGGATAAATAATGTAAAAGTTCGCGCAAAACGCGATGTAAAAAATGAACGAAAACATAACGAAGTAAGAGGACAAACTTCCTTAACTAAGATACATAAAAACAAACCTACCTACCGACTTATCTACCCACCAAATTAACCTTCTCACACAAGTTTCGCTTCCCGAGGTATTCTGAAACAAACAAACATCGCGCCGACGTCCCCTTTCTCCCCCGACGAGGGGCGAAGTAGGGTAAAACTCCCTTAGCCAAGCGTACACAGTATTTCTTGATTACCACAGGACCTACGTTGCACCAAGCTAAAGATCTGCATGCGAATTTCCAAATTTACTAAATCTCGATTCGATATTCGAAAATGATATCGAGTCTAGGAACGAGTGCTCCAAACGAGACGACAGTTTGATGGTACCGGAGACGTTCGCCGTTCGATTTACGTTATCGTTTTCCAAATGCATTTAGTGAGGAACGTGATCTGTTTGTGTTTAGTTTGTTTAATTTATTTTGTTCTTTGTTCATGGGAATTAAGAAAATTGGAGGCAACGGTGGCGCGGGGAATGGGATGCAAATGTATGATGAGCCGGGAACGCGGCCCCATACATTCAAATCATATCATTTGTGGTGCCCCTGCCGCCGACAATATACGAAATGTCATCATATATCGCGATGGAAAAAAGATTCGATGGATATTTATGACAAGAATTGATTGAGACAGAAAACAATGTTAATACCTTCGTCGATGATTTTATTACTTAGATGAAAATGAAAATTCAGTTAAAAATATCACAATATAATTACTTACTTTGCTGTCGAAACTATCCCTTTTTGAATACCTAAATATACATACTATCTTAAGAAGGTTAAGGCTTTAGTACACAAACGCTAGCACCCTGAATTATATTAATCCGAGGGAGGATACTCAGGCAGATAATAATATTTAACGTTCCAACATAAATTGTAATTATGATCCAATTTTATATCTACGGACCTGTCTAGTACTCCACTATTTTAATAAATATTCTTAATTAGCGAGCTTGAACGAGTATGCAAAATAATTTGCTATCTTTACTTATATTATATATAACTACATGTATTGAAGACATTATTATTCTTACTGGTATTTTATAATGTAAGACTCGTCTCGCGGCGGGTTGTCGAGCAATCAGCATGTAAATCGATGATGGTTTAATTAAAATTTGCATAAATATTTAACTAATTTGAGAATGTTTTAATCCCGAGAAAATAATTAACGCTGATGGAGCATAAATATCGTAAATCCTACCTTAAATCGATGCTCCGCCCTTTCTTTGCCTACCGACCTTCAGATAGGTAGATACCAAAAGGCGCCTAATTATTCAAATGAAGCATTGAAGTTACCTATCTAACTTGGCTTGTCTGTGTTTTGTATTTATCTACGTGCAACTAACTGCCTATAGGTGTTATCTACTTGGCACATCTTTAGAGATAACCTTAATTGAAATTAACTTAATACCTTAGCTATTCTTTGGTAAACCTTTTAGTAAATGCAGCATTAAATACCGTAAGTATATAAAATAATATTCTACCCGTTATAAAATTATTTCGTAGCACGTAGCAACAGCTACGACATTGTGATGACTTGTCAAATACATTGCTACGCTTTTCGTAGACTTATTGGCATGCAATTTCGTAACCATTATCGCGAATAGTCTTCACATGTAGGCTAAAGTCGTTGAGGTTTACATATATTATAATTAGGAACTTGTTCACACAGTCACTCTGCAATACCAAACGCAATTCCCGGAAATTAAAACTTAAAACAGAATATTCACTAACCACATAATGCCCAATTTAAATGTAACATTATTTGCATACAGCCTTTTTCTCGATCTTGTCTTGTATCTCGAATTACGTGGGAACCATCAACTCTTTACTTTATGTATTTAAGTAGGTACAGGAATATAATATTTCGCGTAAATTCCGACTTCTTTGACACCCGCTGCGTGGGTGGATAACCTTCCATAAATAATTTTCAGCGGGATATGCGGTCAAATTAATAATATTTTATGATTGGTACCTATATAAAGGTCTTGCATATAAGTAAGTAGGTATCGATGACGTGATTTTTATGCAGTTCCAACAGAAGGTAGGTAAACAAAGTATTGATTCATGCAATGAATCTATTTTAAACCTGGCTACTGCACTGAAATGGAGTCGAAAATAAAACCTACGCTTAATAATTTTCAAAGTAGTAGTAGATAAGTAAAATTATGCACCTGTAACCATACTCAGAGTAGGTACATAAACATTAAATTATTACATAAACTTAAATTTTCCAGACTTCGGCTAAAAAATAAAACCGATCATAAAACGCAATATTTTATCAAAAAAAACTGGAATTAAAACATTAAAATAATCTTTTAATCTCTAGCTGCAACGCTAAAATCGATACAACGACTTTTCAACTACGAAAATGTTCTGTAATGATTAGCCCATAAATTACTGTAAAGATAATTGCGTATACAATAAGCATAAAATATTAAAAAGAGCCTCCATAGAGAAACGAGAAACGAATGTGTTTTTTATACAGAAGTGGGTGAGAGAACCTGTCTATACCTACGTACATACATTTATAGATAGGTTCAATTTATTGACGTTTTAATTCCAAAGCCCCGTAAGTCAAAAATAGTGGTTAATATATTCGAATTAATGGTAGGACGTCTCATTGAAGTAACTTAAAATATGAGTTTTAAAAGAGATTACATAATTCCTTACAAAAAGCGAGGTGGGAACTCGGAAATCCTAACGTATTTTTGGAAAAAGCTGAGTTCTCATGATTAAGCAATTTTAAATTCAAGAGTCGATGTTACAAATTACGCCGGACTACTCTGATTAAAAGGAACATCGAATCTTCGCCAATAAAGCGGAGCGCTTGTTAAAGTATTGCATTTGCAACAGCTGCTTTCAGCGTTTTTTGACAGAACCAGTTGGGAAAACGTAGCATTGACAAGCGAAACTAATAATCGATTTGTAAATTTGCATTTTTTCGCTGCTGGCAAAATTTGAGTGAATAACTCAAGTTGCTAAATAAAATGAAGAGTTTACAAAATATTTACAAGGATAGCACTCAAACAAATGAACACAAAACAAGGAGGAAATTCTGCAAATTGTTCTCCACGTACCTAAAAAGTTAAACATTTGTCTGGAACTTGAACAGCAGTCCTTATAAAGTATATATTATACCCCGGACGTAAAGCCCCATCCACACAGAATGTGGCGGGTATTAAGTGCGTCCAGACGGCACGGGTGGCTGCGTCAGCATCGGAACCCTTACGAATTTCAACCCTTAGACGGCGGAACCGCTAAACAAGTCTGAGTGGCTTTCCAGTTTGTTATGAGAGGAACAAGGCATAGGAGGGTTGCGCTTTTGCGAAAAGAGCAAGCGTGAAGCAATGTGGCGTGCGGTATTTCATTTCGTCTGTATCTATTTATTTATGTAGTCATTTCTTCAATATTAGGAAACAGCTGGACAATATTTCGAGTTTCAGTTTTCGAGATTCATGAATTTCAAGTTACCCAATTACCATTATTATCAATAAGTACAGACGCCAGCAGGTCAAGCTACCCGAAACTGTCAAATTTTCCCAATTAACCTTGAACCTTAATGCTTTAGCAATAAAGTTGAAAATCTATTAAAGAAATTTGACAGATTGTAGTAACTTGATGTGCTGGCGTCCGTACATTATTGAGAATTATGTAGATTTTATGTAGGTACGGACAATATCTTTGACCAAGTCTTAAATAAAAAGTTTAAAAGTTTTCCAGACACTCGAAGAGATAAGATAGTAAAGTTTTTAAGTCTTTACACCCAAAATTGCTTGATACGAAAACATGTGATTGATAAAACAGTAATACATGTTTTGCCTGTGACTGTTCATTTGTTATTTATATACTACCTACATGGCTTCGAGCAATTTGAACAATTTTAGCATCAGAAAACATTTTCTAAAAATTAAAACTTTGTACCGTTTTGAAGTTTTCATAGAAGCTAGAGCTTATAACTTTACGTCCGTTCGTCTACTATTCCGTATAAAACGGCTTTATTCCGCAACAGGGAAGGGGCCCGCGTTGTTAGGTACCTACCTAACTAAAATACGGAAAACGTCGGTCAAAGCGTTGAACTTTAGAGGAAATTGTCCAAACTACGCGCTTAGCATTTGAGGGACCAACACTTTAGTGAGATAACCTTTTGTTGGAATGTCTGTTACTCGTTTCGACTGTTGTTAAGTATCTCTGCTCTGTTTTTTCTGTAGTTTTTGTACTGTGAACTTTTATAATACTGTACTTTTACGTATGAAGGTAAAATTGTATTTTAGTAGCCAGTTATTATCAGATCTAGATAAGAAAGTGGCTATAATAACGATATAGGTATTTCATGTTTGAAGACCGAGAAAGGAATGAAAGAACTTCACGTGTTTCAAAACAAACTCAAAACAGAAAACAACAAAACAATATAATTGAATTATTGTTGTAAATGTAAATATCTATAAATACCATTATTTACAGGCGCTCTCCTAACAGAACGAGTTAATTTAACAAACAGCTACCGAACAAATTAGATTAGAGTCCCGAAACGCAGTTAACGTATCCGAGCGTCAATTCCTGGGTGTATTAACAAAATAATTAGTCAACAATTATTTCAGCATCGTAACGTTTTGATAACGCTCACAGACCCGTTTGGGGCATCTGTTGCCTGCCCACAGTAGGATACTCGATCTTGGCATCAATACAAACTTATCACTTACACCCGAGAAACGGAACAGCATCTCCTATCTCCAAAGACTAAAGCGGAAAATTCCTTGCGCTGAATTTTCAGGACCGCGATTTTTAAGGCGGTGTATGGTAGAATGTTGTTCTGTTCTTAAAATTAATTTGGGCCTCTTGAGACTCCACTTGGCTTTCGAACGAGATTAAACCGATCCCCAGTTAATGAATTTCCGTATGTATCTAAAAATGACTGGGAAAACATCGGCGTCGAAAGTAGCTTTCTAAATTAAAAGATTAAATCCATATTTCAAAGGAGAAGTGAGAGAGACGCCCTTTGATAAGTTGTAAAGTGTGTGTAGATAGTGTATTTACTACTTTAGTTAGTTTAGTTAACTACTTATTTGATAATGATTTGAATCTTATGTGTATTTCATCACTTGAGTATCTAATTAAACCTGTAGAAAAGCTTTCAGGCAGCGAAGATGGCGAAGAGCTAGTAGATTTTTCGGACGTCAAAATACTAACTGAAGTGTCTAATTTACTTAGAGCATACCTCTGCTCTAAGTAAATTAGACAGTTCTCAGTGCTACCTGGTACTGAGATGTAATGCAAAACCTTCTCTTTGTAGATAATTAATGTTGTAGACACTCGAAGAGATAAGATAGTAAAGTCTTAAGACTGTACATGCTTATGGATGAGCTACTCATCCATAAGAATCCCTTCTACCTCCAAAATATTTGAATATTCAAGGGATCTAAACGAGCGAAGAAAAGAGCTTCTCATATTTCGCGCTTATCACACTCGATTCTTGTTATTCGCTTCAAACAATGTAACTTGGCACGTTACATCAGGATGTTGTCACAGAAAATCGATTCACTGGTTTTCCCGCGTTATCCTGGCTGTTTTCCCCATTATAAGTTGAGACTACGATCCCCAAATATGGGCAGGTAATACCTAACATAACCCTACCACGTATATTTCAGTTGAAACCTTCGCAGCTGTTTTTTGTAACCGTGCATTTTTCCAGAATAGGCTCTCATAAAACAATAAGTCGATTTGCTTGACATTAATAAGATTCGTGGACGTAAATAATCGTAAATAAATAACGCAAGCCATAAAGTCCTTGTTTGTCGTCATTAATCAGTTTAACACTCATTAATAGGTATTTTTATCACAGGGGTATAACTTAATTATTTTATTCATATATAAATTAGTTCGCTCGATAAAAAAATTGTTTATCACAACTACATAACAAGCGACGATCACACAATCGTATTTTTTAATTAAAATCGTTAGTTACATGTATATAACCTTATTTATCCGAGAAAATAAGACGATGTCGTTGCTTTCGTGTGTTTACGACACGTATGTCGATGCGTTAATTCGATACGTAATATAAAAACTGTGAATTTATTAGCGATCCACAGGCTAAACCTTACATAAAGTAAACGTTCGTATGTCCATGTGTCAGGCAGGTGGCCCTGAAACAAGCTTACAAGATACTATCTGATCATTTTCGTTTCACGCTGAGAGGCTTTTAACGGAATTCCGATTTCGCAATGCATTTAAATCCAAGATTATCTGATGCGTTTCGATTTCTTACCTAATAAGTTCAATATATTTACAGAAGATATTATAAAGTTATTAGAATATGGAGATTAGATTTTAAAAGGACCAATTCGTAATGACTCTTAAATTCCACTCTTCATTTCCAATCCCCTATTTGAAGAAATTAAAACTAAATTGAAACATGATATGATGTGGGGCCGTGAAATCACAATTTAAATTCAAAATCTTAAAAAAAAAAACATCAAAAACCGTCGGCCATTTTTAAATCATGTTCAATCGGCATTCGATTTTTAAATATGGTGCGGAGTGCACCGAACCCCAATTCGATAGTCTGATACAATCGTCCAAATTAGAGAGAGCTCGTGAGCTGCCCTTTTTGCCTATTCAAGATCTGTGGGTCAAAGGCCTGCGCGAGGGGTGGAAGGTCTGGTATCGTTGGTCGTCTGGCGGCCCGGCTCAGCCCTTGGGAGTGGGGACGGAACGGTACTGGCAACACGCGAGGGCTTGTCGATGTCAACATCTATCATACGTTTTATGGTTGAGAGGCTTGGAAGCGGACCGCTTACATGCGAGTCTATCCACTATTTGCCTTGTTTTAGTATTACAATTCAAAGGTCTTACAGTATTGAATTTAGTTTAGTTTAATTTTAGCAGTTCTACAGAATATCAATTTAATGCACGCTAAGATAATACAAAGTAAGGAGCAAATTATCGAGCACTTCCGACGTTTGGCCCCCAAACTGGAACGGGCTGGGGCCGCCTTCAAGCGGCTCTTGCCCAACCTGGGGGGGCCAAACGCCTCCTGCCGGAGGCTTTACGCGGGGGTCGTGCGGTCCATGGCCATATACGGGGCCCCGGTGTGGGCGCGTTCACTGCGGCGGCGAGCCGCCCACTACCTGAACGCGCCCCAGAAGGTGGTAGCCGTAAGGCTAATCCGGGGCTACCGCACGATCTCGCGCGAGGCGGCAAGCCTCCTTGCCGGACTGCCGCCATGGGATCTGGAGGCGATAGTCCTCGCGCGCCTGTATGAGTGGCGCGCGGAGGCACTACGCCGGGGGGAAAGTCCGCTCCCGCGGCAAATTGCTGCGGAGCGGACGGACCTCCGGCTCGATCTCATGGCGACATGGAAAGAGCGACTGTCGCAACCCAGCGCAGGGCACGCCGCGATAGCGGCGATAAGACCCCTCTTTGAGGAGTGGCTAGAGAGGCGCCACGGCGCCCTCACCTACCGCCTGACGCAGGTCCTCACCGGACACGGAAGTTTCGGGAGGTTCCTGCACATGATCAGGCGGGAGGAAACGCCCGGGTGTCACCATTGCCAGGATCGCCCAGAGGACACGGTGGAGCACACGGTGGAGGTCTGCCCCGCTTGGGCGGAGCACCGCCGTGTCCTCGTGGAGGCGATCGGCAGCGGCGGCGGCCTCTCGCGCCCGGACCTGGTGCAAGCCATGGTCCGGAGCGAGAGGGAGTGGGAGGCAGTCGCCTCCTTCTGCGAAGCAGTCATGCTAGCGAAGGAGGTGGCGGGACGGATGAGGGAGAGAGCCTCCCGTCCCAGCCGCCGCGGGAGACGCCCCGGGCGTCGGGAGTCGAGAGACGACTACCGGCCACCGTAGGCGCGGGCCTGCGGGCGGAGAGCAATGGGTAGCTCACCGCCCGATCAGGACCAGGCCCGTGCCGGACGGCGCGTAAGTGTTCCACGCGCGCCTCAAAGAGATGTCAGCATAACGAGGGGCCCCTCAGGGCCGAAGCCTGCCGGGGCAGCGGGATTGTCCGAAAGGGTTACCGCTGCCCCGGAACATAAAGGGCGAAGGAAGGAACATGGGTGGGTTTTAGTCAGTAAGAGTCTGACACTCCCTTCCGCTCCACCCAGAGCGGGAGGAGTCATTTGATGATTTCCCATCCCAAAAAAAAAAAAAAAAAAAAAAAAGGAGCAAATTATTCAGAATTTAGGATCGTGTAAAATTCAGAGTTTATCGTGCACGTTGCATATTTCATCTGGGATTATTTTGAAACAAGTTTATATTAGTTTTCAAATTATTATTTGACGTTCTTTTAAAATAAATTCAGTTCCAAAAGATCTTGGATCTGATGATCTAATTCTGTTTGACGAACGACATCAACATTTCAAGCCAGCTGCCTTGGTCCCGATCTGTGAAATTAGATTGTTTATAAAGTTCCTCTCGTATCTGGATTAGTCACGTTCAGGGACTTAACTGCCTTATCAAAACTTCAATACTTAACGTCGAAAATGTTCCGGGGAAACGGGAATACCTACGTAATCTTGACTTCATATCCAATTCGCATATTATCACAAATCCTACCTATCGGTGGTTGGATCGTGAATACTCGAACGCTGCCGTGCATGTCAAACCCGCAAATACTGTCATATTTTACAAGACTTTTATTGAAAAAAAATGACTCAACATGTAACAACCTTCAAGGAAAAATCCACTTCAATTCCGTGGCAAAAAGAGTCATATTTGTTAGAAATTTCAGCAGTCGATGCAACATTTTGTGTCTCAGCACACAGATCAGCGAATTCGGTAGGTAAAACTTTGAATCCCCGTCCAATTTTGAGAGAGTCCATTTGCATCTCTCCTTGCATTAACTAACGGACCCGAGTTGAAGTTCCCTCTTCGCGAAACTTCTTTTCTGCTTCAACTGTTTTGATAATGTGGCAATTTCACGGAACGAGGATTAAACAAATTTCATAATATAAACTTCTTTTGTGATAAAACTCTTTGGAACAAACCTGAATTTGTACGCTTGCCAATAACAAAAAAGGCGCGAGCTAATAAAGGATTGCGTTTAATAATTATTGTTGTTTTTTATTTCGGCTTAGAAATAATTTCGTCATAACGTAGGTAGATATTTCTATCCAACTACAGGAAAGCTTGAACGCTCGCCTATCTATTTGATGTAGGCAGGTACCTTCCATTTCCATTTTACGACTTCTCATTATTTACCCATAAAATAAAATTAACTCGGATCGATTTAGTGGTATTATGAATACAGTATGATATGTATATATTTGTGTTTATAGCGTGGTGTAATAAACATGGCTATCATTAAAACGTTCCTAACACGAGTTGTATTTGCTCCCTGTAAGTAACTGCGTCAATTGTCTTATCGGCACCCCCACAGTCCTATTTTGTGACCAATTGCCGCCGTCTTCGTGTAATCAACGCTTTATTGCACCAAAAAAGAAAAGCCAACGAGATAATAACAGTAGAACATGTGTAATAACTGAAAATGTTTGTCGCTACGTGTCACACCTAGATATGTGATGTTTGACACAACGGTTAGCACGTTCCACAAATATTGTGCTACAGACAGGGCAAATACGAGGCAAATGTGTGTGCCTTAGTATGGCACAAACATTGGGGCATAATGCCACGGTAAATTGTGCACGTCGATATAAAATTACGGGTCGTTACGGCGATTCTCTGGCGGCACGAGCGCGGCACGTTCGCGACTTATCGCTTGTTCAGTTTTTCGCTCAATCGAACCGTTTTCTGTTATTGGTATGTATTTTGGGCGATGCTGAGCTCCTATTCCAAATTTTATGTAACACAAGCAAGAGAAAAACTTGGAAATTCCCGATAAGATCATGAAAATCTTGTTCAGCATTTTGTGCTTTGTTTTCAGGCAAATTGTTTGCTAACAGTTTGGCTGCTGTCATTGTGTACTTATTTCAAGAGGAACGACCTATCTGTAAAACGATCAGAACAATGTACTGTTTGTTACAGACAATCACGGTTAAATAGAGCACATCTGCAAATCACAATTGCAATTGCGAAGACAATTGTTGCTATGGTTATAAGTATGTCATTGTTTCTTTGAACTTACGCCAATAGGCATTTGATGATGACGCGATGCAATGTATGTAGGAGGGCCTACATACATTGCATCAAGTTATTGGTTATAAAATTTATTTACATGCAACATTTGAAGACTGGCGTTTGAAGACTTTTAAGTACCAAAAAAAATTGATGAAAAGAAATAGTAATTTGAAGGTTGCACCTCACCTCGTATTGTACCACTCTCACTGACCACAGCAATAAATCAATGATTGTATAAAAGAAAGCAATTAAAAAGGCTTGCTTAGACAAAGATGTACATTATCACAACGAGGAAGACCACCTTCACTATATCACCTGTAATTTTAAACTGACCTGTACCTCACCAGTAACGCATTGTTGCAACGCGGAAGGGTTTTTCGCTTTTTTGTTTATGCTCCAAATTTTTATGGAACCCACTAAAACACCAACAAAAACAGACAATGCACTTTCAATTTCTTTATAAAAATAGAACAATGACCATGCAAAGGACGGGGTAAGGTGTTTTTTGATTGTAGAAACAATGGTTTGTTACGCAACTTTTGTTCAGATGAATGTCCAATTTTTTCGTAGTTGTAGGTCATAGAATATTGTCAGTCATTCTCAGAACATTACTGGTGTGTTGCAGTGCAAAAAGTGTAGCAATGTGAAGTTTTTTGATAAACGTAAAATGTTTTAAAATAACCAAATGTGTCCCTGAGACGTTATCGAAGAAGATAAGTAAAGTAGACACAGTTATTCGTAAATATAAGTGGATTTCAATACGCAGTCACGACTGCGAAGCGTGACGGACCATCGGATTCAGAGGTAAATAGATATAACAATAATATGTATAACAAACGATTCCTAGTACAGAACAAATGGATATAATATCCGATGATTTATTAAAGAATATTCGGTATTATTTCGCTACAAAGAATAAGAATTGGAATAAACAAGGATTTTCGGAATGTTAACACGAAAGTTATGTTGAGGAAGACATTTTAGGAATTTAGTGAGAATCAATGTTATTTGTTCGTGTTGTCGTGTATTTGTTTGTGGCTGTGGGTTTCAAGGTTGTGATCGGAAACGAGGCACATCGACTGTCGTATAATTTACACATTTCTGACATACGCGTTCGCTGTCGATTTCTAGAACTCATTGTTATGGTTGTAAGTTGGCGGGTTCCGTCTGTGATCTCGGTTTCTATGTTTCTTTTTAGGTATAACATAATTTCTACGTAGGTTTAATTGTTAATTCTTTAAAAGATATTTAGGTAATTATTTAAATAACTTAATCAACTTATCTTTTAAACATACCGGTTAAATAAAGAAAAAAAAATTGAATTATACCAGAATTATCAAAATTAGATCAGAATTTATAAATGCGTCTATCTAATGTACTTAAGCCCGTTCTAACTATATATTGCCTATTTAAACACCTCATTTGTAAGCTTATTGGTATATAATGTACCAATAAATTCGGGAGTTTATTACTGGCCTAAGTGTAATTAGTTATAAATTATATAAATGAAGCCATTTAATCGTGACCCGCAACTCTGATAATAGGAAAGTTTATCGGTATCAAGTGCTTCTAATAAATTGGTCAAAGTACCTACTAACTAAGCTACGTATGTACTTATATAGTTAAGTAAACAGTTTAATGAATAAGGTTGTATGCCAGCAAAGTTGCGGCCTAATTACTTGAAGTATTTTAACGCCGTACGCACTACGAATTCATAGTCATTTCCCAATGCAATTCTATTTGCATATCTAAAGGCATTTTCTCTAATTTCAATTCATGGTTAATGTTTATGGTTAATTAAGAGTTTCAGTGTAATTGTTGGGGCTCAATCACACTCAGAAGTTTTGTTCATTTCTGTTAAGAAAATAAATGTGATTCGTCCCCGTAATTCTGTTATTTGCAGAGGAATCTTCTATCCATTTCCTTTTGAATTTCCACATTCATTTTATTTTACGGGTGGAAGAAAAATATCTTCTGAAAACTTTTCTTATTTTCAATCGTGTAGAAAGATGTAGGTGTCATAGCAACGTACCTATCAATTCTTTTAACAATTAGTAAAGCTTCTAGACGTTATATAGCTACCTACGGAATAAGGAAATACACAAATAATTAATTTCTACAAGTTTTCTTAGCAACCAAAATACTACGATGGGGTTGTCGAAGGGTAAGCAACCCGCTATAATCGTGACGTCACGAATGTGACACCCGAGGGGTTCATCCGGTCTTACACTGTTCGCGAATGACGATATTAGGTCCCTTGTGATACAGGCCGACCTTATTGCCATTTATCGGGCACTATTTGAACATTTGAACTCTTATTTATTTATATATTTTATTGTATACTTTTATTACATAACAATAAAAATACATTTAACACTACAAACCATACAATGGGCGGCTTTATAGCTTTAAATTTCTACCATTTTAAAACCCAAATATGCACCAAAAATTAGGTTTTACATATAACCATATAGGGTATTACATATAACCATATAGGGACAAAACAATAGTTAATTAACTGAGCGCTACCCAAGTTGCCGACTGTGTAACTAAACCTTTAGGTATCGAACCCCGAACAAATTAGGATTGCCCTCATGTCCGTGTGAGCACGACATTTTCCTTATTTCGGTGAGAATCGGGTTTATTTTGTCGTTTATACGTAAGTCGATGCACGGATCGGGTACCTGCCTAATTTGTAATACCCAATAGGGGCCTGAGAGCTACCTACATAAATATGATTTTAGTGTCGCTCTTGTAATTACAATTTAGCTGATTACGATTTGTGATAGGACCTCAAATGTTTGTTTACGTCGCAAAATGAATTGATATGGGATTTTTAGTGTAGGTTTATTTAGATATGATACGGTTTTGTTTGTGCCTTGCCTATATACCTACCTACTTATATAGGTGTAGGTGGGTGGGCAGGTACGTTACCTTATAGAAAAATGAAATCACTAATTTAGGACAGCCTGCACACTAAATAATAATAATTATTATTATTCATTTATTTCAGAATCAACAAATAATATCGAACAGACAGGTGTAAATGACGGATTCGAATTAAAAATGATGAAATCGTATTTTTTTTATCAAATTTCGGTTAACTTATAGGTTGGAACCTAATATTGAATAGAACTTAGCAAAAAAGGAAATAGTTATAATACTTTGGTGGATCGATTTTGCAGGTGTAACAAAGAATTAGTTTCAGTGTCAAAACTATGACAAACGAGTTGGGTGTTTTAGGAATTCAATATGGCCGTCCATCCTTATTTTTTTTAACTTACTACCCAATCTTTGATCCCATTCGTAATAGATGGAGCTGACTGAAATTGTATCTAAAAATAGTTTCAAGACACTGACTTTAATAAAGCTACCTCTTATGCAAATACTTTCTATTTTCTGTGTATTGACCACTAACATTTATCTACATTTTTATCTTACTTATATTCATTTAAACATTATCTCGGCAATGCACAATCTTTTAATAGACCGGGACCGAGTTATTATACAACAACATCAAAATAGAATCCGATGAGACGGGCTCTTAGCAATCTTAACTAAATCACATTTTTATAATTAAACTTGATATAAAAACAGGAATAAAAATATGCTAAGAAGAACTGCGGAGTCAATTTTATATACATACAACGTTATATAAACGTAAATATGAATGGCTGTTTACTACACTCGTGGCATGCCTTTTAAATTATAGTTGACTAATTGGCGTACCCAAAGTGTTGGTAATAAATTCAAGCCAAAATGTTTGTTCCAATATTTGTAAACCACATCACAAAGTCCTCTGAACTATTTTTTATAAGCATTGCGTTTGAAGAATTTCAACTACATTATATTCAGTATATATATCGGTGTTATGTAAGTCCGTTTGTATATTCGTGGTACGATCGTCAAATATTTTAACATTCTGAACCAATTTGGGATTTGGTTTTATTAAGTATATAATTTGAAGGTGAGTAGGTTAAGTTCAATGTTAACGAGTTCACTTTTTAAACTTAACGCCTACTTAAACGTTAGTTACATGTTTATACTTAACTTCTATGGTATTAAGTTCTTATATAGAGCTTTACTGTTACAAGCTTAGTAATGTCGGTATAGTTTTATTTGTTTTCACAGACCTACATGCCAGATGCATAATATTTAAATGATCCTCATCCTTCATATCCAATGCTTAGTAAACAAATACTTACTTGACAAAATATCTTCAAATGCACGACGAGCTACGAAGTATCATCCGAGTAGCTTCGATCGACGCAGCGTGCCAAATTGGATAACTGCCAATACGAATATCAGTAGGAAAGGGAAGACCATCATACCATTCGTTCACTTCCGGCACGTAATAAAAAAATACAGTAATTTGGGAGTCACATATTGGTTTGAACTTAATTTTGATGTAACTTTTATTGTTAATTAGGTCACAGAGCTTGTTAGTGGGGAGGTTCGGTTTAAATTAGAAACAGAGATGTTATGATTTACATAATTTATATACCTACGAAAAAATATCAATTACAGAGTGTTTTAGATGCTATAAACATTATGTATCTACAAATACTCAACAAGTTGACGAAAAATAATTTATGTTATTATACATAGTATTTTTTCCTGAAAACAGAGATTAATAACTACAAGGAAACGATACAGTTCATAACATTACAGCGTTCTGAAAACATCACTGAAATTTGTACCGAATTTCATCATCCAAGATTAAGATGCACATAATCTGATTTATATACGGTTATAGAATGAAGTGGTTATGAGTTTAGCGTACAAATACATACATGATAATGTTGTTAGGTTCATGTGATGTGTATAAAATAAGGTATATTAGCTAAGACTGCCGATTATCTTCCGTTTAGATAGTTGCGCACGAGTACAAATCCGAGTAGATTGGTTTAACTACTGCGACTGCGGACAGCGGAAGTCTGAATCTATGAATAAGAATAATATGTTATTTATTAATTTGTGATATCCAATATCTGTTGACCGATTTTGTTAATTGGTTGGCTGCGTCAAACAAAGTGACCTATTTAAAAATAATACTTGAATCGATATAATTTGTATAATAAAAATAAAATAATATAATACAGGTCACTAGATAAATTAGTTATCTTCCTACTTACTGACTTTGTTTCTTTTAGACTCTTTCTATTCTAAAACGTAAATAATATAACCAAACTTTCATGAATCTAACTCTAATGAAAGTGGTAGAGAAAGCCACTAGTTCAGGACGTAACCTCTTTTAAAGAAAAATATACAGGGTGGCAGGGACATCGACATTACCATGGATTCAGTACATTGATTCTGGACCTCCATGCGTTGAAATATTTCGTCGGCTATCAAAAAAAAAAAAAAAAAATTGCAGTTCCATACATTTTGACCTTCTATGTATGCACTTTTCTATGAATCAGTTTTTTTTTTTTTTTGATATCCTACAAAAAAATTCTACGCTGGAGGGTCTAGAATCATGTGCTGAATTCATGGTTATAGTTTGCACGTCGATGTCCCTGCCACCCTGTATAGGTAGTTTAACATTGAATGGGACAAAGTGAAACACTTAATTGATCACAAGAGAATTCATCATTATCATATTCATAATCAGCCTATAATGTTCCCACTGCTGGGACACAGGCCTCCTCTCTGTGAGAGTTAGTGGGCCATAATCCACCACGCGGGCCCAGTGCGGGTTTGTAGATGTCAGAAAATTACTTTGGACTTAATTTTTCCTGCTGAAAAGTGATATAAATCTTCAACAAAAAACCATACTTACCAGCAAAAAAATTCAAAACACTATTTTTCCAATGACTAATAACTAAAAATAACTTCAAACTGATCCCTTATAGGTCAACTCCAAAGCTTACGTTACCACATAACCCCATAACTAATTGGCCCATAGCCAACACAGAGCTGTTCTTCTAAGTTTTAATATAGAAACAACTGGTATTAACAAGGTGGCTTGTTACTCTATTTTCATGCTGAAAGCCCCTTTGTTTTCAGTTTCTAACAAGCCCGGCTTTCAGGATTGGATCTTGTTAGCGTTATAGGGTTGGTTATTTATGACTAGATGCTATTTAACCGACTGTGGATGTTCTTTGTATAGTTATGACGTTTATGAGTTGGGATTTTAACGAAGATTGGTCGGTTATGTGTATTTAACTGTGAGAGTTTTTTGAAGCTGAATTTTTGTAGGCTTATCGGTAATAGAAAAGTTTTTATTCGAAATATCTTTATTGATTTGTTTTTGAAAAGCCATGTTATTTAAATAAATTATCAGGAATAGCTTGGTAGGATTTTTGATAATCATGCGATACAGGGTTATTAACTAATATATATTAACATATATTATAATATATATATATATTAACATTCATTATATAAATAATAATAAATATTCAGGTTAAAAAACGATTTAAATAGCTGTAAAAAAACAGAATTTAATCTTTGACAGACAAATAATTTATAAAGAATTAAATATTTATCTAGCACAGGATTAATTCGAGATTTTGAAACAAATATTGATAACAAAACAAATGGATACTGTCATGTCTAAGTAATATTTATATGTCTATAACAGTACCTACATATTTAGTAGATCGTATCGGGATTGTATGCCAACAAAAATAAATGAAAATCCGTTCATAACTTTCTCCTTTATTTTAACCGTTATGTTGAATCACGGATACAGTTATATTTGAAAATCTGTCTCGTATATTTTAATAAATTCCTTTAATGTCCCTTGTAAAGATACTTTTATAATTTAGCACGCATTTCTCTTTAGTAATGGTGGAAATATTTTGTCTGAAGTGAAGTCAAGTCCATTGTACGTTATTACAATTTATTATGTTCCTGTGACATGTATTGGCAGAATAAATAAGTACCTGCCTACTTTGTTGCTTGAATTAAGACATGAAAAGTTTCTGAATTATTTTCAGAAGTAAAAATAAAACGGATGATTTTTTCAAAGTATCTTGTTTTGCATTCCTTATTTCCAGTGCACTAATTATTATAAATGTCGATGCGAAATAATTGACATAAAATAAAAAATTGACACATTTTCATGACAAGTGCAGCTGCTTAATAAAGCAGAAAATGAAATAGATACACTTGTAAAATTGTCAGATTGTCATCAGTCTGTCTGCTCTTGCCTGTAAGTTTCATTTAATAGCCCCGAATATATATATATTTTGTAAACATTAACCATGAGCTTTCTACCATATATACCTATAATTGGTAAAGTTACTTCACTTCACAACTCTAGGTACTTCACCCCCCATGAATATCTAACAAAACACCACAAAATATCAAAGAATAAGTAACACAACATGAATCAAACAATTTATTCAGCTGAATGTCCTTGGTATCTTAACAATAATTGGAAAAAGCTTTCACCCCGGGCACCCTATCGCAGGGGATGTGTGTGGCATGCGAATGTCACAGTAGCAGTACCGATGCTGATCCCACTTGCATTTCCTGCACTGTTTTAAAGTAAGGACTGCAAAAAAGAAAATAAAGGAAAATTAAATTATTTACTTTTTTTTTATTTAAATAAGAAAGGGAAATTAAGGCAAGAAGAAAAGGCAACTCATCTGCAGTTTTGGACAAAAGCTTGACATTAATCAATCGATCGAAACGATCAATACCTACCGACCGTTTGACTGCTATAACTATCATAAAAAATAGCTACTAAAAACCATTAAAGATGAACGTTTTATTAGGTTTAAAAAAAGAAATTGTGAGTATTGTAAGAGATCAGAGAGCTACACATGTGTGTAGCTTATAAATTCTGTTCATTCAACAGCAATCTAGGCATGGCCTCTGCTAAAAATATGGCAGGTAATGTGGTCAACATGCAAGTCACGTGGGTCAAATTGCAGTGCCCAGACACATCGTACATATACTTACCTAGTGCAAACCGTTGCTTGAAGGCACTTAGTGCCAGCTGTAAATAGCAACCATACTTGCAATGTTCCTACTTGCTAAAACAATCGTGCATATAATTCATAATTAAGTATAAGGAAGCTCTTATACGTCCACATTCAAATAAAATTGCGAATCACGTTCGAACCACACAGAGCAGCTTAAAACACGACGACCTGGGAGGTATAGTAATCAAGATAATATGCTAACAAAATCCAAGGCAACCGAGTATCTACCTACAAGAAACAAGTTCACCCTTTTCCGTATACGTAGCTATTTGCATAAAAGTGCCACAATATTATTCCAAACTAAAAATAAGATAAAAATGTTCGTCACTTCCCAAAGTGTCTGACAACGCACAAGAAAAGCTGTCAGAGTAAATAAATGTCGCGTAGGCGTGCACTCTGTCCAATCATGAGATTACAAAATAACACGACTCGCATCCCTATGTGGATAATCTAATCCACCGATTAAACTGTGAACGTCTTTGTGGGTGTGGGCTCCAGTCATTAGATACTAGTTTTATTTACCAAATCTGACGTCAATTCCTTGCAGGCGAACCAACAAAAGGTCGATATTACTGCCGCGGGTATAAACATTTAAATTTCGTTTTTTTTTTTGTTATCGAGATAGTCCTACTCTGTCTGGAACGTAAACGTAGTTTTATTCCATTTATTCGATGGTGGATAGAGGCATTTTCTTAATGAGGCCCGACTGCTTACTTCTTTAACTATCTACATAGTTTTACTTCTTATAATAAGTGAGATGCATGAACTAAAGTTGAAAGTATGGACGCCACACTTTCTTCTATCTACGTCTCTTTTATATATTTAGTAGCTTCTGCCAGCGACTTCGTCTGCATGAAATTTCTTGTACCTCTGACCCACCCTGTCGCATCGCATCGCCTGCCGGCGCTATTACTTAGTTTTTGCTTTGCGTTCTTTCTGAATTTTCGCTCGGCTTTTTAAGTCCTAGCGTGATGTTAAATAGCGTTCAGCCTTCGTTAAGAATTGGGCTATCAACTGGAAAAAGACTTCTCCGACGACGAATCCGACTCGCAGTTTCAGAGATTAGCACGTGCAAATAAACAAAAAAAAACAACTCTTTATTTGTATAGAAATAGATTTTAAACTTTATTGCCTGTTCAGATGTTACAAGTGTTTGGAATGACTATAATAGGTACCTAAGCTGTACCATAATGACAATAATTACTGGCTGATCATTTTCATGGATGATAAACATTATTGTGATTCCAAATACCTATCAAGGAATTGTCAGACAGATAAGGATAACAATAAATAATTTGATGAAGACTCTTAAACATTTATTTATTGAGGTGCAACCAAAAGAAGTGGCAATTTGGTTTTTATAAGAGTGTTAGTTATGGTTCCTAAATTGGTTTCATTATGTAAATATAGATTGCCTAGCCATCAAAGAACCGATTAGCTTCCAATTTACAAGTAGCGATACCGTAAAATTAAATTGGAAATAATCCGTTGGTTTGTTTGTTTTTGCTAGCGCTACAAAAGCCACTCTCGGGGCGCAATCTCGACGCCCCATCTTGCGAGATAACATTATACCTACTCAGCTTAAATATAAGATACAACAAACTAAAAAAAAAACACCTAATGAACGTCGAATTTTATTCACAATTCCTGTTTTGAAAATTCAAAAATACTCGAAAGTATGGCGGTGTCACGCTGTCCCATAATGTTGAACATTTTATTCGAACATTTACAGGTTTTTGGCGTTACATGTAATGCACAAATGGTGTTAATATTACATTTTATGCCTTTAGAGAGTCGGTTGTGGTTGATTAAAAATTTGTCGTGTAATTCTTTTTTTTTTTCGATGTTATTTCTGAGCCGTGAGAAGGCTCTACGGCCTTTGGCGAGTAAATGAACTTTGGTTAAGCGCCTTAACTCCGCGCTTATTTGTTTTTTTCTCCCTTTATTACTTTGCGATCTTTTAATCTTGAAGAAATTGCCTAAAAGAATATTACATTACTGATTTGTATTTGGTCGGTAAATAAAAGCTTTTCTTTAGGTAGGTAGGTTATATTTATTTCCGCATAGCTTATACCTGAACCGGAATTCCTAATCCACAAAGAGCACTATGTCAATAGCGAAGGCAAACTTCCACTATCAATGATGCACGGGCCACTTACACAATATTCTATCGGGACACAAGAAGAAGATCGAAAAACACCAGTCCCCGCTCCGGGGGAAGGCATAACGCAATAACAAAAATATTTACCAAAGCTCCAAGCGAATAAAAATATGTCCCTTAATGCGACCCCAGATGCACTCCACCTATTATTTGTTTCCCTAGAAAAGTTTACCTCCGAAGGAATATGAATATAGGTAATGTAATGCAAATACGACTGCGGGTCGCCCGAGTCCTGACACTATTTCCTTTTCTTCTATTTATCCGAGGGCACCTCTGGGAACAATGTTATTAAAGAAAGATAAGTGAGGCGAGAAGGATCCTATCTTATCGACCTTTCGTATTTCGATCTAAAGAATTTGTGTGTAAATAGGTAAATAAAGGTGGCCCTCACATAAGGAAACGATTCTCCGAGTAGACGATCCTTTCACATTCAACTCGATATACCTAGTTACTCGACACCGAAGTAGAATGAGATGTTCAGCGATTAAGCAATAAAATTTGGTAGAGCTCGTTGCGTTTTTCGTTTCGAGCGTCGGTTAATCGAAATGCGCTGACGTTTAAACGGCATGTCTAATTCCCTGCACTAATTCAACTGCAGCGATTACTCGCGTGGATCGATCAGACCCGACTAGTTCAATTAAAAATTTAAAACAGTCTCGTGTAATGTTAATATACATAGAAACGGAAAGTTAGCGCATTCGTATGAGTCACGAGATCGTAGTACGCATCAGAGTTATAACCATCGCGTCACAGATTACGACACGCTCGTAAAATTCGTCCGTCCATTGAGTAAAACAATAAAACGCGATTTGGATCAAACGGTGTCACTAGCCCGGCGAAGTTCAAGTGCGCTATTAAGTTGCACAACAGGCAATAAACATTTGAAATAAAAACGTAAATATTCGCGTCGTAAAGTGTGTATCATTTGTAATAATAGCGTTTGCGAGATGGTTATTTTTATCCGGGTATCGGTCGGGTCGTAAATGCCGTAGACTAGAAGCAGACGGGTTTTACGGTGCGGCCCGAGACTGGCGGTGAACAGGTGATGAGGTGTCTTCGGTTTATGGTCTGCAAGAGCGCTGCATCTTTCACAAACTATTGCATTATGGCAGCTCAACTAGAACGATAAATACTTAGGTATACTGAGTTTTTGGTATCTATCAGGTTATGTAAACTCGTAACAAACTAAACAGAGGGGCAATTCTCGTAATTTTAAGACCGTTCACAGTCTGATCTCAGTCTCAATCTGTCAAAAAATACTTCTAATTTCTCTACATTTTGACAAGTTTTTGACATTTGTTTGTCGCTGAGACGAGACTGCGACTATATTTTGAACGTTTTAAATTACGAGAATTGGCCTTCAGGCGTATAAACAGTGGGTAATATAAGCAATAAGTAATGTTCTGCACGAGTAGGCAAAGAGTGCGCAACACGGCCTAGCACATACTAAACTTGAACTAAATACATAGATTATGCGTTCAGAATGTATATAAGCGGGTGCATAAAATAAAATAAATTCTTTCAATGAGGGGGGCAGTACTTTTGTAGGTTACCTACCTGGCTTTAGATATTAAGTGTTAGTGGCCGATCGATTGTTAACCTTTATTTTACCTTGTTTCAGATAGACAAGGAATTTGGATGATACATAAAAGGATGACTTCAACTTGAGTCAACAGAAAAAAATATGAGGTAAGTTATTATTACTGCTAGGTATAACTACTTACCTACCTGTACCGAACTTTGAAAACCACGGGGATGTATACTTGAGATGATAAATATACATACCTACTCGTTGTACAGGCAGAAAAAAATATTGTTGAGTAGATAGGCTCACTAGGTTAAATTGCTGAGTTCTAGCCACAGTCAGAAAATGACATTTGTGGCAAGACAGACAATTTGCAACAGCCACCATGTTCTCTGTCTTCACCTTCTGTATCCTATAAGTAATTCACTTGCTTTCTGCTCTTTTAAATCATAATTTCCATTCATTGCCCAAAGAAAGTTAAACCAAGTGTTTCCACAAAATTGTCAGGTAATTTTCCTTACTAATTCCATCATAATTCCCGATTTAATTTGATTCAAAGAGAACAGAGCGGAGAGTTACATCGTCAGCGTAAAGTTAATAAGATAGGGGTCGACCGACCGGAGGCTGGCCGCTGTTCGACCGTATTGGACAAATAGGACAATGTAGGACCTTCCCAGTGTCTATCACGAGATTCTTTTCGAAAATTTCGTGTAGCTTTGGGCCTAAATATTTACCTAGAGAAAAGAGCATTTCTTTTGTGTTTTTCCCTCATGTAATAAATATTTAATCCAGAATAAAACAAAAACTTCAGCTCTTCAAAATTTGAATAAAAGCAGTAGGAATGTTGTAATAACTTTTATCAAAGGCAGCCGTTCCCAAAATTAACCTTGTACAAAAAGGCCCTTCACAACATCAGGGCGAAAGTACTTACATAGAAGAATTTCCAACAATATCTGCAAAGGATTATGGGGGTCTATCCCAACATTACGTGCCTAAATTGAAGAGGTAGGCCATTGTAGAAACTACGGCAGCTCGGTAAAGGGAATGTGCTTAGTTAGGAAAATGTTGGGACCTACCTAATTTGGGTAGGTTATGTTGCACGTTAAGTACCCTTTAGCCTGTTAGTAGTTTAAGTTAACTTACGGAACGGGAAAATGCGCGTACAGTCGTCAACATAACGGTTATGCGAGTTTAGTTTAGCGGGCCGTTTTATTAAAAGTTTTGTCCGTAAGTAAAGTGAGTTCGTATAGACACGTATTTTTTTACCTGAAAAATAAAAAATACAACTCAATTAGTATCGTTAAAAAAAATCAAAATGTACTCAACTTAAATTGTTGCAGGTTAATGTGCAATTATTTAAACCAGATTGAGTAAAAAAATATGAAAAATCATTGAAGTCGTATATTTTATTTTACATAAAAACAATAAAAGATTTTTATTCGTGTCTCTCTTCAAGAGCGTTTTGTTAAACCACATAATTTATGTGTTGTTATGATAATAAATCGGTTAATGACCGAGTAATAGCAGAATAAATGCATGACGATTAACAATAAACACGTGTCGGTATCGTAAAACTGTTTCGAATTCAACTGCGCCCGTCTAGAATCTGTCTGTCTAGGCACGGACCGAATGACTATTTTATTGGCGATTCAAAGCTACGTCATCTCATTTTACGGTGGCGCCTACTTATACGAAATCACATAAAACCAAACACGTCATTGAGACTACTATAATGTTCTATTAGGGGCAATTTAAACAGCTCCTTACAATTTTACGATTTCGACGGCGGTTTATGGCGTGGCACGCGCTTGAGTTTGCTCGTAAAAACCTACGGTCACCTGTTGTGTGTTATCCTTCCTACAATGTGTCAATAAAATTTTGTCAATGGACGATGTTTTAATGTGCCAATTATGGTTCGATGTTTCATTCACAAGTTCCAGTTTTACGACTCGGTTTGTGGCGCTACGCTCCATTCCCGTAGGAAAGTTCCCATCGCACTACGGGCCTTCAAGCGTGAATTGATAAAGCCTCGCCTAAATTTTACCAAAAATATTTTTTTCTTTTTGACAAACACTTCCTCAATAGATTAAATTTTTCGTTTCATCTTGCCGCCTGATGGAATCACTTTGATCAAGGAAATAATTTCGGACCGTAACAATATTTGTTAGCGACTGTACAAGAATGAATGTTTATGAGCGGCTCCTTAACGTAAGTAGGTATTTTACGGGACCATATGTTGGACGCAACTGTACAGAAGTAGGTTTACGGATTCAGTTATTTTTACATTGGCATTTCTTGCAATTTTATCTTTATTGCTATTATTTCTTATTTTCACGTACTTTTTCTTAGTGTTCTGACGCTTTCGAACAATATTGGATAAATGTATGCCAATATATTATGTATAAAACCCCGTTTGCGTGTGATTTTATTTATAAAGGAGAGTTTCCGTAAAATATAGGTCATAGTGATATGTTTATGATCAAAACCACTGTCTGGTTGGATGGGAATCCATTTTTTTCTGGTTTTTATTGTGGTGGAAGAGCATGTTTATTTTATAACATAATTTAGTACAACAAAAAGAATTGAGAGCCTCTCCACTTTTATTATATGTAACAAGATTTATTGTGATGCCGTCGGCATACCAATTGGTATAAAATAGGTACCTACGTATACTGTAACAATCACGTAGCTCAGCATTATTTCCTGAAAAAAATATAACAGAGAAAAGGAAAATTCAGCGGATTTCTTATAAATACACGTAGTCCTACGCCATCGCCCATAACTCAAATGACTGCATACGTCAGGAATATAAAGGAGGAACTTTAGCCAAGCCCCACCTAAAATAGCATGGCCGTTCGTTCAGCGAACACCCGCCACGCGCCGATTGGCGGAAACTCAAATAAACCAGTTTACCCGCTCTTGCTCAGACCAATCAGAGCGAGGAATATTTAAAAGGCAATTTAGAAGACATCTTGGGAGGTATCCTTATCTCTGTCATTATGTGTGCGAGAGAACGTGACGGGGCACACGTCAATGTAGTGGTGAGCTGTTGAGATGCCTCGCGTTTCGCATAGATGGCGTTAGTTGTTACGTAGTTCGACTCTTTCCCGTTAGATGGCGTGGCGATCTGGTGTAATCTTATGGGAGTCAGCTGTTGGTAATGGGATTGTGATGGAATCCGGGCTTGGAAGAGGTTTTCTAGAAATAGATCCAAATTTCCAATTCCGATAGGTTTATAGTATAAAATACTTATCGTTCGTCTTTATGTGATAAATATTGTACCTATTTGAAATGTAGAGTTTTTAGATTTAATATAAAAACCTATTCAGAGGAGCGTTGGGGCTGACCTTTGCTCAGTTTTGGGGTGATAACTGTTTCTAACAGTCATTGAAATTAAAAATACAATGATGAATTAGTAGGTACTTTACCTACCTTACAGTTAGGTAGAGCTAGCTCTACCTACCTTACAGTTTCCTTCATATTTTGTAGAGTCAGTTAAACGGATTGTTTAATATTGACTATCAGCTTAAATTGACAGATAGATTCAAGCCACAATATTGTCATTCCAAGTCGTTAGAAATGGCCAGGTATAACACGTCAAATTAACGAAGTGTAGCAGTCAGCTCAACAATATATTTCCTTAACTGTACAAAAAAAAGAATGTGCTGTATTTCATACATTACATTTTATAAAATTGTACAATATCAATATTCGATAAGTACGTAAGTATAATAATTGATATGGCTTCAATTCGTTAGGTAACGTTATAAATTCATAATCAAATTAACTAAAACCAAACCTGTATTTACCTACTAATTTCCAGGAAATGGTAATTCGGTAATTCAGACTAAATCTCATAACTCTGTCTAGGTGTAAGAATTTGAATTAATAACAAATTAAGTTTTGTTATCTATGCACTAATGTTCTATAAATAAATACTTTTGAAAGTTTAAGTGGGAATTTTGTAAGCTTTAATTATTATGGAATGATAATTTATAGGAGTTGGAGAAACCTGTTTCTAAGATTTTTTGTCTGAGCAGGTTTTTAAGTAGAAACCTGCTAATAGGTTGGTAACCCAATAGTAGACAAGTAGGTAAAGAATTTGAAGTTAGGTAAGTAGGAACCTACATACCTAGGTATATTTTATCTCTGCTTATTTAACTGTGCAAAGTGATTTTCTGACAAAGGTATATGTTTTGTGGAAATATTGACTGTACCTACATGCGATGGGTCACATTGGAGGGTGAACACTGTCTAGTCACTGTGAAGATGGACGGTGGACCACGGTGGAAGTACTTAAATGAAAATACTATATTCCGCTCTCAAAGGTAGCGAGCACTGAAGTCTTCTCAGGCTACTTTATTGTACCAGATCTCCTAATAAATACCTACTGTCTCAAATAAACAAAAATATTATTAATATTATTTATTTCTCCATTTTCCTATATTTGTTTTGTTTGCATAGGAAGTAAAATCCCTGAAACTGTTAGTTTTTACAATAAATAAAGTATGTAAATTCGATGAATGCTTTAAGCATTATAAATTAAGTGCTTAAGTGGGTGGTGGGTACTTAAGTGAAGTGGAATTTAATTTATGAGCTAACACTCAAGGTTAAGTAAGTAAATCAAAAAGTAAGTTTCTTGTTTTATTACTACTTAAATGAACAAATTAGTTAACATAACTAACGTTTTCACACAAAATAATTCAGATTAGGTATAACTTTTATTACAAAATAAATAAATCAACAAAATACACATTATGTAGGAAACATATATTATTTTCTCGCAGAAGAATTTAGAGAACTTTAATGATTTGTTAATGAACACTTAATTTAAACGAAAACTTACTTTTGAATTCTCAACTTTTTACATTAACATTGTTACACCATTTACAGTATTAAAAACTTAGCATAAAAATTAAGTAAGAAGGCTTTAAAGGAAATTTACTTATTTTATTATAGCCAGTGGTCCAATTTAGCTCTGGATCGAACGAGCTGGAAGTCATGGGCCTTTTCCCAGCGGTGGGATAATCCAGGCTAACAGTAACAGTACCTAATTATAGCCACTTATACCTATAAGTATTTCTAATAATTAATTAACTCACTCTCTCTCATCTACCTACCAAAACAAAAGAAAAACAAGTTCTAATTTTAATTCCACTTGTCATTCACTCTGTGCATCCATGAGCTCATAGATTCTGCAGTCACCACTTACTGGGTAGATTTGTTCTATGTTCACGTTATTTTTAGGCACCTACCTAACCGGCGAAATGTGAGTGTACTAAAAGTACACCTCTGCCTAACCCTTCGGGGATTAAAGGCGTGATGTTATGAGTTATGTCAATAATAAAGAAGTTGGAATCCCTCGAAATTATTCTGACATATCTAAATTTTTGTTCATCACCATCACCATCATCCACAGCCTTAGGGTACTGCATCCACTCCTGCGCACGACCTAGCTTTTCTTGTGCCAGTCACCACGCTCCTGTGCCAGCCTCATCCAGGTTTTGCCCGCGATGGCAACAATTTCGTATGCCCAAAACAACAAAATTATTGTTAGATCAAACTTCAACACTTATAATAAATACCTAATACCTAGCTATGGCTATAATTATAAAAAAGAAACTCATAAGGATTACTGACGTCATTAAATATATATATATATATATATATATTTATGGCTAACCTGTTAATCGTAGGTTTAACCTTGAGTTGTAAAGAGCCCTCTTTACAACTCAACACGAGCAGAATGCTTGTTTGATTCGAACGATCGATTTCAGGGTGTCGTTGCCCTACTGGCAGATAAACATTTTGCTCTGTGGCTTATTTTGTGTTGTAGGTAGGTACTAAAGTTTCTAATGTAAAAAAGATCTACCATTAAAAAAATTATAAATTGTAATTAAAGCCGGATTTAATTAAATTATACAAATCTTCATCCGACTATCAGATATTCCACCGTCTGTATTAAATAATTATACTTATACTTATCCATGATTACCAATTACTACTCAATTTGCCACTAATTAAGTAAATTAAGAACTAAGTACCTAGGTAAGTAACTGAAGATCTCAACATTTGTACTTACTTATTATTTTTTAAGTAGATATCATAATCATGAATACTTAGCTACATACTTACGAGTTTATATAAAATTAGTACAAGTACGTAATCATTCCAATTAAGTAGGCAGGTAGGAATTTTACACCTACCTTACCTACACTTTCGTTTACACGATAGTAAGTTAGGTATGGTACCTAAATAGGGTTCAGCCCTATTTAGAAGGTACATGAAATTGGTTTCATGCACTTTCAACATAGATAATTTAACGTTAACGTTATGCAACCTACCTATTGAAAAATATGCGACTTACCAATTGCTTAAACTACAGGAATTCTAGTTCAGCTTGAAGTAGACACAACATGAAATTCGCCTTCAGCTTCACATTTTTAATTATTTATTTACCTCTCATTATGGCCCTGACATCAATCAAGAAATGGATAAAACTCAACCTGTTATTGCTTGAGTACGAGTGTTTTGGCTACTTTGTATGTGCGTATTTTATGTCATATTTTTTTGTAATGTGAGCTTTTTTTATGCAGAAAAAACAATTTTTCTTTATTTTCTTTCATTAGAACTATAATATACTTGTGAACCTACGACTTACTAAAATGTTCACCTACTAATCTAAGAGAATACTTAGGAGTATTATCTGTATTATTAAGAATGTTTCTTTTTATTCCTTTTAACTTATTATATTGAAAATATACAACTTACCAAGTGTCCTATTGTTGAGCAGGACAACCCGTTCTCATTAATGCATCCCACAGGCATCGAAACCTATTCATAATCCTCGCATAGTTAGGTAGGTACTTACCATATTTAGTGTGGCAACTCAAAAAATAAAAATCAATACACAATCATCAATATGGTAGTCAATCGGCAATAAAAACGATTCTATATCCGATTATACTCGCTTCTAGTCCGGTAAATCGATTTTTTACATCTCGAATGACGAAATCGATTGCTTATAGCAACATTGTATGGGTCTTGTACCATTGAGCGGGGCTATTACTGTAGGTATAAAAAATCAAGTTCATGGTCGTATTATTTTATTGCATATCTATTAAGAAATGTGTTACTTCAGTTTTAGGTGGATTCCTGACATTCTTGTTGCGCAGACTCTCCCTCAAACACTTTGTTAGAAGTTTGTGAAAGTATTTTATTCTGAGAAAAGTTAAGTCTTCCACCTATTTAAATCTATGAGTGATTATATAGAGTTTTGGAAAGTAGGTTAGCATTTGTTTCTCTCAAGGAGAAGCTATTCAATTTTCTAACTTCGTTTTATGAAATATTCATGGTTCTAACTGCCAACGCATGAGCAAAATTCTAATCTAGTTTATAGGTACCTATTCTATTTTAGATAGATCATGATAGATAGAATGTGTACTTCATTACTTAGATAACAAAATTAGAGCAAGAAGTTAACAAAATCTTCTAATTAAATCAACTATGTCCCAATGTCTAAAGTTATAAGTATTAACCCTCCTAATTTTAATTTATTATCTCCAAGCGTAGGTTCAAATCCTCGCCCAAAAATTAAAGAAGTTTGTTCGGCACTTCAGCCTTCCTAACCTAGAAATTTTATACCATCTCATCAAAAGTTCTGTAACGAAATTTTTCCTTTTCCCTTCAGATATACCTACGTAGCTATACCTACATATTATATCGCTCGTGTTTCTGTTCCACGATTTTTTCGTTGTCATGTAAACAATAACAGAATGTTGAGGCTTATCACGGAGGGCATAACACGAGATGTTTTGTATCTATGGACATAAACTCACTGATGTAAGCACTATGCACAACATCAGCTGAATTGTCAATATTGCTCTTAAAATATTACTGTACTATCGTGTAAACTCGGCCCTACGTATGTAATAAGTGTGTTTTAATTTTGAATTTTTCAACTGAAATTCTACTTTATCCTTCAGTAGTTAAGGTGGGTTCTTGCTTGGGGAAATAGTCGTGTCGTGGCTCGCGTGTATATCCCAAAGTCGCAAATTTGTATTCAAAAGATACCTACCATCGAAGTACGCAATAATCGTAAAACGAACAATTTAAACTCTGATTTTGTCGAGTTTCGAATATTGCTCTACCATTGAAACAGTAAATAAGTTTGTATATAGGCACTGATCTACTTATTATCGTGTATGTACTTGCTTAACTATTACTTATGTACTTTATCTGAGTGTTTTGACACCTTATGTGTTCCTACTTTGATATTACATATAACATAGGTAGGTAATACTGTAAATGCCTGATGTAAACCTACAGACTTTTATGAGTGCGCGTTGTTGGTACATGCTCCAATTATGTCTTTGAAGACTTCAGTATCAGGTGCTAATAATATCGAACTATAAGAACATTAAAGTTTTTATTGCCTGAATACAAGGTGAATTAAGTATTTAAAAACATCGTGTTTCGTTACAGGAACAAGTCGTAGCGAAAATAATAAAACAACCGGAAAGACCAACTTTATTTACCACAAAAAAACATTTTTATCTTTCATACATGAAAACTACAAGCTGTAACATTAAGAAGTAACATATACTTACAAAAAATGTTTTATATTATACATCAAAGTTAACTAGATGTCTACTAATAGTCTTTTAATTGTACCTAACTACCTTACTACGCCGTGCGAACTCAAAATTATCTCCGTCACTTTGTAGTGTTGCCAACAACAATAAATAAATTGAGACAAGTCCCCGAAAATGAGGCGAAACTTTATAAATTACAAGTGACACGATTTAAACAGACGTTTGTGTGTTTTATTCTTTAATACAGTTATAATAAGGAATTTATTAGGATTAAATTCTTAGAATATTAGTGGTTAATGACCTGACACAGGAAGCGATGCAATCGTTATGGCTCCGTGTTTCCTTACATAAATTTACATTAAATTAGCTCAAGTGGAAATGTGCAATTTGTAGCCTAACTACCTTTTCATGATACATACTAAAATATTAAATAGACTTTTCACTACACACTGTACTACCTAAGTAGATAGTAGTGTATTGAAAATGTGTAGCTGCCTATTTATTCAATCTATTCATATTTTCTATCTATTTATATATCCATCTATATAAACAGAAAATTATTTATTAATTAAGGTGCTATCACTAAAATCTATATCTGACCACCGTAAGGACTATTCCTGCTTGCAGCACATATTATTAGTCGACCTAAAAGGATCCTCTCTTGTTTTACTTACGGGCGCAGCTGTGGTCATCATGTGCACGGGATTTTGTTTTCAAAATGGTCAGATATAGGTTTTGGCGAGTACACCAACAGCTTCTGTGTATAACATAACTTAGTACACTATGTGACAATAGCCTCGGAGTAACATCAATTAATCTTAGAAATAGGTATTAACACGAAGAAAGGAACAGAAAAATACGTACAAAGGTAGGTGATGATTATTTCTAAAGTAATCTCTTCCAGAATACCTAGTAGAATGAAAAACAAAATACATAAAATCAAAAACAATTCTCTAATTCGCTATTTATATTTAACTACAATTTGTATATAATTTTTAACTGTCGTACAATGCATTTTTTATCTAGGTACAATGTCAGTTTCTCTAATATTTAATGTCCATGACAGATTTCCCTATCTTCTGACAAAACTGTCCCCAAAAGCGTTAGTGGTTAACCGGACTACGCCACCACTATGTCAATGCGGCAAATTTTGGATGTCCCACGAAATTAGGGACGGGTGGCTACTCTTCGCCCACTCTACATAATTTTATGAGGCTCGATAGCGGCTGGGTTTTAGGAGCGAGATAACTATGAGTTGGCATGGTCTCAAGCCTACTATAAAATTATGAAAATATTGTGGATTGGTACATTTGCAATAGAAATAAAAGAGAATTTATTGTAATGCAGTCCGGAGCAGGCTTAGCAGGTCTTGCAGGCTGTGTGTGCGATCCAATATGTCTTCCTAGAAAAAAAGGAAAATAATTTTGTTAAGGAGGAAATTCTCAGGTTTAATTTCATTCGCAAATAGTAAATTCAGAAATACCCAAGCCAATATTCAGTTGGTAAACGTGATAAAAATAAATGGAAATCAATTGAATTAGTTTCTATTCCGTCGCTAGACAGTTTCATAAAATGCGTTTTTATGCCTAGTAAATGGCAGCAAAAAACAAACACCTGCCTTATTCGGTTACGATGAAGATAACATCGTACATAACATGTTATTATCAACATTAATGCGTAAGCTTAAAGGCCATTGTTTCTACATACAATAACCTTATAAAGATACAGGAATGTACATAAGAGTGTTATGTTTATATTATTCATCGATTAAGTGTAATAATTAAGTTTTAATTGAATAGTCTGTGGGCGTAATTTATACTACGTTATCGTTTTCTAAAAAAAACGCGTCGCCGACGTCTGACAATGACAGTAAACTCACAAGTTTACAGATAATGTAACTTGACCTCAACGCACACGCTTACACTACTTATATGTACCTTAGTCTTTTAATTATTCCTGAATTCATTACTTGATAAATCCAACATTAAGCCGTAAAAAACATTATACCTACGCCACCCTAATTAAAAGTATTATTTTATTTTTAAACGCAAAAGTGTGCAATGTTCGTCCGGAGTGCGGCGCAATTAAATTTCTTATTTATTTTATTAAACAACACCTTGTTGTTTTAAACAAGTGTTTCAGGTTATATAAACAGTGCATATTATGTCCTTCCTTATAAAATATTTGACAACACTCGGATAGCTCGGGCGGGTGAAAACTAGATCCAATAAGGTATAATCTATGTAAATAAGCATTTTCTGTGCTCGTTTTGAAGCGAATGAGGACTGTATATATTTTCTAAAATACATATTTAATGAGTAGGAATTTCAATTTATTCTACGTCCTCTAATGGGTTTTATGATATGTTTATGGGTTAACACGTACGGTCACCAAAGGAGATAAGTAACCAGGGTCGTCGGATATAGTTGAAGTTTGGTAAGAAACCGATGGATGTTTTTGAATAAAATTTAATTTAGTTAATAGAAAATAGACAGTTCATTTATCAAATTAAATTTCATTAAATTAAATTTCATATATCCGACGACCCTAGTTACTTATCTCCTTTGTTAAATGCATATACATAGCTACTAAATCATGCCATTCAATAACGTAATTCTTAATGAACCAACATGTGTTTTCAGCTACGGTTGTCATAATTGGTTTTGTGGGTAGAGCAGTTAATACTGTTTGGCAGGTAGTTCCCTAGTTTTTTGCATTTTTTTTAAACAAATATCCTTTTTTGGTATTAATCAGACATAAACAAAAAAAAATATCAGATTTTTTTTTTCGTTTTTTCTGTCCTTTGAAACGAAATAAACTATTCGATTCTTGATCAATTTAAAGTAATCAAACCTCTTTATTTGTTACTTCAAAGTAAAATAAAGTCACCTTCACCTATGTGAAGGTGAGCAGTGTTTGAATTTGTGGCTATAGCTATCTATAGCTACAAATTCAAACACTGCTCCACAAATACAAAGGTAGAAATTGTAGGTAGGTATCCAAACCCGTATCAACTATTTACCCAACTTAAATGAGGGTCTTATCAACGTAGATCTTGACCACACAAGCCTCCGACTAACCTCATCAAATTCCCATAGGTGGCAACCCAATTTGAGGAATCAAAAGGAAATATCTACGAAAACTACGTAGATAGGGGAAGGCTTTATCTGTAGAAATTGTTGCTAGAACTTCACCGTGAATGTAGTACCTGTTATTTTATATTGGCAAAACATGTTTTGTTCTAAATTGTAAGCACTTTTACCATCTTTTTATACAGTGTTTTTATGCAAATAAATATATTATTATTTTAGTCGAACTAAATGCTATGTTTGTTTGCAGTGTACCCTACCCTTATAAGTAGGTAAATGTAAGTATCTAAACTCTGACTTTTAATTTGCTAGCTAGACCAAAATGACAGTTGCGATCATTACATTAATGTCATGTAAATAAAAAAAAATGTCTATCACAGCTGTCATATTAGTCTAGCAAAGTAAAAATGAGAGCTTCGGCAGGTAGGTACTTACTTACATTTTTTTACAAATACAAACATAAACTCAGGCCTTCTACAAAATCACAACCTACAACTACACACAACACAACCCCAATCAACAACACATAACAACAACGATTAACGTTCTTGTCACATTTTTTTAATATTTGATCTCTGTACTTTTTACGGCTTAGGGAGCTTTCCCCAATCAGTTATTTTTTGCCGTAAGTATCTTAACAGGCAATTAATTTATTAAGCTCTCCTTTACTTGAACAATTAGGTACTAAAAGGATAGATGTCAAACTGACTCACCAGTCACAACTAACCCTTGTGTTGTCACACCTTAAGGCCAATTCTCGTTCAAAATCTAGTCGCAGTGTCATCTCGGCGACAAACAAATGTCAAAAACTTTTCAAAATGTAGGGAAATTAGAGGTATTTTTGACAGATTGAGACTGAGATCGGACTGTGAACGTTCTTAAAATTACGAGAATTGCTCCTCAGATGTTAGAAATCGTATCTTTGAAAAGAAATAACCTTCTACCTACACTTGTACGACTCAAGAAAAATTCTTCTAAAACTTAAGTTACGTGTCGTGAATGCGAGTAGGTGCGTGCTATATCCACATGTATATCTTTCTATACATTGTACCTATACATGTATACGTCGGTTCAGGAACTGAAGTGCAGTTAGGGAATACCGCACGGACTGATACCACATAAAGTAGGTGCGTGGTACACGAGAAGCGAACAGCGGATGTGTCGCGAGATATATCGGTTTTTATGTCGTGTTTTATTTCTCGTTGATGTATGATGTCATAAAATGATTGATGAGTCGTTTTAGTTGTGTTTTCTTTTGAAGTATGTATGTTGAGTTTTTATGGGGAACGTTGAGTGGTATGTGGTTTGTTGTATTAATTTATTTTTGTATTGGCTGTCGATGACTTCTGAAATAAGATCAGTAGCCGTTTAAGTTTCACACTTACCCGCGTTTTGTTGATTTTAATAGTCACATAGATGTAGACTTATTGTTTAAAATCATTTGTTTTTTTTTAAGTACCTAAATGTAAAATAAAGTTTATTTGTGCTTCCAGAAAAGAAAATTTCAAGTGTGTACACACATAGTTGTAACATGAGCAGTGCGTAGATTCAAAGTCTGATTACTATATTTTAAATAAATCGAAGATGACGCAATTAATATGGTTATCTACACTTTACTTTTTTTCGACTCGAGATAACCATACAAAGTCAAAGATCCACATTAATTTATACGTCCAATTAAAACATAATAACAGTCCATCAGCTACATTATTAACCCACTTACATTACCTAATAAGTTATCTATCTCAGGATCTATCTCGCGGCGTCCTTGCGTGTGTCCCATTCGTGTCAATAAAATATGTAGGAGAAGCGACGTACTCGCCCTCTTTCGCCTTTCCGAAGGAAGAAAGAATTTTTCTATGCATTTATTTTCCCACTGAAAATTCCTTTGAGTTTTTTATTCTTTTTACCGATAACAAGACTAAAACATAGTCCTTTTTGTACGACATTGTACCCGAACAAGACATTGTAGGTGTATTTTACTTGGTCGATGACATATATTGAATTTATAGTTTGTTTTGCCTGTACATGTCTCGTAGTACCTCCTTTATGGGCATATTATATACAATATATTAAGACAGGACCTTGTACCTTTGTGTCTGTATATCCGTATAAGCAACCCTGTTTTGTGAAGGTACACGTAAGTCGCTAACAACAGAAACTTCTGAACTCATTACCACAGAATGGTTGTAGGTAGACATTAAATAGACTCCTGCGGAATGGACATCCCCTCTCAGAATAGAGGTTATTTTCTATTGAACAAACTTGTAAGTAGGTACGAATGTGTATAAAATGAACATCGAGTTTATATTTATTCCATTAGATACACAGTATGTAATTGAATATTTATTCTCAAAACATTCATATACCAATCAGACTTAAGAGAAATCGTCAGTAATTCAATGTAACAAATGTTATGACATTTCTCCAGTATACATACCTATTTATGACATCAACGGTATAATTTCTTATTGTCGGGCGCCATTTCAAATTATCGTTTAATAACACTGTAGTGTTTCAATTTGATTTAAGGCATAGGGTACGTAATGCTATATAGATTCTATTTATTTCAAGTGTACTGCGGTTCACGAATTAGAGAACTGTTCATTGGGTAGCGTGGAGTGTTTGGCCGTTCATTTTATTACTTCAACTTACAAATAAATAAATCTGTCGATCTGTTTCTGCGAAATATATTTCGTAGAACTGATATTTTTATGTGGTCAGTAAAAATTGAAATTTTATTGAGAAGCAATTTACTAACTAATTTCCCGCAAAACATAGGGTTATCTAGTCAATCTTTAGGACCATGATTACTATAATGCAAAAATATGAATATTATCAACAAAGCAAAATTATGTCAATAAAATTCTTTCAGCAACCGAAAATTATTCGAATTTATCACACCAAACAGTCACACAAAGGCATTACAAAGAAATTCTTTTCATCCAAATATTCTTTAATTTAAGTCATCACCCTTATTCATTTCCTTCATCAATACTCCATTATATCTTTTATACGGTACCTTTATTCCCGTACCGCGTAATGTTTGACACTAAAACGATGCTGTCTCATTAACCGAGAGGCAGTGCCCGTTGTGCTAAGTTAGTGTCGGCTTGTAGCAGTAAAATACGACACTTGATTGGCGGACAAACATTGGCCTCGCCGGCATAACTTACCTACACGCCGCCGCCCAGGGTAGGTTAGGGAGCAATGCGTATCGATTTCGCAGACGCGATATTATCTTTAATGTACCTACACGTCCCGTTAGCCGCAATAAGCATTCGGGATAATACACCGGTAGCCACCAATTACTTAATTGGATTAAGTGCTATGCTTTTTGAATGAGTTGTCGATTTCGAAACTAAATGATCTTGCACCGATGGAGTGATTCAGTAACTTTTTACTTGTTTCCGGCGCGTGTTTTCGTTGAGACTTTTTTAGTATGCTAACAGATAGTTTATGCTATGATAGTTATGATAGTTATGTTATGATAGTTTATGCGTTATTATATTTTATTCTACGGAACTGGTCCGTTTCGAAAATATCTAGAGAAGTATTACGAAGTTGTGTTTAGGATTCGCCAAAACATTCGAGAGATTAATGCGTGTTTGTGTAGTATATTTGTTTTCTTATTGGCTTCCGAAACAACGCGTTACTTCTAATAAACTGGTCCTTTTAAATCAAACAAATACGCGGTACCTAAATGAGGTTTTTGCCCCTCCCGGGCAAATTAAAAAAAGAATTAAGTTACTGGCTTCACAGCACAGATAGCTTATTTAAACGGTTAATATTATAATTTGAGCAGAAAATGTTTAAATTAAAATAATCCGATAGGGGAACCGGCGGTAATGAACCGACGCAGAAATTATCACGACGATATTTTACGAAAAAGGAGGAGGTTTATTTGCATTCAGAGTATTTTTACCTTCACTGATAACGTGTCAAATGTAATCTTAATCTGCTAAAATACCTACGCGCTTCATGTGAGTTCGGTTCGCCTCAAAACAGGTCTGATAATACGCAAAGCAGTTAGATACTAATTTTATGAGACATCCCAAGTAAACGCCTTTCGGCTTTCACAGGTAGATACGCCGACTAAATTTACATTGGCCTTCCGCCTCGAAACATATTCTTTATCTGAATCGTGGAGGAGCTATCGGGAATATGTTATAGCTGTATTTATCTAGGTGCACCCCGATTCGAAAGGCGCATGTAATCTTGTATGTGATGAAACCCGACCTTCGCACCGAGGCTTTCACGAACAATAACAGCTACTTAAATTTTACAATCGAAATTAAGATCGTTATGGAATTAAAAGAAGACTCTCATGTTAACATATGATCAGATTATAAAAACCGTTTCGAAAAACCTAAAAAATAAACCGTGAAACAGCTTTTTATTTCTCAAGCGTAGTATGACGAAATGGACTGCACGCGAACTCAAGATTAAGCTACTGGCGAAGTAGCATTTTCACACCCGATAAGGCGAAACTCAATTTCGCATCTCGATATTCCGGTGCTAAATCTATAATTGTACGACGTATATGAAAGATTTACAGCACGAAATGAATATGAATTTTTAATTTGTCACGAGGGAAACTCGAAAAGGAGTTCTTTCACTTGAAATTATTAACACATAATAATGTAATTTTATGGTTTCTTTTAATGGAACGTGGGGCTATCGGAGTGGCTCGGGGTTCGAGATACGGCCTCAATAACGCTTGATGTTAATGGACTCGCCCGATGGAGGTGTGTTATATACACTGGCCAGTATACTAACGCCGTAATGAGCCTCTTCGCTATATAGACAACCGACCGTACTCACTCGACCGTACGATCTACAGATAAAGAGTATTAAATATAATATTTATCTAATTAGTCAACTATATATCTTGCTTTTTCTACTTTTATTTTCTGTTTTCGTGTTTTTCCTACAGGTACACTGTACACGACCGTGAACTGTCGAGTGCGTTATAATTCAACTGCATGTGTATCAAAATACCTAATTAATTATCTCTTTGAATTACCAAATTACGTAGTTAGCCATCAAAATAATTACCATGTGCATATATGTGTTTTCTGCACATTTGGATAGCATTACAAAACTCATATCTAGTAGAGTATCTATTATTTCGTAGGTAGATGCCAGTTCGGCGCTGGTTTAATATTGCTATTAACACTTTATCTAACGCAACTAAAATATCGACATGTTTTGTTGTTCTTTTACATCTATAATTCAAAGCTAGTGTGGGGCACCACACAAATGGATCTTGAAAAACAACCAGTTATTTTGACAACCACCGTTTCAAAATAGGTCGTAAACCGCTTCATCGTACGAGCGAAACTTCTCTTAAACGCACCACCTTAAAGTGTATTTCACATTGCAATGTTTTGATAAAATATAAGATTCTACTCTTTAGTTACGCTAGACCTTAATTTTAATTTGGAATGAGCTTTTTATAGAGGACTCTCTGAAGAGAAACGATTTTTCATAAGTGATGAGGCGGCACTGATTGTGTATATCGGATAAATATTTTTAAGAAAAATCTCCGGGGTCGGGAAAAATTTGGGGTGTAATAAATATTAAGCAAAAGCTACGTCGACACGTGTAACTAATCTTTCGATTATACTTGTCCGTAATGAATTAGCCCCCTCTAGAGTTTAATCAGTGTGGAGGCTCGGATTTACGAGAAATATTGGTATGTTTGGCAGGTAAATATAAAATATCCTCCATGTAGGTACACGGAATTAAAAACGGGGATAAAGAGAGGGCGGGCAATATAATCCGTGCGTACCTATTGGCACCGTTTGGGCACTTAGCTCCAGGAACGCAGATGTTTCTAATGATTTAATTTCGCCTGAATCCGTCCCTTCGCCGGGACGTTGTTCCTCGAATACTTACCTAAATTCTGGAGCCTAATCTACATTTTTCTGCTGTAATCTTCAATAAGGAAACGCTCATGTTTTCCCTGTCATTATGGCTGATTTCCTTGCAATTATCGCGGATGTTGCTTTGTTTATGAATACAAAGAGGGTTTAGTGTTTATTTTGGACTCTTCACAAGACTACACTGAATGATTCATGTATTAAGGTTCGAACAACGCGCTATAGAATTCGCTTTTCAGTTGTTTATTATTAGTTTTATTGAGTACTTCTATTTCTACAATTATTTTTACTCTTAATTATTGTAAAGTATCCTGAAGTTATATGCCTTTCAATCTTAAGTACTCAAAGTCGTATACAGCGATGCTTATGAACGGATTATGGCGTGGTCATGGTATATCAATTACCTCATGCGGTCAAAGCCTACGGTCATCATTATTATACATAATAATATAGTAAATTTAACTTCCAATTTGCATTTTAATAGCTTCGGATTCTTCACACACATATTTTGCTAGAATTTACACGGATCGGATTGTCAACCGAAAGCAATTGGAAAAACATAAAAATGCTATAAAATCCGATCGTAAAATAATTGTAAGTCCCGTGCACATTTTTTTCCACACGGTATCGAATCAAATTGGTCTCTACTTCTGATACTGCGTCGTTTAGTTAATTATTATTATAGTGGAAACTTTTAGCAGTAAAAAAATCCCTCGGATGTGGTCAAAAACAATATTGCATCAATATATTAGGCGCGTGGCGATTTTTATGATCTTTTAAGTGTAAGGTACTAAAATTGAGATATAATCTTCTGTTTAGAGTTATATATTCTAGATTGACGTATTTATTTATCATTTTATCTATGTCAATGATAATGTATGTGCATAATAGTGGCTTTATTGCGTTATTAAATGACACACTTCAGTTTTACGAGCAGTAGGTATTTATCAAATGTGTATCAAAACTTTTAGATTATGTAGAAAGGATAAAAAGCAGAGTACCAGTATTTTATATTGAAAAGACAAACTCCGCTATCGGATCTCCTTGAATCTTTTTACATTTTTCTCACAAAGCATCGTGGAACGGCGAATGTAATAGAAGTTCCGCCTTGGAATAGGTGCGTTATCAAAGTAAAAGATAAAAGTTTTAAGATTTTATTTAAGAGACGGTACCCGTTCGTCCAAAGTTTGGTCGTAACGACCCTGGATTCAAGGCAGTGGTATTTCAACTGAACACGTAGATACCTACCTAAGAACTTATACTACACAGAGGAAATCTAATCTAATTTGAAACTATCAAAGTAAATATTTTTTGCTATTGATTACATTATTTTTAGCATCGTCATGTCTTTGTGGTTTGATATGAAGTAATTAAAGATTTAGGAAGCGTGTTTATAGCCTTGAGCTGTCATTTTATACTTTATTTAATTAGATATTGACGGCAAAACTTATTTTTGTATGCAAATTAAATAAGATTTGATTTTATTTTTATTTATTTCAAAAATATAATAACACATTACAAAAAGCCTTAAGTACTAAAGTAAATTACATGAAAAGGGGAGATAAAACCTAATATTTTCCGTCCAGTGCCTCCAAGGAAAATGAGTTGGCAAGGCTTACCTGTATAAGGTAAATTTGTAGGTATATTTGCCCAGAACTACGTCGTTTAGACGTATCAACAGCCCTCGCCTCAGTGAGCGCAAACATTCACTAGGAAATACAAAGAAGGAAAGCAAAGATTGCCAACATATTGTTCATTCCCTCAGCCGAAGATATCCAACAGATATAACGGGATAAGATTTAGTCCCTGTCTTTTATTACGTCATTACGAAGGACCTAACTCTGACAGCTGTGAGCAAAAATTCCGGGAATTTCACTGAGAAAGTTACTTCGACTGAAATATCTATCTAAAATACACCAGTTATATTTCTACACTTTTTAATTTAATTAATTTTCCAGTAGCTCCACATTATTAGGGAACAAAAATTAATGCTTTATCAAAATCATACATTAACGGTATAACAGTTAATTTTGTTCAGAACAAAAGTACCTCAATCTTCCATTAAACCCGATAAAGAATGCACTATAACTAAAGAAATTACTTACTGACTCTTAAACCTGGCAATTTCCATTAGTTTGATTAAGAAAAGATCCAACAACATGAAAACATGTTGGTATTTAACTTTTAACTATCCATCCACACACATACCTATAGTTATGTGTGTGTTTCCGTCTATAACATGTGTAGATATGAAGCAAACACGAGGAAAATCTTCAGTGGAAAATGTGCCTTAGATTTTCCCAAATAAGGTTTATTTTTGTGTGGAAAACGGAGGGATTTATGACGTAATATCGCAACGATATCACGTATCGATTGGTAGCGGCTCAAAGCCGATACAACCGCTTCTATTTACGCTCTTTACCTATTTATAAACCAAGCTATCTGACTCCCTACCTGCTCGCCGCTCCGATGTTAGCTCTCGATATATTCGATACACACACGGATATTATATTCGATAGAAAAATTCGATTCGCTGCGTAGATAAGAGAAGTTTTCGGAAATAGGCTAGTAGAGTGGTTCTGTTGATCGTCGAGAATCGATTTTGTGGTTTAAATGCAAGTGCATGAGCAAACTCTTGTTCTATTTTTATAAAGCGTGGGTTTGAAATTTTTCGCATCGTCCTGTAGAGATATTTTAAACCCTCTATCTGCGCAAACGATTCCATTCCCGTTTAAGTAGATTTTAATGAAAAATAACTGCGCCTACAATTAACGCTCCCGATGCTCGTAACTGTCAGACCGATTCTAATGAAATTAGACTCAAAATAAGATTGCGTAGCGAAGATATGAAATAAATTGTCTTGTGAATAAATTAAAAGAGGCGGAATTTAAGGAATTAAGAAATAATAAATGATAATTATGTACCTACCGATCTGCCTAGTTTGGGTTTGTCTTAAAGATTTTTATCGAGGTTTGCAAATGGCTTCAGTGAAATATGACTAAATGAAAATGTATTGGAGCGGAGTGCTCCGCCGTGCGGTCACTGACACGAATGCATCGATAGGATTGTTACACTCAGCCTCGCTACAACGTGCTCCCAAACGGTCTTTAACCTCGCATATTTTAGATGATTAATCGGAATTTAGACCATGCTCTTTAAAAATATTTTTTATAAAAGTTTATCCTCTTAAATTTCATTGATAAACTTACGCTAGGTTAGAATACGACACACAACACAATCTCTACACCTCCATTTCATATTTAAATCTAATTATAAACAAGTTAAAAACCACATTAATCGTGAGCTTTCTAATTTCTACCGCCACCTGCTCATGAAGGTAATTTATTTCTAGGGCCCAGCGATCACGATCACTGATTTCTTCCGCCCAGCTTAACTACGGTTAAACTGAATTTATCAAGTAGCAAATGTCGTGCAAACACACGCGTGCCGACGACTTTACTGTCCATAAACTGAAGTGTTAGAGCTCATCTTTCTTGTTAACGAGCGTTTGGAATTGTTTATAGTGTAAAAAAATGCCAAATCGCGTCCGAGCAGTCTTCGGATTAACGAGCAAAAATATTTACGTTCAGTGTCGTACAACACTCGTTTAATGAGAGCGAACGTTAACGTCGGTGGCGCCTGCCTTTAGCACTATTCTTATTTACGGATGTGCGCTACTATAACAATATTGGATATCGCGTTCGAGACCACGCCCAAAGCCAATATTTGCACTAACATTCGCATAAGGCGAAACTAAAGGAAAATTACGCAACGCCCCATATATTATTTAAGTCGGCCATAAAATGCTTGAGTTACCGATTCCATCGACGTTTAGTGTCGAACAATCGGCCGCAGTCGGTGAGTCAGTTGGCGCCCGAGGACGGACGTCGAACTACGCCTACAAATCGGAAAATATCCCTTACCATGTGTTACTAAATAAACATGGAGCTCGTTGCCTACATAAGCAACGCCCGTCTCGCTCGTTCCCTGCACGTACGAGCCCATTATCTTTTGAAGTCACGCTCGAATCGAATTCATTATTAAACTATGTACTCATAGTAATCGTAGTCGAGAAGTACGCGGAACACACAATATCTGAATTTTGATTAGAATGATTTTATGCGAGCCGCGATTCCTTCAAAGAAATACTGCATTGTTGAATCCCCGAACAGATGGGACATCCCGCGAAGCCAGTTTCGCTCGAACCCTAATTAAATATTTTAATATATTCTCTTCATCCGTTCTGGGTATTATTTCGTCTATATGTACGGCACATATATGGTAAGTTAAATTAAAATGCATTGGTTAATTTTCCTCAATAACATAATTTGGTAGGCATTTACCCATTTACGGTCGCTACGCGAGCTTATGGAACGTTTCGTATTTCTCGATGTAAAGATGGCCATTCACGGAAACTTTATAGCTTAACATTAACATAATCGGCGAAAAAATAGTACGGATAAAGTTCCGCAACTTGATCTACCACAAATAGTCGCATGAGAAACACCTAAAAATCGAGTAAAACAATTAAAATGCCATAAAAGCGTTGGTTTCCCACCATAATCATTGAGTAATTCTGTATCGTTACTACGGGATGATATACACGCCTCTCGTGCCGAACGTAAAAACAACTTTTGTTACCATTTTATGACAACAATTACGACCTATAAAACGTGTAGCGATTATTCTTCGTACCGATTGTTGTGGTCGCGCTGTCATCAGCCCGTGCTACGGACTGGCTACTTACTAACACGCGTCCACTTACAAAAAACTTAACTGTAACAATATCACATCGTAAATTAAACTTTATTTTATTAGTAATAAAGTTTAATTTTTATCGCCGCTGTAGGTGATATGTTCATCGCCTCCCTCGCTGCTGATACTGAGCCTACGAGCCTTGACTTTGTCAGCTGTGTATTTATAATTCGTCAATCCGTTCATATTCCGTGCCATGTGTAAGTTTTACGACTTTTGTGGGCTATTTGGACGTTAATGTTCATTTGAAAGAGAATCTTCGCTTCACAGACGACACTTTATCGTTTTCTTCTCCAATAAAGTTATGCAAATGAGATTTTTTCTTTAGGAATTTGTGGTAAGTCTTGACGAAAATTATTAGGTGCTTTGTTTTCATTCCGTATGTGTATTAGTACGGGGTTATTTGCTCTTTATTTTACAGACGAGGAACAAAATGGCAGAGCACATGCTAACACAATGGGGCTGGCTGTCTACAATGGTATCGTGTTAAAATTTCGCGTAGAAATGTACCCAATTTGGCGAATGGAACAAGGGGTTACAATTTGTGTTGATAGTTGTTATCTGTACCACCCATCGCAGAGTGTATTGTACTGCATACAAAAAAGATTCATACTGAAAAAATATTGACACTTTTTGCAAAAAACGCCTACTTATATATTTTATATACCTAGTCATATTTATACAAAAAAGTACCTTAGTGTTTACACAATAAGATGCCTAGCCACAATGTTGTCCGGTATATAAATAGATTTGTTCGATCGTCCAAAGGATTTTGTAAGAGTACAGGGATTATATCGGGTATACGGACAATCACCAGCAACAAATGAAGAACATTATATTATCACTAATCCACCATGAGAAAACTTTATAATCATCGGAAACTTAAGGAAATTATAAAATAACATGGTTATTTTATTATAATAATCATAAATCTAACTGTGAGGTTAACAGTCTGTAACTAATGAATATTATTACAACCCCAATTTTAAAAAAAGATGATGTAGGTGGAGATGATATAGGAAACATTTTTTTCAAAGCGCCTTGGTAGGTGTTTTCATTAAAATTTTAATAAATCCAGTTAATGTTTCCAAGTTTGTAAGATAATAGAAAAGGTGTAGGTGTACCTACATTGATTCCTTTCAATAAACATAGAGGGATAAACAATGTTTATAGTGGAAATCTAGTCTACATGACAATAAACCGTATGTATAATGTAAGCACATAATTCACGTAATTCAACCCACGTAGTACTTTTATTCAACCTCTAACTAACTATGTAGGCGTCCAAACTTGTCTTAACATTCAAGTTTTTGTAAACTATTCCTCTGTCTAAACCAGCGTCTGTCACGACTCTGTAAACAGATAATTCTGCCATTATATTACGACTGGAAACATGGACAATATATGTGACAAATATAATACAATATTTTACATGCCTGCTACGCCGTAGCAGTTTAATCAACTCGGAATTTTCTTGCGACACGTTTAAAAATATAATTTCGTAATTTTTTTACAAGCAAAAAAGGCTAAAGCCCTTTCGAAACTCACGGCGTGATAGAGCTACGAAATATCTTAAGCGCTCAACTAAAACTACGTAAAATACGAACAATGTCGGCCATTTTCGTGGCGTCGACGGGCGATTGCACCGGCGTGAGGCGTTCCCAGCGACAGAATATCGAACACGTCTGCCCTTTCACAAACACCGTCTGCAACGTATGACATTTAATATTCATTGCCTTCATACCGCCTTATTGCGAGGCGGATTTTAAAGGGCAAATTATCACCATAAATATAAATATAGGTATGAATAGCGTAACGTGTCAGATAAGGCAGATATACGCCTAATTAAATTTTCTGTAACCGCTTTAGCTAATATGCATTTTACATTGTAGTGTCGTGTAAAACGTTTTATGGCAAATAAACAAAAGTTGCATTGACGCTTATTTACTTCTATACATTTGCGTAATATCAAATTTCGTAGCAATCTACGCAAATGATAAGGTTATAAGTTTATTTCTAAACAGACCGTGAGAGGCATCATGTTTATTTTCTAACGCTACCCTGTTTCATATTCGGCTCGCGCTCCCCAGCTATATTTTGAATGAGACAGTCTCCAGACCTACGTCCGACTATTCTATACACACATGTTCCGTACTGTTGAACGCTAGCTTTCATACACAACACACGTATGTATACGTATGCGGTATCCAATTCAGCTTCCACACTTTTCCATTTTTAAAACGGCGCCGAATGACAAATTTTCTTTGGAATAATTTGATGTTAAGATGTAGATTCATAACAATATCTGTCTCAGCGTTTCAAAGGCACGCTAACAAAGTTTTCAACACTGAAGGCAGGAATTGGGGTTCTCGACCAATTTATTTCAGCGAAGTGCGATTTACGCTCCAATTTTAAAAGAAATACCTCGTGTTAGCATCGGATTTATACGAGAAATCCGTGTATTCTACGCACATACTTAAGTTCGCGGGTAAAATAAATTAATTTCTACCTACCTACCTACATGTTCACACTTTAAGTGTTTGTAATTTTTGGAAGGTAATTCAAGCGTTTCGTGGGTAAATTAAATATTCGATGAGTTGGTTCCGTTCGTTCACGCTGTGTATTTTACTAGAAATCGTGTTGTTAATAATAATTAACCAATTTGATTGAACAGAATCACAGTTTAGTGCTGCATAGCGGGTGAATGCATGCAATACAGATTTACCTATAATAATGTTGTAGATGAATGGTAAAATAAATAAACTGTTAATGGTTTCCTTGCGTTTTGTGGGTTTGGCTTTTCTAAGTGGCTATAATACCTAATTGCTTTGATATATGAGCCATATTTTAATGCACACGCGATTGGCAGAAAATACTTAAGTATTGCATTTTAAAAGCCCCGAAGTACAGGTACTGAAAATGTTAAAGCTACTGAATTAATTTATATTTTAGGAAGGTATTTTATATAGGTAAAAAGTATTGAAAAGGCTAAGAGTATTGGTAGGTAACTACACAATTTTCATTATTCATATTTGACAGAAGCACTTCACCCCTTGAATTCAGACTTCCCAAGGGAATCTCGCAACGGAACATACGAATTTCTCATACGTTTTTTACAGATAGGCACCTGCTTGCAGAAAATAAGAAAAAGTCTACTTTGAGAAAATCGCCTAGGTAGATAAGTTATTCTTTGAGTTACACATAAAAATTTAGATTCGTTCAGCATTTTCAGATTGAATACAAATAAAGGTTGGGTTCGCATTGTGTGGTTTTTATCTTGACTCAGTACCTACCTACGAACAAATGTATAACTTGCAGATGCATGAGCCAAAAAAACGCCTTGAAATTCGAAAGCTGTTTTTCTGTGTAAGAGCAAAAATGAACAAAGCACGAACAAAAACATTAAAGAAAAACTCTTTCACAATGAGCTCTAAATATGCGATCTACAAAAAGGTCTATTGTAAAAAAGTTTCCATACATATTAAGAAAAAAGAAAACCCATTCTAACCGGTTACATGAAATCAAATGGAGTGTTTTGGTACAGAAGTTTTTACCTACAACTTCCTACGTTTTCATCTCGTATTCCCCTTCGAAGTCTGTCCACCCCGTTTTTTCCCATGAGTGTCGTAGCAGGCGACTATCGGATCATATTAGGTAGGTGGACAACTACATCTACCTACCTACCTGCATATAGCTGTTGGACATCAGGTGGCAGTCGCTATTTGTTGAACTACAGTATTGTCATTTTATTTGTACTAGGTTTTGACCGCGATTTCGTCCACTTTTGGAACATTTTGGTAAATACATTCTTACATCTAAATATCTGCTTAGTTTTGTCCGAATCTGTTTAGTCGTTTTGGCGTGATTGAGTGACAAAAAATATTTTAAATTTGTTAATAAGTAGGTATTTATCATATTTATGAAGCATACAGAATCTAGTAAACATTGAAAAAAACCTCAAAATTATAAAACCCACTCACATATTATACCCATGTAATGTATAGATGTTAAACTAAGATATAGAGAGCAACTGATTTTATCTCCCCAAAAAGCTGGGAGCGAAATTAAACGCCTGAGGGGAGGCAGGGAGAATTCGGTCCTACTAATATAATAAGGACCAAATTTTTTTTTTAGTACGTATAAAGTATAAAGAATCAATACCTGGTAAATGGAAGAAACTTCATACCTATTATGGATGCATAGTTTATGACAGTTGCTGCTTAGCTGGAAAGCTAATTAAATGCAAGAACCATAGGTAGCTAAGTCTAGTCTGAAGTCGTTATAATAAACTAGGCTTAATGCTGATAATGCTAATGAAATGCTATTATTTATGTGTTTATTTAGATATTTATTTATTCGTAATTGCAGGTTATTTGCAAGTTATTGGCCGATTTAATCGTTCGGACACACCTATATGTTTTATTTATTCATTATAAATCCCTGAATTATGATGTTTTGTGTCAATACCAAAGGTTTTACATGTGTTATATTGGTGATATTTACATGTGTTATATTGGTGATATTTTGTTTTTCTTTAGTATAGAGGGAAGACCAGCTTTGAATTCATTAACATTCGATTCACATACGTTTTGTGTGTGCATGTAAGCACCTAAGTAGCGCTATTGAAAGTCAATATGAATGAAAATTTAAAGACATTCTCTTTATAATACTCTTTCTACTCTAGATTGCTGTAAGTTTCCATAATGACCACAATTTGAAAAAACACCTTATTTCTTTAACACCAAAAGCCTCCGAAATTCAAATTTTATTCATACCCACTGAATAACACAAAACAAACCATCAGCCCAATTACTGAAACAATTCCTCAAAATTCATTTTAAACGGCAAACAGAAACATGCACAGACAGCGTAAACCCTTAAAAATAATTTGTTGTAAGCAACACACGGGTAATGGGGATGACTGGGCAGAAGTGCCGAAACAGGGACGGACAGGGATTATCCCTTACAAGTGTGGTGGCATAACTTTATTTTGTAATTAACATAATTAGAGAATGTAGGCTTAGGGGTACAGAACCGTGCTTATTAAGTTAAGGCGTACTTGCTGATGTTATTGCGGAATTGGAGGAAAACAGGTGTTAAATGTCAAGGATAAGCTGGTTCTTTGTTCTGTTGGTTCGGGGGACTTGGTCTTTTGGTCCGAATTTTCTAAAGAAGTATTTTTTTAAATCTTTCTTTCAGTTGTAGAATTAGGTATGGTCTACGCTTGCGTAGCACGTGCTACGAAATTGTTTTTTTTTCGTGTAAGTTGATAATAATTTACTCATTCTGAGGTTTAAACCATTCAAAAGTACCTATTAACCATCTAATAAGTTCTAGCCAGACAGTTAACACCTAAACATTGGCACAGATTTTGTTTTGTCTAAATGTCGCATATTTATAACTGTCTACTGCCATATCTTACGCGCGGCTTTTGTTTTCCGGTCTCGTAGAAGATCAAAGTGCGTAATTTACGAGAAGCCGTCGAATTTTTTAAAGATAATTCTGTGGGACGTATATATTATATAAATGGTTTTTGTTATTCATTAATGAAGTACAGCCGGCAGTAATAAAATATAATAATATAATTAGGGATTTTGGGGACCATCTTGAAGGGGACGGAACGGTCCATTCCGGCGTTGCAAGAAAATCTATTGGTTTAATATCGGTGGTATTATAAATTTAAGAAAATCCCTTGACGTCCCCCGAAAAACGTGGCGTTGTGGGTATCAGGTGTCCCAAACTGATCCCTAAGAATGGTATTATCCGGAACATATTTTCCAAGTTGGGGTCGTGCAGACCAGTCGGAGGGCCCACTCTGAATAAATTACTTATCTGCATTGATTTTTTTATAATATTTACATAGGGAAAGGTTTTGAATGCCAATACTCAGACTCTGCTTTATCTCAGACTCATAGTGTTATCATACTGGTATATTTTGCAGGCTGTGAGCCTCGTCTTAACACTTAGGTCGAGATAAACTGAAGATTTTTAAGTTCAGCTTAACTAAAACATTCGCTTTATAACTTTGAAATGTGTAATTTTACGACCAAGATAGTTGTGCTAACTGGGCGGGCTGGAAAAATTATACAATGTAAGTAGAAGTTCGTGCGATACTTACCTACAAGACACTTTTGTAGGATGAATTAAATTGACTAGGTATTTGTGTTTCAAGTGTGACTTTAATATATAACATATAGGTAGGGGGGGGGGGGGTAGGTAGGTATATTTAATAAGTAGGAATAAAAATGTTTCATAAAAAAATATTAGGTGTCTTCACATACCTACATAAACAAAAGAAGGGAACAAAACCTTTTCGGACAAATCCTAATGGGTACAAGAATGTATATCTACGACGCGAGACCCAACCCTCTCTATTACCTACTACAGTTCTGTTCTAAGTCAAGATTAGGTAGGTACCCGTACTTTGGCCTTCAGTGAAGGTCAAAGGTCAAAGCCTTCCAATCCTCTGGTTCTTTTAAATAGAACTAGGATCCCGGCAATGAAAATTACCAGTAATTCGTAGGCTTCAACGTACTCTGGACCGTTTATAGAGCAAAAGCATCGCTTCTCTTCTATTATAAATTCAAATGTATACTATTAAAATTTTACAACTAAAAGTTGAATTAATTGTGAATTAAAAAGTAATAAAACCGATCCGGATTCGTATGCGGTATCTATTCAATAATACGCAGTAAAATCACCATGGCTTTGAGCCTGTGTTGGTACTTAGATAGAATAGGATTGTCATATCTGTATTTATAGTTGACTATAGCCGACCATACTCGTATATTGATCCGTAGATGTATGGAAAAAAGGCGGGCAATATTTTTATTAGATACTTAGTATTATATTTAAGTATGTAGTTGTCTGTCTAACCCGTCGGGAATTACAAGCGTGACGTTTTGAGGTTAGGTAGGCATTTTTTTTAGTACCTACCTGTTACTGTGTTTATGACTTTTATAATGTACTTTTAAATGATCAAATTGTTTACTCAAATAAAAGCTTTTTTCCTGAGAGTTACACACTCCTTAGCGCATTGTAGGTTTTCGTTAACCGAATTTTAAAACCTTTACGAGTAGGTACCTACCTATTCACGTTCATACGTGCACGAATACCGTACCTATCGCTCGAGGACGCATGGAACAGGTTATTCTACCACGTTATCGTTATGCATACCTACATACTGATACGCACCTACCTATGTACTTTAACAAGTGTTATTTTCAAACTCCAATGACACTCCACAGAGAATTGAAGGGTGAAAATATCCAAATTCTGTTCCAAAATCTCTTGAAGCGGCTTAAGCCCCTAAATAAAGCAATTCAATTTCGAAATTTTCAAGATAACTACATTCTTACATGTATAAATAAAGGATAGCTCTAATTCACCAGACAAATAAGCAATAACGTTTAGGCCTTCAATTACACTTTGCCCGCCAAAGAAATCAAAATGTCGCGGCATTTCAAGGGTATTTTCTTTTCAATTTCGCGATGACCTTTCGTCCGGACATCGAACCAAGAACCCCCGTCTAGACATCTTAGTGCTGCGCCACAGTCAGCTGATAAACGAAAACGAGATAATAAGGAGATGCCTTGCCAAACATAATATGAATACAGGCTATGCTAGAGAGATTTGGCACGAGTACTAGGTGTAGGATTTACACTACGCTCTGGCCAGGTATTGACGTCTTTGCGTCAGTGTGTCGCTCGCTTTACTCAACCCTCTCGCTGCAGCCGCTCCCTGCATTTCCCTACAACTCATTCTTTTATTTTACGACATGTTATCTACGCGAGATACCCTTAAATGTGCTATGTAACATGTTTAAATTGGACGGAACTCACAAGTACTTTCACACAGTGTTTGTAAAAGGGTTGATGACATATATGGAATATTTTAAATGGGCACTTTAAGTCCATAGATGGGCTATGACAAACGCTATTTTAATGTGTATGTAGATAACTCATTTTTGTTTTTCTTTGTTTCAGGTATGGCGCTATGACTATGGTTTTAAAATCACCATTTTGATCTAATGGAGTACTTTAGTAGGTAGGTATTAAATTTTTAAGCCTTTCTTATTAAGTAAATACTGTACTAAACTACTCTTTTGAAGGAATATTTGAACACACACAGTTCCTCACATTTCAAGCTCAAATAATAAAATCATTAAACAAAATGTCCTTCATTAATTAAACCCAATTTTGCGAACACACTATTACAGAAATCTTCATCCCCAAATGTCTGGTAAAGAACCTACGTAGCATACCTACCTACCTAACATTTTTCGTCTGAAATACTGAAGGACAGGTAGAGAATATCGCTTAATCGTGGCGGGAGGCTCCGACGGAGGAGGGACATTAATCGGAGGCTTTACGACGGGAATCCGAGCCGCAGACGACGTCAGCCTCTTAGCTTATTGAGCGCGTATAGCGGAACATTGCAGATAAAATATATTGAAGCTGAATAAAAATATAATATATAAAAGCGTGAGAAAAAGTATTATTCGTCTCACCAAAATATGACATACCTAAAAAATTTGTTAACAATAGTACTAAAATTTAAATTGCTCATAGATATTTTAATGTGGTAGTTAAAACAATTAAACGATTTTAAATAGTTTTAAGTGCATGTTAATACGCAAACGATTTTATTTGTTGAGTATACCTACTTCATTCAATTCAAATACCTGCATAATTTTACACCGGTAAATGTTAATTTCAGTAATAACAATTAATATTAATTGGTTAAACAATGTATTTTTAAATCGTTTACTGTATCCGGAATTTCCTTTATACGAGTTCACACGATTAAAATTCTCATAGCATAACCCAATTCTGCATATTCTACACCACCGCGCTTCTATATAGAGAGAAAAAGTAGGGCTGGAATCGAAGGAGTTCGTCCAAACTGGAAATATAATTTTAAAGATGGCTGCCGCTCTCGACCTACCCCCTCCCCGCGCGCTCCCCAACCCGCACCCTGACGCAGCCTAAAATATTATGCACCCAAAAACCATTGTCTGTTGCCATGACAACGGGCCGCTCGATACCGGGGACTCGCAGTCGCACAATCAAAGTTACAGTCATCTCGCTTACTCTTTAAGTAGTCAGATGCTGGGTCCGGATTTGGACGATCGTCGTATTCGCACGGCGATGGCTGGATGCCAGTGTTCGTAGGGTTAGCATAAATGTTCTCTGCGCTGTCGGTTAAGCGAGCCAGCGGTCTTGTTGGAAAGCTTCGGTCGAACAAGAATGTAAATGATATAAGTATATTGAACTGATCTGACCTACATCGTACTATGGATTGTATATAGATTATATCAAATATGCGATCTTAGATCAAATATCTCGTACCTAATTTACAACACAATAGGCCGATATGATCGTATTTTGGTTAGGTCTATGATGGTATAGATATACTCACTTGTAGCTGGATGGGATAATCTTATTGTTGGATGATAATAAATGTGTAGTCTGATTTCTGGTTACGACCATCTTTGCCTTGATATCTGGGTATATAAAGGCATTTTTGATGCATGGTTGACGTCAATTAGCAAACCACACATGAACGTATTTAAAACTCACTGCACTGGAAACTTTTGCAAATTCACCAATTAACTTTCCACTTGATTATTGATCTATACCTAAGAATAAACACTAGATTTACTTTACAGCAAAATATGATAATAAACACGACTTTATCACATCTCATCTCCCAAAGCTACCGTGCAAATGACTCAAAACTTGGGGCAATTTCAAAAACAAATTAGAAAGTTCTATTTTCGGCTCCCCTATTGGTCGATTGCACAAATGTTATATTTTTTTGCCTCACCTTAGGAGTAACTTTCTCTTTTTTGTTACAGTTCTCATTCTTCCTGGTTACGTACCTATAAACGCGGAAGGGTTTTAAAAACTTTCACCCCTGAAACAATAGCTTATTGCGTTCGATCCTTTTTGGAACTTTAGACAATAACAACTGGAGGTTTTTTTTTGTAAAAAAAACTGTTCTTTTTGTTTATGACACGTTATTATTTTTAAAATATAACTTTTGTGTCATCGATAAAGTTTCATTTAATATTCTTATAGACATATTTATGTCCATTTTGCCATGTTTACCTACCTACGTAATTTCATCGATTATACATTAATATTTTGTTCGCATACCTACCTATTCATTTGTTCGCATAAAAATAAAAACCAAAAGTTCAATAAAGTTTTGTACACAAGAATATTTCCAGAAAATCCAAAATAAAATAAGTTCATTTTACGTCAGAACTTTCAAAGTACCCAATTAAATGATTAACAGATACTTAATCTTTACCTAAGTAGAGCAATTTAATATTTCAACACTATTTTATTTATAACCTTCAAATCTACCAAACAAAAAAAAGTAAAGTTCATCATGACATCTTGAATGTCTACACCATAAAAGCTCTACTATGTTCTACGGTTTCGAAAAAGTTCGGCCTTGATTGCATAGATGGCGCTTTTGGCGACTCGTAAAAAATATACTAAGGCCGGCGAAATTGGAAGGGTTAACTTGGTAAGATGGTAGTATTGGGCTGTTTTCCACAAGATTAGTTACTTAGGTCACACATATGACCCCACATAGATTTTTTCAGGTAAAAACCTAAGCTCTATGACGTCAACCTAGAAAATATGTGGAAAGCAGAATTTATATTTTCATTCTTATTTCTTAAATGAAAATAGCAGTAGCATTTATTTATTTATTAAGTAAACTTTGTGCACAACAAATATGGAAAGCATTTAAATGATGTTTTCGATAAAAAAAACAATTTCTGTTCCTAGGTTCTTGAATTAGCTATTTTTTATTTAACTACAAGCAATGTTAGCTTCCAAAAATACTCCTGTGTAAATTAAGAAAAACTTGCAAGGTTTTCATAAATTGTATTGTCATCCATTTATAAAACATTTCTTGCCTCGTTTACCTTCAAAATATAGAGGTCAGCTTCGAAGACTGAAGTACCTACCTATACAGTCTTCGATCAGTTTTTTAACTACCTTCATCTACAAAGAATCAAGACTCATAGCTTTCTACGAGCCTTTATTATATGAGGTATAAAATGTATTGTCATTTTCCATCTATTTAAATTAAGTATATCGTATTACCCATCTCATAAGCGTTGTTAACTCATTCTTTGCATTCATACTTACCGACTTAACAAAGAGCTACTTCTTTTCAAGTAGAAAGAGGTTCAATACTTACTCAAAGTTTCAGGTAGATTCTTATCTTTTTTCAGGAATTCAGTACATATATAAACCAACTTATTGACCAATTTCAGCCTTTATGTATTTTAGCTTTTCCATAAGCAACTAATTAATAGTTATGTATTTGTTAGTTGCTTGGTAGGTCGATATTTTGTAAAAAAAGCCATACGCTGCTCTATTGAACATTATTTATGCTCATAATCAATACTTACTTATATTTCGTTTACTTGCCAAAATGTTGGCTACCCCATCACAGCATTTTCCAGCAGTTTTATTTAACAATAGGATCCTACATTGATATCATCATGATTTATTTTAGATAATATCTGGTTATTAGAAGTTAGTTTCTATAATATTAGTTCCCACTTCCTCACGGAGAGGAGGCCTGTGTTCCAGCAGTAGGGACATTATGGGCTGATTACGCTATGCTAGTTTCTATAATAGCAAAGGCAACTGAGGTAATTACTGGATACCTAAAATCATATAGGTAGGTAGGTACTAAAATCATCCATCTTTTTAGCAATAGGTAGGTACTAGTGATACCTATGGCAATATTCTCCTTGACTACTCATACAAGTGTACCTATTGAGGAAAAGGCAAAGGAAGACCCAGGCGGAAGCCATAAATAATGGTTTCCCTAGCATTTTCCAAATAAAAATGTAAGAAGAAGAAAATTAATTTTCCATCATAATTTTCCATAACATCACATTATCATCATACCTACTTATATCACCCAAAGGAAATTTTCTCTCTATCCCAAATGGATAACGGAAAATCTGCTCAACCATTATCTATGAGCCGTACTCATAGGCAGCTTACATACGAGTAGTCTAGACATCTACATAACATCCCGGAACTGTACATCCGTACTGGCAAGTTATTAATATGATAGTTAAAATGAGTAACAACCTACTACTGCATACTTAGTTTGTGTATGTGATTCTGACTACCCATTGTGAGCGTAATGCTTGAAGATACTTTTACGGAAGAGGAAATAATACTGGGTTTATTTGGAATTTGAGTATGACATTTATATTTATGTTCTTGTGATTTGTCATTTTGTATGTAATCTAAGTTATATTGTGATGGCTTTTTAACTTTACTGTTAAAAGTGTGTAATTTGTCTGAATAGTGAGTTTAAGTTACTTAATTTGGTAATTAACTTTTGCTTGGCTCTTTATCTAAGTCAAAAGTTAAAGCCATTTTGTAATTTTAATGTTTTTGATAGAACAGGCAGGTAATATTATAATATTACCTAGGTATAGAGATTAAATGCAATAGTTATTGAAATGAAACCAAAACATGTTTTAATGATGTATTTATTTATTAATAAGTATGAAGATAACCTGTAAAACATTGTATACAAAGAAACAAAAAAATAAACCATTTAAGTATAGAATAGAATAGAATACTCTTTATAGTTTTAATAGGTAGTAATGTAAGTGTCATTAATTGCATAATGTCACAAACAGTCATTAAATGTTAAGACACGTGAGTGGTACAAACGATGACCATCACAATATTGACCCAATTAATTGCATTCTTTTAAAATTATGTTAATGAATGTTACAAAAATAAATAATGTGCAAATCGTGTGATGTTTGTATGTTACTTGTGATTTGTATCAAGATTACTGTAATATTTATAAAATTATGAAACTGTTGTCTATACAAAACAATTGACTTTATACAGTATAAAACAGATCTATTTTATTCTGGAGTCGTTTTGCAGCTGGTCAAGTGATCTGTGAACATAGAAACACACAAAAACATATGTGAAATGCAATTTCAATGAAAAAATAGATGTAAGTTCTTCAAGAATCTTCGTCTTCGTCTTCTCAGCGGTCGACCAGTGTCATCTTCTGTTACGTATACTGAAGGTATACCGGAAAGAATGAGGCACTCAGGATACATTCAGTATACGTACAGAAGGCGACGCGTACTCTTCTCTTCTCTTCTGGGCTTCGAAGAAAGCTGTGAAACATGGTAAGAATAGTCTAAAAGTAATTCTAAGATTGACTGTACTTTAATATTAATTTGACTCACACACCACCCCAATGTTAACCCTACTAGCTCACTATTTAAATGTGACGGTTCACACGTAGCCCCTTCAATATCTTAAAAGCTCACCGAGCGAAGCAACTCCACGCCGGACCCCCACCTCTCCTCAGGGAACACCATCTATAAAATAAAACAACCGATTTACAACACGTCTGGGTCTTCAAGCCGAAAAGGGAAACACTGATAGCACATGAATTCCGCTATCGCTACTGCCCGGGCGAAATGAAAAAAATATTCGCTATCGTAAATATCCAGTGCGAAATTGTTTTAAACTTTAAGCCGCATTAGACTCGCAAAACAATCTATTGTACTCCACTACCAATAAGAGCACAGGGACTTGCGAAAACACGCGATTGGCTTGCAAAAATTATTTTTGCAAACCTACGAACCGGTAGCGAGTCGTCTCTTTGTTTTTTACAACCTATCCACCGAGGCAACAACGACTGACGCCGAAGGCCTTTTGTCCATCGGCCTTTGTTAAACATAAAGGATAAATTACAAAAGACAAGTTTCGACCACCACTCGTAAAGATAACTAAAGAATTCCGAGTCTCTATGTGTGTGTCAGCCGGGGGATTGAATAGAAAAACATGAAAGGGCGTAAGGGTGTATTATATTCGTTATTTACGACGAGAGCCAACATAACACCGGGCCTGCATTATTGATTCTAATGCACAAACGAAAGGTTCTCTATGCACCGATATAAAATTCACAAAATGCAGCAAATAGCACTGGAGCGAAGTTGGCGGCGAAAGGGATACGCGAGTTATGGCGGGCGCGGAGAAGAATGATATAGCACGTGACTTACCGGTCCGGTCGGTCAGCTGTTCGCGTCGTCCGATAAGTAAACATTGAAGGATGACGGATGGGGTGGCGCGCGGTTGGAAGGAGCGTGTGTTCAGGGACGGCGTCGCCGGGCGTCTGCCGGTCTGGGCGTCGGGGCGCGCGTCCCGGCCCGCCATCGATTGCCGCCCTCGCCGAGTCGCCGCTCGGCGCGCGCCGAACCACACCACGACTAATGCCGATGCAAGATTTTCATTACATACGCCATGATCGTTGTTATTTGCACCCCGTAATGTTTTTTGATAGTTTGCTTAGGCTTCGCGACCGTTTACATTACGAATATCTATTTACGTTTACTTGTTATTTAGATAGAGGCTCGTCGGCGGGCTTATTATCATGTTACGTATGTAGGAGTGCTGATAAAAAAGTCGATATTAAACAGTAGACAGTCTGCGCCACCTGTTCCTGTTCTCCCGGTGATTACCGTTCCGCCCTGCGAGCTGCGGCAGCGCTCGGGATTTTTAATACTAACATAGGTCGGCTTTATGTCGCAGCGTAATAAGTGGGTAATGTAGATTTTGGCAATTTTATAAATAGAATATATGAAACGAGATTGCGTATTGTTGTGTGTTACTTACGTCCTGTTTCTTTCTCTATTGCTTCCAGTTAGGTTGGTAATGAAAAAATAGTAAAACATCAAGTCGCGAGGTATTAAAGTAATCGTTTAGTCGTAATTTATGAAGGAAATTTTTATGGCAGTACGCGATTTTGCGTTGGAATCTTTTGTTATTCATGTTTTTACCTAGGTAGAGTTAAAGTCCATTGTTTTACGTATTATGAGGGAATAAATAATGTTTGGTTAGTGTGTATTATCCTGTGTAGGTATGGCTTTTTACATGGTGGGTGAGAGAGAAAACCATATTCATCTAACTGCCTGTGAGTCTTCAAAAAATGGTTGTTTCATTTTTTTTCACAGAAATATTGTGTAGATTAACATTTAAATAACACCTGCGATTAAAACGCTTCAGCCTGTATTTATGTACAGTGGTTTGCTGCTTAGTAAATAGGCATCTACAATTTCAGGTAACCGCAATACCTACCAACGTTTCCAACTGCTGTAGGTAATCTCATGGAAATTAGGTAACTTGGAGAAACGAGAATTTCAGGAAATTTCTATTATTTTACAAGTGGTTGTACCTAACTTGTATGTTCCTGTAAACTATAATTTATGTTTACAAAATTATATATTACTAAACATTGTTACTTTGTTTGTCATTGTTACATAACTAAACATAATATCAAGCCTGTTTTCCCGCAAGCGTTATGCAGAGGTGCACCTGTACCTAATACTTACCTACAGCTACATTTCACAATTTCTGATAGGTATTATGTAAGTGATAAAGCAGAAACGTCCTTCACGTGTAGGTGATGATGCTTGAACTGCAAGTAGGTAAAGGACCTAGGGCTATACCGACAGGTACCTAGGTAATAATTAACCTATTTGATATTTGTACGTTGTTAACGGCAAACATAGAGATGTCTGTAACTATTTTATTTACAACACCTATGTTTAACCAAAAACAACTATGACTCCAGAATCCTACTAATATTATAAACATGAAAGTTTGGATGGATGGATGGATGGATGTTTGTTACTCTTTCACACAAAAACTACTGAACGGATTTCGATGAAATTTGGCACACAGATGGTTTATAACCAAGATTAACATATAGGATAATTTTCATCGCGATATTCCCACGGGATCGAAACTTATGCGTGTGAAACCGCGGGGCGCAGCTAGTAATATAATAATTTATTAAGGTACATAAAGGTTTTGCAGTACATGAAGGACTTACAAAGTATGCATTATTAATTACATGGTGTACAACGAATTGTTGGGTTATCCGTATTTACATAGGAGAGAAGTATAGAGTCATTTAGTCCCTTTTATTAACTTGTCAATTTTAAAGATACCTTCCCGTCTAAGTAGATAATAAGAAGGTACCTACGATTAGCTCAAAATAAATCTTAAAAAAAAACTAGTACAGTGACGGTAAAAAGCACATTTTTACAGTCAATAAAATAAAAATCAAGATCTTCAAAATGAACGAGATAGATCAATGCGATGACCTAATTTCAACATTTACGATGTCTTTTTAAAACCGGAACTATGGTTCCATAAAATAAAATTTTATAGCTTTTAAAATTTTTCATAAATATTATTTGACATTTACAGCATTTTTTTGGAATTTTAATGATTGTCGTCATCATCTTGGATAATAAAAAACTCATAGCTGCCAAATCTTGCTTCAAGGAGTTTTGATGATAAAAAAAGGCTTTAGAGGTGTTTTTAAACGTCATTATAATCTTCCTACCCTCATTCTAATGTATTTGGCCTAATTTTGTCTTGCCCATTCTTTTCCAAAGTGTACCTACTAGGTACGCTTTGGAATGGACAACCAGCTTCATCTTTCTGACTAACCGACCCCTTAACAATTCAAAAGTGCCTGTAATTGGTTTATCCTACTAATATTATAAATGCGAAAGTTTGTATGGATAGATGGATGGATGGATGGATGGATAGATGTTTGTTACTCTTTCACGCCAAAACTACTGAACGGATTTGGATGAAATTTGGCACACAGGTAGTTAATAACCAGGATTAATACATAGGATACTTTTTATCCCGATATTCCCACGTGATCAAAACTTATGCGGGTGAAACCGCGGGGTGCAGCTATTTTGAAATAAATGCTTTGAGTTTGAGTTTTGGGATCACCGTAACTGGCATAGCACGTCTTATCTTCCATACATCTCTATCAGCCTCATCAACCTCATCTAACACCAGCATCATCTCAGTGTCTACTTCCTTTTTAGCAATATCATCACTTTCACACAAACATCACCTATTTACATTTTTATCAATTTAAAGAAAATTCGTTTTTAACCAACTTCATTCACAATAAGAACTCGACTCCATAATACATTAAATTATTCATTCTATAGTGTTATCAGTGTGATTGTACTTCCTTATCTAACGTATTTCATTCAGCCATTTTGAAACTGGGCGTCCTAGATATTCAGGCAGCCGTTACCCATAAAATATTGCTGACTAAGCGAGGAGGTGGGTAGCTAAACGACCTATCTAGATCTTGTAGCCAGGTCAACGGAAATTGGTGTTCCGGATCGATCAGATGGGTGATCTATTATTATTTAATTGGAAGACTATTAGGTAGGTACGTAGGCTTTAATTATCGTGTTTTGTGCAAAAAGTGTAGGTACCTACCTAGATATATGTACATAGATAGTACATAGATTTTCAATATCGACCTACTGCGTAGGGATAGAAAAAACCCAAAGCTTGGTAGGGATGAGATGATAATAAAACATTATTGTGTCATTAATTCTGTCTCATGTGTGAACATTGAAGTCACCTACTTATAGATAAACAAACAATTTAAAACTAACCGCTACGTTTCAACTACTATTTTATTTTTATTTGATAAGGTTAAGCCACGGATCATCAGGCCACTAATGTGATGGGCTACCGCCAAAAACGTAATCCTCCACAGTGTTCAGAAAGCACGTTACGTTTGGTTCCGATTGATCGCACCAGGTGGCGCTTGCGATTGCTACGCGCGCGTAACACTTTTAACGACGTAATCGTTTATTTATTTTTATTTCAGATTTGAAACTGTTGTTCTATTTATTTATTAGGTTACCTATGAAATATTTACATAATTTAAAAAGCTAACAGTCTTAAAATAATAATATGTAGAAGTATATAAAAAGGAGGGGAATTCTTCAAAGGGCATCAAAAACTTGATGTATGTTGTATGTTTCTTCAGACTGTTGTTGGATATTTTTATCAGGAAAGAGGAAAATTAGCATTCTTGTCTGCGGCTAAAAATATATTGGGATATTTTTTTTCTAGAATATAGTAAGTGATAAAAAATAACCTGTATTTCTACTTAAACAAGCCCACATGTTACAAATTAAAGTTTATAGCATTTCTCTTCCAATATGAAGGTTGAATTTCTATTTAATGGCTTGGTCCTTATAATTAGTTCAGCCTTTGCAGACAAAAGGTCTATCATCTAAATCTCTAGAACTCCTGACCCCAATAAGTTGCCTAAAATACTTATCAGGGTCGCACAGGCCCCCTTTTCGTCCTAACGACCATTTAGGAACCTAAATTGTGGGTATAGGTTACAACGACCTATTGTAGGTATCGATAGGTTGGTACTATAACGTTGAGATGGGCGCAGACAATTGTTTCTCCAATAATTTATCAGAGGTACCGACTTACTTGAAGATTCTTATAGGTTCCTAGATAAATTTGATTAAAGACCTGGATGACACCTAAACCTATCCCACAAAACGGATGGCAACCAATTGCACAAAATTGCAAAGGTTTCATACTAGAAACTGTCTCAGTTTTAGCTAAAAACTAGCTTGACCCTTGGTTAATGACAGATTGAGAACCACCTACTCGTAAACATGGTGATTAATGTGTCAAATTCCGTTGTTTTAATTGAACAGTTTTTTTAAACATATAAGACACTAAATACAACCTTTTTGAAACCTTAATCTAACAAAGAAACGTACCTACTCACCTTCACAGCTTCAGCAAATCTCTCCTCCAGATATCCCAATAACTTACCTCTAAACGATCATCCCGACATCATCATGAAACATAAGAAGTTCAATTTTACCATTTTTTCCAGTTGAAAGTGTGCTCTTCCGCGGTCGATGGTCAAATGAATGAATAAACGGCCTCAACCCCAGGGCCCAGGGGGTGGGGTCGAAAACGGAAAAAAAATGGGGTGGGACCAGACACCGGACGACCCCTGCAACAAAAAAATGAAGATTTATTTGCGAAGACCAGGTTTTGTAATAGTAATAGGTAATGGTTTTATTATTGTGTTTGGATGCACGGTAGTGCAGGCCAAGTTCCACAAACAAACAGCAAGTATTTTTGTATTGATTAGCCTTTGTTCAGTTGTTAAGATTGATTGTAATTAAAAACCTATAAAATGTTCTTCAAAATATACCTATGTGTGTATACAAAAGGTTTCTAATTAAAAAGAGTCGAACTATTGCCGCTATGTAGGTAGGTGTTTGCCTAAGGCTATAGAAATCAGCAAGAATGTACCTAAACAACTATAGGTAATTAAACCAGTAAGTACGTATAGGCACCTGTTCAGTTAAGTAAATTACAAATCAGCTGTTTGTACAACTTAATCTAATGCCAATTACTTTACCAGTGCCCCAGAAAAGGCTTTATCATTAATTATCAGATAACTGGTTTGCAATCAACCATTTATAAACAGAGATACGTTAATTGCCAATACATAACAATTACTAGGTCGCCAGAGCACAGTTCTTGTACCGTGACTCACACTGCGTTGCATCTAATTCGCGAGATATTTCTAATTGTATCGCTGTGGATACAACTCGTTTATTCAGCCTGCTCATATTCCCCAAAACCAATGCGCTTTTTCACGCCATATGCGATGAATAAACACAGCAACTCCTAATCAAGTTTTTATGAATATTAACAGCTTTAAAAAGGGATGTCTTTGATCCCCACGTTGTTTCGTGAGTCGGCACTGAACGCGATAAATTCACAAGATTTAATTGTCATGTTCTCTGCTCAATAATTTTGCAATACGACTTGCATATGAACGTTCATCGGCGATATGTTTATGAGTATTTAACGATATAATTATGATCGAATGTAGTCTGCGATTGAAATAAATGGCGTCCGTATGATATAAATTAGCATTTAAAATAACAGCTAATGGTATAGTTTTATTATCTACCTACTGATTAGCGTGGTCTCTTGTTTTAGAAACAGAAAATTAATTAAATTAAAAGTCGTGGCACAAGGTTATCAGGTAACAATAGGTGATATATAAAAAAGTACCAGTTAGGTATAGAATTAAATATTAGGAATATAAATGGATTTAAATTAAGCAGAAGAGTCATTGAAATCTAAAAGAAATATTTTAAGAAAAGAATGCGTAAAAAAATATTAAAATCAAACAATTCCAATAAGACAACCTCTGGTTGGGTAGAATTAACGATATAATTAAGGCATAAAATACGATGAAGTCCACATAATTCAATAGAAAATGTAGGAAACAATTTAAAAAAATATTTGGTTGGTAAAACACAAAGGAAAATCGAAAAAATAAAATAAATCACTTACCTGAGTAACAAAACATCACAGAATTTACACTATTTCCTCTACAAAAATTACTGGTTTCACGAATTGAATAGAAGCTAGACATTTTAAAATATTTTTTTAGATCATTTCGACACGTCTTTGTCTACGAATTCAGTATTATTTTGAATTTTCTTCCCTTGGTTAGGCCTAAACACAACAAAAGCGGCGGCGGCCGGCCGACGGCGGCCATCTTGTGGCGCTACCGTCGCGTCGCTCTGCACGCTCATTGGCTGAGTGACGTCAACCGCGCCATGACACTCCACCATTACTACACACTAACAAATATCTCTTGACTATTCGCACACTGAATACTAAGCACTATGCGGTGGACACACACGTCACACAACCCGCACTACTAACTTTGTAGCTTTGTACACGCGCCTATCCTTGTCGGCTCGCATTCTTGCGTTGTGAATTATCGCTTTAGAAGCTTTTAGGATGCACCCTAATCGGGCAAGGGGGAACATTTAAAATTCAAGTGACTCGACACTGATAGGTTGAGAGATTTTAATTGGCTGCTGATTTTTGTCGTCCCGAGTCCGACTCGACTAGTGTTAAATTACGAGATGTTTTCCAAAGTAATGTAGAATTTACATCGAGGTATCAGTATAGGCTTTCAACGTGAAATTTCTCTATTTAACAGCTATTTGTGAGCAAAAGTAGCTATAGAAAATATAAAAGGAATTCCTAATAAACTTGCAGACAAAGGCAGCTGTAATACAGTCTTGGAAAATAAATGAAAAATGCATCCTGCATAAGTATCGAGATTTTTTCTATTTAAAAAGGTCGTATGCGTAAGCTTCTTGCCTTTTTATAGTCTGGTTACCAGATGCAGGTAAGTTCTCTCAGCCTACGTAAAGAGCATTTTAAATGTAACGATGTACCTAAGCATAGGTAATGAATGAACAACATTGTAGCCCGACTTCATCTAACATAGAAAGGGTTTCCAGTGAAAGGAATTTATGTAGGTACTCTTGCAAACTGCCTGTACCACGGTGTTTAAATTATCCCTACTTGTAGGTAATATATCGGAGTTGGCTATAAGTAATAGTGGGAAGGCAGAAATGAAAGCTCATTGCTTGTTACAACATATACTTTACATAGCAATTGTATTTAATGTAAGTGGTGAACATAATTCAAATGTTAGTAATAAATTAACGTTGCAAGAAAATTGTGACTTTTATTATTTAAAGACACTCATCTTGTGCATCCCATTTATTGAAAATAGAATGCTTTGAGTCCTTTACACAGTTCCCTTTTTCATTTATGCAACATGATCTACAAAAAAAACAAAACATAATATTTGCTTAAACACTGCTACAGCTAGGTGCCAGTGCTACGCCGTAGACCCAATTTTCGTAGACCCGAAACAAGGTCAAAACAGAACAAAGGTGCAGTTCATTAACAACTTGGCTAAACAGGTAAACATTAAAACAGCCAATTTACTCACTACGCACTAAAATAAATATAACTATTACATAATTTTAAACCATCTCTACGAATTAATCTATCGTAGAACACTGACGTAGCTACCATAAGTCATCGTAGCGCTCGTTATATAGCGTCCCTGGATATTATTTATGATTAAAAAATACATCCGAACAAACTTAATGAAGTACTATCATATTTTTATCTTAAATAATTAAGGACCACCTGACCACTTGGACTTAACAACTATATCGCCTCTTTGTGATGCCGACGGTTGTTTCTCTCCTTTTTTTATTCTCTTTTCTAAAATTTATTGTTGTAAAATATGAAATTTCCAATAAAAATGTAGGTGGGGCTGCGACGTGGGGCACACCATCTGTTGTTCCCCCATATTTATGTGATTAGTTCATGGATTGGTCCGGTGTACGTATAATTTTTATTTAAAATCGCCAATTTATGATTATAATCAGGTTCTGCCTCACAGGCTGTCAAAAGTTTTAATCGATTTATGTATGGCTGCGTTATTTGTGTTGCTGCCTTCTACTAACTTACCTACCCTTTTTTATTAGTAGGCCTTTAAATTTTTATCGCATTACTGCTTCTGAAGGCACAGACAATTTTCTAATTATCCATTTAAAATAGTTATTTATGCAATTAAAATAGTGTTCTGCCATTTCAATTACTGTTATCAAATTCGAGTGCATTACTTAGTACATTGGTAATTACTTCATCAATTTATACTCGTTTAGATAACCAGCTTCTACAAAACTCGTTCACATGCGTAGGTACGTCGGCAGAATAATTTTTGCGGGTTTATATGAAGGAACCGCACGCAAAAAACTACTTGGTAAAACATAGACACAACATTGACCGGCTTGATAAAAAAAAATTGGTCAGCAAAAAAATTTTATCTTCGCTCCCGGATCACCAGGTTAAATAAGTAAGTATATTCACTCTTTTCGGTATAATATAACGGTAGGTTACACAAAGAAGCGATGTCCCCACATTAAGGGGGATCTGAGCCATCTGTGAGATCGAGCCAGTCGACAACTTGTATGGGATGCCGTTACGGGGAGTCAAGTGGGTGAATCAACACCCGCCATGTGTACCGTGAACGTAGGTAGGTATTCTGTATTGATTGGATGACTCGGTGGTTAGGTACTGGTTACTAAGCAGCGAACTTATTTGTTAAACTAACTAAAATTACACATGTTTTTTTTGTTAACACAAAAAATCACAATGTTGTCATGTCTGTACCGTTTTCAAGCGTGATAGAATGCGATAACCTACTTTTTCATGAGTGTACGTAATATATGATAACTAGTGCTAAAAATAACCCCATTTGTATAACAACTACGTGTTTTGATACTTATCTAACACTTCCGTAGAACCAAACCTACTTTTCCTGGTTTCCACGGTCAAGCTCAAGAACGCACTAAACAAAAACATTACGTAATTTTACAAAGAAATATAACAAACAAACAACTACATAGCCGCACCTAAGTTTATCAACATCTAAAATACCAACGAAAGTAACATCTTGAAGCCATACAGTGTGGCGGGGTCGATGCACTGGACTACATAAGTCTTAATACGGTGGAATAAAGTTCTCATTCGCACTGTAATGCATCACTGGATCCGAGTATCAATGTAGACGATCACAGATGCAGATATTCGTGTGACGTGTGACATGAGGCGACGTGACCTTGACCCACGAATGACGGATTCCGGCCTTGCGGGGTCGCCGAACTGTACATGTAGGTTGCTACACTATCTAGTCAACATCTACACGTTGTACCGTTTAACCTAGTATTTTGCTTATAAAAAATATTACCGCGACTTTTAGTCGCACTCTATTAGTGCTTGTGTAAATTATTACACAGAATAACAAACTGGTAGATAAGGTTTGTTTTCTATTGAAGAATTTATTTTTAAAGGACAATAGTGACAGCGCCTTACTCGAACTCTTCTATAAGTTATTTGACAAGAAGAAAATGATCACCTAACTAATAGAGAAGATAAGTTTCCGATAGAATATATTATAATAAATAGATAATGTACATGGTACAATGTTTTATACATAAAGCTAATCCGATCATTATCGGCCGACTTTACAACAATTGTATAGTAAATAGATAGTTTAGTTTTTGTGTTTACAACGATAGGTGTGTGTTCTGAATAAAAAGCAGTTTGTACGACAATGCAGATAGCGTCACGTGGATGCAAATCGTGAGAGGCGGGCGAGACGTTTGCTCTTTCACGAAAATATATGTTAAAACACACTCTTTGTCCGTAATTGAATGTGCCTTTACATTGAATTTTAAATGTAATACACTCTTTGTTTTCTTAAACTACCAACATAAAGGTAAATAAATAATACACCGAGCTGATAATAATCTTGCTGGATTATTTCATTTGCGGTTTACCCTTTTATTGTGTGCGATGTGCGAGCAACTACATACATACTACTTGCATGTATTGATGAACTTTAAACAAGATAAGATTTTATGTTTATTTCAACAATGGTCATGTGTTTATACGGAACGTTAATCGTGATTTTGATGTCACTACCCACTTAAAAATCGCTTCATAAATAATATCGGATGCGCAATCGTGTTGCTACTGCAAATGAAAATTTACAGGAGTTCAACAGAGCATGAATTCATGGATCGTCCGCCCGACCACTAAATTATTTATTAGCCTCAACAAAGGAACCATTTCGGGCGAACAAATCGCCCCCGAATACATTGCATTTGATTTAAAACACAGGTATTTGACCGAGTCGCCGCCCGCTACGAGTAATGAGTTTATTTACGACAATAGAGGCGGCGGACAAGGCTCTTTATTGTCATGATTAGAGGCGATCCCCGACAATTGATCGAGCGAATTTTAAGTGCATAACAAACGAGACTGTTATTTATATAGACGTTACTGTTATGTGGGCAATATTTTTTATTAATTTGACCATTTGTTGGCCGTTATTGTTTCAAAACTGGGTGAGCGATCGTAGCAATACCCAAGTGGCATCCCAGAGCTCAATAAATCAGTGTACACTGAAAATACTCGTATTGGTTATTTTGGTCGAGCGATCACTGACGCCGATGCCTTGCATAATGTACGTCGTTAATAGCGCTGTAAATCCATGGAGCGTCAACAGGCGGCCGGGTGACGATGCACTGCTGAGCCGCCCAAATATCGTATCGGCCGACCGCAGGATTTGTCCCCTTGCCAAATATCCCAGCTGTGGACACAAGCGCGCTCTGAATACTGATTAAATGTACGTTATTGTTTTCGTTTTTTTTTTCACTTTCGTTCTTCGGCTATCGACCTATTGAATTTTTCATGGTGTTCTTTATTGGAATTTCGTATGAGCTCCTCTGATAACCGGCCGTGTTAACGTCTATCTATATGATCGAGCGATACCGCCGGAGGAAGTTTCGTCAATTATACCAACTCGGCGGTGGCATTAGCATACATTTCGCATCCAATTCAACGAGCCTTTATCGACGTATGAATTGCTTTTATTTGCTAAATAAAAATAAATGTGACTATATTTAGAGAATAATCGACTCCAAGCAGGAAAGTAGCCGACGACGAGAATAAAATAGTATTAAATCTAGCTAGATATGTAACAAACCGCTGGATGCCGCCACTAACATCTGTGTAGGATTAGATCTACGAAAACAAATCGTTACTTTGAAGTAGATTTTCGTCGTTCACAAATATAAATGTGTCATAACAATGTCAAATAAACTTGTACTTACATGACAATACAGATACGAAATCACGTTAACCCATAGAATGGCATCGACAAAAAGTACTAAAAACGCCAATTAATAGAAAATTTCAACCAGCGTGACTGTTGTCGTAGCGCGTTTAAAATACGCGACAGTGTGGAAACATCGAGTTCACAAAATAGGTTCATCTCTGTCCCGCACCAACAGTGAGTACACGAAACGAACGAACACAATATGTGCAGTTGCCTTTATCTACAAAACGCATTCGTAATAGTAAAGTGGATCACTTTACGATAGCACAATGCACATTTTTATGAAGGGCGAAAAGGGCGAATATCAATATCGGAGCTATTCAAATGTTATACGAGTCTCACATATTATAGCTATCAGTTTTGGAAAATCCACATCGTAGACGCAAGTATTGTAAATTTAGTACTGTTTACTCGTTCTGAAACTCGTACATGCTACGAAAATAAGTCTGCATTAGAAAATTGAAAGTGAAGAACGATTAAATAATAAACATCCTTATCTGAAGCAGTAAACAAAGGAAAATATTTATATTGAACGGTATTAAGCGCTTAATCCTTTTAACTTTTAATTGACGTAACATGTACCACCTGGGCTTCAAACAATAAAATGCATAAAACTCACCCCGGGTACTCGATTTTAAAGAATGTACATTGGCTGCGTTTTTAAATCACGATTTTAGGAAAAAAAATGTTAAAGATTGAGATCCGAATTTACTGATACAGGGGAATGTAAGTTCAACTTGCTGAAAGTTTTAAAATATCATTATCGAATGAGGTGTTACGTTGGAAAATCGGTCGTATATCTTTCCATGTGAGATTTATTTTTGTATATCGCTCTACGCGCGTTTAAGTCAGTTTTCCAGGTTAAGGGAGCTGATGTAGGACGTGCAAATAAACACGGTATTTTTATCGCCGCAAACCTTTATATAGTTGCGGTCGATTTCTCCTCTTTATCTGCTCAGAGCGGTGTTTGCTTTATCTTGAATAAAAAGAAAGATACGTGTCGACTGTCAAAGGATTTCACATCAAGTGATTGTACTGGCTATGAGTTCGAAAAACATAGGGCGGCCGTAGTTGCTTGCAATCTCGCTTTGACATTCCGTACTACAGTGTTTACTTAATTATCTCTTGATTACGGTCTTCTTCACACACGTTTATATGGATCATGAAAATTTAACGACCGTCAAGAATAAAGATAAGCCAACATTATTACCAATGTAAATATCTACAAAGTTCACACGTAATTGTATATATATATTGTTAGCCTACATTGTGTCCCACTACTGGGCAAAGGCCTTCCCTTTTTTCTTCCAAACCTCCCTGTCTTGTGATTATATAATTAATTAATTATTATTTTTAATTATATAATTATCGATAATTTTATGACATTAATAAAACAATAAGGCCTTTTGGTTAACAAAAACAAACGAAATTGTGAGCAAGTGATCCTATCGTGCTGTCGGTTGTAATTCAAATTAGGTCTTTATAGAAGTTACACGTTGTTTTGTCCTGGAGAAAATTTTTGATTCGATAAGAGATCGTAAAACGCTGCCCCCCGTGTCATAAAATCGAATCGACTCTGTCATGCAAATATGGCCTTAAATGCCAGGTGTTATGTAACCTAGAATCATTTTTTTCGCATGGCCCGTGTTGCCTGCATTGTTTTATGACTATGGAAGGGTTACCATGTTACGTAATGTTACAATAAACGATTTGAGGGCAATAAATTTTAATAGAGCAGAAATTTATGGTCAATTTGTGGAGACATTTACAGCTGATGAACAAAAAGTTTATTTTTCGTGCCCTTGTTTGTCAGGACATAAATCTTGTATCGGTATCGGCATTTGGCTGTCATAGCTATTTGTGTCACGACGGGTATGAACGTAACGCATTCAACCTAATAACAATAAAACCCGAAGTTGAAAAGTAATCTGAGCGCTGAAAACATATTGGAAATTGTTTTTAACTAAAGGAAAATGTTCTAAAAAGACGTCACAAATTGCTGTTTTAAAACAACTGTCGTTTTCGTTACCCACATTGGCGGGTTTACCTTGATATGAATCGGAAAAATAAGGGCATTCATATCTGGAACTTTCATTTTAAAAGCGTGCCAAAACGTTTTGCCAATTTGTTACATTTTATTTGACATAATCATGAAATTTGGGCCCTCTATACCTAAGTATATAAAGTAAAGTTGGTATTTTTGTTGCTATGCGTCATAACAAGAAGGCACGTCTAACCTACATACATTAGAGTCGTCTGTATCTATTCCCAAACATTCTGTTTTTATGTCAAAACTATATCCGAAAAGAAAAAACAGCTAGGGAATACGTGGCGAATCGAACGCTGCTAAGCCAATATATTGAAATTGCAATACAGACGAGGCAAGTTCTTTCATTAGGGTTGGAAAATAAAAACAATACAAGTGAAAAGGGTATCGGATACTGTGCGCATATTCGCCAGAGAAAATTTCCTATTATGATCCCTTCCCTAAAGTCAACTACATAACTATAGGTAGGAACTTGTATAGCAATTGTCTACCGTCCGCTATAGGGACGTGCCTACATCGATATTGTAATAAAGCAATAATAAAATCCGTATGCTAATGTCTCAGATACATTCATAATTATTAGAAACCTTTGAATATTCTATCCGTATATAATTGAAGATTCATGGTATTCAGATATCGGTAGAGTCCATAAAAGTAACATAAAGTATCAATTTATAGCTTTACAATTATCCGGTAATTGTCATAGTGGGTTTGATAAGGATTAATTAAGAACAGTATCGACAATTACCGGTAGCGAGCCTGTGGAGCGTCCCTACGCCGCCCGCACTCACACGCCCGGGAGCGGTACGAGCCCGGAGCCACACAGACGTACAACAAACACGCTTATACAAAGCTTAAGGTACGTATTTAGAGACATAGTTTCATCCGCGACCAAGAGTGGAAATTTCAATAAAAATGCAAATTTTTCCCGAGCAATTTCCTTCTCACTACCGCTGCCTCCGTTATTGGGTCCTACCGCATTATGTTTGGGTTTGCAGCGTTATAACATACCTACAGAGGTGGATTATCTATGTATACGTACCGACAGTGCTTCAATTTACTTGTTAATGTACGCCATCGAATTACGGTTATCTTTCCCGCGCAAGAATGGAGTGTAATCCCCCTTAAATTGGCACTTAGTTAAGTTAAACGAAATGGTAAATAGTATTTACACAGCACCGAGTTCCCATTGCCGTTATTAGCCGTATTTGCTTTTTTAAAGCCCTAGCGTGGTGTAGACTAATAATCGTTGAAAGGTAAACTCTGAGAGTGTCGATTACAGCTTGTTTAAACAAGGTGTAAAATTTTAGCGTCGAGTAGTTGCGCTAACCTAACCTTTCAATTGCTTTATTGAAGCTTGAAACAGTGTTGGACTAACTGCACGAAGCTAATAACATAAAACTTAATTAAGTTCTATGTCTCTGTACGACACATGATGTTTCTAGCTACCTACAATTTTTATTTAGTAAATAGTTGCATACACGCCATTCATTTTAGTTTTTAATTAAAGAGCCTTACCTACTTTAACGACATCGTTATCATGCAATCTACCTAATTCGCACAATAAAAACAAGTGCGTAAAATCTGCATAAATACTGTGTTTAAAAACTTTCCGCTTAGTTGGGGCGCGGCGCCGGGGGGTTGAAAAGGGGTGGGGGCAAACGACAAACAGGCCAGATTAAGGACGCTGGAAGCGAGGAAAGAATACACAATTAGCTTTCTGCTACCTGCTGCAGATAACGTATCCAGTTTAATATGATCCCGTTTGACACTTATCCAGCGTAGTCTTTCGTTACGTTTTTATATTGGACGCCGGGGGCGGAGGTCCTAGGATACGCTGGTCGGTTTTGAGTCGGGGATTTTAAAAACGCTCGGCGAGTTTTAGCTTCGACCGGAACCAAGGGGGCCGGATCGATCAGCGGAACTCGGATCCTCGTTGGCTTTGTTGAAAAATCAAAATTAGATACTTAGTATTCACGTGCGTAGTGGATGAAGTAGATAGCCTTCTTGTGTTAGGGGAAGGTCAATGGTGCCCTTGTAGATAGGTAGATACAGCGGTTTAAAATTGGGCAGCTTGTCAGTTGTCACCCCATGTTTATCGCAATACAATGCAATTTACTTCAAACGACTCTACGTTAACGAGATCACCTGAAAACGCCTCCCACTTAAGAAAAGTCACCCTTTTCATCAATTTGTAACGTTTTCTGAACATATTAAAATAATGCCATATCTGGACCGAAAAGGAATGTAAGAATTTAATACTGAAAGCTCAAGGAATAAAGAATAGATATTGACTTTGTAAAGGAGCTTTATCGTCTTATGAGAATTCTAGAAAAGCTTTTGCGTTTATTAATACAACAACACATAAAACGAAAAAAACCTACTGCTACATAGGTTACGAGTTTACTGTATACCAAAGGCTTTTGTTAAGAAAAGGCAATAATCGGTTAGACTAAGAAAAAGAATCAACAAAACACGTCGCTCGCTACAAAACGCGGCAAGCAGCGTTTGCACATAAAACCTGCTCACACACAACATTACACAGTACGGAACCCTATGTTTGCCAGTAATACTTTACAGCATGTGTACGAAAACAAACACGACACACTATGTCATAATCATTATGTACTAAACAATAAAGTCGAAAATCGAACACGAAACCGTTTAAGCGAATGCAAATGGCATGTAAATATTTTGCGTTTATTTTCAGCGTTGAGGCAACGAGATAAAATTCGTGGCCGTAAAATAATATAGCGGGGCGAAAGAGTATATTGTTCGTGGTATCATTAAGCTTGTTCACATACTACTTAGAGCCTGTGTTGCTATTATAAACGCTCTTTGTTGTGCATTTATGGGTGATTAAAGTTGATGAAGAACGAATATCTATTGAACAAAGTAAAGTTTATGTTCCTAAATTGGGTTTTATGGAAGTGCTAGGTGATATTGCGCAGTTCCTTACCTGTATGTTAAGGATTGTCTGTAAATGTAAGGTGATTGCTGTGTTCCTATTGGTTTGCTATTTTATTGGTAGGTACTTTTGGTAAGTAATCTAAGTGCGAACTGTTCGATTTTATTGGTCATAATTGCAAATTACTTAAAGTAAAAAACTCATAAACATTAAAATGGTTACCTAAAGCCTAATTCAACTATGTAAAACGTAAAAGCTAGCGAGTCCAACAACAATGTAACACCAGAAATATAAAAGAATGTAACTAGAAAATTATCCACCCCAGAAGTAGCATAATATACCTGTACATTGAGTACGGTAAGTACCTATATATAACCCAAAAGCTAAAATTCCTTAATACCTCCTGCCATTCCGGAGCCACCCCCGGTAATAAGCCAGCCGAGGTCCACCGGGAGGATCCACAAGTGATTTAAAGAGATTGTCAGTAAATTACCCTGTCCGCCACAAATTTAGCCCTTTTCCGTTAAATTTCGAGCTAATCACCCTTTCAAATGAGCCCCGTCTTAGGCCTAGGGGTTACGTAGCTAAGAGTGAAAGTAGACACTAAATTATGAATGGACGCTCAGCTGGATAATTAGAACCTTGAAAGAAACATTTATGTCTTTTTTTCAGTTCTGTTGCGTAGACCACGTTCCACAACTTTTTATCCTCATTTCAATATTCTCAGAAAGAACATCGGCATGCCTATACTTGTCATGATGAAAGTATGTGCAGCGCGCGAGAATCAAACGAATAAAATATCAAATAAATATATGAACATTTTAAAAGCATTTAGCGATTTTAGTAGCAGCTGACAATCGTTCATTTAGCCACGTGACACGCCGTTAAGTTTACCCAATATACGTTTAGAATGTCCCACGGAACTCAGACATTCAATTCCTTTTAATATTGCCTTTAAAAGAGAAATAAAAATAAACGCCATCCCTAAGGATTGTCGTATAGTATTACCAGCGTAAAGGTAAAAGCATAATGTTAAAAATTACTATGATAATCTTCGAGCTGACTGCAAATTAAACCACAAAAATAATTGCCCATCCAATATAGAATGTTCAAAGGTTTAAATGTTGAACTTGTAGCACATGCATCTACATAACGGGTTCGATTGCGGTCTTAGAACTGGGGAACTACGTCCCTATGTGCCCTCGGGTAAGCGATATGTGTGCGCCCGATCCGTGTATTCCATACAATTTATCTGTGTTCAGCCGAGTGTGCACGACCGCCTTATTCGGCAATCGTCCCACACCTTTACCTGTTTCCAATATAAACAAAACTAAAAAAATATATCGTCCGAATACGCTTTCGTTCTCTAGGATAAAGTTATTCGATTCTAACATTCTATTTGAACATTGATGGCTCTTATGAACTGAATTAATGTCATAATTGCGGCAGTTTCGGATAAAATAAATCGATATGGCCTGCTTACATAATACCGCCCGCAGTTCGTCTGTAGAATGAATGCCAATAACCATTTTAACTTGGCCTCTATGAATTCATGGAATTTCATGTATTTTTGATGTTTTAGTGCAGTATTGAGCGGCCATGAGAGGTCACTATTTATAAAATGGATGAGTTTACAAGACAATTTTGAGTAGAATTTCTTGTCTAATCTTGATATACGAAGGTCTATTATAATCTATTATCTAGGTCGGTCCGTCATACATACATATCTAAATAAAGATTTTAATATATTAAAGTGTTGGACACGTCATTACTGAAATTAGTTTTTTGTGTACCGATGAGGTTTATCTTCGGCCTTTATATTTATGTGCATTTTAATTATATACTGACCTTTTTTAATACGAAATTTTAAACAAGTTGAAAATGGTTTGATATGTAACAAAAGGGTTGCGTAGATCATCAACGATTAAGGCATCTTATGAGCATTTAATTAGAGATTGGACCGGTAAAATGGAAGGACAAAAGTCAGTAAAAAAGAATATGCCAATATTGTACTCTACACATAGCTAATACGCAGTCTAGGATCAACAAAGTACCTCATACATATTCCTACATATTTTGAAAAATGTAAGATAAACAGTTGAAAAGCGAAACATATAACTACGTAGTTTTAACTTCAAGACATATTAAATTAGCGGAAGCTTAAAGCTCTAGAGAATATTCTAATTTAGTTTCTGTCTGTCTAGTTATTTCCGTCTAACCTAACTTGACCATTTAAATGTGATCCTCTGCCGCCGCCGTAATCCTCTGTATCTTCAAGGGATGGCGGGTCATTTTAAACCAGACAGTAATATAGAGATGTAGTGAGTATATTATATAGGTGTGTATCGTATTTTGTGAAATTGCGAAGAAGCTTGGAGTATGCCCGACGTGCCCAAGGGAAAGCGTCTGGACTAAACACCTCGTTTTTGTTTTATCTTTGTTGTAGTACCTAGCTACCGTACTTTGATCTGGCCTGGGTATATTTGGAAAGTCCATTTAATAGGAAACTCTTGAACAAATATTGGGTAGCAATACCAATCTAAATTGCTGAAACTATCATCCTGAAAGCTATCACACGGTCAAACTAAAAAAAATACCTATGTGTAGGTACCTAAGTATTCTATCAAAACCTATCTGCTGAGATGAACAATATTCACATTATACATAGTCACTTGAATAATTAATTACCAAACAAAAAAATCGTAAAAGTGCCCACAGATTCATGAATATTAATGTTTAATCCCTCTCTTGTAACCACGATAAATTCTCGTAAATTACTTTTATTCGAGACCATAACCACCCCATATTTTTCATTGAAACACGTATTTACAAACCACAATTAAATTCTATGCCATTCGGAGAACCAGTATTCAATAGAAAACGAGGCACATCACGTACTTGTGCCTACATTTATATTAAAATATTTTATAGAAGCCAGTACTAAGCCGCATCCAATTCATGCTTATAAAGGAGATAAAGTGTCCAGGTGGACACAAAAGAACATTTTTCAGGAGTCCGCAAATTATATTCAAAGGTTGGAAGGTAGGTAGGTAAGTACTGGTTTCAAGCGCTTATTATACCTAATAAAGAATTCATTGTGACACCCCTATTTATTGCGGATTATATTATGTGAATATCTACTTACGAATCCAGCTGAAATATCGTGTAGTGGTTATCACCTACGTGATACATTGATAAGATTTGACCAAATACTGACTTCATTATTTTAACCAATATCTCTAATGACATGTAAATATTCTGTGGTAACGTTATATGGCAGTACATAAAACACACTTTAAACCGCCATTTTAAATTATAATTAGTTCAAAATGGCTTCTTTTCTAAAATTGACTATTCAAAAGGCATTGAATGAGGTTGTTTATCTGCATTAAATTACTTTATTTCCGAATTAATTATTTTTAATGCTATTTTAATTAATATACCAGCCAAATCTGAAATTAATTAACTAGTAGCACAATTCTATGGCAAATACAAATTATTTCTATAAATATACATAACAGAGCTCACAGCATCATCAAAGGACACTCGTTAACAAAATCGCAAGACATTATACCCGTATCGTTACGATGCTTAACGCAACGCATTACCCTTAATTATTGTCCACACAATTGCTACGCCATTCCTACGCTACGTACTACCACATTAGCAACTCTCATAACACTATATCTGCTATGAAATATGCTTGTGACTGTCCATTGATGGTGTCCCAAACAATTTTGTTCCTTATACGTCATAATTACGGGCGAGTATTGTGTGCTGCGTGGTAGAAAACTACAAGTGTGGGACGATTTTGTTTTAAAAGGGAGGGTTCTAATGTCTGGTCATCGGTCGACTCTCGCTTGACCGTAGGGGTAATTTGGAGGCAGACAGCGGACACATTTGCATTACAATGAGAGTCGGATCCCGAGGGGTGCGGGGAGGGAGCTTCCGCCGACGGATAAGCCCGCGTTTTGTATGTATAAAAGTGTGTAAGTTTGTCTGGAAGCTCGCTGAATACTTGAATATTAATTATTCCTAGTATTTTTTTTTTGTATTTGTTTAAAAAATCAATATGTTAGATTAGATTATAGTTATATGATATGGGTATTGATTTTTAATACCTATTGAATCTTAAAACGTAGTAGCCTACTAGTAGACGCAGTGTATTCGAAAGACTTACGTCTTTCAGGACGAATGGAATCTGTTGGTAAGTAGGGTACTTAATCCGAAAATCATCAAAACAAATATATAATTCACAATTGAACGTATTAAAAACAGTGAGAAAACAAACTTTAAACCTACTCAACAATGAGGTCAGCAGCCATATAATAAAGCAAATAACACAAAAGAACCCTCGTTGTTTCTATCCGTTGTCCCCATTTTATTATGTTACATCTTGACACGACAGCAGGAAGTTTGGACGTAAAAAGGTACATCTGGTAAGTGGACACAGGCAAATACAACCGATTCAGCACACACCTCTTTTTAAAATAGTGTTAATTTATTTGTAAATATACCTTATGGAAACCAAACCGCGGGGCTTGTGGCGAAGTAATAACAGCCGCATGGGTTGATCGATCAGGTTATGCTACGTTTACCGCGGTTGGTCCGGGGACAGGTCCTTGGAATGCACGTTAATCCGCTGGTCCCAGCTGTCATTCGTAGATCTTTGGCAGTCCATACGAGTCGTCAGAACACCGAAAGTCTGACAGCTAGTCTTACCAAAGGGTATCGTATTACCTAGTAACTGGGTTGTGGAGGTCAGATAGGCAGTCGCTCGCATCAAAAAGCCGACCCCGACATAGTTGGAAAAAGGTTGGCAGATTGATTGACCATATGGAAAGCAACAACTGGAACTGGTCCTTAGCAGCTTTAAACAGAGAGAAGTAATTTTTAATAACAATAATAATATAAAAACAACCTGAACTTAATGTGTGTGAACTAAGTGTGTGTGTGAATTGAAATCAAGAAAACTGTCCCAACCAAAACTTCAATTTGTATAAGAAGATACCTACCACTATTCTTGGTCCACTAGTGATGGGACAATGTCGATAATTAAGTTTTATAAAACCAACTACAATTTAAATCCAGTCTTACTTTTGCCAGTAGTAGACTGGAAATAAATAATGATAAATGTAACTGGTGATTGCCGAACCAATCCTCTCTCATTGGAGCAAGTTGTTGAAGCTATTGCAATAAATAATAACTCATAAATAAATAAAATATTTAATTAACGACTATCGAATCTTTGCCAACTAATAATTTCAGATCTAGGCACTTCAAGACTGCTTCATTTTCGTCTACTATTTTGTCTAGACCCGTTTCTAATCAATGAATTTTCGCAGTCAATTTCTCATATTCTTTATTAATACTAGTACTTACGCTAGACTGAAAAATAGATTCTGAATCACGAAAATTATATTTCGAGAACAATTTTCGTAAAACTTTTTATCTTTGTGCTGTTATTTTAACATATTTCGAAGATTTGAAAGAAACAATTGAAGGAACCCGAATATAATTTCGATTAACCATTTAATTCCGGCTGTTTGTAATGGCAGGAAATGATTTCTATACGTAGTTTAAGCACCTACAACCTTTCTTTGTAAGGAACATTAGAAGACAATAGATCTATTTTTCTATGACCATAACATAAATTAAAATGAGCACCAATTTCTTTCATGTATTGAAACATCAATACAATCAAGCAAATCATATTTAAGACCGACACAATACATGGACGTGTTCCAATAAAGTTAGCGAACGCTCTGTGAGAACTTGATCCAGTGCATTAATAAAATATATCGCGTAGGGGCGATTACGTCAAAATAGATGCTTCCCAAAGGCGCCAACGCACCGAGTGCGGGACAAATACCAATATGTTGCAGTAAAGTGCAGTACGACGTGACGTGAATGTACTACAAAAAGGACGAGTAGGGTAGCCATGCGAAATTGTCTCAGAGCAACAAATATCTGACATATTTATTGTTTTCTTGTCGAGTCGACTAAGTTATACTTTGTTTCAATCTCCGAATGACAGCTCTACAGCTATTGGACTTTAATTAACATGACATGAATCTAACAAAAACTGACACGGTTAGGTTTTTTTTTTCCGGATGGGAAATCATCAAATGACCCCTCCCGCTCTGGGTGGAGCGGAAGGGAGTGTCAGACTCTTACTGACTAAAACCCACCCATGTTTCTTCCTTTGCTCTTTATGTTCCGGGGTTGCGGTAACCCTTTCGGACAATCCCGCTGAACACGGTTAGGTATTGGATTGACTATAAATTTGAGTAACGACGTGAAATGCTTTAGATATAACATATCTAAATTATATCTTCAGCGAAACGAAAAAACACAATGCCTTGAGTATAGAAGCGTTAAAAAGGAGTGCTATCCATAAATATATCCGATCAATCCGATCTGGAAATAAGTTACACTAGAAACGTACCATACTGACTCGAAAGACCAACTCAGTTTTATATTTAGATTTAAAAAAATACGCGGGTTTCTGTATTGTAAGGAAATATCAGCTTAATTGAGGCAACAAAGCAAAAAACAAAATGCCTCATATCACGAAACCCATTAAGGCAGTTAGTCTTAATTGATATGCTAATTATATTGGCATTTTCACTAAGTAGTTGTTATTAATATAAAACATAACAACAAATAATTTCAAACCTGCTACTTTAGCAGGCTGAGATAACGAAAAGAAGATATCAGTAAATTTAATGATTGAAAATTCAACATAACATCATGCCTGTTGTATTCCAGAGAGAGGCAGAGGCCAAGGTGTAACTGTAGTACATCCACATTTCGCTAGTTATGTTTAAGTCCTATGTAACAAAGGGCGAGCCTATTGATATCAACCGGGCACAAATCTAGACTTTAGGCTGCTACTGAGAAATTCCAAATGAAAAAAACCCAATAGCAGAACTAGAAATGATTAGAAAATTCAAATCAGCGTAAAAAACGTCACAATTGTTTTGTACCACTAGGGACAAAAAAGAATCTAAGTTCTAATGATTATGGAGCATAATCGTACTCCTCTCGGTGACAGGGATTGGGTGATAATCCACCACGCCCGGCCTAGTGCGGGTTGGTAGATGTCACATGTCTTCGATTTTTTGGTTCTAGGACATGTCGGTTTATGCACGATGTTTTCCTTCGCCGTTTTGAAAGCAGTGGTGATGAAATAATTTATACAAAGTAAAGCACTTATCTGGGGTCGAAACTACGACCTACAACTCATGAGTCGAGATTTTTCAGTTTGATCCAGGAACTTAAGAAACCATGGAGACTCTACCATCAGATTAAGTACGCAATATAATTATAGTACTGAATATAATCGCATGTACTAATGTAAAGTACCTTTATATGTAATGCCACAGGTGTTCTGAAGCCATCAAAAGTCCACTTGATGGATCTTTGCAGAGCACTGATAGATTTATTTATATACCACTTTACATTTTAGAAACATACATTATGGCTTGGGATGGAGTTATTGCTTTGTTATTGTTTCTCGAAGTAAATACATTGGTATATAACAAACAAATCTTTTTTATGCCGTTCGCTTTAGGTCCATTGGGATCGATGATCGTATACTATTCGATCTAATGGGTAGATTGTCCTAGTTCTGTTATTTTTTTTCACATGGAAAACTGTTGGTGTAGTTTGGAAAATAATTTTCTTTATTTACGGTTTAATATCTAGTTTAATGATCATGGTTTATTTGGCTATTGGATTCATATCTATGGATATATTGAATGGCTCAAGAACCGTACGATTATGGTCGTAATTGAACAAGGAATCTGTCAGAAAATTATCAGTTACAATGAAATAACCAATTTCAAGTGTTTGAGTATGACACAAATTATGGATAATATTAGATACTAACGTTAAGTGCACAAGTGAGTAACGATACTACTATTATTGTATGTGTTGGTTACGAGCAGTTTTGATTACCTACCTATAGAAATAGCTTCGATTGGTGTGACAATTGAATCTATAGGAATCTTTGAGCTGGAAGTCGTTTAATAACCACGTTTATTTTCTTACTTAACTGCTGTCTTAATCATATTGATTATATCTGTGGAACATCTTTGTACTCTCTTAAGCATTTACCGAAACCGAACCCTCATCCTCATGTTATATCTAACTATAAATTGCAACACATGCAAGTTCTCAGAACATTTCCAACAAAACTAGTTACCTACCCATCTCAACTATAAACCCACTCAAACCACGAACTTCCCTACCGCATATCAAAACCAATCTAGGCGGCAGATTCCCGCTGAACCAAGTTCAATTTATCATACAACAATGTAAGCCCAGACGGCCTTCTTAATCAATGCAGGCAACGTGCACAATCAGCCGTAATGGACTGATGTATGGCCTGAATGCGGTATATTAGCGTTGTATGGAGCTGGACGTGCAATGCGGATGCACTGATGTCCCTTGCCAATGAACGTGGGCTCGTCTGTGCTTGCTCGTCTGATACTTACTTTCTGCATAGTTATAGGTAGGTAGTTGTGTATTGTGTCTGATTGGAGACAAGGTTCTTGTTTGTTTTTAGGTTTCAAGATAATGTTGATTCGGATTCTTCATTTTTGAGATGCGGTTCGGTTGCTATCGTTTTGTACCGTCAGGTAGGTCAGAATGGAAATCGATCTGAAAGTTTTGGAAGGGTTCTCGGACGGAAATTAAGACGAGCAGCTTAGCTCAGTCGTTAAATAGATAGCTGTCCTTCAGCAACAAACTTAATACATAACTTAAGCGTCTAGTTACTACAGAATTTAGATACATAACTGAGTAAGAAGTAGATACAGTTATACCTACAGTGTACTGGGGGCGATCCATTTTTATCGGAAACGATTTCTCAGGCTGTAAAAGAGATTTCCTTTACAAACCTTGTCGTAGAATACGAGACAGAATTGACTTGCCTTTGTCCTGGAGTATGAAACTACTAACCCAAGAATGAGGTTACTACCTACAAGGCGACATTGTAAAGAGACCTATATTTTTGGATGCCATCGTTGTCACAGAAAAAGGGCAGAGAGTATAAAAATTGAGCCGTTATCTACATAGGTACTCCATTAAAGTCCAATTTTCTTAAAAGTGTTCTTACGTGTGCGGGAAATTAACCTTGATCAATTTGGTACCTGACTATAAATTGAAAGTAGTTCTAGAAGCCAGCGGACTAATTATTTCTTGGTCTATTGACAACCGCTTCTCTGTTGGCGCCTTATTGGTAGAGGATTATAAAGATGTTCCGGTTTTTCACATTAGCAGTCCCTTAATTTCGGCAAACGATCATTTATTTTACTTGGAGGTGGCCTACGTTTAGCAAGAGACCCCACACATATTTAAAATAGATAAACCCGACTGAATATGAAATGTGAATAAAAACGAAGCATTCCAAAACACATTTCGTCTTTCAAACACACGACACAACACAAAAAGCACTTCAGAATTATAAAAACAAATAATAAAACTTCTAAAACAGAAACAATAGTCACATAACAATAAGACACGGACATAAACGTTAAAAGAGTAGACAAAAGTAAAAAAGCAACAAAAACACACAATATACCATTCAACCCTTTCGTCAAAATATGACTAGAATTGACACTTCCTTATTGCGTCGTAAATTTAACAAGCGACATACAAATCTTTGGAGACAATAACATATTTTTTATTAGAAATATTCGTTACCAGTCCTTAAAGAATCAGTGTGCTGTGTACGTGTTGGAAATAAAATTTTAGTTCATTTAAATAGTTTGCGCAGTAAAACACGTCTCGACTACCATGTCTCATTCTAAGAAAATACCTCAGTACCTGTAAAAAATTTCAAGTCACATAAGATCTGAGAAAAATCATGGCCACACAGCGAAAATACTTCCAGAGAAAAAGGTTCACGAATTCCATTAAGGAAACTATTAAAAGGAGAGGTCATTACCAAGTAAGTGGGTTTTTGGTTTATACCTACACATGTTGAAGAAACCTTTGCGCTAGCTAAAATTTTACTGACCGAGGAAATTTTACGGAACCACTGGTCTTACCAAAGGGAACGGAAAGGCATTTTCAGCCATTCACCTTTCAATTTATTGCTTACGATATCGCTAAGAAATCTGTCGACCTAACATAGAAAATATCGTTACACTGAGAATTTTTTCCTGACAAAGAGCCACGGAATCGTAACAATAAATTGAAAGGTGTATGGTAAGCTTTAATGTATTCTGTTCCAGATATTTATTTGTTTTTCCTCCAAATTCTTAGTTATTCATTCATTCTTACTTTACTAGAGTAATAAAAATACTGATAAACTCTAAGAACAGAAGCATTTGCATGAGTATTACCCTCCAAGATTTCCATATTCTCTATAAATTGTACCAATATTTAATCTTTAGTATTCATAGTTACATTAAAGTATGTCATGTATTTGAAACATGTACTTCTCTTTTGTAATGAAATTAGTTTCAAGTGTATTGAAACAAAGTGTTGTGAAGACTTTGTTTCAATACACTTTGCTTTAGAGTATTGTGTCTCAAATATTATACAAAGTAATTTTACAGAGAGGTTTCTGTAACTACTAAATATGTAGTTAGGTATCCTTGGATATCGAATGCGTGTTGTGGTAACACTTTGACCTTGAGCTAGCCTAGTGTAGTATGAAGTTTCAGTAGAAGAGGCCAGATTATACTGGTTTAGTTACCACTGTTGTGCGGCCTACTGTGCCTAGTAAAGAGCACTGCCGGTACTTATACAGTTGTTTTTTCTGAAAAGACTATCCTTAGTCGGTAGCTATTTTTTTTTTGAGTTTTTGAAGTGAATCAAAAGGCAATTATTTTTTTGTTTGGTAAATAGGTACGCGGTTGAAATCACAGTCACATGATGACGTGTGAATGTGAAAGACATGAGCTTTTTAAAGAAAAATACTAGATGGAGGACGACTCCATCTAGTAATTTTCTATTTCCTATTCCTACCCCTGAGAAGAAAATGGCGAAACTAACTCAGGGGCCAGCTGATACTGGTTATTTGCCACTGCGATGCAGCCTAGTAAAGATATTGTGTGTACCGATACTGTTTTATTTCCTGAATAGACTTGAGATTGTTAGCGATTTTTTGGAGTTTTCGAACACATACTCGTACGCAGAACTATATTTTATGAAATTAAATTATTTTTTGATTCGAAAATAGGATATCTAAATCACTATTATATACACGTCATTTAAAAAAAAATAAAGCTAGATGAAGTCTAGTAGAGCGAGACATTTCCTATCTGACTAGAAAAAAATAAAATAGCGAACCAAGCTCAGGGGTGAAGGTCTATGCAATGGTCATGCCGTAACAATTACGCCTGCTAATAAATAATAGGTATATAATATGGCCTAAGTGTGTCCCACCCATAACCTAAGCTTCTTGTTAGAATCACTACACCGTAACTTTAAATAGCTCGTGCTAAACCCACGATTGAGTTTGAAACGCACGGGCCCTTAACCTCGTAACATTTACTAATAATGTTGCTCATACTAGTAATTACTCCGAGTAATTAATTTTCATATACAACCGTTAAATGTAAAGACTCTCGTAATAGGTGCAGTAAATATTTATTATTTGAATGGAACATCAAACTTTCAAATCTGAAATAATGCTTGAACTTTGTGAGTTTTGTAAAAGCTTTCGTTGTTGGAACCGGCTGAAAAACAGAAGGCCAATTCTCGTATTTAACGCGATGAAGATCTAGTCACCCTCTCACTTCAGTGATAATAATATATCTTTAGTTTTCTCTCTTTACAAAGGTTCTTCACATAGTTATAAGTAGTAGTTAGTAGTAGCAGTTAGTTAGTTAGTTAGTGCTTTTGGGCACTTATACCGTTGACAGTGATGCGGACGAATTTTTTGATGCCCAATGAGCCCCTGCCTTTTTCTATTTTTTTTTTGTATTATATACTTGTATATAAGTATATATATTTTAGTGTACAGGTTATAAACGTAGAGACAGGAATTATAGTGTTATGATAACAATGCACAAAATATGATCCTATGTGAGAGACTGGCGTCCGTACTAGGATACCCTGTGTGACGGATCACCAGGCTCTCACCCCACAATCAATGTACTGTGGTACTTAGGTACTGTGATTATTGGTGGTTACATATTATTATGTGCGTCTTACTTGTGCAGAATAAACAATTTTTCTTTCTTTAGTTATTTTTGACAGATTGACACATAAGAATGCAACCGTTCTTCAAATACGAGTATTGCCCCTCTGACCTAGATGTCTCAATTGGGTTGGTATAGGTTGTTAGTTCATTGTAAATGTAGTTTCTTGACCGTATAAGTTGGCTAGATATTTTTTAAATGTCTTCAAAATTATATAGGTTACCTAAAGGCCGCCGATACCCACAATCGAACCGATACATGAACAAAAATCTATCGTGAACCAAGGGGGCCTTCAAGGCGGCAGGTGTATTGGACTTGACAGGTTCACAATTTGAGGTGGTCTTATTTTCACACTTCACTCTTTATTCACAGATAAGATACGCATTGGAATTTAACAAAACATATCTAGACTATTAATTTATAAAGCATTTAAAGTTGAATGATAAAAAAAATGTGTTTTGTGCATTTTATTAATCGACCAGCTGTAGGCCTGTATCCACCATACGACTCTATATTAATTTAAATACTCAACCTTATTTAAATAACCACAGGTTATTATGTAAACGTACATACACACATTGGCGTATATTTTCTATAATTTATGAAAAGTTTAACGATAATTTAGAAAAACTTATGATGGTGGGTCTACAATGTTGCATGCAGGTAAGTGTAACTAAGGCTTTATGTAGAGATGGCCGTAATCGAATGGTCGTGTAGTACTCGAATTATTCGATTTTATTACTACTTTGTTTGTTGGAATTCCAATAATTTTCTATAGTAATGGGTTCGGTAGTTCCTTTATTGAAGGTTGGTGGGATATATTCACACTTTATGCTGCTATTTTTAAAACGGTGGTTTTAAATTTTTTTTTTTAATTTTTCACTTCGCCAAAAAAAGTTTAAATAAATTAGACTCGAATATCGATAGATACACTCAATGACCAAAGATAACCTCAACAATTTAGCGAAAACTTGTATCGTTAAAATAATTAAAATCACACTAATACTATGAATTAGAAATAAATGATTATGCTTATCTACAATATCAAATATCAAATTCGAATGGAAATCGTCATATTTATTGATATGACGGTCATCATGAATGTAATTTTGATCGTGTTTTTATACAACTTAATTTTTGTGGTACGAGGAGATAAGCTAATGCTTATCGATTAATTTTTGAATGCATAGTTAAAATAAAAAATAAGATTTAAGTTTTTAAATGAAGACGTTTTAGGCGTTAAAATAAATTAGGCGCACAGATGTATTTGTTAGTTTATACCTACGTTCCAATTTGGTTAATAAGAAGTTCAGTGTCTGTTCAGGCAATTAAGAAAAAAATAAGAAAAAGGAATAGGACAGGTTATTAAAAAAACGGCGGTGCTATTCTGTAAGAATCTCACCATGAAAACTCAGGTGAAGTGAGCTGGCATCCCACCTGCCGATCTATTCTGTTAAAAGTTCACTGAAAACCTAGGTGAAGTGAGTTTGAAGTCAACTGTCAATATTACCAATCCCAAGCCTCAGGTGGAATGACAGCTCACTTCACCTAAGTTTTTACGGTGAGATTTTTATGAAATAGATCGGCTGATGCTACGGATTGACACTTTTGATAGCTCACTTCATGCTTACTTCACCTAAGTTTTCACTGTGAAATTTTTTTCAGAATAGATCAGCTGGAATGCCAAACTGAACGATTAAACAAGTACCAAATTGTTTTTTGACAAGTTTATAAAGTTCTAAAATTGATGCTATTATTTTTACAATGACCCCATCCCTACTAGTTATCGTGAGCATATTTTAAATGCCGTCAGAACAACATGGCGCCAAGCAGTTCCAAACTTAGTCGAAGTTAAATTAGGGGTGAGTCGCCTTATGTGTGTTCATTCCAACTATTGTGTGAGGCTATAATTAAACTGTTTTGATAATAACGTAGGCGTTCACTGAACTTGTTAGTAAGTGTGTTTTATCGTAATTTTGTTGTAACATTAGCTGTTTTGTGATCATGAAAAAGGTCAGCAAAAAGAATCCCCTAAAAAATCTACCTACTGATTAATAAAGATTTAATGAGGTTAGCGGTAAAATTAAAACGTGATTTTTATATCAGAACACGTTGACTGCCAAACAACAGACGCAATAGAAAATCTATTCTTGGCGGTCAACGGTGACCGCGATGGCAGTCAATGCCTTAAAAGTGGTTTCTAATTACGTCGTTGTTCCCTGTCCTTACCTATTCATACATATCTACAATATCATAGGGAATTGATGTAATCTCAGCTTATAGCTACTTTGTTCATGAATAATTTCTCAATTGTAAAGAGAATCACTTCGCTTCAATAATCATCCGGTTAAAAAGACGTTCCGTAGCACGTATCGATCAGGACGGATCGTTACTTGTAAAGGAATGGGCTCAACAAATCGACGATCGTCAGTAATAGAAATCAATTGGTACAAACGACATAGTTGGGTGTGGAAAACCACTCATAACTGATAGGTTTCAAGTAGGTAAATGGTTCCATTAAAATTTTGAGAATTCATTTATGTTACGTGACTTCTATAAAAGCTTATAATGACATTAATTTCGTAATTAGATTTTTTATTCATTTTTTTTTTTTTTTTGATCATTTGTTGCCCAGTGGTAAAGGACCCGAGTTACGAATTGCAGGTCGTGGGTTCAAACCCAGGCAAGCACATTACTTTGTGTAATTTATTTCATGACCACTGCCCTAAAAACGATGAAGGAAAACATCGTGAGGAAACCGGCATGTCCTAGAACCAAAAATTCGAAGACATCTACCAACCCGCACTGGGACCCCTCTCACCGAGAGGAGACCTGTGTCCCAGCAGTGGGAACGGTATAGGCTGGTTATGCTATTATTTTTATGCCTAGCAAAATATGCGTATTCACAGTACCTAATAAATAAACTCTTACCTAATTAATTCTTGAACATTATCATAAACAGTTTTCACCAAAGAAAGCCAGACGTATAGTAATTAACTACTCTATTAATAGTGCGGAAAAATGATGGGGTATTGCCATAAAGGAATCTATTTAGTCCCTAACTGCGGCCGCCAGAGGTCGTCAACATGTCTACTGTAATACTGAATCATATAAGGTAGACGCGACGACTACCCGAATAAACCCACATTTTCACGTTACATAAACTCATAGGTATTGATACCTTAATTAAACCTTGAGCTCATACGCACGTTTTTCGGCTTATAGACACCGCTTTTTATGTGGATTACACACGTAATTAAGCAATAAATTGCATGAAAAAATTGCTTAATCATATTTTTATTACTTTCTGGCTTCTACGGATGACATTGGCTGTTGTCAACATACGTTTTTATTTACTTATCCTTGTACTTTATCCCTTTTGCTGAGTGATATAAAATTATAAAACGAATGATAATACTTATGCTCATTTTAAGTATGCCTTGTTGCGTCATTTTAGTGGGTACCTAAAGGTTTACATATTCATGTGTTGGTGATAGTTTTCTCTACATAATATATTTCTAGTCGACAAATATTTGTAGAGAAATCATGTACATGATTCTTAGATAATTTGACGGTAATATATGAGTGATGTCAATTTTCAGTTTTATAGTCGTAATGACGTTAATTTCTTAGAAAGGATTATCGATTAAATACATGAGTATTCGATCTATCTACTAACAAAGCTGACAGTGTCTTAATTTAACATAATTTCACATATAAGTTGGATGTCTCAACACGCAATTTGATTGCTTTTCATCTAAATCGAGAACCTGTTCGATTAATTTTAATGAAGCCTAGTAATGGATGAGTTTATTGACTTTGATACACTTTATACGTCTATAAAAATTTTATGTGCCAAATATAATGTTCCTTCTAATGTTTATACAAATTATACATCGAATGGCCCGATAGAATTTATTAATGATAGACAGTAATAAATCTTAATACGCAAGTAATTTAATTTCTTTACGAAAATGAGAAGGAATCATGAGATTTTTGTAAGGCATTCGAATTAGGAGAGACATTTCAGAGACAAAAGAATGAAAGCCTTCCAAAAAACTGGAATAAGATACAACATTTGAAGGCCCAAAAAGTCTAGAAAAAACAACAAAACAATATCCCACTTTATAATTAACATTCCAATCTAAAGCGGGCATTCCACGATCCTTGTTCGTGCTGGATCCGACTTACAAAAATGTCTTCGATCCCGTAAACGTTCAAAGTTTAGCAATTTAATAGTGTCGAAGCCAGTCGTCTAACGCGACACTTAATTACATCCAATGTAATTGAAAGTTGGAAGCTTATCGTGTCTAGGAGTTGTATATTTGTACCTATGTACAAAGGAGGAGGTGGGAGGGTTCGTAGGGGAAAACTTAAGGCGGATTATATATTATTAATGTTGGAAGTATCGATAACTTATATTTTTATGCATTATGTTTAAAGTTTTCTGTCTGTGTTTATTTGGGAAAGAGAAAAGGTATAATATACATACCTATACATTTAGATATTGTATATGTATTTCAAGACATGTAACCTCACATTATCAGCCTATAATATTTCCACGTCTGGGACACCGGCCTCCTCTCTTCGAGAGGGATTGGTCTGTATTCTACCACGCGGGCCTTGTACGGGTTGGCTGGTTGGTAATACAGGCATAATTTTCAGACAAAAATTAAGCCTCACCTTGCCTATAGCTCTTCCAAAAGCTGATCATGAAAAGGGGTTTAATGACAGTAGATAAGTAATGTAATTTCATAACTAATGTCAATGAGTATAAACAATAGTCTAATATGCATAATTTGAAGCATTACTAGTCCCTACATTCTAAGTAGAGCAAGTTTCAAAGTCGCAGGATCCTACATTTACATGATATTGAAACAGAAACCTATACAAGTTTACCGACTTCCCTAATAACAAAGAAAGTAATCCGCACGTGTTACGGATAGTAATATTACCTACATAAGTTTCAGAATCTCTCCGATTCCATTATCTTCCGGGTATTTACCTTATGGTATTAACTATGTACTCTTTCAGAGCTTAAAACTCATTAAAAAGGTTTATTACTAATAACATGGAGGAATTCATTAAAACAATCAAGATTTCTTCCGAGGGAATATACCTACAGTCTTAATAATCGTGCAAGACCTTAAAATTAACGACTCATTACAGGAAAATTGTTAGGGTTATTGCCATAATCATCACTCTACAGGTTGTAGGTCGTAGTTTCGAACCCAGAAATGCGCTTTACTTTGTGTAAATTATTTCATCACCACTGCTCTCAAAACGGTGAAGGAAAAAATCGTGAGGAAATCGGCATGTCCTAGAACTAAAAATTCGAAGACATGTAGCCCACTCCCACCGAAAGGAGGCCTGTGTCTCAGTAGTGGGAATATTATAGGCTGATTATGTATCACTCTACGCAGACAGTTTGGTAACTTTAGTATATTGCTATAATGAATCTGACTTTCAATCAATAAGCGTTGTTATGGGCACAAGGTGTGTGTGTTTACATTCGTTTGGGTCCAAGTCTTTGACCTAGGATGGGGTTTCACACGCTCCAAAAACAACTCCTAAATACCTTAACAGTACAGAACCCATTGTAACTCGAGCAAAATGTGTTGAAAGTTGTTGCTTTCATTAATTTGGGATCCGTAAAGTAATGATTGCTGCTGGGAAGCGCGAGCCGCGTCTAAACTTGCTTATTAACATTATTCGGTAGCCCATGGCTTCTATACAATGGTGTGTCCTAATTATAAACTTTCCTAATTTTCTTTAATCACGTTGCTATTCTATGTATTTCTTGTCCTTAGCGTGGATGGCGAATACTTAAGCGGAATTTTAATTTTTTACTCGGTCGTCTTTTGTTTTGCTCTTCTTGTCTGGAGGAAACCGTTTCAGGGGGAACAGAGGGTTCCTTCTGATATGCATCTACTTTGTTTTAACCCGCTCTTACCACGTTAATGTGACTAAATGACGGAACTGTTTGATCGCCGCTGACAATTTCATGGCTTCTAAGCCACGCCCATCTAAAATGTTTTCTTCACCTAGAGAAAGTCCCACGAAGGTTGATGAGCCCTACGGTTTGAGGTTGAAAACTATCAAGAGCTTCTTTCCACCAGCACCCAATTCTACCAGATGGCATGATGGCAGACAAAAGAGGTAATGGTTAGGTTTCCCTGGACGAACTCTTTCACGAGAAGCAGAACCTAGCAGAATAAAAACCCAGAGACAAAGACCTTTCTTAGCTTAACTCTTCTCAGTACCAACTTACATCTATATTTAGTTCGGAAAGCAAAAGGTTGTTTCCTGTGAATAAGAAATCTGCGCAAACACGTTTCATTTAACGGGGGATGTAGCATACCTACATACTTAATTAAGGAAACCCGTGCGTATGCAATATCTAAGAATAGTTAATGAGCAGGTACCTATTTCTTCCGCCCCTCTCTTATAATTGTGTAGCTACAAAGTACATAGCCTTCTATACCGCATACTAATTTATTTTACCTTCATTTAGAGAGAACCAAATTATGTACCTGGATATATATATGTAGGAACTAACATAACTACTTAGGTAATGCTGTCTTTAGCAGAGTTTTACGATTCATAACTATAATAATAAGATAAACAGTGAAAGCACTAAATTAACTACAGTTAACTATACACATAGCTAAGGTTCGCTAAACGTGCGTAAAGTATAGTCGGCCGCATAGCACAATTACTGTTACATATTAAACTTTTGTTTATGAGTTCGCTAACCTCACACTTCGTGTAATTAATAATTATACATACTTAATGAATGTCAGCATACACGCTTTTTAATGTAATTATAGAGCAATAATATTTTTTATAGCCACTTTATTCTTGGGAGCTATTGCGCCTTCAAAGTTTTTTTCCGCGTTAAAAACTCATTACAATACAAGAAACATTATTTAATTACTGTTAAGGAGTTGCTTTTATGAGTTTTTAAGTATCTAACTATGTTTAATGCATAAAATTGACCAATTAAAACTTATAACCGTAGCAAAAAATCTGTCTAACAGCCATTTTTGCTCATCAAATTTCACTTTACATAATGGCAAACGCAACAAAAAATTGTCTAACCTAACCAAATATGATTGCCAACTGTACCGAGCGTTTCGCATGATGGCGGACGGTCGTAAAGGGCCGGAGTTGTAAAATAAGTAAAAATAAAGGGCTCGTCGGCGGCACGCCGGGTAAAGTTCAAAAGGAACTTTTGCTTTTTAACCAGTCGGTCGCCAAGTTTAAATTGGTTTCCACCATCACCTACCCTCCGCCGAGAGAATGGGAAAACTAGTAACGAGAAAATTTAGCTACGTACCTATAGGTACCTACCTATTTATTAAGTAAAAGTTGGATGCCAAGTAGAGGTTACGTAGCGACCTCTGCCACTCTGATAGCCGAGAATGGCGCTAAAGCATCATTTATTACAGCAACAAATCAATCAACCAGTTAAATATATCTTCCTGTATCAATTTCGTATGTACTGGTTGGTCGAACGTACGTCCATTATCAAGCTAATTATTTACATGCGTCTAACATTAAATCATGTTTCGAGCTTGTAAATAATTGCCTCATCATTAAAATAAATGGCGTCAAAATAATATTTATCATCATAAACAACTACTGTCACTTTTTGTATCTTTATTATAATTTTAGAAGCATTTTCTTGTCACTCAGTTGTATTTCAACGTCTTTATGTAATGTTTTCCTTGGAAGGATTGAAAAAAAAAACTTATAGGTCATCGCACATCTAAAATGAAATCACTTTTAAGTTATTTTTCGCACCAGTTACGTCACACGGAGCGCTGTTGCCAATAATTTTGCTGCGTCCTGTCCTTACGCCCGATCAGCGATTCAAGTGGACTATTAATACTGCTATAAATTTTATTTTATGTTATATCAAATTAAATTATATCTGATATTAGATAGTAAGTATCTAATACACATTTATGTAACGTTATTACTACGTGAAAATGCTCAAAAGAATGTTATCGATGATCTTATTTGTAATCGTTTCCCGTAGACGCGCGTTATTTTTAGGAATGTTATACAAAATGACGTAATTATGGGAGTTAGCGCTCTTTTACATTTATATCTGCTTAGAAGCAGACGCCATGTTGATTCACAAATCACTCGTCCGTTACAAGACGATTTATTGCTCTGATTTGATAAGCAACAATGTAAAGATGATTTAAACAATAAAGGATACCTAAATCACTTGCCATGTTTTGATTCATTGTCGCTATAAAGTTTACGTGATACAATTTCAAGGTTGTAAAATGTCATAAAATTATTTACTCAGCAAAACCCTTGCCGCGTTTGTTTAAAGTGTACATTAATAATGATTTATTGTAATACATATATCTGTTTAATGTGTGTATGTATGGGCAATAAAACGTTTTATGGGACAGTTTAGTATGTTGCAACCTCAGAAAATGCTTTTATTGGTATCTAAGCGCCATACAAAATTGATATAGGCTGAGGTGAGGGAAGTGGTTCGGCGTGTGATGTACCGGTTGTTCCGATGGCTATTAACTTGATTACTATTACTTTCTAATGTTTCAACGAATGGCTTCGGTGATGGGAAGTCATGATCATGACATTGTGAGCTCCTAACGACACGCGTTATCGGAGTTATTGTGTGGTCCAGATATGAATGAATATTTGAAATATGGGAGAGATACAAACAAACAGTTCAAAGTCAACAAAAATATTAAGAACAAATAATCAGGTAGTGTTTTAAACTTTTTTCAGTAACGCGTAGCCGCGTACCACTTGACGCAGTAGATACAATTTTTCGTACCTACTTTTTTGGAAATTGCTGTTGACATATTATTATGTGTAAATAGATAAAGCTTTGAATGATGATATTAAGTAGTTACCTGCTGAGTTATATTATTATTTTGAGTATTAAATTCTAAATATTTCAACGCTTCAAAAATCATCCATAATCCATTTCACTAATATTTTCGCCTACCTGTAACCATTAGAATACCAATTTATTATCTACTTATGTATTTTCACACTGCACTGAAATTACTTGCCTATCACACATTCGACACGATTTATATGTGTCGAATGTGTGTTTACACATTCGACACATATAAATCGTCGTTTTATGTTTACACGTACTGGCACAAATATTTGATTAAAAATACGATCCCACATTTATTTTTACGAATGCTACGAGCAAAATGCTTTGCGACCGAACTTACACTGCAGAGATTCACCTTTGCCAACCCTCTAATGCCTGTGATTATTACTTTTACCACACCTTTGTCAAGTAATTACCTTCACAGTTATGTTTTTACAATGCTCTAACCTGAAAATGCGACAACGCCACTTATATTGAACCTTATTAGAAGTGAATAGGGTTGCGGATAAGATGAATTTTCGTGAACAGAGAAAGGCATTGACAGAAATATTTATTACACCTCAAAGGGTTGGGTAATAGCGTGATGGTTTTATGGTTCTACGTTGTGCAATTTTCCTGCATTGTACAACAAAAGTGATGTATTGGTAAATACTAGATTGCGTAATTTTGATACTTGAATCGAATTTTTGCGTTTATGAAAAGCTGAATTTAATAATAGGTACCTACTTACTAACAATCTATTCATACGTTTTAATAGATTGTGCATTTTATGGTTAGAAATCTGTTTCCGGAATTACATTAGCCATGGAAAAATGCCTTAGCTACAGCTTCAGTTATTAAGGAAAGTCATCCATACTCATATAATTCAACCCATAATTACCAAAATTTTGCGGGGAAACTTAAAAAATAATAAGTGGTTTTTAAAAGTATCTTAATGCAATTAAAAATAGTGGTATGTTAATGGAAATTCAGCAGTTACAATTTAGGACATAATAATATTAAAGTTAATTATAAAATTATAGTGCCAGCAAGAAAATCATGGAATTGTTTTAGGTACAGTATCGACCAAAAGTCCATAGGCAATTCTCGCAAAGCAATAGCTTGACGTTTAATTTAACTCAAGTACTTCTAGTTTCAAGAAAATAAACACATTGTCGTCAACAAGTGATTGTAGTTCATAATTTCAATGTTATAATATCAGTCAAGATGACCTAGCGGTTAACCGCGTACAGATAGATGCGTGAATCAGTGAGCCGTGTGTTCAAATCTCACGCAGTACATCGACTATTTGTAAGTTTTTACTCGATTGGATGTAATGGAACAGAATATAATTCTTTATCTTGTTCGCTTTGTTCACACATTTCGTAAAATTGAAAGGTAGATCATAGAAAACTAAATAACGAATTTAGATTTCTTCGATGTAGACATGAGTTTTATGAATAGTTAACTTGATCGGAATGAACGTTGTCGTTTGGTTGTATTTGTTGGTTAGTGACGTGTGATTTAATAGATATCGGTATTGTATTTATTCTCAAAAGGCAGGCAAATATTAATATTGAGGCGAGGGCGACTGTTATTGCGCTGCATAAAAGTGGTCTTAATAGAACAGAAATATCTGATGAAACTGGACTGAATGTGAGTATTATATTTATGAATTGTAACTTAAACTTTTATTTGAAATTTTACCTAAGATTATTTGGTGACATAATGGATTAATTTTTTTATTGTTTTTTAAATCCATCATGAGGCATAAAAGACAAATAATTAGTGTTTATTATTGATTTATGAATACAAAGTTTTAATATTTTAATATTGTATTATGTAAAAATGAAGTCACTTTAGTATTTTATTATAGCTGCCTAATATCACTTCTTTTTTTTTCGTTTAGAGGAATACTGTAAGTCGCTGGATCAAGAGATATGAGGAATGGAGGATATAAGATATGTGTAGCCTTGCTAGTCGACAGCGAAGTGGAAGGCCGTCGCTTATTAGCGAGGCGCAGCGACCACATATGGTGGGCGAGTATGAATCAAATGGTTTCACACCAACTAGACAGTTTGCGGTATTATTCGACACTTCATCGCAAACTGTTCGCCGTGTCCTCCACGCTGAAGGCTTGCATCACAGAACACTAGCTAAAAAGCCCTTCTGGACAGAAAGACATAAACAAGAAAGATTACGTTTCGCACGGGATTATTTAGATTTTGACCCAGCTGATGAGTTGACACAAATAACATTTGTCCAGGATAATTGTCCTATTCACCAAATATCCTATAACCTATAAGTATATCCAAATATCCTATACGCAAATGACCTATTTAGATGTTTTAGTTTTAATAATAAGACGGTGTACCTAACTAAATATTACCTATTGATATATCCTTAATTATTTAATGATCTTAAATTGAGGTTTGTTTTCGATCTTCTTTTCGTCAATAAAATGAACACTTAAGCTATAACCTCAATACATTCATTGTGACGTTAAATAAAAAAAACATGTTCATAAAGTCTAAATCATAATTTTCAGTTTTCAATAAACTCTGCTGAATACCGATACCTATAATAAGTGGGTATCAACAATTATATTTGTGTTATTACAATATCCTTTCCTTGTTATGTTATTGTGGGTATACAACAAAAAAAATCTTATGAATGGAAAACAAGACAACTTCTTTTATATAGGCAGGAATGTGACGTCACTATTCTCATAAAAGTTTGTTAATTTTATAAACAAATAAAACGAATAAACATTTTTGTTATCATTCAGCAGCACGACTTTATTATTTCCACCTTCCAACGCGGAAAACATAAATTAAATACACGATAATTACATACACGCACACGCACTGGCGGTATCGTGTTCGCACAGTTCATAGCAATGTAGTCCTTAGTATGCCACTGGAGTTTTGAGCGATACTGTAAATTTGGCTCTAAAATTCTATTGACGTAATAAAATGTAAAGTTATTTGCATCATAAAATATCGATATTAACTTATTGCATCGGCTTGCATTGAAGCACTATATTAGTTTTATAACACATAAAATACCTATCAGGAATAATAATGAGAAATCGCAGATTACAATGTAATACAGCAATCGGTATAGATGACGCCATCTTTTCTAATAACAATGACAACTATATTAAATTATTGACATTTATTTACGTACTAAAACAAAATGCTGATAAAATGTCAAAGGTACTCTTTTTATTATCTTAATAAAAGGATGTTTATAGTTTAGTAATAATTTATGCCATCCATAAAGGGTATTTATTTACGATTAGGCCCTTGTTAACGTCGAAAGCTCAATAATTAATTATAATTGTTTCTGATTGAAAATTATTTATTAAACACCTTTCTTTGTCAAATATGGCTTGGCAATTTTCTTATGAAAGTTAAACGAGCCTGAGATTTAGTCTAATACTGAAACTAACGGGCAAAGTGGCCATTCAAGTCACCTACTTTCTTTGTAATTGTTTTGTTGTTAACTGTTTATTATTATTTTATATTTAAATTTTGGTGAATATTATAAAAGTAGGTAATTGCCTAATTGCCTACTGTCCTATTGTTTAAATAATTTCATTTAACACTTTTCTAAAAAACAGTATTCTTTTTTCCAAGTATCAAACCGACTCAGTCGCACTATGTTTGTTTTAGCCAGCAATTAACCACTGGTCCATCAATAAAGCGTGCTAGCAAGGCGGCCACCGACAATGGGACCATTGTAACTCCACGTAACCCTTTCTTCGCGACAGGAACAGTTACAACACCTAACCTGCCAATAAATACGAAACAACGGAATCCTTCACTGTGACTATTGTTTGACGAACCGTGATTTTAGTTCAGATATTACGGTGCATTTTACCTGTTGCGTTTGAACGGTTACGAACTCTCAAGGTTGAGTCATTTATTTTGGGAATAGGTATGGAGATGGGTTGTTGTCAAAAATAGAATTTCTTCTCAGTGAATATTTTGAACTCTATCGGGATGTTGGAGAAATACTTAGATCAGATTTTAATGTTTTGTAACCCAGCTTTGCCCGCTCTTTCTTTCAATATGGGTAACTTGTCACACACGAAGAGGAGCTCCCTCTCACATAGAGGAGGCCTGTGTCCCAGCAGTGGGAACATTATAGGCTGAGTATGTATGTATGTAACACTCTTGTATACTTAATTTGCAAAAGATAGTAGGGACTGAACTCACAAAAAAAATGATAAGTGGGTACGTTTGGTTCTTGTCTATCTACATTCTTAAGAGCCTACTGAGTTTACGTACATTTTGTAAATAAATAGCCAATAACATAATTAAAGGTCCACAGATGCAGATTTAATACCAGTAGCCTCAATTATAAACAAATAAAGATAGGCGCCTATTCACATGACTACATAATTACCAATTAACGATTCACATAAATTATGCAAGTAATTAAATTATAAATAACCCTTATTTAATTATTCATGCGGTATTTACTTGTACAAGATAGCAAAGCAACGATATGTTCAAATATAGTTCTAATAACTAAGTTAAATTCAATATTTTTGCTAACAAAATGCTAGACTCAAAGGAGCAAAGGCTCTAGGACCAAAATGTAGAAAAGCACCATCTGTGTGTCAAAAGACGAACTAGCTTGTCTAGTGCAAAATAACAGTAGCACCATCTTTGGGGACAGACGGTGTTTGCAATAATGCGCCACCCCCTGCAACCCCCGTCTGCAGCCAAGGGTGACAAACATACGGCTGCATTACGTATCGCAGTCGCCTTCGACCCGGCGAGGCGGCCCGACTCTATCGCCAACCCCGAATGAACTCGAACAACTAATACCCTCGTATTGTATTTAGATTTACGGCACATAAACATTTTTTATCTTGATTATTTGTCTGAACTGCATATGAATATCCTAATTGTTATCGCAACGATGACGGAAAAGCGTCGCGAACAATAAAGCTCAAGTTTATCCAGACGAAACAGTTCGGCCATGACGCGGAAATGAATTGTTACCATATTTTCTGGGACAAATTTCATTGATGTCACGCTTCGATGGTTCTTTCTTGACAAATCTGGGTCGCCGTTGTATACGATATGTGCTGATAAGTTCAGAGACAGTTGATAGCACGTCGTAAGAGATAAATTTTCACTTTATGGGGAAAAAAAGTTGTCCATCATTTTTTTATGCGGCAACTTTGGTCTTAAGTGTTGAAAGTAAAAGTAAAATTTCCTAAAATGTTTTTGTAGCACATGTGGACGCTAGTGCCTAATTATATGAGGGTATTATGTAAATGTAGGTACCCTTAAGTCCCTGTAAAGTACACCGTTTACGAGGCTAGCAAAGCGGTTGCAACTCTGTTGTTCCCATGTAGGATGTTATGCTGAATTATTCATTTAGTTTACACCCACCTATCTCGTTTTACGCAGATATTTAATTATACGATTTTAAAATTATGTTTCCTACTTTACGAGTACTTGAAATAGCAAGTTCTTATCTATAGTTAAGGGTACGATTTTAAGTATAGGTATCAAATTCAAGGTGATTACTTAACACGTAATAGTGGCTGTTGCTATTACTCATTTTGCTTATCAATATCTGTACCAACAGAGTTCTACGTAAAAATAGGTAAATTGCTTAAAACAATAACTGAAAATATAACCTATTTGCCTACGTTCTTTCTCTGACATTATTTTAGAGAAGAGCACCGGCAAAAGCCTTGACGCTCTTTTATCTTTTTTGGTCCTAAGAAACGATAAACACGAGACCACTATCGATAACGCTACAATAAAATCCGTAAATGATCTTCCTTATAACGATAAGGTATCGAAACCGATACCGGTACTTACTAGGTATTCAAAAACAACTAACTGTTCTTTATTCACCCGTAACATAGCGATCGTGAAACACTCAATTTGCAGTTTTTCAAAAGATTATGATAATCCAAATGATTCATTAATCGTCGTGTTCATCGAGGCTGTAATATTTTTAATTGTATACCTACAATTCAAATCAATATGGCGTATGATACAATGTAGGTAGGTTACACACCCCTAGTAAAGTATGAAAATTAATTCAGAAGATTTGTTTATTAAAGCCGTTATTACAGCATTCCATGATTATTAGTTTAAGCCTAGATCAACCGCATAGATATAGAGCTAGAAATACCTTCTTGGTGACATGTATCTATTTAAATCTTAGATGAATCTAGTATAATATAATCTGGATTATTCAATAAAGCTTGAGACCTTTAGATTCGTATTCAAGAATGCTGGATTGACTGCATTTTCTTCTACTTAACCGTATTAAGAAGCGGATGCTGTCCTTGAATCTAGTAGGTTGTTTGTTTGTTTATATGTATGTGGGAGGTAATCTCCGGAACTATCAGTCAGAGTTAAAAAAAAATCTTGTTGTATTTGATAGCCCAATTTTTGAGGAAGGTTATAGGCTATCTAATATTACGCTACGAACCTTAGGAACCGAGCAAAGTGAAAAAAAGACAAATAGCACTAAGCGAAAACGAAGTAGTAGCACGAGGCCGAAATTCACGCAGATGAAGTCGCGGGCAGAAGCTAGTAATAAATATAAAGAAAATGTCAAATAAAGCTACACTTTGTATTGTATAAATACCTAATGCGAACGAATGATGTGTATGGAGCAGTTTGCCGAAAGGGTACGACAGGTCCCATGAAAAAGGTCGTCCAATCGAACGAAGGTACCAAACCGCAATTTATTCTTCCGAATCAGAACACCAAAGACCAGTAGACACGGAAATTAGAATCCTATTTTAGTAAACTCCAATACCATCCATTAGCTAAACGATATCGGCCATTTTGAACACAAAGTAAACTACAGCTACCATAATACAATCACTTTATACACGCCTCCGCGTTCCTGCCTACTCGCTGTTACATTAAAAGTAATTCAATGTTTTCAAACTCCTTTTAACGTGCCATCGTCCAATAAATTTCATTTTAATCGACTCAGTATCGACTCGTATCATTCCCACAAGAACAAAGAACGCCGAACTATGAAAATTCAAAATTCAAGAAATTGCGTGACAGAAATAAATACTTTCCCTATATACAAGCAATATATAAATATATTCAAACACGTGTTCGTAAGGAAACGAGCCATGCGTACAGAATGACAATAGGGATTTCCCTTTCAAGCGGAAAATTTACGTGATAAAAATTCTAAATAGTCGCGTGTGAAAAAAATTGTATAAGGTCCAAAAATAAGTGACTGCGGTAGGTGTCATTATGTAGTCTTATAGCGGTTTTGTGTGCGGCCATAAATCAGAGAAGAACGTGAGAATGGATTCATTATTTAGACAATATACGATACGTGGCTGGCGTTTACGTAGATGAGCTCCGTATACCGTTTGCAGGGTTGCCTTTATACGTGTTTGCGCAGATTTCAGCGAAATTTGACGTTATACGGAAGCTATGGCGTGAGATTGAAACTTACCCTATGAGTTTAGTAACAACTTGTACTTATTGAAGCTTGGTTATCTGAGAATTAAGTACAACATATGTTCAAACAATATCTAAGTTAAAAATTATAAAAACCCACTTCATAATCAACAATAACTCTTGAAAAATCTCTCATCTGCCCACTAGAAATCTCTTTGCCACTTGTCGTAGGAAAGATACATACCCTACATATCTACATTTTTGAACTAATGACATTTACCACTCAAGTTGTCAGCACATAACCCCGTGATAACAAACGCAACCCTACGCTATCTACCTAGTTACGGGCTTCGGGCCGTTGGCTCGATGATTCCCGACAGATACGGATCTCCTCGAGTTTTGCGTAAACTTGTTCGGTTATGTAAACGTGTATTAGATTCTGATTAAGCGATTGACTAAAAACGGTTGGAATGTTGATGTTTTTTAAGGTCGTACGTCACTCTTACGTAGTATTACGGTTGTCGGACGAATGATTCGAGTCAATATCACTGAGATGACGATGATGTTGATATTTTGACAAATTAATTACTAATTAACCCGGGGCAAATGACGTGAACATAATTACGCCGACGATGACACCGGGTCATCATGACCCAGATTTTATCGAGTAATTGTTATGAAATTTAAGAAGTTGCCTAAATTTTAATAATTATTTATTATACAAGAGTTTTTCCATATGTAGTAAAAAAGACATACATCCAAATATTTCATAATTCAAACTTTTGTTAGCTTTCTTAATAGCGCATGCAAAATCAACTCTGAAAACATAACATTAATATTTTTTTTATTTTTTGTTAAATTATTCTAAATAATAATATAAATTAATAATCGTACATAATAAAATAGAGAACAAACAAACTTCTTATCATAATAATAGTAACAAATTAGTCTTCTACTTCCTCATTCAGAGATATAAAACTACTGCTATTATTGCAGTACGGAATCAAATGATCTGGGCACACAAAAATCTGGCATGCATTACAAGTATTAGATGTCTTCTTAACCCTTTGAGACGGTCATATTTGCACATCTTCTGTGAGTTCCTAGGTAGGGTCACCTGCGATTCTTTCGCGCAACTGTCGAAGCAGCATTTGACCCTTCTTCGTCAGACCCAGACTCTTTTAACAAAGCAAATATTCTGTCAGGGTGGTCTGTCAGTGCCATATCAAACAAAAACTTAAAAAAGAACAAGGTGAATTGACAACAAATACTAAATAAATTACCTAATAAAAGTGTGTCACAAAAATACTACACCAGCGATGACGCTGGGTCATATTTACCCGTTTGAGCTGATGCACGTATATCTCACTGTGTATGCGGCGTTGCACTTAGCATACCTGTGGTTCGGCTATCTTAGAAGGAGGTCGTATCTCCAGCTACACAAACGCTAAAATTGCACGATCAGCATAAAAAGAATAATGACAGATTTAAGTCGCCTCGGGTCAGTATGACCCAGCGTCATTGGCGCCGGGTTAAATTAGATTAGAGCTCTAGTCATAATAACATGACCTTAACAACTGATAAACAAGTGGCTACAAAAATTTAAATTTGAATTAAGTAGTAAGTAGTAAGGTATTATTTTGCTAATAATACCTATTCGCATCTGTTGGTGTAAAATCCTGGATTATTTTCATTCTAATGTTTCAGGTATCAAAGAACCAAATTACAAATCTACACAAAAATCTACCGTAACCAAATAGTTTGCACAAGCCACCGTTTTATCTCAGAGGGCGCACAATGCACCCTCTGCTGCAATCTCAACCCTTCCACACAAACAGTTCTTTCTCCCTCTCACAGATGGCACCACTTTCTTTGCACTCAAAATATTACAAATATATATTCATACTAAACGTGTTGATACATAAAATCAACGTATAACGTTACACAAATTGAATATTAGTAGTCAAATAAAATAATAAAAGAGTCTTCGTTCCACAGGTCAGAGTTCGTATGTTGACCTTGCTAAATAGTTATCAAGCAAAATCACAGATGGCACTATTCTTGCGAAATTCGGCAACGGTTCGCACAATTTTATGATTAATAAAATATGGATTATAATAAATATTTTATTACCGTTTTATGAACGTGAATCGTAATCGTGACGTGCATAATAATTAATAGAAAATATTAATCACATTTTAATTAATGCAAATCCAAAGAAGGTTTTAAAACGATTATAATTAGGCTTATAAATACGGGAAGTAGGTATAATTAGTGTTTAGGAATTATCGTTGATAATTACTTTAACGTTTACGTTATCTTGATTTAAAAGGTCATCGCTGTGCACGATACTTGAGATGCGATTAGAAGCCCATATAAACAACACGCGTCGAACTCTACGAGAGTAGGTAAGTAGATTATTAAACGTTGCTATTGAAAGTACCAAAGGACCACCAAATATAGTAAACTACTCATGCTAAGTAGGAGCAGTCTGGAGTTCCATTGAATACGCTGAAAACCTGCGCTGGGGTTACTATTGGATAACAAATGAAATTTCCTGTTCCCTGTTGCATCGCATCGCCTACCCGCGCTTTTACTTCGTTTTCGCTTAGCGTACTTTCTGACTTTTTTCGTTTTGCTCGGCTCCTAATGACCGTAGCGTGATGATAGCCTAGCCTAAATTGGGCTATCAAGTACAAAAATATTTTTTCAAATCCGACCGGTACTTCCAGAGATTAGTAAAGTTCAAACAAATAAACTCTTCAGCTTTATTATTAGTAGTATAGAGTATAGATGACAAACATCTCACAAACCTCGACCTACCTCCAAAGTTAGACCTGAAGGAGGATTCAACCGCACTAGTTTTCTAAAAGGGGACTCCCTTAACATCAGAAGGCCAATTCTCGTAATTTAAAACGTTCAAAATCTAGTCGCAGTCTCATCTCGGCGACAAACAAATGTCAAAAACTTGTCAAAATGTAGGGAATTAGAGGTATTTTTACAGATTGAGACTGAGATCAGACTGTGAACGTTCTTAAAATTACGAGAATTGCCCCTCTGATCGTAGATCATTATCATTGGATTAGTAGATTCTATAGTTTCTGCTACATCCATTACTATTCCTATACCCGTCCATTAAGTTAACCTTTTTTGACAGCTGTCATAGAACGTACATATTCCAGTATGTAAACGTTAACTTTAAAATGCGTAATAAAATAAACATATAAACTGCCTTATCTTATTTATGGTTTCTTATAGACATTATAATCCGTACGTGTATCAATCAATGTATTGTGTATTGCTGAAATCACTAGTTCCATCTGTCAATAAACTGTTTACCTTATGGACAGGGTATAGTAAGTAAATCGAACCAGAACCCACTTAAACAAATGAGTTATATCTTCTATTATTTTATTATCATACAATTGGTTTAGTCACAAGCATAATCAGCCCATACTGTTCCCACTGCTGGGACACAGACCTCCTCTCTGTGAGAGGGAGTGGACTGAATCCATCACGCGGGTCCATTGCGGGTTGTTGGCATGTCACATGTCTTCGAATTTGTGGTTCTAGGACATGCCGGTTTCCTCACGATGTTTTCCTTCACCGTTTTGAGAGCAGTGGTGATGAAATTATTTACACAAAGTAAAGCGCCTGGCTGGGTTCCAACCCACGACCTACAAGTCGTAAGTCGGGGCATTTACCACTAGGTCACCACTGCTCTCCGTCTTTAGTCACAAGAGTTACAATAATACAAAGCAGTAGGAAACAATCACGAAATCAAGAATTAACAATGCTAGTAGCTACACAATTCGATTTCGTAGCGGGTCTACGCCCTACGGCCTACGGGCTACGAAACTACGATTTTTTTTTGCCAATTACGATTCACTTTACTATTGCCATAGTGTTTTTACTAGTTCGTAATTTCAAGGTACTTGCCTGAATTATTTTCTTACATAAATAATTTCCGATAAGGATCCGGTCTTGACATAATATTCAAATACTACAGTTAACTACTACAATTAGTAATATTACTGACCCGAATAGTCGTGTTAAGTCTGTTGAACCTTTTGCTATTATTCCATTGAGGAAACTACTCAACGTAGGTACCATGAGTAGGTTCCTCAATGGAAGGCGAAGGTGATGAAAGTGGACTGTGTATTAGTGGTAGGTGGAATGAAATAAAACTAAAGCTCAGTGTGCCACGTAAAAGGATTTTTTAGAAAAAAAATAATAATATAACATAAATTGAAAACACAAAGCAAACCTTTTGACAGACACAAGAATAAGCTAATAAAAAAGGAAAGAATAACATTGAAATAAAAAATATAAAAAAACTTCTAAAAAGGTTACCACAGCCAAGGAGTTTGCAACAGTACCCATAGAAAAACTTAAGCATTGTTGTAGCCATAGCTAAGTATCTTAAGTAATCTCAGATCTAAAATTATTTGGACCTTGAAATTTTCTAATTGTGTTTCCATTAACAATATTTAATCTGAGTTCAAATTCAATTCCATCCAATTTTTCAATTCAGTTCAATTTTTATTCCGTAACAATTCAAATTGCGTTCGAATATAATCCAGCATGGAACATAACGCCCCAATACTAAGTAAAGTCCCAAAACTAAGTAGAATCTAAGTGTGTCGGTATTTCTCAAAGGAACGTAACATTTAAGTGCTGGATCAAAGATCACAGTTAAATTGTGTTGCAATAGTGACAGGTTGCTCGAATATCGTCTACGAAAGCTACAGTTAACCATCTACTTCAATTTACCAAACAACCAGCGTGGGACGACAACCAGCTGCTACTAGAATATGTTTACATTAATATAGATAAAAATAATAAAACGTTTTAATTTAATTATAACAAGAATGCACCGTAAATATATATTACGGAATGGACCATAGAATCGACGTCTAGGTACTCGAGACGTCCATGGATCGCTACGACACTTTTATAAGCGCACATACGACCACCTTATAGCATATTTCGCTAAATAAGAAATACCTCTATCATCGCCTTCCCTTTTACACCCCCAAATGACACTACCGAACGTTCGGAACGCGCGTCTATCAAAAGCTATATTTCTTACCTCCCGAACACAAAGAGAAAAATGACGTACATACTCAGTGTAAGCTTCTAAATGTCCCGTAAAAGTATTGAGAGCGAAAAGTCGCTAAATTTGAGGCGTTCTTTGAGGCTTTTTGAGGAAAGCCCCGATGCTGGTGTTATAGGCTATGAGAGGGCGAGGCGGGAGGCTCTATAGGCACTTTACACGCTCTACCGCAGCTAACTTCCGCCCAAATGTAATAACGCGCCGCCAGCTCTCTGTTTCAATTTGGGAACAAATTGAAATTGTTTTTATTTGAATAATATTACTGTAGTCGCTGTAGTATCCACGAATGGCCAGTTATGATATTACATTATTTTATAACGATACGTTGTTGTTGAAAACGATACTGATCGTAATCTCTAGCTGTGGGAGAATTTCGTGGTTCGTAGATAAGCGGATCTTTCATTAAACAGGTAATAATATATTAGCTTAAGTGTTGGAAATCTGATCTTTATTCAAATAAGTGATGCAACATAGTTGTCTGCTAGTGCCTGATCAATATTATCTATCCTGAAGATTGTCACTTAACTGTTACAAAACGTAAACTTACCACGTTCAGTGTTCATTACAAAAACTGCAAAATTACCGACTAGGCCAAAGACACTGACATGAAAACTCTTTTAAACATCATACTATGAAATATGTTTAAAACTACTGAAGTAAATCTTCGTTACTGATTGGGTTCAAGACGTCGCTATTTAAAAATTCCATTGTTTCTCCTCTCAAGTCTTTTGTAACAGTCGGTAGCATTACTGGTTGAGGTACCCATTTTACTCCGAAATAATTACCGAAACAAAAAGGAATAGGACTACACTATTTATTACTATACGCAGGAGCTGGGGTTCAATGCCCTTTTGCCAACTCCCCTAGGTACACTTAATTAGAATGAGCCGGTTTTACTCAGAAATTATCTCACGAACAAAATTTTCAGTTGAAGATAGCTAAGCTTTCGCATCGATAACTTATCCACTTTCAGAGAAAAACCTTGAAAATATAGGTGCTTTTAAATTCACGTTTATTTCAGAGTTTCAGGCCCTTTCTGATTCAAATTCGGCGTGTTTTCGTATTCAAGTCTTGTACAAAATAATTCCTATTAATAAAATTATTATAAACGGTGTTCATTGTTACGCAATTCCGGGTGCTTCAGTGGGGATGCGGGGCGCGCGTTGCATCCTTTATCACGGCGCGGGGGGGCTGAGGCAGCCGCGGGGCGAGGGGGGCCTCTGGAAAAATTGCACATAAATATTGAAGCTGCCACTTACACGTGCGCCCACCGAATGCCGCTCGCTTAGTGTGGATAAGGTTTAATTTTTTTTGACGCTTTCTAAGGCTTTTTAGAGTTTTTGATATTTGATTTTCATGAAAACGCATGAAAAATGGTTTTACTGTGGGTAGTTTGATTTAGAAAAAGCATGGTTGCAACTTTAATCACCACTACTATCTCCTGGGAGTAGGACTTATAGGGTGTACTTCTTTAAAAGCCAAAGTCTAGGTACTTACCTACTATTTTATTTTAGAATATCTAACCTCCGCCATTCTCTGTCAAAATAGAGTCAGTAAACAAAGCTTTCATGTTTAAGTATCTACTATTTTGTAAATTTCAACTGTCCTAAGAAAATAATTTCCAGATGAAATGAACAACGTCAACGATCATCAGAAATAATTTTCATAGCCTTTACCATTATAACCTCCCACATTACCTAATATGTATTAAACCTAGATTTGAAAGGCCGCACAAGGTGGACTGATGACCTTTTTTTTTGTTTTCGGGGAGAAACCTCCAAAAGGCACCTGACATCTGGGGCTACTTGGAGCCTACTTAAGGTATATCCAGCAGTGAAAGTTTTTCGGCTGAAATTATGATTATGGTTGATCTATGTAGGTGCATCAGGAGCAAGACCCAAAGGGGGTATTTATCGAAGTATTTAAGCTATTATAATGTGTATTTAATAAGGTCTTGTTGACCGATATTACCTACTATGTACACCTTCTAAAAATTTCGAAAAATTTACTGAAATTGTATTATTTCCGGTTAGACTGGAAACAGACCCCAACGTTGTTAGGAAAAGGCTAGGCAGATGATGATCATGATTTCCTCCAGAAGTCAGCTTCATAAATACCTATATTCAGCCTTAACTAACCCACTGCCTGGCTCACGCTTCCTCGCTTTGTATTAACTCCACCACTCGTCCACCATCCTGTGCTGGTCTGCACGACTAAGTAACGGTCTCACGGCAATCATTGTGACATTAATTCATCTTGTTCCAGGATGTTCACAATCTATTCACCATTGTCTCACGACTTGCCTGATATCTTGAAGCTATCTTACAAGAAATGAAAAACGTTCTGCACGTTTTCTTTACTTCTATAATGCCTTGACCTTAAGTCTGCTTAGTATTTGGATTTTTGGACGTGTTTTTATATTTAAATATCCTGGCATAAATATCAAAGAGATTCATTTATGTTATTTCAGTAGGTACTGTAAAGGTTGTCCACGAAAGTCAACCTTCTGTAGTGCAGGCTGGCTATAATTTAGCATGGGTTCCATTCGAACATTCAAGCAAGTATAAAACGGGGTGTCAAATATGACTTTAGGCTGACAAGCAAAAGAATGGAGATGTAAAAATAAGTACCTAGTATATTTTATAGGAATAATTATTGAACGAGATAAACCGTCGTTTGATTTTAATCCTCCCGGTACCGAGAAGCTCGTAGAGAGCTTCACAGTACTTACTTATGACAGAAACATTTTAGATTTACCGTCATCTTAATTTATTTATGATTAAGCTATACACTTTAATGTATAGCTTAATGGAAAATGTAAAAAATTAACGATCCCGTACACACACCTAGGCACTGCACTGCCAGGTAATTGCTAGTTTTCTCATGCACAACCAATCAAAGGCAAGCGGAGTCATAAATAATCTATTCTCTTTTCTATGTATTAGTAACTTGTAATTGCAGGCAAGTAGCAAAAACAGCTTACAAGCTCTGTAAGGTAACGAAGAAACTTTTAATGAGCTTTTTATGGTCTTTTGTCTGATAAGTGGTCATTCAAATCAAACAGCACCGCCTTCTGCGGTATTGTTGCACATACATCTTCTGTGTCGGCTTTCAGGAAAACCCAGTATTAATATTCTACGCATTGCTTGAGTTAATGTATTTTTAATGGTATCGATATTTTTTTTCATTTTGCCTTATTTTAACCCGAGTTTGTAAATTATAATTTGATAAGCTTGATTTCTAACCAAGAAGTTAAGCGATTAAGCCAGTCAGTAAAGTACCAATTCCTAAGAGAATTGGCGACTTGCAAAATGGCTGATAATTTTCCCACAAAATGCTTTATTTTTCCGGTTTGAGAAAAAAAACAAGACCTTTCGAATAATTCCCAGCATCTCGCGGCACATCCACACTATTCCAACGTCGCGGCGCTGCGATGGGAGCCCTCGTTCTTTTTCTTGTAGCAAATTTCGCAACAATCTCACTTATTATGCCACACAAATTTCCGCTCCCCGCCCAACTCCAGACGTGAAATTAAAATTTCCTACTTACCCCCCTTTTTGTATACGATACGAGCCGAATAGCTAAATAAATATTGCTACTTAAGAACCTTTAGTACGCGGGCTACGTTATCTTTTTATGGGGATTTGTACTTATTAGTTTTCGAGCTAAGAAATTGGGGTATTCCTTCTTGATCCGGTGAGGAATTTTAAGGCAATCTACTTAGTCGTATTAGAAATTGTGGATACTCTTATATTCCACTTGCCAGTTTCATTTCCCATTTTCTCAGAGTCTCTTCACCTGTCGCCAGATATCTACCAAACAAAGGCAAAAATGACACAAAACTTGTATGAAATTAGCTGAAAATCTGATTCAATTAAAAGGTCCAACAGATCTATTAAATTAGTGTTGAAATCCAGTCTAATAAAAACAGTTGAAACCTATGAATAAAATCTTGATGTCCGCATTGCTGACCAACTACCATCTACATGTAGAATACCTGTCGGTGTTGTTGCTTATGGCATTACCACTTCTGAAGCCTCCCCTAGGAATTGAATAAGGGATCTTGGATGAATGGTGCTACACACACACACACCTCACTTGACAGGGCGGTAGATAAATTACCACAATATTATATTGAAATAAGGGCACAGATGCTTCTCTCTTTCCTTATATTATATCATATTTTCCTCCTTATCTTCCATGACAATCTTAAGAAGTAATTGGGATGATTGGTAATGGGAATTCGGGTACCTATATCCAAGGTCCAACGACTACTTATATGAAAAGAAAACTGAATCGAATAGTTTTTTAACAGCGTTAATGAATCTAAGTTAGTTCCAGATTTTAGTGAAGTCTGAAAAGTTTCCTATAAGGTTAAATTAAAAATATTTTCAGATATTACTTAAGAAATGAAGAATTTTAATAAGTAGATTGTGATATATTTTTGCCCCTGCTACTCATCTTCATTGTGTACCTCCGTTTCATTGCTTAATAGTGCCTCTGGTCCATCCTTACGCTATTGTGTTTTTACATAGGTATGTAGGTATGGTAATTAATTCCTAAAGGAATGGGAACGAGACAAAAGCTCTCGAGGACTTCCAACTGACGATGAGTCTAATAGATTTTTCTGTTTCAGGTGACGATGACGGCTTCTGGGGTGAGTACAACATTGATTGATCTTCAAGACCAAGCTTACTAGAGTCTAACGATTATTGGCTTGAAGCAGGATTTTTTCTAGTGTCAGTCCACTGTTAAACTGTGTTTCTGACAGTTCTTTGGATGTTTTGTATACTTATTGCTATGGTAAGCGGAATCTTATTCCTTAGTGTGTATAAAAGGCATTTTGCGATTTAATACATTCCGAAGATGAGTTACCGATGTGGTTTTCGTAGTCCAAACTGACTGCTTATAAATTGATGAAGGTCAGGTTTTTACGCATGTCTTCAAAAACCTTGCTTAATATAAATTCGTATAATAATAATGGTCTATGCAAAGAAAAGTGTACTGAAGAAAGAAATACTGAATTCGAGTAGGTAAGCTTGGTTCTTTTGATTTAATAACAGTGACTTACGAAAAACAGGGAAAATTGGCATGAAGACAGCAAAAAATGCTGAAAATGATCCACCAAGAATTACTGAACTGGAGCGCCGTAAAAACTGATAGCCGTTTAACATAAAACATAGCCCACAATTACACTACTATAGGACATAAGTGGTACATTTGTCACATTGATGGCTGTTTCATTGAGACAAAGCAAGTTTATATCGAATTTAAAAGCGTTGGATCTATAAACTGGTCGTTAAATCTCACAAGCGATAGTTGTAAATTTTCCAAAGACTTCGGAACACTTTTACGATGGTCGTCGCTCCGCCCACCGGCGACTTTGCGGCTTGCAATATAGAGGTTCCCGTACATCGATACATCTATAAAATAAGGGTGATTGCACCAACGCTCGTGTTCTTTTTAGGCAACGTGCCTTTTTTGGTACATGTTCCTTAAAAGTGCAAACTCTTGAACTAGTTCTTAACAAAGTAAGCAGGTACTATGTGTAAGACATTTTGACTTTGTTAGCGGACTGATTTGAAAGCAACGAAGTTGCTTGTTCGAATTCCGATGGACTTTTATTGCTGTCACATAGTTTGCTGTTTGTAAACAAGACTAGAGTTAAATACCTAATATGAATTGGAATTTGAACATTATAATCATCTACGCAAAAAAAAAAAAGACTGAAAAATTTTTCGTGACCTTAAAATGTTCAAATGTCTAACATTATTTGTTTAGAAATATTTTTGTTAAATATAAGTGTTTTCTTTTCCTGCTGATAATGTATCTAGTCCTTATTGTAAGACAAAGGCTTATTATTTTCCTCACAGTATCTAACTTTTTCAGTTTTTCAGTTAGTGCTGGTGTTTCTTCTTCTTTTCGTGTCAATGGTACTCTTCTTCGATATTTTATATTGTTATTTTATATGGAGAAAGTGCTTATTTGAATCCGCGTTTGGGTAGTTCATACTTACCTAAGTAACATATCTTATAAGTAAGCATCCTAACGTTACTCTTATTTGCTTCCTAAACGTTCCGATCAGGAAGAAAATGATCAACTCACAGGTTAGTTATTGTTCCTTATAATAACAATCTAGCCGGAATTATGGTCAGAAGTGCTAATTGGTTTCGTTTAATATCCGATCGTCAATAGTTACTGCACTGTTTTATGACAAGGTGACTAACTTGGTAAGTACCAATAAGCCAAGGTATTGATGACGCAAATGGTATTCTTATTAGATATTATGAGGAATACTTCCTTGCAAAGTAGTATAAAGCATAATCAGCCTATAATGTTCCCACAGCTGGGACATAGAGGCCTCCCCTCTATGAGAGGGATTGGGCCATTATCCACCACGCGGGCCCAATGCGGGTTTGTGGATGTCTCATGTCTTTGAATTTTTGGTTCTAAGACATGCCTGTTTCCTCACGATATTTTCCTTTACCGTTTTGAGAACAGTGGTGATGAAATTAAATACACAAAGTAAAGTGCCTAACTGGGTTCGAACTCCCGACCTACAACCCGCAAGTCGGAGCCGATACCACTGAGTCACCATTGCTTGCAAAGTATAATAATCTGAAAATAAATTTGTAACGTTCGAAACATTCGATTAGATGATGTTCGAACAAGAGAGTTTATTAGAGAAATGCACACGACCAATTTTATTCCTATGTCGCTGTACCAACTAATGAAAGTAGAGCAGTGTTATTGACACAAAACCATCGATTGTGTGTAGAGGCCCTTCTAAAATAACATCACCACCGGCCGTGGGGTCCGAGTACTCATGGTTTGATCAACGAAATCTCCAAACGGCTTGTTGACTCTTCCCGTGACCCAAGGCCTGACTTTTACCTTGCCCAGAAGCTAAGCATTGCCATACAACGTGGTAATGCCACCAGTCTCTTGGGTACATTACCAGTCGATAGCGATGCGGAGGAATTTTTCGACGCCTTATTTTAGTTAGATTATTAAGTTTTTATTTTAATAATTTGTTAGTTAATTTAGGGCTGATTTTTCAATCATCTGATGACTTTATTCGAGGAATAATTTTGAAATTTTGACAGTTATTTCATATAAAAACTGGAGATGGAAAAATCAGCCCTTAGTAAAAGAAGTTTATCCACTGTATATATTTTTATCCTCTTTAACATCACCTTTTGTAAGATGTATCACAATATAGGAAGTGATGATTTTTACAAACAGCCAAAAATGTATTGTTGTAGAGATGAAAATGGAGATTGCTACGTCATGTCCTTTATTTTCTATTTATATTTTCTGAGTAAATTGGAAAATGTATATAAATATTTTATTTTATAACTATATTCTTATATTCTTTGTTTACCATTTTCAATAAATATGTGTAAAGAAACATTAATCAAACTAGGAGCAGTGGCTTCATTCTTATTCACTCATCAAAGAGTATTAGGCCGTCTATCATTTTTATTTATTGTCTTTTTTCCAATATTTATATGCTTCATGCACAGTATTCTAATTTAAGAATATCCGCAGTCTTAAAAAAAATATTGCATACGAGAAAGTAATTTACCAACTTGATATTTTTTTCTTAAAATATATCGCAATACAAAAGCGATATCTACTTGTCTAAACAATTTATCTACGCAAAATGCAAAATGTAACGGTCCAAAGAGTTTCCTCCAACGGAGCGATACATTAAACTGTCATTAACCTCATTAAAAATCAATAAAAAAATTGCTCATATCGCGAAATAAACGGCTTTAACTGGCCATATCATGCATTCCATACGTTTACGGCGAAAACATCACAATAACAACATAAAACCTATACTTATGCAATGTTCTACTGCCTCACAGTCGTACCACCGACCTGATAAAGCTGAAAAGGCAACTTGAGCCTATAAAAACCATGCACTAAACACGTTTAACAATCAAAACTGTAACAAATAAATAAACCTCTCAGGCAATAAACGGTTTTATTTTAATAGTCGTAAAGTTTGTTATTGCACATGTGCTCGGTGTAGTTACGACCAATACGTATGAATGAAACGTGTGACAGAGAAAGGAACATTCGAAGAAACGAGATGGATAGTACCCGTCCGTCCACGTGGCCGGCGTAACGCAATTTAGAGCAATTCATGTTTTGAATTTAATATTTTTAGCTTTTTTCATTTTTATTTTCGCAATTGTTAATTTCACAAAATAACTGTTGTGTCAAGAAAAGACACTGAAGATATTAAAAAAAAATCTAATCTGGCTTCACTTCCTTTTTTTTTAATCAAAAAACATTATGATAAAAACGCAGTCAAAATATAATTTGATTTTTGGTTTTAATTCATGCAAATTATAAAATGAAAAGAATTATATTGTAACAGGTAGCAACTTCAGACTGTAAAATAACTTCACAGATTTCTATTTTTTTTATTCTTAAAGAAAATACTGAAACCTAAATACAACCAAACAATAGCAATACTTTTTCATGTTTTTGTACATATTTTTTTTTTTTTGTGTATCCTCTATTGGGTACACTACGGCTGGCATATTTTCAAGTCATTCAGGAAGTTAAAATTACATATTCAAGAAAAAAAATATATTATTGTAAAAACAAACAAAATTTTACAGGTTTGCGAAATAATTGTACACTATAAAATTTTATTCAGTACCAGATAATTACAAAAATTACATTTAATATTAAAAGTAATGTTGCAATTCTGTTTAAAGCCATTCAGTTTGACAGCTAGAAGTGCTGGAATGGTTTGTGATTGGCGGTGAATGTTCTGCACCGGATCACTATTGGTGTAGACGAGGTCGGTGCGGAGGTGCGGGGCGCCCGGCGCCATTACGAACAATGGCCGTCGGAATGGTCGTTAGCGAATAGCTTTTATCTCTTTCTAATATAAGCCACGCAGGTAGGAATTAATGAGACGGAGAGGGTTCTGGCGGGTCGCCCCCGATCATCGTTGCGTCTCGCTCGCACGCACGTGGCGTGTTTCGCTGTCTCGAGCGCGGCGCGCGGCAGCGGTAACGCTCGCCACGACGGGGAATTCGGAGTCGTAGAGCCTCATACGCGGGTCATAAACGATCCGCGGCCATAGTAGAGGTGCACGCGCGAGAATCGATCCGAATCGCCGGCGATAAACGCATCTCCCGCGAGGCGATCGTCGCGCGCCGCGTCGCCGCCGAGCGATGAGTTCCAAGTTCATCATCGATAGCATGCTCCCGAAATACCACCAGCAGTTCCACCACCAGAATTTGTTCGCGGGTGCTGGGGCGTCGCCTATAGAGGCGTCGCTGTCATCTTCGCTGTCGTCGTCTCTGTCGACGTCGCTGTCAAGTTCGCTGTCTGGCGGGCTGGGAGCGGCAGCGCTGGGGGCAGGCTCGCCAGGCGCCGGCAGCCCGCAGCGGTCCTCGTCCTCGTCATCGGCATCGCCGGGCGCACCGGCGAGGATGTATCCTTACGTGTCGCATCACCAGCAGTTCGGAGGTTCTGTGCCGTTTTCTGCTGGTGGCGGTTTATCTGCGGCGGATGACAAGAGTTGTCAGTACCGGACGGCTGTGGGAGGAGACCCGATGGTGAACTACGCGCTGGGTCAGCACAACGGCGGGGCGGCGGTGTCGGCGGCATCAGCCAGCATGGCGGCCGCTGCACAGTTCTATCATCAAGCAGCGGCTTCTGCGGCATCGGCAGCGTCCGCCGCCACTGTGGACGCCATGGGAGCGGCGTGCTCGCAGCCAGGCTCTGCCCAGCCCCTGCCAGACATACCGCGGTACCCCTGGATGTCTATCACTGGTAAATGTTTTACTCCTTCACTGCATGACAGTTTGCGCTCTTGGCGTTCCTGAAACAATTGTTACGAATTAGTTTTTGTGTTGCTTATAAAGCCGAAGATAAGTTTCATTATTTAAAGGAAGTCTTATCAGGCCGTTGTGTACTTAGCAATTAGATTGGCTTTAATGTTTTTGTTTAGTACCAATTAAGGTGTTGTTTCTTGACTAGAATTGTTAATTTATTGTTGATTTTATGCTGTCTTTACTGAAGGATTTTTTTGTTTCGCTTTTACCGTTTTTAGTAGCTCCTGAATTAAAATATTTGTTTTATTAATGTGCTTTTAGTTAGCCGATTATTATTATGATTTATTGATATTCGTTAACGCTACATAAACAAACATTGGTAATATATATAAAAAAGGAATTAATAGTCATTTACTTGTTATTCCAATTAGAAGTAGTAATTTACCTATTTTTGTAAATGTATACCCATTCTAATACGATTTTAGCACTTATTTAACAATAAAATAATTCAAACAGTGCTATATAAACGCAATAAAATTGACCATTATTATTTTTATTGTCAATGAATCACAAGAAGTATCCTTTATGGGTACATAATAATTTGGGTAAAACTTTAGCAGCTGTTTTATTCTGAATAGCATAAAGTTAATTCTGATCACATGTAATTTGGTTTGTTGAATATTAATAAGGTAATTAAAGAAAGTATAAGGGTGTTTTGGTATAAACAGGCTATAAAACAATGAGTAAAGGTCGTAAATGTTGCGCGGGCGCTTCGGTTCGGTTGGTTCTCTCTCGGCTCTGCCGTCGGCTGCCGTCGCTCGCACCGCCCATTCCGCCGTCGGCAATGGGCGGGACCATAATGTGCTTACAAACTTTACATAGAACTTCAGTTAATACCTAAAACTTATTTTTAACTGCAAAATATTTTTATTAGCGTTTTAATTACTGTTTAGGTCATTAAAATAATGTTTATTAGGTATTAAGTACCTATACCTAATAAATTAATAATTTTAATCAAATTCGCAATCATTATAAAATGTTTAATGGCCAGTTACTTTAAAACGGGTTAGTACCTAGGTACTTAAAACATTTAGGGCTGATTTTTCCAACTTTGGCGTTGGAAAAATCAGCCCTAAGCTGATTTTTCCAACGCCAGATAACTTTATCGGAGGAATAATTTTGAATTTTTGACAGTTTTGTTCATACAAAAACTGTCGGACGTCAATTTTATTCAACGAATAAAAATTATCGGTCGATTGAAAAATCAGCCCTTAATGAAATATTTCAAATAACTTCTTATTTACTGAGTAGTTTCGTTTTAGCTAAAACTTAATCAATTAAAATTGGCTGAACATTGGTTAAATATCAATAACAATTAATTTAAGTAAATATTCTATAAAAATAACAATCTAGTAGGAAAATGGACATTTAAAAGCACATACCTTTCTGAAAGCAAATGCATTAAAACATTTAACGGATAAGTCGCCAAATCCATTTACAAATTCTGTAGCTGTCTTTAAAAATACAACCGGGAAAATATAATAGTAGGTCAGAATGGTCAGTACCAACTTATCTATGAATTTAGAGAAGTCTTGTGAGGTCTACTTAGTACTCAAAAAAGGCGAACGATTACAGACTCAAAGTGCCTGTACGTTTTGCATACAATAGTGCTATTATTTTTATTCGAAGTTTTATTATCTGGCAATCAATCTTCCGCGGTTACTACAGGGTTAAATATTGTACTGAATTGGATTGAACGATTTAAATAATTTAATCGATTTTTTGGAATGGTGCTGAAGATGACGAAAATTATTGATATAGTACCTAACTAAGCATAAGTTTAAATAAGTATTAAAATAAAAATATTGTAGAATTGTCAAGTTAAAGACAGAATAAAAGATGGTGAACAGTTTACATAAATATCCTTTATACTTATTATTAAATCAATTTTATAAAATCACGCGTAGTTTGATTGAGAAACCTACCTTCTCTAATAAAACAAACAATAAAAAACATTAAAGAAACTTTGAAAATAGGTAGGTACATAACTAGGTAAACGGTTAGTTGTTTTTAAACATAATTATCATCGTTTATTACCAATTACCTATTTGGTCACTTACCTATTAAATTATATTTTGATGTAGCTTTCATCTACCTATGTAGAGCTATTATATCTATTAAATTATATTAGCTCTACCTTCGTATGAAGAGCTTTATTTTTGCGGTATTTTAACGAAATATACCTAATTGCTATCGAACTAAATAATATTCAGTAAAAACTGCAATTTGTAACAAAAAATTAATCAAAAGGCACGTTTTATATAACATAATGCCTATTCAGCACATAATTACAGTCAAAACTAAATTATGTCACTATGAAAAAGTATAATGTTGGTCAAGTGCGAAACGTAGCTATTTACTTTAGGTTTTGTTGATTATTTAGTTTTATTACAATATTAAACAATTAAAAAAAAAATCAATATGTCGAGTCACATTAGAGCACATGCTATGAAATAATATTATTTCAAAGGGCCGCCGTTATGAAATTGATTAGGAGGACTATATCCATATCGATATATAAATAATTAATTGCGGTACCTAGGTACAGTATTTTAGATTTAAACTATTTACTGACAAAGCATACACCTACCTACCTATCCATATAGGTGTCTTAAAATATTAAAACATATTTATGTAGTTACGGAAACAAGAATCTATAAATCATTTAAAGGTAAACCAGCAAATATGGACCATTATACAAAATTAAAATCATACTAATTATTAAATTAAGGATCAATAAATCATTTTTTATTGCTTTATCGTTTAGAAATAAGAACTAAACATACCTACAGACTGTCAAACAGGTCTAAATTTTACTCTATAATTAAAAATAGTAGTTTACAATAACCTTTTTTATGAATGTCACATTGAAAATAATCATATAGAGTTTTGAAATATTTATAAGATTTATGTATTTTAATTATCTAATATTATTTTTTCAATCTATTATTTTATTTCCATCCTACCGTTTCCAACTGTCAATATATTGCCCAATTTATATTGCCCAATTTATATTGATAACCTAATATTGATTATATTGATTTACTGTGAGCTTTATCATCAATACCGAATAATGACCTTCATTTAACAATATATGGTCTCTATATAAATCAATTAGGGCCATTACATAAATATTCTTTATATGCCTTTGTATCTATTTACATACCAAATTAGGCAAATAGCTAGGTAGATGTTTTTTAGAGTTCTGTGGACAATGAAATGAAAACCAATTTTATATGGGATACCTAGTGAAAAAAATAAATCGTATTGTAGAATAATAATTTGACTGCTCAACAACACTAAAGCCAAGAAAAGAGAATAAAATACATAAAAACTTCCATTCCATTAGATCAACATTTTTGTTTAATTAAGTCCAAAAATTATAGCAAAGGTGTTAAAGTAAAAACATTGTCAGAGTAGGTAACTACTTATTTTTTTCAAAAACAAAAGAGTAATTATAACGCTCTAATAAAAAAAAACATTGGCGCATGACTTAATTTGATAAACTGTATCATAATAATGCCAAAGAAATCGCACGTATAAATAACTCAGACCGCGACACAGATAAAATATGTGTGAATCAAACATTTTTGTATCTAGCACCGATTGACGTTCTTGGCACTGACTGACGCATACAGTTGTCATGTGAAAAAAAAAACTTATCAAAGCTAATGTAACGTCATAACAGCCTCGTAGATCACTGAAATTATATAAAATAGCCTATAATCATCCTGTTTTTGTTTAGCAATGGACTATTTTCGTGATTTGTCGGCATTGTCGGCATATAAAAATGTCCGGGCTGATGTAGGTGAAAATTCGTCTCGGGAAGACAAAAATAACGTGGCAGGTGCTTGCGCGCGCGCACACGAAATTAAAATGGCGGACTTGTCAGTAGCCGACAGTTATAAGTCGTAACGCGCAACATTCTACAACAATTTGACAGTATAAGAGCGTATTACGTTCAAACACTACGCGAATGTTAGTTTGAATGAACTTTAGTGCGATTCAATGTTTTTGTTTTTCAGCATTCTAGCGTTGAATGGAAAAACTAAACATAATTTAACATAAACATTATTTACTTCTTTCTCAAACTTTTTTAATGTGTCAATTATAACGATACGCTTGGTAAAAATAATAACCTCGGTATAATTACAAAAAAAAATCTGAACCTATATACGTGTTAATATAATGTTTCAGTAGTTAAAACAAAACAATATATTTTCAAGAATGGAAATTAAATAAAGCTACGAGTCATTTTAAACTTAGAACGCAACTCGCACTTGACAGTAAACATTGTGTACCGCGGAAAAGAAGAGCGCCAGTCACATGTGTGCGGCGCGTAGAGCGCATGCGCCGAACAAATATGGCCGTCATTCACAGCCAATCGGAGCGCGCCGTGAGCAATCGGAACCCACATGCCATCAAAAGCCCTTTATACTATTGATTGCTATTTGTAGCACGTTATTAATTAAATTGTTAATGCTGTATTGTTCACACAAACTATTAGCTATTTCATTACGTACTTACTAGGTACATTTGTTTACTAGTCAAAACAATTTACGTTGATTTTAATGTTTCCAAGAATCCTGATTCGCTTGCGCATATTTACGACCTTCTACTCTGTTGCAGCGTTTCCAAAAAACAATAAAAAACGTTCAACTTGAAAAATAACATCATTATCTTACCCCCATGAAATATGGGACTGATACAGAACTCTTAACCTTTTCCATTTTAGGGTTACACCGCCTTTCGAAAGTTTCGACAGTCGATTTTTAAGATTCTCGATTGGAGACCGAAAGCCTGTTGTTATCTCGGAATGAGTTGTGAATTTTCGAGTATCGATATACGGCGTTCGATTCGCATAATCGAATTTTTTATGCATTCGCGGTGTAATTAACGGCTGCACTCAATCGAGACAATTTAAAATGTTTCCGATAGGTAAAACTCGTTAAATTTAAACGTTGCTAAAACCGGAGTAGCCTACATGCGTGCTTAATTGGACGTAAATTTATTTGTGAGTCATTACGTATGTGATGTTGATAGCTAAGACAATTTTTAATATAATATATATTTTTGTCTACAGCAATTTTATTAGCTTCTCAGTCAGCTATAACTTTTGTATTTTGATGAAATGCCAGAAAATTTTTATAGCATTGTAATCCAGTGGCAGATGAAGAGACTCTTTATAAAAATAATAATATTTATAAACAATAATTATATTTTGACATGATAAAAATAGAATTATTGTTTATAAATATATTTTTATTTTATTGTATCTTAGACGAAATTATTTCATAGGTGATTTAGATATTATAATTGTTGCCAATATCCTGGATTTAAGATACAAAAGAGCTAATTATTAGCCCTTGCAAATAAATAAAGAAGTCAATACACATTGCCGCTACGCTTCCGAATTTCGTACAGTTTTTATTTTATTTTAAAATGTTGCTTTCCTCATTTCACATGGCAATTTGGCATGGTGGTTATAAAATATTTAAATACATAATGAAGAAAGTTATTTACGTTGGTACCTATACTATTAGATTAAACTCAATTAAACCCTGTATTTATGTATTGTTTTAGAGCTAGTAGGTAAAAGTTTTAGTAACCAATTCTTTAAGGCAGGCAGGCGCGATGAGACAACGTGACGCGACTCTATTAGAACAATAATTGTAGGTACTTCCTATTAATCCTACTATAATATTATAAATGTGAAAGTTTGTCAAGATGGATGGATGGATGTTTGTTAGTCTTTCATGCAAAAGCTACTGAACGGATTTTCATGAAATTTGGCACACAGATAGAGTATAAGCAGGATTAACATATAGCATACTTTTTATCCCGATATCCACGAGATCGAAACTTATGCGGGTGAAATGTTTCGCGGGGCGCGGCTAGTATTATAAATGCGAAAGTTTGTGAGGATGGATGAATGCTTGTTACTCTTTTACGCAAACTACTAAACGGGTTTTGATTAAACTTTAACAGTAATAATAGCATATAGATCAGAATAACACATATGATACTTTTTATCCCAATATTCCCACATGATCGACAATTATGCGGGTGAAACCACGGGGCACTGCTAGTAGTACATAATATTATAACAATAATACTATACTATTGTATTGTAGTGTAGTAAGTAATTTCTACAAAAACTTCATGGAAATTGTTCTACCAAAATCGCGTCGCACCGTTGCGACCGCGTCGCGCCTTTCGTCGGGAGCCTTTAAATAGGTATCTACATCGTTTGGAATATCACCTATAGCTCGTATATATTTATAGAAATCAGCAGACATGATTCATTGTAGAAGATTCTTATATTAGAGTAACTCCACAATACTATTTTGCAATTATCTAGCTCTCCGCGCAGCGACATTTATTTGAATCAACATTGTTAAACGTAGTGCTCAATTAAAACTAAATAATAGCTTTAATTGATAAAGCGTAATTAAAAATGTTTTACTCGTAATTTAGATTCACGATAAATGTAATTAACAGTCAATTGTTCTAGCCGTTGATGCTCGCTCCAAATGAGCAATGTTGCTGTGAAAATCTACTATGTGGTGAACTATAAAAAAATTACGACCACTTTATCCATTGAACTGTGCAATTAAACGTGTTTTTTTTCTCATTTAGGTTCAGTGTAGGTTTCAGGATTGTTCTAGTTTTATGATTGCCACAAATCACCCTGTACACACTATACTTACAGGGTGACAGGTATGCGGCAATCATTTTAAAATACAATGATCTTGGAGACGTCGATTTCGCTTCGCACAAAAAGTCACAATAATGAAAATTGAGACTTTTAAGGATCGTCATTTTTTTTTCTTTCTAAAATATTTTCAGCAGAATTACTAAAGTAGGTTCTCCAGTTAATGTTTATAAACTTTTGTAGATACTGTATACCTATATCGTAGACCTAATATTTTACTAGCATATTCTTTTTGTTTCATAAAAATTGTATGAAGATTTTTCGCTTTTAAACTGTGTTGCAAAAAGGTACTGTGAAACCAAATCACACTTATCTTTATTTCATTAAAATTCAAGAGACACACTGTATAATATTTTAGCGACTTGTTTTATATGTTTTTTTTTTGTGTAATATAAAGGCTTTACTCGTTGTGCATGCGACTTGGCCGAAACAAAGATCTTTCAATACGATTGATAATAGATTTTCCATTTCCAGATTGGATGAGCCCCTTCGATCGGGTCGTCTGCGGTGAGTTCAATGGTATTTATCGTTTCAAATTTATTTTCTTTTAGTTTTAAGTACCTTTTATTTAGTTTAGGTGTAGGAATCTTAACACACATTCGACTAAACAGCGCTTTTAATGGCTTATCGCCACACAAACTCTTTGGAATTCTCAACTTTGGAACTGACAGGAGAAATATTTATAACCCTTAATGGCAGAACTTTTAAAGCCACTTGTGATAGTGACACAATTACTATTACTGGATGTTAGAAATCGTGAAAATTGTCTAGTAAATCGTTTTGAGTAAAACAATGGCTTATAGTTGAACTGATTAATGACTGTGGAAAAAGTAGTTTGAGGTTTTTCTACTGGGTTTTTTTTTGTTCGGAACTGGGTCGCGTGATAGACAAAACATTATTCTCTTTAGTCACAACATTGTTCTCTGATATTTCAGTTCCTATTGAGTATAGTTCCTAATACCGACTGACAAAAAGTCATGATAATCATTAAATACCAGCATTTTTGTCGAACGTGTGTGATGATTCACATTATAAATCCTTTGGAGGCTGTCGTAAAATTATGTTGCAATTATTCATTTGATATGGCTTTGTGGAAATATTGCAATGAAACCTTTTTTAATTGACAAAGAACTTTTTGTCAGATATTTTTGTTTCTATTTAAGGTTTTAAAGTTGAACGAACTATTTTGAAATGACTGAATTTGTCTGCATAAAAATATGTAACGCTGCAGTGTAAAAACACTGCAGCGTTACAAAACAAGTTTAACGTCAAAGGTGCAACAACTAACCTTAAAGCGCTACCTGTATTTTGCATCACGTATCACGTTTGTTTATTCGGCTCTTTTTGCGAAAAAATCTCTCCATTATTGTATTTTTTACTATTGACAACTATAACAATTGCAAGTCTATTGTTCTATCGCAAAAAAGTGACGAAAAAGGGTTTAAAAGGTTCGCAATAAACACAAACTTTCTCCAAGAACAAAAGCTTTAATAGTGGGTCAATATTGTACAACGGCCATTAAGGTACAAAAATGGTCAGGGACCTTCTATTCTGGGCAACGGTGTTCCGTACTGATAAGCCGCACAATTATTTCCCTTAGCCGTTTTCCATTCATATTTATAACGCGGGCGTATTTTCCTCCCAAAAGAAATATAAATAAGCAAGCCGGGAGCACCCGAGTAGCATTTAAATCCCCCATCTTTAATAACTACACCAATAAATTTTTAGTTGATGGCAACATCCCGGTCCTTCAAACGCAATCTTGTAACGGAGCGTGTTTTGTAAACAATTTACCATTTTTGCCTACGGAGTTGTTCTTGTTTATAAAATATTATGTTATCTTATATCAGTATTGCACTGACGCATTGCACGGTTTTGGTTTTACATTCAGTGCGGCTTACGGAACCATAAAAATCAGGGCCGACAGACAAGCTACTTTCGCCATTTTTTGCAAATTTATTGAAAAATCTAAACAAAGGGTTCACGGCAATAGGGTTGTGCAAATTCTCGTTTTTGTTGTAAACAGCGATCCTTTGTGCTTATAAGATGTTTACAAATAAGGTATAAGTCAAAGGGTTTTAAATCACTGTGTCGAAAGCTTTTAAAACAAGCTTAGAAAGGGGTCCATTGTTTTGTTGGCACGCTCGCAAATTGCTTTATTACGGACGCTTTGCGGCTGTTGTGCGAAAGTCGATATCGCCAAAATCGTAGTCAAAACATCGTTTGTTATCATACGGTGTTCACAGGCCAGAAGTAAGGGCCGAACCTGTACTTGCCACAATAAACATAACCGTGACGTTTGCACGCGTTTATCTTGCATGCTTGAAAGAGTCGTGAACATTATGTTCATCTGCGAACATAAATCTATCACTTTTGAAGTTCATTTTACATACGTTTATGCGATTGAGAAAGTGCGCTCTCAACATAATTTTATCATCAGTAGGTAGTATAAAAATACAAACAGTGTATCAACGTGAAAAATGGATAATCATAACACTTACAGAGTACATAAAAAGGAGTTTTATAGCGTCATAACAATTAAGGCTTAATCACTGTCAATCGTAACTCCACCGTTATAAAGTGATTGACGCTAGTGTTCTAAAAAAAGTTTGTCCGCGAACAATAACTGTTGAGAATTGACCATAAAGTGGCGACCTTGTGGCAATAAAAATTTAACGAGCCAAGCCCGTGGCGTAGTGTAGTACAAACACATTGTCAGATTCGTGAACGTGACTGTCATAGAAACAGCTGGGACCACATCTGGGTATCGCCTCAGCGACAGACGCAATCATTAAAAAAGTAAAGAGTTGGGAAACAACGATTGATTTATTCACGCTATTTAATATCTTCTTCACGTAAACTCGTTTGGTAAAACCAATCGATGATTTATTGTTTTAGTTTTTCTAGTATTTGATTTACAATCGACTATCGTAGTTGTATTCTCGATAGTTTAACGTCTCAGCACTTAACAGTATAATAACTTCATCTGAAGTAACTCGATGCGATCGTTTTAGATGAGTACTTTAATATGAGCAGCGGACGTTTATGGTTTGTAGGCGCCAAAGTATTTTAGACGGAAATTAATTTCCATAATGGTCTATTTGACCACCAAGTCGCGTTGTCGTGTTGCGCATTGCGAATGCGTGAATGCACGAGCACGACTCACCGTCGCGTCGCCAAATAAGTTAACTCTGTAAGTCTGTACATGCATAATATTGTTGATACCGATGCCTTATTCTGTTATCTCTTGGCTGACTCTACTGTGTTGATATTTTAAGGCATGCTTTTTAACGTTAAGATGTCTTATTTTGTACTTGTTCTCGGTGAAAAGATAGAGGGCGTCAAGTTATTAAGTAATGTGAGAGATATATAATGTTTTCTTGTTTGCTTTATTCGTCGTTTAACCACTTCTTGGACTATATAATTCAGCATTCTTAAGGTCAGCAGGTTTTATATTAATTAATAACTAAAAATAGCTGCATACAATCTTGTCGTTCGAACGATCTGTTTGTATCATAGTTGTAATTCATGTGATCCGCATCAGAAAACGCTTTAATTAAAATTAAATATCATTAAGATAATTTCAGAGAGAAAAAAATAAAATTTACTCGATAGCATTGCTACCATAAATTCTGAAAGTAAAAAAAACATATCAAAGAATCGACTTTTAATATTTTTATCAGACTAAAGATCTTCGAGACAAGTTTGTATAGGTAATATAAATAAATTTTAATTCAAGTTCGTCCAATAAATAATGCCAATGTCATACTTATATCTTGAACATGGTTCGCGTCGTGCTCGCTTGCTCACACAGTATCAAATGCCTATTCATTAGACGAACAAGACAATTGAGCGCTTGCGCCTACTTTACAACCCAAGGTTGCATTTGTTGATGCTGCTACACATTGCGTAACATACTATTTTTGGTATAGAAAACTTAGAGTTCCTCGACCTCTCGTACTCCAGCGCATACTGTCATATCTCTTGATTTAGCAAACATGTTTCGCTGTAACCAAGTTATATACCGCAATGGCTTTAATTCTATTAATTTATGGGCTTAATAACTTGGTCATTAGTATTTATATTTACCTATAAATATTAATGTTTTGGTTTCTCAATTTGTTCTGAAGGACAGATTTAGGGAGCTGGTAGATGATTTGAAACTTGAGTTACGGAAATTGATTTCGATGCTGTCTAGATTTCTTATATTTATTACCTGAACGTTAATATTGGTAATAAATAATTCATATTTACACATGTACACAAATATTCTAAGCCTGAACAGTCATGTTCAATGTCCAATAGATTTCATTACATCATTACGAGTAGGTGTAGATTTAACTACTACTAACATTTAAACCCGCTAATACTAGCTGTCCTCACCAGTACATTTAGATAAATAATTGATACTGTATTAAATTTTAGACTTGGAACCGTATAGATTATGAATATTCAAATTCATAGATTAAAATTATGGCATACACGACCGAACGCGGCCCTGAACGGGTTAAATATAGTAAATCCACCGACAGTCTACAAAGTAGCTTTGGATACTTTTAATTAGCGCCAAAGTGAAAGGTTTCATTTAATAATGTGTCATATTAAAAATAACTTCCTGTCATGAATATACACTTTAGTAACGTGTGAATACTCAATCTTTTATCAAAGGGTACACCAAATTATATCGAGGTCTTTATACAGTCTTACGCTATAATAAAAGCAGTAAAACCATCTTACACTTCAACACCACCTGTAAAAAACGGTTCCCCAACGCGTCTGTCTGTCAGTACGTATGTTCAGGATAATCTCGAAAATTACTCGATAGATTTTGGTACGATTTCAATCACCACTTAGACCGCTCTGGGGAAGGTTTTGATATATTAATTGCACACGTGCTGTCTGCCAGCTAGTTACAGTTATCCTACAACATTCATAGTCTGATCTAACTTCGAAAACAAACAAAGCGTAGATTCAATTTTTTATTACACTTTATGAATGAAACTGGTTCTTTAAATTAAATAAACACTTCTGAATGTACTTGAGCCTCATATTTCATTGGGTTCGAGGAAGTGGAGCGGGCTAATGATTTTATTAATACTGCAAACGGACCACGTACGATGTCGCCACTTTTTGGATGTAACAAGTTTCTTGGAATTTTTTGGTGGAAGAGGAAATCACGACTGAACATGCCTCCTTCTTGAATTTTAGCTGTCGATTAAGGGTTTAAAATAAAAACACGGCACAATTTCAGCACACGTTTTGAATTCGCGCAATTTTTTCGGACCACGCATATGTTAATCCGTAGAATTAAATAAAATTCTTAGAATGCGAATTAAACCCATACAAAAGCATTTTGCTGACCTTGCCTTCTTCCTCCTATATACGTTGTAGGTACCTACTAACAACTTGCTTCCTTAAAAACGCCTCGTATTCAACATTTAAAACATTCAATAGATAGGCATATGATAAGGTTTACACGAAAGTTCAAACCTTCAGTTTATTTTATACGATAATGTGTATATTTAAAGGTGTCGCTTTGCAATTTTAATTTGCATCCTGTTGGCATAAAACTAATATTTTATTAGCTGCCAGCCTATCTATCAACGTGTTTTGTTTAAATTCGCTAAATAATACATTTCGCACTCGAAGCTGGTGCAACCAATGCATTCAAACATTATTGTGAATGTGAAGTACAGTCGCATGCACTGAATGAATTTACTATTTTATTTAGTACCTACTTATTCTTCTATCTGAACACAGGGTTTTCCCATAGAGAATGGCTAGATTTTCTTTTGAAATCTTTCCTTTTTCCACTGAAAATTTTCTTCATTTTTCCATGTTTTGTTAGTGAGAGAAAATTTAATATAATTATGGTGAAAAAGGATTTTTGGTTCATATTCGGACCAGCAACATTTTAATTTCAAATCTCAAATGGCATTTACCTCTAAAATGGTACGTGTAGATAATTTAATATAGCAGCTTACTAAGGATTCGATACTTAAAAATTGTTTCTTTAGTAGAAATAAACCGTTGATCAAAGTGCAAGATTTTCCCTCATTTACTATGTACGAGTACTGCCAACTACACCTCACATGTAAACCTATCCATCTCACTGTTAACATCATGAATACTGACACAGTCACATAATACGAAATTATGCTATGAATACACTATAACTTGGTGGGAGTTAATATACAAATAAACGCATTGTCCATTCAACCAACATTTTCTTGCGATATATTAATTGGAAATTGCTTTAATTAATATGTATTAACTGAAACAAATGAATAATGAATGCAGGCGTTCTTCTGTCTTGATCATTGCCAAGTTTTCGTAGATGCATGAAATCGACGAAACGAAGATATTCTTAGTAGCGTATAATAGTCGTGATTGGAATCATTTAATAGTCGTGATTGGAATCATTATCGATATTTTTTTCAAACAAAAGGTGTCTTAATTTCACAGAATGTTGCAAGGATTAGCAAAACGGTTGGGAACCTATATCAGTAAGGATAAAAACTATAGGTACCTAGTGTCATAAATAGTGTGTGCACATAAATATTTAACAGTCAACACGTTTACCTGGAGCTCAAAATAAATAAATATCATAAATGTATAAAACATTACTCTGCTGAATTAATGATACGTGTATTCTGTATGACTGATTTATACAACTTGAGATCAGATAACGTATTACATATTTATTTATATGTATAAAACAACTAATTTTCATTCGAAATCATGGAGTGAACAACAATGTTTTGCGCAGTTATAGGTACAGAGGGCTATGTGCTTTATACAGCGTGTTATTAGTACATAACACATAACGCTCACAGACGTGACTCAATAGCTACAAGAATGTGAACGGAGGCATTGTTCAACAGTCCGTCGAACTTTCTGAAAGCTAAGGTTTGCTCCGTTTATGCCAACTACGTTATGCTAATACAGATACGATGTCGTCTGCCAGTTCGCTACTACGAATTTATTTTATTCGTCTGCTATGACTTGAAATTTAGGTACCAACTAATGCTAATGTTACGTTCGAGACAGTTTATTGGTTATTTCAAAATTGACGCTATATCATTACTGAGGACGTATGGCGCTAGAAATAAATCGCGCGCTTTATCCTTTACTATGAACGAGATGTTAGTTTAGGATCGCACGGAGTACCCGGGAGAGTTTGATCTGACGTTTGTTACACATAAGCGCGGCCTGAAGTCGGAAAGTCCACATGTAGGCGACGAAATATCGTGGCAGCACGTCTGTTCCGGCCGATAACGCGTCGTTTCGTAACGCTGTTGGCGTCGATTGCTCTCAAAAGGATTAAATGGAATGCGTACAATTTATATCTCTATTAACGTAGAGTATTGTTTACACACGTCTGACCGCGGCCTCGGAGGCCAAACGCAGCCGCTTGTGAAAACATTCGCTTCGAGATTAAAGGTGGACCTGGCCAGAAGAGCCGGGTCGTACTGACCCGCATGGTTCCGCCCAATTGGTAACGCGTCGTGGTTCTTCAGAGGTCAGCGTATATTAGCCGCGTTTAAGTTTGTTTACAGCGGGCTCAGCGTTTCCGACCAGTTTGCATAACTCGAGGGTAGTCTCAATAAAAACAAATTGGCTCGCTGACCAGAGTTGCGCATTACACACGTACGAGGAAGCCGGGCGACATGCCCGGAGGTGATTTACTGACATTTCATGCCACTAAGCTCGAACGGTTATGGAAAATAGATGTAAACTACGATTATGTTCTAAGCTCCCGAACATTGCTATAAGTATTATGCGATCTCGAAGGTTTATAGGTAGCACATTCTCTGCCTAATAATTTTAGGTGTACAATGTTGATGAAAATTTAATTCCTCATTGAATATTAAATAAGGAAAACGTGTGTTAAACTCAACAGTCACAAAGCACACACGCATATATTTTTCGCTAATCATCTACTTGTCTATTTAAAAAGCCATATCCAATCAAACCCGCTACGTACATAACTAATACCTAGTTAATGAAATAATTTCTACATTAACAGATAGTTGCTTGATAACAGTTAATAGGCAGTTAACCACGCCGTGTTATCTGTGAACATCAAAAATGTTGTACTAACAACAAGTAGAATTAAATCAGTAAATAAGGTGTAGAAAGAAACGGCAGGTAGGTAATGTTACCTACAGGCAGTTAGGGCTGTACGACACTCTTGCGCATTAATCTAAAAGATACAATCGCGGTCACAGCGAGCTTCGTAAATCTCAGATAGGGATCTTAATATATGGTGGGGGAGAGTGGGGGTACGTTTCACCTTTGTAAGGCCTTTTGCAGGGCGACACCTCGGGCCCGATACGGGCTCGGCATTGTTCGGATCGTATCGTGTGAGGTTGTTTTGTTTCTTTACGATACGATGGTGGACCATGGAGTGGCAGCGATATTTTGATCTTGGTCGTTTTTGTTTCAAAGTCAAACTTTTGTGTTATAATAATGGGTATACTACTTTAGCTGTAGGATACATGGGTAGCTCTGTAGATTGTGTTTCCGCCAGTAGATACTAACTGTTTTAGATCATTGCCTACTCAAAAGATAAACAAATGCAATACAATAAATTTTACAAAACCAGAAGTTATTGTAATCGCATAAAAGTTGAGTAAATCTTTTACAGCATACATTCATCCTTTTATAAAATACAATATGGCTGTCTCACACATTATTTTTACTTCGCCGTACAGACTATAAATAAACTACTTCTTTTTTGTTTCTTGTTCCGTCCTACTAGAGAGGCTAATAAAAATTAATGCGAACATTTCGTTCAGATTTATGTCAAAAGTTGTGTAAAATCAAACAGACGCCTCTATATGCATGTTAAAGTATTATGAAACTATACACAACAACTTTTATGACGTTTTCACACCATCAAAGAGTCCACTTGCTCATTACACATAACTAATGACGTCATAATTAACCAAATTTCGTGACCCAAAAATGTACAGTCCCGTCCACAAAGTACAAAAGGAATACCAACGACATTTTTTTTGTTGTTTATTTACAAGAAAAATCACTTCGCTTCGTCCTGTCTGGAATAAGCAACTTTGGCTCGCTGCGGCCAATTACGGCGACGTTTAAAGTAATTTAATCGCCACTAATAAGAAATTAAAACGTGATTTTATTGTAGAGAAGCTTAATTGTACGATACGGAGATTTTTGACGCGGTTGCCTTTTGAGGTCAGCCGCCTGTGCACAGTCCTTTAGTGCGTTCCATTCGAATTAATAATTAAAACAATTTAATGACTTTATCTAGGTATATGGCATCTGCGATGTCATTCTCATGTTGCTTTCATGTTGCGAACATGAATTATGGATTTAATCTAGGCCTCGCTCGTATTGCCTACGGTTTATGGAAATGAGGCTTGGAAAACTGTAATCAAGAATTGTTAATTACAAGCGGTTACCACCCACGACTTGTTACTTATTCGTAATTCTTATTATTTATGTAAAGGAAATTTTATTTGGTCCGGATGTACGCGATATACTCTACATCTTTACTTTTTTATATCTATGGGATCCATTATATAAGTTGTATTACATAAGTTTATGTTGGCAGTTAACATAAGTTTCCGGTAGACTTAACTTGGTTACTTTAAGAGATAAGTTTATGTTGTTTTTTCTTGCAAAGAAAGAGTTTCGTTGTCTTTGTTGAATGTAGGTATAGAAAGCCTTTCTGTTTCTTGAAGCCATCATAACGTATTGCGAAAACTCTTAGGTATACTATTTACTTAAGTAAAGATGAAAATTGCGTCAATGTATACTCAGAAAAGTAAAGAAAATTCTATTACACGTTTGAGTATAGCTGTGCTAGTGTACTACATACACAAACGCACAACGTATTTTCATCAGGAGCAGTCAAACATGATACGCGTGTTGCAGCTCAATCGTTCGATATAAATAGTAATGCTTACATCTGTAATCTTAAAATACTCTCTGTTTGATAATCGATAATGTAAACGATTTTATACATCAATGAAGCATGCCTACGGGTATGAGTGGCCAGCCCTTTAACGTAATTAAGGCCATATATCTATATTTTTTCAATAATACCGGTTATTTAGCATGTTTCTTAGTATCCACCGACCGGATACTCAGTCGCGATAAATTCCATGTTTACATTACGATATGTATCTCCGTTATGGACGACAAGATTTCAATGAGTCGGTAGACGCTACTTTGTAGCTGGGGGAAATAGTTGAGGGGAACTAGAATACTAACCCTTCCGCTGCAGATGATGTACGAGGTGCCAAATCTGAAATTGTAATTTGACAATAAAATCCATGCAATTGATATAATTTTATACAGCCGTTAGTATTCGAGTGGTGTTGTGTAATGTATGTTGGAGGGATAGAAAGGGGCATCCGTGGGGTTTAGGGGATCAGGGGACAGGCGCAGGGTGCGTCTGACATTGAAGAAGTGCCAATAACAGAGGTATAAATAGCGGGGGCCGGCGGCTGAGGGCGTTACTTCGCTACGAGATCAGAATATTTTGTTAGTTCGCTCCGCATACTGTCCTAAACAACGGATTACAATGCGGGAAGGCGACTACTGAACGATACCGATCTGTATCTACTTGATAAATTGTAAAGCTGATACAAATTTATGGGTTTTACGTGTCGCTTGACACTTAATGTAAAACATTTACGTATGAGTACTTAACATTTAAACATTTAAGTATAATAATTGTTTTTGTTTCACACGAAGGCAACTTGTTTAACCTCGGACAATGATACCTAATTTTGTTTTACAAATCCTTTTACAAAAGGTTTTTGTCACGAGTTTTGAATGACTTCGTCACATTGTAAATCAGCTTGTTAACTGATTAACTTTGGGAGGTGACCCGTAAAGTTAACTCATTTGAACGATTCAATGACTTCCAGTTCACAATGAGTGGAGCAGGTTTCAGTAAACATCATTTGTGCGTTCGAAAGCATGACTAGTTCCAAGGTGGTATTAGTTCGAAAAAAGTCATAATAAAACTCATAAATTCTCCCCTAAAAATTGGTCACCCTCGAAGTAGACAAAAATGACCAGAATAAATTGGGATGGTAGTGGCAGCCGATAAAACATTCAGTTTATGGGGTGTCATATTTACATTCGGAAAGATATCGACGTGGGAATACAGATAAGTACTTATTTTGGTGTACGTGGTGAGCACAATATGTTCCTATTCTTCTCCATATATATTTGTTTGAGTGGTATAAATCTACGGATACAACACAAGAGAGATAAAGTGCATTTGGGGATAAAAAGGCCACATTACGTACGCGCTGGTTGAATTTTTCCGCCTGAAATGTTTGTGGATACATTTACCTTTTTGGTTCATTACTTAAGGAAGTAATAGGGGCATGCCATTGAGCCTGTTAATCCAATCTCGGTAGCACTCCAATTAAACGAAGCCCTCTGGCTGGTGCTAATCGATTGCCAATAAATTGAGATTCGAGCGAACTCTGAACGCATAATTTCTTGCACCCTGCGGCTGTGTAATGTGATGTAGCCTTGGGGTGCAAATGCATGTAAATCTATGGATTAAGTGTAACTACCGTAGCTGTGAAGATACTGATAATATTCAGATGGGGCTCATAGCTATCCGAATGGGATACATAGAATAGGATATATTAACAGTTGAAAAATAGCTAGCTATCATTTCCATATCTCTGACTAAATTCGCTTGTTATTCTTGACTGTTTCTACCAAAACGTGCATTATGTACGCAAGGTGCTCCTACCAAAAATAAAACGTATAATTTTATGTTACACACTCTCGTTAAAGCCCCATGCGAGCGCGTGTAATCTCCAGACATATTTATTCGAAAAACGCGCGAATACACCCCTAAATGGTGGCTCAAGATTAGTCGGAGCCATTCCGACACGTTACGTGAATAGCGACGCTACCAAATAAAATGTTTAGGGTCATTTTGGCCGACAACGAGCGCGCCTAGCTCACCCAAATGCCAATAGGTCTATTTTACCCCCACGCCCCGAGGGGTGTATACGGCCATCATAAATTGTCCGCCGCAAATTTGCAATCCTATCTTTTTGGCCCGGTGAGGGAGGTCCGACATTAACATAACTGTATGTTGGGCAATCCCACGTGTAGCTTTATGAACATAACAGCTTACCCAAGCGCGTATGTGTGCTTCAAACTCTGCGTTAAGGGCCTTATATCACGACCCCGTAATGTAAGTAAAGGTGCGCCTTAAACAACTCCTGAAATTTGAATATCTCTATCATTTTTGCATATTTTGGGCATCAAATAAATAGAAGAGATAAGCCAAAGAAAATGAGCGCAGTCTTTCAAAAGTGGGTTGTGTACTTTCAAGACTTTACATAGCAAACAGACCCTAAAACACATTTTCATTCATATTAATGCCTTGATTTAGAACCCAAAAATTTACAAAGAAGAATTTTAATGAAACTTCATGAATCTGGATTAATTTTTAATTATAATTGCGGCATTGCAAATGGCGGACGGCGTCGCTGGAACGCGTGAGAGGCGCGATTTAATCACTCGTCTTATAACAAGGGTGGGGGGGGGACTAGGGGGAAAATATTAAGCACGTTCTTGAGTTATTAAATCCCCTTAATTGCGCTTAGATATTTTCTGGTTCATTAAATACTTAAGATTTATAAGGAGGTACTTGAATGAACGAAATAAGTAGCGTGACGGGAACGAGGTATCTTATGGGGTGATTAATATCAACGTTGGAGTTCCTTCTCTATTATCTGCGCTTTCCATCGAAACGAGTGTAAGATGAGAAAAAAACAGGACCGTGAGCTGTGTTATTTATTCACTAGAAGAGCTATATTTTCATTTCAATGTCATCACATATCCGGCGTCTATTAAAAATGTATGACACACGGAGTTATTTTATACGATGAACTAAATACACGTACCTACCCACCTACTAATAAACAGTTAAATGATAGCCTCTTATAATTAACTGGGTAAACACTGTGACTGTTTAACACAGTAATACAAACACGAAACTCGGCCTTTTAAGCGGCAACACGCGTGGAACGTAGCCCTATCATAGTTTACAAGCACATAAGGGAGCTCCGTCGTCGGGCGGTTAAGGGCGCATTACACCCTTGGAATAGCGCCTCCGTAATTAAAACGCTTTAAACTGACAATTACGAAGTACCTATGAAAATAACACGCTGGCCTCCTATGAGCCTTTCAACAGTTTAGATGTTGGAGAAATTGCTATGAAATTTCATACCAAAGAAAACCGCAATGCAATAGAAACCCATAGTCGTTTCATTGCTCATTCTTAGATACCAATTGTTCATTAGTTTGCAAACTACAACTGGAACGTCTTTTATGTTAAATGGTATTATTCATTCGAAGCACTTTAACGATAATATATGTATACTTGTGTGAACTTTAAAACATTACGCTCGTGCTAAAAGATTTTCGACTCTATCTTTTGGAGATAGAGTTACAAATTGGAAGTTCCAGCTTTGTATATGAGATCGGTATTCTTTGTTTGTATAGATTTCAGCGATCATAGAAAGTTGGTTTAATACTATGTTTTTTATTTACTGTTTGATCTTTTAAATATCTCTAAACATTTTGTACTGAGAATTATTTGGATAAATATTCCTTCTGCCTACATGGTACATGAGGGTACATTTTACTTGTTTACTAATTAGGATACTGTGAACCTTATCCTTAATTAAATAAGAGATATCCAGCATTAAAGATCAGCATTATCTCCACTATATCTCCGCCCGCATTAACTTTCAATTAAAACAATTTATGCACCCAACGCACAGTGTTCCGACGTTGAAAATTGTATCGCCATAAATTATACAGTTGAATTAATAAGTGTACAATAGACGAGCTAACGAGCTCAGTCGGCGGCGACCGCCTGGGTGCATACGAGCAAATTAAATTTGCATGTTTGCAACCCCATAACACCCCTTCGCTCCGCCCTGTCCGAACGGGAGTTATTAGCAGCAGCCGCCATTTTTGGCCAGTCTGACCGTGGGGTGAACCACTGGGGGATAATGTGGTCGGCAAGCAATTTGTTTTCGGATTTAGTTTTGTAATTGGGAGCGTTTCACACACTCGGCAGCCGTTACCTACCTACCGTGAAATAGGCTCTGAAATGTTACGCACTTCCCCCAAACCTACGACTACTTACGAGTTAAAGTGCTAAGTCGATAGTACAGACGAGCCCATTTCTGATCAACTAGATGGGTACTCGAGACCTAAACAGATAGAATAATGCTCTCCTCTTCCAAAGAGTGGAGCTATTAAATAGTCGTATTCCGCAACACTATCAGACGAAACAACAATTTCTCCTCAGATAAAAGCAGTTATTTTTGTGCGAAAGCTCTCTACCTAGACATTCGGTACATTAGGGGGGTCTATTTTAAAAAACATTTTCGCTTCTCAACAGGGGTGGGCGAGCTCGAAATTATAAAATATAACAGCAATGCGCCCTTTGTTTTTTAAAGGTAAACCTATGTGATGGGGCGCGAGCATCCATGCGGTATTCAAATTTGGGAGCTCTGCAGGGGTAAACTAATTCGTTTTAAATTACGTTACGATATTGCGTTTCGACTTAAAATATAGCTGATATAAACAAGCGGGAGAGGGTTCGAATAAAATATTAGAAGGCACTCGAGTTCGCGGCGTAATTAGATTACCTATTAGATACGCACACGTATCGCAATTCGAGCCGGAGTATATGATTCTGAATTCTTTGAATATATTCACATCGACTTCAGTTACTATGAGTTATTTCTCATTTATCGAAGGAAAACATTTATATTAATACATAGCTAAGAGAACCCATAGTTTTATCTGGGTGTTCAAATTAGTCAGAAGTAAATTAATGGTTGCTAAAAGTGTTATAATTATTCGTAATCAAGAGATTGTTATTGTTAGCTGATAACGTACAAAGGAACCGCCTTAGCATCGTTATGTAAACAAACTATACCGATGCTAGTAGATAACTAACTTCTTCGAATTAAACTTATTTATTTATATTTTCTTTCACACGTTGAGTTTGACATTGGTCACATGTTCGTTTCGTAACATCTAACCTTAAAAAAATATGAATATATTTTAAAACTGGCACTGAATCATTCCGAAATTCGGACTTAAAAATTCAAGTTATCCACCCACTGACATAATTTATAACTGCGAGAGTGTAGCCCTGCCTGTTATCGTAACACGTTCGCACTGATATTTATTAGACAGGTGCATATTTTATTAGCTTTCGAACATAAAACAACACATAAAAACTATCACTCTGACGCTCACCGAACGAGTCCGGAACACAAATCTTATTCGCAATAAATGAGACGAAACGAAACGCGAACGTTAATAAAGATATAATAATAAATATTCGAAGGAAAACCTTTCGGGATTCGAATTAAACTAAGGGTAGGAAAATTGCGAGAGTCCCCAAGGAGGTAGGCGAGCGACAGCTGCGAGCCTAATGTCCTTTCTATTTATCTGTGATCGGGGAAACGCGGCATATCTATATACTACGTCATAACAGTAAAGTAAATCATATTCCCGATACGACGCACCACGCGACAGATGTGCCGATATAAAATAAGCGCGATTAATAACATAATCGATGCCCTTCTGTATGATATTCGAAGACGCGTCTCTTAGAAATCGTGCCATTTTCAACGAACTCCGCGATTATTCATAAAAACATATCCGGTGTATATGATTTAATGCCAATAAAAACTATTCAGCAAACAAAACGAATTAATACGACATGATCGTCTATTCGCACTGATATTGCGTAAGTCGTGATGACAATCTCTGTTTTATGGCGTAGACCTCGTAAAAATCTATTAATATGAATGGGCTCCAATTACTTTTACGATTCGCGTTTTGTCGAGAGACGTTCTAAAAAACTTTACGATCTTCCGCGCCCCTGGTCTGTTTGACTTTACGTCTAGCTGGGGGTGTGAGCCATTCAGGACGGATCGAAGCGTGGACAATCGGCTCCCTGGCAGATGTCGCACGGAAAGCTGTCACCTGTCCAAAACTGCTTTGACTAAAAGAATTGGACCTATAAGCTGATCTGTTAATACCCTGTTAGTGTCGACCATCAGACCATTTACTTCAACTTCGGCGTGAACATTTTTGGCATAGACATTGACATTAACATTGGGAAAACTTCAAAGAGGCTCCGGTATTTTGGGACTCCACCAACATACACGTACACACCTCCTCATACTTACCAACTGAATGAACGGATATCAGATGATATTCAGAGCATATGAATGGTTCATTTAAGTATGTATGTTTCTCAAACGCGACGATGAAGCAATTACGATGCAACATGCGCCCTGTGAAGTGGCGAACGATTTTATTACAATTTAAATTTCATGTTTATTTACTCCACTGAATTATTTTATAAGCTCAGTAATTTGCTTTTAATGTTCGGCTTCTTTCTTCACCGAAGCCCTTTGGAAATCCAACCATATCTGTGAGCCCTTCAGGTAGAAAATGTTTTGCGAACATAATACTGCAACTTATGAGTCATGGCGGTTGAGAATATACGGTACATGACTCGGATATTAGCTTTCATGCGCATAAAACAAACAAAATCTGCATCGAGACATGTGAAATGCACAATAATTCCCATTCAGTGAATCAGAAAGCGTCGAAGTGAATGACTATGGTCCAATAATGTAGTGCCAACTTCCTCTCGTGAGTGCCAGCGTGCCGGTCCGGGGCGTCTATCACATCATATGACCCGCTGAATGCGTCTTATTACACTTTTATCGGTCGTATCAGTCATAAAATGCTAATGAACGAGCGTTTCGGACCAAACATCCGAGCGAGAGATTCAAATGACGATATAAAACGTAACCCGAAGTCGACACTTCGTTGGAAACGTAATCGTAATCGGTCTATGCGCTTTCAAAACAACGTGTAACACGAGCGTCTGTATGGCCGCAGAGATACCACACGATGTTTTTAAAAGCTCTTTTATTGTGCGACCGATATACCTAATACAATAATGTGCGCTCGGACGGCTGTGTGTTGTTGTATTCTGTGCTCAATTACGTGAGACGTAAAAACGATGTTTGCTCGGAAAAATGTCACTGCGAACAAACGGAGGCTACATACACCGAGCGTCACTGTGATTCATAACTTCTTTCGGATTTTTACAACGTACAATGGCATTTAAGTGCTAATATTTCTTAATATATGCGACGATAATATTTTTAATTACAATAAACCACTGTTGTAAAAACTGTAATTGGTTATAACACATTTGTTTATTGTGTACGGTCCTTGTTATTGTTTTTCCTTATTGCTCCCGTATAAGAGTTCTATTCATGTTGTTTTTATGTTAATAATTCTCATTTTCTTTTTGCGTTTGCCAAGTTATTTATTGGTCTGATTTCAGCAAGTCTGGAGCTGGTTTGAAATCAATTAATTATGAAGTTGTTAATCATATTTTTTTGCCAAAGTACAATATATTTTATGAATGCAATAATAATTTGATGTCAAATATATAATCTCGTTCTATTAAAATGGAGCAAAAAAATGAAGTCTAACGAGAGGTGTTGACTGTTTTATTTTGTGCAATCTCATAGAATTGTATTATTATGAAGCAAGATGGCTTTCTAGTGCCGCTAGTTCATAAATCAATTACGACTCAAGCTCATTTAAATAACAATAACGTCACAAAAATATCCAGAGGAGTGAACTGAACAATATTTAGTTACTTCAGAACCGTACGTGACACTTAATACGAAGCATTACAGTTTTTTTTGTGACGCCCCTGGAACGTTATCTGTGACTGATGGAGTCATTTTCAAAAATAAAACGGCCTTCTCCTCTTGTGATGAGAATATACGACCACTTCACATTAATATATTATCAAAATAACGCTTTCTGAGCCACGAGTGTGCTTACGAGCAAGCGGCTTATCTACAAACATGAATACTCACAAATAATATCTAATAGGAAATGAAGTATGTACTTAGCGTAGCAATTTGGTGTTTCAAACATCCTGTTATAGTGTTAACACGTGGGCTCCTAATATAAATAATGACGTTGAAAAAATTAAAGCAGTGTAAGTCAATTGTTTCCGGGACTTGTATTTGAAACATTCGGGGCTTAGGATTAAATAAAACAATTCGTTTGAGCACATCAACTGTTTGCACGTAGGTATAGAAGGAGAGACACGGTTGCCTGAGTCAGCAATGGAAGAATGCAAAAAGTTCTTAATTAAAACATCAGAGGCAAAGCGAATTAATCCCTACATTGCGGTGGGCGGTAGACTGCACCTATTTTATTTGTGTCGCTAACGTATATTTCAGATGTAGCTTAAAAGGGGGAAATCCTTGCTGAAAATTCCCCTATTACTTTTTACGAAGCTGAAATGATCCTTATGTGTTTAGAGATAGGGGCTGGAACTGTTTGTGTGTCTGTTGGAGTTTTGACTTTTGTCAGGTGGGCGGCCGTCCTGTGCAGACTTTGTATAATTACGTTCTGTGGGATTTGGCGTTTGGAAGCAATGTAATTATAACTTGCACTCACATGCAGCGACGCGGTGTTTTTTGTCTAGAGCGAGGCATCGTTGCAGCAATTAGTGAGTTGCTTGAATTATGTAAACTTGCGTTCGAGAGCGATTTAATGGAGTTTGCGTTAGTGTTCCTAAGGGATGAGTGCGTTAACTAAATTCTGATAGTTTTCATTTTAATCTTTAACTACGCTGAGAGTTTAGTTTGACTTTTGAATATAAGAGTTTTTAGCGTAACTAAGCATGTGGATTTCTCAGTGAATATGGTATAGTGTAAAAAACCTCGTGTGGGTCTTGAATCCGTTTCGTCTTTTAATAAGACACATCCAAAATCAACGAAAAATAAATTAAATTTACATTATTTGCTTTATGATTGACACCTAAAACTCAATAAATAAAATATTATGACGGTTTCTTCAATCATTTGGATGAAATCTAATTTAAAAACACATTTTCGCAAAATAAAATTAAAAAAGAAACCACATGATTTTCATCATCAAACCACCGGACGCAATCAAAACGATCATTTGACGTAAACAGCTGTACAACTAGTTCACTAAAACACTACAAACACCCAAATTCGTGAGTCACAAAAATCTCAAAAAAGTCGTGCGCATGAGTTCCCCAGAAGCGTTCTTCATTGGTCATTCCGCAAACGTTACGGGTGACTTCTTTGCATACAAACTTGTTTGGAAGGCTACTGAGAACACTTCATGACATGAAAATGATCTATGCCTCAGAGATAACTTTCTGTCAAAAGTATGCGCTTGCGCTCCCCTCGCTCTTAAATAGGAAGCTTGTTAAACTGTGACTCGCTGATACAAATTGTGTACTGTCAACAAAAGAGGCATGCAACCAGCTAAAGTCCCGTATTCTGCTGTAGCGACAACAGTTTGTGTTGCTGGAAACATGTTCCAGAACACAAAACATGCTTTTCAAACAATGTTGCACGTCCTTTTTCTGAATATTTACGAGAATTTTCTACAACTCATATTCAACCCGTGTCGTATGCACTGATTAGTAAAATCTTACATATTGTTCATCTTATACTTAAAAAGTTATTACGCACGTTACGCTCCGTTAATTTTATGTGCATAGTGTAAAGATGTTTATATTTCTGGCCTGCATACCGATCTATTTTGTTGGCTGTACAATGTAGGTACGTTGCATATTATGGAGATTTTATCTAAGACCGAGTCCAGTCTATCTACTATTTGAGTAGTTTCATAATCAGAGTAGGTCAGTGATGATACAGTTTCCATTTTTGAAATTCGTTTTTTTTTCAAGGACGTTTCGTTTTTGTGTGGTCAAGTTTTTAATAACTTTTTCTTTCTAGCCAGTACTTTCAACTTTTAAATTCGTTGTCAGTATAAGCGTTCCAATTCTATTAATACAAAGCGTGTTCACCATTTTAATCCCTTAGACATCTCCGTGTTACAAAATATTGTGTTTGAATAACGTATATTTTTATTTCTGTGACAATAAATCGAGACGTATGCAGCTGTCCCACTGTTTACCCTTTAATCCTTGAGTTAAAGTTAAAGAATTATTCCCACAGTTAGTTTGCTTATAAGAAAATTATTATCAGTATTAACTATCTTTAGGTACGTAAATACTTGAACGTTTATGTTGACTTTTCCTTTTTGTTAAGCAGATGTCCGCGACATACTTATTTACAACTTTTCAATTCATATTAAGAAGGTTGACGCACTAGGCGGTAGGATTGTAGCGACTATGTTAACGCATGATATACAGGTGGGATTGACCAAATCTGGGGACTGGTTTTCTAACACGTTTTACTGCGGCAGTCTTCCCGCCGAGTGCGTTTTCTCTCTTCAAATATAAGATTATTGATTGAATACATAACTGTCGAGAACTCGATCACATATATAACATAACGAGTGGCTACTTTAAACTGGTTTTACGATAGAAATATATCTAATAGGAGATAAAACATTATGTAATCGTTGCTAAATGCGGTATCTCGTAACATAAACTACTGTTTTAGCTCAAATAGTTATCATTAGCTAAAGTATAGGGTGTAATTTGTTATTGATTTTGAAGGTAATGGCGTAGCAAAATCCGTAGCGACCTCTACGACTTCCGTAGCAGATCGGCGTAGCAGGTGTCGTTTGACCTACGGAAAACAAATATTTTTAGATTGCTACCAAAAAATGTCAAGAACTATATATGTATAATACCTACCTACGGAGTCTATGGATTCAATGTTGATATTAGTACTACTGGTATTGCAATGTACGTCAAAATCAATAGTAAATCATAGATACGAGTTTCTTCCGTAGCAACATCTACGCAAATAGTTAACTCTATCTGTTCCTATCCAAAGACCACACTGCGTGTCACAACTATAATACTGACCAACTTAGATATAACACACATAGAAGTATCTATTAGACCTTCATCGTCGTCCCCTGCAACCCACACGGAATACAAACAGCTGATAGAATCAACATTTCCTTTAATACCTCACTTAGATATTACTGTAGGTACAATTATGTATAGGTGACTCGATAATGGAAACATTCAGGCTAATTAAATCGAACATTATATGTCGATTGCGATACCGCTTGACCTATTTATCTCGAATAAAGTCATCCATTTCAATAATGACTGTCATAACGTTCACAATGTACGGGCGAAGTATAATAAATAGCGTTTTATAACTATTATGTACTAGCAATCTGCAGAACTCTTCTGTAACCACTGTTCATTGTTGTGTATTAAAATTGAGTCATTGACGATAATAGTTTGCGGAGTTTTTAATGTGTATATTTACGTGATGTTTTATTGTGTTTTAATTACTTAGTTGCTTTTCTACTCTGGCAATAAAAAAACTTTGTAATTGTACCTTTTTATGTGTTTAATACGACCTGCATGTAATGAGGGAAACTGCAAGAAAATCGAAATTAGTTGTCGTTTACCGACAAAGGAAGACGCGAAAATGTAATTACTGGTTATTTACGATTTACCTTAATTGCTATGACCTACAGTAATTCGTATTTATAACTATGAAATATTGTTATTTAAGCCTGTGTAATTATTTATGCGTTGGGTAAATTATTGCTGTAGAAATAGCATTCGAGTGGAGGACGCTATGTAAGTTATCACAGCGCTTTTAAATCGTTTCTCACATGTCTTTTTAACGTGTTGCCCAACTTTCGAACTGTTTTCATTTGGAGCTTATATTTATAGGTTATAATGCACTTTCTTATGGTATTTGAATATGTAGTTGATTGCATCAAACTACAAAAATTGTAACTTCGCAAAAATTGCTTACATGATAATACTCTAAATAAATAAAAAAACTTTTATTTAGTTAACTCGTTGACTGCTAGACAGCAGACACAATAGTAATTCTATTGTTGGCGGTCACCGTTGACCGTGGTGGCAGTCAATGCCTTAAAAATATATTTAAAAAAATAAGACGAGTGGGTAATGTAGGTAATGTTATCCATCTATTTTCATAATCTCTTAACTAACACACACTAGTTATTTACTATTTGCACAATTTGTTATTTATTTAGTAAAACACACCTTCCGATATATACAAAAAAGGATAATAAAGCCCCCTTTAACAGTGTATTACTACGGAATCTAAAAACCGTAAAATAACATACAAAATAACGTGAACACGATGCTACTGTTCAAGTCAAATTCTTAAGAATGGGAACGCAATCATAGTATACCATAACAGCAGGTAATTATCACTTGCTTATTATGCTAATTACCTACTAATTAAAGTGTATATACAGTTAAAATAGTTATTTCTATAAAGTTTGTACTAACTTACCGTAATATCCGCAAGGCAAACGAACGATCAAGAAAATTTATGATGAAATTCACTGAATAATTTTGCTTGGCTAGGATTTGAAAGACAAGCGAACGCAAATCTTTCGAGTTATAGAAAAACATTGTATTTTGAGCTTATGTGCTTAGATGGCTTTTAAAAGACGACTGAAAAAAGTAATTGCAAAAAGCAGAAAACAGTACCTATTCTTTCTTATAATTTTATTTCAAATCCAAACCTGCAAGGAAACCTTGTTCAGGTGGAGATTCATAGATGACCCCGCCTTGGAGTGTAGATGTGTGGCTGTTCCACAAACGATGGGACACTTAATATCGTGTCCTGCGTGTCCTGTCAGCTGCACGTTACAGGGACTGATGGACGCTGGTGATGGCGCCAAACAAGTAGCCGAGTTCTCCGCCAAGTCCATTTAGATTGCTATTGACACGCTAAGAAGAAGAAGATTTCAAATCCAATCGTTTATTTACTTTCCAAACTTGGGTAATAAATCAAAAGACAATGTGTTCTAAAGCTAGAAAACTGAAAATCACACTCAAAGCATTTACTTTAAATAAACCAATTAGATACAGGCACTTTTAAACTGTCAAGGAGTCGGTCAGTCAGAAAGATGAAGCTAGTTTTCCATTCCAAGGAGTAGTAAGTATGTAGAAGAATTACGATTTACAATTTCATGATAGAATTAGGTAGGTACAGTCAGAGAAATTAATTGTTAAGGTAATTGACTCCCAACGTCAATTTTCCACGTTATAATTTAAGTTGGTAGTGAATTTGCTCAGCAATGAATTTTCCTGACATTACATTTTCGGTACATCAATCTACTACAATCTGTCAAATTTCTTTAATAGATTTTCAACTTTATAGCTAAAGCATTAGGTTCAAGGTTGATTGGGAAAATTTGCTGGCGTCTGTACTTTACGCTCTATTTAAGACCGTCTTCCTACCTATATATACAATAACATTATATAAGCACATCCTTATTTAATGTATCATGTAGATACCTATGTTACATCTACCTACACATTTTACCTTTCAAGACGTATGTTGAAAGATATTGCAGATACCTAATACGTATCGTCATGACTTATGTAACACTCCTAGGTGAAGGAAAGCGAGTCGGAAGCTTCTTATTCAATTACGTAAGAAGTAACAACTATCCAATAGATCTCTCTGAATTCTGTAGGCACTCGGAGAGTACTGGGAATTATATATTGGATAGCTAGTAAGTATCTACTTTCATTTCGATCAAAGTAAGAAAAACGTGAGAAATAACGTGTATTGAAAACTATCTGGAACTACCATTTCATGTGTTTTTGGGAAAACAATTTTTAATACGTACAAGTAAAGTTCAGTTTACACTCTAACATTAATTTTTTTTATTGACTTTTTCAATAGTATCTACGGTATTCTGAAATTAACTTAATTCACACTAGCGTAAAGTTGATATTTGTTTAAAAAGGAAACAAGAATTCGATTAAACTTTAGCTTTTATATCTTCACTTATCTCAAAATCATCCAACCACTCCAAATGTCACTACCAAATCAATTAAACCCATTCACACAACTCAAACAATATGCCATTCCAAACTCACGACCAATTACAATAAATCGATCCACGTCTATTGCCTTCAATTAGATAACTGCACAGCATAATCTACAAATCACTAACAGTCCCATTACTTCAAGCATATTTGACAAACTGGCTTGATCGTGAGGACTGAAGGTCCTTAAGTGGAGAGAGCAAGGGGCGTCGACCTGCTTTAAATCAGGTTGTCTGTGGCTGTTAGTTCGTTTGTGCGTTTGCAAGATGCAGCTGCACTTAACTCGGCCATACAATATAATTGTGTGAATGTACTGACCGTGTATGGACTATTGTTGAGACGAACAAGGATTATGTTGAGTGTTGAGTTCCTTTCGCGGTCAAAGTTGTTGAGGGAATTAGCGAGGAATGATCTAAATCTGGTGTTTGTGTTTGAGGACTGTTCTAGAACAATACTCCAGTGAGATATCCAGTGACTGATTTTCATACTTATTGTTAGTTACTAACACTCGTACTTATTCGTTATTCGAAGGAGGTCAGATACTCCTTAGAACTCGTGTGTGGTAAAAACTAGTTTCCTACAAAACGTCTGAGCCTACTCCAAAAAACTTTTTTCAATCAAAAGGCTTGCCGTAATCATAAAATTTAATCCGTAAGAAGATAGAATACAATGCTTCTTACCTTTTTCGATCGACAACCAATTTTGGGCTCTGTTCAAAAGTTATAGAGTCGGATATTCCTTAAAGCCGAGTCCAAAAAGTGTGCCTTCCTAAGCTATGTATAAAATTACGCTCATACCGTTGCCAACCCTTGGTTATATTTTGTGATGGCGCTCAAGGGACAACTCAATACATAAGGAACCGGTCATGTGCGAATCGGGATTACGATAGGTCCCATATGTTGTAAATATTTTTGAGATCATCGTTTACTATATAGTGAAAAGGAGATGTTATCAAGAAGTTAAAGCGTCATAGAAATCTGAAGATAAAAACTGAAGGTAGAAGTCCAGCTTAAAAACAGCATTTTATTCTATTCTGCTGCTGTATTGTGAAATTTGATTTTATGTAATATGGGTTTTACCTGAACTAAATTTATTTTATTTAAAAAATAGTGCCTATACTCATTTAAATCCAAACAGTTTGACAACTTAAGATAAATGCCAGACTGACGGCACCGAAAGCAATGCGTCATGCATTATAAACGATTTGTCTTTATACTATTCGATAGATTTAACGTCAGGCAAAGCAGCTATTTTCGAGTCAATCCCTTATAGACAAACAGACAAAGACATTCGCAGACACTCTCCAGTGCCTTCTAGAATAACTTAACACGACCTACAGCGACAATTCTTAGAAGAAAATAAATTATTCAACAACATACGCATAGTCGCATACAAAGTGAATACAACTTTATTATAAACCCGAGAATTTATTTTTATAATTTCCTAATGACGAGTACACACATAATAAAATACTAATTTCATTGTGTTGTGTTTGTTTTATCTCTAGATTTTTAGATAAATGTAATTAAGGAACATGAATTACTTTTGCAATGAATGCATTTGGCTTCAGCGCATTATCATTTTATACGGTAAACTCGTGAAATATTTAGTTTTCTCATGCTTAGGTGCGATATTCAAAAAATGTTACGAAACTATTCGTGAGTAAACGTTACCTTCTAACGGATACTATTGTAACCGACCGCGGTCGGTAGTTTGATGAAACCCGGAATTAATGCATTGGTACTTACTGAGTATTCAAGCTCAAGCAAGTCAGTTGCGATCTCTGTATTTAAGCCATGTTTGGCTATTAAGAAAATAGTTCCAGTTTCTTGCTTTATTTTATTCTTCGTTTGAGACTTTTCCGAAGTTCTTAAGTTATTGTGTTCCTTCAACTAACTGTTTTTGAATCTAATTGAATTAAATTCCTGTATTTCTAAGACATTGCAGTACTTAAGGTCTGCCATTTTATTCACAATATTCGACTGCCATTTTATTCACAATATTCGAAAATCTAGGAACTACGTAGTTCACACGTATACCTGCGTAACTAGGGTTTGGATAAATGAAGTAATTTTACGTAAAACAGTCGTCAAAGTCAGGTCGTAAATAAAACGAACAACAAACACATGACGTTATTTCTATTTTAATTTAAACTATGTATGAGTAAGTCCTTCTAGTAGGATAAGGTTTCAGGCACACCGCAGTTTTCATTGAGTTTGCGTAAAAGTTTCTTTTGTTTTTTCTTCCACTGAAATTAATAAATTGGTCTTTGTCGACGTTGATAATAATAATTATTATCCCTTGATGCCTGGAATTATTGTGATAATTAAAAATAAATTGATATATTACAATTTCCCTGTTTTCAGTTATAAAGTGTGCCTTATAACTGAAAACAGAGAAATTCTATTGCATTTTGTGGTTCAAAACTTTAGCAATCTTACGTTCAGACATTGTTGCGTTTCAAAAGAGTTGAATTTATCATATTGTTGTTTTAATAAATATCTCTAAACCACTAACTTTAAACAATACACTTACAAATTCTATAACATTCTCCTTTCATCCTAAGCTTGCCAAATAAACTAGTTTTACTGCACAACCTCTCACAATATTAGCCAGAAACCCATATATTTCACGACATCAAAGACTGGAACAAGAACATAGGGAAAGCGTTATACCGCGTCCTATATTTTATTGGCCTCTGTATCCTTAGTTCCTTACATTGTTGCAAATGAATACATTATCTAAGTAATTCAACCTTTATAATTATGCAAATACGTGCCTACCTGCCTGACAGGTACCTGATCTGTTGCAACATAACGATAATATTATATCTACACAGCACTTGTGTATAAGTATTTATTTTATTTGCTTACATGCATACCTACATGTTCATTCCGAAGTGTTGAGCACTTGTCTTAGCCACTTCTTCCAGTCGTTTTACCAGTAATTTTATAAATACCGATTTCGCGAAATTTTCCCCTCACGTTGGTAATAGGTACCAATTTTCTTTCGACATTTCGTTCTCGCATGCAATCTAAGTAGGTATCTGTGACTAAGTTCAACAGAAATATTTAGAATACAATTAAGTATATTGAGAGTACTTTGTACCAAAAATAATTAATTTACTGATAAACGGTAAATAACTGACAACACCAAGCTCACGAAAATAATAAAGCTTGCACCACAAAAAAACAGTTAGAAAACGAAAAAAAGCCACCATGCTTCAACTGACCACTTTGACCAACACATGTGTGTTGTGGTCAAAGTGGTCAATTTCCTGTGTTGGTCTGTATGTGTGTGTGTCAGACTGTGGTCTATCTATCGTAATGTTTACACAATGTTGTCAGTTTGTTGCAAGCAGGTGAGCTCCAAGACGTAGAACTTGTTCCACTCATCGATTCCACGTCAAACGTGACGACAGGTTTAATTACCATGTTTAATTGATGTTCTAAGAATCCTAATTTGTTTCTCATTTGAATTTAATTAGTAATTTATTAATTATGGAGTATCCTTAAACACATCCTTTACGAAAACGTTTTAGTATGTAGACAGGTACTTATATACCCTTTAAGGTTCTAATAAAACAATTTTTTAATTATTTTACCTGTGGTATAGTAATTTTGCTCTAGGTGCATCGTCTTCGCATAATAATTAATGTATAAAAAATATTGTAAAACATTTTAAAAGAAAAGGATTTTAAAAGGGGTAACGGTGGAGATTCTTGCCCATTCTTCTTCGACTTACCAATCAACAAAAAAAAAAAACAAGCTAAACAATAAACGATCAATTCTGATTTATTGTAAATGATGAAGTTCAAAAGTGCTTTTTATGTGCCTACTTGAGATAAATGCTTTGACTTTGACAAATCGTTTACAATAGAAGACTTACCTATAGTAGTACCTATAGCCTTAATAGCATAGCACTGAAGATTTTCTTGCAACATTTTTCCTGTCAAATCATCTTGCATGAATTATCTTTTTACAAATAAGACAATTATAAAATTGTACCGTAATTATCCAATCAGTCATGTCATGGTAATTGAGCGCCTAATGAAATGAACAATGATTGGCTTCTGTTTTCTTATTAACTGATCGCCTTTGTAATCAACAATCTGTCGGTTTCTATTGATCTTCATTGATTGAAATGGAGATACTTTTGTAGAGACTTTGGGCGGACCATACCAATTAAACTGAATGCGCGCGCAACTAACTGAACTGAGAGCGGATTTCTACTATTACATTAATCACGGTGATAAAAAAACTACAATCCACCAGTAAAAATCACTGCTTTTCGCTAACTGCGCTAAGTGCCAATTTCACCAATGAAACTGAACGCGATCAGCACATCTAAGCTGCGTTCAAGAGCTGTCAATGTCAATATTCCACTACAATGATGACACTGACAGCTTTTCTCCTAGCTTTAGCTTTGGTCCCTCTATATAACTCTAACCATGTGGCCTACCAAATGTCCTTTCTTTGGTATTGTTAGTCGAATCGTTGAGCTCCTTCTTCTCAATCTATGTGGTTCTTTCCTCAAAAGATCATCTCAGACATCGATCTACATGGTCTTCATATGATCTGACCAAGATAATGTCTGGACTTTAAAAGAGACTGTGACCTCTGAGTTTATTTCAGCCTTTCTTCTCAGACTAATCAGATAGGAAACGCCGACCTCATCTAGTTTTTAAAATATGATTGACGTGTAAAACTGTTTGTACAAACCTACTTACAAAATGAAATGATTTATCATTTAACGTTAGGCATTCAATAAACTATCGAAGTAATTTATCGAATGCCCAAAACCGTATCAAATATTAGATTAAAGCACCAAATTGTCCAATTCCACGTAATGTGGTCTTATCAATGATCTGATCTCCCCTACATACATAACACACCTACATAATGCATGTTTTTTAGTACTTAGTTAACAGTCAGTTAGTCGGGATGAATAATAGTGACGTCACAGAAGGCGCGCCGCCCCTGGATCAAAGATCGTTTCGCTTGAACACACCACTGTGTGTGCGCAACTGGCGTAGGGATGTCGCTAAATAAAAAAAATCGAATACGTAATTAAGAGTGAAATATAGAATTGAATTATAATCACTTCCTGTGTCAAAGTTTTCTGAATTTTGGGTTTCCGGTAAAATAAATTATTTTCCTACTGATAACTTAGTTGAATTTCAACAGAAATTATTGTATTGATAAACATGAGAAAACTTACTAGGAGTTTCTTTAATTTGTGTGCTTTTTTTTGTAGATATTAGGTACGTACCTAACGTTCTGTTACAAAGTTCAAGTAAAATGTAACCCTAAAGTTTTCCCCAAAATTGTGTAACACAACAGTCTCCACAGTTTTGGGCTTTATCTTATCCACCGAAAACTTATCATATGTTGTCAAAGACAAAGTTTTACGAAGTCAGAGATAGAGAAAATATGTTTGCAACTCCCCCTCCGTTGTTTTCCTTACTTCAATGACATGCTACACAACTTTCCTAGACAATCAAGGAGGTATAACTTTACCTCCGTATTTACATAAAATTATTTTATCGTAATCGCTTTTTTTTTGTTCAACATTGACTATGGAAAATTTAATCGAAAACTCACGTAAGTGCCAGGGCAAAGGGCACAGTTTCTCATCTCGCTTAGAAGATACATACCCAGATACTGGTTACGATAACCAGTCCCCGACTCTGTGACACATGCCACGCATACGCACACATTTGTACCACATAATTTAAATCAGTTAGAAACTAAAGAATCAACGATTCTTATCTACTAACTTCTGCCCGCGACTTCGTTTGCGTGCAATTTCTTGTTCCTGCTCTGCCCGCGCCATTATTTCGTTTTCACATAGCGTTTTTTCTGGGTTTTTTTTTTTTTGTTTTTGCTCGGCTCCTAAGGCTTCTAGCGTGATGTTAAGTATAGTATAGCCTATGGCCTTTCTCAAAAATTGGGCTACCAAACCCAAAATCATTAGATTTTTTTAATCCGACTGGTAGTTTCAGATATTAGCGCGTTCAAAGAAACAACTCTTCAGCTTTAGTATTAGTAAGATTTAAGTCCAGCTTTAGTATTAGTTAGATTTAAGTCGAAACGAATTAAAATTCTGGTCACGATATTTAGCGACATTTTTCGGATACCTTATATGGAGTTGGTCAGCCCTACGGTAAAGGCAATGTCCTACGCGAGGCACAGAACAACATTGTGATGATTTAACAGTCACTCACAATGAGTGAAAATAGTTCTTTCCGACACTACCAAGTGTGATATGTACTTGCACTCAACATTCGCGTTACTTAGATTATAAATCACTTGAGCTTTGTTTTACGGACGCCAGCACATCAAGTTACTACAAGCTGTCAAATTTCTTTAAAAGATTTTCAACTTTATCCCTAAAGCATTAAGGTTAAAGGTTGATTGGGAAAATTTGACAGTTTCGGGTAGCTTGACCTGCTGGCGTCTGTACCTAGTTCATTTCATTACACGAAACAGCCAGTAAACATTGCATTATTTAAATCAAAGTCTATAAATTACGTACTTACCTAATTAGGGGAAAATAGTGTCAATAGGCGCCTGTTAACACAAATTAAACGCTCCTATTCTAATTTAAAACGTGCTACGTTAAATTAATTGCCTGTATAGTAACGGAACTATACGACCTCTTGCAATGGACCTCTTAAATAATGATACCGAAACAAAACAAGTTTTATATGCGTTATAGAGATTTTGTCTTTTAACTACGATAGTGCGTGCCGTCCAATAATTTCGTCATAGGATCGATTTACACTAATTGTAAGAAAAGCATCGATAATATCGTTACTCAGATACGGTATCGATAATAACAATAGATGCAAGGAAATCGATTGTCACGCGTTGTTATTTAAAATAATTTTATCATGCGATATGGAAACGTTGTTTTAATTTGGTCGTTAAACTTTAGGTAAACATGTTTTTATCGATATTTTAGTGTATTGTTTTAGCAACCATTATGATAATGGACTTTAATAATACCTACCTACCTTTTTACAGTCATGATGAAATAAGACCGTAAGACTTCCTCAGCTACAATTAGATCAAAGGAAGATTTCGCATTGTATTCAAAACAGCAGCCCGCATCTAGAACTAAGCGCTTAAAGCGCAGGAAACTGCACATCACAACACTACAAAACGTCAAACATCGATCCGGTTTAACAATAGGAGAGAGTCTACATTTGAATTTCGAACACGAACTATTTTAAGATGGCGTCCCGAACGCACACGAGAGTTTACGACGATTCGCGAATTACGAGCCAATAAAGTGCGGTGTCGCCGACACGCCGCTACAGCCCTTAAAGCTTTTAATGTTCGTTTAATTGATATAAGCTATGCTTAATAATGCTATCGATTTCTTTTACAGTCGGCTTTATGGCCAGGTTTAATTATATGATCCAATTTTATCTCCAAATTATTTACACATACTTGCATCACTCAAACGCGCTATAAACATAATTTCGTCTCACATTAACGCATCAAGCACCTCAGTAACATAACGCGTCTCGCAGGCCATATTTTCTCTGGCTCAGTTAACTGCATGACTTCCACAAATCTGAGACACTGACCGAGGCTTACTTGTTCCATAAATAACCCTCTTACTGGACAAAAATTCTGTTATAATTCACAATCAGACCTTTAATATCCCGATCCGACGGGTGGGCATTAATCAAATACATGGAACGGGTTTGTACAAAGGCGGGCAAGTTAAATAAAATAATAAATAAGCTGCATTCCGTGAGATTTATTTCGAAGAAAAAAGGCAGGGTAAGAGCCGGGTCATGTCGCAGTATGTTTATTGTCCGCGCCGGTGTCGGCTCACAATGTACGGCTCTAATTAATGCTATACCTCGCCCTCAGAGATATATCGTGTCCATGCCAGTGTCTTTTTAACTCACGATCCTCTTTTTCTAATCTCAAGATTAGGTTCCAATAATTTATTATCAAGAACCACAAACAAAACATTAAAAAAATATCCTTTTTTATTCCAAAATAGAGTTATCAGATCAGACGCCAATTACAGAAAAACAATGCAAATGAGGTTGACGTACTATATCCTGTGAAGTATTCGTTGAATTGTTATCTCATATCATGGGAACATTCGGTGGTTCCCAAGTCCCCATTAAAAAAGATGAGCTCTTACAGGTACAATACGATACGATAGTCAAACCTCTTCCCGACTACAATACTGTAGAGAATAATGGAAGCCAGCTGACGGGAGGTGCCTTAACGTCCGTTGTCAAGGCAACCGTACGAAGGGTGAACCTGCCTAACATATCACCGACCCCGACAAAAAACGGTCACACTCACCCTCCTGATATCTGATTTTGGACTCTACCCCATAAAGCAGAAGGATCCTTTGACGCGTCATCGGACATCACTTACGACCTTTCGCTGTAATCGCATTATTGGGATACGTGTATTGTGTTTTGGGTTCCATCTTTGCTTTTTAAAATTAGAATGTCTATCGCTCTCTCGCTCTATCGTACGAGCATTATTTATCCTTGCTCGTCTAACCACACTTGTATAATTATTCCATTGTCTGTTTATGACATTTTAAACAGTTTTTAAGTTTTTGTTGAAATAAGCACAAACCATAAATGTTATTGCGGCAGTAAAAATGCAGTTTCGGTAATTTATAGCTCATGTAAACGTGGTATCAGACTTTCGGGCGAGTCACTTGATTTATTTAGTTGCTGCATATTTTTTACTTTGTAATGAGCAAAGTGAAAAAGTAGAATAATATTTTATTTTTTTATCAGTGAACATAAATTCACATTGTTACATATAATACTGGGTTACTTCGTGCCCTCGTAAGGTTTTATAAACTTATTAAATATTTAAAAACCGATTACTTTCATTTAAGCTTACTACGAATCAATTCGAAATTTACATTTTAATTAAACGATTCGTTTGTGTGTTGATTAAGAAAATACTGATATTATCGTCATTGGAATTAAAGAACGACAACAAATTTAATCATATGCATTTTTAATAGGTTATGGAAAGCATTTTACAGAAATTATAATGTGAGAACGGAACAGCGCAAGGGAAATAAATAAATGAATCCATTTTGTTCTTTGTAATTAAAATTATACAATTATCATAGCACATTAAAACAACGTCTAGGAATGATAATTCTAGAATAATTACTTAATCAAGTTACATTTCAGATCGCCTTACTTATTTCAACGCGCAACAATTTAAAGTGTTTGTATACCAATTAAAATAACCCATTAGCTATATCGTATCTGTATTCTTTTAAAACGATCAGGTAACTAAGGCCAGCCTACACGGCCGAGAATTCCGAGACACTGTTGGTCCGCTATCAATTTTATACACGGTGGGAAGGCTATTTATCTTACCTTATTTATTGGCTGACTCGAAAACCAGTCTTGGGACCCGATCGCTTTTGTGGAACTCGGTATTTACCTGTCTATGTATACTCGACTTTACGACGCGTATGCTGGATGCGAGTTCGCCGTTCGTGAATTCTTAGGTATTATAATTAAAGTTAAATGAACCGTTAAATTCTCAAAAGTATTACGTACGAGATTTTTACGACGCTAAAGGATAGACTTTCACAATTTCTAAGAAAACGTCTTCTACAGGAACAAAATAAAGGGACACCTTACAAAGCATTAGAAAGTTACGCAACCCTTCTTTACGCATCCCTGACTTTTTTGTCGCGATTTCGTTTTAGAAAGGACACTATTGTTCGCGGGCCGTTTGCTTCTAACCCTTTCCGTTACTTTTTTGCTTCTTGGCGATATTGTTTTTACTTATTTTTATTGTAAGCACAACCTTACGGGACGACAGAACCCGTCTCCATCGATACCCGTGAGGGCTGCGCTCCTTCGGCGCTCTGTGATTAATTTCCATTGAGGTTGGTCTCAGTAGCGGATAACTCTAAAATTAACTTTACTGCGCTATAAAATATTAATGAGCCATTAAAATCTAAAATGGTATAAAAGTGAAATTTAATGGTTTCTCCCGAAGCCTTTTGCGAATCGAAGCTGTTGGAACGTGATATATGATGCTATAAATCGATTTTAAAAACTCAAATTTAACCGTTACGTATAATTTATTTCAGATTAACGTTGTTTTTATACCGCAATATATCATTACTTTGTTAATAAAACGGAATGCCCAATAATATTTTTCTCTTTGTTTCCAGGACCAAACGGATGTCCACGAAGGCGGGGCCGACAGACCTACACGAGGTTCCAAACGCTAGAACTAGAAAAGGAATTCCATTTCAACCATTATCTGACACGCCGACGCAGGATAGAGATCGCACACGCGCTCTGCCTCACAGAGAGACAGATTAAAATATGGTTCCAGAATCGACGCATGAAGTTAAAGAAGGAGCTGCGAGCCGTGAAGGAGATCAACGAGCAGGCTCGCAGAGACAGAGAGGAGCAGGAGAGAATGAAGCAGCAGCAGCAAGAGAAGCAAGCCAAGCTGGAGAGCCAGCACCACGGCCACCACGTGACCCACCATCATGACCCGATGAAGATGCCCATCGACAAGGGCTCCAACGACCTACTCAAAGTGAACAAGGTCCCTACGTAAGGTGTCCGCGACGCCGTATAGGAAATCTTGACTGATTCTGTATCATATAGTGTGAGAGGAAGTGTTACGTCCATACGGACCTGCGGGCGTTAGTCGATTCGTATCCACTAGTTTTATGTTTTCACGTCGGAGTCGCCCTCGTTGTGGAGAGCGGCTCCCGGTTTATGTAATAATGTTCCTTTAGTGCGAAGGACTTGCCTCGGTGTCGTTCGCTGAGTGGACAGGCTGGTGATGTGCTTTAAGCATTTATTTTGTTGCCATAACCACACCTTGTATTGCAATAATATTTTACTAAAATATACAAAAACGTGTTAGAATCGCTCTAAGGTTTAAATAGGAGCCCGAGTGAACTTCGGTATTGTTAGTTAAGATTTTAAATCTGTGAATCTCATAGTATTTATTGCTACCACTTACTCTTAATCCATTATGTTATATTTTTTATTAATAGATATTATATTATGTACATTTTGATGTATATTTTATTATTTGTCCGCTGTTAGCGGACTGGTTATGTTTTGATGGTCAAATTTTTTTTATGATTGTAAAATTTGTTGTATTTTATCAATTGATTTGAAAAGAGTTACTTCTTTATTTTTCTTTTTGACCAGATTGTGATTCAATTCAGTAATTTAAGTTCACAAATTGTTGTTTGGTTTGATCCATTGATTTCGATAGTATAATAATATCGACAAATATTAAAATACCTGCATAGTTAATTCCATAAGAACTTAAAATGTATATTTATAACAAAATACGTATGGAAGTACAATTGCAAATAGATCTTCGTCGTGACGAGCGTTGTGTTTTATATTTTTCGTCTCCAATAATTAATGAATATTTAAATGTAGACGGTATTTTTTGATAATTCTAGTTGAAAATACCATGTCCATGAAATAAATAGCAAACGAACAAAACGAACAAGATTATGGAGCGGTACTGCAAACGGCGTGTTGTCCATACATCCCGAGTCATCTGATGTTCAAAATTATATACGTAACGATGATACATATAATAAATTACAATAATGTGACTAAATATAAATTTTACACGTAATATTAAAAGTTGAGTAGTTTAAGTGTACTATACATAGGTAAATAGGTTCGACTTTGTATGAAGTATTGCTAAGACTAGGTACCTACAACATAAACCAATGTACGGCGGAATAGACAGTGGTCGCACATCAGCAGGCGAAGAGTCGATTAAGTTCCTTTTTTTCAACGAAAGTCAAAAGACACCGTATTTCGAGTAAGAAACGGTGGCGAAATTATGTTTCCTGCAATTTTACGTAGCCATATGCACATTTGAATCTTCCAGCTCAGCAATTTCATACATAAAATGCCTACAAACGGTATTACTAAATGGAGCTCGGATGAAACTCAAAAATATATACGGTTTTTTCGCGAAAACGCGAGCTTGTTGAACATGGGCGGTTTAAAATAATTATTCCACACACCATATTCGCTTTCAATTCCACGTTGTGCCAAAATAAATAATTAAAATAATTTATTAACACGTACTTTGAAATATTTGTTCCGCGTCCAAATACCAGTTTTTTAAATTCTTCGTTCTTTCAACTATACGTAATAACTGAGCAAAAAATTAGAATTTTAAAAACTTAGTCTTGATAGTCACCATTATACGTAAATTAATGTCAGGGTAGAATTAAAAAGATAAAATTAATAGATAACTGTATTAAAATTGGAGTCTTCGCTTAATTTTTATAAAAATCACCCTCTCAATATCTGTCCACTGTGTTATTCGGAAAATATTATATCTGTAGGCTCTGTGTAAAAGCAACATGAAATCTTATGTTGTGATATCATTAGTAAATATTTAAGTCGTCGGTAGATATAAAAACATGAAAACTCGTATAGTCTTTTCAAGTTTCATAAATTATTATAAATTAAATTACGGGTCACAATTTTAAAACGAATGTCATTGAGACTAAAACGAGTTTACTCAATTCGTTTGTAACTTGTGTCAACATGGACAGTAGACATTCATTCGTGTTGGTGATAAAAAATCATATTAAAACATACAAATTTTCTACATGCTAAAACAAAAGGAAAACGTTGTGATTATGAAATATGGGGCAATAAATCTGAAATAATGTTCACTATGCCTCTTGCTTTGGTTACAAAAAATGTATTAATAGTAAACTAGCAAAATAGTCACCAGAATTCTACAAGATAAATATTGCCTCTATTTGGTCCAATCTCGACGACTTCTATACATTGGTTGTTTGTAACTGCTAAAACTTTTTGAATGTCGTGCACGTAAAGCAATGGATACGTAGTTAGAATATGAGATTTTATATTGATTTCCATTAAATATACCCTAGTACGAGTGCAATAACTTCAACCCACATTATTTCATTAAATCCGTAGTCCCCTTAAGATTACGTACATAATAAGGTTGTCGTTAGTAATATAACTTTATCCCATCTTACTTTTAAATATATATAAAAAATCGAGAATAAAAAATCGAACAAAATGTACTTAAGTAACTTCGAGTTAAGTAGGCTTTATAAATTATAAAACGCATAGTTATTAAAATATCGTAGACACTTGTAAAAGTTAAGCGTAAATCCGATGGTTAGTAATTGAATTAAAATAAAAAACGCTTAAAAATTATTTAGTATTGTTCGTAGATGGTCATTTGGAAGGTGAATGGAAAAAGCTTCTTTGTAAAGGGACGTACACACTGCAAACTGAAACGAGGTTGAACTTACATAATTACACGATCTGTGTATACGAGTTAAATTGTTATTACTGCATTTGTGAACTAAGATAGTTGTTTTATCGGTTTTCGATTATTGTTTGGGACTGTGCATATAGACGACATACTTCGAAGTCTCAAGCATCTTCCTCTTAACTATCCATTAAGTTTCGTGTATAACAATAGGTAAATCTTGTAACATAGTAAAGATATTCGTGTGTAGGTATGTACGTCCGATGATTTATGTCAGGTACACTTTATTGTTTCTGTCTCGTAAAGAACTGTAATCCACAGTGAAACAATGAGCAATTTGCTAAATAGATTATATATGTCCTCCATCCATAATGCTGTCTTGCCATATAGCTAGTGTTTTGTAGACTGTAGGTATCAATATACCTAACCGAACAGTATATATCAATATTAATATTAATTAAAATAACTTTTCACATTAGGTTATCACGTCCTTTCCCAGTTGTATTCCAAATTTGTCACCTTTACTTCGTTTCATCGTATGTTTTGTTAGTTTTAATCTTTGTTGCGTTGTCCATGTTATAGTATTTCCATTTTCTATGTTCTTTTAACTTTATGATAACAAGACTTCCGTTTATTGTTTAGTTATTATCCTAAAAAAAACGATCAATTTTTATCTTTAATATAAATGTAGCTATGTATCTATGTACCTATATCTATATTTTTGAATATAGTTATTAAATCGTCTTAAAGTTAAGTAACTGTAAATAGTCGTGAAAGTTTTATGTGGCGCATTATTTTTTGTTTATATTTTTTGTTTTATGTTATGTATTTATGTATTGAGATGTGTCGTATGCCTGTGCAATTTGACCATGTTATGGGACATCGGATACCTTTTAAGCACCATTGTGTGCGGAGTTCAAGATTCTTTGGTCTTTTCGACATGGTTGTGATTCGTAAGCGGCTGTTACGAAAAGGTCTGATTAAATTGACTTGTGTGGAAATGTTTTCATGTCTAATATAACTTGAACTATCATTAAGTACTTTGATGGTCTTAGTTAACGTGGTCAAGTGTGAGCTGATGGTACGATACAACGTGACTGTGTCGTGTTATATAAGCAAATAGTTGGGTGATTGTATATGAAGCCCGCATTCAATATTGTAATATTAATTTCAAAAATTCAAGAGAATAAAGAGTTAATAAAAGTATGGCTTTTTGATTTTTGTTGTTTAGATACCCTTCAATTAGGCTTTTGATACTTATGAATTGTGAAATTAAATTACAAACATGAAATACGTAAAAACATTTTAAAGTAGACATGTAATTCTCTGACCGATATTTATAAATAATATAAATATTACAAAATGTAAAATATTCTTTTTATTCCGAAAAAATACCTATCCCACTTTATGATATTTTTCATTTTAAATCATTAAAGGAAACATTACTTGCGGCTTTTAATCAAGCCTTTCAATGGTAACTACAACGCTATAGATAATGGCATTCAATAAATGATTATAATAAATAATGCAGACTTAGGGAAATATTATAACTTATAAGAGAATAAATATAAATATTAGCAAAGATAATATGCCTTCAGATCCGTGACTGACAATGGCAGGCCTTGGTAATCCAATCCTTCTTGATTAGCCTTAATACGTCCTAATTTATACGCTGCAACTGGATTCTCGCTATGCTGACTTAAAATGGAACATTTAATAAACAACGACCAGCATAAAATAAATGATGTAATAAGTCTATCGAACTTGAAAAGTCATTACATTATAAGCAACAAGATTTTCAAAATTTTTCATTTTGAAAATCTGAGAACGATACAGCCGATCGATTCTGTAAAAATCTCGCCGTGAAAAGTTAGGTGAAGTGAGCTTAGTGTGAGCTGTCAATAGTGTCAATCCCTAGCATTCGTTGAAATGACAGCTCACTCCACTCTCACTTCACCTGAGTTTTCACGGTGAGATGGTTACAGAATCGCACTGCAGGTCCCTATTTATCTCACACGTCCATTTTCCTGTTCAGAGGTTTCGATGATAAAAATATTTGGTATCTGAAGTTCACTGTAACTAGCTACTTCACTACCAAACAGTATAAATGCTTAGTAGGGAGAGATCGAAAAGTAGAAAAATAGCTTTTTAGAGCGTTGGTCAGCCATAATTTGGGTAGAAGGTAAGAAAGATCATATTCAGAGATTGTCGTGAAACATTGCACTTCAGGTTTAAGTATTCGTTTTCGCAAAATACTGAATGACTAGGTTGCCTACCTGAGTTTACTTATGCCTGTTTTCACTGCCTCTAGGCGACACCTTAGTGAGTACCTATATAAAAACACATTGTCTGATTTTCAGTTTTCGGCGCTGAGCTGAGCGTTGAAAATCTAACATTGAGCTTTTTATTCAGGCATTCATTAAGGTGTCGGTTACAGGTAGTGAAAATGGGCATTCGTTTTTGGGAATCCAAGTTAACGACAAAATAAATCGAAAAAAGCTAAAAAATAAAAGCTCTGCCTGAAAATTAATAACTCAGCATCTGAAAGACCAGACCAAAAATACCTAAGGAGGAGGTTTATGTGCGTTTTGCAATAACTGAAACTGAACAAATTGTTTGTTATATTACTATACAATCGAATGCATATGTCGTCGTCCAGTCGTAGAAATGGCCATATCGTGATCTGCCTGGGCATTTCACAGTATGCCGCCATTTCATGATTTGACCATCTAACATCCGCCATATAGTTCAACGCTCAGTGTTCGACGATTTTCCCAGTGTTACTTGAGCATATCGACTCAGATACGCATAAAAAACATAACCCTATCTTTACTGTCGCGCAGTCGGGTTATGATCCCTATTCGACTTATTCCTACTCGAATAATTCCTATATTAGGGTCCTAAATAGCCAAGTAACTACGACAAACTTGGATGTAGCGCTAGCCGGCTATTGCCGCGGTACAGCTCGCTTCGCTCTCTCGGTTCGCGCGTTGGTCACAGTTCTAACTTAACCTAACCCGTTTTGTCGGGGTGCCACTAGTAGCGTGAAATGCAACTACTTTACGATATGCCCAGTAGTCAGATGAGAAAAACGACAAATAGTTTGCTTTTTTCGATCCGCCCGAGTTTCGGATAGGCGTATCGTGATATAACCGGAAAAATCATGAAATGACGGCGTATCGTGGCCAGGCAGATCACGATATGGCCATTTCTAAGATCGGACCACAACACATACAAGTAGACCAATTTAAGACTATGTCATACGTCAATAAACTTCAATTTACTCAAAGAATCCTTTGGAACTAGTTTGTGTTGAAAATACAATAAGAAAGGTTTTACAGAAACTTTATTTGATTCAGAGCAGGCTTTTGACAATGTGTGCAACGTTTGTAAGCTCATCAAATAGATTCTTACATATTATTTAATTATTTTTATAAATGATATAAATATGAGATAAATAATTACGTTACATCGTTCTGAGACACTACATTTTATTTAATGTTTCTTATGAGTGTTTTTTTTTGTTTCCACAAGGATCGATTTTGGGGCCAGATATGTTCCCGTGTGTGTAAGTTATGACTTGTCGCATATTCATATTATTAATTCTTAGAGATGACTATGCTATGATAGCTGTTCACTGATACTAAATAGAACGTGATATCTGGCTACAGAAGATAAAAATTGCATAGGTGCCTTTCTTTGCACGCGTGTGTATGCAAGCGTATAAAAACGTAGGTACCCATATAGTAAAGTTGAGCTAGCAAAAAAGTCAAGGTTTGGCTTTTATCCTACTCATATTGTAAAAATTTTTCAAGAAGAATAATTCTTAATTATTGCAGAAAAAGAATATTTTCTCATTTTCAAATTCTTCCTATTCTTAGCGAATTTGAGTTATAAAGTAAAAAACTATAAATTTTAGTTTCATGCAATTCCCAATATCAACATTATCTAAAAGATTGTCTGTTACAAACTTACAAACTTTTCTTATTTTCTAAATTCCTTTGTCAATTCTCACAAATAGCTGCGGTATGGATCAAAACCAAGTTGCATCACGAGAATTCCGCAGCATTTTGTAGATTTATAGATAAATCTTTATGTTAACCGCAAAAATATCTTAGTCATAGGTAATACCACTATGGAAATAGGAATCCCCGTTTCTATCAAAATAATATGTACGAAAAAGCCTAGCTTTAAAAGCATTTCTTTTTTCTAACCACTTATAGAAACCGAAGCTTCATTTCTGAGATTCTCTCGTAGTCTTATCTCCTCTAGCACCACTTAAAACAATATTAATTTCCCACCGTAACTAACAAGCCCACTGTTGGTTACAGCACTCTGTCTCATATATTATCAATAAGGAAGAAAAAACATTACCCCTAATAGTTAAATGGCCCTAAATACCAATAACGTTTGTCGGATCCCCGCCAAAAACAAACCATGAGTTATGTCCATAATGTATTCTGCCATTCCGCCATTTTCCATTCTCCACAGACACTGGGGCTGTCAAATAAATTTCAGACCTACGGAATTCATAATAGGTGGGACCGATCCACGCTGAACCGAAAATTGCTTAGCATGCCACTCTTATTTTAATACAAAAAAGTACTGGAAAGCGCACCGAATTGCAAGCGATTGTAGACTTAACATACTGAACAATTTTTTACACCGACCTTTCATCTGATACTTCGCCTTTATAGTTTTTGTTGATAGTTTTTTTTTCGAGTGCTATCTTTGACATTACCTTTACGGCGCCTGATATCTGTTAGAGCGATCGTAACAAATTCTAATGGCTATTAAAGCTCGCTAAAATAGCAAGTTACTATCAAAACAAATTCAGGTGCTATTAGATTAACTTTTATGGGAATTTAGACTCCTTATACGCAATGGAACGATCGATAGAGAATTGTTGAGTGAAGTAGTTACATTGTAATACATTGTAGGGAGTGAGCTCGTTTGAAGGTAGCTAAAGTATAACAAGGGGAACCGGTAATAACAAACGTTCATTTAAAGTAATTCTAAGTTCTGTATTTACGAATACAATATTATTAGTCAAATACTGATTGATTTGTTCGTGATATAAATATGACTGTTTTACAATCTTGAACTGAATGCCTACAAATAAGACAGGTAGGAGGTTACTTTACCACTTTGTAACATTATTATGTAAATAGAAAAAAACATATAAAACCAGAGCATCGTGTTTTAAAATAGCAGTCGAATATTACGGAAAATGTCACAAAACTTCACTATAGATTTTGATATTTTAATTTAAACTTTATAGAGACGTAGTTACAGTATATACCTATGTATTAAATTCGGTTATATATGGAAATAGCTGAAATCCCATCCACTGGTCGGCGATTAAACGCCGATGCGTTGCTCTGATGGCATAGACTGGGCCAATTTCATGGTCTAACGCGTCCACCCTGCATCAGAATCACTCACTACGTATCCCCATATCACCTTTATATTCCTATTGCTATCACATAGCCTATATAGCTGCCAAAAAACTAAGATCGCTTACAAAAAAATAGGCTACTAACTCGATATTTATTGCAAACGGATACAGCTTCTTCATAAACTTTAATCAGTGCCTTCGACAATCGATTAGTAATAATTTTAAAGACTGTATAATATTTCGTAAAATCAAATTAAAATTTATGACGCATCGTAAAATAAAATGATGCTTTGATTGCTAAATGTTTCTTTCAACTACATACGATACGTAGTAGGTACCCATCCGAATTGAACATGGCGACTGCGATCCGCTTGCAAACTATTCCGGATGCGATAGAGAACTCCATCCTTTTATTTTATTCCCTTTTCTGTTTTTATTCTATTGAGAAAATTGTTTCGTTTCACTATAGGTACCTATAAAGTTTTTTTGAATATACATAGTTTGGTTTAGATTTATCTTCTGCCACACTGAAAAGAAAACTTTAGTTTTCATTTTGGTAAAATGAAACGAAAATTCACAATGAAAATTAAAAGTAAGTAGGTAGGTATTTATATTATTAATAAAAAGGACACTTATTCAGGGAGCATATTATTCAGAGTAATTTGGACATTTCTTTAAAAAATACATACACATAGAAAAACAATAGATTTTATGTTAGTGATGAAAGAACAATCTGCTAATTCAGTTACTAAAACTGAACAGGCGTAAAACACCAGTCTCTGAACCAAAAGCAAAAAAACTTAAAGATGAAAGATATAAATAACACAAATGCTCTCAGAAATTGGAAGAATCTGGGTGTATGAAAATTAAAGCACTTACACTTAGTGTAGACTCCTAGAAACTAGCTACTTACTAGATCTCTCATCTGCTGACAACAATGTGCAATTAATAAACAAACAAGATACGAGAAGCACAATTACGTTTGCATCTGAAAGTCCATTCTCATACTTAAAAAATGTTCAAATTCAAGTCGCAATCTCATCTCAGCGACAATCAATGTCAAAAACAATAAAAAAATGTAGGGAAATTAGAAGTATTTTTGACAGATTGAGTCGGAGATCAGACTGTGAACATTTTTAAAATTACGGGAATTGCCCCTTTTTTTGTTTTGGATGAGAAATCATCATATGAATTTTCCCGCTCTGGGCGGAGCGGGAGGGCGTGTCAGACTTTTACTGACTAAAACCTACCCGTGTTCCTTCAGCTGCCTGTGCCAGGGTCCACGGTATCTCTTTCGAACAAATCACGGCCCCGGCAGGCATTGGCACTAGCGGACCCCGTCAGTTTATGCTGACATCTCTTTGAGGCGCGCGTGGAACACAACGTGCCGTCGACCCGGGCCTGGCTTTTACCGCGGGCGGCGAGCAATGGGCAGCTCGCCGCCCGTAAGCCCGCGCCTACAGTGGCCGGGAGTCAGCTGTTGACTCCCGACGTCCAGGGCATCTCCCTCACGCGCTCCGCCTCCTCCTTTGCGAGCATTACTGCTTCGCAGAAGGAGGTGACGGCTTCCCATGCACTCTCCCTCCGTACCATGGCTTGGACCAAGGCCGGACGCGAAAGATCGCCGCCGCCGCTCGCCGTCACGAGGACGCGGCGGTGCTCCGCCCAAGCCGGGCAGACCTCCACCGTATGCTCCACCGTGTCCTCCGGGCGATCCACACAGTGGTGACACCCTGGCGTTTCGCGTTTCCTCCCGCCTTATCCTGAACAGGAACCTCCCGAAACAACTGTGTCCGGTGAGGACCTGCGTCAGGCGGAAGGTGAGGGCGCCGTGGCGCCTCTCCAGCCACTCCTCAAAGAGGGGAATTATCGCTGCAATTGTGGCGTGCCCACGGGAATTGCCTCTCTGATCTGTCTCTGGTTTCTTCTCAGGAGTCACGAGAACATTAGGAGAAAAAAGAGAGATACTACTAACATAAGACAAACCATCTCACAATATAGAACAGAGAGAATTACTTATTATGCACAATTGGACACGAGCTCAACACATTTCCGTTCTTCCTTCCTTATATTGTGTTGCACAAATTCTCAACATTATCTTTAACGTTCCTTATTAGATAATCCACATTCTGCCCGGAACGCTGCCCATTATTTTTATTTCCCGTTAATAACGTTAACCCCCGGCAATTTTGTTAATGAGAAAATTTCCTCCTTTCTTCTGTCTTAATTTCTTTGTATATACTTAGTTTTATTATTGGAAGTGACACAATAATTTCACAGATGACTACTGGAAAGGTCTTTTGAATTGATATTGCTAACATTGTACGTGACGTTTGAAGTATAAAATGGTTTAGAGAGAAGCGTTGTCTCATTGTTGAACTTGAAAACATCGATCGCGCTGAATGCTTTCTTCTCATGTTTTTAAAGTACGTATGGAAGTACGTTTGTTGAATAAAAAATCTATTTTCGCAGCTAGTTTGACGCTTGAATATAACAAAGGTCATTTTGTACCTAAACCCTGTACCTACCTCTGTGGAATTAATGTCAGAATAAATCTCTCTTGATAGAAGAATAAATGGTTACAATGACGACTGTAATACCGGGAGGCAGGAATATCGACGCGCAACCGGATACCATGAATTCAGTACTTGATTTTGAAATTGAAATCTTTCGTCGGCTATTAAAAAAAAATCTATGAAACATCAGATTTTTTTGATAACCGACGAAACATTTTTATACTGAATTCATGGTTACACTTTGCGTGTCGATGTCCCTGCCACTGCAACCTGTATAGCAACTCTCTAAACAGGTAGCTACTGCCACCCAATGTCCTCAAAAAAACCTTTCCCAATTAAAAAGTTACGGACCCCATTCTAAACCAAGACAAAATTGTCACCGAACTAATTATGTTCTGAAGGCATCTGGATATTAAAATTTTTCAGTCAAGTTTCTTATACTTATCCGCATGAAAAATGTTCAACTTTCAACATTGTACTTAGTGATACACAAATTGGGATATTTTTTGCTACCGTTCAGTAGTCATTTAGTTAAGACAAATGCACGTCACTTGAGTAAAAAGCAGAGATAATTTTAATGACGAATCTGGTTTAGTGGAACGTCTGGCTTTTGGTCTCAGAGTAGCGAGTTTGTTCATTGCATAAGGACCTAATAAGCTATTTTACAAGCTTTATATTAACTTGCTTCACTCATATGTGTTTCCGGTTACTCTCTGTAATTCATTTTTAAAAACTTTGAAAAACCTTTTGTGTGATTGTGAAGTTGATGCATAAACTTACCTACCTTAAAAAAGACAAGTGAATAACGCAATGTCAGGCAAAGTTTGTGATTGAATGTGATTGTAGTTCAGTGAAGGGATTGTTCTCGAAATAAGAGTTTCTTCTGCTACATACTGACAAATCTATGTCTCCAATCAAGTCTAAGGTAAGTACCATGCTCTATTTTTTTTACATTACAGGTAAAGGGTCCTTCATACTTAGTTAATCAAAGCTCCTGGTTCGATGTCCAATACCAAAAGCTTTATTTTATTGTCACAGTGTTGCATTTCCTTACATGTATTCAGCTTCATTACTTAGACTGGAAGCCGACCTCAATATAATTATTGAGATAACAACGAGACATATCCACTCGGTGTCCAAAAACAGGTATTTTTGATTCTGGGTGGCCGCTTCAAGACAAGACTGTGACAACGATGTGATGATGATATACCTACTCTAGGTATACTTAAAAATTATATATCCACCCTCGTGTGTCGCAAATTGTACCAAAAACTCACAAAAACAGCATCAAAGCACGAAAAATTAAGCGCTAAACTCAAAAGTAGTGCGAACACACCTACCCGTAAGCGTCAAACAGCGTCGTGCAGTATCGATTGAGGCATCGTTTATCGCTTCACATCCCTCGCCTGAAGCTCGAAGAAACTCCCTTACGAACGTATACTAACAGTTACTATAAAAATATACTCGGTTCTTTAAAACACGTTTGAGTCGTATGAATGGGAAAGTTTTGGTGAGTAAGATGTGGTGAAGCTGTTGGGGGTTCAAGGACTATGTAATTAAATAATTCTTGTTTTTGTAGCCATTAGATCTTAATTTCAATGTTAAAAACACGGGTAAGTAATTCGTCTGATCAAAATGTCTAGGTAATATCATTGTGATGTGTAAACTGCTTGAGATAAGCTTTTAAATATGCGTTGACTAGAATAGGGACATGGATACCTATTTCTGATGAAACTCATTCTCTATGCGCACTGAAAACTTTATGTGAATGTCCTTCTTGGTAGTAGTTAGTTTAGTATACGAAACAATTTATACCTACATGAAGAAAATGAAAACGTGCTAAAATGCTAACTGGTAAATCAAATCAATAAAAAAAAATAAAAAAAAAAGATCTTACAATTACAGCACAGTTTAGATTCTTACGAAGAATATATGAAACAAATATATGAAGGTTTAACAATTTAAACTAATACGAATAAGCTTTCACTTAAGCGCAAAAGCTTCAAACTTCAACTTAATTTGAATCTTGACAGTTTTAAATTTTTGGGTATAGTTGTTCTCTAAATCCAAGGGTGATCTGAAGCTTTTAAAATTCTGGCATGATTTATTTCAAACAGAGGCGATCTTGAAATTCTACATAATTATTTTTATTTTAACAAAATAACAATTAAAATTGATCAAACGCTTTCCGAAAGGTGTATCAGCAAAACTGTGTACAAAACCAGTTTTTAATTTCAAGAATAAACGTTATTAAACATAGAAATATGGTTGAGAGTGGCATAATAAGTATTAACTATCGAAAAGCTATATTATACATGTTGGGTCGAAGTTACGTAAGAAGAACAAAGCATTGTATCAATGAATATACACAGGAAGTCTCTTAGTTTTCAGTGGCATATTTTTATACTTACCTATCTATGAATTGTGTACTACCTAATATGAATTCTAAGTGTTACCTCAGAGAACACAAAGAAAAAATTGCACTGTAAGTTACATAAATAATGCAGCAAAACGAGCTACACAATAGGTACATTCAAGTGCTCGGAGAGAAGGAAACGAAACTTTCCACATATTTTTGGAAACAAAAAACAGAGATTCCTATACTCTGTTGTAGGTACAAGTATATATCATTTTTATCGTCGAACACGTCGTCTCGTGCGTAGCAGGTACGTTATTATTATTGGTATCATCATCGTGTGCAAAATTTAGTTGGTGACACATGTAAACCGATAAAATTGACAAATAACAAAAACATACTTCTCATCCATTCATATCAATATTGAAACAAAAGAAGAAATGATTATTTTCATAAAAAAAGTTAGTCTATTCGTCGTTATAAAACAGTAGCATCTGCATAGAAAGTCGGTCCGAGTGGCTGTAACTTCTGACCGGTAGCGTTCCGTGAACGTTTTGCGACTGCGCGAAAACTTGCTAATGGCCACATTGATTTTGCAGATAGAAGCCAGGTCGGAGTGTACAATCCTACCTCGCGTTCCCCGAATAGGGCTCCCATTCACCGTATAGCTGCAATTGTCATCTATTGAACTCACAGTACGCAGTTTAATCGCGTCTGCCCCTTGTACGCACGCAATGGAACTCGTAAAACTCGAAGCGGTTGATGTGACTGCACGGAATCGGTGCTCGTGATACGAGGCTTAGATTAAGGGAAGGTATAACAATAACTATATTATTATTACCTATGTTCGTTTCGACTGAAGCTACCGTTCGTTCTTACTTTACGTCCAATAACGACGAATTGCCATTGGGAAGGAAAATCGTTATTATATACCAAAATGTAATATTACTGTCCTCGGTCGATTACGTTTTCCGAGGGAAAATACAGGAATATTGAAAGAAACGGTCGAATTGTCCTTTTCCTATTGAGATGGTTGTAATAATTTGAGGACTCCTAGCAATTTTATGCACTGTCGGCTAGAGTCAACTTCATTGAAATAAAGAGGAAATATGAAAGGTTACGTGCGTGGGTTTTCTTTTATATCGCTTTTCCATACTTTAGCATAATGGAAATAAATCGGCTGCGAAAAGATACTCTACAAAATTTTCAATTTGTTCAATAGGCTTTTAAATCTCTAGCACCTAAAATGAAAACATTCCGAGAAACATTCCCATTTTATAAACACTCTGTAATCTCACAATCTGGAACCATTCGAAACAGCATAGTATCGATTACAAAACGTTCATAACTCGCATTACTTCGTCGTTTATTAAAACAGACGAAATTAAGGACACCTCAGGGTGCGTAGTGTACACACATAAATTCGTAGCTATTTAATTGGATCGTATTACGTGGTGTATGGCGGTACGGAGCCGCGGGCGCAATATAGGACGTTATTCGTACACTTAACTATCCAACGCGAGTTACGACTAACCAGCTCGTTTTTGTTGTGCCACTCGCTTTGTGAGGGTCCGACAGCGTTTGGAGCATTCCAGTCTCCGGGCGAGTCACTAGATGTCACGAGAATTTAAAATAAGAAATTACCTGAATAAAAATCACTCGATCACTTGGCAATGATCACGTGAGTATAAACTGCAAAATTTAAATCAGTTATATAATTAAAGATAAATGCAGAATTAAATTCAATTTGAAATTTAAGTAATTAGAGTCGAATTATGTTCAGAATGTAGCTTGCAGCCATAAACTAACAGGACTTGAAATAGGTACTGCTAGCAATTTGTACTGTTGTTTAATTCTAGCTAGGCTTTCAAATTATCCAGCGATTTGCACCAAGAAGTATGTATTACCGTCTCGTACAATATTCAAATTGTAACAAATCATCAAGGTACCGATATTGTTCCGATCGTTATATCTCCACTTTATTGTACTGCAATCATTTTGTATGACTCAGTTCAAATTGGGTGTCAAGTCCGTGCACAGTGCGATGGATTGCAAAATAAAGGGCTGTGACTAACTCTTGCTCTCAATTCAATAACTGAGTTGTGAATTCCCGATATTGCATAAGACATTCTCAGTAAGTATTACTCTACTAGCGCGAGTTACTGGAAGCCAGTTATGATGATATCATCGTGAATAGGAATTCGATTTAGTCTTTAACTTCATTTAAATAATGCATGTATCTAATATTGATAAAACCTGCATGATATAGCTGCATTATAGCTAACTATTTAGTTATCCTGAGCAAATAGACAGATCTCATAAAAGCATGGATCCAGATGAAATACTTACCTAATCCAATTCGGTAATCATTCGTCCTTCTGGTAATCCAGAAACAAGTTTATAAACTATACTTGAAACATAGAACCTAACCAAAAAAATAATTGCCGAGCCTTCAACTTCTGCTTTGCATTAAACTAGAAACTTGTTTTGGATTCTGGTTATAGTGACTCAAATTATAGTTGACCAGCGTTTGTCATTATTTGAACCAGTTCCTATAGCAATGGAAAGTGTCAACTGTCTTACAAGACATAAAGAAAGTTACTGTCACAACTCTCACGAGAATGCATTACAGGCAAGTAACTTGTATCAGTAAATGCTCCTTTTAGCAACCACCTCCCGTCTATCCCAGTAAGTTAGACCTCTAATAGAATGCCTTCTTTCCCCCTTGTCGTCTGTTTTATTGTAGCATCAAGGGGCGGGGAGGGTCATGCTTTGCTGGGTAGTAGTTCTATGTATGTGTGTGTGTGCAAGCGTATAAACAGGTGGGGTTGTAATTGTGGGGGTGCGGTGCATCGCTTTACATCTGTGTATACAGAACCATAGGACAGTTCATAGGAAAATCATTACGGATACTATTTTCTTTTCCTGTTAAAGTTGAACTAACTTGAAAAAAATTTCGTCGATGAAAAAGCATTGTGTCTTATTGCACGCCTCAAAATAAATGAAATATTAGATAATACAGCGAGGTAATTGCGTAACACATTATCAGTAGCAATAGCTTTCATTTTGACAGTTCAACAATGTTCATTGCGTTTTTTACGTTGCTGAGCAGACAAATTTTTCGAATTCAAGAGGCAATGGATTAGCAATATCCTTCAAAATGGTTTAGATAGAGGTTGATAGTGTGTTACGCAATTAGGGTGCTGGTACAAATGTGTACCAGCTCGTCCCTGTGAGGTTAAATACACTTTCAGGTAGGTATGTTTCCTAGGCAAATACAATTGCTATAATATTTAAAAAAAAGTGAAACAAAAGCTGTGTAAAATAGACGACACTTAGGTACGAGTATCTTCAATCAATACTATAATATAAAGCGGTGCAAGGTTATTTCGTCAGTTTATGTTAAGATGTTTCCTTAAGCTTAAGAAAAAGCTTCAAAGTTTAGAAACAACATCGTTTTGTCCCTATTTCTTAACAAAACGATTTTACTTTCAAACAAACACAAACTTGCAAGAAAATAACTCAACTACATTTAAGTCACCTGTTTTATTTTGTTTTCCGATTTTTCCAACTCGAAAGTTATCGCTGCGGAATACAATATGTGATACTTCTCGATACGATTGTACTAGACGAGGGTCCGTTCATCGAACGAGTTCACCACTCGACAACGAAACGTCGTATAACAATCCTACATACAACCAAACAAACGCTATTTCACCCTCCTTTAATACAACCAATTCTTCTTCGTAACAAATGTCTCAACTCCCTTCAAATTTTCCGACGCTTACGTCGTTCTTATTTTATCTTCCCTCGAAACGCCTCGCGCAAAACCGAAATGTATTAAGTTACGACATTCCCCGAACTCATACGACATTTGTAAATAGAATGTGTACAGTCTTATCTCGCCCGTAGCAAGGTGATTTACTATAATTAGAAAGATAGCGGTAGATGCCTTTTGTTATAATTTTCCAGGCTGGCTCACGAGCGTTTTCCCGCGCAAACTCATGAAAATGGCGGCCATTTTGTAATGTGCCTTGTTTTTTGATAAGGGTATTAAAATAATGGCGCTTTCGGACGGTTCTTTAGTCTGCTGTGGAAGGTATTTGTGTAGGCACCTAGGTACGTGATCGCACATTTTAAATGCAAATTGGAAGAGTTGCTAATGAAATTTAGGGAAATTAATTGTTTGAGATACCTCCTTTCTGTTGTTAGGTATACATGAATACCTAATAAGATTAGCTATTGATAAATACAAAGCTATGTATATATATATAACCAAAGACCACCTATACCTAGATGTTAATTGAAGAAACTCTTAAATGAATGGCTTTAGTGAATATGTTGCGTATTAACCAAGACGACCACAGTCTTGCTTAAATGTATGTTGTAGATACTTTTGCTTAGAGGCAAATACTAATTAGTAACAAAATTCTAATTGCAAAACATAACTCCTAGTACACAATAACAATTCTATCTTATTACTCTTTTTACTTAACCATATTAGAAATATAGGTAGTAGGTAGGTAGGTCTTCCATAAAAGCGGCTATCAGCGCTTAATTTGATTCCTCTTTACAAAGGATCTCTCTAATTGGAAAAAAAATATCAGTAAGGGTTTTTCTGCTGAATTAAATCGCTTGAAAATTCCGAGGCTAGCTCTCTTTGTCTGGCCGAAGCTATTGTTGGGCTGATCGACTTAAATGGGCTGAATGGATAAGCTCCGGAATACAGTATGAAGCCGTAAGATATTGTTACGGACGATATTTCGCTTTCCGTTCCGTTTTATGTTTAAGAAAGAGCGACTACTTACTTACTTATCATTTTGAGCAGTTTTAAAGCGATCATAAATTATAAATATTCCTCATAAAAATTCGAACAAATGGTAGGTACTATATGAATGGGTTTGAACGATTTTCAGAATTACTTTAAAATCTTTTATTTATCTCCTAGCCAAGGCATTACGTAGTCATCCATTGTTTCACCGGGATAACAGCAGCAGTAAAAACATTCCCTGAGGCATTTGAGACGCAATTTTTGTTAAACTGAAGACTCGTCCTCATATAATTAAGGAAATAATCTAACATTTTAGGACATGAACATTTTACTACACATAGAATTTGTAGTAAAAATGATAATAGTAAAATGGACTTGGACACGGAAAATGCTTTGGAAATAGCTCATAACTTACTATAACGTTTCTTTTATTAAGCTCGTAGCTCATAGGTGTATCCTTACTTGGCATTTAATCTAAATGACAGCACTCGTTGAAATCCATGGAAGTCTTGTAAAAGATTTAACATACAACTACTCCTATGTTGGAATCTTAATGGAACAAGTTGCAGATAAAACTTATAACTGTTTGAAGCCAGTTAGAAATGATGCAGCACCACTTACATCTCGATGGGTATTGTCTTTTGTTTTTTATTCTCGCCTACCTTTTACGAAAGAAAAAAGAAAGAAGAATACCAGTCTGATGCTGCCCCACTACAAGACAAAGGCCTCTTCTACAGCGAAAGCAGAAGCTTTGATCACCACGCTTGCTCAAGACATGTTGGCGATTTCAGACTTATATGCACTATAAGTCGAGGTTTCCTCGCGAAGTTTTCCTTCACCGATGTCAGTCCCCGTTCACCGGTGATCCTTTTACGTACAGGTATTTTAAAATTCATGGATTAAAGCAGTGGCAATGTATGATATATGGTGCCTGTGGCGGCTTGCAAATGATAAAAATACAGATAATCCATTCGATCAATTAGTTCCAGTGGTAAGTTATAATTGTGGCCCGTGGGCATATGTTTCCTCGCACATTTAGGAATCAATATTAATGGAAATTCAAAAAACTTCAAACATCATAAGCCATTAGGTACACACTTACACAGTGACATCATTTTAGTTCCAATTCTTAATACTTCAAGGCACATACCGGAAAACTCGCTACACCTACTGTAGTTAAGAGTTTCGTTAATTTTCAAGGAAATTCTCAACAAAACCCATGCCATAACAGATTACTTATCTTATCTTATGTTATAGTGTAATCTACTCTCATGACATACTTAATAAGTAGATAGGATACAACTACGTTAAAGATTTCTCACAAAATCCATTCGATTACGTTAAGAAGTCACTCAGTAGATACACGGAAATTGATATTAACCCCAAGAAAATGTTCCTTATGATAATTCCCCATCACACCATACTTTCATCCTCAAATATTCCCATATCAATAACCACAACAAAAACTCCATGGTGTTACATACACCGGGTATTAATACCGCGATAATGCAAATACCGCCAGTGAACGACGGCGGAGGGCGTTTCGGCGGCCATTACTGAAAATTTCGCTACGTCTACCTCCCGTGAGCCGCAGCTAACACACTCGCTATCAAATGCTTTTTGTTTTAATTTTAATAAAATTTTACGATATGTGTGTGCGAAAACATGGATACAGTTTGAAATTTAACAACTCGACGGAATTGTTGTGTGCATTTGTCCTATTTATGTTTGTTTTTGTGTGTGTTAATTTTGGAGGACTACGTAGTTAAATGGTATGGTTATTATGTTCTTCAGTTAGTTACTTCCACGTACATAGATGGAGTAATATTATTAGGTATACTGACGTATTTTCTTGAATTCCTTTATCTCCGTAGTAGAATTCCTGTTCAAGCTAAAACGGGTACACTAGCCTTCAGAATAAGTTTCTGACTATTGTAGGGTCAAATAGTGTTACTATGTAACGTTTTGAACTAAGTTCATTACATAAATTTTCCCGTAAGCCAGTGTAGATATACATATAGCGGTCTCAAGCGTGCATTTGCAGAAATGGCTGTCGAATTCTCGATGTGTCCTATGCAAGTGTAAACTGTTGGAATTAACAGAAGAGAAAATAGTGGAAATGTTGCAGAAATTATCAAGGTGTTTACTCAAGATTTTTTAAAACTTTTTTGTAGTATAACTTTAAGTGATAACATCGAAATCATATTTTGTAACAATATTTTGATTTAAAATAGTGTTCGTGAAGTTTCTTGCCCATTCTTCTCCATTGGTATAGCAACACACACTGGGCCCGCGTGATGGATTATGGCTCCTCTCACAAAGAGAAGGCCTGTGTTCGAGCAGTAGGAATGTTTATGTTAAAGTTATTTTAATACTTAGCACGATACGCAAAACCTAAATACTAAATGGTACTGAAATGAATATCTTTGTTTAAAATATAATACACTTCAGAACCGCAACGGAAAAAAGATCTACAGAGCTCTGGCGGCTGTAGCCTTTATTTATTTTTAAACAACTTAGTATATTTTCATTCAAGATCTTAATTGAATCTAGTCTGCGTTTTGTTTTATAAGGAAAACTTGTAAGAAAAACTACAGGTAGCGCCGACTGAAAAGAAAATGGTAAGTTAGATAGTAAAGTATCAGTTCATGCAGCAGTGGTTGCATACGACGATAATGTAAATTACCACTAAAGAGGAAGTCCAAGAATAGAGACTACATCACCCCCCTTTAATAAAAGACCCTGAACACCGACGTCACAACACCCACTTTGTATCGAAATAAACTCCAGAAAATATATGTTTACATTGAAAAACTAACTCGCGTAAAGTGCACAGAAACTTTCAGTTAGATATGTTATGAATTTTAAACTCGCCACCACTCGATCGAATGAATCGAGTCAGGCATCGAACTCGGATTACATCCGATTCGATGTATCGATAAAAATCCTACCGTGACGTCGACACACCGTAACGTCTTTTATTCAATTGCATGGAAAATCGGAGGGATTCTGTGTACCACCCTACTAGTTTCATCCTTCTATTTTCCTTGTGTTTGACAGAGAGGTCCGATAGTAAAGGTAATTGAGGGTAATAGAGAAATAGTTTTAGTCTAGACGGTAAGTTGTATGTCAGAATGATAGGCGAGAGTTTCGAGAGAATGTATTGTAATAGCACTTGTGCTGAGCAGTCATCGAGAGGATCTGCATAGAGTTGCGTTCAGACTACGAGACATTGATCCGATTCAATTCAATTCATTTATTCCATCAAATATGGTAGGTACATGAAGTTCTTATAAATAATATTTAGTAACACACATTTGGCAGTACAGGTTTTACAGTATTATATTAATTACTAAGTAACTATATTTTGTTAATCTATGTCTACTCAACAGTTAAATATGTCTGTGCTTTAAAGTATAAAATTTACAGGGATACTTTTTAAAGAGCTCATCTATCGAATAAAAATAAAAATTACGAGAGTGCATAACAACCACTTCCGCAACGCAACACAAAACTTATTGAAGGGTAGTTGAGTAATTGATCAAACCAAAGTTGGATGTGGAGTTATTTAAACCAGACTAAAGGATATATTTTCTTTTGATTAGGTATCTAATAATTCGTGGCTCCACATTTTTGTCTTTGCAGATTTTTGACCATTTATACGATGTCTGTAGGTTTTTTTCAGTCACCAATTCTTTTTAGAGATCTACAGCTACAACTAAACGTAGACCAGTCGTGACTCTATCTATACTAGTACTAGTAATAAAGCTGAAGAATTTGTCTGTTTGTTTGAACGCGCTAATCTCTGGAACTACCAGTCAGATTTGAAAAAAATCTTTTTGCATTTCATAGCCCAACTCTTACGGCTAGGCTATAGGCTATTTAACATCACGCTACGACTTTTAAAGGCAAGATAAAAAAAAAAATTCGCGGACCCGATGCGATGCGACGGGGTGAGTCGGGGGAACAAGAAATTTCACGCAGACGGAGTCGCGTACAGAAGCTAGTTATTTATATGAGGCAGTTTACGAAAACATTTGCGGCAGTTTCAGAATAGCGGAATAGAAACCGCCAATTAGTTCTTATGTCTCAGTAAAACAAAAATATTGGGTGACCAAAACGTTTCTACTTTTACTCCGTAAAAGAAACTGGTCGTCGGATATCGTTTAGTGGTCTGAAACCGTTAAGTAGCAATGGGCAAAGTTGGTCATATATATTTTTTACTTCTCTTTACAAAAAGCTTGGAAGGCTTTTGTTCTGAAGTGGGAGTACAGGCTGACAGGTTTTTGTAACTGCTGTTATTGATATTGCTGGATGCAAAAAATAAAATAACAATAACATTCAGCTAACAGGAAATGATTTGATACCCATAGAAAATTATCTAATAATCCAACTGTGTAGGAATTTACTGCCACAGAGAGTAAATGTGTAAATCTTAAATGACCTAATAAGTTGGATTTGGGCTGGCCTCGTCTGCCGTATCCCAAAGAGCTGTGGGCCAAAAGAACCACTCCGTGGAGCCCTGACACAACCAGAAGGCGTCGCGGCAGATCCCGTACAAGATGGTGGGCGCGCTGGAGAACCTGTGGTCCACTTTAGCCTTAGATCGAAAGAGCTTGAAGTCATGGGAAGAGGTCTTTGCCCAGCAGTGCAAAAACGCAGACTAACAATAACAGTAGGTAATAAGTAAATTACGTTTGGGTTGGTACGATGGAAAAAGTAAAACTAAATCATTCCTTCCATTCCTTTCTTCCCCTAACATTCTTGAGATACTTAGGTAGGTAGGTAAGTAGTTAGGTATAGCTATGGCACGCCACGTCTAGATGTTCAAAACAGTCCTTTGAGTTTATGTTTATTTCAGTTTGTACGCAGTTGCCTTGGGATATTGTCCTTTTCAACTAGGTAAGTATTTGCGAAATTGTTATAATTATACAACATAGTATTTAAACTGCGAATTGCTACGTTTGCGTGGAGAGTCTCTCCGGCCTATTTGCTACGAACATGAGTGTAAGGAAAATTTTCATCCCTTATTTTACTATTGTAAGAAACTTTACAGTTCATGTAACAATTTACATAATTGTGTAAGACTTTCTAGAGGATACTTACGAAAGTTGAACACTACAAAAGAAAATAACGAAATACCTAAGTACATTCCTATCGAACGGTTTCGAAACACAACACTTTTTGTGCAAAATGTGGTCATAAAAACGTGCTCAAGGTGCCACAAAAGTATATACTATTATCTAAACACAAGTCTTGTTCGTTTTTATAATGCCACAAAGTTATAAATGCCATCAAACGATAGCACAACACACCTGCGGTCAACTTAAAACAAATACTTTGGGTACTACATTCACCTGCCAGGACTTTATGCCCCTATAAAGCTCACAAGCACCCATAAAAGCATTATTACCTATTAATTTCACACCACATTAGCGAAACACACAATAAAACTTTAACATTTGGTTCAGTGACAGTGATTTGGAGTTTTGTGTTTAGCGCCATCTATCAGCAGAGGGCGGAGCCTCGCGGAAAAAGATTATAGGCATTATACGGCCGAGTTTACGACGTCGTAAAAGTATGTCGTAAAAGCGAAGGGCACGCACGCCCTCTGTTAATCGTTCAGAAACCGATATTGCGGTGAGGCCTCGAGATAGATTACTTTTAGGAACGTTAGGAATAACTTCTTGGCGTTTGTCTATTTATGGGCGCGTGCCGAATTGTGTAAGTACCATAGCTCACTCGAGGGTAGTAAAATGTGTAATGGGTTGTTTATGTAACCAGTCAAATGAGGTCACAAGATTACAATACGTGAAAAATAAGGTATCAGGAAGCAAAGAGCTCGAAGAACAAACATGACTTGGCAAGATCCTCGAAAGATTCCGTAAAAGCTGAACTGCCAAAACATTTTATTGAATTAAGGAACAAGTTTCTAAACGAAAATTGGCTTGTTTATTAGCTACAAAAATTAACTATGCGCACAAATAAGACAAAAATAGCCACAAACTACTGTACAATGCGTAACAATTTTATTCGTGCACCCTCGTAGTCGTTAAATTTTTATTGACTCCAAACTGCGTGACTTTAAAAATACACAAATTTATGGTCACTCAAACTGGAAACGATTATTCAACACGTCGTAACTATTTTATTGCATCAATGTAAACAAAGCATCAATTTTGTTATCTATTGGGAGACTTTTTTGTTGACGATTGTTGTGACAATACCAGTTAATACCAGTTTTATTTGTTTTTAATTGTTGATCTTTTTGGAAGATTGATCTTTACCTTATCCTTCAGGTATCTATGAAACGCTGAAGGTTTTGGAGCAAGTCGATAGGGTATAAAATTTAAAGTTATCATTATAAAGTTCGAACTGCTTACCTACTCGACTAACTTTTACTTCTACTTCTAGACACTTTGGTTACCTACTTATTTAACTATCTAATTTAACCTATAACTGTATCAAGGAAAATAATCTTTGAGAGTAAATTTTATACAAAATACAACAAATTATACTGAATAAGACAGTCAAATGATCGTCCGCCATGTTATAAATCTACCGTGAAACTTGTGAAAGTAAATACCGCAGTAATTCTCAACAAACATGCTGGTGTACACTCAGCATTGCAACACTATCAGCCTCTAGCGAATTCTCGCGATACTAAACACGCAGCGAGTGCACCGATGTAGCTCCAAGTGCAAATAATGCGCGCGCATGACCATAGAGGGCAGGCATTTAAAAAATTTTTGGACCAGTAGTTAGCATGTGGTCAATGTAAATTTTACTGTCGCCAATAGATGGTGCTGTTTTATATCTTTTAAGTTGCATTATTTTTATTTCAGTTTTAGATAAAAGCCAAAAGAAATGAGATTAAAATGAATGAATTATCTTACCTAAACAATAAGAATTTTACTGTTAGTTCTTCAATAGTCTTATTGAAGTTTACTCTCTGGTTTCTTTCTATTGCACTGGTGTAGGTACACTATTTTGCACTTGCACTTTATTTGGTGAAAAGTATAGGTAGCAGATTGATTATAAATCACACTGATAATGCTATTATATTAATTTATCCGTTATTCACATCAAAACTTCTAAAACTGACACTCACAAAGTAAAAACTGAACTAAGTAAAAATTGGTAGGTAGAAATATTTTTCTGACAAATTAAAACGGTACCTATGGGGCTGTTTAAAACGGAAGGGTTTTATGACTAACGCAATTGTGTTTACAGCTTTCACCATTAAAAGAAGCCGCCGTAAGACAAAAAAGTCCAACTATTTTCGAACTTTTGTTCAACAAACATTTTTTGTAAAATAAATCTTTGGTAATTTATGTACTTGTAAAATAAAACAACACGTTTAAATTCTATTTTATTTATTGTTTCAGATTATTGCGTCAGGCGTTTTATATTCCGATAACTGGACATTATTTCCGTAAGTGTGGTTTTATATTTATTTTATCTAAATAGCCAATCAGAAGATCTCTAAAAATACCTCTAGACAATATCCATTTAAATTATGTGATAAGTGATAACACAATTTAAATGGATATTGTCAGAAGAAGCTTATTGATACAATAAGCTTCTGTTTTTTAGTTTTTAATGGCAGTTTAAAGTGCAAACTAAATCGAATTATTTTAATGAAGCCATATAAATATAAGGGTGTGATAAAAAGTAATTGAGCCATGTGTTCTATTACCAAGATGGAGGAAATTATCATTAAACTTAGTTACCCCCATAATTGAAACCATTAGAATCTAGTTACCTTGATATAGGTGCGTTTTTCCTTAGTTTACCTACCTGATTGTTTTTTTATCTGGAGGCAATCGTGGAGTGGCGAAACAGGACCTTAAGATTTGTAAATCTGTCGTTCAAATACGGATAAAATCTTTTTCCCTGGAGAACTAAACGGACGACGGGAAATCGGATATTTTTATAGGTACTGAATCAAGTATTTTTTAGCTCTTATCGACAGTTGTCCACGCCTTAATTTTTTGCCTCAGTTTTTGTTGTTGGCAGGTGCTCAACTAATGGGGTAGGTTATCTAAATGGCAAGAGTAATGTGTGTGTAGATCAGCAGGTGATACAATTATCTATCTAAATGTGGTTTATTTTTCCGAAGTTATGCATTGTGGACAGTTTCATTGGTCACCTAAATTAAAAAGCTAACTAGGTACTAAGTTACTACTAAGCTAACTAAGTACTAACAAACATATATATATATTATTATTTTATTTTTTGTTTTAAAAAACATGCAGAATGCTTTTAATTATGTCAATGATTATGTAATCCATTTTATAGACCGATTTATTGAACAGACAAGAAATTTTGTTTTGGTGTCATTTAAGCCGTGCTGTTATAAAATTGTCATTGCTGAAAGATTACATGATCATAATCACCAAGCTTTTATGACGTATTGATGATCGATTATATCGATAGCAGGAGTGATGAAATGGATTGAATTTTCATTAAATTTCATTTAGAGCCTTTCTAGAGAATCTACGAGAGCTTTGTAAGAGCCGTTCTTTACGGTGTTGATCAATAGGTCCAACTTACCCAAACAATAACTGATTCCTGAAACTCACAAACTTGTTAAAATTTAATTTTAGGAAAATCATCTGTTTTTACAATATTTGTAAATATGTGAGCACCACGTATCTATCACATAATTAATTTCCCTGTCATTGTTTTGTTTTTAATTCTTTTTTACCTTTTGTGGTAAAGTATATTTATTCTAGGTGCATCATCTTCGCATGTATTTATGATTAATGTATACCAAATATTGTAAAACATTTTAAAGGATTAACGGTGGAGTGTCTTGCCTACTCTTCTCCATACGAAATAACCTTTTGGAAAGGGTAACTAGAATCATTTTTTTTGACGTTCAAAGTGAGGCCGTTTTAAACGACAAAATTTACACAAATAGGCACTTAAGGCAGTGCCTATTTGAAATAAATGATTTGACGTTTGACTTTTTTTTAAATTTTGTGTTGACTGCTTACCTTTACTACTACTTTAACAATTTCAATATTATTTGCACAATGATCACAAAGTTACAGGCTATGACTAGGTTTAAACTTAAGACCATCCATGATAACCAAGATTGATCACTTCAAAATCATCATCAAATAACATTTTTGATCTTTTTCCGGTCTCATAGTGTACCCACCGTTAGATAATTATGTAGATACGCTATTCATATGGAGATAGCGCCTGTTATTGCCTACAAGCGCCTGTTATTGACTACAATGCGTATAATATTGTACCTACGTATAAAAAAACATATGTACAAGACTTATACATCCTCAAATAGGAGCCAGCTTTTATCTTACCCCGCCATCTAGCGGAGACTCGCGACAATTTTTATCGGTTGATTAAATCGTTCCTAGCTACCCCTTTATGGGCGAGGCGTGTATATACTCACTTGTTTTGTTTTTGGACGAACAGGGAGATACAATCTGTAGGTGTTTTGTTGCATATCAGGACATTAAATCAGGCAAATGTTCTGTTCCGTGTCAAAACATTGGGGAAATAAAGTTTTTGGTTGGAGTCACAGGGGAAAGTTCTATTATTCATTTCTTCTTTTCTGTCGAGATTGTATATGTGAAGTTGACATTGACTGTTGACTATTGTTATAAGGTAGAGCTTTACAGCGTTGAACGCTCTATCTTATCTCAAATGAGTTTTTAACCGTCATAACAACATAATCAGCCTATAATGTACCCACTGCTGGGACACAAGCCTCTTTTCGGTGAGAGGGAGTCGGCGGTAATCCACCTCGTGGGCCAATGTGGGCTGGCGGAAGTCACATGTCTTCGAGTGTTTGGTTCTAGGACATGCAGGTTTCCTCACGATGTTTTCCTTCACAGTTTTGAGAGCAGTGGTGGCCCAGTGAGCTTAGTTGCTTTAGACTTATATTATTTTTTTACGATGTCGAGCCTGTACCTATGCAGTTTTCTGTCTCAACTTAACACCTTCATTTAAAGCTTTCGAGTGCAATAAAAGAGTTTCCTCAGCAATAGGTACTTATACCCTCCTATGATAACCTTGGGCATGGGCAGTCACCCCTGGAACCTTACCGCTTAGTTAAAACCGGCAGAAGCAGTCTATCTCGTATTGATTAATTTAAATTTTGCATGACGAATCTTTGGCAGAATGTATGGCTCAACTCGAATTATTCACGACCTTATTTGTATACCTGCATTCTAGCAAATAAATATGTGGTGATTGCAGTTCTTTTGTTCAGGAGCTGAAAAATTAAACTGCGTGGTAATTGCGTAACACACTAGCAGTAGGAACGGCTTTCATTTTGACAGTTCAACAACATTTATTGCAGGAATGGCTTTCATTTTGACAGTGCAACTGTCAACAACATTCATTGCGTTATTTACGATTTTTTGAACATATGAAGCAATGGATTAGCAATATCCTACAAAGTGATTCAGATTGTGATTGATAGTGTGTTACGCAATTAGGGTGCTGAACGCCACGACCGCGGACTAACAAGGTCCCTTAGCTTTTCAAACAAGAACCAATTTAGGCTTTTCAATCTAACCAGAATAAGAACGATCTTGTTAGATAAATGGTATTTATTAAGAAACGTGTACAAATATTTTCTGCATCAAGATTCTTCTTCTTAGCGTGTCGTTGGCAAAAATAACACGAAAATAGGTATATAATTATAGTTTTTTTTAGATTTTTTTGGCCCAAAATCCAGCAACGCGAATACTGTTCGCTGACGCAGGCATTAGGTGTTCATGTATACAGGTGACATGCGGCGCAAGATGGGAGGTAAGGCCTAGGTATGGGGTCTGTGGAGAGACGCCACATACACACCGGAGGTCTGAGCCGTCCATGAACCCAATTGTGGAGGTAGTCCTTGCTGCAGCCTATCCTGGCAATACCTATGCTATAACTATTAATTGTTCTGTAAGATGACTTCATCAGCTTACAATTTTTCTTACCCAAATGACTGTCCAACTCAAACGTAAAAACAATCTGGAATTTCCATGTCAATATACATAATTTTCTCGAAACAAATTCCCCACCACCTTTGAGATAAATAAGTCATTAGTTATGTACCTTAGTATCCTTAACCCTCATTAGTTACTACCTTCGGTACATTGTAGGTATGAATCAGGCTAAGGTCCTTATACAAAACAGAAGTCGCAAATGAGGTATATAAATAAACATTGTACGACGAATATAACATCATTATCCGGTGAAATACTTACCTGATAAGTCCATTAAACCAATGGAAGACGTATGCACGAGATAGCAGCTCCTGCGTCCGCAGTATATCTGCTGGATGTGGAAAAACTTTGTTTTAGAGATGCTGTACACTTGTGGCTGTTTGTCGAAATGTTTTTGTCTGATCCTGTCAACTGTGGGTGGTATTTTGGAAATGTGGTTGTGGAATAAACTTAAATCTATTAGACGTGTTTAAGATGTAAAATGCATTAGGAGCATGCAAGGTAAACGTGGGAACGAAGGTTTTCGGAGAATGTAAGAATAATTTTTTGTGTTATGATTGTTTAATATGAAAGAGAAGGGAGTGAATGATAGCGTTACGGTTGACAGGGGAGAATGGAAGAAGAAAACGTGTTGACCCGACCCCACCCCAACTTCTTACTGCCCTTATCCCTTGTTACTACATGGGATAAGGGTAGTAAGAAGAAGAAGATTGTTTAATAGTAAATTGCGCCTAAGTAAATCAAGACATAGATCCAGCAAAATACATAGGATTAGGCACAAACATTACCAATTTAAGATAAATTGGAAGATATACCTAGTTACCTAAGCAACATCATCTCTAATGCAATCTAAACAAACTTAATAAAATAAGATCTTATTTCAGTAAGACCTCAAACTTAAATCTAATACAAGACCGCACTAAATTAAACTGTAAACTTTACTAGACTTCAAATTCATTTCTAAAGCATAGAGCTCAATCGAATCGAAAATCTAGTCACCACCGACTTAGATAGCCATAATTCAGTCTGGAACACATTGGTATTGGCACGAGACGTGTTGCAATACTTGCAACACACCATAAGTGTACACACAACTTAAACCCAAAGATTTGTGCGGCGCACGTACAAACAGTGGCTATTAAGGGGCGGTCCGCGATTTACGACCAATTAAAATCTATATCGTGGAGCCAATTAAACCTCAAGTGGTTTATTAGTATTGAATGCTGTGTTTATCGACTCTGTGGCATTTCAACCGGTCCCGTACTTACCTAGTACTGCCCTGCTCAAAGTTATTGGATTATCTTTACTTAATTAAGGCTCGACTACTGAAAATGTACGTGTTTTCTTTTTCTTTGGGTTTATTGCCTTTGTATCTAATATGCTGGCGTGGTCTGCGAATTAATGGGTCTTGTATCAGGAGTTACTTTTACGAACCATATGTTGTGTACTGTGTAATTACAGGGTATTTATTTGTTAGGTTGTAGGTATCTTAGACTTTAATTATGTCATCTAGATAGATGAGTAATAGAAACATTGGAATTGTATATTGAATCTGATTATAAAGTAGTTGGTTACAAGATTCCGCTTTTACACTAATCAGACATGGTAGCAGGTACAAAAATGTAGCTCCTGAAAATTCGAAATCTTCAGGAGAAACTCACGAATGGTATTAACCGAATTACTTGTTTCTTATTGCTGTAGATTTTAAAACTTGCAATTTAACACAAAATTGCTCTCAAAACGAATCTAACTTTACCTACTTTGTTTTAATAACAAACAAAATTAAGTAGCTATAATAAGAGAACATTAATAAACTTACGGAGAAAAATATGATAAACTTAACCACTTTAAATTAACACCGTTCCCAGATCACCAGGAAGTAATAATTTCAAAATTATATATAATATCGTAGTAAAATGGACAGATTAATATCAACATCCATAATTATAAAACAGAGCTTCATTAATTACTATTAATTAACGTTATCGTTTAGTAATCACATTTCGGATGTTGTAAATTGGGTTATAGTTTTTAAAATCTAGTTGTGAATTAAGTATTTAAAAATTTGGATTAATTTTTAGATGTCATCTTAATATCGGTCCATAGTCCATGATCATGGGTATCAACATAAAAGGCTTTAGTGAATGTCTGAATCTTGTAGACAATTTAAAACTGCCATCACAAATGGCGAAAAGTACACCTTGCCTTGGTATCTTAAACATTTTAATAATGAATTTCATCTGGATATTGTAGATGCGATTATTTTAAGCTTTTCATCATCATCTGACAAAGCCTTTTCCCAACTATGTTGAGGTCGGATTGCAGTCTAACCGAATGAAGCTGAATACCAGTATTTTACATGGAGCGGCTGCATATCTTACCTCCACAACCCAGTCACTGGGTAAAACGATACCCCTTGGTAAGACTGGTTGTTAGATTTATGCCTTACAATACAATTTAGGCTTTAATTTTTTTGTAGTATTATAGAGTTCTAAATCTTACAAGAAAGGTAGCTTCTACTCACTCAATCGTATTGGAAGACCAGGCAAGGCTATTCCAATTCAAGAATAAGTGGAAGTCCAACAAAATCTATTTCACCTTTCATAAACCTTTATTTCTATAAAATAAAATACCCCATTAAAGTCTCACACAGAAACAAAAAAGTCCCCGAAAATAATGGGGAGAACTCGCAAAACTAATCACTTAAACTTTCCAATCCCATCGTAGGCCATGCAGGGTCAATACTACAAATTTTCAATTACCCCCAATGGTAGCAAATTCAGCTGAAATGTAAATTATTTCAGCGTGTGCATTATAAATATAATTGTAGGTGTTTCTGGGCGGGGAATGGCGGGCCAATGGCAGTGCTCGGATAGGTTTGGGCGCCGCCCGCCGTAAGACTGATGTTTTGCCCGCGAAGCCTTCGCCGAGGACGCTACGCTCGCACGGAACGGAAAGGCTACAATGTTGCATGTTTTTGAATTTTAAATGGAGGGATGTTTTGAAAGGAGGTAGCTGGGGTATTTTCAAGGCTTTATTTCTGTTGCATGAAAGCCTTGAAATCTGTGAAATGAATTAGTTTAGCACTTGATTTTTTTTGTTTTTAGAAAATAATGAGCGTTGGAAATATGATTCCGACGGAGACCCGGAGACCACCGACCACCGCCGTCGTGTGACCACCGTCGGAGACCTGTCAATTTACTGTTATAAAGAATAGTTATTAAACTGTATGATATAACTTCATAAACATCATCATGAAGTGCAAGTACCAGTTTTTACATTCATACATCTACAATTGCATAAGTAAATGCGCAGTTACTTAGTGTAACTGGGTACTAAAATACCAAAAGAAAAATAGGAATAAAACTACCTATGACTAAATAATCCTGTTTTAAAATGTAGATTATTGTATGTTCCACAAATTCTTAGCCTAAATGACAGATTAAAATTTTATTAAATAAGTTCCTAGGTAGTATTTTAACTTCGAAAAAATTAGGTTAGTTGTGAAATCCTGTTTTAACTGTCCACTTGCAATTTATATACATTTTTGCCATTAATTAATTGACACATGAAACAAAGTAAAATACAAGCGTTTTTAAGTAACTTTTCAAACGTAACAACAAAAGTTATTCACTTGTGACAATCAAATAGAAGTAGTAGCATAACAGTTTGTTCGAAACAAGTTATTTTATTTTGCCTAAAAGCAATTCAAATTTGAATTAATTAAATACAAGTTATTGGGAATTCAAGTAAATATCTCAGCATGACGCACTCCCTATAGGTTTAAGTAGAATAAAAATAAAATAAATATGGCTTTGGTACTTGTATTACTTTATATCAATAAGAAAATCAGTGTGAATAACGGCTGAAGGTACCTTTAGTTTACGCTTAAGGAATAGATAGACCACAAACTGCTCATAAAACCATTTTAATTCTATAAATTCTCAAAAAGGTCCCCAAAATTGTTTCTAAATTCAGTAGCAGTTCACCTCAAGCAACTTAACACACTATACAACATATGGACATTTAGTATCACCAAATGACTCATAAAACTGCCCAAATATCCCACAACACCGTAAATTTATCGATGAACACGTCATTCAACTCGTAAAAGCGTCGAGGAGAATCATTCTTGGCTCGAAACAAACTCTCATGTCAATCATTAACGTCAAACAAAATATAAAAATCAATTTACGCGACATTCAAACCATTATGTGGTAGTGGAAACCGCTTCATTACCACTCATGGTACCCATAAAAGTGCTCATGTTCCCTCACACAATGGCCGACATGATTTACCACGCGAATATATCTCAATATGTAATAATAGTTTGTTCATTGTTAATTCCTACCACTCCATGCCCCAGAACAATAAATTTGCGATTAGATATAAAGTTGAAATGTGTCTAGGATGATTTAAATGCGAAGGGAAGACCCTACGATTATTTACCTGAAGTGTATTGAGCTCGATGTGATATAATGTGAACCACAATGTAGTGTATAGCTATCTTTTTTTGTGTGTGAAATGCGATTCTGCACATTCATTATGGATTCGCATTTCTTTTGTTACAGCCGACAAAATGGATTGGAATTTCGTTTCTTCTTTTGTTGCGGAGAAATGGTTCACTTTGAAGTAAAATGTGAACAAAAACGTTGAACAAGTCATGTTGTTTTATGAGCTTTTTGAGCTCATTGCGTATAAACACACAGTAAATAAACTTGTATGAGTGTAATGGGAGAAATTGCAGCGAAATTTTTATGGCTGAAAATATAATTTGTTAATCTGGTAAAAGATTAAAATTGCCTTGAAAACCATTGCATGATAGCTTGATGTGTCTTTCAAATGAATACATAAATCCGTATGTCTCATCCCCTTCAAATATAATTATTTTCATGCATACCTTTTCAGTTCATCAAGTCCATTTTCTTCACTAATGACTTTATTAAATCATCTTATTTTCACATTAATACTATACTTACTTCATCACACAAATTCCAACGATGACTCAATCGGCAAAATATTGAAAAAACTTTATAATATATTGTACAAAAAAGGCACATTTCCAAAAACGTCATTTTTAAATAGTCTTCGGCAGAAACAAAGCGTTTGAAGCAATCCATCGGATTTATTACAAATAATCGGCCATAGAGGGCACACTTGAATTTCAACATAATCTTTATGCCGCCATTAATATATTCCTCGACTTATTTATTGAGTCCCAAAGGTAGGACCAGGCAGGTGGTCCACACTTAATCAAGACGTTACCGAAAATAAAAAAAATAAAAACGCGTAGTCATATTTTGTTTTTTGCCTAAATTATTGTTCGGCCCAACGTAAGTTATTCCAAGAGGACTAGACCCCGTTTTGTTTAGTTATTTATATAATGTCTTTTAATACGATGGGAAAGACATACGTTATAATGAATATATTAGCAGTAAAGAAGGAATACACTTGGGAAACCAGTTGTGTGCAATAAAATAACGTTACGACATGTTAATAACGTGAACAAATGCACGTTTAATAGTTGGGCACCGGTTATGATGGACGGCGCAGATAATGCGGGTGAAAGGTGTCTATTCTAACGCTATTGCTTTAAGTACACACACTGTAAGGTATTTGAATCTTTTAAGGTGTGTAGAAAATAAATACACGAATTAACATTTAAATATCACGATGATGTTAAATTATGTCTTTGTACAGCGATGTTATCTTACTATTTCGCTAATAAGGCAATAATTTTAAGTATTATCTACCTACCGTTTAGTCAGCAGCAGAGATTTTTAGAATATGCATGTACCAGAAAGGTTAAAAACATAACCTTTACTTTATCAGTAGTTAATTTGACGACGTTAGTTAAAGAATAAAGATCTATTACAACCACAATTTCTTACCAATTTTAGAAGCTCCCAAAGTCACCAAAACATAATACACCCTTAAAATAGTCTACAGCTAAAAACAAAAGAGATAAGGAGAATCAAGACAGTTGTAGGTACGGGCACGACGGTACAATAAAACAGCATCCTACAGAGATCCGAGGCGAGATACCGAGTTGATTTAGCCATCTTACAGCTAAGATTTATTTAGTTGTGGGATTAGCTTTATGTCGCCGTTCGGCTGTTATGTACAGCGGACACCGTGGTATATGATGACTGTTTTGGTGTTAAAATAGTTAGAATGTATGGGTGTGTTCGTTAAGTTATTGGGTTCTTGTTAGAATGTCTTGTTTTGTACAATGTGGTGGGATAAATTATAATCGGCATAATCATTTTTGAACTTTTAATTCCGATTTTTATTTTTTTGAAGCAAATATAGTTCATTTGTGAGGTCTTAATTACTATTGTTAAAAATAACATCGTCTAACGTTCTTCCTTATGGTTTTCTTCAAAAATAATTCCTTAAAAATATATTGTATCAGAGTTTCCCAAAACTTCTTGACAGCAAAGTTCCCACAATCATCATTTCCATCATCCTACAACTACAATCTAATCCGGACACTGTCCACAGTCCACTGTATTACACCCCGTTTAAAAAACACCCCCTTTTGGAAACTTATCCTCTGAGGGCGAGGGGCGAGCCAACAAAAGATAAAAGAGATATAAGTGGCCCTCACAGTACCATCGAGTCGTTACAACAGCAGTAAAATATTTCAAATTGTACCCAATGCCGCGGAAAACGGAACTTACGCGTTTTCACCCCCCTTTCCCCCTCCCGAACACTATGTGTTTTTAATTTCGTTTTCGATTTTGTTACGTTATTGGAAATGTTCGTAATTAGTCTTTGATGCATGTTGTTTGGGTTAATGGTTGCTAATGGACTTTTAAGTTTTTGAATTGACAATTCTGGTCCTTTTATACAGACTTGTAATGTGCCTAATCATCACTTTGGTCCTAATGGCGACATTATGGTCAAATACTTTTCTGATATCGAATTGACATTTAGCCGCATTTAAGTGTAGGATTAGCAACTACTAATGACAAAAATCTTGAATTTGTTAGAACGGCTGTAGTCCTTTCTATTGCTAAATTACACAAGCCTTGATCATGTTTCCTTCAAGAATTAATTCACATCGTCTATTTCATGCACGAACCACACTATTAACATTCAGCCTACAAAACAAGCTTTGGTACCCACATTTTCATATCAACTCAAATATTATAATTCCAATCGCTGTTCATACCGGACAGCCGTAACCAAACTGGACATGACATTTCAATATTCCCAACTATAAACCAATTACGATCCACGCTGTAATATTCATCTGTTCTATGTATTGACCATTGTATACATACATAACAGACCATTCACCATATACGTCCATTCCCATGATACAACAATGGCTTACAATTAGATGCAAATATTATTTGAATGGTGGTATTAACGGGCATAGGGTCAGTCATGCAAATGTTGGAAGCTGTTGGATTTCCCCAGTGGATATCCCTTCCGTATGAAGTAATAACTTTTGCACTGTAGCCAGTTTATTTGTTATACGGTCCAGTGAAGGGGTGGTCAGGGTGTTTGATGGGTGAACGCATTGTAGAATTTAAAAGGAACGGATGATTCCCATATTTGGTCCTTAGTTCACCATCGACGAGGTCTTTGGAAAAACTATCACGTTTGCCCTTATTATGTAAAAACTATCACGTTTTGCGACGGTAAGTGTTACTGTTCAAACATTATAAATAACAGTTGAGAACAATACAAAGTATCCTTTAGAATATAAAACTCAAAGCATTTATTTCAATTAAACCATTTATTAAAGCATTTATTTTATTATTTTATTTATTTTAATTTTACTTTTGACTTGTCAAGGAGTTGATCAGTTAGTCAAAAAGATAGCTAAAACGTAGATATATGGTGAAGATTGAAATGTTATGAAAATCATCGTGAAATGTGCCTTACTGCAATAAGTAAGAAAAAAGAGTGTTATGTTTACACAGAACCTACTTTCCACTGTTGACACTTGACAAGTGTCTGTTTGTATTGTCAAAATATAGCTTTTTACTAAATGCATATGAGAGTATTAAATACGGTACATTAAACAAAAAGACAAACTTTTTTAAATTTTGCCTGTCTGTCTGTTTTCCGGCTGATATCCGAAGCGGCTGGACCAATTTTGACGGGACTTTCACTGGCAGATTTTGATGTTTTAAGGAGTAAGTTAGAGTAGTTGATTTTATTTTAGAAAAAAGAAAAGAAAAATAGAATTCCGCGCAAAAAAATTAAAACCCATGTTCCGACATGCACGCGAACGTAGTCCCGGGCATAGCTAGTAACTCATAAGGAACACTACGGTAGACACGAGTAATATTTTTTGGACTTAACGTTTACATAACTTTACTAGCAGGTAAATCAACTTGACTTAGCTCCGCTGTCACGAAGAAAATGCCTTTAAGATTAAAATGATTAATAACAGATTAAGTTTACCCACAGAACAGATAATTTATCTGTTCTGTGAGTTTACCTAATATTCAACCTTTTTCCAGTATGGTTAGCTTCTGTAGTTTTGTGGTTTCATAAAACTGCGTTTTTCGGGTAGGTAATTGTTTGGAAATGTCCAAAGATGAATTCTTCCATCTCCAAAGATTTCAAGTTGGTTGATAAAACAGTCTAATTTTCTACTTTGATTTATTCAATAAAATAAACGAATCCGTCACTTTTTCAAAGTATTACTTACTTATTACTTATTCTACCGCTGATACGTTTAGGATCGCAGAGCTTTCTCCGAACAACTGACGTTTCTAAACTCTTGCGACGTTTATCTACACTCACACACACACATGCTGTCTACAACGTACCCAAGTATAGGTTCTATACATACATAAACTATGTGTACGTTTCAACATCTAAACATATGGGACCATGAGGGTTTATTTATAAACTTTACTTAAAGTTAAGAGACGTTTAAACCTCAAAAATGTATGTTTAAACAGTCGCTAATCAGTACTTAACGTTAGGCAACGTTTTTAAATAAAAGGGTTAAAGTATCACCTATCACTGGAATTCAAAACTTAGATCTTAGAAACAAATGACGAACGCTAACTCTTGCGACGGTTTTCAAGGCTTTAGAAATTTTTCTAACCTCCGCTCATAAACAGCAAAACTCCACAAGCTAGGTAGGTACGTACTCCTATAGTCCTATACCAACATCCCTACATAAACTTGGTGTGTATAGCAGTGTATAGAGATGTCCGTGTTCAACGGAGCGCGGGTAGTTTCACGCATGGTCGCCGCTTGCGACCGTGCTGTTTGTTTTGTTGTTGTTATGTTTTAACTATGTAGGTACCCAGTTAGAATGTAGGTGGGTTATAGAAGGGTCGTTTGGCAGTAGGTCGTGAAATTGGAAAATGTTTATTTTTTTGTAAAAATATAAGTGTCGAATATTTATTCAATAATAAAGTTCATGTGAACATGAAGTATCTAAGCGAAATCATAATTTTTAACCTACCTTTCTTTCATCATTTTGCATTTTGTATGGTTTGGATAAAACGCTAATTATATTAATAGGTATGTAGGCATACTTAAGTGTATAACGGTTCAATCAATCGCTAAATCAATAAAGAAAAGTATAATATATTTAGTGAAACAGGATTTCAACGGCTTAAAAGTGTTTCATTATTCAATCATAACAATAATAATACCAGCCTATTCTTTTCCCACTGCAAGGCAAAGGCTTTCTTACAAAAAAGGCATGAGCATTGAACACCAAGGTTGCTCAAGAAGGGTTGGCGATTTCAGACTTATATTAACTATAAGTCCAGGTTTCCTCACGATTTATTTTACCTTCACGATGTCAGTAATGTCCAAGACAAACTCAGAAAGTACATTCATGAATTGAAAAGTTACATTGGTACCCAAACATCCTTTAAATACTTATTTTCTATAGGCTTCCACATTGCTTTTACTTAAACATGTATTTTCACAAACCATGTTTACCTACCAATTATTTAACTTACTAACCAAAACAATCCATTACACATAACAACAACAATAGAGATATCAAAACAACTTTAATTATATCTTTCATACACAACATTCAGTATAATGCCCAAACAAAGAGTATCGCGTGCGAAGAGTTCGTAAAACCTCCCCTAGTATATGTAACCACCTAATAGATGGCGTTACGTGCATCAACGGAAGATCGATACGTAGGACAAGGGAATAAAAATGCCCGCAAGCAAGCTTTTGAATTGATTGCACCCTCATTGCTGAGTGGACGATTTTTGAATTTTCTATCGTTTCGTTTTTGTTTCCTTCATGTTACAACAAAACGCAAAGAGTTTTCGAATAGGTATCGTGAATATTTCTAAAGGAGCCTAAGTACAGACTTTTTATTTGAAAAGGAATTCAGAAATTTAATTTGATAAAAGAACTGTTTGTTTTCTATTAATTAAATAAAATTTTATTCGAAAGTATCCATCGGATTCTTACGAAACTTCAACTATATCCAACAACCCTCGTTACTTATCTCCTTTAGTGACCGTAATACGGGCAGTATTACGATCACTTTTGACGAATAAGTTATACAAGAAATACGTGTCTTTCGTCAAAACTCAACCAAATTTGTAGGCACCTTTAAAAATATTCACGGTGATATTTAAACATATAACTTTAATTTACAGCTTCGAGAGCAAAATAACATAAATCAAATCGAATGTTGATAGAACCATTCATTTTCATTTGACTCTATTTGTAAACTTACTTTTTGTTCCACACAACTACAACTTGTGTGTGAACCACTCGGTTAAGTTAACCATAACTACCATAGTTCAACGGGTCAAGATTTGAACTTTCAACCTTTTGATTCTTATTCAATGCTATAATCCCATTGTCAACTCAAAGTACTTATACTTACCATCTTCAACAACGAAATCTATGTATGACCTCCATGTATTTTTCTTTAAACAGTATTTTTATCTCTTCAAACACAGTTTCTTCTCATTCTCAGCTAATCCATGTTACCTATGAACTCGTTACTATAAATCTCGTACACGACACATTATACATGTAAATGTTTGTAAATTATTCCGAATAGGCCTTCGTTTGACTTTTATAGTCGTGTTGAATAATGTTATATTTTTATGTTTGTTTCATGACGATGTTGAACTAAGGGCGTAGGTGAGAATGTGACGAGTCATAATGTGTTTGAAGTCCAGGTTTCATGCGATTTTTGAAGGGTTGAAGGGCGTTTAATATAGGTCAACTTTTCCTTTATAATTACCCGTGATTTAAAGCAGTTTTTGTTTCATTTTTATGTGCAAAGTTTATTCGAAACTACCTCTGGTAAATTACTAAATACAATTTAATGCAGTGAAGTGAGGAGAAATGTACCAGCGATGCTATTCTGTAAAAATCTCCCCGACTTAGAAAACTTAGTTAAAGTGAGCTTGGGGTGAGCTGTCATTCCACCTGATGCTAAGGATTCACACAACTGACAGCTCACTTCACTTAAGTTTTCACGGTGAGATTTTTACAGAATAGACCAGCAGTTCTCACATGCTTTTTACGGCATCTAAGTAACTACATGAAGAGATAACCTGAATTACAGTTACTCTAACAAACATTGTAAAAATTACACAATATATCTACTTAACGGTGGAAATAATAATGTATCTCATCTATTTATCATTATCTCCCTCTGTACCTATTTTTCTGTTCTGTTTTTTTTATTGTCTTTTTATATATGTACCTATGGTTGTATAAATGGTTAAATAAATAAATAAAATAAATATCTTCCCAAAAATAAAATCCCAAAACTTGCCATCTTTATACTAAACTTTATATTATAACACAGACGCACCGAAACTTACCTTCAAGTAACCAATATCCGTAGTAAAGGTATGTGCTAAAATAAATATATGCATAAGGTCCCTTTGTGAACAGTCGTTGTTATTGAAATAAGGTGTCGCTGCATCCGACCGCGGTTATCGATATAGCTTTATACCATAATCCGGCCGCCTTCCCGTCTTGTTTGCTTCCTTTAAGATATCGTGTTGTAAAACCTTGCCATGTTTGTTTTGAACATTCCTGAAGGATTTTGTTAAGAAATTGTCCATGGATTTTGCAAGGAAATTGCTGATTTTGTTGTTGAAGGCCAGGAATAGAGATATATGTAGGTATATATTTTTAAGTTATTCATCTGTTTGATGATATTTTTTTACTATTTTCTTCACACAAAAAAAATCAGACGCTCTGATTTTCAATGCTTTATTATTAGGTACTTCCAAATACCACAAACTTATAGAGTACATTTTTTAAACAATTCCTATTACCAGTTTAATAACTTAAATTATATTAATTGCTTTGAAACTATCTTCTCATATAGGTACAACATGAACACGTATGGGGTTCATACCAACCAATAACGCCCATAAAATATAAAACATACAGCCAGACGTAGGAAAAAATAAATAAAGTCATATATCTTGAAAGTATTTTAATGAATATAATTTCAAAAGTGTAGCACGCATACTACGATTTACGTACGAGTGTCACGCGACGCGAAATAATCTGCTAATGAACTGAAAGCTTTTAGCTTATTTAATGAGTTTTTATTCTCTTTTTTTGGATTTGAGAACAGCTGCTGGTCACAGGTGGATCTGGAAATAAACATAATTTTGTTAAAAACAATTTTTAAGTATGTTATGTTACAGATATGAGATTATCTTTAGGTATCGTAGACATTCGACTTATTTAATTTGTTGGTGATAAGTAACGATTACGCTGTTTTAATTTAATAATTAATATTAATTCTGTATACCTATAGTTACTGTCGCAACTTTGAATAGCACAAAGAACTTGGTAGGAAGGTATTGATACTAAGTAAAACCAAAATTGACCCCCTTCCAACTGACTGGTTTTGCATAACCTTTGTTCAAGGAATATAAACTTTTTTTCTCTGTATTTTATAAGTGGAGACCTGTAATTGGCTTTCAGACTAATGTACTATCCTTGATCTGTTTGTTTTAGCTGTAAGTCTCCCATTTTATTTATTTAAATAAATATATTTTCATTTAAATGGACTATGATCCTTTTTCCCTCTACCTAATGAGAAACAGCATAGGTTTATAGTACTTCTAAACTGTTCCAATCCAATTTTTAGCGGCTCCATTTCTCACATCCCAATAGCCAATACAAAGCAATTGGCATCAAATCATAACCCAAAACTAACAACAATAACAGCGAAACAGCTCAACAACTCACGCCCACAACTTGCAATACGTAGCGAAATACGTTTTCGGCAATAACTGGGCAACATTTCAACAATTTAATACGACATAAACAATAGAAATGCCGGTTGTACGCGGCCCGGCGCGTATGTAAGTGTGCAGCGCGTACGCGGCGTATGTTAGTACGCGGCGTATTTATTGCGTATGGTATTGTGGTACGCTCGTTACCGTATATCTGTGAGTGGGGGCGTATGGGAGCGCCCTATCATGAATCCTGATACACGACGACCGCTTTATTGGGAGCCGCGAGCTTTTTAACGATCGCTGCTACGAGGATGGACTTTCTATTCTGTATTAGGTGAGGTATATGTTGGGTGGTGAAATAGGGCGCAGACCCCAGAGGACTTTATTAGGATTCTCTAAAAGAGGCACAAAAGTGATAAAATCAACACTGACGTAAACAAACGAAAACACAATTTTAAAACGTCCTTTTACTTTTAATCTTTATAATTTTTTTCTTATATATTAAAATAGTTTTATTCAAAACTAAAATAGTTTTATTTTATATTTATTTACTAAGACATATTTACAAAATTTAAGAGCTAACATTCTTAAAATCTCATTTCGTATAAGATTTTGTGTATAAAATTTTCGACACTTGAATGATGTCCTTTCATTTATTTCTGACTAGTTGCGCCCCGCGGTTTTACCCGCATAAGTTTTGATTCCGTGGGAATAGCGGGATAAAAAGTTTCCTATATGTTAACTCTGGTTATAATAAACCATCTGTGTGCCAAATTTCATCTAAAGCCGTTAAGTAGTTTTTTTACGTGAAAGAATAACAAACATCCATCCATCCATCCATACAAACTTTCACGTTTATAATATTAGTAGGATTCTTATTTTTTAATTATTCATTTTGCTATCCCATTACAAAATATGAGGAACTAGAGCAATTTTGAATCAAAAAAATAAGGAAAGTCTCAACTCCACTACTACTACAGCAGCATTGTCCCCGAAGCTTAACACCAAAATCACTCACGACTCAAAAGTACCAAACCTTTTTCAGTAGCTCAGAAAAACAAACAACTAGGACCAAGCTACATTGGCGGTAGCGTGAAAGGGTTTGTTGATTGGACGATCCTCCCGGGTCCTCGTGACCCGTGCACCATGTTAATGGGCTTAATCGTCTGTATAGTCCGTCTGAACAATTTATGTATCATTTTCGATCCCGTTATGCTCGCCGGATTATGCGTACGTGCGACCCTCCCGTTTCGAATTCGTAATGGTGATGGCTCGAGATATCTGAATTTATAATGTTATATCCACACTGATAATGGTAGTAAGGACCAGGGAATAAGGACCAACATAACTTATGTATTGGTTGCTTAAGTAAGTACCTACCTACCTAAGAAAGCTAGTGCAGAGTAAGGAAGTTAGAGGAATAATTCAGAGGGCTCAGAAACTGTTTGTGACTTTGCGATGCGAAGGCATTTGCTAATGGTCCTTTCGGCCGTTTCGTTCGAAATATTTTAGTGATTACTTCAAACGACTTTTTGGGTGATAAAAATTCAATTTGTAACGGGTTTTCAATGTTTGCGACAAATCTAAACTAAACTAAAAGTAATCAAGAACTTAATAATAAGCGTAATCAGCTTGTTCTCACTGCTGGGACACAGGCCTCCTCTCTATGAGAGGGAGTGGGCCGTAATCCACCACAGGCCCAGTCCGGGTTGGTGGATGTCACAAGTCTTAATATTTTTGAGAGAAAAAAAATCAACATGATAAATATATTATCCTACCTTTGTAATTTAAATACTTATTCACTGACCCTTATAAGTACAGAATTGACTGAGAAAATGCCTCTATCACCAACAACCCTTGATAGTGGTGCTCACACCGCTCGTTGTATCTCCACAAAGAGGACCTCTTTTATACTAATTTACATAATTATTCAGCATTAGGTGCCCAAAAATACCTACATATTTTATACTTAGACTATAACCACAAACATAGCCCTAAATCCAACAATACCCACATTAAAGTGCCTACGAATAACAGGTGCGGCTTTTATCAGAATTTAAAATAGGGATTAACACCGCCCGGTTTGGTCGCAGCGTATCGCAGGCGCCACGCCCGGTAGCCGGATCCGGGCGTATTTACCCGGATTTAAACCGGATTAATCCGCTTCGACGCTGCTGCCAGCTTTGTAGATATCACATTGTTTATTTTACGTTTAAAATTGCAAATGGATTATTTTAATTATATGGGTATAGTGGTGTGGTACGTCCAGTTTAATAATGTAAATTTTTTGAGTGTGTGAAAACATGATTGTAGATTTATTAAATACTGATTTAAATAGAATCACTTATTGTAAGCACTATCCAATCATAAACACTTGTCTAAGTTTTTTAAAATAAATTTATAATTACGTCGCAACATTAAAGACGTCCCTAATTTGTATGGTCATTTAAATTGACCTAAAGTAACGTAAAGCATAAATACACTAACCTATACACACTACACTATAACGTAATATAAATGAAACCAATACACATACATAAAAGTTCGGCATACAATCTCCTGAATCCGGCCCCCGCTGCGACGTAGACCCGCTACGCCGTAGCACTAACATATAATCCTTTTCGCTACAATAGCAATTTCAAACTTCCTTAGGGGCTTCGGATAATCTTTCTTTATATCGAGCTACGAGTCGCAAGCGGGCTTATTTTTCATCTCTTTCTTACACCTAATTCAGTCGTAAGCGCAACAAAGATGGGTGATACAAAAGCCTGAAGAAAGCGGTAGACTTCTCAATAAAGAGGGGAGAACAGTAATGTGTATTTAAATTTTGGTTCAAGTGTAATAATTTTGTTTTTTAATTTAATTTCTAATAGCGTTATAAATCTAGGGTGAGAGTGAGAACCATAAATCGTTTTGGTGATCTTTATATTTAATCAGAACACGGCGGGGAACTTTTCTCGACTTTCCTTAAGTTGATGTGATATTTTTACACTGTTATAAATTAAAGCTATATTTTACATTAATTACTTATAGGTACTTATAACTTTTAAATAAATGTTTTATTAATAGTTTAATATAATAATTTTAAAAGGGAATTTTACAAAATTTTGTGACGTCATAATAAATGTCGTTGTTAGGAAATCATTTTCAGAATTGAGCTATATCCACTAATACTGTACCTATGTAGAACAAGGCAGTATTTGTTAATCATACTAGTATATTTTCTTTGAAGTAAGTATCTTCTAATATAAATAGAAAACAACAATCCACAATTTTTTAATATCCTAACAAAATGAACAGCAGGTTAATGTAGCGACATTCTTGTTTAAAATTAGTTTTAGATATTTTTTTTATAAAATTCAGATTGTTTTCAAAAAGGAGCGAACAAGCAATTCCAACTTAAAATATTCTCACGCAAAACAATGAGTATCGATCGTCTCGAGTACGAGCACCAAATGCGACCTAAAAATAATCTATATCAATTTCCTTATTAATTTCGGGAGTGGCAAAAGCGTTACTTTCATAGCCACTTTAATGGGTAATTTTCATAAACAATGTTGAGGATCCCTGAAGATGGGGCGAAGGGGTGAAGGGGAGGCGCGGGGCGGGTGGCACGGGTTCCTTTCTGAGATAGAAAACAGCTCTGGTGCTCGTATAATGGGTTTTTGGAATGGCGTCGTCCGTCTTGCCACTCCCCCCGACCCCCTTTCCACCCGGGGCGAGAAAGGATGAATTCTTATTTCCTCATCTCAAGCCGTCCGGTACGAACCCTCCATGTAGATTGCCTTTTTCTCGTAGAACCTCCGTATAACATAACAATGGCTTGTTTTCAATTTTGTTGGTGTTATTTCTTCTGGTTTTTTGTTTATTTGAACATTGAACACGCATTGATCTAGTTTGGAAATAGAGATGTAGATACACGTACTTCCAAATTACTACAACTCCTTGTTGTTGCAGTACACTGAAAGGTATATGGTAGATGTCTCTTGTCTTTCTTCTTTGGAGGAATCTGCAACCAAAGTAAACAAAACACAATCAATTTTAGCGAAAAAAAAAACTGTCAAATCGTTAGAGCTTACATGACACCAATTTCAATAGGACATGGCTAGATTCAATTTTCGCTTACAAACTACAGTAGTCCTATTGACCGAATAACAGAACTTGGTCCTTTTTTTAGGATCTTAATAATACTATCTAGGTCCTGGAATCCTGAATCAGTTCTTACTCTGACAGAGAACATTTTTTAACTCTGTTCAAAAGAAAAAAAAAATATAGTAGGTATTAAATAGATTTCAAAAAGTGATGAAGCCGGAAATATGTACACGAAACTGCTGTAAAAAAAATCTACATTACAATATAATTCGAATTACATAACAAAAATAAGGATACACTTTTGCCAAAATGTTCATAATCGTAATATATATCGGACGGCAATAGCAACTGCATTCATGAAGTGTTCCGCGAGCCAAAAATACTTTGATACGTTGCCAGAACATGCAAACACACACATAAAGTAAGACTCGGCCACTGCTTGTTATGACGTGCTTTTTAATTTACTCTGACAGTGTCGCTTGCACCATGATATAGTATGTTATTGTCTAGGAGAAATTCTTGGTATAAAAGTAGGTGTTTTATTGTGGGGGTTCTGGTATGTGGTATTTGTGTTTTAAAGTGGGATTGAGTATTTTAATTTATCTTGCTGTTAAAACGGTTTTCTGTAACTTGGTTGGTTTTGTTAAAAAAAAAACTATGTTTTTTGGATTCAAATGTATGTATGGGTAACTGAAACGTGAAAAGAAGCGTTAATATTAAGTCGAAAAACTGGCAGATATAGGATACCGGTTCGACACATCTCCAATTTACCATATGAATACACCCAATAAACTTATAATCAAACAACAAAAATACACAAACAAGCTATAAACAAACTGGTAAACATAACAAAACGTATTAACACTCATAATCAGTTGCCGAAAATCTGCTTTCATTCGTGCGACGCCATTATGAAAACGCCTAACATAGCAACCATTCTAACATGACCCTTTATTTTCTTTTTCTTGGTACTTTTTCTTGGGGATGAAGGGGTGGGGTAGGTCAGGGTATGGTGGTGATTATATAGCAATCATAGCAGTTGTGTGAAATGAGAAGTCTCCCTTAAAAGGATAAACAAGTCGCGTATGTACGAAACAGCCAAGACGCGCTAAATTCATATTTTACTTCGGCCTCCCTTTGGGAGAGCGAGTTGCTAGAAGAGGTGGTATGGTTAAAAAGGTGCTCTGTTTCAATATAGGCTAGCAAGTTACAGTCGTGTTTAACGTAGTTTAATCGGTTATAGAAAAAAAAATGCAATATGAAGTGAATGATTCAATATACTTAGTTTATATGAGATTTTTTCTCAGTCTGATCCGACTCGAAGAACCAAAAAATGTTTTATATTAGGACAGAATTAAAGTAACTAATTAACCGATTCAATGCGTAATTACAGAAAAAGACATTGTCTCGCGTGGATCCACGCTCCGGCGAAGGGTCTCATCTCTTTTCTTAGATGATGACTATGGCTACTTTGTTTTATAGATTAATAAATAAATGGCAAGGCAACAAAACCAGAAAAATTATCAAAATTGGAGATTAATCCACTACGCACTGGGCAATGTGTAACAAGTACCTAATACTGCATCACATAATTTGTTACTGCTGCCAAATCCTAATCAATAATCGACCATTGAAACCATCCCAGACTCAATACTGAATCTAAAATCAGCAATACAAAAGCTTGCCAGAAGTTCTAAGCAGCTCACACAAATAAAAATCCATTACATAGAGCATCTATCCACCCGCATCTTAAAAGTAATGTACCAAAACGTTACAGTTGTACCATTCCACCATCAAAATTGCTTTCCTTATATCTTCAATAAATGTTTAAAACATCCCTGCAAGCATGTGTTTTATGGGTTTTAGGGCTTGTTATATTAATTTCACTGGTTTCTGTACTTATATCGCGGTTGAGGGATGAATAAATATTTCGGATCGAAAAATATACATGTTCCAAAGCAATTTTTGTTTCGAAACATTTTAAGGAACCAAGTACCGATTACTTTGGACGTATCTCTGACGTCAGTGCTTCATAGTTTATGTAGGCTTCATATAGGACTTGTATAGTTGAAAATTATGAAAAAGCTTTATCAAGAAAACTGCATATTACTTTCATGCGAGGCCGTTATTATAAATAATGTGAAAAAGTGTTGATTATTGCATTTTTTCCAACTTCTCATAATAAAATGCTTTTCTCTTAAAGCGAATAGGGACAAGACATGTGAGATACATGCATGGAATAATATATTTTTATCTTTATCCTTAGTTTGTCTGTAGCCTTCCTTTCTACTTTTCTTAAGAGGTCTTTAATTTTTTAATATAGCTAACGGGAAGTACTGGCCACTAGAAGTAGTCATTAATTATTTTTTAAATGTTAGACCATTTTGGGCCCCTCGGCCCACAATTGCAATGACGTTGAGGTCAAAAGTCAATCAATGAATAAACTCAGCCTATCGCAAAAGGCTAGACCTTTTGCGATAGGCTGAGTTTCCTAGGTCAAAAGTAATGAATGAGCCCTAAACAAGAATAATGATAAATAGAAAGTTGTCATTGCTGATCACTGAGAACTGTTTTTAGAAGTTTAGAAGACAGAAATATGCATGCTACTTAACCTTCATTACTTAATCATTAACTTGTGACAACCACTCTTTTGTGTGATCCTCCAAATCATACATACATCATCATCTGCCTAGCCTTTTCCCTAGTATTTTTGGGGTCAGCTTCCAGTCTAACCTGATGTAGCTTACCAGTATTTTATGTGGAGCGACTGCGTATCTGACCTCCATAACCTAGTTATTGTGTAACACGATACCCCTTGGTAAGAATGATTGTCAGACTTTCGGGCTTCTGACGACCTATGTCCCCCAAATCATAAATGAGCAGTTTATTTTGAACCCACCATACATTTCCAGAAAAAAATAATAGAAAATAAAAGTAGAGCGAAATATTTATCTTTTTACGTTAACTCAGAGTCTTACATAAATAAACTGTGCGTATAACAATAAAGTGGGTAGGTACGCGTCCTCCCGAGATTTATGCTTATCTCACGGACATAAAGCGGTATTAATGCATATAAATATGTCAGGAGCTAGGGTGGACATTGTTTTTCTTGTAGTTGACCTTAGAGTTAGTAGAGACGATGTTTATGTAACAAAGTGTGTAGTAATATGTAGGTTAACTGTAGATATTGTTGTTTGTGAACACTAGGTCGTATCAACTGTCTCTAACGTGGATCCGTAAGAGTGCCTTAAGATGTGGCATGTCAGTCAAACTTCATATAAGTTTAAGTTAACTTTTAATCAAATTTTCAGCAAATCGTTTGTTTAGCTGAAAATTTGATTAAAAGTTTGTTTGAAGCAAGCTTTTAGTCAGTCATCATTAAACAATGATGACTGACTAAATGCACGCTCCAAATAAAATACTTACCTGCAAAATAACAAAAAAAAATACATTTTGTCAGATTGCCTTGTAGAAAGTACCAATAATCTCTCAAAATGTTATTTCAGTAGACTTTGTAAATATACCAACCAAATTGGCTCTAAAGGTCAACCATGCCAATACAATAAAACGATTACTTCAACATACAACACTAGCAATTAAGAAAAAAATCGTCCTTTGCACCCCAAAATACACAGTTACCCCATCAGGACAGGATGCCCGGTCTCCCTTTTGCCGGTTGCGCGGGAAAGTTCGCCAGATCCGTTTCCTCTGTTTGCCATTTCCCCCCAGAGCACCCGCTACCCCTGACTGACTGCTTCCACAAATAAAAATACGACTACCCACCGAAAATAAATCTGTTGTAACGAAAAATAACATTTGGTAGCATTAAGGTAGTTTTTATGGAGGAAAGAAATTTATTTTTACTTGGCTTTTGACTCTTGGCAAAAACTAACAGTGTTTATTCATCAATTATATATCTGAACGCAACACACTTTGAAGGATATTGCTCATCCATTGCATTATATGTTCGAAGAATTTGTTTGCTAACAACGTAAATAACGCAATGAATGTTGATGAACTGTCAAAATTAAAGCGATTGCTACTGTTAGTGTGATACGCTATTACCCCACTCGTTTTACCAGGTAATACGAGAGTGACTGTTTTCTACCTTTGAGAACCACTGAGAAGCATGAAGGTTGTGACCTAGGTGGCGTGGGGTGGTAAAGTGACGCGGCTATTTTGCCAATTGTTTTAGGTTCCAAAATGAATGAATGAAATAATCTTCACATATGCGTGGCATATTAGTCAGTGGGGAATGACACAGGCAGTGTGATCAAAACAGTGACCAATTATTATACATAACATAATCAGGCTATAATGTTTCCACTGCTGGGATACAGGCCTCCTCCAGTGGGCCGTAATCCACCACGCGGGCCCAGTGCGGGTTGGTAGATGTCACATGTATTCGAATTTTTGGTTCTAGGACATGTCGGCTTCCTCCTTCGCCGTTTTGAGAGCAATGGTGATGTAATAATTTACACAAACTAAAGCGCCTGACGGGGTTCGAACCTACGACCTACAACTCACCACTGCTCAATTTATTATACGTCTCATTTTAAATCCCCTACCACTTTACTTTACCACAAAACCAAAATATCGAAAAAATCAACCAAAACAAAGGAATAACACCTCAAGACTGCAACACTATTCTGTAAAAAAAAACAGTCACTATCAATCTCACTCACTCACATGTATCTGCATGATGATGAGAGATTTGCCAATGTGTAAGCTTTGTTTCTACTTCAGAATTAAGCGTGAGCTCGATAGTGACTTTTTTTTCAGAATACCACTGCTGTACATATATTTTAAACCTTCTTATCTCTCGTAATTGTCAGCTTGCAATTGAAAAAACAAAAGTAATTGCCTATAAAGTCTTTATTCGTGTTCATTATTTCAGTTGCAGCGATACCGCGGTTTTCAAGAAACATTCATTAAAATAATGCTGATCATTAAGAGCTCAACTATAAAATATGTACTTTTTGTGCCAATTATACGTATCGCCATTGTCTTTTATAAAAGAAGATTTTTTTTCTTTGTTTGTCTGAATTTTCAAAATTACTGGAAAGATTTAGGTACTATTTACGTAATGTAATAAACAACAAAAATGTGCGGTGCTAAATAGGTAACTATGCGGTAGATATGTTGTAGCATTACCTACTGTCTATACAATTAATAATTAACTCCTGTTTATATAATCGTCTAGTTTTAAACTAATAAATTGGAAGTTTTTTGGAGCTAGGTCTGACGAGTATGATGGGTGACAAAGAACTTCCAGTTGAAGCATCTGTTATTTTGACAGGGTCCTTTGAGGGGTGTTTGACAAGCGTAATCTCTAAGAAGGAGTGTATGTGCCATTCCGAGCCGTGCTCTAGATAATAAAACTACTTTTTTAATAGAATTTCTAACAAACAGCATAACATTGGAATAAAGAGCCTACTAAAGTCACTATAATAGGTAAAGGTGAATGACTCATAACCGTACCCTTCAGCAATCATATTTATCACTTCATTACAACACTACAGACCAACATTTGAATATTATCAGTCACTACAATCGAATATATCATCCCTAGGAAACAATAAAAATATATATAACAACACACATTTACATGGAAAGTGTTACTTAAATCAGAAGTGTTAACGTTTTAATATACAATTTTTTATCCGTTTTATAATTTTCTTATAAATAATTTCAAATATCGTGTAAGAGATCAAAGGATGCGGTTGGATATAAAAATTAATGGTTACAAACACTCCATTTTAGATACATAACTTGGAGGCAAATCTCGACTAGACTCAAATACCAAGATGTAATGGATACTAGATGAGCTTACAGATTTGCTACAAAAGTGTTACTGTCAACCTAGAGCAAAAAAATTCTAAAAAAGACGTTAATTTTTAATTATTATTTCAAAAACATTTAAATTAAAAGAAAAATATGACTAAGTACTGTAATTTACGTGCAGACTGGATGTATAAAATATGTTGAAATTAATTAAGTAATTTTATAAACCAAATTTTCTTCATTAGCGTTATGTTTTCCCTTCTGCGTTGAAAGCGTGTTGCATGATTATATCAAGGTCATAAATCAACATAAAACGTCAAATTACATAGCGCAGTCACGTTATTAAGTAATTAAGCATTTCATGACACACCGTATAAATTAAATTAATTGACAGGAGAGAAGTATTTACAAAATAGAAATATGCTGACCATTTAACACTCTTTAGAATTTTGTAAAAACTTTCAATACGTAGTCTGCTTCCTAACCTTAGCAAAAAAGATCGACAGTCGATCATTAGGATTTCATGCAATAATCACCACATACGGAAAATGGTTTTACTACGGTAACATTTTGCTTCTTACCTTAAACTACCTCCCAATTACAACCCATAAAACTTTAACATTTACATACAAACACTCCTAACTATGAGTATGATAAATAATTTTTTTACTGTAAGTCGGTTTGTACAAACCCTTTTACACGTCCGTCAGTCATATTTTAAAAACTATCTGACTACTCTGAGAAGAAAGGCCGAAACAAACTCGTGGTCACAGTCTCTTTTAAAGTCCAGACATAATCTTGGTCAGATCATGTGAAGACCATGTAGATTGCTGTCTGAAATGGTCTTTTGAGAAAAGAACCACACAGATTGAGTGGATCTGTCCAATGGGTGCACGCATTTGTTAGTAATCGTGCAGCTCAAGGCCAATTACATAACACCATTTTCCAAGTCACTTCTGCTCCATCTACATCTCGGTATCCGTCGCTACGTTGCAGTCAACAATGGCGCCCGATAGTGGCACAATAAACCGCCTCAAATGGCCCGGAACTTTTTCTCTAATGGTTTATTTAAAAAATCTCACAATTTTCATTCGGAGTTTCCTTTGGGGGAGGCAGATAAATCTCTTTTATTCGCCTCCTGAGACATTCAGCTTTTGATCGGAATAGCTTTTATGTGATGTTTGTGCTCTTCTTAGTATCTTTGTGATTTAATGTTATTGTCTGGCCGACGTGTCCTTCTTTCATAGACACGACTCCTTAGAAACTAGGAGGCTTGTGTCGCTATTGAATACGTAAGGCATCCTTTTTTTATCGCCTTGTATTTCTTATTAATGGAGTCTCAAATCGGCGGGGATTCGGGTCAAGTGAAATTATTAAAATATTTTTGGCATTGCCGTTCTATGTATCTAAATTCCTTTTTTTTATAGATAAAAAAAGCAATTGGCAAGTGGTTGACAAAGTTATCAGCCACTTAAAATGTCATTAGATACACAATTTCGTGTAAAAAACATCAGAAAACATTTTCATCACAACTAGCATTTCCGGTGTTTACATTCCTGAGATCCTCCGTACACATCAGAGAACCCCTCAAAAGCCGCGGTATCGAAGTCGTCAGGGTCAGGCAATCGCGTTTACGACGCATAAAAGTTAGTCTTTATAGGCTCTCCGTGTATAAAAGTGGCGTTTATGCCTTTTTAATTAATTGTCGTGCCGTTAAAAGCCATATCAGCTTTGTCGCTGATGGCTGATGCCCGGGAAATTGTTAACGAATAGTGATTTAATAATAAAACGTATTTGATGGTCGGACAGTTCATAAAAGTCTCGTAAAATGTTCGTTGTAAATCGTTAAGTTCGTAAATATTCCCACAGCTGTGATTTATACTTCTCGTTACGTCGACTGATATGTTTTAGTGAAAGGATTTTATGATTCCCAATCGGTAGTTGTATAAAACTCCATTTTAAAAGCGTTCGACTAATTTATAATTATTACGGCTCCGGTCTAAAATGGAATACATAATATCTTTATTAACATGTAAAGTTCATCGAAATGTATAGGTAATAATAATAAATTATTTGATCAGTATATTCCGAGCATCGAAGTTTTTATAAGATAGAACACCCAATTATCCGGTTTCGGTGGGCGGAGCTGAGATATCTTCATTGTGCGATAAATTCAAACTAATGTTAACTTATACAAGTTTGTATGAACGCAGCATCCATTAGTCACAGCTTGAAGCCCCATCTATTCTTGGTTACCGGCCGTTCTATCCGTGCAATAAATAAAAAGATTCTCCAAATAAGTTTCCAATACTAACTTACGTTTGCCTATTGGTTGGACCCTGTTGTCTAAAAAATAAATACTAAATTCCCTTGACGTGTGCCGTGGCATTTAAAATTTATTAAGAATACATTATAGGTACAGCCTCTTATGGACAGTTATTAATAATAATGAAATGACACTCACAGTACGGATGGTAGGTACACGTGTCTCCTTAAGAAAATAAATTCACCGACCAAGATTACAAGAAAATGGTGTTTTTCTTATTTATCGTAATTTCAGACATTCTTTTTACATTTGAATCCCTTCGTTTACTCTTACCCTACAATGGAGTCAAGTTTAGAATGAAGTGTTAGATGTGTTTAGTACGGAGAGGGTTATGGTAATCTATAGTCCCATAACGTCGTCCCCAAAACTAACATGGACTAACTGCCGTAAGCCATTAAGCTTTCACGATGGTTTATCGAGGATACTGGAGTGTTCTTTGACGTAATCAACTGTTATACCTTATTTTGGTAAGCATTACGCTTTTATCTTTAGCTATATAGACTAAAGAAAAAAAACGACCAAAAACATGCACATAAAAGTTATTAAAACATTCAATTATCGAACAAAAGTCAACCCCACGCCAACGCTGAAGGTATTTACGACCCGCGCCAATTAATTTTTCCCTTCCTTTTTACTCCGTCAACAGTAAAGAGTACAAAATGGCCATAGACACAAATACAAGTGGCTATAAAATGAATGTAGCTGAGTCAGTGGTAGTGGGTGTCTCGAACGCGCATGTGCGGCTCATTCCGGTACTTTTATTGATTTCAGTAGCACTAACGGTCCATAAAGCCGACGTGCCGGACCGAAGCCTCTACTCTACGCCCCTTATTAGGTACTCACGATTTCAACTGAGTTCTACTTGTTAACTTTTTAAATAGGTAATTACTTCTTGAAGTTTTTTTCGCATTTAAGGATCTTCAGCAATTTGGAGTTGATTAAGCAAGTAGCGTTAGGATTAAGATCTTTTAGGATTTGTAATTACTGTTAAACTTTAAGGAAGAGGAACTGAAATAGATCTTAGCACAGCTTTTTTACATAACAGGTCCATTGCAGATATTTCCCATGTATATGAAACAGGATTAAAGCACCATAAATAATAATAATGTGCGTTTAATGCGTGGGGGCTACCTTGCTTCGCCATTTTCATTGTCTAAACAGTATGAACCCCCATTTTTCTCTTCAAAACAAACCAACCTGCAAATGCCGACGGCAGTCAATAAACACCCAGCGCACGTATTTTCGGATTAACTACGTAGGGAGTCGCCAATCTTAATTGCCATTCTCTACGGGCACAACACGCGGTGGTCATTGGGACCTACGGACCTACACTACATTATTTTGTTTGTACGCCTCATTTACGAGGGTTGACTCCATGTTTCGGTATGTGTGGTTGCAGTTAATGTTGTTACCGTTATGGGTTTGAAAGGTCTTAATTAAATAGACTTTCAAATCAACAAGAAGTTAGCTGGTAAGAATAAACGACCGAATTATGTAAGAAAATTTAAACGCAACAAAATCAATGGAGCTCAAATACGGTGCAGAAAAGAAAGATACGAAAAATCCTAAATGTTTAAACAAGCGAAAGTATTCTACTCAACCATAATTCCTTACTTTGATCTCAGACACGACATAAGCCAGAGATTGTCAACCCTAAGCACATAATAATGCTTCAGCGTAATATGAAAAGAGGACATTAGTGGGTGTTCGTCGTCTGTAATATCAACGTTGCGACGGCTGCGGTGGTCGCAATAGGGCCTTTATTAAAACAAAATTTCTACCCGCAAAATGTCCACAAGCTCTGTCGGAACATTTCCACTTTGCGACTCGGAATATTCGAATTTAAATTATTAAAAAGCTTTCTGATGCACACTTTTGCACTTTTATAATGTTTGCTTTGCGTTCTTAGGTGTGCAATGTCTTTTGCATAACTTTGATATTATATTTAAGTGTTAGTAACAATGCTCTTTGTTGTAGAAATAGAACTAAGTTATTCGATGTCGTGTAAGAACTGAAAGTTTCATTTCTGTGGTACACTATATTATCAACTTGGAACTGCTACGATGACACAAATAAAGTTCACCAAACAAGCTAGAAATAACAAAACGCAAACATATTTCCTTTGGAACTCACAAAAAGAATTCGCACAAAATCAACCCGGCGTCGTACAAACATCCCGTACAAGTTACTCAGTGATTTCATTCCGGAACCGAAAGTCCAAATTGAATCAAATATACCCTACTATCTACTGATTACAATATCTACTAGGTTAGGTAGGTAGGTACAATATGTCCGTACGCCGCACCGACCGACGTTCGGCAGTGAAGCGATGATTTCGGTACATTTGCCGAGACCGTAACGATGCTTGGAATCGTCTTGATGGACGCTATGAATGAGCTCTCACAACATAAAGAAATCCCCTTAAAAAGGGTAGCGTTGGGGTGGAATAAAAGAAGCCAGCGACGCTCAAAAATGTTCTTTCAAAGAAAATTAAGTAAGGAACGTTTCTTACGAGGAATGAACGGCTCGGAATTTAATTTTATATTAGAATAGTAACAATAGAATCTGAAACAACATGTTTCAGATTTCGTACCTCTGTTTTGTTACGTAAGTTAAGTGTTTTTATTCTGGAATATGTTGGGAACCGGTGCAAGGAAGATAGCATTGGAGACGCAAGCCGGAGTTTGGATAAGCTGAGGGTGCCGTTTTATCTCGCTGTGCCGCCTAGCACTGTTCTGTAACGCTGAATACTTCAGGATTTACCTCGAGAACTCGAAAATATTGAAAACAATTCTTTGTTCACTTTATCCTTCAAAAATAAACTTTAAAATCAATCCATTAAATACAAATTCAAATAACTCACACTACTTTTTAAATATCAACATTCAAATGTCTATCAGACTATTGAACATCTACCAGCTCCCTGAAGCAACTTCCTAAAATGATGTCGGTACTAAAACATAAATCGAGTTTTCGTTTCCTTTAGGGCAACTGAAATAGTTCCACAAATACCCGATAAATATCTGTGCCAGCTAAAATATTATTGTTTTACCATTTTCATTCTTATTATAAAAGTTGAGATAACAGGGTGAGTTAAATCCATGTTTACCGTCGGGAACTCAACCCATTAAATGTCCACGTAGTCAAATAAACAACACAACTATTTAATATTTATTTTTATTCATAGTTTCACCGCTAACCGTACGTGTTATGCCTGTATATGGACTAGTAATTAACACAATTAATTTCATCATGACTCTCAATAAAACTGTACGAGTTGGCACTTTAATACAATTGTTACCTCGTTACGTTATAGTAGTTTTGAATATTTTAAACCAATTTAGCAAACAAAATCGGGTAATCAAAACGGTTCCAACATTAAAGTTTCTTCATTGGGCACAGTAGGGTTAAATTTTTCTACACATAACATTTTGTTTCTCTCAAAATATGGAACAAAAGGACAAAGTTTCGCGAACTAGGCACCATTTCATTACGACGTTAGATTTATAGTAACAAAACAAGCAAAAATATCTCCTTGTGTTACATAATAAATCGGCAAACTTGCTTTTGGAGCGTATTTCTGACCTCCCCCGCGGCATGGGGAGTAAACAAAACAACATTTTTTTTCCAACTCGGATGAATAAATAAGACGGGAAGGGTCGCAGTTCGTAGGGGCCATCCCCAACGTCGGAATAGGTACTTGTTTGATTTGCATGTTTTAATCCTTTCCAAATCTTCCTCTCAGGCGGAATGGCGCAGAATTGTTTTAATGCTGATCTGGAGCTCCACGAAAGTTATTGTTAATTTATGAAAATATCCATTCATTCATTTTGTTGTTTGCAAATGTTGTTTTAATTTCAAACTTTAACTCTGTTAAGAACGGCGACAGACTTACTACCACACGTAAGTTCTATTTCAGAAAATTACATTATACCACATGTTCCTTACATCTGAGTGACAAAATCCCGCGATACCGGGACTCGGCCCGTGAACCCCGAGCGATGAAACTAACGGCCCTGGGTATCAACAAAAGAGCAATAAGATATGCTTGGAAAAACTAGTGTATGCGTCCCGCGGGTACCGTCCGGGGCCTGGCAGGCCCACATCGCCGTCGGGGGGTTAAGAGCCCGTGCGTACGGAAAGACGATCCGGGAAATAAATGACTATCGGTATAGCCCTGAAGACATTTGTGGGCGAGAATAGATTGATTTTCATTCGGTTTCGGTATAATCTAATAATACGCTGAATTGTTCTGCGTAAATCTGAAAAAGAAAATTGTGAACGAAAAGGTCAAATGTGAAAATATTATTTCTGATCTTTTCTTGTAATCTTTTACAAAACTGTGTAAATAAAGATAAAAAGGCATCGAGTCGAAGTTATGCATCTAAATTATTATAATAGTTCAAAGATTAAAATGGCAATCCGCGTTTATTTACTAAAGCTATTAATTTTAAATGTTCTTGATTAGCTAAACTGACTTTAAATCAAGATTAGATTAGTAAGTTATCTATCGCTATGACAGGCATCGTTATTCATAGAATTAAATCATATTTAAATGTACCTATGAATAGGTATAACTCACGTTTCATCCTTGTTTTCTAACCTTGTCAGATATTGTACAACTTTTCCTTATAAAATAAATAATAAACTGAATAATATTTCTGAGTTCGAACCCAGGCAGGCACTTCACTTTGTGTATATTATTTTATCACCACTGCTCTCAAAACGGTGATAGAAAGCATCGTGAGGAAACCGGTATATCCTAGAATAAAAAATTTGAAGACATGGGACGTCTACCAATCCGCACTGGGCCCACGCCCTCTCACAGAGAGGAGGCCTGTGTCCCACCAGTGGGAACGTTATAGGCTGATTACGAGTATGTATAATATTTCCTGGCTGATAGAAAACTTTGCTGGAAAAATAAAATGCCCAGCAACCTTATGGAACAGTCAGAAAAGCTAAAGCTTTTTGACAGTTAAGCAAGTTTTCAAATAATATAGCTACTCGTACCTACACCTATTTCTCTGGCAATGCCTAAATAAAACCACCATCTACTAATAAAAACAAATACATAGTTTTTCGAGTCGTGCCACGTTTGCGATATATTGGAACGGGGTCGGCAATGCTGGCAATATGTATAATTGCTGGGCCGTACCCGGGACTAGGCCACACGTCACCGGGATTGCCGCGTATATCCCGGTAATTGGAGAGCAACCCGGGATTCCACTTTCTTTATTGCGAATAAACTAGTCCCGCACTGGTGCTGTTCTTGCATCTTGGTACAAGGGATAAACGACAAGCGATCGTTGAAGATGTCTTAATCAAAATATTTGCATAGTGTTTAAAAAGATAGGTATATTTTTTTAACATTCGATCATTTAGTTGAGGATTATTTTCAATAGTCCTCAACTAAATGATGAATTACTAGAAAACTTTTCTTCATCCAATATCTACACTATAGATAGGCCTAGTTATCAATTAATGGTGGTAATTGGTTGAATTTGAGAGCAATTGTGGTCCAGTGGCAACGGCATTGACTTACGAGTTGTGGGTCGTAGGTTCGAGCCAAGGTAGGCGTTTTACTTTGTGTAAATTATTTCATCACCACTTCTCTCAAAACGGTGAAGGAAAATATCGTGAGGAAACCGGCATTTCCTAGAACCAAAAATTCGATGACATGCGACATCTACCAACCCGCAATGGGCCCGAGTGGTAGATTACGGCCCAGTCCATCTCACAGAGAGGAGGCTTATGACCCAGCAGTGGGAACATTATCGGCTAATTATGCTACATAAGTTATCAAAATCTATGCATTTACAACCGCAGAAATACTCAACTTGAAGATCAGCTTATAATTTACACTAAAATTATTTTACACAAACACAGATACCTGTCCCTGTCTGCCAAATCTCAGAAAGTAAGTAAGTATTTGTTTGATGCAAAAATACAAAAAAATAGTAGACATATTCATCAAAAGTTTTATAATTTACTAAAGATATTTTTGCCAAAACTACTATCTATCTGCAATATTTCCAGCCAGCCCCTGCCGACGTAGAGGGCAGATTACCCTCTACGTCTCACCCTTTGCACCAAACAATCGGAGATAGCATTTGTGTAATTTACTGGTTGAACTTACGATCGTTCTCATTACTGAAAGTGTTTTGGAAACGATTTGTAATGGGTCGTTTTATTTCTGAACCAAGTAGGCGTACGCCATTCGAAATAGACTCCAAACCCGTTTGTAACGATATAAAAACTTTGTTACACCTACACTTCACATGTTTTATTGTGTAAATAGTTACTAAAATGCGCATATACTAATAATATAGTATATTTCATTTGTTTATAGAATAGAATCGTTTCAATGTTTAATTTGATGGCTTGTTTATTACGTGTTAATTTAAGATTGGAGTTAAAGATTACGTTTTATGAACTATAACGTTGGTTGTTGAGAACGAACTGCTACTTTCTTTGACATTTGAAGCGTCTTGTTGATGACCATTTTGTAAGACGATTTCTTTTATTTGTTAATGCTTAATGTTAGTAGTTTGTTGGTTATTAAATGAAGTATTAGTTTTACTCATTTGGTTTTAAGAACCTGTGGTTGATAATATTATTTTTTTAAATTATAGAAACGAATAATTAACATAATTATAATCGCGAAATAACTTACTAGTGTGTTACTTATCTACGTAGAATATTTTACGTCACTACCTAGAATATTTTTATATTGTCATAACTTTGTGTCCGTAAAATAATAAATTCATCATGACATTTACTTGGCTTGCCATGAACCTCTAACTTGCATTCAATAGACTAAATTCAGGACTATAATTTCTACCTATTTTGTTATTTTTTTAGATTAGCTTACACTGTCCCAATGCAGAGCCAAGGACTTCCCCAAATTCTTCCAGGAATCCTTTTCTAGAATCATGTCGATCCAACCCTAGCGGTACGCATCTAGGTGGTCTCGGCACCTCTTTCCGGGCCATCCTCGCTATTTTCTATTATTTTTTCTCATTTCCACCTATACCTAATACATCGAAAAATAAATAACAGCCCTGAACATTTCAACATATTATATTTAACACACACAATTATAGAACTTCTCCCAATTCTACAAATTCTCCATACAATTCACAAACTGTGACAAAGTTTCTCTGTAAGTAGGTGCATTCGATCGTTTCCCGTCGGCTCTTGAGCAGATATCAGACGCACGACGATTCACTTTATGTTCTTTTTTGTTTTTCATTTGGCGTCTTTCACTTGAAGTGAAACGTCTGAATATAAAATAAATCAAAAGTGAAAAATATATAAATTAGTAAACTGATCCAAGGATGTTGGATTTCGGCACTCGGCCATATTACACTCGACTGCAGAAGGATCGAAAAATTAAATTAAGAGAACAGATGAATGTTCATTCCTATATAAGTAATTTTGTGACAATGTTTTATATCAAACAAAATGAACATTCACTCGAATGAAGCGTCTCTATATAATATCAGCCGATCTTTCTGTAACATTCTCACCGTGATAACTTAGGTGAAGTGAGCTTGAAGTAAGCTATCAATGGTATTAATCCCTAGCATCAGATGGAAATACAGCTCACTCCAAGCTCCTACGTTTTCGTGGTGAGATTTTTACAGAATAGGACAGCTTTACAAAATTGCACCACATAATATTACAGATTTTCTTTTGTTTTTTTCTATCCTAAAAGTCCCTTTGCGTTTACAACTGGCCTTTATGTTGTATTTAATATTTTTAGAACATTAAAGTGGATTAATAATATCTTATATTATTAATAATATTATATATCTTTCAACAATATCTAAGGTCTAATAATTAGACCTTAGATATTGTTGATAGATCTAGCTGTTATTTAGTCTGAAGTTAATTGGCAATTATTTAAGGAGGTGTATGATTTTGAATTTAGACAATAGTAATCCAGGTTTATTTAATAACTCTTGTTTGTGTGTCAAGGAGTTTGCTAGATCCAACTCTGTGATAATAATTCAAATCTAAATCCTCCATAATGTTTATGAAATTAGAATTAGTATTGCTTTGAAATCTTAAGAGTACCTTACCTATCTTATAGCACATATGTACTCTCATTTGAAACATATTTAAGCTTTCAAATTTTTTGAAAGATGTAACAAACAAAAATGTCGTAGTGAACTTACAAATAAAAGAACACACATTTTTTTTTAGTTATAAGCTATCTCTATTTCTTTTTCTTACTTTTTTTTAATATAATAGTTTTTTTTTTACTGTGTTTAGTTTAGAGTGTGATTTTCCTGTACGGGTCGCAATAACTACTTTTTCTTTTTTTCTTTCTCTCTTGCCTTAACATATTTCGTTACATATGGCTTTTGCAAATGTATAGTATATATAGTATATTTGCAATAGGATGCCATGAAACGTCTTTCATTTCGGGGTACTGACCGAAATGAAAAACATTTCACGTCAACCTATTTCTTATTGAAAGCAAAAACGTCACCAAATCGTTCCAATGAATATTCCGCCCTATAATTGTCTAAACAATAGATAGTATACAAGTATATATACTACATAGTGAAGCTCAATGGCCGGCAATGAATACTAATTTATACGCGTTTAATGTGCCAAGCAATTAAACTGCTACTGTCGAGCGCTCTGCCTGACCTAGCATATATATTGGTTTATATTACCTATAGTATATTGTAGGTATATTTAAGGCTTACAAAAGTATAATTTTTATATTAATACTTAGAGAAAAATAAACCTTATTCAAAAGTCTACTCTTGGTAGGTACTGATCTTTAGTTTAAAAGAACTGCATAAATAAAATATCCTAATGTCTGTAAAGAATGTAAGAGAATGAATCTTCATTCTCTTACTCGTAACAGTTGAAAGGATTAAGAAAAACAAGTTGTAGATAAATGTAAAAAGAGGACTGGTTTCGAGACTAATTAAAATTATAAAAACATCCACTAAGTATGGTACAACTAGAAAAATAAATGTACGGAAATCAGTTCACAAATTAATAGGTACCAGCTACCTACTCTATGCTGAAAACATATTACTCTTCATATTTCAAAATATAAGCTTAGACGTGCTCATATTTTGTATATGGTATTGGTAATTATGTTTTAGTTAGGTTATCTATTTACCATGTTAATTATTTGTTTATAATTTAAATATAACAATGTTTATTTTCGTAATATCCACACTTATATACCTACTTATAATATTATAAATGGTTTAGGTAATACGATCACAAACCATCTATCAGTCCGTAAGCAGATGCCCAACGCTAGACAGGCCTTCGCCGGGAATCTTATGCCATTTTCATCTTGCTATTCATTCCCATCATCTTCATCTTGTTATCTCTTTTCTTGATTCTTCTTCACCCTTATTCGGTAGAAGGATTTGATATTTCAGGAATGTTGTCATCAGAGAACCAGGAACACCCTGAAAAACATTCAAATCGAAACTTAATAATACTAAGTACGTAAGACGCTGTACATTTCCAGTAGAAGCTGACTTCTCATTGTAAGAAAAGCCTATACAATGCAAGTTCTGCTAAAACTGGAAATGTATAACTTGATCTGTCATCGTGTGTACCTAGATTAAAAGACGTGTTGAAGGCAGACGCCTAAAGGGAATATGAAAAGTACTAGGCATCTGGCAAGAAAAAAAACATTCATAGGGATATTTCATCAAAATACAAAAAAAAAAAAGAATGTAAAACAGATTGGAAAATGTAGGTCGACGTCCGATAAAAATAATTTCTTAATTAATATAGAAAAAAACAAGTCTCAAACATCGAAATTCAATAGAAACGCAAATGTAAATGTACTTCGTTAATTAAAATTCACGACGTGTATAGCCATTATACAATTTCTAACAATAAAACGGGACGTAACAACATAGAATCTGTGTTAAATAATAAAGGTATGGAGAAATTTATTTGTAATGGCCGCCATACAAGCGAGTTGATATTACAAGAAAATACACTCGACAATCTAAAAGTCCGTGAGCGCTTTTTCAAACAATCCTTTCTACACCCGGCAAGGGACTTTGAGACCAGCACGGTCTAAAAGTACCTGGTCGGGTTTGTTAGTGGCTTGCAAGGGGCGGCGATACGGGTCTTTCGGACCGCGGCATTCTCATATAGAGTTGTCAAGGGCGGGGTCTCGTGATGAATTGGAAACATTCTAAGCGGGCGAGGGGAGAGAGGGGGCTTTTTTGAGGGGATCTCAGTTCGGAGGAGCTTGGGGGGTGCGGGTGCAAGGGGTTTGATGAATGGCCCCCGCTAGAGGGAGCCATGTTCATTATACCGTCGGAACGATGTGTTACTTGCCTATTAATATATTTTGCTTTAGCCCGAAAGCTTTGGGTATGTTATTAGTTCATTATTTTTAGAAGTTTTTATCTCTTCCGGAGATAAAAAACGACGTCTCACTGATTACGTATCTTTTGGAAATATCTTATTTTTAGTTGTTTGGAAAACAATAATTTTAGACGGCGTTGTTTTGTATTTAAAGAAGGTAGATAATTAAAAATAAATAATAGGTCAATTTATAATGACATAATAGTGACTAACGATAGTCTTAACTACAATAGCTTGATTAGTTTCAACAACGAAGAAACACCTCACCTTTCGTTGAATGAACGAGAATTTTCATTTTCGCGTCAATAATATTTTTGGTTTGAATCAGCGAAAGTAAGGCTTAGTGCACACAGTCACATTTGCAGCGCACCTGCGTCACAGAGCACGCGCGCCCTCTCCGTCAGAAAGCGAATTATAAGTGAAATACTGAGCTAATATTGGGGCTTATAATGTGGTGTAAAAAGGCAGCGCGCGTGGAATCGCGAGATAGGCGCCATTGAGCCCCGCGCTTAGCTTTCATATTAATGACATTTATGAGCATAAGACGTAGTTGTAACTTTTTGTTCTGTTATATGATATTTTTGTAGAAATATTTAAGTTAGACAATATGCTAACACGTACAACTTTCTACCAAATATTTTAGAAGAATACTTTTGAAGACTTTTTAGACTTCTTTGACCGCGCTTTCTGTTTTTGTTGTTTGGAACAGATCATAATATTAAAAATACCTGCGTAAATATGAAATTATCCAAATGGATACAGAAAAAATAAAACTTATTTTCTGGTTAACCATTTGGATCAATTTTTGTTCTTCTTTGTAATACAAGGGCAAATTCCAGGTTAGGTACTTAATTATTAAAATTTAAATCAACATGCACCTTCTGGGTTCACACTTCTTTCCAGACATCTTCAGGACAATATTCAAAAACTGCAGGTTGTTACACACAAACGTAACCTCGAGGCGTCTCAAACTTAAGTATTCCATTCGCACGCCACGTTTAAAATAGAAACAATGACGCCATTAAAAATCCGCTCTCGGATATTTTCCGAGCGTATCCCGTAACACAAATAAATCGCTAGCTTTCCACCGAAGCTATTTCCAAACGAGCATTTTCTATTCTGAACCGTGCACCCGTTTTTCTTAGACGCCCATTATAAGGCGAGGGAGGGTTTTACCCTGGGGTGGTCCCCAACCCCCCCGAACCCCGAAAGTAGAGGTTAAGTCGACGTATAGGCCGTTATGAAAGTTTATAAGTAGAATGGATGATAATTATACAGGCTTTATGTAAAGGGCGTGCTTTTTAAACGATATCACCTTAAAGAGTTTTCGGTGAATTGCAAATTTTGGATTACCCTGTATGTTGAGTGGAAGGGACAGATTTATTCGGATATGAATGTAATGTAGGCATGAATATTTTAAGGTTTAACGACGGTTACATTTGAAATACAGTTTAGAGATTCACGAGAATCCTGGATTACAGTTTTATGGCATTTTCACGACAGGCTGAAAATAAAACACAAGCGAATCGATCTTCCACGCCACTCAATCGGCAATTCCACGCACCAGCGCATTGAGAGCGTTTAAAAGCGAACTAATCTGCAATCACGCGTTAATTCTCAACATACGTAGAGCCAACACAACTGACTCGGAAGCGCCATACAACACCGCAAACTTCGAAACACCAGCTCTATTTACATGTAAATACTTTGAAAAAGTAATTTGCGCGGAGCGTCTCTCGCGCCGCCCTCGAGATTGCGAAAAGGCACATTAAGCTTCCTCCAGGTGATGCATGATAACTGTTATGGCCGAATATAATTTTCTCAGGGCCGCATCGCTCCCTTAATCCCCGCAAAGAGCCTTCGGAATTATTCCTACAGATATTTACGGTTTCGTGAATAAATAAAATTATGAACGGTGTGTACGGGGCTCTAACTAAGTCGGTGCGGCTTGGCTTCGTCTTGTTTATTATTATACCTATATTAAGTTGTTTATCTTTTTAATGGTTGCAGAGAGTTATACGGGTCGATGCGATTTATGTCGTGTAGGATAAGAAACTCGGGAGGATAAAAAGAAGGAATGTCGGGACTCGAGTCTGATTCCACGCCGAGATTGGATTTTTAAATTTAGATGTGATGATATTGTTCCGTTTGGTTTATGTATATGGATTTTTTGTTTGAAATTGTTTAAGAGGAAATTGTGATCAAATGACTTGGCTGAGTACCTACTTAAGTGGTTTATAATTTTGGTCTTCTCTTCGAGAGCCTTTAGGAGTGTCTTATAATTTCAAAAACACATGAATAAGTACGTACGTTAGAGTTACCTGTGAGTGAGTGTGACTACGTATAGTAGCAGCGTCTATCTATGAAATCACTTTAAGAAGAGATACACTTTCACCTACCACTAGATATCACGTAAACTCGAAAGAAAATTGCACTCAAATGAAAACCCAACTAAAACACAGTTCACAGTTTTAAAACACAGAGTCACGTCAGATGAATATAGCGTTCGATATTACACTCATAGCAATCTCAATGCTCACCGAAAGGGGTACTAGTCCCACAACAAAAATACCTACGCTTTTTTAAAACTCCTTCTAAAAACTCGTGGTCAACGCCGGACAAAGGAACCAAGGAAATCCAAACAATGTTGCGCAAAATGGCACTTTGTGCAATATATCGTCGTAAAAAGAACAATAAACAAAGAAAGGGTAACAAAGTCACTCCTCAAACCCTTTTATTGCTTTCGAAAGAAAAACAACCCTTCCATTGAAAACACAAAGAACTTTTGTTTCGGCCTAGCCGTTATTTTGACGCAAACGCTTTTAAAATTTCTAGGAAAGTACTCTTTAGGAACGTAAACAAAGAGTCTTCTGTACATTTTTTTATAAACACCTAGCAGGTGATATATTGGTCTTTCAAGTAAAAAAGTTAACGGATTGCCATTAAAGAAGGTAAAAAATTGTTACTCCTTACATTGAAAAATAAGTTTCGAATAGCCGTCTTCAAACGGGACGTTCGCAATAAATTCGTTTACAGCTTGCCCCTGGGTGTTACATGAAATATATGTATTCCGATTTTTCATGCACTCAAGAACCTATATTGGTATGCAGACGCATTTTATCTGGAAGACGAAGGTTAAAAACTTCAGCGTGCGTGAACGCTGTACCTACTTACATCAAATCGTCTAAAACTTCACCAAATGGCACCATGCCCGACGCAATTAAAAGCCAACTGTGTACAAATAAACGCACCTACATGTCTATGAACGTACCATTAATAGACATGACTAACACATTGTTACCAACAACGCCAACAATTCGTCCCCACCTAATCATAACCAAATACCGGGGACCAAAATAGCGGTAAAGCTGAGTGCAACGACCTCATTGCAGACCCTACCCAAGGTCGGGCTAGTAAAATGTTTATGGACTATAAAACCTCGTCTGCACTGTGTCTCTATGTCAAGGACTCCAGACAATTTTATTGACCATTCTGACGATTCGACGAGACAGAATTTACAACCGACTGTCAAATGACAACCCTTTATTGTTTTTAAAAACAGATGTTAGGCACAAGTGTCGTACTAGGATGCCTATTGACTAAAGAATAAGGATGGGAATGCTGTTGATGGATTTTTTCGTTGATTGTACAGATGTTTGGATCTTCAAAATATCTATCCGTTTGGTTTTTACTGTGTCCATACTGCCTATTCATATTTTTTACTTATAGCAGAATCCATACTTAATTATTTTAAATGAAATGCGTTGAACAAATATTAGGTTGATAATATTTATTCAAACAATTTTATTCTGGTACTTGCGAGCAAAAAATAGTTTTCCTATTTGCCAAAATGTTGTCTGAACTGAAATATTTTTTGTGAGTATAAATCACACTGTAAAACTTTGTCAAGCACATAACAACATCAAAGTTGAACAAGACAATGAAAGTTAACCTGCTGCACGTCACGTCTGGAATCCGTTTCAGTTTCAGTCATGTACGCACATAAAACTTGCACAAGACGAAGGGTCGGAATTAAATATTCCATAAAATCGCAGTACTTCTAAAAGAAAAGCAATATCGGATACGCAAGTGGCTAATGACAATTTGATGCCGACGGTATGGCGCAGTCGTAAAAAATCACTAGAAATGATCCCATTTTGATTAAAAAATCACGAGTACCCACCCTCAGGCGCTCACAAAAGGAAACTTCCGAATGATTTAAAAGTTTTAATAACGGAATTCTAGTGAAATGACATTATACTTTCAAATTAGGAGTGAAAATTTAATTTAAAGGAGAGACAACTCGCCGTTGTAGGGGCGAATGAGATTCACCATCGTAAAAATGTACAAGCTCTTCTTTCACAGAGTTTCTTTTCAGTGTGCAAAATTTATGCTGCTTAAATCTCTCCGAGGAAAATTAGAAGGGGCCTGTATTTATTAAACTGGATGGTTCTCACTCGTTAGAGGAATTTTAATAGGCGAAGTTTTCCTTATGAATGCGGCTTTCGCTATGACTTTCGAGTTATCTTTTATTAGATTTCAGTCCTAATTAGGGTTGTCAAGTGTTCTGGAACGAAATCTTTAATGACCACTCATTACACCGAGTTTCGGTCACGAAGCAATTTTTTTCTGAACCTTGGATATCAAAAACAGCCAGACATTCTACAATGGAGGCTAACAATTTTATTCTAGCTTTAAAACAGAGTAGAATATCCAACATTTGCAACTTTTCGCTCCAGACAATACACGAACAAGCTTTTTAACTTTTAATTTCTAATTAGAGAGGAGCATTAATAACAAAACAAACATTGTGTGTAAACTAACATGGCGAACGCAGGAGTGTGATATTGCCATTATAATTTTGGTCTAAACGGGGGACCACACACGGGCCGTCTCCGTTTCAAAGCATTTTCATGTATAGCTAATTAAAATACGCTGTCACACATGTAAACGGCGCGAGCGGTCTCTTTACACGTTCCCAAATTATTTTCTGCTTTATTAAAATTAATTTTTACGTTCTTGCATTGTTTTTTAATGGAACTGATGCATTTTTGTTTGTTTACTTACTAAACAGTTTACATATAATATTAGAATTGAAAGATAATTTAGATAGTTAATAGTCATAAAGCTGTGTACCTATGATGTGTTCGACTATTGCTTGCTTGTTAGGTAATTATAATTTGAAAGGTACGTATTCTACAGGTAACTAACAAAATATTTGCGTATTTTTTAAGTAGGTAAGTGGTTTTTGCCTGCCACTTAAATAAATTATCTAGTAATTGTTTTTGTCTTTTTTACATCCTACATAACCTACATCCTACATATATGTATTATAAACGTGAAAGTTTGTATGGATGGATGGATGTTTGTTACTCTTTCACGCAAAAACTACTGAACGGATTTAGATGAAATTTGGCACACATATGGTATATAACCAGGATTAATATACATAAAGGATACTTTTTATCCCGATATTCCCACGGGATCGAAACTTATACGGGTGAAACCGCGGGGCGCAGCTAGTAGGTAATAAAAATATAATGATCTTTTTAAATTAGGTACTTAATCGTTAGCAAAAACTTACCGCATATCTACATCAAATTTTACAATAATTTCCATATCAATATTAAGTACATATTTTCATAAATCAGATTATGAACAAAAAATCGTGTCCAAGCCATTTTCGATTTGAAATAAACTTTTGAATCATTACAATAAAGAAATAATAATTTAGAAAATATAATTTAACGTCTGGAAAGTTTCTAACAGAGTCGTTTCAAAAGATATTTATTATGTCAATATTTCTTTAAAATCTACGTTTATTGTAATTTTGAACTTTATCATGATATTTTAGAAGCTGTTCAGCAACTATCACTACATTTTTATTCGTTGGTATTGCTTAAGTAGGTAGATAGTATTATGATTGACTATTTTGCTCCCTGTATTATTAAACCATATTAAAATGATCATGGTGAGCAGTGGTGGTCCAGTGGTATATAGCCCCAACTTACGAGCGCAGGTCGTGAGTTGGAACCCAGGCCTACTTTACTTTTTTTTATTTAATTTCATCACCACTGCTCTCAACGCAGTAAAGGAAAACATAGTGAGGAAACCGGCATATCTTAGAACCAACAAAATCGAAGGCGAGAATGTGACACCCGCATTGGGTTCACGTGGAGAATTATGGTCTACTCCCTCTCAAAGAAAGAAGGCCTGTGTCGCAGTAGGAACATTACAGGCTGATGATTGCATATTAAAATATGCAGATAATATGTAGATAAAACAGGGTTAGTTAATTATCACAACATCAGTATCATAATTTATGGTTTCGAAAATTACTCTCTAAAATTTGGTAGGCATGTCTCAATAGCTTTCATTGTCCGTTATGAGGAAGTATCTACTCTTTTTCTGCTGTTACCAATGGCAGACTTTTCCTTACCATGCAAAGAGCACAGGTTCATGTAAAAATCTTCTACCATCATAATTTGTCGAACAAATTACCTAAATAGTCACCTTGTTAACTTTAAAATGCACAACATTTCCATACACGTTTTCTAATTTTCCCACAGAGAAGTAACAATAAAATAAACAACATTGCATCGTTTGGTGGTCATTTTAAAAACGTTAAGAGCCACACTAGAGGAGCGTCTACGTTCGGTTTATAAGCCATTAACCAACCGTTTGGCCGTAAAGTTGACAAGGCTAGTCGTTAAGATTAGCTGCAGTACACCTCTATTAGCTCGAGATTGCTTGATGTTATAGTGATGACCAGAATGTAGGTGAAGTGGGTTAGAGGCTAAGATTTTCTTCCTGTCTGCAGCTGAAATATACTTTTACGAGTATTACGTTTTACTACGTTCCGACTTTCATTTGTCTTTCTATATTTTTTATCTCGTCATCAATCATGTTTATATCTTTACGCAACTGCTATGTTTTGAATTCACAGCCTTTTTTTTTTTTTTTTTTTTTTTTTTTTTTTTTTTTTTTTTTTTTTTTCTGGGTGGGAAATCATCATATGACTTCTCCCGCTCTGGGCGGAGCAGGAGGGCGTGTCAGACTTTTACTGACTAAAACCCACCCGTGTTCCTTCAGTTGCCTATGCCAGAGACCACGGTATCTCTTTCGAACAACCCGCAGCCCTGGCAGGCATCGGCCCTAACGGACCCCGTCACTTCGTGCTGACATCTCTTTGAGGCGCGCGTGGAACACAACGCGCCGTCGACTCGGGCCACACAGTCGGGTCAGTCGGGTCGTCGGAATTCACAGCCTGACTTCACCATCACTGCTGCACAAAAGCCTCACTTTGCTCGTGGCCCCCGTGGCTGCGTGGCTTGTGGCTGCCAGCGTACCAGCCTCATAGAATGCTTTGTATAGTTCTATATACTTAACTATCTGTTTCTTTAAATCCTTTTATTGAACTGGAATAACCTACTAAGTACAAAATAGACAAAACTGTGTAACTGCTTCCGCAAAAGGAAAGCAATCCTGTGTAAGGTGAAAGCTATAACATAGTAGACTTACTTAACTAGTCACTATATTTAATCAGGTACACTTCTTAAGTATTTACTAACGGTATCATCATCAGCCTATAGAAGTCCACTGCTGGACATAGACCTCTCCTATTGCACGCCATTCAACTCGATTTTCGGCAACTCTCATTCAGCTGCTACCAGCCATCCTGCGAAGATCGTCGCTCCACCTAGCATGAGGGCGTCCCACCTTACGTTTAGATACCGTTTCGCGGTCTCCACTCAAGAACACGTCTACCCCAATTGTCATCGGTTCTACGACTAATATGGCCGGCCCATTGCCACTTCAGCTTGCTTATTCTGTGAGCTATGTCGACAAAGTTCGTTCTCGACAAAGCGATTCGATCACTCCGTGAGACTCCAAGCATAGCCTGTTCTATCACTACGGTAACGGTATCAAATTCCTTTTATTTTTACCGCCCATAATTAAAACCACAAGAATAACGTAGTTAACTAAGTAGTAATAAGTAATAAAGTGTTTTTCAAGCCTCATACTTACAAGTAGTTTTTTTTTTTAATGTTAAGCATTTTCGTGAATACAAATTTCAAAGAATGTTTGTATTATTATGCGTTATATTATTCTCATTAAAACCATTTTTATGATGATGGAGTGTGTAAAATAGCGGCTCTGTTAAAGAATAGAGAATTAAGTTGTATGAATTTCTTAATGAGTCCGTTAGTTTCACATACTTACCGTATGTTCGTACGTGTTGTGTTAATTTTTTTCGTACATAATTTAAGGCGTGAAATGAAATTGCTATTTCAAGAATTTTACGACCTAAATGATGAATGCTTAGTAACGCTATTTTTATGTGTTATGTTTCCCACAGTTATCTAAGTTAATGTGAACATTTTTTGCCTGTGTTGTGATAGGTAGCCGAATACATTTTTGTGGTTACAGATTATAAAGTTTAGAAAAATATCCGTAACATTCTTCTAAAATGTTAGATACTTGAATCGTTATGGTCTGTAGCCTGCCGAGTTCAAACCTTCTCGGCAAAGATTAGGTCTTAGTTTCCACCATAGAGTGTTTTATAACGGATAACGTAGGCTAATGATGCCGTGAAACCAAGTAGGTGCACCAGCGGGGTAATTGTGTAATACACTAACAGTTGCAATGGCTTTCATTTTGACAGTTATTAATAATTAATTTATTTGTGACACAATATACGTATTTACATTACATAACCTAACATTAAGAATAATGATATGTACGGACGCCAACACATCAAGTTACTACAATCTGTCAAATTTCTTTAATAGATTTTCAACTTTATCGCTAAAGCATTAAGGTTCAAGGTTGATTGGGAAAATTGGACAGTTTCGGGTAGTTTGACCAGCTGGCGTCTGTACATGAGAAAAAATAAGCAAAATAATCATAGGGCATCAAAAAATTCGTCTGCTCAACAACATTCATTGCGTTATTCACGTTGTTGTGCAGACAAATTTTTCGAACATATGAAGCAATGGATTAGCAATGTCCTTCAAAATTACTCAGATTATGATTGAAAATGTGTTACGCAATTAGGGTGCAAGTGTACCTAGTTTCCACAATAGAGTGTTTTATAACAGAAAACGTAGTGATTCACTGTGTCCTCTTATCCATTGAATCACTAGGTAACGATGCGGCTGACGAGCTGGCCAGAAGGGCATCCAGCACGTCAGTCTATGGTCCAGAACCAGTCGTGCCCATCCCCTTCAATCAGCTACGCAGGTGGCTACAGGAGCACACCCATACACAAGCGGAGAACTGGTGGTCCTCGTCACCGGGCTGCAGGCAGTCCAAGGAGGCCATGCCATCACTAGATGGCAAGCTAACTAAAAAATTACTACACCTGGATAGGAAAGGCCTGCGCCTGGTGACGGGGACCATCACGGGACACTGCTCACTAAACAAACACTTTCACACGATTGGTATAACGGACAGCCCCCTGTGCAGAGCCTGCATGGAGGCTGATGAGACCGTCGCGCATGTGCTCTTTGAGTGCACAGGCATCACCCAGATTAGGTCGGAAACCCTCGGGACACCCAGATCATACACAGATGTTCTTAACAGACCAGGAGACCTAATAAGCTTCTGGAGGGAGGTGGGCTGGTTGGAATAAACCACCGACGGCCGCCATGGCCCACGTACAATGGTCCACCTGAAGGACTAAGTGCGGAAACCAATCCCATAACATAGAACATAGAACAGAAAACGTAGGGTGACGATGTCGTGAAGACAGGTACACCAGTTCATGGATCAGCCTTCCCGACTCAATGGTATTACCAAAGGGATCTCACCAAGGGTAGACAATTGCGTGCAGCATCTTTCTGTCTGTTTACTTATATTTATACACAAGCCATTTATCAAGCGTGATTATTAAAACTATATCCCGTACTGTCATTCATTGTAGAGGTTACAGAAATACCCAAACATTTTACATTGTCGGGATGAGACAATATGAGATCAAGGGTACCTACTTTTTCTTAGAAATGTATTTCACAACAGATCTGTCGGTCTATTCTGTAAATAAATCACCGTGAACACTTAGGTGAAGTGAGTTTTAAGTGAGCTGTCATTCCACCTGCCGATCGATTCTGTAAAAATCTCACCGTGAAAAGTTAGGTGAAGTGAACTTAGAGTGAGATGTCAATAGTGTCAATCCCTAGCATTAGTTGGAATGACAGCTCACTCCACGCTCACTTCACATAAGTTTTCACGGTGAGATATACACACAGTACCACTACAGTTCTGCCTACTTTAATAATATGATAACAAAATCAGACTGCAGTTTTTGCTTAAAGCAACAAAATAAAGTTATTTAAATATCCAGTAGGTATTTAAATAAAAAATGGACCAGAGATAACAATAAATTCACGAGGTCTTTTGAGTTCATACAAACATACATAAATGTCACATCATTATAATTTAATTGTTCTTTTAATACATTAACTATTTTTAAATTAGTTTTTTTTATTTGCATTAGCTGTTGGGAATATCTTTTTAATTTATATTAGAGCTTTAATGTGAGACATTTTACAATATAATTCATAACTTTATGTTTTTCGATTGCTATTTTTATTGAGTTAATCGAATTGTGTCGTTAATAAAGCTTACCTATTAATAAATATGCAACAATGTTGTGAACATATTTCTTTTCTTATTTCTTATTTTTACAAGTTTTACATTAACTTGTTCTTTTAGTTTTACAGTAAACTTTATGACATTGTTTTCAAGCATCACATTTCTCTGATTTGAACGCCACTAAAGATGACGTCTTGTCTATAAAGCTTAAAAAAAATTTAAGGAACGATTTGATCTGAAATTAAATAATACTGACAATATTTTCAAATGAAAATAGAATCAAGAACTGATCGATGCTACTGAAGGCGCCAAACGGACTCAACTTAGATTGCCATAGGCACGCTAAGAAAAAGAATATGGATTGAACCAAAACGATTTTATGTTTCTTGTACATTTTTATAGTAGGTAGGTAGAAGCTCAAGCAGCCCCACCATTTTAACAAATTAAACATATTCAGCACTACAACAGTCTTGTGAAAGTCTCCACGCCAAAGCCACGTCGCATACAACTCAATGTTTTATTAAAATCGTTTTCTGAATCTAATACGTTTGCTTCTCGAAATACGGTCCGACGGTACCCCATAACGAATGGGAATGACCCCATTAAGGGCACCTTTTAACGTATTAAATCGAAACTTATCGGGAGTCCTGTCCACGGTCTAACCCAAGGGTGAGCCTTATCGGGCATACCACTCACTTAGGGATACTAGGATAGTGGATGTGGGATATACGATTCTCATTTGCGGTTTATACCGGGGACATCTCTATAAATTAGTAGGTATCCCGAGTTCCTATTTATGCATTCGCCAAGTAATGAATAGATTTTGTGTGTCTTCCACTTTGTTGAGTTTAATTTATTCTGATTGTGTGGTAAAGAAAGTATGTACAAGGTTAAGTTTGCGTGTTTCTTATAATAATAATAATTTATTTATCTTAGACATAACTCTAGCTAGTCCATAGTATAAACTCATACATTGAAATTACTTACAAACTATTTAAAACTGTAAACAGATAAAAAGCCAAAATAAAATTGTGATTAATTAAATTAAAATATTCATCAACACACAAAATGATAAAAATAACAAAATAAATAATTAAAATTGTCAAAAAATTATAAAAACGTCAGAATAATTTAAAAATAAAATTTCAAATACTAACTTGTCAAATCGTAAAATGTTATAAATATGTCAAAATAATAAAAACTAAAAATTATATAGGTAAAGTTATATATATAATTATAGTTTTTGAGATATGACATTAGAACTTGTGTGCATATAAAGACAGAACGTCGAGGTCGATTTAATCTTCCATTATGTAACTGATGCAGTACTGAAACAAAATTAATAAATTTGTACTAACCTAACCTAACTAACGCTAAATACAAGAACAGCAGCATTACACAGAAGTTATTTAAGATTTTCACAGAACTTATTATTTACAAAACATTGGCCTACATTGAAATCAAAGGCTACTTACTGTCTTGCTTATTTTTCTTCGTTAGATACCTATTATGTAGGTACCGATACCAGGCATGTAAAGTTTGTTTTTATCTGTTAGTTTTATCTGTGAGCTGACCATAGTTAGGTTATAAAAGGTGACTACTACATAACAGGAGTTATCTCATGATAACCTAAGCAAATGAACCCGAAAGATTTAAATAATCATAAAGAAAAATAAGACCGTTTTCAACTGAAAAAAAAATTTTAACTTCAAAAGCTCAACAGCTGTTTTCAGCGCCACAGGAATCAAAGGTTCGTGTTTACAATCACTTTGATAGCGTAGAAGCCTTCGCCTCTACGTAGTTCCTATAAACACTACGAGATGGCAGCACAGGTACGGAACTGTAATATCGTCGTAAAATTAATTTCAGTGGTTATGTAATCACTTTCATGTCGTTTTAAGTGTTTTAATATGAAATTTAAATGAATAGAAGATTATTTTACCTGAATTTGGTCCCCTTGTGTCTATTTGAATGTAATGGTTGTGATTTGCGCTCTAATTTGAGGTTTAATGAGTATCCAATTACTTACTTTGTGATTGCTAGAACATGATAGCAATTTGTGAAAAATGTTAGGTAAATAAGTAGGTCCAGTTTTTTTGATAGTAGGTACCTTCACTCAAGGTAGGTCCTAAATTATTTTTTATCCACCTGGAATACATATGTATTGCCAAGTCAGAGGTATAAGCAAATTATTGTTGATAGGTATGACAGTTAAGTAGATACCTAGGTACGTAATTATGTCAATTCAGTCTTTCTATTATTATCATTTGTGTCATTATTTTAATCAAAGCTTTAAATAACAAAATTAGACAAACAACCAGCTTCTATTAATCAGTTTTTCTCACACGAAACATTATTCATTACCAAGATTAATATTTATCGTTTATCTAATTAAAAAATCCATCCCCTTTATACAAAAATGACTACTAAAACTGTAAGAAACACGGCTATTAACGCTCATATACCACTTAACTTGTACACAACGCCCCTATACGATCGCCATTTCACATCATTGCTAAATTGGTGACCACATAAATCCTACTGTTTAATTTAATCAACACTGCTGTTCTTCACTTATAAGTACACTTTATGCCCACTTCATCCTGACCTCTGAATCATAACCAATTCACCCCTTTTACTGAAATAAAAATAGTCTTAGAGAGGGGAAGGGTAGGTCTCCTTATGTCGGTCAGTAGGTTATCCATAATTTCATTTATGTGGGAGCTTACCCACGCTTGTTGTCTTTGACTATACTAAGATTAATATCAATAGGATAAGGGCTTAAAAAGGATGTTTTTTTTAATACTTAGTGTATTTGTTGCTTATGAGTTAGGAGTGACAGAACAGGTACCTAAAGACAAATACCAATATTCTGTGTGCAAAAAGAAATTTTGGGTATCAATTTACTAACTTTTACATTGTAACTGTTCATTAACTTTTAATATGCTGTAATCATTTAGTTACAAAAAGAAAGGAAATTATCACAAAATAAAAAAATAAAACTTTACTCCAAATAGTAGCGAAATTCCCAACAATAACAAAATAACAATTCACATGTTCCCCACAAAAAAAAAACAACACTTATTAAGCAATAGTATGTGTAAACAAACTCATAGTTACGATAAACATCAATATTTCCGTACTCCAAAGAGACATTACGGATCATTGTTTATCATCTCTCTATAACAATAATGACATTTCAAATTCAAATGTAAAATGGCGGCGCGTCGGGTGGGGTTCCTCCCTACCGGATGCGAAGCACACCGTCGGAAACGTAGGGAATTATTTATGATACTGTCATATATTATTTATTTTATTCCCAACTTTCGATGACATACTAATGTTCGGTACGACACATTACATTATCATTTCAATAATCTACGACCGGCACCATAATTTTTCTCATCGCTAAAACTGAGTCTATGAAAATTAATTTTAAAAAACACCCACGTTGTAACTAATACTGTTCGTACATAATAAAGATAATGAATTTATGATTATAATCTCCAATTTGGCTTTTAGTTTGTCATCTTATCTACGCACCTACCCGCATGATGACGCAATGATATCCAAGTAAACACAGTAGGAATGTATAAAAAATAGGCATCTAAAATGTTTATGTAAATATTACTATTTAAAGCAATATATTTTGGTTTATTTATTAGCTATTATTTAAAGCAGCAGCAAAAATGGCTGTAATTTATGAGTTTGGATAAACAGCGGGAAAAAGAACAGGTTTCCGTCATTGGCTAATCTTTAAATGGCTGTGTTAGTTTAGGAGAGCCGAAAGACGACCGTACACTTACCGAGAGTAAATAAAGCAACTTAAACCAACAAAGAAGCATTTGGAATGGCAGATAATGAGTGTGACCAGCGAGAAGGAACGAAATGTCTGGCTGGGAGAGGTTACGATATTTCCGGGCCATTTGACACTTTGTTGTTACCCTACACAGTGTCATGGGCACGCGGCGGGGGAAGAGAAAAATGGTACAAATAAAACTGTTTTATGTATGTATATGCAGAGTCTTAGTTATTTTAATGTTTGGATATGACAGTATAAAAGGAATATAATCTTTTCATAATAAATATTTGATTTTGCTTACATTTTTGCCCAAAATCCGTAATACTGATAATAGTTTCAGATAATTAATGGCAAAGATGTATGATGTGATGGTGTTGCTAAAGTTTTTTTCCGTAACAGTTAAAACGTGTGTTTTAGTCGGATGAGTCCCACTTTGTGAACAGATATTTCCTTTGCGTCAGGTAGACTGGAATTGACTGTTGTATTACTTCCTTGTTAAAAATTTAGGAAATCAATTACTTTTACTGTATATGTGAGCACCATATCGCATAATTAATTTTCCTGTCATTGTTTTATTTTCAATAGTTTTGTGGTAATTTTATTCTAGCTGTCTAGCTTCATATAATTATACCTAATTTAAGTAAAAAAAAACATTTTAAAAGAGTACTTGTCGGTTTAGTTTCTTGCCCATTCTTCTCCATACGAAACTACCTTTTGAATTAGAATAAAATCTATCGGTTTATAATAAAATCTATTTGTTTTACGTGCCTGTTTCAAATAAATTATTTGAATTTGACTTTACCTAAGGGGAAGCGCTCCATGCAAAATTAAGGGCAAGTATTTGCTTTGGTATTCAGTCGACGATCCATTTACATGGCGTTTCGAGTAATTTTGGTCAATATAAAACGTCTGAAAGCCATTCAAGATAAGCTACGAGCCTTTACACAAACGGAATGCAGATCATGTAAAATGCAGTAGTTTTACAAATAGTCTGCTAATTTATTTGTGAGTCACATAGGACCACACAACACAAACTTACATATGTTAAATCCTAAACGAATAGCGTATCTATTACACCACGCATATTCGATGACACCAAATAAATTCTAAAGAATAAATATATGTAAAAGTGTGGACCAACACATGTTTTGTAGTATCCACTTGTCTTTTAGTGTAGGTACAATTTTGGTAATATACAACTTGTTATTTTAGGCCTGAAAGTTATGCAGCAATAAAAATACATCGATAATTTGTGACTTGACCAATTTTTAACAAGCATTTGTCTAGTTTCATAGAATTCTGTAAATGTTTAGTAATTTTTCTAAACAACACCCTAATTGCGTAAGACACTATCAATCACAGTCGGAATAATTTAGAAGAATATTCCTAATCCATTGCTTCATATGTTTGAAAATATTGTCTGCTCAACAACTTATTTAGGTAAAATAACGCAATGAATGTTGTTGAACTGTCAAAATAAAAGGCATTCTACTGTGAGTGTGTTACCCCGCAGGGTGCAGGTTAAACTCATTTAGTTAAACTATACCTTAGTGCCTAGTTAGAAACTATTTTTATCTACTTTATAAAAACAGAAATAAACTATACAATGCATTTAAAATACGCTGAAGGAATGTCGTTTGAATAATTTATATCCTCGCCAAGTGTTCACTCTAGCTTCCATGTAGGTACATTGAATTAGGTGGTACCTACTTTGTATGTCAACATCATAGTTTTTATTCGTAATACTTAATATTAGTTTTTGTTTTACACATGGCAGATTTATGAAGCTGAACGTGTCCTACTAAGATATTTGATCCGCAAACTTAGAATATTTTTTATGCTGAATTATTGAAATTCATGAACCAGTGTAAAATAGACCAAATACCAATTCATACCAAATTCATATCAATACCAATTCAGGTTCCTATTTATCTTAATTATAATGTCATTTGTTAATGACACCGCAATTGAAAATAATACAGCAAATGCTAAAAATTTGATAACAGTCTGCGTGAAAAGACTGCGTGTAAATATTACTGACATGTCATTAGACAGGAATACATTGTGCCTTTGTTATTAAAAAAAAGAACCCTTTTGGAGTAAAAGTAAAATGCTCCATAGGCACGATTAGGTCGCCCTTCATAATTGAGTGGTGCCCAAACCTTCATATTTTTCATTTAGATGTTTCTCGACATGAAATGACTACGGGATTATCATAGGTAGGTGGTATATTTTTAAAAGTATTTAGGTAGCTTATATTAACTGCATTAATTATCCTATAACGTTCCCGCTGCTGGGACAAAGGCCTCGTCTCGACAAGAAGGCCGTAATCCACCACGCGGACCTAGTGCAGGTTGGTTGATAATAAAGTTTAATAAAATAATAATTAAGTTTATTCTTCAAAAAAAGTAAAAATACAGTGTGACGGATTCGGTGAGCCACAAACTAAGCATCGCTTGTGTCTTGTGGCTCTGGAGTGCAATTTTACAGTATTAAAGATTACATTACAGTTTGGGGATGTTAGATAGTTACAAAAAAAGATAAATGTTAAAATAAATAAAACATTCGTGCGATTCTGATCACAAAATAAAATAATATCTATTGGTTTATCCTAAGGCTTGTACTATGGTGTTGTGAGTGTGTTTGTCTGAGTGTGTGCGTGTTTGTATGTGTGTGTGTGTATGTGTGTGTAGGTGCTATATCAAAGCTTCGGTAGCGTCGTATGACAATTTTAAAAGAGGTGTAGCTAGGATTTTTTACAGGTGGTGGTTGAGCAGTCTTTTAGGTCGCAGATTTTGTTAACTTTATTGTACCTGTTGGGATGGGAAAAATAGGTACAGCGTCTAGCGAGTTCGGATTTGGCATTTGGTATGGGTCACAGAACAGATAAAAGAGGTTGGGTACTCTGAATACACGCTTGTTTATTATGTCCCTGTAATCAGGCCGATTTTTTAGTGTTGCATAATATTTAAGCGTTGCTTGGAGTACAAATATTTGTCTTACCCTGAGGACTTGAAACTCGTGGTATACAAGATCTGTAGGGAATCTAAACGGTTTTTTTATTGCGAATTTGATCAGTGCCCGTTGCGCCCTTTCTAGCGTTATAAATGTGCTCTTACCAGCGCGTCCCCAAATGCAAATACAGTACATTATGATCGACTGCGATTAGAACATTCGCAAAATATTGAAAAGGGGTGAAATGTCACATGTCTTCCAATTTTTGGTTCTAGGACGTGCCGGTTTCCTCTTTATATATATTAGCTGATAGATAGGAGACCTATTTGTACTGTTTGGTACTACTTAATTAGTTATTCTTTTTATCCATCATCCATCAACTTCGATCATTCATTCATTCATAACTTACTCTCTACCAAACATACCATGATGGTTAGCAGTTATGTGAGTTGATTGGCAATAATTACCTATTATTTTTTGATAAATTAGCTTTTAGACATGCAAATATACGAGACTTCAAGGTATGCCGATTGAATTAAAAATAAATTATAAGTAAACTGTCCAATATCTCATCTCTACGAGGAATGACGGAAGCATAAATTCAACGTAAGTATGCGCAATCAAGACCATTAATTGAGTCCTAGCCAGTTCTTTGCCATAATTATGCGCTTACATAAATTAATAACACAGTACTTACTTGTAAGATAACTAGATATTATTTTTTAAATGGCGCAGTGCTGCAATGCTTGTTTTTTTATATTTAATTTAATCTGAATGACGTTATGCCAAAGCCGCCATTGTGGATCAAAGTTTCCGTATCCATATCACTAACTTTATTAACATTAATTTAATTAATCTACTCAGTCTGTGCTGCTTAATTGTCTTATAGTAGGTACCTTGTCTACCTACTGTTAACTTAACCGAAAAGTTTACAAAAAATCTATCTAGGTAGGTATCTATTTAGCTTATAATGTCCCACTGCTGGGCCTCCCTTGCCTTTCCACTCACGTCTGTCCGCTGCCATTGCGGGCTAGCCCTTTCAATAGGAGTCAAGTTCGTCCCTCCACCTTCATCTGGTTTTCTTTTGTTTTTATGCTGAATAAAAATTAAGGAACAATCTACATAGCCTTGCTAGACAATAGGCTAGTTCAACGACCTTATTTTGCAAAACTGCAAAAAAACGTCTAAGACAAATGTATTTTCGTTTCGATTTCGTTGAAGTTTCGATTGCTATAAGCTCATCGATCAACACACCGCATGAGAGGGTCTACTAAGTCCGAAGTCCGTAGTTTTGGGAGAAGTAACGGACATTTCCTATTCCGTATTACTTACGGACATAACATTACTTCGGTTTTCGAACTAGAAATAAATGCCAACACGATTTGTCGATAGTTGTCCCTACGCCCGATGTGGTTTTTCGCGTTCGAAATATTGATATTGACACTTGACTTGACGATTTAACTACGTTCGGTCGGGCCCGTATCTTCGTTGACGGACTTAGAGAGTAGTAGAGCCCAACATTTGAAGAACCACGAGTCAATTTCTTCCTAACATACGATAGACATAAGTACCTACCTAACTAAATCCTGTAGCTCACACGCATGAATAAACAAACCAATTATACAAATGTTAATTAAGACACGACTGTTTCAAAGAAAGTGGAGTCCTAGGCCGGGAAAGCAATGCGATGAACAAGTAACAATTACTGTGACTCATAGAAATCACACAATGGGGAGTTAAGTGGGTAATCAATTCAGGGAACAGCAAATAGCTTGGATTATTTAAATTCATACGTGTTTCTACTTACATAGACGATCGATCAAAATCAATCAAATAAAATACCCGTGTTCGATTTTACTCTCCAAATTCTGTTCTAAGTATTGAAAATGAAAATGTAAAATGTTGTTTTTTGTCCCAAAACAGTTACATGGATTATAAATGAGACGTAAGTAATTGATAATACGAATGGTATTAAAGTCGCTTTTCGTGTCTGTTTGTGTGACCGCTTAGATCTAACGAACTACACAATAGATTTTGATGCAGCTTTCACAATCATTTCAAGCATTTATTCCGGAAGTTTTATGTGTATAATTTCAATTAGGTAAAGCCAGCCCACACACAAAATACTTGCATTGACTTGGAGTTGCGGACACCAGCCCGTATTACCTAGGGTCCTAGGTAGATACATATAGGTTTATATAATTTGTAATGCTGTGCATGTACACTTAAGTACGCACGGCTACACATTAAGCTATACAAAACCAGTATAAGCTGCCTTCTGATTGTACGAAAAACCTATACAATGCGAGGTCAGGTAAAACTGGAAATGCATAGCTTGATGTGTAGCCGTGTGTACAAATTCAAAAAATAAATGTCACCATTGCACCCATGCGAAGCAGGGGTTGGTCTATAGTTTAAAATAAAAAAGCTCCGATTGTTTCAGGATCAACACAAGCGATATACAAAAAAGCCAATTTAGTTTTACATCAATAACGTTCATGAAAATGCATGAAGCTCTGATGAGTTCGAACTTCGAACGCGGAACGCTGTCGAACGGAACGCGCGTATCCCCAGTCCGACTATTTACGGCCCGCGATAGCTCTCGCCGTAAAAACGTCAACGTGCGCCCGATCCTCGCCTCCTATCGCTGCCCTATCGCCGTCATAGATCCCCAGCTATCTATAAGCCACGACTTTTGATATACGACCAAGAAACCATTGGTTACTGCGTTAGTCTGCGCCGGTCTGTGCCGGGGTCTACCTATCCGTGATAAATGCACGGATTAGCAAGCTACGCCGTGATTACGGTGCTATCGTTCATCGGGACAGTTTCAAAAGGATATAAGAGCAATAGATTTATTAACGAGCACAATTTTCCTGTTTTCGTTTGTCAGTTGAACACAGCAAATTGGTCCACAATTTATTTGTTATCGTCATTAATCAGTTGCTCCCACATTCACTCACTACTGAGTAGGTTTAGGCCTTGTCAACCTTAGTGATATATTTTCCAAGAAAAATATACCTGCGACTTCCCCATGAAAATTGTTTATTTGTAGATTTATGTGTTTAGTATCAATAAATTGTACATTTTATTGACACACTTCAAGCTAGGTACGTATAATTTAGCAGAAATTATCACCAATTTATTCTACCTTCATTCATGGGCATGGCACACAAAACAAAAAATAACTATCAAAATACCTATTCTCAAATATAGAAAATACTTTTAAAAAATCTTGATAAACCTCTATTGTAATTGGCCAACAAAACAAAATGTATGATTGCAATTAATCGTACAATGCAAAACGAAGTTATATCGATACGAAGTTACGTGACCACAGTAATCACTAGTGCTGGAAATATAATAACTGCTTACGTCCCAACGTTTACATGCTTGAGAACATTTCAATAATCCACATAATTCTTATGCAGTAAGTAATTAGGTGCCGATGTTCGTGTGAAAATTCAAATAATCGATTATAGGATCGAGTGAATGGTCGATTATATGTATCGAACAAATTGCGATAACGAGCGGCTTTGTTTCGTTTAACGAAGTTGAAAACTCGGCACCTAAGTAAGTAATTATCGTAGCAAAAAAAAAGTGAATTATTGAGCTAGTTCAAATGCAACATTACCAATACTTTTCTTCTACAAGACAACGCCTCAAACTCAGTAGGTACTCTTTCAGAAAACTCTGTTTTTTTTTGTAAGCTGTAGAGGACATAATATTTTTACCACCATCTCATATAAATGTGTTCAAGTACGTAATAAATCACGCTGAAGGTTACGCCAGTGCGGCAGGAAAAAAGAATTGGTAGATTTTATCATTGAGATTTATTGTTTGCACTACCAACATGGATTAATTCCATGTTTACTCGTTTTTTACATGTTTTATCTTGAACGATAAACAATACAGCCATTTAAAAGTTTACATAAATACCTATATTTTGTAAACCATTTCAGTCTGACACAACATTAAAAAAATCACTGCACAAATTACCAAACTACCCTTTACTCATTTAACGCCTACAAGATTGCATTTGAATTAAAATTCATGAACTAATTACTATAGGGCGTGTGCGAAATGAAATAAACTAATTAAAGGGCAACACTGGCCGGCCAATTACAGCAGTTGATTTATCAGTGTTGCCTGATCAAATAATTAAAAATACGCCGGCCGGTAGATGGCGGCACGGTCGTAAATCGGCAGCGTTCGCGCATTCAATTTGCGGAATGAAACTGCACGGCCTCTATATGTTCGTTATATGAGAATTGACGATTTACTGCCCTTTGAACTGAGCATTCTTCGAATAATCAAATTATTATAAATAAAACGGAGGCGAGTGTTTATGTCGCTATGTCGCTACCGACAATGTCTCTCTACATTCTTTGTCCCTGGTATTTTTATTTCGCATTCCTGGCTCTGTTGTTGTGTTGCTAGGTTACGCCTACATAGTAAAATGATTAGATAGGCGTATACACCTTCGATGCCCACTCAGGTCTCGGGGGTGTATTTGCAATATTCACAGAGGCTAAGACGTTGTGTGACCTTTGCTTTAATCAGCTGTTGTTTCTCTACTTCAGATAAGTGTCAATTGGGTTCTAGACCCTATCCTTAAAGATTGTAGTATCAAAGGATCGTAGAATTAAAAGTGATCTTAAGAATTATATTTACATGAGTAAAATGAAAAGATATTTAAAAAAAAACTCTTAAGTACCTGCACCCTTACAATAAAGTGAGATAAGGTGCTACATTAATAATGATTTATTTATTTCCAAGTTTACAATTTAACAGAATAGCACTATGTAGAACAGACTATATAAACCTAAAAAAAACATTATATGTTATGAAGCAATATAGTTTAAATTAATTTTACTTCATATTAATAGGACATATATTATATTATGTCTACCTACATATGTATTATATTTTTAATTGGGTATAAATTATATTCATAGCCGCGGCAGACCGATGGACACTTTGCCTTGATTTTCAAGTCAAAGAAGAATCTTATCTTATTTATGGCAGTGATACCAAGGCAGTTTTAAGTACATAAATACATCAGGCCTACGTATACACAGATAAAATGCCTTAAATCATGTAAATATGTTAAATAAATTACCCTTATCTTTTTTAATATATAAAAAATCTGTGAACCTCGAGAAATAATTTTCACTTAGGTATATAATTACGCTAATGATGCCGTCGGTTACACAACAAGAATTATTATTGAAGTAGGTATAATTAATTATGGAAGGTCAATGACATTCGTACCTACGTATTAAACATACATACATGGACAGTTAATACTCATAACTACTCAATTCCATTCCATTAATTGAATTAATTCTATTTTTGTTATATAAGAACATTTTGTACGCCTCGTCGGGCAAAACATGTAAGGACTTTTAACCTATATTTAAGATCTTGCATGCTTGATTTGTATGTAAATGCATGTTTAACAAATAAAGTATCTTTATCTTTATCTTTATCCATTAGAACAGAAGTCTAACAGCTTGTATTTTAATCTAAATTAGAAACCGAATAGATTCTCATTTCTCGTCATAGATCTCTCTAATAAAGTGTGTAGTGCCAGTAGAATTAAGAAATTATTATATTGAATTATTAATTTTGCGAAACCGTACCATAACAGGCAGGCGTTATGGTACAGTTTTGCAAAATTAATAATAACTTATTCAAAATTATTTGTCACAGAAACACACACATACAAAAAGATTATTATGTAGGTACAGACGCCAGCAGGTCAAGCAACCCGAAACTGTCAAATTTTCCCAATCAACCTTGAACCCTAACACTTTACAGATAAAGTTGAAAATCTATTAAAGAAATTTGACAGATTGTAGTAACTTGATGTGCTGGCGTCCGTACAACAGCCTATAACAGACTGATCTCAATAAAATAAAATGTTATATTTACTTATTTAATGTTAATAACATATTTTAAAAATTGCTTATTGTTGATTTGTGTCCTAAATTTATTTTTCTTTTAAGATTTAATTTATACTTTTTGCTGTGTCCTACAGGGTCCATAATTATACCTTTCTTTTATTTTCCGGATGGGAAATCATCAAATGACCCCTCCCGCTCTGGGTGGAGCGGAAGGGAGTGTCAGACTCTTACTGACTAAAACCCACCCATGTTCCTTCCTTTGCCCTTTATGTTCCGGGGTAGCGGTAACCCTTTCGGACAATCCCGCTGAAACCATAATTATACTTTAGCTGTAAGTCATTGTAACACCTCTACAACATTATGAAATGCAAATAAATATATGAATATGAAGATGCTTAACTATGAATAAAGAAAAACAAAAACTAAATAAACATATATCCCTATATAGACCCTATCAACAGCATAGAACAGAAATAGCCAACAGCTGCACGTCATGACTGTGACAAGGTTTCCACTCATCGTGATGCAGCTCGTTCTGATAATGAAGCGAAGCTCAGTCAGTCCTGACTTCCCTACAACTTCCAATTCTCTGCATCCAATTACCGAACCAAATAAATCGGATTTACTCATCACAACTAACTACCAAAACTAGTGACGTTCTATCACACTGACGGCTAAATAAATCCCTCAAATAAATCTCTTCTATAATACTACGTTTGTTTACAGCCAGGCTGCTAATTGACGTCACAGACGTTGATGCGTTCCGCACGCAACGCGTTCCAAACTGTTTACGAGTGTTGCATTCTATATTTTTCCTGAAGGCATTAAACCGTGATGCGCGAATTGAAATATGTGACGGGAATCGGGCTGCGGTCGTGCCCCGTTTGATCGAGCGAGTAGGGATGGACACAGAATGCGTCTACCTGTAGTGTTAATATATTTATGGGTTGTAGACGATGACGGTTCAAATGGGTAAGCTAGTGTGTCGTTTTGTCGTCCTACTTTTGAAATGTATTTTTTTATGAAACTGTTTTCAATGTATCGCTAGTGTACCAAAGCATGCCCATTGTAAAACTTGCCACTGGCACACAAGTGAATTTTATTCGTTACTTATTATGAACCACAAACAATAACTAAGAAATTCATAGGACTAACACGTTCTACTACAGCTCCTACGGTCGAGTATTTCCCAATTCCACAGCAACAACAATCGTACTTCACTCCAGTATCGACAGCAAGATAATTGTCTCAAACTAAATCCTCAAGCCATAACTCTACTCGCCTACAATTGTAAATAAATCGTGGGCCAACCTAGTGGTGTGTAACGAGCTCAAACGGGGCTTGGATGCGATATCTCCACAGTCCAATGTTATATTGCTCAGTCGCCAGTTAAAGTACGAGTTTTTGATCAGTCTCGCCTTGAGGCCGATGAACTGGCTTGATTAATCATACTGCACTCTTTGTCTCTTTGAAGTATCGTCCAGAAATATATTGTATCTGCAAGGGTTATGTTGGTACACCTGTTTGTAAATAGTGTATAATATTTACGTTAATATTGTTTACCGTTGGGCATTACCGTAAATTCACACAATTACATAAACAAAAGTTGTTTACACGTTATTTGTACTGTTTCTATTGTATCAGTAAAATATTTTAGGTGCTTATATTTTTTCCCCTTTTCGCGAAAGCTCCTCTAAAATTTTCTCTTCAGATTTTGTTTTCCAGTTAACTTTGAGTTTATGATTTCAAATCATAGTTTCTGTGAGTGTGTGTATGTCATGTATTGAATTACTCACGTAATTTCTAAAAATTCCACACAGAATTAAAATAGCTAAAGTTCTAATAAAAAGCGATACCTAGCCCATTAAAATTCAGCAAAAGCCTCGCAATGTATTTTTAACCACTCAATAATTTATCGGTTGAAAAATACATGAGTCTATAGACAACGACGTAAATATCAATTCGCTGTATAAGGAGAACTATAAATTGCACATAGGTGGTACAAAGAAAAACTAGTAGGTATGTATATTTAATAGTCAGAAGTGCGACAAGGACTCTAGAGTCTTCAGAAGTGTTATAATAACTCATCTGTTGTAAAGATAAGCTTACAAAGAGAGATAAGCGAGTAATGAGCGAGAACGAAGCTAAAGGAAAACCATATTTACTAAAGTTGTGCATAAAGGCCCGTATTGACATTGACAGTTCTAATAGTTAATAAAGATCAAATTCGCAAAACACGTATTCGTTTGTATGAAACTGACAGGTGTCAAGAACGCATTCTCAAATGTCAAAACGGGCCTTTTATTTTTTGACAACTTTAAGCATTTCTTTTTATATACTTTACGGTGTAGCAAGTGGCGCTGCCGCCTAGTTTTATTACAACATTACTGGAATCAGGGAAGAGGTCGTATAAGAGTGACACTGGATGGCGACAGTCACTCTAGCAGAGCAACGCATCGATGGTTGCGTGTCTCCTGTCACAGATGGTGTCATGAGAGATGCTGTCATACCACGTCCAAGACGAACAGCGGGGTAATATCCTAACACACTATCAGTAGCAATGGCTTTCTTTTTGACTGTTCAACAACATTCATTGCGTTATTTACGTTGTTGATCAAACAAATTTTTCGAATATATGAAGCAATGGATTAGCAATATCCTTCAAAAAGATTCAGATTGAGATTCAGTGTGTTACACAATTAGGGTGCTGATATAAATCGATGTGAACTGCTGTACTGTTGATCAGCTTCAAAATCACTAAGATTGAACCACTAATGACCACTTCTGGTAAAGGCTATCCTGCAGCGTTATACTTTTACTATTTCAAGAAAAATACTAAAACTTCACGTCCTACATTTAAGAAAGGAACATATAATTCGTAACACGAAAGTTGCTTTACCACACCTTCGTGTATTATAAGCTACCTAGTTCTAAGTTTCGAAATTACTGTCCTGCTCTACAACTGTCACAAGTGCAGAAAATATTGGTAACTAAGTCCCACAGAACATACTCTATATGCCTGTACCCGGAGTAATTTCTCTAGGTATGTAGGTCTTTCGCGGTTGTCTTCTATGTATAAGAACTAAGCGGAAACTGTTATGCAGCGAGACATTCTAAGAATTGTATACTGGTTATTATTGCATGCTCTGAATGTAAAAAATGCGTATATTAAACATTGACGATATACCCACTTGATACAGAACAATTTCTTTAAATACGCATTTGCCACACTTAAGGGAATTCACATTTTGAACAGCATAACATAAAGTCATATAATCTCACGCTTGTTTTCTCTAAAGGGTAAGGCAGAATTGTACCTACTTAGTACACACACCATTTCGCGAGTTATTTTTAAGTTACCTGTAATAAGGGGCGAGCTTATTGCCAATAACCGGGCACATCCAAAATCCAAACAAACAAATTCAAATCCAAATTTTAAACAGGTGCTGATTACCTCTTATAATATCTTTCAAAAGTTAGCTTTCACTGTGTCCCACCCCATAGTCCTTCGAATGATTAATTAATAAAAATTAATGACGTTGACATTTCGAAAGGGTGCAATTAATTTTAACTGTAGGTATTCGCGTCACATCTCATGATCGTAATTATAAAGGATAAGGTGCGAGGACCTGTCAGGATCATAACTTCGAGTTTTTGTTAAGAAATATTTCATACATTTTTATCTCGCTATTATTGAATGGAAGTGTTAATGCTTGAGCCTTTTTACGAAGTAAACTAATTCATTAAACGACGTCTTACGACGCTGTATATAATTGTGGTAACGTTGGGAACGTTTTAGAAGTTCGTAATTAACTATACAAGCCTGTATACATATATATTGCGACAAAACAACCTCCATGATTTAGATATGAAACCTTAGTACTTGTCAAGTCTGAAAACTTCGCAACCAAAACTCTAAACAGCGGCGGGGGAACTTAGGAAGCTCCAGTGTTGCGGTTAAACTTACGGGACATCCGCAATAAGTTACAACAAGTTTGTGGGGAGCCCAAAATCGGTACCTTTTCAACACACAACCCCGCAAAGTGACACCGTGTCAACGTGTGCGTTACCACCCACTTAAAAGTCAAAGGATTTCGACACTGTGTGTTTAGCTGAAACACGCCCATTGGTCGCAGTGGCCAGTATAAACATCAGGGTGTTACAAACTTATTTGCATTTACACGGGCCGAGTAATTGCGTTGCGCTACAGGGAGAACTTTAATTAAACTTAAGAGTCTTAAACTTAAGTAGATATAGCTTAAGTACGTAATAAGAAAAGTTTTGTTAATTACCTAGGTTGATACTAGGATTACCTACGTATGTACTTGGACGGAGTTTGTTGCCAAAAGCGGAATTAGCAAATTGGATGTTAGATATATTTTAGCGAAATTCATATGGAGGGGAAATGGAGAATTTTCTTGGAGCAATTTGATATCATATGTATTGTGACATAAATACCTATCGCCAGGATATGCGGGCTCTATTTTTATATTTCATCCAGTAATCGGTAAAGGGGGCAGTGCACCAATGTGAGTATAAATTCTTTCTCTTTATCTTCTAGTAAATATTATGCTGTGACACTGATATGGCACAAGCGGAAAAAATATAGTGAAATGTCCTTTTGGTTGCTTATGACACGAAATATGATACTAGTCACATGAAGAAAGGGTTAGTTTTATAGATTAGCAGAAAGGTTTTCAATTAAGTAGAAAGATGATGCATCAGCTGATGCATCATCTTTCTATATCAAGTACCTATATAAAAAAAAAATTATATACCTTTGTATTATAAAAAAAAAAAAAAACATAATTTGGTATGACTTTCGTGGTTGATGAATTAAAGTTAAAGAAACAATACTTTTTAGCCATTTCGTTTTATGTTACAAAGCTATACTTCAGCTATTAGCTAATTGGATAGACAATACCTACTAAAATAATAATTAACATAACTCACGACCAAACAACAAATTCTATTTTTGTAACAAAAGATTAGCTTAAGAAATAAATAAAACTTCGTTCATTATTACATTTTAGCGCTAATTTTCGCGGTATTAAAGCCATGAACGGCAGAAAACGTATTAGTGATCATTAATAACCCATAACATAATCCCGTTATGTATAACCAATTGTAAAAAAAAACTAACGGAGAAATCAAAAATACATAAAATCGTTAGTACGGAGTAAAACTACGCTTTCGAATCAGCTGTGAAATCAATCAATTGATTAGTGACGGTTAGATTAATAAAACACAGCTGGTACATAAATTGAAATTGATGGTATCAATAGTAAGTTATAATTTAACAAGTTGCAAGGCAGTGCGCACACTGGTGGTGCGACTGTGCGGCGCCCGCGCCGTTGGGCAGAGGTTGATTAGTTTTCTGTATCTGATTTTAACTGTAGGTAGCAAAACTGGTGTTAATCTTTATGTGTATACTTTGGAGGAGTTTGTTATCTGTTTTAATAATAAATATAATATATTCTTTTCTCTAAACGGTACTCACAGTACGGACTAAAAGTACTCACAGTCCATATAGTATTAGTAACAATGACTAAAACTATATTAGTAAACTTTTACAAACTAAAAATGACGTGTCCCAAGACACTTTGGCACGTGGCTCCGTACCCAGTGCCTTATAAAGGGACTGTGCACTTTGTCTAATAAAGTTTACAGGATTTTTTGATATTATGTACCGAGAGACATACATACATCAAATGTTGCTTGAATATTTCCTATTCGGTGAGCAAGCGCCTTATATTAGGGACTCAACATAAAGGCGTGTACCATTTGTTTTCTTCGAACAAGATTCACTGAGCAACGAATATTAATAGTCAACATCACACCCAATAATTATTACCAAATTAAAACTATTTCATCGGGTACACCTGTGTAATACAAACGTTACATAAATAACCACAGTTATCACCTTCGAACCGATCAAATAAAAAATGCTAACTCTCTTGGGAGATAAAAAATAATAGAAAACAAGTCAAATCTTTCGGTTTGGCGTTCGTGACCATTATATTTGTATACAGCGGGAAATAACAGTTACCGTAACCGTTAGTCATTCGCTAGTGTCGAACTAGGTATTACCTAGCGCTAGCGTTTATTTTTACTACCCTATATATGCTTCTAGTGGCAGCCATTAGAACATTACAAAATAGCATTTTTAATGAAATTAATAGATTTCAACTCACTGGAATTTCTCTTTTCTACATTTACATTACTTTTAATTGGGTTTCTGCAGTTGCGGCGAATTTAAAAAAAACTTTTTCTAGAAAAACGATTTCTATTGCTATTTTTGGAAACCAATTTGAGATAGGTGTGAAATTGTGAATATGTGGAGGCAATGAATACTGTAAAAATACAGAAGTTCTAACTTTTTAACGACCAGATTAAGAGCATGAAGCTGCTGATAGTTTCTGACATCAAGTGCTTAGCAGATCCTGATAATACTCCGACAACTACACTACAGAAAGAATAAGGACTGCCTGACTTTTGATAATCCGGAATGAGGTGATCCGGCGGAGAACCAAAGTTGTCGACATAGCATAAGTGGCAATGGGCCAGCCATATTAGCCATAGATGCTATGACCGTTGGGGAAAACGGGTTCTTGAGTGGAGAGCGCGAAGCGGCCCTCAGAGTAGGTCCTAGCCTGAGGGTGTGTTACATAGCCGCTAGGTATCTACCTAGTATATATATCAATATCCTTCAAAATGATTCAGTTGATAGTGTGTTACGCAATTTTGCTGCATTCGGTTTGACTGGAAGCCGAGCCATACCCAATGTAGTAGGGGAAAAGGGAACGTAGATGATTCGTTACAGTTATTATGCCATAAATACATAGCTGAACTACTAGTTTCTCCAATATGCATATTATCAAAATTACTATACTGATCTCATAACGGGGATTTGTATTTGGTACCTTACAATTAAGAGCATAAACGAACCCATATTGTTCACATTACTGATACCTGATAGTTAATAACTACTTGTGTTCACTCTTAAATCATTATTTCGAACATTAACTTTATGGTCCAATAATTTAGGTCCCTCTGCTTCTTGCTCTGATGATTCTATCCATAATGAAACCTTTCCCTTATAATAATGTTCATGGCCTTTTAAACACATATGTATTGTCAGTTTTCTGATATTGCATAGGTCGTAACACCTATTTTCTATTTTCGCCTTCTTCATTTACTGTAGGACGAATATTTCGTCTACAACTCCTTCTGGTCTCGGTGATTTCTAATCTACAATGTCAAGCTTTTCTTCTATTGTTTTCATGCTGTCATGTTCTTGGCTTGCCTTATTTATTCAACATTTTCTTACCGTTATTCCAATATATTTCGGGTCGGTCTTCATTTTCCATAAGTACTACTTCTCTATTAGTTGTCATCTCAGTAGTCATACCCTTTCTAGCCATAGGTATCATCTGTCACATAGTCCATCCAGCGTTTCTTTGGCTTGCCTTATATAATCTGATCATCTATGTCACCATCTGCAAAATTTGTCATGGCTTCATCTAAGCTAGGGTTAGAACCACGGACTGTTTTTAAAATTCCGTGGTTAGAACTCACGCCCATATATGTCTAATATTTTTCTTCTATTGTTTTCATGTTGTCCTATTCTTGGCTTGCCTTATTTATTCTTATCTATTTATGACCATTTATGTCACCATCCGCAAAGTTCGTCATGGCTTCATTTAGGCTAAGGATAGAATTCATGCTTATAGTACTGCAACCAACATGTTTAGATACTCTACCGAAACACTAGTCCAAACTTATGATCAAAGATCTATTTAGATAGAAACTGCCTCATCTACGCAAATGCATGACACAAAGTGATGTAACATCTAGTTAAAGTCATAGCTAGCTATAAACTGATTCTGATGCACATCGCACATATTTAAGGGGGCCGCGGACACAAATTGAAAATTATGGGTTGTCGCGTCAGAGTAACGAGTGCGTTAAATTATATTATGAAGCATGTTTATGTATAGTTTGGACTATTTTAGATTGGACAGCCCTTAAATTGGTGTTGTGACCCTTTTTATAATTGCCAGTTGTGACTATGTAGGAGTATTTTTTTTTAAGGAATTGTAATTTATGAGTTGTTTGTTGAAAAGTTAGTCTCGACACGCATACGTTTTTTTCTATTTTATTAGAAAAAACAAAAAAAATTTTTTAATGGATATTTTATAGAAAATTATACCTACCTAGGGAAATTAATTGACTTTTTTTTAAAACATACAACGCAGCAGTAGGCTTAAGCCGTAGACAACAACTTTATAAAATAAAATACTTTTTATTAGATAATGTAGCAAATGAACAATAATTCTTTACTACGACTAAAATAACGCTCACTAATGAGTTTTTAAAGAAATAAAAACTAGTATCGCTCCAATAACAAGTACAATGATCCGGCTAGAAAGGCGTTTGGCCTCAATAACTCAGAATGATTAATTGCATCTCTATTTGTTATAATAAGCTGTTTTATTGCAGCAGATCACTGTTGGCCTATGCGCAAATTAGAAATTATTGGGCTCTGTCCTTTAATTTATGTTTTTATGTGTTATAAGTTTATGTCGTTGATACATGGTTATAGAGTTCTTGGAAAATCTGTTTGGCTGAGACCAATTTCGAGCAAAAAAAAATTGGTAGATTGGTAAGTATATTTACGTGCTACCGGGGTATCAAAATTAAAAAGAGATGCAGATTATGTGAGTTATGGAAACAGGTGTTACTTTTCTGAAATTCATGACTAAAATATTACGTTAAGAAGTTTCAGTAGTAAGTTTTTTTTTTCTAAATATTATATTAAGTCACATTGCACAAAAATAAGTGCTGGGAAACGACTTTTATTGCGCAATGTAAAGCATGCAACATTCTACATATGGGTGCATGCAACGGTACAGAGGTCATGGGGGAGTTCAAAGTTGTGTTATAACATTATAAACTTGTTTTCGAAAAAAAAACTTCTGTAAAAGTTGGAACCTTCAATATCTGTATAACAAGAAGGTTTCTAGGTATGGTCCAGTACAAAAACATGATTACAATAACGGGGAGTAACAAGTGACTGTCGGCTTCGTTATGTGTCTTTTTACACGTGGTGTTCTTATCCATGTGGTTAAAGGTAGTTTGAGTAAGAAAAAAAATAACTAGTCATGCCTCAACAAAGTAATGCAAAAATAGGAACGTAACAAGTTACACATTTAAAACCTTCATGCAAGATTTTACACAATCTAACTTATAATAACTTCATTTCTACCGTGTTTACACTACAAAATTTTATCATAATAACTCATAGTTCCCCCCTCCAATCAAAACTGAACCCTATATAACATTCATACAGTTAAAATTGCTATAAAATACTAACAGAAAAAATCTAAGAATTTTCTCACGTTCGCACTGAGCTACCATCTTCAAGGTTAGATTTGACAGATAAAGCCAGTACACATAGGCCGGTGGTAGTTAAAATGGTCATTTTCCACATCAGTTGACCACATGGGTCATGTCCCGGTACGTGATATCCATTCTAACTAGTTTGACTATGTAAACGTAGCCTTAGGTCTGACTTACAGGTAGAGAGGTACGTTTGAATTATTAGGGTATATTTTCGTGGTTGTTATTGTGTTAGTATGTGTGGATTAAAAGGTATTAATATTGATGCCACTCCTAAAATACGAACTATAGATTCTGAAATAGTGTCTAGTGACGACCTTCGCAGGGTGGCTGGTAGGAACTAGATGAGAGTTGCCGAGAATCAAGCTGAATGGCATGCAATACGAGAGGCCATGTCCAGAAGTGGACTGCTGTAGGTTGATTATGATGACGGCCATCAAATGTTTGATGTCAATCTTATAATTTTTCATCAGAAATTTAAATACATATAAATTATATTTTTAAATATTAGAATATAAAAAAGGTATAATACATTTAAAAATATAAAAAATAGTAGCCCACCGGTATCGTGAACAGGGTCCAAGCTACCGGCGGTCAGGCCTCCAGAGAGAGGAACTTCCTGACAATGCGAGCCGTGTCCAGAAGTACCGTGTTCTGAATCAAGCCCTTGATCCAACTGCTCAACGAGAGCCTCCTGAGGTGTTGGTCGAGGCTCTTGGCTATTAAGCTATTAACTGTCACGACTATCGGCACAATGATCGCTGAGTCCACATCCCACATGTCGACAACCTCGTGAGCCAAGTCAAGATACTTGATCTGTTTAACTCATATAATACGACTAAGTATGTCACACAGCTGTATCGCTCAATATAATGCCTACATGCACTATATACAGTCTGGCACTGGCAAGCACACAAGATGCATCGACAGCTGACTCACTAAGATGATCGACCTCCAGACTATCTACATATACACTGCATTTAGGTACATCAAGTAAATATATAAAATCTCGGTGAGTGTTTCTGATAGACATGTGAGATCTTGGCGCCGCATGGTTTTGGAAAAGAGCACAAGAGAAGAAAGGCGCCTAATAGATTTTACAACAAAAAAAAAACAAATATACAGCCGATCTATTCTGTAAATATCTCACCGTGAAGACTTAGGTGAAGTGAGTGTGCAGTGAGCTGTCATTCCACCTGATGGTAGGGATGGACACTAATGAAAGCTCACTCTAAGCTCACTTCACCTAACTTTTCACGGTGAGATTTTTACATAATCGATCGGCTGGTAATGGGTCACTTTATAGTTTATTGGGAAGCCTTCGAATTTCACCTTACAGTAAATTACCAAGTATTCCTCCAACAGGCAGCAGTCACCATTAACGTATTTATTGTTTGAAGAAAGAGCACCAAACTATGTGCAGAAAACTGTGTTAATAACCCCCCAACATAAACTTATCAAAGTCATAACTAAAAACTTGGTTATCAAAGGATGCATGAAAATCAGAGGCACATAAAGGTAAATGAAGGCAAATAACAGTCGTACTTATTCATTGGTGTGTGGACTAATTGTAATTGGAACGTTGCTCGCGAGGAAACGTCAAAATAAACGCAAAACACGTGCCCGTACAGAGCTCATATAAATTCCACAAGTTTCATTTGTGAGGCGATTATGGTGCAAGATGAAAGTGTTAGCGGGAACTTTGATGAAGAAAAGATAAGTAGACGCAAGCAAACAAGCAGTGATTTTATCACCCTAGTAATGAAGATAAGCATAGATATGGAAGGACCTACATAGATGTTGTCATCATCATCTGCCCTAACAGAAATCATCTCAGTGTATGTGGACTCCCAAAATCTAGTAGAAATAAGTAATTCTCTTTCGGTCTAGTCTCCCTATATAATGCTGGATATATGCCTTACTCAAAATAGTCCAGGAATTACCCGTTTTATGCCTGCTGCCAAACGTAGAAATGGGGTTGGAGAAGTCACGCGAAACGGCGAAAACTAACTAAAGGGGAGAGAAAATTGAGTGCTTTTTAGAACTAACTGCATTTGGTTCATTATCATATTTTTATTCATCGTGGGCGTTGCACGTTTTCAAAAATTCGTTCTTTCTATCTTTAATTATTTTGATCCATGATCATCAATTAAAATTATAAAATACACCTACGCTACCGTTCTTCAAACCAGTTTTACAGGATACCAATTTCACACATCATAAACCGCATTCAGATACAATTATGCAATGCCCAGTAGATCTTGGCATACGGTGGAATTGGGAACTAGCTCTCCAAATCGGGCATAATTTTGACGTTTACCTTCACAAGCAGCGACACAGCATGAGGTCAAGTTAAACTGGATGCTATACTAATCCCTCTTTCGTCCATAGCTTACGCCGCAGTTTCAAGAGGGGCATGTTGAACGCATGAGCATCATACATTCATGAACATTTAAGGTGTCCGGATCAAAGGGCTTCTCTGACGTTAATTACAGAATGATCTCATTTCTGTTCCTTTGGTAAATGAACCGCTGATAGACACTTCAATGGAGCATGGGTATTCGCCATTTCAAGTTTACAGATTTTAGATACAACGCATTATAGCCTACAATCGGTGGTTGATTTTTGCTGGACATTATGAACATTTTGTGACAAACAAAAGTTCTGATTGAATTTTGAATCTTGTTTTCTAGAACGCAAAAGCATACCATAATCACAACCATAATCATCCTACAATGTTCCCGCTGCTGGGGGATCAAGCCTGCTCTCGCCGAGATGGAGTGGGCCGTAATCCACTACGCGGGCCTAGTGCGGGTTGGTACATGTCACATGTCTTAGAATTTTCGGTTCTAGGACATGCAAGTTTCTTCACGATGTTTCCTTCACCGTTTTGAGAGCAGCGGTGATGAAATAATTCACAATTTTTTGATGTCAGAAAGGTCTTATCAAACTGCCGATCGATTCTGTAAAAATCTCACCGTGAAAAGTTAGGTGAAGTGAGCTTAGAGTGAGCTGTCAATAGTGTCAATCCCTCAGCATTAGTTGGAATGACAGCCCACTCCACGCTCACTTCACCTAAGTTTTCACGGTGAGATGGTTACAGAATCGCATTGCTGATCGATTACTTACAAAATAATTAAGATACTTGATATAGGTAATATGTAAAATACAAGAAAATTGTCTGTTTGAAACAGACTTATAAAAGGTCTGTTCTTTTGCCGTCTCCCTTGTATCACAATATACCCCTCATTAATGTTTCTACTGAAGGACGACTATATAAACGTAGTTGCAGTCATTTCCCTCTGAAGTGCGTCGTTAGAATGATTTGCTTTCATTATTATGGTTCTGAAATGTTCAGTTTGCGTTTCATGGTCATAATGCCTTTGATTTTGGTGACGACAACGTGTTTATTATGCGAACTTGTTTTTCTATTTTTAGGTGAATTAAATTAAACCGTGTTTCATTTTCCTTGATGTATTTTCAGGCACATGATACCCACCTACTTGTGTATGTCTTTTTTTTGTTAGGTGGCCACAAAAGAGGGATCACTCTTTCACCTCTCTTCTTCTCTTTCTTCTCTCCCTCTTTCTTTCTTCTTTCAGTTGGGTCGAATATATATATATCGGCAGACCAATACCAGTAATTAAAATCGTTCAAAATCTAGTCACTCAGTAGTCAGAAAATTGTAGGTATTTTTGACAGATTGAGACTGCGATGAGACTGTGAACGTTCTTAAAATTACGAGAATTGCCCCTCTGTTGCAAACTTGAAACCCATCGATGAGCAAACATGGCGGTATAAAAAATCGACACAATATTGAACAGAGAGAGTCTTCTTTCACATTATCATACAATTCGTTGTTTATACCTTATCAGGTATAACCGGACTATTGATTTAATCAATGAGACACTTCAATGTTATGTAACCCAACGGGGTCAATAAAATCCGATGTCACAACTTTCGATCATGCTGCACCAATACATTGTAAAAAGCGTTAAAATGTCAGGGTATGTGAAATATACGAAGCGGTTCGCATAATGAGCTCTGGCTGCCAAAAGCAATGATTCATATTCTTAATGGCGTCAATCTCGCGTGTGTTGCCAAATGAAGGAGTATAGTAAGTAGGTAGTATAGCGCCTAATGCATGTGTGACAATTTGGCATTCGGGTTTGAATAATTTAGAGCATTGCTGTAGGTCGTGCATATTAAAAAGATAGAGGTGGAATTAAGGGACCCACGGACCGGCAATTAATTCTGAAATAATACTGAATGTAGGAGGTTATACAACCAATGTGTTAGGTGTTATGTTGTGTTATGTTGTGTTATGTTGTGTTATGTTAGTGTGTTAGCTGGAAGGACAACGACGTGCAAACTGTTTCCATGAATTCAGCACATGATTTTAGGCGTAGAAATGATTCGTCAGTTATTTAAGAAAATAATGCTGTTCCATACATTTTGCCCACATACTCAGCCTATAATGTTCCCACTGCTGGGACACAGGCCTCCTTTCTATGAGAGGGAGTGGGCCGTGATCCACCACGCGAGCCCATTGCGGGTTCGCAGATGTCACATATCTTCGAATTTTTTTTTCTAGGATATAGGTACCGGTTTCCTCACGATGTTTTCCTTCACCGTTTTGAGAGCAGTGGTGATGATATAATTTACACAAAGTAAAGCGCCTGACTGGGTTCAAACCTACGACCTACAACTCGTAAGTCGCGACTGTGACCACTGGACCACCACTGCTCTTCAATATTGACCACGTCGGTATGAATCAGCAGATTTTTTATTTGATAACCGACGAAACCCTGTCCCTACAGCTTGTTTGTCGACCACATTCTCTCGAAAAACTAGTATCAATATATCTAGCGACAACAAGACTACAATATTCTATTTTCTCACAGAAAAGCAAATAGCCACACCTCTACAATGCAGAGTGCACACCCACTTTATTTGTCTACCCGCAGTAGTCTAGATAGGTATTACAGCCACATCTAAGATTAGCTGGGTACTGGGCAGTACACAATAGCTGGCTTCTATTCGTGCGCGTGGGCAAACATGAAAGCAATACTTCATAGGTTCTACTAACAAACCCTTTTGTACTCCCAAAGTAACGGCCGACGCGACTCTAAAGCATGTCAGTGTATATTTATAACACTAGGAGTTATATCCATGAGTAATGGGACTTATGTACCCCGCTGCATTATACTGTTGTAAATCCAACGTAGTGTCGCGTTTACTATTTAAATGTATTCATCCCAGAGTTTATCCGGCGTCATGGCGAGAGGCTTTCGCGGCTGCAGACACACATGAATAATTTTCGTATAAGCCTCATCGTGTCGTTTGGATCCCTACCTTAGCTGTGATTGCCTCGAAATATCAAAATATTTTTCCGGAAATTCTTACGGTTTTATTCGTAAACTATTTCCAAGCTACCATCGTTTCTATTAAAGTATGCCATCGTATCTGTGCTAAACATGTATCATTGACTGCTTTTCTTTGAAAAGTAGCTGCATTCGAATATATTACCATAACAACTACTTACCTACCTCCTACGCTTCGAAAATGGATTAGGTTGACCAATCACATTTGGGTCTAAACACCACTGAGCATTCTGCTACCCATGTTCTTGACAAGTCTCCAATTAGGAGACATAGCCTTAGCTGTCTCCTTATTGCTTATTTATAGCATATTAAGCTCATATAATGTTCCCACTGCTGGGACACAGGCCTCTGCTCGGTGAGAGGGCGTGTTTAGGGATGTTTTGGTTATCCTAGAACCCTATATGCCGGTTTCCTCAAGTTGTTTTCCTTCGCCGTTTTGAAAGCAGTGGTGATGAAATAATTTACACAAAGTAAAGCGCCTGTCTGGGTTCGAACCTACGACGTACAACTAGTAAGTCACGGCCGTTACCACTGGGCCACCACTGCTTTCCTGAGGGGCAATTTTCGTAATTTTAAGAACACAGTCTGATCTCAGTCTCAATCTATCAAAAATACCTTTTAAATCCCTACATTTTTGACAAGTTCTTGAAATTGATTGTCGCTGAGATGAGTTTGCGACTTGTTCTTGACATTGATTGTCGCTGAGATGAGTTTGCGACTAGATTTTGAACGTTTTTAATGACGGGAATCTTTATAATTTCTAAACCTTCTGTTATCTTTATAATTTCTAAACCTTCTGTTATCTTTATAATTTCTAAACGATTCCACATTCTAAAGTGAAATGCGTAAGTAAGTAGTAGTGGTTATTTCCGCGGTTATTTCAATAGAAGCAGATGTTTATCTTCGAATACAAATTGCAAGTGTCATCCGAAGGAAATTGTAATTTAATAGCACTGAAGGCGATGAAGTAGCGATTACTTACGCTCTATCGGGATATTTTAATCGATAACAAATTGCTTTTAGTGGCTATAATAATGGCGATGATGATAGTCTTCTTTTACTGTGAACTTTTCTTATATTTGATCAATAATACCGTCCATTATACGTTTCTATTCCTTAGATCTGTCTGCCTTGAAAAATTTAAATACCTTCGATGCTCCGAAAATTGCCACAGTGAAAGGTTAGCACGGAGCATGTAAAGAGCAGTGGTGACCTAATGGTAACAGCCTTGACTTACGAATCGTAGGTTCGAACCCAGGCGCTTTTACTTTGTGTAAATAACTTCACCACCGCTGATCTCAAAACGGTGAAGAAAAACATCGTGAGGGAATGGGTTTGTCGTAGAAACAAAAATTCCAAGACATGTGACATCTACCAACCCGCGCTGGGCCCGCGTGGTAGATTACGGCCCACTTCCTCTCAAAGACAGGAGGCCTTTGCATCACTCATTTTGCCTCTGCATTTGCTCAACTCATGGTAGCGGGAAGTATACGGTACATTAGGTTTTTCAGATGTATAGGAGTCCGAGCCAGCCTTCCATTCTTCACAGATAGATCGATTCTGGAATTTCCTAGTTTAATCGACTTAACAGTGAATCATCTCACTCTCAATGTCTTCTCTACTTTGCAGTGCTGTTCTATCCGTTTTCTATAACGAACGACATCCCGGTTCATTAGGTGGGTACCAGGGTCTGTATGGTATGATCTGATGAAAGTGTAAACAAACCCTGTTTTTTTTTTTTTTTTTCTGGTGGGAAATCATCAAATGTCCCCTCCCGCTCTGGGTGGAGCGGAAGGGAGTGTCAGACTCTTACTCACTAAAACCCACCCATGTTCCTTCCTTCGCCCTTTATGTTCCGGGGTAGCGGTAACCCTTTCGGACAATCCCGCTGAAACAAACCCTGTTGAGGTTTAATTCTAACGCAATCACTCTCTAAAGAGAATGAGTAACACATTCATCTGTATTTAAAATGTTATCAATTATTGTTTGAAAAACATTATTAAATTGCATTTGAAAAATCATCAACGAAAACTTTGGTTATAAAATTAACCTCAAATGTCAAAAGCAAACCAACTTTAAGGTTATTAAAATTAGAATTTATGGTTTAAGTTTCCCAATAATCAAACAAAGCACTCAATTTGTAAGTGGCACAACAATTAGACGTCCATACTCATACTTACGTTTTCTGATTAATTTGTTTACAGTTTTGACAGATAATTTTGGAACAGACCGTACCTACTTCTAGTTTCAAGGAACGTTCTGTATACGTAAGTTTAAGTATAAGAATTTCATTTCCGATAATCATTTCACTTTTATCGATTCAATTGGTATGTGAATAAAAGTGAAAACGATTTCATTACGAATACTGATGTGGACTGATTGTACCATTGATGAGTGTTAAATAATCCGTCTATTAGTTAATGGGGTTATAAAACCCTGATTTTATGACGGATGATTATATTAAACGTGGTTTAACTGTTTTATGATACTGTTAATGGTGGATTAGTAATAAATGTAAGTTATATGATATTGATGTTTGACTGGTTTTAAGTTTTTGTTAGTGACGTTCAAGTTTCAAAGTAGGTACAATTTTTTCTCGTTAGATACATTAGTAACGTTTTTGGTTATTAAGTTTTTTTGTCTCAGAATAGTATACATTTTTAAACCAGAAGTACCTACTGTACAAACGCCAGCAGGTCAAGCTACCCGAAACTGTAAATTTTTCCCAATCAACCTTGAACCTTAATGTTTTAGCTATAAAGATGAAAATCTATTAAAGAAATTTGACAGTAACTACCAAAGTATTTCTCAATTATAAAACCATGTTTTATTTTTAGCTGTTAATGTCCCACTGCTGGGCAAAAGCCAGCTCTTTCCACCTCTCTCTGTCCAGATCTGCCAAGGACCAATCTTTATCAGAGGAGTCCATTGTTTATATTTTATTTTTCAGTGCCAACCAAATTAAACTTCTAGCAACCTGTAGCAACCAATCAGAAAATAATTAAAATTTAAACAATCCACACCACTCACGACCGTAACCTTAGGTATGTGTTTAATTAATTAGTTAATTGAATACTAAAAGCACCTCAATGACATGCAGTGTTAATTGTCACTATGTCATGTTACTAGTTACCTACCTATTGTATTAATTTGCATAATGAAGCAAGCGCAGTCACTGCATAATGTAGGTGAGCGTATGTTACGATACATAAATGTATGAAGGAGTATGTTTGTTAAGTTACAGGCTGGGTTTTGATTGCTTTATTATTTCATTTAATCTAACTATAAGGAAAATAAAAGGCAGACGATATAGTGTGTTGTTCAAATTACCCTTAACACGTTGACTGCCAGACAACAGACACAATAGAAAATCTATTGTTGGCGGACACCGCGTGACCGCGTCAATGACATAAAGAAGATCCATCAATATAGTCCACGAAATTCAGCTTCAAATAGTCATATTTTCACGAAATAGTCTTAATAGCAATACCTAATATAGCAGAAAATATAATTTAGAAAGCTATATTGATGATATAAATGACTATAATTTAGTCATTATTTTATCATTATTGCCTCGTAGTGAATTTAGATCAACATAATACGTAACGCGGCGCCGCAATTTGCAAAAAACCGTAAGAAATTTTGAATTTCGCGGGCGCATTTAAGGAATAAGAGGAGGAAGGTTTTCATCTATTGACCGTCTTTTTGTAGACACCTAAATACCCATTTATCAGCTCAGAACACAGTAAGAACTTTCTTGTTGAATTGTCGAGTTCTTGGTGAAGTTTCTAGTTCTTTCTGTATTCTAAGATGATGAGTATCTATAGGTCAAAGATTGAGTGGACATTACTCATAATCTCCAAGGACTGCCTATTCCATTATGACTAAGTAGGACTACTTAATCATTGTGGTTTTTGCAAGAAATCAGAGTTTTAGTACCTAGCAGGCTCTGCACGATGTAAATAACATTAGGTAGTTATAAAACTAAGCACTAAACAGAAATGTTATCTACTCATAAACTAAAGTCAGGGAAATTAAATTCCTAAGAAAAGTGTCATACATAATCAACCTATAATGCTCCCACTGCTAGGACACAGACCTCCTCTCTGTGAGAGGGATTGGGTCATAATCCACCACGCGGGCCCAGTGCGGGTTGGTACAAGTCACATGTCTTCAAATTTTTGGTTCTAGGACATGCCGGTTTCCTCACGATGTTTTCCTTCTCAGTTTGAGAGCAGTGGTGATAAAAACTAATTTACACAAAGTGAAGTGCCTGCTTGGGTTCGAACACACGACCGACAACTCGTAAGTCATGGCCGTTACCACTGAACTGCCACTGCTCTCAGAAAAATGTCATCCTACAGCAATTTACCGTATTATAGCTATTTGATGTACTTAACTGTCAAAGAATAACAGTTTTGATTTAAATATACGAACAATTAAAGTTAAACAGTTAAGGTCACAAACTTTACATTAGGTAAACACCCAAGAAAACTGTTATGATAACCCATACTGTTGCCTAATCGTTCTCATAAAATTACCGACTACTTATTTACGATCGTAAAAATGGTGGTAGGTAAGTACACCTCTGCCTAACCCTTCGTGGAAACCGGGCGTCATGTTATATGTAGGTACAACTTATTTATATAATGCACCAGTTAGAAAACGATAAATTAGGTAGTTACTACTTTCTGCGGGTACTCACGTAGTACCTACTCATATTAATTAGGGTAATTATTTAAAACTATTTATAGTATACGATTCGTAAATTACTGGGTAAGTACAAATTGATTGCTAAATTAAAATAATTACTTAATTAAACACAATAATATTTACAACACATCAATCAAAAACACAACCGGATTTTAACTCAAAATTCTTCTAAACATTTCGTAACGAATTCAACCCATCACTACCGTACCCTGATCGCTTCATGCCTTTTAAACTATAATCAAGAGTAGGTACGGGACCAATGATTACAACCATTCCAAGTAGAATCTCACACGATAAATGGTACTCAAATCACTGATAAATACCGAGCAATTATAATTGTCTACGCTCAATCATAACGTAGAATTTAATCCTTTAATCCATTCTGCCTTGCCTTTCCCCAACTTGTTGGGGTCGACTTCCAGTCTAAACAGATACAGCTGAACTAACACCAGTATTTTACATGGATCGACTGGACTGGAATTAAAAACGTTCCAAATGTAGTCGCAATCTCATCTCAGCGACAATCAATGTCAAAAACTTGTTAAAAATGTAGGGATTTTAGAGGTATTTTTGACAGACTGAGACTGAGATCAGATCCGTTCTTAAAATTACGAGAATTGCCCCTCTGACTTCTACAACCCAGTGACTGGGTAACAGGATACCCCTTGTAGACTGGTTGTCAGACTTTTTGGGCTTCTGACTACCTGTAACGACTGTCAAAAATCGACCACCAACGGCTTAACGTGCTTTTCGAGGCACGGAAGGGCCTCGATATGTAATTGATGGTCACCCATAGACGAACCGACCGCGGCAAGCGTAGATTCATTTTCGATCGACCCGTGGGGCTATTATTATTTAGCCACGAGCCCCTCAAAACGAGCTCAATCAAAACATAGTTAACCTTTAATTGACGACGCTGTATTTTCACGAGAACTGTGACCCAGCTAAGGCCTACTTAAACAGTCGCAGGCGCCTTATCGGGCTTGAAAATTGTCGGAGGAGCTTTCGAAATAATAAATCTCCCGACGGAGCTATGGAACGGGCGATGAGCAGACTGTTTAAGGAACAATAGCTCAGGAGTGGGCGGTACAGTCCTACTGTTTGATGTAGCTCTCGAAAGCCGTATTGATAGCAAGGAGATCGTATCACACAGTACAGTTAGCTGCCAATGCAATCCGATCCGATCTGATAAATCTTAATGGGCAATTGTTGACACCCACGTTAAGATGGTGGTTGCTTAATCGTCGTTTGGAAGTAATTAAATGTTTGTGAGTGTTATTCTCTGTAGTGTGAGGAATGATGTTAACAAGGCATTATAACCGTGAAAACAATTCAACAAGAACATTATAGAAAAAATTATGAACCTAACCATTACACAATAAGAGCTCTGTGAGATTAAAAAAAAAACAAGGAAATAAAAAATATATATTCATCCAGTGCATGTCAAAGTGATTAGCTGTTGTGATGTTAAATCGATTGTTTTCAAAAATCGATAACAATGTATGACGAACTAATTAACAATGTCCAATCAATAAACCTCACTTAAACAATATAGAAACTGCCAATCAGTCACGCTGATTTCTTGGCTCCGTACTTGAAAAAGTTTGTAAAAAGCGGGACCAGTTTCCCGTTAAGTAAGATAAAGTTGAAACTTGAAGCGGCCGTTTCAAAAGAACTGGAAACATTCGAGAAATGCCGATAGCGTGTCTGCGTCCATTGATTCACTGGTTAACCAAACCTTATGGACCGAGAACGTAAAGGTTCTGCGCTGGCTCAAATTAAAATTACAACTTTTGGGCTATGGTTTTTTATAAAAAGGTATATAAGAGTAGGAGAAGTTCACAAAACAATGGCTGGACTGTGTAGAGACGACGTTGCTAGAAAGGAGGTAAATAGTGAGATAACGACTAATAGAGACGTTCTTAAGTACATATGGAAGAAGAAAACATGTTGTGGGTACCACAAATAAATTGGGATAAGGGCAAGATAATAATGATGGGACCATTAACAATGGGCCTATTTACATCTTCAGACAAATTCTGGAAAAAAATGTTTTTAAGTTTTGCCAAGGGGTATCGTATTACCCAGTAGCTGGGTTGTGGAGATCAGATAAACTGTCGCTCCATGTAAAATACTGGTATTCAGCTGCATCCGGCTGCATAGTTGGGAAAAGGCTGGATGATGATGAATATCTTCAGCTTAAAAAGCTTTTAGCAAAAATTTTCACTTACAAAATTTTAAGACTCACGAAATCAACTGCTGCCTAAGTTTTAGTAAGCCAGTGGCATTGCCTTTCTTATAGACTAGTCTACTTTTGCTAATGCCGCAATTCTTTAGCCCTCTTGGGTGCTAATCAGATCACTTAAAAGGTCCTGGAATTTACACCAACGAAAACAGACACTGTCGTTAAAGATTGGGCTAATAGCTTTTCTTTACTTATCACTGCATATCTTAATTGAAAAACAAAGTGCCCCAGTACCTCTTAGCTTAGTTAGTATAATCCTAATCGAGGTACAGAAAGCTTTGTAAAATAGTAACATACCTTTTTTTTTTTTTTTTTTTTTGGGATGGGAAATCATCAAATGACTCCTCCCGCTCTGGGTGGAGCGGAAGGGAGTGTCAGACTCTTACTGACTAAAACCCACCCATGTTCCTTCCTTCGCCCTTTATGTTCCGGGGCAGCGGTAACCCTTTCGGACAATCCCGCTGCCCCGGCAGGCTTCGGCCCTGAGGGGCCCCTCGTTATGCTGACATCTCTTTGAGGCGCGCGTGGAACACTTACGCGCCGTCCGGCACGGGCCTGGTCCTGATCGGGCGGTGAGCTACCCATTGCTCTCCGCCCGCAGGCCCGCGCCTACGGTGGCCGGTAGTCGTCGCTCGACTCCCGACGCCCGGGGCGTCTCCCGCGGCGGCTGGGACGGGAGGCTCTCTCCCTCATCCGTCCCGCCACCTCCTTCGCTAGCATGACTGCTTCGCAGAAGGAGGCGACTGCCTCCCACTCCCTCTCGCTCCGGACCATGGCTTGCACCAGGTCCGGGCGCGAGAGGCCGCCGCCGCTGCCGATCGCCTCTACGAGGACACGGCGGTGCTCCGCCCAAGCGGGGCAGACCTCCACCGTGTGCTCCACCGTGTCCTCTGGGCGGTCCTGGCAATGGTGACACCCGGGCGTTTCCTCCCGCCTGATCATGTGCAGGAACCTCCCGAAACTTCCGTGTCCGGTGAGGACCTGCGTCAGGCGGTAGGTGAGGGCGCCGTGGCGCCTCTCTAGCCACTCCTCAAAGAGGGGTCTTATCGCCGCTATCGCGGCGTGCCCATAGTAACATACCTGGAATTAAAAATAAGACATGTATGGACATAGTCCCATACATTTCTAAGTATCGAAGTCAGGAGTCGAATTTTGGAGAAATTCTTGGTATAAGTCCCGGCCATCATTCGTGGGTCTTTGACAGCGGTTAAGGGTCTTCAGCAGCTGAACTCCACACAAGCAACCAGTCAACAACCAGTCTTACCAAGAGGTATAGTATTACCCAGTAACTGGGCCGTCGTTATTATCATTTATCACGTGCTACCTTTATGGATAATAGAACAATTTTTACAATCACCAAATGCTCAAACCATAGAAATTTAAAAAAACACCCTATATCTATGCCTTAAACCATAAATACATTACGTGACAAAAAATGGGTCATGTTTTTTAGGGAAAAATCTAACAAAATCTGTTACGTACTATCGGACATTACGTACAAACGTAAAAAGCATCAGTTTACCTATAGTATTTAGTCACCTTGGACAAAAAGACAACTGCTTATAATTACTTAAGCACATCCCTACATGGGCTCCCGACTTGTTGGCATCCCGATGATTTGTACATAAATTCATTATTGTCACTATATTTTATTACCAAACCCATAATTACTTATTGTCCATTGTTTTAGCTATTATAAAAAGCCACGCCTGACAGTTTGTCTATGTGAGTCGAAAGTACAAATGCCGATGCGTTTTTGTTTACGAAATATACAAGTACCTTCTAGGTATACGTAGCTATTATATCATTTATTTAACTTTCTGCTTTTGTCGTGATTAATAATTTACTTAGGTTAGGCTGATTTATTAAGGCTACTATCAATAGATATCCCGATTTGGCGTCTAAACTTTATCGGTTGACGTTCAAGAATTAAAGCTACGGTTTCCAGGTCAAATGGTTGACTGCAGTACGAAGTAACATGGATTGTTAGAAAATTAAATAAATTAATGTTTGCTGTTCGTCATTTGTTTGCTTACCTTGTTTTTATTTTATTTGCTGGTAAAAATGAGTAAGGACATCTGCAGAAGTTATTGACATAGGGGTATGTTCTTTTATAGATTTTTTCTAATGTAGCCACTTTGTGAGATCTAACAAAGTAGGTAGGTACATAAGTTATAAGTTGCATAGCGATAGACATTACTGAATAAAAAACAAATGAGAAAACATAGATTCTACTTTACGGATCTGCACACACTGTCGATACCTATGCATGTAAGGTTAGCTGTTGTCTTAAAGATTTTTTAGGTATCGTGAATTGTAGCTCCTTTTAAATTTACTATGTAGCAAAAAACGGTACTTAGTCGTACTAAAGGAGTTATTCTTGTCTGCAAAGTTCAATATCAACAAGACAATAAATTCTGGAATACCTACGTCTAGATATTTCGAATGCTTTTTATTTACTGTCATAGGAAGTCACGTCCGACATATTAATTGGCTAATTTTCCAGCAGCTGGTAGCACATGAAGTCCTGTAAATTGTTGCAAAAACATATAATTTATGTGGCCTGCAGTGTAAGCGTGCAATGTAGGTATGGCGTAGAATTTGTAGTTTTTTGGGATAACGTATCGGCCTATAGACTTTGTAAAGCAGGTATTTTATATGCCTTTTGTGAAGCTAATTGCTTCTTATCGAACCTATTATTTTGATATTATCTACGAAATGTGCATTTTATTTCCACAATTGCTGGTGATACGGCTACTAATTTTACCCCTAAAAAAACTTTTCATGCACAAAAACAGACACCTTGTGTAACTTTTACAACTTGAAAAAATGGGACAAGCCTTTTTAAAACTATTTAATTTTTAGAATTTTTTAGAAGCTTTTAGAATTAGATAGTTTTCTGCAGAATAATAAAAAATGAAAGCCAAGGAAAAAGTTCCTACCTGCAGATCCTCAATTGTATGCTTCTTAAGTGACCAAAAGGCCTATTCTCGTAATTAAAAAAAAAGAAAAATGTCAAAAAAAAAATTGTCGGGAAATTAGAGATATTTTTCACAGATTGAGACAGATCAGACTGTGAACGTTCTTAAAATTACGAGAATTGCCTCTCTGATTCGTTCCTTAAGCAACCTTATCATGTTAACCATAAACTAAAGTTTAACCCTTTCATGGGAACGTCGAGCCCAGTAGGTGTATAATAAGGGAAAGCCTGTTCAGAATAATGGCTACTTATCTTGTTACAGCTGATTGGACATACATTAACGAAGCACCCACTTGTCTGTACATCGGTAATCTGAGCTAAAGTTCAAGGCATTCGAGCTACTTACCATTAATTTTCATTGTATGGTAAAACTATGGGTAGCCTGCGGCTTTACGTGAAGGCATTGTTTTACAGAATCCTTGGGGGAAATGATTTTAACCTACATCAATAATTTTTGGAGTCAGTGGTGGGCCCAGATATTACGTATTGAAGGTCGTGGGTTCGAACCCAGACAGGCGCATCTTTTTTTTACTTGCCTACGCTGTCCCACTCCTGGGCAGAGGCCTCCCTCCATCTTTTGCGAGCCCACGCATCCTCCTTCTAGGTTTGACGGAACCTATCCAGCTCGTCCCGCCACCTCCCACGTGGTCTGCCGGCAGGCGATTTACTTTGTGTAAATACTTAATTTCATCACCACTGCTCTCAAAACGGTGAAGGAAAACGTCGTGAGGAAACTGGCATGTCCTAGAACCAAGAATTCCAAGACAGGGGGTTTACTACGAAGTGCAAAGTGCGAATGATCGGATCGGACCGACACATGGCCGAACCGAATATTATTGAGAAATGCAAAAAAAGTTCGGATCGGCTCAGTTGGGTCGGCACCATGGTCAATATTCGAAAGAGTGTAGGAGTGTGGGATCGGGACCGACCGAACCAAATAGTAACTTCGTAGCAGGAAACGGCCGAACATTCGGCCGATACAACTTCGGAGTAGACCCCCAGGTGACATCTACCAACCCGCACTGGGCCCGCGTGGATTATTGCCCACTCCCTCTCGAAGGGAGAAGGCCTGTGACCCAGCAGTGGGAACATTATAAGCTGATTAAGCAATCATTTTTGCTAGTAGGTACTTAAAAGATTTCCAAGATACATTATTATGCAAGGGGTTTATACTCTATCACTCTTTTGTATGTATCTTATTAACGCCATACTATAACTAACGTAAGTAACTTGTACCTACTTATGTATTTCAACCTTATTTTTTCTTTGGACGTGACAATTGTAAACTTAATCTTGATAGTTGCGCAAAAAGTGGCAAAACGGAAAACATATTTACAAAAAAAAAAAAAAAAACAACCAGCTTCCGAGAACAACACTACAAAGTGAAAAATAACTTTATTTTAGTATATATTTCTATTTTAGTTTTTGTCATTATTATTTTTCTTTTTCGTTGGTATTTTCAAAATCGGTCCACAATTGACGAACATATCGCTGAACAAACTGAACATACATGAAAAAAACCTACAGACGAACTTAACACCTTCTTTTTTGAAGTCGTTTAAAAAAGAAGGTATCAATTTAAGATCTCAACACAATCTACACTAAAAACACAGTCCAAAAACCGCAAAAAAACAAGCTCATTCCACAGCTTTTTAATTCAAAAGCGTAGCACTGTAGGCGTTTATTAAAAAGCTCTAATTTGTTCGGAGCGCGCGCGCGGGCTAACTTTTGAACGATTGTAAATCGCACTTGCGCCTGCTTTATAGCACCAAGTAGCCGCCTGATGGCACGCTATGCTCCAACAACCACGCCAACTCCATTATTTTAAAACTTTACCAACCAACTGTTTAATCTTCGTCGCTTTTAAAGTTAAGCATAGTTCGCTCTACGGGTTTTGAGACGGCTGCAGGAGTTTCAAGAACATGTTTCAGAGATAAAAGAAATTTAGGTACTGAGCATTGAAATTAGGTTTGTGTTTGCAATCAGTAAATTATTTCATCACCGCTCTCAAAACGGTGAAGGAAAACATCGTGAAGAAACCGGCATGCCGTCGAACCAAAAATCCGAAAACATGGTGACATCTGCCAACCCGCACTGCCCGCGTGGTGGATGACGGCCTGCGTCCCAACAGTGGGAACATTACATGCTGATTATGTTTTTTTGATTATGTTTTGTATTTGCAATCAGCGGAAAATTAGTACCACCAAAATGTGTACCTTCTCGGAGACATCACTCCGCAATTTTGTAGAATAAAAAACGACAGTTAATAATACTAATAACACTCAGGTAATTCGTATAAGTAGGTATGAAACCGAACCGCATAAATTCCGGGTCCTCAAAAAATTCGAAGAACACAATAAGCGCAGCCATCGACGCCTACCACGTTCGCAAAAAACGACAATTTCGGATCCCGATGATAAACTGGTTTCCGAACGGGTAATTCGTCTTGTCTTCCGTCCCTTTCGCTCTCACACAAAAAGTTTCTGGTAAAAAAGGGATGCAAGCACCAGGTAAGTTTAACCGGCGATTCCAGTTTTATTTATTTCTTAACTTGTTGCTGGCACATAAAACATTTTTCGATTTACGGGCCAAAGCTTGGGTAATTGCTTTAGCATCGGACTTGACTAATTTGCATGGTATGAATTTTAAATATGGCGGCTGTTAGGAACGTAAATAAATTATCTGTTGGGCGCTGCTTGTCTTTATATTTGCGAGTCGATGTGGACCCCGTAGTTGGGAAGGAGAAATGTAGGGTGCGCATGAGTTTAGGGCAAGTTTTTTTAACAATCTAGGGTTGTCCGTATTTACTAAGATCTATTACCCATAGACAGAAACGCTTAGAATAATCAGCCCTCGTATAATGTTCTCACGGCTGAGACAGAGACCTCCTCTTAGAGAGATCAGTGGGTGGTAATCCAACACGTGGGCCCAGTGCGGGTCTTAGAATTTTTGGTTTTAGGACATGCCGGTTTCCTCACGATGTTTATGAAACGATTAGTCAAAAGATTTTTTATACTGCACACAGACCTAATTATCTTATAAATTTTTGGTGGAAATATCTCGGTACGTTCCTTGAAAGTTTGGAAATGGCACGAATTCTTTATTTATTCTGAAGATACGATGTAGAACGTAGGTAGGTACTAGAGAAACCATAATGTTTTGCATTAGCTGCATTCTGTTTAGGTATAAATTACTGATGCAAGAGCTCGTATGTATCGTCTTGTATACACAGAAGTTATTTACGAACCGATAATAATAACGATAAATCAACGTTCATTGTTTTAGATTAGAAATTATATTACTTACAAATGTATTTCATGTTGTATACCTCAATTTATTAACAATATCATAAATTAGAGGCACTTAATCAATCGGCAAATGATTCATATAGGCGGCAAATGCCCAACAAATCAAATACTCCCAGTACACATACGTCATCATTGCATTAAGCGTAGTAAATAAAGCTTAGCACAGAACGTACACCACAGTCCGCAAATAAATCGCGAATCGAATTCCAAAGACGCTTTTAAATCATGACAATACCAGATACAGTGCGCGTTATCAATTAGAACTACTTAGCCAGTTTAATTTTGCGCTCCTGAACTTAACTCCTGTTGCTAGTTGTACAGGATTAAGATTGGAAATCGCTTGGCAATTAGTTGGCAGATAGTAAAAATGTGTTGGTATAAGGATCGCTCGCTTCGGGCACGTAGCGCGTAATAAATAAAGGAGAGGAGAGTTAAGACTCGCCGTGAGCGGGACTTGTTCCTTATCTGTCCGACTGTGTGTACTAGGCCGGGTAACCCTACACCGAGTTAGATACATAGGTACATCGGAAAGTATATTGTTGTATCTGTTTACTGAAGATAAGTCTTCAATCTTTAGGGAAAGCAGTTGTGAAGAATTGAAGAAAGTGTTTGGAATGAATGAGTATCGAACTTTTGAGTGGATGAGCTTTTGTTGGTGAACTGGATATGTTAGTTATCGAACTTCCAGTATTAATATGGGCTTATCCTATAGAAATCTAATCTTGTAGACTTTCCATTTTCTAGGAAAAATAGCCATGCCATACGCCACCATACGAATTAAGTAATAGTTAGCTGGTTATTCTTAACTGTGAATTATTTAATTTTGTATCAAGGAGCATCTCCCTATAATAGTAAAAGGATAGCTCCAATGGTAGTCTCGTCATAAGGGAGGTTTTTGGGTATCCTGATTTGTTTGCTTTTGTTTTTAATTTACTCTTTTGTTTTTCCATTTGCAACGCAAAGAAGGGAGAAACTCAGTACCATATGGATACTTTATTATGAGTCAGAGACCACACGCTCAATTACATATTTATAAATTGCAAAAAAATAAGTACAAGCCTTTAACAAGACAGACCACACCATTTTTAAGACTGTAACGTCGATATTTACGACGTATGAAACGCAGACAACGAAAATGCAATAAATACTCCTTGGAAGCGAGTGGTTATCAATAACATGGTGCAGCTGGAAAACCTGCATTAGCAGATGTTGCGGTTTCTTATTTATCTCGTTTGCACCAACAACCGCGCGGTTTGCAGAGAAAAACTCATTACAATTTTTAAATAACTGTCCATGAATTTCAGCGGACCCACCTACCGTCTTACACGTAGGTGTAAGAAACCAAAATCCCAATAAATATCGATACAAAATGTCAAAGAAGACTTATAGCTAACCTTATTTCTAATAGATTCGCGACCGTTCTTGGAAAAACGACGTTCAAGATTGAGTCTTTGCCCCAAGAAATAAAACTTGAATTTGAATAGACGCAAGTTTGGCAAGCAACGGGGTGCCGGGCAGAGGGGCTGATTTATATTGGAGCAATGCAGCAGTGGAGTAGTGTGCAGTTAGTATTGATTTCCATTCGTAACGCCCATCTCCCTCCCCGCGTGCATCTCACCTCACGCATCGTCACAATGGCAAAAGGCCAAGTATCCAACACTGGCGACATTAAAAAAAAATATAGCCAAATAAAGAATATGGAATGTCTTCGTTTAAATTGTGACACGCGATGTATGCTCGCGCACACGGTAACCCCTATGCTTCATTATCATCAAGCGATAACTATCTTTATTTCTAATCTGGTAACGTTTAAAATTGGCTCAGCAGGATAACACATACAGCTCGCGTGTAAGTGCGAGTCTAGTGGAGCCGTGAATTGCCTCAGTGAGTCAAAACTGTTTACCAAAGCAAACGTTTCCACTGATTGAAATCGGAGGAAAATTCGTTCACTAAGCAGTTGAACACTATTGAGTGAAGGTTTATTTGCTTTCTGATGGTCTTATGGATCGCATGAATGAACATTTGCACTGAATTATATATATATTGTATAAGGAATGTGGTGGTATTTTTGATAGTTTTTTACTTGAATTAATTTACATATTCATGCTAATGCCTTACTGTAAAATCGATAAAGTCAAAACTGGATTGTTTATGCTCTATAACATTTCATAACATTAAACTCAAAATAAATGCTTTACTAAATAAATGCTTATTTTGTAGCATTAAATTTCAGGAACTAATAATGAAAATAATTTCACCGAGTTTGAGTTTTTAGACAAATAAAGGGCCATTTTAGTTAATCAGGCAAGCAAAGCGCCTTATTCTCCAAATAAATTAACAATACAAATAAAATAACAACAATAAAATTCTCTTCCAAAAAAATCTTTATCTGAAGATATCTTCGGCTCGTAGTAATGTCAGCAACAAATAATAAATTTTATGAACTATATCGCTATGATAAACGCTCTCAGTGGCCTCGACCAACCGACACACTCCCCGGTTGGGGTCGTTGAACGCCATTTCGGTTATGAAACGGAGTACACTCGACAACACACGGCTTACGTAATACGGATATTCGAAATTAGAATTTCGAGTTGATTTTTCAAACATAAATAAGTTAGGTGTTCCATTTTAAAATATACTGGCTGCAATTTTTTTTTTTTTATACTATCGGCCAGGTAGAGGGAGGCGTTTGCCCTGTAGTGGGCTAATACAGGCTAGTTATATAGATTAGATTTGATCGGTCAGGTAGAATATATTTAGAGCTGATTATCCCAAAGTCAGGGGGTCTACTCGAAAGTGGTATCGGCCGAATGTTCGGCCATTTCCTGCTACGAAGTTACTATTTGGTTCAGTCGGTCCCGATCCTACACTCCTACACTCTTTCGAATATTGACTATGGTCCCGACCCAACTGAGCCGATCCGAACTTTTTACGCATTTTTCAATAATATTCGGTTCGGCCATGTGTCGGTCCGATCCGATCATTTGCACTTTGCACTTCGTAGTAGACCCCAGGTATCTTTTAGCCGTGAAATAAAATTGACGTCGAACAGTATGGTAAAACTGTCAAAAATTCAAAATTTATTCTTAGGATAAGACTTATTCTAGCTACAAAAGTTTGGTGAAATTCGCCCTTAGTATATAAATGAAAACCGAGTTAGTCGAAAGGTAACCAAGGAATTTACAAAAATATTGACACGATGAAAGGAAGGTAGGTATTTCATTAATTGTTCATTTTAACCGAAAAATTATAGACTAAGAATTTCTATTGCAGATGTTATGCAAAAAGCTAATCAAAGAATATCGATCCCAAAGAAAATAGCGCAAATCTATAAAAACGATTTATGTGAGGTTATATTACAGAAATATGTATGATTTACAATTCAGGCACAAGCCATCGTTTCTATTGCATGTTGCAAATAGCAAACTGCAATGGCAATTTATTGGAACTTGTCAGTAAATGAAAAAATATGTTCCACAATTCATTTCTGAACAAGTTTCCCTAAAGCATGTTTAAAATTATTAAATTACCGTTTTATTTATAAACGTTTCCATGTTAAAAGCACAGGTAATAATTTATTGATATTTCGTATACTTTTTCCTTGGGAAATGTTCGAAAATAATATTTGTAGTATTTTAGAGAATACTACAAATATCGTGTATGTTGGGCATAAATCAAAAGTGGCGGGTAAAAATAAACCACTTTAACGTGAAGGCACGAGCAGTGTAGAATGACGTCACTAAGTGCTGTTTAAAGATTGGTTGATATTTTTGTTGTACCCACCCCCCTCCCCCCATTCTTCAATACCTAATGGATACTATGTATTCTCTAACACCTTATAATTCGTTCATGTCAATCCTGGCTGTAACACGTACCTAACCTATAAATATCAATGTGTAAAATAAAGGTTCCTTCGCCCATTTTTTTTCATCATACACTGCTTGTTTCTATATCTGTCTCGCTCGCACACGAAGTATCATGTCACATAATTTATTAACCTACTCCTCTTCCTTACTAAAGTTCTGTATTTTTATCTCTTTCTTATATCATCTGACGTTTCATACCTAATCAACTGCTTTAGTCGATTGTTTTATTTTATTTTGTACTACTGACAGTGACACATGATTAGTTATCATTATCAAAACATACATAATTTAGAATTTAAAGGTCCCCAGTATTACTTTAGGGGTCACGGCAAAATATTAACCTAGTTTTTATTGTGATATTTTTTAGGATTTCTATACAATTCATTAATAAAATATGTTGAAAACTTTTGTCCACTTCTATACTACGGATCCCTTGTAGTAGTTCCGGTTTCCATGGGTTCATCGCTGAATGTTGAGTTCGTAATGTGCAGTGCGACATAAAATGATTTTGTGGCTACTACATTTTAATACAATACAACCAGTATTGTATTAAAATGTAGTAGCCACAAAATCAATGTTTTATACGCACTTAAAATTAGCGACAATTTTTATATATTTTGTATAAGGGCTAAAATTTGCGACTATTAAAAAAATATAGGCACTTAAGTACCTAAACTTAGTGACTATTTTTTTTAAACTAATAATTTATGTAGTGATCAAGTTTAGAATAAAATCTGCGTGGAAAATCTATTTTCTTAATCAGAACTATGTATCACTATTTGGGAGCAACCAGGATTCTCGTGATCTTTATACCTAAGTACTTTATTTATAAACGTTAAGTAAGTAGGTAATGATAAGCGACAGATAATGATAAACCATACATCAAGAATGTATTGTTAAACAGTCGCTAATCATTACTTAACTTTAAGCAACGTTTATAAATAAGCATCACTGTGTTAAAGACAAAAAAATATATAATTTAAGATTGTATATTTCTGCGTTTTTAGTAGGCACAAAATCTCCTAATTAAAGGTGATGTAGGTACTTAGATAAGTTAACCAAATCTTCAATCTAATTAACTGCTACGGAAATAGAATTTCATTGGTCTCATTCTGAAATCGACTAACCCAATCGCCGGTGTTAAACTACACTGCTCAAAAGACGTTTTATTTCAGTGTTTCCGCTGTTTTTTTGTCACCAACACTTGTCACCAACTTAAACCAAGTTCTCGCATAAAATATACAACAAACAAAAGTCGGTTAAAGTTACTTCCTCGGATTAGATCGAGGAACAAAGAAACAAACACATAAACTGTCTTTATAGCCCATATTAGTCTAGATCATGGGCTCTCACTCAAATATATTTTGATCTAGTCAATTATTTTGGACGTAGACAATTTTAGATGTATTAAAATAGTTTTGATGAAAGAAAATTATGATGAACATCATGAAGGTATACATATATATCTATTCAGCGTGGTACTCGGTCAAGAAAATCTGTCTACTTTTCAGCAAGAGATTTAATTGAAAAATAAAACTAAAATATCAAGAAAATAAGTTAGTTTATTATTTAGTTTTCCTTTAGGTATTGTCTTTTTACACATTGTGTCTACGTTTCTCATCCAACTCTCCTATCGCAAGTCTGCTGGAAGAGATTTCTGTTGTAATAAGTAGAAAAAGACTTTTGGCTCTTTTATCATTAGGTATATATTTTTCTTTATATTTTTTTTTTGTGTGCTCATAAATCCTACTACATATCCTACTAATTTTATAAACGTGAAAGTATGTATGGATGGATGGATGTTTGTTACTCTTTCACGCAAAAACTACTCAACGGATTTGGATGAAATTTGGCACACAGATGGTGTATAACCAGGATTAACATATATGATACTTTTTATCCCGATATTCCCACGGGATCGAAACTTATTCAAGTGAAATCGCGGGGCACAGCTATTAGACACATAAATATAAATACTATTGGTTAATAGGTACCTTCCAATTATACTCTTGTTGATTTACAACCAGGTGTATTTATCCTAAATGAATAGCTCATAATATAAAAGCCAGTCATCGGGGCTGACTACCCAAGAAAAGCTGAACGGTACATTTAGGTGCCAAAGTCGATAGTGGCTGCTTATTGCTCCCATTCTATCTCAGATTTTGCAATCAGCAAAACCTCTCCCCAACAAAGTGACTATGGCCTCTGCGATCAATCATTATCACGGTCATTCGCAGCCTATTATTTCCCCATAATATTAAAATTTAACTTGAGTTGTAAAACTGCGTGTAGACGCATAAGACTAAAATAGGTCGCTCTACATCTAGATACGTATTACGTAGACCTAGTGTCAACGCAGTTAGAGTTATAATTAGAACTTTAGCAACACCTGGACCCAAGCTTGACATAAATTAAACACGTAGGTTGAAACTGACATTAATGTCTGCTGTATGTGGTGCCATGTTATACTGTGCCTGTGGCCTGCCCGTGGCGTGATTTCCGTGTACATTTTAAATCATGTGTGGGGTGATTACCAGACGATAAGAAGGTAATTTGTTGTAGTAGCATATCAACGTGAAAAAAAGATATTTATTAAATTTTAAACTGTACTTATTTCTCTTATTATAACTATGGATTATTACAAAATTTTGTACATTCTCGTAAATTCCCCGATAAATATCTCAGTGACAAACGTGCTTATACCGTTTCGATTGCGCAGATTACTCGTACATAATTTCATGGCTACTATATTTTCGTCTTGAACCTCTGAGGGAGGACATTTCGCGTTTTATATGTGGATTCGCCGTAAGTCACGTCGACCGTAGTTAAGATAACTCACGATAAATCAGATTTACGCATATGTAAAACTGAAGCGATAATTTTCACGTCCAATAAATACGTGGTCTTACCTCCATCCGTTTTCACAAGTTGCGTCACGAAATCGATGCAGCATTCGATATTTGAGAATCGAGAATCTCGATTCTCTTCAGAATCGGAAGAGACAGGGGGCGCGTCAATTTATTTTTGAAAAGAGAAAGCACCGAAAATATAGAGTTCGTCGGCACCCGCTCTTCCGGGTTCCGTATTATATGCTAAGGTTTAAATAAATAAATACGTTGCGTGAGACATTGATTCTTATCGCGTACCAATGAGATTTATTCGGGGCTTTCGACCGGATTTATCGTGTTACAAGGAACCCGTTCCGTGCCTACTTAGCTCAGTAAATAATGCCCAACCGAAATTAATGGTGTTCTTTATTTAAATAGATGACTAAATACCGTGCCTCACGTTATCTTGGTAACCAAGCCTTGTTTATATTGGGTTCCTTACGTAATCTAAGCTTTGGGTTCCATTAAGACAGTGATCCCTACTATTGCATTATCGTGTTTCGGCGTGCTCAAGTACTCTTGTTTATTTACTGGCCGATAGTTTACGGATGGACTACCTACATATATATTCTACGTAGGTACCTAGAATTATTTAGTACTATGTCTACTGCGAAGATATCCCAACTTATTTATGTTTCTAGAGCGTATGTAATTTTTATTCTTCTTTTGGTGTCGATGGCTTTTTGTTTTTATATTGTTTGAGCCCAGTAGGTGGCCAACGTTGATTGCGGCGTCAGTAACTTTATTTAGGTCTTATTTAGTGCAAGTGAACGGGCACTTAGGACACTTCAGCTTACGTAGTAGATTATTCGTTATCTATATCTTAGAGCTGATTTTTCAATAATCAGATATCTCATAACTGAAGAGTATATATTGCCATATATTCAATTCAATATTCAATAGTCAGATATCTCATAACTGATGAGTAAATATTGCCGTTTGGCGTAAAGAAAATACTTATGTCAAACTGTCATATTTATTCTGCAGTTACAAATATCTGAATATTGAAATATTAGCCCTAAATCATTCTATAAGAAACAAAAGCGAATAGGGTACCTAAGCTTTTCTGAGCGAATAAATATCAAATAGGCATTCAAAAAGATCAAATCTTTTTTTCCATAATGTATCATTAATACAACAGAGGTAAACTTCCAAAACAATATTCCGTATAAAAAGGAACCCTAAACATTCGTAAGGCCATGCTCACACTAAGTACTCTCACAGCAGATGAGCAGAGTCAATGTCAAAACATTGAACACGGAACAGCGCCAGCAAATGGAGACGAATATAACCACCAACCAGCCTTGAACAACACTTTGTTTCTCAACGTTTTAAGGCAAGTCAGCACAGTGTGCGTTATCGCAGTTATTTGTGGCCTACGATATTAAATACGACGCACAAAATCACAATTCACTTTAATGTATGGACAGCAAAATGTCGGAACGGATAAGCGTTTTCGGAGGCGAAATGCTGTTTAAGTCATGTTGTCGATATAGTGTGTTGTGGGTAATTAATTTAATGGGTTTTTCATGATAAATTGTGGGTTTTATTTTCTTTTGGCCACCTCTTTGTAATCTTCTTCTTCTTCGTGTCGCTGGCATGACTTATTTTAAATGCTGTTTTCCCAAAACTTTGCCACTTCCACGGAGTTATCGGTGGCAGCGCAGAGGTCACTTTGACTTCATGTTTTGGGACACTGAGGGCAGGATAGGAGGTGGAGGATGGTTTGTGGCATAGCTCCACAATCACGCCCTACTGCCTTTCCGTCAAGGTAGCCCCACTTTACCAGGTTGGATTTACATCTTCTCACTTGTGTCCGGAGACGGTCTTTCAGAGCTCGTTGTATTGTATACGAGTATGTGGAAATAGGTTTTAATATTCAAAAATTTTCACATTACACACATAGCTGTAACACCGTATTACACTTCAGATACTGTTTCCCCCAAAATACTATTAAACTGCGTGCCTCCAACTACATGCATTTCATATTTTATGTCCACATGCCACACATTCTTCAACATCCCCACACAAATATTTTACAAGCCATACCTTGCGTACCCATTAAACATTATTCTATAACATAAACCGATTAAAAACCCTTATCAACACAACATCAGATATATTTATGATTGTTTAATAAATTATTTGACTAAATTCAACAACCGCTTTACGCACGAGCGGGCTCATTTTCCCCGTAGTTAATTCCTTTACGTAACTTATTAGTTAGTTTCCCTTCAATAGTGCACGCACTATGCCCAAACATGAATAGATTTATACCCAAGCTCAACATACAACCACGGTTCTGTAACCACGCAGCATTATTTACCATTTATTTTACAATCCATTGAACTTTCTCATCGATGCTCGGTAAAAGAAGCGATCGCGCTCAAAAGATATAGCGCAATGTATATCGGAATAAAACTCAAAATTTCGCACCAAACAATTTCGCAGAGCCCACATTATGTACACACATAGTACATACAGATTCGGTACAACACAGAAATCCACTTACCCCGTACAGTGGGGCCCTTAAGAGTTTCACGTTGGCTGTTTACAAGAAGGGCTCAATTTATTTATTCGTTCATTAAGCAGCGAGGCGGGGGATCTCTGCGAGAGACGAATTTTAGGATAATGGCTGTATGGTGTGCTTATGAGCATAGATTATTAAGGCGTATGCGGTTGATAGTGGAAAAGCCGTCGAACAAATAAAATTATACCAACGGCTCTCATTAACTTTTATCGTTATTTCGCAGCTTATAATTTTTTGTGCACCGATTTCTTTCAAGTAGCAATTCCAAATTTTGCCCCGAAACTGTGGAATAAAACGTGCATGGCGTATTAAAAGAAATATTTTTTCTAGACTCATTTTAATAACAAAAAAAAAATCACAAATATTCCGTTTTAAAAATCCGTGACCTGCCACAGGAATCGATTTAAACTATCAGCTATATAAAAACTATTACAGATAATAAATCAATTACACGAAAGGTTAACGAAACAAAAACGTGAGAAACAACAAATCGATTCATCGCAATCGATGGCTAGTTAAAATCGAATCGTCGCATAAACGATATTAAACAAATCGTAACAGATTCCCATTCCGTAGAAGGTGAGAGACAAAAAAATCTTGACATTTAAATTGAGAATCTTGCAGTAGGTTGAATTGAGTTGAGCGTTTGTGGTTAGTCTGTGGCTGTGTATCGAATCGAAGGCTATAAAACTGTACGCAGTTTTATAATTCTGCCTTACAAAGGCGTTAGATTGAATTTGGCGTGTAATTCAATAATAGTGTCGGAACACCGGCGGCACTCGCAGTCTGGCCCCGACTATTATGTGCAATCAACGATTTGATACAGAGAGATTGACCTTTGGCTATGAAACGCGATGCAACACCACGAGGATATCGTTAGGTAGTGTTAAAGTGAATCGTTAAACATTTAATTCGGGACTTTCAAAATCATTAAAATTTTACAAAAGTTTGCTTTCTGCAAAAGCCCCGTCACGAAAAGGAAAGTTAATTAAAAATTATTTCAAAGTCGTGATGAATTTATAAGTAGATTTGTGCAATTTGTTGTTTTATAAGTGTTTCATTGTTTTCGATAAAATCGAGATAGTAATAAAAACCACATTTTCAACATTTCTAACAGAACTTTTCTTCAGTGATGCTCCAAGCCATTATTTCAAGACATTAATAACTTAATCGTCCAACAGTGAAATTAATAGTGTTGTCATGTCGTAGGGTAGTGTGTGCGTAGCATTATAATCCTCTTACCGCCCGTACTTAACTACTACATATTGTACAAGATACACTTCCAAAGAATTTGTTAGCAAAGACATCTCCTTTACGATAATGTTCGATTTTCTATTAAACTTGAAAGCGTTCCACGTCCCACATTCTTATCTCGAATGTTCTACGACATATTTTTCCAAAGTTTCCCGGCGCGAGCTTTCAGGCGGCCGCGTATAAAGCTCTATTCACACATGGCGGGAGATAAGGTAGCTTTCACACCATTAAGCCGCGCGCTGGAGCCCGGGGCTTTTCCAGATTAGATTATACACTCGATTTATGACGTCATTAAAGCTTTGATAATTACTCGGGACAGGCTGCGTAGGCGAGACGCGGGAGGGGTGCGGTGGGGGACGCAGGGGGGGATGCAGGGTGCGCGAGGGGGGCGGGGGTGCTTGTACTGTTTGATTGGATTCCTGGTACTGCGAGGGTTAAAGGATTAAAGTTATGGAGATTAGTTCGACGCCCGCGGCCGCGCTTCGTTTATGTTAAAAGGTCTATAGAGATATGTACGGATAAGAGATTGGTTATTGCCAATTGTGATACCGTGGCAGGTTTTAATTTCGCCTCGGTTGCGCTCGTACGTTTGTAAATAAACTCCCGATTGGTTTTAGTAACAAAACAATAGCTTACGGTGTGAACGCCGACATATCGTGTGATACGATTCGTGGACACGCAAACGATATTATTTACCAAACCCTATCTGCGTATGGCTGATTAACAGCGCGAGCTTCTACGAAATTATCAATATTAATTACTAAGTAACTCCTAGCACGGAATTAATATGTATTGTCCCTACACTCATGCCTGTTAAGATTGTAGCAATTTACCATATGCTGTGTTCTTGGTAGTAATTGCACTTAACGAATAAATTCAAGCTTGTTAAGAAGGCCCGTCTAAAGTGGTAGTGGGCTGGTCAAGTGGTCATGTCTCCCGAATGCACCTTGACTGATAGGGAAGGACGTGATGTGACTGACTGGACACCTGACAAGGATATAGTCGTCAAGGTTGTGAAGGTCTGATTGGGTCATGCATGCAATGCATATAATGTTCCCACCACTGCTGGGACACAGGCTCCTGGCAGGCAGATGTCACATGTCTTCGAAGTTTTAGTTTTAGGACACGCCGGTTTCCTCCCGATGGTTTTCCTTCACCGTTTTGAGAGCAGTGGTGATGAAATTATTTACACAATATAAAGCGTCTGCCTGGGTAGGAATCCACGACCGTCCCCTGATGTTCCCACTGATCTCTGATTAAGTCGATGGAGATAAAATGGCCAGGATTTTTCCCGAAAGAAGAAGGCATTTTCCCAGCGCAGCGGTAGGAGAGCAGTGACAAAACAAAAGACAAACAAAATAAAAGTCATGTATAACAGTTGACTATCATTTTGACCCCAGAAAGTAGGATCGATCATGGAGAATAGCCGCCACGAACTGACACTGTCAGGTGGCGGATATTCCCAATAATCAATCCTACTTTTAGGTAGGTAGCGTGGTAGCGTGTCGTCATTAAAGAACTGCACTTCGCTTAGCAGAAACCCTTAGGCTGTGGGCACGCGATGTAAGTGGACGATCAAGTATTTAGTTGCCTGATTTATTAAGTCTGCTTGAATTAAAAAACAACTGTTGTAGTAGCAATTTGCAAGTTCAACATAAGCATTGCATAATCAGCCTATAATATCCCCACTGCTGGGAGACAGGCCTCATCTCGGTGAGAGGGAGTGGGCCGTAATCCACCACGCGTACCCAGTGCGAGTTGGCAGATGTCACAAGTCTTTCTAGTCTGATTTTTTGGTTCTAGAACATGCCGGTTTCCTTACGATGTTGATATGAACATTGCAATGGTAGCAAATCCAGAACCTTCAAAATAGTATAATACCAACCTATTTGCGATAAATGAATATCAAATAAGCTTCATACGAGTAGTTTTAAAGTCCCCAAAGCCGGGCTCCTGTAGAACTCCAAGCATCATCCTAACAACTAAATAGATCCAACGGGAACCCATCACAACACAGATATCTTATAAATTGTTGTAAATCGCTCTAAAAGGGATCAATTTTCCCTACACGTGCGCTGTTCAGCCTTTAATATTGTAATTCAAACAATTATGACCGTTGTATCTTATGTATTACAGGCAATTTTCCAACACACCGCTCTCGGGCGTTTATGAAAAATGTATATTTTCTCGGAAACAAAAGCTGTAAAAGCGACTTACTGCTAGGCTTATCTATTATGCCTGCACATACTTCCCTAGTCGCTTGAACGCAAAGTAAGCGAGAAATTGTTTTCCTTTTAAAGTGTAGGTATACGTTGAAATGTTTATGAACCATTGTTGGGAAGTGTGGACTACGTAATAGGTTCCTACTGGAAATATATGGGTGGTTTGATAAAAAGAAAATGTGATTTTAAATGCATGGATCCTTTATATTTCAACTTCCATACCTCGCCTTATTTTTTCAGGCCACTTTATACAACAAATATTGCTCATTATAAACACTAAAATTACTTAAAATCGTCCTAACACTAACACGAATCCTAATTGTTATTTAACCACTCCACTTCGCCTATTCGACCTAGTAAGAGGGTGTTTTAATTTTTTACTCACTAAATACTTCCTAACCGGTACCTAACTTTTTGCCCGGGCATTAGTGCAGCTATTTTGGCCTGGACCACCCATCAGGGCCTAATGGGCGTCCGCGAATGACCCTACAATTAAGTGTAATGAGCCGACCCGAAATACCGAAGCGTACATTTGAATATCTATAGATAGGTAGGTATGCGTTGTGTCTTCTAAGTGCTTTAGTGGCCGGAATAGGGTTTTAATTAAGTTCATGTAACATGTTTTAGTATCTTTATATAGCTACTTAACTGAGCAATCTATCTAAAATAGACGTAATAGATTTTTTTTTTAATGTTCAACTTCGGCAGAGGGGTACCTACTAACCTAGTTAAAATGTTTTTCAAAGTAACAATATTTACAGGCATTATGAAAAAATCCTTAAAATAAATAGTTTCTCTTGTTGTACAACATGTTGCACAAGTTGTTGAAAAATGTTTTTCATGTTCATAGTTATAATTTACACGCATTAAAAAAAAAAAAATTTTTGCTTTGGAACAAAACCTTTGCTGTGTGCTAAAAACGACGACGATTTTTCCTAAAAGGTAAACCATCAACGACTTTTCCTTTAAATACCCATTACAAAATGTGAAAATCAACTTGTAAAATCACTTCAATTTTAAATGCCTACTTTGGGACTACCCACATCTGCTCTGAATCCTATGACGAAAGCAGATCAAACCATCAACTATAGTACCACAGCAACCCGGAAACCTATAGTCCAATCCATATTTCAGCAATTACGGTCTATTAGCGTCAGTAAATGGTCCATTAAAAGTGTCCTATCATAAGTCGGGTCTCATTTGGCAGCGGCATTGTGATCCTGATATGTCGAACAAACGCGCGATAATGATGGTCGGTGATGTTCCAAGTGCTGTAGGGGCGTTTGAAGCTTTTGATCTGTTTCGATTCAAAATTATATGAAGATATGGTCAACCGCACGTCAGTAGCGTCACTGAAATACGAAAACAGCCCATAACAACGAAATAAAGGTACTGTCAGAGTCAAATTGTTACCGTGCACGTGTTGTTTGCTTTATCGGTTAACTTTATTAGGTTTTAAACAAAGTGTCATTTAATTATGCACTAAGAAATGCAGGAAGGTAAGTAGGTAGGTAGAAGTGTAATAATTACCTAATTGCTCAAAAAGATAATGGCTGGAAAACAGTTTGACAAGATTTTCTTCATAAACCTCGTAAAAGTGTTTTCCGAGCACCTCCTTTTTATAAAGCATGGGAACAAAAAAAATTTGTTGCAGGCTGTGATTCATTATAATAGTATCTAGGGTTAAAGTTTTCCGCGGAATCTAAATTTATTTTTATGAGTAAAGAAAATTAAGAACCGCCTGACATTAGGGACTGCCAAACTGTTGCAGTTTTTAAAAGAAGAGTAAAAGAACACTATCTGTCCTCTTCATCATAGTTGTGTATGTATTTTTTGTTTTATTTTATTTTGGATATGATATAATTATTATTATTCTAGTGATATTTATTTTAGTAGTATGTATGTATGTACGTTTGTTTGTATGTATGTTAGTATATTCTAGCAATTCTTGTTTAGTTTTTTAAGAGAAATGTTTTTGATTGTATGTATTATTTTTTGTCTCCTTTACTATTTCACACGCTGTCTACATCTCTGTATCTATTGTCCTGTCTCGGGTGTGCTGGAAGAGATTTCTTGTGAAATAAGCATCACCTCTGTACCTATTTTTTTCTGTTCTGTTTTTTCTTGTCTGTTTATATATGTGTGTACATAAATGGTAAATAAAAAATAAATAAAAAATAAATAAAAGAAAACCAACATTTCCAGTAAATATTGCAGCCTTATAACAATCTCAATCTAAATAAACACGAGCATACGACCATCATTATAACAGTAACGGATAGTAACAGTATCTAATCTACCGTCCGTACTACGAGCGGCCCTTTAAGCTTCCGATATTGTCCAGTCAAAATAGGCGATAATTATGAAATGTGGCGCCGATTGTTGCTCCATTAGTCGGCTTTGTGGCTTCGACCAGTACGTGCCCGCTCCTAGATATGCAAATGTACCTACTATCTATGTATTGCCAGTGATTTATTTACTGGCAGCACTATAGTAGCTAAGACTTATACGTCCGCCTACATAATGCGTCATTGGAATATTAATTTTAAAATTGATAGTTGAAAAAAAACTTACCAATGTTGAAAGGATAATAAAAAAAATCACTGATCGGACTTTTTATTTTTGTCACTGGCAAACTAGAATAACAAAATCACGCACTGTATACAGCCAAGGTAAGAAACAAACTGAAGTATGTAGGTAACACAAAAATCAAAATTTCTTTGTTGAATAAAGAAATGACGTTATTGTCCTTATTACCTGTTAAATTGCGCGTGACAAAACATTCATAACAATTAATAATTTTGCACAATTTTACACAATGGGAGAAAGACTTTCTTCTAAAAAGTTCCGAAGGTGTAATTATCTAGGTACCTTTGTTTCGTAACAAGCCTAATGGCCCGGAACACCTTCGTACATTGTCAATGTTACTCTAACAAGGTACTTTTTAGTGGTTTACGGTGCAATAAAATCGGTACGGACAAGGCCAAACATTGCGGGATTCTTACGGATATTATTCGCAATATATTAGAGAAAGGTGGTCTCAGTATTTTTTCTGAAAATAGTTTTTTATTACACTTCCTTTCAAGGTTGCGTCACACAGTTAACCCATTTTGAGCCCCAAAAAATTGTTCTTTGTCGCTGTAAGGGTTACATTTTTTAACAAAAACGTTGTTTTATATTTTATTTTTTCGTAACAACAGGGTTCCGCGAACGCGTTCTCTACAAAAGGCTAAACCTTTTTGTTAGCTAAGTTTTTGTTTTGTTTTATCGAAGTTAAATATACGTTTGAGGCCATTGTGTTAGGGCCAGTTTGTTGTTAGCCATTTAGTCTTGAAAAAATCCTTCTTGTGCACGCTTGCCTTCAGATATCTATGAGAGATAATCAAATAATAGTTCTACAAGATCAGTGAGAGTTTATAGTTAAGTTACCGTTTAACCAGGATTAAGTTAATTAGTGTTAATGAGTGCCCTGATACGCGACCATCGTTAAAGGTAAGGAAAACTCTATCTATTAACTAATGTAGTCATTTATCTTTTCCAAGTCGTTCCTATTTTAATGTGTACCGCATGTTAATGCCTTCTTTCTTATATATATGGTTTTTACAGTCGTGAAGTCTTGGATTATATTTCCTTTGTAAAACTGAGCTTCTGTATTTTCTTAGGAAGGTGCCTACATTCAGTAACTGTACCGTTATTTATTAGGTTCTAAGTGTAGTTCAAATGGTCGCGACTAGTCGTGAGAACAATTCCTACCTTAATGTCACAGTGATCTACCATATAAGGGAAGGTATCAGTTACCTTAAATAATACCTCTGTGCCTACATAATAATGACCCAATCACGTCTTCTGTAGCTAACTAAAATTATTTATCGATATTGCGTATAAGGGGCAATTCTCGTAATTTTAAGAACGTTCACAGTCTGGTCTCAGTCTCAATCTGTCAAAAAATACTTTTAATTTCCCTACATTTTGACAAGTTTTTGACATTCATTGTCGCTGAGATTAGATTGCGACTAGATTTTTAACGCTTTTAATTAGGGGAATTGACCTTAATATGTCGCGTGATCGCGTTGTACGTTGATATAGAGTCCTTTCCCAGGGCTCAAAGTAGGTACCCCCATTTCAAATGTCATTCAAATCGGTCCAGCTCTTTACGAGATTAACCAAAACAAACAGACAGACAAAAATTACAAAATTGTTTTTTTTTTGTTACAAGTATCGTAGGGATACCTTTCGTATGCATTAAGTAAAAAGCTGTTATTTTGCCATTACAAACAGACATTCCAATTTTATTTATTTGTATAGATTTATAAACCTACTACTTAACCTTTTAAACGCACAAACACCTACGTACCTGTAGCAAATAAAATAGGAAAATTATTACTTTTTAAAACAAAATTTTCCTGTTTTCCATATATTTAGTATAATCTATTGAAATATTCACAGATGCAATATTTATGTCTGTATCAATTTAGGCGACTACCCACGCAACAAGTTTTTTCTGTCTATTGATAGTCGAGATTCTAATTAATTTCACATTACCGAGTCGATAGACGTTGCTAACTAGCAAATTAGCATTTTATCCATAGAAAAAAAAACTTAAATATATTTCCACGTTTTTACAGGCTTTTCAAGCAATGACTTATGTCTTTATATTTCTGTTATATGTCGCGTATCCTATCCTATGTGGTCGAAGTTATTTATTTTAAAGGCTTTAAATAATTGTATTGGGTAAGGCGTGGCTTTACTTAAGAACACGCCTGAATCAGCTGGAAGTGGCACTCTATCTCTGAGATATCGTGATCTGATTAATCAGTGTTATCATTCCAATCAATCATTACCTACTGTAGGAATTAAACGTAGTTTCCTATGTATGTACAGAGAGGTTCTAATCACCAATATCTATCTTAGAACTTAAGTAGTTTACTTAGGTATACCTACTTAAATATTTATTACGAGTATCTATTCGTAGCAATGAGCTCCACGTATAAACCGATGAACTATCATCGCAGGTACGATAAGTCATCAATTTTGTCATAAGTAAAACAACCTTAACATGTAATTGTGGTAAGCATTTGCTACTTTCTGTACTAATTAACTGCTAAACTCTGATTTTCATTTTGCAAGACCAAAATTACAGCTAATGTATCCTTAATAATGTCAAGTTGACAAAAAAGATCGATCGCAGCTGTCATTTTAGTCTAGCAAATCATATATCAGACTTTACAATAAATATATACTTACAAAACAAAAAATATGTAGAAATCGATACTAACATAGTTATGCGACAATATTTTATATCAGCACCATATTTTGCAAGTTCTATCATAAATATAACCAAGTCCATATAAATAATGGCAGGTTGTAAGTAAGCCTGCCACCTTCCAACACCCCTATTAAATAACCCTTTACCATCTGCTGCGGTTTGGATAACATGAGGGAAACCCGGGCAAAGCGGAAGCCTTAACATGTAGACCGGCCTGAAAAACAATATAGGGAACAGTAAAACATAAAATAGTATCATCAATTTTACATTTATTTCAAAAAAATAAAAATTGTAATGCTATTTTTAAATAATAAAACTGAATTACCTACATTAACATAATTTTGATATCGGTTGTGCATCTTTTTGTTAAAAAATATTTTACACGCGAAAAACCACAGAGAATTCGTCTCGCAGAATCAAAAAAAGACCACACAAAATCTTATTTTTAAGAAGCTCATAAAAAAACCAAAAATGAGCTCGTAATTGAAGCCAAAGCCCGAAGCTATAAGTGCTCAATTACATTGCACAACAAAATTGAATCGGCTCTCGAACAAAAATACTACCCACTTATATCGAACGCCTATTACTAAATGAACGTTTAATGTATTTAATATGTATCTACTGAAACATAAATACTGAGGTACTAGCAACTAGTCTTGCTTCTGCCTTTGCTTGAGTTTTTTCAGGGAAATTGCTTTTCGGGAAAATAATATTTTCATACTATGTTGTAGGTTTGTATTTACCACAATAGGTACTACTTGCCCACTCGAAGATCATATACAAGTTTCCGAAGACTCCTGAAACAAATTCCTATGAAATAATAACAATAATATTATCAAAATCAAAGAAGTCGGTATTTAGGGAGATACATTCTACAATACTTTGTCCTCAAAAATGATGTATTTCATTTTTTTGCGTTGACCTTTTATCACGTCTTATCTTACAAAAATATTACCAAAGATGGTCTCCTGAAAACTCAAAGTTCATGCTCGTTACTTAAAACCCTTACTGCCTTTAAATATAAACATAAAACAAACCCAACACAGTCTTTATATAATATCTCCGTCTTGTCGTGCAATAAGTCTGACTTTCTTTAGTAGTTGTGCATCGTGGCATTTGGTGGGCTCGGGGTGCGATGCCGGGTGGTAGCAGCGGTTGCCAAAGGTGCATGACAATGTTCAATATTTTTTTTATCTTCCTGGAATTTCGTTCCCGGGGACATATTTACTATGAGCAAAAATATGCACTTGGTGCTAAGGGCATCTGAAAAAAAAATGAAAATTGTAGGTAACTAAGTATCGAATTTGCATCTAGGTATTCATACGTTCGAAATAGAAACAGTTTGTTTTTAATGACTTGATCATTTTGGATTGTTGGACCATATTTAATAGTTACATATCAAAAAGATGTTTACATTAAGCTGCTGTGATTGTCTTTCTGGAGTTCGACTATTTTCTTTGACTACAATCTCAAAACTCGATTTTTCACTAAAGATAAGTAACTATTATTAAAACCTTGAATTGAAGCTCCTCTGTTTACCAACAAAATATGCATACCACAACACTGATAAACGATTAACACCACTCTATATTTCTTTCATCTTTCAACAATAATTCAATCAAAGGAAGAAATTAACTTTCTTGCCACAGTGTAAAAAATAACAGTCTCACCTACAAATTCACACAGTTTTTCCTACCGTTTTTGTACCTCGCAGCGTTCATTTATTCATTGGGCATGAATTATCCAACAAGCGAAGTGGAAAAGCTAAATCAAAGAAGCGAACATCTGCATTCCAATGAAAGTTTGAGAATCAGCCGCGTTTAGCGACTGTGTTACTATGGTAACACGAAGAATTGTCGTTCCTTTGTTTTACAGTGGGATTTTAAGGTTAGGGGAACATATTTTTAAATGATTATTGTATTGTTTGTAGCCTATATTTTTCATCGATACCACTTTCATGACTTCTTAATAACAATTTTTTTTTTAATTTTTCAATAACCTAATCATTTCAGTGACAGAACAGGATGTCATTTTATTTCTGAGTTCGGACGAAAGCTAGATAGTTGCTTTGCCTTACAGCAACTACCTATCTAGTTTTTGTTTTACCAATGTCAAAGATGCCTATAATTTAAACACCTTCATATTTTACGCCCAACGGTACCACAAAACCGGTAAGTACTTCTTCCAATTATATCACAGCCCGATGCTAAATAACATCCAATATAAATCCTCGGGCAACCCTTAGTAGAGGTCTTTAGTCAGTCCCTCCATAAGTCAGGTCCTCGTGTCTGCCAGCAGATAGCGGCCCCCGCACCCCGCGCCCCTCCGCCCACATAAACTTAATACTACATAACTCAAACTTGAATAAATTATTGCCAACTTATTCTTGTTTGCAGAGCCCCTTTTTGCCTAGTCTTGTTTATTCTGTGGCGCGAATATCTGATCGTGTGCGTGCATGACTGATGGTGGTGTAAGAATAGTTAGCGTTATTGGGTACGATAATTGCCTGTATAGTTTGTATGAGGTGTATGTTTCTACCCTGCAACTTGGTGGAGTGTGGTATCTGATTTTGGACCTAATGTAATGCCCGAAGGATGAATAATAAGCTTGAGGAGTCGAATGTTTTTTTCTTGTCTTGTCTTTCTGCCGATATTTAGGAGCTAATAGGTTTTTTATACATCAGCGGTTAGTGCAAAAAACATGTTCTTGCCGCCATTTTAAATCAGTCAATAGGCCAAGGGTAAAAAGGTCGATTAAAGGTTACCTTACTAGTAGATTTTTTTGGTAAATCTTCTCTATGACCTAAGTCGAAATGTTTACTAAATATTCTTTATACAAACTAAAAAGTCAAGGGCCTCCATACTTTAGTTAAGAAACCGGTAAAACCAATATATTGACAACCTCCATTTAATTTGATTTTCCAACTACCAGTATCTTTCATAGTATTTTAACACAGAAGTCACATGTTTTACATTAGCATTACTCATGAATATTGATTGGCTAAAGATTTATAGGATTTCCAAAGAAAAAACATACATTCCGTGACAAGTTTTAAATCGATGTGTAAATACTTACAAATAGGTATACATTGGTAATAGGTACATGCTGTCTCAACATACCTACGTGTATGTAATATATATAATTTGTGTAGGACCTTTTTCTTCTTTACAGCTTTTTTACCCAGTCAACAACTGGCAATCAATGAAACAGGTACATCGGTCACAACATTGCATTATACCTCATTACGCCTTCTGACCGCTTTGCATGGCAACAACGTATCATTATGCGGTCTTAAAAATTACCAATGCACATAGTGTTCGTTCACATACTGAGTGGTAATGAGTAGTTTTCATTTTACTCTTATTATATTACAGAAGCCCTTTGATTCTGAGACTAGTATTCAACGAGGCAACCTGATTAAGTAGGTACTGTGTTTTCTAAATTTTCACTTGCAGACGTGCACTTTTACGTTCAGTCAGTATTGGAAATGCGTGCAAGAAGGTCAAATGAAAATAAAATAAAATAAGTCAAATAACCAAAAACATGTCATGGGCCTGCAATAACTTTGGTTCAAGAATCTTGCTTTGTATTTCTCTTTTTGCTACACTAGGTCTTAGTGCTAGTGTCTTTATTTCCCAACAACCATAGAAAATGCAAGACCTAGAGAACAACAAAACACAGTACTGAATCACGCTAAGTGCTAAAGAGCATATTCTCCGTTTTTTTTTTCCGAAGCAGCACCGTGAGTGGGCACAGGCAACGATACGAAGGGCCTTTATCTCACCGTGATGTATACTCTGTCACGACTGGCTTCGGACGTGACCGAAATGCGAGCCGATTTATTCTGTTACTTAAATAACCGCTTGGACGTTGTTTTGATTCGTCATTCGAATTTTTCGTATGTTGTTTGTCTCTTGTTTTTTTTTTCTTTTTTATTTATATGAGAACCTCAAAGTCCGTTTATTGAATTAAATGCTTAGATATGGTAACGCGTTTTGTGTTGAATTATTCAGTGGCGCATATCCTTTCGTAATTCTCTTGTTTTTTAATGTAGGTACAAACCTTAATTTAATTCGTAGAATAGTCTACAACTACACGGACCTTCAAATAGTCTACCGATAAACAAGTCCCTTTACGTTCCAATTTATCTGCCAATAAATAACAAGGCGGATATACCGAACAAAGCTAAAATTACCCACAAAGTACATAACAATCTGCACCAAATACCGTCCTGAAACACAAAACCAGACAATTAGCAGTGTATAAATCAGAATGCGAACATTCCTTTATCCTGCTCCATCTACAATATGGTGGTACTGGTGGTAGGCAGTAGGCTCGGTTGTTAGTCTGTGCCAGCAACTTATGGGCACTGTAAAAGGATGTTCCTTCACGACAAGGTACGATAAAGCTACAAGGCCCAAGGGTTTTGCGACACGGAAACTGGAGCTTTTCCCTTGTTCTTGTAGCTCGCATCTATGTAGGAACTATGGTTTAAGAGTGGATGTTTTGTTTAGAACACCTTGCGCTGGCACGAGTTATGGGGTTTGATAGTGGCTTAGACTTCCTAGGTACCTAAGTATTTCAGGAATATTTCCATCGAAAAACAACAAAATTTACAGTAGAATAAAGATCCCACATTTTTTAGTTGTTAAGGCATTGTGATTTGTTTATGGATTCGAGCAAAACATTTATGTTATATTAACCACTGAATATCAGCGCTTCCGGATAACCACTGAATATCAGCGCTGTGCTGTGGGTCCCCCTACAGCACAGTATCATGCTGAGTGGAATCCTTCTTGTCACAGTCATGACGTGCAGCTTTCGACTATTCTGTTTTGTGCTTGCAATTGTAGATCTGTTTTGTGTTTATTTTTCTTTATTATTCGAGTTTATGTGACAAATAAACCTATTTTTATTTATTTCTTTCTTACCACAAAATTATGAATGAGGAATTCAAGACTTTCGAAAGATTGCTGACATAATAGTTATAGGTATACCTACGTATAAAATGTATGGAAGGCTTTTAACTGCAGTAGCCCATCAATATTCATAAACTGCACCTAGAACAACATACAAGCTAAGTAAACATTTATTCAGTAAATTGACCGCATTAAAATTATAGTCATAATCTTGATGGATAAATGTATTGATTAGCAAAACCATTTAGATAAGTCATATTCCGTTTATGGCAAAATTAACCACTCAGTGCCAATCCTAATTAAATGCCTAGTCAATGTATTTCTCATTTATAATCGAATTATCGTCAATTTAATTTTGTAGTACAAGAGCCTGATAAAATTGCTGATCTATAAACGGTTTTAAAAATTTTATGAAGCTCTTTACTGGTGAAATTTATTGATTATCTTTATAATTTATACTCTGTGTTAAAGAACTTCGAATTAATAGATCTGAGTCTCGACAAATGATAACAAACTACAGGTGAAAATATCTAAACGAGACAGGTGTATCATTTAGTTGGGTAGGTAAGTATTACTTTCAAGAAAAAATATAGCGTGTCTAGATATTTTTCTCCGCCCGTCAATTAGCAAAACAATTCAAGATATACAGCTTTAAAAAAACACAGTAAAATATTAAACACGTACCTAATCAAAAAATATAAACGTACTATCAATAAGTCACTCTCCCTTCGAGAAATAACAACGCAAATTGCGATGCAATCAAATGCGTCCGCGCAGTTAATTCAACGACATTTAAAACATTGTTCGAACACATTCAAATATGTTTTAAAAGATACTCCAGGAAATTATGCCTTTTATGGAGAAAATAAGGTTCAGATTACATTGAGATGGACTGTGTTGTAGGCTGTTTTATGTGTTGGAGCATAGGTAGATTTATAAGACACTGAACGATGTGTAGAATATTGTCTGAGGTCCTGACACCCGTGTTTAATGTCTCTGTTCCAATGAGATTCCACTGCGCAAATTATGGGAACAATGTCGGTTGATTTCTGCCACCTCTGTCACTTAATAAATTTGCCCATAGTTACAGCGTTTTAGTGATTATCCTATCTTAGATGCTGTCTTGGTGCAAGGTTCAATATCTCCATGCCTTACTTACATTAAATATTCAGAACACATTTGAACTGTATTGCTAATTATTTTCTGATTTCTTAATAATTAATTTTAATACTTAAGGTCGCATTATCTAATAAATAACAGGCGCTAAGCGGCTATTTTTATATAGCATACACAGTCAGCTGTTTGTATCTCACGCTTGTTAAATTCAATGGAATGCGTATGATGGACGGGATGGCCGACTCTCTTTTACCCAATTATTCACAAAAATGTTTTATTAATTTAATACGAAACCTGCAAATTAATTAGCATAATCTTATATGTGTACAAGTCATAATAAGTAGCGTAGGTCCCTAGTAATTTAACAGCAAGAATTGTTTTTAAATACCTAGTGCTACGTGAGACTACGCACGTCGCTAACACGCCAAGGCAAAATACTATCATGTAGATTCCTACCTACCCACCGAACAGTTATTTTGTCATCTATCGAATGCTTGTCACGATTAAATAGATACTTATTTCTTCCTTTCTAAATCAAACATTGCATAGTGCGTAAGTAGCCGTAAAATCCATGGCAAAAATTTGCATGACAATCCACATCCTTTTCTATTAGTCAATCCAAAAATGTATCTATATATGAAAGAATAGACAGACGGCCAGCATTATTGTAACCCAAACAACATTTGCATGCTTAATTTAATTCAAGAGCAACGTAAACGTAGTATGAATCATAGCGAACTCACTACTTAGGCTCGCGATAAATTCCTCTAGGCGTTTAAAAATAGCTGGCACCGAATAAATCCAGTACAATGTAGAGTAATCTCTTCAAGAATCAAGATTACGGGGTATAAAACCAGCCATACACGAACCTCAAGTGTTAAGTGATTAACGATTAAATAATAAGCCGCCGCACACTCGTAAAACAAAGATTAACATACAGTTACGGGTGTAAATAGCCTATAACTTTGATTTTTACGACTAAATAATCGTAAAGGAACCCTGGTAAAGCGGCTATATTAAAGAGGCGAGTTTGAATGCGGTGGCCGAGTGAAACTACACAGTTTTGGAGTCGGACGGTTTTTAATCGCGGACAATGCAAACGGGAGGCCCGTTGATGCACTTTTATTTTACGACGCACTCATAACATAAAACGGTGAATGTCTCAACAAGGGTTATCAGCCGTTTGAGGGACGGGGATAGAGTTATAACAGTTATGTCTGGTATTTAGAGTCTTGAATTTATTCGGACTCTAAACAAATGTCGCGAGAGCATCAGCTGATCGTCGCATACTGTTAATAAGCGTATTTTTTTGTATAAGTATGTGGGTGCCTATCTGTCTATCCGGGCTTGGAAGCGGATACCAACAATATAACTCGTCCTAAACACAGAATGATATACCCTGTTGGTCTAACCACCTAATTTCGCTGCGTCCGCACACTGCGCCCATTACGGTTTCCCTGGGCCAAAATTCCGTGTAATTAAACAACTGAAATTTTAACAGTATCCAGTATAAATTTAATAAGGATGGGCTATTAAGAGTGTAAATGGACCAAATGTTTGGCTTTCGCCAAAAACCAAAATGGGGTCTGCGGAACGGGCCGCTGTGTAAGTTTCGATCGTAATGCGGTGCCACTGGGGAACAACATGTGTAAAATATACTTATGGGCACATCAGTTTTGATGTTTTTTTATTTTATTTTAATTAACAGAATTTAAGTTGGAATGTAAAATATGTAGAAGAACGTTGAGCTCGGATTTGAATTACAGATTGAACTTACAGTAACACTTAATTTATCATACGCAATTGGGCAATTTCAGCACCAAATCCAGCAAAAATACATCATGTCAAACTCCCACGCGTACATGCAAAACCAAGCAAAAAATAAAACACAATACCTACATCAAAAACGGAAACGATCAAAATAACAATCGCCTAGATTTTAATTGAACAACGGAACAGAGATTCTCGGCGAGTGCCGGGTAAACGCCGTGAATCGCCCAATAATAATGAAAGTGATGGCTGTGACGCCGTCGCTGTATGAAGCGGCAGTTTTGGCTACATAAACAGCCCGTATACTACCCTATCTTGTACAAACAGACACCTAATATAACCCTTACTATGTAACAATACGGGCTATTTTCGTACGTCGCATGTATCAAGTTATCGGAAGTCTTTGTATAGCGCCCCCCTCCAGTGTGGCGGGAGGGGCCGGGTCGGCTCACACGTAGACAAAATGGCCGACTTTTTTGTCGCGAGCGATTGGGAACGCGCGCATTGTGTGTAGGCCATACGGAGAGGAGTTTAGAAATTAAAAATATGGTGTTCAAATATTGGTTGTGGTTTAGATTTGTTATCTGTTGGATGTTTGATTGGTAGATTAATGTCTGTGTCGTGAGGATATGTGTGTTGAAGTTCAATCTAAGGATTTAGGATTTTAGAGATGGTCTTAGGGTTTTTACTTCATTAATATTTTTATATAGGTATTAATTTGGAAACTTTTTGTGTCTGCAAACAAATATTTTACATACATTTTTTACTATTGAAATTTCACCAGGCAAATAGAAAAATGAGCAGGATGTAAGTAGGTATTATTATTAAATTAGAAACTTACATAGAAATAGTTGTATTACATTGTCTTTAAAAATGCGTGAGTAGGTAACCATTTTGTTCCAAATAGAATACCATTGTATTATTTTCATTGAATATTTCATTCTCCTAAATAAAGTCATTCAAGTCTTAAGATTTCACTTATCTCATACATGTACAACCTACTACTAGTTAGGTAGTTAGGTACCTACCCCTATTCTCTATGTAATAGATACCTAAGCCTAAAAGAAGAGGATATAGGAAGATGGAGGGCGACCTGGAGAAAACAAACGACCAGTTAGGTCCACTTTAGACCTGAATCGAAAGAGCTGGAAGTCATGGGGAGGGGCCGTTGCCCAGTAGTGGGACGATGCAGGGTAACAGTAAATAAAATAAATAAAAAGTTTTATTGCAGAAACTTGTACAACTTTTACAGTAAATCTTACATAGGGATCTCCTTTTAAGTAAAATATATACCTGTGCTAGAAGGCCCCGCTATTCAATGACAAATTATAAAAAGTTAAAAGTGGTGTACCAAAATAAATTTTTAGCAGTAACCTAAGCCTTCATTTGACGCTCAATTATAACCGAAAAACAAAACCTAGATACTTACAGTAAAACAAGAAAATATTTCCACCGCCATGTAAACCAGCCTTATGAAGGGTGGGTGCGGATATTTTCAGCCGACGCGACCGGCGCCGACTGCCGAGTCCCGACCGTCTTTCTTGTTCCTATACCTCCACCTTCTACTTTTTACTCACTAGTCGGTACTTATACCTATTGCAACAAAGAATAGTGCTATTCTTTTTGGGAATTTTGAATCATAGATAGGATAATCAACCCTATCGACAATTCACGCTTGAAAGTTTTGTATGTCAGTTCCTTTGGTTTTTGGCTCCCGTCGGTGTGTTATGAAGAGCTTACTAAGTAAGTATGTCATATCTATTTAAGAGGTAAACTGAGAGGTATTTACTTACCTATAGGTAGGTGATCTACCTATAAGTAAATAAAATTTGCTTCATCACGGTTTTGTTACAATTTTAATAAAAATTGAATAAACACTCATTGTTTCACAATAAATATGTAAATCTCAACCTTGATTGCATTTACCTATCTACCTACTTACCTAGACTGTCGGGCCATACAATAATAATATGACACCACAATAAAAATAATAAATGAATGTTTGCATAGAAACACAGCAGTAAAATTAGGTACCCTAGTATCAATGATGATTGGACAGTCGTTACGACCAGAAGAACTCCAGTAACTGGGTTGTGGAGGCCAGATAGGCAGTCGCTCCATGTAAAATACTGGTACCTATTCAGCTGCATCCGGTTAGACTGGAAGCCGACCCCAACATAGTTAGAAAAAGGCTAGGCAGATTTGTTGATGATGATTGGAAAGAATTTTAGGTAAGTACCTACCAACCTGAGTAGAGTTTGTACCAATATTTGTACAGACGCCAGCAGATCAAGCTACTACAATCTGTCAAATTTCTTTAATAGATTTTCAACTTTAACGGTAAAGCATTAAAGTTCAAGGTTGATTGGGAAAATTTGACAGCTTCGGGTAGGTTGACCTGCTGGCGTCTGTAACTTGTATTAATACCTTCCTACCTATGTCCCAATCTCAAACAAATATATACTTAGGTATTCTAAAGCCACCGATGCCATTCTTTACAACCTTTTTTTTTTTTTTTTTCTGGTGGGAAATCATCAAATGACCCCTCCCGCTCTGGGTGGAGCAGAAGGGAGTGTCAGACTCTTACTGACTAAAACCCACCCATGTTCCTTCATTCGCCCTTTATGTTCCGGGGTAGCGGTAACCCTTTCGGACAATCCCGCTGAATTCTTTACAACCTAACTTTAGAATTACTTAGACCGTCGATAACTATAGGTTGATCTGCAGTTGTTTTTCTGAAGACTGCTACCATAAACCCAATAAATATCTCGACTACATTATGGATAAAGTTTATCAGGGTAAAGTTTTTGAGTAACTGCAGTAGTCGAGTCATTACTTACTTTTATATGCAGGAATGTGTGAGTTGGGAAATTCTATAGAAGCCCGTTCAACCGCATGGATTTATTAAACAACATACATTAACAATTCTATACACGAACTGAAATTAATTTCTCTACAACAACGATAAGATAAATAATCAAAAACCAAACAATTGAATGTCGAGAGAACAAGTCAACAAACAATGGTCTAACACAATCAATTCGAATAAATCTACTTATTCATTCAAACCAAATAAATTGTAGGCGCGATGCGAATAAATCTCGGAAATTAGAATAAGGAAACTGATATTAATTTTCATGGTGTACAAAGGCACGATATCTATAGAATACTAAGGCTCTAAACTATGGTGGTCCTATAGGAAATTATCTGTGAGGCAGCGTTCCATTGTGCTGGGCCTGAAGACACCTATCTACTTTATTCCTGTTCCATTGGTGTTCCTGATACCATCCTAGTGTATGTAAAACACATTCAAATAAGAGTGGGATGGTACAAGTTTCTATGTACCTAAATGGTGTGAGCAAGAAAAAACTGCTTGAGTTTTATTTTACATGTTTTCTTTTTCTTGGTATAATTTTCTGCCTGAATTGGTATTGGAATGGTTATTCCTATGATATCTGATATGGTGGTTTCGGACAGTTTTTGTTCTCATTCCAATGCTTTAGAATACATGCCATTCCTGACTGATGGGACTCTTAGAAATTTGCATAGGCAGAGCAGGATTAACGACATGCAACTGTCACATCTTGGGAGATGTTGGGAAGCAACCAATATGGTGTAAAGTGAGGACGTTTGTGAATGTCGTCCTAAGATCTGCAAACAGTTGAAAAATTGCCACTGTGCAATTAAAATGGGTAGGTTACATGCTAAAAACCAAAATATAATTCCGTCAAATGACTGCTTCAGCACAAAAGTATTTTTTTCAAAGCAATGAAATCCTACCTACTGCCTCAGTTTTGACTCATACATTCCCAGCATAAAGAAGTTGACATTGAACCTTCATCACAATTGCCATGTAACTCACGCATTTGCAAACAATTACATCAGCTGATCGATGAATGTATTTTAATTGGCCAACAGCAGCACGCACTCTATCTCCAGGAACAAGCCAATTTGCAACTTGTAAACGGTGGAAAACTATTCATTGCATGCATCCTCACTTAAGCTAATAAAGTGATGTATTCCAAACAGCCTTGAGAATCGGTTACATCACAAACGACATTCCATCATAGGCATCACTCAATAAAACGCTCACGCGATCCAGCAAGCTATCGAGTGTGAAAACAAACAATGCGCAGGAGTTGAATGTTAAACTACAGCGGCGCTGGCGCACGTGCTGCCGATATCCGTCGAAATATTTATATTTTTATTTACGTTTTATGTCCGGGGTTGCGTCGGCGACGACGAACGAACGGCGCGAGCCGATACGATGACACCCGAATAGAGGCGAGCTTTTTTGGGGTTCCATTACATTGTATGCTGATTGATTTCGGATTGGTTGAGTAGTTTTGGCTATATTCAGTGCTAATTTTGATGAGAGAAGAAAGTGGTGCTTTGTTTTATTCATTTGAGGCTTCTAAAAGCGGTCTTATATATTTAACTTCAGCAAGTTAGGTTCTACCATCGCTAGAAAAGAGTTAAAACTTTAACTCACAGCTAGATTCTTAGGCAGTATTATTTCAGAACGAAGAACTGTTCAGCGTCTATTGTGAAATACAAGTAGACTGCAATAAATTGACGATGGGATTACCTACCTATATGGCCCTGAGTCACAAGACTTTCAAATGCCAAGGTAGACACTTAAGGCTATTTTAACCATTAGGTGCAGCATCATAGAATAGCACATTTGTACATTTGAACCTATACGAACTACTGCAGCTGGATTAGTTATGGACCTCAATCAGCATCGTCAAATACTTTTAGTTTTTTTCAAGATTCCAATTATATAGACCAGCTGTTCATGCATTTAATAATTGTATAATTAAAGAAAACAGGATTAATCCATCACGGACAGGAGAATAAGGGCAGGAGAATCATGATGATGATGGACAAACTGGGATTCAATTGCTATCTGACCTGGGCTAACCTAATGCAAATTGGCACAGTTTCAGTTCATGTCAAAGTCAAGTCATTTATTTCAAACTAGCTGCGCCCCCCGCTTTGACCCTCATAAGTTTCGATCCCATGGGAAAATAGGCATAAAAAGTATCCTACATGTTAATCCTGGTTATAAACCATCTTTGTGCCAAATTTTATCCAAATCTCTTCAGTAGTTTTTGCGTGAAAGAGTAACAAACATCCATCCATCCATACAAACTTTCGCGATTATAATATTAGTAGGAAGACTGTTGAAGATTAGCGTAAAATACCTACTTACAAATAGATGGCTATAGACAGACGATCTGATAAAATTAAATAAGACTGTACTGTTCTCCAAAGAAGTGGCCGGTGGTGTACAACATGCCGCTCATTTGCGGAGCACTGGGGTGATGGTAATTTCGTTTCGTATGGAGAAGAATGGGCAAGAAACTCCGCCATTACTCTTTTAAATGACGTTGAAAAACCAAATAGAAAATAAAACAGCTGTAGATTCCATAAAACAACCCATGCTCATCTTTACAAAGTAACAATATTATATTACCTATTTGTATAGAAACATACCTACGTCTGTGGGAAGGTAATAAGATCACCAATATAACTCACTTCAACTCGATATAAAACCCATTAAAATAATTCTATTACAAACGCGTGGGCAAGTTTTTAATCTGGAACCACTTAATCCAACGCCCCTATTGGTCGCACTATATAAATAGAAACGGACAAATATATCAAGTGTACATCTTCAAGATAACTAGGAAAAATTAAGTAGACACATACGCTTTCAGCAAATCTACTGCAATTTGTTCAGCAAAAGAGGTCTTTTTAAAATGGTTACGTGTTACGGCAAAATTAGCTTTCCGACGGGGCAGACGTGATTACGAATTTAAATTGCCCAATCAATTTTTAATTTGGTTGCAGTATACCCGAATATGTTTGGTTTGTCCTGTTTTAACTTAGAAAATCATTTTAATGGATACAGTAACTGGGAAGTGTGTTTTCTTTGCGGAATATTAATTTATGGCTGATGTTTTTCGTTGGCAAGTTCGGTCATGGATTTGGATTCTCGCCAAGATTGCCCTTGATTGGCTAAATAAGCATCCGGTGTTGGTATTGATATAGGTGACTAGTAGGTAGATATGTACCTATAGAACTAGGCTATAAGTACCTACTTATTATATAATGTGGTATTGTGGTATTAATTTGGTGGCCAGCTGATACTATAGCTTAGGTATTTTATGTCAAGGTAGAGTCGTATAAGAAGAGATTCTGTTGTCTTTTCAGTGATACCTACCTACGTACTTATCTATAATTATGTTGGTTAGTACCTTGACACATCTGACTTTAGGATAGAATAGAATAGAATAGAATAGAATACTCTTTATTGTACACCATACAAATTATAAAACATAAATATACAAGGAGGCAGGATAGGCAGGTGCCTGACGTAGGTACGTCATCATTCTCCTAACCTTATCCAAATTTATTTGAGGCGGCGTAACATGTCTTTTTCTTTCATACTAGGTACTTCACTACCTATTAGTCGTCATCTCGGTAGTCATGAATATCATCTTTCCAACAGTCTATCCATCGTTTCTTTGGGCTTCCCTTACTCTTACCTATAGCCATCCACACTTATCTATACCTACTCAAGACGGTAGGTCCTCAAAACTTTCCTCACATATACATGCATAGGTATGTGTAATACTTCCATCTACATTTATGCCTATACTGCATGCATATATTGCCTATATTTAGCTATTTAGATAAAGGGCCGATTTTTCAGTCTTCAGACAACTTTTATCTGTGGAATAAAAGTTGCGGTTTGACAGCTTTTATAGATACTTATAGAAATATGCTGTTCCGTCATACCTAAGTACCTACCTAGCTATGTTTATACGGATAAATTTATCTACTTACCTTACTTATCTTACGTACCTCATCGTCATCTGCCTAGCCTTTTCCCAACTATGTTGAAGTCGGCTTCAGGTCTAACCGGATGCAGCTGAGTACCAGCATTTTACATGGAGTAACTGCCTATCTTGACTTCCACAACCCAAATACGATACCCCTTGGTAAGACTAAGTACTTACGTACCTATCAGAAAATTTAAAATTTGCTCTTTTAATAGTTAGGTGAACACAGGGTCACCTAAAGTATGTAGGTCAGTGTTGATAACTTTTGGCATAGAATTCTTTAAGTAGATAGGTAGTATACCTAGGTAGGTAGGTAGCCTTTTGGTAAGATGTAGGTAGGTACTTAGAGACCGCCTTTCTTCTTATTTATCTACCTAGCTCTACCTGAGCGTACCTGGATACTTTTCAATTAAAAACAAACATTAAAAATAAAAATTAATCGTCGTTAAAAGATTTACTTATAAAAAAAATAACGACGCCATAAAACCCAAATAAAACCAGCAGTCAAGTACCTATCTAGGTGTGAAAAAGGTTGTTACAATTTTATTACCGCTACCGTACATTAAAAGAATATTTCGTACTTTTCATCAAAATTGTATCCTTTAGAACCGATTAAAAATTAATTTTAAATTATTTTATAGCAGTCACAAAATTCGAATCGCTTCGCACTTACATTTTATTACCGTAAGAGTGACAGAGACAGATATAGGGCTATCGATCTCTACGAACGGCGACGCGTCGCCAACGAGCGTAATGGCGGACGATACAAACACATTCGATATTTTAACGATTTAATTGATTATTTGTAATATTAACCACTTAACAATTAAACACAGTTATCGTAGCACGAAATTTTAACACTATACACTAGTTTCATAACGATCAAATTGCGAAATAACACATTTCAAAGTAGATAAAATCACATTGGTCGTTCCTCGTACAGCGCATCAGTCGCCATATCCAAATTCCTATATCCAGGGACGAATTTGTGTGACCTTGGGGAGATTTATTTTTTATGTATGTTGTCACGTGATCACAGTGTTTTGTGAATGTCTCGTGATGTTAGAGAATTTTAGTTGTTTTTAATGACATAGTATTCTCATTATCATTTTAGTTCTATAATCTATAGTTCTATAGTTATTCTTATAATCATTAATTTAGTTGGGTTGTAATAAAAGTAATTTTACATCAATTCATTATTATCGCTTGTTGTAGATAATTATGTATTTAGGTATCCACAATTTCCAATTTTCACTTGAATTTCTTTTTCCTAATTTTACTACATTTTTTTTTATCATACCATAAAAAATGAACCCGTTTCACCGTGTTTGTTAATTAGTTCATTGGTCTGTGTCTATCTGTGCTCTGTTTGTCTGCTGTTTTATTATTAACTATTTTATTACCTACTTTCAATAAAATCTATGATTGTACAGTAAGTTTATGGCAAGTAAAAGAAGAGACATATGTTAAGAGAGTGTAGTACGTAACCTACTCACGAAAATAACAAAAGTGCAACACTAACACGATCAAAATGTATGGAACAGCTGATTTTTTATTATTCATACTCCAGAGTTGGTCCCACAGTGCTCCCTTAAAGTACCTATGTTTCTTCTTTTACCTGTCACACTGTACAAGTATGTAGGTAGGAGGTAGGTATACCTATAATAGGTATCTACTACCACTTCATGAGAACTTTCAACTGAAACATTGACTACTTATATTGCTTCAGCCGACTCTTACGAGACCGAAACAGCTTCACTAAGAAGAATTGAGAATTAGGTATTTCAGTTATGTTTTCAACTCGATTACTCAACTCAAGTACTTACTTGACGAAGTGCTTACTTACCTAACCGGTTTTTTCGAATAGTCGTTGCTCGTTACCAAAAGATTTATTATTATTACACAATCTTGAAAAACCTTTTAAAATTTTTGACGTCTGTTTTTTCTTAATTATTAACGATTATCTAGGAATGACGAACGTTGAAGATCATTATGCGCCCTCAGCAGCCCGGTACCTCTAGTGCGAATCGAAAGATACATAGTTTGTAGCCCCCGCTCCCTTTTCACCACCTCTTTTTCGAACATCACTTCATCGCAATGGAAGGTGACGGCATTGTCCCAGTAGAATCATACAGTATCCTCTTATCACCCTAACGGCCATTGCTCTCTACAGTCTTCGCACAATTGCGGTTTGCTACGTTGCAGGCCGTCAGAGCCTTTTGCAGGAGGTATTGGGTCCCTCCAGATTAGACACCCGCGAGAGGGCGTTCGCGGTGCCCTTCAAACGGGCAGCCAATCGCTAAAAGTGCGGACTAATGCCCCAACGGCTGTCAAAGATGAGTCCCTACGGCTTCATCGAGGACTCGACCGACACCGATGCGTATCCACCTCAGTACCACGACGGCCTTAGTTCACCGCTGCACTGCTGAATTACCTAAGATTGTAATGTAAATATAGGTTAAGTCGATACTTAACCTATATTTATATTACAATCTTAGGTCGAAGTACTTCCTTTATAATAAATACTCATTAAATAAAAGTGGGAATAGGTATACCTATAAAAATATTTTGAAAATGTATTGTCTCAACTAAATGCCACCAGACATCTTGGATTTTTAGTAGGGTTTATTAATTTTATTTCATATAGGATTTAGATAGGGACCAAAAATTCTAAAACTAAAAGGACAATATCAATAGGTAGGTATTTTTAAACAAATATTCTCACCTGATTCATAGATCACCTGATTCATAGAAAACCAAATAATTGTATCGGTAATAAACTAATAACAGAATTTAAAAAAATGTCAACACTCGCCAAGAAGATGAGTCAACTGAATGCGCCCCTGTGCATGCACGCTCCGCCCATTACAGCAACAAAAGTTGGCGGCGTTCCTTCAAAATATCTCGTTTGGAGGCCATTTTGACGATCGCGTGCGACAGAGATAGCATCATCGTCGCGCCGTTACGATTGCACGTGCGTGAATGAGACAATTATGCAAAGTTAGTTTAGTTTTAATGTGGCTGGGAAAGTGCGTGGGGACATTTGTGTGTGTGTGTGCATTGGATTTCATTCGGGTGGTGTCGGGTGTAGGAACTAGTATTCTAGCGTAACAAAATGTAGGCCGATTTTTATTATGTAATTACTAATAACTATTATACCTAATATTATTAATTTGTTTAAACTGTGTGAGTTTTCAAAAAACACACAAGTTATCTGGTTTTTAAAAGCAGTTTGCATTTGTAACCTTGAATTTATATTAATTTTATTACTATAAAAAAAATCTACTTATGGTCAAATTGTTTGTGACGTTCGGTAAGTCATATAAATAATAAGCATATTTTAATGATTCGGTTATGCTATTTTTGTATCCATGAGTCATGCGACATAAGCAGACAGCCACTAAATTCAGTAGGAAAGGTCGGTAGATAATCAGCTCAAAATATCCACCAGACATTACCATCAAATCCACCGCATTTTAGTAGGGTTAACCCACCCACGTAGTGTAGTATAGAAGTGACTACGAGATCGTACTTAAACAAACCGCCAAATCCACATTTACGACACCTCCATTCATTGAAGAGTTGTACGCGTCGTAAAAGCTCTCACCATGAAGTGACGTCAGCTAAGTGCCGTGGCGACGCAGTCCCACCACTTACAGCTAGATGGCGCTAAACAGAACCGCACTAGCCCACCGCTCGTAAAAATAAATTTTATTGTTATGACGAAAATAAAACGCTTGTCGTCAATTTAAACATCATTTTACTGTGTAATAAGATTTATTTTATGATTAACAAGTGTCTTGATGAATTTATATAGCTGAATGATGAATAAAGAAATAAAATTCGCTTTTATGTTCATGTTATCGCTTTTCTATTGGCATTTATGTCGCTTTTTCATACGGAGATGAGTATTATGTAACATTATAGCGGAACATAAAACTAAATCATTACGTTATAAATAGCTGCTAGACGGGTGTTTGTTTAAATTGACTCATTTTGTTTGATAAGATTTTAATGAGAAGTATTTATAGTCTGTTTTGCATCTTATATCTTCGTAACATTATTGTTTTCATAGTTTGATTATGATTTCACTTTTGTTTGCATAATAAAGTTATTTTGGTCAATTTATCGTTCGCTGACCTTTCACCGGAGTGGTTGTAAAGCTCCCCAAGCTTTTGTAGAGGTCGCGCAAGGGTGACAATAGATGGCACTTTATCAACAGAGACATGAAAACTTTTTATTCAAAATTATTACGTAATTAAAATTAACTAATTGCATAATTGTTACATAAAATATTGTTTTCTTCATATGTGTATTCACTAGGTGTAAATAAGAGTGAATTTTAGTTCAGCTCAACTTTCCAATTTTTATGATAGATGGCGTGACTGTCGCTCAGGCGACCTCCCATACTTGTCTCTATAGAGTCCAGTCAATCTTGATTATTGTCACTGTATTATTGATTCCAATAGATTTCTTATTCAAATCTGACCTCGAATAGGTGCCTAAGTTTAATATTATGCATCGACCTGAAATAAATGTAAATAATGTTGTATCCAAAACAGCTATTTTATTTACCCGTCGATACATCGCTACCGGTATTTAATTATTGGACCACAGATATAAACAAATATCGTAACTATAAATTATAAATCCATTATACAAAATCGATTGTTATCAATCCTATCATCATCAATAACTTGCGAGTCAATAAAAAGGAAAATTACAGTCATAAAACGCCCGCAATCGAGTCAAACCAGACATCGAGACGCTGAGGAAGCGAGCAAATCGACGGACGTCGTTATATCCTCACACGATGAAGACATAAACTATCAACGACTCCTTTATCTCTATTAAACGGGTGATACTTTAAACAAGTCAATAATGGTTCAATAAACGTCTAAAGAACGGCATAATAACAATCCACGTGCGTTCACTGGCTGCGTCAATAAAGTTACCAATTTATATCGAGGTTTAGCCCCGGAGGCGTATACGAAATAATCTGAACGGTGTTTACTGGGAGTTCTACAAACGGCGCAATTCACGTGACGTTTACGAGCATTCGAGTGGTTGTAAAAATGGTGTTTACGATGCGCGCGGGCACGCGTGCGCTGCGCCCGCGCCGCCCGCCATGCGAATATCATCACATCTGTCGCTGAATGTGAATGAGATGTGTTTTTTTTTTCGTTTGTTGTGATAACGTGAACTACTGTAGTCTGTAGTGGTTCCCCAAATGGGTCTTTTATTATTTTTAGACTGCTTCCTGGCTTTTTCGAGTTGGTGGAGTTTTTTGTTCGTTTAAGAGGATGTGAATGAGGTGGTGGCTATTTCAAGGGGATAGAAGAGCTAATAAATGACTTTCTAATAATAAGTGTTTGTTTCACCTGTCTTTATGAACTTTTAAATTCTCGGTAACTTTAGGTAGTATTAGCTTATAAGTCAAGTAAGTATCTACTATTCTACCCGCAGTTCTTGTAAAATATGTAAGGATAATTTATCAATCGGCTGCAGCGCCTACCTATAAACATCGTATGTAGGTATTAAGATTACCAATCTAGCCTCCAAGAGTTATAATTATGGTAGGATATCGTTCATGATTGCGATGTAAGTATAAATTATAGCCCAGGATTTCCATGATAAGTCTACAGCCTGGTCAATCATTTTTTACTTTATTCATTTAATCATTCGTAGGTCTTTGGCAGTCGTTACGGGTCGTCAGAAGCCCGAAAGTCTGACAAACAGTTTTACCAAGGGGTATCGTATTACCCAGTAACTGGGTTGTGGAAGTCAAATAGGCAGTACGTACTGGTATTCAGCGGCATCCGGTGAGACTGGAAGCCGACCCCAACATAGTTGGGATTAGGCTAGGCTAACATTAGAAGGAAGGAACAGAAAAGTACGTACAAAAGTGACGCTTATTAACCTAAAACCAAAACCAACTAAATTCAAGTCATACTTTGTCAGTCTTTTTATACGTGCAACCTATGGGTGAAGCATATGCAGAAGACTTACAGTGCCCTGCGTGTACAATAACGCGTTCAGAATGTTGATGGGGTTGCCACGCTTTTGTAGCGCATCAGGAATGTTTGCAGACGCGTAAGTGGATGGCTTTCAAGTGATACATCGCAAAAGAATTGCGTCTCTGATGGGCCGCATACGGGGCAGCCCCAACTTCCTGCAGCTTATTGCTGGGAGAATGGATGTGGATTGCTCCTTCATGGAGCATTGGACAAAACTCTATGTACGAGTAGTGCGGTCCTGATCCAGTATTTCTATTGTATAGTTTGTAAAAGTTTACTAACATAGTTTTTTAAGTCATTGTCACTAAAATTATATGGATTATGTGTACTTGTATGTGTACTCCGAAATAAAGAACATTATTATCTCCTTTATTTCAATTTCAATACATATAAATTATATTTTTAAATATTAGAATATAACAAGTATAAAAACGTTTAAAAATATAAAAAAAATAGTAGCCTACCGGTATCGGGAACAGGGTCCAGAGTGAGGAACCTCCTGACAATGCGAGCTGTGTCCAGAAGTACCGCTTTTTGAATCAAGATCCAACTGCCCAACGAGAGCCTCCCGAGGTGTTGATCGAGGCTCTCGATATTATTATTATTTCGTTTATTTATTTACTTATCTTATTTTATTACATTTTTAAATAGTCTTTGACATATCTCGGGACCCTGGGGTCCCGGACCTTTGAAAGGCGTACTAAGGGCCAAAGCCAACTCGCAGAGGCCCTTTACACAATTCTGAATGATGAGGAGGCACAAACCGTCGATTAGGGATAGTCGACGCGCGGTTGGAGCCTCCTCCTCCTGCGGTACGCACCATGCAAGTGCATCCATGGACAACCCCCCCTTGGTGCAGGACTATTGCAGCACATGGAAACAAAATATAGCGGACTATGGGTTTGGGTGGCTATAGTGGATCGGTTACCTTGAACTATGGAAGGTCTATGTCCCCTGTCTGACCAATGAAATATAATATTCACAGATGAAATGGCAGGGGGTGACTTGCACACTCAATAATGGGCCCCCGAAAACGGTCGCTAGCACATAGTGTCATAGCGACAAAGGGGCAACATGTCCTGAGGTGCTTATGAGGAGTGGAGAGGTATTCCACGGCTATCAGGACAATCCCGGAAGTACGGTCAAGATCCCTACCAGCATCTTACTGAAATACTTCCTTCCTCCGAGCACGTTTGGTCTTGCGAATCTCCACTCAAGCCGGCCAATAAAGGCAAGCCAGAGGTGAGGAACAACTTCTCCCGGGAGATAGGGTCCGTTTGGTCGCTACTGTCCAATAGCTCGCCACATGCTTCCCTGCGGGTTCCTGTATCTCTCTTGGTCTGGCTCCTCACCCTAGACCTGATCCGGCAAAGTGAACTCTTCCGTCACAGACAGAGTTTAGAGAGCGTAAGCCACCACGACGTCAACGTAGAGATGCGGCGGTGTGGTTATTATTATTTCTCTTCCAGCATATCTGCGATAGATGAGTAGGTAAAAAGAGATGCAGACAACGTGTGTAAGATTAGAAGGGAAAACAAAACACATAAAATCTAAAAACAATTCTCTAACTAATTTAACCTTTTTATCTTCTAGTGTGTAAAACAAATTTATCTATTAGCATGCCATTTTTACCCGACTACGGCAAAGCCAAAAGGAAGGGCAATTACTTTTATCCTTTCTGTTCAGGGAACATAAGAATCCAAGTATGTTCGACCCTATAGACCACCATACCACAAGTCTTCGCCATAAAAATGCCTTAAGCATACACTTAATAGAAATAAACAATACGATAACCAAGTTACAGGTAACTTAAAAGTGCATAAGTTACAAGAACACTAGATTATCACGTAGGTACTGCAATATTCAATATTGTAAGCTGTGAAGAAACGGCCTTTAACTGCAAATGTACAGCCAACAAAAGAGATAGGTGCCTATGCAGATTGTAGTTTGGTGAAGAAAAAGACGGTGAGGAAACCTGGGGCTAATTGTGTAACAAACCTATAATAGCTATTCATTTTGACAGTTCAACAAAACTCAGTGCTTTATTTAGGTAGGTAAGTATGTTGTTGAACAGACGAATTCAAAACTTAAGAAGCAGGTTTAGCATGAATAATCGTGGTGATTTATTTTCATTCCATCCCTGCATGAGAAAAGTCCTTTCCCAGCAGTGGATAAATAAATTTCTGTTATGTATGACTAACGTAATACTCAGACTCAGTTAAGAGCGATCTCTGAATTTGTTTTCAGATTTCATCTCACTTTTTAATATAATACCGTCAACTAAGAAACGACAGCGCCATCCAGTTTAAAAAAAATACTGTAAAATCATTATTGTCTGTAAGATCTACTTAGTTTACAGAAATAAACATTATCATTAGAATTAATTATTGCTGAATAGTGTGAATATGCTACGTATCTTAATGTGTTACTTATATTTAAAAAATAAATGTAGGTCCATATGCAGTGCAGAAACGATGAACATTTCCAGCATGGCACAGATTCGAGGTATTTTTTCCTGCATAACAAACTCTTTTGTTGTCTGTACAGCGTTGAAGCTTCATGGGTTTTTGTCCCGCCCATTTGGCCGTAGAGAGGTAATTACAGAGTATTAAATACTACTAAAGCTTCTGAAAGGTAATAAACTCGTACCAGTTTATGAGATTGATCGCTTGTTAGAAATTGTTGTGGGCTTATTGGGTGGGAGTCTATGGGAAATCTTATTGGATGAATGGATTATACAGGGGATGGTGAAATGTGACGAATTTTATGAAATGACAAGACATGACATTAAGAAGTTTGTTTAGTAAGTGATCATCGTCATCAACTATGCTGGGATTGGCTTCCAGTTTAACCGGATTCAGCTGAATACCAGTATTTTAGATGAAGCGACTACCTATTATTCTGACCTCCACTCAGTTACTGAATATTACGATACCCCTGGTAAGTCTGGCTGTCAGACATTCGGTCTTCTGACCACCCGTAACGACTGTCAAACATCCACGAATGACTGCCGGGTAGTAGGTAAGTACTTAAAATAAATACAGAATTATACTATTCAACTCAAAACAGTCTACATACTAGGTCAACCAGAATTTCGTCGAAACTTCTAAGCACTCAGCTCCTATACTAACGTCGCTGATTGTTTTTACTGGGTTGACAAATACCTAAGTAGCTTAGGGGAGCAGTGGTGGCGCAGTAACAACGGCCGTGACTCATTTTAAGTCATAGGTTTGAACCCAGACAAGCGCTATACTTTGTGTACATTTTATTTCATCACCACTGCTCTCAAAACGATGAATAGATCCAAAAATTCGAAGAAGAAGTGACATTTGCCAACCCGCACAATAAATTTGATAAAATTACTACGCCCCGCGGTTTCACCCGCATAAATTTCGATCCCGTGGGAATATCGGAATAAAAAGTATCCTATATGTTAATCCTGGTTATAAACCATCTGTGTGCCAAATTTCATCCAAATCTTTTCAGTAGTTTTTGCGTGAAAGAGTAACAAACATCCATCCATCCATCCATACAAAGTTTCGCGTTTATAATATTAGCAGGAAGACTGCTGAAGATTAGCGTAAAATACTTATATATACAAATAGATGGCTATAGACAGACGCTCTGATAAAATTAAATAAGACTGTACCTACTAAAACCTAGTTAGAGCCGTAACGCTACCTAGGTTTTGCCTGTGTTCTCCAAAGGAGTGGCCGGTGGTGTACAACATGCCGCTCATTTGGGGAGCGATTATAATTATGTAGGTGAAATAGATAGTAAGAAGGTAAAGTACCTGTTGTGAAAAAAAAAATACTACATTGCAGTCAAGATGTCCCAAGACGGCAAACTCGAACTGTAACCGTTTGCTTACATTCCAAAGCTATTTTGGTGGAAGACCTCCGCACCTCTTTGTTGATGCACGTAGGCTCCGTCTAAGTGCAAAACTTTCTAAGCCCTCAAGAGTTTTTTTATTCACTTAGTTAACGTTAAAAGGGCAGGAGGAAGAAGAGTAGTTTTATGACTCCTCTTCTTCCTCCTGCCGTTTTCCGTTTATCTGGGGTTGGGGCTCCTTGTGCCAGGAACGTCCCGGGTTGTCTCAGATCATAAGTTTTTGGGGCCTTCGCGACAGTTGACTATGGCCCATGGGGCCGGTGGTCTGCCTCTACCTCTTGGCTTTGTGTCAATATTAAGAACAATCTTCACCACGGAGTAATTGTCATCTTGTTACTTAGTTACATAAAACATTTAGAGTTTCGTGCCATTCGTAGCAATTTCTAAGCCTTCTTGCCAGAAGACCGACAAAATATTTTACTTACTGCGCTTAAAAAAAATACTATTAAGTTAAAATAATGCTCATTAGTTGGCTTACCTTTCTACATGTTTCATCTCAGTCCCTAATAAATGACCATAAACATGATCATACGTCGTAGACCCCTACGGTTCTTCTGAATATAAATATACATAGATAGCCCCTGTTGGGGTATTTAAGTTCATATATTGGTATTTACTTACATTATGAGTACTCCAGTACCCGCTGATACCCTATCACTTATCGTAACAACACTGATTTAACTCCTACGTTACCCAGTGAAGGTGCTACGGTGTTCGATGTGTTCGTAGCAATCTACGCTACTACGAGCTACGAATCTACGAGTTTTTTTTTAATCGAAATTTTTCAACGTAGTCATTGGATCTTGCTATTATGTGGCATAATTGTGTTGATATAGAGATTAATTTACATTGACTTATATTTCAAAAGCCTGGATATTATAAATAATTAAAGGGCTGTTAAAACGCAGCCAGAATTTCGTAGACGATCGCTATGAGATTTGCATAATTGGAACGAGATTCCTATGACTTGATTATTTTAACATTGTGAAACCTATCTATTAAATTGCGAAACGTAGGTAATAGCCGACAAGTTGTGACCTTTCTGTAGAGTACCTTCCCTATAGGAGGCCTAATAAGGTGAAGTATAACAATCATAATGACCTATTGTAAGCTCAAAGCTATGTATTGAAAGTTATGAGTTTTAAATGTCATTATGTGCCTGTATCAGGGACAAAGTCAACATCGACGCATAACCTGTTGCCACGGATTCAGTTCATGATTCTGAACCCACCTGCGTTGACATATTTTTTGGGTAAGAAAAAAAAAATGGCTGTTCAGTAGGTACATTTCATTTGACCGCGTAAGTATTGTACTTTTTTATGAAACAGCAGATTTTTTTTTGATAACCGACGAAATATTTCTACGTTAGGTGTCTATAATCATGTGCTAAATGCATAGTTACCTAATGTTTGCGCGTTGGTGTTTCTGACACCCTGTATAGTCGAAATAAGATTCTTAACTTGAAGGCTACGTACATTAAATATGGCATTATAAATTCCAATCCAGTGGCTCTTTTAGAAGTTGTTACCCTAATAATGTGAAACTAAAGAGGATCTAAATGTGGAAGAGGTACTTGAAGTGCTTTCTGATAATCAATGCAATTATTATTACAAAACTAAGCTTTCAAGTCTCATGAAACTATCAAAACTCCTACAGGTTGTTCCTACTATAGGTAAGGTTAGTATAAGTATAATGCCATAGCTTCAGTGTTTACGTTTAGTCGAAAGGTAGGGTAGGTAGGTAGGCTGAAGCCTATTACTACTAAGTCTAGAACTATTAGGCTACCTTTCCATCAAAGATGTACGAAGTAGCTAAGCGGTGAAGCCAAGCTACGAAACTATGTATATGTCAATTTTTTTTTTTGTTGGTAGGTGTATTGACGTGTGCTAGCTGACGTATGGCAACAATTTGATTTAATGTTTTGTGTTTTGTTATGTTAATTACTTACTATTGTATAGAATCAAGTTATTCTAACTGAACAGACAGCTGCATGTGCTACTGGGGAGTTTGTTGCACCACTTATTCTTTTTAAAATACTAGAAAGTGGTGAAGGGCGGGCGTTTTGGGGGACTGTCTTATGTCATTTTGTTAGTTTCAATAAATGTATTTGATTTTCTATGCAAATCTAAATGGTGTAGCGGTGCAGGTAACGTGTGCTGTGAAGATGTGTTTTGTGCACGTTTGTTCAAAATACGGAATTACTTCGTTGAACCCTTTTCCATCAGAGCTAAGCTAAAACGGTGAAGGAAAACATCGTGAGGAAACCGGCATGTTCTAGAACTAAAAATTCGTCGTGTCATCTGCTAACCCGCACTGGGCCCGCGTGGTGGATTACGGCCCATTCCCTCTCAAAGAGAGGAAGCCTGTGTCCCAGCAGTGGGAACATATTAGCTGATTATGTAAGCCAAGCTACGCTATGAAAGACGAACTATTCTTTTGATATCATACATACCTAATAATATCCTTCTCTACCTAACTTAGTACATCTGTGCAAGTCAACCTAATTCTGTTACCGCACTGTGACGAATCTGCAGACCAAAGTTTGGTGAACGAGTCCCAAGGGCGTTGAGACCACGGCATGGGCAGAAAGCGAATTAGTTAGAGCAATAGCAAGGTCTTTTTTGTTGGCTTTCCCTTCGGAATCATACCTACTAGGTATGTTTATTTACTGCGAGCTAAATTACGACTAGAAGTCATAAGGTGGTAGTGTTACCATTTTGCTCTTGTATGGAACTAAGAATAGTCTCTGAAATAGTACTTTTTGGTTGGTCCGTGGATGGGTGACCATCAAGACCCCTCCGTGCCTCGGAAAGCACGTTAAGCCGTTGGTCCCGGCTGTTATTCGTAGATCTTTGACAGTCGTTATGGGTCGTCAGAAGCCCGAAAGTCTGACAACCAGTTTTATCAAGAGGTATCGTATTACCCAATAAGTGGGTTGTGGAGGTCATATAGGCAGTCGCTCCATGTAAAATACTGGTATTCAGCTGCATCCGGTTAGACTGGAAGCCGACCCCAACATAATTGGGAAAAGGCTAGGCAGATGATGACCTAATGAACTAGTACAAAAAATGCGGGTTTTCTTTGGTCTCTTATAGATAATAGATTATTTGAATGTGTCAATATATCAGATCGGCAAAGTAAACAAGATTCAACAGGCTGATGTTTTCTGTAGTAAGTAGTTATGTCTATGGACCGCTCTGCTTCCTTTTTTCTGGATATCTTCTCACAAATTCAGGATAGCAGTGCAGTGACTGGTACGATCACATTTACTTAAGTAATAATACTTGAACTATGAAAACCAAGGGTGGTTTTCGTAGTTGAATCGTGCTACAAAAATGAAGGTGCTGTCAAAGTCAAAACCCGTCATAATACAAAACGAGATCTCTCTTTAGCTCGAGCTTAAACCTACGAGCCAGCCGATCTATTCCTTAAAAATCTCAGTGAAAACTTAGGTGAAGTGAACTGTCAATAGTGTCAATCTCTAACCATCGGCCGATCGATCCTGAACAAATCTCACCGTGAATAGTTAGGTGAAGTGAGCTCAGAGTGAGCTGTCAATAGTGACATTCCCTAGCATTAGTTGGAATGACAGCTCACTCCACGCTCACTTCACCTGAGTTTTCACGGAGAGATGGTTACAGAATCGCGCTGCAGATGGAGAGTCCGGCTCCTGCTTGATATTGACAGCTCACTTCACCTAAGCTTTCACGACGAGAATTTTATAGAATAGCACTACAGTTTTTGTATTTCGGACTACATTTCGGCCGAGATGAAGTTTTTAATGTTCAAAACTGACAACTTAGAACCGGACTAAGTTGTCAGTCTTTTATAAAGATGTTACTTAAACCACGTCTAAAGAAAAACCTTGTTTTGTTAGAAGACCGTAGTTTCCCTTGGAGGGGCGGTACTCTACGATCTACCTACCAGATATTTTTCAGTAAAGCTTTGCTTTTAACAGACGATAGCACGATTCGTCAAGGGTTAACCAATTATTATGCAATAGCTTCTCAAGAGAGCAATGGGCTTTTAAGTATTCCGAAATGAGGAATTGTTAAGGGGCCATTTGTTCTTCCCAATACAGGGACAGACCCTTTTTTTGCACTGGAACTTTTGAACAGGACGGTAGCTTTTGGGCCTGTGTATTTTTTTTACTGTTGCCTAATTAGTCATTTTGATCTATACTTTGTCTTAAGTTTTTAGAGTTCGTTGTATGAAAGAAAAAGTTTGAACTAGAAGTTCTTGATTGCAGGAAATTCATGAAGATACTTGAGAGACTAAGATAATGTCTAGGTACTTTAGCAGGTTTTATTCCTATTATATTTAGGAATTTTAATTTTATTAATAGAATCTATTTTTATTCGTGTATTAACCTACAAAGGTGACAAAAAAAAGCTGCTCCAGTTGATTGTCAATAGCATCTCCTCAACATAGCTTTGAAGATGGCGTCTAGAAGATTTCTCACCGATCTATTTATTGCGTGGAGAACTACTCCAGATGAAAAACTGCAGATTCCCAAGAATTTATCATTATGATATTTTTATCTCTTTATTAGTTCATCTTGATACAAAAACATTAATGTTACCTGTAATCTAGTTCTATATAAAACGTCGTCTAGGACGTGTCGGTATCTTGGGTTCTAAATTGACCAATTACACGCACTCACAAAAAATCGCCACGCAGAGCCCGTTCCCGTTCTTTTTGTCGATAAATATTTGTTTAAAGAGGTGAGTGCAATAAAATGCGAGCGTGTCTCTGGGTAGGCCGCACTACCACAGCCATTCATTCGTTTGATGACTTCATTTGGACGCGCGAACTGAGTGCTTGCGATAATGCGCTATTGTTTACCCTTCGATAGTGCGCCTTCCACTGCACGCGCCACACTGCGCCAGAAAGAGACAGATATACTATTTGCAGCTCCGACGCCGCGATAAGCGTTCAGCTCCTAACCTCCCGTCACTTTCCCCCCTATGCAACTCGCGTACGCGTGAGCGTAACAGCTACATTACTCGTAAAAACAGGTAGTAGAAGAAATAATAATCATCTTTACGACTTCTCACTCTATTCAGCACCTTGTTACGATACTGCGCGCTCATTGTGGCACGGTCGAGGAGTGGTTGTAAAATCTTTTCTTTACTCGCCCGTTTCACTAATTGTACGTTTATGAGTTTACGACTTTTGCGGCTTAACTTTTCAGTTATAGTCATTATTGGGGTTTTGTCGATGCTTTTTTTTTATTTATTGTATTGCGTGGGCCGACAAGTTAAGTTGTACCATTGTACTACTGTCAAAGAATGACACTATGATTTATATTTTTCAGCTGATGATTTCCGGTTGGTGCATTTGTTTACTTACAAAGTTTGGTCGTAGAGCATACTCACATATCCACAGTAGTTGGTATAGTCGCCTGAAAATATGGGCTAGTCTGAATAATCACAATAGGTATGCACCACGTGCTTCAGGAGGAGTGATAAGAAAGGGAAAAGAGAGCGTAACTGATAATATTTATAGTCATTAGCGAAAAGGGGACGGAACAATCGTCGGTGTTGCGATCGCAGGCAGCGCGCGGGGCGGCGCGCGTGGCTCGCTCTCAGTAGATTGCGTGAGCCGAGCCGCGCCGGTCGCACACGGCACATAGTCGCGCGCTCCCGCCACACGCGACCAACAAACTTCGCTCGCGACACACGCGTCTGCGTCTCACAGATCGCGAACTGAAAATTTTAAGAAAAAAATCACAACACTCGCCACTTGTGCGAGTACTGTGAGACGAGCTGGCGCCGCATACAACCGCTTAAAAAGTCGTAAAACCCGCGGCACGCGCTCCCAAGTCGTAAAATAATCGTAAAAAGTAAACACACGTCAACTGGCCTTTATCGCCAACGAAGCCCATTATGACGCTCGAGTGACGTTTAAGAGGCAATAAAATTAATAAAATTAAATTACATTGTCCGTATTTGGAGTGACATTGGCGGAGGTCGCGTTATCACGGCGCGTGGGGCCGCGATGACATAAGTGTTCCCTAACTGAGTGACGTTAGTGTCGGTGACTGATCAGAATGAACTCCTATTTCGAGCAGGGTGGTTTTTACGGGGCCCACGGGGTGCACCAGGGCGGTGGCGGCGGTGACCAGTACCGCGGGTTCCCACTGGGCCTGACATATGCCCAGCCGCATGCCTTGCACCAGCCGAGACCCCAGGACTCGCCGTACGATGCATCAGTGGCAGCAGCTTGTAAGCTATACGCGGGGGAGCAGCAATATGCTAAGGCAGACTGTTCCAAGCCAGGAGGAGAACAACAGAATGGCTATGGAGGCAAAGAGGCTTGGGGCTCTGGTCTAGGTGCCCTGGTGAGGCCGGCAGCTTGCACCCCGGAGGCACGGTACAGCGAGTCCTCGAGTCCAGGACGAGCGCTACCCTGGGGACAGCAGTGCGCGCTGCCAGGCGCCGCCACCGCAGCCACACAGCCCGTGCAACACCAGCCCACCAATCACACCTTCTATCCTTGGATGGCCATAGCAGGTTAGTTATCTTCCAATTATAATTTATTTAGTTCAGAAACAATAATCAGCAATAGATAAGATCCAGTCGTTAATTTACAAAAAACTTTAAAACCTCAAACAGCACCAAAACAACTATTTAATTGCTCAATAATATGTAATAAAAAATTGAAACAACCATACGCTGATAGTCTCTTAGTATAAGCCCTAAAATGCCGCTAACCGATTAGAGTGTGGCCCGAAATCGGAAATTCCCATTCACGTCTCGTAGCAAACCAATAAGAGCGGTGGCAGGTAAAGCCGACAACTCCACTCAAGTGTCAATAAAACGCACATAAAACGAACGACCCTCGTTAGCACCTTATTAGTCGAGACAGATTTGAGTGCCATTCATAACTTTATTGTTGCCATCAACTCTTGGAATCTTCATTAAAATACTAATTTGTGACAATAAAAAATAAATAAATATAGCGGTAGAGTTCATTTGAGCAGAGTTTTATGGCTGGTTTTATTTTATTTACTGCCTTATATTTCAATTATTTGATAGATATTGTAGTTTAATGTGCCATTTTATGGCATTTATGTGATATAAATGTTTGTAACATGCATTATAGGGTCATTTAGTGTTGTAAAAGTCATAAAAATACTTTAAAGCTTTTATAAAACTAAAAGCACCAAGTACGAATTAGTTACACATCATAATTTATTTCGTAGATTTAAAAAGTAATTCATGAAGTCCTGAGTAAAACGCATTCGCACGCATAAATAAAATACTAATAATTTTATTACTAAGTACATTGTTAATTTTATAATCCTATAAAATTGATAAATAATTTTATCAACCATTATATCACAACAACAACAACAGCCTATTTTGCCTACAAAAATTGCAAGTGTAAAACAATAGGTTAATAGATCATGAATGGATCACTAGAAGGTTGTTAACATTGGGTGTTTAACCTGTAAATGACTACAATCAAGTACAAGGCTCTTGTTCCAGTTCTAGCACACTTAAACTAGCTACCGATTTGATTTCCTTTTGTAAGCGTACCTTTTAGAATTATGAATTTTATTTAAAAAAAAAAAATGTTAATGATTAATACATAAAATTCTTAAAGATTATTTCAGCATAAATTAACCGAATTCATCAACCTATCACGGCATAGACTCTATTAGTTGGAATAATAAATCTATCGCATTTTTAATTACTCACGAATCTATTTTTAACATCGCCATTTTGAGCTACCATCATATTTTATGATAGCGATAAAAGTGCTACTGATGAAGCGCACAATCTTGGTAAAACTTCAGTAGCATTTTAGCGCTCCAAATTATGGCGGGAGTGCACGGCGCGCCCGCGCCGAGCGCCCGGGTCAATGCCCCGATCTAGTTTGGGCGCATTATTATTAACTTGAGGAGTGCCACTGACCACTCGACAAATGACCACTCGATTACACGTCCGATTCTTAAGATGAAAGCCCAACACTAGATAATTTGGAGTGACTAATAGCAGTAACAGTCCGCTGACGAAAACTTTACTGATGTGCTAAAGACGCCGCAAGGAATCCACGCGCTTATGTATTTATTACCACCAATAACTAACACTGAATAAAATTCCTGTTACGACTTATTAGAATCTTTTTTGTAACTTCTAATTGGAGTATGATTTAAAATGGAGACGTTCCAACTCTAAATTCAATTTGGAATGCTGCGTTTAATAACTGGTTAGATGCAGGGATCGTATTTGAATTTTGTCTTCGAATCAATCATGGCCGCAGCGTGGAGCGAGTCACCTGTACATTACTAACGCGTAATTAACGCAACGCGTGTGGTCCCGCCTCTCATAACTCATGCGACTTGATAAAATTAAGTAACACGGGCTAAAAAAATAAAACAAAAATAAGTAGTCGAACTGTCGGCCATATTTCACTCGGTGTTCACGCAACACGGCCCGCGAAACAATACAAGGACGCTTGTTGGACGTGGGTTGTATGAAAAGTTCGGGCTTGTCGGGCCTGTCCGGCCTGTCCGCTCTGTCCGCTGTCCGGCGAACACGATCTGCCGACCTGTGTTGGCTTCGTGAAAAAATTTCACGTGTCTATGCTGAATACAAAAGCTTTCCTGTAAAAAAATACATATTAATTTAAATTACTCAGCACAAAATTTGAATTATTATGTTCTGTCTAATTTATTTTATATCTATTCTAGAGACTTCAACAACGATGATGTTAATGTGGACATTTACTTAAGAAATCCTTAATCATTTTAAAATCAAACTTCATCAGAATCGGTCCGTTTAAATCACAAATTGCACAAGTGTAACCTGCATTAACATCTAACTGCAGGTAACTAAGTAAATAAGTATACAGTACCAAGTACTACTAAGACATAACAAGCAGTTCTTTGACTGATATCAAATGACTGACTGCACATTGCCTGGCAATAAGCAAATAAAATTATAAACAACCAATTACAAAGTTATAGTTTCCATGATAAGTTGTTGTGTTGACCCAGTAAATGCTTGTTTTATTTACCGGTTATCTAATAACCTTACATCTATTGTTATATTATTTAAAGTTAGTATATATATCACACCTACACTTTTAGAAACGGTTTTACTGATAGATAATCTGTGCTAATAGTCACATTAAAATTATTATTTTTAATATTAGCCTACCTAAATCATACAGTAGTTTCTTCTGCTATAATTAGAAATTGAATTACCATTTAAAAAAAAACCATTAAGTCATGTCTGCGACAATAATTTTTTGCGACATTAAATTAGGTACTTATCACAGATAATTGAAAACAAATTGAATATCCTTTCTAACATCAGAACTTTTTAGAACCTATGAAAAAATAAACTAATTTCCTATGTAAAATAATCTACATTTATATCTGAAGGTCAATTCCTGTAAATTAAATTACGGGTATTGGCCTTCAGATATAAACGTTCAAAATCTAGTCGCAGTCTCATCTCGGCGATAAACAAATGTCAAAAATGTAGTGAAATTGGAGGTATTTTTGAAAGATAGAGACTGAGTTTAGACTGTGAACGTTTTTAAAATTACAAGAATTGCCCTTCTATTATTCTTATGATGTACTCAATACAGAGTATTCTATACAATTTCTATACAGAACTCAAACTTTTAACAAACGTATAATATTGCCAGCTTTATTTGCATTCTTGAGCTGCTTATTTTTCAGTACATCGAAGTTTTAAACTCAACCTAACCTCATGCCGAGAGTTGAACCTATAATTTCTAAACAAGTTCCCAAATTGGCGACTGTATATTGCCGTGGGCACCGAATGATTTTAAATGCACCTTTATTAAAGGGAAATGAGGTATTGTAATCACAAGTTACATACTTGCAAAGTATTCTGTTGTTACACGCTTGATTTTGATTTTAAACTTGTTTGTATATTAATTTAAACTGTTCGGAAATCTTCATAAAAGGTGGATGATTTTTTTTTATTCAACTTTAATGTTTAAAAAAACGAACGGAAATAAAAGAATATCGAATTATAAAAATAAAAGAAAATCGTGTCCTCATTATTCTTTACGCAAAAAAAAACAATTGACTACTGATAGTTGCAAAAGCAAAACAATGAATGTCAATAACATGAGTAATTATTCAAAACAATAGCGAATATTTAAATATTCTTAGAAAAGTCGATGAAATTAATTGGAATTCGATGCACAAGGTACATAACTACATAACATTATAAGGTTGTAGATATCGTATTCGTAGTGATGGGAACTCGTGAGTTTGCATCCGATTTGTGAGACGCTACGAAAGTGGCTCTACTTCGCTCGTCGGGGTTTGTGCCGCGGCGATTTTTTAAGACCGCGCTAAAGAAAATTGAATTTATAGTTTGAATATTAAATTGCATATAAATTGTTATGTTGGTTTTTAATGCGCTTACTAAATTAATTATGAATAAGTAAAATTAAATTATTTTTTAACCGAAATAAATACTTGTAATCAATCAATCAGGTCGTATATTAACTTTAATATGAAATTTGACAATGCTTAGTTTGATCTAACATTTTCTACAGTTTTAAATTAACGATTTCGGCGCGGAATTTTTGATTATTACTAATAAAAACTTGTTTCATAAATTTATTAGTTACACATGTTCCGATAATAACAGTCAAGAATATCTCGAACAGTCACCGTTAAACAAATACAACGGAACACAAAAACTTTAGAACAAGAATGATAATAGAGTCACTTAAAACCGGATAACAGGCACCTCTCAATAGTAACATTCTGTAATGGTACCCCACATTGGTAACCCAGACCGCCGCATACAGCCAAAACAAACACCAATACACAGAAAAATAACAGCATAATAGGCCCGTAACAGTCGCAAGCCATAAACTAATAATGGGGGAGATATGTTTTATGGGTTTCAAGTTTTGAATACGTTAAAACAGTTTTTTGTTAATTTAGTGCAACGCAAACCGTCCGCGAGTCAGCACGTATTTTGCGTTTGAATCATTATAAAGAAGAATACAGTGTTCTAATTTCAAATGTGTCGGAAGATTGACGGGTCCGTTATGGCGGAGGAGGTGTGCATGCGCTTGTTTCCCGCCTGTTCGCGCGGCGCGCCGGCCGCCATCTTGGATAAGATCGATCATAGGTGCGCAGCTGTGAAGTGATAAATATGAATCCCAACTGCTTCGTGGTGTGGACTTTCTTTTTGTGGAATCGTCGGAACAAACTCACGGACATCTTCTTGGAAGCTCTGCAAGACAAAATTAGACAATTAGTTAATCTGAAGCTAAAATAGACGTGTCTCGAACTCTTGAACAGTGCCCCCTATGTGTAATAAGTGTAAAAATATCACATGTATTTCTAACTGAAAATTTTAAAACTAGAACTACATATTCCAATTTAAGATTAGGGTAAAAAGCCTCATTATCGTCTCTTGACAAACACCGAACAAATCTACTTCGACACCTAATTTTAATGATATGCTTGAGGTACAGGAAACGCTACCAAATTATGATGATACTTATTTCAGTACCTCACGTAATTGATGTGGTAAGAAACCACCGGCCTATAAACGAAGGCAATCAAAAATATAAGGAGTGTTTCCATTGCCGAATACGTGGTCCTACATAATGTCAGCCAAACTTGTTTAACACAGTACGTAGGCACCAAAAAGTGGTTAGAGGTAGTTATAAAGTATCCCCAGTTCGCTAGTGTTCATAAACGGCGTGACCTGACGTAGGTTATTATGCATTACATTGAAAATCACGGTGCTGCATCCTATAGTTGCTGTTTTGTACCGCAATCTTTACAATTGCCCCCATAGTTAGGCATTTATTCCTACACACATAACCTCTTTGTCTACTAAAACTTAAGGTTTTGTGTCTTATCTTAGTTTCACTGCCGTAAAGTCGTAAAAAGTCTAAGCTTTGTTATTTTAAGTATGAGAATAACGTGTTCATATTTTAATCAGTTTAAAATTCTCTGTAATTGTATTTTAAACTCTTATCGAAGTAGATAATCTTCTGAAGTAGGAAGTAATAAAACAGGCTCGAAAAATCTTATAATTTACTGCATATCATTTTTATTAGTCTTTTGTTCTGATGCAAAGGCTTGTTAGGATGGTCAGAACTTTTTTCCCGACGTCAAATTGTCATATAATGCCAACATGAGTTTTGAGCGTACGTGTGTAATTTATTTTCTTTGCTCGTAGTATGTAAAAATGTATTATTACACGTTGATCGGGCGGTCGATCGCTTGCTGGGAACGTTACATTATTCCTGTCTTCCACAGAAAGTCTGATGCGTTGCTTAGCTACGCGATTAAGCTTCATTAAAACTTTAAAAGACGAAACTATAAAATGTGCCCAACAGCAAAGCTTGTGTTAAATATTTACATCCATTTGGACAATTCTGTCTGATTTTTTCTCCAATGACTTAATGTTGCACCAAGTTCATATTAGACATTATCTACAATAGCGCAATTCAAACTACATTCAGAATGATCATAAAAATATAATTACCTATTTTAAAATGGCCGTATCTATAATGGAGCAATAATTTAGATACCAAGTTAACGCGTAAATAATTCAGAAGCTACCGCGAACAGTCGTGCTTTATTTAATCCTTTACCGATAAATGAAACCTAGATATACGCCTAGAATAATTTGAAAGAAAAACTTCCAACATTTCTTTTACATATTCGTGACTACCGTTTACGATTTTAATCTTTAGATGGACTTTCTGCACTACTAGAAGTGTTAACCATTTCTCTTTAACTAGAACATTTACTAACTTGTGATTGGATTAAATAGCGCAATTAATTACATTATCTGTTGAGCGATTTGCGTCGTTTAGCAGTAAAAAAAGCTGTGGTATCTGGTGGTTATTCATAAGTATTATCGCTTCGCTTCGCATGGATGGCGGTCCGAAAGGAGTTGATGTCTGGCCGGCAATTAATTGTTGCACGATATACAACACTGAGGTGCCCTACCACGCGGTATTTGAATATTAAGACACAAGCAGAAATATATCGATTTCGTTGTAAATCGAAATGATATGAGTAATGCAATCGATTTGTGCGAATATGAGTCAGAAATCTAAGTCTGTGTCACCACATTTACATGTGACATACAGATTTATTGCAAGTGAGTGATATTCGATTTAAAATAAAAATGACAAGTAACACTCATTTTAAATTTAATTTACTTCGAAGTACCCCAGTATCAATATTGATTATACAAGCACACCACATCCGGCTAAGCGAAACTGCATCGTTTAATTTTTGCAACGCTAACCCGTTCTTAGTAAACTATTAAACCATATTTAATTTCACATAAACAGTGCACGGTAACATATACTCGGTATAAATAACTGAGCTGCATTCGCCTTTCATTCGATACTAAAAATCTCTATAAACATTCAAATTTAATTTTTATTACCTTATCCTAAAAGTACATTTTTCATAAGCAAGGGCTCACGTTGCCTTTCGACCTGAAACTCTCCGTACACCTTAAGTCTGTGGGATAAAGTTCCATTTAGGATATCAAGGATCGTGTTTGATATTTTAAACTTATTTCCCTGACATAGAGGGCTTCGTGCCGAAACTAGCGTTTTACAGAACAATGTGTCTTCTTTTTAAACTAAGTCGGTTAATCGTGCTTCCATTATGATTCTCACATAAAACAGCCATTTTGTGTTATCCGACAGTTGTTTGTAAGTGTAACTTACGCTAACTGCATATGATTGACAGTAATTGACTATTTATGAAGATTAATAAGAATAGGCAATCATTATTTCATATCAAACGGGTAAACGACATCAAAGTTACACATCGGTAGCGGTAGACATCTAAATCGACAATAATATCTATCTGTATCAATTGATTTGAAAACACGTTATTCTGGTGATTGCTTAGTCTAAGAACACTAAAATTTAAATGTTACATTAAGTGGGACGTGAATAGGTGCGCTCACCTCACATTTATTGCACTCTCGCTACTTTTTAATTATCGTTGGTCAATCACAAGTTATATTACTGTCCGTAACAAATCTACGCGATTCGTCTCGCCACTCACGGATTTGTTTCGGCTCTCATTCTAACGACCAATAAAGTTTATCACACCATTTCAGTAGGAATCTCAATAATTATTCAACTATAAAACTTTATAGAAGTGACTGTTGTTAGTGTTTTATCACCTAAAACCGGCGAAAGTCGGTAACATTTTGATATTTTAACACTATAGCAAATGTTTTACGACAATTTAATTATCGACGAATTAATAACGAATTTAAAGTTGATTTTGACATTAAAAAAGAATAGTATTGAATTCGTTATGATATAAAATTAAAATATTCACGGCGGGAATCGAACGGAAAGCTTGCGCCGGCGCCGTTCCCCATGATGTATGGGCCCCACCACATACTTAACTAATAAACCCTTCCAGTCTAAGGACACACGCGGTGAAATATATCCGTCTCGGTCTGTTACTCCAATTTTATTGTTTTCTACGGAGCATTGCTGATTTTAAACTTTAATTAGCAAAATATCTAGCTGTTATACAGTATTATTTCTTGTGCAAAACCAGTCAGAGTAGCGGTGAACTAAAAAAAATCATGTACCTATCTCATTAAATTAAAAATTATAAGTATGAAATATACAAGTTCAGTCATTTCTCTGAATTTTTAATTAGTAGACGCTTGCATTCACACACTTTCGAATGTCATTGTTCTAAAAATAATATGTTATCTTCAGCTTCATAAAATATTATTTCTTTAAATTTAATCTGAAGAAAGAGATAACAATGTTTATCACAGCTCTTCCTCATGCCAAAATGGCCAGGCCGAGGTCCGATACCGATCGAAAGCTCAAGTTAGGTTAAACGTTACATGCGGGTAAAAAAAAACGACGTTTCTATTATAGGAGGCCGCTTTTTTACCATAGTCACCGTCCAAAAACACAATCGTAAGTTATAATTTATTAGCTTGAAGGACTAGGAAATTAAGATATCCACCTTTCCGTATCTATGGCGGTATTCTTTTGATTATAGTTTTAGTGCAACGTTGTTTTTCGAGTGCGACAGACGTTACGAAGAGTGGTTACGTTACAGTGTTTGTGAGACGTTATAGTGACCGATATGTAATCTGAATTGTAAATCGCCGTGACCTACCACAGCTCAATTTGTCGGCGGAGTTACATCAAAGTGTATCGAGCATGCGATTCGATGCGACACACGTATCGGTAATTTACGCATCGCCCATCGGCAGCTGTCGTCGTTGGACGATCATGTACCGCTGCCCCTGAACCAGCCATGGACTTCCGACAGACTATGTGGACCAGTGATTGTTCTCAGTTAACCCTCCAATGATATTTCCAAGTCTAGTGTTCTGATATCGTTCAATTTGCTTTTACTTTTTCACACGCAAGATACGCGAGATGTATTTCACTGTCAACGCACGAATGTTGGAATCATCGGCGCTCGCGCAGAATTTAGATGAGAATTTCCTTCTGCACTCGAGATACATAAACATTATACGGCTCGCCGTCATGTTTACAACGGAAAATGAAATCGCGTACTGTTTGCTAAACGGACTTTTTAATGCGTTAAAAATTACGAAAATAATCTGCGACCTTATTGTTTAGTTTATAAGAAGACGTGGCGTGGTGAATAAAAATTTATGGTCGATTGTGTGAGTACTGCAGTATTTATAGTGCCTAAAATGTGTCAGTAAGTAATTTTAAGAGGTCAAACACCGATATTATGAATGCGAGCGCACGGAGCCGCCGCGAAAATATGTACTCACAAACAAGTAAAACCAAACACGGTCTTAGCGCGCCTTGAATAAGTGGCCTAAACAAAAACCTGCACTTGCATAAATGCAAAACTGTGGTGTTGCCCTCGCTATGCTCTTGTAATAATGGTACAAATTAATTTTCAATTAAGTCAGCGGTAATTGTTCTATGAATAATTTAAAGTTTGATGCCGGCAATTTTCTTCCTTATGACGTGTTATGTTGTAAGTCACGACAGTATTTTCTGTAAATATTTTAACGTCTTGCCTGCATTAACATAAAGGCCTTAAACATTAATTAAAACAGCACTCCATAAAACTTGCTATTTAATTCAATTTTGTTGTATTTTTCTTGCCAATATATTGGAATTATAAGTTAATGTATGTGTTTGTCCAATATTTAAGGCGTGACTGATGTCCATAAATGAAAGGAATTTCTTGCTAGCATAGTAAAGTTGACTATTTCTTAGGTGTAACATTACAAACTAGACCTAAATTCCTTATTAATTAAAGTTGAAAATGTAACTCACAATGTCACAAGTAAAATAGGTAAGTAATTCACATGAGAACTTGTATTACAAAAAAACTTCTGAGCTAAAAATGGTGAATGCTAAAATTCCATTACACAAATTCATAGTTTATTATTAAATTATTAGTCCTATATCTGATCTGATGTATAACTTAATATCAACCACATCATGGCTAGGTACCTACTATTTCAAAATCAGTTTTAACTCGTGAACTTATTTTGAAGTCTAAAGGTTTTTCATAGTCTAAACTATTTTTCTTTTCCTTTTCCAACCACTTTACTAAACTCCAGGGCCCCAAAAAATCACTACAAATATCTATAAAAAATTCCTTCCCTGGATTTACAACAAATCTCAAAAACAATTCAACCATCTAAGTGTTCAAGTTCTTATTATTTAATTTATAATGTATCCTGTGTATGTAATGTAACTTTGCATCAACTACATAAGCAACTATTTCAAAATCAGTTTCAAGTCTTAACTTTTTTCTTTTCCTTACCAAACCTCTTTACCTAACTACAGAGGTAAAAAATAAACACTACAACTACAAAGTTTTCCTCCAGCAGATTTACAACAAATCTCAAAAACACAATGAAACTATCCAAGTGTTCAAGTTCTTATTAAATAATTACTCATGTCTCCTGCACCTGATCTACAACTTTGTATCAACCACATTAGCAACTATTTCAAAATCAGTTTCCAGTCTAAAGTTTTTGTCCAAGTCTAAACATTTTTCTTTTTCTTACCAAACCACTTTACAAAACTTCAAAGCCCCAAAAAATCACAACAAACGTCTACAAAAATTTCCTCCAGCAGATTTACAACAAATCTCAAAAACCAATTCTACCGTCTTTTAGTGTTCAGTATCCAGGGCACAGGGGGCGGTGACCTCCGCCCTTCCGCCTGGCCCCGTGACCCTGCTGAAACTGAAACTAACTCGCAGACAACTCACTAATTTTCACACTAACTTTACTTCTACGTTCGGACAATTAAGTGTTAGGTTAGACTTGTTACGGCGTTTGAAAGAAAGCATGGTTGTATTTTTTTGTGTTCGTATAGTCTGAAATGAGTATTGGCTGGGTAAAGTAAGTCTGCTATATTCTAAAAACAAAATATATAAGTACTTATCTAATTTTTGTAAAAATTATGAATTTTGTAAAAAATATTTTTAATTATTTTCATATCATGAAAGATCTACTAAGAAATAGAGCCAATTTTTCAGTGTTACATATTGAGTAAAATTAATCCTGTTAGTTACTTACTAGACTGCAAGTGCTAGTGCTAGACTCAAGTACTTTTCTGTTGCTAACTACAACATTTTCAGTAATTATTATAACTAAACTATTTGTCACAAACATTAAAAGTAGACTTTACGGGTTAAAACTCAAATTGGGAAGTGTTGTTACGCTCTAAAAGTAGCTCTACTTAGTACGAATTAAATCACTTTAGTGTATTTAATTTTGTTGAATTTTGGATCGTATCAGTGATTTATAAAATCCTACCAATAAGTTTTATACTTAAAAGATAAGTATCTTCACGGCTGATTTCCTTTATGATCTCATTATGCAAATTGTTAATGATTCGGTATTAATTAGGACGAATATTTTTTTGTATTTCAATTTTGGCAAAGATTGGCCGATAGGACATTTTAGGATATATTGTTAATTTTGTACAAGTAATCGGAAAATTATAGTATGTTGTCTAAATTAATATTATTATTTAGCTACCTCTTTAGTTAGCTAAAGGCCATTCATTTAAATAGAATATTGACCAAACCACTTTTTTCTAACTCTAACTTCATAAGAGTTACCTTTCCTAAAACAGGAATTGGGCTTTTAGCAATACAAACACTAAAATTTAAATTAAAAGTGGAATTGATTTCACTAATTTAAATAAATTAACAGTATATTCTTGATACTCAGCCCATTAAGGGGTATATCCGTCTACTTCACAGGCTTAGATAAGGTCTAAGTATAATGCTACGTTACAACGTAAATTATGCAATTTTAATAGACTGGTACTTACTAGAAAAAATAGCAAAAAAAATCTCGATTAGATAACGACAGTTTTTTTTATCAGACCTATATATTTATTTATTTTATTGGTATATCCGTCTACTTCACAGTCTTAGATAAGGTCTAAGTATATTGCTACGTTACAACGTAAATTATGCAATTTTAATAGACTGGTACTTACTAGAAAAAATAACAAAAAAAAAATCTCGATTAGATAACGACAGTTTTTTTTTATCAGACCTAAGTATATATTTATTTATTTTATTATTTATGTACACACAGTAAAGTACATAGGGATATGACATATTTATCTCAGTTCCTTAAATTGTAAAAAGAGCAAAGAACATTGTTTTTACTTCAGATTATAGACGTTATTTACTTACTTAGCATCTCTAAAAACAGATAACTAATCAAAACGTAATAAACACAAAAGTATCTCTGATGTAAACTGTTGCGGCTTGTTCTTTTTGCATACCAACAACAAAAACGAATGTTACAAATTACACTGTATGTAAATTTCCATGTTCCCAGGAACAAATTTCCTTAAAAATCTCGCAAAAGATCGGTTCCTTTTAAAAAAATCTTCCTTTCAATTTGGTACGTTAAGTTCGGAGCACACCTCGATCGGTTCGGTAGCACTTGAATTAAGATAATGTTCACACCTGCCCGAGTCTGTATAAAACGTCACATTGTGAGCCGAACGCAGTAACCAAGAGAATTTTATGGGTTAGCTTTAGCTTCACCGGCCATCGAAGCGAAGCGATATCGCGACTTCAACCGATTTTCTTTTACGTTTCGACAAATTGTTACGGTTTTTTAATTGAAATGCTAATTTAGAATTAAGGTGCGTACATATCGTAATATTAACAAAAAGAAAGAAGGATTTTTTTTAAGACATTACCTAGCTGTCTTAAAAAGTAATGTAGGGTATCCACGGTCAGTAACAGAGCCGATTCTATAAATAGAACCTACTTTGTACGTTATTCCGTATTTTGTTCTGCCATAAAAGATTTATATCGTGTCATAAATCATTTTATGATGAATTATTCACACGCGAATCGCTGTGTTACATTTTGTTTCTGGCTGTTACCGAGTCTTTGCTTCTTGTAGCTAGTAATCCTAATGGAACTCTTTGCTATTAATAATTGCTTAATAAATACTACGGTACAGTCACAATAAAAAAAAAATACAAGGTCTCTGTTTAAAAAAAAATGTCAATGTTCGGAATATAAGTACGGTGGGTTCAGTGTTAGTCGCTCCGTGCGTGTGTCGCCGTCTCTCGGTCCCTTTTTATTGCGGTTCTGTTTACAACGTATTTTAAAGCATCAGCTGTTTGATTACGTCACTACAGCTGGTCGGATTAGGGCTTCAAGCAATCCTCTATAGTAAACTCGCTAGGTGAGAAAATTTGGGGTGGAAAAATTTATCGTTAAGACGTAAACAGGATAATATCGTTCGCAATTAAGTGTAGGGGAAAATTAACTTAAGTTATTGGACGATTTACATTGAGATAAGTAATTATTTTTCGTAAAACATCTGCTCCTGTCTCTTTTTTTCTTAAAACGTTTTTCTTTTCGTCTCCACCTTGTGCAATAGAGTTGTTAAAGCATAAACATTCTTGAACTCTAAAACGGTCCGGCAGGTACAGAACTATTGTTCAGTTTACCGTTGAATTACAACTGTTTTATGACTTTTATGGTTCAAAAAATGTTGCATAATGTTTATGGTCACAGGTGATTGTTGTTAATGAATGGGATCCTTTAAAACTCTTATTTTGTTAAGGTTAAAAATAAAACTGTTCGTGGAATTGTGTAACCGTTATATTTTTAAATGACAAGTCGTGTTGTTGTGTTGTAGTTGTTATTTTTTGAGTCAAAACGCGAATTAAGAGTGAATGGAAACGTATAAAATAGTTTTCCGTTTGTTTTCTATAACTGTCTCGATCAATTTTCGTTACTCTAACAAGTTTTCTCATCGCTCGAGGAAAATGAACTCCCTACCAACTTATCGCTTAGTCATTTTCACTTCTATTGACCTCAGTTTGAATGCTTTTAAATTACGATCATCTACTTACTCCGATAAATTCCCTGATATCACTTTTCCTCATCGTTTTGCCAACTTGTCCAAAGAAACATCTATTAGGCGTCTCATAAAACAGCACACTTGTAAACCACTGGATACAGGGTGTGTAAATCTCTCGCCATCCTCTCTGTATTTTGTTACGTTTCCGCCGAGCTTCCTCAACTGACCCCTGTTATTTTGTTGCGTCCTCACACTTTAATATACTGTAGGTACACACTGTAGTAAAAACTGAAACCAAATTATCTTTTCATTCTAAAAAAATCTTATTTAAAAATTATATAAACGAATCAGTTTTATTATAGACCTATGTAATATAGTGTTATAGAATCGCATATATTTATGTACCATAAATAAATAACGAACGCGTTCAAAAACAACGTGCCGCAAAAAAATAAACAAGTTAGTTTAATTATTTAATTACAGGCAACCAAGTTTGTTTGCGAAAACTTAAAAAAAAAAAATATAATGAAGCTCTTAGATTTTTAATTTAAACATAAATCAGATTAATTACAGGGTGTTTAAATGGTTGTGTGTACACTAATAAAGAAACAAACTGTTTGGGCTTGGATGGCGGCGACATTTGTAACGACTCTAACGACGAAACCGGAAAACATTAAGGCGCTCACTGGACCTCCTATTAGTTAATTTTTATATCTTAACATCATAAAAGCAAAATAATAGAGCAACCTCTTAAATGACAAATATTGTCAGACATCCTGTTTGTGGATACTTGTCTCTAGATACCATCTGAGATAATTAAACCTCTAATTAGATGTCGGGAAAAATCTCAGAGCTACACAGTTACCGAGTTACCTACATCTATGAAGTGCAATTACAGGAATCGTATTACTTAATTAACTTTTGTGTTGCGTCACTTTGTGCCGCGATTTATGATGCGTAGGTTTTTTTTTTTTTATACACGTGGAAACTATGAATAGATGAGGTGCCGAAGGTTTTATAATAATTTTCCGGGAAATATGTTGTCATAACTCACGAAATTTGTACGGTAGGCTGCACGTCTGTAACAAAACCAGCATAAGCTGACCTCTTATTCTATTGAGACTCCGTACTACACCAGGCCAGCTCAACGTCAAAGTGTGACAGGGATAAGCGGCTTACTGTACAAAAAAAAAAATGGAGCAAAATTTTCTTCATAACCCAGCTTAGCTCACTTAATTCTTTAATCACCGTATCAGGCCGAGGTCTTTTCCATCTCGTGGAGGTAATCAAAGCAATTTCTCGACCTTGATCTTCAAAACCCTAGCTAGCCTTAAACTGCTAGTAATTTTAGCCGACCAACCTGTATTTAACCCGCATGTAAATTATAATAAATTACCCGTACATTACTTGGTACGTCACATGATCGTGGGCCGCGCGGTGCGTGCGCGCAAGATTATTGAATCTGCGACAGTCCCGCCACGTCATAAATCGGTTGCGTCTCCCATTGTTCCTGCCGATGTCAAAGATCAGTAATTTGCCATTGTGGAGGCAGAGGCAGGTTTTACCGTATACTCGATCGAAAATATTTTAAGAATTTCTGTCGAAATCGACAACATCCTTTATGTCGATGAATGGTAGGAAAATAGATCGTGATACCTGATTAGGTTTTTGATTGATCCGATAAATGCATAGAGTTAAATTGACTATGAAGAAGCTTGTCCGCTAACAACCTGTTTGATACCTCCTACAATATTTTTTCGAGTTACCAGGCGTTCATAGACTTGAGGAGTTTTCCGCAGAACATACCTAAGAGATAAAATCGTGAGGAAGGTACACACATATATTAATACTTTTTTGATATTACATTTCAAACCGCAAGCAATGTCGGTTGGCAAAAACATTGATTTATGTGTCTGACTCGGCAGTAGTTTTTTGAAGGTTAAAAAATCCATACCTTTCTGTTCTACGGTTGTGAGCTATTAAATTCCTGCTTAAGGACGTAATAAGTTTTACTATTGTTGAAACTTGTACGGTGTCACGCATGGGCTTTATAGCCCCTTGTTACCATGTAGATACAGCGTTAATTACGTCATATATGTATATTATCTTTAATCATTTCATTTTTAAGAATAGTTACCTAATTGTACCTATTACGTTCATTCCATTCGCACGGAAGCACTATTTTAAATTTGATAGTTTTATAATCAACTTCTTAAAACTTTATTGATGTAGTAACATTTGTAATTACGTAGGTATGTAAATGGAACAGATTATACTAGCAGTTTATTGTTTTTGTTTTGAACGGATCTGATAATGTGAGTGAATAAATAATAGTTTGTCAGTCGGGTATAGCTGAGCTGTGAGAAAGCTTGGGAGACTGCGCCCGTTAGGTCCCGAGGGCCTCGATACCGTACTGCTTGCACAACAGCTGATTATCCATCATTACATTGTTACACGAAAATCCAATCATTCCCTTTACGAAAGAAATAAGAAGCTTACCTTAAAAATCAAAAGAAAAAAGTCTTCATAAGTGACGGCTTCGCGCAAAAGGTAGCAATGCAGTTTTTCTTAATCAATTATTCGAAATTCCGCCTTTACGCTCTATTACACAGTAATTAAGCAGTTATTGTCACTGATACACATATCTGCCTGTTGAATTATTAATTAATGTGCAGTCAACAATTTTAACATTCTCAGACATATTTTAAGACGATAGTTGCTCAGCACAGAGTTGCTTTACACGTAGAATTAGATAACTAAAACAACGTGGCAACTCGTAGATTTTTCTTAGCAGTTTTTTACGAAACCGCAACCATATGAAAGTGAATTTAATAAAAGATACTAATACATCTTCCAAAAAATTTCACTGACATGTGAAACCGCAAATATCTTCTCTATCCATACAAGTAATCATTTCTTTCACTTCACATTCAGTCATTTAATAGTGCCACTATAAGAATGATATCACTCCATATAAATGTAACTAGAACGACTCATCTCCGCGGTGGCAAAGCCGTCCGTGTCTGTAATATCGACCGTCCAAATTGTGTACAAGTTCAAGGCCCCAATAAAAATTACCCACGTGAGCAGCAGACTACGGGATATGACGAATTATTGCGCGTTATTTTATCATAAAACACCTTGATACTGGCTGTTTATAAACAAATATAAACATTTATAATCATAAACATAGTATAAGAAAAAAAATCTAGAGTAGAACACGTAATTAGAACAATGTGTTGTGAAGAAAAAGTGGTTTCATGTTTCTAGTAATTGCGCTGTTTTTCATCGTGTGACAACAGTTTCAATTAGGTAGGTGGTTCGTTTGATTGAAAATTATACAGTGTTGTCACGATTTTCTTGCGTCTATGAATACTAGCATAAAACTACAATGTGCTCAGTTTAATATTCTGTTGTAAACAACTAAAATTTTCCCACTTTTAAGTAAAATTTTCGTTGCTCTCTATGTCATGAACACAATAAAGGTATGATGTAATTTTGAATTATAGCTCCGAGATTGCCATCTTAATTTCTTAATGCGTGGAACTTAAATTACAATTAAACAAAATAACTGGTCTTAATTAACTAGTAACTACTCTGCTCTAGGTAGCCGATGGTACTTGTTCTATAAAATACTTACGTCAAGTAAGAAATTAGACGCCGACATTGAATTAAAAACTTTTTGTAAGCAGGCTGTATTGTTACGTATAATTTTAAGATCGGATCTTACTGATTCCACAGCATTCGTAGCTCGGATACCGCACTTTAGGGATGTCAAAGTTGCTCTACATTAATTTGGCTTTTAATATTTAATTTGACACCAAACATTAAAAAAACGTTTTTAATTACAAAAAAAACATGTTTTATTTATAATCTGTTTAGTAAAAACAATTAAAATATACTTTGTTTAATGCTGTAATTTTTGCTGGATGGGATTCGATAACTTGTAAATTCAAGCTGGCTAGCAAGAAAAAAAAAAGAAAATCAAATGATTTTTCTCGCTCTGGTTTTCTCCGACCCGCGTGGCGACCCTAGCGCTCATGAGTAATAGCGGCCTGGCTACATTCTGTTTACAACTCTCCTACTGCTCACAGCATAGCGTCCGGGTGCATTCGGCCACTATGTTAAAACTATTGTTTATTGTCACCCTAGTGTCGACTGCCGCATGATTGATTATGACAATTTAAGCGATATAAACGCATTTGAAATTTAAATTTAAACTTCTGATTATCATTTGTAAGTTGTACATTTAGATACTAATTTAGAATGTTTTCTTGTATTGTTCTATGATTAGATTTCTTGTGTCTATTTTTAATTTTTAGTCATTTAAGTAATTGGCATTTTTATTCTTTGCGTCACACTATTATAAATTATTCGCTAAACGAGACTCATTGATTTATAAGTCTTTTAAAAAAAAACAGTAACTATTGAATCTGCATTTCAACCTTTTGACATTAATTACACTTATTGTTTGTAATAATTACCTACTTTTACACAATATTTGTAAGGAAAAAGTCAATTGTTTAAATAAACAGGGTTATCGTAACATTTCCGGTTCGAGGACGACACTAATACTCAATATTAAATGTGTCTAGACGGTAAAATATAATATGAAACATGTTTCATGGCAGTTGTTGAGTTTCCCACAGGCCACGAGACACTGCCTCGCTTATTGTTTGATGTTAAAATACAAACATTGTGAAAAATTCACCCGATGTTCTTTAACAAAAGGTAACAAAAGACTTAAATGCTTCTTGATTTCTTACTTATACTATAGTTTACCTGACATGAGATTAAATAAATTGTAAATGAGTCACTTGTTGTGTATGTGCTACCTTAGTATCTACATATAGATAAGAATACGTTGAAGTAGTATTTGGCTAACCAACGATAAGAATAGTAACTCTGTATAATTCGATAGATTGAACGACAATTAGTAATATTTAGGAATATTTTTTTTTTTAAGTTTCGCATATGAAAGTAAATAATGTTTGTTTTTTTTAAGTGTCTGTTTTTAATGTCAAAATAACAGTTAATTACTATATGCATATTATTATGAAAGTATAGACGGTACTAATGTAAAAATAAAACAGTTTAAAAAAAATGTCTGTCCGTTTGTTTCGGCTAATCTCCGAAAAGGTTTGATCGATTTTGATGAAATTTGGTATATTTATACTTTGAACCGAAAGGACAGGCTATCGAACTACCATGCTGGCAAAGCTGCCGACGGAAGCTAGTAATTGAATAATCTCATATAAAAAAAAACGTAGAAGAATAAAAATAACCGGTTCAAGTCATAACTCAAAGTAATTATAAACTTTATGTCCTAATTGAAAATTAAGTTGTAAGCAATCCAATGTACCTAGTGTAATAAAAGACAAAAAAAATCTGTGTAACGTATACATGCTAGTTCAGAGATATATTTTTAGATTTAGCAATAACATTATAATCTGTTGCTTACGTTATAACTAAGACTGTGTTTATGTTACTATGTCTACAGATTTTTCAATAAATTTTTTAGTGTTTTTGTGTTTTATTGAGGTCTAATTAGATTAAAAAACCTTTATTGAATTTAGTATTAGAGAACTGGAGAAAATATTCTTGGTTAGCTTTTAGTTTTCACGATTCAATTTATTATTATTTAGGTTACCTAGGTTCAGACGCCAGCAGGTCAAGCTACCCGAAACTGTCAAATTTTCCCAATCAACCTTGAACCTTAATGGTTTAGCAATAAAGTTGAAAATCTATTAAAGAAATTTGACAGATTGTAGTAGCTTGATGTGCTGGCGTCTGTACAATCAATATATTTAATGAAAACAAAAAATATTTAGGTATACTTACATCTTATAAATTAAAATCGCTTTTGTTGTCTGTGTGTTGTCGCGTTGTTCTTCAAAATTAAATTAGTTAGATACGATTTTCACCATCATTTGGAAAATTTATTCCGAAAGGTTTACCGTTTACATGAACGTTTAACTTAAATATAACAAGGAAATCTATGTTTTGTCAAGTCGTGAGAACCGTGCGAAGCAGGGAGGGTCCCTAGTCAACCTATATTTTGATAACACTTAATAAAAATCCGTTTTTGATAATCATAAAACGGAACGGTGTTTTAGTCTTGACGGATTTAACAACTAAAAAAGAGAGATTGACATTTATGCAATACGAGCAAGTCTTGAATTAAAATCAATTAAGCGAGTGATGATTGCGAACAAGCAATTAGTTCATAATGTTGATTGCAGATCTTTCACAAAAAATAAAACCAGTAGCTCTCTAAGAATAAAACCATTTTTTTTTTGAAGTCTGATTAGTTGCAATATCAGTTCATACAACAAATAGGACGTGATCAAAACTTGATTAGTCGAATTCAAATTACTTTTTTCTATTGCCAGCAACTTTTAGCATCAAATAATAATTGAATAGGTAATCACCTGTTTCCTATTACATATTCAAGTTTCTTATAAGGTTGTCAAAAGTTACCTCCTACACGCGATTATTACACACCTGTAGTCAGAAAATTGTTGTAATTACAAAGACATTTCAGGTTCTTAAAACTTTGCCTGCAGAAGGCTTCATTTATGTGTTTCATTGTTTTATGTAAATTGACACATAATTTAATGGCCACTGAACTAAACTGCACATGTTGCTTGCAAATCAACGCCCATTTTATGTTTGAATACTCAATCAATAGAAAAAAGAAAAATGTGTACCTTTTAAATGTTTACTCGTCTAAATATTGTCATGAAAACGAATAAAACCATCATGGCGGCTCACAGTTTGCCGTCGTCACCCAAGCAAAGGAAGTAAAGTAATTCAGCCTGGGTCATAGAAGAGGATGAATATTTTACCAAATTTTACGTTCGCTTAGATAGTGAGGGTCGATGTTTATGTCTCTATACAGGGGTGCGTGTGTAATAGCAGTACCGTCCAACGTGTCATGCGTCACCGGTGTAATACCTCGTAGTTTTAACAATTAGGATTGTTTTTTAAGCTTGAAAATGTTCTCTTTAGCTCGGAAAATTGATATTCAGACGTAGAATGGCTGATAGTGAATAAGAGTTTAGCTACAGAAATCAGTTTCTAAATATATAGGTACAGACAACAAAGTTGCATTTATTGAAAATATAAATTCCTCAAAATGATTTTGTTATCTTAGATTTAGGGCTTAGATAGTCATTTCGAACTTTAGATGCAATTTGCAAAGTGATGCCTTGACCATTTACTGCCTCTACTCTTTGATCTTAAATCGCGAAACCTATTTCTGTCCAGCAAATGGACTTCCATTATTATTTTGATGGTAATGTATCAAATAGATAGAGTTATCACTCACGTAGCGTGTATCGGGACTATACCACCGAGCGAGGTGCCCAAAACGGCTAATATAGCGTTGGTTAAAGGGTTATTATCTTGAGTTATTATATTTTATCTTCAAGTATCGAGGTTTATTTACTAGAAAATGGCGCCAGACAAAGGATGTTAGCAAAAAATCGAGGTAAATTTTAGGAATAGCGCTTTTTGTAATCTACTAGCGACCCTTCCTTGCTTCGCATGGTTTTAACGAATTGTCAAAATATTGTAATTTCTTTATTCAATGTAAGTTTACAATTAGTGTATTATACACATAGACCTTCCGGAAAAAAATCTCTAAATGATAGTGGAAAATCGGCATCAAAATCTGTTTTGTAGTTTAGAAGAAAAAGCAGTCCCACAGACACAAAAACTGACTATAATTTATAATAATTATGTACCTATAATAGATGATTATAAGTAAGTATGTACATTCAACTCGATTTTCGGCAACTCTTAGTCCACCAGTCCACCAGTGAACTGCTGTAGGCTGATGTTGATGTACAGACGCCAGCACATCAAGCTACTACAATCTGTCAAATTTCTTTAATAGATTTTCAACTTTATCCATGAAGCATTAAGGTTCAAGGTTGATTGGAAAATTTTGACAGTTTCGGGTAGCTTGACCTGCTGGCGTCTGTACCTTCCGGAATAAATTCTCTAAATGATAGAGCAACCGCATCAAAAATCAAAATCCTTTATGTAGTTCAGAAGAACAACGCGGTCACACTGCAGACACGAAAAGCTTTAATATAACATTTACAGGCACCTATAGCTAAATATCGTAGATTCCTTGCAACAAAAACAATCGCAACAGAAATGCCAAAGGAATTCTATTTTTCCATTCACAAACACGAGAATCTAACAGGCGATCGATCAGTAATTGCTATGGCATTTCCCGTGCTTGATTTACAGCCAGCATTATAATTGTGGCTTACATAGACTGGGAACTGGTATCTTTAGTGGGACATTTTTACTAGCTTTATACAGGTGTACGGTTTAAGTTGTTTACGGGTAAGTAATAACAGCCGCATCGGTCGATCGATCAGGTTAAGCGTCACTTGCCGCGGTTGGTCCGTAGATGGGTCTTTACCATCCGTGCCTCGGAAAGCACGTTAAGCCGTTGGTCCCGGCTGTCATTTGTCGATCTTTCTCAGTCGTTACGGGTCGTCAGAAACCCGAAAGTCTGACAAGACAGTCTTACAAAAAAAGGTATCGTATTACCTACTAACTGGGTTGTGGAGGCCAGATAGGCAGTCGCTCTATGTAAAATAATGGTATTCAGCTATATCCGGTTAGACTAGAAACCGACACCGACATAGTTGGGAAAACGATAGGCAGATGATGACAGGTGTCCGGTTTAAAATTTATGACGAGTAGGAGCCAAGCTGACTGGTAATTGATGAGAGCTGATGGTACATGTGGACAGATTAACGAGACTTTTCTTAAGGTAATTATGTCAGGCGATGAAGTATTGTGGATCTATTGGAGTTACTAACACTGGTTGTAGCTTGGAGTTGCTTTAGCACTACTTGTAATTTTATTTAAGTAAACTTTAAACTTTTTTTGTCGTGTAGCAGTCCTGTATAGAAATATATTTAGGTAGTATCGTTTTGATGCACATTTATGACATAAGTACCTAGTTTTCACAAGTTCAGATAGAATTCCGTAGACCTAACCTAAGTCGTAACATAAATGTTCCTATAGAGTATAGGTGGTCTAGTTTTATAGTCCGCGAGACCGTATTACACAGCTGGCCAAATTAATATGGCTAATCCAACCCATCCAATACCCAGCGCGAGTGCGGTGCCTCTAATCAGACCATGCCCCACTTGCTGGAGTGCCCTAAGTCCCGTTCACCTGCACTTTGGATGACTTAATGAATGCCACTGATGCCGCAATTAACGTCGCCACCTACTGGGCTCAAACACTTTTTATAATATCGAAGAAGAATACATCGACACGAAAAGAAGAAGAATTACTTTTAAACGTAACATTGAGCGAGCCTAAAACCTCAGCGCAAGGCCTTGGGTACTTCATGTATCTATCGTTGCTAAGTCCGACCTTGTCATCGCAATAAATTTAACAGTTGCGACACGCAAATATCCACTAACAGAACATGATTTATTACCGACCAATGTAGATCGAACCATTTGCTACCAATTCCAACATTCGGTCCTTGATTCGTCAATACTTGCATACGGTAATAGATTTGATCCGGTGCTAGGGAACCCAAATTGTTTACGTCGTTTTTGGTAATCGGGTCTTGTGAATCACATTTGGGTATGCAATTTTCAAATTGAATCTTTCTTTCATGACTGCCATAACCCGTATCTAGGCCAGCCGATAAATACCCATTTATGTTAGCACCTATTTACGCCAGCCGATATGCTGTTTGATCACGTAATTTTTTAAATGCCTACTTACCTTGCTAAGATGGTCTGATAAGTAAAAATAAGCAAATTATTTCCTCGTATAATATTTCTTATGTTGTTTGAACTGTAAAGCTCAGCGGGCGATCATGCGCAGGCGCCGCATTACAACGTTCCCATTGGCCCCCGAGCGACAGGGCTGCCAATCTACAAATAACGTATGCCCAACACAGCCCGCTATTATAATTTAATTGAGGACTTACAATAATTACTGAGTCATGCCCCAGCGGATGTAACACAGCGATTATCCTCTTCCATTCTTGAGGCAGCGCTGAATAAGTGCACGGAACCTAATTTTATTCAAATTAGTCTAGCAAGGGGAACTACGGATCACCCGTTAAATTAAATGAAAATCCGAATGGACTACGGTGTTATGCTCATAAAGTTATCAACGCCAATTCTTTGTTTGTTTTCTTTATCAAATTGTGATAGATATTTTAAGCGTCACTTAGAATATAGGTGACTGCACTAAAAATAGAGCATTCATCAATACAACGAGCGCAAGGCGAGTAGTTTATTCGCATTAAATCATACCAGCAATAAATCTCGCAAACCCGTTCTGCAGCTTATCAAAACAATACGCAGACACACTTCCAACTATGTATTGAAAAATGTCTTCTTCGCAACATCGCACAAACTAGTTTTTAATGTATTCTATGAAACACAAGGTCTCATTTCCGTTGTCATTGAAGCGCGGATCATATCCTTTGGCATCGCGAGGAGATCATTTCAAAATTAAGCCTCAAGTGTATGTTAAATTTTCATAAATCAGAACGTTATTTATTGAAGTATGGACTTTAAGGTGTTAGAGAATCGGTTTAGTTTGGTATTTAAGGATTTGACGTGTTAAGGCCTTTCTTAACCCGGGGAATTTGCGGAATAATCGGATATCGGATTCTCATCTCCCCGATATTTCGCTATATGGATGGAAGAATAAAATTGGCGGTTGTTATTACCGGGAAGATGAATGTGTGTGGAATATCTTGAGGTTACGTTGCTCTTAAACGTTTTTAGTATAAGAAAACCAATAACTGATGACGTGTAAGATTAGTATTGTAAAGTTGAATTGTTTTCATTGCATGCAAGCTGCGAAGCTATTATTCTCCACGTGGTAGGTTCGATAGAGAGATAGTTCGCGTGGTGTTTTCACACAATTAATTTTCAATAAATAACAATGTAATATGAGTTACAGGCCCGCGGACGCCCTGTGAGGCAGGCATCGCGCATCCCATCGGACCACCGCCACGATACTCAAGGCGTTTTTATGAAAATTCTCAACAACTTTGAATTACGCTGTATCTTTTAAACAATAGAGTTTAATATTAAATACATTGAGGTTATTTTGTGTCGATTATCTCTATTTAATCGGGTAGTACAAGCTTTGACCGGTTATTGTGGCAAAAAGTGTAAGTAAAGAATGGCCTGACCTAAATGTGGCAGCGTAAATTAATGTATCGGTAATTTTATTTGCCACAATAAAGTCAGAATCTAGGTAAAATTATTACTTTACACTAGAACCTATTAAACTACAAGGTAACGTGGTCTAATCAAAGCCCATATGTGGCGATAAAGCCCATTATGCAAGCTCACACCCATTTCCCTTTAATGTGTAAGAAAATGTTCTAATACAGTAATTTATAGACCACGTTTTATTAAACTAACGTTTCATTAACTAAGTATTAAATGAACCTTATAAGTATAGTGGTTGGAATTACAAACCGTGAGGTTTTGAATTCGATTCCTGAGCAAAGCGATCTTCAGTGGCTTAGCAAGGAATTGACAATACGCTGGTCTCCTATTAGATAAATGGATGGCTAATACTGCCTTAGGCGATATTGGCAACAAGAGCCTGCTTACCCTTTCAATGTAGGTATAGAAGCACAAATGATTTGCATTGCATAAATGCCGTAAGTACAGACGCCAGCAGGTCAAGCTACCCGAAACTGTCAAATTTTCCCAATCAATCTTGAACCTTAATGTTTTAGTGATAAAGTTGAAAATCTATTAAAGAAATTTGACAGATTGTAGTAGCTTGATGTGCTGGCGTCTGTACAAACATTAAAGGAGGTTAACCATTGCTTCATTTGGGTCCTCAACCTACACCCTAATCATGTAAACTTAATGGTAATCAGAATCGGTTACATTGAACAATTGAGACAGGGAAATCGAATGACGATCGATAAAGGTACATTCTTATAGAAACAGCACTCTAAATATTTAAAACACTATCAATCAAAATCTAAATCATTTTGAAGGATTTAGCTAATTCATTGCTTCATATGTTCGAAAAAGTTGTCTACTCAATAACGTAAATAACGCAATGAACTGTCAAAATGAAAGCCATTGCTACTGTTAGTGTGTTACGCAATTACCCCGTAGCAAAATGCTGTGAATAGGTTTATGAACTAAAAAACATAACCTCCTCCTTTCTCAACGAAAGTAATCGCTTTGTACAATACACTTGCGTGCGAAAATATTTGTTTATTAACCATTTACATATTTCGATCGCTATCTTAACTGACTTAATTCATTAATTGTCCCTGCTAATGTTGCTACAACTCCTAGCACTAATCATCTTCAAACACACATTAATTATGAAAATTCCATAATAATGCGTTGATGCGTTATGCCTGCTTAACAAAGGAGACGAAGCGGGAAAATTTATAACCACTCAATGAAAACGATGCTCTTTTAAATCATCACATAAGTACGTAACTGACTGCGTACTTAGTTAGGGCATGCTTCATATCTGTTCTCGATCGTAATCTTGATAATTGTGCAAAATTTCATTGTCCGTCTGTCTGTCTGTTCGTGTGTAGATACCGCAGATATGAGCCTTTGTTATAAGGAATTTTTACCGTGAGCCTTTTAATTTTCGTTTTATCTTTAAACGGATTAAATACTTTATCCTGGCGTGGTGTGTAAAAATGCACCGACGTGTACGAAGTAGTCATTACGCGAAATAAAAAAGTGTACGTTAAATGTGAATTTGTGGTAGATTTTTGATACCGCTAAGTATTTACTTCATTGATTTTAGAAAATAATAAACAAAAAGGTTGAAGGGTTTTATAAAACAGCCCTATATACAATGTAAGGATCTTAATTAAATTAACAACACCAGACATGTTATCATCTACAAACGCCAGCAGGTCAAGCTACCCGAAACTGTAAAATTTTCCCAATCAACCTTGAACCTAATGCTTTAGCGATAAACTTGTAAATCTATTAAATACATTTGACAGATTGTAGTAGCTTGATGTGCTGGCGTCTGTACTTACTTCATATTATTTATCAAGTCCAACAAAGTTAAACTTGAAAGGGTAAACTGCACGAGATCAAACGCCAAACTGCATTTTAAAGATGGCGGCTAATTGAGCTCATTAAGTTATTTATAACCGCTGCATATGGTTCGGTGAGCGATCGAATTGCCACAATTTACTTGTAATTTATTTTATAACTAGCGACCCTCCCTTGCTTCGCACGGGTTTTACGAGTTGACGAAGCTTCTAGATTTCATTATTATATGTAAGTTTAATATTAATGTATTAGACACGAACCTTCCGGAATAAATGCTGTAAATTATGGTGAAAACCGCATCAAAATCCGTTGCGTAGTTTAGAAGAACAATGCGGTCACACAGACACACGAAAAGCGACATTTAAAGAAGGCCGCATTTGAATATAGCACGCAAATTATAGCAAATTATAGCAAATTTTCTGAAGTGATAAATTAATATTAGGCACGTCTTATGCTCTTAAGTATATAATTATAATACGAGTATTTTGTTGTAGTATGTAGGTACCTGCCTCGGTTTTGTTTAAGATTTATAAGCACCTGTATTTAGGGTTGCGACTTCATGAGTCAGTAAATAAAAATAATTCCACGTAAACAAAATAAATAATGGCTTTTCATACCTAATACAGGGTGTCAGGTACATTGACGCGAAAATTGTTACCATTAAATTCAGCACATGATTCTACAACCCCACTGTAAAAAAAAACCTTGGGTAATTAAAAGAAATCAACTGTTTCCTGCAAACAAAAGTGCAATACCTAAACGGTCACAAATGTATGGAACAACAGATTTTTTTTTTTTAAATAACTGTTGATGCATTTCTTTGTAGGGGGTTCAGAATGATGTGCTGAATTCACGGTAACAGTTTGCTTGTCGATATTCCTGACACCCTGTATAAAAGAAAGAGTTAGAAGTTATATGATAGGTACGGTATTCTCAGCACTTTTTAACCGACTTCAAAAAAAGGAGGAGGTACTTCGGTTGTATTTTTTTTTATCTGTTCAGATGTTCAGTAGAAGCTCCTTACAACATTGAGTTTGTTGCCAAAAGATTTCCAAATTCTAGGTTGATATAAAGTCAAATTTGGTACCCCCCAGGACCCTCATTATAATTGTAAAATTAATAATTTGTCGAACACGGCCTGGGGGTGTTCCTTTAAAATATGAACATCTTGTCAGTTCGTAAATTCTTCAGCCGACGTTTTAAAGATTTATTATGTTAGTTAAAACTCACAGCTTTGTCCGTATCAAACTTAATAAATTCAACCTCTAAAGGAAATTATGAAAGATAAGGGAAAGATCAAAAAGGTTTACTTTGACCAGCACCCTAATTGCGTAACACACTATCAATCACAATCTGAATCATTTTGAAGGATATTGCTAATCCATTGCTTCATATGTTCGAACAATTTGTCTGCTCAACAACGTAAATAACGCAATGAATGTTGTTGAACTGTCAAAATGAAAACTTGCTACTGTTAGTGTCTTACGCAATTACCCCGCAGACGTCAGCCCTAGTAGGTTTTAAAGTATCAACATCAACCAGTAATTAAATGACCTAATTTTCTGTGCAAGGAAAAGCTGATTCAGTCACTTTTATTGTAGAGATTATTTATATCAGCCAATTTATAATATTAATGATTCCGACTATGCACTATTTGACACAACACCCTGTCCTCCGCCTTCCGCATCCAGTCCGTCCCAGCAACCTTCTATAGGTCGTCTGTACATCTCGGACGCGGCAGGAAGATGCGGAAGGCGGAGGACAGGGTGGTTTGGCGCAGTCTGGGAGAGGCTTATGTCCAGCAGTGGACTGCGATAGGCTGAGTTGATTGATTGATTATTTGACAGAACATAACATCACGCCTGTAATTCCCGAAGAGTTAGGCAGAGGTGTGTATCTATACTCCTTTAGTACACCCACATGTTGCCAGTAACTATTTCTCCGCTCAATGTTCACTATGCCAGTTCCATATTAGGCATAGTTCACATAACCGAATTATTCGGACGAAAAGACAGAACGTTTAGTGTTAGTAGGTATAACATAAAACATGCCACGAAACCTGTTTTAGACTGTACCGTCCGCATAAAGAATTATGATCATCTATATCGGTACTAATATAATAAAAGTGAAGAGTTTGTTTGTTTGTTTGAACGCGCTAATCTCTGGAACTACCAGTCGGATTTGAAAAAATATTTTTGCATTTGGTAGCCACTGGGCTACCAAATGGGCTAGCTTGATGTTGAATAGCCTTCCTCAAGGATTGCCTTGAGGAAGGCTATTTAACATCACGCTACCCAATCTGTAGCCGAGCAAAAAAACAGTCGCGGGTGGGCGATACGATGCGATGTCACCAATCAAAAGGAATTTTATAAAAATGAGGCTGTTGTTTTAGTAGATCAATTCTGGTGTCTTACGACTTCAACGCAAACGAAGTCGCGGGCAGAACCTAGTAGAATAATATTTATGAACAAATTGGCAGACGTGTCATTACTATTGCCAAACAAATATAATGATAAATTGCTCTTTTAGAATATTAAATTTGCCATTATCATTGTATCTTTTATTAATATGAGAATTATCTGAATTATTGTTGACGAGTTTGTTAATCGATATTATGTTATATGGTTTTATGTAGTGATCGATTATTATTGTTATTAATATTTTGTCATAAATCTTTTGTTGTCATTTTATAGAAATATGTGTAATTTATAGTGTAAGTTGATGAAGTAAATGGCTGTTATTGTTGCCATAAACGCGTATGATAGTTGCAATAAACAGTTTATAAACACTTTGAATGATTAATAAATAATGAATGTCAATTAATTGTTGTTTTATTTTCTCGCAATATGGAATTCAGTAAACTTTATACTTACTCAATCAAGTGTTTGGATGGTTCTCAAATATTGGTCTTTTAAAAAACTTCTATCGTAAAACCAATGTAACTTGTTCTAATGAATTAATTTCGTATTGGTTAATTATTTATTTTGAAGGATAAAAATATATACACTAACTCGATAAACTTCTTATCTATACTAAATAAATTAACAAACTATTAAAATAAAAATATAATATCCTAACCTAACTAAAATATTGGTACAGACGCCAGCAGGTCAAGCTACCCGAAACTGTCAAATTTTCCCAAACAACCTGGAACCTTAATGCTTTAACCACAAACTTGAAAATCTATTAAATCAATTTGACAGATTGTAGTAGCTTGATGTGCTGGCGTCTGTACATTAATAATTTTATTTCGTAATTAATATAAATTCATAATTAAAGTAATTATTAATTTATTAAAAAATATACTTTTAATTAGTAATTTGGCTTTTAGTGGTCAACGCTGCCGACTCTACCGTTTCCCGCTCGCGGTCCCAAGATGATGTTATTTAAGATGAGATCAATTTTATTGAGATTTATTTTGTGAACAAAGTTTGTGTTGATTTTATTCTTTGTCTATAAATTAACAATTTTTAGAATCCCGCCGTTGATTAATGTTTAAATCATACGCCCTTACATGAACTTATAGCCAAACAAATTAAAGAAAATGAAAATAGTAATTTATTGTTTTAACTACAAATATTACAAGTAATACTTATAATTTTATCAACTTTTCTGTTATTTACTTACCTTCCTCCCATATCTAATAAAAAACTACATAATATTCTGCCCTAAAAATGTTTCCTTACCATCAGGCAGGCATTGCTTAGGCAAAAAGTAAAAAAAAAAAAACATTTTCACCCTATAATTTTATTACACTTAGGGCCAGCCCAAGGTATAACACTTAGGGCCATGCTGCGTTTACCTCGTTTCCTAATAAAATTGTAATAGAATAACTGACTACAATTTTCCAGCTAATATCAGCTTTAACTAGAGAAATGCCACGCAGGGACTAGATAGCTAAAATTATCTTTCACTTAACATTGTACTTATGTATAGTATGGGTGTTATTTGGCGCCATTTTCTCCTCGTTCTAGTCCATAGTTTAGGAACGTTTAGCAGTTTACGCCGTGAATTCCCTGACGTGCTTCGTTGCACATGACTTATATTTTATGTTAAGAAAAAACGCAATAAGGGCGTCATCTAATGAGACCACCGACGTGAATGGTAGGGCTGTCATACGGAGAATTCATCGAATAACAGGCATGTATTGCGGAAACTACAGTAACTCAGTTCAAAAGTTTATTCTGAAAAACCTTACATTTCTGAAGTCTAGAATGAACAAATGGATATAAACTCCAAAAGAAATCCCTCATAGAACCTATGCCAAAAGTTTTTATTTGCGGAAATGTAACGAAATTTTCGCGAACATCGTCTAAAAAGGTTAATACGACAGTTTTTATGAACGTCGGCAACCCTGTTACGGGCCGGCGGGCGTAATGCGCGTGAAACCGTTCATCACACGAAGTGCGTCCGCGCTCTTCGAAATTCAAACCTTCGAGGTAAAGCCTCGTGTTGCTTACCTACTGTGACGTCATCGCGACTATAAGTGACATTTATGAGTAATTAATTACCTACGTAATGTTTGAATTATTTAGCCATTCTCTTTAGGCACCTGTTCAGCCACTATTTTTGTAGTTTCCAGTTGTTTTCACTCATAATTTTATAAGAAAACACACAATGTCGCGGAAAAATGTAGTCAATTTAATGAATGACAACTGTTCTAAAAGTGTAATTTTTATTTATTTTCATTGCTATAAAAAGAACCAGCCGCGCCAACCAACCGTACACCTTCGTGCCGTATATAAAACTTAATACAAAAAATCGCTTCACGCTTGACCCATTCTGTTACCGGCGAACTTCAGCATAATCCCGTGGAAGAGAGACGACGTGCCTTGTCTCACTCGCACGCCGACCTTAAACGCTTAAAAAGCTCCATAGATGGCAGTAAAATCGTTGCAACTGTTTCAAGCGGCCACTAGTGTCGCCATCTAGCGTCGAATAACCGAACTTTTATGGCACGTTTATTGAAGAGGGTTCTTCGGCAGCTCGTAAACGATTTTATGGGCACTAACGAAGTCTACTCTCGTGCTCGATATTACCCGACCGAGTACGGTTGGGAATGCAATATTTGGATGCTCCTGTTGAGCAGCGTTGTATTCAATTCTACCGGTGTTCATGGGCTTTTATGTGCGATTCAAGGTGCGATTGGATGGCGTGCTCGAGCGTTTATTTGGCTTTATTGTTGGGGTTTGTTTATGCGATTGCTGTTTAACCAAGTACGGTGTTTGTACATGCTTTTGTTATGATTATTATGTTGTTGCGAATAATGAAAACGATACCGTGGGAAAATTTTGATACTAGGAATTTTTCTTTCGAACAAATTGGTTCCAATTTTTTTCTGATAAGATACAACAACAACAGGTAATTATAAATATATTTTTTTTTGTGTATTGGAAGTACCTACGGTAGGCGGTAACAAAGTTCGAATTAGGTACGAAACCCAATAACCATTTATCAGTGATTTATATTCGAGTTTTCCCCAAAACGTAGCCGTGAAAAAGGCAAATCATAAATAAGATCCGATTCAAATTTGTAGAAGATGGTATCTGTATGATTTGTAGGCTCGCACCCGAGAGCGCTTTGTCTAGTGATGTGCTAATTGCTACGTCACGTATCGATAAACCGAATAAATGGCCGAACTATTGTATGCTTTACGATATATACAATATCGCTTGTAATATACAACGATCTCGTAGAGAATAAGTAATAGGGACCTAGAAGTTGAAATTGAGTGAGATGGTAAAGAGAATGGGATTATTGGAGGCATTTAGAGATATATCACTGTCCCACGGCTATCGAAGATATCATGCAAGATAGAAGTAAAAATCTGTCTTTGGATTTTCGTTTAAAAACAAAGCGAGATTTATATGAATCGGCAAAATCTTTGCAAGTATAGCAAAGATCCCCGCGTTTTGCTGTCACAAGTTCCCTACATCAGCATCTTTCGGTCAGATCTGTCGGTGAAATATCGCTCGGGGCCAGTTCTTTTTATTCACCTCTTATTTCTTATTGCGTTAGCATGACGCCTCTCGCGTATGTAGGCGAAACTTACGACGTGGGTCGCCGAGACCGCGGGAAGTCGCATCACTAATTATTATTTTTTATTATTTTGCCGGCTCGTTTCTGTTGTTTTATAAACTAGTCTCGCAATCTGTAGCGTTGACTGCTGCTCTCAGGAATTTCATTAATTCAATACTTTCGTGCGCACGGGTGAACGCCTTTGAATAATAACGCTTAGTAAAATTTAAATATTATGGATAGTATATTTATCTTTAAATCTACGGATTTTGATGTAACGTAGTTCGCTGTAAAGCTCGTCATGCATATAAATTAGTTGGATAAACGTAGCTACATTATAGATACCCGGAAACTGCCGAAAATGGCCCTATGGCCCGACCCGACACGATCCGTGCGGACGCCACGTATCGATGTCCGAAACATGGCCGATAAATAATCATTCATTTAAATTCGATACTCGCCCACGCACGCACTAGCGATATCATTATGATTTAAGACGGTAGAATTTGTCACAAACGCATATAAATCCGCGACTTAATAAAACACATTTATTTTCAAGGGATTGTTTAAAATATTTTTCGGGATCAATATTTGGTACCTATTTAATGTATTCCGAGCCGTATACCACATAATATATGAGAGGACCGATGATGTAAATGCCACCCTGAAGGCAACAAATCTCAGCCGTGTCGGCCGACAAACATTTTTTTCTAAACCTCATACCCCAAACAATGTGTTATCTGTCCTGATGTGATTTAACAGGTAATTTTTAAAATAGATTACCATTAAACAGACCCAGATTTATGTTTGGGCACAATGTAAATAGGCAAGCAGCAGAATGAGGAACTACATTTATTTTCATTTACCTCCATTTATATCGCGGCTCCACGTGGAGATTACGTGATTTAACAAAGGGAGTGCTATAAATCTGTGAGTCCTGTCTTAGTAGGCTTTTGTGGGCATTTTTGATATGTGCCTTTAAAAGCTTTTTTCTGTATTTAGATGAGAGTTCATTGTGTAATTCATTAGAGCGGGGGGGGGAGGGGAGGGGGTAGGTCGCGTGGAGCGAAGTGCGGCCCGCGGTCGATATCGAGAGATAACGCCTTATTTATTACCGACCAATGAGATGTCCAACAAGGCCGCGATACTTTTAACGGCCGACGAATTAGTCGATACAAATAAGAACATAGCAATAAAGGCGATGTGCACACGGTCGTCAGGAGAGGTGTCATCCTGAGATACAGTGGGAATCTGGGATTCACATGTTCTCACTTGGAACAATTCACCAATTTGAAAAATAAAAATGTCATTCCATTATGGAACCTCATTGAGACTTCATTGTAATTTCTATTTTAATTGACGTTTAATGTAGTCTGGGACATGCTATAATAACTTACCACGTATTTCATCTAACAACGGAATATCTATCATAACTTATAATATAATACAAAGTGTAGATATGTAACTATGTGAAATTATTGTTTAAGCGCATCACTAGCATTCTGATCACGTATTAGCCTGGACAACACAAATCTATTGCAGAGATCTACCGTGATGTATGGGTGAGATGTATAGGCATAATAAATCTTATTGGCACTAAATCTATCTAATGCTACTAGATTCTCACTACCTATTACGTTACAAAGCAATGGCTTTTACAATTAAAAATATTCCCAGACAACTAAAACAACATTATTCCAAGTTCCAACGTCTACAATGCAATTCTAACGAAGAGATTTCTATTTTCATATTTTTCCTATAAATTGGAATCGTACTACATATCAAACACATGCATTGCAGATGTGTGGGTGGTCCTATAAACTTCTGGTCGCATTGTCTATTCTAGAATCGAACTTGCGATTTGCATTGGAACCTACTCGGCATACATTATAATGTGGCGTGGTTTGTAAGTAATTAGCGCTCATGTCGATATCGATATTCCTATCGGTTACTTCATTAGTCGATGTTTCCGCCCTCTAGGAGTGTGCAATTAAATATAATTAAATATTAATTCCATTCTTTTTTTTTTAAATAATGCAGTATAAAACACAAAATTAAGCAATTAAACTTAACGTTACTAACTAACGACTGACCCGACCGACCGCCAGCCGAGTAATACGTCACGACTAGACATCTGCCCCCTCCCCTGAACCCCTCAAAGCTCCTGCTTGATGCCAGAACGGGATAGCGATATAAAGAATGGTTGTAGAGCGAAAGAGAAGGATGGGGCTCGTGAAACATGGCGTATAACGCCCCTTGATTTATGGTAGTGTGCCAAAGTTCGAACTTTATGTGTGCGTGACGCTCACATACCTACTACAACATAAATGTGTAATGTTATTGTTATTCACAGTTACAATACTGTTTTTAATAAAAATCCTTTTCAAGAGATTTAAAAGTATTCCTTTTTTTGAAGCCATTGTCGTTAACTGCTTATATTTAAGTAGAATGAATCCGTTTTTTTGCTCTCCTTGACCCCATTTCGTAAGTCCACGACAGAATTCCGCTAATGACGTAGCACGCATTCAAACTGTCATAACCATTAGCTGTCTATAGCTGAGAATTAAGTGTCCTAATGCAATTACATCATTTAGTCTTCGTTTGTTCGAGTGTATGGTCGTTTACACTCATTAAACTACATAATAACAGTGTTATAGTGTTGTCTATACACCGATAACTATCTAGATTGTATTCAAATGAGCTATTACGGACAGTTCTTGAGTTTTGTGAATGGAGTGGCCGAGTCGCGTGCTCTTGCTTGAATTAATTTGCGTTACATTATTTAAATGTGATAATTATCTACTATTATATTATTAAAGGGGCGTTTTCTATTAGGTTTGTAAGACGAAGATTCGTTTAATTCATGTCAAGTAATCGGTGGCAGAGCATGTTATAATGTGCGTTTATATGACTTATGGTGAAATTGTGATTTGCGTTTTTGCGTTTCTATTAGATTATTAATTACTGCTGTTTTACAACGTATTCGTTTTTTTGTTGCAGGTAATACACACTACTAAATACTACGCTGTCATAGAATAAAATTGTAAGTAATGAAGGATGTGTGTGGCAACGGCATGAATAAAAAAACTTTGAATAATTTTGTGTAGAAAAAGACGCATTCTATCACGTATGGAAATTTTCACTTTATCAATTTTGATCACGCTGTATACGCTCAATCACTTCCCATATCCAATTTCAGAAGAACACACAAGAGCTTGTAGAGCTTAATAAGCCTCAAAGCTTACCTAATATATTACTTAAAAGTTTAAAACTCTAAATTAAAGCATGTATTTCAAGTACCTAAACCATTTACAAGCACTTGTGAGTTGCCAAGGAGTCAGTCAGTTAGTCAGAAAGTTAAACCTAACTATGAGTCTGTTGTCTATAACAATAAATAAATAAATAAATAAATCCCTGGACATTTCACACAGCACCATTTGTCCAAATGAAACGCTGAAGGAAAACAACGTGAGGAAACCGACATGTCCTAGGACTAAGAATACGAAGATATGTGTCATCTACCAACCCGCACTGGGTGGTGGATTACGGCCCAATCCCTCTCACTAAGAGGAGGCCTGTGTGCAGTAAGAACATTATAGGCTGATTATGTATGAGCCTGTTGACACCAGCTACACAGAAAATTCAGACTTAACAAATTGATAAAACACACACCCACTAACCATGCAAATGCCCAACTTAGCCTTAAAACTCCCTCCCACAACTCCTCAACTTACAAACCAGCAATTACCTCCAGCAAAAATCTCCCTAATAAAGCAGAAACAACATTAAACATCAGAGCTCTTCCTTCATTAAAGGGTTATTAGACACCCTGAGCGAAGCGAGTAATTTGCTAAGCAAAATATATAGCGTAGGTGGCCACAATACTGGTAGGGTAGTGTCGTAAACAAGCTCAGTTTCCTCGCTAGGTGGTCTTAACTCACAGTGTTATTATTTATTGGGTTCCGTCGGGGTACAGTAGCTCTTGGTAAGTGTAACATCTGTCAGCTGATATAAACTATGCTGCGTTTATAAAGCGTTTTTGGTTTTGTATGAGTTTTACATTTTTATAGGTGGGATTTTTAAAAAATATATTATTTTAAGGGACTTTTGAACATAGAGGTGGGATGGTGGTAGATAATTTTTGAGTTAGAGTGTATGGTCGAATATAAAATGCGTGTGCTTGGACATAAGTTGTTTGATACAAGTAATCAAATAAATAAAAAAAATATTTCACATACCTAAACCTACTTGGGCACTTATAAAACGTCAGAAGCTAGGCGCACGGTTCCAATTGATTCTTTCCTATGGAGTATGGAATAGAGCCTGCAAGAAACTCCACGGTTACTCTTTTAAAAATAATTGGCTTTTACAATGTTTCCAAATTACACTAGGTATGGGGAGGACAACGTAGGCCTGTCAACAAGTACCTGGTACTTGATAAAATAAAAAATGGTCTACAGATCGAAAGTCTACAAGGCCTTTGATACCTACTTAATCAATCCTACTGATATTTTGAAAATCTCTATAAGAACCCACTGAAATGAATCCTTAACTATTTTAGATTTTCAGTACAGATCCACTCTTGATATCTTGCGATGCTAAGCTTTTTTGTAACAGTTGATAAGATATACGATTCTGGCATTAATAAACTGACACCAATAATTATCTGGTATTCTATTTAAAACATTTTAATTGCATGAAACATTGTAGCGAACAATTAACAAACAATCCGAATTATTCCAGTCACATTCGAATCCATCATTTTTATTTCACCACCTCAACATTTGACCCCACAATTAAGTACGGCCATAATGAACTTTTTCGCACACCATTATTTTAATTGTTGACAAATTGCTATAAGATAGCTGATAGGTATGTTCCGAGCTCGCATTGTTCACCCAGTGACAAATAATAGCAGATAATACCACACTATCGGATGTCGGCCCGCGAATTTAGCACTGTGTTTCCAGCCAATATTCGATGTTGATAATAAACATACATCATATACATACCTACCTATTTACTATTTGTATGCGTTAGTCTGTTTGGGACTCTATTAAGGGAATTTTTGGTGTGGTTTTAATTTTTAGGTTACGTTCACCCTATATAATATGTTGGTACTGACCTGTCTTGTGTGAGCTTTAAGCTTTTTGTAACATCTTATACCTAGACTAACTTTGTCACATAAATTAATGTGACAAAGGATGTTTGAGAGCCTCAGTAAACACAAGCTTGAATGTAGTCTTACTGCGTTAGATATTAGTAGTACCTACCTACCCACTAATATTTTATTATTTTTTATCAGCATTATAAGAACATTGCTTGCTCATTTATAACTCTTTGAATATAACTTATGTTTGCGGCGGCCCGTCCTAGTAGGGTCATGCACTCATTAGAATAGTAAAAGTGTATAAATGCGTGAACATTTTGCAAAAGATAAATAAATTGTAACAGTAATTTGCAACTTTAGAAATGTAGTGCAGGATATTATAAATTACTAAAACATGACTTTTGCTTTGCACTATATTTTTACATTCACATTTATCAAGCCATTTCTCTGTCTATGAAACAGCCCGTTCTCCTATGTAGGTACCCAGTAATACTTATGTACCTATATGCAATATAAGTGATAACTCAACGGTTCCTCTTCATGAAGCATGGTGAAGTAATAAATTAAATAGATATCAGATAATGTATTAGATAAAGGGTAACAAACCGACTCTATCTAACGTTTGCAATACCTACTTAGATAATATATTACTTTGTTGGGTAGGTCATTTTATCATGTTTGTTTATCATTAGGTTCACTGACTGAGGTACTATTTTTTTACTTGAGCCTTTTTTTCGTGACAACTTGCAAGTACAGTTGATGTATAGAATCTCAACCTATTTTTCCCTTTAAGAGTTGTTTTTTTTAAGCCGTTAATGTCCCACTGCTGGGCAAAGGCCTTCCTACTCTCTTTCCACCTCCCTCTGTCCAGAGCTGCAGAGAATCTTTATCAAAGGAGTCCAGCCCATCCCGCCATCTCTCTTGTTTTATTTAACGACATTTATTTAAACTAAGGCATAAAATATCGCCCTATTAAAAACAGCTCCATTTCGCCTTTCATAAAGACGTGTTACACAAGCTCTCGTGATGTCAGATTGGAGCTCAGTCACGAGAGTCACGATTTACCGTGTACACCCGGCCTAAAAGAACACGCCACTCAAACTTAGCTATCTCGAGATATGTGCAAATACCTCGTTAGTCCAATGCGGTAGCAGGATTTATGATACATTTTAATTATTATTCATTTAGTTCGAAAGACTCATGAAGTCGTGACCGAACAAGATGATACTGTAAATGAATCTTCGTGAAGCAATAATGTATTAGATGAGGAATTCGCGTTATCACTTATCTGTCCGCGGATACATAATTTGCAGTTAATGTAGGTCATAGAGCGAAGCCTTGACGTCGGGACAGTATCTCAATTTGTGAGATAGTAGGCCCCAATATTATGATAGTAAACAAATCATCAGCCGAAAGACGCCACTGCTAGATACCTATAGGCCTCTCCTAAACACCGCCACTTCGACCGGTTCTGTGCTGCGGTAAACAAATACTTAATCTAAATAATATGCAGAGAACATTAAGATTTTTATAGCCAAAATATGCGATAAAAATATCACTAAACATCAAAATAAACCAGCTAATATACACCCAAACAAAGCTAAAATAACACGCATCAATCTCTTATATTAGCTCCGAGAACGACGGAACAACATAAAAACTTCCCAAAGTTTCCTATACTGGACCGTAAATCTCACGTTTTTTAATAGATAAATAGGGCCTCGCACAAACGAGCAATATCGCATTATTTGGCCCTCCCTCAGGAAAGACCCTCCTGATAAAGCCTCCTTGCCTCACACTCTTCATGCTAATGTACTACGCCAGACGGTGACAACCATTTTTTGGCCCACTTGGCTACATTATGGGAGCTATAAAGAGTATTTCAAATTATATTTTCCGTGTCCATTAAAAGGGCGATGTGGCTTTCTCTGGCTTATTATTCAAACTTTTGTTACAGATTGTACAAACTTGCCTTTGTGTTTTAAAGCTTCACGTAACGGTGATATAACCTATGCTTTTTGTATTACCGCTACAGGTAGCGGTTCCAGTTTTTTAAGAAAGATAGTTTACAAAACAACGATTGTTCTACCGTTGGCGGCCTTTTAAAAGGCACAAAGTACGAGTTCACGGTACAACGTAATAAAATGTTCAAAACTTCGAAAAAATATGCCGTCATAAACAAAGCGGTTCGGATGCAAAGTTAGATAAAGAACATCTCACACACCTGAGCTAGAAAATTGCTTTTTTCTAAGCGCCTCCAGTTTTTTACGCAACTTTCTCCGAGAATAAAAGAAGTTTCGTGGAAGAACTTTCTTTTTTTTTCTTCTTGTTTAAGTTCGTAAATCATACCCATATTCCAGCGGCATGACAGGCCGCAAACGCGCGAATTATGCAAACAATAAAAATATTGTGACATGTCAGAACAATTGCTTGGGATGCTTTTGTTTTGACGACCGTTTTTGAGTTAAAACATTTCTACGTGACATTGTTTGTTTTTTGACCGCAGCTGTTACGAATTTAATTCATACCAGAAATCCAAGCATTAGTTTAAACTTATTACAGAGGGCGCATAAAGCACCACGGACCCTTATCACAACTAGTTAAAAACTAATTACCGGGGTGACACCACCTTTCCATAAATCCCGGGACTCCTCCGAATTACTCTGACAAAAGTTATTTTTAAGAAAAAAGCCCTTGAGGCTGTGCCGCCCCTCCCCGCTCCCCCACCGTCTCGCGAGGAATTTATCACGATTTATATTCATGGCATAACAACAAGAGCTCCGTTTAGGGTGATCCCATTCAAACTGTAGTCTGCTAAATAAAACCTGTTGTTTTTGCTATCTGCGTTGATATAAAACACTATTAATTATATTGATATACCTAACGTTGCATGTGATAACGCAATATGCCTAATTTAATACATCGAATGTGTATTTATTTGGTCGTAAATATTTTTTTGTGTCAATGATAAGTGTCTATGGGATAAATTATTCTAAATATAACAAGTTCGGGTGTGAACCCGTAGCATATGGTGGCTTAGAGTGTTTCAAACATCGGTAGCTAGTAACTCTTGGGCGGACGGAACAACAAATCAAGTGTGGTTTCGGAACGGAAGCATTTGGTGTCGGTACAACAACTGTCTAAGGGCCATTAGTTATTGCAAGGGTTGGCTTTTACTTCGATGAAATTATACTAATAAATTAAACTGTGGAAATAATGTACCTATATCTTAGCTTTTTACTTTGTACTAATGGTTGAAATTGTTTTACGTAGATGCTGACATGGCTACCTACATGATAATGAATTACCTAGGTAAGTACTTTGTAAACCACAAGTACTTGTATGGAGCACCTACATAAATCGATATTTTTGCATAATAAATATATTTCCTAATGGATTCGGAAAATCCATTCCAATTAATTTATAAAGAATCTGCAATAAATTAACTATCAGCTTGATTGCAAAACAACACTAGGTATCTACTTCAACCCAACATTGTAACAGATCACACCTAAGACAGAGCATCACCTAAGTACCCATTTAGTATTATATGTACCCAATTGTTAAGCATCTAAACACCACGATGCTTCCCATAGTGTGAAACCTAGCACGATTCCCGTAGTGACTAGATCACGAAGGGGTGCACAACCTTCAGGCCACGGGGGTGGCTTCACCATAATTGATGAGGAACTTAACGCAGCGGGGCGGGGAATTATCATCGCCCCGCGACACCCTGCTACAAGCTCTCATTAATTTGTGATTAGCCCTCAGTTAGGAGACTCTTGCAGAGGCTTTCTTCTAATTAGATAATCAGTTTTTCCACCAGAAGTGGGATTTAAACGTCTTGAGCAGATGTTATTAATGTTACGCACAAGGGGAGATAGCAATTCCGAACATTTTAAATGTTAAAGCTCCATTTTACATCAGGAATAAACAAATTGTTCAAAGCCCCTTAATCACTGCTTGTGTTTCTTTACTCAAACTAATTTCAGTATTTACTGCAACTTGGATCTATTCAGCTGCAAGTCACGGAGTCTCGTTCTCCCACCCATATTAAAAGTAGCCTGTCTATTTGCAAGATAGAAAAGTTAATAAATATAACAGAAAAAAAAAATGCTGACAACAATCTTCGGAACGAACGGACAAATCGTGGCTTTATTTATTTTGCGTACAAGTGAGATAAAAATTCTATGCAACATCTAAAAACTCAATTCATCCCGTAATAAATATCTTAAGCATCGTTTACTCAGAATGAGGCAAAACGTTATTTCCCCCATACTGTTTATTTAAAGGTGGATTTGTTGAATATTTATTCACGTACCTACACACATGTAGGGGCGATACAGATGTATTTTATTCAACAAAAAGTTTACTGAATTTTTAAGTGAAATAAAGTACACGACACAAAAAGATATCATGATACTGTTGTCGCGTTGTTGCGAAAATGGTCAAAGAATGTCAATATATTCTTCCCCCATTCGTTCCATACGTATATTTGGCATGAATTCATTAGGCACTATTTTTTGCTTGGTCTCGCGAATGTACAATAAATAATACAATTCGCATCAGCTTCTATTCGTGTTCCCTCTTGCTGTCCTCTATATTTCTCCATCTAAGTGGTTTTGTCTAAGAAAACCGTACCAGATTAATTCGGTTAGCGAGGGGTTTGGATGGAGCCAATTTGTCTGATTGCCGCCGATGTCAATTTATGTAACTTGCCTACCTATGTATGCCACTGCTCTTGGTTTTCAATAAATTCTGACCCTATCTTGTTACGTCCCCATCGATAAATATTTGCGCATGATCAATCCATTAAACTTGCTGTGCCGTTGAATTATAATTTGATTTTTTTTTTCACTTGTATTTCCTTGGGCAATCTCGTGTAATTTAATAAATAAAACTTATGTCTATTCATTATTGTTTTGTAAAGTTAATATTGCTTTCTTTCCTTTCGCAATTCTTTTAAGTATTAATAAAATACTGGGAGTCAGAATCCAAGCTACAATAAAAGTAATTAATCCACTCAAGTGCTAACGAAAATACAACGAAGAGAATGAAAGGAGGGAAGGAAAAAGAGGAACTCGTAAAATAATCAACTCTCACCTCATAGAGTGTAGGGCGTATTGTTAATTATAAAGGTTATGTATCCACGACCCTACCGGCCATTACCATCGCAGTACACGCCTCTTTTGGGTAAACGTCCCAAATCTCGACACGAGGGGAAAAAATCAAACAGTAAATATCGGAAAGCAATCGGAGGTGATTCTATTAGATTGAGTTAAGCGGGAGGCTTACTTTGCTTTGAGGTTTTCGGGCCTTACAAAATGGGCACTACGATTTATGTTTGATTGAGTGTTTTTAAAGTGTAACGAGTATTTTCAATACCTATATAGTCTTGTATATATTCTCATTTTATATTATGCCGCATTTGGCTACTAAGAATTACTTAACTTCGCGTGCAAGTCGAGATACATCAGCCTCGGTTCAGTTGGACCGACCGGCCAGCTATCTAGATTTCGCCTTTCAAAGGGGCTACACTTCTTAATTGGCATTTCTTGATTATTGGAACTTACTTTAAAAGCGTATCTTGCTCCGATTTCGCACTTAATTAATCAAATATATCAGCACAAAAGGTTTCTTTTGCTTTAAAATATGTCTTTAGATTGTGGGTTTTAAGTGTTGAACATTTCAATATTGAATTCATTGGAGAATTTTCATCGTACAAAAGCGAAAAGCTACCCACCAAGTTTTTATTTAAAAGGTCTAAATTTTTACACAAATGTCAATAGCAGTGCTGCAGTGAGCACGGGTTAACTCCTGCGATCGAGATAAGCCATCACATTTAAGATATTTAAATCGATTTTCCCCAATTTTCCGCGGGCGGGCGCGAGTTAAGGCCCGAGTCAATTTATCCAGTGTCGCTGCGGGCTCGTGGGACGGGGCCTTTCCATTGTTCACCAAATGAAGTACGCGGCAAGCTTACAGGGCCGTTACACTGCTTCCGTCATCGTTTTATGGTCGGGAACATCGACTGTTCTCTGTCTAATAGTGGATGTTTGTGTTAAAATTATGATTCAGGTAACAGGTTACATTTGTTTAAAGAAGATTGGATTTAACATATTTTTTCATTTAATTATAGTTGAAGCTCATTCTTTCTTTGAATGAAAACTGATTCTCTTTTCCCCAATTCAGTTTTTCTGATTTTTACATTTTTGAAAATAGCTTCTCGTACTTTTTATTTCCAAACCAAACAGTGCTGTGGCAACCCTTCAGATATTCTTTCATTAAGGAGTTTTGCTTATTTCGCTCAACCGGAACCTATTTGTTGGGTTGCTATTTAAAACATTCGCCCCGACTGCTTACATAGATCAGATACGTTCAACAAAGGCTTTTGTAATTAAGAAAGATATTTTAAGTCGGCGGCAGCTTGACTTTATATACGCAAAATGAATTTACTGAATTTAAGGGTGTTTCGAATTTTGTAAGACGAAATTGTTGATTGCCTGCAGTTAGCAAACATATACCAGTTTAGGTATCTAGTTAAATAAGATTGATCAGAAGTGACTATTTCGAGAACTGTATCCGTATTTCAAACTGCCTATCTAGCGTATATTTTTCCCGTGCCCCATTCATTTGGTCGAAAAAGTTTACCAGGCTAAAGCTGGTAAAACTCCACCGTCCAAAAATCGGTATCAAAGTAAAACACGCGAAGCAATACTTCGGTGGGCTAGCAAAAATAAATTTCCGAATTCCAACCCCAATTTAGGAGTGCATTATTTTCGCTTTCACAGACATCCGATACAATTAAAATCTTCTTTAATTAAGGGACGAACATGAATCATTCGCACGTGGCGCACTGAGTTTTCCACTTGTATACACAGGAACCTTAACACGGAGTGGCTTAGGGCCGTAATTCTTCGGTCAAATTTCGACTTTCCAACATGGTACTTAAAGGTCATATTGGCTAACAACAGTTAAGCAGTTAAGGCGTAGCTCTCCGTACTTTTTGGGTATCTCTTTTCACTTTATCGCAGTGTCTCCGTTATTTACTCGTACGTGAGGGATGCTCGCAATAAATAGGTGCGCACAAACATATTTGACATTTACAAATACCTCCCAAATTGGTTTCCTTGGCGTGACTGGCCGTTATTACGAGTTTTGTTTACTTATTGCTCCCGCACGGTGGCAACTTCTAATAGCATCAGGAGATTTTGTTGGGGATCATTTTTCAAGATTCTGTCGTATTAAGGCTAACCGCCAAAGGCGGTGGTCACTCTGGATCTGACTAGATCTTGTTTTATTAGCATTAAACGAAATCTATTAGGGTCTTATACAACATCAAATTAAATCAATGTAAATATTGAAGAATAACGTATTCTGTCACTGATGTTAAAATAGTAAAATTACAGATTATTTTTATTTTTGTCAGGTAGTTTATTTGACTTCTAAAAATGTATCGCATTTGAAAATAGGATGTATCATCGACCGTTAGTACTCCTAGCACGTGGATCGCATTACTCAACGAGTGATTGAACCGACGCTTTACCCGAGAGTCACTGGCCGAAATCCAGTGGAAAAAAAATACATCATTCAGCCAACGAGGTGCGAGTAGTCCCACAGTCGCACCATTCTGGGTGTCCGCTGGGAGTTGTAATTCAAGTGACAAATATCGAAAGCTACAATTCATATTTTTCTGCTATCTCCGCGTCCGTGTCGCCATCTGTGCCGGAGGGACACTCGCTATTGGTTCTCCATCAAGCGGTCGTGTGATGTATTTTTGTTGCGAATAAAACATTGTATTTTTTTTCCATCGGGAAATGTTTTATAAGTATTTTTATGGCTGCTACGTGACGTGTTATATTAGGGTAAGGTATGTTTGGGGAGCTGTGGTTTGTCTGTAAATGGAAAAATGCATAAAGAATGCAACCCTCCTAATGCAACACACGTACCATCTAATAACTATCTACTTTAAACAGAGTCTAAGTTATTGTAAGAAGCACTAAGCAAAATTGTGCTGCACCAAATGCATTTTTAATAAATTAAAGTGATCGATGTAAGTGGTCGGTAATTTAAAAATCGCGTTCATTGTATCGACCGAAAATAGTGTTGGCGGTACACTGGCCATGCATTATCGAGATCGAAAATTTCACGTGCCCATATAATTTTAAGCTCGTAAAGCCCGGACAATAATTCACCGGGAGCATTTGCGGAAAATGCATTTTATTGTTAAAACGTGAATTTTATTTATCGTCGACAGCCCGCGGTGGGGGGGTGTAGTGGAGGTTGATTTGCAGTAGCATCGCATCGAAGCCACCCTTTGGCACGGATTATTTATACTAAAGGTAATATCGCTGGTTCATTATTGGGGGATGTAACATTTGCGTATTTCACTGACTATCGTTTGCAGTTCATTAAAAATAAACTATGAGTGCATATCGGTTGTTGATTGATGTTTATGTTGTGCTGTTATCAAATATTGTGGAAATACATTTTACGCTTACAATTTTTTCGTCTAAAGCTTACCGCACCCATCACTTGCTCAAAGAGGAGACCTTTAACCAGCCTACCAATAATTGTACCCGGTCTGCATACTCTACCTTGTATTTAAAAAACTTTTCCATTTTCACACGACGCGTTTAATTCGTACAACGCCATATTTCAACTCACAACACGGTCTGACATCGCGACCACTCCCCTCTTCACTGCAATCTGCAACCAAATAACATCCTTCATTAGCACCGTTCAGCGTATAAAATTACCAGTACGATTTTAAACAAGCACTTCGCACAATATAACTCATACAATTTCGCTGTAATACTTTATCTGTTGGTCTAGCACGCGTTAAGGCGGCCCTTTCCGGGCCGATACGAATCGCGAGGCGTTGCCGCTACCAGCGATCTTGGCCAACCTTCACATTACACCGCGTTTAATTGCAAATCGCCTTTATTTAGTGCGTTTTTGTTACGTAACTTGTTTTATTTTATGTGGGAAAATCTTCTGGAGTAGTTGCTTTACCAATCTGTGCATCGTGTCCAAAGAATGAAGCGGAACTGCGAAAACAATAAAACTCATTCATAAATTCAGGATGAGCTTGTAAAACAGACAAGCGATTTTCCTGAAAGAAGAGTTGAACGACAGATGTTCGCGTCCATTCGATGCTCGAAAGGAAAATGCAAACTCTTTTAAAAGCTATTTAGCTGCAGTCCCTAGATAGCGTCTACCGCAGTGGCTGGCTCGGACCGTTTTTTCCCCGCTGAAAAGCCAATTTGGAATGAATCACTGTAACAGTGGCGAGCATCTGTGCTAATTTACCTACGGGCGGACAGTCTAATGCGACTCGTTCGATCGTAAATATCGAATCGCGACCGAGCGCCGAATATCGAAAGCCGGCATTAGTCGGATACAGCTAATACACACGGGGGTTGCTCCGATAAATTATCGTGCGTTCATTTGGGTTCCGATGTTTAATCTATCTGTAGCGATACAGTTTCGCTTCGGGCTATTGTGAGTTTTGAATCGTGAGAGAATTATTAGCTGGCGATAATCTATCCTTTGGATCTCTGAACGGGCTGGGAAGGACTAGAACGTGTTAGCAAGGAGCTGGATGTTGAAAGCTTATACCCTACTTGCAGTTCTATAATTTCAAAGTAGAAAGATATAAAATACGTCACGTTTGCAAAAGTTATTTTCATACAATAAACTTCATGCACTATCTCGATATAAATAAGTCTGTAAAAGACAAATTCGAATCACGAAAACTTCAGTTCGACTGACTTTGCGATATCCGAGGAAATCTGAGAGCGTACGTTGTTAAATTGAACTGTGACAATAGTATCTATTGCCGCTATCGATACATATCTATCGATATCGTATCGATGTTATATCCCCGCCGCTATGTTTGCGTCTACGTGCTAGTGATGTAGAGCTGAGTTTGCAATTCGTTCTCCGCGTGTTTTATGCGTGTGTGTGTACCATGTGATACTTCATTTACGAATTCCCGTACAGTACCTACATTATTTATCGTAATCAAATTTTCGTGTGAAATGCGTATTTTTTTTTTTTTTGTTTTATGAGGTGATGGCTGGATCAGCTGGATGACTTTTCATCAGATTGGTGCTTTGAACGAGTTATTATTTCCGCATTGTTGCAATTTTCCAATGAAACATTATGAATAATTGATAGAGACCCGGATCAATGATAATTTTGTTTTGGTTTTCGCCGGTACATATTATTCTATATTATCTTTTGCTGTTGCCTATAATATTACAGTGCCTCCAAAAGTTAGTTGACATTTTTTCCTCTTCAGATGTGATGCCATATTAAAAAAAATGCTATTGATTATTTTTTATGGTAAGTCATAGGTAGTCGAATTAATAAAAAAGTTATAAGTAGTGTACAGTTCAAACATTTGAAACTAGTATGTCAAATCATCTGGCATCACAGCTGAAATGAAAACATGTCAACTAACTTTTGGAGGCCACTGTATATCCGTAGGTACCGATAGAAAAATGAAAGATAAGGATCGAAAGGAAGCTTTTCCTTAACACTTCACATCTCTAACAAATTTCCTCTTTTTGTTTCAGGTATGAATCTAAAGTGGAATCGACAGCGGCTTTCCACGGTACTTTATCTAAACTATGTAGATCAAGAACCCCAATAAAAAACCTCTGACTTTATCATCGCCACAATTTTATCAGAGCCCTTTGATATGCAATAATGGGGGGCAATGTATCAAACTAGCTATCTAAGTTAAACGCAATTTGAAGTATGGCCGCCTCTTAAGTCTGCCACCCCCCAAAAACCGGGGGTGAGGCGGGAGGCGGGGTTGCCTTATCGCGGAACTGCAGGCACTTCGCCCGTTTACCTTAAGATCTTTAATATTAAATAATATACTACAGTTAAAGCCTTAAATGTAATGCTCGGCGATGCTTTATTGCCTTTGAACCATACTAAATCTTCCGAGATTTGAATATAAATTTTAATCAGTCTAACGAATTTATCAGATTTTCGTTAATTTCGGCTAGTTTAGCACTCTGGTCCTTAATAACTGACTTTATAACTGAGTCTATAATAATTATTGAATTAATCACTCTAACAGGCTTTTCAACGGCCCTTGGCTGCGGCATTTAAATGGTTTGATGTGACCTTCCTAATATTCCGGTTTTGGTCCGAGTGCTAAACCCCAATCGACAAGGCCAACAAATCGTTTACGGAAGTCCCTCTGAGGACCTCCTTGTAGAACTATTAACGTTAGGAACTATTTGACGTAGGCCTATGTTTTTATAACCTCTTTTTTGTGTTTCAAATTGGGAACTATTTTTAAACATCATTTTGAACTTCATCTACCAGTATTCTATAAAGGTTTATGGTAGAATCACATAGTTAAAAACGTGCCTACAACAGTTTTGTTGAAGTCCTGTTTCGTAGACGACATTAAATCCACTGACAGCTGGCCGTGCGCCATTTTTCCCCGATTACGATGAATTCAAAAGACCGAAGGAGTTATTGCGCATACGAGTAAATGTTCGTACGGAAACCGATGAGGAAAAATTGTATAGTTATTCCATTCTTCTAAAACTGTTCTTTGTTATTTAAAATAATGTTTACAAAAATCAATCTGACTAGCCTTTTCTTAACTATGTTGGTCGGCTTCCAGTCCAACTGGATGCAGCTGAATACCAGTATTTCACTTGGAATTACTGTCTATCTGACCTCCACAACTCAGTTACTTCGGTGTACAATAAGGCTCAAAATTGGAATCAAATCGATTAATAACACAACCAGCAGAATATGCACCTATTCAAGGAGTTTATATAGATTAGGTAGCCTACACGCTAAGTCCATGTATCTTAACATCCGCGTGCCGGCATGCAACCTGCGTGCACCACAGGGGAATAAAGACGTTAAATAATTTAATCGGATGCCTGGATGGTTTATGCACGTATGCTCCAAGAAAACACGTTCCTCACTCGACTCCGCCTAAAGTGTAGGTGCGTATAACACAAGTACTTACTGTTCACTGTATGCTGTGGCGTCCGTTATCTTCCGCATAATGAACTGTCACATTTCATCATGCCATCCAACATTTAGTTCTTTGCCCGCCCTGTGGCTTGCCGCTCTATTTTCAACTTTGACTGTACGAGTTTCGGTCTCATTTTTCTTTGCACCGCAATAGTCATTTCATCCATTATTTCGGTTGTTACTTCATTGTTCTGCCCACATCGCCGTCTTTAATAGAAGTATCTCCATGTTAAGCTGTAATGTAATGTAAACAAGTTAGACAAATATAAACAGGCGAAGATGTTTACGTTTTATAAGGATCATTCGACTGATCTTATTACATAGGTAACTGTGGTTAATGACATGGGGGTCTACTACGAAGTGCAAAGTGCGAATGATCGGATCGGACCGACACATGGCCGAACCGAATATAATTGAAAAATGCGAAAAAAATTCGGATCGGCTCAGTTGGGTCGGGCGGGACCATAGTCAATATTCGTAAGAGTGTAGGAGTGTAGGATCGCGACCGACCGAACCAAATAGCGAAACTTCGTAGCAGGAAACGGCGGAACATTCGGCCGATACCACTTCGGAGTAGACCCCCAGGTTGATCTGTGTTTTCTAGGTTATACCCAAGAAGTTACATAGAATATTTATTGGAGTAGTTTGTTTTCGATTCTTATTTAAGCCATGGTGGCCTTAATTTATTGAGGCGACTACAGGCAAGTCCGGTAAAGCAGGCCTCCTGGCTTGAAATGACAGAAGATAAACCCAAAAAAGAACCCCTCATATTGTTTAGATACAGATAATAATATAAGAGTAGGTATTTGTACGTTTTAGGGAGAATTTTACCGTCTAAGTTTTTAGGGATAATAGTTGCTAGTGCAGCTAAAAACGCAGGGCTGCAGGTACATTTTGTAATGTTTTTTAAATAACTTCTCTACTTACATTTTTTTTTTATCACAAGTCATCAAATGAAACATCTCCGTGAAAATATGTTATTATGTTAATTTTAAATTTATCAATGTCGGTACTTAAAATCAGCCTTAACAGTTGAGGTTTGCCTTGTCACAGAAACAAGGCACTTACTACCAGAAATTCATGTTTATAGTTCAGAAGCACTTATAATTCTTTTTATGGACTGTCAAAAAATAATTGGGGCTGATAAGTACAAAATATTGAACATAATAAATTTACATTGTCTTATCGTTTCAAAAGCATAAGTAATTAAAAATAAATAATTTATTGTGGCATTAAAATATTAATAGGCATATAACTATTATACCTTTAAGTAGGTGTTTATGGTTTTTCACCTTTGTACATAAACTTTAGAGGAAATGACCCTCAAAATTATTCTAAAAATCGTATATTGTATATTCTCATCTCTCATTAAAAAAATCTTTTCACTATAGCTACTGGCATAAAAGCAAGGCAAATAATATCAAGAATTTACATTTTCCTTTCTCATCAATTTCACCACAGATGATACACAGCCATCTTGTGTTCCAATCTACCTCCACACCATCACAAACCATTATCAGTATTATTTTGTGCTGTGTAGGGTCGCCATAAACTAACTAGGGCTCGTGGTGACTGCGCGTGGGCAGTGATCTATAGTGCTTAGGCTATATTGTTTTCTAATGACTCAATAGTACAACTACAAACTTAGCATTTAACTATATCTACGATATTAGCATTTATTAGATGTCGGACAGTGATTGGACTTATTGCCTTAATTAGGGATTTGGGCAGTGGTTTGGTTCTTATTTTGGGATAGACAAAAATACTTTTTGGTTTTCCGAATAAAATTGTTATCAACTTAGTCTATTCCAATCCAATCGTAGATTTAATTAAGCCCTTCTCTCAAACGTAACGCCCCAAAACGAATACCTATTTTACATCCAAAGTAGGTATCTATTTATATTTTATGCGACGGAACACCTACAAGTTAAACAAAATGATTTCTGTTTTAACTTCATATCATTCTTCAACAGAATTACGTGCAGTCTCAATATTTTATCAAGCCTATCACAAATCATTACACGTATTTCTAATTCGATTAAACGCATCTCAATTACTCCTAACGTCATGCACATTAGCAAAATTAATATTTATCTACAGTACAAAATTAAATGCCTTAACCACAATGTATTGCAACGCGAGTCCCTAATGTAGATACACGCATGATAAATAACTTACCAAGATAGGGTGAGAAATCTTACTTAATTTAACTAATGGACTAATATAATACTGCTTCTAATATGTGGCGCCCATTATGTGCCGAGAAAGTTACTTCGAACAAGTTTACTAACACAACAAAATTACTGAAACTTCATAATTGTTTCAAAGTTTTTTTATATTGCGGTTGTATTCAATTTTCGTTGTTTTTGCGTAAATGTATTCTCAGAATGAAATGAAAACAATTCTGAAGTACATTTATCATTCTATTTATTTTCACTTCCGAAAATTAGGTAGGACTCGTATTGCCTCATAAAGTGTAGAATAGAACATCAATTTTCATTTGTCAGCCAATATATTCCGACGCCCCTAATTTTTTCCAGCGTTATTGGATGTTGGCTCACTGTGCACCTAACTCAATATTGAAGAACACGTGACCACAGTAGATTGACGACACTCCTGTGTCGTTGTAATTAAGTTTTACCACATTGTGCAATACCGTGCGTAGGTTACATAGCTACTACATATTTGTTGTGTATTAGAACGGTGAAGATACCTTCTATCTACTATGGCTATTTATTTAGGATAGTATGTACCTTTTTTGCACTAAAGTATGTAGAATGGACGTGGAGTAATTTTGTTGTTCACGTAAAACATTTTCTTCAATTTTTATATATAATTTTTTATAAAATAGTACGCCGCGTCGCACGGTTTCACCCACATAAGGATCGATCCGGTGGGATCGAGGATCCAGGTCATGGTCGGATTTGGATGAAATTTGACACATGCGTACATGTGTCAAATTTCATCCAAATCCGTTTAGCCGTATAAGCGTGAAAGCATAACAAACAAATATACAGACATGTCTACAAAAATATTTTTTTTCTTTATAATAATTAGGTCAGAAAAATCTTATGACACAAATACACAACAACGTTCATTTGTTTTAATCACAAATTATCTCAAAAATCTTCCATATTTGAAAATGTTTACAGAAAGGAAATGACAGCTGACTCGAAAGATTCTATCGACAAAATATATCTATCCGTTAGAAGCTGTTGAGTGCAGATAAACGAACAGGCTTTCAATGGAATGTTCTTTAAAGTAGCCATGTAAACATAACAAGCTTAGGTATAATGTTTTTTTTTATAGTAATGTACGAATTTGATATAACAACAAACAGTAAAAATGAATAATACAAATGTCGCATGTTGGCACAACACTAGTGACGCACTAAATTATAGCTGAACTACCGTACAATGTTGTACACCTTGTATATTCAGCTGTTTGCAACGTCACCACTGTCCATGTTCATCCCATATTCACCTTATAAAACACATTTTTTAACATAGGTAATTTATGATTTTCCAATATTAAAAAAGCTTTCCATAAATCATGATCGTTAATAATATTGGACATTCCAATATCTTTATAGACACTTAAGCTTATTATAGGCAATCGGATAAAAAGGTATACGCCTTTATAGCCAGTTAATGCAATAAAGGATAATATGCACTAACCCTACAATTGCGACTGCAGGCCATTCGGACCAAGTGTTTAAGAAAATCATTCTCGGCCGAACGTGCCAATTCAAAACACTTATCCACTCGGTTGAGTTGACTGACATCATTAAGTTTTTACACTTATTATACGCCAATAAACAAAACCTTGGTATTGTGAGGATCGGTCGGTTCTCTCGCTACGGGGGGAGTGGAGGAGGTACCACCCTCTACAAAATTATGTACGACGAACTGGGACTAATATATCAAGGGGAGGACGTGCCAGACTAAGGAGACTGGGTATTATAGGGTGGGCCGGTGGAATACTTAAGAACCCTGGTGACACCCCATTAAAACACACGTCCCGCATTTTTGGCCAGACGTTTTAATTTCGGCCCAAACGCGAATTGGATTAGGTCCGGAGTTTGTGGTGTACATTTTAAAATTGGGTGTGCATTGTGAGGGTTAACATCAAGACTCGTAATTTAAATATTTTTTATGAAGTAGATGGTATGTTGCATTGATGAAGTGGGGCATTGTGTGTCAAGGTTTGATGAGAACAACATTTACTTCACACTTGTAACGTGTGAAAAACCAATTAAAACCTGCATACGGAATATTTATTCTTGGACGTTATGTGGTGTCCTGTGAATAGATTTTATTTCACCATCATTGAGTCATAGACACAGCTTTGCCCACAAATACGTTATTGCGTCCAAATGGAACGTAAACGGTTGCAACCGGCAGATATTACACGAAACGAGGCGTGAAACACGCGGCGCTCGCAGGACGCATCCGGAATCATAATTTCAAAATAACTTCCATCCGTTCCCCTTCCAACCCCCCCCTTCTCGCCCTCTCCCCGCACTTTTTTTGGATAAACTGGAATCCCCGTCCCACCGTTAATTCCCAAGATAGACATAATTTGGAATTGGATCCATCTATCGCGCGTACCTACGAACAAAAATAAGTTAGCGCGCGGTACACGGCGGATTTATGTGGGCGAAAACAAAGCGGCCAGTACATACTTTGTGAGTATAGAGCGGGGATTGTCAATGATTTTAAAGTGATACACTGTAACGATCTGTTCTCCAGTTAATAATTTTGCATAGATATCATTTAGGTCTCAGATTAGAGTTTAATGAAAATAGACGCTTTAGTGGTTCGTTTTTTGATCCCAGATAGTAGGTAATCTGACATTTAAGACTTTTGTACTTATTTGCTTTTTTTAGTGTAGAAGTTTGATATTACACCTGTTAAATTACTATATAAAATTAAAAAAAAACGAACTTTACTGAAAGTTTTTACTAAATTTTTTCAGTAAAAAGAAAATAATTTGAGATAACAACAATGTTTCTCCGAAAAAAGGCGTAAAACAAATATTTTTTTAAAGCTAACTCATCAAGGGATTTGCGGAATATCTTGGAGGTTTACTTTTACGAAAAAACAGCAACTAAAAGATATAAATGACTAGAGAGTAGCCATCAAACAATTTATTTTACGAGAGATCCTTACGCTTAACAGGTCATAAAACGACTCATAAACACGGCTCGTCCATTCACAAAATACTCTGCTTACTTACCGTTTTAAATGCAAATACGATTACGGCCGGTGGTGTGACATTTACAGATGTAAAAAAATATTTTATACACCATTTTAAACCGTATTGTTAAATATTTACATGAAATAAAATACGATTTTCCCATATCCAATATTGTGTGAGCGCACTTGAGACCGCTGACGTTGCACAGACATCGCGGAAGATAAAGTATATGCGCGTTTTTTATTTCATCTTTGACACTTTAATCCAATTTGTTTCCTTATATCCCGCCCAAGGGATAGGGGAAGAATTTTGTCCTTATAATTGTTATTTTGAATTTAAAATTTCCTTTTTTATTTATCGGCAGCCACGTCCCTTAAGGACGAAAGCATTTTCATAAATTTTTGCGCGTTTTAATTTTTGCTACGTAAAAACAGACGTTAATTTACATATTTATAAGGACGTGATTACTCATCACGACACTTAATAAGATAAGTTTATTTATGGTTGAAAACAAAGTTTGTCTATTTTTCGTGTTTACGCCATAAGAGGCGCAATATTACATAAGTCAGAAGCGTCACGAATTGGTATTCAAATTGCATGATTTATAATTTTGAATACACTAAGTCACCGTCAAGTTTGACGTTATTTATTACTCCTAACCAACAACTCACCGGGTCCGTTATATTTTTTACATTTGCAAAGGAATGCATAGTTCACGTTGCCCAAAGTTAACCCGTAAGTGGTCGTGATGGCTTTCGAGGTCGGCCTACCGATTCTTTTTATAGCCAACTAAGAAAATTGGCTCATTAATCTTAAAGATAAATGTCCAGCCACTATTCGGCCCATCTTATCAGCGAACAGAATGAATGGAAGTGTGGTATACCTACGAATTTTGATAGCATTTGGAAACTTTTTGGCTGTTTTTCCCGTAGCTTTTATGGTTTTATGGGTGCTTAAAGCAGTTGTTCCTGAATCATAATGACCCTTTACGTCGATTAAATGTAATGTATTGCAGAAAGATTTGCGATACCTGTTCATCGGGGAATTTAGTAGCGATGCATGTGGTTTAGTATGTAGGTACCGAGATCCCTATGTAAAGCAGGCCCACAATAAAGAATTCTATTACTTAACAGATGGTAGTCGTACATAAATATGAGAGTGGTGTCGTGGCTCACGACCGCGCCCTGCCTCGTCAGATGTCGCGTAGCTAATTGTCAGCTCGCTGACACAAGTGTCCGACACTCGCAGTCGACACTAGACACGTATAAGTAACTTAACACTGCTGCACCGGACATAAATAAAGGAGCAACAAAGTTGTGTTGTGCGGTATTTTAGACCTCCGACAACATTTACTTTTTCGTACAAGAATTCGGTATCAACTCATGTTTTATTTTTGTTAATTTGGAACATGTTTTTCCAAGTGTGGTTTATCTAGTGATGTAGCTATGGTGCTAAATAAATCCCCAACCAGTTATTACATATCAGTAATTATCGAAATAATGTCCACGTAAATGTGTAAATTAAAGTGTTATTTTCTGACTAGTTACGATTAAAGCTCAATTCTAACATAAGTAAACTGTGAAAATTCCGTGAATACGGCCGTTTTTTCTAAGAAATATAGATTTAAACCGTTAAAGTTTGCAGAAACGATATAAATACCTATAACGTTTAATTAAGTCATAAAATTGTGGTTTTATTACACTCATTTAAAAATAACCATTTCAACGTGTTGTGTTTAGAAGCTTACAGTTTTGAAGCAGTAATACAGTTGTTTCACGAAGCTTGTAGGTGTAAAGGAGAAAGTAAGGAGCAAGTTCATACTTCGTCAACATTTTGCGTGTGTATATTGAGAGCCGTTAAAGTAGTAAAAAGACATATTTATTTAATGTAACACATAAATATTTCGCCATTTTCCATGGGCGTGATGAAGTGAAAACCTACAGTTGATTTTCATTTTGCCTTTTCTGGCATTCCTTTAAACTGATTACACGCGAAAATTTTGAAACAATTTATTGTGACTAAACAATGTTTGCATGTCAGTTAATTAATTTGTTTGTTTAGATATTTTATTTATTATCCGCAATAAGTATTTTAATTAGGCTTGCTGTTTATTTTTCTAGCCTTCAATAATGAACACAAACAGGTCAGGTATATTTAGAACTAAATATTTGAAACATGAAAGGATTGCTGACTGAATACTAAGTATCTGTACCTACCCTAATTGCGTAACTCTCAATAATTTTGAAGGATATTGCAAATCCATTGCTTCATATGTTCGAAAAAGTTGTCTGTCGTTGAACTGTCAAAATGAAAGCCATTGCTACTGTTAGTGTGTTACGCAATTACCCCGCCGGAGTTAGCAACTAAACCTCTCTTGTTACATCGCAAACTTACAGTTAATAAGTTGCATAAAAATTACCGCGCTACATCCTTCCCAAAAACAAGACCCACACTCCCGTTCCACCCTTCCCGCCAAATAAACTGTCCACCAGGTATACCAACTGAAGCATAATTAAAAAGAAAGAAAATTCTTTGAAAAGAAACAATCGCGTTTGGAAAGGAAGCAAGTGTCGCGAAGGAGTCGTGAGCTGAAAGTTCTCCACATAAATCGGTGGCAACGAGTTAACCCCGCACTAGCCGGAGTTGAACAAACTCGGCCAACACACACTGATGCACTTTTGTTTATTTTAAAGAATTAGGTATAGGCCTCGCAGTTTAGGGTTAAGATTTTTGTTGGACATTCGTTTGTTTTGTAGTGATGTCTTGTGGGACTTTAGTTTATAGTGTTTTCTTGGTGTGATGACGGTTCTCAAATTCAAATAGGACTTAGGGCTGATTTTTCAATCGGCAGATAATTTTTATTCGTGGAATAAAATTGACGTCTGTCAGTTTTTGTATGGAAGAATTGTCAAAAATTCAAAATTATTCCTCCGATAAAATTATCTGGCGTTGGAAAAATCAGCCCTATGGGCTAATTTCTCCATCGCCAGATAACTTTTATTCGACGAATAAAATGGACGTTTGATAGTTTTTGTATGAAATAACTGTCAAAATTTGAAAATTATTCCTCGAATAAAGTTATCAGATGATTGATAAATCAGTGCTTAGAGAAATAAAAACATTATTTCGAATTTTAATTGAGGTGGAAATGAAACCAATAGAAAGTTCTGGGATGTCCTAATGTACAAGTTATTGAATCAGCTTCAGGAAAACACGACACCATATCAATGTTGCACGCATTGATATTGTGTTCAATGAATTAATCAATATTAAATTTTAATTAAATAGAGATAAGATAATTGTTATCAGGTCTTCATAATTACATAAGCTGGTGTTAATAAGTATTAAGAAAAGAAGGTAGAATACCTAACCTAACTTAGTGCATACGCTAGTGATGTAGCGACACGCGTATATAAACCTTTCAGTCAACGTCTTTATTCAGCCAGAGATAAACCATATCTTAGTTGTTATCACGCCCGCGTTAGGGAAAGAACCGGTGACAGATTTGGACTGAAGAAAGAATTATTTGGACAGTCCCTAATAGATAAGTTTAAAAAAATAGTAGCTTTTAATATTGATTGTAACCGGGTATTGGAAACCGGGTGTTAGAAACATAAATCGTATAAGACAAATCCATTCTTCAAACAGCTGTCATAAAACCTCGAATGGCTTGCGAGATCTAGATTCGCTGATTCAGCAGTGCACTTGCTCTGGTCTGGTTCGCATAAGTCACGGTGACCGTCCCAAACAACGGCCAGCAGACAAAAGTCGAAGCTCTTCGTGTTCAATCATTTCGGTTGTTTATTCGAAATTTATTCTGTCGGGGAAATACGAATGAGTAGTGGGCTAGTGAGGCGATAAATCGTGTCGATGTCGCGACGTGTCGCGCGTCGGGTTAAAAGCTCGATAACCGAGACGGGCACACACCTACCCGCGCCAACAATAACCTCTCGCTTTGTTTTATTTCTGAACGTTCCAACGCGGCCCGACCAGATATCCGCCAAGTATTTTATGCATAAAAATATCGATATATAATTGCTTCATTACGTCCTTGTGTTGGTGAGTAAAATATGTGGGAGTCACACACAGGTGGCTCTTTTCGTGAGCTTTTTCGAACCCTCAATAAAGCTCTTATCATCCTAATTAGAACTTTATTATCATTTTCCGTGACGTGACGTTAAAGATTATATTCACGAAAATATACGCCGCTGTAATTAACTCGCGATAACCACTGCACAGTTATATTTTATTTTATACAGTCGTAGAAATATAATCACAAAAAGTTTCACGCCGTTGTAATTTAGACGTTCATTCGTACATAAAACGAGACTTTTTGAATTGATTATGTGAAAACTGGTAGCCGCAACTTGCATAGTTGCCAAAGCAGTTATTTTTGTCTATTAAATATTTTACGTGCCATTGTCTTCTTTAATTAGAGTATAACTTTGAAGTTTTTTGTAGTATTTGGTGTAATTGTTTTGAGTTGTTGAGTGGGCGTAAGTATATAATTAAATAGTGGTGTTAAGCGCGCGGCAACACCCTGTAGCGTCCAGAAAGGCGAGTTCTGTGGTGTCTGTCGGTTCTCGCAGTGTCGCTATCGTTGTATCGCCTCTGCCACGCCGTTTGCTTTATGGTGCCAGCTCGGGTGTAATATTTCTTAGGGATCGCACGCCATGATTCATTCCGTGTCACTTTTTAACTTTTCGAACGTACCTGTAATGAAGGTAGAAGGCAGATAATAGAATTTAAAAATGGAACGAGGGATTTTGTTTTGATTTTTGTTTTTCAACAAATTAATGGCTGTTAAACTGTAACAGGACGCTTGAAATCAGTCAGCAATATAGCATTCATTAATTGGAGTCGGATTTGTAATATTAATTTCACGATTTCGTTGAAACGTTCGTTAAAATAGTAATTGAATTGATGTATCCTCTTTGTTTCAGCAGTAATAATAACAACTAAAACATGTATCGTAGGGAAATACTAAAGTATGTGGCTTGAAGGCTTGAAATTGAGCGAGCGGCCGCGCCTGCGCCGCTTGTCAGTTATAATTGGCTGAACTTGTCGACCGAGTCGTAGCGATTTTTTTACTTTTTCTCCCTACACTGCCATTACTCTTCGTCTCCCGGGAGAGACGTAAATTGCGAACATACAGCCCGTGGAAACAAGCATTGATGTGACGTATGAATACACGACCATTGTTTTGTATTATTAAAATTCAAATTTCAGATGAAATTTCTAAACACTGGGGGTTCGTATGTTCATATTAATTGGTTTTATGAAAACATCGTGCTGTACATCTCATTTGTAGGCTCTATATTTGAATATTAGCAGCCATATTGTGAACCAGGGTCTAGAATATCTGGTGCATTAAAATGAGATACCATTTTAGTCTTAATCGAATGTTAAGGCGAGGTACACAAAAGGGCGGCACTCGGGCACGCTGTGGTACATCGTTCAGTGTTCATTGTGCTAGTACCAGTGGCAGCTGGATCCTGGGATCCTGGCACTTTACATAATTCATACATAATCGCTTTGCATATCGACAACATGTGACATGTGTTGCATTCTGTACGCTGAACAGGGATTTGTTTTTGTTGACGTAGATACTGATAAAACTGCGGTACTGAATAATGATGTGTTTGTTAATGTACTTCAGTGTGGACGCAAAGAGGTTTAAAGTGGAACTGATTCTGTTACAAATAACAATGAGAAAGATTGTGTAGATGATGAAAAAAGGAAAATACTGAAGGGAGTTTATAGGCATATATACTCAAACTCAAAGAATTTATTTCAATTTTACCAATTCCAGGCTTCTTTTAATTATCAAGGATATATAAAAGTATGCGTAGATAGATAAACGGATATAGAAAATGGAGAAAAGTGGTGTATGACGATGGAGACCAAAAGAAAACTCTAAAAGGGTTCTGTGAGTATTAAGTTAGTAGCTAAACAGTTGTAGAAGATATGGCCACTATAAATACCTAATTTAACACTAGTAGAGAGTCCAGTTTTAAAGCTGATAAACCTGTTTGTATATTCGATAGTGAAACCAGTATCAATTTAGATACTCATTCCATATTACCTACCAGATTATTTATTGCCAAACACCTTCAGAGCAGATGTAAACAAAAAAGCGCTGTATCAAGCAAAAAATTCAGCTTCTCAAGCAGTTTCCAGAATATTCCCCTGATTTTAAATGCAACTATCTGGTGCTAGCTATCATTAGTTTTCTTAAAGCGTAACAGCTTAACTTTAAGTCCAAGTAAATAGCATCGCGGCGAGACTCCAAAAATGCATTTGGTTCGTAATAAATAATACATGAACCTATTTATGGGGGCCTCATTAAGTTGCTGGGTTTTCGGATGACTTCCTCTCTTTGGTTTTTCGAGTTCTTTGTGGTGTTGTTGGGGAGATCAAGATCAAGAAGTGACTTGAAGTTAAGTTAGCAACTTAAGAAAAAGTGTTGTGATCATTGAAATGAACATTGTCTTTGACTCTTAGCAAAATTATAATGCGTCTTACTTGTGGCAAAACTATGAAAAATTGTAACTTCAAAATTAAGTAGGTGTGTCGTGTTACCTAGTATTTAACTGGGTGGCTCCATGTAAAATACTGGTATCCAGCTGCATCCCGTTACACTGGACCCCGACCCTAACATAATTGGGAAAAGGCTAGGCAGATATACATAATCAGCCTATAATGTTCCCACTGCTGGGACACAGGCCTCCTCTCGGTGAGAGGGAGTGGGCCGTAATCCACCACGCGGGCCTATTGCGGGTTGATAGATGTCAAATGTCTTCGAATTTTTGCTTCTAGGATATGCCGGTTTCCTCACGATGTTTTCACCGTTTTGAGAGCAGTGGTGATGAAATAATTTACACAAAGTAAAGCGCCTGTCTGAGTTCGAACCTACGACCTACAACTCGTAAGTCGCGGCCGATACCACTGGGCCACCACTGCTCTAGGCAGATAAACTAGAAATTAACTTTGATTGTGGACCAAGTTGAGTTAAGTACTGTTTCATGTGAAACATTCATTCATCTAAATTAAATCAATTCAGCTAATACTGATCAAAATCATTATTTTCTGCAAGTCCTAACCATTTTTGGCTTTATTCTAGAATACTTTTAAAATTTAATTCCCATGGCATATCCATCTATTCTAGTCAGTTCATTATCAAGTTAAAAGTTAAGTTTCAGTTAGTTGTTCGCAATTACTTAGCCGCTACCGTGCTTTTAATGAGCATTTCATTGTTCTCGGAGCAATTGTTTAACTCTTTTGTTGTTATTCTTTAATTAATCCTTGTTTTTTCGATGCGTTCTTTACAAACTTAACTACAGTTAATTGCGGTGGCAATTTCTTTCATTGGAAATCAATAATATATCGTGTGTACTTTTTTTAGTGTAAGTTTCACTTTTATGTATGTGGTCTCTTATTAAAGTTCGTTGTAAATGTACAGTGAAGAAAACATCTTGACGAACTCTGGAAATAACGGATATTGTCTGAAATCAACACGAAGTTAGGAATAGTGGTTTTTAATATGTTCGTCTTCAAGTTTTTCGTTGTTTTACTGAATGACGAAGAGATATTTCTGTGCCGTCTTTTGCCAATAGACATGAAAGAGCAATATGATAAACAGACATTGTTCTTTCGTACTACACATACATACATTCACAGGTACATTTTCAGGAGAATTAAGACTCCTACTGTAATATTATTATTTCCTTATTTATCCATTTTTCACCGGTCGTTTGGGGAATTCAAAAATTATATTCATAATGTAATACTAAACTACGAGTAAGTACAGTATTGTACTCAGAGACGATGTAGGTAATATTTCACGGATAAATGATTACAATCTCATGTTTATTAAGTAATAAATCGTTAGTTTAATTATGTATGCGTCTACAAGAATGATTACGTTATAAATTAGTCGATCTAATGAGCGATGAGAATACAATCGATGTGTTATCTTTCCATCTATTTTACTATCGAGTTATCTTTTTTATTTAATTAAATGCAGTTGAGTTTTTCATTGATTATAATCTGGAGAAATGTGATTAGGGGTTTCTAATTGACAAAATCAACATTTTGAAAAATTTAATCTGTTTGATCAAATCTTAGATAGTTAATTAGGTAGGTAGGAATAGGCGAAACAGTTACTTTGTAGTAAGTATTTTTGAAAATGTTTACTGGACATTTTTGACTCTTAGACCTTATTGTAAGCCTTATAAAAGTCTTATTGAAGCTGTTGTGAGAAAACATAGACATTTAAAATAATTTACAACCTACCCATTTAGGTAGTTACAAATACAATCACGCATCAAGTTTTTTACAGTCTTTAATCCAAGCGTTATCATCCAAACTCGTAAAGCTAACTCCACTTAGTTATCAAAATGGAAACAGTGGACGCATTCAGGAACAGTTTGCGCAATCGTTTCCACTCGGATACAGCAGCAATTAAGAACAATTCATACAACAACATTGCGTTGTCAACGCATTCCCTATCAGACTGACCTTAGGCCACCTTTGACTGATTTGCACTGAGATACAACGACTAGCGCATAATGATCTCCCTGCTCCCCCTTCCTCCTTTATACGTCTTGGGTAACTAAGGAGTGTGTGGGTGTCTCAAAGGCCAGATAAGACTGGTCTCAAGTTTATAACGAGTCTTTAGAAATGGTGACAGATCGAAAGCAACGACGGGCGTAATCTTAAATTGACTGACGTTTAATTGTTAAATTAATTGTCGTGATATAAGAGCTCGTGTTTACGGGGTGAATTAATTTTAGAAATTGATGTTATGTAAGGAAGTGAGTTTGCTAGGACGATGCCCTAGAGTTGAGTAATGTTGTTTAGCTTTCTCTCGTTTCTTGGGATATAAATATAATTAGATTTCTAGGTATTGTAAATAAAACGACGATAATTGATGTAGTAGGAAGATCCTTCTTTTTGGTTTCCAATTATAATTACAGAAAATGCTGATAATCTTGTACTGTGTTTCAGGTACAAATTCGCTCAACGTGGCGTTTGGCGGCTTTCTGCTCGTGTTGCCAACACCCAAAAACTATATACTCGTATCTATAATATTATATAAAACTATATATCTATAATATTATATAAAACTATATATCTATAATATTTCATTTTCATAATATCAATTTCGGACTATAGTAATAACAGCCGCACGTGTCGATTGATCAAGTTAAGCTACGCTTACCGCGGTTGGTCCGTGGATGGGTGACCATCTTTACATACCAAGACCCCTCCGTGCCTCGGAAAGCACGTTACGCCGTTGGTCCCGGCTGTCATTCGAGGATCTATGACAGTCGTTACGGGTCGTCAGAAGTCCGAAAGTCTGACAACCAGTCTTGCCAAGGAATATCATGTTACCCAGTAACTGGGTTGTGGAGGTCAGATAGGCAGTCGCTCCATGTAAAATGCTGGTATTCAGCTGCATCCGGTTAGACTGGAAGCCGACCCCAACATAGTTGGGAAAAGGCTAGGCAGATGATGATAGTCCTTTAGGTTTACAGTACTTCATTGTATCTGAACTTGCAGTAGGTAGATAATATAATTGTTGTTGTAATTTGATACTTAGGTAAAATTAATATTTATTTATTTATTAATCACAATTTGTACAAGAATAGAATAGACGGCGACCCCCAAACTAGGCATTTGCCTGTATCTTGGCAGTCAGAGTTGCGACATTTTCAAAGTGTGGTACATAGTGATTATTGCAAGATAGGAAAACAAAAACTAAATACCTAGTAACTAAACTAAAATTAATTAAAATAAAATAAAATAAAAGAACTTATAATATGGATTACCATCATCGTGAGATCAAACTAAGCAAAATAAAATTAACAGTTTGAGATCAATTAAATAACAAAACAATAAGAAATAATATTCGATATTATTTCTTATTGTTTTGTTATTTAATTGATCAGTAACAAAATATAAATCAACAAAAATCTAATCAATTATATATATATCAATTTTTAGAAAATAGAGTGTAGAGTGTAAATGTGGGTGTGTGCTAGAGAGTGTGAGTATGTTGGGGTGTGTGTAATACAACTAATACTTTTTTACTTATATAAAACCAGTTTTATCATTCATGACGTTATTATTATACCTAGATATGTAGTGAATTTCTGATTAATTATAAGATTAAATAAGAAGCTAAAACTTAGATACGAGTGGCAGGGACATCGACGCGCAACGAATGAATTACGCTATGAATTCCGTAGGTATGTACAATCACCAAAGAAGATAAGTAAGTAGACACCGATGGCTGTTTTCGAATAAAATTTAATTTAATTAGTAGACAACAAACCGTTCATTTACGAAATTAAATTTCGTTCGAAAACATCAATCGGTTTCTTACTAAACTTCAACTATATCCGACGACCCTGGTTACTTATCTCCTTTAGTGAACGTACATAGTTCTGATACCATATGCGTTGAAATTTTACGTCAATTATTTAACAAAAATAATGCTATTTCCTACATTTTGACATTTTATTATTATTCATTATTCTATGAGACAGCTCATTTATTTATTTTTTGATAAACGACGAAAAATTTCAACGCTGGTCTAGAATCATTCTGAATTCATGGTGCACAGGCTGCGCGTCAATGTCCCTGTTACCATGTATAATGCCAATCTGACCCCAGCACACAGGAAAACCAAATCAAACCTGCCACATCAAACAAGAAACTACCGACATTACAGATAAGATACGCTTATAAGCTAAACGATAAATAAAATATCGTTAGCCGTACTAGTTCACTAGAATTTAACTAACAACTTAATTCGGAACATAAATACATAATTTTGATTAAATTAACTTCATTAATTCTTTGGCGGTCCATAGAAGTTAGAATGTTATTCTACCAATTTCTGAAGTTGAAAATAAATAGGTAATAATTACCCGGGGGTAATTGCCATGGAATACCTCTGATACAGTTAAGATAGTAGATTTTATTTCTATGATAAGGTTATTTTTAATTAAGTCATGAACGATGTATAGGAGAATTATGTACATGCCTATGTACTTGCGCTTATGTGCTTTGAAGAATATGATTTGTTTGATGCTCATTTGTTAAGTTGAATGTAACTTTTTATGAAAATGTTATAGTACCTACTTACTTACCTACCAGTTTTATATTAGTGGCAAACTCGGCCAATTGCATACGTTGTGCCCGGGTATTTAAAATAAAATTTCGGTCTGGCGAGTCATATAGCCCACGCTAGGATATAATGATTTCAATGGGTTGCTGTTATTGAAATCAATAAGGAGAACTATATATTCTTATATGCAGGGTGGCAGAGACATTGGCGCGCAACTTGTTACCATGGATTCAGTACGTGAACCTCCTTGAAAGATTTTCATCGGTTATAAAAAAAATGCTGTTCCATACATTTTGACCGCAGGAAGTATCGCAGTTTTCTATAAAACAACAGACGGGCAATTCTCGTAATTTTAAGAATGTTCACAGTCTGATATCAGTCCGAAACTGTCAAAAACACTTCTAAGTTCCCTACATTTTTGACATTGACTGTCCCTGAGATGAGATTGCGACTAGATTTTGAATGTTTTTAATTACGGTAATTGGCCTTCAGATTTTATTGTTTTTGATATCCGACGAAAAATTTCAACGTGAGTTCAGAACCTAGGTTCAGAAACATGAACTGAAATCCTTTGTAACAGGTTGCGCATCGATGTCCCTGCCATCCTGTAGATATAGTAGGATTATTGTACGCACGGCTACACATCAAGCTATACATAACCAGTATAAGCTGACTTCTGACTGTACGAAAAACCTATACAATATGAGGTCAGCTAAAACTGGAAATGTATAGCTTGATGTGTAGCCGTGTGTACCAGCTTTATATCAGCAGCTCAGAAAATAACCGCTGTATTTAATCATGTGGTTGTTAAAACCAAAGAAGGCTATTATGTCATCTACATAAATTGATAACCTCCCCGTTAAAAGACAGACGTTCTGTGTGCAACCGCAGGCTCCTAATATCACAGATGAAAGGAACTAGTCGGCGGCTTGTTAATGAGCACATGAGTTCCCTTGACCAAAGCGAACCTTGGCAGGCAGCCAAGAAAACGCTAAAGAAGATGCCACTAAAGCTGAATAAGGGACAAAAGAGAATTTACTCAATACACACTGAACTTGCAACTACAAAATTAAATCGCTTATGCATTTGTGTCTTAAGTCAAGTTACTTAGCTACTATTTAATAATTCATAAGCAAGGCAGTCGTCCTCCGGACTTTTTCAGCGACAGTTTTCTTTTTGTGTGAAGTTTTATCGCATTTTCATGTAGACATAACGAGTTAGGCGCGGCCTTATCGAAAAAGTATACAAATACGTAAAGGAGCCAATTTAAATTCAGCCAAAACGTATTCGTTGGAAGTTGTTCGATCCGTCACGCTTCCCCTCAATAAATCTCTACAGATACCCGCCCTAGTACAGCATAAATAAGGTGGATCTTGTTAAAAACTTGCGGGGGTAAAAAAAACGGAATATTTTCCGCCATTTTTAAAACGAGACGCTCCCCTTAAGGAGGCTTCCGTGGTTTCATAAATATGCAGATATGCCTTCACCTGGGCTAAAGCCACAAAATTTAGCTGAACAATTTATCGTAATAGAAATATTGTAAATACGTATACATCGTGCGAGCTTAAATAGATTTGTGTTGTGGCGTGCTTTTGCATAAGTAGCGGTGGTATCTCTCTCGTTTCGCGCTGTGTGCGTAGGCCCTTAGTAAACGATTCGTTATTATCTGATAATGACTTCGTCCCCGACCAACTAAAACACATTTTGAATTATGGTTCTAATTACATCGATTAAAAATAGCTGGCATACATAAAAGGTCACGTGCAGGTACCCATTATAAATAACCCACATACTTTAGAAGACTTTGAAAATACTGAATGAAATAATAGCTCATTTACTGAAGATTTATTTACTAAAACTTACTCTACATACCTACCATTTGTTCTTGACATTTAAAAGTAAATAAAAACGACAACGCAACTATCAAATAACACACAAAAGTCACCGTAAGATCTGTAACTTAATTATATTGAAAGAAAGTACTGTTACTATATAACAAGCAAAAATAAACTTAGTCTTATTTGCTGAAGATTCAATTTCGAATGCGTTTGAAGCAAAAAGAAGTCTGGAAAATGTAGTTGTATTCGTAGACGTTGATTGAGTAGAAGATATATTGGTAACTTTGCTAAACAATTCTATGCTAAACAATTTGTTGGTGCTAGTACCTACTAACGTAAACTATATATAGGATTAGATTTTTGCGTAAGTAATGGTCTGTTCAAGCTATTAATCGCTTTCAGTCAATCTTGATCGTGTTTTGTTTAAGATAGACACGAATGTTTATAGACAGGCATTTTCTAATTTCTCTACCTTTGTATACTGTTTTCTTCGACGATTTCCGCTCAATCAGTTGATCTGTTTCTTACTACTGGATTGTTTTTCAAAGAGAAACTATGAAACGTAGAATTGGTAAGCAACTGCAATCCTTATTATGAATGATTTAGGATACCTACACATTTATAATTTAAATAATTATTCCCTAAACTAGTTGATGGAAACATTCATAACGCTATGAATAAAGTACAACCGGCACCCTAATTGCGTAACACACTATCTATCACAATCTGAATAATTTTGAAGGATATTGCTAATTCATTGCTTCATATGTTCGAAAACTTTGTCTGCTCTATAAGGTAAATAACGCAATGAATGTTGTTGAACTCTCAAAATGAAAGCTCTTTTTCTTTGGGTTGTAGGGCTGAATATATTTTTATTTGATATCAACGAATAAAAGAATTGGAACAGAATTAAGAAAAGTTCCAAATCATTTATCCATTGATATTTTTTTTATTCTAATTCATATAATGAATGCTTTTGCATAATAATTGAAGTATTACCTCAGTAGGTAATTAAATTATTTAATTGATGGGAACATTCATAACGCAATTCGTAGTACTTCACCTGCACATACATTTGAAAGAAAACTTTGTACCTAACCCATTTAGAAAATTTCCAAAAGTATCCATTGATATCAAAGTTAACGTCTCTACCATAAATTATCATAGTCATAAATATGTATCCAGTTGATATGCAGCTAAATAATTTCTAAGTCAATAAATTAGCCAAGATCTTATCAATACATTTGCAGTATAAGATAAGATATCTGTAGGTACGTAGACAGGTATATAGATGTATAATTAAAAGCAGAAACTGATATGCAATTATCTAATTAGTCATTAATTACTCAACGGGAACATGGGACATATTGAGAACATGTGCCATTCCTATTTATAAACAGTGAGTAGCTAGTGGCCCTCAGGTACCTACATATATATCTATGATTTGTATTCGTTCTGCGTCAGAACAAAAATAGTATTGTTATAATTAAAACAGATCTGTCTTGATTATGTATTGCCTATTAATAATATGTAATTAATTATACATTTAAGTGTGTACTTAGGATATGTGTTTATACTGATAGATTTAGTAGCTAAAAGAAAAGCTTGACAAATAGTATTTGAGGAACAAGTTGGAGGGCAATATGTGGTACATCCACGCATAAAAGGCACTAGAACTAAATGCTAAAATATTGAAGAATTTAAAAACCAATATTAATTTAAAACAGATCAATTTGTAAGCCAAAGCACCTATTGAAAACTCTAAAAGATGTTTTCCTCCAATGAATTGCTAAAAGTATTCATAAAACCGGTTTTAGATGTAGTGTGTACCAAAATATATTGCGAAGTGTGAGATTTTTCGATGCGTCAATGGGCATCAGTCAATCAGCGCAGACTGTGGTACGCCCACCGACGCCGACCTACTGGCCATATTTCATTCACCACTCCATACAAAAGCAACATTATCTCATACAAACATTACATAACTCCGAAAACGCAGGTGTTAAAAGCGTATTAGAGCCAACAAACAGGGCGCTAAGCTTCGGGATTCGGCAGACCATAGCTCGGTTAAAATGGCCGAAGATTAGCCGAGTGCGGGGCCCCAGATATTAATGTTACAACCAAAATATCAAAGGTAGGGACATAATTATGTTATAATTGGACTTCTGATAACCCTACGATTTACATAAACGTATATCAAATAAACGAAAATCTCCATAACATTGAAAAACTCAAATGCCATACGGCCATGTTCTGAATAAACAAGTCACTAAAATTAATGTAATTAATCGTTGTTTGAATTAATTAAAATATTTGTGTATAATTTGCATACAATTTTGTTTGAAACAATGCACTAGACGAGCGATGTTTTCGTGACAAATGTCGTGGCTCGATACGTGGGGTTATTCTCATAATGGTCCCGTAATACCCCACACATACGTTTACCTCCGTGCGTTTTGTCGTACAGTCGTGCCAAGTTTTTTCTCAGAAACTAATCAATAATGTGAAGAGGTATTGAAAAGCGCGCAAGTGCTATAGCGTTTACACACGCTACTCCTTTGTTCATTTTTTCGATTTAGAATGAATTATAGAACGCCTCTGCTGCATTTAATTAGACAGCATTGTTTATTGTTTCAATTTGGATTCATAAATTCATTTCTTGGTCGTTCTTCATTTGAATTTTAAGAGGATTCTGTTCAAAAGTCGTCCATTTTCGTTTTTTTATTTGTCTTAATTTTTTAAGTGCTAAAAATAAATATGGTTTAATGAACGTCTCTGGATTTGGCTGGAGTCTCTCATATTACCTTGTTTATCCCGCGTTAATGTTACTTGCAAACTTTGATAATTTGGGTGACGTACGTATCCCGGTCCGGTTTCGTTAATTCTGCGTACGCCGGGGCCCGGTTGAATTTGCATTTTGCACGCGTGATAAGTGGGCCGGATTACATGGGATTCCCACCAACAGCCTCTGTTTGTTCTGAAATAAAGGGCTGTTAAACTTTTTTCATGGTAATTTGGGTCACCTTCAGAAGAAACGATCGTTGTAAATTTGTTTAAGTAGGCTTAGGTCTGGTCGTTCGTTTAAATTAGAAGGAACATGCGTAAAGCTAATTTGGATCACTTGTGCACTCGTTTTTCTCTTTTTTTACAAGGCTCATCAAGCATCCCCAAACTCAAACTTGAAGCATTTATTTCAATTAAACCATTTACTTTTGAGTTGTGAAAGAGTCGGTCAGTTAGTTAGAAAGTTGAAGCCAGTTGCCCATTCCAAAACGTACTTAGATCTCTATGGAAAAGAAGGGACAAGAAACTAAGGACACTTTTTTAAATCAAGGTATTACGAAATCCTGGGTACATTATTCTTATTGCTTCTATATGTTAGAACAATGTAAAAATATAATAAAAAATCCTTGTAAAGTTCCTTGTGGAATGAAACTGCAGAGTAAGTTTGGGACTGTACCTAAATAAGTGACGTCCAGCGCGGAAGTTAGTCGGAAGTCGAGGGTATTTTTCCATCGAGTGATTAATGAAAGCCACCACATAACAGTCCCGGCTGACTTCCAAAATTTCCACAGTAAATCTCTCCTTTCGTTTCGCTTCTTTTGGCCGAGGAAGACTTGGCACCGTATTTTATCTGTGTAATGCAAGCGTTGCACTGTAGCTAGGTAAATAGACGTTGTATATATTTAAAGTATTGCGAGCGACATATCATTTTTATAGCCCTCTTATTATTCGCGCCGTCCATAATCCGAAAAGGCACTGCATATCTCTGAAAACGGCGCTGAAGTAGCGCTTTGTGGAGCTAAAGATTTGTCTTTTAAAACCCGTAATAATGACTCATATAAAATATCTACTTAGCATTTGTTCCACATTCATTAGTTTGCACATTATATTACCGCATACCTACACCTACCTACCTTTTATATTATTATTAGCGTATTTTCTTTCTTTTTTCTTTCTTTCTTTTACTAGCTTCTGCCCACGATTTCACGTTCTCCTGACTCAGTCGCCTCTCATCGCCCGTCCGCGCTGTTGCCTACTTCGTTTTAGCTTAGCGTTCCTTCTGCCTTTTTTTCTTTTTGCTCGGCTCCAATGGATCCTAGCGCGATGTTAATAGCCTATAGCGTTCCTCAGGAATTGGGCTATAAAACGCAAAAATAATTTTCCAAATTCGACTGGTATTTCCAGGGATTAGCGCATTCAAACAAACCCTTCAACTTTATTATTAGTAGCTTTAGATAATCCGATAAAATTCGTTATCAACAATACATAAAGCAAACGCTAATTAGATACATTTCAAAAGGGACAAATAAGAGTATAAACCTCGCCATCGTTTCAAGTTTTTCTATGCAAGGCTATCCGTCAGTGGCCTATTTAGGATTCAGTACGCTCAACTTTCACAATATCGCACTGCAACTCCCATTTTATCTACTTCTTTGTCTTCAGTGAGCCAAAGAAATATACCGAAACTTTTGTCAAATGAACTTAAGTAATGTATGCTTTTGTTATTTTTTTGTTAGGTGTTTGAAATTCAGTGTTCATTTGCATCTCTCATGCATTGATAGCACTTGCTTTTATAATGTTTAAAAATATACCTAGTATTTGTAGGTATAACTGATAACGATAGATGATTTTATTTCTGTAAGCAGGTTTGTACAAACACTTTTACACGTCAATCATATTTTAAAACTAGATGAGGCTATTCCTATCTGACAACTTACTCGGAGAATAAATGCTGAAACAAACTCAGAGGTCACAGTCTCTTTTAAGGTTCACATTATCTTGGTCAGGTCATGTAAAGACCAAGAAGATTGGTGTCTGAAATGGTCTATTGAAGAAATAACCATACATATTGAGTAGACTTGTCCATTAAATATTTAAGTAGGTAAGAATCTAAAGTTAGAATTATATAGTTCAGAATGACCCTAAGTATAAGGCTTTCCAATCCCAAAGAATCTTTCAAAAATGAGCCTGCCTACTACATTGGCTAAATAAGATTAAAATCTATGCCTAAACGAAATAAATACCTACTAATTCTTTCAAATACCTACACTAAATACCTACTGAATGTTTGAAAAGCTTTTGAGTTCCCTTTCTAACCAAATGTTCACTGAAAAGTTCGTTCAGATATAGGTATACCTAATAATATAATTCATTATTGTTAAATAAAATACCTACATCTCTTTTAATTGTATTTACCTATCTTTTATCAAGAAGCCTACAAAGTTAACGCATGCGCCGTCGGCACATCGCTTGTCCCGTCCGTCGGTATTCCAATTTATGTATTTTTGAATTAAAAAAACAAATCTGTGGTTAAATAAATGTTAAACATTAAGATAAACACTATTAGAATCAGTTAATTCAATTTTAGTTGAAAATTTCTGTTTAATTTGCAAGTTATTCATCATCACAGCACAAACTTTGAGGTTAGGAAAGAATACTTATTTTATTCCAATTTCTAGATATTTTCCCAAGATTTGGTTCTATTATTGAATAAAACTGTTAATAAATGACTTCTGTTTACGTATGAAACTGAAAAACCATTTGTTTGTGTGAATTGGCAAATATTTGTAAAAAGCTTGGGTAAACAAAAAAAAAGCTGTTGAGCTCCAAAGTTCCTGATATTTTGTAGTATTTGATAATGGATGGGTAATTAGGTAAATTGTTTAGCTGATTTGCCATTTAATTATTATATTTTTAGTTAAATTTAGTGCTCATTTGTTTGTATTGATTCCAAAGTATGAAAAGTTAGGTTATGTAGGCATCTTCTCACTAGTTTCTAATTAGATATAATTTTTGCCATATTTTCAAACAATTACTGTAAAACTAATGACTAACTACTAAAATTTACTTATTTTGATATAAATACATCGAATTATATTGAGAAACAAACCCTCGCATGAACTGAACTTAGCTTTAGGTATATGTCGTGGCGTCCTTTTGACATTACTACGTTGTTTTCACACAAAATCATCATTGAAACGTATAAACGGTAGCCAACAAAACCATAACACGCAATAAATCACTGATTATATGAAAAATAAACCAAGAAAAACATTTAAAACCAAGAAAAACACACAAAAACAGTGAGGAAAACACAACGTACGTTTCGCATTAGTTGAGGCAGAGGGCAGCGCGATCGGTGGATTCAATATGGCGATGGTTTGTCGGGCGCTGATTGGTCGGCGCGCGCATTGCCGTGAAGTTGGCTCGAGTGAGCGAGCGAGTTAGATTTATGTGATGTTTTGGCGCCGATGAAAGACGGAGAATGTGTCGGAACGAGAGTACATTTGTATGCCGGCGGCGTGTCAGACCGGTTTTGTCAGGGCGTTTACGGAGTGTGCGTATGTGCCGGCTATGTGCCGAGGGCAGGTAGAGCTCGTGCTACCTACTTATAATGATGAATTGTCCAGTTCGCCTACATGAATTAAAATATAAATTTTTAATATTCAATTTTTATTGTTGCAGGTAAGGTTTCACTCCGAAGGCAACGAGGAAAATCCCCCACTGGTACATATATGTATGGGTACCTACAGTAAGGAAACATAAACACGTTTGGCAGCAATTAATCAAGGCGAAATTTTCCTGCTTCCTGAGCAGATTCATGTATTAATCTTCATAATAAAAAAAATAAAACCTTCATCAGCTCAATTTTATGATACATAAGTAGGCAAAACTGCTTAAATCAAAGTGGGTAAGAGAATTTTATCTACATACCTACTGGCAAAAAGAAATGCAAAATTGGTTTCCAAAATGGTCCACGTCCATGGATGATCCACTTTAGGAAGACTATTGGCCAAAAAGTGGTTTTACTAACCCGCGAATGATATTCGTAAATGAGTCTTTATTCTTAGGCCGACATAATTATTATTTTATCATGACTGTTATCTATTAAATGGTCTTAATGATTCATTACAATAATATTAGTTTATTGACCTATTAGGAAAAAGTGATTGGGAAAAACGAGATTAAATAGAGTTAGGTGGTCATCATCATCTGCCTAGCCTTTTCCCAACTATGTTGGGGTCGGCTTCCAGTCTAACCGGATTCAGCTGAATACCAGTATTTTACATGGAGCGACTGCCTATCTGACCTCCACAACCCAGTGAATGGGTAATACGATACCCCTTTTTTTTTTTTTTCCTGTTGGGAAATCATCAAATGACCCCTCCCGCTCTGGGTGGAGCGGAAGGGAGTGTCAGACTCTTACTGACTAAAACCCACCCATGTTCCTTCCTTTGCCCTTTATGTTCCGGGGTAGCGGTAACCCTTTCGGACAATCCCGCTGACCCGGCAGGCTTCGGCCCTAAGGGGCCCCTCGAATCATGCTGACAACTCTTTGAGGCGCGTGTGGAACACTTACGCGCCGTCCGGTAATGGCCTGTTCCTGATCGGGCGGTGAGCTACCCATTGCTCTCCGCCCGCAGGCCCGCGCCTACGGTGGCCGGGAGTCGTCACGCGGCTATACGATACCCCTTGGTAAGACTGGTTGTCAGACTTTCGGGCTTCTGACTACCCGTAACGACTGTCAAAGATCTACGAATGAGAGCCGGGTCCCGTTGGTCCCGGCTGAGCCGTTGCTTACCTAACGTGCTTTCCGAGGCACGGAGGGGTCTCGGTATGTAAAGATGGTCACCCATCCATAGACCAACCGCGGCAAGCGTAGCTTAACCTGATCGATTGACCTATGCGGCTGTTATTATTTAGCCACGGGCCCCTCTGTTAGTTAGGTGGTATACCTAATTATATATATTTAATCAATATCTAGAAGACAATAAATATGTGAGGTTTTTGCTACATTTTGGATTATAACACTATGAGTCACACAGCACCCTAATTGCGTAACACACTATCAATCACAATCTGAATCATTTTGAAGTATGTTGCTAATCCATTGCTTCATATGTTCGAAAAATGTGTCTGCTCAACAGCGTAAATAACGCAATGAATGTTGTTGACAGTTGAACTGTCAAACTGAAAGTAATTCCTACTGTTAGTGTGTTACGCAATTACCCCGCTGTTCGGAACGGAACCAAACTACTATCTTACTACTCATGTGGTCTTGGGATTGAAATCAAATCCCATCTTGGACAGAATTTTAAACAAAAATCCACAGATGGAGATTAGAAATTGCGATAAATGATAATAAACTCGTCCCCTATTATATTCGAACCCAACACCGCCAAGGGCGATCCGAAGTAAGGGAGCCAAAGCGTAGCTCCATCACGTTAGGGACTCTGCACCTCTTTAGAAGTTTAATATTTATTATGACGAATATCTTGGCAGTAAAGATTGTTTTACGGAAAAGATAATACTCGTAAACATCGCAGACATAATAAAGCTTCACCATAGACCCCCTCAAGCCACACCCAGCATATTCGAGCGGAAGTTAAAATATGTGAAGCAAAGAAAAAGCAAATATGGCCCAGGCCCAATGGCTTAAGATAAATTTATTTCGTCGTGTAACTAGCAATAAATATGCTAATTCAACACTATAACGTCCGTATGTCGCCTACCAACTCCGCCATTGAAAGAGTGAAAAAGATATCACGAAATTGCACTGCGCATTGCTCTTTTCAGTCATACAACCTTCGAGTGGCATCACGCAAAACTTTACTCTGTTTCTTTCTCTCGTAGGTCGTATTTTTTTCCTTCCGATTTATTGAGATACGCCGTTCTGTTGTCGGTTTGTAGTTTTATCGACCTACGGCAACTACTAACCCAATAAATTTTGGTGTTTCGCTCAGTGAATCCGTTCGTTGAACGAATGCATCGTCCCAGATACGAACGTGCGGGATTTGACTGCGACGATTTATTGGCGCGCTTTATAACTTACTGACCAAAATTTATAAGAGATGACCTTCGATTCGATTCGTGACGCTCTCGTTCGTGGATTCGATACCCTCTAAATTAGAAATTCGAATCTATCAACTTATTTACATATGTACCTACGTATACTTTATCAGAGACGGTTTTAGCATTGCAAATAGCCTGACTCAACCAGTTCACGGAGCCGCAGTGAATCTCTTAATTAAGAAACACAATTAATGTATAAATCAAGAGCACAAATTAATCTGCAAAATGAAAACAATCAAAACCAATATTTAATTGATGGGCAAACCTTAATTAACTTGTAGTTCGGCGGGTCCGAAGCCCCTTGGATAAAAGAAGCCATCTGCATTTCGGTATTCAAATTATTCTCCAAACGTGTTCTCCGTTCTAACCAAGCAGCTATTAACGGAATCGTTGCATCACGCTCACTCCTGCGCATCCAAAACTGGCGCGAACAGTTCAACCCTTTGGTTCGGGACTCACAGCTTTGAAACGACAATATAACGTACTCATATGGACCCGAATAAAACGGAACAAAAAATCACATCACAAAAGTTTGCCTAAACTAACCTCGTTAAGAGATTTCTGGATAAAAGAATACCGTTTTTCAGTATCATCACGATTGTGCCGTGGATCGGATAGCTCGATCGAAGACGCGACAAATACTGACTGTAAAATTATTGTTTGAAGTGAATTTGTCCCTTTTTCTATTTGTAAAGTAACTGTTTGTTGTGCAAATGCAAAGAGAAAGTTGGTTTTGTTGCATCGGGAGAACAAAAAATATAGTTTTTTGAGTTATTGTTCGAGAGAAAGTCGCCATTGTTAAGGTAAAAAAGCTTTTGTACCTGCTAAAGAACGGAGCTATGAACGGCTTAAAGTTCTTGTAGTATTCGAATAACTTCGTTGTAGAACGTGCGTGTTTTGAGTTTGTTTGAAGCTGTGTCGCGGGGAAAAAATGGAGTACTATAGAGCTTTCATGCAGGTATATGTTCAAACATTTTCCCCATAACCAATGTTCTCCCAGATTAAACAACAGGTTACCTACTTCGTACGGACATGATGAAAAATTTTCCGGAGGAAAAATTAATTGAGGGCACCCTGTTTGAAAATTTAATCTCACAGTCATGTTCTGCACAGTTTGTCAGTACAAATTAACGTTGCTTTTTTGACACATTCTGTGTTAGGCAATTTACGTTACGCAATTATGTGGACAGCTTGTGCTGGCTTATACATAAGGGTTCATTCTGTATAGAGGTTGTCCGTCGTAACTTACATGCTTACATAAATTTTATAAACTGCTTATAAATATTCGTGGGGTAATTAGTAATGTCTACAAGTCTGACTTATTGTTGACTTTGTTTGTGTTCATATTTTATAGCCTTGGCGATGGAAAGAAATGTTTAATGTATATAATGTTGATGTAAAAAAATACAGTTTTGCTAGGCCCACTAGGAATTTTAAGTTTGCTTACAGTCCCTGGCAACTATCGCCAAACAAAACGAAAAAGATTCTTCAACCGAACCCTTTAAGGAACGCTATCTCTCCCTACCAAAAGCAACGGTTGGAATTTAAATTCAAACCGACTCGAGGTAGCTATAGGTCGATAGAATGGGACAATGCGTCTCCAGTGGTCTCTAAGAACAACAGGGAACATGTTGAATGTGTACGCACATGCAGACACAAAGGAGGAGACGCTTAATTAAACTAGCGAAGCGGGGCAAGCGAAACGTAAGCATTTAATTTATATCCCTGCAGTAAACTCCGCGGCCTCTCCCTGATTGGGCCGAGCTCACAAGCGGAGCGGGAATAGCGATCCTGCGTGTGCACGCACTCGCTTTCAAGCCTGTTTGCCATGCATACGTAAAGCACGGAATTGTACAATTTGTCATACATCAACTATGTTTAATGAGTTACAAGCTTCGTAATTCTATTAACTTCTTATCGGTTTTTCATTTTCCCCGGACTTCTATGTGTATTTACATTTGTATTTTTTTTTTGTTGTTGGCAATTCCGCCTCGATTAGTTTTTCTGTCAAAACAGTGAAGGAAAACATCGTGCAGAGACAGGCATGCCCTAGAACCAAAATTTCGAAGAAGAGAATTTCGCGTGGTAGGTTATAGCCCGCCCCAGGCTTGTGTGTAAAATTTTCTGAATGAGCTGTCATCCGAAATTCAATCGCTCATCGCTTCTACCAAAACCCGCACCATATTCGCTGTACAGTCGTGGAAAAACTCGCCTTAGTTGAATACTGGATTAGAATAAACTATTTTAATTACGAGTTACGCTTGCCATTGACTCGCTAACACAATTATATATGTACCTACTTAATTGATTGCATTAAGGGAACCGCGGCTTCCTTTCTGCTTCATTTGTTCTGCTGAATTATTTATTTACTTTGAAAGGTAAAGTGAAACCGGAGTTATCGATTTATTTGAATTGAATACAAATAAGTGGGCGTTTTTATTTTGTTTCTAAATTAGTCTTAATGTGTTGATTGAGAAAATGAAGAAGACATCTAGATACACCAATATAAAACAATAAATTCCAAACCATATTCAAGAATTCCTATATTCCTACTGTCTATAAAGTCTTGCCTTTATATTTACTGGCGTTAATTAACAAAGAGTAAGTGCGCTCGACCACACAGCATCTCAAACTAACGTTCGAAATATTGTTTGTTATCCCCCGAGGTCTGAACGGCGACCACTACAAGTACTGCAAGTTTACCATCTTGATTTCCCAACAGCCGAATTTGAAAGCGAATAAACGTTGAGACGGCAAACATTAATATTATTGCTTTGAACGCAGACGTAAGGATCAATGTGGACCGACAGTCATGCTTGGAATATAGTGAAGTTTCCCCAACAGAATATTGGGAGTGAAATTGTCCATAAAGGACGTAGATAAATTCTTTCTCTGAAACTACAGAATCCTTGTTATTTCCTTGCACTTTTAACTTACTATTTCTTTATCATTATTCGAACAAGGTCCTATATCTTCCAAATTGGCAATCAACACCTCGGCAACTTCAATAACCAGGCTATTATAAATACTTATTTGGTTGGCTTTACCACCAGTGACCATCCTCTAAATTCCCGTAGATCTTTCCACCTATTCTACCCCTGCTTAATTAAGTCCATACTGGGTAGCGACAACAATGGCGGGCGACCGATGCGCGCCAAGATATTCAAATACGTCTAAGGCCACTATTATATTGCCAACATTTATCGAGATACTATTTCTGTTATATACTAGATAATAGCAGAATAACTTTATTCTAGGGAATGATTAATTTTGGAATTTATTTTTTATGTTTTTCTATGAAAATATTGTAACAACTGTTTTATAGGTAGTTTCTAAACGTTGCTCGAATCCTCTGTTTTAAAAGAATGTGGATATGACATCAACGCGTGTCTTTCTCATCAAGAGAAAATAAAAAACATGTGTAAACGTAATAAACTTATGAGTTTATCTTTCTTTTCTTTAGTTTATGTTACATGTGTTCGCGAACAAAATTAATGTTTCCGCAATCAAGATTTCAAAAATCGTCACAAGCGATTTCTTCCTATTTATACTGCCAATAAATCTGGGAAGTTCCATTACTATTTTGTAACAGTCTTTAAAACAAGATGTATGGAATAAATTCTAAAGCCGGGACAGTTTTTCCGTCGTCACCCCGTCCAAGTTGGATCCCAATTGGGACATCGATCCCCCTACTTTAGCGCCTGTCTGGCGCTACACGCAACTATATTTTTCCACACTGTCCTGTTCAAAAATCACGATTTAAATACATATTTAAAAATGGTTAAGCTTCGATTATTTAAACCGGACCTTATTTTGTAATCACAAGCAGGATTTTTAATACTACAAGCTGTCTAAAAAAAACTAAGATTGTATCGAAAAGTTTGGGAATTAAAAACGAATGATAATATATAGAAAATGTATTCTACTCTTACAACAAAATCACGAAGGGTCAGTCTCCATACTAAACGATGCGGTAAGCGTATGGGAGCAAAATAACAGCAAAATTGGAACCCCTAGCCGACTCGTGTTTCCAGAACTAACTGTACATAACAACGTGACTAGATAAAGTCGTTTTGTAAGCGATACCATCTGCTATGTGCCTTACTACACTGACGTAATGAAATGTAACCGTAGATTCTTACATGATGCATGTTTTGATATTTTGGGGCCTACATCGCACCCTTGTGGCACACTTTTTATTTATCAACATTAAATACCTTTTTATATTTCTGTAACATTGTAGAGTTATGTTACATAAAAATAAAATAGTAATTTGGTCTCCTAATTAGAGTAAATATAAATGAAACATAATTATATGAAGACATTATAAATATTCCAATGTAAAGTAAGTCAAACGCATTAGTAAAAGTCAAGAATGTTGATAATTACTCCGAGTGATGAATGGAATGAAGTCGATGATAGCATTTATAGGAACCGCTAGTAAATATATTATTATAAAGGTTATATTATAAAACTTATGACTATATACAGAGGGCAGATGCACTTGCAAAATAAAAAAGGGAAGGTAAAACGCGACATGGCTCTTGATTAATACTTTAAAGGAAACTTGTGCAGAGACCCAACTAGGCAGTCGGTAGTCTGCCAGTACATACCTGCTTTTTACATACTATAAAGCTTAATGTAAGCGTTCACCTGGATTTAATTCAACGTATAAAATTATAGCTCGTTTTTAATGAAATTGATAACAATGTGACACGCTAGGTGCATTTTCAATTTCTGTTTTTTACTGTTACAAGTATAAAGGAGAGGTAGGCTTACCTATAGCTGATTAAAATAAAAGTCATGAAAGGTGTTGTTAAGAAATAATAAATATTCCTGAGTCCACCAGGTGACGATCTGATCGCGCAAAGAAACACTCCAGTTTTACATATGGTCGAGGTAAAAGTAAGATACTCTCAGGAGTTGCCGCATAAATTGGCCCGTTCGTGATGCAGTGCCTCGTTGAATATGTATAGGTGCGCTCCCTTCCGTACTTCTCATTTTACTAATAGATTTCTCTTTGATTAAATTTGTATACGTTTTATTCATACGACCGAGACCACTATTGTTAGCTAGTCGGCCACTTAAATCACCGGTTACCGCATCGAATATACGTACCTCCCGTTTATTTTTTATTGGAAACTTGGCGACCTCAAAATATGCAAACATTAATTCAAAAATATTCAAATCAAGTCGTGTAGTTACTGTCTTATAAATTCGATCTATCATGCTTATTATCGCGTGTGTACATTCGTCGTTAAGGTAAAAATGGTTTAATTGAAACGGAACGAAAAGGGCGCAAAAAATTTAGGCAATCTTTTCTGAAATGCAAATACGTTAACGAAAGGACTTCGTAACCATAATAGGCGCAGCACACGACTGCACGCTCGTTCTATGAATGTATCACGACGGTTTTATGCCCGAAACTAAACCAAGTTTAAAATCGATATATATTTGAACAGAAAGTTAAATATGCCTTCGACTTGGACTCTACAGGTAGTATAATATTACATGTCAAAATACGTATGGGTGTCGATAAGTAAGACGATATGAACGTCTCATTTAAATTATCCTTGTCTCGTAAAATATACGACCGGTAACCCTTTGGCATTTGGCGTCGAACGACTGGACGTACACCGAGGAATCAGATATTTATAATGGCTTTATTAAGACGAGCCATCGGCTGAGCTCACGCCCGCTTATTATAATAATTTAGACGACTGCCTAAAGCGTCATTGGATGAATGAAGTCATCACTGTATACTGTTTTGCATTCGCTAGTTTTTATTTCATTCACGTGACTACTATGTTATGTCGAATTTTCATTTGCTGAATTGAAATTCTTTTGGAATAAAGAAAGTTGAAGTCTCGGCCCGGGTAAATAATTACTTTTTTAACTAAGTGTTTCGAAGTTAAGTCGATGTGATAAAACGCAGTCAACAAATCATAGCTGGGTTTGTTATGCAAAAATGCAAGCGAAGATTCCGTGACGCGAAGCCATGGCGGTGGGCCGTTCATGTTTATAATGTGTTTATACTTTTTGCTGGCCCCAGGTACACGTGAGCATGGCTCTTCAAACTGTATAATGAGGGAGAAATTAAAATATAAATAGACAGTCCCTTGTGGCACGACATCATTTCAAATATGCTGGCCTAATGAGCGTCTGAAAATCATAAGAAATCTTTTTCCTACTTAATTAACAGCCCTCACAGTTGGTTGCGTTACTCAACTTCCAGTAAGTGCTACTAATCTCAGGAATGGGAATATTTATGGTAGCTTTACCTCATTGGAGGCATTAAAAGTTTCCCAAGCCATAACGGCGGCAACTCTTACCTCTCATTGTTCATTCCGGGTGCGTATATTGTTGGAGTTGAAATTTGTAGGCACCACTGAAAAAGTGTCAATTCATCATAGTAAAGCCCGGGGCTCGAGACCGAAGTCCCCCACATAAATCTCACTTCCATACTTTCGCGTGGGGAAAACGACTGCTTTATGAGATCCTTAAGGCTGTATGGATTTGGGAAAATATTTCCTCTGCGTGCTGGCCCCCGACAAATGAAGGAGCATTGGGCACATTAGAATGTGTGAAAGGGCCTATAGGCGTTTTTATTGTTATGCGAAGCAATTCGTTTAAAAGCCAGTGCGTTACGGTAGTACATACGAAGTGCCTATTTGCTAATATTTATTGACCTAAGCACCTCTCTGGGTTTCGGGATCGAGAAAAAAGCGAATTAATGTTTATGTGAATACTTAAATTACTCACACTCCTCAACCGGCCCCCGTTACTAACTAGGTAGGTACTGAAATCACTTAAGTATAAATGGCAGAGATGTCATTAAGCAACTATTTCTGGCGGTCATGTATCACAGCTGTTTCGAAATCCTCACTAATCTTGATTTACGTCGGTCGGTCGTGTTTATTTAAATGTGATTTTGCTTGCGGCGGAGTTAAAAAACAAACTTGAAATTTTTACTGTAATTCATACTTAGCTACTATATTGCGTAATTGAAATGGGCGTAGGTATTCATTTAAATTCATACCTAAGTACATAAATCGCTGGCGTGCATGCGTGAGTGCAGCGCCCGCGCACACTGGGCGCGCCTCATTAGAACACGCTCCCGCCCCCCGCTCCCCCGCCGCGCTCCTGCGCCCGCACACCCGTTTATCCAGGCCCGACGACATTTCCATTGCCCGTGCGGAAAATAGACGTTTTAGGAGAGCGGCTGCAAACACAGCAGATTCTTCTTAGATAAGTTTATTGTGTGCTAATACACTGCCACTATCTAGTTACGTACGATTCGTACAATATGCACTACCGTTTATATTACTTATACTTAAATAGGGGGCAAAGTTAATATGGACTACAGTATATAGCTATAGTGTGAGAAATCTCAGTGAGTACAATCGTGTTCCGTATAAGGTGCACCAGATAAATTGGAAGACTCGTGGGCGATGTGATTTGAATTGAATTAATTATGAGAAGCGCATGACTCGCTCACGAACTCCTGCAGGAAATGCAAACGAGCGGGAAAAATTACGAGATTATGGGATATTTTCACCGCTACTACGTGGAAGGCGCGCCTTATCTGGATACGGAGTTCAATAAACCAGGGGACGCGACCGCCTCGCGACTGAATTGACGACAATTTATGCGACAAAATAACGCATACAGGTGTCGCCTGGCCCGGCGCCCCTTCCAATAGCCGCCGATATGGGAACTAAATAGGCAAGGGGCTCCTTAAGCCCGCGTACCCAAGCGTTAGACACGACCGATGCCGCGATAGCGCTCGCTACACATCCCCAATTACGATTTATACAGTCTGTAAAAGGTAACCAGTAATGACGGGTACCCCGCGAATGCCTTTTTCTCGCACAATCGAAATCCAATTATTTTCGAAAGTAACTAAGATACCGGTCGCGACAGAAGCGCAGAGGCGGCCCGTAAATCGGCTCTGGATGTTTGCAGCGCGCTCGGAATATGAATTATTCTCGGTGATTGTTCTTGCGACCGCGTCATGGTTCATACATGAAGCGCGAACTAGTTTTTTCGAGGTTCCTCTCGTCTCGGCTCGTAAATAAAATCGTATTCGTGAAAAGTTGAATTTCTGCGTCGTCGTTAGTTTTTTATGTCTCCAAATTCGTCAGCGCTTCCGAGAGACTTATCAACTTACAATTTTCTCTGGTTTATAATTATTAACATTATCGACAGTTAAGTTTCGGTGGTCGAAATTGGTCTTTGGGAAAGTAACTTCACGTAGTGCCTGCGGTTCCCCTTCACAGATAACCCAAATTTGTTTGGGCGAATTTTTCGAAACTCTTTTTTATCAATCGGTGGGCTGGTTGGTAATTGGCTGAGCGGGCTGCGAGGCGGCCAGCCATAATTGACGGTGCTATCATTCTGAACTTTTCGCTCGGACATTCGGGGAAACTCTTAATTGGTCCACCTTTTGTGACGTTCAATAATGCCGCCTCGATAATAACACCGTCAATTATTAGCAGATCGTTGTTTTTAATTAGCTGTTTGATGACTGTGAGACATTTTGCTCGGTTTCGATTTTAGTTCAGCAATGCTTTATTAGTTCATAAACGCATACCTATTGCATTCGAGCTGGCCTGCTCTGAATTCCTGCAGCTCCATAAATATTGTCTTCCATCGACGCTGCGTTCGCTACTTTTTGTTAAATATTGAATTCGATTGTTTTATTAATGTTTCAACCTTAGCGTATATTTAATTTACACTCGTCGGTATTTATCTGCCGAAGATTCGCAACATCAATACTGTATATAGAAATTAGCGAAGGACTTTATTCAGTCCAGACTCCAGCCGCTTTAGAACTTCGGATAGCATTTTTTATATTTCCAATGCGAATAGCCATTAATAAGGCATTGTCAGTGGAGTGGAACATCTCGAATCTATAAAAGAAATAAGTTTCTTATTGGTTCACAATTAAAGCGTCCTGAAGGTGACCGTGCCATCCTTAAAGCGGATAAAAACCTCGCATTCGTCGAATACTAAACGAGAGAAGCTCCGCTGAAATTCTGCGCGTAAAAAGTTCCCGAACGATACTTATCAAGTGTTTGAAATGACACAACCGGATTCTGGCCCTTCGACATGTAGTTTTTTCCATACGGGTATAAAACTGACGAATTTCTCAATAAAAGAGAGATGACTGGCGTGTCGTCACGTACTAGGGGCTCAGTGGGTATTTAGAGCGGTGCAGCAAAAACTATTCAGGGGCCATTATTATGGCATTTTTGTCGTCTGACGGGGCTGGAGTGGTCGCGGCCATTACTGCGCGCGGTGGGGGCGGTGTGTCCCCCGGCCCCCGCGGGTCCCTCTCGCCCGCGCCTTGCCGCAGCGCACACTGCGCCATCCATCTTCGATATGCACATAAAGCGAACCGGGCCCGTAACGGCAGACCCACATTCCCGCTGCTCTTAAATTTATTTATCTCTTTATTAATTCTCCACTTGAATTTTAATGTTTTGCACGAAATTTACTCGAGAAAAACTTGAATTAGTCGCAGGTGGATCAATTGAATTTTAAATTATTGGATTAGATACTGTGGAAAAACCGTTAATTAAAACTGCCGTCGCCTTTGACAAGGTTCCTATTTATAAAATAGATACTTAACTTATTAAGTTCTTTTCTTTTTCTTTCTTTCTTTCTTATCAAATACTTGAGTAACGAGACATACTTCACCAGAATAATAAAAAATATTAACTTCTTAATTCATCGTTCATTGAAAGTCAGTAGTAGTCCTCTTATTATAGGGAACTCAATTAAAATCACCTGTTGGTCGACTTAACAATGAGATAGATAGCCACGAGCCTCATAAAGCTTGGACGAGGGCTCGCTAGGAATGATCGCTTTAATGACGTGCGAGCAACGGAGGTAACATAGAGCGCGATAATTTCTGTCCTCTTGAAATTGTCACTATTGAAACCGTCGATTACTTCGAGTAGTAGTATGCATTTATTTTCATAGTAGGTATCCAATTTTAGAATCCCCAATAGCAGAAGCAGCTGTAGTATTATTTCAAGTAGATGGACACTTGGACAATAGCATCCAATTCAATACTAATTACATTTTGCTGTGTTCGCCAATTTGCCTGTTAGAGCTATTAGGTGTTATCTTCCCAAGATCTGAAGCTTCCCATCAAGCCCCATGGACAAAAGGCTTTTGGTGATAATCCTACAATATACTAACTGAAATCGCGAATACACAAATATGTTGTAAATGAATAACAACTTTTTCAGAGTTATATTCTCTGGACAAATTAACATCGTCCGCCTGTTCGTCATGCTTAAAAGAACTGGTCGCGAGGTCATTAGCAAATACATGACCAGTCCCTCCTTCCATTTATAAAGCAAGCTTCTGGTTTTCCGTGAAGCGACTGCATTTGACCTCCACAACCCTCACAGAAACCAGCTTTTCATAGTATGATGCTATCAGTGTAAGTACAGGTGGACGCGGTCGCTTATTCTATCCGATAAAAAGATTGCATCTAAACATTCCCAATAAAAACATTCAATAACACTAAGCTGACCATATAAAACTGTTTGGAAGCCCTTGGGAGCACAGTGGTGACTCTGACTGGCGGATTTACGAGCCTCGAGCGTCCTGGGATGGACTTAGATAGATTGCCCACTTCTTCGGGCTCGCCTCTAAATATATTAACCAATTACAACACGTGTTTTAGGCCAACCTTCTATAAAATACTAACAAATTGTTCAGACCTGTAAAAATCTCAATCTCAAGTATTTGTTCAAGGCGTGTTTGGCTATTCAAAATTGTCGATTAACCGAAATTGTCATGCCCCAAGGTGTGTTCTATAACTCATAGATAAAATGGAATTGTTTGTTCATTAATTAACACAAATCATTTGTTAGTATTAATTATTAATTAAAATAGATTACTGTATCGATGAAAATCACTATCTGCAGATCTATGCTATAAATCGCTGAGGTAGTTGGAGCGCAATCATGAATATCTAATACCGGTAGGTGTCTAGATAGGTGTCCAGTTAGTCTAATTTGCAATAGCGCCTTTGTGTTAATTGATCCCGGGGCGGCGTTGGTTACCGTAATTGTCTATAAATTGTTCCGCGCATTAATCTGAACATCAAATTGCTTCTTGTATTAACGACGCATTCAGTGCGAGATTGCATGAGTTTATAACAACTTTATCTCCAAAAGACCATAAAATACTCAACAGTTTGTGATTTGAAGTAGGATTTAATATGTTTTGCCGCACCTTTTTTAATCCTACCGAGACATAATCTCGCGAACATACATCCATACACGCTTGAGACCGTGAGGAACGCACTAATTAACGTTCAACGTGAAACTTCGTCGTACACCTCCACCAATCAAGCGTGATCCGCCGCCCGTCACATATTTCCCCTGTCTTTGTTCCTATCGTCAACTGCACGAAGGGAGAAGAAGGCCTTATTAAACTGGGTACTTCGTAATTGCGTGTCTTACGTTCCCTACACGTAACATGGCCTTTATTAGGTGGAAATTCTGTATACGGCACTACACTCGAGCATCGGGTACACACTTATAAACTCCATGTGTTTATAACTCACCACATGCAAATGCACAAATCTGAAGAACATACATTTATGTGTTTAAAAATGACTATAAAATTACCATCGATGAATAAAAATCACATTCTCTTGAACAGTGATATTTAAAATTGTGAATCTATTCGATTTTTTATTCGATACGATTCGATTCGATTGATTTCTTAATCTGAATCGTCGATTCATGGAGCGTGTTTAGTTCAATGAGGCTTGATACAGTTGATGTGTTATTGTCGTGTTGGTAGACAGCCGTAAACGTCTACATTAGTCGAATATTATTGTTTATGGTCTATTAACACGTATTTACTTGTACATTAGTCACAGTGCGCGGTTTCTTTATATATTGTTTGGTGTTATTTACTGCCCACTTGAAAGACACAACAAGTGTTGTATATTTGGACCATGTCCTGCCATGTGTCTACTTTTTCATCGAGCAATATTGCAAATGGGAACTCAGTGTCATGTATTTTAACCAAAAAAAAAAAAAAGATCATTTTTATATTTTATTGATTGATTTAAATAAAAATGTGTGAAAAATCTTGGCCATATCATTATTCCTTAACAACACGCAGTTCCCGCAATAAGTAACAAGTCACATAAGAAACTTAAAGAAACTATCTAGCTCGACATTTTCCCTACAATTCTTTCCATCGCAACCAATGCAATGCAAATGTCTGCAACTGGAGGCTTTTTCTTCATCCGTACAGGTCTCAATACATATCTAGATATGCACAAACGTGCATATAGCATTGTTCGCTAACAAGCGACTGTAACCGCGCCCCGGCACGACACTGAACCCGCACTTATAACTACTTAAAAGTATAAACTTAAGTACATGCCGTGCACGGTATTTATAACAGTTTATAGGATTTATTGTCCCTCTTATTTTGGTAATTGTAGATTTAGAATAGTTAATGGAAGCTGACATATCTGATTACGATTTGTGAGGTCTATAATATCAACTTCAAAAATAACTATATCGTTTATGTCTGTTGTGAGTATGTTCAGGGATATTTCGAGTTCCATAATTTCATTGATTTCATTAAATCCTTCAATCGATGTAGAGATATGACCACCGTCGATAACTGAGTTCAAACAATTCGAAGTGAGCATAGGACCGTAGTTTGGCACAAGTCTGGACTCCCACTCGAACTCCGTAGCAGTTTCTCAAACAGCAAACTTTCTTTCAACCAGAAACAGTTTTATACTGAACAATAGACAAACAATATCGAATTTTAGAAAGCTGACCGTTGTGCAACTTTCTCCCTTTATCTACAGTACAAAGGTAACTGTAAAGTTAAAATGTATTGTTCAGTTTTTTACTGTATTCCCGTAATAATGTATCGTGTGGACTTTTATGATCGTCCTGACTTTCTAAAGTTCATTTTTTAAGTGTGTTTTGGGTCCTCAAATTGGTCCGACTAAATAGTTTTATGATGGCATCAAGTTTTGTTCCAAAGTCTGTTAATTGTTGGTTATTGTTTGAAGTAGCGACTAATGAACTTGGTTCAGTTCATTCATGTTTGGCTAACAAAGGTTTTGGGGTTTCTGCATCTGTTATTTGAATTGTGCAATTCTTTTGATTTCCACTTTGTTCAGTTATAATTTTTTATCTTGTGAGTTCTATATGAAGTTTAGCACATAATTACAACAGAGCTTTTTTGTTTGTGTTCATATAGAAAATGTGAACCATAAGCTTGGCACAATCTAGACACCATTAGAAACCAAAATCACACCAATTACCACGTTCATCAGCCAATCGAACCAATTTGCTTACAATCTGACGCACAATTTATACGTTCAAAATTGTAATTACGTGACTAAGAATATTTTATAGTGGTCCGGAATAATCATCGTATATCCAGTGAGATAGACATCTAGATGCATAGTTAGGTATTAAATTGTCGTGGTGCGACGTTTACGAGCATATTGGCGGTGCAGGGTGCAACATGCTAACGCTATCATTTACCCCCGTCCGTGGCTAATTCACTGTGACAAATTAACAGCGGCTAAATTCTGGACCTACTGGTAGTCGTACTGTCTGTGCGAGTTGGTTGTGAGGAGTTCGTAAGTGGTGTTTGTTTTAATTTCCATAAGGATGAGTTATTAAGGCAATAAACTAGATAAAATTGCCTGTATTTTCAACGGAGAACCCATATTTTCAATGGGTTCTGTTTTTTGGTCTTGTTATTAATTTTCTACTTCCAAGTTGAGTTTTTTTTTATCTATTTTCATCATTTTGTCATAAATGTCCTCTAATTTTATTACTTTTTCTTTTTAAATATCCCTATTTGCTACCTTTTCTTGTATCAAGAAGACCATATTTTCTAACTTTCAAGACGGTAAAAATGTTTCTCTCATATTCCTTTTTTATGTTAACTTCTTACATATACTGTGTCATCGTACATCAGTGGACTCCTCGTGGCGAGCGCATTGTTGCTGTCCTAAGAACTAAGCGAACTATACGGAGCTAGCCAGACGGGAATAGGTACAGAGACACTGGGAGACGTACTCGCAAGTCCGTTGTCTAAACCGGAGGTGTAAAACGAAACTTTGTGGTTTAAGTGAGGGGTTGAAAGATGCGGAGATGGTTAGTCATGTTTGGCTAATTATTATTTTCTTGGCATGGCATGTTTTATACGTGTTTCAAGATTCGTTTTTGTAAGCTTAGATATTATTTTGCTAAGGATGGGTATAATTTATCGAATGAAACGATCAAGTTTCATTTTAACTCCAGATTTTGAACTAAGGTTTTCTTAGGTGTAAATGTAGGTATGAATTTCAGCTATAATTTTAGTTGAGTCCAGATATTATTTGGCTAAGCTTGACTGACTTACCTATGTCACTGAAAGATTAATTTCGATACCTGAGTAGATATTAATATTAAAGTTTTCTTCAGTGTTGATTTGCTATAGAACCTTAGCATTATTGACCCTCATTACTAACATCTTTTTATATAGCTTATTTCACATAATCCATTCATATACCAAACAGAAAACAAATCCAATTTATTATTCAATTTTCGCAATACAAAACTTAGTTTCCGTATGTTCATACACATATAAATACTAAAGTTAGCAAGGTTAATAACAAGCGGACTAGATGTATGGCTCGGTTGAAACTAATATTTCATATCAGCATTGTTTACAGGCCGCCCGTGGCCGCGGGGACTGCAGATAAACCCAATAAATTCTATACTGTATTAGTATTTAAAATTAAACGGGAAGCTATTTTATTTTAGCGGTTAATTATGAATGTAATTACAAGTGTAAATTGGTTGTATTTTCTCTGGAGATTTCGCTCGAGTAGTTGAATAGAATTTTGATTTAAGTTTGCAGAACATAGGAGGTATTTTACATTACTCTTAACAATGATTAATTCCTGAAAATAATATTAAAATATTTATAAATTTATAAAAAACATTAATAAAAACAAACAGAAGTTTCATATAGAATATGTAAACAGATCCTAAAGCCCTAAATATAAAAAAAAACCCTACAGAAAACACTTGAAACATTTTCTCTCTACATTTTAAATCTAAAAATATAATTCTCCACATCAAAATTCTCAGGCAGACGGATGAGGCGAGCAGTAGGTAGTGCGCCCCCTATTGTGAGGTTCTTTTAGCTGTCCTGCAAGATAAACCACGGCAGCCAGCCGTAAACATGCTCAGAAAAACGATCTCAGACCGCGCTGCCATTATTTGCCAAATTAGGGCAAATTGCCAAATCAACTTCAGATTATGATAGGCGAATTTATAGAGAGGAAGGTGCATTTTTGGATGCATGAAATTTTGTGGAGGAGTCGGCTTTTCATGGTAGATTCATCGGTAAAACCCGTCTATCTAAGTATTTTCATTTTTATAGTAGGTAACAGCTTGTCGGAAAAATCGGGAAAGTTTCAGACCAAAATAAATAAGTATTTTAATTGGTCCCTTGTCTAGTTTCAGGATATTTTTAAATAAGTACTACCTACCTGTATTGAAAAGGAGTTCATATCGATAGCAATATGTTAGGACTGCAAAATAAATATTAGATTTTTTTGATGAAAGAGACTTTTCTCTTTGATTTTTTTCGTATCAACACGCAACTTTCCTCCACGTTTAACAAAACAACATTACGGTTAAAACCAAACAAAACTCACGACACAAATAAATCTGAATCCTAGAAACGAAACGTAACCCTACCGCGACAGTGCACACCCAATTCGTTGGCCGTCGTTGGCGGGCGAACTATCGCTTCAATCGCTTGTCCAATAAACCTCTGACGTACAGACAGACAGGCCTTAACAAACGTAACTGATCTGCGGAGTATTGTTCGCGACCACATATGTTAACAGAGCTGGTATTGTAATGACAATGCTTTATGTGCTGATTGGACTGTTAAAACTATGTTGGTGAAAAGTTGTGGGAGGGTTGAATATATGTGGCAAGATTTCTGTAAGACGAAAAAGGTCAGAGGGGCAATTCTCGTAATTTTAAGAACGTTCACAGTCTGATCTCAGTCTCAATCTGTCAAAAATTCCTCTAATTTCCCTACATTTTGACAAGGTTTTGACATTTGTTTGTCGCTGAGATGAGATTGCGACTATATTTTGAACGTTTTAAATTACGAGAATTGGCCTTCTGGTACCTACTAAAACTAAACACAAAAAATGGAGGAGTTTACGTTGCAATAGGTAGTAAGGATTTATTGGTGAAAAGTTATCATGTCAATAGATAAACGCAAAATGTTTTCAGCAAACTGTAACTCTGCTCTACATTCATTCCTTTTATATTTTTTTAAATCGCGCACCGTGTAAAACATCCTGCTCTTTACTAATGTAAATAAAAGTTCAACCAAAAAAATAGCTCTGTTTCAACAACAAATTCCGCTTGTTTGTCCGCTATCCGCGGGGCGCTGATATTCGCATAAATCGAGCGAAAACGCCAAATTGCAGGCCACGGTTCACGCACAGCACTCAACTAAAAATTGCGATGTTTCACAAACAAATATTGCGTGTGCACACGTTGTTTAGCCATTCCTTTTATTGTTTTATGACCCCTTTTTTAACGAAGGTATAATTGCTTAATAGTCGTATTCTAGAACGATACTGTACTCGGAAAAGCTTGCATGTGCAACTTCACTAAACTTGGGCTTATGCCAGACAAAGTAGCAGCCTAATAATGCATTATGGATTAGGAATTTAGTGCTTATCTAAATTCAGTAGCAAAACATGATGACATCGCTCCACAACGATACAATGCGAAGTTTTTCACGAGTTTAAAGTAACAGTTCCATTCCGCACCACGCCGCTAGATTAATCCCTCAAAGCTTTGCAGTAGCGAGAACGCGCTGATAAACGGCAAAACTAATGCCACACGATTGCATTACGATGCAAACTTTTTCAGTAACTGGCGCACCGAGCGTAAATCGAATAAAAAAGAATCAAATAAATCGGTGAGTTTTTTCAGCGGCTCCATTCGATATTCGACGATTGGATAATGAATCCGAATGTAGTTACCTACAACGTTATTAGTTCCTGAAAGTTTTGGTATTACAAATATAAAATTATGCGAAGCCTTTGTTTTGTGAGGGATGTGGGAATAAATCGCGCTCTCATAGTGGTGTATAGTAAATTTCGCTGTATAAGCGATGTTGCCAAACCGAATCAGCAATATGTGTAGTTTGTGTAGTACACGCGTATAGAGCTGGATTCTCTTATGATGATTTAGTGTTGTACGCGACACTGCTGGATGGATTTACCGCCGTATGAACGGATTATGTGGGCGAGAGCAAACACGGGGCAGCGGACGCCGTATTGTGATTTACTGCCAACTTTTGATTCGCGGCTTTATTGCCTCTATGTTACAGAGAGATGAATTAAAATTGCAATGTGGAAACTCACCTGCGTTTTGTTTCGACTTTCGCTGCAATAAATTCTAATAAAAAAATGTTATGAAATACGAACTTCAGGTGGCGGTAGAGCTTGATAAAACAAATGAAAACTTATGTAAACATTTTACATCGGATACCAATCAGTTTTGTTTTAACCCGGAATGAATATGAACAATACGTAATTTACATCCAATCCCATATGGTAAAACTAACTGTAGGTTATCACTGAGAGAGCATACAGCTCGAATAAATTGCAATTACGCCACCGCAATCTCGTTGGTACATTTGTTAATAAACCTGGCAATACTTCCAATGTTACCCCTCAAATAATTTTTCTCCGCGTCCGAGATAAATAAGAAAAACGATAAATCATAGCCGCCCATTTCCTCACGAGATACAAAACAACGGGCAGGGCGGGGAGGCCGGGGAATTATGACAAATCATGCATTAAACATAGGGAATAAATGTTTTCTTATCACGTACCTATTCTTGTTTTGATATTAGTTTTCCTTTATCTTTATTGACACAGGTTTCGGGAGGGAACATTTTATTGGTGGTGTATCGTGACGCGCTGACTAAACAACGTCGACCCTGTTATTTACTGACTACTTCGGATTGTTCATGGAGGTTATATTTTTCTTGAAGGACCAATATTTTCATGCGCAAAATTGGGAATATTTTTGACGGTACGAGATACATTGTATGACGTATCTCTACATTGTATTGTTGAGACAGAATCACATAAATAATTCTCTTTTATTCATCCCTTGAACGAAGTAAGTCCCAACTTCATGTTCCTCGAAGTGCATTCGGTTGTATAAATCTGGTAGGTAGTCTTTGTTTCCTAAGAATTAAGTTGTGAATGAAACAGTAACGTCTCGACATAAAACTCTAGACTGCAAATCTGGTATATTTATTTCAAATGCCGGTAAAATCTCGGCGCATCCTCGGCTCAGCGGCGAAATTTGCATTTAAGTACAATACACACTGAAGCAGAACTTTGTTAAGTTAAAGTAAGATAAAAGGCTGGCTTTGTCTTCATTTGTGATGGTTTTATTCATTTCATTCTATAAGCCGTTCTCTGTAGCTAGATAAGTACAGTAGATTCTCAAGGCTCAACTCCTAAGATTGTAAAACAGTAATTAATATTTTTAGTAACCAATTGCCGCTGCAACTTACTAAAACAGACTCAAACTTAAAAAAATAAGCTCAGCTCAGCTTTAAATTTCAGTTTATTCAATCGAAAGAGAAAAAAATCCAGTTCAAAAGTCTCAATCCTTTCACATATTGTATGCAAGACCTAACATCGTCTGAGATTTAAGTCGGTCTTCAGACAACGCGGCGCTGTGGTTTCTTTACTTAAGTCTAACCTAAGTTACGTGGCTACGCCCAACTTGGGTAACCCAACCTCCTGAATACCAACTCCTTTTCAGGTGACTTTGTTGTCTTTCAGCCGTTTAAAATTTTCGCAACAGGATTTCGGCGAACTCGCGGATTTAAAGTTTCGTCTCGAATGTGAATTCGGAATAAGATACGTATATTTTGAATAAATTTATGTTTGTTTGTTAGTCGTTATTCCGTTTTGTTGTTTCGAAGCGGTATTCAAATTTTGGATGATATAACAAAGTTAATGAAGAATTTGAATTCTGGTAGTGATTTGTATATTCCTAACATAGTCCATTAGCAAAATTCATAATCTGGTCCTTTTGTACAAATGGAATCACATTAAGATCTTGAAAACATAAAACATAACACAATGCAAGCAGAATACCAACACCATTAAATAAATTAAACCATCTCAACAGCCGCCTCAAAGGAGGACCAGTATACATAAGTGCAGAAAAATTACACCAATTTGCAGAAGCACATTACTTCCAACTCAAAGAATCATAACAGAAACGTGGGACATTACAGTGTAATGCCTAGTTTTATAAGCCGGTACAATGATGGGCTTTGTCAACAGTTGTTTTATATCTCGTAATGGATCGGGGTACGGGCCTATCAATTTAATAAACCTCACAGCGACTCCACGATTTTATTTCAAGTGCTAGTTTATTGCGCTCATTGAATGGTGTACTGTTTGCAGATAAATCTGGAGTGGACGGTCTAGGTTCGATTTTGTATTGGGGATAAGAGCAATGTGAATGGTTTTATTGATTAAATTGTATATTGTGAAGCAAAGGTTGTTGAATCTTCTTAAACTAAATACAAGATCACATGTTTCTCTTACTTACATCTTCTTCTTAGCGTGTCGATAGCAATCTAAATGGACGCTGCCCAGAATTCGGCCACTTGTTTGGCGCCATCACCAGCGTCCATCAGTTCCTGTAACGTGCAGCTGACAGGACACGCAGGACACGATATTAAGTGTCTCATCGTTTTCGGAACAGCAACACATCCACACTCCAAGGCGGAGTCGTCTATGAATTTCCACCTGAACAGGTTTTCCTTGCTTTGGCCAACCTGGATCCGGAGTCTATTTAAAGACTTCCAGGTTACCCAAGGCAACTCATCCACGTGGGAGGTCTTCAGCGGATGGGACGAAAGATTTGGGTAAGGAAGCACAGTTTGGCCACAGCTTCAGTCTTTCTTGCGATTGTTCGCCAGTGAGTGGGACGGCAAACTTTAAAAAACTCTTTCGACTTTTAAGCCTTTGTGGCACAAGGATGTTGTCGTACAAAGGGTGTTGTGTGTCGGAAACCATTTTGGCTCTTTCGCTGGAGCTTGCCACCGCTCTACGGATCACTGGTGGCGCTATTCCTGCCAGTGGATACAGCATTTGTACCGGGGTCGTTACTTACTTACATAATAAACATTAATAAAGAGTAAAATAGCTTTTGATTTAATATGTACATAAAACATTAAAGTGATCAATAACTCGATGACTACTTAAATTAGGAAGGAATATTAAACTTACAGAAACTCCTGAAATGTGCCTGAAAACAAGATTACTGGGTTATCCATCCAATATCGTATCTGTAGAATAAACAACGCCATCTGTCGACTATTTCAGATCTCCCAAGTTTTCATCTTAGGTACATCTTTATTGGCATTGACTTTTCTGTCCCTACAATTGAGAATCACTATAATAACATGATATCTGCTAGATTACTATCAAGTATGATTCGCTTTTATGCACGCTAAATGGCAAATTGTCGGTTCGTTTCATCAGACACTTTAATACTACCGTCGAAGAAAGTTTTATCAACCTTAATGCCTCAAGTTAAAGTCTAAATTACGACGGCCGATATGCTATAACTCTTTGCTAATCTAATGATGTGCGTATCTTGTGGTCTACCAGCAAAGTTGTTCGTACATCTATAAAGTTTTGCGGCAAACCGCTAAACGCGACACTTTTTTGCAGGCAAAGAATTCGCTTATTATGGCAAATTACTATTAAGTGCGGTTTCTTAAGTAAATAATGTTGATCTCAACTTCAATTAACGAAGTTTTTCTTCTTAAAAGGATGTGGGTAGGGTAGGTGTCATTTACATGGTTCTTATGTGGAAACACGAAGAACTACGTAGGTATAAATAAACCTAAATGCGATCTTGATACTTTAACATTAATATCTGTCGTTTTTATTGTAGCAATAAATTAAGTTTACAACAAAAACACGAATGTTTTGGCTTAAAATGTCAAAATATAAATCAAATTTTTATCTCTCAGTAGTCGGTGCTCGCTATAATTTTACACCTCGGGAACAAAACGTCAATTTCTCAAAACGTCCCGTGAAATCAAAAGATTGGTTTTTTTTCTATGTTTTTTATTTTGAACACAAAGGGAATTATGTTTTTCAAAGCTATGAAATCACTGGAAATATTCGTTTGCAATTCTTCATAAGAAAATGATTCTTCATTTAATCTGTGATCAATGTTATCATAAGACAAGGCGCACACTAGAGAAAGCCAGCTGCAATATATCAAAGTTTGACAGCTACAAGCTCTGAGCAATATGGCGACCACGCCACCCAATGAGGCGCTGCCCCGTCACGCGGCGCGCTCCGCTCCTAACTTGGATACATTCATCACGACTGATTTATCGGGGAAGGAGTGACACATTTTATATTCTATTTTCGAAAACTCTAACGAGTTTTTCAAAATGGTCTCCGTTTGAGAGATCGCAACAGCTGCATCTTGTTAGCGCTGGTTTCAGAGGTTCGCTTTGTGTTAAAATTATTTGCGTCAATGGCTTCGTGTAATTTCGGCTTGTACAAGTGGCTAGCTACATGCCCCCTTGTTAAATAATATAGATAGAGACATTATTGATGTTCACGTATTGTGAAAATTATACGCTGCATGACCTCGTATTTAATAACAGTCTATTATTGATTTATTGAGTCATTTATTTTGAGTAACAGCTGATGTATTCATCATCTTAATGTGCGTCGCGTCGTCCGCCCATTCTAAACGTCACATAAATGTCTTTGAAGCACATCAGTGTTTTAAGTGCTCTCTAAAATTGATTTTTAAATAAGAACGTCGGCCTCCCCTTAGAAAAGAAATAGTCTGAGGCTTTCACATGTCACATATGTCAGGGTTTGGCCTAATCCTCTCGGGACGTCCAATTTTTATTGCGTTCAACCCTGATGTATAGCCTAATATCGGCACGATATATCGGAAAGTGATATGGAAAGGGGTCAAACATTGTTCATGGGTAGTTTTACATGGGGCTTTAGAGTTTATGATTGGAATTTTAATGAAGGAGAAAATTGTATGAAGCATTTTCGTTCGTACGTCTTCCGAGAACAAAAATGGAGGGCAGTAGGTATAATTAGGAACAAGGCTCGTTTTTAAACGGGTTCCGTGATTTCGACACGACTATCGTGATTTCGATCTTGAACACCATCGTTGATAATTTACGTTTGCAGGGGCATTTCGAAATTATCAACTAGAGGCACGGAAAAAAATCAGGTTGGCGACGCCATTTTGGTTTGCAAATTGTTAATTTTCTCCGTAAACGCCTTGTGAGCGACATGTCTCGAGTGCCATGTAGGTACTCCTTCGCAGTTACTTTAATAGCTATCTTCGATATTAAATACATACGAGTACCGGCTTGCCTTTGCTCCTTTTATTATACCTGCCTGTAAAATATGTATATGAGGTATTAACCGATAATGTGCAGCCCTGAATATTTAGCAAGCTCTTATATAAAAAGGTTTCCATTTACATGGAAGGCCCGTAAAAGTATGTATGTTTACCTAACTCACTTCAATTAATTAATTTCAATGAAACCATCTACAGGCACTTTTGAATTGTCAAGGAGTCGGTCATTCAAAAACATGAAACTTTTTGCCAATTCCAGAGCATAGTAGTGCTTCACGGAGGCCTATGTCCAACAGTGGACATATTTCTGCTGAAATGATGATCTTCTTCTTCTTAGCGATGGAAAAAAAATATTATATTTTTTCTTAAATTTCCTGGCCCAAAATTCAGCACCGTGGATTCGCTGACGCAGCCATTAGGTCCTCACGTGTGCAGGTGACAGGGACAATGATGATGATAATAAAAGCGTATAGTAGGTAGGTACAAAATTACGAATTCAAAGTATCAATGGCTCAAAACGGATGTGGTTATAGCATTTCAAAACCTTTCCAACTTTTCACCCCCTTTTCACTGCATCTGAAACTTTACATAAGGCAGCACAAGAATCCGTACCTGATTAAGGCTTACAGCTCCACCGCCCCTTTCCGCACCGCTGTTTAATCACATAGAATTTGCTCGGCGCATTGAAAACTAAATGATATTAGCCTTTAATTAAATATAGCTGAGTTAAGGCAAATAGGAACCGTAGATAACCTGTTACTAGTACTGCAATTATTATGAGTTTAATTGCATTATCTTGTTTTGGTTTTAAGTATATGTAGCTTGTTAAAAGGTAATTTGTTTGTAGTATAAATGAGATGAAAAATCGATTTTCATTGCCGTGTGTGGTCTTTTAATATATTTCCGTAGCTTCCCCTTTTGGATTTTATAATTGACATCTTCTATTTATTTATTTTACCATTTTTGTACACACATATATAAACAAACAAGAAAAAAAAACTGAACAGAAAAATAGATACAAAGGATCACCTTTGTACCTATTTTTCTGTTCAGTTTTGATTTCTTATGAAATAAGCAACAGCTTATTTCATAAGATATCTCTTCCAGCATACCTGCGTTAGGACAATAGATAGAGTGCATGCATTAAAAAAATGAAAGAAAAATATTTTATTTGGGACACGCCACATACAAACATTGAAAAAAGGAGCATTTAAAACTAACGAAATTACATTAAAAAGAACCAAAAAAAAAATTATAAACCAGAAAATAAAATGACCTAGAATAATTATATTAGATGCATAGGCAGTGGTATTTGTATTTATGTAGGTATTACCTACATAAAGGATAAAACACTTGGTCCTTACAGGCGTGGAGATTTTCCAAGCAAAACAAAAAACTTTCCACATAAAATTAGTGAAACGGCCACATTTAATGAAGTTAACTTATCATACAAACAGGAAATGGTCAAGCTTTTAACCAAAGCGGTCTGGCATAGGGCCTGTCAACGTTATGTAAATACGCGAGGTACTGCTATAACTCAGCGGTCATCAACCCGCAGCCGAACGTGGTGAAATGGTGACTCTAGCATAGTCATAATGCCTATGCAATACATTACATATATGCCTGTTTAGAGAGGCTTGCGATATGCTGAAAAAGCTGAAGTAACAGGTTTTATATACCAAGTGGCAGGGATATCGACGCACAAACTGTAACCATGAATTCAGCACATGATTCGAACCTTTAAAAGAAATTTTTAGTCGGTTATCAAGAAAATCTGCCTTTTCATAGAAAAGTGCAACATCTATGCGATCAAAATGTACTGAACAGCTATTTCTTTTTTTAATAGCCGACGAAAAATATCCACGCTGTGGGGTTCAGAATCATGTACTCCATGGTAACAGGTTTTGTGTCGGTGTTCCTGCCACCCTGTATACTTAATAACTGGCAGGTATGTGTGAGTCATACTCATACATGGTGCTGTATTCAAGCACCATTAATATCTGTCAAAAAAAAACAAAAGAAGACCCTCAAACGCTCGATCATCACTGGCAAAAAACACATCCTCATTGCAATAACAGATAACAATCTCAATCCGTAGTTTCCCCACAATGATTAATAATTTAATTTTTATTAACTAATTGGTTTCGCTGACCTTACCAACCCTTATACGCAATCTCACATAACCGATTTAAATTGATTCCGTTATGCGGTCCGTCGAGTACTGATTACATAAAAAGTTGCCGTATTGCCGGTACGCTCAGCCTCAGTGCTCAGTTCGTTTCATTTTCAACCTTTGAGTCAATTAAACTTTGCCAATTTAAGAGTGCGCGTACTCTTACACCGGCCACTAATGTATTATTCATATTGTGTTTTTGAGATAACAAGCAAGCTCTCAAGTCGATACACATCTAGTGAGCTGATTGGAAGGCGGCACCGCAGATGGCGGGAAAGCAGCGGCATCTTGGAAAGTACATTAAAATTACCCGACGATGTTGGCATCGTTAGGGTCTGTATATTATTCCGCCTTTATGGGGAATTTAAGGCAATGTTTCAGCGAATTAATTCTTCAGACGTACCTGTCTAGGAATCGAGCCAATGTGATTTAAACATTTTATCTACGAAGTTTCGCTGAGGGGCTTGTGGCTAATAACAGCCGCACAGGTCTATCAAACAGGTTAAGCTACGCTAGCCGCGGTTGGCCCGTGGATGGGCATCTTTACGTATCAAGACCCCTCCGTGTCTCGGAAAGCACGTTAAGTCGTTGGTCCGGCTGCCATTCGTGGATCTTTGACAGTCGTTTCGGGTTGTCAGAAGCCCGAAAGTCTGACAACCAGTCTTACCAAGAGGTATCGTATTATCCAGTAAAATGGTCGTAGAGTGTTTCATGTAAAATACTGGTACTCAGCTGCATCCGGTAGACTGGAAGCCGACCCCAACATAGTTGGGAAAAGGCTAGGCAGATGATCTACGAAGTTCGCTTAATAAATAGCACTCATGTGAGTTTTATTTCTTCTCAGCTTCAGTACCTACTTAAGATCTTAGTAACTTAATAATGCAGGCTATTACAGCTACAAATCAGTGTTATAAAACACTCTAACTAAATAACCATTCGACATTAAATTGCGTTGCGGACCCTACAGCACTGCTTTAATTACAGCGCGTATTGATACAGTAATTCATGTGAGCTTTTATTTTAACCAATAATTCACTGGGTATAGATATAAAGGAGTGCGGCAGCCAATGTGTTGTAGCCCGGTGTTTATATACTTCGTAATCGGTCAGTTGATTCTGAGACCACCCAGGTGGGAGCTACGGTGCGTCCTCTACCGTACTACATACGCAAATGAATACACACACACACACACACCTATGTAGGTACAGTTAAGATCTCCGCAACCTCCCCACCATTGCCAAAACATTTTTCTCGTATCAATTTTGTAATTTGCGTTTCAAGTTCCCAATTTGAGTGATTATGTTTTGTCGAGCCCGTTGGCTGGGAATATGTAATAAGGAAATTCGCTAAAATAAGCGGTCGCGATTATTTAAAATCGCTCGGATCGCGGGTAATGAGATGATAATGTATAAAAAAAAATGCATTGAACACGTTTTTTGGGTTACGCATTCCATTATGGCGTCATGTTGTTCTGAAATACGTGTAAGTTATAAGAGAAAATGTATAGATAGGTATAATCGGATGCATTTATAAAATTATTGAAAAATTATAGTGATAGGTTGATTTTTATTATAAAGCTCTTTAAGTGGGATATAAAGATAATGGCTGAATAATGCCTTATAGGTATGTAAATAAAGCCTATATGCAAAACTTTAACAAAAATACACATATTATATACTCCCACCGATTTTCAGCGCTTTATTGCTGCGGTCTTAAACTTTGAGTACATCGCATGTCTATTATTAAAACTTAATATAGCAGCAATTATGCGACTTAGACAGACCGTAATAAAGTAAAAATTATATAGGTTCTCTTTATGTAATAGGGCCAGAGTGTCTCAGGCAAACCCAGCCTCGTCTCGACAAGTCCTAGACACATTTATTGACTTGTAGAACACGTTATGCGCAGTCGAACATACCGTGTTATCTTAATTTGACTCATTAGACTTCGAGCGCAAATATCTACTTTACATAATTTTATCGAAGAAAATTGAGCGCGTGGGCATACTAGCCGACATGATCCGTTTTAATGTCGCCCTTCCATTGAAATATGCTAAACAATGGTCCCGTTCCATCATGCACCCATCCGTCTTAGCTGAAACTATAAAACACCCTTTACAGTTATGTAGTTCGAAGCTAAAAAAAGGTTGAAAGCTATTGTTTTTGTCATTAAAAACCGTTTACGATCCCACAAGTGTAAATAACCGCTTCCCGCGTTGTCAACCGCGCCACATGTTCGCCGGTATCGGAAAAAAATACTCAAAAGCGACCGATCTGCTGCAACAACACTAGTAAATCACCGCTGAAAAGTTTTACGAATTAGGAACAATTAAAACATCGACGCAAACAACAGTTGTTGCGAATGTCCTCCGCAACTGCGGGGCCATTGTGAGTTACGAGCGGTTTACAACCTTATAGATCTTAGAACGAAATTCTTTACGACTAATATAACTTGCGCAATCCTTTTGTCGCCCGATGGGGAGAGGGGGCAACTTGGACAAGTTTCTTTTGTTTGCGACACGTGTTGCAAAACGGGTTGTGCCCGACACTTGTAAGGGAATCTTGGGAACGGTTACGAGTCGATTTCCTTGGAAGCGTTCATTGTCTTTTTGCTTTTGAACTTGAATTTTTGGGAGTCAGATTATATTGTAATTTTCTCTGGTTGTTTTTCAACGAAAAATGTTGCGTTTTTAATGCGGTGCGCCTTTCCGAACACAAATTCGTTTAACCTGTTTTTGAATCGACCGCCCCGGGCCACTCTCGAATGCAATCAAGATCGGATTGAGATCACACAGTTATAGCTTTATTATTGTCGTTTGTACATTCATTTTGTGCCTTCAATGTTGGTTATTTTGCTTGAAACCTCAAATTTCATCACTCTTTTTTATGGTTACCGAGCTTTAATTGACAGTTTCTTGTAACGGTGCTTAAATATGCTACATAATGAGTAAAATTCTGGCAGGTCCATTTTTTATTTACCTCTTAAGCAGAAGCGTACACTTTGGGGTCCGTTGTGTCCCGCCCTGCGTTCCGGAACACGTAATGCGTCTGCGCAGATGATATTTTTCAGATTTGTGCATAACGGAAACGTGCCGTCATTATATACCTATTAAGGCTGGTGTGTGATACTACACTTATTTTTTGCTAGGCCACAAACTCCGCCTTTTGCCTTAATGAAGCCATTTGTGTCATGTTTATTGCTTTTACGGCGTACTCCGGATTTTGAGGAGAATTTACAAGGCGAAAATTGACACTGAAATTATGGTAGTCACTAATTAGTTGGCACACGTGCGATGTCGAATAAAAAACACGAAAACCTCACGTTTTTGTTGTTTTTTATTCGAAGGGGAAAGTAAAACAACATAGATTTCCGCAGATTATGTCTTGTTTATTTACTTAGGTGACGTATTTATGGCCGTAAATAACAATCCTTTACGCATAGGGCTTTTCTCATTGGATTATTTACGATCACACTGTGCGTTCGTTCTCGAACGAACTGACCTACGAGTATGTATTCAAATTATTTATTCATACTGAAAACACTTTCATATCCTTCCACATTGCCAGATAACGTCTGCAAATAATGTTCATCATTTATTTAAAGTCATGGCTTCCAAATTGACGTTCATTCGAAACATTGACGTGGGAGACATATATGAAGTATTTGTATTGCATATAGGAATATACGATATACATACTACATATATGTCTACAGAGAGAAAGCTCCGAATTAACATGCAAGCGTGATCTGCTCGGAGTAATGAGTCTTAATACTCTTAATGCATTCGCTTATCAGAGCTCTCTGGTGCATTCGTCTTGTTGAACATTTTTTTTGGGATAATCAATACAGTAAATATAGGTACAGTTTCATTTATTTACAAGTATTTAGGTACCTACCTTTAAAATATTGCTTACTAGTTGTTGCACTTGCTGCCCGTGACTTTGTCTGTGATCTTGGATGAGAAGTTATGGTCTATCTGTATGCCAAATTTCATCCAAATCCGTTCGGCCGTTTTGGCGTGAAAGCGTAACAAACAAACACACTCACTTTCTCATTATAATATTACATAGGATAGGTTGTGTTGCACATGTTTGATGCACCCCATATAACTTAAACAGTGGTACCTAGCAGAAAATTTTCAAGGGGTTTTTTTTAGTTATCATTAAAATAAAAGAAATAATCTTTTGTTCTGCAACGTTTGTTTATAACAAGAAAAGAACTGTGACGTGTTTCTGTGAAAACTTTACAATAAACAATGATGGTCAGTTTAAAGTGTTAGTTGTTAGTAGGGTTAGGGCTAGATTCAATTCTTCGTTTTCTTGTATTTTTTGGCGTGAAGAAATTCCTTTTAATGGTCTAATTAAAATAGACGATTTGACTTTTAGTAGGAACTTTAATTTTTTGGAAAATCCTAAACAAAATTTAAGGTAGTGTATTTCCTGAAATAGCACAGTGCACAGCATAAATAACTAAAGATAAAAGCAAAATAAAGCTTAAAGCAGTATCGTTCTAAGCAATCATGTACCTAGTGGTTAGGTAGCCACAGAAAAGATGTTGCGATTGTCTGCTTAGCAAACACTACACAGAATCTCTGCTTATATCTTTCATTCTACAGATAGCCGCCCCATTGTGTTCAAGGAATTTTGCATTAAACTTAGTTCACCTTAGACTTTACATAGGAAACTTTGGGCCGAATTCTGTAACATAACTCAATTTTAAAAGTCTCACTTTGTAATGTCACTATCACTCATTATCACCAGCTGTATTTAATACCTAATAAATAAATAAAATCATTTTTTTTCGGACAACTACTTAATAGATCCATGAATTGTTAGTAACAGGTTTGCACTTAAAATACTATTGTTAGTAACTTAAATTTAAGACGAATTAATGAGCCCAACAACTAGACACAACAAGAATAGGAAACTAGGGTATCAGTCTTCGCACAAATTGCCTTATTATGGCGGACGAAGTATCTGACAGCCTTCGCGATTTAAAAGCGACTGATTTCTGAAATACATGTGTTGTTGGAGATTTCGGGGATCTAACTCGTAACACTGCTTCTTCATCATCATCCACAGCCCGACTTCACCCACGGCTAGGCTTCTCCTTTCTTGTGCTAGCCTCCCACGCTCCTATGCCAGCCACATCCAGAATTTGCCCGCGATGGCAACAATGTTGTCTGCACATATCGCAGCCAGACGACCGACATCTCGTCTTCCAGTCCTTGTCCTTCCATCCAACACTGCTTAATCAGTGTATATACAGTGTAGCATTTTTTTTTTTTTTACAGTTAAGTAATCCTTTGTTTACTTCTAATAAACCGTAATGGCATCATTATTTTTTCTTAAATGTTTTACAAAACCCTGAAAAAATATATTTCACATTCAATTGATTGCAATCGTAGGAAATAAACAACGATTTACAGTTAATCCTGTAAATAACTCGTACATAAGGAATGGCCCCACAATTCACGTGGTACCCCCAGAAGGCTTTTACGGGTTAGGTAATTAGCGTCACTCAATTAACCACTGTACAGCGGTCGCAAGAATTTTTGTTAATTATTAAAAAGGTTGCACTTAACTCGGTAAGGGGGAAATTGGAGGGAACGAAGGTTTTGGTCTTACGTAGTTGCTTGTGCTGTTATTTCCTGTAGTAACTTAACACCCAAGTGCAGTTTGATGTGCATTGTTTAGTTAGATTGATTTAGAAGTCTTAACTTGATATATATAATCTTCTCTTTTGTTTGGGAACTTTCATGATGTCTCTCTGAATCTCTGCCTGAATCAGGCTAAAACTACTAAAGCAGTACCTGAAGCTCATCTAAATTAAATAATAATAATAATAAAATGTATTTAAACATTGTTACAATTGTTATCTTAAAATTAGTTTAACAATATAATAATTCTGTCTGTAACAGTTGGTGACATTCAATTTCTTATATGCGATGGTTCCCAAACTAGGCGTTGCCTGTATCTTGGAGACCTAAAATCCAATTCTAATCATACATTATATTATTATACTCCATCAATACACAAAAGGTTTAGATTATTCTAGAAGTCTTAACTTGAAAGATTATAATCTCTAAATCGTCACTTTTGCAGGGAACTTTCATGATATCTCCCTGAATCTCTGTCTGAATCAGGCTGAAACTACTAAAGCAATACCTAAACTCATCAAAATTCTAATCACACATTAATATCCTTCATCAATACACATTACAGTTACAATTCAGAATCCTCCTTTCACATCGTGACTTAAAAATCAATTGACATTACCCGTTTCCAATATCCCAATAGGCAAGCTTCAACAGTACCAACGACCTTTACTTGGCTTTATATCAACAATAGGCATGTTTTTCTCGCTTTCTCACGATTCCGATTAAACCATACTCCATACAACTTAAGAGGATAGATAAGGATGTATGAAAAGAGCCGCTTGGTCCTTACGCAGCCTCCGATCTCACTACTTGAGATAATTAAGCCATTAAATTGGTTCGCGTACCCTTTTATGCTGTGAGAAGTACGGATGGATCTTGGTTTTATTTTGAATGTAACAGTAACGAAGGCAATGTGCTTGTTCAAGTGTTTTATCGGTTATGTAGCTTGGTTATGACATGTATTTAGTATGATTTATGTGTGCTTGTCTGTCTTTTGAGAATGTCTGGTGGTTTGGTGGTGATTAAGTTAGAACATCACTTACTTAGATGCTAAGTAATAGCTCTGGGCTCAGATAATTTGTGTCTAAAAATTGCTTATAAACCTAATGTTTGCTGCCTAAGAACATTTCTACGGTATATGTATGAAGCTACCCAACCACGTTGCCTGGCACGACAAAATGAAATCAATTTTGTAGCCCCAGCTGCTACTGTAATGTCAAAAGAAATCTCAACATTCTCCCCTTCAAAATTACTGTATAAGCCCTACAATTTCAATAAAACCGAAGACTTTCGATCGAATCGAAATTTCGATCTTTTCACGCGTCAACGATCACTTGAACGGTCATTTCTCAAAGATGATAACATCAACTAGGTCGAGTTCAATGCAAAAGTTCCAAATTAAATTCAGATACACTTTGATTGGTCTTAATCTGATATATTATATACCTACTGAGAAAGTTGGACACCGAAAAAGAAAGAAATAAGGCGATCGCAGCGTGCGTTCGGTCCTATACATAATGTTGGGGAGCACGCAACGACCGGCATGCAATGAAAGCCTTCGAATAACCGCCTTCAACAGGGCTGGCATTTTAATATTAATATATATTTGTAATAAATCGCGATGTTATTAATATTTCTAGATCCTGCTGGTGTTAAAGTAGGATTTTGTAGAATGTCATTACTCAATATTGAGTTGTAATGAAAATATCTGGTGAACTTGACGGGGTAATCCTGAAAAATGTTTCTGTGTAGGTTTTGTGTCGAATGAAATTGAGAACTGTATTTCTGGATTGCAGCAATGTTTTCAATATTTTTATCAATCAAGTTATTCGTAGCCAATGTTATCTTTATTTATCTTATGGCGGGATAAGATGGACTCCTTTAATAAAGATTGACCCTTGGCAGCTCTGGAGAGAGAGAAGTGGACAGAGAGTACGGAGGCCTCTGCCCAGCATAGGGACATTAATGGGTAATAAAACAAATCTTATGTAGTGTAAGGAAATATAATTGAAGAGCAACAAGAGGAAGAATGTCCTAAATTAAGCCAAGTTCGTTTTTAAAAATAGGTAGAGCAGCCCTGAAATCAGTCGAATTTTCTCAAGACACCGCTATTGGCCCCTTATTCAGTTATTCTGTCGCGAATCGAGTTTTCGGTACGCAGTTGTAAGACATTCCGATTCGCCGCGATTGAAGTTCACTATTGATTTATCACGCTGTATTTCCAATCTGTACACCCTACTGAATCAAAGCTAGAAAACGGAAATTTCGCTTTATTATGTTTCTCGAATTTCTTGTTCTTATTTATGTACCTGCATCTGCATTTATATTGCATCTGAAACTCAACAATTTTGCATCTTCGCCCACACGTGTTTATGTTTCTTAATCAAGTTTGCAACCAGTCTTAATTCCCGGTCGGTGGCTCTCAAAGGCTGCCCTTGCGCATATATCAATATCGACGTTTAAACGAAATGAAGCTGTCGTCACCGCCAATTGTAACGTCATTTGAACTAAGCTGCGTGAGACAACCAATCCCATTCAACATTCAAACGCTTCGCTGAAAGCAGATCCGCCGGTTCAATGCACAAACTTTTTTCCAAACAACCATTACATTTATGGTCCCTGATTATTGATAATTAATGAAACCTTTTCTATTTTGTTACAGGAGCAAACGGCCTGAGAAGACGAGGAAGACAAACGTACACTAGATATCAAACACTAGAGTTAGAGAAAGAGTTCCACACGAATCACTACCTCACGCGGAGGAGACGCATAGAAATGGCGCACGCACTCTGTTTGACGGAGAGACAAATCAAAATATGGTTCCAAAATCGAAGGATGAAGTTAAAGAAAGAGATCCAGGCTATAAAGGAGTTGAATGAGCAGGAGAAGCAGGCGCAAGCACAGAAAGCGGCAGCGGCAGCGGCGGCGGCCGCGGCCGCTGCGCAAGGCCATCCCGAACACTAAGCATGCGCGCGCGCAAAGCCTTGTCCAGTGATACTATCGCAGTCCGCCGAACACTCCATAGCTTTGTGTTTTTTTTTTTTTGTAAATTGTTTGTAATTATTTGCTCGTTATTTAAGTGTTGTTCGGTTGTTGTGATTATTTTTAAATTAATTTTTAATTAGACACAATGTTTTCTCAAAACGAATGATGGAACAATAAACTGTTGAATGCTAGACTAGAAACGGGTCGTATTATTTTGTGTTTCGGGTTTTGTTTTTGTTGATTTATTGATTTTTATATACATTTATATTTTAATCCGCGTAATCGTCGAAGATGTTCGCGTATGGAAACCAGTGCAATTTGTAGAAATCTCTTCCGTGTAACATAGTGTAGGTGTATCGTAGTGCGTTTTACTTTATGTGCGATCGTAGCGCTCCCTGCTCGGCAGCGTCGGCGTCACGAACTATATTACATTGTACAAATTTAATATGCCTACCAAAGAGACCCGGTCTCGTACCCTTAAAGCTAAGTAAATAAAGAGTCGTAAGTTAAATTAATTATCCGCTATCGTAATACGGACAGTGTGAACAGAATAACCTTCCGCGCCATCTAATCCTTCAATACTCTCGCATAAGTATAGTGTAAACGTGATCGTGTTCCTGCAGTTTTAATAGTCGGTGAAGTTAAACAAATTGCCATAAATATAAGTAGTTATTATTTAGCCAGTAGCGGTGTAAATAGTTAGGGTAACGTCTGTAATGATGGAAGTGAGCGGTTCGCGATTGCGCCGGCGCCGTGGAATGGGCAGAAAAAGCTTCGGGGCGAGTGCGGGGCGAGGGCGCGGTGTGAGCGGGGCGAGCGGGGCAGCTGCGGGGCAAGCGCGGGGAGCGCGCGCCGCCGGCCACCGAACAGGACTAGGTGAGTTTTTGTCAAAGTCACCGCCATTATTTATCGAGTGGAGACGCTCGCGAAAAACTTACTCGCCGTCACCAGTCGAGGCACCAGTCGACGCGCGATGCCATTTTTGAAGTCGTCCAAGCGCGACTTCTACGGTATAGCTGTTTTGCAATGTTTTAATTTACTAAGTCCGTTGCACCTTTTGATGTTCCCGACTGTCTCCACGCCGAGCATGTGGAATGTCGTAATAACACCCGCTTTAAGTATACCTGCGATCGAAACAATTAAAGATAATTTACTGGTCCCCGTAATGAATTTAATGGCATCCTACATGTTGACCGATTGTTAACGGCCTCTTCCCGTCATAATTAAGACTAAAATAAAGACTGCCGCAATATACAATAATTAGGTGTCAAAAAATTAATAAAGGCTATCTTGGCTTGCCGAGGTCTTAATATTTCGTAAGCATGCATAATGACTTCATCGGCTTTACCGGCGGACGGTGAGCGGTGGGAACTATTAATTAAATTGACTATACTCCGTTTCATCTCGAACGCCGAATATGGCGACTGAAGAGTCAAGCGGACGCTAAAAACTGAATTCCAAGGCTCGCTCCACGTACAGTCTGCAAAAGAAAAACTCACGAATATCTTTCTACCTATTTGGATGTGCTATTCATGTTGAAAAATGCTGAATAGCATTAAGTATACGTACGTGTCAACTCGTTAAATCAGGATTTAAATCTCATTTCCTAAGACTCCATGTGGGAAAAAACTAGATCACGTAGGTACTAGTTGCGCTTTAAGCTCCCTGCAATATGGTGAAAGATTATAAGGCATTTTACAAACTAACAACTTTGTCGTTGCGTGTTTGTATTATATAAAGAGCTGGAGCTGTGTAGAAGTATTTGTCGCAAAAACTTCAGGAATTAATCTTTATAGGTTTCAAACATTATTCTTGTTTGTACTGAATAATGGAAACGTGTTTTAAATCATGATTCAAAAAATCTATCCACAAAGTAAATGTTTTTTTCCCTGATATATTATGTTGCTGTCGTTGCTCGGGTCGGCCACGTTTGAGGTCCTCGACCTGGCCTGCCAAATCGACGATAACAGATAATTATTTAGCCGATACGAAAAATTATTGGACATCGACATATCGCGGCCCGAATTTTGAACATCTCAATTTTACTGGAGCATACCGGTCGGACTTTGTTTTATGGAACAATAATTTGATAATATAATAACTTATTTATACTTTTTAAGAGCCAGTAATGTTCGAGTTAGTATAATATGGGTTTATGAATATTTATGGACACGTAGAGCTGTATTTTAACATCATCTGAACGTTTTCACTTTTAAGTCGGGTGGAATGTATTTTTTCCGAGTCTTCGTGTAGCCCGGAGCGAAATAGGAGTTCCTTCGACAAGCTCAATAGCAGTGTACGTTTTCAATTAAGAATAATGACTACTTCAATGCAATGTTTCTCACTTAATTAAAACATACCTTGGTAAATTATAAACGTCATAAATGGCAGATGTATCGATAAAAACTGAATGTATTTGTCGATAATTCGCCCATTTCAGCACATGGGCATGCCCGCTGTGCCCTTAACGAAGTCATGTATATTTTTTCTAAACGTTTACTTAAGTATAATATGCAAGTTTTTCAGTCTTTTGCAGGCCGTAAGTCAATTTAATCAGTCAATAACTCGACAAGATTTTTTTATTGGCTGCTAAATCAACTGACTGCTTGGTTTTTTTTATGTCGTCGGCCATTGAATTATAGACTGAGGTATGTTTTTTAAGGTAGGTACTATATTTTTTATATCTTTACCGAGACTACAGAAAATTTGAAGGAGTAAGGTACTACATTCACACATATTAGAAAGGTTATGTAGAGTCCCGTCGTCCGTTTAGGTTTAGGTACCTACACCCACAGCAAACACCTTTTTCTATTAATTCACTCATGAAATAAACATGCACACACCTACACATCTTAAGTATATGTATTACATCTACTTTTGAAATAAAACAAATAAAATAAATAACATAATAATTATGTATTATAATTTTATAAGGTACCTAAATAAATAAAGTAACAAATATGTACATAAAATTAAAACAGGCCCTAAGCGTTTATGCAAATACATACCTATAGCATTTACAACATAAAAACTTATTATAAATAATTAATTGAATATTCACTAAGTTAACAACGAAAACTACCCGAATAATTTATACAAATTAATCAATACCTACTTAAAACTGACGTTTTTATATTTATAATAATTAATTGTTATTCACTGAAGATGCCTTATTAAAAGCAATTATTATGGGTAGACCCGTTTGTCATGCGAAGGCTAGAGGGCCGGAGTTCCTATAAATATATATTTACCTGAAGATACAGTCAAACAAAGATTTACAGAGTGGCATCGACGCGCAAACTGTAGGTTACCATGAATTCAGCACATGATTCTAGATTTTAGAGACCAGAAATTTTTCATCAGCCATCGAAAGAAAGGAACAGCTGTTTCATAGAAAAGTGCAATGCCTACGCGGTTAAAATATATGGAACAGCAATTTTTTTTAATAACTGAAGATGAATTTCAATGCAGGGGGGATTCAGAATCATGTAGGTACTGAATCTATGGTAACAGGTTGTGCGTCGCTGTCCCTGCCACCCTGTATGTAGATGTACAGACAGCTAACTTTCAACTACCTACTTTTAGATAATTAATTCCGTGAGTCTGCTAAAGTAATCAAGATTTTCATATTTCACTTAGTCAGCCTGATATATAGTTAAAAAAACATCACGCACACAATACTATGCTTTTAATTGTTTATTTTTTTAAGATGCACTGTATAAATGATTTATCTAATTAAGCTGACCATTATCAGACGCTTCATTCGAGTGAAGTTACATTCCACGTTCACACGACACCGACAAAATTACATAGGAATGAACGTTCATCTGCTCCTTACATTTAATTTGTCGATCATCCGGTAGGCGAGTGAAAGATGCCGCGTGTCGAAATCCAACATCGTTGGATCGATTCACTAATGAATTCGTTTTTCACTTTAGATTCATTTTGTGTTCAAACGATTCAATTCGAGTGAAAGAAAGAAATACCAAAAAGAAAAAGGGTCTGATATTTTCTGCTTACTCGTAATAAAAATTAATATTGGCAGGGTTGTGTAAAGCATAAATAATGAATGATTTACCTTGTATACCAATCTCTTTTGCTTACTGTACATTGTATGTATCCGTTGGTAACTTGGTACTTATGTGGGCAGCTGATGTGATCTCTTAGGTGGCTAGTCGGTACTAGTAGCTACTCCATCAGCTTCAGGTCAGGCAGGTTTTCTTAAGGATGGAATATTTATGTGAGAGATTATAGACTTGAAAGTTTAAATTGATTTTAGTTGTAGGTGTATCTTTTGTTTGATTGAGGTTGTTTGTATAATGGAAATGTGACTGAAGAATGAGTTTTATTTACTATTAGGTTAACGTATATTTAAGTTTGTTAAGTTAAATAAATAAGTAAATAGTTAATTTCTTTAATAACACACATGTATACGATGAATAGTTTTGTAATTTTAGATTTTAGGTATCTGCTTGTAATATTAAAATATTCTTACATAAATAAACAATTCCATAATATTTTTTGTTATATTTTTCCAACTTCCTCAAAATAGGTATTCCTACACATCTTTCATTAACTTAATTTATGGTAACACCGAAAAGAACTATCTACCAAGGTATAAAAGTAGGTACCTAGCTACTTGAAGAAAAACAACAGTACCGTAATTGTAAAGGACTTACAGTAAAACGAAGTACCTATTGGTGTCCCTTGATTTCCTTAAATGTCGTATTGACTATACGTACTTAGACATATGTGTAGCAACACATATCTAGGACCCAGGGTTGTCGACTTTAGAAAAAGTTTCGATGCTCTATTTAGAATTGCAACAAATTGGGTACTCTTTCACTAGATCACTACATAGGTATTAAGTACACTTCGCACTCCATCGTGCACTATCAGTAGAAATGGCTTTCATTCTGACAACTCAACAACATTAAATTCATTGCGTTATTTACTTTGTTGAGCAGTATTTTTCGAACAATTACCAAGCCATGGATTATGTAATATCCTTCAAAATGATTCAGATTAAGGTTGATATATTGTGTTACGGAATTAGGTTGCTGAACACTCTTTTCAATTATTCTACCTTTGACTTGTAATAATATCCATACATACATACATAAAACCGGCATGTCCTAGAACTAAAAATATCGAAGACATGTGACATTTACCAACCCGCACTGGGCCCGCGTGTTAGATTACAGCCCACTCCCTCTAATAAGATCCACTGTCATTAAAACCATTACAAGGCACATAATTCAACATGATTCACGAGAAAATTTCGTAAATTTGGAACATTGATATCCCTATCTGAAAGCCTGAACTTTTCAGGATTTTGATACTGGTGCAAAGCTCGCTTATTTAAAGTTGTCCTGATGTCCTGCGAAAGTTTAGTTCAAAGTTGTCGATCTTCTACCAATCTGTACGAACAGCAAACAACCAAATATTACCGCTACTACCTATTGTAGAAAGATCGACTTTAAAATTAAGTATCATTCATCTGTAAAGTAAAAAGAGGTCCCAATACGTCTTGGGACATTCTCCACCGTCCCGAGTCCCGTTCAACCCTATCCCGGGGAAGGTTCGTGATTCGATAGTATCGTTCACCCGACCTGGCCTGTCCTCTACACGACTCCTTTAACTGTGCGACTAACCTCACTGTTTCGTTCCTGGGAACATGCCTGCACCTACCTCGTATAGATTTAGGTATTACGTTTGTGTTGGTTGAGTTCTAGGTACCTATTTGCATTTTGGTGTTGGTTTTTATATTAATTTTTATGGAAGCTGGGTTGTATAGGGAAGGAAATCTGCACGGGTTCATTGAGTTCTGAAAAGCGTTTGAACTCTGGGGAAAATTTAATAGGAAAAGCTTTTTTTGTATCCAATCGACATTTACGACGAAATAGTTGTCTACAATTATATCTTTAAATCAGTCTTATACCCAATAGGTGCATCGATCGAGACTTCTGCAGGTGAAACCGTGGGGCGGTTTCACCTGCAGAAGTCTCGATCCCGTGGAAATATCACGATAAAAAGTATTATATGTCCTAATCCAGATCATAATCTACCCATGTGCCAAATTTCATCCAAATCCGTTCATCCGTTTTAGCGTGAAAGCGTAACAAATAAAGATACAAAAAATCTGTTCTCTTTAGGTATACCTAATATTAGTTTTTTAGATTTATTTTACATTAGACAAATAAGACTTAGGAAGACAATTCTTTTTATCATAACGGTAGGTAAATCAAAATGAGCGAAAACTCAACGCAAAGAAATGGTTCAAAAGATATTCAAGCCTCGGTGGGATACTTTTGTGTTTGTAATGCTTAAGTAAATAGACGAATACAACTTACGTATGCCACCTTATTGGTCAATTTCAATAGAATTTAAATAAAAGTGAACCCTTCTAAGTAAAGCTTTATGTAGTCAATCACAGCTGAGTCTAATATGGATCTGTAGTAACTTTGAATCCGGTTTCAGACCTATATAGAGCATAGAATAGTTTTATTGAAAATAGTCCTTTCGCTTGGAGGTAAACATAGTATGTACTTATAGGACATTGTTTACAGTGCTCGCTTGTCTAGAACATGCCTTCTGCACGTAATTCCCTTAATAAGCTAACTAACACCGTGCTAGTATTTCGACGATGCTCCATACCATGTCTCAACGCTAAGCCTCCTAAGACACAAGCAGCCGTACGCCCAGACAATAACATGTATGTCCGTATGTAACAGCGATAATCTCCGCTACATACAATAAACCTACCCCACCCGTTAATCGAGTTTAACCCCTATAAAATAACGAGACCAATTCAAAATTTACGATATATACGAAATGTTCGCTTACCACAACAGTTATTAATTGCTGCGGATGTAGCTATAAAGCTAGGAACACACTAGACGCAATAAACATGCCGCTATCGGTACCCAGGGCCTATTTAATAGACACTTTACAATAATTGGTGCAATCGATACTTAGTTACAAGTATGTTACATGAATTATGATTGGTGGACCCACGTTTTTATAGTCGTGCATCATGGCATTGTTGATAAGTAGAGATGCGACGAATACAAGTTTTACCGAGTATCGAGTATTGCTCGGTATTTTGTTTACCGAACCGATTGCTCTGCTGAGTAACTCGGTTTAATTGACGAAGGTATTAGAAACGTAGGAAACGCTTTTAATATTAAAGAAGAATGCCATGCAAGTTTTGCAGCATTGCTACGGGGGATTAGCATCTACAGTGCAGCAACAGAGTGTAGATCCGAAAAGTTCCTTCGCTATACAGTTGTACCAATATCTAAGATTACCATGAAAGACTGATTATTTAATTAAATATGTTCGTATTTTTCACACGATCTTTCTGACAAAAACTAATCTACATTAATATTATAAAGAGGCCAGGTCATAAATTTATGAGTTCTTTTGAGTACCTCGGCAGTCAAACCGAGTTATTCGGCCGATAACAAGTACTATCAAAATGGCCACATGCCGAGTACCGAGTAATAAACGAGTACTCGGCGCATCCCTATTGATTGGTGATGTGTTGAGTGACAGGTTAACAAAAACTATCGAACTTATCCAATCGCAGTTTTGTAAAAAAATAAATATAGGTACAGTTCTCATCGCGTGCTGCACAGGTTTGAACGTTAAACTGTAACTAACCTACTGTTTACTTAATGTAAAATTGTAAACACCTTCAATGAGTCATTGCTCCCACTCATTTTCGCACTTACCAATCAGAGTTTTGTTAACACGAACAATAGAACGACCGGCCCAGTATGGAGGGGCGGCTGCGTGTAAGTACGTTACTGTTATCCTGCCGGCTAGCGACACAATTATTCAGTTTACAATCACTCGGGGAGAGCTGTAAAACTGACCAATAAAAGTTCATTATCTATTGGTTTGTTCACGCTTCCAACTTTTATTTTATTAGTTTACGACGGTATCCCGACTCCTCATAAAACTACTTGTAACCAGAGCTGATTGTGAGCTTCTACAGCCAAATTATTAGTACGTAATTTAGTTTGATGACTGAATTATGTGTTGTTATGATATTTTTATTGGATCGTTTATTAGTAGCTATTCGTTTGGAACACGTTTTATTTCCAACAACACATAAGTCTTTGGCTTTAATTTAGACGACAACTATTTGTTGTGATTCCCCTTTTAGTATGTTTGGCTTCTATAAAATAATACACGTGCCGAAGGAATGCCCAACAATAATACCTAAGTATTTTATCTTAATGCGTTTTGAAGAGTTATTTTCGTAGATCGTGTAATTGGTTGTTCATCACTGCGTTCAGTTGGCAATCTTTATTAAGGCCGGGTATATAATTAATTTCGATACTTGAGCGTAATTATATAGCTACCCTTTCTCACGATATAGCGTGCTGGCAAATAAATTTAATATTCATACACTCCGCGAACAGATAATATGAAGGACGTCGGGGGCTATATTTTAAAAATTACCATTTATTAAAAGCTCGCTGAAAACGTTATTTACTGGGTACAAGTGACATTTGATGGGCGTGGCGGTGTTTATGCAAAGTGCAGTAAGACGTGCCCAGCGTTTTGCGTATCGGCCGGTCTGCGGAGCGTTTTCCAATAAGTGGCGGCTACTTACCTAATTGGTTTGACACATAATGATTATGATTGGTCAGCGGGGCCTTGGACACGGCTAGCCGTTATGTACCAGTTTGTATATAACCCCTTATTTATATATTATCTTTAGTTTAATGATGTATTGAGTATTGAAAGTTCTAGATACTGGGAGATAAACTAATTGCTGCTGCGTCGTATTATTTATTAGGTGTCGTAGCTGGTGAAGTTATTACTTAATTACTCACATACAGATGAAGTTTATTTAAACCTAAGAAGAGAATATAATAACAATTAAATATTGGCAACAAAATCACTGAATAAGGACGATGAATTTAGTATTTTAGCTGAATAAATCTCATTCTATATGACATTAATTTTCTCTTCAGATGTTTTTTTGATGAAAAAAATTACCATCTAGCCAATTTACACCCACCACTCAATAACTGGGCAAACTTCGTCCTAACAAAAGTGTACCTACAATAAATTAGAAACGTCGTAAATTCAGTAAGGCGTTTTAATTGAAATCCCGGCACTTAATTGAGTGGCTAGTGCGTTCTGCGCATGCGCTCCCACTGATTTATACCAATCGCACTTATTTACACAAACGCACGTACGTATACAGGGTATTTTTAATTTCACTGGCAAATTTTCACGTGGTTGGTATCTTTATCTAACCGAATACAATGAAACAAAACAAAAAAAAAACATTTTATAATCGTAATGACCCCATCAAGCTAACGATTGTATTTAAAATTTTGATATACCTACGTACACACGGCTACACATCAAGCTATGCATTTCCAGTTTTAGCTGACCTCGCATTGTATAGGTTTTTCGTACAATTAGAAGGCAGCTTATACTGGTTTTGTATAGCTTGATGTGTAGCCGTGCGTACACGTATAACATAACAGCATGCACCTTTTTTCCCAGAAGGGTTAAGCAAAGATGTACTGTACTGTAGTTTATAATCCTGTACGAGTCGCAATAAATACTTTTTCTTTCTTTCTTTCTATACCTTTTTTTGCCATTAATGTCTTACTGTTGGACAAAGGCCTCCCTACTCTCTTTCCACCCCTCTCTGTCCAGAGCTACCAAGGACCAATCTTTATCAAAGGAGTCCAGGTCATCCCGCCATCTCCGGCTGGGCCTGCCGGGATGGGGACTATTATGGTTCATTGTACTTTTTAAAATGATAAGTACCTACTTATAGAGTTCATCTTGTTGTGGCTTTGGCTCTACAGCCAAAGCCAGAACAAGATGATTGTATGATTGTATTGTTGATGATTGTATTGATTTCACAACAAGTATCAAAACTGCTTCTAAAAATTAATTAATTTTTATTTGTGTTCTAAACCTAGGTATTACACAAATAAAAGTCTAATTCAACCCAAGTCTAAATCTAAATTTAGATATTTTGAGTCTTAAGTCTAAATTTTAATAGTTAATAACTATTATTTGAATTGATTGAATTATCCCTATAACTATTATAGTACCTATACTTACTTAGATATATATATTACCTACATTTTACATTTACTTAAAACAATCTTTAAAGAATTTTCTTTCTTAAAAGAATCTTTGTAAATCTTTTCTTTTGTGTTCATTGATCCATAGCTGTAAAGTTTCTCCGATTAATTTAATTTAACCCTGTATATAACCAAACGCACAGATTTATCGAGCACCTCACGTTTGCCACTTACACCTGCATTTCCAGCATGTAAATAGGGGATGAATTAGAACGCAAAGGGTGGTGAATAAAATTAGCTGTAACCTCTAGTTTCCTGGCATTTGCATTGCAGCTACTATGCAGTTAAATTGCTAATAAGTTTGGTCTCTTTGGAACTGAGTTGTGGTCCTTTGTTGGATTTATCTGGAACTCCAAACTAAAATAATGATTTCGCTGCACCTACACGTTGACAGCTGGCTCAAGTACCTGAAATAGAGAGAGCATCCGACCACGGTACGCAGTCAAGTTACTTCACCCCTCTCTAACCCCAAAGTATGCGCGCCATTTGGAATTTTCCTTGACAGTTTGTGTCCACTTCATGCGCTGCACACATCAACCGAGAGCGGGGCCGGTGGGCCTCGGAGTCAAAAAACTTAAACTCAAAATCCAATTCAAAGCATTTATTTTAAATAAACCAGTTACATATACTTTTGAATTGTCAAGGGGTCGGTCAGTCAGAAAGATGAAGCTAGTTGCCCATTTCAAAGCGGAGTACGTTCTTATGGAGAAAAACGGGCAAGACACTCCACGGACTCTCTTTTAAATCTAAATATTGTTGCAGCTGCTCATGAGGTTTCCGGCAAGGGAATAGGATGTGACGACAGTAAAAGGATCTCACTTGAGGAGAACCAATGAAGAGTAGCGTCCATCTGTTTTTATCCGAATTTTCTTTAGATTCATACCTACCATATTGGGATACTTACATAAGGGGAAGAGAGTGATCATGATCATGGTACCATAATTACTAACCTTGGCAAGATCATAAATAGATGTAATTTCGGTTATTAACTATTGGTAATTAGTATACAGGTACCTACAGGTACCACAGGTGGTGTGGTGGGTGGTGTACAGGTTTTGGTATACAGTTGGTATAGTATTAGGTATATATTATATTTATAGTTTAATAGGTTTATGCGTAACTTTATATTTAAAATATCTATTCCTTAATTGTCATGATTGCACCTACCACTGTTTGTCTCTGCATCACCCAAAGGTTGTCTGGTAAAAAATACCTAAGGCATTAAGGTACATTTATGTGCTTTAAGCATTAAATAAATAAATAATAATAATAGTTGCAATCGCTTGGGAATTTTATTTATTTATTTAATCATTTATGTACACACATTGTATATAAAAAGACGAAAAGAAAGGAACAGAAAAATACGTACAAATGTGATGTTTATTTCTAAACAAATCTCTTCCAGCATAATTTTGTAAGTAGTAGTGTAGGTAGTCTATGTTGGGGAAGGTAGGTTAAAAGTATGAAAATCCTTCACAAACATTAAACCTACACGAATGATCTCGTGCTCAAAATACTAAACGATCAAATTAAACAGCTCAACAGAATTTATACTTGTTTATTTTTTATACATAAACAAAATTAAAGAACGATTTAATTTACAGCTTCATTTTCTGCTACCATTGACCTGGCTGTGAGCGCTTAAATTAGTCGTGGCATTTACAATCGTATAAATATGGAGATAAGTCATTTTGTTCCTTAAACACATCCTGTATGTCCAAAAACACACAACTTTAGTACCAAAATTCACCCATCCATCAGTCACATTTCACAACTTTCGATCTAGAATCTAGTTCCCAATAAATACTATCCAAGAAAGAACGCAGGCAGGCCGTAAAATATGAATAAAACAATGTCTTCCAATTTAAATAATTCACACATCAATTAATGTCGTATATCTTTCGACATTTAGATAAAAGTCTTAATTGGATATTTATGCCGGTTTCTTTAGCGTGCCTAGGTATATATGTAGATATACCTGATATATAGATCTAAATATATCGATATTAAACTATTCACCTCTAGTGGTGATACTTACCTACACTTGAACATTGGATTTTCATAGGATTTAAACTGCGTTCAAGACCTGTCAGTGTCAATATTCTACAACAATGATGACACTAACACCTCTTGAACTCGGTTTAGATGTGATTGTGTTCAATATCAATGGTGAAATTTGCCCTAAAAGAGACTGACCGTGACTGTGAAGTTTGTTTCGGTCTTTCTTCTCAGAGTAGACAGATAGGAAACACCGACCTAATCTAGTTTTAAAAATAATTTATTGTTGACGTGTATAAAAGCGATTTTTGACACAGTTTACAGAAACAAAGCAGTGATAGAGCAGAAAAAAAGCAGTGGTAGCCAATTATGCTACAGAATTAACATACATTGGAAATACCCAAATGTATTTACATACTTTAATGATAAAAAGCATATTTTAATATTTTTTATTGATTTTAGCAAGGCTTTCAACACACTTAATTATAATACACTTTTCCAGAAAAGGGAATGCGGTGGTATAAGGGTTCCTCTACTCCAGTGGTTTATGAGCTACCATAGCAACATATATACGACTGTCAAGCTAGGAAACTCGTACAGCGACATGAAATTAACAACAAAAGGCACGGCGCAGGGGTCAATAATCGGGCCTACTGAATACCTACTCTATGTCAACGATATGTGCAATACCATAGAGATAGGCTCTGTATACCAGTTTGCCGATGATACCTACATCGTGGTAGCTGATAAAGATACTGAAGAGGCCGAACGTCTTCTTCAAATTAACTTTGACTTATTATACAATGTGTAACTGAATTAATGCACATTATGAAAGTAGTTTGTTCAGAATCGTTTACTGAATCGATTTCTGTAATTTTTAATATAGGTAATATTTTATCCCAAAAATAATTAAAACTACGTAAATTACTGTCACACTTCCGCTGTACAGTCAAAACAAACCAAAATAGATGAAGTACCTACTGCGCTAGACCCCTAAACGAGTGCGACTGTTTGCATGCGTAGATTTGTAATGTGACCACAATTTTCTCCCACAATCAGTGTAACTAATTTATGAGAAAAACAATGTTTATTACATAATAATAAAAAATCAGTGTATGTATTATGATTATAACATAACATTCTAATTGGGGTGTCTGGTAGTGTGCGTTAATTCCGGGACAAGTTGTATAAGTGGTCGCACGATATTGGTCTCGTCATAAATGCCGACAAAACCAAAGCCATGCACATACATTCTTCACATAATCAAGCCACTCACACACCATCCGTCAAGGCGCATAACCATTCATGCCTACACGCAGTATGTACCAATAGTTGTAGCTGTGAAACATTAGAGATCGTCAAGGAACATAAATATATTGGTCTCATAATCGACTACAGGTTTAATTGGGTACCACACATTAACTATATATGTGATAGACTAAGATCTATCCTGGGTCGAATAATCGTATTTAAACATAAAATTCCATATAGAACTTTACTTTAAGACTGCTATACCTAGCCCTAGCTGACTCCATAATTAGTTATGGTACTGAGACCGTGCTATGGGAGAACATATAAAACTAATTTAGATAAAATTTACAAACTACAACAACGAATCCTCAAAAATATTGTACCACTTAAAATTAAAACAAAATACCAAAATGACTACTCTGAACTGTTTCATTATTGCAACATATTGCCAATACATAACATGACTAGACTTTCAATACTAAAAGATGAATATATTAATATAAATAATTTATTTAGGAGAACACGTCATCCTAAATTAAGAACTTTAGCTAATATAAAAACCTTTACCTTGCCTAGATGTAACAATATTATATGGTATGGGAACATACACCTACATACTGCCAAAAATCGTAAACGAACTTCCTACGGACATACAGAATAATAAAAAATTTCCAATGCTCCCTGGGTAGTCAGTAGTCAGCCCCGCGACCACCTTACTAACTAGCAATTGTAGTTGCTGTCGATGCAAAAAACGATCAAAAGACAAACAACAAAACAAAAGACGATCTAGATTTATAAGGTACAAACAAAAACTCTATCAAAACGTAGCGACACAGGGCGTTGGGAGTAAATAAACAGGCAAGGGTTGAACCCCTCAACTTTTTCCTTAGCCCCTCGCCGACCCCCATCAGTCTTCTCCAGAGATACGCTAATTTATTTTTATCCGAGTTTCTTTATTGCGCTCGAGATTCGTTCCTCGTGGTATTGTTTAAAGGTCTGATTAAAGTCGGGGGCGTTCGCACCGGTTTCTCATTATTTAATAGTGTTATTGTACTGTTAGATTAGGTAATTGTCTTTTGGTGATGCGAATTGCAGTTATCTTAATTAGAATATAGATTATTTTGATGAATTTTCATCTTAAACTATAGTATACAGGTTTAAATTAAATTAGCTAGCGAAAGTCTGCAGACGTGATGGGTATTGATATCCATGTCTACTAAGTTTTGCTAGTTAAGTTAATTTAACCTAGTATTTCATTCCATAATTATCAAAATTTAAAACAGAGTCACATCGGAATGTAGATTGTGTGTTAAATGTCAGCAAGCATAATACATTCTTTTTGGATACCTACTACTTATATTTCGATAATCCAATATATTAACGGCTACTTTATATTCAAAGATTAATATTTATTTACATAAATATTCAAATTCTTCACAACAATCGGGTAAACGACGGTTTATTTTAAGCAAGCAGGCCCCACGTAAGACGTGACAATGTTAATGAAAGGAATAACGGGATCGCATATTTACTGTAACCCTTGCATAGGGCTGCCGCCGCCCCGGTTACTTGTAATTCCTAAGAGCTGTTAAGATAGGGATGAAGTGAGTTTAAACTATGGTTTAGAATTTTCATTGCGACAGGATTCATGATGGAAATCACCTCTAAACGGTGTCCTTATTGCGGAGTTCATCAAAGTGTCCATGCATCCCACTTACCAAGTACGTGTTCAGGGGACCCTTATTCAAACAAGGAATAATTGAGTGGTCATAACCACTCAATGATTCCTTACTTCAAAATCAAGTCAATTCCTTAGCTAATCACGCCAATTTCGCCTTTATTTCGCGCGGTTTCGTTCATTGTGTCATAGAGATTACGTTACCAGGGGTTCAAGAGCAAAACGGGTTAAGAGATGTCAGTGTTAATATTCCACAGCAATGATGAAACTGACCACTCTTGAACGCGGTTTAGATGTGCTGATCGCGTTTAGTTTCAAGTGCGAAACGATAATGGCCCTTAGTTATCTACTAAGTACCAACAACCAACAATATACCCTAAGAATTCTACTTTCATTTATTTGAAATCGTAAATGTCAAAAGTGATGGGCTTTTGTTTTTGTTGAAATTCTGACATAAAGTACCGGACCGTATCGAATTTGGTGAAATGAAGTTATCAAAGGGGACTGACTGTCTTCTCAGTAATTGATACCATCCCGGAAATCTCAACCATCGAAGCGTATCGTTCGACCGATTTCTGTAGCCGTGTACTTTCTTTTTTGGTCTGGCCCCCTTAGTAACTAATTGTTACATCTTAAAGTCAATTTAAAAGTTACACAAAGGAGCGGAAGTTAGTTGAACAGTTACAATTTTCGGCACCAGCAATATTTTCCAATTTCACTCGACAATCATCTGAAAAAGAAAACCCACACAAATAATTCAACGGAATTCGAAACGGAAAATCGGCCCATATCTAATTTATGAGAGTTAAAAATGATAAGTATCCTTGTTTTGGATCTCTTTGGGGTAACATTGTTTTTGCGACCGGCAACCCTGTCATTACCGTAAGGTTGACCATCCCTGTGAGAGCCCTGACATATCGTTGGAATACTCCTGGGGTGCCAATAACATTAGTGTTCAGGAAATGTGCGGTAGTTCTCATAATAGTGGTCGGATTCGAGTGTGAAGCGTACTAAGGGTTCGAAACTCATTGGTCTAATTTGAATATCATTCCGTTATCACTCGTTTGGTTCTAACTTGACACACGAATGTCTGTTTAAAAGTGACAAAACATTTATTAAAAGGATAGGATACCAACTTAATAAAATATTTAGTGAATTAACAAAGGTGTTCGGTTGAAAACCTCGTGAAATATTGCAACTAATTTTCAATCCTAAAACATATGAAAGCTGAACTTTTTATTACTGATAATAATTTCTTTTAGGTTAGATTTGGTAATCGCCTTTTGGTGATGCGAATTGCAGTTATCTTAATCAGAATGTAGATTATTTCGACTAATGTTCATTTTATTTTATCATTTAGCCAAGAGCTGTGCCATCCATAAGGACCATTTTATGTACAGGGACGGGAGGCAGGTGCTCTTCAATAATTGATTTATTGATTTGATTTCGTTGTATTTTAATTCGTATTTTTACAAGCAGTGTGTATTAGGGAGTAATATAGTTAAAATGCGTAAACATTAATGTTGCTGCACTGCAATCTGCTAAATCTTATTAAATTCTACCATGAGAAACTCAAATGAAATCCAACAAGATGTAATTCCGTGTCTATAAAACAAATAAAAAAAACTAAAAAAAAACCACTACAAACAACTTACTACTACTACTACTTAAAACTTTTAATACCAATAAAGTTTCGAGTGATAACCATTCGACTTGCCCGGACCCCTAGTAGACCCCAGGAGTACCAACTCAACCAAATAATTGCTATTCTATTCACACTGAGAGGACGATTTATGCCCGGAATTATTTCCTTGTTGTTTTATTCGGGGATTTGTCACTCACCCCCTCTTTTATAATTACCCTAGATATCGAGTAAGTTTTTAAATCGAATTTATGTTGTTTCGGGGTAACTTTTGGCTTGGATTAGTTTGTACTGAATGTAATTATGGGATTTTAGAAAGTTTTGCAAAATTACTGTTTTGTGCATAAGCTGGGCTTAATACGGTCTTGAGATGTGCCGTTGGAGTTGTATTTGAATTAACTAGGTCTAAACTGGTAGTAAATAAAATGAATTTGTAAGTTTTTAGTTTCATTTGTCATTCTGTTTTCTGATATGGAGGCCGTTTTTCTTAAGTACCTACTCGTATAAGGTTTGTGTAGTTTTCAATGTTATGGCTTCCATCCAATCAGACTAGTAAACCTTAAGTCACTTTTACTTCACTCGCCTTTATAGAATAAAGTCATAAAAAATATTTTTTACTCAATTGATTTTACAGGCTGTATCTTAAAAAAAAAAATGCCACCATCCATGTTAACTTTCACAATAATTATTGCAACATTTATATAACCTAAATATTTTATTCATATACCTGCCCACATACCTACCTACTTGTCTCAAGCTGTGCCAAGATTAATCTTGGCACAGCTTCCAAAACAATCCAACTGCTTAGTTGGAAAAAACGTGATTAAAATATGAACTGTAACTCCATTTAGTACAATTTTAAGTATAGGATATTCCCACAAAGCTGAATAAGTATTTTCTGGGTTAAAATAGACTGTAAATAACGCGAACCTTAGTTAAAAAATTTGATATAACAAACAGACGCTATAGTAGCGCCATCTAGTGGCATTGTAAAACTTTCATCTTCATTTTTAAGTTAAAATGTGTGTTAATCTTGATAAAATCCTTATTGTATAGACTAATAATTTGTCTGCAAATACACCGTGTATTTTTAATAATTAAATTCTGGACGAAAACTTCTTTCAAAGTTTTGTAACCGAGGTACCTTACTCGTGGTTTAAGAAGTTCCACCGTTCGCCGCTAGATGGCGAGCAACACAATAATATCTTACCACCACTCGCCGGGTGCGGACGTTGAGTGTACTAAACGGTTGGAGCGAGGGAAAATCCGCCGGCGGGACACGAGCGGATGTTTATGATGCAATTTACAGTTCGTATATTGCCAGGCACTTCATATAACACGACAATACACTTCTGAATTGTCTTTCAAGTTGTTTGAGTTTCATGAAACCTGCACTAAGAAAATTCTTTCTCAGTTTTTACGTTTACTATTCAGTCTAGGTTTTGTGTAATGAATGACTATGACACCACGTGGCTTAGCTATTATTTTGTTTTACTTTAAACTACTATATTTTAGATCATAACTAATGTTAGTTTGGGCAATTGTTTACACTTTTACAGAACTTACAAAACTTACAAAAAAAGTCATTGTTGAACTTGGGTTTAACGAATCTGCCAAAACGAGTAGGTAATAGAATACAAAATATTGTTTAAATACTTAATGCATAATTTTTTAATTCAAAATTAGCAAAATGAAACTTCATGGATTACAAAATGCATATTAGAACAGATGAAATCCATACGGCAATGTAATTCGTCCGCAGTGCTACACTAGCGGCATCAATCGAACCCATAAAACATCAACTTTACGATGTGACGACCTCCAATGGCTCGTAAAAAGCTTCACGAACTCACTCACAGATGGCGGTATGGTCGTTGAGCGATGAGCGCCATCTACAATCGGCAACGTGAGTTATAAGTCGCTAACTTGGAGGACCGAGGTTATGGTTTTATTGGGTTATAAAAGTTACGAGTTACGACGTTCGGCCGTCGAATATGGAGATATCGGAGGGCGAATGGGCGTGTAAGACAAGAGAACGACTTTTATTGTTTGTAAATTGGCTGTAAAATTATGAGTTCGCTCGTATTGTGCGTAATCACGGCGATCAGCTGTTATTTTATGGGATAAATCACTTTATTACCGCAAGTGGTGGTTTATGAGGCTATAAAGCTTCATTCAAATGGGCGTCAGGTTGTCTACCGCGTCGATGTGCTAATGTACATATTAACTAATGCTTTTATAGCTTTACTAGGTTATTTATTGGTTTCACTTTTTGAATAATAACTTTGAAAAATATTTACTCATCAATAGCTACGTGTACATAACTTCCGTTTGTAAACATTTTGATGCGATCTTTTTGTTTAGCTGTCTTTTTGTGCGGAAGTCATATTTCTCGGTTTTCAAATTACCTTGCTCTTTTGTTTATAAGTTTGCTATGTTACCTTCTGGAATGTATAGTTTATCAATGATCTTTATTTTAATATTTTAGTGGTGTTTACAACTTCTTTATCTAAGCCGTCAACAAAAAGTTCATCTATATGAACGGATATATCACACGTTTAAAAAAACTAGGTACCGGTCTATTAAAGATTTTGTCGTGATCTTCAAAGAACATGCTGATCAATGCTCTTTAGAATTTAATTACATAAAACATAATTAACTTAATTCATTTTGAATTGAATGTAATAAACAAATAAAACGGATTATGTACTTCGTATCGATTACTGTTTAAGGATTCCGCTATTCGGTAATAGATGGCGCCACATTGGAATACACGATGACTGCTCAAACACCTTGATGGTGGCAAATGACCATTAATTATTCAATACTTACTAGAAGAACTTTCTCTTTAGTTGGATAAATCACAGAAATAATATTGATCCTGTTTTTTATTCCTTGTATTTAACTATTTATTTATAAGACATTTAGACATAAACTTGGTTAGTATGCAGCATCTACCATAATTTGTAATTGCAAATTGGTTGGTTGTTGCAGCTAGAAAAACCTATGTACATAAAAAAAACCTGAAAAAATACCTACACTTAAATATTCAAATAAAAACCAACCATACATGACAAAAAAAAATCGATACCAATACGAGCCGTTTTTTCCCCACTCAAGTGTTTTTTATCTCGTCAGCCAGTAGCGTCGAAGTTAACAGCGGCTAATTATTTGTTTTACGACACGTTTACGATCATCGTCATCGTTAACTTGACGTTTACGATCAGTTAACACCTCGGCCCGTGATTGTTTAGCTTGTGGCTCTTATTGCCACTTTATATTAATATTGTAAACATACTCTTTTATTGATCGCAAGCGGCTCCATTGAAGTAGCGCATATTTTAAAGTGGTTTATTTTTTGGCCAATTTGTCCGATTTATTTGTACGTTATTTTTCATCAGAATAATGCTTCATTCTCACAATAAGAAAGACGACATTCATTTTATTTTTCTTTATTACAAACGGTACGGCTGGCCACAAAACGCATTGCCAACAAATTCCTAATACACTTTTTGATGTACAATAAAATAGATACAAGACCCAAGTGAATTGAGCTAGCCAGTTAATAAACGGAGTGAGAGAACAAGACAAAAAATAAATTAAGACAGAGAAAGAAATACTGAAGGAGAGACGTAATTTATGAGATGCACATTTGGGCTGAACAGCACCAAATAAAAAGTTATTTCCCGGTATGGTTATGATATTAATGTTTTGCTTTTTTTGTTATTAAATATTCTTTTTGGTTGCTTACTCTTGATTACGCTACATATTTCCCCTTTCCTGCTTTAGCAGACATTTCTTTTGAAGTAGTTAATAGTCAATTATTGTTATAGATCTTATTTTATGTACCTACAATCTATGCAAATAAAATTCTTACTTACTTACTTACTAGTTCACAGCATTGTTTCAAGTAAGAATAATGACAATTCTGAATATAAATCTTAAATCCCAATTCAGTGATAAAGTTAAATATTTAACGCTAAAAAGTCTCAAGCTTCAAATAAAACATAAACCTAAAATATTTAACGAAAAAGAAATTAAAAATAAGAATAATGTAGACATGTTTTTCGCGACCGTACCGCCTATCGCTATGAGTAAGTTATGGCCGCTGTAGGGTGAGTTACACCCTGCTTAGGTCACGTGGCCCGAGAGGGATGCCACCACCAAAAATCCGCGGGGGAAAAAAGGACAAAACAAGTTGGGGCGGCAAGTTATCTTCGTTTCATTCAACTCACACTCGCGCCGCCCGAACGTCCGTATAGATCAATAAAACTACTTTATCTCTTTTTGGCACATCCCCATCCCGTCGGCGACTTCCTCGAACCATACTTTGCTGTCGTTGCATCAAGCTTTCTCTATTGAAACAAATACACTCGTCAAACAAAAGTTGTTTTTTTTCGCTAGTCTTTTGTTTTCTTTTCTTAATTTCAAATGTCGATTGTCATCTTTTCAGAAAAAAACAACGTGAAAGCAGAGAGACGAATTTAAAAAAAATGGAATAATACTAAATTCAAAACAGACCGTTTGTTCACGCTCTTTTGTCTTTTTTTTTTTCGAAAAAAAAAGGAATCCCGCTAACGCAATTGTCGCCCGTTTTTTACGCGGTGAGGTCGCGTAAGAACGTTTTATCCGTGTTTACAAAGGTAATGGCCATAAAATATTATTACCGGGCTATTAGGAGCGAGCCACAGGTAGGTCCGGGTGGCAGTCGCTAGTTCATTGCCGTTGCGATAGCGCACCGGTAGTTGTAAGTAATTGAAGCTGTTAATTTGTCGTTAAAGTGCTCCTGTGTCTTGTTTGAGCGACCGCACGTGATTTAGATAGGTAGGTTGGCTTTTTGTTTTAATACTTTTTATCTGACCTAAAGTAGGTGTACTTACTTAATTTATATGTTTTTATGGAGCAGTGGCGGCCCAATGGTAACGGCTTACGACTTACGAGTTGTAGGTTCGAACTCCGACAGGCGCTTTACTTTGTGTAAATTATTTCATCGCCACTGCTCTCAAAACGGTGAAGGAAAACATCGTGAGGAAACCGGTATGTCCTAGAACCAAAAATTTAAAGACGTGACATCTACCAACATGCACGGGGCCTGCGTGGTTGATTACGACCCACTCCCTCTCACCTGTCTGAGAGGCCTGTGTCCCAGCAGTGGGAACATTATAGGCTGATTATGTAATGCATGTAGCTTAGCTACTCTACTTGTGGCTTACCTTTCAACCACTTCATTTACTCTGCACAGATTTCAACCATTTTCCGTTTTTCACCATACATAATCCGGAAAGTCTTCCCTTAAATATTTTACAAACCTCATTGATACTTAACCTTTTAGAGATGTGACCGTTTCACGGTAAGCTGTCACACTGGCATATTTCGCGGCCGACCGTCTTCCGGTATCACCTAATAAAGTAATTACTAGGGTAAAGTCGGGTAGCTCTCCGCCTTCCCGCTCCGACGACGTCACAAGTAGGGACGACACAAACGATTCGTGTCTGAATTTAAAATTGAGCAATTTGGCAATGTAATGACACCCCTGTTGTTCTGAGTTAATTTAGAAATTGAGTTGCAAGGGATAAATTATTAATTAAATGCAGTGCAATTTACATTATTTTAAAATTAAAAGATAACTTTAAGAAAAAGACGTGTAGGTTCGTAGCAAACTGGCAAGTTTCAATCATACCAAAGACCACAGTTCTTCTCTTCAATAATTATAAAGTTTGTAAAAAATTCGCTCTTGTTCCTTGACTAATTTTACTTGTAAAATCACTAACTAAACCATGCCATAATAATTGCATGACACTTTATTGGTCCTTCTTCATTTCATATTGCTTTAGATATTTACTAACTCGTCTGCTCCAAAAAACCGTAAAACAACTGATAAACGCAAAAGAAAATAATGTTTCTATTCATCAAACCACCAATCACCACTCACAAACAGTAACCTTCTATGAGAAAGTCATTCATAAACCGTAGAAGCGGAAAGAAAATGTGATGAAGCGAAGAATATCGCCTTTATATCTTGTTACTACTATCCTAATACAATAAAATCATTCTTGTATAAAGCGATGGTGCGTTAGGGGCAATCTACACTTTCCCCCACTTTCTGCGATCGCGGGAACTTAGGAAACATATGTATGTATGGGGATGTTTCCAGTTTTGTCACGAATAGTGATTTTTAGGACTATATGAGGGGTGCGGAACTTTCATCTTCTATCACTCTGGGTACGTTAGTTTTATCTATAACATTATCTTTGATGTAAGTAATTCATTAATTACCACCCAGTTATATTTAAAGTAGGCATAATGTATTGCAAAAGGTCTTCCATTAAGTGTATGATTTATTGCTTTAATTAACAACAGAACATCTTTAAATATGTCGCCCATGTGTCCCGAATATGTCATCACTATAGTGTCGGAGCTTTTAATATATACTGCTTTAATATAGTTTTGTCAATGATCAGGAAATAAGGATTATATAATCTTAAGCATAGAAAAACAAAATTAACTAGAGACAATTTTTATTTGTGAGGGATGACTTCTTGTTTATTCCTTGTTTGATTCTTCAGTATCAATAAAAGTTTAACGTAAGACTCACGATATTAGCGATATGGAACGGAAAATTATATTGATATTTTGGTTGAAACAGTCTATCTTATGTACATAAATAAAAGGTCTAAGCCATCGCTTCACACGTAGACAGAGTCTATATTCTATCTACATACTTTATTTAATCTCTAAGTTTTCTAGTTCTGTAACTATATTATCAAATACCATGCATTTTATTGTAGGATGAAGACCTTCGTCTGTTTCTACTCAATTATCATCAGACTTTTATTCAATATGAGTTATGACGAGTCTATATGCTATATTATGCTTTATTTAAATCTTTGAGTTTTCGAGTTCTGTAACTATATATTCATAGAAGATGCACTTTATTCTAGGATAAAGATCTTTGTCTGATTCTACTCAATTATCATCAGACTTCTATTCCATATGAGTTATGACTCAAGTGTCTTATCTCATGACTTTAAAATATGAACTTCAAGGAAATTTTGAACGCAAGTCTAAGGCAGATACAGCATTGCGCTCATACTTATATTGTCCGTATCAAACAAAAGTTTGGTCACGCTTAATGCCTTTACGACTGTCGAGGGTGACATAAAGAAAATGAAAAACATTTTGTATTATTCTTGTTGCGCTGTTACGCGAGTAACTTCAACGACCCTCCTTAGGAAGGCTGCACACTCGCATACTACACCTGCGTTTGTCGCTAAGCTTGTGGGGATGTGAGAATTCGTTTTGAGTTTCAAATTAGGGAGAAAAAGTTGCTCCTAATTTGTTAATTCTATGAAATTGTATCCAAAGTATCGTAAGATATTATCATTACCTTACTAAGTTGCGTGACAAAGTGCCCATACAGAAAAGAGTGAGCTCATACTATAATAATAGTATGACAATCAAGTGTAGCCTCTGCGACACTATCATGTCAGAGGTGTAAAAACGAAACGGAAAGACGTCCATTTTTTGACGCGGTTGGGCGAATCATAGTATTTAAATGACTAGTATTATCGGTATAATCCATTTACTAAGCGATGATCCATAAACGAACAGTATAATACCTATTTATTATCGAAAAATTGTCTACAACTTGTAGCATCTCCATGACTTATGAGTGAGTGCATCTGATACATGATTAGGAATAACTAAACGGAATAACTAAAGTAAACTCCAGTTCCAGTCAGACAGCTGCGATAAACCGTTTTTTGTCAACATGACTTTATTTAGTGATTTTGTTTTTTTTTTATATTGTGTGTTGTCATTTTGGTCACGCAAATTAAAAATCCGAGTTTACTGAGAAGCACGTTATTATAAAATTGCCATACCTCAAAATATGTTCATTATAATAAGCTCAACATAATTGGTAGCTGTTTAAAAGGAGATATTAAAAAAAAAATTGGTGCCAAGACGATTACTAAAATGCTACAGTTTATTCCATAAATTAAATACTCTTAATCTACCCACTTATCTAGTAATTAAACTCCGCCTATTGTCACTGGATTTTTGTAATTGCTCTTACAATGCAATGCCATGGAGTGATTAAGTAGATACAATTGTTACTAATAACTCGTGACGTGCCTGTACATTCAAAAAAACATTGACTGTTTTTACGTCAACAAACTTAAGACTTCTGTTTTTTGCCAATGTGGCAAATGGCAAAAAATATGTAGATTTTGTCCAAAAAAGAATACGCATGAGCTACATTTTGACTCTTTATCTCTATTAGTTAGGCATAACATAAATCACGTATTGATTCAAAAGCATAGAATCATAGATTATGCTAAAAACTCGTGAATTCTTAAAAATAAATCGTGGTGTCTCCAGCTTGCCTTAGCGCTTCCCTCCGTATCCAACGGTTTTTGCTTAGACAAATATCCGCAGAAACTAGTTACGTGTTTGGAATTGTTTAGGTCGACTTTTTAATATTTATTACCTGTCTTGATCCATCTTAGAGTAGCAAGTTATTTGGGATTGTAAGACATAGTCTTTTCTGTTTAATTAGAATAACATTAGGTTCTGTCACAATGATTCATGCTGTTACAGACTTATCTTACTTCAATTTTCATTCTTCACTCAAGTGGATACAATTGTTTCATTTATTCTATATTATCTTCTAGAATTTTCGCTTTTAGCGAGTTTGTTGTTTTCGTTCAAAATTGTTAATGCTTTGTTGCATGAAGGGAAACCGGAAAATATTTTTTTAGTTCTTGATCAGATAGTATATTTCATCTTTCGTCTTATCATCAACTAATTGCAAACAGGCTAAGGTAACTCTTTCAAAAGTCGTTAACTTTCAACACTTTCCTCAAATACCTGTACAATATTAAAGGAAAACCACACGGACCAACCGACTAGCAAAAATAAACTATCTGCGTCATTGAGCTATCAACATCTACAAAACGCAAACACAGCGATACAAATACAATGTAAATCAGTAAGGAAGCGAGCGGAAAAGCCCGGGTGTTGGGTGTTGAATAAAATTCCTTCACTGTTAGTATAATTTCGTAACATAGTCTCGGGCGGGACGAGGTGGCTATAAACTTGTCAACTCAAACTATTTCTGGGCTGTTTGTTTTCCTTTTGACAAATCGTGTCGCGACGCCATCTTAGCTGCATAGCTGACGGTTTGATACCGCCTTCGAATTAAACTTTAGTTGAGGATGTAGTCTATTAAGAGTAGGTACCCAATGAAGAAATACCACTATTCAGTAATGAGAATTGTGGTCTTGTAAAATCTTCCGTTTGAGAGAAACTGACAGACTTGATAGTGATTGTGGATGTTAATATTGTCTGCTGCAAGAGTCTGAATATCATGTTTGAACCATTTAGTTTGCATAACCTGTGGCAAATTAACAGAAAAGTAATACACGCTATACTGCTCGAAAACATCGAACTCTTCCTGTAAGCTAAATATTATTAACAATCAAAACAAGCTCCAATATCGGTAACACATGAAAAATATTAAAATAAACTCATTTAAACTGTCGAAAAATACTAAAATTTATATGCACTTACTTACAGGAACTCGATAACTCTTCACTGATGTATAGGTAGACGGTGCACGTAATGAAAGGGAGACAGTTATGTGTAATATTTACCCAAAAATACCTGTAATAAATTAAGAAGTGTGGGCTGTATCGCGGAATGAAACAACATGAGAACTTCAGAAGAATAAGAACCTTTATTCGCGTAGGTAAAGAACATCTTTGGTCGAATGGCTGAAACTACGTCAAAGAAAAACCGAAATAGCATCAAAGAATAGATATATATGTTAGTCTTTCAGTCACGATGTGTTTAAAAGTAAAATATTGCGTTTGTTTAGCTAACGAATTATATATTTTTGTAAAACTCCCCAATAACAAACAGAAAGATTTGTTAATGAATGTTTTGGTGAAGGTGACGATGAACCGGTCATTAATATTATTGAAAATCTAGATATGGTTTTTAAAATAACAGAATTAGGTATTAATTTATATGGAGTTTCAAGGCATATATTTCATCAAAACCAAAACAAACATATTTTAAAGTGGCCTCACGCTGCCAAGTGGTCGGTAGTAAAATCTTAGATCATTGGACAAAAAACAATAAGTCATACATCACCTGATAGTGTCTACATTTAAGTAGTCCCACCTCCAAAACTAACTAGGTTTTACCAAGTATAAAACATAATTCATAAATAAAATATATATCGGTCACATAACTCACCTCGCGTCCCGGGTTCGCTCGTAATTCGTCGTGTGTGGCTCGCGACTCTTCTCCGCATCGCCTTCGAAAATATTGTTCTTATACCTGATAGATGACAAACAAAAATGAAACCTATTTTCCACGAAAATGAGTCCTAAATTGAATGAATAAAAAGTGGTGGTTATGTTCATGGACGTGGTGAAGAAAACTAAAACCTTAGACAAGAGATCTATGATAAACGTGATTTCGGTAACGAGCACCGTCATCGTTGATGAATGGTCACGACTCTTATTTTTCCGTGAAAAAGGGGAGAAAAAACGAAAGTGTGAAGGGACGGCCTCACTAAATAATATTGTGAAAAATAGTTTATTGTTAGATCTCGTGATTAGATGTAATAAAGGACGGACGGGATGTAATCTTTTCGAGGGAAAATTGTTTTCATCTACTGGCCGTTTGTTGTGGAAGAAGGATTATAATTTGCCAAAGCTCCGGGAGAGGGCGCCACAAATCAACTTTATAGTAAACATACATGTATACTGTATAGGATATATACGAGTATATACGTTTGGATCACACGTTCGACAAATTAATGTCTGATTGAGAGTGGTGCTCAATTTTGACAGTATTTTCAAAATAAAGTCGACTTGAAGTAACGCAATATATAGTTCTAAGTTGTGCCCGTAAATCTTTAGGAAAACTACTGAAATAAATCACGGGGACGGATATGCTTACAAATTGGAGATGTCTATGAAAAATATTTCAGTTGATCTAGGTTGAAAGAAAACAAAATCAATACAACTTTTCCAATTATGTATTCAAGAATATAGACTGTATGGGTGACGTCTATAATGGTAAATTTGGCAGAAGAAGTTCAGTTCTCGAATTACTCGTGGCTTTTACAAAGAATTAGTTACCATAACAGTCACTTGTGTCTATGAAATGGTACTATAGTTTAAACAAGTGCACTTTAATAAATTATCACGGTTTTGGCACTATGACTGACACCCGATTACCCTTTGCTCACCTCACGAATATAAGAGAGAGAAATTGCTGTATTTATTGCAGCAAAAAGACGAGAAAAACATCCACGCAGGTACTTAATAAACGTCAGATACTCTACAAAGACGTTCGGTAAAGTGGCGAGGTTTTATTACAAATCATACGGAGATTTATAGTGTGTGTCCTCAACCACTAAGCACTCACAACTGAAATATGGGGTTTCAATACCATGAGTTCGCACTTAAATAATTCTGTTGAAGGTGGTAGTGGAGGCGAACATAGATATTCTCTAAGAAATGGGGCGTATTAAAATTTTGGCAGTAAACTTCAAGAACGTATCAAATGAGAAAACAAAATAAATGTTGTCTACATTTTACCTTTTTTGAGATTTGCTGGCACTGGAGCTTTGGCATGTCGTCAACATAGAACATAATGTAGTCAAACCAAAGAACAGTAATCTACTGATATTAAAAAATAATAAACTTGGTATTTAGTCATTTGATTATGATTATTATAAGGATACAAATCAATTAAACAATCGTCAAGCATCAGCATGTTGTCAACATAAACAAAATATATATCGCTACTCGGTAATTAGCCTCAGCTGAATCTTATTCTGAATAATCATTTTCTTCACCTCCATCGCTGTGTAGATTCTCGCTTCGTACTCACGCCTCACGTCTCACACTCTCTCCATAACAATGGCAGCTCATCGCCAGTACACCAGTACTGTGCACCGTCTCCGCTATGTTGCCAACTCGATATCATCTTATTTCCTTGGCATCGACGCCAGCGACGACCGCTTGATTTATTCCCTACTACCAACCTACAAAACTTTACGGATTAAATAGTTTTTTCTCGTTACAATATTTGCCAACTTTTATTTTCTCCAATATTTTGGTCTTCTCTTTAATTTACATCGTGCGTAGGTTGCCTTTGCATATATTTGCATGGAGTATTTATTTTGGAGCAATAAAATGGTTTCGAATGTTTTGTAAATATTATACGACGCTGTCTACAGAGGCGTGTGGACACATAAAGCTAAAGACGCATTGTTTTTTTTCGGTATCGAAACACAAATACACGTGAGTGATGATTCGTTTCGAAGGAATTCAGCATTGCATATGTAAACAAAACCCAATTTACGTACAAAAACAAATGTCAATAAAGGCGTAGCTAAAGTGAGAACCTAAAATAACTATTGCTTGCAACCCTCAAATGCCCGACCTAATGGTGGCACATAACAAACTGTTACAGAAATAAATAGCAAGAAAAAAGAAAGATTAGTCTGAGCACGTCGGAAGCATTAGCCGTGCCCAAAAATAAAATTAATATAAATATCGTGTAGTGTGAAAGTTCACAACGACGACAAACGATTGCGCATGCGCCTAGTAACGGTCGCCTTTTTAAAACTTCCGTATAATTGGTCGTGTCTTGAGAGATGAGAATTTATGTGAAGGCCCTACAGGTTAGAATACCGTTGATATTTTGAATAATGAATTTTAAATCTCGAAGTCTTGTAGCGGGTAAAGAGTTACTGGCCGTATTTTGTTTGAATAAACATGGATTTTTAATCAAACCGTTAAAATATTTAAAATAAAGAATGTGTGAATCAAATTATACAAATAAAATAAATATACAAAAAGTGTAATGAATACTTATGAATCAGAAAATTTTCATTTTCATTAAAACCGGATACACCAGCAAACGGTTCGAGTTACTTTTCGGTCGCTTTTTTTTCACGCGGTCGTGTCATGTTTTGTGAAATTTACGCCCAGCTTAAAGCGTCCAAAATTTTAGCTTGTGCCGTCCAAAATCCTGATAAATGTCCCGGGCGGGGGGCGGATCGCTGCGGGAAAAAAATCACAGTACCCCTTTTAATATTAATATTGCTTGCGAGGCAAATTGTGTTAGATTCTAATGTAATTTACATATGAGTTTTTTGGAAGAAATATTTTGATGTTGAAGATATATTATGGTTTCAACAAACAAACGAATGATAACTCCTAATAACAACTTCTTTCTATAAAAAAATTTCAATGAGAATTATTTTTACCAGCAGTTTTTGGTAGCCATACCAAAGTCTAAGGAAGAAATACTTCTAACAATAGACGATACAGTAACGGCGTACATGGACGGAACACGTCACGGAGGGCCCGCACACGTCGGGTGGGGATGTAGATAAATTGATGGCCACTCCGCGCAGGTACGCTGGGAGGGGAGAACTTGGGCGAGCTCCTTTTAAAAACGAACCCTTATTCCAATTTTTGAATTCGAATATAATTGGTTGTTCCAATATGTTGGCTTCAAAATGGTGGTGATTTTCAAAATGGCACCCGAATCAGTTTAATTTTCGACTTCTTCTGATGCCTCATTTTTTTAAACACATGCCTTCATTGTTATTTCAGATTGTTAAAAATCCAGGGTTAAATAAAAACTGCTGAGATAATATAATTCAGTAAAATAGTAATAACTTTTCTTGTACTTACTCTTGTGAAATAGCTTGCGGTTATAATTTTTAAACCCTTTGTTGAAACCCTCTGTAATCCTTATAGAATTTACATACAAATGTAAAGTATTTTCACATTAATCTTATATGCGTTAACGAATGTAATAAAATCCTTACAGGCTGGGGTGGAATCTGAGACAATTTGCCAGTCTCGCCCCTTCGTAAGCCCACCTATGCGTCTTTCTTATTGCCGCCTAAATCTTGAATATACAACTAAGATTAATCCCGTTGAAAGAAAGGGTGATGCAACCCTTTTGAGGGATGTTTGTGTTAAAAAAACAGCTTTAAATGGATTTGCGTTGCTAAAAGAAAATTTTCTGCCACTATACTCCCGACACTATTGGCTACTAGATAAATGCATATATCAAGTAAATGATTTCGGGAAGTAACATTTTCCAGTTGTATCAAATGCCATGGTAGCTTATCTGGATAACACAGCTGACAGTTCTAAACTCCTTGTAACGGAAACCATCTGCATCTAAGCTACATAATCACCACCAGATTAATATGAATTCGTCAAAAATGCTCACGACAGCACTGAACTAAACTAAAATGTCGTTTCAACCCGTGAAAACGCGGTCTCCACGCGTGAAGTTTCATTTCGTGTCGGTTATTGAGGTTTAATTACTTTTTTTATTGTCGTGAGAAATACCTAGGTCGAGTTAATAACGGCTTCTAGGTGATAATTGCTCGCTTAATTACCAAACCAGATACGAGACTGTGTGTTCGTTTGTTTTGAAGGTGTTGACTTTATAAAGTGCTTCTATTCAAATGGCTGTTCATTAAGTTTGATTGATGTTTTATGGTTAGTTAATAGAGCTACCGAATAATCGTTAAGTGCGAATGTGGATTTTTGTTTGGGGATCTGTATAATAAGAGTTCTACTAAAAATATTTTTTCATCATGAAAGAGAAAATTGGGTCCAAAATTGTTAGTGCTCAAGTAAAGAAACATTGCGACTAATATTGATGATTGTTGTCTTCCACGAGTACGTACTTCAGCGGTCGATATTCATTATTTCCACGGTAGAATACTCGCAACCCTTATCAAGGGAAGACGCCCGTTTTTTCTCGGTTTTCCCAAATAATTTATTTAGCGGCCCGCCGTCAATTTATCTCTGTGGGAGCTAATTTCGCGTCGGCCCGGTGGCTGGATGGCGCATGCTGTAATTCAACAAATTGCGCGTCCTATTGGATTTATGGGCTCTCGCACTTGACGGAGCGCCCGGCGCCCTTCTTCCATTGTTCTTGATGCTGTGTGCATACTGGTCAACATCTGCAAATAGAATAGAAATCGTGTTAGTTGCATTTGGGGTCGTCGTCCGTGGCGGCATCTCGAGCATTCGTTTTACTTTTGTGCCGACTTAGATTATGTCTGGATGCGTTACGTAACGATTTGCAATAAAAACATGTGCCATCATTTGGAATTAGCATTTATTCTGAACGTGAAAGCGATTTCGCGTCAAGTCAGCGCGTTTTATTTCTTTGTAGGTTCTTCTATTTTTCTTTCGTATCTTTCTTTATATTGTGCACAGTATGCTGTCCCCCTTATCTCCTCTACAGTAGTAACACATAATCGTATCAATTATTCGGTTCGCGTCCCTCTTCTTTATTACTTTCCTTGACCGGGATGGTAGGTGAACCTTTTTGTACAACTTTGACTTTTTGTGAGAATTCCCTGGAGAAACGTGGGTGTATTCTTGTTTATAGCAATAAATTACGTACGTACTGACTGCAAGAGTGTTTAATCAAAAGTTTGACCTCCATTCCTTGAATAAACCTGCTTTGCATAAACTGTAATCGAGTGGTTTGTCTCCACATAAATAAAAATGGACTTGAACAAGAAAACTCACTGCCAACGACTAGATTAATATCGAATTTTTTATTTCTTTTACAAAAACATGTATAAAAATTAAGTAATTAAATCCCCGGAAAAAATAATAAAATAAGATATTGTACAAGTGAGTGGTGAGGCGAGCTCGAACGTTTCTGTTATGTGTTTCTTTCTGCTGACTGCGGATCGCCAGACAGTCCTCCCTCGCGCTGCCTCGCAAATGGGCCACATCAGCAGCACTGTAACTTTATAGAGATGATACAACTATTTCTTTTTATTTATTTAAAGCTAATTTTAAGAAGACTTATAAATTGTTTCAGTCGTAGTTTGATTTCAAACTTTGGTAAAAAACAAAGTTTTTTTTAGAATGTTAACACTTTGCGGGACACTACACGCCCCAGACTTAATAACAATAAAACTTCTTTTGTGTCTCGTTCAGTGTCCTTTAATGGGATAATTTCTAACCTAGAAACTAAAGAATACAACATGGGTAGGTATATTACTTTAATATTTCTTAAACCATCTGCTTTTCGTTTTAACGCAACTCTATCGCTCTATACAGCGAAAGCTTCGTTTGAATTTAAACTCTTGCCTAATTATTTTACACCCAAATGTTAGCCTTATTACAATCCTCAGTTTTGCCAAATTTAGTTACGTACCTACAACTACACTGGAAAACGGCTCTATTTGCTATTTGCGGCGTAATATGCTCTGAAATATCGTTCCACACAAATATAAATAACAACAAATCAAACAAAGTGACTTGCACAAAATTATGTCGACATTTATTTAAATAACACACTTAAATGATAACTGTCGCACACGCAACCGCTCTATACATATCCACCGTCTTTGTAAATCAGCATATGCAAAGTGGTATAGCAATAAATCTAGCTGCTCTTGCTCGTTCGCGCATCATGTTACATCTTAATTTCAGAGCCGGCTCGACGGAGCCTGCCTGCCAGAGATACAGCCTTTTATCAAATACGCATTACGCTAGAAATTAACTTTAACTGAAAAAAAAAATTCACCGTTCCGTGAGCGTAAACGATAAATAATGAAAAGCTGTTAGAATGCTGAGTTTGTTTTAACATGCCCATGGGGCTCGCGCGAAATTATTTGCATTTTAAGTCCGCCCTTGTTTATGAGAACATATTCCGATCTGATGAAATATCGTCGTGCGCTTTAGATTTTAAATTGTTACCGACTAGTGCCAAGCGCGTATAAATAGAAAACACTGCTGAAAATCGTCACATTTATCTCCTCAGCAGTATGCTGAAATTATGCTTCCAATTATCCTAAACCAACAGCGACGATAACGAATTTTTCATACATTGTTTAGCTAACCCCGCTTAAATTATTTATCTCGAAAACGAATAAGCTATTTGCATTTTTAATTTTTTTATGATTGGCGTTTTAATTAATTTCGCTTTCCTTTTGTTTCAGGTGGTCGTCGCGTGTAAACGTTGTCGATGCTTTGGTAGGTCTTAGGGCCGACTAGTGTGTAAGTTAGCGCGCTCCATGTACACGCAGCTCATGATGTATGTGTTCCGATTGTCATATTGTCGCTCGGCTCCGCACGCCTCGACGCGGTTTGACGTCGCGAGATCAAGATATCAAAATCGACTGTCGAATAAATTTTTACGCCAGCCCACACGAACGCTTAGGCAATCGACTGCCAGAGATTTATTGTCAAAATTTCCCGTTAGTAACGCTTACCGAGCACACTCCGCGTATCACTATTTCACAAATAAAAGAACCAGTCGCGATATCATCGTCGACTATAAATTATATGAAGCTCGGATGAAAAATACGCAATTCGGTCTTCGCTTATTTATCGCTTAGCTTGACTTACATACGAATACATTATGTTAATAAGGCGATGATATTAAATAGTCACATCGATTAATATTAACCGATTCGCTTCGATGTGTTGCGTAACTGTGGCGGAGTGAGACGTGAGATAGAACCATTAGAAAGCGCACAGTTATTGTCCAGGCGACATGGCGTTAGTTGTGAGGCTGTCGCTATCTGTCGGGGTGATCTGCTATCATGTTCCATCGGGACGGTGGCTGCTCCACGCTAGGAATAGGTCGAGTTCCCGCGTACTGTTCCGTGATATATTGTTCCGCATCTCCGTGTATAAATCTTGAACGCCTGCTGAGGTACACGGGACACGGCCGCCGCGCCGCAACTCCGAGCTTCAAATGGAATTGTGTTTTTATTTATCGTGCGAATCGTGCCCCACTATCGCTCACTTGAAATCGCACTTTATCTGCTAAAACGCGGTGTCGAACCGAGGTGGGTTTTACAGCTCTTTATAGTTACTATTTTTGTTTATATTATTGCGATGCCGTTCTTACGATTAGGAACATACAGTATGCGTTTATTTCTGATGGAGCGCTTGCCAATAGTTCGTTTCAAGATGAGTTCATTTCCTTTCAAATTGTTTGGTAGCGAGCTGACATTGAAAATGCACTAGGAGTGTGAATACGTCCACTGCGACTACGGGAATATCATCTTTTTCACATTACTCTAGTTGGTAGGTATCATAGATTGTGATGTGGAGTTTGTAATACTCAATGTTTTGACCAGAAATAATATTATACGAATATCGAATTTGATTAGTATCAAATTCGTTCTCATTAATCTCATCATCCTACGTCGCAGTGCATGTGTCGAAACAAATTATTGTATTGTAAATATTAAGACTTAGTAATTATGTACTTGTAACCGAAATCTGATGTACAACGTCTGTATACGTCTTTGAAACGCATAATAGTGATACATTTACAGACTTACAATATATTTTACTGGCGCGACGCAAACGATACTTATATTATACTTTACCATACTTTTTATGTATATTTGTGAGATATTTGACTAAATCGATTAAAAAATTGAAGACGATGTTTCGTGCCTACCAATTTTTTCTATTAATGTATTATGTATTTAAACATTTAAGTCCACTGCGTCCCGCCAGAAATCCTATATACGTAACTACAAAAGCTTTAGAATGAAAAAAATATTCCATTTATTAGTCGATAGCTTAACTTATTCTTAGTAAAATAGATTACCTATAGTCACTTAAAAATGACATGAATCAAAACTAGTTGTGCCCAGTATACGAATAGCTAATTAAATTTAAGTAATAGATAATGTAATTTATTTTAAGATACAGTAGTGGTAATATTTTTGGATTCCTATAAACATATAACGTAATTTTTTCTTCTGTATAACGTAGTAGATACGAATGGTCGTGCAAGATTTGATCGAGATTCTTTCGGCACATTTATTTTTAATTAACGCCCTTCGAAGTGCCAAATTCATTTTTTTATTAATCATCGATTCATCTAATTACCTCTTTATAGTTCCTTTGTAACGTAATAATGATTTTATTGTGTTAATTTAAACAACGATCGTATCTTATACCTTATCTGAAAGAATCTTGATGCAAGTTTTACTGATGAACTTTTGTTACATATTGTAAATATTAAAAATACTTATTTATGAAGCTTCTTAACGAGAGATAGATGACAAACTTGTTGTATACTATCCACGGAATTCGAAATTCGTACACTTGTTTTTAATATTTCACTGATATTTTGCGGCATTTTGTAAATGATAAGTTTACAGTTGAACGAAATCGTTAATTTATTTTAATTCGAAACGTGCTCACGAATGAAATACGTAAATTTTGTCCTTTTACGAAGCATTTGTCATACGTAAATAGGTAGGCCCAATTTTATTGTAATGTAAAATAATTATAATATAGTTAATAAATGAAGAGAAATACTTAAAACTTGAGGGATTCTAGTGTAGAGAATGATTTAAATGTTTGTGTTTCATGATTGTAATTGTGTGAAAAGTTGTGTAATATTACTTATATTGCCTATCATTACCTATTATTATGAACGGAACGATATTATAATTTTTTGTACAATATCGGCTATAGTGCGAGATGGATCTGCATTAAATAAAATTCTGTTACTGTACAAGTTGCTTTTATTTTTATTCAGAGAAATAATTACCTCCTTTTATATCCTAAATGGACATTGCTTAGATCCTTTTGGATCTTAGGCCGAATTATAAGGATCACCGCTGAAAAAGAAAAATCTTTATTTTCCTGAAAGAAATACTTTAATACTCTCTTACACACAATACACACACACACACAATACACTAACTCACACAATCGAGTCAGCAGACTTGAGTAGGTCTTAAAGTTATTTGTAATATTAAAAATGACTAGGTAAGTATGTCACAAAAATCAATCTGCCTAGCCTTTTTCCCTACTATGTTTGGGTCGGCTTCCAGTCTAACCGGATGCAGCTGAATACAAGGAGCGACTGCCTATCTGGCCTCTACAACCCAGTAACTGGGTAACACGATACTGATTGGTACATCTTGACAACATTATTATGGATTATTATTAGATTCATACTTTTTACGATGGATTCCAAAATCAATATCAATACTTAGGTACGTCCAGTTTCGACCACTATAAGATACCCGCAGACACGTGCGACGGGACGCGATTCTAGCAGAACCATTTCTATGAAAACTTTATGGAAACTACTCTACCAGAATCACGTCGCACCGTCGCGTCGCGTCTGTATGAGAGGAGCCTATACTTACACAAAAATCTTCCTACGTCGATTTAACACGGACCCTTCAAAGTCTCCGAAGCTGAATATGAATAATGTCAGTTTAAATTCCTTGCTGGTCACTAACCGAACGAGTACCATCTGGTTATTAGCCAATGAAGATAATTTATGTCACTTGATAAAACATGAGGTGCGCTACGCTCATAAATTCATAACTGTTACGTCTCTGCCTATCCTGTTAAGAGGAAGTGTTGGGAGTGAAGATTCTAAAAGTTGGTTAGATTTCGTGATCTGTTGCTGACAGATTTTTGTTTTCGTTGTAAGTATCTACTTAGGTTACATTAGGTAGAGTCGATGTTGGAAAGTATGTCTGAAGATTGAAGTTTTGTCTGGGCATGGTCTATATAATCAGCCTGTAATGTTCCTATTCCTGAGCGACAGACCTCCTCTCTATAAGAGGGAGTAGGCCATAATCCACCACGCGGGCCCAGTGCAGGTAGATGTCACATGTCTTCGAATTTTTGGTTCTAAGACTTGCCGGTTTCCTCACGAAGTTTTTCTTCACAATTTTGAGAGCAGTAGTGATAAAATAATTTACACAAAGTAAAGCACCGGTCTGTGTTCGTGAAAAATGACGGTTTATTCGCCTTGTGTAGGCATCACGGTCGTCAGTGTTGTATGGATCACTATGGAAGTATGTTGACGACACAGCGGCACTATGCCAGAGTGCCGTCATCGTATACCATAGAACCGTGTCATATGTATACAAGGACACACGATTTTTCTAAGAAACCGTGCCGTGTACAAAGGGCCCTTACTCGCCCGAAGTTCATCCTTGAACAGTCTTTTTCTCGGCCCCATATTTCCAAAATCCACCAACAAGATCCAAAATAATAAAATTGAACGATTGCATGGAAAAACCTAATGCATAATACATACACACAGACGAACGGTGAAAATAAAGTAGTGTTCACATTGAGAAAAGTAGCCATGGTGTCGTGCCAAACAGGAAGCGTGCTTGCGAGGCCGCCGGGATATGGGGTTCGATTCTGTTGCTACGGGATTTTAGCCTTTATTTATTTACTACATACACCTACATGTATTCAAAATGTTGTGCACATATTTTAAGTTTCTGGGGATTATTTTGAGATGGTATATTCTTGTTGAGAGTATTTGATTCAATTGGTTACAAATAAGGCGTTAGAATAATGTTTACATATATATTTTGCAATACATGGTTTATAGGATGCATTTACATAAATGTGTAGTCATTATCATTAACCTGTCTTATTATGAAGGTGTAATGTAAATGATACTAACTTGGTTGTTATTCGCACCTAAAGCTTATTTTCTGAAAGATATTACAACTATGTATGAAGTGTTCCTGTAACTATCATGAACATCAGAAGGCCAAATCTCTTAAATAAAACGTTCAAAATCTAGTCGCAATCTCATCTCAGCCACAATCAATGTCAAAAACTTGTCAGAAATGTAGGGATTTTACAGGTATTTCTGACAGATTGAGACTGAGATCAGACTGAACGTTGTTAAAATTACGAGAATTGCCCCTCAGCTGTTTTACATCTACATACCTGCTTGTAAACATACCTCATACCTTCTTCTTCATACTTCTATAATATTCTACTTCTTCATTAAAAATTGAAACTTGTGCAAAATATTGAGAAAAATCAAGTCTCAGTAGCAATTCGTGTTTTATACAAGGGACAACATCAGAGAAACTAAAGTTCTAAATATCCAAGAAGATAATGCAACTCACATAAAGCCATGTATAATTTTATTCACCCATAAACAAACGAAACTATTTTGAAAGAAACATCGCGTCGCACACTTACGAAACCCCATTCCCGTTAGGGATTTCTAACATTATTTATAACTCAAGAAACTAAGCTCCATTTTTTATAAAACACCTAAATTTGGTGGTCCGTCTGCGGTACCCTATAAATCAGGGTGTATTCGGCGGATTACCGCAAGAGTAATGACTCCAGTCCACCTGCTGAGGGACTCCTATTATTTAGCTATTTACTCAACCGTATTCTGCGTCCTCTTAGGGTATTACTTGTACCTTCCGAACTAGACTGTAAGTATTTACGCCTCTTTCGGAGTCAATTATCTGTGCCTTATTAGAACTTACATCAGCAATCTTAGGATCGTCTTACTATGTATTAAATTAAGCTTGAATTTGTTTAATAATAGATTTATACGAAGCAAATAAACGTAAATCATATTGATGTAGGATATGAGCGATAATTTATTGGACATCGCAGACACGTGGTTTGATGGATAGTTTTGAGCAACTGCAAAATTTGTGCAATGAATTCCTAAGCAGATACTTGTAATGTTCAAGCCCAAAACACTTCCTGACTTGATTCGAGAATCTAGTCACTAATTGAACAATACCTATTTAAAGTAGACTGGAAAATTAAATTCGGCTTCAAACAAAGATCTTCTTTTGTTAAGGTAGCTGTTTTAAATATCTACCAGTCAATCATCAATTTAGGCGCCATTTTGAATCACTATAGGTACCTACAATTATAGCATAATAGGCTTACCTATAATGTTGCCACTGCTGGGACACAGGCTTTCTCTCTGTGAGAGGGAGTGGGCGGGTTGGTAGATGGCACGTATCTTCAAAATTTTGGGTTTAGGTAGGACATGCCGGTTTCTTCAACCCAAAATGTTTAAGACATGTAACATCTACAAACCCGCACTGGCTCCGCATGGTGGATTCATTTAGGACATGCCGCTTTCCTCACGATGTTTTCCTTCACCGTTTTGAAAGCAGTGATGATGAAATAATTTACACAAAGTAAATCACCTGACTGGGTTCGAACCTACCACCTAAAACTTGTAAGTCACAGCCGTTACCACTAGGCCACCAGTGCTCTACAATTTTAGAAATGAGACTAAAATGCTAACATCAAAAAAAGATACTTAAAAAAAAGGTGCGTTGCCTCCCAAAACGTCCACTAGGTCATCTTAAACAACAAAATTCCAAAAACTAAATAAACAAAGCAAACGGATACAAGTAACCGAATCCCCTCAAAAATTAAGGGCGCCTTCGGATAGTGTTTTATGCAGAAATTAAGGCTCCCGTGAAAGGCTTATAATTAACGGGCTAATTAGCAACGTGAGACTACTCACTTTATTAGCTGGGTCGGCTCTTGGAGCCTGATATCGGATTTTGGTACTGGTTTAATTAGGCATTTTCTTGCTGCTTTTGTTTAGGTTATATGACCCTAGCTTGACTTGATTCTAGTCTTAAGGGAGATATATTATAGGCGAGTATGTGGTGTGTAAGAGGATATTGCATGAGGAAACTTTATCGTGTACGGATTCGACCTCGATAAATATATATTACAGTAGGGTTTGAGGTTTGACTAGTACCGACTAAGGTGGCTTTTTATGTAGGTACCAACCGTTAGTATGAAGTTGTCTGTTGAGAAGATAGTTTGCAAAATATCAACGATTGACCGATGAAATGGTTTTTCGAAATAAGTATGGTCTTTTCCCATTGAAATCAAAACGGTATAACAGCAAAAATTCATAGGTCAGACATATTTCTGACTTCTGAACGGACTTAACATAGTTCAGGTGTTTGCTGTGGTGTTAGAAAGCTTTCAAAAATAAAATCTTTGAATACCTCGACCACCAGTCGTTATGGGTCGTCAGAAGCCCGAAAGTTTGACAACCAGTCTTACACGATGACAGGAGGTCACTTACGAGGTCAAATATTCAGTCGCGTTTGTAAAATATTGGTATTCAGCTGCACCCGGTCTGACTGGCTGACCCTAGGTAAAACTTGAACACCTAGGCGTAGATATAAGTAATCGGTACGTTATTGACCACAGTACTGTTTAAAACAAAACAACAACGACACAGTACAGAACTAGCCAAGTCCTGCACAAATCTCCACAAACATCTCAGCCCGAGTCGAATGAAGATTACGACATTATCCTTCAGCACATAACTCTTATTATTCATACATCCAGTGCATGTCATACAACAATTTGCCGCGCAAAATCTGCGCACACAGCTATCTGCGTGCGCGCCGCCATATTTCGCGGTCAGTGGACATATTGAGTTATCTTAATTAGCTGGAGGCAACCCGCCACCCGCGATCCGAGCGATACCTAGCGAGCTATGTACGCTGTTATCTAGGTGGTATCTAGTAAGCTAAGTCTTGTGCGTGGGTTCCGTTTAGTTTTTACAAGTTTTTTATAAGGTATTTGTAAAAGCCATGGTGGTTGTTTAGGGATATTTATGAAGCTGGTTTTGAGGGACTATATTCGAACACTGTAACTGTATTTGCTAAGCCATATATTAATTTAAGTACCTACTTAGGCTCGAAGCTAGATAACAGTTTTAATATGACGACTTGAGCTAAATTCAAAGTGGAAATAAAAGAAAATTATTGTCGAAGAGTGCGTCCCAATTAATAATAAACAAATAAATCTAGTCAATATTTAAATCAACATAAATATTCAAAACAAATCTCCACTCCTTAGTAAACCGACAGTGTGATTCGAATACGTACGTACACTAAAAATATTATTATAATAATATTCAGGTACGTGTAGTAGGGACATAAATCCTTCTGTCTACAATATCAGGCACGGCAACTCCTGCGCAGTTGGGGCTCGATCACGAGGAAATAAAGACAATATGGAAGAGATTATTAATATTTATATTCGGAAATATTGATGCAAAAGTGCAAAGTTTCACTTCAGGCTACAAACTCCTTTTTACAAACCTTTTGCATGAAATATCAATTAAATTATGTCTTGATAAATGGCTTGTGCATTTTGCTACTGTGAGCTTTTAATAGGTAAGTTATGTAGGAAGCGGCTTGTTTCTACCAAGGAAACCGATTTCAAATCAGATGTCTATCCTTCCATATTCGGCTCAAAAATGTTCACAAATATAGGCTTCTGTTAGAGACAGTTACACGCATCTTGGATGATTTTCTGAGATATCTACACTAAGTTTATCGTTTAATTAGTCAAAGAGTAATTAGATAACGCTTTATGCACGACCAACTTTTTTAATCAGCGCAATATTAGGTATCTACTGAAACCAATAAAACAGCAGTGATACCCAGTAGATATCCATGTCCTTTCCAAGAACCATGTAATTTTACACGCAACACAAGTATGCAAAATATTCAAACTAAATCACCAACACTGGTCAACATAATCAATGTACCGGTACCTAAGTACCTACCTACATAGATTTAATTCCACAAAACCATTCTGTCATACAAACGCAAACAAACAATTCACTACTACTCCATCATTAGGCAACACAATATAAATGGCCGACGACTAAGTCCTAGGCGCCATACGGCCATAGGTACCCCCGTATTTTCATAAACAGGGTTCGTTGTCGTTCGAATCGTGCGCAGTCGAGATAAGATAGCCGCGCGTGCGCAGTGCCCCGCCGCGACCGCTAATTAAGTCTTTAGCTTCGATATGATTTTATGGTTTATTTGTTAATAGATTGTTACAAGTTGAACTGGATCTATGGCTCTGACGTTTTATACTGATAAATGAAGTTCTCTTGTATTATGTTTTGTTGTAGAGTGTTGTCGTTTTTCAGGCTGTGTTGGCGATTAGAATTATATAAAAGGCGAATAAAAAACGTTGATTCTAATGTAATCTGACAGATAAAAACACCGCTTCAAGCTAAAAGCCATGGGCAAAGCTGCGATAGGTCATATCAACGTAAATTACCCTTGTTGGAGATCCAGTATAGGTTAACAATAGTTTTGGGCATTCGATTTTTTTTTAATTTCAATAGAAAAATAACCTTATGTGCCAAAGTTAAGATGCACAATGCATTTGAAACCTGTCCAATAATATAATAATTGCAACGGCGCAAAGTTTCAAAAAACTAACCTACCGCTAATTTGAAAAGAAAAAAATATCCAGGTGAATTCTTTAACTTCACACCAAAACTGTAAAGGTGTACTTTTTACATTTCAAACAATGCGCCTGACTCTTGTTTACGTTAGTGACAATAAAACTGCTTGGTCCTACGGGTATAAGGGTAGACAAAGCCGCTTGTGGCCGCCTGTCATAAATGCATGATTTACGCAATTACCTTGCAAAGACGACGATAAATTACTGTTCATTTCACTACAATAACACACAAATATAATTTTATACTTCCGAAACCTCTGCTCTACATAATTTACACCCTATTTCTGAAACCATAAAGATGAAGATTCTGAGATTGGAATTAGTTGGCTGCATAGGTAAAGTTGTTAAGATGTAAGACCTGATTATTCACAGATATTGTATCGGTATTACCACCCGCTAACTTGAGGTGACGCGAAAGAAATTCTTCATAATTTTCCATTATATTTCAAAGGTACAATAAACGTTTTAAGTATTAACGATGCATGTTAAAAATTAAAGGTAATTGCATACAGTGCGGTTTTTTGAAACGGAAACAATAATAAATGGTCTTTTTGTGCAAATTTTAAAGGACCACTTTTTTATTTGACGTGGTCGCATTGTCATGTAGGTAGGTCACTCTAACCGGAACACCGGAGTGGTAGAATAAGACCAAAGTTTCTTACCTTCATTTTTTGGACATAATCAGCATCATAATTTTGTTCCCATTGCTGGGATACTGACCTGCTCTCTTCGAGAGGGAGTGAGCTGTAATCTACCACGCGGGCCCAGTGCGGGTTGGTACGAGAGATGGCACATGTCTTCGAATTTTTTGTTTCTGTCTCACGATGTTTTCCTCCACCGTTTTTGAGAGCAGTGGTGATTAAATAAATTTCACAAAGTAAAGCGCCTGCCTGGGTTCGAACCCCCGAGCAGCTACTCGTAAGTCGGGGCCGTTTTACCACTGGGCCACCACTGCTGTTTTTTGACAGAAGAGCCGATTTTAAATGAAAATAAAACTGCAGAGTTTCAGGTTTCATTTTCACCCTAATTCCAAAGAAGACTTCACATTTTGTAGGTAATGCCTACCATTTTAAGTAGACCCTGGCAACTATGCCTGAAAAAACGAAGAAAAAAAAACCCAGAAGCTATTTTAAAAACCAACAAATTACATCTGACACCACATTAAAACTTAATCGTTAAGCGTTGCCAAATCACGTCGTGTCGGCAACACTTAAAGTTCTGGTCAACACGTAAGCGAAAACCGCTTAACAGCATGCACATACAAAATAGTTTTTAAGTTAAACATGACCTTGGGACCGCCTTGAGATTCTTCACCGTTTATCTTTTGGTAAAGACCAGTAGTAGTTCAAAATAATTTGGTGATCGAGCTTGACTCCTATCGATAGGTCTGGCCCACATTACCAAAGAACAGAAGAATACTTTTCTACAAATGAACTCTCTTATGATATAGGTACCTACAATAAAGCATAATCCTGTCTGTCTATACAGGGTGGCAGGGACATCGATGCACAACCCGTTACCATTGATTCAGTACATGAATCTAAACCATAAAGAAACACATAACTGAACACCACCACCACTGGAACACCAGTTTTTTTTTTTTTTTTATAACCGGCGAAGAGGGTCAACGCTAGGGGGTCAAGAGTCATGTGCTGAATTCATAGTTACAGTTTGCACGTCGATTTCCCTGCCAACATGTATATGTAGTAAAATGAGAGGGAAGTCATTGCCCTTGGTCAATATAGGTTGGAAAGATAGATAGCATTTGGTGAAGTCATTTTCAATTATTAGCTACCTCAAGACGAAAACGTTTAACTTGTGGCTTTACAAAAAAACAATACCTCAAGATTCTCCATATCTTTAATTATTCTAAATCCTAAATTAGGAATGATGCGGCCGCAAACTATGGTTGATAATGAATGCAAATGTAAGTCCGTTTAGTGAATAGTCCTTGTGAATAGGCCTGTTAAACTCGGAAAACCGAAGCCTAAACATGCCCAAACATGTGTTTATCGATCCCAAAACACAGTACGATCCATCAACATCCAGTACCACCGCAAAAATTATTCCTCAAACGGACAAATCAACATGACAAGCAGACTGATCTGCTTAGCAAGTACAAAGCTCAAACCTTCCTAATGTGTTGTCAATCATTCTCCTGCTAACCGTCCATGGATTGAATAACAACACGTTTTTTGTATGGACACTTGCCGTTGAATATCAATTTGTCGATGTGTCATGTCCCCATCACGTGCTAGGTGGAATTCCTTAATAATAGTGCGATAAACTCGCGTATGAACAGGAGTGCGGGTTATGAGAGATTTGAGGTGAATGTCTTGGTGATGGAAAACTTTGTTGTGGTATTTGTTTGGGGCTTGTGGTGTCGAACAGTGATGTAGCAGGATGAAACATTTACAGAGATGTAAATGTATTTGTAAAAATTGAGTGTAACGTTTAACGGGGAGTTTGTTGCGCCACTTCTTCTTCCCAGCTACCGCACTAGGAAGTGGGCGTTTTGGGGGATTGTCTTATGTAATTTTGACGTTCGAAAAGTGTTGGTTCTCAGCCTTATTTTAATAAATAACTTTTGATTTTGAAAGGAATTCTTGTTGAATCCTTTCAGGACTTTCTGAATGAACCATTAACTCATAATTTAGTTAGTTTTTAGTTTATTTGGATTAGGAAAAACGTTTTTCCTTGAGTACTACTCATTGATGCACCTCCAGTTGTTTGGCCTATAAATCACATCAAAAGGTGCGCGAAGACAATTCAATCAAACGCCAGCGTAGGTTTCAAAAGTGATATAAGGCAAAACAACAAGCAATTTATTATCAAAACAACAGCCGATCGGCTAATTCACACCACAAATCACCGCACAAAATGCAAACCTTGTCGACTATTACGCGCATAATTTGTCAAATAACTATTTATTGACTCATAACCTTACTATAGTTACTGCTTATCCATCAATCAGAGATGGTTAGGTATCAAACGCCAACACTTCCCTAGTCTGCGGTAGGTATGGTGTGTTAGATTTAGATTTCCGATTGATATTGATAGGCGATCGGTCACGTCTCTGGCGGTTTGCTTCGCGACTGCTAATTAACAGGATTTTACTCAAGCGCCTTCGGTGACGTCAGGCTATTGTACGGTGTCACGCTTAAAATAAACTGCGCGTTTTGGATCATCGTGTGCTGTTAATCCGATATCCGGTAATGCAATAAATAAAGTGGGAATTATGTGAAAATCGATAACTTTGAAGTACAAAGGTAACTTTGGTGAATTTGCACACTGCATTTGGGCATTATTTTCCTTTGTTTTTGGAAGAGCCCTATGGTAATTGTAGACTCATAGATATTTCGATTTGTTGGCCATTTCTAATTTGGTAAGTACCTGGTGCTTCTTGACAACCTCCTCCCATACACTGTAATTTGAAAACATTGTAAAAAATAATTATTTCAAAAGGTTAACCGTGAAGTTTCTTGCCGGCTCTTCTCCAGAGGAAACGACCAGTTAGAATCATGCACCTAGCTTCTGACGTTATGTGAAATAACATGTCATGAATTTGAATGTTTAAATGCAATAGGTTCAAATCGCTTCCTTTTTCTAACTCTTTTTCGTACCCTTATTCCAAGTTACTCCCTTTTAAGAAACGATGGATGGACTGTGTGAATGATTGGAACGGGGATGACTACCGAGATGACGACTAATAGAGAAGTATGGCAGAAAAAGACATGTTGCGCCGACCCCAAATAAATTGGGATAAAGGCAGGAGAATTGTGAAAGTGAAGTTTTTCTCTTAAATTCTTTAATAAGATACCGGTAGGTGCAGGAAGAAGATGATGTATCCAGTAAATAAATTACCAATACTGAAGGTTAGTAAGAAATCATTTTTAAAATATTGCCATATCAATTACACACTAAGCAAAACACAGTAATTTATAGCTGTGTGGTCTTGGACATTAATACTATCAGGTATAAATAGTCAATATCCTTAATAAGGCATTATCCTTTCTAGAATGTCTTAGTCACCTTTTATGACACTTGCAGGAAGGAATGTGGCAGTCTGTACTGATGTTGGAATTGTATATATTTCTTCATTGATCGCTTGGAATAATAGATTAGGATTGGTAGTAGAGTAGGTGAGAAAGTATTTTCCTAGGCTAAATCGATTTGAAAGAAGAAGTTGAATCAAGAAAAGGTTGCAATTTTGACACCATAGCAGTTTATTGCAGCCTGTCAAGAGAAATAAGGGAAAAAGCAGATGATGCTGCAAAGTGCATGAAAGCAATCGTAGACCGATTGCTTTTAGTCGCGATCTAATAAAGCATGTCCGTATGTCAAGATTTTAAACAACCGGAATCTGTTTTCAGGGTTCCATAGCCATATGGCCGGTTTTTTCTTACAAAAATACAAACCTTACTTAATAACCCACAATAAAATAGCTGCTGGATTTATTTTGTATTTAATTATCACCTACTTTTAAAGTCTACACCACCATCCAATTACTCAGAACTAAACAATGGCCTTACCGTAGAATTCTTCCACTTTATCTAGGTAACACAAAGCTAAGTGCCCCAAGATGCACATCTTGTTAACATCAGTAGGTCGTATTTACACAACATTCACTTATGCTAACACAGTGTTCTTACCTGTTACCAAGCGTTTTACTAATTATTCTGACGCATACAAGGAATGTTAGAGCTTTCCCTACTTATCTACATAAGACCTACTTAGTAATTCTGCGAAATAAAAAGCACCTATTCTCGGAGTGTAGGGAAAACATCGTGAGGAAACCGGCATGTCCTAGAAATGAAAATTCCAAGAAATTTGACATCTATCAACCTGCACTTGGCCCGCGTGTTGGATTATAGCCCACTCCCACTCGGAGGCCTGTGTCCCAGTAGTGGGAACATTATAAGCATGCTTGTCTATGTAAGTCCATAGCCCGGAGTAAACTTCAACCTTTGGACACATTTTCCGACATCGCTCTACCTAATTAAAACTATACTTACAATACATAATAAATACAAGACAATAATCCTATGTCGTCAACCCAAGAATGAAGAGCGGAACACCTGAATGAGACTCGCACAGACCAGGGAAGCATGACACAAAAGGGAGGACGACTATAATTAGCAGTAGGTGGATCAATGGTGCCAATGATGATGAAGAAAATGTGTCAACAAACAAAATAAAGGATTAAAATAAAATAAAAAATACGCTTGTCTATATTGTCCCACAGCTGGGCAAGGGCCTCTCCCAAATTCTTTTTTTTTTTTAATGATATAATCTAGTGCTTGACTGTGATCCCGCCTGATGGAAAGCAGTGATGCAATCGTTGATGATTTTTTTTTTCCGGTTGGGGAGTCATCAAATGACCCCTCCCGCTTTGGGTGGAGCGGAAGGGAGTGTCATACTCTTACTGATTAAAACCCACCCATGTTCCTTCCTTTGCCCTTTATGTACCGGGGTAGCGGTAACCCTTTCGGACAATCCCGCTGACAATCGTTGATGGTTGCGCACTAATTTATTTCTTCCACCTTTCCTTGTGCTGTGCCTTCTCCGTCTAATCGGTTAGGAACGAGTCTATGTAAATAGTCACACCAGCGTTTCTTAGACCGGCCTCGGTGACGACGCCCGTCTTCAGGCACCCACTGTGTGACGACTTTGGCTCATCTGTCTGGATGCATCCTATAAGTGTGACCTGCCCAGTCCTACAACACAAACTAAAGGATTGTGGTAATGAAAAAGGTTGTCAGCGTCTTAGAACCCCCTGAAATTAATACCAAAGGTCTTGCAATCACTAATGTCTTCATCAAGCTTAGTGTCTACATTGTGCAAATATTGCACACATAATGATAGCTCTACTCATTTAGCACCTATAAGTAGGTAGGTATATCCAAAACTTATATCTGACCCTTTTGAAAACAAAATCCCGTGCACATGATGACCACTGCTGCGTCCGTAAATAAAACAAAAGAGGATCATTTTTAGGTCGAATAATAATATGCGCTGCAAGCAAGAATAGTCCTTAGGGTGGTCAGATATAGATGTGTGGGTTCAAATCCAGGCAAGTACCAATGTGACTTTTTCAATTAATATGTAGGTACTTTCTGAATTTGTCTTGGACATAACTGAAGTCGGTGAAGGAAAATATTGTGAGGGAACGTGGACTTATAGTTAACACATCTGAAATCGCTAACTCGTCTTGGACAAGCGTGGTGATCAATACTTGTGTCTTCTCTGTATGAGAAGAGGCATTGAGACAATAATAACATAATAAGCCTACAATGTACCCACTACTGGGACACAGGCCACCTCTCGGTGAGAAGGATTGGGCCGTAATCCACCACGCGGGCCCAGTGCGGGTTGGTAGACGTCACATATCACATATCTTTTTGGTTCTAGATCATGCCGGTTTCCTCACGATGTTTTCTTTCACCGTTTTTGAGGTGATGAAATAATTTACACAAAGCCTGCACCTGTCTAGGTGCGAACCTACGACCTACTCGTAAGTTGTGGACAGTAATAGGTTTTCATTATATTATTAAGTAGGTACTTCCTCACCTCAACCGCACAAATCCACGCCACACCCAATAACTCAAAACATAGTGTATAATTGAAATTTGAAAATCCCAGAACTACTCAATAACAATACCCAAATATGGCATTACGGTCGGGACCGCCGTATAAGCCTTAATTAAATAAAATTGAAATGAAAACGCCAAATGGATTTTGCGTGCTCCCATTAATGGTGCGTTCCGTATTATTTTCGAACATTTATTATTGTGTTGTAATGCGCATGAGTATGATCGTTATTCATGTCTCGCTTATTAAGCTGCTTCAAAAACAACATGTTTTCATTAACGACTGTGTGCAACGCTAATATTGTTTTGTACTGTTTTAGTTTATGATTAAAATCTGTTGTTTAATGGAACTGTGTTGTGGGTATCCATTTGCTGTTTAATGTCATTATTTTAATGTGTTACGTGGTGGAGTGTATTGATGGGGACTAAATTTAAAGGAGCAGTGATTTTTTCGGGGAGTGAGTACTAGTTTGACATTTGGTGCTGTCCAAAAAACAAATACAATGGTTTGCCTTTCGGTCGTTCCTCGTGACTTTAACATAACTGAAGCCAAACCTTAAAGTTACTCTTTAAGGTTTGGATTTGATAGCCAATCTCTTCAGTTAGCCTGCGTCATCCCACTACTGGACAATGGCCTCTCCCCATGACTTCGAGCTCTTTCGATCCAGGTCTAAATTGGACCACCGGTCGTTTGTTTCTCAAGTTCGGCCTGGCATTTTCTACGGCATCTGCCGCGACGCCTTCTGGCTTAAAGTAGTACCTATATTGAAATTCACAACGTCTACTAAGATGGTTAAAAACTCATCACTGATTCTGTTGGAATAAGAAGATGATCCAACAGAAATAAGCGTAAAGTTTCCATTGCAGGTTACGAAGGAATGAACTGTGCAGTTGTAAGGACCAACTCCACACAAATTAATTTCACACCTAACCAGAAAATGTTTCAAGAAAATCTCCCTACATGCAACTTTCAACATTAAAATATTCCTCGTGAATATTTGACAAGCTACACATGTTGGTAAACAAAAATACTTATATAACAGTGAAATTTAACTATCCTCGGGCACCGTTCGTGTTTATCATTCTAAATGACGTAGGAAAAACACGGGACGCGAGTGCCTAGTCACGGAGCGTATGAAAACTAAAAATAAGTAAATGTGCAGAATTGTTAATGTGACCGGTATATTTAAATTCACCTCAACGGTTCGCCCAGTTGCAGCGGACGGGTTAAACCGACAGGTTGACATGAGTTTTCTCTGTTGCAATGTCTCATCATGTAGATAATAGGATTAATGTTACTTGTTAGGTGTTTCTCTATATTATTTTGCTACTGAGTCATTTGTGTCAGTAATCGCTAAGAAGTGAAAATGTTTGTCGAGTACTGCCTGCGCTTTTTTCAGTGTCTGCTAAATAAAATGCCAATTCCCGTAATTAAAAAAGTTCAAAATCTAGTCGCAATCTCATATCAGCGACAATCAATGTCAAAAACTTGTCAAAAATCTAGGGAAATTAGAGTTATTTTTGGCAGATTGAGATTAAGATCAGACTGTGAACGTTCTTAATATTACGAGAATTTCCCCTCAGTTATTGTAGACGTTAGATAGTGGGTATCACTTCTTGAAGGATCAAGAATGAAATCACTTAGCCGTAATATTCAAGTGATAATGCACATTTTTATTTGATGACCAATGAGAACATTATGTAGATATAAAAAAAAATGCCTAACTTCTTTCTCTCAGTCATTATTTAATTGTAGTAAAAATACCCAATGCTGCCAGAGCAAAAATATAATTTTAAAACGAACATAAAAATAAATGTTTTCTTTTCTCTTATTTATATGATAAAAAACACACAACAGTCACACAAAGATCTATTTATTACATTTTAAGTTGTTTACCGGCCGCTGTTTGCTAGACAATGTCCCCGAAACATTTGTTAGGGAGAGCCGCGTAATTTTTTACGCGAAAAACACAGCAATGCGGTACGTTTTCCAAAAAAAAACGAGATGAGAATAAACAGACGAGGAATGGCGCGAGAGAGCGCTCGAATTTTGAATACAAATGTAAATTAGTATCTCCACTAATTACCTTGGTAGACACGTTCAGGGCTATGCGTCTTGCCGGCTTACTGGGGACGTTGATTTTTTTTTCAGTAGCAAAATCTTCGGCCATTTTTCACGTTAGTATCAAAGCGTAATTTAGCGCAGTGTGTGGAAATTGAGGGTAATTAACGAATTAGTTATAGCTATTTTCACGGGTCTTAGTAGCAATTCGGGTACAAGATTTGTTGGAGTACAGGAAGTCAACGGTTTTACATTAGTATTTTAGGTTTTTCTTTTGACCTGCTTAGTAGGATCTATTTATTTCATGATGTTTTTAATTATATGATTCTTATGGTTTATGTGTGCAGTCAGACCTAGTAACATTTCTTCCACATAGTTGACAAACTGTTCACAATTTTCTGGCTGGTGCTTAAATCAAAATACAAATCAAGGCTTTACACTTTTTGTTTGATTTTTCATTTGTTTTTATCTGATGTAAGTATCAGAAGGCCAATAACTTAAAACGTTCAAAATCTATTCGCAGTCTCATCTCGGCGACAAACAAATGTCAAAAGCTTGTCAAAATGTAGGGAAATTAAAGGTATTTTTGACAGATTAAGACTGAGATTAGACTGTGAACGTTCTTAAAATTACGAGAATTGCCGCTCTGGTGTATTGTGTATCTCTTAGTCTGTGGTATATAAATGTATTTTCTTTATTTCTTTCTTTCTTTCTTCTTCTTCTCTATCTTCATCTTAAATGTGATTTCACTCATCAAAAAGTATGATAGACATCTCTCTGTACTGTAATCTTACGTTCTTATTTCATCATCGTGATTCTCCTGCCCTTATCTCAAATATTTGGGGTCGGCGCAACATCTCTTTTTCTTCCATACTTCTCTTTTAGTCGTCATCTCGGTAGTCAGTCCCTTTCTAACCAATAATATATACCTAAATACACTTTTTTTTTAATAAAGGTGTACCTAGGTACTCTTTTTTATTACGTTGATATAAAAAATAGCGAGTCTCATAATCAACACGCAATCAAGTTATAAAAAATGTCCAGCACCACAACTTGGTATTCCACCGGCGCCCAGCCCTCAAGTGACGCTCTTCACATTTAACGCATTATTTATCATCGTCTCTGCCACCCTTTTCATCGCCGCTTCTTCGCTGGACGCTGATGTTCATATTTTTTAATTACGTTTACAACTCACGATGTAGGTTAAAAATATTACATTATTTAGAACAAGGAGAGAAGACTCTTTTTTGATATTTTGATATTGAGAACTTGTCAAACTATGTTTTGCCATTAGATACTTAAGGTGAAAGGCTGCATAATTCAAAATGTCTTTGCAAAACCGTTAGTTATTTTCGAATTTCGACTGCAATATTGTAGTAGTCACCTTAAGTAATACTAAAGTAAAATTTGACAAGTTCTCGTCTTCACATACTCAATTCAGAAACCGGGTGATACATATAATTTTTTAGCGAATCATTTATTTTTTGATAATCGTTAAAAACAACTAGCGTTGTTACAAGCTAAGCTAAGCAAGACAAACCAAGTATTGATGTTATCTATACAGTATAAGTATTTAGCATCTTTTTAAATTAAGTATTTCTACTTCCTAATCATCGTCTCATTCCTAATTCATCAAGCCTTTAAGTATTTGAAAGCACAGGCATACAGAACTGCTGCCCACATCTTAGATATTTCCCAGGTTCACGAAAATAAGTCCTACATAAACCCATTTTAGAAAGAAAATTTCAAAAATCACCCACAGCGAAAAGCCTGTGCGACATAATTTTCCATAAAGAAAAACCGTGTAGGTACCGTGTAACACAAAAATCGTACCGTATAAATGTCACAAACGCACAACGGCCGTCCCTCGTCCGTCGGAACTTTATAAAAACGTTACCATCTTTTTATTTTTCACGTTCTCAATTTGCATGTCCCGCTTCAGAGATGATACTCTATAAAATTATGCTCTAAAAGTTATTTATTGTGTCTGCGCATAAGTTAATGAACGAGCTTTAATTAAGTGAATTCATATTTATTTTATTCCAGTAAGTGTTAATGAGGTAGCCGTTTAGTATATAGCATTAAGGAAATAAATATTCATGTGTGTGCATGTGTGTTGACCTCATTTTATTTTTAATTTGAAACCTGTTAGATACTTGACTATTGTATTCGTAGCATGGTTCATCCATTAGCAACCATTAATAAATTATATTAGTCTTTACATACCACCACCCTCCGTGTCTCGGAAAGCAAGTTAAGTAAATGGTCCTGGCTGTCATTCGTAGATTTTTGACAGTCGTTTCGGGTCGTCAGAAGGCCGAAAGTCTAACAAGCAGTCTTACGAAGGGGTATCGTATTACCCAGTAACTGGGTTGTGGAGGTCAGATAGGCAGTCGCTCCATGTAAAATACTGGTATTCAGCTGCAACCGAAAAGGCTACGCAAATGATAATGAGTCTTTTTGGTCCTAGAGTAAATGTGAGGTTAATTAATAATCATAATCAGCCTATAATGTTCCCACTGCTGGGACACTGGCCTCCTCTCTGTGAGAGGGAGTGGGCCGTAATCCATCACGCGGGCCCACAGCGGGTAGGTGGATGTCACATGTCTTCGAATTTGTGGTTCTAGGACATGCCGGTTTCCTCACGATGTTTTCCTTCACCGTTTTGAGAACAGTGGGAGTAATTAATAATGCACCATAATAAACAAAAAAAAAAAAAAGATATTGCAATTTCTATTTTCCTTAGTCTCGTAGATTTAGGTCTAAGGAGAATTTAAATCTTTTCGATGCACTACATGCTCTTCAATTATCTACTTCATAAAGCAGTAATTTTTATTATGACATCTATGCGTTTTTTTTTTTAATAATGTTGCCCCGCACTAGGAATTACTCCTCTATCGTTGGTACGTTTACAAACATTTAAACTCACATAGACAAACAGCCAGACCAGGAACAACTACCTGTAGGCAATACAAATATTTGTTCCGTGCGGGAATCGAACCCGCGACACGCAGCGCAGCAGTCGATCGCTCAGCCACTGCGCCAACCGTGTCGTCACTTTACTTCCATAGCGTTTATATGTTCCTTAAATTTATTTAAATCATCATTCTGTCTTTGTCATCTTAAAAGGATTGACAGAAACAGAACGATGTTCAAAATTCTTTTAAACATATTTAGTAATTTGGGCTGCAAGTGGGCCTAAGTCGTAGTTTTAAAAAGCAGTACCTATAAATTAGAGCCTGCTTGCATATTCAGTAGACTATGAAGTATTTTTCATGCTTGAAGTACAACCATGGAAAAATACTTCACAATTAAATTAAAACAAAACTGAAATCAAAACTGACACGTTCCAAGCATTTAATCATAGTTACAAACCTTTTGTTCTCTTTGTCCCAAATAAGAGATACAATTACAATTTTACAAACGCGTACCCGGGATGACGTCATAAATTTCGGGGTGAAATTTAAAATTTATTTAGAAGCAAATGCGGAGTTAATTTTTTAGTGAATCACCGGAGGCCCATTTCGGTGATTAACTTTTTTGGAACAGCTGATACGTTTTACAGTTTAATGGAAAATTTAATTTCTGCTTATCGTTTGGGGACTTGAGTTTAATAGTTAGAGAGATGGCTGAAGTTACTAACGTGTAAACTACATGCTATATGCTATCATATGCTTGGTTCTACGGGAAACCAGGATCAGTTACGAATGTTACGACACACTTTTCTAAATTTTCAGTGGGTAAGGAACGGTATATGTGGTTTCAAAAAATAAAAGACGCTTCTGCCTACCTTCAACTTTACTTATACTTGTCAGCCTACATGTCGTAATTTTCGAGAATATTACTTCCATACATAAACTCACGCTTTCTTCCCATGAGGGTAGGCAGAAACTGTAGAACGCCAACTGCTACGATCCTTACATACTTCCTTTGCTTTATTCACACATCTGCAGAGGTATTCTCGTAATTTTAAGATCATTCACAGTCTGACTTCAGTCTCAATCTGTCAAAAATGCCTCTAATTTCCCTACATTTTTGACAAGTTATTGACATTGATTGTCGCTGAGATGAGATTGCCACTAGATTTTGAACTTTATTAATTACGGGAATTGGCCTTCTAGTCATACACGCACTCCGGTTGCTAGTATTAGGCACCTGACCTTTCTGAAGAACATCACCAACAAGGTCACTATAATGTCCTCCCAGGACGTCCCCTCTCGGCGTATCCATTCACATCTGCCTTGTAAATACCTTTTGTTATAATTACTATACAGGTTGACTGGTAACTCGACGTATTCCTTCCAGGGCGTGATAGTGTGATCCATTTGCAATAATTAAGCACCCCATAAAGCCTAGGCGAAAATTCAAGGAATCCGAGAAAACCGATTTTCATGTTTTTTTTAAATTTCCCAGAATTCGTCACTAAATATCATTTAACTCTAAATTCTCTAATTGTAAATTCTGTAAAATTCATGGTTTGTGCAAGACAATCAGTGTTCAAGTCAGCTCCAGGCTCTAAGAGGAATGTTAAGTGAAGGTATTTAAATATCCGTGTGCGCCTGTGCGGTAGTTTTTTGAGGCGCCTATAAAAATAGATGAGTTGTAAAGCTGTCTTCAGTGACGCGTGACTTGGGTCTATGTTGGTGGAGTGTTTATTGCAATTAGTGTGGTTTATTTTCAATTGGATTGTAGTGGAAAGTATTAAACTAAATTTAATTTAAAATTAAATGAGGAAATGTAATTTAATTGTAATTTAATTGTATTTGTATTGAACATGTGACTAAGTAAAAATAGTCGCACAGGTCAGGACCAACCGCAGCAAGCTTAGCTTAACCTGATCTGATTGACCTGTGCGACTATTTTTACTTAGTCACAAGTTCAATACAAATACAATTAAATTACAATTAAATTACATTTCCTCATTTAATTTTAAATTAAATTTTGTTTAAAACTTTCCACTACAATCCAATTGAAAGTAAACCTCACTAATTGCAATAAACACTCCACCAACTTAAACCCAAGTCACGCGTCACTTACGACAGCTTTACAACTCATCTATTTTTAGAGGCGCCTCAAAAAACTACCGCACAGGCGCACACGGATATTTAAATACCTTCACTTAACATTCCTCTTAGAGCCTGGAGCTGACTTGAACACTGATTGTCTTACACAAACCACGAATTTTACAGAATTTCTACTTATATTAGAATTAGTAAGACGGGCTGATGTCGCGTCTCCACGGTAAAACGTTTTGTGTACGTGAGTTTCTACAAACGCAGGTTTTAAATAAGGCAATGCGTCTAAATAAGGCTTATGACCTACTTACATTATTCTTTGAGTTGAGGCTGGTTGCTTAGATAATAACTTAATGTCATTTAAAAATCAACACAACAAAGTATTTGAATAAGGAAATGCGTCTAAATAAGGATTTTGACCCACATGCAACATATTTTACGTACTTAATGGTAGTGATCTAGTATATGGTAACTACTGGTATACCCTATGATCACTTTGTAGTCTTGATAAAAGGCATAGGTGCTGCGTACAGTTGAAATTATATTACCTACACAGTACGTACAGACGCCAGCACATCAAGCTACTACAACCTGTCAAATTTCTTTAATAGATTTTCAACTTTATCATTAAAGCATTAAGGTTCAAGGTTGATTGGGAAAGTTTGACAGTTTCGGGTAGCTTGACCTGCTGGCGTCTGTACATTACTCAGCAGTGGGACATCATCATTGTCAGCCTATTATAGCAGTCCACTGCTGGACATAATAATAATAATCATTTATTTCAGATTCAGACATCCACATAGACCTCTCCTATTGCACCTACCAGCCATCCTGCGAAGATCGCTCCATCTAGCCTGAGGGTGTCCTACCTTAGGTTTACCGATTCGCGGTCTCCACTCAAGAACACGTTTACCCCAGCAGCGGGACACAAGACACAATATATGAAAACAAAAAAAAATACGCACATGAAAATATCATTTTCGTCTCTAAATGCGTAGGCGTAGTGTGCATTGGCTATGATTTGGAGGTTTCAGCTGGTCGTAAACACTTCCAAGTAGGTTTCCTCTAGCTTGATTGACATCATATGACTAAAGATAAAGGAAGAACGAACCCAGTAACCATAACCCCAGCCTAGACTTCAACATAGCTTGACAGTTGTACTTCCAACGACATGGCTAATGATAACTAACTCAAAACACCTGGCTAACAATTGATGGTCTACATCACCTAATTACTATTCGTCAATAACTTTTAACTTAGTTGTTTATGTGCAACATAATGGACGCAAGAAGTCATCCATTTACCATAGAATGGGCTTATTTTCTAAGGCTCATAAATTAGCAAGCATGGCGTCGTGCATTTGAAAATGTTTTGCAAAAGAAATTTTGCCGACGGGAACGGGTGTTAAATGAAGTTTTTCTTTTATCTATTTTTTACGATATCCATTGAATGTCTTTCTCTATAAAGGTGGCTGGGAAGGAAGTGCCCTAGGTACTTATGGTAGGTACTTATACCCAATGTAAATCCTACTAATATTATAAATATGAAAGTTTGTATGGATGGATGGATGTTTGTTACTCTTTCACGCAAAAACTACTGAACGGATTTGGATGAAATTTGGCACACACATGGTTTATAACCAGGATTAACATATAGGATACTTTTTATCCCGATATTCCCACGGGATTAAAACTTATGCGGGTGAAACCACGGGGCGCAGCTAGTAATGTTTATAATTTTGTAAGTAGGTCTATGAAAACACTTTTACACGTCAATATTTTTTTTAATCTAAAATGATGAAAGAAGCTGCAGACGTTTGAAAGCTACAGCTCTATTCCTCGTCTGACTTTCACCAACTAGGAGCAATTAGTTACAATACTAATTGGTCCTTTTATACAAGATATCAAATATTTTGAATAGCTTAAGCAAACTATTAAAGCTATCAAGAAAATTGTCCCAAATGATCTTTATTTCAATATTTTTAAAAATTGATTCTAATTATCACTTTAGATCTGCACTTACATCAGATACCAAAGGTCGGCATTATTTACCATCAGGTAAAACAACTAGGCCATTAGCAACAATTTTCCATAAAAATAATCGTCGTTGAGTTGGCCCGGGTGCAATGCACAATAAATTATTATGCTGGTACTAAGAATCTTAATAAAGCTCTCCAGCTATTTGTAATAAATGACGAAACAAAAATAAGGACTGGAATACTTAATGCCCGCTAAAGGGGTCCCAATAATGTGTTGGCTATGTCAGTCGAAGGCAATTCTGAGCTACATACGGATTTTACTTTAGAAATATTGCGTAGCGCTTCTGTTAAATATTGGCAATTACATTTTAGCGATACGCGAAAATCCTAGCGTTGTAATTTATTCTCCCAAATGCTTATAAATTTCTGGATTACTTACAGAGGTTTTTGTTGTAGGTAACTAGAAGGTTTTTGTTTAATGCTGGTAAAAATGTAAAAGATGAGAACAGTGTGTGTTTTTGTACGTAGAGATTAACTTGAAAAGATGACGTGTTACTTGGTGTTACTGGGACCCCATCTCTTCCCCAGTAGCGGCATCTGTTTGTTACTGAACCTGATAAAATCAAATTGCGAAAATCAGGTTTTCTTTTAACCGCAATCATTCCGTGTGTGATAAAGAGGTCATCGTGTCACAGGTGACACTAATCTTAATACAACGAAAAGTAGGTCCAGGATCAACTTAACTTATATACCTACATGTTTCAGGTTACTTCGTTTTGAAAGGAAAAAAAAGAAAGAAAATACATTTATTTAGCAGAGACTAAAAGGCACATAGCACAACATACTCGTATTAAACTACAAGTAAAAAGAAGAACACAAACAAAACGTGCAAACGGCGTTTTCTTGCAGTTTTCCTAAAATCACTTTTGCCATGAACGATAAAAGATTTTTATTTATGTAAATTGGTTCAATATCATGCTTAAAAGCTATGTTTACCTATTTAATTGGTATAATGTATAATTATGCTTGATCTGCAATTGAAACCACTAAAGTAAATATCGATAAGTTGTTAGAGATGTCCGTCAATTTTCTGTGTGACCTCTGAGTTTGTTTCAGCCTTTCTACTCAGAGTAGTCAGATAGAAAACGCCGACCTCATCTAGTTTTGAAAATATGATTGACGTGTAAAAGTGTTTCTACAAACCTACTTATAGAAATAAAGTCGAATTATATATTTTAAGTTTTTGGTTATATATCCTAGCACCTTAAATCTTCCAAAAAAACATTAGCTTACCAGTTTCCAAATTCTCTTACGTATGGTAAACTGCACCACCAAACACCAAACTTAAGACGATTCCCAGTAATAGCAATGATGTTGGGACCGCAGGATAGGTGGTCAGGGTAAGACATTAAAGTGCAGTAAAGAAACCACCTCGTCTCGAAACTAAGTGCTAGACTTATTTGCCAAGTTACCGAAATACTGCGGTCGGGAGGACCAAGTAGTGTGGGTAATTGTTTAATGATGTGCTTAGGCAGATGTTTGGTTGTGCGTGTTGAGATAAATAAAAGTTTTGTGCATTTATTGATTGTAGATGCAGTAGAGCGAGGAAGATAATGATTAAATTTTCATAATATAGCTATGTTTTAAATAATAATAAGTAAATGTTTATAAAAAAGAAGGGGAAATATACATAAGACAACAAAAAATTCTTCCGCATCGCTGACAGCAAAAAAAGTGGCCAAACATTGCCGCGTTGTATGGCACTGCTTATTCTCCATACCACGAAGTGTATATGTCTTACTATCAAAGTATAAAAATAGGGATTTTATAGTTATTTTAGAGAAGGGCTTAAATAAGAAAATTAAGACAGTAATTTAGTACGGTCAGCGAAATGTGACGACATCGAATATTAAAAAAAAAAAACAAATAATTAGCCATCTCTCTCTTCTAAACTGACCTTATTTTCCGCCCAACATATCAGAACCAATTCTTTATCCATTTGCATTCCAAATAAATAATTATACAAAAAACAAAGGAAGAGCCACACTTATCAAGCTAGGTATAGATTCACGGCTATTTATTCGAAACACAGTTGAAGCAAATATAATTCGCGTTAAACCCCCATAAAAATCCGTCGCCGGGGCCACAGGATGAATAGACCAGGCTACATTCAGCGAGCTCATGAAAAGAGCGACCAAAAACGAATATATTCCCGGAGAGAAACGGCTGAAATACGTCGACCGGTCGCCACTCGTGCGCCGTACATATCTACTGGATTCGCTAAGGGTGGAGTTGGGTTATGTAACGGAGCGTAGTTTGGGTGTTGAAAACTAAAATTATGATATCCATTTATTAACCTAAATAAAAAGGTGTGGAATATTTTTAGAAAATTGAGGGAGTTGTGTAGAACGACGCAATTATGTAGGTGTTGAAAAATTAATTATTGTCTTTGAAACACATGAATGACAGATGTCATTTCCTTTGGAATTGTTAAAAATTCAAGTTTTAAAAGCTTTTCCATCGTATTTATATTATTTTATAATCACTTGTTTTATTTTTTTATATTTAATTGAAAGTATTGTCTTTACGAAACAATTTACTCGCTCTACCTACCAATTTCTTCAGCTACCTTTTTACACTTCAGACCAATAAGGTATTGGTACTGCTTTTGAAAGTAGCACATCTAGTAAACTTACGTATCATCATGCTGGCTAAGCTACGTAGCAGAGAGAATATCCCGACGGGAAAATAAAAATATAGCCAGAATATAGAACGTAAACATGTTTACCGAATCCACGGTCCGATTAAAAACTGACGATTAGGTAAACATTCATTATTCATTGAAATAACTACTACATACATCTTTCTTGAAAGGATTGTGATGCAGAAATACACTTTATTACGTGGATATCGACTGGGAGACTTTTAAATCTTCCTTTTTTGTTTGGGTAGAAGGAAAACTATGGTCGTGACTTACGAGTTATAGGTTGTGGGTTCGACCCCGAGCAGACTACTTTGTGTGAATTATTTCATCTCTACTGCTCTCAAAACGGTGAAGGAAAGCATCGTGAGGAAACCGGGATGTCCTAAAACAAAAAATTCGAAGACATGTGACATCCACCAACCCGCACTGGGCCCGCGTGGTGACGCACTCATTCTCACAAAGAGGAGGCTTGTGTACCAGCAATAATACATAGTATATAAATACATAGTCAGCGCATAATGTTCCCACATTATGCGCTGACTATGTATTATTTCACCACGAAAGCAGGTACTGCAAGCTTTTTGAAATAGTAACAATTATGTGTCAGTTAGGCTATGTATCTTTTTATATCAATTTTAATACCAAAACTAAAGTCGATATTTGGGTAAAGGTGGTCTTACCTAAAGCTGGGTTAGATTATCAAGATGAATGTGTTTTTACTAAAATATTTTACGATATAACTTCATATAGCCATTCACTGTAAGTAAGTACCTACCGTAGCGGAGCCGTGGTGGCCTAGAGGTAACGGCCTCAACTTACGAGTTCTAGGTCGTGGGTTCAAATCCAGGCAGGCGTTTTACTTTGTGTAATTTATTTCATCAACGCTGCTCTCAAAAACGGTAAAGAAAAACATTTCATCAAAAATTATATGTGACATATCTACCAACCCGCACTGGGCTCGTGCGGTAGATTATAGCCTACTCCCTCTCGAAGAGAAGAGGCCTGTGTCCCAGAATTGGAAACATTAAAGGCTGATTTCGCATCAATGATTGTTTTAAAAACAAGTTATCAACATCTACACACAAATAAAGATACATAACTTCAGGTTTATTAGGTAAGTACCTAACTGTAGAAATAGGAAAACCCATAATTCATTCTTCTATTAAAAATATAAATTGTCCTGATACTACTCTATATCAATATCAAATATCCTGAAAGTGGTTGAACACTGCAACAGTGTATATTTCAGGGGAGATATACTGGCGAGGCACTTAAATCGACAAATAGCTACGTTGCAATTGACAGTGTATTAAACAGCTGCCTGCATGCCAGAATACGACCAAGACTTCGTGTGGAGGAGGCTTTACACTGTCCTTATTTAAGAAAATAATAATTCTTAAGTAAAAAGGCGTAATGACCTGGACGTGTACCGCGAGCGCTGGTTCGAGGTGCTGACGGAAAAGAGTTCCTGGAAGGACCTGGGGGAGGCCTTTGCCCAGCAGTGGGACTGTGGGATAGTATAGGCGTAACAAAAATAAAGTAAAAAGGAGGACTCGATGGCTCGATGGCTCGTAGGTAGGTAGGGGGGTAGGTACATGCGTAACACAGTATTAATCACAATCTGAATCATTTTGAAGGATATTACTAATCCATTGCTACGTAATGTTCGAAAAATTGGTCGGCTCAACAACGTAAATAACGCAATGAATGTTGTTGAACTGTCAAAACGAAACCCTTTTCACTGTGTGTTACGCAATTACCCTGTAGGAGTGGGAAAGCGTAAGTTAATAAAACAAAAAAGTTAAGAGGTCTGTTCCGTCCCAATATAAGCTAGAATGAAACAATCGAAACTATCAGCCTCCGTAATTTTTGTTTTAACTGCAGATACAGAAATGATTTGAACAATTTGTTGGACATGATAGCACTGTTTAGATTATCTCCCTTTTGGAAACTCCACCATACCTGCACATCGTGAGGAAAAATCTAAGACAAAGTTTTTCTTGAAAACAGTACGTGACTTCATACATATGTATTATTGTCAGCTTAGTTTTCCCTGTTTTTGTCCTAAACAAAGACTGTGTATAAAGTGGCATGGAACAATGATGACATAATTTATTGCTATCAACAATAAAGGCGCCATGACGCTTAGACGGTTTCTGGGTACTAAAAACGTTCATAAAAGTATAGAGGAAAGCCCCAGTGACATCTAACTTGATAAGGAAGGACAAGAAATGTATAATTGGAACCACACGCAAAAAATGGCCGTCCACTAATGTGTAGTTTCTTACTTACTCCAGTAAAAAATAATTTTATTTATGACTAGCTGCGCCCCGCGGTATCGCTCGCATAAGTTCCGATCCCGTGGGAATATCGGGATAAAAAGTATCCTATACGTTAATCCTGGTTATAAACCATCTGTGTGCCAAAGAAGATAGATATTTTGGGCCCACTGTCTTGTAAAGTCTATTAATCGTACGTATCGTACGTTTATTTATACTTAAAAAAACGTAACCAATTTATCATTTAAAATGGTCGATTTTCAATAAAGTCTAATCACGAAATCGTAATAAAAAGAAAAGGTTTTGATTTAATATATATTTGATTCAATTCCAGATGTGGTCGTCAATGTCATAAATGCGTGTATTGAAGCGTTTCTAACGATTTTAAGAAAATAAAACAAAATATATACCTAATTACAATTCGAGATGGTAACCGAATCTGTTTCATTATGTAAAAAAACGTACCATTGACGCTGCAGCAGGTCCTTCTGTGTTTAATCCCTTTTTAAATATATCTATTTTCTGGTTTATTAACTACCTTCGTATTGAATTATATAATAAAGAATGACAGTATAACTAGTGTGGCAGTATTGGTGATATTTATCTAATCGCGGCTATGTCAAGTGGCATCGCGAGAGAACATGGAATCCAGCCTTTATTTTATTTCTTCGCATCACTATCTGACACTGTCAGAAAGACGAATATCATGTGACAACAACACTTCATTCATTATATTTTTTCCGTTTCTTTCAAAATGCATGAAATTGATATTTCGGTTTTCCTGTGTGTAAATTGAAGGATTATAATGAATATGTAATTTTTACGATGGTATAGCATTTACACCAGAGCGATGTCGTGTTAATTGTTCAGTAAGATTTTCACGCAATGTGCGAAGACATTCTCCGAGACTGCTGCAGATGTGCGGTTGCTTATGTACGCATGGATTTTTTTGCTTCTTTTAGTCAAAACATCTAGATGCGGTTTGAGAAAGTGCGTATTGATGATGCAAGAAAGTATTGAAAATATTGATTAATTATGGAGATTTGGAATATTACATACTGTAATGATAGGATACAGGAATATTTACATTCCATGTCGATCTGCACAACACACGCATAGTATGCCTGTTGACAACGGAAAAAAACATTATTTTGCAGTGGATGGTGGTGGATGATGCACCAAAGAAAACAATAACCATATTAGTTATAATACGCTTATTTTCTAACACAAATCTATTGTTTTCGGGTGCATTTAGATACCTACTCGTAGAACATCAATTTCTAAAATTAGAGCTACTCTTGCTGGATATTGTTGCAAGTGTCCAGTAAGTTCTTTGGTGGGCAGTTGTTGGTGCTGTTGGCTGTTGTGCACATACATATAATGTTGAGCGTGCGGTATTTAAGTATTTTTATCTTGGACACGGTATCAAGATGGAGCGAGCTGCGTCTTTTTTAGATGAAATACTATCTACTTCTAAGCTGCTTGACGTCGAAATTGATATACTTATATATAAAAATGCTTTGTTACATAGTTGATTTTTGATTTCATGAATCGTTCAAAACACCCTATATATCACTACTATTAATTACTGAGCAGTGCACCATTCTACTACATTACAATACAGACTAGGCTAACCTACTCACTAAACAATAGCATTTTTAGTGATTTTTTAGGTTATGATCGTATTTCTCATTATGCCCGTTAGACGAAGTATAATTATTTATACCACTGTAATCTAGAGATCATAAGGAACAAATCAACATGCGGTTCATTAGTAGACACCACACTTTTCGGTGGGCCTATTTGCCGAACAAAAAAAAAACTATCTCCTTTAATCCAAATCCTTTCAGTAGTTTTTGCGTGAAAGAGTAACAGACATCCATCCATCCATACAAACTTTCACGTTTATAATATTAGTGGTAGGACTAGTGTTTGCCCGCGGTTTTGCCCGCGTGGACGTTGGAAAATATCCTTATGTTAATCCAGGTAAACAATATTTCGCACGTAATTCCGTAACATATTGTTTTCACATAACTCTATTGGTTTACGCGGCGCACTCCTGTAAAGCTAACAAAGTCACATTACACAATTACAGAAAACCTTAATGATTTATACATCCTTCTCGAGAATCACTCCATCCATTGCTGAAAACCGTATGTAAATCAGTTCGGAAGTTTTTGAGTTTATCGCGTTCCAACAGGCAGACCGATACTAAGATAGGTATTTCTTTTTAAATTATTATTTCTCGTATCGGATTTATGAGAATAAAGGAACAGAGAGTGCATCTGTATCTACGCATAAACTTGTTAACTATAATATCTCCTGCGTACTTGGCTAGTCTCCCGCCGAAACCGAAGTTCGGTCGGGAGGACATTATTATTATTTTTCGCAACATTTCGCACTACTTAAATCATCGTTGGTGTACTTCCAGTATGTAAGCTCCCTTACTCTCTGAAGGGGATGTCACGGCGCCTAGCGGGTTGCCAGGGAGCTACAACTTTTTCTTTGATAGAGTTCGAATTTCGAATAAATCCAAGCCAAGAACGGCAATGCAGACGCCAGCGGACGACTAGATTATCGGATTTGCACTTTCCAAACGAATCATTTGTTACACATAACAAACATTCAATCTTACTTAGGTATTTGCATTAGTTAAGCACAGATTTATTTTCTTCTTCGTAGTATCGATGATTCCAAATTATATGAGATTTGACCAGAATCGAGACACGTTGGCAGTTAGCATTGGCGGATCATCTTGCGGAATGTATTTTAATTTTTCATGAAGATAAAAGAGGTATTTTTTACACAGCTGTGGGACGGGACAGGTCAGTATTGACAGTCAATAAAATAAAAAATTAATAATTTTCAAGAAAGTAGGCAATCGATAATATTCCAATATGAAAAGGGCAGCTCTTTTTCTGAGACCCCTAATATTATAATCAACATGGTAAGTGTGTCGATAAGGTATGTCTTTCAAAAATCTAATAAAATCAATTCCTTGCCCAGGGGCTTTTTAGCAGAATAGTAAGGTACCTCAGCAGTGGAATTTATCTTATTTATAACTTAAAACAACGTGCTTGGTCCATGTAGATGTAGTTGCTATCACAGAAACCGTAACCGGCTCCGAACGCTACCTCTCCTGTTTTGTGAATTCTTTCGTCAATACTAAAAATACCAAAACAGACTAGTAATATCGCTATAGAAAACAATTTAATACAAACTTCAAGAATCTCTCATTTAGTCAGTTGGCAAAGCTCAAAGATAGCGGTCATCGCATAAAGGAAATTCCTGCATTAAATTACTATTAAGCCATGCAATTTGAGTTGCAGCTACCACCGGTACTGCACTTGATATCTACATCTGACCACATGAATACTTAAGAGATCATGACTGCCAGATCCCAGTAGATATTATATTGTTTTACTGACGGATTGACTCAAACAGGCACTTACTTTCTGTAAAATAGTTTATTACCGCTGCTCTCAAAATGAAAAACGTCGCGAGGAAACCGGCATGTTCTAAAACCAAAAATTTCGGAGCTATGTGTAATCCACCAACCCGCACTGCCCGCGTGGTGGATTACGGTCCACGCACACTCACAGAGAGAAGGGTCTGTGTCCCAGCAGTGGGAACATTATAGGCTTACAGTGCTTTCCAAAAGTTTGGCAGTTGAATCCTGTTAAAACCATGACAGCTGTGTTTGAAAAGCCCAATCACACTTGGATTTAACTTGGAGATATTAACAGAGGTGCTGTCGAAAAAGGGCAGCAGTTGCTGATTGGTGAACTACGAGAATATTCCTAAGACCCCAAAAAGGTACCCACAACTTTGATTTAGAGTGTAGTGTCATTCAGAAAAGAAATTAACCAGTGCGCAAATTGTAACAATGAATTCAGCATATGATTCTAGACCGAAGAAATTTTTCGTCGGTAATTAAAAAAAAACAGCTGTTTCATAGAAAAGTGTTGTTTCATACATTTCAACAACAACAACATCAACATCAACTTCAACATTAGATACTTTCTAAAGAAAGTCACTAGATACATTCGAAAGTATCTAATGTTTTCGTTAAAGGTCAGAATGATGAAGTTCTATTCATATAAATTAGAGCTAATCGTAAGTTTGCCCGTGAATGAGAGACTAGTTCCTATGACCCTTTGGCACAGCAAAGTCTGGCAATGGACCAGAAGGGTGCTCAGATTTAGATAAGAAATAGGTTTTCTTTTCTGTCAAGAATAATTTGTTTACCCACAATAAAAAACCTTGGAATTAAAATGTTTATGGAGTGTTCACTTTAAAGATAAATTATATTTTCTATTTGGCAGCCTTTGATCTAGGGCAGTTGGCACAAGAGGTATGTTTTCATTGCCTATGGTTTAGCTTATTCTAAGATCTGAAAAGAAAAAAATCGGATGCTTTATGCTGAATGAAAAAAAATATTTGTTTAGTGTGGCAGTATTTTATATTAGTGAATATTATCGTTCCAACAAATCAAATCTACTATAATACTTCGCCTCTAATACGAGTCCCCTAAATACAATATTTATGTATTTTCAGACAGTTTCATACTTTGTTCGCGATGTCCGCTCGAGTTGTATCCTCGACCAAATTAGTTTGAGCCGCAACTTTCCCTCGAATTGAGTCTTTTCGTTTGTATTCTTGTTTTGAAGGGAGAATAGGGGGGTCTTTGTATACTGGTCATGTGTTACGCGGAGTGGCGAGTATGAATAATGCATTTTTGTTTTGGATTTTTATGAGCAAAGTTTTGATTATTTTCAGTTCTGCACCGTATAGGTACACGAGTTAGGCAAGACTCTTTCGGTAGACAAAATAATTGTTGGGATGTTCTCTGTTACAGAGGTACAGTCTATTTGTTTGGCGAAAGTTTATTTGTGGTTTATATTATTGGCTGAAAATTTTCTGCGTAAATCAGGGAACATGAATAAATCTGAACTTCATGTTACCGTAAAATATTATGTTTATCTTGGTCAACCCCAAAAAAGTTGGGAAAAAGGCATGCCAAAGCTGATTACCACCACCATTGACACATCGACGCCGTGATCGACATCGTCGTCATGCTGACCATTTTTACCTTGGTCCTTTTATATAACAATATTTGAAATAACTAAAAATTGAGTTGTCGAAGGTAGAACTAAGTAGGTAACACCTGCAACGATTCCTCTAATTTTAAGTTGTGTGTTTGGTATGACAAGAAACTTCCAAACATAGGTACAAACCTTCACATTTAAAATATAATATAATTGTAATACATATATTATTAGATTTTTTTTTTTCTGGTGGGAAATCATCAAATGACCCCTCCCGCTCTGGGTGGGGCGGAAGGGAGTGTCAGACTCTTACTGACTAAAACCCACCCATGTTCCTTCCTTTGCCCTTTATGTTCCGGGGTAGCGGTAACCCTTTCGGACAATCCCGCTGAATATATTATTAGATTAGCCATTGCGTGTGACAAAAATGAAACCCTCAAATCAGAAACAACTTTCATTAACCCCGAAAACAGCAGCACTGCAGTCACTAAACAGTTACCAAAAAAATAAACAATAATTGCACCAGAAACGTTCATACGAATTGCGTTGGAAGTAAATCTCGGCGCAGGCACGGGGCGACTTGCAATAAAACTACAAATATGAGCAATAAATCGATCCTGCTACATTAATCATGTGTTATTGTTTATGTGCAAACTACTTTTGTCATAGTTCGGATGTGATCTTAGATAAATTTAGTCGTACGATGAATTTGGCAAAAGTTACCTGAACATGAGTTAATGTTTTAGGTCCAAGGTAATGTATTTCTATTAGCGAATAATATGAAATCTGAACATGGAAATGCGTGCGAAGTAACTTTTTAGTATCGTGAACCTTTTGAAGTTGAAAGTAAAAAGGTATTTACAGATATATACGCCGGGAAAAGAACCCATATGAGCTTAATAGTAAGTAAATGACGAAGTAGGTAGGTTGAAATACAGTTTTTGTAAAAATATTAAATACGTAATGTATATCGAAAGAAACCCAATTACCATCTGCCTAGCCTTTTCCCAACTTGTTGTGGTCGGCTTCCAGTCTAAGCGGATGCAACTGAGTACCAGTATTTTACATGGACCGACTGCCTATCTGACCTCCACAACCCAAATACTGGATAATACGATACCCCTTGGTAAGGTTGTCAGACTTTCGGGCTTCTGACTACCCGTAACGACTGTCAAAGATCCACGATTGACAGCCTGGACCAACTGCTTAACGTGCTTTCCGAGGTACGGATGGGTCTCGGTATGTAAAGATGGTCACCCATCCACGGACCAACCGCGGCAAGCGTAGCTTAACCTGGTCGATCGACCTGTGCGGCTGTTATTTCTGAGCTACAAGATTAGGTCTAAATCAATACGAATTCTAATCAGTAACTAAGAGTTAGTCAGTGTTTTGCTTTTACACCATCCAATAACTCACACATTCCGCATACCTACCCAATTGGAACTTCACAAAAAGCTTACTCATTCCAGATACACGCACTTCCAATACCTACTCAGTAAATCAAACGCTCTGGATAAAGTGTGTGTTTATTTGTTACACGGTAGTCTTGTTACATGTTTGTACAAATCTGATAAACGTCGCAAACGCACTCTCACGCGATTTCGCGGTTCGGAAAAACATGGAACTGAAGTAGAAGACCCGATTTTATCTGTATGACTATTTTTAAACGTTAAATGTAGTGGAGTTGTTTCTGAAAAGGGTTTTGGGGTTTGAAATATTGTTACTGGTTAAAATTTTAATACAAGTACCTACACAAAGTGAGACTAGAAGTTCTAAAATTAGCACAACATTGTCGCATTAGTTTTGGTACAATGCAAAAGAGTCTATTTGATAGAGGTTCTGTGAACAATGTGCGAATTATAAGGAACTTGTTTAAAACTTAGTCGATCAATTTTAATTCGTGAATGACGAAAACTGAACTGAACAAGAATTACAAATTTAATAGTATTTATTTATTTATTTATTTTACCATTTATGTACACACATATATAAACAGACAAGAAAAACAGAACAGAAAAAATAGGTACAGAGGTGATGCTTATTTCACAAGAAATCTCTTCCAGCACACCCGAGCCAGGACAATAGATACAGAGATGTAGACAGCGTGTGAAATTGTAAAGGAGACAAAAAATAATACATACAATCATAAACATTTCTCTTAAAAAACTAAACAAAAATTGCTAGAATATACTAACATACATACAAATAAACGTACATACATACATACTACTAAAATAAATATCACTAGAATAATAATAATTATATCATACTCAAAAAAATAAAACAAAAAATACATACACAACTATGATGAAGTGGACAGATAGTGTTCTTTTAGTAGTTGGGTATCATCATCGACAATGTGGTCGATTCAAAATCATTAACTTAATGGTGAGTAAAAGCCCTTTTTTGTTTACTACACTTTCCTTGCATTGCCACTAGTGCGTTACTACCAAATACAACACAACTCACTGGGCTTATTACTAGCCTCGAAAAAAAAAACGCTTTATGCATTTTAAGTGACTTGAAGCTGACTACTGATGTAGGCACAGTAGGTACTGAACACGTGACAGCGAACAGCGCTGGAACGCTGCTTGAACCGAATTTGTGTTAGGGCTGCCAATGTATAGAAGTTAATGGATATTACGAAGACGACTAAAAGAAAGTCCAAAGTCTATCAAGGCTTAGCCAATAGGCAATAGCCTAGATAAGCACATAAATACTTAGAATGATTTTGTTCTTTAGGTCATCTGTGGTCCCTGTTATCACATTATTACGAGTACATAAATTATTTTGAGTATGACGTAGAATATAGGCTGGTTGATTTTCATTCACAGCTTTAAGGCTATAAAAATAAGAATATATTTATATGCTTTATTTACAACATGGTACAGACGCCAGCACATCAAGCTACTACTATCTGTCAAATTTCTTTAATAGATGTTCAACTTTATTGCTAAATCATTAAGGTTTAAGGTTGATTGGGAAAATTTGACAGTTTCGGGTAGCTTGACCTGCTGGCGTCTGTACATTAAGGTATTTTTTTTAATATACATAGTCATGATCTTACATGTTTCGTCATGGACTGGCATACAAATATTTAAACAAAATTAAGTATGTTATACAATACACTAATTTGTTAAAATTATTATTATAACATTTGTTATTAGGGTTACGCATCTATTTGAACACTTAACAATAATAGACACATAAATTAATATAATTAAGTCTCAGTATCATATCTTTTATTTATGTTACTTGTTTTTAATACCACACATTCTTAGATTACCAGAACCAAAATCAAATCTCAACTGGCATTTACTCTACAACGAAAATCGAACTACTTTCAAATCCAACCGAAATATTTCCTTCCAAATATCGATGTATGCCATCCCCAACATACACCCACCATCCAGATTGAACGATTAAAGAAGTAATTAAGTATCAACGCTCATTCTGTCGTGGCGACTCTCAAATTTGCATGTTAAACGAAGTTTAACTTTGGTTTTTGTTTTTTTTCACTTATTGAGATGCTGGTTGTTCGCGTGCGTCGCCTCAGGGACATTTGAGCTGCCAATTTACAATTGCGTCTTCTGCATCTTCTATTTCATCCATGTTAAGGTTGATGTTGGTTTGTGCTCTTGCGTTTGGTTGTCTTGTAGTATTGATGGACTTTTTAATTGTATTGTTAATGTCAGTGTAAAGGCGTAGAGATCGCTTGCTTCGATTGTGTGCGGTCGATGCGGTCTTGTATTTGTCTTTGATTGCTTTTACCTGAAAACTGCATAGATTATTGTGTTAACTGATTTGACTTTGCGTGATTTAGTTTCTGCAGTAATTATTTATATGTAATGCGTTTAATTGGTCTGTGCTTTCATATACCTAATATTAGGTATACAGAAGCTGATTTCGAATCAGTTTCAGAAATCTTTTTTTTTTTTTTGGAAGTATGTAGTTTTACAATGATAGATTATAAAATCTTAACACCACTATAGCCCAGAAACTGCAACTGAAATTCAATCAATCAACTCAGTCTGTCGCAGTTCACTGCTGGACATAGGCCTCTCCCAGACTGCGCCACAACACCCTGTCCTCCGCTTTCCGCATCCAGTCTACCCTAGCTACCTTATTTAGGTCGTCCGTCCATCTAGCTAGGGAGCGTCCGACACTACACTTGCTGATACGCGGTCTCCACTCCAGGAATCGTCTGCTCCAGCGGCCATCTGCCAACTGAAATGACAGATATTGAATTTGTAGGTTGAAACATGTTCCGTCAGCGATATTGCATAAATCTTCAATCCTGGAACAAACAGAAAAACATAATAAGACAGTGTGTAATAATCTTATGACATTAAAAAATTAACTCCCAACTTTCATAGCCACCTACACAATTTAATTCCCACATACACAAACAAGTATCCAGGAGTTCAAATTACAATCACACCTTTATACAAAGTACATTTATAATACACTTACAGCACATAACTCTTAACGGAGAAGGAAATAAATTATGTACTTACGTCGGTAAGCCATATTAAGCGACCCCAATTAGGCTAGATGAGATATATTGTTATAAAATATATATTTTGTTTCGGAGGGTGAACGGATCGATTCCCCGTTAGCGGACGGTGGTCAGGCATTAAAATATTAAGGGGACTCTAATCTGCCATGATTGAAATTTGCGTTACCGATGGCCGAGTGTGCGCCTGCCCTAACTCGGGAGTTATGTATCATGTGTGGCTACGATCGGTTGTCGATTAAGCGTAAGTTTCATTAAAGCAAGGTTCCCTGTAATGAAGAAACTTATACAATTGAGTTGTTGGAACTGAGAGTTTGGAAGTGCTAAAAGTGAGATTCAAGAGACAAAGTAATTTTCATGTCGACTAAGAATTTTACTCTCTTCTACAAGTCTCCATTCGTTACACATATAGTATTTTCTTCTAGCGTTTGGTTTCAAGAAAATCATGTTCATGTTCTACTACTGATTCTTTCTCTCTCATACGAGTTTTATCACCTTAAGAATGCAGAAACGGATCGAGTTCCACAAGTTTCCCTCAACCGTATGGCATAAATCTGGAGGTGGCACACAAAGCGTGCGCAGGACCGATAGCGAAGTATCTAAAGCCGCGGAGGAGAGCCCAAATTAGCATTTTAATAAATACACACCCTTTGAACACTCAACACTCGTAAATTTATACCTACGGATCTTTATAATCAAATACAAACATATAACTCTTGTTTTGAATTGAAAGTCGGGAAAAGTTTGCCGTTGGTTCATTTTTAATTTGTATTGATGACATGCGGTATCTGGGGTATGGATATTTATGAGTTTCAGGTTCCCTTCTGGTTTCATTCATAAGGTGTATAGACATTCATGATTTAACATCTAATAAAACTAAGGGTGGATTTCACCAATGAAACTGAACGCGAACAGACCATCTGAACCGCATTCAAAAGCTGTCAGTGTTATCATTGTTGAGGTATTGACACTGACAGCACTTGAACGCGGTTAAGATGTACAGTTCGCGTTCAGTTATTAAAATCTCGACTAACACAGAGCTGTCTTAGAGCGAATTTCACCAAAGAAACTGAACTGTATTCAAGTTTCAGTGATGATTCACACCCTCCTTCTGATGGTAGATTCCTCCATCAGAAGTGTGCTCAAATTCTTCTCTAAATTACAATCTAAATATCATCATTTTTGTCATTGACCATTCTTTGAGCAAGTATCACATTGTATAGACAAGCCTAGTCAATGGTGCTATAGTCACTCCTATAGTCAACACCAGCCTCAAACCTTAAGAGTGATTCTTGTACAAATTAAATCCTCTCATAATATCCAGAATTAATGATCATCACCTAAGAAAATACCAAATAGCGACATGGACAAGCCAATGATTACTTCTATCTAGCATCATCGTCGTCAATGGAGGCTTTGTTTCAAACACTGCTGAGTACAAGCCTGCTCCCTTTTGTGCCACGCATCCCTGGTCTGTGCGAGTCTCAACCCAGTCATCATCTGCCTAGACTTATCCCAACTATGTTGGGGTCGGCTTCCAGTCTAACCGGATGCAGCTGAATATTAGTATTTTACATGAAGCGACTGCCTATCTGACCTCCACAACCCAGTTACTGGGTAATACGATACCCCTTGGTAAGACTGGTTGTCATATTTGTTGTTTTATTTTTTTTACGAGTTGTCGAATCTCAACCCAGTCATTAGTGTTATAAGTAACATACGAGATCTATAGCTACTAGTATAGTCCAACTAAAGCTTAAGAGTAATTCTTGTATAACTTAAATCCTCTCTAAATCCTAACGAATAACTCTTGCATTGTTCCCATGACACACGCACTCCACTTAATTACAAACGCTGATGTTGCGAGTCTAAAGCTAAACAAGTGGATCGCGGTCATCGTAATCTTGGATAAGGGTTGGTGCATAAATCACGCGGGGCGACGTTGCCCCGGGCCTTTACTTTATCTACTGTGTGCGGGTGACGCTACTGGGGCAAAGATAATCGAAGACTGGATACGATACGGATGGGAAAAGACTCATGTTGATTCAATAGGACCATTAAACCGGGAAGGAAAACATCGCGAGGAAACCGGCATGCCCTAGAACCAAAAATTCGAAGACATAATGAAATCTGTCAAACTGCACCACCACCACACCGTACCAAAATCGTGTGTGCACGTTGATGCGATATTCAAGCCTCACAGTACCTAAATGTTAGGACGTGACAACGAAGAGGACGTGATTGAGAAGTAACGTGTTATCCAGTAACTGGGTTGTGGAAGGCAGTACACTCCATATACATTCCTGGTATTCAGCTGCATCCAGCTGGATACATTCCCGTCAGAATAAAAATGATACTTATCAATAAAGTATTTGCTGATAATACTGATGTATAATTATGATCATTTTGAACCGGAACATACCTTGGTTTTAATTTGCAATTAAAAACTACGCCTGACCCGAATACATGACCAAAGATCAGACTTTACATTCAGGATTAATTTTCAACGTTTATTTCTACATGAATGTTCGAAGTCGGTCGAATCTATTCTTTAACAGCTGAATTACCACATCTATTTTCTCATCAGACTGAAGGAGGCATACAAATTTGAAAAATATTGTAATTTTTATTATTTTAGTTTTATCGTTGAATTTTATGTTTAAGTATATTTTATAGATAGTTTAATAGATGTGTATAGCACCGTCTTGGAATACTGTAAGATTTTTTTTTTAATGATATAAACTAGTGCTTGACTGAGATCCCGCCTGATGGAAAGCAGAAGCTGAGCTGATGTTGTACTTATTGGTGTGAATAAATTAATAAATATATCCCAAATTCTTCATACAAAGCGCATTCTGGAACTAAATGTTCATTCCCACATGTCTCTTGTCTCTTCCAGGTTCTCTATACATTCGTCCCCGATAATTGCCGGCCTCCCCGCACCCCGCCCTGAGCACCTCTGACCCTCTGAAACTTGCAGCCGATCACAATAATTTATTGTACGTGCCACCCAGTACCGGAATTTCGTGAAAACTAGCACATTTAGTATGTGTAATTAGAAAAAAACGTGGGTAAATTAAGCTTGCAGTTCGTGTGTTTCGTAGACGGTGGAGTTTTAGATAAGTAACTTGCATAGTTGATCATGATGATTTTCCTTTTAGCCGGGAATCGGCTACAGTGACTGCATTCGAACACTTTTCAGGGCGGTTGCATAGTTAAATTAAATGATGACAATTAATTATTTATTTTAATGAATTGATGTGTTATAATACGAGAATTTTTAATACTGTTCAGTATAAAAAAGCCAGTCATCCTTTAGTGTCTAGGTAGGTACAATCAATTGCTCATCAGAGGTAACAATTTGACAGTGACAGCCCCTTTAAATCGTAGCGATAGGGGCGGTTTTCTAATTCAAGCGTTACCACTGATATCCGGATGACTATACAAGGTATTTTTGACCATTTGCTGAAATTCAGAGAGGTGACAAAATCAATTGATTGACTCAAATTAACTAACCCGGTTCATGTAATCTTCGTCTATAAGGAGAAGTGCAATGAACTATTAGTTAAACCTTACCAATCAACTCACAAGTCACACCATAATTCTCTTGCATGTGATATATTAATGTAATTATTAGGTGTCTAATATTTAAAAATATATACTTGATATACCTATAAATGTAATTATTATCTTTTTAGTATCTTATACTCAAATGTTAAAATTAATTAATGAATTTACTAAATGATATAATAACAAACTTATTCAAACACTGATTTGACTCAACTGTCACTTGTGAATCATACTTGTTTGTTAACGGGTATAAAAGAGCGGAGCCACACTGGAGCAGTTCAGTTGCTCTTCGACTTTCAAGACGATAACATCTAAGGTATGATTCTTTTTGATCTATTGTTGATGATGATGTATATTGTATATTTATATTATATTTATGAGTAATGTAATGTTATTATGATGATTGGTGTATTTAAAATACGGGTCATATTAACTTGTTTATTAATTGTGGTTGCTATATAGTAACGTAACGTTACACTACAACGAACACTACTACGATAGTCAGTTGTTATATACTACAAAGATAAATATAATGTTATTCTAAATTGAATCCTGTTATTTATATTATCCCTTATTACCTAATAAGTAACGAAGATTAAATATAATTGTTGAACATCTAGATACATATATACATAAAATCTAACATCAGAAGTGGGATTTAAAACCACTTACTAATGTATTTTATTTTGCTATTTCCATGATTGATGTTGGAGCATTTGACGGTCTTTTGGAAGCCGTTGGTCGTTGGGTCGCTGACTCCACTCACACCATAATGATGACATCGCACTACCGCCTCTGACGTTGGAGCTGCGGAGCTGCTTATTACTGTATGTGCTTTGAAAATACGGAACCTCAATCTGCTATAAGAATATCGAGCTTTCCGGCCGTAAGAATATCTGAAGTCGGTAAGGTCCCTAGAGGTTCTTTCATATTAAAACAAAATGCAATTGGATAAGATGATTACACTGAAAGGTTACATATTGCAAAATACTTTTAGATAATTATTATTTAACATTTAGTTCACGCTTGTATAAAGGACGAACAATAAGGTGTTTTGACTATGTTAATTACGTGATAATCATTGAACCAATTGCTTTAAAATATAATTTGAGAATATAACAATATAAAAGAGTAGTATAATGCTCAAAAGTGGAATTTAGTGATTCCTGATGTTAAGCTACATTTGCTTATACATTATTTTCTGGAGTAGGATAACCTCATTTAATTTTGAGATGAGACACATTATGAAGTACCAACGTGTATGTTTTTATTAAAAAAAAAGTAAAAACGAGAAAGAATAAGAAAGTAAAAATCCGCTGGGCGATCGTTTACTTGGTGCTTGTCTATCTCACCAGCAGCGGGTGAATGGGACTTGCATGACGAGGTAACCGATAGAATTTGTTTCCGCTGGTCGGTCATTTGCTTGGTGCAAGTCTATCCCACTAGCAGCGGGTGGAAGGGACTTGACACGTCTAGGCACTTGGCAAAACAAAAGCAAATTACAAATGTAGAAAAAGGGTATCTAATGTACTTCGAGAGCGAAGTGTTAACAGAAAATGTTTGTTGAATAGTTTTCAATAATATTGTCAGATTGACCGAGCGATGAGATATTTGAATTATTTTCATGATCGTTGGTTATTGTTTCGATTCAAAAGCTGTTGAATATGAATTAACTAGGCTTACCAAATTGTTGCTATCCCAATTTTATATTAGTAACTGTGAATTATACTGATAAGCAATTTATTATTTGATAAACTGTTTAAGTACTTAACGTTTTTCTATTACATTAGCAGAAGTTGCTATGATATTTAAATACATTGGTAAAAAAGTTGGCTCTGAACTACTAAAATACGAAATATATAACTTCCTGTTGTGTTGGTCAATTTGAAACGCTGTTGTTTTTATGAGACTATAGATTCATAGGTACTTCGAGAACGAAGTACATGTCAGTATGGCCGTGATATATTAATGTAATTATTAGGTGTCTAATATTTAAAAATATATACTTGATATACCTATAAATGTAATTATTATCTTTTTAGTATCTTATACTCAAATGTTAAAATTAATTAATGAATTTACTAAATGATATAATAACAAACTTATTCAAACACTGATTTGACTCAACTGTCACTTGTGAATCATACTTGTTTGTTAACGGGTATAAAAGAGCGGAGCCACACTGGAGCAGTTCAGTTGCTCTTCGACTTTCAAGACGATAACATCTAAGGTATGATTCTTTTTGATCTATTGTTGATGATGATGTATATTGTATATTTATATTATATTTATGAGTAATGTAATGTTATTATGATGATTGGTGTATTTAAAATACGGGTCATATTAACTTGTTTATTAATTGTGGTTGCTATATAGTAACGTAACGTTACACTACAACGAACACTACTACGATAGTCAGTTGTTATATACTACAAAGATAAATATAATGTTATTCTAAATTGAATCCTGTTATTTATATTATCCCTTATTACCTAATAAGTAACGAAGATTAAATATAATTGTTGAACATCTAGATACATATATACATAAAATCTAACACATGCATCATGCCTTAATTAAATCAAATTAATTACCTAAAAAGTCCGGCACACAATAAAACAAATGAAGTCGCCAATAATTTATGTCCTGGACTAGTGTTTGCCGCGCATGCGTCAACATTGCCTGATTTACACACAAAACACTACCCCGATCTTATCCTGGGACAGGGCGGTCGCATAAATAAATGAACTAATTCTGAGATACAAACACTTTGTATACTGCCTATGGTAGACTAAAGTCTTTTAGATAAAAAAAAAATCTCATCAGAGAAGAAAAATATATTATATGGAAAATATGGCCGAAAGTCTCTCTATTGCAGATAAACTTTTAGTCGGTAAGTAAATTGTAATAATAAGACTTGGTTTGTTATTAAATTTTCCTCACTCAGAAGTCTGCTTATATTAATATAATATTTCCTTATGTGAGAATGTAAAAGTCGATGTATCTTTATTATCCTACTAATATAATAAAAATAAAACTTTGTATGTTTGGGTGTTTGTTACTCACTCACGCAAAAACGGGTGAACGGTTTTAGATGAAATTTGGCACACGGGTCGACTATGATCTGGACTGACTTTTTATCCTGGTAGTACGTTCCCATAGTATAATCCGAACTTCATGCGGGCGATGCTGCTGGCAAAAGTTAATAATTTTATATCATCATCATCATCATCATTTCAGCCGATAGACGTCCACTGCTGGACATAGGCCTCCCCCAAGTGTCGCCACATTGACCGGTCCCGTGCGACTCGCATCCAGCGGATTCCCGCAACCTTCACCAGGTCATCGGTCCACCTAGTGGGAGGCCTTCCAACGCAACGTCTTCCGGTTCGCGGTCGCCACTCCAGAACTTTTCGGCCATCCGTTCTGCGAGCAATGTGCCCTGCCCACTGCCACTTAAGTTTGGCAATTCTTCGGGCTACGTCGGTAACCTTGGTTCTCTTGCGGATGTCCTCATTTAATTTTATATAACGCCATGAAAATTGCAAACTGTTATATCAAATCATTTTTAATATTCTAGATACATAAAGCCCACCAAAACTCAGACGAGCGCTTCAGAATGCTTTCATTACCTTCAATCTAATCCTGAACTAAATAATTTTCCGATTTATATGTGCCTAGCATCACTATGGACTAGCTAAAGGCCCAAAATTAAATATTATACCAATAAAAACGATAATAATGGCTTCCCCGACATCCGACCGCTGCGATAATTCCTGCTCCCGACCAATAAATATACCTTCGACGTTTTCAAGTTAACTTGGTATATTTCAAAATAACCTCAGGCAAGACAGGAACCTTCCTTACGCGATACAGCAATAAAGGGAATCCCTTTAAACGTATCCTTGGCCCTTCGACTTATAAATATCAATTTATCCGGGATGTCAAATACGGCGAACCCTGGCCATTTTCACATTACGAATTGTCTGCGATCCGTCTTGCCCGGGAGCGGTTTATCTCAATTTTTCTTGAATTTTTTACACAGAACAGACTTTGGCTGGTGGTACTGAAAAACTCGACGTATATTGCGGTTATTAATGGTGTTTGTTTTTAATTATTTTGTGTCAAATATATAACGCATACAATTTTTAGGTGCTTTTTAATAAAATATTTACAGTTATTACGTCACCCGTTGCGTATTTTATGTAACTAGTGTTTTGTAACAATATAATTTCAAAGAGTGTCTATGAAGTTTCTTGCCCGTTCTTCTCCATAGGTATTGTAGAAGAAGAGAAGAAGAAGTTCAAGCTAGTGTCACATATTTTAATTAGGATTTTTGTTTATTGTGATAATTTATTCAGAAATATGTAAAGACGTGCTTACAATATAATCTTAAAGGAGTCGTACCGTTCTTTGATTCCTCCCGTTACCTCAGAGGGCTCTTCAAGCCCTCTATAGTACCTCCTACGCTTTGGAATGAGCAACTAGCTTCATATTTTCTGACTGACCGACTCCTTGACAATTCAAAAATGTAAATGGTTTAATTGGAATAAATACTTTGAGTTTGAATTTACAAGAATTAGGTATTCTACCGAACGTTGTTACCTACTAAGATCAAAGGTCCACCTCTACTTTACTTAGCTTTTTAAAAACCACCTCATTCTAAAAACCAGATAAATCTCTTGCCAGCCTATTTCCAACACGTAAAACAGTCCGAAACGAAACACGAGCGTTACAATTGTGAATGCAACTTGACATTAACATTCATTAAATAGCTGCGTCCCCTTAAATTTAAGTGTACCAACAAAAATAGAGCAATATATTAAGAGGATTTACGGTACAAATATATGTAAAGTTTGCTGGATATATTATATTTTGGGGTTGGGACGAGACGAGAGGGGGTATACGTGAAAACATTCGAGTACGTGCCTTAGCATAATTCCTTAAGGGCGCTAGGCTGGTAAGCTTCCGCAATTCGTCTTGGAGGAATCCCTAATTTGAAATGTGGATGAGTTTCGAAATTCCTCGAGTAAAAGGAAAAGCCTCAACGTGTTGAGAGGTACCTACCTTCTGGTCTATTCTGAAAAAATCGCACCGTGAAAACTTAGGTGAAGTGAGTTTGAAAGAAGTTGTCATTCAGGTGGAATGACAAGTTGTTAGGGTTTGACACTACTGACAGCTCATTTGAAGCTAGGCAGATGTGAGTTACTATCGGCCAGCGTAGTTACAATTCAGCTAGCTTAGTTAATATTTGTCATCAGTCATCAAAACGTCACAATTGGTAGAGACTAAGTACTGAAAAGTACTAAGGGTAGCGGCTCTGAAATAGAGGTGGGCAGGATACTCCGTTAAACGTGGTGATGACAACTGGAGCAGAGCCTAACGAAATAGTTGCCGAGAAATGGTAGAAGGAGCGTTGGCAGAACAATAGCTACATGGAATGACCTACAGAAGATTGCAGGCAAGACCTGGGTGAGACTCGCGCAGATTAGGGAAATATGGCACAATAGGGTCCACCCTGTCTCCTGACAGTGGATGGAATAATGCTGCCACTGATGGTGATGATGAAATATAGAAAGACTTTTAGTAGGTAAATATCTAAGATAGGTAAGTTTTAATCCAACGTCAAACTCGCTATGAAACGGTCAATAATGAAATAAACTTTCATGTTGATAATTTATATGCTAACATTGTTATCTGATTAGACTATTGATTAAAGCCTTGTTTGTTCTACTGAAACACATTAATTCAAATTACTTACATAAATAAAGTTCTGTTGTAAAAGTCATCTATGTCGTAAGATCTTATTGCTTAACGGACGCACCTATCTGCTAACTTTACAAACTTAATTATTTTTCTATATAAAAAAATACTAATAATTGGTAAGTAGAATATTATAAATGCAAAAACTAAAAACAAACATTTCTCACAGAACTGAAAATCTCTTTCCCAGCACTCTGCCGTTTTTCTTCATAACCCCCAAAACGCTGGATTTAAATTTTTCGTTTCAAACTTGTTAGCAGATTAGCAACAAAGCAAGCGCGATATCTTAAATGTGGATCTGTTGTAAACAGATTCGCGAGCACAACCGCTATTTATGAGTTTATTTATCATTAACAAATTATATTAAAGCTCACGGGAACACAGTTTTTTGTTGTTCCACACTTTTAGCTTGTAATTTAAACGCGGTAACGTAATATGCGTTTTGATTCTTATCGTAATTGTTAAAGATTGGTGGTGTTAGTGGATAATTTGTGGCGTTTGTTTCATGACTGATTTCTGGATTTGATTTAATTTCAGATGTGACTTTAGTTAAAAGATTATTATCATCAATTATCAGTAGGTTGGCCATTACTGTTAGTAGCTTGGTCTTAACTTAACCATCAGTAGTTTTATATTATCCATCAGTATAACTATCAAAACCACTGCGTCGAATGTCTGCTTGCATTCTTAAAAAAGCTCGCGCAATGATATATAACTCTCTTGTTAGACTCCACATAGAATATCTCATTGAGATATGGGGAACTGCAGCAAAAACGGTAAATCAGGATATACAAATATTACAAAATAAAGCAATAAAAACACTCTACAACTACTACTACCTTACACCAACCACCAAAATCTACAATGATACCAAAATACTTAAAATTAACCAACTCTATACACTTAGAACATGCATCCTAATACATAAAATCATAACACAAGACACACATTCACAACTTAACTTTAAAAAGAAAACTTACACATATAACGCAAGACAACGAGACAAAATAAAAATAAGAAAACCTAGAACTAACTATAATATATAAGAATACGTTAGATCGAAGTACTAACACCGAATGTCACCTATTGAATATTTTAATTCTGTTGTTTTGTATAACTGTATGTGGTCACAGAGACTGTATCTACTTTATTATATATTTTCTATACATTTCTCAATATTAAAGTGAACGGTAATGTTCTTTTTTTAAGAAATAAATGTCTTTAAACCGAAACCTTGATATTTTCCTTCTTTAGCTTGGTTTTAACTGTAAGTAACTTGGTCTTCACTATGAGTAGTTGGAACAACAGTAATTTGTTCTTCATTATCCGTAATTTAGTTTTTTCTATCAGTACTTATTCTTGATCATAGGAAGCTTATGTTTCTTCCGTATCTTCACAATCATCTAATGTTTTATCATCGTCAGAATTTTTAAAGACTTTCGTAATCACGCCTTTCATGTCTTCGTACCCGTAGTATTCATGTAGATTTTAAGGCTTATAACTTTTAATACATGTCGTAAATAATTTACGGTTATGCTCAACATTAAGAGAGCGTACAACAAGACCTATATCTAGTATAAAAAGTTTACGTTTCTTTCGCACATTTTCTTACTGAATATTCAAATGTTGTTTGTCCTCTTTAAAAAATAAACCCAAAACGCTTTACAGGCCAATATTGCCCATTTCTTTAAAGCTAAACTCGCCATCAAAGGTGTTTGATTAACCGAACAAAAGCGTCTCTAGCCATAAAATCCTTCAAAACAACATCTTGCTAAGGAATTCTTCCTGTAACAAACCGTTAAAAAAGGTAGGGAAAGGCCTTGTGGGGATGATATTTCCGAGGTCGAGGATACAGAACGGAGGTAACAGAAGCCTCGGAACAATGCGACCCATCTGCACCCACTTCCGCCGTTCAATTAAATTTTTACTGGAGATTATCACGCAGACGTACGGACGCGAACGGCCCGATTATGGATGTTTAAAATTTTGTTTTAATATTAGAACCTTGTACGAGATTGGATTACGTGGGTTTTATTTTTCAAATTAGGTTAATAAGGATGACGTAAATTCTTGTACGTTTATTTAAGTTTATTTGAGGCGAATCCATATTTACGGCAGGATTATGTAAGTGTGTCTTTCTTTGCTTTGGAGATTTTTGTGGGAGATCTTGATTCATAGGAAAAACGTTTGAGTGCCTTTCTTAATTTTTAATAACCTTTATGAGCAGGCGGTGTTGCGGACACTTGTAGCTAATACAATACCAATGTTAACGTAATATGAATTCTTATCTTTCGATCACAAGAACTTAATACAGTGCTTTTTAAAAGTATTTACGGTTTGAAGTGCTCTTGAGTTAGAAGCTTCTATTTTAAGGCACACCGAACGGAAGGGCTGTTCTTTTGAGATCGGTTTGTTTGAGTTGTGTTAAGAAATCTATTCTTATTTTCAGCTAGTTGATGTTAAAAATATTGAAAATAAGTAGGTAATTTAAGTTCAGGCCTAAAATTTTGATTAAAAAAAACATTAACAAGGAGGAGCTTTCCCGGGATGCGGGCAAAATCACGGATATCAGCTATTGCAAAGAAAAAACAGCACACTTTAAAGCATCAACCTACAATTTTTCTCCCCTTTTCTATCAACCACATTTCCTATCTACCACTCAACATCTTCCCCCATTTCTATCATACCTTCCTCACACGGAAGCAATAGACTTTGTTCTTGTATAGCGACACGTAATAACTCCGTATGTGTTTGCAGTACTCGCTCGTAAATGAAAAATAAACATGCGTGAGCTTTATGTGACTATGTTATACTTATTAACGTTGTTTGTCGTTTGTTTCATACTTAAATATTGTAAATCTTGTTGTTTTGTTTTGAGCTTTATGGGATTTAAGTTTTGCAAGGATTTTTCAGGTTAAGAAGTATTTACGTAAGTATCATTATGCTTTGTTCGCAATAGGGTACAAGTCGTGAATCTTACTGTGTGACATTGGTGTCGTAGGTGGAACAGATTTTGAATCAGCACATGTTTTTTGGTAGAGAATTCGTGGGCATAAGTCAAAAAAATGTTATTGGAACAAATCATAATATGAATAAAGGCATATTAGGTATTGATGAGGATAGTGGCGGCCCGGTGGAAACGGCTGCGAATTACGGGTTGTAGGTCGTAGGTTCGAAACCTGACCGGCGCTTTACTTAGTGTAAATTATTTCATCACCACTGTTCTCAATACGGTTAAGGAAGACATAGTGAAGAAACCGGCATGTCCTAGAACCACAACTTCGAAGACATGCGACGTCTACCAACCCGCACTGGGTCCGCGTGGTGGATTACGGTCCACTCCCTCTCCGCGAGAGGAGGCCTGTGTCCCAACAGTAGGAATGTTAAAGGCTGATTGTGTAGACGAGGTATTTAATTTCCTGAAATTGCTCACAATATTTAGGTAGGATGACCCGACATATTTTGGTGGAAAGAAAATAAAGCAGAAATATTCTAATACATACAACATACCACCTTATTATGTCGAATAAAGTACAACAAACACTAATATCTTTATAAGCGCACCCAAAACAAATTACCATAGGAAAGAGATTCAAAAAAACTTTCCCTACACTCATACCCATTATAAGTTTCCAAAGAAAAACACTTTTCGTGCACACGTCGGTCGCTCCCGGTTTTTTCTCGGCGCACTTTTCTAAGTGCTATAAATCTTTCACGTAAATAATTGAAGCTATATTTTATGCCAAAACATTCCGCGGGTGGGGATGTCGCACCACCTGCCTCCCAACTTGTACCACTTTCCACTTTAATTTGGTTGCGTAATGTATTTTCAATTACTTCCAAGGAACAGTGATTTGTGGTCGGTCTGGAAGAGATTGGAGAATAATTCTTCCTGCCTAATTTAAAGTTGCCTAGGTTACAGGGTGGTGCGGTAACTTTATAAGGTCTTAACGGAATTCAAATCAATCACGTTAAACTTGTGGTTGTGAATAACATTTAATTGTTGAGATTCGTCGTTTTAAATTATTAATTTTATAATAATATCTAAAATTTTGAAACTAACTCAATGTTCTTTTACCTAATAGATTCGATGTGTCATTAAGGCAAGTAACAGAGATTCAAGTAGCTACAAATCGATCGAGAAACAAAGTAGTCGTTGGACAAATATAAAATATGTCTAAGCAAGATTCAAGCCTGCATATAGACATAAATCGTGCGAAATCTAGGATTTAGGACAATCTACGTCACTTCTACGCGATAAAACCATCAAAAACCTCCTCAAAGTGCGCTCCATTCACCCCTTCGCTTAATTTATGACCGCAAAGGAGCATCGTCCGTCAAAGCGCAACCAAACGTGCATTTTAAATGCATGGCCCAACAAGATCTGATAACGACCTTTGTCGAGGCCACAATACACTGGCGTGTCATAAATAAAACCTCACTTTTTCACTTCCAAAGGGAAATTTATCATTTCGTACGACTTTTTTTCCCCTTTTCCCAACTTTTTGTACATCTTGGATAACACTTTTAAATGCCATTTATTTCTTCGCTCGCCCCGTACCGTTCTATACTGATGAAGGTATCGTAATGCGGTATCTGATAATAAAATGCTTGAGTTGCTTGATTCGATTGGCATGTTTTAGGGCTGACTTTTTTATAAGTGGTTTATATAAGTGTTCGATGCTTTTGCTTTGATGTTTGTGTTAAGATTTGTGTATGTTTGGTGCATTGGTGAATTATGACTGCTCCGTTTTCGTTTTCATGCTTTTGTTTCATAAAAGGTAAGTGAATTTAATCTACTGGAGTCAGTAGTGGTTAATGGGGTCAATGTGCTTATAATGTTTTTTTTTAATTTAGCCGTTAGTATAGTAACCCCAACGGCTTAAAGATACTATACTAGATACTTGAAGAGTTACGATTGTGGTGGCACAGTAAAAAGTACAATAATGGGAGAAAGGTATAATTTTACGCAGCTGAACCCTTTTAAATAGCCTGCGTACAGGATAATGAAATATCATTGTTTAACGGCTGTCTAATACGTTATGTTTATGGCTTTTTATTCACTCTCTATTACATTTAAAAAGTATATCCGAACTGTCGATTAACACAACGTTAATTTTTTGCGTCGTCGGTCCTCGCTGGAGCCGAAACGTGACTAATGAAGCGCGCCAACTCCTTTGTTCAACACAAGTTGTTTTTATAAATCCTTAACATCCATTGAGGAGACTCGATTCCATCTCTTTGTGTTCTCTATATAAGTGCATTATAAATTTCTGCCTCTCGCGGCCATAAGTCATACGTGTAATGAATAAGGGCGATTTGTTTTGAATCCGTCCAAATTTATGGACGATATCGGCGCTTTTTTACAGGCGTTCCTCGCCTCATTCCGCCATTGTGATCGCCTTTTTCTGCCCCTTTTTATCCCCGCCAAAGTTTTTTTTATTGTCCTCAACACTGACACTTTACGAGTTATTAATTGGTTGTCACGAGTTTATTTATTTCTCTATTTTGACATCGGAACGTTTTTCGTCGTATATTATGGAGGCCGGATTGAAAATCTATCATATTCAGGTTGTCGTAAATTTTACGTGATATAGTGCGTTACACGGTAATAATTCTGCGAAACCGTCGCGTAGTGTGGACGGATGTGACGCGGTTTAAATAACGACTTTGGATATTAAAATGGCCGCCGAATATGCGTTTTTGTCATAAATTATATATTAATTTACATTGCGAAAAAAAGCCATTACGTTGTCATCGGCGAAAGAGTATGAATGCGCTTTTAAATTTAATATTATACCCGTGAAATGTTTTCGGTCGTGTAAATTAGGTTTGGAAGTGTCTGTAAACATAACGATAGTTTATGCAGCTGCACTTAACAACCGATATCAAAAACACATCAATCGTGAATGTAAAAGTTTCGTTATTTATTCAAGTAAACAACGTATATATTCCACCCTTACCATGTCTGTTGGATCTATATTTTACTCACTGCCAAAACAAATCTAATGGCATAAAGATTGACAGTTTAGAGTTCATAATGGCACGACTACACACATCGTTTCTCACGTATTACCCAATTATAATGGAAATTGGGTGAAAGGAAAACATTCATAGATCACCTTAACAAGTTTTCTGTAACATCCAAACATTTTCGCTCATCAATCTTTCATACTCATTTCTAAAACATTATCCCAACGATATTAGCAGAACTTCTTGAAAGTACCAGGAGTCCATAACCGCGCAACAACGCACCTAACCTGAGGTACATTACGAAACTTGAAGCTTTCTCTTACGCAACACTAACATTCATAATGTATGTACGAAGCCCTGTATGCTATTTCCCGTCTTATGTAGGTTCTTTTTTTCGCCCATAAAGCATTGTTGGCTGCTTTATTCCTTGATTTATAAGAAACGTTGGAAAGACAAATAGCCGGATTGTGTTCCAAATTTTTAAAGCCACATTTCGTTTCGCGCTCGCACCCCCCGTAGTAATACCTTCGGCGTAGTCTTGGTGCTTAGAGGATTGCTAGATTCAAGCTCTTACTAGATTTGCAGGAACTAGTTTTGCATGCATGAAAAGTGTGTTGATTTTTGGATCTAGTTTACAAATATACTTTTTCTCACTAGCCAGATAGGTACCTAAAAAGCGTTAAGACCGAGAGATAAGGCCACCCATAGTATATTTTTAGTATTCGATAAAAAAAATGTATTTTGTGGTATAAAAAGTAGGTATATATAAATAAATACCTTCGTTCCTACAGTATTTGAAATATCGCGCATTGATGAGCTAATAACAGCTAGCTACATTCATTTCCATCACTTTGAAAGATGACCATTAATCAATCAACTCACATTTCACCGCCCACTGCAAAACAAAGAGTGGTCCAGTTTGTCATTCTAAAATTAAAAGACAACAGTCGACCATTGGCCACCTACATCACTACTCAATCAAGGTTTGTCCAAAGACTACCAAGAATTTTCCTTAAATTTTCTACAAAACTCACCAAGATTACGTATCAAAACGTGTCGCAAAACTGCACCAAACTCCCACTAAGGTACACCCCATATTAAAATGTGTTTTCCCGACGCTTTTCCACTGCTTAACTGAAGCGCCATCTATCGGCCTGTTAGAGAGATTTAATGGGAATTCTCTCATTTCTATCGAGTCTTACCGCGGAATTTATAACGACATCGCGGATCTTTTTTCCATACGAATGTACTTCGACGGATTTATTGGCGTTAGAAGGTATTTTGAATTTGGAAAATTACTTAAATTGTGACTTTTCTTTTGTTTTACGCCGTGAGGTTGGTAGACTGGATTGATGTCGAATTGGGATATTTGTGCCTTTTTTACCGGCCATTCACAGTCTGGGCATACGAACGTGACGCTGTAAGGATTGAATGATATTTGAAGAACTTCTGTGCCTTGATTAGTTACACGTTAAACTTTTCAAGGACTTCTGAATATGACTTTTAAAGTTGATCATGGAAACTAAAACCTAATTTGGCGCTTACGAAAACATAAAATAATAAAAAAACTAAAGTTCATAGAGCAACCCCACTTAGTTCATTGTTTCAGCATGTTTCGCCACCGTAACAGCGAGTAAACGCGGCCAATCTAAAAACAATGGAATAAATGCCTTAAAACAATGTCCAATTCGACCGTTCGAACTATCCAATTGAAAATCAACACGTAACCGTTCGCCGACTTAATTTTTACCCCATAAACGCACCCCACGAATCGCGATACGATATGGAAATTCGCCGCCCGTCGTCGGTAATATTCGGCAATATTCGGGCGGACGTGAGCCCCGAACTAAATTGCCTATTTATTCTTAACTTCATATATTACTTTGCGCGTGTTGTCTGCGCAAAACGATATTTATTGTTTGACCGTTATTGCGTCAAATGACGTATTGGTTGTACGTATTAACGGATAGGTTAAGGATGGTAGGCGCGTGACGCAGCCAACATTTGTTGCTATGATAACATTGGACATAATAAGCTCGAAGAAAAAAAAACTAACTTCATTTTATGCATAATAATCACTACGCGGCCAAAAACAGTACCTATTAGGTACAACAGCTTTTTGTCTTTTCAGGAAAATTGAAAGTGGTTTTTCCGGAGCTCTCTTTTAATTGTCCTAAATAACAAAGACACCAGACAATATCACTGCTACAGCCCAAAAACAATCCCACAAATTAAACTTCGAACTTCAGCAATGTGATGACAAACCCAGCTGTTGGACCCACGTGTTTGAACACGTGTACCTATAACTTATATCCAGACACATGCCGAACACATATTGAACTTCATTTTTTTCTTCGAAAACTTTGATCTACTTTTTTTTAGCTTCGATGTTTAAAGCTATGACGTCATCTGTGGTATTCCAAAACTTGCAACTGGCACGTGCCAAGTCAATATGGACATATTTCGTAATCTTTTGGATGATGGAAATGCTTCTAATAAACAGCCATAGATGCCAAAGTCTAAATACCATTTGGGGTCTGCTTGTTGTATTTGGGGTTGACCTTTACGAATGCTATTATCAGACATTTATTATTAGCACAGGAAGTTCACAGCGAAAATGCCCGTAAAAATTTATTAAATCTAATATGCAGGGTGGGGCAAATATGTCAAGGCATTCAGGCAGACAAAAGTAGACAACGTCGCAAATGGCTGTAAATTATTTCCCTGTTTTGGTATTCACTAAAATATTAATTACATCATAGGTATAACTACACAAACAAGATAAAAATAAATAAATAAGAGAACAAAAATAATAATTGTACAAAATATAATATTTAAAATGGCAACATTCCGTTGCGCGACCATCGACGCAAGCGCAAAGGCACGACACTAAAACAGTTTTTTGTGCACACAGCGATCACAGTCTTTTTGAGTTTGACATTTATTAATTAATGACATGACCAAGTCTGATGATTGAGTCTGATCTTAGTCTCAATCTGTCAAAAATACCTCTAATTTCCCTACATTTTGATAAGTTTTTGACATTTGCTTGTCGCCGAGATGAGATTGCGACTAGATTTTAAACGTTTTAAATTACGAGAATTGGCCTTCTGACTGTGAACTTTCTTAAAATTACGAGAATTGCCCCTCTGCTAACAACGTATTCTCTATGACACAATGGCGTGGTTTAAACTGTCAAAATACATGTTGTCCGTACGGTTGACATTTCGATTAATTTCTGGTAGACACAATAATTGACGTGGTTTGCACGTGGTAAGATTTGCCGGGAAATAATACAGAAGTGGGGCCCTGGCCAATGTTAGGCAAATTACACAATGAAAATTCTGTATGTGATAATCGATGAAGTGTTTAGAGTTGTTGTTGTGATCAGTGTGTGTATTTTGATGACGTCGACGCAAACTTTATTTGAAAAAATGTGTTTTATATACACATTTTTTCAAATAAAGTTTGTATCTCTAAGAATAATATATCAGCTTGCTAAGCTAAGCTAAAAACGTACCACTTTCAGGCCACAAAAGAAGTCCCGCCATTTAATTGCAAGTTAATAGCTCTTCCCTATCTTCTTCGCCACTAAATATTTTCTAACACACACTCAATGGGGGAGTAATGAATTCGTTTTATTTACGAGGCGCAGACTGGCAGACGACCGATAACGTCGTACCCAATATCATATCACCATTACATTCGGTTACTGACTGAAATATGCCTCGGTCTAAGTTTTTGTTGAGCAAAATATGGTTTGTTTGTATTTTTGGGTGGTACATGTGGGTAGAAGATGTGGGTATTGTATTTCAATGGGTTTTTAAAAGGGTTCGTTTTTTGGTAACTTATTTAAAATGAATATGTCCAAGCAGACTACTACAACATAATTGGGAAAAGGCTAGGCAGATTGATTATTATTTTATTTATTTATTAAAGGCCTACATATACTCTATTTCCATTTCTCTCTGTTTAAAGCTGCTAAGGACCAGTTCTTGTCTAAGGAGTCCAACCCATCCCGCCATTTCCGTCTGGGCCTGCCACGATGTCGCTTGTCATTGAATAGATTGATTGATTAACTTGAAATGAAAATGTAATAAATAAAGCATAGCTTTTTTATTTCAGCGCTCTTCGAAGGACACAGCATCAATAAAATAGGCTATAACATTAAAATTAAAACTACCCTCCTTTCACGCACCTCACGTTCAACATCATAAATAACAGCACAGATCAACTTAAAGCCGACCTTATTTAACTTACACAAACTATCTACGTAAAGTATATCTAAAGTATAAAAAGTAAAACATACCCATTTTACGCTTAGGCGAAAGAATAGGAATAAGTTGACAGAGACTTCGCCCCTGAATTATGTTTCTCAAGATAAACGACGCGGGCGAAATGAAGTCGCACCCCCCACGCCTTGCACCCCCCCTCTTCGCCCCCCAGCGCCCTCTAGAGGCAACGCGGGGACATAAATTTTGAAAGAAAAATCCACCACGGTTTCTCTCGGAATGTGTGATTTGGATTTTTAATTGAATTGGTTTCTGTTATCTGTTTTATGGATTTATTTGGTCTAATTTCTAGGTCGAGGGTAGGTTAGTCGGTTTTTGGTAAAATGAAAGGCTAAATAAAATTCTGCAAAAATAAGTTAGACTATTTTTTACAGCGATACTTATTTAGTTAAAGAAAACCAGTAAATTATAAAAATTAACATCAATTTTCGCCTCCAAAAATTGCTTGAGTACTTTTTTAATTCACACTAGATATATTTTTGTCATATCTATCTGTATTACCTATGATATGACCTGAAAATAGGTCATAGAGTATGTCTTCATTACTATAATGGCTCTAGAAGACCATGGTACTAAACTCTCAAAAAACTCGACTTTGCCCTCATTTTATACCATCAAGCGTAACTAAATTTTTATCCCCCTCATCAGATATGATTTGCTCATACACGATAATGAAAAAGTTGCACAAACTCGACCGTTAGACACCATCATCTCACTATAAGCATGAAAACTCCACAAAAACTTCGTCGATATCCACCATTATTTTATCTCATAGCGATCAATCGTCTTTTTTTTTCCTGTGTTTTTGTTACATTAATAATGCGTTACTATCTACAAAGACATCTATTGCTGACCTGTATTATTGTCATAGAGATATTTACAGCGTTCATTTATTTCTCGATGTCCCCTCTTATTTTCCGTTCGGGGCCAATCGGATAGAGGCGACTGTTGAAAATTTTTCGTAAGCAGTAATACATCTTGTCGCGACTCCTATCTCTCGGTGAACATTCGACGGCCACCCCTATACTGTGGGCAAAGATCAGATAGGTAGTCAGATGGGTATGGTAGACAGGATTTATGTAGACACGTGTCTAAATTACATTTCCTTCTACTACATCCACTTGCAGGTTTTAAGACATCTTTTTGAAATTATACTTTGAGACCCAAAGGACACATTATCCGCCGCGGGAGACGCTCCGGGCGTCGGGAGCCGCGTGACGACTCCCGGCCACCGTAGGCGCGGGCCTGCGGGCGGAGAGCAATGGGTAGCTCACCGTCCGATCAGGACCAGGCCTGTGCCGGACGGCGCGTAAGTATTCCACGCGCGCCTCAAAGAGTTGTCAGCATAATTTGAAGGGCCCCTCAGGGCCGAAGCCTGCCGGGTCAGCGGGATTGTCCGAAAGGGTTACCGCTACCCCGGAACACAAAGGGCAAACGAAGGAACACGGGTGGGTTTTAGTCAGTAAGAGTCTGACACTCCCTTCCGCTCCACCCAGAGCGAGAGGGTCATTTGATGATTTCCCAACAGGAAAAAAAAAGGACACATTATACCTACTATTACTGTGAATATGTAAAATTAGGTGTGGTTTATTGAAGCTACTTATTGGTCATGGGTAACAATTTTAACATGCTGTTTCACTGACCGTTCATGTCATGACATAAACGAATCAACTTAAGTATTAAGTGCGTGTGCATTATTCTCGTCTTCTTCCAATGGGGGTTGGTAGACACTAAAGAACGCTACCTGCTACGATTCTTAGATACTACTTTTGCTTCGTTAATACACGCCGCTACCTTTAATAGGTTTTTGTTGTCTTGTTTTACCTGGCGTGTAGTTTTAAATTGTATTTGATCGCACCGGCACTCAGCCTAAGAAACCTGATACATCTATTAAATCTGATTCAGAAATAAACTAAATATAGTATTTTCATTAAGAAAAAACTACATAATTTTTTTTTAAGTAATTGGCCGACTGTAAACTTGCTCCACAATCCCCATGGGCACATACAAAATTAAACTCAAATATAAATATACCTATATTTATATGTATGTACTTATTAGCCTCACAGAGGCTTCCATAAATCACAGTCTGACAGTGTCCCGTCTCCACATAGTCTGATCTTAGCTCGTGCCCCGCGTCCCGCCGCGGCGCGCCGCCCGCCCCAGCTAAAACCACTTGTGCCAATTTTCTCGGGGACGCTTTCCACTTTACTTGAGCTACCACCAACACAACACCTAACGACCTAACTACACCTCCACCCCATTCAAAAATCACTTCTACGACCCACGATTTAATGCCCATTTTCGGTCGCCGAATGACCTATACATTACTCCGTTGTTTACGTACCCTTCATGTTTCGGGGTACATTTGTAGGCCTAGGCATTTTTTTCCCGCCCTTTACTAATGTCTTTTGGTTGTAATGAGAAGATTTTAGTGGTGGCTCTCATTTTAATTTGATTCTTGGCAGCTTTAGATTAGTGGTTCATGGGATTGATATTAAAACGTTAGAGGGTGTTTTCCTGAAAAGAAACTGGGGCAAAGTGTAAGCATGTTTTTTTAACGTTATGGGTACTTAAGTGCCTTTGGAAATAATGTCATTAAGCGTGGACATTTTATTTTTAAAACATTATGTTTTTTTTTAGCCCGAGTCGGCTAAAATAGAGAATATTTTATAGCCGGAACTTGTACAAATTGCCGAATATCCAAATAAAAAAACCGCGCAAAACCACAAAGAGATGAATAGCAATTTTAATATAACATGAAATGAAAAATCCGAGAAATGAAAAAAACTGACTCATCCATGCACGATCATTATCCCAGAAACTACTTTTATTTCTTGTCACATGTAGCTAGGAGGACCATGATGCAAAGCGTTACAGGACAATTCTTGATTTCTGGCAGAAGTAGACATAACATACTCGTACTAAGTACATAGTTCCTTCCATAGCATTTGAAAAGGCATTTCACTCAATAACACGTCATTTGAAACGTATCTTTGTATAAAATATATTATACGCATTTTTGTAGTAAAATCACGAGTCCCGCTCTTGATTTCACTTTCAAGATTTACTCATAATATAATATTAATTATCAAGGCAACTTTTGTAACTAATAAAACTTTTCAATAAGCATTAGGTATAAGCCAGGACAAACCTTTTTCAGGAACTTGATAATCGCGTATGAGTAATTGATTCACCAATAACCCGTAACTCCTCCACCACTTTTCGATTAAGTTTCATAGCATTCGGGACTTCTTAATTTTGACACGTTATTCGATTTTTTTTTTATATTAGTCTCTTTTATATTAAACTCGACATACTTCTTTTTTAGTTTCATCGGATCATTCTCACTACTACGAAGTAATTATTGTAAGCTAACACATTCTTTTTTTAGGAGAAGACAACTGACATCGCTTCCTTCATCACTTCTCGATCTCGAATCCCGACAATCCCGCTCCGCTCAAGTCCATGGCCAGCGCACGTAGGTAAATTATTACAGAGCGTCATAACTCGGGCTCGACCTTAGCCCGCGGCCACACTGAGCGCGATAAATCCCGCCTGTCTGGATCAGGTGACACCACCTTCTTTATGTTTTTTCCCAAGCCATTTTACGGGAAAGATAAAAATCTTTACATATTTTGACGCTGCCTCGCCAAGGCTTATTCTCAAATTACGCGCGTCCATTACGTAATACTGAGAATGAACCATTTTAAAGAGGTGAGTCTGTTAGTAACTTGAGGAGTTAAAATATTAAGTTTTGTCTAGCTTGGATGTAGTAGGCGTATTAGTTAAATGCGGTTTTGTTTCTCGTGAGAGCTTTTTGATCTGTGTTCTGATTAGAGTGAAGGCTTAAGACTAAGGACCAAAGGTCGTGGTAAGATGGACTTTACATAGAAAAATGGTATGAGCAATCTGCTTACTCTTTGTTACAAAAAGTCTTTTCCAACATGTTGAAGTTTCATAAAAAGGTCCATATAGAACCTTAAACAAACTGTAGGTAAATATAGTGTGGTAGTTCCAGGGTTATGGTCCAGTTAACCATTTTCCCTTCCTCAGTGAAGCCAGCCTAACGCAAAAATATTTACGACAGATCATTTATATCGAAACAATGAAGTATTGTCAACTATATGAATCACCAATCTTAATATCCCTCACAGTCATCCACATTTGCAAGTTCGTCTACTGCACACATTGATATTGTTAGACCAGCTAACAAAGCCGTAAAGTCTATAAACGATATAATGTCATCAGAAAAACAAACCCTATATCGCATGTGAGAAGGGTAGATTTCCTTTACAAGGCTTTCAGATAAAGAACCAAACGATATGAATACACACGATTCCCACAATTGGAATGTTCGCGCGAAACAGTCGTAAACGAAACAACATAGGTTTTAGAAAATACGATCTAAGCAATGAAAAATTTACGACGATTTTCCACTGCTCCCGATTCAGCAACTAAAGCATAAAAGCTCGAAGCAAAACTGGCAATGTATAAAACATTAGTAGATACAGAAAAGTAGCGGAGCGTAGTGACTGGGCGTCTGTGTATGTACCCCACACCGCACTGGGCAAAACGAAAATATATTACTTTTCCGAAGATTTAGGAGTGTTTGGACCGAACAATAATGTCCGGCTTTTGTGGAAAAAGATAGATGGCAATGCATAGGTTACATGGAGCGGAGTTTTTCTTTTGTGACCGAATGAAACTTCAGTATGGGACACTGTTATTAATAATATTTATGTTTGCAATTTAATACGAGACCTATTGTTAGTGAGGAGAAAAGATTTTTCCGTAATTTTGTCTGAGAAAACTCTGAAAGCACTTACTACTTAGCCGTACCTCCATTACCTACGGCTATGATAGATGGCTGGACGTGCTACTATTTTGTGTTCAACGACTTGTATATTGTCTATACAAGTATATTTAGGCTCAATACTAATGTGACTATTATGAGAAGTGTTCAAAAATATCTGTTTTCACTTTTTTATAGATGAACTGGGTTCGAACACAAGCAGGCACTTTACTTTGTGTAAATAATTTCATCACCACTGCTCTCAAAACGGTGAAGCAAAACATCGCGAGGAAACCGGCATGTCCTAGAACCAAAAAATCGAAGACTTGTAACATCTACCAACCCGCACCGCGCCGGCGTGGTGGATTACGGCCCACTCCCTCTCACAGAGAGGAGGCCTGTGTGCCAGCAGTGGGAACATTATAGGCTGATTATGTATACATGAACTAGTAGGTAAGACGACAATCACAGTCATCTCTTTCGAGTCTCCACTTGCAGACTGTGGTCATCGTAATAACATATTTCAGCCCTGTAAGTAGCTTAACACAATTTCTTCTAATCAATTCAAGTTTGATTGGCTTTATTTAGCTTAAACCAATCTTATCCTATGAAGAGTTTACAAGGATTTGTTAAAGTATAACCAATATATATACAATTAAGCCATTTATAATTTACTTTGTTTTTATTGGTAAACATTTAGTTACGGTGCCAATATATTCTTTATTCTATGAAGCCATCAAATTATCAATTCGTATCAATTCAAATGTTATCCGCCTCATTTGAATTTGGTTGCGCAAGTTCACTTCATGTTAGAAGTGGGGTACAATGATTACGGATATCCTAATTCAATAAATCCATGATTTATTTATTACATATTCTAATATAGATTATGTTATTTAAATGTGGTTTCGGTTTTAATAAGTGTGTTCTACTTTTGTCATGTTTTTTTCCGTTATGTTGCGTGGTCCCCTCACCTCTTACGCTGCTTTGAGTCAAGCCTTATGCCCGGTTTCCACCAAAGCGGAGAAGAGCGGAGAGGAGACCATGTGTTTTGTAAATTACCAATAAGATATCGTTATTTCCAGATCTCTCCGCGTAGCTATCTTAATGGTCGTTTACAAAACATCTCTTCTCCTCTCCGCTCGTCTCCGCTTTGGTGGAAGCCGGGCCTTACTATGGTTATTGGGGACAGCTGCATAACCCGTCGTCTGTTCGGCAAGCTTATGAAGTTCGATAAAAATAGAAAAAAAGTAATTGTGTCTCATTAGCGACAGTTGAGCTCCTAAAGTATCTTGATTACCTATTTGTCTATGTTTACAGGGTGGCAGGGAAATTGGAGCGCAACCTGTAACTATGAATTCAGCACATGTTCCTAGTCCCCCTAGCGTAGAACTTTTTCGTTGGTTATCAAAAAACGATATCTGCTGTTTCATGGAAAAGTACAAAACTTACGCAGTCAAAATGTATAGAACAGCACTTTTTTCAATAACAGACGAAGAAGTTCGACGCTGTGGGGTTCAGAATCATGTAATCATGTGTGATGTCCCTGCCGCCCTGTATATGACTCCTGTGTAAATAAAATAACTATTTCCATTGACTTTAAAAATATCCTCTTCACTTTTTCAATCCTTCACTCTCTTGGCTGTCCAATGATGGCATGTAATAAGGCTTTCTATAACAAACATCCTTTATATAACTATATATTCTCTAATAGAGTATGTTAGACGTCAAGTAATTCTGCATTGAAACTATCACCAACCAACAAGTTTAAAATTTTCGGCACGAATCCAAATCTGACACATTGACACCGGAATCGAAATGGTCAACTACTAAAAATAGACACGAAAAATAAATATAACCCAGTTACACGAGTCGTGTTGTACTCATACGCACCGATGGCGTACTTTGGCGTGCCTTTCAATATTATATAGATGAATAGAAAAGGTTGACTTCAAACAAAGCGTTTGAAACATACCCGCGCGCACATTGACAGGAGTCGCTACTGCAGTATTTCTTCTAGGCTCTTCTGTGTTACTCATGTATGGTGTCACGTATATTTATATGTGTGTGTGTTGTTCCATAGTATGTGTATAGGTCATGGTGGGTCTTCTGCTCGTATATTTTCAATGGTCCCAGTGAAACTGCGCCGGCGCCCCGTGACTTGCAGAGGAATCACCAATTATTGTATCGCGCGGTGTCTCTTCTTTATTAATCTGAATATTAACTTCATTCCCCTCGTCACGTATGCAAGTATTTTTATGGTTTTCCTACCTTTGTTTATATTTATGGTAATGTAATTTTTTAGTTATGTTACGCAGAGTTTAAATATCGATTTCGATAACTGGTAGCGTATTGATAGAATTTAAATCGGGCTTCTGTTTTGGGTGATTTATTTTTATTACTTTTGGTTCTTGTTTAAGTACTTGTAAGTCGCTGGGTTACATCACTTGTTCGACCCCTAACGGTAATAGTTACATTATAATTTGTATTGTCATTAAACACATCGGTCTATGAAAGACCAGACAACTATTTTAACAAGTAAAAATGGGAGTATTATGGGTCCCTTTTTTATTGCACTTTAACAATAGTTCTGAATAGGAATTCGTTCATAGACGAAGGAGGAGAAGAAATAATTATAAAGCTAAGGAAAAAAACCAAGAACCGTGGCAATACTACGTATAAGACATAAGTGTGTCTTATAAGTTTAAGAGATGAAAATTACACAGGTGACTGTTTCCGTCAAATGAATGCGTAAAGAAAGATATATTTTGCGTATAAACTAAACCATAGTCACTGGAAGAAATAAAGTAGGATGCCTATGCCTATTGCCTATGTTTAGATAAAACATCACGACAATTGAAAACTAGGACCTCATGTCTCGCCTCTCATCCACTAAGGTTCTGTGCTAAAATCCGGGAAAGAACCTAACAATGTGTCTTTTTTAATACACTGGCATAGGTGATGTAAAACATCATGAACTAAACACACACACATCATCAATAACAACATCATGAATATACTTAAATGAAATCGTCAACCCGCCTTGAGCAAGTGAGGTGATCAATTCTCATGTCTTCTCTGTATGAGAAGTGAAATGGTAGGTATTAGTAACATCTAACTCGAAGGATCATTTTTTTTCATTAAAAAGTTTCCAAGGCATTCTAATAGCCAGGGTTAAGGCGAAAGCGTCAGGGTAGCCCGCGAAATTCAAATTTTCTTACGTTTTTTTAGTTTTCTGATCAGTATCAGGTTGTATTTTGCTTTAAATATAATTTACGGCCGTAACAAATATTTTTTTTTATAAAATTATCATCATAAAAATCATCAAAACGACTCTAAGTTCATATTACCCTATTGAATGACTATTTCATTTCATTTTGATTTGAGGCCAAATCTAACTTTCAGCGGGATTGTCCGAAAGGGTTACCGCTACCCCGGAACATAAAGGGCGAAGGAAGGAACATGGGTGGGTTTTAGTCAGTAAGAGTCTGACACTCCCTTCCGCTCCACCCAGAGCGGGAGCGGTCATTTGATGATTTCCCAACAGAAAAAAAAAAAAAAAAGGCCAAATGTAACTTAACGAGTTGTATGGCTGATTCTAATGATTATAAATCTGTAAAGTCATATTTGTTACGGTTAGCTAATCATATTTTAATCAACATAAGACCTGACACTGTCCTGGAAATGGCAAAGAAATTAAGAACGCTTGAATTTCGCGTGCTACCTTAGTGCATCCCCCTTAAACGAAACCCTCAACTCGTCTCGAGCAAGCGTGGTGATCAATGCTCATGTCTTCTCTGTATGACAAGAAGTCTTTACCCTACATAATAGGCTTGTGTTATTATCAACTAATTCTTGCACCGCATGCCCTGTCACCTGCATACGTGAGGACCTAATGGCTGCTTCAGCGAATGCTAGCCGCGTTGCTGAATTTTGGGCCAAATGAATTTAAGATAAAAACCATATTTTTGCCATCGACACGCGACGAAGAATAACCAACTCATAGGATACTGTCATCATATTAAAAACTTCCTAAGAAAAAGCCTTTAAGGTTAAACTAGGCTAAACCTAGTTTCAGAACATTCAAATAATTAATCCTTTTATATCGCAGAGAGTCAACAAATAAAGGAATCCATTGCGGGGGGGCATACAGCTCTAATTTATTGAGCGCAGGGCTACTCTCATTAAGGGTTGGGTTACACCTTGCCACCTGTAGAATGATCCGTTCTATTAGATTTATCGTTTTTTGCCACTTTCGCTTTCCTTGTTTTGATGTCGTCCAATTAATTCGTGGTTTTAATTAGATTTTGGCGAGATTATTCTGATTTTCTTTGGAACTTGGAAAAATAGTGGACTTTTTTGTGGAATTTATGGTGATTGAATTAGTTATACGAAGTGTCAAATTATTTTTAAAGCTTCTGTTTGCTATACAAGCTAATTAGGATCATTTAGGGGAAGACATACTAAACATTTTGTTTTTTTTTTTATAACGTTGAAAAAAAAGATGCTTCTTTATTGTACCTAAATATTTCACATTGCTGTTTTTGCAAAGCATACTTGAAACTTTCCCCTAAAAATAATGATTTTCGTTTTAAATTAAAGTTTTTTTTTCGATATAATTAATTTTATCTTATTTTATTCTGTGAATACCATCCGTAACTGCATACTTTCATTAATTTCTTGAATTAAAAATTTATGGAATTTCAAAAATTCCCTCATAATATTTTATTAAAAATGCTTGGTTCTACGTCGACGCCATGCTCTCGACTGCCGTGGCTCCCACTCTTTGCATCGCACGCGGCATCGCACCCCGCCCATAAACATGTCACTCCGGACGGCACGCCGCGATTTACGACCTCTCGCTCTAACACACCCATAACTCAGACAAACAAAAGGGAAAGCTATAACGTTCATCGGTCCCATGCGGATAGTTTAATTTACACACACAGACGTAACAAAATGAGCTAGTATGCGATTTGAGGTGATAGTATACAGGTGATTTTGAGATAAATTGCGAGGATTTGAAGGGTATTGTATTGAAGAGTGCTTTAGGCCTATGATAGAGGAAAAGAAAGCAAGACATATCATGTTATATTTACCTATTTATAGATTCCCATACTGAATGGTCATAACGCATCTTAGGATTTACCATATACTGCACGAGTCTTGTTCTCGGAGCATGAACGAGCCGGCTACGTTCGAGTTCGCCGTCGGCCGAGAGTTTAATGGTTTTATCTCACTCTAACACACAATTCCCAGATCGTAAATCTCGAAATGGCCGCATGTAGGTTACGCACGCCGTCCGCGCTGTACCAGCGGGAGCGCATAAAGTATAGTTTTCTCTGTTTTATTACGTGTTTTAGTGTGCGATAAAGGAGATGAGAGTATAGAGGGGAAATCAGCTGTTTAGGGCATGCTTTAAACGTGCTGAGGAATGTGGCGAACGAAATGTGCTGTTGTAACGCTACGCAAGTGGCTCTACTTCGACTTTTTATTTGTTATTTTAAAGTGACTGTTTTCGCTAATTTTGTTAAAAAGTGAATGTATTGGCGATGAAAACTCATGGTTAGCTTCATTACTCATATGGCTCATGTGCCTACTAATGTGACCTCGAATTCTAATTATCATAACGAACTAGATAAACTTGTTAGTTGATGACATCACGTTTTCGTGCATTATTCCATTTAGATAGTCGATATATTGGATGTGCCAAATTATGTGAAAGAATTTCAATGGGCACCCAAGCACACACGCAATACTTCAGACGTAAAAAAAACATTAGCCACTTAGCCTATCAACATTTCAGCTTTGACAACAGCTTTTGAGATGTCATATGTTTAAAGCTTAATAAAAAACTGCACCTCGTCATTTAATTTTGTAAACTAGCAAGTTCAGAATCACGTTCAATGAGCAGTGCTCTTACTCGTATTCGTAAATTACCTATCACAAGAAACGCTTGCATATACGTTTGGCAAAAGCTGGACTTTTGATTAAAGAAAAGAGGGTCATTAGAATGGCTTATTATCATTGTTTATAATATATATAAGTATTTTTTGTATAGATATGTGTATTTTATCAGTTGGCCTAGTCATCATCCGTCGTGCTCTTGTCATCGCCTGGGTGCCAGCTGGTTTAGAACCCAACGGCCTGGCACGCGACGATGGGAAGAGACCAGACGGAATGACCATAATGCCCTGGAAGTAAGGCAGACCTTTGGAGTGGGATGCAACATGTGTCGACACCCTTACGCCATCCCATCTTCCTAGCATGGTAGGCTGTGCTGGAGCGGCTGCTGCTAGTGCAGAAAACCTCAAACGGCGAAAATATTCCAACCTGATTGGGTGTTATATGTTCGAGCCGTTTGGGGTTGAAACACTAGGGCCATGGGGTCCGAGTGTTTTTAGAGATATCGCCAAGCGGTTAGTTGACTCTTCACGTGACCAGAGGCTTGTTTCTTGGCTAAAAAAATTAGCATCGCCATACAACGTGGCAATGCTGCCAGTCTTTTGGGCACTGTTCCTGTTGACATCGATGCGGACGAATTTTTTGATGCCCTATGATTATTTTGCTTATTTTTTCACATGTATATATCATTATTTTAAATGTTAGCTTATATAATGTTGGCCTAGTTGCCTGGAATATATTGGTAAATAAAAAAATAAATAAGGAGTAACACCTGAGGACGCTCTCATTGAGCTGGATTAAGGGCTTGATTTAAAAAGCGATACTTCGGCTCACATTGTTAGGAAGTTCCTCTCTCTGGAGCCCCGACTGCCGTTGCGTGGACCTTTTTCCCGATACCGGTGGGCAACTATTTTTATATTTTTAAATGTTCATATACTTTTTTAATATTCCAATAGGTATGAAAAAGCAAAATATCGTTTATATATTATTTAAATAATGAAATTAAGGAAAATAAATAATCTATTTGTAAATTATCACGTATTTACGCAAAGATGTTTTATTTATCGTTTAACAGCTCCATACCTATGTGCCTGTCTACTCACTCTTTGTACACTCTTTTGTGTGTGAGCGTGTGTCCCACAGAGTGGCGGACAGCCTTGCGTTGCGCGGGATTAGGGTTCTGAGCACTATGCAGGGGTTAATGTGCTGTGCCCGCGCAGATGGGAGTTAACGTTCAGTAAAGTAAGCGTTGCTTGTGGAGCTCTATAAATTGCCATTGTCAAGTAAGTTTTACACTATTATTTCACTCTGGAGAAGCATTTATAATTTCTGTCATCTCCGCTAGAAATGAATAGTGGTGAGCCAGTTTCGCAGTGTACTATGTACTGTACTCATATGTAGGAGTATGAAGTGGTACTTCAACACAAACCAATGATGACCAAACATCCGAGTTGAACAGGCTTGGGATAGATTCTTTATTGAGGCCTTACTGACGTCATGGGTACGGTACGGCTACGAACACGACTTGAAACTGCGGGAGGTATGGAGGAGAAAAACTCACGACCGTGAGCTATAGAAAAGCCTGGGGAGGCCTATGCTAATGAGCAATCTGGAGATTTCTGATGTTTAAACCATTTATTGTTAAACTAATTTTTATGATTAACAATCTTAAAACATAGGCAAAGGTTATTTGAAATTTATCGGATACTTCCGCACCCCCTTCGTGTGTTAATTTAGATAAAATCAAATACCGAGCTGCTCAAGAGCAAAACTTAACGATTCCTATATTAAAATAAACTAAAAAAAATGTACAGAGTGAAATAATTAACTAAAATAAAATCTCAATTGTTTTTTTGCAAATGCACGTTATAAAACTAACACACAGGAGTGTAACATATTCTGAATTCACAAAAAACTAATCTTACCTAGTTATATCACAAAGAACCAATCAAAACTTAGTTTAAATAAATAGTCAAATAAATTATATTTAGTTTGTACATACTTATTACGGTATGTCCAGCATCTTGACGTTGACAGATGTGACTGGCGCTACCTCTCATCTCGATTCGGCGCGACTGGTGGGGGGAACAAGATGGCGGACCAACCGACGTTTCTAATTGGCTGGAATGTGATCCCTTTGTACTCCACTCATATTGTTCAAAATTTTGTAGGTGAACGGTTGCTTTTGTCTCATTTGGGGAGTAAAATCAGAAAAAAATATTTTCTTAACGTTTTGTGCCCTTTGAATAGATGCATTTGAATTCATAGTAGTTGAGAGTATATTTCAAGTATCTTCGTTTGTTAGATGTTAGTTTTGTGAGATTGTGACGAATTGAGTAAGGAAGTGAATTTTATGTCTTCGCATCTTAAATATTTAGGTAATTGTGGCAGAACTGACGTTCTACTATATTTACTTAATTATTTTAGACTTCACATTTTCACTGCAGGAGTACCTACTTAAGAGAAATCGATCATGACCGTAATACAGATTCTCTACGTTTTCGATCTTAGATAGGTACCTACATTATTTAGCCACACAATTTCAATTAATCGCTATTTGCCGTACTTAATATTGATTGTCGTTTCTTCTAGGTGGATTTAATGTTTCAAAAAAGCTTAAGTGAATCAAAATTCTTCATGACCTTGTTTGTATACCTGCATTCTAGCAAATAAATAATTTGAAAATCCCCTTGGACTAATTTTGGTGTTTGATATTTGTTGAATACAAAGTGAATAGAGCCATTAAAGAAATTAGTGCAAATCAAAATGAGTGAGAAAAAGTAATTAGAGAGTTGACAACAGATACATTTTGCATTTTGCAAAATTTTGCAATTTGTAACAAATGAAGGAAGCTTGAAGACAACAAGTAGTCTATTAACACTATAGGTTTATTCGTGGCTTGTGAAAGCAATATGTCTGGAATGTCTAGACTAAGTCTTTTCATCACCATCATCATCAGCCTATAGCAGTCCACTGCTGGACATAGGCCTCTCCTATTGCACGCCATTCATCTCGATTTTCGGCAACTCTCATCCACCTGCTACCAGCCATCCTGCGAAGATCGTCGCTCCACCTAGCCTGAGGGCGTCTCACCTTACGTTTACCGATTCGCGGTCTCCACTCAAGAACACGTCTACCCCAACGATCATCGGTTCTACGGCTAATATGGCCGGTCCATTGCCACTTCAGCTTGCTTATTCTGTGAGCGACAACTTTGGTTCTCTGCCGGATCACCTCGTTGCGGATCGGTTAGGTCTTTTATTTCTACATATTACCAGTTTTCATTAATATTATTGGGGAAGTCTGCGGCAGGAATTTGATGATCATCAAAACTGTATTTGGTTTGACATTTTCCTAATTCGCTTGCAGAGTGGGCAAACTGAAGCGGCATTGGACTACCATGTCTATCTTAGGGCCGATAGCCGTTGAAGTAGACGAGTCTTCGAGTGGATGCTGCCATGTATCGGCAAGCACACTATACCTACATATGGATCGACAACTTTAAAAAGGTGGCTGGGTTAGTCCGGATGAGGAAGGCGTAGTAGATCCGAGTATTGTGGCACAACTTGGGAGAGATCTATATCCAGCAGAGGACCGCTATAGACTGAGTTCTTCGATCATTACAGTATTTATGATCGAAAGCCGAGTTGATTGGTTGAAGGTTACAGCAGCGTTAATTGCCCAGGGATTGCACCTGACAACAATAGCATCATTAGCAACGGAGCTGCAGATGGAGACAAAAATGCTTCCGTGCAGCATAACTTAGTGAACCACCACTATTTTATCCTGGATTGAACTGAAACTTTTGAAGATAAAGGTCAGGCCAAGAACAACCGGTACGTTTGGAGTTTATTTGATTATATATATTTGTTTCTTACTTGGTCAAGCTAAATAGAATGCATTTTAGTGACACAAACACTACTATTTGCGCAGAGTACCTACGTCCTGAAAAGGAGGCACTTAGACATATTTCATGCAATTGGAGTTCACTGACTCCAATTGAAAAACCACATGACACAAAACAAAATAATTATTATTTTATCCTGATGAAATCGAAATGCCTGTTACTGAATACCTTGGAAATTAAAAGTTAATACATGATTGATTGACGCCATCAAGACGCAAAATACCTGCGCTGTAGTTTTTCTTTTTTTTTGTTGAAAAGTCACAATAAATACCCACGTGATCATAGGGAATCCTTAACCAAAGTAACAATTGTAGCAGATAAACCCAAGCCCATACCTAAATAAATCATGTCTTAAATCAGCGCATGATCATTGCTTATTAAGTATGCAATATCGCTGTAAAGACCAATATAAGGCTATTTGAATAATTTTGGCTGTTACGTATGGGCAGTAACCATAGTCAGACCGCCGACTTGTCATCAGTCATCTGCTTGTCTGACTTTCGGGCTTCTGACGACCCGTAACGACTGTCAAAGATCCACGAATAACAGCCGGGATCAACAACTTGACGTGCTTTCCGAGGCACGGAGGGATCTTGGTATGTAAATGTTACCCATCCACGGACCAACCGCGGCAAGCGTAACTTAACCTGATCAATCGACCCGTGCGGCTGTTATTACTTAGCCAGCAATTAAAATTAATTCATTCACAGACACACAGCCTAAACCGCTAGTCTAGATGCCTGCAATTTTGCCCAAGAGTTCTTTATGTAATAAAAGTGAGCATTAAGGAAGGAATTTTGAAAATTCATCCCCTTCAACGGTTAAATAGGCGGTAAAAATTTGTATGGAAGCTCAATTCGTCATTTTTGAAGTTAGAAACGTGAAAGTTGGTAAATAGACATACGTTTATAAGTAAAAGTTAGTTACGTACCTAATCGTTTTTTGGAAGTTCATCCCTGAAGGGGTTTAAATAGGGGATGAAAGTTCGAATTTTTGTAAACTTGGGTATGAGTTTGAGCGTTTTTGATAAGTGATCTTCTGATGAAAAAAATACTTCTGTTTCGATTGAATATTTAGCTCAATAAGAAAATTTTGATTAAAAAAACTGAAATGGAAATCCTCTTTTGTCACTGACTAGCATTAAACTGCTCAAAATAAAATACGAAAACCCCAAATTAGTTATGATTTCAAAAACTCAATGTAATAAGGGGACTACGAAAGGAATTATGTCCGTTATTTGTCATAATATAAGGTGGAATTGCACGAGAATTTTATTATTTGCGATACTAATCGTGTTGCGTAACATCTGCGTCACGCACGAGTAACAGTTCAGAGCGTAACAAGCCATTGGCCTGCGCGTACGCATTCATCCTGCTGACCTAAAGTAAAACGAATAAAAAGTAAAACTACTTATATTCATTTACTTGGAACGAAGTTAAAATATGAACGTACATTTGTGTGTTGGTCTTAGATTGCAGATGTCTAATTTCCTAATCGTGCGGCATTAAGATACCAAGATGATTTTAATGAAAAGACTCTACTTATCAACTTAGCAACTGTATTCAGCCAGTAAAACTGATCGATATTGCCTAATTAGTTCTGCTAATTAGCTGATGACTTATAAAACGTAGTAGAGCATCTTTCCAGCCGTGCGAACTGGCATCAACGTCTGGTGCATCGAACGATACACGAAGAAACTTTACGACGCCGCACTTGCTCGGATCGGCCGTGCTACGGCCAACCGCCGATACAATTCTATCGCGAGTCGAGACCGGACCGTTCAATTAATCGCTCCGATTAACGTTGTCTCTCGGACATCAATGGTGTTGGATTAACGGAGGGTGGTGGTGTCCTTTTCTGTTGGTCGCAGATTTAGTGCGGCGCCGCGGCGTTCGGCGTCGCTTGGCGGGGGGTGCGCCGTCGCTCGTAAAGCATCGGTCGCCACATTCTACTGACGCGCGCCTCGGCGACTACGCGTTGCGTAACAAACCGCGCCATAAACAACACGACGTGCTTGCCTCCGCACCTGACGGCTGTCGGCTACTTACCCACGTGCGCCCGACACATTACGTATTGCGCTCATGCCGCATCTAAAACGCTGACACGTGACTTGACGGAGTGAAACTCTCGGAACTCTTTTTATTCGGTAGAACTGTGAGTTTTGTGAAGAAGTTTTTAGCGAGCGGGATGGCGCGAGCGCGTTTGCCGACGGCGAGCGCCCGCCCGGCTTAAGGTAAGTTTATTGCCAATTTATGGCTCCCAACTTTACAGGTTCGCGGCAAGGGTCCGGCTATGTTCCGATCGTCAAACTAAGTTTTGCGAAGGGTCTACAAAGTGTTAGATGGATGTTTAGAAACAATTTAGAGCAACGATTAAATTGATTGTTTAGGGTATCAATAGCCTAAACAAATTGTAGAGCAGATTTTTTATTTCTGATTCGACAGAATTTGTTGCTTTTAAACATAGAAAAAGTAAGTATTTAAAAAAAGTGAAAAATTCACATGACAAAAGGAAATATAAACAAAATAAGTATGGATTTTAATTTTATCGCACATAAAATTTCAAACACGAAAACAAAGTGGTCTAAAAGACACAAAATTCAAATCACTTTAGAGTAAAAACTGAGTTGTAAACAGTGCACAAAACTCCCATTAACGGTCAACACATTTTATGAAGCCAAGGCAAATTGTTGACTTCTATTAAAAATCACTCCAATCCATAAAACAATCTTATTCAAGTACTATCAGAATCTAAACTAACAGTAAAATAAAAGATTAGTATGATCCAGTTATCCACTATGAGCAGTAACTCCGCTTACGCATTTTTGTGTCCAGATTTGAGCCTTCCCGTCATAAAATTAGGGTCGAAAATTGTATGTTTGAAGCCGAATATGGTAGAAAAACATACCATTTATGAAATACAGTTTGAGCAAACATAAGTAAAGATAACAGCTTCCTTGTACAACAGTAGATTAAAATTAATTTAGAAACGGACCTACATTTATTGTGGGTAATTGTAGGGTCGACTAAGTTTAATTGAACTTAAGAGTAATAGCACATAATTACTCTGATTGATATGTAAAGTTTATATAAAACTGTAGGATGTGATTTGATTTTGATAATTGTTCATTTTAATGTTTATTACTGGTTGATCTAATTGCGATTGTAGGTACAAAAATAATATGAGTTGATCAGTAAAAAAATATTATTAAGAAACATTAAATGTCGTAGTGTTCATTTAATTAAAGCAGTCAAATAAATTATTTAAAGCCATGTTATGTTCAAAGCAAATTACATTTTACCTACTGTTATAATTATTAAAAAAATAGAAGCACATAGATATTTTAATAATTAATCTTTGTACTGATTTGATTATAGATAGCGATAAATTTACTGACTCTACCTACATAATTCAAGAAACATTAAAAAAAAATATTTTCTTCTTAGTATTAAAATTGATAACAGAACTAATAAAATATATATTGATTTAAGTGCCTTCCTTAAAAAAAGCCTGTATATAATTTTAATTCTTGAAAAAATATTTATATGATTGGCACCATTGGAAGTCCTGAAGTAATCTCATAAGTAGGTATACAAAAAGATAAACATGATTAGGTATGTGTTAACATCCCATAAACTTAAGGAATAGATCTTTATGGGTCCCTGATAATAATGGTGGTTATAATATGAAGCACAGTAGGTATAGATGAATGATGGATCCAATAAAATAACAAATCATATATTATTTTGAACGAAGTCATATATTATTTTGAATTATTTGTACCTTCTACATTGAAAGTCAATACAAAAGAAACTGTATAGAAAATACTTATTAATAAAATAGACATAAGTACCTTCCTACTGATAAAAATAAGTATGAGACATAAATACCTAGGTTTACTTAATTTCAAAATTCAGCTCTATTCTATCTACATAACAATGAAATGCTGTTCTTTGGTAAGCGCATCACTTGAGAACAGCTTGACCGAAATGGCTATTTTTATTTTAAAATGTTCGGAATAGTTCAAATTAGGTTAAGATGGGTAGAAATAATGGGAAAAGCTTCCCGGATTTTTTTTTAATTCGGTACAAACTGGACCTCATTTTATCTATGGAAGTTCTGCATGAACTCAAGACCTTCAGGACAGGACAACGTCTGTTGGGTCAGCAAGTTATAAAATATGAACTATTATCAAAATAAAATTCATACAATTGGTTACTGAAAAGATAAATTCTTTGCGTCCCTAAGATAATAGAATGACAAGCCGAGGTAACAGTCTATTAGCTAAGTGGGCTTTTGGCACAAGGACTTGTTTACATTTTTACTAACGCGTTTACAACATTTACATACAACATAGTAAATAAAATACCTGTAGGTACAAACATACCAAGAACTGATTCTCATTAAACACAAATACAAAGTAAGACCGAAGTAAAAACTAAAATACCAAAGTTACTTGAAACAGTTGAGGAACAAACTGTTTTATGAGTCAAAACTGGAACCGGCACAACTTGAATTTCCAACACTTGTAGTTTTTTTACAAATAGAGCAAAAACTTGTATTACAAACTCAATTTAAAGACCTTATCAGTCCTTGATCAAAGAAAACGAACTTCCTTAAAGTCCAGAAAAATAAAAAGAAGTAGTTCAAGGAGTGTTTGCGCGGGCGCTGTGTTTGTGATTCCGCTCATGCGCGCCGCCATATTTGTCTTATTTCACATCACCCTGTTAGATCTCAATCTCTACTTATTATTCAGTGATGCTGCTGGTTGCTTTTTGTAATATTTAGCTTTCCTTGTATGCTGCTGTGACTCAATTCCTTGGATATCATCTACCTAGTTGCTAGTTGAATATGGAAATTGCTTACTACGGCTTGAATATATTCCAACTTACAACATAATATTCTCTGAAGCACAGATTTCTGAAGAAAACGATGTAATTACCATAGCCAATAATGTATCTGATCAAGTAATTTATTGTAAAAGGAAATCTGAAGAAACTGCACAAACAGATGATGTAAAAGATAAAATATCACCTCCCAATCATTTTGTAAAATGTGACGAGACTGAACACAAACTTACAATGTATAAGTTGAATTGTTTTATGGCTTTCGTGGCCTCAAAATATCTTGTGCTAACCAATTACAGGATCCCCTAACTTCAACAACAAAGAGATGGGCTACTGTACGGACAATAAGTGACAATTTGAAGAGCAAAAGTTCCTCACTTAGATAGCTTTAAATTGATTTTTCATCCATTAAGAAGTTTCTGGCTCTCAATAATTTGTTGAGATTTTAAAACTGCAGTGCATATATAGATTTTATTGTAAGTGTTTTTCTTTCCAAAAAGTATTTAAGTACTTCTTTACATTTAGTGTTACTGACCTTGCAGCACATTAAAATACAATTTATAAAAAAGTACCGTTATAACTGTTTCGTTTAAAATTGCATTGAATTCATTGAAACTATAAGCAACATAAACAACTATGACATTAATAACTTCTGAGGTGTTTTGTATGTTTTCTTTCTTTCTAGAGTTACAGTGGAATTTCTAGAGTAAATGGAGATATTTTGGATGGAAACAGTCGGTACCTACAATCACACTTGTATTTTCAGGAAGACGTCTAGAATGACTTCACTCTACCTCTTAAAGACAATACAACAACAAGGTTTTATTAAGAGGGAAGCGTCTTGGTAGCCTGCGAAATTCAATCTGAATTATATAATAAGTAAGAGCTAGAAATCAAACTGAATATGAAGTAAGAGCTACTTTAATAGATTCATAAAGGTGATGAAAAGATTGTACATTTATTTACCTTACACAAATAAATTAACAAAATAAGATTTGACCAGTGTGCTAAAGGGGGGAGCGCGGTATTTAAATTTTCTTACGTATCTTGCAATTTGCAGATTAGTGTCAGATTGTATGTTGAACAAAATATGATTCGCGACCGTAACAAGTATGTATTTATTTAATTATTTAACATTTTATGTACACACATATATAAAAAGACAAGAAAAAAAGGGCAGAAAGAAGCATCACCTCTGTACTTATGTACAGAGGTGATGCTTATTTTATAAGAAATCTCATCCAGCATACCGGCGATAGGACAATAGATAAAGAGATGTAGAGAGCGTGTGAAAGAGTAAAGGAGACAAATAAAAACACATAAAATCATATACAATTCACTTAATAAAACTAAACAAATATTATAAGAATATACTTACATAAGTACATAAAAATAAACATACATACTTCTAAAATAAATATCAATAGAATTTTAATAATTATAACATAATCAAAATAATAAATACATACACAACTAAGATGAAGTGGAAAGATAGTGTTGTATTTACAGAATTATAATCATTCAAATCATCAGTACTACCCTATAAGTTTATATAACCTTATTGAATGACAGTTCTATGAATCAGTCCTTCAATAGGACTATGGGATGACGTGCATATTGCAAAAAACGTAACAAAATTTGAATTTCGCGGGCTAACCTGCCGCTTCCCCCTTAACCACACTGGCCAAATCTTATTTTGTTAATTGATTTGTGTACAGTAAATAAACGTACAATATTTGCATCGCCTTTGTGAGTCTCAAATTAGCTCTTATGTAGTATAATTCAGCTTGATCCGTTATAGAGCAAAAAATAGAGATACAATCATCAACATTTGACATCATAAACAAAGGCTTAGAAAATACTTGGCAATGCAAATTTCAATAAAATTTCCATAAAATCATTGTTCAGATTATAAAGTCCCATAAATTGACGCTTTGATTGATGGATTTATTCCACTTCTACTTCCCGTAATTATTATGTTAATGGATCGAACAAAACCTATGACGCTTGGGTGCGCATCCGATGCCCCTGGACAAATTGAATACACCTAAACGAGGCGAGAAGTTTCCGCGCCTTTTTTGTTTCATGCAGACGTTTGATGGGACCTTCTCAAACAAAAAATTGAGGGGCACATTCAAGTGTGTTAGTACAGCATGAAATTGTCTTACTCGCGGTCATAAATTATCATCTTAATAAGTTAATGAGTGATTCCAGCAATACTTTTGTTTTTGTTACGCACCACGCAAGTGGCAACGCTACCGGTCGCCGCGCACCCGTTATTGCCATAAAAGACGCGCGCGCCGCGCATCTGCCTTTATCGAATTTGATTAAACTTCATGTTTATTTATCGCGTATTTATTTATACAAGTAGGCCTGCGCACCGACGCCATTTAGAGACAATAATACTTGAAATGACAAAAATATTACTAGCTTTTTGTCCGACTATTTAATTCCTGAGGTCACTCCCGTTTGAACGTTAACGGCTCGCATGGGAAAAGTCCAACTACTCAACAACTAGTTTGGTTTGGAATTTACGTACCTAATGATGAGATTTCTCCAGTGCATTATGATGTTCCAGTGAAATCAAATGTTTATAATGCAGCTGCTAGCTAATGTATTTTCCACATGATGCGTTCGCACATGTTGGAGATGACGTTGACGTGAGTTGTGCGTATGCTGGATCGATTCGCGGCACGTACCGCCGATCAGACGCTATCGAACTTTTAATTTCAGCAAAAAATCGTTTGCGAAGCGTCAAACATTACCCAGTAACAGGTGAGTCGGTTACCTCCCGCGCGCAACAAGCAAAAAACAACATCTGTTAGTGAGAAATTTATGCAAGCATCGGTCGTACACACGATCATATCTACTTGAAATACGTCGCTGGAGACAAATTGCAGTCACTTCAAACGTGGCGAGCGAGTCCCACTGCCGCAACGGAATAAGCAAATAGCCGATTGTTTCGCTCCCGGCCGGGGATGGCGGCCCGAATAGATCTTAACCCCAGCGTAACAAAATACAAAGTCGTGTAGTACTCGCACGCCGTAAAGTACCGTAAACCTGAACGTAAAGCACCGCACTTCAGCTTTGAATCCGCATAATTATCGAATAGGCAATAAATCGTGCGGTGTGCGGCCGCGTGCTTCGTATTGTCTGCTTTGACGACATTATTGTCTTTAGTCTGCGGCAGAGTCGCGCGTTCCACGTCCAAGCCGTCATATCCACCACCTTGCGTAAAAAAAGTAGCCGTGCGTTATCAATATATTTATACTGCCTGACGCGCACAGATAAAAACTTGATGTCGATTAATTACTCTTTGGTAAACGCGAATAATTTATGGCACTGCACTAAAGATTCGCATGTTCTTTTTAAATACTGGTAATTTGATTAATTGTTGTGCAATACAAAAATCATGTCTGCCAAGTTTTGTTATGGAAAAGTTGTGAACTATTATTCAATGAAAATAAATTCATTCATAAAGAGAGTGGACAAAATTGTCCAATGTTTGCTTATCCATAATTTCATCTATGATTTACAGTGATGTTCCGACCTCATCGGTTCGATAATGAATGAGGTGGTCGTAAACGGCGAAGTCAAGAGAACATTAATGTCAATAAAAAAACCATAAACCCTATTAGCCGTCATAAACTTCACCACATCTGGTCAATAACTCGTTTCGCGTACAAATAGTACTAATTGAATAATTAAAGTTTTGTATGGTAACGATATTGGTATTAGGTAGGTATAATATTTTGATTAGAAAAGATATAAAGGTTTTATTACTTAGTTAATGGAAATTTTTATTTACGTTTTCAACACTCCTTGACTTTACCTACTGCTCGTAAAAATCAAGAGAAAAATACGTATTTAAATGTGATGTTTTCTTTTCTACTAAATTCCCATAACTATCTACATACATACATTGATATGATAATGCAGTGCAATGTAACAAAAAGGGCGACGATCATTTCTTTATAACATTTCCGAAAAAGCCGTAAATTTTCGTGTCAAAGATAGCCCGGAGTCGATAGAGAACACGGAAACGAACTTTTTGTTATAAACGCCACAGAATAGAACAATAAATTACGCCAAGGTGTTACGTGTTTTTGGCCACAATCCTCCAAAACACAGCACTATGAACAAGTACATTGTTACTCGAATTACCTTAATAATCAGTTACCTGCTTACTTACGGGTGAATTGTCACTTTTGTCTATGCGTGTAATAGTTTGCGCAACTTTTATTGCAGTTTCTCATTGTCAAATGGCCTTTCTTTGTTTTTTTGCAGCTAACGGTAACAAAAAAGGAATTTTGTAAACATAACGGTGCAAATTTGCATCTTTTCTCTATTTAACATCACAATGGGATAGGCCCGTTTTGTTTTTTTGCGTATAACATTGCGATTTTTAGGAATTCTGTTCTCTTGATATTTATGTTTTAATATAACACATGTTCTTGTTTTGACTACTGTTATTCCTTGAAACAAAATATGTTTGTCTTTGTTCTATTGTCCCGTTTTGCTACCGTTAAGTTGTTTACCGTTTTTTACATACTTAAATGTGTTTCTCTTTTCAATAAAACGTGTAGTTAACAGCCATGAGAGAACTTGTAATAATTTTATTGTTATTATTTCCTTTCAATATGATATTGTGCAATCTTCATGAGGTAGAAGGTGGAATCGCGTTACCCAACAAATAAATGGGTAATTAATTACGAATGCATCCGTAACTTCTAAGTTTTTCTTTGTTCCCTATACTTAATTATATTATTGTGAATATTTTCTCCTTCAAAAAGTTTCATAACAGTGGTGAAACTACAGTACTTAGTGGATATATTCAAAGACTAAATTTTCGTATGTCCAAAATTTTATATCTTAGCAAACCAAACTAAATAAGTATTAGGTAGGAAACGTTCAAGGAAATTACAGAGTAATATGATAGTTTATTAGATTTACAGTCAAGTGTGACTGTTTTGATAAAAAGACATTTTGATAAGTATCTAATAATTTCCTCTGGGTTCAAACACAACAACAAAATCAAAGAACAGTCATAAGTCTTATCGACAAAAAGAAAATATAAGCAAAACTTAACTCACCACAACTCCCAGCAAACAATTTTTTCTCCACCACCATAACAGAACTTCAAAACCGCAAAAGTCAACTATCTAAAGTATAAACGAAGTTGCGAGTCCGTCGAAGAGTAGGGAGGCAGCGTGCTTCGAAAATTGTAATATTTCAAAATTACTCAAGAGTCGCGTTCGCTTGAATAATGCGATAACTTTGAGCCGGGGGTGGGAACCCCCCGCGTGCGTGCCTCACCCCCCGCCACTTGTTTTTGAACTTCTGCTCCTGAGTTTGATCAAAATATACTTGCGCCGCCCGCTTCATTTGAGCTCGTTTATTTGACCAGGACAATACAGACTTGAGTTGTTTTGAATTTAATAAACACTGCCTTAATTATCAACACGTTAAGAGTAATCAAAGAATTTCGATCTAGATATAATTTTGACATAACATCAAGCCTGTAATCCCTGAAGGGTCAGGCAGAGGTGTGTTTCGCCAGTAATTTTAAGTCCCATGTGGACTGTGGGACATGTGGTGTGTATGGGGCGAGCCTATTGCCAACAACCGGCACAAATACAGACTCCGGGTTGCTACTACTAACCCGACCTGGGAATCGAACATGTTGCTCTAACCTGATGCTCAGCAGAAGCGCTTGCGACTACTTGACCAATGAGGCAGTCGAGATACAGTCATGTTCATCTTACCTTTTCCCAATATCCAGTTTGGATCTCCATCAATCTTATGAGATGCAACTGAATATAAGCAGTTTACTATAAATGTGTGACGATAATGTTTAGGTTGTATCATTATTGTTAAAAATACCTACATGCATACAAAATTAAAGTACAGGACCGGTGGAAGTGGTGATGCTTGGGGAAAGTCTATGACCAGCTGCGGACGGCTTTCGGTTGAAATCATGATGATACAAAATTGTTATCCCAACCCGTATCAGAGACAATTTTTGCACATTTTTTTTATTATTAGTCATTAATGTCGCACTGGTAAGCAAAGCCCTCCCTACTCTCTTTCCACCTCTCTCTATCCAGAACTGCCAAGGACCAATCTGTATTAAAATAGGGTTCTAGCTCATTCCACCATCTCCGTCTGAGCCTGCCGCGATTAATTTTTTACACTACCGCCTAAAAATCCATGTACCTACTAAAAAATTTTCAATTTTCTCAGGAAACAATAAAATATGTACCTTCTTGTAGTAGTATGTAGTACCGAAAATCGAATAATCAGGCACGTAACAGAATTTATCTCTTTTCTATGCTAAACAGAATTCGGACTACACTGAGAAATAAAAATTTTTTTTTGTAGAATAATACTCATAGGTGATGCCTAGCTCAGTGGATAATTCATAGGTAATGTCAGGGATATTAATTGTTAAGGCTCTGCCCAAAGGTAGACACCGTAAAACGCTCATTTTTTCAGCTCAGTTAGGCATATTGGTACATCTACATACAAGCTAGAAAAAAAATTGTGTATTATTAAATGTTCAAAAAAAGACTGTAAAATATTCCACAAAAATAAGTACGTATCATGATAAAACAATCGTAAAACAGAGCTCAAAAATATTTTTCGTCGGATAATTCTCAAAATTTTAAGCGTTAACTATATTTTATGTTACGATAATAAAGGGAATTCAATCAACTAAATAAATACTTAAAAAATATTCCACTGATTACCGTGCATTTATTTTTTAATTTAGTTAAAACTGCAAAGTTACTTTCAGTTTGGTGGTCATTCAATTCAACTAACATCAAACGCATCGCTGCGCTGTTTTGAATCTTATTTGTTGCTGCGATGCTATGTTGTCAATTACCTAAAATTTTGCTTCATACCACGCCTTAAGCGAATTGACTATCAACTTAAATTGTCCGTATATTTAAATAACCATTGTCAGTCTTTTATAACGCGGTAAATTGACGTAGGGTGTCATTTTGCTTATCAATTAATTCCCCTGTCTGTAAAACACTAGTCGGTAGTATACTTGTCCAATTAGTTAACTAATACCAAGTAGGAACAACCAGCCTTCTAAACTAAGTTTTAATGAACCTCTGTAGACCCATTTGACCTAAGGTCAGCTGGTCAGCTAATAGATTTCTTAAACAATATCCAAGCCTGTACAAAACGGGCTTACAAAAGGCAGGTGTGTTCAAACTCAATAGATTTTAATTGATATGCTGTGTTAATTAAATGAACTGCTAACAGTCAACGGCTTCTGGTAGTAAATATTCTATATTGTTTGATACCTACTGTTTCTGCCTGGGTGGGTAATGATTAATTGAATTGAACAGATCTATAAGGCGTTACAGACAATTTAGATTTTCAAGTAATCATTGCTGCTGTTGATAGTTTTAATTATAATAATTTCTTTTAATAATGTAAGAAGACATGTCAAAGACATATGACATCTACTAACCCGCACTGGGCTCACTTGGTAGATTACAGCCCACTCCCTCTCGAAGAGAGGACGCCTGTGTCCCAGCAGTGGGAACATTATAGGCTGATTATGTTTTATGCTTCATAATATATTGTGTAGCTCCAGAGATGACAAAACAAAGAAATATTGCAATACAATATGTATTACCTCATCTAAACAAATCTGTGACAACCATGCAAGTACCTATAGATGGTAACACTTACAACATGGTTTAAAATGGGAAACAGAAGAGTATTTAAACCAAAAGCAATCGTAATAGCATTGAAAGAGTGAAGTTAGTATATTTATGTTAGTATAACAAAACACAAGAAAGTGGTAGTAGACGAAGATGTCCGCACAGAGCAAGAGGCTTTAATAACTACGAAGTTTAACATTAATAACAGTACAAAACTTACTAATGTTTTGTCACATTGTAGTAGTCCATACAAAAATGAAGCGAATGACATTAGCTGACCCAAAAAACTGATTGCAGCAGAGTTTGATGGTTGAGGTAGAAGTGGACGACAAACAATATAAGAAAGAACAAGATGAAGTATGTGGCGACAAATTGTTGACAAATTGAATGTATCATGGCTAATAAATTCTCAAGCAAATAGAGACAGTTAATCAGATCTCAGGCGCAATAGCAAATGCTTGGCTAACACGCCAAATCGGCTGGCTGTCGAAATATAGTAGAAATACTATTAATTCTGTTTTACAAAGAACACATTATAGAGAGGAAGCAGTAGAATTTGACAAAAATTCAAAAACAGTTGATGATCAAACTTTGATTAGCACACCTAAAAACTGATCAACATATGTTTATAGATGTATATATAGAGGTCAAACAAAGTTATTTGCCAAGTTGTCGCCTACAACAGGGAAATACATCAGGGAGAGTGCTGACATCTGCAATACTGATATTTTATATCTAGCACAGAAACAGATGTTCAAAATTTGTTCATAGAAACAAGTGTAAAGTTTATCACCATACTATTCAAATATTTACTTTTGAAGAAATAAACCTATACAACATCTATGATATATCTCTAATAACTACCTGTTTGGAACAGACAATGTGTCCTAACAAATTCGCAGAGAAGAATTAGGTAGGTGACTTTCTTACAACTACAACTGCTTTTTTTTTTTTTTTTTTTTTATTAATAAGAACTAGTGTTCCTAGTAATTTATTACAATCTAGCCTAACAGACTAATAAGCAATTTAACTCTAACTTAATATTTTACGAGATAGATTATAACTAAGAATGATGTCAATTTGCACTTTTACACAGTTTCGTAGCACTTTCTTAGGGTCTGGTAATTGATAAAACACTTTGTTCATGTGTTACATGTATAGCACCATTAGCATCGCACTATTATTCATTCACTATATAAATACTACACTAATTCAAATGGTTTAGTTCTCTTTAGCCTACGCACTAAGTCCGTGTTGTCAACTGCTGATGACCAATATACCTATTATTATAACAACAAAATTATTGCTATATCTTCAACCACTACCTTGTCGTTATAAAATTTATAAAAAGGAAGCAGGCGAATTAAATCAATATTGAACAACGGCTGGTGATCCAAATTTGTTAGGTTTAACAAAATTGCTTAAACATCTTCAATGACTGCCTTGACAGAATCAAATCTACGTTCTTCAGGTTCTTCTAGTACATTGGAATGGACTTTATCATACGGTTACTGACTATGTAACTATGGTATCTATGTATATATGATTTATGCGTCATGTAAATCAATTTCACATCCTTATCGACATCAGATGGCAACCGCATCCTGTACTTCAAGTTTACATAGCAGCCTAGCAGGAGATAGCAATCTCCATAGATTTTACATTTCAATGATACCAAGTTATAAAATATCTTCAAACAAAATCCTGACGATATCAAAGTAAAAAATCATTTTGTAATTGATACCACCTTTTTATTAACAAGTGCACCTACCCAACCTGCTAGTTAATTACTTTTTATACTTAGTTTCTAGTTACAAACACTATATTACCATTGAAGTTTTTTTTATTCTTAGTGAGTAAGTAATCTTTGTCTTTCTGGGTTAAACTCATCTGCCTAGCCTTTTCCCAACTATGGTGGGGTCGGCTTCCAGTCTAACCGGATGCAGCTGAATACCAGTATTTTACATGGAGCGACTGCCTATCTGACAACCCAGTTAGTGGCTAATACGATACCTCTTGGTAAGACTGGTTGTCAGACTTTCGGGCTTCTGACGACCCGTGACGGCTGTCAAAGATCCAGGAATGACAGCCGGGACCAACGGCTTAACGTGCTTTCCGAGGCTTGGAGAGGTCTTCGTATGTAAAGATGGTCACCCATCCACGGACCCACCGCTGCAAGCGTAGCTTAACCTGATCGCTCGACCCATGCGGCTGTTACTACTTAGCCACAAACCTTTCTGGGTTAAACTAGTAGAAATAATATTAAAAGAGGTTTGTTTGAACCTCTCAGATAGGTAGAAACATGTTTCATTTTGCAAAATGTCGGTGAATAGTAGGTACGTACTCTGCGAATAAAAAAATGTTCCATTTCATCATCTAGATTATGAACTAAACTAACAATTTTTTTACTAGCTGCACCACGCGGTTTCACCCGCATAAGTCTCGTCACCGTGTAAATATCGGGATAAAAAGTATCCTATGTCCTAATCCGGGTCATGATCTACCCATGTGCCAAATTTCATCCAAATGCGTTCAACCGTTTTAGCCAGTGAAAGAGTAACAGTCAAACATACAAAAAAAAAATCTTTTCTCTTTAGAAAAACGACTATCATATGAACTGCAAACCGAACACAAGTCGAACTTTCAACAACAGAATCCCGAACATAAACGAGGCATTTAAAAACTCATAAAATAATATTCACTATAAACTTACTGACAATGCGTTGCGTCCTCGCCTCTACATATACGTACATATATATGGCAGGTTACATTTACATTCATATACCTATATATAAATGTATAAGTGTATTCTGGAGGCCGCACGTGGTCCATGCCATGTGATAAACCGGTCTTGGACAAGCCTAGTAACCTCTAAACGACACCGTACGTGAACACTCTTGAAGGATGCCATAGCCACACTTTTATTTTTCATATAAGCACCGTGAGATATATTTTGTGAGAAACAAAATAAGTCGCACTGGCATATTTTTTAAACACGTCTACGGTTTTAGCGATCTTCGTGTCGTATGGAATCGTAATAGTTTTAACCAAGTTTCTCACAACTTTGTCGTTTTACTGCTTAATATTTTTGTATCTAACAAGCCTAGTGGTTACTTCTTTCATGAATTATTTATGGATCTAATCTTAGAGGCCGATAAATCCGCGGTTATCAGCACATATCTCGGGGTGACAGCTATGCAAATCACTTCGACTGGTAAAGAAGATATCCATGTACTCTCAAAAAGGCATTATTACGTTCTGTATTAGGATACGACCATTCTTTATTTTGTTCTTAGGAATAAACAGATGCCATCTAACACCAAATTATGGAGCTATTTATCTTGTTCATTAATTAAAACAATATTACATAATAAATAGTGTTTTGAACTTAATTAACACGTGCAAAAAGCACCCAATAAGTGCTTTTCTTTGTATTATTTTTTCGAAAGAAAGAATATATGTACATTTAAAATAATTATTCCGTGTAAAAAAGTACACCATCTCAATATAAAAATGTGTGCTATTAATCTAGATAGAACAAAAACTGCCTTTTAATTTACACCTTTATTGTAAAGTAGAACAATGTACATGACTGAAATAAATAATTGTTTTCCTTGTTTTATACCGTTTACAAGACTTGTTGCTTTTGAATTTATTGGTATGATATACGGTTTTCTGTACATTCAGTGATCGAATTATCATGTCGATTAAAAAATGTTGTTTCGGAAAAAATATAAATTATTATTTTTTTCTGTTCCACCAAGGCGTACTAAACGGGTCTTTAATTTACACCTTCATTATAAAGTACAACTAAGTATACAACCGAAGCCAATAATTGTTTAAATTGAAAACGCCCGCTCCCCGGGAAGTCGGTGGATGTAACCGCACCTGCGAAACTTGGAGCCCCGGGCAACTTGAAGAATTCTCAACTCTTAGAATTCCCGGCTAGGAACTTGCTTCGTCTCGTTAGCTGCTTGCCGCAAAACCTCCTCTTATTTATGCCCCTACTTTATTCCATTTGCGGTTGGCTTTTACTATTTTAGCGCTATTTTTCATTTTACGTAATAAAATTTTCAAGATGTGCTGCGAGTGAAAGACTGTCATACTTGTGCATCTGCTTTGTGCTTTTGTTTCTGAAGGAATGAGGTTCTCGTAAGTTCTAGAGGTTCTTTCAAATAAACTAAACTTCTAACTAATATTTCAAAAGAACGTAGATATTATTTTCTATGGTGTCTAAATATAGCATTGCATCATGTCCCATAGTTGAATCCTTCAAGCTTTATTACTCCATAAAAATATCAATAAATAATACCTGCACATTATATAAATTACTTAATTTTCTTATTAAATGGTCACTCATCAGTTTAACTAATGTCTACAGCAACGCCATCTATCAAACGTAAAATATTATGTCGACAATATATCAAAGTGAAAAAACTTGATTAACGATACAATGCTAATGGAGATCTTTAGTTTTGGTCATTTTTGATATGTAAATTATTTGTTGAGGTAATAATTTCCGAGGCCATAGATTTTCCATTAGCTTTCGAGCTACGATTACTTAATAATAATAACGGCTATTAATAGTTAATGACCAGAAATTAATGACAGACGCATGTTCTCTCAGCTTTGAGTAAGAAATGATGCGCCCAAGAATTCAATACCTGCATACTCCTCTTATTTCTTATAAAGTCATAGTTTTTAAAGGCTAGAAACTTGTCTTTTATACTTTACTTATTGCATTAAGCACAGCATACCGCAATTATATCATATCAATTTTTTATCTAACATTTAATAGTAATAAGATCTGTCATTAAAACCGTTCAGTCCGATATAGCTTTCTAGAATTCGAGTCATGCAATTGTAAGGTGTCGGAAAAACGCTGGCAATTCCATGAAAATGCATCGGCGCAAAGAAACCCGCCGAGGAATGCCACATGCTGTCTTTTAGTCGATATCAGTCATATCACGAAGCAATTTAATCTTTGTGAATGATGGATTAATGTTAAAAATTTATTGGCGTCCATTTGGTTGTTGCGACGTTTTGTCGCATAAGTATAATTGTTTCGAGTTTTTATTTGAGCAAGGTGCAGATATAAAATGCGAACAGCGACTAAACGTTGCGATTATAGCATAGATAGTGGTATACAGTTATTGTTTGTATAATGTATTTAACGTACCTTGCAATAAATTATGTGAAATTATTTGATATAAAAATACACAGAGTTTTTAGATGAAAGTAAAAACGGTATGGAAACAGCGCGTGTCATGTTGTGAAATAGTTGTTTTTGTTGTAATAAAAATGCTTATTTTATTGTGTAAATGCTAAGCTAATGATGCAAGCTAAATATTTGGACTATGACTTATTTTTAGTCAATCTTACGAGTACATACCATCTGTCATACCTACATCCTCCGACAGCCTTAGGAAACGACAGCATTATTCATAGGATGAGTATAATCAGCCTATGAAGTTCCCACTGATGGGAAACAGGCCTCCTTTCTGTGAGAGGAAGTAGGCTGTATAATTCCACCACACTGGCCCAGTGACAATTGGTAGATGTCACAAGTCTTCCAATTTTTGGTTCTAGGACATGTATTTTGGTTGTAGGATTTCCTTAAGTTGTTTTCTTTCACCGTTTTGAGAGCAGTGCACAGTGGTGATGAAATAAATTACACAAAGTAAATCGCCTGGCTCGAACCTACGACCTACAACTCGTAAGACGGTCCGTTTCTCGACGGCCACCACTGCTCTCATCCACTATTCATATTGATATTTCAATGAGAATATTAATTTATTTTCAGGCATTCGCTTCATGAATTAATCAAACATGAATATTCAAGGTAATTATATAAATAAGACATAAATCTTTTAATGAACATTCTTGCGAAATTATCACAATAATAACGTCAAAATAATCTAATCGTGTTAACGGGTCATTATGACTCTGGTAAATTGCAATTAATTATAAGCTCCTTTTAATAAACAAAGTAACCCTCCAACCCCTATATCATTAGACGTTTCAAAGACGGTTATTAATACCCCTTACTTTAGTTTATTATCCGTAAATTGTTACTAATTTGCCGGCTTCGAACGTGTTAGCACGACAGGGTGTTCGCGAAATATTCGGGATATTTCAACTTTCTCTGGTATAGTTCAGTCGAAATAGATGAATCAAAAGTGTAAACAACTAACTGATGTTACTTATTTTGATTGACACTGAGTTAGGGAAAGTAACTAAATACTTCATTTTAAAAACTTACAATTAATAAGTACTCAAGATGATTTAAAAATGTATATGCGGTAGGTTTAATTTTTTTTTTTTGTATACAAAGTAGAGATATAAATTAATAGCACAGAAGAATTTATTACACTCGTCGTGACGTGAAGACGTCGTTATTTAAGTTTTTATTACATTAAAAATATTAATATTCATAGCTTACTGTACTTTAATTATTTCATTTAATTTAATAAACACTTCACACTATTGTCCGTTAGTGTACTTATTAAGATATATTATTATGAAAGTTTGCATAGGTAAGTAAACGATACCAACAAAATGCTATTTTTAATTTTGTTTATTTAACTTTTTTCTTCGTCCAATTTGGTTCCAGTATTTTCATTCAGTTTCTTTTTTTATCGAAAAACATGGGCAAACTTGTGGTTCATCCTGGTGGTTTCTGCTTATGGTTCATATCATAGAATTAGTATGAAATATGTGACTTTAATGAAATAAAGCAAAAATAGTACTACATATTTGCACAGAAACACACGCATACTAAAAGATACTGCACTACACACTACTACACGTACAGTTTAAATATCCTGGCGAGAGTTTTTTAGATCATCATCCTCATTATTTCAGCCGAAAGATGTCCACTGCTGGACCTGGCCTCCGCCAAGCATTTCACGGCAAGCACGCCACTTCGACCGGTTCTGTGCCTCCCGCATCTAGAGGATTCCCAAGGTCATCGGTCCACCTTGTGGGAGGCCTTCCAACACTACGTCTTCCGGTACGCGGTCGCCAATCCAGAAACTTTCGGTTCCATTGACCATCTGTTCTGCAAGCAGTTCTAGTTAAAAGTTCTAGTTCTAGTTAGTTCTATGTCGGCCTTAGTTCTCCTACGGATCTATTCATTTCTGATTCAATCACGTAGAGAAACTCTCCATTGCCCTTTTTAAATACTTTACTCTAACAAGGTAGGTATCTAGTAAGTAGTATATATACCCATCATGAATATCTCAAAAACTACATACATAAATATTTTTAAAGTTACCTATTCCTACTTCAACAAAACGATGACACATGGATTGTAGATGTTGTTTTGTCTTTTTCCAAGGTTGATCTAAGTACAAATACACATAAGTTAAGTGTAACATAAGTTACGTAATTCAAGTTAGTTTGCCCGCATATGCAGGCTGTCTCAAGGACTAATAAAGATTGTCGAACAACAGTACAGTAACAAGCATAAATAGGTTACAGTTACGCAAAATTAATGGTTTTTTTCTCGTGGAATAAAAATTGCAAAATTTCTAAGCATGAGGTTCTGGGTTCGGTTTCCAGGCCATGGCGTAAATGGGTCAAAGTGTGATTGGGTTTTTTCTATCAGGAATTTCTCAGAGGCAACCTGGAGTTTGGATTTTTGCCCGGTTAATGGCAATAGGTCGCCCCCTATAACAGGGGACTTAAACATAGCTGGTGGAATGTGGATGGACCACACATGGCATGGCATGGCATGTGGCATGGGTGGTGGTCCATCCACATTCCACCTTTATTCCCCGAAGGGTTACGCAGAGGTTTACCTATAGGGAAACCTCTGCCTAACCCTTCAGGGGTTACAGGCGTGATGTTTTGTTATGTTAAAATTGCCTATATAAGAAATAACCTATTTCGTAACAGTATAGTTTCGATAATACTATGTTTGTGACGTCATAAAATGTCTACCAATACTTTAGGACAAAATCGCTTTTGAATCTTTCGTAAGTGTAAGATATTTATGCTCGTGACTGTCTAACACCGACACGATTTAGACCATACTTAGGTATCATAGATCTACATCTTATTGCCTTGACCCTTGATTTTTGGATCACTATTTGTTAGTAATTATTTAGAAAAGAATAGATATGCAGCACATAATATTACCTACTCACTTATAAGAAAACTGTAAGAACAGGCACACGACATCCACATTATACACATTGGTTTTGCTCGGATTTTGAAATTAGTCCCTTTTCCATATTCACACCCTTGTTTTCAATCGAAGTCGTTTCCACATTAACAAATATCAATTTTATGCTCCTGTAAATTAAGTTGATTTCAGAATGTTTAGTACCATTAAAAAAGTCTTAAAAATGTTTGAAGTTGTATCGCAAACTGAACTTTATTTTTTGGTATTAAAGTTAAATTTTCATAAACTCATATTTTTCTAAATTTTTTACTACTGAGTTGTGAACGCAGGATAGGTTTTCTCTGGATAGCTGGACATTGGCTGTTTTCTGTTTCCTTACTGTCAAAATAAATCATAGAAAAGGTTTAGGTTCCTATCAAAGTACCTATTGTCGAGTTCTAGTACAGACGCCAGCATATCAAGCTACTACAATCTGTCAAATTTCTTTAATAGATTTTCGACTTTATCGCTAAAGCATTAGGTTCAAGGTTGATTGAGAAAATTTGACAGATTCGGGTAGTTTGACCTGCTGGCGTCTGTACAACAATTTTATTTAGAGAATAAATAAAATTGTTGTACAAAATAAGTATCTACAGTAGGTCTCATTTATATGCCATTGAGAATATTTTTCTTGTCAAACCAAAGGACAAGGTGAAGACGTGAAGGCCAATTCTCATAATTTAGACGTTGAAAATCTAGTCGCAGTCTCATCTCAGCGACAAACAAATGTCAAAAACTTATCAAAATGTAGGGAAAGACAGTGAACGTTCTTAAAATTACGAGAATTAACCCTCTGTATAAAGCTCGTAGCAAATGATAACTAACCCAACGGCTGTTATAAAAGCCAAGATATAATAAATAGTTGTTTATGAATTATGTCGACAAGATAAGTTTTTATTTTACACTATATTTTCGAAGATTAATAGCTATTAATGCAAACTAGACATTGTCGTTTTAATAGGGGCGACAAATCGTGTAATTTATTATTTAAAGTAAAATCTGCTATTTCCAGAATATTTGTATATATTCTTACTAATTCCTTCCGTCATACAGATTCCTTGTTTAAAACATTATTAAATTATATCTAATGGACTGAGTATAAATTTTATAAGTTACAAAAAAAAAAACCCAGGAAATGCGTAAGTATAAATATTTTATATAACATTGTCTGTTGAATTATTTATAATGATATAAAGGCAGACAGATTTCTAACCAAAAAAAAATTGTTCTAGTGCAATAAGTTTATGAAACGCATATACATAGGAGATGCATATAAAGTCGGAATCATTTATTGCAATCAATTTCAATAACGTAGAAACATAACTGAGTAAGTACCTACCTAAGGAGACCTGGGTCTCCTAATAAGTAGGTTTAACTGTCTACTTTTTATTGTAATCAAAATATAGGTCAGCTACCCAAAAGTGCATCCTTTCCCAGTTTCCCGGTCCGTCATTGTCAGATTTATTCACTGCGTTTTCAACAAAGAAAATCAACAAATAACAAACAAGTGGTGGTGTGGAAGTAACAAATTAGTCTTTGCATTACCGGATCATTATACCTTACTAGTTACTACACACACTATTTACCAAAAGCGTGATGGTACACACAAAATATAAAGTCGTTTCACTGACAACCATTAAACGGACCCTTAAAGTCAAAAGCATTGTACCTCGATACATTGTGGCTTATCAACGATCTCTACGGATAGGAATTTTAACTAATAGTAAGTAGTTATCTACCGTCGAGTATCAGTATTATACCATCACGGAGCTCTTTGTGCTGACACGTCATCATCATGATTGGGAGGCTTTACCGGTTTCTGTCCGGGAGCAATGCTATTGGGTCACTTCCTGGGATGCTAGTTTTCTTTCTTTGGTCATAATTAGTTGAGTATTTTATTATATGATAAATGATTTTGACACGGCTAGAGATCGCTTAAGACAGGGAGGTTTGGAAGGAAAAAGGGGAGGCCTTTGCCCATCAGTATAGGCACAGCCAGCGGGACACAATATAGGCTAACGAAAAAAAAAGATTTATTTCTGTAAGTAGGTTTGACTCTGAGAAGAAAGAGAACGCTTCATAGTTTTGGAATCATTTTGCATTTTTTTTTTTGTGTCACACAACGCACTATCAATCATAATCTGAATCATTTTGAAGTGTTATATTGCTAATTAATTGCTTCATACTCGTATATTCCAAAAGTTTGTCTAATCAACAACGTAAATATACAGCAATGCATTTTTTTGAACTGTCAAAATGAAAGCCATTCCTACTGTTAATGTGCAACGCAATTACCCCGCTGATTTTAGTATTTCAAACCAATGGAAGAATTCGGACATTTTGACAGCATATTTTTCCTGAACATCTTTGGCTCCTACATTATTACGCATTCAATCCATAAGATAAAGTTCAGAGGTCCGCAATCAAACCGCTCCCGCGCAGAAACGATCGCATGTGGGAAACCGGTTCCAATGGTCACAATAAACTTTATTACTAGCTACTAAACGATCAAGTCTTAGAATTAACCGCATTAGAAGAATCCTATGAAGCAATGCTATCTTTGTGGTAGCTACAATCACGGCAGCGGTCTCGCAATGAACCCGATCGGGCTACACACTTGATTGATGGATAAAAGGACGCCGAGCACAAATTAAAGAACAATCCAAAGCCAACATGGCGACGGAAAAGTAAAATCAACAATTAAACTCGTTATAATATAAGTGGGTGGGCAGACTGTGGTACGGATTTGTTGGTGGAGAGTTGCTTATACAGTTGTTTATCAGTGCCTTCTTATTTTTATTGCTGGCCATTCTATATTATGTATTAAACCTACCTAATTTAGAGTCTATCCAATCTACATAGTCCCACTATTCTATTGTCCCACTGTTGGGTAAAAGCCTCCCTCTCTCTTTTCCACAGAATTCTGTCTTTTGCTAGTTCCATGCCAGTCCTTTTGATAGGAGTCAAGTAAGACCCGCCGTCTTCTGAAACTCGATCGGTGATTCTTTTAGCCCATTTCTAATCTGACATGCGGTAAACATGTGCGGCCCAATCCCACTAGTAATCTAGAGTAGAATCTATAATCTCATAGGTAAAAGGTTTACTTTAAAACATTCTGAACTAAGCCTTTTATATTAGGTCTTCTGTAAAGACAGCACCAGCAAATAAGTCATGTGGATTTTATTTTCCATTCGTCAGCTACATATTGTGGCGACTTCTGAAATCACCTTAACATGATGAATGCATTTACAAAGTCTCTCCATAGATACGATCGCATCCAAGTTTATGAACCACTAATGTGCCAGTACGCCGGTCTTAAACTCAAAGCATAGCACCGTGAATAATTTTGACAAACAGTGTAATTAAATTTCATATATGTGACTATGTACCTATGTAATTATGAACGGTAAAAAAATGTTAAAAATGAAAATGTATCGTAAGAATTTGGCTAACATTTTTTCAGATAATATATATCCACCTATTATTAACATAGTTAGTTCCTAATTAAAATGTTTTATGATTAACTCGAAGAACAAGTAGGTAGAGGTATTATAAATTTGTGTAGGTAATTAGGTATTTTATGTGTGTACAATTTGGAGTTAAGGTTCACGCACGTTGAAACATGAATGTAGATAATAAACGTTAGTAGTTTTATGTTATGCGGTGAGAATCTCATAAAAGCATACATTTGATTGTTTAATACAGATAAAGCATACACAGAAGCGCAGTCATTTTCTGAGAAATTAAATTTAGTCTTTGAAAGTAAATGTCGCAATCAATTTTTAATCACTGTTACTTAATTAAATTATGGAATAGAAACTTCTTTTATATTTTATAACAATTATAAATTCAAAAATATACAGTTTAATGAAATATCCTAGTAAGATTAATGCAGGGTTTCAATATATTCTCTATTTAATGTTATTTCCTGAGCGTTGCGTGGTCAAGGCGCCTGCGCATGTCTCCGCTCACTCGTCAATCGCTTCGATCGAAGATGTCCTTAGCTTCAGCGACATACTTGAAAGTTTATTTACTATGTACATTTAAGTTCTGAGTTTAATTTTAAAATGAATTAAAGGCTTTTACTATTTCGGTCCAGATAATCACTTTAGGACTAAAATATCTTCCATGTTTTGTAGGGTTCACTATATTAAAGTACTAACTTCCGCCCGCGACTTCGTCCGTGTGAAATTTCCCCGTCGCATCGCATCGCTTACCCGCGCTGTTTCTACGTTTTCGCTTAGCGTTCATTCTTACTTTTTTCAATTGCCTCGGCTCCTAAGAGATCTAGCGTGATGTTAAATAGCCTATAGCCTTCCTTGAGAATTGGACAAATGCAAAAATATTTTTTCAAATCCAACTGGTCGTTTCAGTGATTAACGCGTTCAAACAAACAAATCCTACAGCTTTATCATTAGTACCTACAGATATAGATATTCTGACCTAAATAAATCTAAAAAAATAATTTTCCTTTCGTCTTGATCTTGCCTTACTACAGAAGTTTCAAGTTAGTTTGAACCGACTACTTATACAAAAGTAAATACAAAAATATTAATTTCAACGTAAACATTGTGTCATACATAAATTGAGGCACACTATAAGTGAGTATATCGTCCGAAAAGCTCCTTAAATTAACGAAAGCTCTTGTAAATTTTAACTTTGATCACAGCGCGTAGATAAATATTCATTTCACGCCTCACCAGTTGAAAGGGGCGTAAAATGAAGACCAGAATATTTCACAATAAATAAGATGGTGGCGACGAGACGTTCGTCCTCTCCTGTGGCCTCGCAATGACTGACGTCAAGTCAGCGATGATTTATGCATCGCGGGCGCAGTCTAATTAGGCCCAGGCGCATCTCATTCTATGTAAATTTGAGACGGCCCACAGAATGAATGATATTCTCATCGGTACGATCTCAAAACAAATAAACGTACGAATAAGCTAGTCATGCTACAAATAAGTAATTACGTTATGTATGATACTAATATTCGTTATTTTAATACTGTTTGTTTATATTTTTAAGAAAGCGCCTCGAGAGGAATAAATTTGGCAACACCGTTGATCAACTACAGTTGTACGTGAGTGAATGTATTTTCACACGCCAGAAATTAATTCAGAGTAATTTTAGTACACTCTCAAACCAAATAAATAGCACGTTCCCAGCGAAAGACTGCTCTTGAAAGCTCTGTACTAAGATCCCGTTGCGTTTGGGGACGTCGTGTCAAATCCACTGGAGCGTAGTTTGGCATCCAAAATCTGTGGAGACTACACAGTGGCGTGGTACGGGGGCCCGAGGACGAGTAATGTTATGAGCAAGCCATTATTGTCTCGCCCCATACCGTAAAACATTACGCAGTCGTGCCGGGACCGACGAATGCATTTAGAGCTGTCAAATACCCCTAAACACAATTTGTACTTTATAAATCACGTAGTTCTTGAACAAACAATTTGAGTGTTTTCTTCAGAATTTCTAAAATGGAAGATAATGTAAACGAACTCTTAAAATTCACGCATGTTTTTCTTGTTTCCGATGTGTTTGATTTAGGCTCAGCGGAATGCGCAAGCAAAAAGGCCGAAAGGATCAAATTATAAATAAGTTAAGTGGAATTTCTTGGGTCAGTACAAGGCTAATTATCGTGCCTACACCGGTGCACGCCATTAATCTGAACGCGTTAAGTTCTTCCTGGGATCGTTAATTTGTGTGCTAACCTAATAAATTAATTGAATAACAGGAAGCGACAACAAAGTGTGTAATAAATAAGCACATCTCAAGACATGTGTTAACTGTCAGATATTTTTCATTTTATTTTTGAAAATTGTATTAACAGCTCTATATAGCGTGGCAGTGAAACCGCTTAGGACCATCTACTGAATGTTTGTACGTATAGTAAAAGATGCTACGATCTCTTGGGAATAAAAGAGTTATCAATAAGTTTTATTCAATTGGAATAATTTAGTTTGGGATAAAGTGGTTGATACCGGATTTTGGACAGCTGTTGATTCAAGACTTGCTGTAAAAGTTTCTAATACGGTTTTCTTGATCTTTCCTTGAAGTTTTCGTGACATAATATTTGCTGAAGACTGAATTTACGCTTTTGTAACGGTTTAAATTTATTAAATGTGTTGCATGGATTTGTTCTGTATATAAAATCAGTAAAATACAAACTGTGATAAAGTTCAGTTTCAAAATAAAAGGCAAACTCTACGCACTTTACCAGCAGTGACAAACAACATAGTTTGCATGCACCAGATAGATGGAACTGCACAAATAAGATATAAAATTTTGTCAAGCAATAGCTTGACAAGCACGAAATCGCGAAACACAAAACGAGCGTCAACATAAACTAACATCCGGCAAACACTGATGTATTGCAGCCGCAGAACTATGGAAACAAATCTCTCGCAGTAATAATTTACGGGCGCAATATGGCTCCGCAGTTTGAAAACAAACAAACAAAACAAAAACAGAAGCGCGACCCGCGATAAAAGATGTCGCCACACTCGCTGGCCTCACTTTAAAGATAGACTAGCTAGAGCTTAGATAGCGGCAAATAAAGGACATGGACTTGCGCCTGCGACTGCACAGACGCCCGTGGCCAATCAGCGGCCGCCGCGTAATTATAGTTTGCGTTCGAATTAGGAACGACTGCCGTGGCTCGTGCTAATTGAAAATAGAATTCGCTGATTTATATCGTTTTGAGTCGGAAGCCTTTGCTGATTGTTTTTAACATGATTAACGAGCTCTCAAACTATATTTGAATTAAGATAGACTCCTAGTTTCGAGACAATTTATAAGCTTTACTTGTTGCCGCTACTGTGTTGAAAATGTTAATTGATAAATCGGATTATTGAATTCAATTTTACAATAACTGTTTCGATGCAACTTATTAAACAATTTGTATTAAACATGCAGGTAGGTAGATACTACTATTCATTAGCATACTAACACGCAATAAATTAATCTCTAATGAATCTAATCTATTACATCGAAATTACAGAAGGCTTGTTGATATAATCTTATGCAGTTTGACTTTGAAGTACCTAACGGGTAATAAGATGTTTGATTTATTGTATTGTAAGTGTACTTACCTAATAAAGCATGTCAGTGTTGCCTACTTCTTTTCGAAAACGGCTTCTTTGTCTTCAATAAAAAACGTTGTTTTTGAATGTTAACTATCTCAATAAAGTAAAGGTGATTACAAGCTGGACAATTAATAAACTCAGATAAAATTCCCATAACAGTTATTCGAATTATAATACAAACATGACTCACGAGGAAACAAATTAAATGCCCACTGTCCGCGCTAGGGTTGCCAGCTCGATAAAATGCTTCGAATTGTCGGGTGCCTATCGTCATTCCTGACTCAATTATTTAAAAAACGAACGCCCGTTGCGTGCGGTTCCGTCCTTGTCCCGCGTGATTTTTGACGATATATCCGACTCTTTCACTCAAATGCGCCCGCGTCGTCGATAACCGCGGAATGTGCCGGCTGACTTCAGTCGGGCGGCGCTCATAGACAATTTAAATTGGAGAAATTGGTAGCCAAGTACTTCGAGGAACTGGTAATAACGGACAAACGTCAGCGTATGTAGATAGTGCGGGCACATCATCTATTACCAATGACATATTATTACAAGGAAACGAAGAACCCGTTCGTACTGTGTTATTATTTACTTACTCAAATGGAATAATAAATACTAGTAGAAACGCACTAAGCTTTATTAAAAAGCTTCGGAATGGGTAAAACAAACATGATAGAAAAGAAAAACTTAGTGGAGTGCAATTCTTTTTAATCCCACCTTATCATTTGCGATTCGCGACAACAAAGTAAAAGCCAAAGCTGAGCAAAAAGTTCCCGATCGGCTCGGTGTCACTGCGCAACAAGAATTCTGAACAAATTCGAAATCGAAACTCGATAAGTGCAAGTATCGATAAGATATGCTATCGATATAACTGCAATAAAATCAATAAGGTAGCTAATCAATCCGGCACACGTAATGTGTCGCGAGTTTCAATTAAGACTTGGCTCGCCAACTAGTTATTCGCGATTAAGATAGGAGATAAAAACCCTAGGCCATCATAATAGGGATTCAGGTATATCATAACGTGTTGCAAGTTTTAATTGGCGTCCTAATACGAGCACCGTTTAAATAACGTGTTAGCGATCAATTCATTAAGATGCAGTTGGCATGACGAACTTAATCCCCGCGGGAGCAAATCTTGCGGCCCGTCAGAAAACATAAAAACTCGGCGACGACGGTCGAAAAGGAAAAAAGTAAAATCCCCAAACTAAACCGTTTACTTCCCGAGAAAATTTTCAAGTAGTCTTGAGCGCTGTATTAAGGGTAGCATAATAAGGCTTTCTGGATTAGGTGTAGCGCTCTTGAGTGAGAATAAACCCAAGGGAAATCCTGGCGCGCAGCTTTCCTTCTAATTTATTGCTCCTCCAACGGCCAGCGGCCTTTGTATCGGATCTGCCAGGAATGAGAAATATATTTCTAGATGGATTAACATGTTTGCCACTTAGAGGTTGGTAATTAGTGTACTCAGGTACTTTCGGCTTTCTTGAGGCAGGTTTTAATGTCGTTGAGTTGAAAACAAGCGAATGACCTGAGCTTAGAACTCTGTGATCGGATCAATCTTCATCCATTAATGATTTCTAAGGTAGAAAAATATGTAGGCTCTGATGTCGCAAAAAGTATCTAGAGACTCATAATGTACCTATATTAGGAGTCTTTAGATGATTTTTGCGACATCCTGTGGAAGCTATAATCAAATATGATTATTCTTCCAAAATGTTAAGATGTGACGATACCTAGTTAGTGAATACAGAGCGCATACCTACCTATTTGATAAACTCACATTGAATAAAAGCTATATATCTCTCAGACGAAATCCCCGCATCAGCTTAAAAGCGGACTTAAAACTGCAAGCGTTTTTAGTCACCACGATTTCGCAAGCTCACCAAAATAACAAATAGCTTGGATTGCAGCCATCGAAAACAAAGAGATGAGGATAACTATATGTTACTGTCTGCTAAACAAATTGATTTAATGACTTCTTAAACTAATTGGATTTACCGGTCCACTTGTATTTCGTCTTTGCGTCGAGATTAACGCCCTGTTCACATCTTAACTTACTCGGATGTGTGAACAGCGTTGTTTGGCTATAAATTAAGAATTATATGCCTTTGAAGATAAAACATTTCACTTAAGATATACACCCCACTTAAGAGTATAAAGCAGTTTTGTAAAACGATCAAAAGTATAAACAACAGCTCATTTTGAATTGTGTACTGAATCTCTCAGGTCTTAAATTAAAGAAAAAGCAGAGTTAGGTTGCGTTGGATCGCGAGTGCTTCCTACTATTAATCCGTAGTAGTGAATTAGTGCGATGCACACACGTTTGTAGTGTGGAGACACTTCATTACGGGGGCAGGGCATAAATCAGGACTTCTAATATTAAACGTGCCTTGGTGGGGCAAATTGCGGCCCTGTCTGCGACTGTGCGGTTGATGGCAGCGACCTGATGAGCCGGGTTAAACCTTACTATTAATTACCCTTAGTAATTATGTGCACCGTCGCCCGACAGTCCAGCATATCATACTCTAAAACTGAATTTATGCACTCTCCTACGCTTAAAGTAAATCACAGCCCATAGAGTAACAATGTGCAGTGAACATAAAAAATAGAATACAAAAAAATTAAATCAACTTTATCTCTACTTCCATACAATTTACTTTTTTTTCTGTCTTCACCCAAATGAGATATGAAATGTCTAAAGTATTTTTTATTAATTTCTTTTTTCGCAGTGCGCGAGATAATTTCGCGGGCCCCACCAAGATCTTCTACTAATGTGATTTTAATGTACTTAAATGTCTTCTCACCTATATTTGTATAATCTGTTTTGTGATTTTATTGTTATCTGAATTTTATTTGACTTTATTTACGTACTTTGCTGAATGTAATTCATGTTTAAGTATTTTTATCATGCTCGGGTTTTTCATAACGCAGCTTATTTAAGAGGTTGGTTTAAAAATACTGTCGTTGAATTTCGAAAACGTACATGAGTTCATGTTCTTCAATGATTTCAAGCACAGATTTCTTAATAAAACGTTCTTTAATCTCTGCATCTATACAATGCAGTTCTTGAGAATTCTAGGTTATAACATTTATATAAGTTGAGTATGACTATTTAATGGGCATTGACTTCCTCAAAGTCATGTTCGTATCTGAACATACGCATATGTATAACGTAATTTAAATAACGACTTAAATATAACACTTAGAACGCCATCTTCACCCATAGATAAATAAAAATAAGTAATGGGGGGAGAATTTGAGAAAAAGCGCAGTTTATAATATTTTTATCTTTTTTTGACACTATCGGTCCCTCCCTATTCTGCGTGTTCGAGACAGGGGCGTATCGAGAGTCATTTAGGTTCTGGTCCCCTATCTGACCCCTTAAGAAATATGGGGTTGGAATGGGGACGAGACTTCCACTCTTAAGTGTGAAACATCGATTTAAAAATAAAGGATTCATTTGGTTTACAATAAGCTACTTCACTTTAGAAGCAACAGAATTTGTCGAACTTTAGTTAAACACTTTGAACTGAACATTTTAAGATTCTGAATCGTAAACAGTTTGTATTTAAGTTTTATGTTGAACTAATTGTTAATTACAAACCAAAATTGGAACTATGCCCGAAAATAAAAACAGACTCGCCAAATTGGTATCTAAAACGACTATGATAGACTTCTGCCTTCCCTTGCTAGTTGTACCTACTTTGTATAAGTAGGTAGGCACTGGCCTACATTCAATTTCCATGATACATTTTTGCTTGCGAAAGGTGTCAATTATATTAATTGATATTGCATACCTCCATTTATTATTGAGAACATCGCTATTATTGCCAACATGACGTCACGAAGTCTTGTTTTAGACCTCATTTGAGCAATTGATCGCCTGAACGTGGCTCAAATGGATCGGAAAATGCTCGGGATGTTTGAAATTATTTTTGTCGCGTCGGCTCCCGTGGCGCAGACGTTTATTCGCCAGTGTATCAACGCCCTACTGATGTATGGTGCGTTCTAACATGTACTGTATTAACTTTTTCGTTCTATTGTTTCGGCGTATTTGTTTATTCGAGCGTTTTTGTGGAAATTCTGGGCTTTTTGTTTGTTGTATGATGAACGCTGTTGTTTTGTTTTATTGTTACGTGACATTTAACACGGTACACTATAAGCTTACTTAAACAAATTTGTATATGTAAGGTAAATAAAAATAAGTTCTCTGAGAAGACCACTTTTTTAAATTAATATACTGCAGCTTTTATTATGAAGTATTACTTTGATAATAACTGACTGAATTAACAAATTCACTTGCCTGATTTTAAGATTATGTCCGTGATTTGTCAATATTCTTAAATGTATCAACTAACACTTAGTACATAACTCCAACCACACAAAACACACGACTGTGTCAGCCAAACCCCGACAATTAGCACATCTTTTACCCAACTCGAGCCACCTAAACATCTTAGCCCCAACTTTACTCTAAACAATTCAGTTCCCACATTCATGTCAATGTCTCGTTTGCTATGAACTTTAGAAAGGCGGCCGGGCCCTCGAGTACCAACCTACCTACGAACTCGCACATTAAAACTTTGCCCCAAGTACGGCCCTGGCGAGTGCGTTGTACAGAAAAATGTACTTAATTAATTAACATTATTTATGATGAGTCGTAAATTTATTTATTAAGATAGAAAAGTTCTGAATGTGTCTAATTTTTTCGGTGGGTATTTAAAAGCGTTGTTATATTGTTAACACGGCATTTTTGTGTGTGGTGGTTGGATGTATGTAGTTCTGTTTATTTTGTAAAGGTTCTTTCATTCGTTTAAAATGTTTTAGTGATTTCATATAATCGTACTTTAGCAATTAAGTAAGATCTTTAGTATCCATTTTCCAATCAAGGTATATTCATAATCAAATATAGGTACTAAACTCTCATTTTTAATTTGCTAGACTAAAATGGCAGCTGCGATCAAAGTTTTTGTCAACATGACATTCTTTAGTACTAGCTGCGCTCTGCGGTTTCACCCGCATAAGTTTCGATCCCGTGGGAATATCGGGATAAAAAGTTCTATGTGTTAATCCTGGTTATAAACTATCTGTGTACCAAATTTCATCCAAATCCGTTCAGTAGTTTTGGTGTGAAAGAGTAATAAACATCCATCCATCCATACAAACTTTTGCATTTATTAGTAGGACTATATTAGATGTCATTTTGGTCTAACAAATTAAAAATCAGAGGTAACTAGAGGGTAGGTCGTCTTAGTACTTTATGGAAAAGTTTGTTACGCAGTTCTGCCAACTTTTTATAGTAAATCTAAATACAAACAAATATAATTTGTATAAACAGGTATATAACTATTGTCGCCATGATTGATGGTAGTCTCCTAGGTGGTGTTCGTACCATTATTCAGTGCGTAACTTAAAACAGTGTCTACCATAACACATGGTGCAGACACATAGTTGTAGAAAGCAATAACTTATCCCCCTCATCCCAACTATTCCCTTGGCTCAAACATACATCTATGTGTAACCTTAAATACTGACAAAGATACAGCGCTTTCTGGAAATGGTAGCGCTGTGTAAGGGGGATGGTGGTTGGTGTAGAATATAGTAGGTATATATATGTATGTAATTTATGGAAAGGTAATTAAAGTAAGAAGTTGAGATTTCAAGAAATTAACGATGCATTTTTTTATGCCTGAAAAACAATATGATAAAGCGCAGTTTTATAACTTTGTTGTTTTACTGACCGAGTTTTACAAAAGCGTCAATGCAAAAAAAAAGCAAAACATTTGTTTATCAAACTAGAAAACCCTCTAAGAAGAAAGAAAAATAAATAGTTTTCAGATCACCCGCTTGTTAATGTCAAATTATATGTTATGAAAAAAAAATTGGATGAAAACTTTTACCACAATTTATTTTCTATTTATGTTCAGGTCGACCATAGAGTTTTTAATTGCCGTCGACGAACGCAATTTAATAGAGATGTTATAGTGGGATATAAAGTCACAATAATTAATATTAATTAAATAGATAAAACTTGTTTTCTGTATATGTCGAAAATTATTGAATAATATGCATATTAGACCGCTGATTTTACATTATCTGTGGCGGTAATGATGACATATCATCCCAAAAGCTGATCTGTTGTTATTGCAAGACCCCTGAAGTTACATTGTAGGAGTTGGGCGTCATATTTACGATAACAATTGTAGTGTTTTTTATTGAGAGTAAGTAGGTAATAATAACATTAGCAAATGTTTTATAATGTAAATGCGCGTTAACGACCAATTCCAACTTAATCTTACCTTCTTCCTCGCTTTTTCACGGTGGAGTTTCTTGCCCATTCTTCTCCATACGAAACTACATTTTGGAAGGGGCGACTAGAATCAATTAAATTAATTGTAAATTTTGATGTTCAAAAGTGCCCGTTATGGGCCATTTGAAACAAATGATTTTAGTTTGACTTTTTCGCACAACATTCCTACCCCATCTAGCCCAAATACATCCATAAACCTACCAAATATGAAAGTTACTCGCGAACACCGCGTGTTGTTCAATATATCACATTTTGATTCGGTCGCGCCATAAACAATACAATATATCAATATAAAGCAGACGGTGGCGAAATTTGAACGGAGCGAGTGCGTTATATTTATGTGCGAGCGACTGTACGCATTTATGTACTGGCAGTGTTTTGTGATGTTATAAACACACATTCAGCAAGTCTTGTTGTGTTTTGTATAGTAGGAATGGAAGTCCGTGAAATGGACGCTATTAACCTGCACGTATTTTTTACTTCGTTCTCACATATAATTATTGTAAATTCAACATTAATGATGTAACGGACGACCTAAAGAAGGTTGCAGGGACGGACTGGATGCGGAAGGCGGAGGACAGGGTTTTCTGGCGCAGCCTGGGAGAGGCCTATGTCCAGCAGTGGACTGCGATAGGCAGAGTTGATTGTTGATTGATGTAACTAACATTTTGTAACAATATAATTTAAAAGACTGTCCATCGAGTTTCTTGCCCGTTCTTCTCCATAGGTAGGTATCACGCTTTGGGAAAACTAACTTCATATTTCTGACTGACTCCTTGACAATTCAAAAGCCTGCAAATGCTTTGATTGAAATAAATGCTTTGAGTTTGAGTGATAGTGGCGTACATGCGTATAGTGGTTTAGTACAGTTGCATTTGTTAGCTAACCTCAACATACATAGTTGGAACAAGGTTAGGTTTATGATGAGTGATTTAGTAATCTGTGTCGCCGCCAGATCAGACAAGTTGGAATTGAAGAAGACAGAAGAGTTGGGATTGCTTATTAGTTAGTCATTCGTAAGCAGATTATTACAATAAATTAACTTTAACTTACGACTTAATCAGCACCTAGACAAGTAGGTACCTATATTATAATGACAAAGTTTTGTACCGTAATTTGGACCTTAGAAATTTTTTCTTCGAATAACTTTGGGAAGACTGCTTCTTTGGCCTAGTGGTCACAAGCGCTACTGCTAAGCATGAGGTCCTTGGTTTAATTCCTAGGTCAGGCCAAGTTTTATTGGGTTTTTCGATCAGGAACTTCTCGCTAGCAGCCCGGAGTCTGAATTCGTCCCCGGTTGATGGCAATAGGCTTGCCCCCTATTACATGGGACTTAAAAATAACTGGCGAAATGTGGGTGTACTATAGGCACACCTCTGCCTAACCCTTCAGGGAAACAGTGTGTGATGGTATAACTCTGGGAAGTGCCTGAATACACGTACGTACACAAAACAATCTGACACCCACACCCCATAGGAAAACAAAACCTCCAGCAAATTAAAATTGTCCATAAACCCAAAATGTTCGTCATCCCTTGAGAGAAAACTTGTACTGAACCAAAAAAAGCTTTTTAAACCACATGTAAGCGTGCATTACAGTACATAATGAATGTTCTGTCACACTGTGTTACATTTTGTTTGATTTTAAATGCATTAAGTGACTCAATAGGCTTGTTTGAGTCAACTGATTTCGCTGGGAGGTGACCGGTCGTTGATCTTGATTGCTTATGACTGCTTATAAATCAAAGAACAAACTTCGATTTATATGCTTAGGTTTTGCATTAGTAATTGTAACGAGAAAGGAATGCTCATTGTTCTTTTTTGTCAAATTTAGTTATACCTACCTACTGCATTAGGACCGTAGGTATATGACAAGTGTGACGGACCGACGAGGAATTGACTGGCTGTCATCCATTTTCTCGCAAGAAACGTACTAAAGATTGTAGAACTCGTGTAAGTAAAAGAGATACATATATTAATAGTTGATCGCTGACAGTTCACACCGGCGAGTTCTCCTTTGTTGGAGCGGCAAGAGCTATCAAAGAGAGTACTCGCTTAGCGATGCTCGCTTGGCGGGCAGAACACTAGCTGAGACACTCACGCTTGGTACAGACACCAGCACATCAAGCTGCTACAATCTGTCAAATTTCTTTAGTAGATTTTCAACTTTATCGCTAAAGCATAAGGTTCAAAGTTGATTGGGAAAATTTGACAGTTTCGGGTAGCTTGATGTGCTGGCGTCTATACATATATGTAAACCAGCGAGTAATCGCAATTCATCATCACGTTACTCGCCAATTGGTTTTTAGTTGCTAACTTTATTCGCTTTTCGTTAATCGCCGGCTGTGGGACAGGTACCCTGTCCAAATGTAGGAGTAGGTACCTACCTACTTTGATTTCTATGCTTGCTGCATAGGTCATGACTATTAGGTCCTGAGGGTCTACTCCGAAGTGGTATCGGCCGAATGTTCGGCCATTTCCTGCTACGAAGTTACTATTTGGTTCGGTCGGTCCCGATCCTACACTCCTACACTCTTTCGAATATTGACTATGGTCCCGACCCAACTGAGCCGATCCGAACATTTTTCACATTTTTCAATAATATTAGGTTCGGCCATGTGTCGGTCCGATCCGATCATTCGCACTTTGCACTTCGTAGTAGACCCCCAGATTGTGTCATAGTGTTGCCCTACTTCATACTAAATCAGTAATTTTATTATAATTATGTCAAACAGTAAGGTGGATTATCTGGTTGGTCTGTTGGTTGCAAGGGTTAATTCTGAGCATGAGGCCCTGAGTTCGAATCGGTCGGGCAAAGTTTTATTGGGTTATTCGATTTCGAATGTCTCAGTAGCAGCCCTGAGTCTGTTTTTGTGCCCAGTTGATGGCAGGACTTAAACATAATTAATAACTGGTGAAATGTGGGCGTAATTATGACACACCTCTGCCTAACCCTTCGGGGAATAGATGTGTGATATTATGTTATGTAGTATGGTTCTTTTCCGCTTTTATAAACCGTTACATAATGCATAATTATATGTATGCTAACAAGAAAATTGCTCGGCTACGTTTACATTAGAGATTGTTACAGCCGATCTGGGTGTCAAACAATATAGAACGAAGTTAGAACTAGGCGACTATAAATCACGTTTAACCTATAATTAAGTAGTTAACGTAATGTTTACACCATGCAATTTGAACGTAACTAAGTAGTTGGTAGGTAAACCTTTGATTCGTCAAGACCATAAGTAACAGGTACGGTCAGCAGCAAAAGTCGGTTAACACTTCAGTTGTTTAAATCTTAATTATTGAGCAAAATATTCTTAAAAAACATGTAGTAATAGAATATTTCAGAATAATTAACTCTTTGCTATTACATGAAATAGTGAAAACCAATGTATCGCATCATTTTGTATTAATTTACATGATTTGTAAAAGTAACAGAGTTAATTGACTTTTGTTGCTGACTGTACATAATTATAATCGAGTTTGAAATAAAAACAATCACTCTCAATATTTCCACAGTCATTTTTCTGCTTCATACGAATAATGTGATCTTTTCCAGAGTATTGTACACTCTGGAAAAGATCACATTATTCGTATTGAACGAAGAAAAATAAATAATCTTTTAATATTAATTCTCAAAATACGTTCAATAAACAAATTAAAAACAAATATTCTCAGTAAGTCTAGAACAGTTTTCATATCAAATTAAGAACTCAAAAACTAAATCGAAATGCAGTTCCAGCAGCCAAGTCGGCTATGCATAAAGGCTCTAAGAACTGCGGCGTAGGGCAGTTACATAGGCACTTGATAAAGTTGTAACTATGAACATTGTTCCAACCTATAAGCATCTATTATGATATACCTAGGTAGCTTTCATGTACCTAATTGACCATGTTAACTTTAAAATGGTAATTTTCCAAAATATTTTTTTAATCTATTGAATGATTAATTAGCACGTCCAACCAAAATTACCAAAAAAGAAGTAATCTAATACGCTCGCGAAATACTTTAAGATCTTGGCTATCGAGAAACGGCACGGTTGGCGCAGTGGTTAAGCGATTGACTGCTGCGCAGCCTGTCGCGGGTTCGATTCCCACACGGAACAAATATTTGTATGATCTACAAGTAGTTGTTCCGGGTCTGGTTGTTTGTGTATGTGAGTTTAAATGTTTGTAAACGCACCCACGATACAGGAGAAATTCCTAGTGTGGGGCAACGTTTTTTTTTAAAAAAAAAAAAAAAAATGTAAATCCAGAACAGCATTGAAATCGAAGGAAGACCTCAAAATCTCTATCAAAATGCAGTTCCAGCGAGCGATTATTCATAACACCTTATAGCCAACTCGGCCATTCATAAAGGCTCTAAGAACTGCGGCCTAAGGCTAAATCACTGGCAGTCACATAGGTGCTTGGTAAAGTTTTAGCTACGAACATTGTTCCCAAACATCATGTACTTTTTTATGCGAACCTGATCTTGACAGATTCGACGCCAAAGGGATTTTATTGATAAATTCGTCGCCAAAGGGAGAGGAGGAAGAGAAGGGAGAGGGGGTCCTTCGAGAGATTAAACCAGTTTTTTTCTTAAGGGCAATGAAGAAAATATAATGAAAAATTAATAACCTCGATAAAAACAAAAATATCTCTTCTATCCAGCCCAATAAGTCTAGAACGAATTTCTTATCAATGAAGAACTCAAAATCTCTATCAAAATGCAGTTCTAGCGAGCGATTATTCATAACACATTAAAGCCAACTCAGCCATTCTAAGGGCTCTAAGAACTGCGGCCTAAAGACTAAATCACTGGTAGTCACATAGGCGCTTGATAAAGTTGTAGCTACGGACATTGTTCCAACCTACGCGCCTATATTTTGATTTGCATAAGCAAGGCTGGTTTTGAGGTACTGTGTTTAAGTTTAAACGGTTGAATTGCTTTAGGGGTTGAGTTGTGATTTTTTTGTAGCGAGATTTTCTTTTTGGTTTCCTGAAAATTTAACTTTTCAGGTGATTTGTTTTATGCTATCTAGTCCAAAGCACGTTAATATGCTGTAGGTAAACTTTGTCCATACGAAAGACTGCAATAGAAAAATAATGTGTTCTTTTTGTATCATTTTGGGGTTTATTTATACGCGATCATGAAAATTAAGTGACGTTTAAACATCAAAAATGTATAGTTAAATAGTCGCTAAACATTACTTAACTTTAACCAACGTTTTTGGTTATAGGGGCTAATATAAAGTCTAAGTTCTTTTCAAGAATGATTTATTACCTAGGTAACCTTAGAACTTTTTATTATTTACTTAAACTGTGATCAACTCTACTCCGCCATTCAATTCTAAGTATGTTTTGATTCTCAGAACCTCTCTATGAGCTAATCACACAAGTAATTAATTAATTACGCCATGTTTGAACGTGTATGTCGCACGGACTTCAGACATGTTCTACGTTGTGTTAGCGAAGACCGCCTCTTGTTTAGGCTTGTTCTGACTTAGAATGACTTCATGTCACCTTCTATAACCACTAGCCGGCGCTATCTAGTTTTAAAAAATATTGACCAAAAAATTGACGTGTTATAGTCAAGCCAAGTTTCTTAAAAGATCTATGTACAGAAATAAACATCATTTCATTTAATTACTAATACATACTTCAAACTCTAGTAAAATTAAGATATTTTGAAAATTTATTTTCATCGAAATTCGTGTTCAAGACTTTTCTATAATTTATTTAACTTGCCTACTTAAACTTTATTAATTTTAAACGTAATCAAACGAAGTCAAAATATTAATTTCAAAATTCGCGCACAATAATAGAACATTACAAGAACGATTTAATTACTAAGCGTGCCTTGTTCGATCGTGGCTTGCGCGTAACCAACATGTCAGACACAACAAGTTGGGCGCACAAAACATGTTCAAAGCGTTGTGTTGTGCACGACTTCTCTTACTTGGTTTGCTTCAACAAAGAATTGCTCTATTTTTCTAGATGTACCAAAAAATACTAATGAATAATGAGATGGACCAAAAAATAACAGCTTTCGTATATATGTATGTCTTTGTAGTTTACTTATGACGTTGGCTCTTGGTTTTAATAAAGAAATACTGTACATTTTAGAAATCGTTATAGACCCCAAATACTAAAATCATAGCACACGGCAATAAAACATAATAGTAAAATTACAAAGCTTACCGTATAAGCACCTTCAAATTGCATCCTATCTTATTCCAACCCTAAGTATATTCAAACGCGTTTGTTACGCACAAACACTCAACATGTTGGGCGCACTAAACATGTTCGCATGTTCGTACGTTGCGGTGTGTTCGCACTCGCGCAGCCCGTCTTGTCTCGCCCCGCCCCGCCCGCTACATGGAATTGTTTTAAACTTTGATTAATTCCTTGCCAGCGCGGTGATGTTGCTTGTTTTCAGTTGATGAATACTGTGTCGAATAGTTGTTTACTGAAAAAGGGTTTACTGATTAATTTTCGTGAATTCGTATGTTTGTTTTTCGGACTTGGTTTGTGTTGTTTATGCTTTTCTGTAAATGTGAACCAGCGCGCTAATTGGGTAACACATTGAATCATTTTGAAGCAAATTGCTAATCCATTGCTTCATATTTTCGAAAAAATTGTCTGCTCAACAACATAAATAACGCAATTAATGTTGTTGAACTGTCAAAATGAAAGCAATTGCTACTGTTAGTGTGTTAAGCAATTACCCAGCTGTGCGATCGAAGTGGCAGAAGTTATACATATACTTTTTTGTACCTACTAGAAAACTTTTCTTAGTGTCATTGTGTGACGATAGTTTTACCCTTTTCTGCTAGAGTTCTCCGAAATTTAACAGTTTACACCTGCATTTATCATTGTGTAAATGTAACTGACGATTTGACCTGTCGACAACTGTACAACGAAAGCCACCGAGCTTGACACATTCAAAAGGCACAGCGGTTATCTCGAGAATTACATTAATTAGAGGTGTGGCTATAATTAATATTAATTAAAGTCACCTTTTAGCTCGCGACACTGAATGCGTATCGCAGTTAATAAATTTAACGGCATTGGCGGACCACTGGCTAACGCAGATAAAGATGCACCAGAAACTACGCAATTTCATCAACAATTTAATCCCAATAAAATACACCTTAATCCTGTACCCACAAGGTCCAAAACGATCGCATCAAACACTTGGCAATTACGTTCGCTCGTTGTAAATTTTGCAAAAAGTGTTTATCGTCCCCGCAAAGAATTGTAGGCTTTGCGACATCGAGATAAGATAGTTGACAAATGAATGAATTTACTTTGTTTTATGTCTGCTGAAAGTTTACGATCGTAAAATGCAGGAGTGTAACGGGCGAAGAAATTATAAGTGAGAATATTTTTGATCCTTACAACAATCCAATTATGAGGTATTCCTATTTTTGTCTCAATCATGATAAGATGTGTAGTTGCTTAATGAACGGAACGTGGAATGTTTAAAATAGACCTGTTGAAGTTGTCAAACTTAATATTCGTGACATAAATGTCAGTATTAAGAGAATGTATGCGACCTTTTGTAGTGGCACGTGTTTTAGTTACATTATTATTGAAAGTAAAGGTTTCGGGGCCTTAGATATGGACACTTATTTCTGTATTGATCGATTTGATAAGTTCACTTTCACCTTCATCGCGTGAATGTTGATTGAGTTCGTATATTAATAACTTTGTGAGAATTCTTGTGTTTTTTCCGAATTTAACCAGAGGTAAACACAACATAAAATGCAATATTAACCATTGCCTTTACGTCAACGTCAGTTTTATGTACAATACACAGCACATTCAGCTGCAAAATTTCACGCATTCATGCGGAACTTCTCAGAACATTTAAAAGCAAAACTTTATGTGTTTCAATCTAAATAAGAAATACTATATTATTTATAATGGGCGCACATTTGCATCACATAAACAATAGCACCTAATCATTCCTCGTAACCATTCCTGACTAACCGAAGTCTACATTAACCCGTAGCTATTGTGTAGCGTTACTGCATACATTGCTGGCTTTGTGAACAAAATGCAAATGTATCATAATGTTAGTATTGCATAAATCATCGCGCCCGGCCGCGCGGATGCCCCGCGCTGATTATCTAGCTATGGATTTCAAGATAAAACCTTTATTTGTTTATTGCTTAAGCTGGAGAAAGAAATAAAAAACAAAACAAAAGAGGACCTATTTCTAGCTCGGAAGAAGTGGAGTTGTACAAGAATCTTTTGGCACGTGGTTAAGATCGGAACTAACGCCGTCATCTTGTTTTTTCAATACAAAATCACCGCCGCAACGAAATCGCCTTGGAAGTGGCTAAGTTTTGAGCCAAAAAGATTTAAAATTCAGTCGTGCTATCGACACGAAGAAGAATAAGAAGAATACAAAATCACAAAATAGTTTCCCTACAACGCCCCCTTGTCAATGTCATCCAAGCGCCAAAAGATCTTTGTAGCATTATAGGATGGTAGACCTATCACAATGTAGAAAATGGAACATCGCTGGCAGCTAATAAAACAAGTGAAGATCATAATTTGAATAATTTTGAAAATAAGAACGCCGTTTTCAGATGGCCATTGTGGTTTTAAAGCAAGGGGCGTAATCGACCCTAGAATTCCACAATAAGACTGTTCATTACTCCCTACATCGTCCGTACATAGGTGTAGGTCCAACTAATAATAAATTAAACGGTTGAACAACCGAAGCCAATTTTGAAATAGAAAAGGGTTAGGTTATTATTCGGCCGCAGACGTATTAAAACCGTTCTCATTTTATGAAAATTAAATACAGGGCCCATTCGACCCTTTGTATATGACCACATGTGCTTGGGTTATGCAAATGACGTATTGGATGTCGGGGTACAATACATACTTGATTAGAGATAGTTTCGAAATTATTATCAAAGCTTATAGAAAATTAACATAATGGACGAACATTTCGGAAAACTGTTAAGAAAATTGAATACAAGGAACAATAAAGGTGAAACTGATAGCTATACACGCTCTGAGAAGGTATTTTGGTCGTCTGTATAAAGTATCATTTTACACACACACTCGTTTTAAAACCACTTAAAATTCCTACCGAATTTTAGAAACAAAAGTGGTACATTCCACATTCAAACTACATATTTCGAACACTTCTTTCTTTTTCGCATCCAGCCTATGGTGGGCACGGTGGAATATCAAACATTTTGTCATTAGGGAAGCATGCAAAACATATTTATGTCGCGGAAATATCTCATTCTGTCAACTAAATGCGTTTTGGTTTAGCTAAAATTGCATGATAATTTTGATTTTAGGATTCAGCTCGACCGCTGTGATGACGGATATAAATTCTATGCCGCTATATATTTCACATGACTACGTTTCGTGTTTACTAACGCTATTTATGTAATCTGAATGATCGAAAATACGAATGAATTACTATTTATTACTATTTATTTGTGTTAGATATAAAAAGTTTTCGTAATGGTGGCGTTGGGAGATAAATATTGTACTACATAATGCTCGTTAGTTTCTTACATTGTTGCTGTTTGAGGAAATGTTGGCAGAGATATGTGGTTGATGAGGAAACTTGAGTGTGTGAAGTTGTATTATTACTTGGATATGGTATGGTCTGACTGTAAGTTTACGATTATGAGTTTTGAACGAAAAAGCTTCATTTGAAAGATCATCATCATCATCAGCCTTGTCAGCCTTGTACTATCCGCTGCCGAGTATAATCCACTCCCTTTGTACCATGCTTCCCTGGTCTGTGCGAGTCTCATATATGTCTTCCCCACGATCTTCTGTATCTTTGAAAGATAATAAATAATAATTTAAAATATCATAAAATGGTACCTAGTATTTATTTTCATATGTAACTTTCCTGATGCACTTTCATGTTCATTAATTACGGTGCCACTCTTGTGATTGTTTTGGGACTGCCCGACTAGTTTCAAATCAAATCAAATCAAATCATCTTTATTGTGGACTATAGGTATAGGTACATCATAGATACAGGTCTTAAATAATTAAAATAAGTTCAGCTATGTCCCGCCGTTGAGGCATACAATAATAATTTCATGTCTAAGTTGGGCTTTTAATCATGACTTAAATAACGTGGTACCTTAATAATACCATTTCTCAAAATTTCATCTATTTGTTTCTTTGTATATCTGATAAAGTATATAAAGAAAAGTTACCTTAATGCCTTCTTTCTCCTTAATCCTATACTTTCTTTAGACTTACGACGTTGCGACGACGTTTTCCGCATTCCTTGAGTGCAGGGTCAGCATTAGCTATTTTGATTAGGTCGTTAGCCCTTTTGACCTATATTACATAGGGCCATGAGAGATTATTCATTTACCTGAGTAAATCTAGCTACGCGTGTGAAAATAGGATTCTATGGAAATCAATGTATTTTTTTATGTTTTAGTTACTGGCTGCAAATTACCTACATTTCTCTTCAAGAACACAAAGTGATCTTAATTTGATTCTACATTCCTTAACACCTTAATTATTTTAATAGAAAATTTGTTGTTAATCTTTAACAAATCCCTAGTGTTGTACTTCATACAAATATCCTTTACAATTCCTCATAACATGTAATTCCGCCTAACTTTCAACCGTTGTTTGACATTTCGATTCTCATGTATCTAAGCTCACAGTACAATAGCTTCGTACATCATATCATGCTATTGTGTAGTTTTAAATGGAACACGACACGAGCCTGTTCGACGGGCTGACATGTAGGTATCATAATAAGTACTGACAGCCTGTGGGTAGATGTATCAAGCACGATATTAGAAGTTGACAGCCGTGGGTGTTCGAGTCCCGTGCGTGACCATTCATGAACTGCTCGGAATGGTTCATAATTTTTGAAAGGTTTTATTGCTTAGCTGTTTTACAAGCGATTTTGAGTACTTATTGTAATTGATAATAAGGTTCATTTTTAATTGAAGGTGACTGATTCCTAATTGGGTGTCTGTAATATGGGAACGTGTCATTATATGCCTTCGTTAATTTTATGTGAACTTCAATATGTTCATATTAATAAACGACAATGTAGAATCACTTAAAATGTTAGAATAGAATAATATTTGAAAACAAATTAATAAATTTCTGAATATTTTTTAAAGTCATTCACAATTTCAATCACGGAACATAGCATCACATTGACCCATCTGCAACAATATAAAATATATGAATAGAAGAATACTCTCATACATTTTCTAGTAGGTACATCTCTTAGTTGAGTGACCTGAATCTAGGTAAATTGATCGACAGGCGACGAGCGCCGTCATTTTCAACGTCAATGCGTACAAATTGAGGAACCCACATATCAAGTCTCGTTGGCAAATCTGTGATGAAGATCTAGTTCTGAACGATAACCCGGAGTAAGTAGCCACTTGCGTCATTGGCATGAATACGAGAATTGAGTGATCTAACTAACTCAGACAGCAGTCACACAGATTAATTTAAATGTGGAGAGGATGATGTAAACAGTGGAGTGTGTGAAAATGTGGGCGATGTCTGGAGATGGTCGTTTGAGAGCAATTGAATTTATGAGGTTTAGAATTTTATTGATTAGATGATAGTAAATCATCTGAGAGACGTACCTAGACAAAAATACAGGGTGGTAGGGACATCGACCCGCAACCTGTTACCTCGACTTCAGTACCTACCTACATGATTCTGAACCAGCGTTGAAAATTTTCATCAGTTATTTTTTTTAGATTGCCTTTCTATACATTGTGACCGCGTATATATTGCACTTTTATATGAAACAGCAGATTTTTTTTTTCATTTATGGTTACAGTTTGGGCTTCGATGTCCCATCCTGTATAAAAACCGTTTTTCAAAGAGTTTCCATCCAGAGTGACGTGGAAACCATTGTTCTTCCTTGATTAATGATTTCGAGTAATGAAAACAGTTTTATTTAATACTAATAATCCATTACTGGCTTGCGGGATCAAGGCAGAGATACAAACGGACATATGGACGCACCACTACATAGTGCCACTGATTCCAACAAAAGAATTAATTATTGAATAGCGTTTTATCTAACGCTGACAGCAAAGGGTTACTACACGGAGGGAACAGTACATATTGAAAAAAAATAATGACAATGTAGCATCAAAAACTTTTATCCACGATCCCGAATTGTCTTAACCCTTCAACCCTTTCTATTCGGCTCATAAAGTTGGCGAAACGTACAAAAATACCGACATAATGCCATTTGCATAATGTTTCGAGCTTTGTTTTTTCATAGAACGGTGGGTTTGAAATGTCACCGCAGACTGGGGGTGCGAAAACACCCATTATGGGGTGCCGAGTGTATTAAAAATCGTTCGCGTCCTTTGCATTCCTGAGGTTATGGGTTTTCGTGCGTGGATCCCTTGAATGTGAAGAATGGACGGGAATAGTACTGTGTACAGATAAATATCTATTTAGACGTTTATTACGTTAAAAAAGGTTGAATTATGGGGGATTAATAGCATGTCTTCACGATGGTAATAATTTGAAGGATTCGTTGGTGTGTAGGTCATTAGCAGTTGGATAATGACTTCCTTTTCTATTTTATTTAAACTACTTATAAGACTATAGCTTCAACATTTTCTTTTCAACGATTTCATATTCATATCTTTATTTGCATTCCATAATGTTCATAAGATGTTACAAGGTTGTTAAGGTACAATTACGGACCCTGTATGGTACAACAAAAAAAATTAAGTATACATACATCGTCCTAGTTGCTACAAACCTACGATATTAAGATTCAATTTCCCAGCAGCAATATAAATAAAGCACTTTCTCCGGAAAATCCCAAGTAAAAGTAAACTTGATATTTTCCACAACCTGACTTAACTACAAATACCTAGATAGTGTTGCCAGCAAGCATTTATAACTCTTATTCTCTTGGAGTATAACTTAATTCTTGGTGTTTAAAATAGTTGCCATAAATTGGAGCTTTCACTGGAATTAAAGACTTGCAATTACAATCTTTATTCTTGGGCATTTCTTAAGACATTAATGGACTAATGTGTTTCTCAGTACCTGCTTCTGAATTACCAACTGTACTATGAAGGGTGCCTTTTCGATCTTTTATTTAATTTAGAACTCTTTCAAGACTTTCACCACGAACAAACAAATGCACTCCGATCATACAGCCATCATCTTCCATTTAACTGTTGCATTATCCCGATTCAAAGTCCACGAAGGTACTCTCAAAAATGGCAAAGACAGTTATCGTCACCGGCGTAGACTTGAAGTCTACACGACCGGATGTAGTAGTCGTTCCGGCAATAACATTTCCGGTACCGACACTCGGCTTACTTCCGTCGTCTGCGAGGGTACTGTTTCCTTCCAATTGTTTATGCCTTCGACAAATACTAAACGACAAGTGCGAATGCATCATAAACTTAAATGGTTACAGCAAAGGCACCGTAATACTTCGAAATATTCTTATAGATAGGTAGTGGTAGACAGAAAAATGATTGAATAAAGCAGAGGGCATAACCTAACACTACTGATACTGATAATAATTCAATAGATCCTAAACTAGTTGAATTAAATGAAATTACTACTTTCATTGAAGCAGTGCTTAAGTATGATGCACTCTGTACATTGTAAGTATTGTTACACAATGCTCAGTAAACTCCTAGAGGACTCTAAATGACAGGATATCTTCAATTGACTATTTAATACTTTCTAGTAGCGAGGTTGTAGCTAAAGTGATTCGTAGTAATAACTTCAAACCTATGATGACGCTTTTGTGGGACTGTATTTACCGATTTTTATATCGAGTAGATCGATTGTCAATTAATTGTTCCTAACTTTCCATTCTTGTGCTTTTCCTGGACTTTCCCCTCGTTGTTCTTGAGCTATTTAGTTCACATCATACTTGCCAAATCGATTTAAGAGTTCCCTATAAACCCCCCTCATTATTATGTACGAAATCATAAAACTGCACTAAAATTCCAGCTATGAATCAGCCATCTGATGGCAATGACAATTTATTGCTATTAGAATATGGAAATGGTCGCCGCATGGAAGAGACTGGGCTGTTTTTAATTTGGCGCCAAATTAATGAAGATTCTGTTGTTTCATTTACGTACAGTTTTTGGCCAGTAATTTGGTTTCGCTCTTGTTTTGTTTTACTCCTATTCTGCTATGTAACTTTATTTGGCAAAGAGATTGTATATTTTTGATAGATATGGTTTACGTCATTCTCAAGCCAAATTGGGTTAACTTTTAATCTAGTTGTGCTATGTGGATTCAGTTCTCTCCCATCTACATCGTCCTTAGTGAAGGATACTTCGGGATTAGCAGAGCTTTAAACTGTTCTAAGTTGGTCTGCATAGTTTCTTACAGTACTTACTGTGATTTATGTTGTGAGATTTCTATAGGCCTTAATAAGCTGTTGTATCTTAATTTTGGGATCTTACAACGATTTTAGTATTAGACAGTGGTATTTGATTCTTCTGTTAAATCATTTTGTTTTGCTGTTGTTTTGTTTATTATGATTCCATCCTCGGTTTGGAGTTACTGTTTTACTATATGAAGTTGAGAAAATTGAATTATAGGATATTTGAAGAATGGCTCTTCTAGTATCCACAACTAACAAGTTATGAATACTATTCTCATCATTGTCGGAAACTTCGAAATTGATATTGGAGTAGGAAGGTAATTAATGGCGCTGTGTTACAAAGTTATGGAAACGTTTTCATTGAAAATTGTTAAAAAATTTCTTACAGTAAAATAATGAGTGTCTTCAAAACTCAAATTTAAATCTTAAACGAACTAGGTCTGGAGTCTGCTCATAATATTGGTGGACATAACATATCGAATAGGCTCGTCCCGAAAAGTTGGTATCAGGAGAGCCGTCCAATCAAAATACAACACATAACGAAATACTATTACTTGCCACCCCTTAGAAAACCAATAAGAACAATAATAAATAACTCTTATCATATTTCGAGTATGCTCCTGGTCGCATCGCGAGAGATCCGAACCTATATATCACTAGGAATTTACGAGGCAAGATACGACAGGAAAATTGCAAGAATGGTGGCGCAATCTATCTTAGTTGGGTTGCTTGGGGAGGCTGGGGTAGCGCGGGAGTCCCAGGGGCTCGGGGGCGGGGGCGGCGAGGGGGAAACTTCGAGAGGTTATTAGTCCAAGCATCTGTTGTTGAGCGGGGGCGTGATGAAACTCTTCGGGTAGGTACAAGCTAACAAATCTAATTGCTCAGTAGGCGCTCGTGTATACCAGCCCTGACAAAACGGCCCCCCTCATGCGGTCGCCGCGCAAGACTATTTGTTAAGCGCCCAGGTGACCGTGGAAGATTTAGGATTTTTCCTAACATACATGTTTTATACTTACTTTTATTACGAGTGAATTTTGTACGTCGTTTGTAAAGTTTACGTCGCATGAAACACTCGGATGTTTGTTACAGACGCCTTTTCTACATAACCGGTTTTATTTTAAAACGTAATTTTTGAAATATCACTGAGAATTTAGTAAAATATGCGCAGTCATTCCTTTACGTAGCGACAATAATTATTCGCATTGTAGTAGCTAGCCACCGCTTTAGTCTCGACTAAAAAATAGAATAAGAATTATTATGATGGAATTTGAGATAAGAAAATCTAAGTTGTAACAAAAATTGCGTGATACTTAACACTTACTGAGAAATTTTGTATAGCTATGTGAGTTTGCTTTAATCTGTCGGCGTGACTAATCTGCCTGGTCAGTTATATAAGGACTTGGCTTTTGCTCTATTACCTAAGTGGTTTCGGGGAAAGGTGTAGGCGTACATTTTTTGTAGGCCCCGCTTGACGCGAGATAACAAAATACGAAAAGTTTAGTTCTACCGTGTACCCACCTCATACAATCTTTTTATGCTTATCTTTCTGTGATTTATGAGTTGTTCGGCGTCCAACAACGGGAAAGAAAGGAGGTATACAAAAGTAATTTATTTTTTACGTTTGTTTTTCTTGTCTTACCATCGGTGCGTGCGGTACTGGCCACGGGGCGAACATGTTTTTGAAGTTGGCATTTTTGAGATGTCGCAATATGATTTATGCTTGACCCCGCGCGTAGGCGGTGCTTACTGCTTAGTCCGATCGGTATTTTCGGCTCTATATACTATAAATCATAATACATAAATAAATCATACATTAAACGTCACCTCTTTATTATTGAGATTTATTTATTGCGCGATTTTCCCCGAATATGTTGTCACAGAATAAATATGAAAAGTAAACAGTCGCAGGATATAATTTATTGTCTGCTGCAGGTAGGTATGTTTCATTTCGAGGTGTGATTTTTTACAGTGCATTTAATCATTTATGAGATCCACCTCGTCTGTTGTATAGACTTTTTAATACTCTGCTTAATAATATTTTTATTCATCACAGCATCGAGGCTCAATCTCGTCAGTACTAAGTGGTCACTCCAGTAAAAACTTCACGTCATAAATCCAAAACTGTCCGTTTACGAAACGAGGTTATTAAGATTCAGAAAAAAGTTCACACGCTTTTATTCGACAAACACGTTGTTCTCTCAATTAAGCGTCTTTACTGGCCGGACAAGGCCCGGACACGGCCCGGACACGGCTGTACGGAATTATTCATGACGCGACCGACCGACATGTCATTCGGCCAAATTAGAGGCTTGTCATAATGAAGTACACGGTACGAAGCTGAGGGTAGTTGCACGTATGTCGCTCTGCAAAAATGTTAATTAGTTCATTAGGCTCTTGCAGCATGAACTTGATGTAGAATTGAAGGGATTTTGTCTCGAGCAATGTTTACTCCGGAATCTCGATATTAAAACGGATTTGAAAATTGGTAATGTGCTGAAAGTTTGCTTTCTTGCCGTAGTATCCTTACATAATCAGCCTAAAATGTTCCCACTGCTGGGACACAGGCCTCCTCTCTGTGAGAGGGAGTGGGCCATAATCCACCACGCGGGCCCAGTGCGGGTTGGTGGATGTCACATGTCTTCGAATTTGTGGTTCTAGGACATGCCGATTTCCTCACGATGTTTTCCTTCACCGTTTTGAGACCAGTGGTGATGAAATAATTTACACAAAGTAAAGTGCCTGCCTGGGTTCGAACTCACGACCTACAACTCGTAAGTCGGGTCCATTACCACTGGGCCACCACTGCTCTTAGTCTTAGTTTGTAGTATCCTTAGTGCTTAAAAAACCAAGATCATAAAACAGGGATTTGATTTTCAAAGGAAAGTCTTGTCATTAATATTCCCAAGGCAATAATTTCCCCATCTTTCTTATCGCCCAATCAACTATAAACCAGCTCATAATTAATTATTTTTTTATTGTTCACAGGTATATATGTTACTTCTGGTTACTACTACTTTTTACGAGTCCGACAACATTACGTGAGTATCAGTAAAACCGCTGGCTTTAATATGACCGTAATAATGTCATAAACTTTCTACGCACTCCGAAACCGCTTTATTTCCAAGAATTTTCGTCACATGCGCCTTTCTCCGGTTTTTATATTTTCCATGAAAAACCGTTGGTCATAAAAGTAAAGAAACATCAAGCACAGTTCATACAGCTTCAAATATAAACATTGTAGTAGGTATCTATATCTCAGTAGGCCATAGAGTACAGACCACCCAGTCATCGAATTCCTCAAGCATTAGGTTGATTGCAAACTTATCAATAGACTAATACATTTCCCATAGATAAGTCGTCCTACTTCCTAATCGTAGAAAACAGGATCGAAACCTAGTCAAACACTCGATACGTTCTAAGATCAAATACAATTATGTACTCTCGAACCGCTATTTACAACAATATAACTTGAGATAACAGTACCAAATGCACTGGGCGAACCACTCTAGTGCTTACGTCACTAGCCACGTCAAACCGCCTCCAGCGGTATCATACAAAAGTGCATGCATTATGAAGATTGCATGCACATCTAGCTGAGCCAAGTACCGGGCTAAAGCTTTGTTGCCAAAAATCACACAATAAATAACACAAGGGGGCAAACTGCATGCATTATAGTCGTACCTTATCTTACTGAATTTGAAGCCAAGAATTGCCCATTAAATATGCATTAAAATTACCTGCCTCGGATGAAAAATAACGGGCAGTTTTAAGCTTTATTATTGGTTTGAGGACGCATTGACGTGTTTAATTAAGTAATTTGTGCGGCTGGACTTGATGTCTGAATTTGTGGTGTGTTTGATGCTTTAATGTGGGAATACTGGTTGTTGCTGGTGTCCTGGGGAGCCTGTAATAATTACAGACTCCCCATATTGTAGAAAGGTTGTAGCTGAGATATGTTGACCGATCAGGCTTTTGGCTCCTTAAGAATATTTACATACTGCATAATAATGCACAGAGTCAGTAATTAGTATATGATATTTGAAGTTTTCGATTACGGCATCCTTCAATCAAAACACGTGCTCTTAACTTATTCTTAAAAGTAATAAGGTATTTACAATAAATAATTCCATTCCAATCCATCACAGCTTTCTTCATAAAGTTATTGTTCGAACAACAATAAAGAAATCATAAATCCTGTTCCCTTCACGACATCGATTAAAGAAATGATTGTGCAAACACGCAGACAAACAGGCGCTGCATTTTATATAAGGCAGAGATTAGTAAATTTCATCATGTAGCCACCGGTGACACGATGAATCACAATAATCGCATTCTGTATACACCACGGTCCCATCAATTAGACGAGTTGCAGGCAGATTGTATAAACAGATATTAGACCAACTCACCGTAAACGCATTATATAATTTGGGTTTTTTACTCAGACTCCAAGGAATTCTAAACAGGAGAGTGGCGATATCGGATCATGCAATTCTATTTTAGAAACCATTTCGTAACCTGGGAAAACGGCCGAATTAGAATATTACGAGTACATCTTCAGAAGTGTAGATGCATTTCTTTTAGTTGGAAGCATTACGGAAACTGGAGCAGTGTTTGATAGTGTTCCACAGCGATATATTGCCAATTGCAAAGTCCTAGAGGCTGCCAAATATTTTGTAACGGAAAAAATCTTCAAACGATCTATTGCATACAAATTGGCTGCAATATTATTGGCGTTGTAGAGATACACGTAACAATTGATCTGAAGATTTCGACGTCGTCACGATATCGTGACGATAGATTGGAAAGTGTATGTGGCTTAAGGTCATCGTTTTGAGCGATTTATTGTTACCCCAATGACCTGCACACTCAGTAACTCATCTCTGAAAGAATAATGTTTTACTGCGCTTCTGTCAGTTTAATCAAACTTGACTTTCCATTTTTCTTTTTCAACTGATCTTATTGTTCTCTGTAATTTAGTGATTAATTTGTGATTTTTAATTTTGTTGCCTAAATGTTTTGCAATGTTCAGGTTCGTAATCCTCGCCATCCCAACTTTCCACAACTACGAAGCCAAAAATTATTTCATGTTTTTGAGCAAACTCTGTCCATCCATCAGAGGTTGCTACATCGGGTGACATGTAACAATAAATAAATTTAATATCATCGCGCATGTTCCCAGGGTCGGTACCGGACACGGCTCTCCATGTGTCCAGCTCCGTTGTCCGTTCATTGCCAACATCACTGTCTCCGATACTCTTGTTTCCAAGATTGCGACTACATGACGCCGGTACTACTGGTTCTTGATATACTTTATTTATATCTTGATGTATTTATTCATTGAACACTTTAGATTAAGCATTAGGGTTTTTTGTTATAGAACATATTTAGTAAGGTAGCAACCGATTGATTTTCGATCGAATGACTAATTGAAGAAATAAGTAATGGTCTAATTTTAAATGATTGCATGTCTGATCAATTCAAGTAAATATAAAACGCTCATGGAAGCATCCAACAATAACACTCTATTAACAAATTTGATGCAACAAGTTAGATGAGTCAGTCTGATGTGACAAGTTAAATTCGAATAAAATAAACACTAAACAATCCCAAAACAATCTCCAAGTAACTGTTGACGCCAGAAACTTTTGCTTTAACAGTGTCCACAATCTCACTTAGCAACTTGGCTAATCTCGCTAGCCGAGTCCGTAGTAGGGCCCATCTCATCACAGGCTCACTGCCAACTGCTCGTTTGTTATTCACTAGCACACCTCCACTTGACATCGCACGCATATAGAGAATACTCAATGTGGGGAATTTTCGCATACGATCAGGACCATGCGTTTCGATGGAGTACCGACGGTTGCCGTCTTTATTTTGGCTTTGATCGATGGGTATATAAATAAAGGAAGGTCTCGTTTGTCTTGTTGATACGGTAAACTAAGATTAACAGTCGATTTGTGGCAAATTTATTGTAGAAACACAATACTGAGTGAACTAGAGTACGCTGACGGAATCCGGATCCCTGTAGACAATTAGGTCAGAAAAACAAGTGAATATCATATGATGTTTGGAAATTGGCAGACTCTAGGACTGAATTTAATTACGTACAGAATAAACGGTCATGTATTTTACGCAATTTCGTTGGAAAGCCCTAGTTGGCGGCACTTAGCGGACTTAACTTGGTACGTAAAGTTCTCGCGGCTGTTTAGCTACATGCGTTCTAGTCACGTTTTTATCCATTATGGATTATTGCAGGTTACCTAGCAACTTGTACCATTATGCCTGTTAAAGCCACATGCGGAGGAAACATGTAGTTTCACTATACAAACTTAACTTCATATTGTAATGGCCTGCTCTAGATTAATGGACATTCAATTTGAAATTCCAAAAATTCATTGAACTCTATTACTTTATAATTTAATTAAAATCTTTCAGAGCACCGAAATGATGTCGGGCTTGCGGTTTTAGTTCGGTAATTAGTGATATACCGGAAACGATAGTATCAGCTAGAATAACACGTTCCAGTTTATTGAATTAGCTATATAAATAACATAGATTCGATCTATAGAAACCTGTCCTGTTGCCACTCTTCATATTTGAGCAACAAAATATGATTCACTTTCAAATTCTAAATAAACGATACTTTTATTTTTGATTATTCTGAATTTAGTGCTGAAATGCAAATGTCAAGTTTTTAATTAAAACAGTAACATAGTTGATTAAGATACCGCTAAAAGCTCAGGAAGCAAGAATTATATCACATCCGATCCACACATATTAGAAATCGTGGGAGTGTATCTTTCGTTGATTTACATCGTATATGTCATTATGTATGCTATTCATAGTATGACCGACATACGTAGTCCTGTTCAAATTTTAATATATTTGACAGAAAACCTATAGGAAAAAGGACGTTCAGTTTTATGGGCATTTCATTTTTTCCCGGAAAACTTTTCCAACTTTTCTTTCCATAAAACATAATTCGGACTAATCTGAACATTTTAAAACAAAAGTATCCAAATTGTACCAACCGTTCTCAAGTTCGCCTAACAACGAACAGCATATCATTTTTATTTCTATACTATCTGTGCCCCGCGGTTTTACCCGCATAAATTTCGATCCCGTGGGAATATCGGGACAAAAAGTATCCTATGTGTTAATCCTGGTTACACTCGTAACTGCGTGCCAAATTTCATTCAAATCCGTTCAGTAGTTTTTGCGTGAAAGAGTAACAAACATCCATCCATCCATATAAACTTTCAAGTTTATAATATTACTAGGACAATGTGTAACTGAATTAATGCACATTATGAAAGTAGTTTGTTCAGAGTCGTTTACTGAATCGATATCTGTAATTTTTAATAAAGGTTTTTTTTTTTCTCAGACTAAGTATCTACTGCGCTAGACAAGTATACGTGTGCGACAGTGTGCGTACATAGGTTTGTAATGTGACCACAATTTTCTCCCACAATCAGAATAATTCATTTAAAGTTTTATGCATAATATGAGTAGTAAAAATTCAATGTATGTTTTAAGATCTTAACATTACCTATATTCTAATTGGGGTGATTGGGGGCGTGCGTTAATTCCGGGACATGTTTTATAGATGTTCAGATAAATCAGTTAGCTACCTACAATATTGAACTTTGGTACCTAATCGCTAAAGCTATTATAGGTACAAAATGTTTAACTAGAAGTAACTTTGACCCCAAAGGTTAAGTCTCAGTAAATGGTGGTTATTAAGTGTAGCTTAGTCAAAGAGCAGGTGTGTGTATAATTTTATTATTGTTAAAATATTAGCAGTAGGTAAGTAGATTTCTATATTTCTATGATTTGTCAGCTTTTGGTAGGTAATAAATAAGACAATTATTTGTGTAAGTAGAAATAAGTAAGTTAAGACTTATTACTTTTTATTATAAGCGGCTTAAAATTAGATTTAACTATGGTTGTGTATGTTTGTTATGAGGAAATATATACTTAAACTGATGCTTGGTACAGCGCACTTTAGTCGCCAAAGACCTGCTGACGATTTCAAAATCTTACACAGATGTTGAATTCGTTAGCGACAAATCTGCAGTCAAAATCTGTATGTGTACGTGAAATTTTGAAATCACCCAGCGACTAAAGTTGCTGCATGCGTATCTACCTAGTATAAGAAAACCACATCAAAGAGAGCTATCGTGAACTTTTTAATCACTCCAAGTTTCTATTAATAAATTAAAATAATAAAAATCAAGACATAATCTGTTATCTATTACATACATTGAAACTATGTTGTTATTAGTGGCAACACAAGATTAGAATTAAAACGAATTAACATAACCGGAAACGACTTGATTAGAAACCCTTTTTTATATTTAAGTACTTTTCTATCATCTATGTTAAAACTGATAACATCGATTGATTTACGTTCGCCATTCGTATCGATAAAATTTATAACCGATAAATCGAATAGAAAATTCCCAATCGTCACCAAAACGTTCTTCATTCATTTAAAATCGAGAAGTTTTGGTACAAAACCGGTTTTTGAGATGTCGTTGAAAATGCCGATTCGCGATAAAAGGTATACCGTTTATAGAAAAAAAAAACATCTTTCGATGTCATTGTCCGAATAATGACGATAGAATTCAAAGTAGTTTGTGGTAAAAAGTTATGTTTAGTCTATGCCTTATATAGAAGTGGAGTCAAACAATTTTATGTTATTTATCTGATCTGTCACCTATATTTTGTCTTAAATGCATTTTCTTTTTCAAAAACCCAATGAATAAAGATGATTTGTATGACGTTGTTGGTTCCGAAACTAGTATTTTATGAATTCTAGCCAAATATTGCGGGCGTGAATTGGTATAACTTATAAAAACCTTCAACCCACTCTAAATTAAACCAGTTTTGCTAGGATTTTCCTGTAGGATTATTGTCTTAAAAAAAGCATTAGTTTTTGGCTGAGTTAATTGTTATTCTAAGAAAGATTCTATTGAAAGCCTAGGTGCATTAATAGTTATTCTGAAAGCGTCACGACCAAAAATAGCACAACACACACACACCTTGGAAGTTAAGTAGCAGCTGGTAGAATTAAACTGTGCCTAAGTACACAGGTAGCAAGACAATTAAAGTTTTCTTCGCATTTTCATAGAAAAGTGCAATACCTCACTTTTCTATGAAACGGCTGATTTTGTTTTTGATACCCGATAAAAAAAATTCTATGCTAGGGGTCTAGAATCATGTGCTGAATTCATGGTTACAGTTGGCCCGTGGCTAAATAATAACAGCCGCACAGGTCGATCGATCAGGTTAAGCTATGCTCGCCGCGGTTGGTCTGTGGATGGGTGACCATCGTTACTTACCGAGACCCCTCCGTGCCTCGGAAAGCACGCTAAGCGGTTGGTCCCGGCTGTCCTTTGTGAATCTTTGACAGTCGATAGGGTAGTCAGAAGTCCGAAAGTCTGACAACCAGGCAGTCGCTCTATGTAAAATACTGGTATTCAGCTGCATCCGGTTAGACTGGAAGCCGACCCCAATATATATAGTTGTGAAAAGGCTAGGCAGACGACAAGTTGGCGCGTCGATGTCCCTGCCACCGTGTACATCTATTTGAGGCTCACTGTACCTACATACAACTTTTCCTCCATCCGTGGAGTCGTGAAGGTCCCACGACTCCACGCAATAACAATATTTTCGTAACAAACCTGTTTAAATGAATAAAGTCCGGTAATAAAACATTTAAATTATGAACAGTAGGCTCAAGGAAAAACACGGTTACCATTATTTTCCACTCTAAACTTCCTGTCCTTAGCGCGAAAAGTGTTAATACAGAAGCCTTACAAAGATTTCCACAAAACTAGTATCTATCTACTTAATTAATATCGCACTCCTAGCTATTCGTTCTCAAGTAAATTGCATTCGATTAATTGCCGTGACAGTCTATTAATAACTAACATTGTGAGACATCTTTCATTACATCGCAGAGACTCAGTACTTGTAGGTAAACTAGAATCTAAGTTAGTTCTGACTATAAATCAGGCTTAGAATACACGCCTGGTTTATTGAAAAATATGGCATCATGCTGTTGACAAATTGAAGGGAAGCTAAAGTAAATCATAGTGCAAACAGGAGCCTGTATTAAAAGCAATTTGCTTAGATTTTCGCAGGGAGGCGAAGTTTTGCATAAGGTTTTACGGCCATAAGTAACCCAACTGCTGTAGATCAGATGAGTAATAGACCTATCAACGAGTTTTCTTTGGGATAAGTGGTAGTTCTACGTAACTCGAGACACTCGTTTAATGCAAAGGACATAACCAAGGAGAAGGAATGATGTGACAAGGCAACGTTGCGGTTTAAGATGTAGTGATAAAAATTTCAAAGAGTATGCTTCGATGGTTTGGACAATTTGAGAGGATGAATGAAGGTGACCAATAAAAGGTATTTACAAGGCAGATGGGAGTGGAAACGCCGGGAGCCGTCCTGGCGTTTCCACTCCCATCTGCCATATAGTGACCTTATTGGTGATGTTTTTCAGAAAGATCAGGTGCGTAATACTCGCAACCAGCGCGCGTGTATGTATGTATGAATGTAAACGAGGCAAAAAGGAGTATGTAAGGATCATAGCAGGTGGCATTCTGTAGTTTCTGCCTACCCACATTGGCAAAAGGCGTGAGTTTATGTAAGTATAGTTAAAGGAACAGCTAACCCTTAAGATAAAATAATTAATGCTAAAGAAAACGAAGAAAACACTCGTAAAGTTGAACATCAATCAGAACAAGACCAAACACAATCGAAACAGATGCTAAATTAAAACTTGATAAGCAACAACATCATTCCCCTCAACACAACAACGTAATAGCGTCCAATAACCGCGACGATTAACAAACCAATTTGGTGCTTAATAACAAACAATTCAGCGTATACTAACCTGCACAATAAACCGACCAGTTGGTAGGAAGTCAATAAAATAATAGCGGATCCAGCCCACAATAGTACGGAGAGCAGAGCAAACAATGATGCTCGTAAACAATCTTACCGTGAGTGCAGACTGGCGATTTTGAGACTAAACTTTAGGGTTCACTTTTGTTTAGGCGAGGAAAATAAAATGAAATATGGTGATTAGGAAACGATGGCGTCATGACTGCGTAGATGTTGATGCGTTTACGGGAGAAGGAAACTCACCAAGGAATAGTGGAAAGCCCATCAGTGGGACAAAACAGGTTGATAAAAAAACTGAAAGAAGTGGTGGCCCAGTGGTAATGGACCCGACTTACGAGTTGTAGGTCGCGAGTTCGAACCCAGGCAGGCACTTTACTTTGTGTAAATTATTTCATCACCACTGCTCTCAAAACGGTGAAGGAAAACATCGTGAGGAAACCGGCATGTCCTAGAACCACAAATTCGACGACATGCGACATCCACCAACCCGCACTGGGCCCGCGTGGTGGATTATGGCCCACTCCCTCTCACAGAGAGGAGGCCTGTGTCGCAGCAGTGGGAACATTATAGGCTGATTATGTATGATATGTTATACAGGAAGGCTATGGATAGAAAGACGATTATTAATTAATTAATTTATTGACAGTTACATACACACGGTCATGGGTGACAGCTATTTAATAAAAGAGGTTCAAAGCCGTATCCGTGCAGGTGTTCTACACTTTCATTAGTATGCTTAAAAAATAAACAGGTCTTATGCTTTTGTGTGATTTTTAAATCAAAATAGATATCCAGTTTCGATTTTTACTTTGTTTTTAAAATGCAACAAACATATTTTTTACCTACTGTTGATTTTATGGGATAATAATTTTTGCTCTAATGAAATGATATCAGCATAGATCTTAGATATTTAGAGATATTAGATTACACTATGATAGTGCCACCTACTAGATTATTTCAATCTTTTGTCTCAAACGATACTATTGTCGATTAATCGCAATTCCAAAAGTCATTTTGAACTTAGTCGCAAGTCTGCGTGATTTGAAGTATGCATTGCGAACTTAATACCTTACACTTTGTGGAAGCTCATTGAAAATCAATGGAGTTTTACGATTATCAATATTGTTGTCGGATTATGCAATTATTGTTTACTCCTTCGGTTGTTTATTACTTTATGATGGATATTATACCTGATGATTTATTTTATGATTTCTAGATTTAGAAAACCTTTTATATCGGTTTTGATCTTTCGTTACATTCTTTCGTTGTTTTTAAAGGAACAAGAAGCCTACCCAGACTTCAAACAATACTTGTAAAGATATCGGGGTTTATTTTTAAACGATGATTAAAGTTAAGTAGTGTTTAAACGTCAAAAATATATGGTTAAATAGTCGCTAATCACTAAGCAACTGCTCTTTAAGCAACGTTTATGAATAAACGGGGCTATATACTGTATCATTTACTGAAGGTTCTCTGCATACTATTTGGTTTTATTCAAGGCTTTATAAACGGTTGAAACTCAACCCTTCTTCGCATTTTTTTTATTCGTGTATTTTTTGGCATGAATTGCTTTTTAATACACTTAATACATCACATACCCTCTTCAACAAAAAGACAATTTAAAAAACATGAATTCGATTTCACATAATATTGTATTCAAAATTCAGACCCAGAACGAATAACCTTGAGAATATCCAACTGCGGTTACGAGGGATCGTGAAATATAGTGAACAAATAATAAAATCATCAAACATCCATATCGACATTTTAAAATTACAGTCGTGACTTTCATTCTAAGACGTTGAAAGCTTACGGCGATGTATTATTTAAAGCCGAGGCGCGAGTTCCATAAATCATTCCACTGTCTCTCACTACAATCGTATCGATTATATTTTAAAGAATAAAACGTTACAGAATAAGGACCTAATTGCGTGCAGTACTGACAAAAAATAATGTAGGACGACACGTGAAGGGTTCAGCCAATTTCATGAAGTGTTTCACTAATTATAATCGCGCCGAAACGGTGTATAATTAATCTTATTTGCTCGTGCTTCGCGCAATTAACATCGGAATTAGGCTGAACTGGTTGTCGCCATCATGAAGTTGTAAGAAATGGTGGTTTTAAAAATCCTGTTCTCATTACTGATTCAGCGAAGTGCAAAAGCTGACGCGAAAACAATCGTTTATTAATAAAGGCGACAGCAAAACATCGGTTTGAGTCGGAATAAATCGGAAATGAAAATGCCGATTGTCCTTATAGTGCATTAGGGGCACGTACGGGTCTGAACGGACCTCGTCAGAGCGAACAGTTCTTTCTCCGGTACCGGTAGGGGTGACGACGCTCCGGAATATGTTGCTACTTGGTTTCTTACACAATGCTTTTGCAATTCTAAGTGTAACTTATTGTTTGTCCTGAATCTATAAGCGGTTTGTGAGCGCTGAGAAAAGTAGGTATCTGTGTTTCACTATCGTGTCTGACTTACGATTCACGCAACGTTGGATGTTTAAAAATAGTCATTACCTAAGCTTTTAATTAAATCAATTTAGCTTAGTATTACAGCATTATGAGTACATTATACGCAGTCTAAAAGTTGCCAGTTTTTATTTTGTGGTTTTATAATTTTAGTTAAAAAACTTGGGTAATCCTGTTCTAGATGTGAGATTGCTTGACATGATATGTAAGCTCTAAATATGTTACCAACATCCGGAAAGCGTAGGTAGGTACCTACTAATCTTGATATAATCTTATATTGCGTTCCACTGGTTTCTATAGTAAAACCACAGATTCAGATCTCAAATCTGCGAGCTTAAATTCCTTAAAAAATTTGAACTACATATTATTTTTATTTTTGAAACTTATCATAAAATAAGTTTTTAAAGGACCTGTTAAACATTGTAATGTTAAAGATTTAAAAAATATTTTGCAATAATTATTTCTTGGAACTTTCAAATAATTAATTTGCGTATCCTTTATCAGCCTCTCATTATAGCGTAACGAATTTCCGCTCAACCCTGCGCCTGCAACCAAAAATCCGATATTCAATAATTGTTGTACGGGGTACGTAAGCTTAATGTCTTCATCAATAACTGATAATTTATGTACAGCACGATCGGTACAAGACGAAATTGCGGCCGCCGGCTCCCCTTTGTAATCAGTGCAGAATTATAAAGCCATTGCAACACCGCAGGGCCAGTTCTCCGTGTTATTATAAAAGTTATATCTCAATGAATGTACTGAATGATTGTGTTTTTAATCGAATGGAAATATGGATGGAGAAGGAACACAAACATAATGTATGTTCAGTAGCAAGGACCAGTTCGTTTAAAGATATGATTAGGGAAACTTGTTGAAAGATCGATGGGATTTGCGGAGATATACATACAGAAACAATTTTATGAAGCTATTTTGCCAAGCTTTGGGAAATAATAAGTTTAACACCCAGGATCTACAAAAAAAAATAATGTGCCTCTATCTGTTAGCCTGCATCATCCTACTGCTGGGCAAGGGCCTCTCCCCATGACTTCCAGCTCTATCGATCCAGGGCTAAAGTGGACCACTGGTCGTTTGCTTTGTCCAGCTCGTCCCGCCATCTTCTACGGGGTCTGCCACGATACCTGGGCCACAATCCAACATATAAAAACTCCTGAAAAATGTCAGGACTCAATATCGTCAGGGTAAAAATGTTAGTAGGTAACTGACATTGTCCACATTGGCATTTTTCAGGTGTACAACTCAACCTGAGAAATTATGCAAAAAATAAAATAAATCGCTCCAAAAAATAAGCCCAGCAGTTCTTCACAAAAGTTTATTGTAGAAGACAACAAAACGCGGACGAAACGCCCTAAAATAAACGCATTCGCCTCCCAAAGTATTTACACTGACGAACTTGATTGATGTCTATCATTAGCCAGTTGGTGCATGGCTCTTGTTTACCGAAGATAAGCGCTGTATTCGAGCTCTTGAAAATTTTCGGTGGCTATTTCGAACGAGCGCTTTTATTAGTTTTAAAAAAGGTCGTTTAGATTACAGCGGCGTCCGAGGGTTGGGTGGCTTATTGGCTTCTGAAATATTAGGTGGTGGGATTAATGGGACTCCCGAGAAATATTGTAGTTATTATGAAGTATCGCTCGCTATATATTTTCTTTGAGAAAAGTCACGTCTACCGTTTTTTGTGCTGCTTTTCGACACAGTGGGAAAGATTGAAGGAAAAGGTTTTATGAAGAACCAAGAACACTATCCTCGACCTGATTTATTTCAGTGTTTTATTGAACTATTTTGGTAAACTTAATTGTCATTTATTAAGTTACAAACAGTATTTTACAATTGATAATATATATATTAAAACAAGGCTAATTACAAAATTGCCAAGTGCTACGCCATTAGTCCAATACAGATATTCTGTAGGTACTTAAATTCAATTCCCTATCTCACAAATGGACATTGCAAATAACTAATTATAAACCTCAAAGGAACGACTAAATAAACATACTAATGCCGAGCTCTTACCCGTGACCTAACAATGCCGGTACCTCGCTGTACCTCGTTGTACCTACAGGTAGGCATCTAAATGTGTAGGTTATGCATACCGGTCCAGAAATAAAGCTAAACCGGGCCCGCCGTAATATCTTCATCAAGAGGTGTGTTCAATCGATTATACCGCTGTGCCTTTTAAACCATATGCATACTTTAGTATACAACCTACTGAGAGATATTGTGCTTTGTTTGATTTTTATTTGCCAGCCTTGTAAAAGTGGTTACATTTTTTCGTATCTCAATTGCGAGGATCTGGATAATGGATATCCTTTTACCGAATTAAGTACGGACTCATTTTCGTCGCCACTCATAATATTTAATGTAAACGTTGCTGTTCTCATGGGTACGATAAAGATGTCGCAATCGCATACAAGCATTAATTAATTCTCGGGTGTAAATCAAAGTTCTGTTTTTATGACTTAATAATATGTTACCAACGTTAAATCTTTGTTCAATCAACTTTATTAAATTACTTTTTTAATGAAGTCAGCATGAAAGTAATTCGGATTAAGATGATATCTTTAATTTTTCATTACTAAAATTAATGCGGAACAAATAGTAATCAGAAACAGTAGTTTTGTTTGGATGACCACAAATTACATGTTTCAGTTGTATCCGGTAGCGTACTAACATGTTGTTAGATTTAATTTCGCAAGCTAATAATTCATTAGGGAACGTTTCACCAAATTATAATACAAGTATCAAAATTAATACACAAAACGGTGCAAGCATTAATTTGAAAAAAGATCCAGTAAACATTCAGAGCGTGTATAGCTAAAGCCTTTAATCAATGCGCTACGCGCAACCGCGAAGCGAATCGCCGACTTATGCGTCTTTTACTTTAGTATGTAGATGAGCTTAATTCGCTCGCATCCACTCTGAGTATGTTAAACACTCATCGGTGGAATTTTTAATGTGAAATCTCCTTCCAGATCCCGAGATAAACAGTAAAAATTACACCGTTTTAAAGCATTTCTCTCTCGGCCGCAGTTTGTCATTTAGCACACCCTTAATATCGATGCCAGTGCCAGATAGCCTCGTGTTTATGTCGCTTAAATTAAATTGCCTGTGTTGATTATTGTGACACTGCTTTTTGTATGTGTTGAAATTTATTTCACTCCATATTTTATGTAGTACGGACTTAGCTTTTATTTTCTGGCCTTAACTTTGACGACAAGGTTTGAGTAATATTGGCAGTTGGATAACATTTGTTCCGGCTCGACACAGAGCCCGGACTGATCAGCCTGCCAAGCTAAGCGCCACCTTCATAAAATTATGTTGTCATAAAAATCAATATAAACACAATAACATTCTATAAGAGCGGCCACGATTTAGCTTAACGTCTTCATTAGGGCGCGCACGACCTCCCGATCGCAGACTTGCAGCGCAATTTTCGACTCGGCTCGATTCGCAGTCGCGTCCATAATTTGCGTTGTTCGGGTCCCGATTTGTCGGTCGGCTCCGCAATTCTGAAAGCGCTTGCCCGACAATTTCCAAGAGGTCTTGTCGAGCAATTTTCGAACGCGAGCGATTGGTGCACTCGCGATATTCGAGGTGCCCGAGTCCCACGTCGTAATTGATGCTTGAGGCAGGTCGCAATTTTAAAATTTACCATGATTGAGTGTTCACCTTTTATTGCAGCGAAACTTAAAAGCTTTTAAATTTACGCTCGATGCCAGTAATTTTGGTGAGAGATTCATTAAATTGTTGTTTAAAACAATGAATTGATCGGATACGGCCACGGTTTTGTAATTCATTTTTTAAACGTAGCAAGTTGGTTCCTCCTATCGATTATCAGGTGAAATCATATCAGAATTACAAAGGTCGAGGGAATAAAAAATAATTTGCGGATGTGGCTAATCCAAATATTATTACTCCAGGGAGCGCATCAGGGCCTACTCAAAAAGTTTTTTCCTGCGCCAAATTACGTTTTCTTTTCAGACCTGGCTGCGGTTAATGCTCTAATTATCTGTTCTATTCACTCGCTCGACTAAAAAAACCCGCCATAGTTGTCTATTAGCGTCACCTTTCCTTTTTTCTGTAAAGGCACATAATTGTACAACCTGAGCCTGCGCATGGATCAGTACAACAAAATGATTTATGATCTCTGGCTAGTTAATTGTATTTTTCTCCCAAAAAACATCGGGCATTATCTCCCGGCGGTCGACAGGTAACAAATCTTGCTTTTTAAATATTATTACTCATCGTATTCGATTTGGGATCGAGCTCGCTACGAATGCTTTATCACCACCTACTCGGCGTCCCGCGGTTCACGATTCTTTGGTCCCCTAAACTTTATTCAAATGCGACACACATTCATCTATCTATCTCAGTCGCACGCGCCGCGATTAGTCGCCCTCAAAATATACCCGTCTCGCACCTCACTAAAATAGACTGTGCCCAAGCGCAAAGTGTTCGTGTCAAAACTTTTGTATAGAGTCGGATAATGGCTTACGAAATTTTTCCCCTACCTCGTGACTTTTTTTTACAGTCGAGCTTGTATGCTGGGGTCGTGAAGTTGTGTAAAAATATTCTGTATCGGTTGATGCGGTGTTTTATCGTAGCATAGGATTCGTGTAATGTCGGGCAGATGCCTTCTCCGTTCTATGTGAGCACAGAACACGACTCTGTTATAGTATGGACAACAGTGTCAGTTGTAAATAAGGATTTGTATAGGCCATACGTATCGAAGTAGTGTACGCGGTCCGATACGCGCCAAATAATTTAATACGAACTTCATCGGTCCAAGTTCAAGATAATAGCAATAATTAATGATTGTTTATTTTTTTATTTATTGTGGTCCAACAAGAAACTTTGATGAATTTATTTCGTCCTGGTGTTTTTGATAGTGATATTGAAGATTGTTTATTGGTGTGCTAGTGTCATCGTTAATGCAATTAAGTGATCCGATCCAGATTTTATAAGGATTTATGTTGATTGTAAGTACCAATCAAGTTTTAAACTTTTCTTATTTACTTCCTTTTGACTTTATAAAGTTTGCAAACTTAACTTATTCTAAAGTTTTATATTTTTATTTTCGTGCTTTTAGATTACATACTAGGTACTTCCCACTTTTAATTTTATAACATCTTTAGAGTTCACACATTTTTCAAACTGTTATTTTACACTGTTCCAATTAGATAGATCTTTAAAAACTTCATGGTTTTAATGAGTTTATGTATTCTTTAAAACTACTTAGCTACATTTAAGTAATGTCAACAAAATATTAAACCTGTTAGAAATACAAACATAGCGGCTTAACACAAACTCTTTAAAGAACGTCGAGCGGAATGCATCGCGATAAAAGATGTCATCCCGATCCTCAGACCTAAAAGCGAAATCAAACCATATTGATATAACCAAATCAGTCGATAACCACCCTTATCTCAACAAGTCAAAGTTCAATATAGCTCACCCACATCGGAGGGTCGAATTACTTTTTTTATCAAAGGACCGAAACAAAAGTTCAGACCTAGCTTTGGGAATTCATAAAATCAAACCTCCATCCGAACCGTTTTGTTATTCCCCGAAATCGTGCTCTTTTGTTTTTATCGAACATTTTTCATTATCATTTTAGTACATTCTGGTTGTGTGCGGTGGAGTCACGCTCCACGCTTTCGCTGAAAGCTTGTACGAGAGTACTCTATGTATGAACACTTATGTGCTTCGTTCTAACCTCAACAACAAAATAAAAGGCGCTCACGATATTGCCAACACCTGTACTGAATTCAGCTTTTATCACTTAGGTATTTTTGTCAGCGACTTCCTTAGATAGCGAAGCTCTTACAGCCTCGAGGAAATGAAATTCTTATCGTGCTTCTGTTGAAAGAAGCTCACTCCTCTTATCCGTAGGTACAGGAAATATATCGGGGGGAAGAGAACCGCTTGCAATATCCAACATCTGATTGCCAAAAGGAATCACGGGGAAATCTCGGGATTCAGCAAAAATGTATCGTACTAAATATTAGGGGTGAAATTGAATAGATCACAATGATTGAGGGGGTTTAGTTGCAGATACATTGGAAGCCAGACTATTTACTTACGTCATGTCTAGTCGATAGAACGTTGGGCTCGTATGTAATTAAAGTATTTGCGATAAAATGTTTAATTGATTAATAGAAAATTTAAAAGTAGTTCAAATTAATGGAATACGTTATCATGTAGACTAAATAAATGACGTGAAAACGCGAACAAGCAACGCGTTTATTATTGTCATGCAAAGCGACTCGATTACATACGAAATCACAGAATGCGTTCGAAAATTTTCAACAATGATGTCCCCTTTTTCATTCTGACGCTACAGAAAATTTACGACCGGTCCTCGCGACCGAGCATTTCGTGCCTGATGTTTCTAAAAATGTGTCAAACTTTTTTACAAACTTCTTTCATTTAGCGTCGTCCGGCCTTCCTCTTTAGCCTTGCAAGTTTTTATTTCTATTGTTTATTTTTTAGTCTCTATTGAAATGTCGCCAGGGCAAAGGATTCTGAGCAACACCGTAAAAACTGGGCACCCCGTGAGTAAATGAAATTTCTCTTTTTAAATGCTCTTTTGTACAAGTGCCGTTGGGATGTCACTTGTCTTTGTTGATTTTTTGAGATGAAACAATAAAGAATTCTTGAGGAACGTTAGAATAAAAATTGTCTCTGCAGAATTCTTTATTTTAAATTAAAATAGTTTCTTCACCACAGATATAGACCGAATCAAATTATTCAAAACAACAATAGTTGTCTACATCAAGAGATCTATATTCGGAAGTTGACCAATGTTCCTATTTCGAGGCGATGATTCTTCACGTGCAAACCTCATTTCCAGTGTTTCCCCATACAGGAAGTTACCTAAATCTCTTTGGGGTTCGATCACAAGCCCTTATTATTTGTTTTTTGTTTTATCAATGTTCGCATAGCGCTTTGCATAATCGGGTTATTCAGAATTTATAAAGTGTCCCCGATGATTTCTTTGGGCTCGGCGGTCGCAAAACCGGTCTCCGTGTTAGATCTTTTGGTCGTATCTTCAGGCAAACGTTTATGCTTGATTCTAATTCGAATATTATAAACTAAAGTGTCACATTTATGTATATGCACAGTTAATTTTGTTAAGATACGTGTTGGTGTGTTATTAACATAATTGTTTTTGTAATTTAATTCTAATTCGCCGATTTATGTGTGATCTTTAATTCTGTTCGACCTACAAAGTTGTAAATATGATACCTAATAGGAACCTACATATGTAAGTAGGTATGTCTAGGAACAAAAACAAGGAGTACATCGGTTATCTTCCCGCGCAAATTGTAAGAGTCAATTGAGAGGAACAAGACAGTTTGTGAACGTGGGCGATGCGCTAGAGAACTGTCACAACTTAAGCTCTATATTGAAATTTTCCATAACTGTTTTGTAGCCATAGTTAGCACTAGACTATAATCCACTTTTATCATACTTTGAAGACTTTGAACATTCAACTGACTATTAAATAACTGGAGGCATTTCTACCACTATAGAAAAAAAACTTACATGATGAGAATTAAAAAGTTGATCACATGTTCGGACTGAACAATGTTGTCAATCCATTGAAAGAGACTATGATTAATGGTCTCCAATAACTGCCCAATTGTAATTCGTAACTGTTGATAGGCTGAGTGGATGCCTAGAATTTTGAAACAGGTTTATACATTAGGCATCCAAGAAAAAACAAAGAATAACTGAAAACGTACCAGCGAATCAGTACTCATATGTAATAAATTACTCTTAACCTTGCAGTTTGACTTGTTAATCTAATATTCAATAAGTTTTCTACCTAAAGACAAGTAGCAAAGTTTATATGACGGAAATCGGAAAGCTCCTAAGAGCATAATATATTTACAGCATCCAATTTATATGATAATGTTCCGATATATTTAGAAATATTATATAATAATAAACTAATTGATTATTAGGTATAACTCAAGACGTTTCTGCTATATTCAAGTTTTGACTCATGAGTAATAAACTTAGCGTTTGAATACTTCGTTGAATCATACTGAATACCTATATAATGAATTTATCAATATATTCTAATCAAAATATTCATTAGATAATGTAATAGATTGATCCGATGGTATAATTTATTTCTTCAAGTGGTATACAACGGGTTTTTGATAAACATCGCGTCATATTTTTAAAATTTCAAAGAAGTTATTTTTCAAAAGTGAGCTGTTACCAATATCATTATTTCTCACGTTTCTATACATGAAAATGAATAACACAATAACTTCAAAACAGAATTTAATAACATTTTCACTGTAACATACACCACTTACAAATATTAAGACCAGTAACCGAGAGTCGAACGTTATTATCCCGTCAGGAGTAAAGGAAATGGATAATAAACAATACAGCCCAGCCCTCCTTCATATGGCCAGGCCATAGCCTGGGGCTAAGCTGGTTATAGAAAACAGATACCATAAGGTGAACACTAGGGCCATCACTTTCTAAAGGTCAAATTTTAATGGATTTTGCAACACGTTTTATACTCACTTTAGTTTGATGTTCACTTAAACTTCCATTAAGCATCTAGACTTACTAAGTTAAATTTAAAGTTAATAATTGTTTAGTAGGTAAAAAGCTTGCAAAATGAATTACAATTTCTTGATTTCTAAATATAATATTTGTTGGCAATGCCAAAGTTTTTGTATATATTCTCTTTTACTGAAAATTGAAGCTACAGTTTTAATAAGCTTAATTAAGTTATACAATTAATTTGCGGAAAGCAGCTGAAAATTATACCACCCTTGCAATATTCAACAGGCTTTTAAAATTCTAGTTTCATTAAGCACTTTACTAACTAAGCTATTGAAAGAATTCTCGGCTACATTTTAAATAGTGGCCGTTTTTTTACCTGCGTACACGCTTCTTTGAGTACATAGCTTAAATTAATTTAGTAAAGTATCGTCCCTTTGTTGCGACACACCTGTTGAATATTTTATAGATAAGATATATACTGGGTAACTTTTTAATTATCTATTATTTTAAGCCCTAATTAGGAAACAACGCCCACTTCCCGTAAAACTTGAATGTTCGAAATAAATACCTCTGTGGATAAAAGAAATTGTTTTCTTTTAGATTATTTTACGAGATAGCATTTTGTCTTTTATTACGAAATAGTTCTATTTTATTTACTTGAATATCTATTTAAGGAAGACTTGTTTTAAATAGCTTGTTTGTCGAATGTTTTGGTGTCAACTTTAACATTCAGATAACCAGTAAAAAAACAACAATTTTTGGTAGAACAATCTGTGGGAGCAGAGGATAGAATAAAATATTTATCAGTTATTCATAAATTTTATGATAAAGTGGACGAACAAAACTTAATTTACATACGCATTGATTGTAACAGAAACAAATATTTAACATTATTCATCAATATTAAGTGGATATGATAAAAGATTGAGCCACAGGTATCTTACGTATTAGATATCCGTTTAAACGCGGTTAAATAATAATGTAAGTTATGCTAAATTGTCTCATTTTATTTAATTTAACGCTTATAAAAAGTATGTTTAAGTAAGTAGGTATGTATCTGATTAGAGATCAGACACCGACAGAGACGTGCCAGCCAAGTTTATGTATGCATCTAGCAATAAAGAGTATTAAGTTATGGTCAATACGATATCGGACACACGAAAATACATATCATAAAATAGACATGTCAAATTAGTGTCACCCAGAAATGGAAAAACCGATTCCATACTAACAAACTTATGCTAATTACGAAACTTCCACATACAACTTTATATTTTTAAAAGACACAGCAAACGACGGTGTTCATATTTCGGTGTTCGAGTTTAGAGATGCGTAGGCGCACAAGAATTAGCCGGTGTGTAAAAAGATTTAATCTGTCCCGAATGTGGGCAGTGACTTATAGTTTTTTTCTATTATCAATTTTGCTTTCAAAGTCGAATATATCAACTAATGAGATTGGGACACCGGCTGTCCAGGGGAACTCGGTTTTCTTAGGTGCCTACATAACTCGGAACGTAAATCAAAGTGACACGGTGCGTTAGTTAATTAATAGGATTTCACGCTCTGAGCGCAGGGTTTAATTTAATATGTAAGTTATATACGAGTCTGTCAATTAAAATTTCATGGAATACATAGTTATTATATAGAATAACATTTCAAGACGGTGTTTCATAGATTTGCTCCTTGATAGTAGTGGACGTCGGGCGTACCTACATCATGCATGCTACCTGGATAGAAAAGCATGTATGGAATATAAGGAAGGGTGCACACAGGCGCGCCGCGGCCACAGCTGCCTGCCGCGTTAACTGACAGCTTTTAGATTAGGGCTCCCACCTCCCCGCGCTTGGCCCCTGAGCCCCTCCCAAATTGAGAGCTCCATGCCGCGCCGCCTAAATTAGTAACCGTTACCAAATTGCTTTTTAATTTCGTGTCCGTTATTAAGTAGATATTTTTGGACTAACTACGCTTTTTTGCTCCTGTGGCGTAATGATGAAATCGTTGGAGATTCCTTTCCAATTTTTTTAATTCTTTTGCACGAAGCAGCCGAGCTTTCGGCTTACGTTTTAACAAATTTATTATTATAATTGTATGTTCATTATATTCGTACAAACATTATGAAGCAATAAAACAAAACGGGCTGAGTTCAATATTGAGTTACAAGTAACAAGAACAACGGGCGGACATTGAGAAATCTTTCATCTCATCTGTATCGATGCCCGGCAGTTATTCATTGTATGTGTGTTTTTTGGTTCGTTTTTTTTCGTTGAACCGAGCCCCAGGGCGCGCCGGCCCCGGCCCTGCCCTAGTCGCGGGTTTCGTGGCCCAACCCTAATTTTAATGGCTGCTTACTTCGTCACATCCGGGTAACTAAATATGGAATAGGTTTTTTTATTTCTTAGCATATTTGAGACACGTTAGGAATGTTCGGAAGTTAATCTAAATTAATTAATTGGATTTAGTAGGCATGCGTAATTTTGCGTTTAATAACACATAGCTCTGCATGTTATGCAGGGTTAACGCAACCCACAGCGCTTATCTGCGTGTTGATTAGGAGGCGTATCTAATTGCGATAATTAAACTGCTATAAATCAATTACTTCTTAGTAATTTTGTAGAATTTATGTGTCTGAAGTAACTCGACGAGCATTCTGTTTCTATGGGTTTTGTATTCTTGGAATAACACCTATAAAATATACCTACATTTGCGGCAAGAATTTTTTGTGAAAGCCGTACCTACCTACATAGCAAATTCATTAGTTTATTAAGATTAATGAAAGTACTGAACGCAATTTTTCAACAGCTTACATAACTTTTCACTCGTTGTAAAAAATTGCTACTTTAACTAATTAGGCATACCTTTTTAGTTTCAAGGAGCCCACATCGTTCTTCAGAATAATAACTCTTCATCATTTAAATTGCAATGTTTGCTTTTTGACTGTATTAAATCAGTACCCGTATAAATAATGCATTAGTCGAGCAGATCTTTACCAAATTTATTATTTAAATTATCCATTCAATACATTACAAACTTCCAATCCACATATTAAACGTTTCAAGTCTAATTCTATTATTGAATAATCTAATACCTTTTACCGCATAAATTAATTAATCCGAGTCAGATTGGATTCCTGTGTTCGAAGCGTATTAATACAAACTATAAGTCATCGGCGCTGCACTCGTGGCCAACCCTATCCCGCAAGCTGATGCATGAATTACGAGTGCGTCGGACGGGCCTCACCGACCCCGCCGTGTCGGATCGACCGACGCTTTTTGTTATATTCAACCCGTAATTGCTGAAAAGTTTTCACGCCGTTGCGCTGGTCACGCGTATTTTATTACTATGAAATTGAATTATTTATGACGCAATGCCCGACAGAGCGACCATTGTGCGTTGTACATGTCGGCTGCTGAATTTTAACATTCGAATTATTATATTTTCACCGCTATAAAACGGAATTGGACGCGATTAGTATTATCCAAATCTCGGTAATACTCGTCACAAAATGACGTATCAGCGCGGAGGCTTAATTGCGTCGCCCCTAAAGCCTTGTCCGAGATTTATGTATATCCAATCCCGGCCGCCTAATCCCGCTCCTGGCTGGGTCAATCCGACCCCGGAAAAGGTTTTCCCGGTTATTTTCCGTGGAACTTTTAATCCTGCCGAATACCGACATACATCATAGAGGATTAAGAGGTTTAAATTGGAAGTTACCGACGTCCGAAATAAATTTAAATCGGCTGGCAGTCGGTATTGTGATATCGGTGCCGATGCTAAATGGGAGCCAATTTTATCCCACAAGTAAATCTTCTAAAGAACGGGCGTTTAGAAAAGTTGATATAAATATATGTGTGTAAGTACTTATGTAATGAATGTTCATTCATACAAATTGGATAATATCGGCTGCTCTACACAAAGAAAAGGGTAATCTGTGGATTCATTTGTTAAATTGTTTTTTTTTAATTTGGTAGGTACAGTCTACGCCACTCTTTTTTTAACAAGAAGGTGCGTTGGTGTTTTGTTTTTTGTGTCACGTTGTTTGTTATTCTCTTCGTCAAAAGCCAAGGTACCTAGTTAGATTCTAGAACGCAGAAATAGAAATTCTAGCTTCACTGGTCCATTATTAACTGAAACCATGTAGACAAACCAATCGATACCTATATCCTTTTCTAATATGCAGCATAAAGGTACCTCGCTACGTTCAAATGGGACCAAATTAAAATGGGTATCAATAAGGGCCCCATAAATCATGTGAAAGCGTCTAGCTGGCAGAGGGCCCCTCTAGAGTGGACCTTTAGGGGACACCTGACCTGCCACAGTTGGGCCCTGCATCGCATATGGTAGATGGATAGTATAGCAACGTATTATAGTATTAATTTTTTGCTTTTGTTGTTTTTTTTTCTCTATATTTTTCAGAATCACCTTCTAACAAGAAGTGGCAACACTGGGCTTTCAGTAAAGTTGAGTTTACATGAAGTGTGTTTTTACACGTTCGGAATGATCCATAATCATAATCATTTTGATGTCATATGTTTGTTTAAAAATCAGTCAATTTAGTATGAATATAAAACCCCCTTCTATTACCTATGTTCAGTGACACAGGCTTTATAGCTTTTACAAATTAAAAAACTATGATTGAAAACTTTTATAAAACAGTTTCCAGTAAAACCAAAATCAAGTCACTTGTGAAATCCAATGATGCTTCGTTAGTCAACATCCAATTAACCCTAGAAATGTAACAGTTGCATAGGTAACTCCATCCCTAACATGTACATATAACATAGGTACATACATTGTATACCCTCAGCCATATACCCTCGTGGACAACACGGAATTGGGTACGTAAATCATTAATCAGCCGCGTCATTTGTTCGCGCCAAAATTATTAATGTCCGCACTGGCGCTGCGCTTACGTCGCACTGCCTCTTTAAAACGCAGTTATTGCCTTATGTGCTGCTAACATTGCAGTGCTGAATAAATACGAATAAAATTATACATTTTTTTAGGGATAAAATAGTTGCTTGCGAAGGTTATTGAACTTTGTGTTTGGTTTGAATAAATAAAATAAATAGTATGTAGTTAAAATTTTCGTTTTATTTGTTACCTATTCTGTGAAATCTTAAATTGAATTATACAAAAATATTTTATGTTTTGAACAAGTTAAAGTTGTTTCACTTTGGTTAATTTACGTAGTAGTTTAAATTAAATCAGATTGACTGATAAGAATTATTCAATGAGTTTAGGTGTCCTATTTCTTATGAAGCCATTGGCGCTGATTCCCTTGTTCACAAACTAAACTAAATTTAAGGTCAGTGCATCTTTTTCTTTCTATTTCATTAAGAAAAGGACACAAGATAAATATTAGTTTACTCCTGTCAAATTAGTCAGCGCCTGACGTAAATTGACGTATTTTTAGGAGCCATGTTTTTAATCACGTCTAATTTGTCTATGGAGTATCCTAATTTGACAGGACTAAATTATTTTTTATCTTCTGTCCTTTTCTTAATGAAATAGAAATAAAAAGATGCACTGAACTTAAATTTAGTTTAGTTTGTGAACAAGGGAATCGGCGCCATTGTTATGGCACTTTATCTAAAGTTCTTAACTAAAAGACCAAATTAATACTAGAGGAAATATTACACAAATTCTGTAAACTCTACTCTTAAAAAATATACCTAAATTAATATTTGGAAACAATTAGGTCTGACATTTTATCAAGCATTGTGTGAAATTGAATTATTATGTGAGATTCTTGAGGATTTTTCCGAATACCGATGATTTGTTGTAGAAGTGTTTATGTTTCGCTTGCTAGGCGTCAAAAGTAAATAATAACAAATTTCGCCCTTCCGCCCTTCGCATCTATCAAATCTTTACCAGCTGCTTTTCAAGGCCTACAACAAAACATCCAATCTATTAATACATTCGACAGGTGTTAAATAAAAAATAACACATAGATAATAATTTCAAGCATACTGTATTCCATAATAAGATTTCACGGATAACGCTTTAAAACTCCGTAAGCTAATAATGAATAACAAAATCTAGAATTTAAGCCATAAATTATCATACATTGTCAAAAGAACAGCGGATACACAAAGCCGAACTTTTCCGAAGTCGCCGTGGCTAATCAAGTGTAAACTTGGTACAAAGTTGGGTGGCTGTTGGAAAAGGGCGTAATTCAAGTTGGAAGGGTTGTAACCGCTGGAGGGCTGAGGGCCGGAGGCGCAATAAACTGTCGGAGGACTCCCTTGATTAATGGATGTGTAATTGTTCCCACATAATGTACAATAACTCGCATAGATAAACGCCGCTGTGTCATTACGGATGCGGCAAAAAAATTCAAGCAAGTTTCTAGTAAGAAGTTTGCTTATTTAAATTTTCCATCACTTAAAAAGACCTTTACCTAGACTTTCCAAGGAGACCAACTAGAAGTTAAAGTGACAAACGCTTTTTAAAGTAATTGATTAAATGATTGCGAACTAGATGAGACAATAAATTGACCTTAAAAATTTAAACCAATTTAACGATCTGCTAGTACCTAATAGTGTCATACCCACAGCAAAAAGGTCGGTATGCACCAACATAACGAAACTGTAATACAAGGCTGCCTATTATACAAATTGGAAACATTAATTTTTAGTCCCCTCTAATAGTCAACATTCCTCAACAGGACCCAAAGACCAATCCGAGGGTTGTGCGGACCCGATGGTTTATAATGAACCCGGAGAATGTTCCACTGACTAATGTCTTTGTAATTGTCCTTGTATAGTAATGTATCCCTAGATTGCCAAGCATAAGAAATTCACTAACTGTGGCTGTAACGTGCTGGACGGATATTGCTTAATTTAATGGCGAGGAGATCACATTTATGTTAGAATGTAGGCTATAGTCAGTTTGCCTTTTTAAGGCATTAGTTAATAACTGGTCTATTTTAAGATTTGTGTAGCTACTTATTAGTTATTAATAGAATTAATAGAATCTGATTTAGGGCAATTTTTTCCATCGACAAATAATTTTTATTTGTGGAATAAAATTGTCGTCTGACAGATTTTGCATAACAGTACCTACTGTCAAAAATTCAAAATTATTTCTCGAATAAAATTATCTGACAACACCATCGACAGCTCTTTAATAAAATCCAATAATGCATGATACACCTTAAAACAAAATAATCGACACAGAAATGAAAATGATTATAATAATTGAATACTTATATAATATTATACCTACCAAATTCTTATTAGAATCAGTTCCGTTCCGCATAAAACACTCTTCTCTCAGCGTATTAAATTAAATTTGTTATCAGACGAATTAATCTCAGGGCTAGGTCACGCATCTATTGTCTCGGTTCCGTTTAACGCACACTTAATTACACGTGGTCCAACGTGAACACCTTAGCTAAAGGTGAAGATTGCACTTATCTTCCTTTCCTAATTTAGCTAAAGATAAATAATTCAATTACCACACGGTGGGGCGGAATTACTGGGTGGGCGAGTAATTGAACTAATTACGCCAGTGCCTCTGTGTTATTAGTAATGAATTATTGATGTGCCGTAGCGTGTGATAAATGATCTTCGCTTGTTAACTAGACAATAATTATTTTTTTCTGGCATTCGTTCGATGAATTGAATTTTTATTGTCGTCTCGTACTCGTTTAAGGAATACCTCATTTGAATAAATGTATAGACAATTCTTCCTACATGTAACCCGGCCATTAGAATTTGGAGTATTAATTTGAGGAGTTAATTCATCTATTCGACGGCAGATGTCGCTGTTTCGAGTTGTTGCGTTTTCACGGCCAAACGCAGGAGAGCGCCACTTCCCGGCACAATAACTGTCGTGTTTTATTATTATTTTATTGCCGCGTTCAGTTATCAACGTTGTTTATTGACATTCTATTACAAAGCAGTAAATAAACAAGCGTGTAACCGCAATAAAAGTGCTCGTTCATCATCCGAGCGAGATTGAGACGATAGTGAAGCGACAAACGTCCCGTAGTTCAACAGTGTTGCGTTAGAGGGCGTGATTTATGTCAACATTGATGTTCGTTTATGGTTCAATTTGTTCTAATCGACGATTATGAGCGCATTAGTTTTTACGACGTATTAAAACTTGATTTTAATGGGCTACTCTTCAAATATTTACGTACTGGCGGAGCTTTAAACTGAACTAATAAACTTATAAGGATTTATTGAAGTGTAGTTGTAGGATCAACTTCTTAATTTTAGTGTTGTACGACGACGGGTGTGTGCCAAGTTGTATTTCAATGAGATTTTAAATTTGTTCATGATCATTCTTTCAGTTGACTTTGTTATTATTACGGGTTCTTTATTTTACGAGGGGCTTGACTTCAAGAGCTGAAAAAACCATTGAAAAGATCACAATGTTTCTAAAACTTATGTGGGCCGACTGGTCTTATTTATTAAATTATTTAGGTAGGTACCAACAATAAAACAAAAGCTTTTTCATATCTTTGCACCTGCTGACTGAGCCGACTCTAATAATTGCTTTAGAAAAACTACACTCTTTTATCTACCAATGTGCCTTTTACTACTAATTGAATGCATGTTTTATCTATAGTATTTATACCTAACTCTAAAGTAGATAATACACACCTATCTTTCCAATTTGGTACAAGCAACTATTATTTTAATAGCACCACTAAAAGAAAAACAAAAAACTACCTCCTCACTAACACCCATTAAAAAATACCTACCAACCCTATTCGTCATGTTATCACTACTGCGCACACTTAATAATAATACTGGACTGGCAAGGGTGAGAGCGAGGTACCCCTAAAAATTAAAAATGGCGGCTGTCGGGTGCGGCTCGATTGGTGGCCATAACTCATTCGGGCAGCAGGGGCGCTAGTCATTTGTCTGTGTCCCACCCCCGCCCGAGAAATGCGCGCAAGATGGGGGATGCGAGTGTCATATTGTTTTATTGTGTTTAGGAAACTGTTTTAATGTATTTTTTTAGGAAAATATTGTTTTCGGCAGTTTGGTGACAGAAGTTATAAGTAAAGTTCCACTACCTACACACCTACTTACCTACCTATAATTCCGTCCATAGATGCTGCTATAAAATCTTGAATAATGTTTGTAGGACGAACCATTCGTCCTGCAAGTATTTATGAAAATGTAGTGAGCCTATATCATAGGTAATTTCAGCACAAAAACTGTCCCAATGGTAGTTTTCCGTGCTGGTAGTTTCAAATTGTAATTCACTTTAGACAGGATAAGTGAAGGGGAAAGCGCCAGGGTAGCTCACGAAATTCAAATTCTCTTACGATTGATATTTCATGAACAACACATTACATAACATTTGGATTTCATTCAATAGAACTTATATATGAACTTACTTACTTGTATATGAACTTAGAGGATTATATTGATGATTTTAATGATTATAATTCTGCAAATACATACTCCTTATGGTCGCGAATCATATTTTGTCCAACATACAACCTGACACTGACCTGCAGCCTAATTGCGTAAACATTTTCGGCAAATGATTGAGATTAATTGGTTTCGTTTCGATCGCTTTTTGTTTCATTTTACGATTTTCGTATTGCGTAACTCCACTATCATGTAATAGCAACAGTTTGAAACGCTAAAGAGTGAACGATATGTGCATAAGAAAATCGTAAAATGAAACAAAAAGCGATCGAAACGAAACCAATTAATCTCAATCATTTGCCGAAAATGGTTACGCAATTAGGCTGCTGTATATTGCAATAAGCCTACGAAAATTTGAATTTCGCGGGCTACCTTGGTGCTTCATCCTTAAGGTATACAAAAAGAATAATACCAAATAGGTAAAAGTCGAAACTAAATTAGGAACATATTGTAGTTTCATTTTCGGTTACCTAATCTTTCAAAATACAGCCATATTCTCTACTACTCACACAAATAAATAATAAAATACCAAACACAACTCATAAACGAAATTAAAAACAATCGACGAGCAACTCTATGTGGGAGCCATCAGATAATACAAACTTAATTAGTTTCTTCGTGTTGCCTAAACGTAATTCTTATCTATCTTTGTTTATGAATATACAACGCTATAAGTAACTTAGAGGGACAGGTCTCACTGATTAGGTCTCCGTAATACTGGCAACTTACAAACTTATTTCGTCTTTTATAAAGGAAAATTTTGGGTGGAGATTGATTAATGCCGAATTGAGTAGCACCGAAATAAGTTACCTTTGATTTCGTCAACGGTAAAGATAAGTTTGTGGGTGAGGTTGCGTGCTCGAAGGCAGTATCGGAACCCACCTCACGCACTCTTCCGAAATTATTTTAATAAAACCAGGTTAGGTGAATGTTTTGATATTTTTTCCCTCAAAAAAATAGGGAAGGGAAATAAACATGGAAATTATTTGACGTACCTAGCTTGTTTTGTTTTCGTGAAAATCGTTGGTATTTTTGAGCTATTTCTAGTAGTTTGTTATCTGAGTAATATTTTACTTATATTTCTAGAATTTTCTGTCAGAAATCTTCAAGCTTCTGTACAGAAATACAGGCTTTATTGAGTTTAGTTTCATGCAGATTTCCATCCAAACTATTGAAAGATCGACCGTTCTTCAAACTTTTGCTTAGGCTAGTAAAGTATACATATCTACGAGTATCGAGAAATCTAGAAGTGAGCCAAATCTCAATTGCAAAATTTACCATCAGTAGGATGTAGGTACTTATAAAGTTGCATTGAGCAATACCTAGTTATAGATCAGGCTAATAAAAACATGTTTATAATAATCGAGCAGATAATTCAATTTCAAAGCGCGTTAGCTAATTTATTTTAAAACAGGCAGAAATTAAGTGCGTCATACTGCATAACTAAAATTATAATTAAGCAGTCACTACGCTAGGTAGTGTACAGGCGAGTACGACGTTACTAGCACAATATAATAATTGAATATTTGCAACCCTTATTCAGTCCAACAATGGTTGACCAAAAATAAATCAACAACAACAACTCTATCTTTGAAACAACAAAGCACTTGCATTCGCAACGATTATTATCTCTAAAACAAACTTAATGCATTTAAGGCTAGTAGCGACACGGTCTAGAGACATTTTACCACTTAGCAAACATAATTTCGCAATCAATTTGACCTTTAACTGCATTTAAATAGAGCCCATATTCGGATGGTCTAATCGCAAATTTCTTAATCGTAACCAGCCAATATCCTTTTGCAGTTGGTTTAGACTTTAGCGTTGAAGATATAGCGTCTGTTTTCGGTTGTGGAGGTAATACAAATGAATAGTAGAAGGACCAGTCGTGATCGAGGATCGTGATTGCGACACCGTACTGCGTGCCCTTTGAACACGGGTTCCGTAGCCGTGAAAAATCACTTGAACATATGCGGCCTGTCCCTTGGCGACATTCTAATCCAGCGTAATGGTAGCAGCGACATTTATTACGTGTTTATTCTAGTAAATCTTACTTTTATAGTCAGTTTGGAGTAAGGTGGACTTACGTTAGTTAATGTGTAAGACCGGTAAATATCCATGATTGGGGAATTAAAGAAAAATATGGAGTCATCATCTGCATAAATGTATCAATGTTAACTACATCTAAAGCTTTATTATTATCCATGGGTAAAGGGAATAGACACTTTAGCTGTCACTTTTGTAATCTTTAACTGCTTTTCAAAACAAACTAGTCCAAATCACTGTCAGTTCTTAAAACTATCAAAGTTTCAAAGTGAAAAATAAAATAAAAAGTAGTTTGTCAAAAAACACTAATTTCAGTACCCACGCTCCAACTTTTTGTTCGCACAGTACTCCACAAATGATCGTTTGGTTGAACACGCGAACATGCTGGCACCGTGAGCTGTGTCGAAAGAATTATTGCCCTATCTATCTCGATATCAGTATCTTGATACCTGCACGCTGTTAAGACAAATATCAGGCACGATTAAGTGCTTTTAAAAGTTAGAACTCTGTTAAAAGTTTAGCTATTTAAAGAGACAGCTTGTTGGGCAATTTCTCTTTTGCATTTCGCTGTAAATATTTTTGAAAAACGTTGATGTATTTTATCATGGTACTACTAAATAATGTGGGTAGGTGGACACGATAAAAATGAGTGTTCTGCGAATCGTTAACACATACAGATATACATACCTACATAATCTTACGCCCACTTCCCATGGGGGAAGGCAGACACTACAGAACTATTCTGTAAAAATCTCACCGTGAAATCTTAGGTGAAGTCTATAGTGTCAACCTAGTATCAGGTGGAATGACAGCTCACTTCACCTAAGTTTTCACGATGAGTTTCTTACAGAATAGATCGACTGCTACGATTCTTACATACTTATTAAAATGCGACAAAAAAAAATCGTAATCTGCGCGCGAAAAGCTCTAAAAAATATCTACACGTGCGTAACCTACGTCATTCACAATGCTATTCGTAATGCTAGTAGTATAATAACAATTATTATTTCATAATATTAATAGCCAATAAAAAAAAATCTACTAATTATTTATCGACTCTTCGATATAATCGATACATGCGCGCGCGCGTTTTGTTTAAAATTCGAACATCGACGCCGCCCAGTATGGCGCACAAGGGATCATAAAATATTATGGCTCTATTCTTTTCGATACGTGATAACTCCTGGATCAAGTGTTGAGTGAATGTTAATGTAGGGCTGTAGCTAATGTGACACCGATATGCTTCCGGGATGTATCGATATGGTGATTGGTGTTTCCCAGGTTTGTTTTTTATGTTTTCACAACACTTGCGGTGACGTTTTTGAGGAGTTGTTAATTGTCGTAGCAAGTCTGCTACGCAGCCTTTGATTTGCTACGCGAGCATTGCGTTCTGTGTTTGTTAAACTTCCAATTTATATAAACCACCAAGTATGTTTTTGAAATTAAAACCTCACCGTTATCAATAGTTATCATTTAGTATTAAGAACTTTGCTTTAGGCAGAATAAAGTTCGAAATACAAAATCTGGCTCAAAGGTAACTTTAGCCCGAGCCATTAAATCTCTTTTTGTAATAAGACGGAATGACTTCAATGTTAGATCCCGAAGCAAAAAGATCCAGAAATTAATTCGTTGGAAATGCTTATTATTTTCTTGAATAAAAATTAACGAAGATAAGTTCGAATAAAAACTTCGCTCATAAAATACTTTTTCTACAAATATTTCAATCATCTACATCGAATTTTAATTACTAATATGTCATAAACAGTTATGCTTTATTATAGTTTAATTAATAGACTATCGACCTGATATTACGGGTCATAAATAATTCAACTATAAGACTATTATTTATTTAAACAAATCATAACGCCGCATACACGTGCGTGTTGGAAATATATAATTTTTGGAGCACGTGTCGTTTTTTCACATAGTAATGATGATCGAAGAAAACCTACTAAACTTCGCATTAGTATTCCGATACAGTCTAAATCTACGAGAATTTGAACTCGTAGAGAGCTTTTTTGCTATGTTGAATAAAACTCTACCATAAAAATATTGAAGACAGCTTTGAAACTTAATAAAATCATCTAAGTTATGTACGACTAACAGGTGTGATTCAAAATAAATGTAAGGAACACTATTTCGTTTCGAAGACGGGCTCGTGGCTAAATAACGACAGCCGCACAGGTCGATCTTCAAGAGAACGGTCAGTGGAATGTGACCATCCATTACATATCGAGAATCCTCCGTGCTTCAGAAAGCACGTCAGTCCCGGCTGCCATTCGTAGATCTTTGACAGTCGTTACGTGTAGTCAGAAGGCCAAAAGTCTGACAACCAGTGTCACCAAGGGGTATCGTGTAATCCAGTAACTGGGGTCCGATAGGCAGTCGCTCCATGTAAAGTAGTGCATCCGGTTAGAGTGGAAACTGACCTCAACATAGTTGGGAAAAGGCTAGGCAATTTTTAAAGACTTAATTCATGTGATAAAGCAGCGATCTTTTACAAAACGTCATAATTCTGAAAACTGCTTATGCACCTTTAAAATTATCAGCTTCCGCTCCATTACGGACAATGATGTGGTATCATTTATGAAACATGGACTTATTTAGCTTATACGTAGTGAAAATTTCCCAATAAATCACTATATTTTATTGGATAGTTTGAGCTTTCAGCGGTAGGCGTCACAAATCATTGAAACGCATCGCCCAAACTGACGTCAAATGGCGCAGAAACTTTATGTATTGTGCGCACCTAGTTTTGATGTATAGTGACGTTTGTTTTACATACTATTGTAGTTTTAAAAGCTAGGAAAAGGCTAGACTGATTTGTTGTTTTAAAAACTTGATAGATCATGTTAAAAGCCGGTTAAAGTATATGTTAGATAATACTTTTGTTTGTCTCCAAAGGACTGGATGAAATACTTAAAATAAAACAAACCAGCAACATTGAAATTCAGCGAATGTCTATTATACAGGTCAAAAACCATAAAAGCAAGTGTTCAGCAAAGTATTCTTACTCGTATAATCGCATTGTGTCCTAAGCCTTAGAGAAATAGTAAGTTTGACGTGTTGTTTTAAATGTGATTCACTCCTAATCAACTGTCAGATTTATACTTATTGAAACTATTTGATACCACCCCTTTATTAGCTCACTGTCACAATCACAGTGACCTTTATTCCCGTCACAATAAGGTTGCCATTGGGTTGCTGCTTCTTCTTCTTCGTGTCGCTGGCACGACTGTAATTCACATCTTGTTGGCCCAAAACTTCGCCACTTCCACGGCGTCATCGGTGGCAGCGCAGAGGTCACTTTGACTGCATATTTTGGGACACAGAGGGCAGGATATGACGTGGAGCATTGTTTTCGATATAGCTTTACAACGACATCCTACTGCCGTTCCGTCGAGGTAGCCCCGCTTTACCAGGTTGTAGTTACTTCTTCCCACTTGTGTCTGGAGAGGGTTTAGGGACTTCCAAACCACGAAGGGTTTGCTGCTATCAGAGATGATAGGTATAACTGTGAAGGGACTAAATGACATAAACAATAACTTTGAAAATTTACCAGTTTACTATTAATAGACTTGTAGAAAAATAAGCAGTTTTACAAAATGAAAACATGTTTATGATAATGATCTCTTAAAAACATGATTTTGGTATACCAAAACATTTCCTGTTTGCCAACAGCCATCTAGAACCATATAATTATTATAATGTTCATTAAAATGCCAGCAGCCTATTCCAATGGACCACGATAAATGCCAATTAAATCGTAGATTAGATTAAATTCAACCGTAATGTCTGTCTCCAGACAATCAAATGCAATGCCTCGTTTGATAGCGGGGGCAAGATTAATCAAGTACTGGAGGCTAGTAATGACGTGAAATGTCCTTAATTTAATGTGGCAAATAATATGTGCTACAATGATTAATATTGTTTATCTTAATTAAAATACCGCAACCAGTTGTATAAGTAGCAGACATGAATGACAGTGACAAGACATGTCACGGATACCTACTCGTACATCAAGTTTTGTGTGAGAGAATTGATTAGCAAATCTAATCATGAGTTATGTAATCAAACTAGAGTAGATTTACGAGTTTCTCAATTATTGTGATAAACTTATAACCTACATTGTTTTGTATTGTATGTACTCGTATCATTCATTGATCATTAGGAACTAAAAGACCTACCACAGTGTAGTTAGATCACTGGAATAGATCTTCACAAAAAATATTACGCGTATTTATTTTGAGCATCCCTGCCATCCTATAATCAGCCTACAATGTTCCCACTGCTGGGACACAGGCTCTCTTTGAGAGGGAGTGGGCTGTATTCTACAACGCGCAGGTTGGCAGACGTCACACGTCTTCGAATTTTTTGTTCTAGGACATGCCGGTGCCACCCTGAGTAATACCAAATACGCAACCTGTTACCCCATGGTAACTGAACCCATGTTCAGCACATGATTGATGATCAAGAGACAATCCTCTTGATCCTTCAAGGAATACATTCTTCCAGTCCAGCAGGGTAATTGTGTATAACAGCAGCAATGGCTTTAATGTTGACACTTCAACAGCATTCATTGCGTTATTTACATTGTTAAACAGACAAACTTTTCGAACATATGAAGCGATGGATTAGCAATATCCTTCAAAATGATTCAGATTGTGATCGATCTTGTATTACGCGACTAGGGTGCAGAATGATAATGCATTATTAATAAATTCCATCATTGCTTGATATCTAAAAGCAGAACATAAGTAATTGGTATTTATAGAACAGAAGCATATCGAATTCCAAATTAATGAATACCTAAGCGGCTGAGTAAACCCATTATTCAATAATACCGTAAAATTAATTAGCTAAGTATAATTATTCCGAATCGAGCGTAAAAATGTAAAAGATATAAAAAAAGTAGTGAGCCTTTATCGTCCAATTATAGCTAGAGGCAATTTTGACGCCTTATCTGTCTAACAAGTGGACTTATACGTATAGGATAAATGTGTTTTAATTAGGTACAAATAAATTACCTAGTGTAGCAAAAGACGCTAATAGTTTTCACACTTGACAGAGATAATTTAGCATTTAAAGTGTACGTTTTACGAAAGTTGCTGACTTCTAGATATCGTTGATACAATGGTTCGATCTTCTCGGGCTGTGCACCTTTGCTTACCATTGCTTGATCTTCTTAGGTTAAGTCCAGTCTCCCTAAATCTAAGCACTTGTTGGACAGCAGAACGTCTCACACTCATTGTTCTGGCTATTTGTCTCTGGGATCTCCTGAATTGCACCATAGTGATGATTCTGGCACATTCCTCGGGTGCGAGAGGCATGATGATACCTTTATTTACAAGTCAACGGTTTCCGTAAAAACTTTTAGTTAAAAAATCGATACGCAAAGGTAAAATGAATAATTATACCAATGTGAAAAGTAGTCAAATGTAATCCAAAATTATGAAACGTGACATTTTTTTTAACTGTTTTCTATACATGATTTCGAACAGGCCAGTATGTAATAAAGTTTTAAAGTCCAATATAATACTGTTTTCATGATTTTCTTTACTTCATGAAAATAACTTGTGTGGTTTAGGAGATATTTAGATTTCTTTAGGCACTTTGCAAGTGGCTTTTTTATGTTGTGGGTGTGGTTACATAATTTATTGAAAGAAAATAAGAGACTGACAAAAATTCCAAAAGGCGTTAGTCATCAATGTTATGCAGACTACTTCTTGAAATAATATATTCGAGAATGATATAGACACCAATATTCTATTTCAATCCCATATTATTTCCACAAATTGCAAACACTCATCAACTGGGTACCTACCTGAAGTAAATAGGATCGTGTCAGGCATAAACATTTCCAAATTACATGAAAAGCAATCAATTTCACCAGCACACTGCCCATCAATCCGAACACGGCATAAAATCTAAATCTGCGCGTGCACATGCATAGTTAATCATTCGTTAGCATAGCAATCTGCATGCGTAACGTACCCGCGGTGTACACAGTAATTAATAATTTCGACACTCGCCGATTAACATTTAAATCAGAGTCGCATTCGGTCGGGATTGGTCGGGTTCGGTCGAGAGCCGTCGTGCCCGATCGACCGTGGTCGGGGGTGAACAGTGAAGTCTGACGGATTGATTTATATTTTGTTTATTCGGCAAACAAATGGCTTTGCCTCGTGTACGGGTATCGTCAGTGTTCAGTGCTGACTGCTGAGCCAGTTTTAGCTGCTACTACAAGATCAATAATTCAGCTTCAGTTTTACATAAATGTTTTAACTTTACTTGTTTTACGAAAGTAGCGATAAACTCCGAAATAGTTCATTATCACCGTGAGGTGTAACAATACTGTGCATAATTCATACTTTAGGTACTATTTCTTGATGCTAACTTTTCCGAGCACAAACTTAACTGTTTTTGCGCCAACTAAAAACGATGAAAGAAATATAATTTACTAACTCCAGACTATTTTTTGTTCTCGAGAGCTACATTATTCTCATTCTCACTAACTAAACTTGATGCTCGACGCATTGACAGTTAACAGTCAATTACCTACATGTGGGGTAAATGTACCGGTTGTAGTCTGCATTCTAAGCTTCTTTAAAAAATACCTATGTAAATCTTATTGCGGTTAACAGCGTGTAAATGTGATGGCTAATCTATCACCATACAATTAGCCTGCGTCTAGACGCACACGTACCTTCGACTGGTTGAAAGATAAATAGTGGCTGACAGCTAACTGGCCAAGCGCCTGCTGGATACTGATAACACTATCTGACAAATTACAGTTTACATTTTAGATACATTGCACACCGTATTTCGTACTTGTAATTTACCTAACGAATGAGCTGTAGTTTCTTTTTCACTGAACAAGTTTTATTTCTTAATAGCAGCCAGTTAATCACTTCGTCGAAAGTGTGAAGTTACAGAATAAAAACTGGAACACTTTGCCAAAATTCCATTCCATCCATTCCATGGTTAAAAACAGCTGGTATCCAGGCAATTACTTGGGTACTAATCCATAATTTTCCACTTAACAAGTTAGTAATGACATAAATAATTGCAGTTCTCGCACCATCTAGTACAGGTGACCTTCTAAGAGTTCAAACCTTAATTGCGCGATAAAGGTATCGAAGCATATCCTATAAATTACTGGAGGTAATTAAGGTAATATTGTCACTATGGACGTGGTTTTGTGAGCCGTCAATCGTGGGTCACGCTCCAGTGCCCGACGCTTGCCCGACGTTTGCCCGACGCTGCCCGTCATTGGGTGGCACGGCTCATAAACGAGACACCTTCTATTATCGTATGTATTAAGACTAGGAATGTATTAGTGTTAATAGGAAATTATTGGCTGGAGTTCTGATTGTGATAGTGATTAAACTGACACTAATAAAGCTATTTGATTGATTGATTTTCTGCATCGTAATCACAGAGAGAAATACTTCCTGTTTTCTTACTGGCATACAGTTCGATCTTTGGCAAGAATCGCATAGATCAACCGAGTTGTCTCTATTCATCTGTATGTCAGACCAGAATCCCTAGTCGACCATAAAGCTCTTCCTCTTTCCGGTGACATTTCAGGCTTCAGTCCGCTATCCTTGCCAAGAACCTCGTCTTGCCTATATATTGAAATAGAAATACACCCTATCTATTCATACTATGGAAGTCGATCTTAAAATAATTTACGAAATTTAAGCGTACGGAACGTTTAAATTTTTGGATCTAGTTCTCCAAAATCAAAATCAAAAGTCATTTATTCAAATTAGGTTGAGAATCAGCACTTTTCGAACGCCAAAATTATAAAAGACAGTGCCCCAAAACGCCCGCCCTTCACCTCTTCTACATTCTACCTGAAAACCACAATACTTAGATACCTTATACCTACCTATTTTTGTATAAATAACTTTCAGGAATATTATCACTATTGCTGCCGTACTATCAAAATCCCCAGCAGCTTTGCACATTCTCCTTATCCAACTAAAAAATTCGCACACAAGAATTTCGCGAGTACAATTTCGCAATGTTTTCGCGACTATTTATTCCTGTCACCCGATGGGCGCACGTGTCTTAAGGCACGTATGCCATTACTTCAAGTTTAGCTACTACATGGCTGGGCCATCCCACTAGAATACTTACCTACAAGGAAATGTAAATTCGCTTTCCGATTTCGTACTACTACTAAACTTTATAATGAATCACTACTTTGGTATGTTCAGGATAAAATTATGCAAACAAATCAAAATTCTATAGCATTGACAACATAAACAGTCCCTGAAAACAATTCTGGCATGAATTTTGAAAGTTATTTGTCTGTTAATTGGTTCAATTAGAGCCAAAAGCTATTCCATAGCCTAAGTACAGTTACTTTACACAAATACCTTTCTCCATAGTCTACGTTTACGCTTCATACGGCCTGAAAAGAAGGGATCACTACTATTTCAGAGGTATTTTTCACCATTTTAGACATGTAAACATCAAAACATTCCAAATCAGGCCATCATAACATAAAATGACGTCTACCAAACAGACGTAACACAACAATTATTTCAAAATTGCCCGGAGGGCACACATCACTCGTGTTCGACACGCGCTGCCCAACGTTTTTTCATCAATTTGTCCACCGCATTGATATGCGAAATGTAGTCGCGAATCGCACGTCGCATACATACGATTAAAAAATCGCCGCGGTAGGTGACCGGTGCGTACTCAGCTTTAATTTAATAGATTTAGCGTCACAACCCGACTCCTAATTGTCTAATTTGAAGCGAAAACAAGGTATGGTTGGCAGACGAATATATTACAGTGGTATACAGAAGGACTTTCTTTTGGTGCGATATAAACAGTGGCCGGGAATAACAAACAGTAACGCTATACGACTTCTTGACATTGATGATAGTGATTGATGATTAGGCAAGATTTGATAAATTAGGTCTTGGCACACTTAGTTGTAACCAAGACTTCAAACTCTTGTCCAGTCTCGCACCACCTAGTCAGTTTTACAGGCATCCAGCCGGTCGGTGACCGTGACAACTTCGGTAAAGAAAACCATTATTTTACTTGATGCTAAGGATCGACACTGATTGCAAGCTCACTTCACTGAAGTTGATAAAAAAATACAAATCCATACGAAATGAAATAGTTTAATTTATAAACATTTTAGGTACACCGCAATCCTGCTAAAAGAAGCGCAGTTATCGGGTTGTTGTTTTTTTCAGCCTGAAGGCTTCTCCTTTCCAGGGCTTCCAGTCAATGACATTTCCATTAACATCTAGGTTTCTAATAACATTGCATCACTTCAAAAAATAGCATCCTAAATACATTGTCAACATTTTTAAGTTATTCAAAACACTTAAGGGCAAAAAGTAATCAAGACACTATTGTTTAGCCGGCCTTGTGTCTAGGTGCAGCATTATTATTCGTAGACCGGCGACCATAAACCTGAAGGTATGTAGCAAGGCATGTGGGTGGCCTATGCTAAACCGTCGATACTGCCAAACGTCGGCGGACGGCTGCGGAATACCTATGAACAGCGGCCAGCTCGGTCCACTGGAGGTCTCGGAAAGAAAAGTTTTGATGCGGATGTATTGTTTTGGTTTGAAAGAATCGGGGCGGGATAGCGGTAGGTCGGTGCGTTTGATTTTCCATGTAGCTGCGCCGGCGGCGTCGCCTTTCTATTTTCGATGATTTATTAGTGTCAACTGACAGATTAGTTCATCACGTTTATACTTACAAATATTAACAGTTAGCGACGCATAAATCAGTTTTGATGCCGATGTCATAATTTTTAAACTGTCAGTACCTACGCTACGAGGTCCCCACGCCACCTGCATATCAAATGCCAGTCTCTAATTAGTTTTATGAGCCCTTTAAACAACTAAAGATATCAATCAACATACACAACACACGTACTTAAATGTATCACTCTGTGATTAACTTGATTGATAGCTTTTGTAACAAATAATTTTTCACGACGCAACTTAGGAAAAGCGTCCAAATTTTTTCACAAATTATCATGACGAGCAATTCAGAATACGCAAATAAAACTAAAACAAACCATGTTCTCGCGGCACTAAAATAAAGACAAAAGACGACACCAATAAATTGTCGCTGAAAAGTAACCAAAGCATTATACAGTTGCATAACAGTACAGTAACAGTAAATAAAAAGAGGAAAAAGGAGCAAAACTGTGCACGAAACTGTGCGCTTTTAAATACGGACGACGTTGAGCGCGGGTAAGGCAAAGACATTTATGTTCACTAAACAAGTAGTAAAAGTCACTACTTGAGCGTTTTTATGGCACTCATAAATGTCAGATTGTGCGCCGGGGGTTTAGCAGGCCCAGGCCGGCCCGTGCGCGGGACGCTGCCCGACCTACTGAATAAGGCATCCGATTTTACGAACCCGACCACCAATACTTAATTGATTCTGTTCATTTCTCAATTTGTGTGTTTTTTTAATGTTTTCGTTTACACTCGCTTGACGTTTACGACTGTCATTCGTTGTATAATAAAGCGATTTCTTTTCCTTTTTCAGGTAACCATTTCTGCTGCTTAACAGTCCATAAACAATAAGGCGTCATTAAATGGTAAGTTGACGGCTGCGCAGAATGTTTAGCTGGTGAATGACGAGCGAGCACAACGAGATCGCTCCGTTTCGCGATATTTAGCACAAAAGTTCACATAACAAGAGTTGCTACTGTAAAAGGAAACTTTATAGCCGAAGACAGACGTGAGAATAGGTCGCGTTTCTCAGCAACGGGCCCCTATGCAAATTATTGCATCATTAAACACCTCGTTGCGAGCTTTCGTGTTAGATTGACGTTTGCTACACCAACCAGCCAGTTGTCTCAAGTTTGAACACGATTTGTAAGACCGGATGCGTTTGACTGGCGTTAGTTTGTTCAATTATTGTAAAGAAAACGCGTTGTTCTTGCTGCGATTGACGGGTACAGATAACGCTTTATATATGTTTGGATATTTTGCCGGCCATGTGTGAGCGAGCATGCAAATTAAATCGCCGTAATATTATTATGAGGAAGGCGACACACCCATCTTGTTGAGGCTTAATCATCCGTTACTAAGGAACTATAAATCGTCAACTTTATTGCGACAAGGTTGACTCATTTGCAGCAAAATTATTTTAAAGAGCTGCTTAAAATTAAAACGGTTGAGATAAAACGCTAAATGGCCAGTGTTTCAATGTTCTGGTATGAAAATGTTGACAGCATCCGTCTACGAGTCGCGTATTTGCATAGTACGTGTTTACGACCAACTAGGGTTATCACTGTACTAAACTAACTTTTTTACTGTAAACCATTTTGCTACTGGTGAACTCGTAAAATGTATATCGCGATGAAGGCATAAGTGCGGTAGCGCAAATAAAATCTTTGAGTTACTGGGTTGTTTCAGTAACGACTTTTCGTGTTATGCCTCTGGACTACTTTTTCTGGACTTCGTAGGTCTAGAATAACAAGGATATAAAGTTAAAGAATTGGGAATAAAGAACCTTTAGTTATCACATCATTTACACCAAAATAAGTATGATAAGCGTGGTACAAAAATTATACGCAGAGGGCGACGTAGTTCATAAATTTTCAGCGGTTAGAGTATTTCCGTTTGCTTTCATCATTTTTGTCAGCAGCCATACGATGTTCCAAAAAGGAAATAGGTACTAGTTTGCGTATTAATGTCATGTGTTGAATTCTTAGTCGTACCAAATGATTAATGCTCAACAGCTTATCACTTGTTCTTTCAAAATTCTTGGAACATAGAAAGTGCCATCTGTATCGAGAACATGACAGCAATTTTAATGGTTTTACAAATTAGGAACACAATTTTCCCGTCACTTAAGAATGCAATTTATTATAACTCCTCACCATTAGCAGGCAGCCCTACTGCCATATCCTAGGCAGTACACCTGCTAGCGGGCAGCAGACATGTGTATGGTGGGACGCTGACTTTTATTGACGCGGCCGTGTTTATTACTCGCTCCTGCCTTCTTCGGGCGAGCCTGGCGACAGTTTTGCCTTTCGGTGTACTGGGGTTGAAGGATAACAACAGCGCGAGTGATTTTACATCATATTTTTTTTTATGTTGCCCGTTCTAAGTTTCGGTTTGATAATTAAGTGCGTATTTGGGAACATTGTTCAAGAGTGAGGCTTGATTGAATGCTGGCAGGCAGAGGGCATCGTTTTAGAACTCGGGCTCAAGTATTGATAGTTTCACAAATAACAGCATAGAATATTGGTTTCGATCATAACCAAGTTCAATTTTATTTTATAAAAACAAGGACCAATTTACTATTCCATATTAAGTCCATCAGCAAAATAAATAATAATTAAGTTTCAGTTGAGTGAACTCTTTACTGTTTAAAAATGCGCATAATGAATAAGAAAATTCAAGCAAAAACTTTAATATAACTTAATAAGAATAAAACAAAAAGCGTTGACGAATCAATTTATATTTCCGCTTCCGCCTATAACTTGGCTCATTTTGCAAACTTCGTTTTATGGCTTTTGAATTACGTATGTTAAATAGAAAATGAGGCATGGGAATATTCTACTTAGTGGCTTAGCGGTGCCGATGCAAAGGAATTTGATTGGAATTGAATTTTATTTGTTTTGTATGAATTTCACTGTGCGGTCTTACTTAGTTTACTACACCAATAAAATCCTCATCTGCCTAGCCTTTTCCCAACTATTTTGGGGTCGGCTTCCAGTCTAACCGGATGCATCTGAATACTATGTATATTTTACATGGAGCTACTGCCTATCTGACCTCCACAATCAAATTACTGGGTAATACGATACCCCTTGGTAAGACTGGTTGTCAGATTTTCGGGCTTCTGACGACCCGTAACGCCTGTCAAAGATCCACGAATGACTGCCAGGACCAATGGCTTAACGTGCTTTTCGAGGCACGGAGGGGTCTTGGTATGTAAAGATGGCCACCCATCCACGGACCAACCGCGGCAAACGTAGCTTAACCAGATCGATCGACCCGTGCGGCTGTTATTACTTAGCCACAAGCCCCTCCTGCTACTACTACTACATCAATAAAATATTTTATCTTATTTCTTTTCTCTATTTTTTATGCCGAAATCGTAAAACTTATTTTATTACTATCCAATTAAGAGCAGTCGTGTAAGTAAAATTCGGCTTTATAGACGCTTAATGGCACATCAGCATATCAAGATTACGAGTTATTCAGTTCATTTTTACTTTCGTTTGGTACTAAAATGTATGGCTTATCTGTCTAGTTTTCTCCTTTTATGGCAAGGACGTAAAAGTTTTGTTAGTCCAGGCTTTTTATTGATGTTCATAGTGATAACTTCTGCATAGCGTCAACAGACCTTCCGTTGTTGCACAGTTAGACGAGTCTATCTATGCTATAATTGACGCAGCAATTTTCTTTACTCTAGTCTTTATTATCTCCAAGTGTTGTCTCCAATGTCTGTCTTGACTGTCTTTTATCTTCCCCGTTCTGCTGTGTCTTCTATTTTTTCTTTGGAAAATCTTTAGGAAACCAATCCATTGAAAGTGAAACTGGTCCAAAGATAGCGTCTCCCGATTTCACATGTTCTAGAAATTCCAAAATAGGATCGTTTAAAAACCTGTCGATTTTGAAGGCAACCCTTTCATAAAGCTAATCATTCTACCATAAAATAGGTGCGTATACGTTGAAAGCACCAATCGTAATGGCGCGAGAGGGCATGTCCGCGATCGTAGCGCCACGATAGCATTGTGCGGTGTGGTGCGCAAGAGTCGATCGCGACGCCGATTGCGAACGCCTGTCGCTTACGTGTCGCCTCCCGCCCGTATCTCAGACCGCATCGCACGCAAATTATAATCGATACCATTATTGTAATATCCGAGTGTAACATTCACACCACTATTGTTCCTTTTCTTTGGCGTAGTCTTAGCTCTTTGTTCGCGGCCGTCTGATGCTGTTACAGATCTATCTAAAAACTCGAGTAACAGATACATTGTTCAATTATAGCTTTCAACTGTGTAATAGTAGCTAATTAACACGTGATTTATTAACACCTCTCAAATGTATTATTAATAAGATACTTGGAAGAGTTTCTCGTTTGAGCTTTTTGTGTGTCGGTATGTTAAAATTTTCTTTTAATTTTGGCTGTGGAATGCAAAGTTATTCATAATTTTCATACACGTGATAATTAAAAGCAAAGATTGTAGTGTTTTCTCTTATTTTCGTGTAGTATTTATGTTTATTATCTTGTTTAATGATTTCGTGTGATCATTAACAAGGAGTTCTGACAGACCGCGTGCCGTATCGGCCGAGACGTCCAATTTAAGTGCCGACAAGGGGACACGTAGTCAACAACTGACATCGATGGTAAAAAGTTCATTCTGTTCCAGCAGTGTTTATTTCGTTTCCAACTGTCCTTTCTGGTTTCACACTCCGACCAAAATGTACCGAATGTTCGTTTAATCGGAACATTTTCTCGTTCCGCACGAGTTATGACTTACGATAATTATTTTTTTTAATAGTAATGAGCTGTCAACTCTTATAGTCATTACGACTTTTCGATTGTGTAATTGGATAATTTATTCGATCTTTATCTTTTCAATTAGTGTCGTGTCCAATGATGTGAAGTTTTAATATTCATCTGACAAATTGTTGCCATTAATTTTTAATCAGTTTTTTTGTTATTTATTTGCTTCCACATTGTATGCATCGTCAACAAGCGTGACTAGTGTACGACTTTATTATTTGTGAAATATAATTTATAGGTGTTCATTGTTATATCTTGTTTTAGATATTCTTATTGACAATTGCGAATTAATTGAGTTGAATCATGTCTCATTACATCGCTCTACCACACCTGGTGAGCATAGAACAAAAAAAATAGTTATGAATAATTCTATCGAAACATACAAATTGATTTATTTTACCATTTATTAATGTACACATATATAAACAGAGAAGAAAAAAAAAACAAAACGGAAAAATAGGTACAAAGGCAAACACACACACACACACACACACACACACACACGCCAACACACCCTAACACACACACACGCACACGCTAACACTAGTTTCTTAAGTTTTGTCTTGTAACTTAAAAAAATATGGATACTTACTGGTCCGAATTAAAAAGTTTTTTTTAATTTTTATTAAAGGCGATGCTTGTTTCATATGAAATCTCTTCCAGCATACCTGCGATAGGACAATAGATAGAGAGATATAGACAGCGTGTGAAAGAGTAAAGGAGACAAAAAAAAATCATAAATTCACTTAATAAAACTAAACAAATATTATGAGAATATATTTACATACATACATTAAGCTTTTAATAGATATCTATAAAAATATCATTGTTAAATTTAATCACTTTGTCAAGCTTCCATGCAATGGGGATTATCATCCAATCGTACTTTTCAAAACCCTGGTTGAGTTGCCCTTACACCAACCAGTAAGAGGTACCTAATCATTAGTATAGCCACAGAGTATAGCCATCTACATAACATACATAATCAGCCTATAACGTTCCCACTGCTGGGACACAGGCCTCATCTCGGTGAGAGAGAGTGGGCCGTAATCCACCACGCGGACCCATTACGGGTACCAACCCGTAATGGGTCCGCGTGTCATGTCTTCAATTTTTTGGTTCTAGGACATGCCGGTTTCCTCACGATGTTTTCCTTCGCCGTTTTGAGAGTAGTGGTCATGAAGTAATTTACACAAAGTAAAGCGCCTGTCTGGGTTCGAACCTACGACCTACAGTACGTAAGTCGCAGCCGTTACCACTGGGCCACCACTGCTTGCCATCCATAGCAAGCCATCTAAAACAATTTAATATTAAAACATACCTACATTATAGTAAAGTTATTCTTACAATTTTAAAAGAAAATAACGTGGGAAATTTTGAATCACTAGAAACGCTGCGCTGCATTGAAAAACTTTTGAAACAAACAGGATAGAGCCTCCAAAAATCCGCTAAACAAAAACTTCTTTCACAACTTATTGGAGATCAAACTGCAATCCAGCCAGCAACAACCATGCATTAATAAAAACAGATAAAATCCTCCTTTTTTATCCAGACACGGACTTTGGGCGTGTCCATGGTGGCACTGTCCTCATAAATCACAGCACTTACGAACATTGTTTCATCTCATAAATGCGATACAGTGCTGTCTTTATTTGCAGCCTGTCTGATAACGGGGAAGATCTCAATTCACTTGGATCCAATCTTGAGTGAGGTGTTTTGTGCGATATGGAGATGAGAGGTTTTGTTCTGGGGCTTGAACCTGGTTCTTTCTGACTGGAGTTGTATAATGCATTGATGATCTCAGGATCTAATAATAGAATTTACTTATAACAGCATCTTTGCTCTAGTGGTCACAAGGGCTACTGCTGAGCATGAGGCCCTGGGTTCGATTCCCGGGTCGGGTAAAGTGTTATTGGGTTTTTCCATCTAGAATTTCTAGGCAGAAGTCCAGAATCTGGACTGCTACCTAGAAATTTGTGCCCGGTTGATGGCAATAGGCTCGCTTCGTATTACACGGAACTTTAAACATAACTGGCGACATGTGGGAGCACTATAGTTACACCTCTGCTTAACCCTACAGAGAATGTGTTTGCATAGAACATTTTTTTTTTAGATCTGAATGTGATTGGTTCGAAAACTTTTTAAATAACAGACACATTCAATTTTATGACCACTATTTACTTCAGTATTCATTATTAATTTACGATGGAGTCAAAATAAAACAGCACAAAATTTAATGTATTTTTCATAAATATTTATTAATCATTCCGTTATCTGTCCGGTACATTGCGACTTTCGCCAAAGTTCATGAAATTCAATAGGTAATTAATTATCAATGTTTATGAGATAACATTAGGAAACTGCCCTTTCGTAAGTGGCGCTTCGCATTCGGTCAAGAAACTCATTAATAGTTAGTTAACTTTCCAACAGCTGAAGAAACAGGTGAAAGTCCTATGCAAAACAGGGTCACTATGCTAAGGCATCACGCGAGACACAACAGCTGTTACGTAAAACAGCGTATAACGGCTCTAAAGCTATAAATTGACGCAATATAAGGTCAGGGTCCCCATATAAACGTTCAGTGTTCGACGTTGGATGCACTACTCCGCAAAGTGGTCATTCGTTTCAAATAAATTACCATGTAATGGCGCGTTAATTTGCATACTCTACTCGACGATACAATTGTCTCTGCAAAGTAAACACAACCGTAACTCCAAGATGTAAGCCACATTTTCCTTCACACAGACGTTTTCATTCAAAAGCTTCAGCGATGGTGCTGCCACAGCGGCAAAGCTCGGAACTACGAGCTTTTACGAAAGTTCATGCGCCATCCCAGAGATGGCGCTACGGCCGCCGGGTAAAATGGTTCCAGTTTTAGCCGTGTTCGGGTAGCTACGGGGGTTGAAATTGTTCGCGTTTGAAGCTAGAGGGTGGTTTTGTCGCTCCTAAATGTTACGGGGTTAAACGAATAGATGGCGCTACACCGGGTCGCGGCAACTTCGTGAACTTTTTGGAGCTTTCGTTACCACGTGCGAACAAGTTAGCAAGATGGATGATTACATGAATGCTTATACGAACACTTGTACTGAATGAGTTTGGCTTGCAACGGCCATTCAATAAATACTTGACTCATTCAATTGTAATTTCTGAGTATTAAGCATTTTACCTTTTTCATTATTTATGTTATGTCACATAGGTAGAACAAGTTTTTACAATATTAGAGAATAGCTTAACAAAATATTAAGAGATTAGATAGGCTAAAATATCTAAGCCAAGTTATTAATGAAAACTTAAAAGGACCTTGAATGTCTCCTAATAATTTCAATGCTATTAATTTCAAAGAGTTTTGTTTACAAACAATCATTGTCCCGCCTTTGAATGGAGACACTACAAAACTTGAGGAAGCAAAAACTCTTTTGCAAAACCCTCTTTATTCCAATTCAATATCTAACAATGAAAAGTGAAAGTGCAAATCTTCATGCAAATTGCAACGCACAAATATACCTGCTCCTGTGTATTGTTCTCAATTGCATAAGTAAAGTTGACAATTGAAGTCATAAATCTACTGTTTGACCCAATTCAAGACTTTTTTGTCGACATTTGTGTTTCTTCAATTGTTTTGACTTACCTGTTGTTGGGAACTGTTGAGGTCTTTGAATCTTTTGTGCAATTGACTTCCTTGTGCACAGTTTGCGAAGATGGTTGTGTAAATGTTTGGTTACCTGAGAATTTTAATATCATCTGACGCCATCAGAGGGGTCATTCTCATAATTTTAAGAACGTTCGCATTTTAATCTTAGTCTCAATCTGTCAAAAATACCTCTAAAATCCCTACATTTTTGACAAGTTTTTGACATTGATTGTCGCTGATTGCGACTAGATTTTGAACGTTTTTAATTACGGCGATTGGCCTTCTGATCATTTTGAGATTTTAGTAGATCTAACGAAAAATGTTTTTTGACCACCATCTTTTGTCTTGGTGGTGAAATATTGGCAGCTTGTGGTCATAAGTTAGAAAAAAAACTTTCAGTTTAAAAAAAGGAACTAGCAGTGGCTATTCTTCTTTTGATGCCACTCCACTGGAAGGTAGTCGCCAGCTCTGTGAAATCAGTTCTGTCCTCTGCCAAGTAGAATAAATGTTCAGCACTGCAACTATTGATATATGAATTACATTATTTTAACGTTAGTCCAAATTTAATTTCCAACCAGGAGCTCTAATTAACTGAAAATTATTCTAAAGTCTTACACCCTCCGAAACATAACCGCAGCCGAGAAATTTAGATGTCTCATGCACTAAGCAAACACATATGATTTATATCCAAACACGGGTCCGATGACGTTTCCACGCCATAAATCGCAGCCCTCAAGGCGAGCGGACATATCGGGTGCTTTATGAAGAGCACAGACTCGACGACAGCACGGATACGACCAGCGTACCTAGCCGGGTATAAATTGGTACACGCGCCGGTCACAGGCCGGTACACCCGGGTACGCCAGGGTATAAATCTGGCACATCCGGCCGGCTACCGCGCCGGTAGTGGCGACGATTATTCACCCAATATCGAGTTTTGGCTTCACTAGCTAGCTTTCTAATCTTTGCTTTCGTCGAACTGGATTTATGTCGGACGCTATAAACGTTTTCTGTATTTTTAAGGCTCACCCAACCCAGATTTCGTTTTCAGTTTCTGCTGTTAAACCTCGTGAAATACGACCGAATCATTTTCTCGTGACAGCATCCCTAATTCAGTGTGTCCATCCATTAATTTCCATTACGAAACAAGAGAAAAAATTAGTTTAATTTCTCGTACTTATCCCCTCGTGACTTTGAGAACATTTCGCTTAGTTACATTTATAACAAAGAAAATGCCGAACAACTTTCGTAGCTGAGTGAACCTACCAAATTATGACGTAACTACTAAAAGCTTTGGCGTCGACTTCTAGAGCAGAGACCTAAATCAACGTCCATACTCATTAGGGCGCGTTCGGGAATCCTCGGAGTAAACAACACGCTGCCCTTCGACTGTCGTTCGTCTAGACGTGACCCAGCTCACCTAGCATTGCCTTTTTTCTACCGGCCAAATCCCCGAATCACACACGGCTAATACACGACCGTTCGCAATAAATCAACTCGCCATTTTTGTTTTCAACGCACCGATAACTCTTTTGTCATAGGGTGATGTAGTAGAGTAGGTAGGGGTCCAATGGAGTTATTTATATTGTCGTATTTTCCTTGGTGGAAGAAAATTTCCTTTCTGTTTGCTTCATGGGTCAGTGATCAGATTCGTTCGGCAGTGCCTGCCGCTGATGGCTGCGGCTAACAAGCATAGGGATGTAAGTGAAACATCACGTAATTGTTGGAGCAATTAAACGAACACATGCATGTTATCTTAAGACCTATCACGGCTTGAACAAAGCGCCGTAAAATTACTTACCTGCTCATAATCTCCTTTACAACCAGTTATTATAAACGGTATGGTATTATCAAAGTTAAAAACTGCAATTAATCTATTAAATCATTATTAAATCGTTGCAAGGAGGTACTTATTGGAAATTACTGTATCATTAAGTTGGAGCGCAATCTAAATTATATTTGCACAGGCGATCGAATATCCTACTTATTACCTAGTCCTAAGATTGATTGATTAAGTAGTTCTATTGACTGCATTCCATCTAAGATTGGCTTGGTTAAAAAGGAGATAAAATCTGACAAAGCATTTTCAATCATAAGAATTGCTAAGTTATTTTAAAAACGTAGTCCACTCAATCATATTTAAGCGGCCATTGCTCCTGAAAAGAGAAAAAAGAACAGATTATTATAACTATTATTTTCAAACCAATGAATTTGAGACTGAACTAAAAACGCTTGTTAGTAATTTTGGAGTGTCTCCCTTCTTCGCCGGGACCATTGGCACCCCACGACTCCTAGTTTGCAGGCTCGCTCCCTATAAGGGAAATAATTGTTTATTTTCGACAGCCACGCACTTAAGTCCACTGTGTACTCACGACCATGTACAGCGGTCACCCTAAAATCGTGATTAACGTGATTAAGGAATTTCATGAATTTTGTTATGTTTAGAATGTTACACGTAAAATTAACATCGTGATAGCTATTATTAGATTATATAATGTAACGGTCATGTGACTGCCTCGTTGGGCTGGTGGCCGGTGCCAAGGGTTACTACTGAGCATGAGGTCCTGGTCCAGGTCGGGCAAAGTGTATAAGTTTTTCTTTCTAGAATTTCTCAGTTGCAGCCTGGATTCGTCCCCATATATGGAACTTAAACAGACCTGGCGAAATGTGGTACCTAAACATTTCTGCCCAACCCCAACAAGACGTGATGTTATGTTATGTAGGTATAAACTTTAGCAATTCCTTGAAACAGAAATTTGTGATTAATATAAGTCTGTCTTCTTGTCGTCTGTCAAGAAGACAAACACAGAGAGAAACAGGGTGATATCTCAGAGAAATATTCGGCTACTTTTCTGGGATTTCCCTTTTAATTCCATCACCAATGAGATTTACTAACTCTACATAAAGCAATTTAAAAAAGTAAGCTTTAAAATATTTGCTAGTCTACTGTGGATTGGTCGTGCCGCACATCCTCTTGCATTGCATTCTACACCCCACTTTAGTTCCAAACATTCCAGATTTAAAACAATCTTCCCGCTCAAATAAAATGCGTTTACATACCAAACGCAATCAACGGCAACACTAAACTTTTTTTTTTGCACCCATAGACAGTAGCGACATAAATAACAGGGACATAGCGGGAAGCATAGACTATACAATGGCAAATGTCGGTGCTCACTCGCGACCATTGTAGCGTGGCGCGGAGGCGTTACGAATCAATGGAGGGAATTATCGGCACTACGACTGGCGTGGAGATGACGTACGTGGAAAAATATGGGAGCAATCATCTTGTTAGCGGGTTAGAATGGTCCTGTATGTTGTATGTCGAGTCTGTTATATAATTTGAGTCCTTTTAGGAGTAGGAACAATCTTTTCTTGGATATTAAAGCTGGGTCTGCCGTCATATTGAATCTTAAAAGAAATTGAATTAGAGGTCATTAAATTTTTGATTTAACAAAGTGTGTGGTTCTAAACATTGTTCAAGAGAGAGCCTATACAGAGCAGTTCGATACTGCGGTTTGTGGATCATGAAACTGAAATTCCTGATATATCTCCCACCACGATAGCGCCAATATTTCCTACGAATCGTCGCGTCGTCTTTTAAATCCACCAAGATAACCTTGCTCTTCTTTTTCCAGATTTACAATTTTATTGTTATGAGTTTTAGAGTTATCTGCCAACCCCGCACTGTACCCGCGTGGTGGATTATGGCCCCACCGAAAGGAGGCCTGTGTCCTAGCAGTGGGAACATTATAGGCTGATTATGATTGTTATGGAACAGTTCATAGTCCAAAGCGAAGTTTCCAAAGATGAATTGAGCAGAACATGAAAAAAAAAAACAAATTGTCCCTTTCAAAATTCCTGCTCTGCTGAACCCAACCTCGACATTAAGACAAACATACATACAAATTCCCATTTTATTCATGACGACATCTCCATAGTCAATCTTGTGCCAGATTAGTTCGTCCCACGCAGCGTATCGGTTGAAGAGGTAAATGAAATGCTATCCGGAGGGGAAAAGTTAAATTACTGAATTTGAGGGTCAAAGAAATAAGTCTTTCGTAGACAGACACGCCTATTGAGTTGTCTATTGATTTAAAATGTGTTGTTTTGTTTATGGTAAGTTGTATATAGTGCTTTATGTGCATGGCATAGAAAGTGAAAGGGAAACACAAAGTTGAAAGGGAAGTGAGCAAAGTGCAAAATGTATGATGACGTCATTATCATCATTACAGCAAATATGTCCACTGCTGGACCTAGCGTTTCTGTAGGCATTGCTATAACGACCGGTCTCCTATTAAAAAAAAACACATTCTGCAAAAGCTGTACTTGTGCTAAGCTATCTAAGTAAGGGTTTTTACTTTTTAGCTTTTGTTATAAAAATACACTTCTTAGCTCTTAATCCATTTTGTTCGTCCGATTCTCTGTCAAATCTTTTCAAATTTCGATCACTCCAGCTTCATGTTTTTTTTTAGATATATAACATAGTGTTAATGGCAATGGATAAATCTGCATTCAAACAACATGCTAAAGTAATCTAACTGGCCTGTATTATTTCACAGCGGGGCAAAGCCCACCCTCTCCCTTTTCCACACAATTCTGTCTTTTTGGCAACATGATACTTTATTAAAATTCCTACAACTTGAAAAGGTTAAAACATCAAAGGATTGAAGAGAACGACTGCTGCTATAGTCATAGTTGGTACAGACGCACATCAAGCTATTACAGTCTGTCAAATTTCTTTAATAGATTTTCAACTTTATCGCTAAACCATTAAGGTTCAAGGTTGATTGGGAAAATTTGACAGTTTCGGGTAGCTTGAACTGCTGGCGTCTGTACCTACTTATTTTTGACAAATACCTACGTATTCTAGATAAATGCTCCACTTATTTAAGCACAGTTTTTTTTTGTACCTATATAAAGTTAAAGCATTCACATTAAAAAATACTTGGTTATTAACTTAGTGCAATTTCTCTACTTCCCCTTGCTTATTCGATGAGGAGTCAAACCATACAGATAGAACGAAAATCAAATACCATGCGATGAAAATTTATCTTTACTGCTATTATGTTAAAATACATTTTCATATTTTGCTTCCCTTTTTTGGGTTTTTCCACGCATAAGTGGTCAATTCTGAATTTATGGGAATCGAGCTTACTAATCTCTTGGGGTTTCCCTGCTCTATTTCTAAATTGTACTATATTGTTGTAGTGAGGGCGGAGTCAAAATAATTCTCTACCCGTCTCATTATACTAAGTAGAACATAAACCAACTGTTTTGTTTTTAAAATGAAGTTATTAAGTAATTGAAGCAATAAAATTCATGATATGAACGTTCAAAATGAGACGTTTGACAAATATACCGCATTTACCCAAAACCTCGAAATTGGGGTAGGGTCGTAGTAATGACCCCGTTTACTGTTATCTATGGCGATCACTACCACAGACCCTAAATTGCCGCCAAATTTAAAATTCGAACATCATAATCTAACTTCTTGAGGATGAATTAAAAAAAGGCCGGGTAACTTTTTTATTGCGTGTGCCCGTTTGATTGCATGTTTTATTTATTGGTGATTATAGTTCAAAATTGTTTGTGTTGTGACTCTGGGAATTGGAACATCTGCCGGTGTCTGGAAGCGGCTCGCGCGCATTTGAAATTTTGAAAAAGGCTCGACGCCAGTGCAACAGATGCGACATGGATTCCAAAAAGCAGATGTTTATTAAATACCCTCATAGATTAAAGTGGGGAGTACTTTTTTTTTCATTTCTTACATTGGACAATATTGTGCCTTAACTGGTTTGACCCTTTGCGTTGATATGCGGGTAAGATAACATGATAATTGGTTTCGTCGTCTTTTGTACTGATGTACGATATGAAAATTGCTAATAATTGTGCTTATTACTTTGTATTGCGCGTTGAATTATGGATTCGTTTTTTGTCTAATCGATTATTTCAAATAAGGTGTTCAATATCTTGACCGAAGTCAAACAAAAAGTGGTTGTAACTGGATACAAAGGATATTTGTAGAATTGCAATAAAAAGTGGAATGGCAGAATAAATACTCCATATCTCATTGCCGAACTAATTTTTTTCATACAGCTACGTTAAAATTGCTTATTGTGATAAATTAAACGGGATATGTATGGTTCGTAATATTTTTTAAGAAATAATATCCTCGGCTTTTCAAATATAAGTTCATTCCTTTTCCATACAGTAAGTTTTTAGGAAAACCCGTTAACCTTTATGGTATTTTTATCTCACGAAGCGACGCGCGCTTTACTTGTGTTTACCAAGTGTACAAATACGCTATGAATGTGTGTAGTGTAAGCGCAGGAGCTGTCGGTATCGTCTGAGACAAAAGCGAGTCGAGCAAGTCGAAGGTGCGTATTTGTGTGTGTGTGCTGACGCCAATCGTCTTCACGCACACATTCACGTCGTGTTTGTACACTTGGTTACCACAAGTAAAGCGCACGTCGATTTGTGAGATAAAAATATTGTACTATTTGATAAAGCCCAGTTGATACTTACAGCTGAAAGCTATGTTTACAAGACTAACTGTTAGTATATTCAGTACTTAGTTACAACTCAATATTGGCTCGTGTACACTTGTACATGAGTCAATATTGATTTGTAACTAAGCTGTATTACGCTTACTAATTTCAACTACATTCACAACCAAAGTGCTTAATATTTCATCAATGGAAACTTTACTGTATCCAACATAGGTACCATTAATTCGTACATAATCACGACCTTTTTAATCAAAAATGTTCGTTAGAATTAACACAAACACACAACGATCTTTTTCGAACGTTATTCCCGTAGCGAAGGTGAAATTTCACGGCCAATTTTTATATGATTCGTGGAGTTGGCACTGGTTTAATCTAAACTACGGTTAAACTGCTGTTTGACATGCAACTGCGTGGAAGGGAATTAGATAAAAGTTTCGAAACTATTTCATAGAAACATTTACGGAATGGGGAAGGCCAGGATATACACGGATTAAAATATTTTGCGTAAATTATAATGCGTGGGGTGAATAATTTTGGGTGGTTTTGTAATGTTATAAAAGTTTCACCCTTTAGTTTTTGAGGAGACATTGTGTGTAGGGGAAGATCTAAGAAACGATGGATGGACTGTGTGAAACATGATCTGGCTAGAAAGAGGGTGACTACCGAGATGACGACTAATAGAGAAGTATGGTGGAAGAAGACAGACCCCAAATAAGTTGGGATAAGGGCAAGATAAAATTATAAGGATAACAGTACTAAAGATATAGAATTTATAATTTCTAACCTCTGACCATAAAAGAGCTTTTAAGCAGAGTATAAAGATACATTGGTATTTTTCCCTCTTTTTAGGGTTACGTACGAAAATGGTAAAAAGGAACCCTTATTTTTTTCTAACCTGGTCAATCTCAAAGCAGTCTTTAATGGCGGGACTTTGGTGTCTGACTGTATATGTTTGTGAAGTTTTGCTAAGAAAAAAAAAAAAAAGAAAGTTTTGCTAAGAAATATTTTTTCCTGAATCCTATTTGCAAAAATATGTTTTTAAAATTTTTCAATGTTAGGTTCTTTTTGTTGTGTGGTTAGTATAAGAGCAAAAAGCTTTACAAGCCTTCCCAAAGCTTCTGCTGGTATCTCTGACATACTTAACACAATACTTTAACCAATTCCAAAGCTCCCACTGCGCATTTTTCGTCTGCTATGACGTCAGCTAACATGGCACGGTACACTCCAGTCCACACAAAAGAGGCCACGGGCGATTCCGGCCTCGCCCCACTACCTCGGATATAATATTTATGAGGGGTACATTTTCACTCTATAATTACGTATCGATTCGTCCGTCCGAGTGACGCCCAAATATTATTCATACGACCTCTTCAATTACTATTACGTAGGTGGACGGCAAGCCGTTATTTTTGTTTAGAATTTTTGGTAGTTTTTTTTTATTGGTTTCTGGCAGTTGTGACGGGTTAAATACGATTATTATGTAATTGTAACGTTGTTTTCTTTGGCCCATATTCTTTATTTCCTTGAAAAAGAAAATAAAAGACGAGTCCACGCTTCAGGGTCGATTCCACCACACTGAAAATTCAGAATTATATTAGAACAGATCGGTTTTTTAAAAGAATATCACAGCGTAATACTGATTTGTTATTCAATAAACCCTTGAAAACTAACCTCGGTCTAATCTGCGTCTATTTCGAGTCATTCCGCTTACGTCATAAGTTTTTATACAACCTGATTCATTAATTATAAAGTTAAATTGCTATAGGTCATTGTTTTGACATACAACAAGAGTGATACATGGAGATAGCCTTTTCCTACTCAAGTAAAAGCCTTAAAAATGTAATCAGAATAAGTGGCTAACATTAATTACAGCCTTTATTTATTAAATGGCCGTCAGGAATTTGCGTGTGGCATGCCGCGGCCTAGTGCGGGAATTTTTTGAATAAAGTTCAATTTTCATACAAAAGAGCATGAAGGGTAAAAAGTACTACCAATAAAAGATCAATTCACAAAGATAATAAGCAAAAGTGAAAGCGTACACGTGATTGTGGAGTCCCGTTGGCGTGGTACCTGTTGCAGTCTTATTTACGACCCAAAACAAACGCTTTATCTCGCCCCGTCCATATAATGCGACCATAAAACGCTCCACACCGATCCATTTACGACTCCTTGCATAACACCCTTTTGTTTATAAACAAAAAAGATTTCAAGGCCCGCGCTACCTTGCGATTTTAAAGTCGCAATTGAATTTAGTGACCGTTTTTCGGCCGTCCGGTGAACTTGCTCGTCCTCGACGAACTGCAATTTGGTTTTAAAATGATAAAGCTGACGATTAAAATTCCGTGGACACTCGCGTCATTACCAGCTGATCGATATAGTGCGGTATTTAAATTGTGGTAGTAGAGTGATCATAAACGCGGAATGGTTGTAAATAAACAATAAATTATGTAACGTATCGCTTAGGGCCGATAATCCGCGATTCCTTTTCACATCTATCTGGAGTTTACAAGCCTTATCATGTTTACGATCTGCCAAGTGGTAAACGAAGATGAATTAATTTGACGTATTATTCATTAATTATTACTATGTGAGTTTTATGAGTGGTGTTGACGGATATATTGTGAAACTATGTTGTAGTGATGATTAATAGGCACAAAGGTAACAATTAAAATTTCTTGTATCTATTAATCTAATTTATTAATGTTATCCTTCAGACAAATTGTTCACACCAAACAGTATTAATTGAAAGTCAGTGCCAATTCTAACCAATTAATTCACAAGCAATTAGTCTTGATTTTAGCCATATTCTACAAATCTCAAACGCAAACTCAGAAGCTCAGCAGCATCCAATAGCGTACTAAGCGCGGAGTATATGTTAAAAAAATAGACAAAAAAGTGATTCTAATGTGGGGAATGGCGGCTGAAACGCACCGGGAGGGGCGAGCGGGGCGGAGCGGGCACAAAAAACTAATAATAACAGTATGTGTCACCCCATCACTGTGGAGTGTGGTGTCCCATTCCTGCGTCACCCGACGTCACTCGTGTGAACTTTGTATGCCATTTTGGATCGAGACGCTTTTGGGAGCGAGTTTAATAATAGCGCAATAGTATTTGTATGTACCTATTTAGATCGTGGGTAGGTATTGCGAACCGTCTGTCTCTCGAACGTCTGCTAATTAAATATTTTAGTTTTGCAGGAGATAATTGTGTTTATTCTGTCTCTGGGAAGCCGTTTAATTGGATAAGTTGTGTTCGCACTTTGACTTTGCATAGACTTAAAACGTTTTCTACAATGCAAATTCGGTCACAATGTCGTAACAGTTTTAAAAACACTGCCTAGATTTCTGCAAAAACAGTGTAAATACATCGTGGTAGGTATTTGCGATCAACGAATTTTAAATCCAAGCACGATTTCTTAAAGACAGAAGGAATTTCAATCACTGTAATAAAGTAACAGCTCCAGCTCTCAAGACCACCGTCATTGCCAAACAAACGGTCCACGTTCTATTAATCTCACACATACACGTGAGCATTTTTCTCAGCGGATTTAAATCTCCGTTCAGCTATCATTACGAGGGCGAGACTAATCCAGCGTGTAATCTTACGTAATTATAACATGGCGGGGCTAGTGTAAGTCACGAATCCTGCTATCTAGGCATGAGGCGAGACTTTTAAAACTTTACTCCTATGTATATGTTCCGATATGTATATAGATACCGTGGCCGGAATCTGATTATCATCGCGGACGGAGTAAAGTTGCGGGCACATTGTGGACTAGTGTGGTAAAGTTTTTGACAGTGTAGACTTTGGAACGTCGTGGCACGTTTGACTCAGTTCTTGTGTCCGAAAACGCGTTGGTTTAGATTTTAAATATTAGGTACTATTTGTCGAAGTAGAGTAACTTTAGCATTAGGGCAACTATAACTTTATTGAACAGCACCCTAAGTGCGTAACACAATTTCAATCATAATCTGAATTATTTTGAAGGATATTGCTAATCCATTGATTCATATGTTCGAAAAATTTGTCTGCTCAACAACGCAAATAACGCAATGAATGTTGTTGAACTGTCAAAATGAAAGCCATTACTGTTACGTAACTAACCCGCCGGTTTTTTATTAGCCATCTCCTAACGCAACTTCAGCATAGGTAAAAAAAGTATGTGCGTAACAACGTCTTAACTCGTATAGCACCTTCCGAACACTTGCAACGACGGAGCGGGCAAATGTCCCTAGCCAAACTATACCACTCCGTTTTCTAGAAAACCTCATTAAACATGCAATTTTGAATCACGAACAATCATATAGACCGTTTACTAAAACAAAACCTGAACGTCAAAACTCCGTAGCACAACTCGTAGCTCGTAGCACCATTGTGCCCCCTGCCTAACATTAAGACCGTGAGTTTAACCGGCTGATAATCCGGGATGTAAACACGCGAAACACGATCGCCTCCCGAAGCCCGCCACCGTCGCTTGCTACGTCAAATAATACACTAATATTTATTTATTTATCTACATGGAATTTAGCCCTAATAGGGACACAGGCATCTTTAACTAGATCCTACTTGGTGCTACGTATAATATGAATGATACGTTAGGGATGCCAGCATTCTTTCTGTTTTTTTTTTTTACTTTTTGCTTGGCTCCTATGGGTCGTAGCGTGATGTTAATTTCATTAGTAGAATATAACATTATAATATAAAATTAATTAGTAGTACAGACGCCAGCACATCAAGCTACTACAATTTGTCAAATTTATGTAAGAGATTTTCACCTTTATCGCTAAAGCATTAAGGTTCAAGGTTGATTGGGGAAATTTGACAGTTTCGGGTAGCTTGACCTGCTGGCGTCTGTACCATATTTGCTTTGTTGGCATTTTATTTTTAAAATATCGAGGGACTTTTCCCTTCAGTACATTCTTTTCTTTTCAGTCTTTATACGGAAAACAGAAATACAGGCTTTGCCTAGTTCAGTTTCAGTGGTTACATTCATTTATTAGAAATTAATACTGCCAAATTATTTTCTGTAAAATATTATTAAGTTTTTTGAGAAATAAAATTCACTTACTTATTATCAAAGAGAGCAAATGACATCTGCCAACCCGCACTTGGCCCGCCTGGTGGATTATGGCCCAATCTATCTCACAGAGAGGAGGCCTGTGTCCCAGCAGTGGGAATGCTAAGGCATTATCAGCCTAAAATGTTGCTAGTAAAGTTGATGTAGATTGCTATCCTAATATCAATCTACTATCAAAGCACATCATAATTAGACTTGGATTCGTCAGTCTCCTCATCATCAGCTATGTTGAAGTTGGCTTCCAGTCTAACCGTATGCAGCTACCAACCTTAATATAGGTACCAGTATGATACATGGAGTGACTGCCTATCTGATCTCTACAACCCAGTTATTGGGTGATACGATACTCCTTGTTAAGACAAGACTGGTTGGTTGGTTGGTGATTCGTCCGTCTCCTAAATCTGGTAATAATCTACTCAAATGATTGTAACCATTTTGTTTTTACAACGTCTATAACCCCATGTGTCATAGTAATAACTATAATTCCACATCCATATTTGGGGTTGAATCAAAATAATTCATAAAAAGAGTTGTAGGCCTATTTATAACTGCCAGTATCTGAAAGCAATAAATTAAAAAGCGTTTACTGAAATTAAGATGCAAAAACTTTATCGGACCATTTATTGGCATTTCATCAACGTCAAGCTGTGATGTGTGATGGCCGACGATATAAGAATTATGGTCAATTTTCCTGATGTTGTGGGTGATATTTAAGTGCTTTATCATCTTGCAGCATGCAGATTCAGAGCAAAAAAGTTGATATTTTAAATGAAGGTGTAATGATAGTGTATGTGGTTTTAACTTATCATGTTAAATTTCTCATCCTAGGAAAGCACACGAAAATGGCAGTAGAAGCTTTGAGCAATTTGGTAAAGTTGCCAAAAGAGTCGATTGAAGGTAAAGCTACGCTTGCCACGGTCAGTTTTGTGGATAGGTGACCATCTATTACCTCCGTACCTCGGAAAGTACGTTAAGCCACTGGTCCCGGCTGTCATTCGTAGATCTTTGAGAGTCGTTACGGGTATTCAGAAGCCTATAACCAGTTTTACCAAGGGGTATCGTGCTACCCAGTACGTAACTGGGTTGTGAAGGCCGAATAGGCAGTCACACCATGTAAAATACTGGTATTCAGCGGCATTCAGTTAGACTGGGAGCCGACACAAACAAAGTTAGGAAAAAGCTTGGCAGATTGATTTTACCAAAACAAAACAAGAGCTAGTTCAACTATTCAACAAACTCTCAATACGATTTATGAATTTTGAATTCGGTTCGATGCACAAAAAAAGTGTGTTCCATTTAAAAAACCGTTCGATTTGACAAAAGAAACAATGCAAAACGCTAAATTAAATTCAAATATCGAAAGAGGAAGTCGCCGCGCCGCCCCCGCGTCTCTGCGAGATTTATTATATTTGTCCTGCGCTTATTTCATTATTGCCAGTCGCGCGATTCCGAACAGGCCCGTTGAAATTTTAGGAATAGTTTACAATGTCAACGATCTCTGATAGTCACGAATATGCGGTAATTTGGCGTTGTTCTGTATTAATGATAAGTATTTATTGGTATGTTTCCAAAAACAGTTTTGTTAATAAAGTTTTTCTTTTTGTTTCAGGTAAATTCAGCAAATATCAGACGAGTTGAGAACGATTATTCATAACAGCAGTTTTATGTAGGAACTAGCTTCCACCCGTGGCTTCGCTCGCGTGGTATGTCGATAAAAATAATAATATATAGCCTATGTCCTTCCCCAGGATTCAAAGTATCCCCAAACCAAACATCAAAATCTGTCCAGCCGTTTCGGAGATTAACCGAAACAAAGAGACTGACATTAAAAAAAAGTACCGTATAGGTACCTATTTTCATAATATGCATTTAGTAAAAAGCTGTTATTTTGATACTGCTTCAATTTTATTTATATTGTACGTTCTGCAGTGATAATATGTATGTATTATATTTTCTGCATATTTTTTAACTTTCAATAACAAGCCAGACCATTAAATTAGAAAAGTGGTAAGGGCCCGAGGAGTTAATGGATTGAACATTTCAAAACAAGAATAACTTGAGAGGGTTAAAACGTTATGTAAATAGAATGAAAATCGTTTTCTAACTGAACTGTAAAAGCGCGCAAAAACTTTTTGATGGGCTCCCACTGAGCTTACAGTATATACAAAATTTTGCCATAAATTAATTGAATTTTGTATTAAAAATAGTAAATTTTATTTTAAAAGTCCTTTATGTTTATTATAAAATATTTAGTTTGATAACACCTTTTTAAAGTTGCATAAAACTGAACTCAAATGTCGAATAATGTTCGTCAAATTTCGCGTATACAATCACTTATAAATACGAGTAGAAAGCGTTCAATGAATATCTGTCTCGTTCACACTTGGGAATAACCTTATCAATCTAACACGAATCGAACAATAGCGTCGCATGTTTGATTTATACAGTCGCTTAGTAGGAACATTACGGATAATTATAGTGCGACTAACTGATTTTAACGCTTGAAAACAATGAATTTATTTAATATCGTGAAGTGCTTTTGATTGAAACATTAAATTCAACCGTTTACAACCGTTAAGACAGCTTTGTGGAACACAGATTAACATGAAAATTTTTATATTTAGAAAAAAAAAACTTTTTCTTGCAACTTTTTTCTTTCTTCATTTTGACCGTTAAAGAATGGAAAATTCGTCACTTTGAGAAAGCCCAAGGTCTCTACCCAGATACTCTAAATTTGGTTCATCGCACTAATTTCAAGCCACGTCGACCTATAAAAAGGCAATTTCAAATTGCGAACTGTCAATTGGAGCGTTCACGACAAATCCCAAGAGGTCTCGTTCGAAGTACACCTCCACAAAAGCCGAACAGAAGTAGGAGCTCAGCTCACGAGGTTTTCAAGGGTGGTGGCTGCTTTCGGCGGGAAAGCAGCGGCTTGAAGCGGCCGGAGGGTGGGGTGGGGTGGCAGGGGGGCGTGATGGCTCGTATTGATTTAGTGCCGTCGTCGACGGAGCTATGTACTGCTAGGTAGGCAAGTATCGCTCGATGTCGCTTGATGCGCTTTCTTTGAGCTGTGAATGGATGAGTAGCGGGCGCGAACATAAATGATGGCCTGAAGTTGGTATTCTGTGTTGTGTGGTGAATAAAATTGAGATACTTAGGTGATTTTATTCTTTTGTACTGTAATGGAACATCAGTCGTTCATTTTATAAGCACCGTGAGACTTCTGTTTGTTGTTAAAAATGAATGACTGTATCATGCCTTTAATTAGGTTATTGTTCAGTGTAATTTGGATTATGACGTCAACAAGAATCATACGATAAAACGGAAACGGATTGATCAAGCTATTTTAACAAGATCATATTTTTAAAGTAGAACTGTTTCTCGTGGAGACTGATCTTAGTCGTCTAGTATTTTCCAAGTTATAACCACGCCTATGCTAAAAATATTTGCTACTACAAAAACATATAAAAGCAAACCCACACAAAAATCCTAGTATAACACAATCTAGCAATTTTCCGGTGCAGTCAATGTAAAAGCGCTTTTCGCTGCTGCAGCGCTGTATGCCCCTGAGACCTCCAGCGTCGAAGATTTAAATGGATATTTAACTTTAGTCTCAAGGAACCTAAAGTCTATTGCCTTCGTCCTCCAAGTCTGTAGGTTTTTTTGCTTAGAGAAAAACTTGCGAAGCTCCCAGCAAATGGTTTTAAATAGTCCAGATACAGCGTTTTAAAACTTTTATAATGGTCTGTTTATTTAAGTTTGTACGTTTTGTCTTTCTCTTGGAGAGGACAGGGATGGTTTATTGTTAATTTAGTTTAGCGAGCCTTGGTAGAAAACACATTGGGGAGTTGGCTGTCAGTTTTGTCACGTCAGTCTTTGATTTCAATTCGTCATTGACACATTGGTAGAACGTTGGCGCACGGGTCGATCTAAGGTTCAGCTACGGTTGCTGCAGTCGGTTCGTCGATGGGTTACCATCTATTATCGAGATCCGTCCGTGCCTCGGAAAGCACGATAAGCCGTTGATCGCGGCTGTCCTTCTTAGATCATTGTCAGTCGTTACGGGTAGTTAGAAACCCAAAAGTCTGAAAATCAGTCAGGGTATCGTTTTACCCAGTAACTGGGTTATGAAGGTCTAATAGGCAGTCGCTCCATGTTAAATATTGGTATTTAGCTGCATCCGGTTAGACTAGAAGCTGACTCCAGCATAGTTGGGCAAAGGCTAGGCAGATTGATTCACACATCGGTAGAACAAAAATTGAACGAGTTATCTAATAGACTTCGACACTGTGTTTGATTGAAATTGTGTCCGATACATTGCGATAGGCTCGCTTCCGATGACTGAAACCGATAGCGTCATCGCTGAACGGTCGTGATAACAAATGTGCCAAGTTCGGCGAAATATTTGGAGATTTTCAGCTATGGATTTAGCTGAAGAACCAAAGGTTATAGCTACCACCGTTCATGACTCCTGGAAACTAAATCATAGTACAAGTATATACCTACATGGTTAGTAAATAACTTGCTATTTGAACACAACTTGAATATTATGTTTAGTTTAAACGTTATGAAACACTAGCACTCGTAGGTCACCTAATTCAAACGTTTGCAATAAATTATATCAAAGAGAGTAAGTATGTACTTATGTAAATAGAAATTCCAGTGTTAGTCCATTTTGAAGTGAAAACTTCTCAAGGCGCACTTTGCGCTCTTTCTGAAATGTCAACGAAACTGAACCGTGACGCTCGCGTTGGTGACGCTGATTCGGGTATACTCGGCCCCAGTCGGTCGGTGACACGGAATCGCATGTACTCTCCAGTCCAGTCGTAAGAAGTCGGCTCCAGTTGTCAGTTTTCACGTCTATCGTGTGGTTATAGGCACACACCCTCTTTTTTAATAGAAATGACTTATACCTATTTACTTAGTAGTAATACAGTAGTCTTCAACTCCATGATTAACGAGCATTTTTCTGAAACAAATAAAATCGTTATAATATTTTTTATGAGAACCGAGGAGGTTTTTAGGATTTTTGATATATAAAAACAAATGACACTCTAATACAATTGGGACTATCACCACTCCTTAGTCTTTTAGCAATTCAATTATAAAAACTCGATCACATAAATGGATTGTTGATACCGCTGCTAACATAAAAACAGCTTCACAAATCCGTCACAGAGTAGAATAATGTCAGAAACCACTCCACATAAAAATATACCGCACTTGCCTCAACAAGAGAAATAGGTAACTAGGTAGAGAAAGAAGAAGAGAAGAGAAACAGGTAACTCCACGGGAATTTAAGACAAAGAACTGTAAAACAAAATATCCAAATAAATATTAATAATTTTACAAAATAACATAAAATATGGGTTTGTGAATAATATTTATTTTGGTTATGATTTTAATCATTTTCTTTCGCTTTTCTTCTTTTCAGGGGTCTACTACGAAGTGCAAAGTGCGAATGATCGGATCGGAACGACACATGGCCGAACCGAATATTATTGAAAAAATGCGAAAAGTTCGGATCGGCTCAGTTGGGCCGGGACCATAGTCAATATTCGAAAGAGTGTAGGAGTGTAGGATCAGGACCGACCGAACCAAATAGTAACTTTGTAGCAGGAAAAGGCCGAACATTCGGCCGATACCACTTCGGAGTAGACCTCAAGAACTGAAAAAAAATCGAAACATACCTACAAATCACTTGCACTCTCTGTCCGCTAACCTAATCTGTGTCAACATAAAGAATTTTATGGTTGTTGCGGCGATGCCCGCGCCTACACTTTACACCCGGTTTTGGGTACGCTTCCTACTTATTTTAATTACCATTTTAATTGCTATATAACCGCCGATAACGATCGTTTCGTTACAAGCACTATTGTTCGGGTTCGTTCGCACAACAAAAAAATATACGTTCCTAAAATACGTATATTTAAAAGTGAGAAAAAATATATAAAGCGAATAGTAACAAAGTTTTGACGCCTAAACGTGATGTTATTCAGGAGACAGAAACTTTATATACGCTTACTTTAGACAGTTGGTATTTGCAATTCACAGACAGAAGTCGCTCGGCAGGTAGGACTTTAGAGTTATCTTTTATTTATAACTACGCAAAGAATCCCTCTGTAATGTCCTAACTATGGAATGTCGGTTTGCTCTCCCCATTGGATTTGGGAACGAGAATCAGATGAGTCTTTTGTGAATGTTGGCCAACGCCATACATGGTAAATTAAAACATTCAGAGGCAATCTATCATATTTAAATATGATGGATTTTTAATCAGATTTTTATATGGATACATAATTATTTATTTATAAAAAAAACGCGTATGTGGTCCCACTGCAGGGCAAAGGCTTCCCATTCTGCTTTTCACTAACCTCTGTCTTGAGCTAGTGTGACCCAATCCTGTCTGTAGCCTTCAAGCTCATCTCGCCATCTTCTTTAGGGTCTGCCTCGATGTCGCCGGACGTTTTCACATATGATGGAACAACATCATAAAACCAGGATAGCTTTTTCTTTTTTTCTTTCTTTCAAAGAAATGAACACAGATGAGTTTCAAAGTCAAAGCAGAGAGAGAATATAATTTGAACAACTATGGACGACAGCTGCTCTATCCCTCCCAAGAACAAAAACTACTGGAGCCTCAAAGACTTTGAATCATCAAATAGGTTTTAATTAAAACAATCTTCGAGGAAACACTATCAACACCTTTGCTTTAACCAAGTATAAAGACACACACACATACATAGTAGGGGGTCCAGAACTCCGGAAACCAGCGGGTGTTCGCTCTCATAATTATATTCACGTCTGATATTTTTGAACTTTCACGTGAGCGCTTTATTTCGGCGCTTTTTTTTCTAAACTCCGTGATTTACGTCAGTTGGAGTCGGATTCTGTGAATGTCGAGTGTCGAAAGCTTTATGTGGGACGAAAATTTATTTGGTTTTAAACGATCCCTCAGCATTGTCTCTATAATTTAAGTTTTGGTAAAAAATAATGTGTTGAATGTATTAATGAAGATTCTCTAAGAGGGTATTCTCAGAGGGTATGTTTTTTATGTAAATTACTTTGGGCCGTGTTTAATCATTAAATATTCTTGAAAAGAAATTCGCAACCTGCCCACACTATAAATTTTATCAAAACGTATTATTTAAACGTATTATATTTCTATGACATGTTGACACGACAATTAATACATGTTTAAAACCTGAGACAGATCTTTAGCGAAATTTATACTATGACTAGCTGTGCCCGCGACTTCGTTCGCGTGGATATCGGAAAACAATAATGTGTCTCTTTACTAATTATTTTTCTAAAATATAAGTAGCTTTAGTTACTCCTTTAACATCAGCTATCTGCTAGTGAAAGTCCCGTCAAAATCGGTCCACCCGTTTCGGAGACTAGCCGGAACAAACAGCCAACCAAAAATTTAAAAAGTTGCTTTTTGTGTTAAAAGTACCGTGTATACTTACACTAGACATTACAAACAGACACTAACATTTTATTTATTTGTATAGATGACGTAAGAACTCCTACGCAAGGACCAAACACGTTGGTGTTTGATCCTTGCTTGAAAATTCTTTGCTAGGACAGCAAAGAATTTTTGTATGAGGGGTTGCTCTTAAACAAAAATTCTCTGCTAAATTAATAAAATCAAAACACTTAAAGCAGCTATACAAAGTAAAAACAATTAGTTACCACAAAGTGTTACAATAAAAGCGCGCCCACTCCTTTTTCCTGTTAGTTTTCGCTCCCTTGCACTTTTCCGGACCAAAAGGAACAAAAGATTTACGTTGGCCATGTCTGGGCCTTTCTCTAAGACTACTTTTGTTTGTAGGTAGGTACGTATCTACTTTAAGCACTTTAATGCGCAAGGTGAGATGCTTAAGATGTATTTTTGTGATAATAAATCTTGTTTGGTGTTGCTTCATTTAAGTAGATAAATTGTTAATTCTTTGGAGCATTTAAAATAATTGGGAGGTGATAATGTATGACATTTTCTGGTATTTAAAAAAAAACTTGAGTACCCAGAATTTTACATGGAGCGACTGCTTATCTGACCTCCACAACCCAGCATACCTTTTGTACTCAGCTTCATCCTGTTAGACTGAAAGCCGAACCCAACTTAGTTGGAGAAAAGGATAGGCAGATAATGATATTCAAAAACTTTTAACTAACTGAAGAAGATAAAACTTTATTAATAACTACTAACTAAGTACTAACAACAATCTACCTACAGCTCGTTTGTTACGGAAATTAACACTTCAAAATCGGTCTACATCGAAAGTCAAAGAGTAGTGGGATCACCTGATAAAGCGTTCTCGAAATCATAATTCAAATAACGAAAGTAATTCATCTTCCCAAATTTTCTTCCAACTGAAAACAGAGTTAATTATGATTTATGAAATCTATTTCCATTTCTACAAAGCTGAATCACACCCAACAATGAGTTAATAATCCAATTAAATTTCCTTCGACTTCTGTGTCCTGGGCCATGTTTCAAATTCAAATAAATCACCAACTTGAACTTGTCCGACGGAAATAGCACTCCGTCCGTCCATAAATCCAAGTCTATTTAAGCAATCTCAAACGAAAAATCTGAAATAAGCCGCATAACATGTCACCTAGCACATAACTTTTTAAATTCCAAAAAGATTAAACAAAGCCTTGGTTTTTTAGGAATTTATTGCGGTTGCTCGAATTAAAAATATCCTAACTATATATATTCAAAAGAGATCTATACCTTTTAACACATTACGCTAAGAAAGACTGCAGAGATTGATATCAAAGCCTAAATAAATTAAAAAAAGTCCAGGTAGTATGCAAATGTCATATTTACCAAAAAAAAAGAACTGTCAATTAAACGTCAACTTAGCGTTCCATTAATCGATACTGCCAATTCAAATTAGCTACATTAACGTAATAACAGGTTACAAAATAGACGTTTTACAGCAACAATAATTAATTTTTCGTGATTATCGTGCACACAATCAATGCGAACGTTCGCGCGCGATACGCATCGAGTTAAAATAATTAATGCAAATTTATGAAACGCGCGGGATTCGGAACGCACCGGCGCCAGCGGCTAGACTTGTTGCTATGTTCTAGTTATTTTAAGAACCTGGTTTCGGGTTTTGGCAATAAGGTAGGGAGGACTGTTATCGATCCTATGTTTATATTTAAGTGGCTTAGACACTTTGGCCATGATAACGAGGTGGAGCTGAATGAGTTGTCTAGAACAGTTTTTTTTTGTGTGGTCTATATAACTAAAATTTTCCAAAGTTTAGTTCCCCTTATCAGCGATCTAAAAAATACATGTGACTATAGTATGTGTCATCTTGCTTAGCCTTGGATATCTAATAAAAGAACTCAAGGATACAAGATAATACAAAGCAATCAGAATAATTTTAATATGTTTTTATTTTGTAATATAGTTACACGTGTCATGTCAAGGCAGCTAAAAACAGTCCATGTTACCGTATTTTAATGCATGTAAAAATATTTTCGTAAATATTATTAATAGCGCAGTACCAAGCGTGGGAACTACTTAATTAATTTAAATACTAAAAATGATAATGAAACCGGGATAGTAAAAAAATGTGGGTAAAAATGAAGTGGGATAATAACAAAAAAAGTATTTTTTTATTATCCCACAAATCTAGAATTGAATTTCAAGGCTTTCTTATTATGTTATTTATACGTCCTGAAGTTGTTTGTATAGTTTCTATCGCAACTAATTGGTTAACGATTTATTAATTATGATTGTAAATGAGCACGAAATGCTTACTTAATTGTCTGTACGTTTGTTGATTGGGTACTAGAAATTTTATAACTCCTAGAGCTAGAACCTCTTTTGAGAGTCATAGGAATTGTAAAAGGCTAAATATAATATTATTAAAAATACTACATGAAGTTTTATTAACAGTATAAGCCTGCGAGAAAAATTATAGACTAAATTAATCCATATAATAATAATTGAATAATATTTTTATTCTTTACAAAATACAACGAAACCTGTATTTTTAAAGTTATTGTAACTCAAACCGACGTTATCACTTGAAGCAAGTATCAATTCGTCTTCACTTATCTTAAACTTGAGTGTTGCTGATCCACCGAAGTAATTAGTCTCCATAAAACCTTTGATACATATTAATTTATATCCCGTCATACCGGTTGTAATACATACAGTCTAAAATAAACTGGTAGCAGTATATTGATAAACTGGTGTTAACGCTGCAGCTATGAAATCGATAGCGTTACACTGTGGTCGACTGACGTCACTAGTGTGTTGCTATAGTGCTGTATACGAGATTAAAATACATTTTTAACGGTAATCTCGATTTTTATGCGTGTCACTTTTATTAATGTTTTAATTGAATAAACAGTAATTGTTTCTTTTTGACACTTTTCCGTCAAGTTATTATTTTATTAATAGCGTCTTTACTTATGTTCTGATGCCAGGTTTATAATACCACCGGGTCTGTAATCATTCATTTAAAAACGGCTGATGTTATTAAATGTAAATAATGATGTAATTAGCACGAATAAATTTAAAAACGAGGATTAGCACCACGATGAATTCATTAAGCTTAATACGAGTATTTATAAGAACCCCGCAAGGTTAAATTCATAGTAAGACCGCTATTAAGTAATTTATCACGATCACTAAATAAACTGTTTTGGACACAATATTTGCGAATATAAATTAAATTCCAGAAGCAAACGCCTACATAAATGATTATGGAACTTTAAACGAACGAGGTAAACACTAATAACACGCACTTTCATTTCATTATAAAAGTGTAAGACCACCTTGTATCGATTTAAGTATTCATTATCGATAAAGAATCGAGCACGTACTCCGATAAAGTATCGATGTTCGGTATAAAAATCGTTGGCGGCACCTATTTAATCATGTCGGCTGGCTGGGTGTGCACCTGCTTGCATACATATTCATTAGCTCGATATCGGTACGCAGTCACTATCAATGACGGTTTTCGCAACACTACGCTGTGATAAAAAATACGTTTTGGAAATCGAATTCGATTGTTTAATTTAAAAACACGTGTTCGAATGTCGTGTTCTGTATTTGAATCGTCTGGCTGAATACACGAGAAGTAAAGCTACGTTCAGACTGTAACAGGGTTGGCGACACAAGTATTGGGACCTCATTTCGTGTTGTTCACATTTGTGAGAGTTTTATTGTTATAAACTGCTTTTTCTCAAGACTTTTACACCTTTTATTTTAAGTCATTACAACCATTCTTACCAAGGGTATCGTATTGCCCAGTAACTGGGTTTTGGAGATCAAATAGGCAGTCGCTCCATGTAAAATACTGATATTCAGCTGCATCTGATTAGACAGGAAGCCGTCCCCAACATAGTTAGGAAAAGACTAGGCAGATGATGATGATTTTAAGTCATTAGTCATTCATGTTGTTTCCGGCTCTTGATTTAAAGATAGACTAACATGTTAATTAACACAATAACAGAATATGGGACACATATCAATGTTTTTTGAACTGCATATCTAAAACAGTAAATGTATGCGGAAGAAAACCCGTAGCACAATTTGGTCGTGTAACAGTACTGTAAATATAGACGTCTGCAAATAATTAGTTATTTCTGCACTATTAACAGCACATAGAGCGGTTATTAAGTCGATTTAATTTAATTATTATATACTCATAAATTACATTGTGGTGTTGAATTACATACTATAACACACTTAGATCTCTGACTGTGTAATGTGTAATGACTTGGAATTGGAGATATCACGGGTATATAAATATTCATGTAGGTGCGATATCGTCTTTTGCTCGTCGACTTGTTGGGTCGAAGATTACTGACATTTTCCAGGTGTATTTGTAGGCTGATATTTAAGACAGTCGGGCAGCAGTAATTGATCTTCTACTACTTTGTGTCTCTACCACGACAATCTTTCAAATCTTGTTGGCCCAAAACTGCGCCACTTCCACGGCGTCGTCGGTGGCAGCGCAGAGGTCACTTTGACTGCATATTTTGGGACACAGAGGGCAGGACACAACTCCGCATCCACACTCTGCTACCGTTACGTCGAAGTAGCCCCACTTTATTAGGTTGGCCTTACATCTCCCCACTTGGGTCTTACTTATAACAAACTAAATAATAAAATTCAGATTTGAACAAAAGTCAAGTGGTCATTTTCAAATATACACGCCTTTTTTTTTTTTTTTTTCGGATGGGAATTCATCAAATGACCCCTCCCGCTCTGGGTGGAGCGGAAGGGAGTGTCAGACTCTTACTGACTAAAACCCACCCATGTTCCTTCCTTTGCCCTTTATGTTCCGGGGTAGCGGTAACCCTTTCGGACAATCCCGCTGAAATCTATATGCCTTAAATTTAGTTAGACTTTCAAATGGGAAGTTTATTTTCTGTTAGTTTCTATGCTCTTTGCAAAGTTTCTGGATCTGGTCTGTATGTAGTGAAGATTACATTAAATTTTCAACTGCACAAAATCAGGGCAATAAAATCCCAATCCATAGTATCGCATTACGGGTAACCAACCGTACCTCCTCGGCCCCTCAGCGGAAGGAAAAAATTCTAATTTGCAAAAAGCTTTTCAGCTACTCAAAGACGACGTTATCACGCGATGATATCGATCAGTTTCACCGTCCGTATTTTTCCCGGTTTAACGAGCGTTTTCTAATCAAAACGAACAATGCTATCATGCAAACAACACCAATTAGAATTGTTACATAGGAACGCCAAAGAAAAATGCAAAGAGGAGACGAATTCAATTTAAAATGAGATCCGTCTGCGTTCCGCTTGGTCCCGCGTCGATCGGGGCGAAATTGAAAAAGAGAAAAAAATCCGAGAGTGGAATAAATAAAAATAGAGATCCCGCTACAGCGCAAGTCTCCGTTGAAATGGAAATAAAACAGCAAAAAGCTTTTTGTGGACGAAATAAATTAAAAAGTGTGTCGCGATTTTGTGAGAGCACCGTCCGCCATGCTCGCCCTGGCTGTCTATGACTATCATACTGGTACTGCGAGTGTTTAATGTGTTTTCGATTCCGTTTTGAGGTTTTTAGCTGTTACGAATATTCTTTTTCACACTTTTTGATATAAACTTTAATAATATCTTAATGAATATCAGCTTAAAGTATTTCACTGCCTCCATTTGTGAATGGTGTTTAAGTGTATCAAAAATAAGGCAGTGAATAATCATCAAAAGATTTGCCCTTTTGATAAAATCAATGGAAATCTTCTGCGAGATTGTAATGATTTCTGAGTGTACTGCAGGCCACAAATGGAATTCATAAAAACCACCTGAAACGTAAATGGGACAAAACTATTTCAAGTCAAGATTACCTGTATTTTCTTGAATACATCTCATTATCTCATTCATCACACACGCAAATTATTATTTTTACAGGTGTAGTCGTTAACTCAGCCCAACATTTTCACGACCACTCGACATTAGTTTTCACAATCGACGTGACGTCACTATTTCAGTCGCGGCTTACATTGTGAGCCGCGGTTCGATGACGGATGCTTGTCAAACGAGATGCGGACGAGCGAGTGACGTTACTGACCAGTAAATACAGCCAAGATATTGGTTATTTATGGGTTTGATTGATTGCTGAAACAATCGTCGTGCCATGTTCGTTAGGTGCAGACAGGGATCGTCACACATTTCTCTATGTTGTCGTAGTTTCTGTGTGTAGAATTCTTTCAGCGATTTTTGAATTGTGTTGATTGCAATTACTTGTCAACTATTAACTACAAACTACTGCGTAGGAATTTTCCAATGTATATACAGGTATATACAGTTATTAGGAGAATTCTGTCTTATGTTGCTTTCACCTATCCATAGAATGGTCTGATATTATACCAATCATTATCGCCACTTTTCATCATGATCCACAAAAATGTTGTATGGCTACTCTTTTAAAATAATTTCGAGAATAATTCGCTTCCACAAAAATTACAGCCAAATTACTCAAGTCATTAATCAAATACATTTTCCAAAGCATTAGCAACCCCAAATATCTTAATATTTTAATTCATCACATCCCTATAAAAGTACGTCACCTATTTAATGCACCCGAGCTCGGCATAACCATCGGGGGAAAGTTTTACCTAAAATTATATTTGTGGGTCGTCACGCTTTTCCGGGGGGCGAAGTGAGGGGGAGAGCCGGGGGGCGATTAGAGGGGTCTTTTGTGAGCTCGCCGTAGGTGGCGGGCCATGGCGGTATCTATAGGAAAGCATTGATTGATGTTCGATTTATTAAACCGCGTTTTTGGATGAAAATGTTAATAAAACGTCTATTCTTGCTGATAGAATTTTACCTATGTGAAAAGTCTTATGATGGAGAAAAAACTTAAAAAAAATCAAGATTACTTGGACTTTCCTTGTACAGTGCTCCAAATAAGGTTGATTGGCCTTCTTTTATTATTTGTATACGTCTGTCGATGTCGTCTCAAATTATCTGGACCATTTTACCGATGAGACAGCTGAAAAAGAAAGTTCGTTAATCAAGATATGCCACCATTGATTAAACGACGCTTCAAGCGCACCAGAAGGCTAATTCCCGTAATTAAAAACGTATAAAATCAATGTCAAAACTTGTCAAAAATTTAGGGAAATTGGGAATTTTTGACAGATTAAGACTGAGTTGCCCCTATGTTTTCAAATTAGGAATAGCTGAAAATAAGTAGGTTTTTAAGTATTCTAGAGGTCTACGACGTAGCCTACTGCTACGGCGTAGACCTACGTTGACCTCTAATTTCACAATTCTAAGTATTTTTGGGCCTTTCAGAGTTTTTGAAGGCTTTCAATACCTACACAAAAGTATTGCTTTGCAGCTGTGTATGAGATTTCCTGGATTTATCATTGCCCACAAGATACAGCAATTACGAGACTTTATTGTTTTTTTTATCTTTACCATGAGTTATTACTATTAACCAGACTACAGATACGGCACATTTCTAATCCGGCCGGCACTTAAGTTGCGGGGGCAATCGGGTGTAATGCGCGTTTACAGCGTTTCTATAGTTTTCTGTTGTAAACTAAACGTAAACGTTACGTGCCAACAAAGCCTTCGACCACCTTCTCCACGAGCCTCGTAAATGTTTTACAAAATTGTAATAAAGTTAATGGCGCCCGACAAATACCTCATACCCGGCATTTATGTACGCAAATATATAAAACACGTAGTTTACTAACATATGCATATTATAGGTTGCTAGCTTTGTACTAATGAAACTTTCTATGGAAAGTATTCATGTTCTTACACGACTGTAATTTAATTTAACTGCTGTAATTACCGAAATTGTAGCATTTCTATTACACACATAGTGTTTAGCTACCGTATGTATCGTACGGTAGTGGGAAATTAAGTATTAATTTTAGCCAAGGCTTTCGAGCTACCGTTTGAAACGGCATTCCTTGACGCGCCAACTTCCCAACTTTAAATGGGGATCCCGTCAAGGTGGAAGAAAGTGGCTTACAAAGAAACCATTTATGGGAAGTTGGGGGCTATCCCGAGAAGAAAGTTTGGTAAGAATTTTTAATCAGCGGTGCGTGGGGTGCGGGGTGGTGTGGGGCGGCGTCGCGGCGGCGGCGGCAGTGCGCCGCGCGCGGCCGACGCGCCGCCCGCCCACAGTCGCCAGTCGCCCGCCGCCATGCCGCCCCGCGCGACTCCACGCGACCACGCGACCACGCGCGCGCTATAAACTCGCGCGACCTCACGCACGAAACTGAATAAGTTCGACAAATCCTCCTCCTACCTGGACCACTACATAGACAAACGAGTGTCACAGTGATAGTTTCTTTCTTTTTTCTAGTACAAAATTGTATATCTTCTGTAGAGAGAAATATTAGTATTTTTTATTGTTAAAGTACAAAATAATGTAATATAGCGGCACCGTAGCGTCTATAGTTTACATACGAATAAAATACAGGGTCAGTTTTTGTATGAATTCAATGTGATTGTAGTTTAAGTCGCCGAGTCGAGATCGCTACTGTTCATACCGCTTCAGATTACCTACCGTGAGTAATTATAGGTAAGTAACTGACGGTAATGATACGTCTGCTGCCCGTCTACATCTCATTAAGAGTCATAGCCACTATCGCAATACGATCACTGTTACACTTTCCACTCGGATCATAAATATTAAATTCGGCTTTATTACACGGCCTTAAGCCTTATAAATCAAGTTGTGGTACATAAATTCAAGTAATACACACTTACGTTCATAATTACAGCATAAAACACATATTAATAACAAATTATTGACCAACAACTTACAAACATGTAAGAATGAATTACACCGGCTAACATCTTCGGATACGGGACGTCTAAACAGAACCAAAACAAACCATATTTCTCGAGCGATGTGGCAACTGATGGCCGGTGCAACGGTGGCTACATTCAAGCTTTGTAAATGCAAAAAGCATACGTATTCCGGTCTCGAAGACGACACCGCTATGATTTAAGCGCGCGGCAAACTCCTAAATCACGCTAGGTGGCAGAGGCGAGTGCCGACCGACACCACTCCGTTGCTCGCAATCCGCAAATTGTTTGTCCCAAGCCTAACAATTTAAATTTAGCACGAACAAATGCCGATCGTAAATCGAATGGCTCGCAATTGTTTTGAATATAGCCACGAAACTTAGCAGCGAACAATTGAGATGCAGCGGAGTCGCGTCGAAAGTTTGATTAATCGTTCGCACACAGCCACTGGCTCGCGTTTTGTGTTTCACCTAATGTGTTGTGAGTTCATAAATTGTTTTAGGCTCCGTAATACGCATTAAGGTTGAGTTTGCCACAAAGCATTTACATGACAACTTTATGGAATGTGCAGTAGCTATTTAGTAGCGATAAGTAATTCAAGTAACACTTTTTAAAAATAAAGCTTGGATGTCAAATGGCTATGTGATTTCGAAAAAAAATCTTATACAAATTTGAATTCACACATACAGATTACCTCATTTGCAGCTTAATGTTGTATTAGCGTTGTTCTAAGCCCATGGGAATTTTGTCCGTCAGAGAAAAAGAATAAAAATTACCGCTTCTATCTTTGCTACAAAATAAACAATGATGTTAAACTCAAAACAATTTGAGATAAAGTATAAAATATTCGCATTAAACTTGGAACATATTGCATGTTAATGAAAGAGTGGCAGTTGGTACTAAGATAATTTACGATTGGCATGGAATTCAATGAACGTGTTTCTATTTTTTATCGTTCATATCTCAATAAACGTCTCGCAGAGCTGTCGACAAGAAAAATATCTTTTTAAAAACTACATTTTGTCACAAAGGCGCAAACGCAACAGCTTAAAACAAAATCCTCTTTTAAAAAAAGTGTTTTTTATCAAATTCTTAAAGAATGGGACAACCACTAAATCATATTTGCCCTTTTGTTCGGAATATCACAAAAGAAAAGAAACTAGACTAAAATAGTTTTTATCTTTTGGACGCGTGTCCCTAACGGTACGCTACGATATTACGAAAGCTTCCAAAAATGTTTATAATAATGGTTCACGTGAATGCGTTTGCGTAAGACATTGCTATGTTGTTGTACACGATTTTTCGTGGATAGAGCAAAATGTAACGTGTTGGCATTTAAGAGCTATTGTTATGGGGGTGGTCGGTGAAAGCGAGCGTCATTGAAGCTTTGTTATTTATCAGTTTACAATATGCCTTTGTTGTTCTACTTACCTTTAAATTGGACCGAGACCTGACGTAGCCTTTCGACAATCATCGCTGATATACAAGGCATAATTTCTATATCGATTGTACAATAAATTATGTACATCGACTAAATCAAGACGAGTTACATTTAGAAACAAGACTCGTAAGTAGGAAATATTATAATAATAATTTTATTTTATTATATGACCTAGGTCTTGTATGCAGAATGCCACAAGGAACGTTCTCGGCCCCATGAATTGAAGTAGGTTTTTTTCTACATTTTTGTCTTTTATGTAAATTGTAGAATGTTCCGGCATTAAAAATATGTATTTAGGTACGTACTTATATATGTAGCTCATCAAACACACGTTAAGCAACTGATGCTGATGCCATGAGAACCTGCGGGCCGTGACCCCGTTACAAACAGTTTTATTTTTATTTTCTAGTCCAATTTCCTTTTTGACCATGTCTAAACTTCATAAATATAACGACTTCCATATTTCGAAACACTTTCGAAATGGACACGGATTTCGTACGTTTTAACGAAATTTCGTAAATCTGTATTTCGTATGGTACGTGATTGCTCTAGTTACCGGTTACCGGTCTCGGTAGATACTTCATAATTCATGTAATTGAAATGGATACTTTGAATGTCCGCTTATCTGAAATAGTTTATGTTAATTTTGAGAACTTAATAACACTTAGATTTATTTCTTGAACTACTGGCTAGTGCAAACTTGAACATATTTGTTCTCTCAAAAATAAAATCATCACCACAACAAAGTCGTGCCATTCGCGTCTGTGTTGTGATATAAATCATTCTCGAACCGAGTAATTAAAATACTGGTGTACGCCAGAATCACGCATTTCGAATTTACGCGGCCAGCCTGTGTACGATGTAAAAACACGAAACAGATATTGTACGAGTGTCTGGATATGTGAAAATGGCGACTGAATTGCAATTGAAAATCGCTATCATTTTTCGACCAGTTCTGAAAAAACCAATAATAGTCACGGTTAGCTTTTTATCCGTGGCTGTTTTTTAAAACAGTTACAATTTGTAAGCTTTGGTCAAGCTTTTATTACATTCCTTCGCGTTCACCAGTGTAAGTTCAAGCGTAAACGAAATTTACTTCCAACTTTAAGCACCCATGTTAATACCCAATAAAAACTTTTTCATATCACATACTAAAAAAAAAACGACTATTCTTGTTTTAATTGCATCCTACAACTGTTTTAACGGCTTCATTTGTTCGCGTAATGAGCCATTTACGTATGTAAACCAAAACAAAAACGTTCTTGCAAATCAATAGGCCGCTGAGAACGACTGTTATCTACAATACAAGCATAAAACGACCAATTACAAGGCTATAATCTCAATATGCCAATTAAGGTTAGTATTACGAGTGCATAAACGGTTGCCGGTTGAGCGCGGTAAGTGCGTCGTAAAGTAGGATTTAATAGCCCAGCTGACTACCGAGGGAATCCCGACGCTGGTACAGCTTGTTTCAAGGACTTGGAACAGTTTGTGGGACATTATCAATCAGTTTGGGGTTGTTTTATGTTATTGGAACATGTTTAGCGGAAGTTTTAAATGATGTCAGTCGATGATGAATCATTTCGGATGTTGCCAAGGTTTTCTGTTGGGAACTTAGATATTTTTCTTTCGAAAATCACACAGGACACACAAAACAATAACAAAATAATAACCTTTTTGAAAAATAAAATAATTTCTAGATATTCTATATATATCTTATAATTGTAAGACATTATTCAGCGAAAATACACCCTGCCTCAAAATTCGAAGTCATACAAACTACAAAGTAATAATTACTTTGTAGTTTGTATGACTTCGAAAAAGCCTACGAAGTACATAAGACATAAAATAATGAGCTTATAAAGTTTGTGTAAACGGTTAGTTTGTCTAGTAATGATGTTATTTCTATGTAGACAACTTGGAATCCATCGCGTGACTGCAAACAGAAATTCTTATAGTGGGACACGCCAACTATTTTATGTATGTTATTTAGGATTCAAATGTATGTATGTTAGTAACTATCAAGACATTTATGAACATATTCATAAATGCTTAACCGTTTATTGTCGCAATAAATTCAGGTATTATGCTTTTGTTTTCTGAAAGTGGTATTTTGACTAATTTTATTGAGACATTACTTTTATTCGCAGCACATGTAACAAATGTTTTGATGTCAGCTGTAAAGGAGAATTAAGTTTTATAAATGTAAACTGAGTACTTAGTAAATACAAGCTGGCACAAATGCTTCATAAGAAAACGTCTAAAGAGCAAAAGAGGCGTTGTCATTATAGACTATAATAGAGTAACGGTTGATCAATAAACACATGGCATTGAATATTAATTAAATTCAAAACTATTGACTAAGTAGGTGGTCATAAGCATAAACAAATACATGATTAACATAACAATGTAATACATGATGCTGATTAAGAACACATCAAATCCGCTATACAAAGAACAAAACAGACCTTTATTCTGGATTAACACGATCCCAAGAGACATCAAGCCAACTAGAGCCGTCCGAAAACCTACATTTACATAGACACTTACTGCGACCCCAAATTGTACGTAATTTAGGAACTCCTTCGGAAGTTGGTAAACAGATCCGAAGTCTGACGATCACAACGATTCTATCGAGGAAACTGATAATTCAGATAACATTGAATACTCACAAGAAGATTGCAATCGATTTCTTCTAACCGCACAGTCAATGAAAATGTTACAGCGTGTGGATAGTCCCAGTAAAGAACACTTCCCAAAGCTTTACGATAATCATAACGATCTTATCGCACAAACTGATCATTCAGACTCCATTGAATAGTCGGAAGGAGATTGCAATTGATTTCTCTCAACCGCACAGTCAATGGAAATATAAGAGTGTGTAAATAGTCTGAGTGAGGAACATGGTGGGTTACTTCGGCCTGTTTGCTATGCAGGGCAGCGTGGTTCGCCCTGATTTTTGGCCGAAGCCGACAGTGAGCCCAAAATGTATTAGTGGATTTAACGCCTACGGAATAAGAGGCACCGATCCAGAAATGTGACGGGAATACGATATTAGAATACGGAGGTTCTAATGCTCGGGCTAACGAAGTTGGATTCGATTTTAATTTAGCTGATTTATTTATTTATTGGTGGGAATTTATTCAGTGATTTTCAGTATTTTTTTAAACTGCCGAAAAAATGTACTTGAATTTGGCTATCTTAATTATTCCATTCAAAGATAATCAGTTTCTCATTATTATTATTATTATTGGGAAGAAAAGCAAACTAGAGAGGGATCGGTAAATACCAATTTTATATTTCTTGGAAAACACAAAAACTAATTTGTTTATGTACTCAATTTACACACATGATTGCGTGTTTGATCGACGGACGAAACTACATTAAAATAGATTGGGTCTCTAATCAGTAGGGGACCTAATGCAATTTCCTTTATTGTTTTCATCCAATAAGACAGGTGGGGTGGGACACACGGACAGAATATTTGGGTAGGTAAACGATATGATTAGCTTTAAGTGGAAATTGGGGAAAAAATATGTCTCGCTTTGTTTTGATGTTTTACATACTACTGCACCTATCTATCTTAGTACTTATATTCTTAGAGATTAAGCACAAAAATAATATGACGAAAGGTAAAAAAAAACGAATTGTGTCAAAAAGATCATCCGTTATGACCATACTTGTTTAATCCCCGTCAAGGGAAGAGGGTTTCCTCAACAAATAAGGATATTTCAAATTTCTGGCGTTTTTAAGATTTCTCTTTATATATTTTTTATAAGTTTCAAGCTGGTAGACTCCACAATCTACCAAACAAATTATTTAAATCAAATGCACATAGCAAAACTATAGTATTCATATATCCAATTATTCCCACGAACTTTCTAAAAAAAAGCAAATGAAAACTGCATCAAAAACACGGACCAATGACCACCTGCTTTGCCGTATTGTATCCCAATGAAAAATATGAGTAGGATGTGGGCGGTCCCAGGCTTAACGGTCAAAACGATCTATGTTCCGAACAGCTATTAAATTCACACGAAATTAGCAATTATATTGCATGAAGAAAAAGTTGCTCTGGTACCTACATTGCTTTCGTGACCAATTTCATGTTCATTTGCAATTAATAGTTGTTAAGTAAAAGCTTTTGACTTAGATACAGGTGCAAAGTTGACTATGTTTCAAACATTGTTAAAGTTATTATCACCTATTACGGCAACAATGACTTATTATTAACACCTTTGTCGTTACCATGTGTCTTTTATCTAAAAAGCGCTGCAAGCTGTCTCTTATATTAATTTAGACGGCGCTTGAAGCGATGTAGGACTTGCCTTTATTAAGGTTACAACCACAGAACAGATAACTTTTATCTGTTCTGTGGTTACAACAGCCTTCAAGCGGTTTTACTAAATGCCCATAAACTTTCTTTTAAACTTCATGAGCTGAATTCATAATTATATTCTTCGCTGTTCCTAAATTCAGTAGCCTGTTGTAGAAAATTACTATTTAAACACTTGAACAAACTTTTTTTTAAATAATTATGAGTCGTAAATTCCTCTGAACCGAATCCATAAAAAATTGAACATGTACCTAGATAGTTTTTTTTACCATGTGATAAGCAACATCTTGATTTTTTCATACACCTCTTTTCAAAATAATCCAGTCACATAATTATGCAGAAGGCAGCGGTAAATAACAAAACACATATAAAGGTTAATGCAGTCATGCGTACATAAGGTGTCGTGCACACTCGCATCTCATTTCCCGCCCACGCCACTTCCGGTGACGTCACTCGATAGGTGCTCGCTAGGGGCTTGGCTTACAATGCTATACACTAGAATAGAGCTATAGAGCTGCCGAAAAGGTTATTACAATATTGTATGGCTTCATTTAGTCATGTAATGTCAATAGGACGGGAAGCAGCATTCTTCCAAAAGTCAATATAAATCAAAAGACCTATTATGATCACTGATACCATTGCGCAGGTTGGTAATCTAACGGATACTCTAAAACTAGGAGACATTCCAAAGGCTGATGATATAAATGATGATGATCACAAGCTTAAAGCAAACGGATATTTGTATAGATGATAATCTACTATATTAATTTTATGACACACATGAGCACAGGCATATCAATGTTACAGTAGAAGCCATAAAACCGAGGCGTATATTAAATATTAATAGCCATTCATTACTACCAATAAACAGGTTCCGCAACAATGTTTCAAAGGTAATATACAATTCCGATCATTGTCCTTCCAGGAGGCTCTTACCAAGATTCTGCGAAGACATAAATTTATCCATCAAAGTGTGAACAAGTATTCCTTTGTCAGTTGAGACTTGTGAGTAAGGAACATAAAAATAGAATGTTTTGAAACACGTCCAGGGATTCCACTACTTATTCCGGATTCAAAGCTAATTGACGTAAAAAATCGCCTGAGTAAATCGTTGAAGCGTTCGCGTTTGTTTCGTACGAAGCGTGTTTGATTCCAGGATGTGATAGCGGAGTTATCGCCTTCGCGATGTAATCATTCTTTATTTCGCCGTGAACCGGCCAAGTTCCGTCCTTCACTCAATCGTGCACGCAAGAAACGTTCCCAAAAAGAGGTGTGGATACTTCCTAACCTTTCTGTTCGTGATTGCCTCTTTTGAATTCTGCTCTAATTTATTGGTTTAAGACACAATCGTAGACTTTTAACTAACTCATCATTACTGACTGAATAAGTTTCGTAAACTTGTTCTTTTGTATCGTTGTTAATTCCTCCTTAATCAATCACGTCATGAGGTGATAAATAAAGGACTTGGTATTCGCATACTATTATTTCTTCTCAGCGATTACTATTAATTCAGTCATTACTCACTTTAAAACTGAATGGCTAGGCTTCTGACCGAACGACTATAAAAGGCAATTCTTTTAAATTGGTCCCCATTCCTCATGCTATGGGACGAATCAGAAGTTATTAATTGAAATAATGATTCGGAATCGATTTTAGTGGTTTGTCGGTTTGATCGATGTCTAGAAATGTTGGAATCCTATCGGACGTGGTCATCGGTAACAAAATGTTGTCGAAATTTTAACATACGTATTTACGTTGACTGATGGATCCATAAGTTTCATGAAATCGATTTGTACTAAAGCTTTTCAATACGGCCTATTATGTAAAAGGTTAATTTTTTCAAGCCACTTAAACAAAGCTTTCTAAAACTAATACATATCTTTATTGATATGACAAAAACCAGTAGCATTCGGTTACTTTGCGCCCTAATGCGATCTTATCGGCGGAAGGGCCCGAGTCGGCGCGCTTTGCCACTTAAAGCTACGCTATTTATATCTTGGACCCTTAGACAGATTGGGTGACCGAGCATCTGTCTGGCGGAGTACACTTTAATAAGAATGAGACGCCAGAATTCAAGTCGGTATTTGATAGCTTGTAAATACTTGACTAGGTACTACACGGAAACAGAGATCCTATCCTTCTAACCGCGGGACGCATGTAATAATGTATAAAGCTAATCACCAAAGAGTTACAAGATATGTAGAGAATAGTTTTTATTATTATTATATATAAATACATTACTTGTGTGATAGTTCTTTGTTAATATAATCACCATTGAATTGCTCAAAGACTTCTAAAATGATTCTTAATAATATCTTTAGTGGTAAATTCAATCTAAATAACCCATTACAAACATCTCAAAGTTTAAGTAACAAGATAAGATACATTAATATCGCACATAGCCCCTTTTTAACTCCATCATAAATTAATTTCGTGTGAGAACATTTTGACACTAACACCGTCCTATTTATTACGTACCGAAATTGACTCGGATCATAGACTACCATTCATTAGAAACAGATGCTTAATAACCAATTAAATGCAGTACGTTAAATGCGTTACTTGATATCTTATCTGTAGCATTAGGTCGCATACCACTGTATGCGACCTAATGCTACAGATAATAACAACAGATAATAACATTATGTCAAACGCACATAGGCATGTCTACCACTGTAGACATGCCTATGTGCGTTTGACATAATGTTGTATGTGTGTATGTTACTTGCTTTAGTCCGTGACAAACCTCGTGTGAACTTGGTTTTATTCTATTTTTCAAAAACAATAAATACGGAAATAAAATTTTTGCTTATGGTCAAATACTTAGGAGAAATGTACCCATGGGTAATTCTTAGATTATTTCCTTATTAATATGGATGGACAGGCAGACGTCTCATTCGTTTTATACAACTATATTATGAGTTGGGGGGGCTTATTATTGTTTCTAATATTGTTGTTTTTCTTTTTCAGGTATGTATCCAGATTTACATGACAAAATTACATAAATAACAAAGATGGACAGACAGGCTACAGTGGTCAGTATAATATGTGCTAAGAATATTTTACACAATTATTATTATTATTATGAAAGAAGATCAGTAAATCGACCCCTACATATACAAAAAATACATAATATAAAAAAAAATACTCAATACCTTTGAAAACAGTCTACCAATTCTCAACAATGTTCATATCAATACGATGCATGACGACTTTTGTGCTGCACTGTCAATAAGGAACGGAAATATTAAAAACTTATTCTATAAACACGACAATCAGAACTCACCTTGAGGTGTCAGTGCAGAAAATAATTGAAAAATTTCATAATACGTGATCGCGAAATCCCAGTACAAACGCTTCTCACAAAATCTTTTTACATATAAACTGCATAGAAGCGTTGAACTTTTACAAAAGCACTCAGGTAAGTATAGCGATAGGTAGTGCCGTTTATAGAATAGGATAGAGTCTTATCCACCGTGTGAAATAGATATACGCAAATACATTGAGAGAGAGGGGGACGGCGGTATGCAACTCTGTTGCGTCTCTGCAAAGCTTAGAGCTCAGCTGTCTGCCCCGAGCGGTGATGTTTGAAACGCGGGACAGGCGGAGCTTAGCTACAAATCACTCAATGTCACATTTTGACATTTGAGATATTAGGTCTTTTTTTTCTATAACACCGCCATCTCTTATTTCTCCGTGAGCTTTTAGGTATACATTGACAATATGTCTAATTAACGCGGGATTTGCGATTTCGTATAATATATTTTAATAAATAATTAATTTGTTTAGAGGCAACTTCTAAAATTCTTGTAAGTGACCGTTATACATTCAAACGACTCATCAAAAGAGCTATAAAGTTTACGACGCCAAAGTAATTTCTGGGTTTAAATTTTGAACACAACGGCACGGAACAAAGTAGGCACGGTCTTTTAGTGGTACCAAGTTAAAAAACTTAAGAACCAGCTTACTGTGGCCCCTTAGTTGTTTGATGATTAAACTGGAATGGGAGCTTTAACAGACCTTGCGTTAGTTGGTCGGTCATGGTTCAAGGAAGCGCCCTCAAATAGTCCAAATGAGGCCATAAAAGTCCCGCTGAGCGACGTCTCTATACAAGACGTGTTCAGTCGCGCTAATCATATTTTTCCAGCCCACATAAATTATTTGAATAACAAAAGCAACAGTAATTTGGACTGCACGCACAGATGACCGCACCACAATTTGAAGAAATTCGCGCATATAAGCCTATATACTAATTAAGAAAATACTAGGTAGATTACCATTAAGAATTACCCGTGAATTCTTTATTTTTATATTCTTCTATCGTGTTTTGTTTCTTCCAAGACTCTAATTACATCTCGCAAGAATAGTATTCCGTATAAAACAGTGTAAAACTAATCGAACTTTCATTCGGATCCTGTCAATCGGCGTTACCCGCGACTTTTCCTATTACGAAGCTGGAACGGCTCCAATACGGCTTTACCTCCAAGTTTAACGTAGCACTTGACGATATTAATTTTCTTTTCCTAAATATCACAACCCTGAACAATTTTTTACCAAGAATTAAGACACATGCAACGTCTTAATTTTTGTCCTTTGTTCAAAAACAATTCCCAAAATAAAGACTCATTATTATTGCTTGAAAAAATTCAAGCATATGACATAGCTGTTTTGTCCGCAAATTACGCAAAACGTCCAAACATGTCCAGCATTGTGAGAAGAAACAATAACCCGAGCTTTTGTTTGCATAATTAATTCTTCGCCCAAAACTCAGTTCGACCGCGATCCCATACCGTTATACTCGTAAACGCAGCAGGCTACAGAATACGGCTCCACAACTTTACCTAAACACCTAACTTAGCCCTTAACACAATCCAATAAGGGCCATTTTCTTTTACTGTAAATGCATTGACAACTTTGTCTAAATATCGAATCTTTGTTTCACGCATTCTAATTCTTACACACTTTTTCCGCACATACAAAACAATGCTTATAATTAATAAAATTATTAAGTATAATTACTATTCCCGCCTTTATTCGGTTCCCGTTTTGTTCACGAAGATAATTCGTTACTTTAAAATTATTAATGGTGTTGTAAAGATAATCTTTGATAACGAAATTAAGCTCTATTTTTATACACAGAGTACATAATTAAGAATTCGCGTTTTTGAACTTGAATGAGACGCGAGCATTCCAAATACCGTACAGAGCAGAGAGAATATTCACAATCAGTCTATAATGTTCCCACTACTGGGACACAGGCCTCCTCTCTGTGAGAGGAAGTGGGCCATACATAACTCTCCACGCGGGCCCAGTGCGGGTTGGTGGATGCCACGTGTCTACGAATTTTCGTTTCTAGGACATGCCGGTTTCCTCACGATGTTTTCCTTCACCATTTTGAGAGCAGTGGTGATGAAATGAAATACACAAAGAGAATATTACAAATCTCGTCTTATACTCACAGAGAACCGACACGAACATTGATCACTACCCTTGCTCAAGACGGTTAGCGATTTCAGAGTAGAGTCCAGCGTGGATCTATATATAGGTAATTATATTTATATATAATTCTAAATATAATATAATATATTCTATATATAATTCTAATTTATTAATTATATTTATATTATCTACTTATATAATTTTATTTATATTTATTATTTATTTATTTATATTTTCTAACTTTTTTAGTCCGTTATAGGTATGAAATCCATTCACTACTAAACTCTTAAGTTATCTTTAAATTTCACAAGTTTTTGCGTGAAATAAAAACAAAAGAATGAAATACCACCCAATTAACACCTTGCGAAACGTACAAGACAAAGCAACATTCCCTAATACATCATTAATTCAATAATATTTACCAATTAGACCCATTTTTATAACCAACAAGGCTCATAAAATATCATCACGCTATAAAACGTAGTACCTGAGTAAGCAGTAAATAAGGCAAAACCTTTGCGTTGCGGGCAATGAGCTAGTTAGCTATTGGAATAGCCACACTCAACTTTTATGGCACCCATAAAAATGTTTTTACCAGCTCAGTTGGTTAATTAAACAATTACCTCTGATGCGGAGTATAATCAGTTACATGTTGTGGCTTGTAGCAGTGTAACTGAATATATTAGATAATATCCGCACTGACCGGGCAATGTCGACAGTTCTCGCAAACTATACAACAACGGGTGCAACGATACTATTATTCATTTCGCACGCAGAAATATTTACCTCGTTCCGCAATGAAAAACAACATTATTATTTTCTAACTTGTAAGAATCCAAATTTACATTTAAATAACTTAATTAGTGCTTAATCGCGGAGAAAAGAAATACTAATTTGTTACAAGCGGTTTTGTTTTTATAGTCATTTATTACGGAGAAAGAAAATTGGTGATCCAACTGTGTTATTCGGTCATTGACCGGTCACTTACGACAATGGCCGTTTGTGTAATGTTTCCGTGGCATCTGTTCACATGTATGTAGGTACAGGTAAACCAGAAAAGGTATGCGCTTCGGTAATCTAAGTAATCTTCGTTTTTACGAATTAGCACGAAAATCGCGCTACAGAGTAAGCCCACAGAGGCAAAGCTTGTACTGCCACGCTTTGCACCTATCATTCGGCGTTTGTATGAAGTTTCCTCTCTGTCAGGTTACCTACTCTGGTCGTAACTCGTCATCTGTCACTCAAAAATTTGGAAAAGTTTTTTTGGAATTGCATAGAGTTGATAATCTATAATTTTGTAATCATGCCATTCGAATACAGTTGAATATCTATTTCCATGGTTGTAATAGATCTTTATTTTAGATCTCATGATCGCGCGTTCGTATCTCCGAAGATAGACGATGATTCCCGAAGCGCATACTTTTCTTGGTATATCTGTAACCACGTACCTACGTATATTTTGTATCGGAAAGGTGTAGACATCAGCTGACAAAGGTTTTCTAATATAGTCGCCCCCCGTGGAGCTAAGACGGCTTGATGGATGGTCAGTATATTGAAAAGCAAAGCCTAGCAGCTTCATTTGTGTCTTACACATAGGGGTTGGTCACGCAAGTCTTAGTGGGATTACTATGGGGCCTCAATTTGATCAAAATTATTGGATTAGGTGGGTTATTGAAAAGCTTGCGTGGTGCTTAATCCTACTATCCTACTAAAATTATAAACGAGAAAGTTTGTATGGCTGGATGGATGGATGGATGTTTGTTACTCTTTAACACGAAAACTCCTACATGGATTTGGATGAAATTTGGCACACATATGGTTTATAACCAGGATTAATATATAAGATAATTTCTATCCCGATATTCCCACGGGGTCGAAACTTATGCGGGTGAAACCGCGGGGCGCAGCTAGTATTATTATTGTTATTATATATTATTAAAATGGTTCTTTGGATATCAGAAAACTGCTGCTGTAACTATAGTAGTGTTAATAATCGCAGATAATTTACAATCCATCGCCACTTAATCAGTTATCTACTTTAGTGAAATGTATTCTAAGTTGATTTTTGAGTGAGCATTTGTAACTTAGGTCCTTAGTAAGTTTATGGTTGCAATGGAATTTGAACTTTGTTCAGTATGACATTCAGTTTGTTTTTCCATAACTTGAAAATTATCTCAAATTCTTAATTCCAGTACATAAAGGATAAAGTTTAATTTCTATTAGATAACTCAGTGGGTAAGGAAGGTGTAACTGAGGTATGAAGGCTCTACCCATCAGCGGGATTGTACGAAAGGGTTACCGCTACCCCGGAACATAAAAGGCAAAGGAAGGAACATGGGTGGGTTTTAGTCACTAAGAGTCTGACACTCCCTTTCCGCTCCACCCAGACCGGGGGGGGGGGGGTCATTTGATGATTTCCAACCCGGAAAAAAAAAGGCTCTACCCAAATCATTTGGTATAGGTACATTTCATGGGTTACAATATCTATATATATATATATATATATTCTGTTACATTTATATTCTATCTAACCCTACTTTTAATTTTAACACTTTCATGTTCAATGTAACCAAACTATTTATTACAATACAGTTACTGAGTAATGAGTAAAACCTAACCTTTTCTCTGACGACTTTAGCTAACATGCAACGTTTTTCATACACATAATACACTAAGAAATATTTCCTGATTTAGAAAAACTGACTATAAACTAGCTTTATAAACGGAACAGACATTTATAGTTTCCACATTAAATGAAGGAATAATATATATAGTAGAACTCCACCTTAAATACAGGTATTGAAGTAAATGGTTAAGGTGCATATTTATTCAGCCTGTTAATTTATACTAGTTGTAGTGACAACTGAGGCAGAATGCCGCCATCATAAATTTCATGTAACTCATATATTTCATTTGATATTCAAATATGTAGGTGTTTGCAAAACGAATACTGATAGATGCATAATGTTGCTAGCTAACTAAATGAAGAATTTATTCGTATTAATAGTAGGTACTTCCATGAATATTTCTATCTAACGACTGCAAATGCCATCAGTTTAACATTCTTGAAAAATTACTTCTAAGTGTATAAAATGCTGTGAAATAACAAAGAGCTTTTTATCGATACAATGCGTTCTCAATTACAAATATACGGAGTACGCGAGCAGATGTTTAATAAAACCAATTTTATTTAAAAGCTTGAGTGCGGAAAACATGCCGATAATCGCGCGGCTGCGATGTTCTTAGAAAAACAAAAGAGATTACTCATCGCGATGCTCGAACTCTATCTGAGAATTCTTCGAAGCGCACCACCGCACTGGGGCCTGTAGCGTCAGCACCGACATTCTACGATAAAATACCCTCATATAAACTAAACACTCAGTAAAAATGCTTATACGTAAACTAAATAAAAGCTCCCATTGAACGACTACATAGTAAATCATGATAAAGTATTTTTCTACAATTACCTATACCAAAAAGAAATGATTCGAAAACTCGACAACATTTTGTGACGTAAAAAAAATACAATTCAACCCGTCATCGCGACGTGGCCGCGTGAAATAAAAAATGTACGTGTGAGGGTCTGTCCGTACCCACCCCTAGACCGAGACGAGAGAACGTAAGACGGAGTACAGAGAAAGTTTGAGTGACGTACCCCCTCCACCGCCCCGTCTCCCCCAGCGAGGATTTACGGCGCCATATTGGATTGGGACAAGATGACACGAGGCCCGGATAATTTGGGCAACGGTATCACGTGACAGGATCCGAACTCTGAAACGGCACTTTAATTATGATATTCTCGAGTTTATTCCACTTTGAGTTTGCGAATGTTTAGTACAGATGTAGTTAAGTTTTGTTTTGTAGTCAATACTGTTAGATTAGTATATACATATTTGCTTTTTCAATGTTATACCTATTCATTAATATGTCCATTATTTACTTTAATTAATTGGCCGTATAAAATACTTATTAGTAACATGGACTTTTATTGTTTCTTCAAAAATAAGTCAATCAAGTTCTAAAACTTCGGTTAGCACGATTAATTAAATTATTTCACTGATACGAATCCAAATTGCGGTGTAATAAAATGTAAATTAAAACAATAAAAAGTCAATAAGATATTCATTGGCGTTTTAAAAGTCAACCCTCAAATGAAAAGGTGCTATATAAACAAAACTAATTCATCAGTAAGGCAATAAATAACCCGAAGCGGTTGCACGCACTCGCGCGCAGCGTCTGATGTCTTGACACGCATGCGCCGTTTGGCGTGCCAAAGCACATACTCGTACTGTATCTACAACTCAGATAGACGAAGAAAATAATTGAGTGCAGAAGTTTTAATAAATCTCGGCTGAAACTTTTGTATACATTTTCACACATCGATGATAAATACTGTATTAACAATGTATGAAATCAACTAATGAACGATGATTAATTTTCCTATTATACGAGAATTATGATATAGCGATCGTTATGCTCCGGCCAGAGTCGTTTAACAAAACCCGCTGACGTAACAATCCGTGCAATACGAAACAAGGACGTCACCGAACTGCTAGTATCCGAACACTCGAGGGTGCGAATACTGCAAAAACAGAAATCTCGTTAAGATGACAATTTATGGGTTGTTTTTGCTAAATGAAAATAGTCGCAGGCTGTGAACTGAACAGACCTTTTTTGATTTTCTTAATGGAATCTTTCCGCTTGGGATTTGTGTCGAGCGATGCTTTAAGCTCTTCCGTTTACTCACAATACCCTATAGTGGCAGATTTGTATAAGCCTATTTTCTTTATCGTGAATATTTTCTCTCTCTACTCGTGTAATTGACACCGTTATCAAAACGAGCTTTGCCATGCTAAGGGTGAAAATGTTGTAAACAAACAACATACTAAGCACCTATACAATTAGCGGTCTTTTCATTTCCTCTTGGACAATAAAAGCTTCCTAACATTGATACAAACTTTCTTTGTAATAAAGCAACCAGCCGGAAGCATTTCATGATTTATGACAAAGCTAATTTTTATTTCCATTTCTCTTCGTTCATTGTTTTTTTATTATTATTTTGCCACAATTCCTCGCAGCTTTTCAGTGGAAAAAAGTCACCGTGGAAAGTCGCTTTCGTTTTAGTGGAAATGGAAAATGGAGGAAAAATAAAAGAAATGGCCGCATATGTGCTGCGAGCGAGAAACTTTGGCGTTATGATCGCCGGTCGAGTGGACTTGCTACGGCATTTAAGGGTTAAAATTTTCTTTTATATTTTTAAAACGATAATAAATTCAGCTTTAAATAAAATAAAATAAAACCACCATTGCATAAAAAATATGGAATCGTTAATTAAAACATTTACAATAGAGGTATCAATTTACACCAGCGGTGTGTCATGTAACACTTGAACAACATGGAATAAATAAAATGGGTGATAAAAAAAATATTTATAACGTTTGCATATTATTCTATCTGTGTAAAATAATTGCTTGGTAGAACTATTTGTCTGCCTACACGCAATAAACTTTAATCGATGGTTATATTTTGCGAACGTTTTGAGACAAAGATGGTTTTATCTAAGCATAGTGTAGAAGTAGATGCATACGAGGAAAACTTGATTTACCGTGATAATTGTCTACGTATTTGCTACGTACGGCGTGAGTTCTGCCAAGTCCCCAGAGGTTTCACACAGCGCTGCCGAGGCGAGTACATGCCACTCTTTTTGCCTCGTTTTCCTGTCACGCTTTCCTTTTCAGATATTACTGTCTCGCTCACGCTTTATACAGGAACTATAGACCTGTAGACGCGTTAAATTAGAAATTAGTTTTGTGTAACTTCGCAACAACATTCCTTAATTATTCAAGACTTTTTAAGAATCCCGATAAATAATTACTAAAACATAAAGGCTAACTATTCCTTCCATTAGTGAAAACACGGTTACCCAAAAAATTGTAAAAATAAAACTAAACATATTTATACTAAAGCTGCTCCACGGCTCCTCTGTTCCAACACGCGTCATTCTATTTTCTTTATTCCACTCTGTTTTGTTGCGTCCCGCTGCTTCCGTACCGTGGACACTTTTGGTTAGTTTGTTCTGTTTTCCGTATAATAAATAATAAAGCCCATACCACTGGACTATGTAGAAAACATTCTGCGCTAACTGTGTCTTGACTCTTGTATCGTTAAGGACAAACGAGCCCTGTCGCACTTGGAGGGTCAGGAATGTAAAAGTTTGGGTAGCTGCTGCATAGCGTCTTGATGCTGATGTAGGTAGGTATAAGACGATTTAGGAGGTAGAGGTGAACGACCTTTTCTTTTCTTTATCAAAAAATCTCGGACAACACTCAATCTTTTTTTATTAGATTTCTTGTAATTTATTCTTAAATATTTGTTAGCGGGATTTTTTTCTATTATATATCGATGTGGCTACAACCGATTTAAATCGGACAATGAGCATGGAAAAATGATAAATTATTTCATCGAATCTTAAAATGAGCGTAAAACCGATAACCACAGTCATTATATATGCAGATATCATGCAGACAAAGTCGTGATTTGATCTATGGCGCTTTAATATTCTATTAACCGATATTCAGACGTTTATTAGCATCAATGCATTATTTATATATCTGATAGTAATATATCATTATTGAAAATAAGGGATATATTGTCAATGATACGATTTTCCATTGATCAATGGTGGGCACGCGTGCACTTTTATGTAGGTACAACTGATAAATAGCGCCCGTTTTATGGGGCGACACTATTGATATCGAATGTGTACCCATTGATTTATCGTTTCGGCGTATAATTCGCAATTTCAAAAACAAGTTTTTTAAGTCAGCGTTTTTTCCACGAGATATTTGATGATCCGGTGATGAAATATAGCTAATTTATGTCACAATGTCGTCCAACCGTATAACAGAATCGAATTTAATTTGGACCACTTTGAACTTGATTAATTAACTTTTAATATCGAATGTAACGGTTGCCAGAATCGTGTTCATCATTCTTCGTGTCTACAGGAACTTAAGCCAAGCTAGCGTTAAACTTAAATTGAATTAGGAAATCGTAGAACGCTCAGACTAATCATTGGTTTCTGGACTAACGAAAATAAAACTAATACCCAATAAAATCAACAAAATATAAAAAAAGAAACGCAACTAATGCCTACTATCCATCAATGTCATCGCTGAAAAAATAAAGAGAAGAAAAAGAAAAAGATCTAAATTCAAAAATATAAAATTCGAACAGTTTACGTTGGTTGGGCTCGCGATTCGCGAAAGAATCAATTTTATTGGTAAAACAAGCGGCGTCGGTGATTTATGTTGTACGAACGTGGCCGATAGCATGTCACCGGCCGGCGTGTTCGCGCCTCGCTCTAGAATTTGCTAGAATATTCTTTTGTGTTTACAAGTACAATGACTTTTTGGTGAATCGAATTTCTGTTAAACACACCTTTTAGATACTGAAATTCAGAAAGACGGAATTTCATAGAAGGATTTTCCAAGCATATAGAAGAAGTCTGAGTCCCAGTAGTGGAAACATGATACCTCAGGCTAATTAAGTATGTAGACATTTTTAAAAGTAAAGTGAAAATCATTATTTCAACATTAAAATTGCAATATGGAAATAGCGTTGATCCCAAACTAGGCACAGCATGTATCTTGGGCACCATTAAATTAAACTATCAGGTAGTAGGTGGCTAGTCAGCCTCTTCGAGACTGCAAAACTAAAAATTCCAAAAAGGGAGGATATTCGAGAGCACTTTAAGCTGTTCGTCTCGGCTGCCATTCTTTGGCAGTCGTTAGGGCTCTTCAGTAGCGCGAAACTCTGTCAACCAGTATTACCAAGGGTATCGTATTACCCACTAACTGGGTTGTGGAGGTCAGATAGACATTCGCTTCATGTAAACTACTGGTATTCAGCTGCATCAGGTTAGACTGAAAGCCGACCTCAACATAGTTGGGAAAAGGCTAGGCAGATGATGATGACTAAAACTAGTTGTTATAGTAATTTTCCTCGATTAATTGTTTTTTATTTAAATCACGAGTAAGATTTATTGCATTTATGACACACTCAGTGACTCAGATCCTGATTTTAATATAACAGGATATAATATAAACAGGAAATTATAATAATAGGATTTAATCAATATAATTGCATAAAAAATATTCGATTTAAATACAAATAAATAAATAAATAATAATAAATAAATAAATAAATCCCTGGACATTTCACACAGCACCATTTGTCCCAAGCTAAGCAACCTAATGCTTAAGGTAAATGTTTTTAAATGTCAGTAAGATGCATTATTCTAATGCATTTAAAATCTCCTCGACATTTAAAAAGTTGAAGGTTCACTGAAACAAAGAAACGTATTGACCTTTAAGTAAGGTGTACCGATTAGAATCTAAGCAAATGTAAAAATATAGAAAACAAACAACCTTTTGCAATTTATTTGTCGTTTCGACGATAAAATTGTGCATGTATCAATGTAGGATACGAAAGAAAGGAGAAATGTTATGCTAGAAACAAAACCGAGCCTCATATAGTCATACTACACAATGTAGAAGGTTGATTTTTGGGATTCCATGGATGAAAACTCACTTCCTGGATTTCACGATTGTTTTTCTCTGTAAATAATGTAAGTTATTTCCTACAAAGGTTAAACGCGAGCTCATTCCATTGTAGAAAAGTGATAAAATGATTCGCTTTTAACAAAGAGTGTATAGAAATTCCAACAAAAAATGTATGGACGGACTATCGGAACATCCACCTTAATTTTTAAATGAGTCAATTTATATTTTGAAAATCGCATCTCCTACATTCATTTAACTTGTTTCTCCATCATCAAAATATTGGACTTATAAATATTCCTGAAAAAATGCAGAATGCATGCATGTTTTTGCAAGAACAAAACGATGAATAATCCTTTTTTATTGATCCAATACACGAACGAACGCGAGAAAAACCGCGAACAAAAGCCAGTTCCCAATAAGCAGGTGCTACATTATCATATGGCAGTACAAAACCGACTACAGACACTAATCTACCCGTCAAACATTTGTTCGCGGGCTATATATCATTATCGATCGCTATTACTATTAATTCGCACGTTTACCCATCAATTACCAAGAGTTTTTTAATCATTTGTCATTTATAACGAGTGCCGCATAAGTTTAAATTAAGTGCTTATTGTTTGGAATGGTTTTAGGAAACATTAAACTGTCATTGGCAACATGGTTGCCACCGTCCAGCGATATTCTTTAATAGTTCTATTTACATTGCCGGTCCCTCATATATTTTGTTTTTGCTCGCCCAATGATGTACATTTACGATTATACCATTCTATTCGATCGTTATCATAAAGAAGGAGTAATGGGACTGTTTGCAAAGGTTAGAGAAACGTTTAACAACTTCTCGTAGTTAATTTAACATGTAAGTAGAAGTGTTAGTGAGTTGTATATCAATATTTAAGACCTACATTATGGCCTGGCCCTATTCAGCTAATTGTCTCAGTTTATTACAGATACATCTTGAATTACTGTCATTATTAACTTGCTAACGCATTAAAATTATGGGCTTGCACGTATTAGAAACAATGTATTACAAAGAAACAGCTTTCCATACTTTTTAGTATTCTGTATGAACATGCAAGAAAGTCAGTTACAGGAAAATTACGACGCATTATTTACATTGATATACCTAGTTAATCAGCAAAACACCTGTGCAGGTGAGGACTGAAGCTAGAAATTATTAGACTAGATAAACCTGAAATGAATACAGAAAGCTTTTTTGTAATCAATAGCAAACATGAAGAAGATGATAAAGTTAATAAAAAGCAATATAAGAATAAGGGGGAAGAGATTATACTCGGCAAAGCTGATCATAAAAAATAAGACCATGCCATCGATGATAACGAAAATAAAATAGGATTATCGACCATATTCACGACGATATATAAAGCTTCTCATTTCTATATTGCGATGCTAAACGTTTTATATCTACTTAACGGATCATTAAGATTATTTCGTAGCAGCAGTGGTGACTAACGTTGCGAAAGGTCCAAATTCAGAAGGATTGGGGTCACGTTCGTCGGATGATATTAAGTGGACTCAGATATGTGGTTTTCGTGACTTAGATACAATGGAATCGTTTTGTGATCTGTTATCTGGTTTACAATGTGGTATATCGCTGAACCGATTAGTGTAGCCTCAGTATAATTACAGCATTCGTTGATTGGTTAGTCGGTAGTTCGTTTAAAGTCTTTATAGGTGGCACTGTTTTTGCAGTTCTAGGAGTTTCCAAACAGTCTAGACTAAAATAATGTTTCGATTCTTTGTTTATAATACATATGCGATAAGAATGTGAGAATTCATAAATAATATCAACACATTCAAGGGAAACAAGTATCCATAGAAGGCGTAACAAGTTTGTTGAAGAATATAAACACCGGAATCGAAGCGATGACTAAGTGTCTGCCGATCTACTATTTTGGGTAAAGCCTGATCAGCCATCTCGACAGGTAGTCGCAGAATAAATAATTACTCGAAATTCAACTGATATGTAACTTCCTGCGGTTAGGTTAATGGACTAGGCCAATGAAATAATGAAATATGGACCATTATTTTAATAAATTCTAGAAAGCTCGCAAAGAACAACATAAATTTCAAACTGGAGCGTCTTGAAATCAATTACTGTAGCAGATGACAAATGGGAACTACAGAACTGTGATAAATGTGTTCACATGCAAATTCGGCGACCACCAATGTTGAGCTGATATGATTATCATATTCTAATTGGCTTAACGAATGACACTAAAGCATAGAATTTCTCTTCCTTCATAATACTTCTTCGTTCGGTTTCAATTTCTAACGGCAGAACACCGGGAACTGTTTAAATCACGCGCATACGCCGAAAATAAACTGCGCGCGATCACTCCTCCGCCTGGCCGTAAATTCACTGCTAATTTACAGCCCCTCAATGTTATAAATAAATAAATATTCGTCGTAGAGCGCCACATCCACTCCTGACACATTGTGCCACCACTTAGATGCTGCTGTCATAACAGATCCTTCGTTGCACGCTTAATGGATCGCTTCGGCTACTGTTATGAAACTCCTTGTATTTGGGTGCACTTCTTCTATAGGGTTTTCTGCTGTTTCGTCATCACAAAGATTGTTCACACTGTGGAATACTAAGATTAGTGTATCGCTGGGATTTTTTACTTTTGCAATTATGTTGTTAACACGTCTGACAATATTCTAATTTGTCACTTAGTAACAAGCAGTAATTGGTTATTCAGCAGCTTTGACGGAAACATAATCTCTTTCGCCATTTAACATAAAATATTTCAGCAACAAGATCTAATCAATTATCAACATAGTAGTGGCGAACTCACAAATTATTCTGTCACTCGCAACGCTGGTACCTAACGAAAGTTATTGAGTGCCAAGTAGACTGAAGCAAAGGAACAGCCGCGTTAGCTCCGTGCCAGCGATCATTGGTGGGATTGTAGCGGCCATTGTAATACAAATTCCCCGCCGCTGTTACCATCTGTCTTGAAGCCGAAATTCGAAAAACAATAATAGAAGGAGAACTCCACTACGATGATTAAAATGTAGCGTATCGTATCTGAGGTGCATAGTGACGTGTGCTACTTTTGTCGATTCGCTCGCGTCACCGCCAACAGCAGTCGATAGAAAGCCGTCATATATCCATACGTAACCGTAACTTGAATACATTACTATGTTACTAACTTAATTTATAGTTGATTTGCACCTGCAGCGAATTATCAATGCATGCTTCTGGTTAATGGCATTCTTTCACTTCATCAACTACCATTAATCGTTGCTTACATTCTTAAGCCGCGAGGACAATTAATCTGATTCTTCGACCAACAGTAATGTTCTTGGTTTCTTTTCGAATCACTCTCCACTGTCATTGCGCGAGAAACACCTTGGTTTACTAGCGTGGAACTTTTTGATTTGTGTCGGCTTGTAGCGTGTCACAGTACATTTAACGAATTGAGTTATTAATCATTTCAGCACTTGTCGTGACGATGATTGATTTTTCGTTTTACAATTAGTTTGCAACAAGAAAAAAGTTGTGTACTAATTACAGGAATGTCGATTTTATTGACAAGAATGCTGTTTTCAAAGTTGTTGAAAGGCTATTGATTAATTTGTTGTTTTATCGACAAATATGACGTGTGCTATCCATTACTATCGATATTTTGTGATGCGCTCTGGTTGCCAGCGGGCGGAGTTTGCATGGTGCCAACTATGGCGAGCGCGTTAATGTAGCGGCGATGCGTGCGCATGTTTTTATTGTCGTCTGCGCAAGAGTCGTCTAGCTATTAGCCGACCTATGCGTTAATGCCACACACGGCGTTGCCTGGAAAACCACAGGACTTTGATGTTTCAAAACCTGTTATTATGCATCATCAATCGACCGATGATTTAGAGTTTTTGATCCAGTACCAGCTCTTACTGTACCAATATTTTACAAGAGACTATTTTTTTTCAAAATTCTGGTAATCTTTATTGTCAAACCGTGGGTGCTTGACTGTTGCGGCTCACAATAAATGTCACACTATTAAACAGTCATAAAGTGAAAACTATGTCTGTATTGAAGCGTTTGTTATTTAGTTTTATTCGTTTTCGCTAGCACTTCGTTTACGACTTTTTGTGAGACAATCTTTATAAGCGTCTTACAAAACGATGACATCAATTGTTCCAATTAATCGTAATTAGAATTTAGATTCGTAGACGCACCCTGTTTATATTCGGGCGTCTAGATTTTCATGTCTTAAGTCTCGTAAAAAATTGGTCTTAGTAGTAACACATTTAAGGTCACACCTCACTGGCCATCGTTAAGATGATTGCATCGTGCGACTTAACAAGTGCTGCAGTTGTTACGGTCTCTATATAGAAAATAATTGCGCCAGTTATCCGAAGATTTCCAAAGCTCGCGGTGAAAGCGTCTCAAATCACATACGCCGAATCAAGATCAGTTAACATCCGCAACACATACATAAACAATATGTACATATGTGTACGTGAGAAGGGCCCGTCATGTTTTATTTATTCGCGGCCGACTCGTAATAGAGTCGTGCCGTGAGAGCCACCGCCAAGTTTTTTGCCGACCGTAAGCCTCGTCGAGTATTGAGACGTCTGGATGCTGATGTCTTGTTGCCTGTCCATACTATACTTTCGACATGACAGCGACATTTATTTTTCCAATGTTTTTTTAAACATCCGATACAACATGTTAGCACAGCACTCGATGTAAAACAGTGATAGATAACAAAAAGTTACATTTGCTAACATTTTTCATCAAAGAACCACTGAGTCTGGGACAGCTGCAAGTGGATATTAAAAATCCATTCATCACAGTAACAGCAAAAAATAAGAATTCAGATTCACACTGGAACACGGCGACTGCGAAATCTGGTGAGACGAGGAGGTATTTTCCCTCCCCCTGCGTCCCCCGATCTGTCGGGGGTGGGCGCACGCCTCCCTTTTGACAGGAAATGATTGTCTAATATTAGCTTTGTTATAAGGTCCCTCTTTTGGGATTTGAGCGAGTTTTTGGAGTAGCGCTTCGGATGAATCTTCGTAATGCTTGTTGTCTTAGCCATTTGTTTTGAAGTTCTACGTATTGCAGCGATTCCTGTTTACATTTTGAATCTGGCAAACGTAGAGCGATTCGACATTGAGAACTTGTTTACCAATACTGTGTCTGTAGCTACAATATTGTAGATCAGATTAATATTATGATCACGTGTTTCAAACAGAATTAACCACCTGTAAATGTTTGTAATGATTCAGCTGACAATGAACACTAACTTACTCTACGCTACAGCGACTCGTTCTCATTAAAACGTATTTATGGTGTGGGTGCTTATCTGCGTGAGTTAGTAAAAATACACGACAAAAACTCGGTAATATTAGAGTGTCGGACAAAAATCTAATTCGTAACGTTGACTCACTTCAATAATTTTAAATTAAACATGCAATGAACCGTAGGAAAAATTTCGGGTCGTCGACCTTCGCGGCTGAGAAGTGAGAAGAAGACATTTTTTGAACACCCCCGATAATCACAATAAAAAGACGTCGCGGCTCCACAGAAATAAAACTGAAGCTTTATTTTCTAATTTATTGGTGTTATATCTATTTCGGTTCGGTTTTCGTCAACGGTCCGCTGGGAAGTGACTGGTGTAGCCTATGAATAGTCGCGCCTACAGCAACCGGCTACCACCGACTCCAGTGACAGATTTGTGTTTTACAAATGAATTCTGAGCGGGTCCGGAACACTATTTTTTGGTTTAATGATAGATTTAGTTTTGTTTTCTACGTAATTTATTCATATCACCATTAGTTTGTCTACCTATAACAGACACAGGTTTATTTATGTCTGTGAATGTCGCTGTGGAACAACTATCCCTGAAATTCTGGAACGACGTCAGTCTGTGCCATGTGCGACAATAATGTACTCTATCGTTGAAATTATACAAAATAAATTGACTCTTTATTTTATTGAACACAAACTTTGTTAACCAATCGTCTGCGGTTTGCACACTGCAGTTCCGCAATAATCCGTACACATTAAAACAAAAGGGTTTATACAAAATTAAATTACCAATATCGGTGGAGCGCGTTGCCACAAAATATTTTTGTCGAAACGGCAATAATGCGAAACTCGCATATTGTGCGATTCGCGCGTAGATAACAGAAATAATGGGGTTCAAAAATGAAATTAATTCCAGGTTGATGATTTCAAATTGAAAAGTCACATCGGCTCGCGCCATAATTCATGATCCTGAAACGTGTCCGGGCCGCCGGTGTTGGACGCCCGCGCCAACGAGCGCAGGGCTGTGCGAAACAACCTTCATTTTATTTACCAACACTCCTGCATAACATTTTGATTCCAAATTAAATATCGCAAAATTATGCACCGTAATTTTGGCTACACGTTTTTTTAATCATACATTATTAATAGCAGCATAAATACACAACATAATAATTTCTATTCATGTTTGTCATATTATCTAATAAAAAGACACGACTAAGCCCGTGTCACATAATTTTGCCGCGTATTGAATAGAACAAAAAGCGAATGCAAATATTGGCATTACTGTGTGCTGTCAGCCCTATGGCGGCCGGGCTCATTGTCACAGTCCTTTGTCGGAGGTCTCTTCCGCTTCACCACGCGCGGTATCTCGCAGAGGTGGCGCCCTCAACCGAATATTCATGAACACATCGAGTTGTGGGATAAGTTTTATTTATATACACAACTGTGTAATATCTACATAAACGGTACATAGAGTTCATAGTTGAGACGATGAGAGGAGTGAATAATTTCTGAACGCTTAGTGTTGAGTAAAGAAGAAAATATTTTGATTATTATTACTCACATTCTTGGGGTTTCCACTTTGGTTTTCTTTGAACGTATAAGAACGCACATCTGGAACTACTTGGAAAAATTATAACTGAAAATAAAAATTGCTACGGTTCCATTTGTTGTCGGTAAGATTAGAATACCAATTACTGTTTTAAAAGATAATATGAAATTGTGCGCTGACTATGAAATTAATGGTACCTAACGAATGAAAAAAAAAACACTTTTCACGTCGCAGTGCCAGCCCTGAAAGGCATAAATACTCGTCGTGTAAATACAAAAATAAATGTAGTTGGATAGACCAATATTTTATTCTTATTAAATGAACATTAAACTCCTTACTTCTTTACGTAATTTGAAAGGATCCTCTTGAGGCATTAGCGATTCATATTTTAATACAACTCATTTTTTCAAACAAGTAAATTATCTCTTGTGATACTTAAGTAAGAAGATTGAGTAATTTATAAAAAAAGAAAGTTGTTTTTTTAAATCCTGTGAGCAACCCTAAAAATTTTGAAGCAATTTATATGAAGTAAGTTCATTCTAAAAACTTTTTCGTTTACAATAAAAGTAGTGATCAATTTCATGTGACACTGGGTACTCATAATTGTTTCTAATGAGTTAACGGTCTTGAAACCGGTCATTGAATGTTTTATATTTATAGCATTCACTGTAGAAATGTGGAAAGTAAGTTTTTTATATGTAAATATAGCTCGGTGGCAGGTCTCATGTTTAATGCAACCGCTATGTCATGAACATTTGTCGGTTGCACCATTTCAGACGGCTGTAGGTACTCCTGGTAGCTTAGTTTCTACTAAACATTTGCACAAAATGTTGAATTTAATTTCGAAATAATTCATCGTTCATATTTCGTGTTTAGTTGCACATGTTCCATACAAATAAATTTTCTAATTCTAATAATAGTTTAGGAACGAAATACCCACGAGCGTTTAATGAAGACGAAGCCTTTTTCATTTGGAATCGGCTTCCGGAATAGCAAGCATTTTTAATTAATATTTCGAAGTTTTAATAAGCTCGGTGACGTTGAAAAATACCCGTGCTGAACATGTTAATCCAACTAATTATTGTACAGGGTAAATTAGAAAAGACATCGTAAATCATTCCATCCACAGGTCTCAGCCATGGAACGCCGCAAGGCTTTCAAGGAAACACAATAGCTATGATGGTGTCCCTGTCTGATACTCCAAGAACCATAGTAGTAGAAAGAGACAGAATCATTCACGAAAAACGAGCCCGTAATTTGCCTGCACGAAAATTTGATAATAAATCATAATAGTTTTAGACAGAGCAGAGGTAAAAAAATAAACCAATTTGGAAAGTGAATTGTAAGGCACGGCGAGCACCGCCGTACGGTCTGTTATTAGAGCAATTATGTTATTATGTTCGCCGTATCTAATCCGAAAAACTAAATTGGAGTCGGCCGCTGCCGGCGAATGCCCGATAGGTTCAATCATTTCGACTTTTGGGTCGCACGAAATTCGTTGCGGAAGCAATAAGAAACACGAAAATTCCGAACGAAATAGTTACAAATTATCCAATAATACATAGTTGTTGAGCAAAATATCGATCGATGCACAAAAAACCGGCCCTACATATTTTTGAGACCCCATTTCGCTACGGTTCATAGTTTAGTACAAATTAAAAAAGGGTGCATTATTGCAGTACATATTTCAAAGTTCACATTTCATAAACAGCCTCGCGTCGCCCTTTGATATCCCTCACTTAACTCATATTTCATTCAATATGACCATAATTGAAGTGATCGCTGGGAATTCATTAGAATAGGACACTTATTGCTTCAGCGGGAGAGTTCACAGTGGACCGGTGACGTTTCTGTAGATAAAGAAACATCGTATGACCGATTGCCTCTTTCACAATTTGTATCTTTAGCATAGTCTGTTGGTAAAACAGGTTTTTCTCTTGTGTTTTCGTTACAAAATGCGTGGTCCCTTTGTATTTTCAAAGTATCAAATATGAATACCAAATAAGGGTTGGGACAAAAGAAAAAGTGACAACTTTTTTAATTTATGCGCAAAAGAGTACATGAAAACGTAATAATAGAAGCGTGTTTGGTAAATATATTAATGTAATAATTCTCTGAGGGCGTTCCTAAAGTTGTCAGGAGTTATTTTTCTAAAATTTCACGGTAGATACATCATGTAGGGATCGTGAAAATTTTAACGTCATCATTACGAGTAGTGAAGTGCTTGTGTTTTGTTGGTACTTCATGTCAGTTTCCACGATTTGTGTGACAATGGAGGTGTGGTGAAAGCTAATGAAGTTCTTTAGTTTGACCAGTTCTAGTCGTTTATTCAGAAATGAGGACTATACAGGAGTAAGTGACAATGATTATAATTATTGTAGACACGGTTCTTATAACCAGATTTAATTCCATTCCAACACTAGGGCCTTGGGGTCCGAGTGCTCATCGAATTTTTCGGGACATCGCCAAGTGGTTGGTTTACCTACTCTTCATGTGACCAGACGGCTGGCCTATTTTTAGCCCAAAGAATCAGCATTACCATCCAACGTGGTAATGCTGCCAGCCTTTTGGGCACTTATACCATTGACAGTGATGCGGACGAATTTTTTGATGCCCAATGAGCTCTTGCCTTTTTCTATATTTTTTTTTGTATATAATTGTATATATATTTTAGTGTACAGTTTATTCTAATTCTTAATAAATTAATTCCATGTCCATGTTCCATGCAATCACATTACAACATGGACTTTAAAAAAGACTGAGACCTCTGACTTTGTTTCGGTCTTTCTTCTCAGAGTAATCAAATTGAAAACGCCGTCACTCTAGTATAAATCTCTCATCTGGTTTTAAAACATACTCGTAATTATAATTTGACGTGCAAAAGTATTTGTTTTTAACAACACGTCACACCTAATCAGCTTATAATGTTCCCACTGCTGGGACACAGGCCTGTGGAGTGGGCTGTAATCTACCACGCGGACCCATTGCCGGTTGGTTGGTTTTTTTTTACCAATTTACGGAATATCATTTACCCATCATTAATCAAAACATTGGAGGTTACTGTTTCTACATGAAAGCTTTGTTCCTCGGGAAATGTTCAGTTTCCACACAAAGATTGCGTTATCTAAAACGTCAGTCGGCTATTAAAAAAAGCTGCGTAAAATACGTTCTACGTAATTTCATCAGGTAAACAATTTCGTCTCTCATAAATTCCGGAGAAACCGTTCACCTCAGTGTTTACAGTCTTTATCTAAGTGTTTATTTTTAAACTCACTCATACGCAGAGGAAATGTAATAAAATGTTTTTTTATATTAATTTATTCTCTCCGACTTTTGTTTACGAATTGCACACAACTAATTTATTCTGTACATTTATCGTTTTAATTAACTTAAGACCGATAATAATTTATATGTGTGTATGTATTTTTTTAATAAATTATTGCAAATAATATCTCGGTCAGTGTTAAAGGTTCGTAATTTAGATTCAAAGTAATTAATTGCTTTTTTGCTATTTGATAAAAGTAAGTGAAATGAATAGCGTGTTGTGTTTGTTTGTAGCAATAATGTTTGGCTTTTTGAGCGCTAATCGTCAAACAAGGTTTACAAGACATTTTATCAGGGATTAATTAAATGCTCTATTAAAACGTTATAGATAACTTCAACTAAAAAGGAGGGCGATGAACGTGAATATATTTAAAAATATGCTTAAGAAACATGTATGTACATTGTAGCTTCTAATACTCTGGAGGAAATTGATTTGTATTGTACTGTATTATCATACTTACTGCTTTGTATCTCATTATAAGCGGACTGTAAGTTCTTATGAGAAATAAATTTCTTTAAACCGAAAAATACATGCATAATAATATAATATAAATGCATAAATAATAAATTTAAAGCATGTAACAGTATGTACTTTAATATAAAGTAAATCCATTGTAATTTGCTTCTAATTAGACATCGTGTAACACCAAATCAAAAAGGTCGTCCAGATAACATTAAATAATACACAATACACATTATATGATACACGATAAAATATAATAGGTAGGCATTCGCAAAAATAAATATCTACCTAATTTTATTCAGATAAAACTGAACTTGACCACGATATCAAATCTTTATACTTTATACTTAGCACTGTTGCACTGACCCACTTATCTGCCTACTCTACTCCTGACCCTGTCTTCATATCGCAGCCGCAATGATAATATATTGACATAGGTCAACGATAAGAAAAGCTAACGACTTTTTGAAAATATTTTTCCTTGATTCCTGATAAGAATGCACTATGAATGACGTTATTGTTCAATATTTGAATAAACAGTTCTTTCCTACTTGTTTGTACGTTTAATGGATTAATAATAAATTATAATTAATTTATTTATTAGTTATAATTATTATCATTAAGTATGATTACATTTTAAACCATTTAATTATAATGTGGGAAATGATGTCGGTTTTGAAGTGAAAATTGTTTACATTTTAAAGTGTGTGATATTAAAATTATGAGCTTTTTAAGATGCAAATTTAATCTGTTTTATTTAATGGCGTTATAAACTGTAGATATCTACATAATTGGTAGTTTTGGTCAACATATTAAATTGGTTATTGAACTTAGTTATTTGCATTGATCACACTAATCAAGTTTTGCACACATCATTTTGAGTGTTTATTTTTACGGCGACTTTAACATTTATTGATCAAATCAATATTACATACATGAGCAAACTTTTAGTTAATTCTCAGACCATGATTGGATTGGTTCCTATTACCTACTACTTTTATATTAAATACACTGTGTGCAAGTATTTGTTACTATATAAGGTTGATAGAGTCATAGTTTTGCAAATAATGTAGAATGCTTTTAACATACCTGATTGTAGAGTTCTTGATAAAAAAGTAAAACTTTCTACGAAGCTCAATATCAGTTTAAATCACGTTCATTAAGTCAAATTATTCAAAAACAGAACAAGATAAACGAATAACGTTCCATTTTTAACTGACCGTTTTCTTTTTTGTTGCAGGTAAGAAAGAATTCCTGGCCGCATGGAACCTAAGGAAATATGTACGAAATTCAAATTGCGAATTATGTGCGCGTGTGTGTGAAGTGATCGTTTGTTTTGTCACGTGTTCGCCATGCGATTATCAGTTCAATGGTAATTAACATAAAGTCGTAATTCAATTTTGCGCGAAGACGTGAACTGTGTATTTGAGCGTGTGTTGGTACGACAGCTGAAAATCAAAGGGAAGGTTTCTGTCTCGCTTAGTCTGAGGTGACTTTACAATAAATGAAATCAATTGAATTGATGTTGGTATGTATTATATCTTCTTATGATTTAAACACGTTTTAGGACCTGTTATTGCTGAATAAGAACTTTTATGAATAAAGTTTTGGTGGCACAAAAATTTCAATAGCAGTTCAAGTAGATAGGTAGATACAAGACTGACATTAATACAGTAGCCGTTATTATATCGCCTGTTATAAAACGAAGTAGGAAACTGGTATTAAACATCAAATGCAACAGTAAAAGTTTGCATACGAAACTGGTACCTAAAGAACTGTTGCATAACAAAAATTGCAACTGTTTGCTGATGTGCAAATTAGGGTGACCGTATGATGTTTCATTTTTTCACATGACTTATTTTTTTATACCTACCTATACTTACATTTTTGTCAATTGTACCCTATAAAAGAAGAAAGCTCTATGTACAAAAAGAACTGTGGCAAGCCAACTGTGCACAACATTGAACACAATTTAAAGAATCAAACAGAAATGATTTGCTCGATTCCAATCATAGCGACAGCGGCGCATCTCTTCATAGCGTTTCCCGCCCATACGAACCGCTGCGCTACATGCATTCGCACGCATTCGGCTAATCTCACATGTGATCGGCCACATAGACGCGCATAACCAGCCATTTTATAAAACCGATACAGTCCCAACTCCGTTCTGCAGTTAGGCATCATTTCGTCTGGCCGCGTTAAAAGCACGCTGCATGTTCGCACTCCCACCCGCCACAACACAGACGCGAGTCCTGTATGAATCACGAGCTGCGTATGTGCGCGTGCCCGTACGTTCGCGCTCCGCTGGAGGCTGTCAGTGTGTTGGTGACCATCGACACACGTGCACGCGCCCATGTGTGCGGGCCCACTCATGGCAGCGGACTATGACGGCTCGTAGATTTGACAGCTAGCTCAATGCGGGTTCAGACGTTCATTATACGCCGACCGATGTAATTTTCGTGAAATACTTGACAGTTTTATTTACGTACGATAAAGACATTAGTGTTGTGACGCCGCCTGTACATGTGCCAGTGTTTAACGTTGAACTTAAATTTTGCGCGAACTTGAACTTCAGTGTTTCTCCCCGGTATTAGAGTCGGCCCAATTTGACGATTGATTTGTGACATGCCCGATCTCAAGGAGCATTTATGATGGTCACAATTAGATACGGCTCGTTGGAAATCTGTTCGAGGGGTACCGGAATGAATAAAAAATCATTGGACGTTTTGCAGTACAAACTAGACGGAACAAATATACATTCCATGAGTGGAAGATGTATATAAAATAAACTTTACCTAAAGTGCCTAGAAGACAATAAAACTAATCAAATATGATAAAAAAGAGGTGATATTTTTATTTTCCATTCTTTTCGCATTTAATTTGGTACGTTAGTAGTGTTAATCAAATGTATTTTTATAATCAGTGAATATGACTAGGAGTTAGCAACCGGATTGAGTGTTTCATTTATGGATTGTTTGGGAAGTTACTCTGGAATCGTTTTTTGCTGCCCAAATATTATCGGTGAGTTTAGTAAACTGTTATTTTAAATAAATTTTATTTTCAATAAAATTTATTTGTAAACAATTTATTGCAACGAGATTCAAATTTTTTGTTTTAAATTCGGTGTTTTCTGCTCTACCGCAGTACATATAATATCTATGCAACAAAATAACTAATAAGAATAACCCAAAACAAGATATTCTGCATTTGAAATGAACTTGTTTTTAGTTATGATCTACAGTACCTAGCTATTTTGAAAATAAACAGAGTGATAAAAATACAAAATAATATTAGGTATATTATTTCGTATTTTTATCACTCTGTTTATTTTAGTGGTTAGTTTAGTAGCTCCAAAAATCTAATAAATTCGTTTATTAAAAAGTATCACTGACATGTTTCAACCTGACTAGAACTTTATTTAGCTTGCGGTCATAAACATACATTATTTGCAAATTTTGAGCACACAATACTACACAACACTATTTAATTAAATAAACTACAATAAAATGTCAAGAAAATTACGCTTTAGAAAATAAAACATAAAAAATATGTATCAAACGGAAATATAAAAATGCAAATGAAACAAAACAGCTGTGGCGGTAAATCCAAAATGAATTTTATTAAAAAAAGAATAAGGTGCACATGTCACTAAGATTAATAGAGACATTAACGCAAATAAGCATAAATTTTATTGTTTTCTTTTATATAATAATGGTAAACCCTGGTCACCTTTTTGTAGGTGTCGCCGACAAGCAGGTACCAAAAAGGTTTGGTGATCATTAATCAAAATCGTAGTGTTATCCTTTTAAATGAGTCGACGAACGGCGAAATAGAGATGTAGACGCAAATGGGGATGAAGTTTGGCACCGCCCTAAGAACGGCCATTAATCAGTGTTATTTTCTTTATCTAATGTATCTTTTACATTTCTACATATTCTATTTAAGTATTATTATTTGATGAAAACATCACTAATGTAGGTATCAATCATTTTTATTTTTCAAATAAATTATGTTGGTCCATCACTAAATGATTAGTATCAATTGACATTTTATAGTGTTATTCTGCCATAAACGTCAATTTTGGTGTTAAACTTTGGTCGTTCACTTGATTTATGTCCTGACCATATTGCGCCTAATAAAAATATTTGGATTAAGATGATTAGCGAATTTATTAGTAAGTAATAAATTATGTTCATGTAATTTATCAGACAAACTTAATTAATCAGTTTTTTTATGAACGATCTATCAATTACTGTTACTGTTAGCCTGCATCATCCCCCTGCTAGGCAAAAGCTTCTCTCCATTAGGTACTTCCAGCTCATTCGATCCAGGGCTAACGTGGACCACTGGTCGTTTGTTTTCTCCAGCTCGTCCCACCATCTTCTTCGGGGTCTGCAGCGACGCCTTCTCAATTATTTGAAATAATTATTCTAAAAACATATTGTTTTGAGATTAAAGTTATAAATAAATACAGTAGTTCTAACATCTTTAATCGTGTACCGTGACATCACGCCCAAATTCGGCTCTGTTGTATGTTTTAATTGTCTCATTAAACGAATAGGAATAAATTCATTCCACATGTTTTAATCTATTTAATGAATGCGTGTTATGTGGGTATCTCCATTTCAAAACGTTGCTAATAAACAGGCTTGACTAAATCAATATTTATCACCAAGACTCCAAATATTCATTACGCAATTCAATTACTACATTACGTTACAAATATTTAAATACTTAATCATTTAGCCAATTAAACTGTGCAATGGTATAAATCAACTGAAAGGTCAATGGCAATAAAAATGTAGCCGTCAAAACTGGTACTATAAAATTGATCCAGATACATGGTCACAGCAATGAAACTAGGTGGAGATTTCCTAGCGGCTATTATTCTAACGGTCCCTTTCACCGCTATCTTCTGACCATCTGATGAACTGCTTTTTTTTAAGTGCCTTAATAAAGCGAGCAGCATGTAAGATTGTAATGTTCAGTAGACCCGTAGATTTGGTCGGTGCGATAATACGCCGTGACTGTGCGCTCACGACTTTCTATGAGTGGACTGTTAGAGATAGAGCTGTAATTTTTTTTGGTTCAAAATTGTTGTGCCCTTTCGCGAAGTAACGATTTGAAAGTCGCTTACATGATGTTATCGTGTACGAACAAAAACCCATCAGGTAGTTCTAGATACTGATATTGATGGGTATTGCCACAGTAGTCAACGCCGATAGTATACACCTATCTATTAAATCCTATCCTTCCTACTTATATAATATATATATAATATTATAAACGTGAAAGTTTGTATGGGTGGATAGATGGATGGATGTTTGTTACTCTTTCACGCAAAAACTACTGAACGGATTTGGATGGAATTTGGCACACAGTTGGTTTATAACCAGGATTAACATATATAATACTTTCTATCCCGATATTCCCACGGGATTGAAAATTATGCGGGTGAAACCGCGGGGCGCAGCTAGTCATATTATAAATCTCCTTAAGTAGATGTCAATTTATAAAAAAAAATCGCCATCACCAAAACATCGGAACAAAAATGATTACGCCCACCTTTGTGTGTCGTTAATTTAATATCATTCGTTTATGTCATCGGCTCCCACTAACAGAACGAGCATCTCATTAAATATTTTAATTAACTTTCGACGGTCAAGTAAATATCAAAAATATATAAATGTCCTGTCGGATGTGTGGTCACATGAGTAATATTTTGACATAGGCTTTATAGACGACCTTTAGTTTAGACAATTACTTATGGCTCCTAGTAAATTAAATTAGAAATGGAGATTAACATTATCATCGTAGAACGGGTTTTGTCGTATATTGGAACTAGTTCACACTGTTCACAGACTATTCTATTAACTTTATAGCAGAGACAAATGTGTTACCCATTATTAAACGAATGATTGCTTATGGAAATAATGGGAGAGGTTTTTACAAAAATGTATATAATTATCTATACTATCAATGAGCAAATTAACTTAAAGTTCAATAGTATCTATAAAATTAATTTGATACAATCCATTATTTTCTAACACTACCATAATTACAAGAAGACACATCTAATTAAACCCGATGCATACAAACGAGATACAAGCCTGACGTTGAAAAATTTCCTCAAAATCGACTTTCTGCTTACAAATTAGTACAAAATAAAGTTAATAACAAGTGAATTGGTGGTTTGACATGTGAAGTCGGCGATATTAATGTGTATTATAGGCCCACACCCGATCGTTGAGGCGAATTTGTAAAATTATCGGCCGAACGATTTGAATATTAATCTTGGGATGCGCCCGCGCCGATCGAGCTCGTTAGATTACGAGCTTTTTGTCCGCCGAACGTTTTTGATAGCTTACAAGATCGATCATTAATCATTTAGTATACCTAGTAGTACCTACATGCAATTTTGTAGCAATTTATATTATTTTACTTGAACTTAACGTTTAATTTTAATCTTAAAGTATAAATTAAACAACAAGAAGCATTCACTTATCTCTTCGGGTTTCGTGTAAACTGATAAGTAATTGTTTTAATAACAAAACTCCGGTAGTTGTGTTCAATGTTTTGGGCAATCTGATATCGTATGATTACCATAATTATATTTAAAAATCAAATCGATTAATAATCAAAAACATGCTTGTTATATGCGTTAATAGTGTGATAATGTAATAATATTATCACAATATTATAAATACTTAAACAGGCTATTATAAATACTTTGTCCGACGCTGATAAATACTTCAGCTTCGGTTTTTTCATTTAGTTAATATGAGTTGTATTTAGTGCCTAATAGGAACTAAGATTCACACATAATATAAAGAGAATAAAACTAAATAATTAGGTATATAAATAAAATACAGAACCGTTTTTGCTATCAAAATTATTCTGACTAGAGTTTTTAAATTCTTGAACGCTTGGCTTGTCATATTTAGCTACTGAAATAGTAATAAAATATATATGCGTAATCTCTATTGTCTTACGGAGAGTTTTATTATTAAAAATAATGAATTTAAAGTTGTGTTGTTTTGACGAAATATTAAAAAACTTTATGCAAGAGAGTATTATTTTTCTGCTTGTATTTTTGTATCTGAATTAAATATGATATCATTTAAAGATCGTTTGTTGTAGTGATTACAATAATAGAGATATATCTCTGAACATAATAAGGCACTTTTTAGTTTATTTGGCCTTTAGAGTGTTCAGAATCATGTTATTGTGAGTCGGGAAAACAAACCGTACCTAATATACTTACAAAAAAACAGGTTTGTCTTACAACTTAACAAATATAGGTATATTTCTTATTTAATGGAAATAAATGCTAACATAGCTTACAAGATCGATCATTAATCATTTAGTATAGGTATACTAGGTAGGTACCTAGTATTACCTACATAGTATTTTTCAACAACTATTATTTTTCAGTAAAGTCCTGCCCAATTGATAGTCATAGTATTCAGTGCATGCATGAAACGTATTTTTACAAAAGCTCAATAAAACTTGAGTTACAGTTTTCTTTTTAGCGTTTCTCTTTCTTTGATATTTTGTGGACTCAGAAACATAAGACTTTTCAGTTACAGTTCTTATTTGAAAACAGCGCCCAGCTTAAAGTTTCTTTTCACATTTTCTTCTTAAACGCTGTCGTGAAGCTGAAATTCGTTGCAAGCCTGTCGTCTCTATGTGATGTAAAAGTTTCCTTTGATTTTTCTTAACTGTAAAAAGCATTTTAAAAGAAGAGCTTGAACATTTATGATGAGTGAATAAGAGAGCTTACATCACAGAGCTTTTCTTTAAGTACTAAGAAAGATTTTTAAAAGTACATAAGGATGTTAAACCCAATTGGTAACAAATACCTAGGAACCCTTAATAACCTAATTATAACCTATTTTTTTTTTAATGATCACTATATTTATTTATTTTAAAAACACGTGCAACTGACACGTACACTTTGACTGCATGGTTGGCGCAGTGGTTAAGCGATTGACTGCTGCGCTGCTTGTCGCGGGTTCGATTCCCGCACGGAACAAATATTTGTATGACCTACAAGTAGTTGTTTCGGGTCTGGCTGTTTGTGTATGTGAGTTTAAATGTTTGTAAACGCACCCACGATACAGGAGTAAGTGCATAGTGCATAGTGTGGGGCAAGATTTAAAAAAAAAGGAAGAAAGAAAAGTATCATCATAGGCTTACCTAATACAATAGTGTAGTTATAATTATAATAGCATACAAAGATAAAATTATTACGAATAACTTACAATTATTATGAACAACCAAGAGTAACAAAATAAATTCAATAACATTAGGAAATTGCGAAAATAGTTACCTACTTATAGGTACTGTATACATCATTAATCTTTCCGAACAAAGCAACCCAATCATTTTGAAGAGTCTAGGCATTTTTCTCAAAGAATAGACCATCATCATTTTCCTAGCCTTTTTCCAACATGTTGGGGTCGTCTTCCAGTCTACCCGGATGCAGCTGAATGCTATTGTTTTACATGAAACGACTGCTTATCTGCCGTACCAACCCAGTGACTGGGTAATTAAATTTTGATACCGCTTGGTGGGACTGGAGGTTTCATAGAATATACTATTACATAATATTTTGGAGGATAGGCCTCACCCAAAATGGGCGAGGCGGCCTACTCTCAAGTTCCGTCATGGTGGATATAAACCCATCCGAAAGTAGTTCGATACATCGGTATGAACCCTACTCCCTGTTAATTAACTTTGTCGGACGGGCAAAAACACATCGGGAGTAAGGACAACTGTCAAATCGTATGGTCATTCATTCTTAGTTCGGAACTTCGGACCCCAAAGTAATCGCATCTCCGTAGCTGATACGGAGTAAGTACCGCCCGTAACTTCGGCCGAAACTACGGATTTCGTGCTTGAAAAGTAGACCCCCAGAGGTGGACGTCTTTCGGCTGAAATTATTCATGATCCATAATCAGCCTATAATATTCCCACTGCTGGGACACAGGCCTCCTCTCGGTGAAAGGAAGTGGGACGTAATCCACCGTGCGGGTTTATTGCGGGTTGGTAGATGTCACATAATGTCTTCAGCGGGATTGTCCAAAAGGGTTACCGCTACCCCGGAACATAAAGGACAAAGGAAGGAACATGGGTGGGTTTTAGTCAGTAAGAGTCTGACACTCCCTTCCGCTCCACCCAGAGCGGGAGGGTTCATATGACGATTTCCCATCCGAAAAAAAAAAAAAAAAAGATGTCTTCATATTTTGGTTCTAAAAATGATACTGATGACAAAATATTTAGATTACTCCCTATTAGTACATGAAAATATATCAAAGTGCAGGGCTACTGGGGTACTGAGATGTCTAACAAAACTAATTATACTTATGTAAGCATTGCCTAATTAGATACAGCGTCTGCGTCTCAAACGTTTGAGTTGGGTTAGACAAGACCGTTTTGAGGGTGACCGGACACTATAGCCGACCTGTTTATTTATATACATATACTACACAAGTATATAGATGTATTGTAGTGGCTATACCAAAGTTATCTCGACCTCAATAGGCAGGAAATCAAAATTGTAACCCTAAAAATCTTCTCAGTCTTTTGACTATAAATACCTAGTATCAAGGAAGCATAAAAATTAAATTTGAAAAATGTTGCTAGTCTGTTGGTCACATTAACAAATGGCGGCAATGTACTGTTATGCTAAAGTATGTGTCTATGATAAAGCTTTGATTTCATAAACATAGGTAGATATTAGAAAGTGGGTTGTGGAGGTCAGATAGGCAGTCGCTCCATGTAAAATACTGATATTTAGCTACATCCGGTTGGGTTAGGCAAGATGATGATGAGGTACTTAGCTTTACCTTTTATCTAGATATAGCTATAGATACTTCTGACGGAGCGCGTGAGGGAGAGGCAATCTCTGCGCCCTCACGCCCCTAGTCGCCGCAGGAGACGCCCTGGACGTCGGGAGTCACCAGCCGACTCCCGGCCACCGTAGGCGCGGGCTTGCGGGCGGCGAGCAATGGGCAGCTCGCCGCCCGGCAAGGACCAGGCCCGAGTCGACGGCGCGTTGTGTTCCACGCGCGCCTCAAAGAGATGTCAGCACGAAGTGACGGGGTCCGCTAGGGCCGATGCCTGCCAGGGCCGCGGGTTGTTCGAAAGAGATACCGTGGTCCCTCCTGGCATAGGCAACTGAAGGAACACGGGTCGGTTTTAGTCAGTAAAAGTCTGACACGCCCTGCTGCTCCGCCCAGAACGGGAGAAGTCATATGATGATGTCCAGAACCAGAAAAAAAAAAAAGGTACTTAGCTTTTGTAGTAGAGGTACCTTTTATCTAGATATAGCTATAGATACTTCTGTTAAGTGTAAACGAGAGGAAATGTAGAAGAAACGCGTCTAACTAAAATAGTGATGAATATAAATGTTGAAGGATGGAGAGGGAGAGGAAGGTCAAAGAAAATATGGATGGATTGTGTGAGGAATGATATGAAAGAGAAGGGAGTGAATGGTAGCGTGACGGTTGACATGGGAGAATTGAAGAGGAAATATTTTTGCGCCGACCCCAAGTAACATGGGACAAGGACAGGAAGATGATGATGACTTCTATTCCTCTTCTATTCTTCTACGTAGCACTCTTGTTAGAGCGGTCGTGGTCCAGGGGGTCTACTCCAAAGTGGTATCGGCCGAATGTTCGGCCGTTTCCTGCTACGAAGTTACTATTTGGTTCGGTCGGTCCCGATCCTACACTCCTACAGTCTTTCGAATATTGACTATGGCCCCGACTCAACTGAGCCGATCCGAACTTTTTTCGCATTTTTCAATAATATTCGGTTCGGCTATGTGTCGGTCCGATCCGATCATTCGCACTTTGCACTTCGTAGTAGACCTCCTGTTCATGTACTTTTATTATGTGTACTTATTTATATCCTATCCTATTGCTATCAGAGTATAAGGTCGATAATCTGCTTCATCAAAGTTCACAATTCTAAATTCACATGGCCAAATGATTGCTAACTTTAAAACGTACGCTAAACATTGAACACAACAATTAGTTTTACCTAATTATCACATAGGTAGATAGCACCGCATTCAGTTCCTAAAAACGGCTGATTTATTACTTTTCGAATAATAATATAGGTACGTTGTACAGTATTGTTTAGCACTCCCAGTGAGCACTTTGTTTAAAACTATCGCATCTATGAAAAACAATTGTTTTAAACTATTTATTTTAATGTATAGTAATTGTTTATGCGTGTAGGTGACAATTGTTTTATTGTTTTAATGTTAATCAGCTGGGAGATTTGGTCAGATGTTGTTTGAATGAAATTCCTTGCGTGCATTACAGGATTTATTATACTTCCTATGTGTTATAACATTGTGTTATTGTATTTATCATAACATAGAATCCAATATGGTTACTCGTCTGGACAGGTTCACTCAAAGGTTCTTTCCTCAAATGACCATTTCAAACACTAATTTATATGGTCCTCACATGATCTGACCAAGATTATGTCTAGACTTTAAAAGAGACTATGACCTTGTGAGTTTGTTTCGGCCTTTCTCCTCAGAGTAGTCGGATAGGAATCAACTTCAACTAGTTTTTAAAATATCATCGACGTGTAACCTATGCACAAAAATAAAATAATTTATAATTCATCGCCCATAAAGTACTAGGTAAGTAGCTACTTACAAACAAACTCGAAATAACTAGCAAGAAACAAAGAACAAGTTCATAAACTCATCTAAAATTCTGCGCCAATTGCCCACTTTACAACCACAAAAGTGGTCACTAGTTAAATGTGGTCACTTTTGAATGATCCGGCCTTGAAAGCGAAACGATTCGAAAAGCGGTACAACCGTACAATGATTGCTTGATTCCGATTCCGACAGTCGAACGAGACAGACACTGGTTCATTTGAATATAATTCACTCCCACCGACATCAATCAGTTTGTATTTTTGTTTTCTAGATACAAAATTGATTGATTGATTGACGAGTGATGAATTCGCGGACTTAGTTTGTATGTTTACGGGATTTCTCTTACATGAAAGATAGGATAATAAAAACAATTTTTTCATCGCACGTCTAGGCGCCATTTTTGTTCTTTAACAAAACTTCGAATTATTTACTTGCAGTCTATTAATATTTTTTTAAACTTTCACAAGTATTATAAAGGAAATACGAAATATCACATTGACGAAGTTTCTCGCGATTTGGTAATTGAGAAACAAGTTTAATTAGCATTTGACATCTATTAATTGATTTACGGACACGTTTTATAGCTACGTCCGATCCAAATATGTAATGATCTGTTCTAGAGTACCGTAATAAAAAATAGCAATAAACTTAGAATTAACAACTTTAACATGAATGGCGAAACTTAATTTTGTCATGATTTTATAACGATGCCCGTCATGTCTGTGAAGTTTCAATAGTTAATTTAACTTGACCCAGCACCCTAATTGCGTAACACACTATAAATCTTAATATGAATCATTTTGACGGATATTGCTAATCCATTGCTTCATATGTTCGAAAAATGTGTCTGCTCAACAACGTAAGTAACGTAATGAATGTTGTTGCACTGTCAAAATGAAACCATTGCTACTGATAGTGTGTTACACAACACAATTAGCCCGCTGTATTCCAAGGCAGCTGAATCCAGGTATATTTACTTACATACTTACAATACATACAAATAAATTAAATTGAAGTTTCTGTGTGTAATGTTAAAACCACAGCTTTTTACTAAGTTCATATGAAAGTATATACGGTACTTATATTTTTTTTTTAAATTGTTGTCTGTCTCTGTTCTTTCGGGCTAATCCCCGAAACGACTAGACCGATTTTGACGGGACTTTCACAAGCAGATAGCTGATGTTATAAGGTGTAACTTAAGTTTTTATTTTATAAAAAAAAAAACTAGGGATCCGCACAAAAAAAAACCCTATTAAATCCAATTTGTTTTCCGACATGCAGCGAACAAACAGCTAGTTTAATCTACAAATAAACATAATAACAATGTGCTTCTATGTGACAGAAGACCGTTATTTATTTTAAACTAGAAATGCCTCATCTCGAACAAGATTGTATTTTAAAAACATGTGCATTTTCAATCTATCCCGTTCTACAAATGGGGAAAGAAAACATTGTGAGGTAATCGCGCTGACACCTAATAAATTTTAAACATGTGTTACTGAGGGGACCTGTCTGCCACCTATGGGAGCTTTGCTTCCTTACAGATTTATTGATGCTGAGCTTAATAAAAGATTTCTCACTGACCTTGCTTAATCCCTCAAGTTAGTCTTCTGTTTACAACCACTGTTTGTTCTCATTTCTATTTCTGCTTTAGGTAACTTAGCATCAATAAATAGTTAGTGGTATGTCAGTTAATATCACGGTGTAAAAAGTGTGCTCTGATTATAAACAGGTTTGAAAACCGTCTAGACTTCGAAGATACACCTACTTATTCCTAATTAGAATAAGTTAATGAGTCTTTCTTAAAACGCTCATTAGTTAGATAAACATGATATTTTAGTAGCAGCCTCCGAAATACTATGTGATATTTAAGAGGAATTTTAGAACTGACCGTTTTTTATACTCAGTCCTTTTTAAAATCCAAACTCATGCATGATTCTTAATTATTGGCTCTGCTTCCTCCACGATGTAAGAGGCAGAACTATTCACATTCTCTATCAAAATATTCTTGACTAAGCAGCGGGGTATTAGAGGGCTTTCATTTTGACAGTTCAACAAAATTCATTGCGTTATTTACGTATTTGCGTAGACTAATTTTTGGAACAAATGAAGCAATGGCTTAGCAATATCCTTCAAAATGAAGTTTTGTCATGATTTTATAACGATGTCCGTCATGTCTGTGAAGTTTCACTAGTTAATTTAACTTGACCCAGCACCCTAATTGCGTAACACACTATCAATCTTAATCTGAATCATTTTGAAGGATATTTCTAAGCCATTGCTCTAATCAATCAATCTAAGTAGATTGTGATTGATAGTGTTCTGTTCAGAGCATTATAAAGACAAGAATGCTCGTCCTCTAGTCACACCACCAAAACCCAAAGACCACCAAAACTAAAGCATTTCTTAAACATAAACATAATCAGCCCGTAACGTTCTCGTTGCTAGGAAACATGCCTCCTATCTGTGAGAGGGAATGGGCCGTAATCCACCACGCGGGCCCAGTGCGGGTTGGTATATGTCACAAGTCTTCGAATTTTTGGTCTTAGGACTTGCCGGTTGACTCACGATGTTTTCCTTCACCGTTTTTGAGAGCAATGGTGATGAAATAAATTACACAAAGTAAAGCGCCTGTCTGGGTTCGAACCCGCGACCTACAACTGAAGGGGCAAGTCGGGCCGATACCACTGGGCCACCACTGCTCTCAGCCCTTCTTAATGACACCTAGTAAGTTCCTAATCTAAGTTATAACTAAAAGCTTACTTCATACTTGAAGCTCTAATAAATTAAAATTAATTTAAAATAAAATCCGCTTCACTCGTAACTGGTTTTCTTACTAAACTACTCAATGCACAGAATAATCTAGATTAGCAGGTATAGTTTATGAGCCTAATATATTTTGCATATGAAATAAGTACTCGAATATTTTATCACCTAACGGTGGTTTCAATGGCATCGGGGATTTGGATGGTGTTCAACTCGACAATTAGATAAATAATAACATTAATTTAATATTAAATTAATATTAATAAATAAAATAATAAATAAATATTAATAATAATTGAATGATGTGAATTAAGCTACATAGTATTACCAAGAGCAGATTAAAAGAATTCTCGTTGAGGTAGCATTGTCTCACTTACACGTGTACCTACATTAATACAGCATATTTTATGTTAATTAATTTTCGTCTCAAATTAAAATAAAAAACAAAACAAGGAAATTATTAAGGAAAACACGTTCCAAGAATACAAAGTCAAATATTTACATACATTACAAAGTTAAATATTTCAACATAACATTAGGCTGGCAACATAATCGTAGCTTAGATATTAAATAACAACTTTAACAATTCGCACCGATCACAAAAATATTACATGGTATGATAAATAGGTACCTAACTTACCTTCAATGTTCCGAAGGTTCTGAATACATAACATAGAACAGGGTACATATCAACACATACATCAAAGTTACTCAAGCTAGGCACGACCGCCGGCGGCCACGATCATTGCTCTCGTCTCTATAATTTCGGCCTTTACTTTTTTTAATCGGCCCGATCTCCGATTGCTGCGTATTCGGCGTGGATCCTTGGAATTGTAGGTATCCAACCAGTGATGTGATGATTTATAACCGAACATTAAATTAAGAAACGGGTTTGTACGTTAATTAAAACATAGATGTTTACGGTTTTTTTGTGACGTGTTTTGTATTGGTGTCGGTTTTGTGACATTTTAATTTTATTGTTATGTGTAATAATATTTTGCAATGGCCGTTAGCACATATCGTGTTGGCTAAAGAAAAAGTGTAATCAATATCATAAATTCAAACGTTTAAAATGTTAAAGTAATTTAACTAGATAAAAATACGACGTGTTAGTTTAAATAAATGGGTTGGTTTGAATAAATTAAGTATTTGTAGGCATTGTTGTAACCTTTGTTTATTGCAGAAAGTAGGTTCTGTTGTGTTAATTAACTTCTGAACATAAGGACATTATATTAGTGATATGGTTTTTACGACTTGGCAGTTCATCGAAATGTCTTTATTGTATGTACACACAGACAGCCCCTAAAAGTGGCTTTAACTTATCATAATGTATAGTTATTGACAGGAGAAACCTACTTATCATTTTAAGTCGCTTTGGTATACCTACCTAAGCTGTCTCTTATTTCTACTGCCCGTCAAAGTCACTTACCAACTGAACAAACAGTTAACACATAATAAGTCTTATAGTTTTGTAATTTTATTTACATAGTTCAATATGGAACTACATCTGTTACCAATCGATTAGGTGATTTTGAATACCATCTACGTGTTGGCATACCCACTTATTTTCTACGGTAATTTAATTGTAATTTTGGTAGATTATATCTGTCTGTGGTTTGAGAATCTCCCATCAATTGTAAGTTGGATTTGATCAATGAAGGTCTTATTTTGGTTCGTGTAAGGTTAAAAGAAAATAAAAGGTTATTCATTTGTTTTTAATTTCGGTTTTTGATTGACGGCTATCTTGCATGAGATTGGTTGTAAAATAAAAACAAAAGTTACCCATCATTAATGTCTGATTGCTACCTAAGCATTACCTTTGTTTGTATTTAAATTTAGATATCATTTAATTTGGTGGAAGCTCCGTGGTGTGCTTGACTTGATGGATCATTTTTTACTTCTAAATTATTTATTATCTATTAATCAACTTTACACTGACGCGTGGGTCATGTCCATGTCATTGGCGGCAGTGCTGAAACACTTCGGAAGTGCTGAAACATTCCGCTTTTTGGACAGTGGGCTGTTTCCAACAATGTATTAGTTCATAGCTCAAGGAAGGGTGATCAGATAAAAAAATTACAAATTCTCCGCTCTGCTGCTTTGCCACTATGGAGAAATACTTATGTAGTTCTATTTCACAAGCAAACAGACGTTACAAACTTTACGTTGTTAACGTTTTGAAACGCAACCGCGACCAACCGCCAACAACCGGCGGGCAATAGGCGTTGCTAGTGATGTGCCACGCGCGAGGTGTTCCCGCGCTAACTGCGCACCGTCACGCGAACACCGCTCCGCCCATCCTCACGCACGCTAATGCTTGGTTTTTGAAACGCCAACTCCATTTTTTACCTTACTTAATTATGCCTGTAATTCAGTCGATACACGGTCTGATGAAATCACATTCAATCAAGCCACTCATGAGTTTCAGGTCATGTTTTGATATAAAACCGACTTCCACGTGCAACAAATAATGTTTGTTATTTGTTCTATTTAAGGAAACAACCGTTTGAAAACAGTATTATTTATACGTAACGTGCATTCTGCTTTCTGTCTACTTATTTATAGCGAAATGCTGAGCAATACAATGCTCCAGCCGAAAGAAGACAAATACCTTCGCAAATAAACATTAAACATGTTTGCATTTGCTGGCTAATATTAATAAAATAGCTTTTCAATTTCAATAGCACGTGAATTGTGATTTCAATTTAATCAAAACTCAATATTCCTCACTACTTAGATCCATCATTCTTATAATTATCGCGACGTAGTAACAGTCACAATGAAATAGTCCAAGTGCAGGGAACTAACACTCGTTCTTGATAAACGGCGGCCATCACTGCACGCCACGGCCTATTATGAGAGCATGACGTCACCGCCCCGCCCCCCACCTCCTCGCTTCAATCAAACCGGGGAACCCTCGTCATGCCCCCACCCCACGTTCCGCTTTACTGACTCCGCATTTTTTCTCATAATAATAACGTCGAAAAAATCGCACAAAAAATCTCGACAGACGCGGCGTTGCTCATCCCATCCCTATCGCCGCCGTCCTTTTTCGAATCGAGTCTCGGAATTCAAAATTTGAATTTAGATAGAATGGAATCTTTGTTTTTATTTTTTTAATTAGGAATACTTTATTGGCTAAAAGTACCTACCAAATTTTGGTACCTATGAACCATAGAGAAAATAAATATTAAAAAAGAAGGTAATTATTACCTACATAATAACTAGATAAGGAATCAAACCACAAAAATTAGACTTCTGTCATTATGTTCTAATTAAGGGTACCTACTTAATTTTAACAACGTTGTATTTTTGCATGACTGTTTATGGCTCACTGTGTTCCAGTTGTGTGAAACTCGCCGGAAATAATCTTATAAGATTTAAGAGAAACAAAAGTTTTAATAAATTCGCCATTTCTAGATAATTATTTACAGACATTTTGCATAAATGCTCAAACAGTTGTTACAAATTAACAATAACAGAAGGTCACGCCAGTGGTCACAGGTGTTCCTTTAGAAAAGTAAAGTAAATAGTCTTATTGGATAATATTACCCACCTATTTAAACAAATGTGTTTGTATTGGACTACCTATTAATCATTCTGTTTCTCTTGTTGGTAAAAGACAATTTCTTATAGGAATTAATTTGATACTTACCAAAAGGTGTAAAAGTCCAATTAGGCGCAGTATTTTTCTCTAAAGTACTAATACTATATTAAAAAAAGTTGATTAAAATATTACTGTTATTTAAATTAACTCAACAATATAAAAAATATAAAATAATATTTTCTTCAAACTATCCAATGATGCCATCTGTCATCGACTCGAATTCGTTCAAACTTGAAGTCAAGGACTTCACGTAATGCAACTACTCTCCGTTAGAGGTCAGGAGTGTGCGAGTTTTTAAAAGTTTAGTTAACTATCTCTTTATTTAGTTCGAACAAACTTTCACAGATGGTGTTGTTGTCAAAATGTATTTTGTGTTATATTTTATTGAAGTACAGTTAAATGAATTAATTATGATTTTAAAAAGTATGTTTTAATAAATTAATAAGAGTTGTATGTTTGAATTAAAAGAAACTTTGTGGGTATTAAGTGTGATATTATCCAAGAAGACAGTAGAAAGATGATATTTGGAAAATTTTACTCTGAAAAACTAAACAAAAATGGTGGTGGGTTGACCCGTAAACTCAGTTAGCATTTCTATAATATTGAAAGTACATTCAGGTTGGCATGGGAGAATTTAAATTCCATAATCGTAAAGCTTAACCCTTGTCAATGTTGGCAGCGTCTAAATTAATAGTGCGTGAAGGTATTTAGCAAAATATAGACTTAATTTATGTATGCAAAGATTTATGACTACATAAGATTATTGCCAACAATATGACGGGTGTTTATTATAAAAATAAGTTTGCATATATTTAACTGCTATTAATATAAAATGCGTACTACAGTAGCAATTTACGATAATACAATATTAAAATAACTACCAGTTCCCACTACAAGGGTACTTTTTAATTAATATTTCATAGTTATTACGTTTATGAGCTTATGCCACAATATCTTAATATACTACAGAATTCTCTAACTTAAAAAAGTAGGTGCCAACTTTAACATTTTATTTTGATTTCCCGGTTTATGTGTTTAGCACTCGTAGTACAGTTGAGAGTAGTGATCGTGATTGAACCTATTATTTTATTTACAAGTAGGTAAATTATAGTAAAACAAAACAATTATGAAATTAAAAGAAATGATTCTTCGTTTACTTTCAAAAACTTACTATTTACTCACACGCATTCATTCTTCAAACTAACAAGGAATGAAAATTCAATTTCAAAGCGGTATTACCTCATAGATCTCACAAAGGAACGTTATTGAGAGAAGCGTGCTGCGACCGAAGCTTGATGAATGATTTTCATCGCTACCGGCGCCAGGGCGGAAACTCTCAGATACCGCCCGCCCAGGGCAGCCGCTGCGCGTAAATTAACCCGCCCGCCATGCCACGTTTCCGTTTACATTTCTGTTACATTTAATGTAAAGCCGCGATTTACTGTTCCGATGACATGGTTATGATAAATGTTTTTTGAAATTCGTGTAAAATATTTTTTTACGCACGTCACTTTCAGGGTTGGCTGAAAAATATATTTAAAGTTTCTGTAAAATATATCTGCTCATTGACGAATGGAAACGATATTTTATTCTATAAAAAATACGATACCTAGGTAGTAAGAAAACAAAAATAACAGCATGGTAAAAAATAAGGAAAATCTGCAACTATAAGATTAGTTAGTATCTTTTTTTACAGTCCAAAATGAGTCAAGACTAAACGCGTGTAACCTTTTAACACAGTTTCCTCCGATAGGTAAACTTAGAGAAAGGGAAACGTTGATTATTCAGAATGCGTCTCGAATTATTCAATGTAGCGGGAAAACGACCGTGACAGGAATTTTAATAGACATTATAGACAGTCGCTTTCCTATTTAAACCATTGCTGTTGCTCAATTTAAACTTTATTTTTAGTTCTTCATAGATTATCCTTTCTACAGAACATTTCCGACAAGGATCTTTGGGTGAACCTTTTGAACTTGGAAGTAGTTTACTGCCATTGAAGGTAATTCATTATAAAAAATATAGATGGCGTTGAGTTAAAAGTGCATAATTCGATACACAGATGGTGTTGTTTAAAAGTTTATTCAAATTAACAAAGTAACGTTTCAAGTTTTTGTTTCCAGACAAAACCGATATAGAAAACCGTTTTGTATATTAATGTAACAATCTGCAAGCTATAATTACAATGATTGCGATAAATTGAAAATCAGTACCGCCTACTTATTGTCATAACATCTCACCCCCGCTCCTATTGTTCGTACGTATGCATGCAATGTTTGAATCACGTGTGGCAATTACAAAGGTGTCGGCGTTTGTATCTCGCCATAAATCAGCTTTGCGCGATATAACAATTAGCCGGTATGATAGCAATGTTAATTAAACGGGTATAACTCGGCGACCGCAGCGCCGCAGCGGCCGAATTCGGAACTACAATGAAACATTGCGGGCTTCGATTCAACTCTGTACCGATGACTTGTGTTATGGTAATATTTTTTAAACCAGTAATTACAGAGCAAATTAAATTGAGTGTAATGAATGATATTAGTAATTCAATAAACGTTTCCATTGAAATACTTATGTATTTATATTGGCTTGATAAATATTTTGCAGTAATTATGTGGAAATTGCAGCAGTAAAGTTGTCACAGAAAAGTTTAAAAAAATTCCATGACTTTTCAATAGGCTACCTATTGAGAAGTCATGGAATTTTTTAAAACTTTTAATTTTTCTTAAACTTTTTTTAAAACTAGAAATAAAATACTTTGTGGAAGTTTGACGTCCTTGATTTCCATTTCCTGTTATTTATTTTGAGACAAGCTTACATAGCGACATAAACGTCATGTTACCTAATTATTTAAGTAAGTAAATAAGAACATACATTAAAAAAAAAACAATTGAAAATCTCAGGATATTTCGCCTACATTATAGATTAATTAAAACTCATTCATTTGTTTTTAAATAACTGTTGCCAATCTCAGCTCCTACCTACACATCGATATCGATACTACCAACTAATTTTATCGATATAATCTCCACTAAATCGACACCACGACCACTCAACATCCAGACGTTTGATGCTGCCCCCGAACCCAGCGGAATGCCAGACATTTTGATTGCGATGCCAGTAATTGATAGCGTTCACTTTGATTAACAGATTCCAGCTTACTGTACCCCGTAATCGGTGATGTTCCCTATTTGCATCGGTTGGTAGGTATATCGGTAGGCAGATGTAATTAAATGTGGGTAGGTGGTAAATAGACTACAGTACCTACAGTCCTAGATTTCAGAAATGTCAGGTGCGTAGTACTCACAACCGGTGCGCTTGTATGACCTGAGGGGCAATTCTCGTAATTTTAAGAATGTTCACAGTCTTCTCAGTCTCAATCTGTCAAAAATACCACTGATTTCTCTACATTTTTGACAAGGTTTTGACATTGATTGTCATGATGAGATTGCGACTAGATTTTGAATGTTTTTAATTACGGGAATTGGCATTTTTTTTTTCCGGATGGGAAATCATCAAATGACCCCTCCCGCTCTGGGTGGAGCGGAATGGAGTATCAGACTCTTACTGACTAAAACCCACCCATGTTCCTTCCTTCGCCCTTTATGTTCCGGGGTAGCGGTAAACCTTTCGGACAATCCCGCTGACCCGGCAGGCTTCGGCCCTGAGGGGCCCCTCGTTATGCTGACATCTCTTTGAGGCGCGCGTGGAACACTTACGCGCCGTCCGGCACGGGCCTGGTCCTGATCGGGCGGTGAGCTACCCATTGCTCTCCGCCCGCAGGCCCGCGCCTACGGTGGCCGGTAGTCTTCACTCGACTCGGGAATTGGCCTTCAGATATGAACGTTAACGAAGCAACATGAGTAGGTTGGTATCTAAGGATAGTAGCAAGTGGCGTTGTGTAGTTTTGCCTACCCCCATGGGAACAAGGCGTGAGTTTATGTACATATGTGTATTCCTAGATTTTTTCATGAAACCGACAATTATTTAGTGTCTAATTCATTAAATGGCAAATTACTGAAAAATACAATAACATTCCTTTGATACACAAAGAGGTGAAAGTACACCTTTTTCTGCAGTTCATAAATCTTCTAGATTCTGCAAGTAGGAAAAGAATTATGAGTAGATAATTTTTTATTTTCATGCTCTGATATGCCTTAGTTTCATTCACTTTGAATTTATAAACGGGATGTTCAAATTGCCTAACACGCTAAAAACTGCAAAATTCTCTAAAATACTCCATCGATATATCACCTCACCGATTTGTTAACGTTTACACAAAACGTCGTCGTGTTTATTTATAAATTACTTGTGACATTTATATAGCAATACATCAGATTCATATCTATCCATACAATTTATAATGCACTGACATTACAAAGGTTAAGTGGGGCTTGTTTATTTACTTATTTATTTTAATACACCGCAAGTCAAAACTTCCGTTGTTGAACATAGTATGGAGAAATATAATTTGCATTTGGTTTGAAAGATGGATTATTTCCTCTGGATAGGTAGAAGATGGAAGATTTGATGATAGATCTATCACAGTAGGTACATTTACAATAATTTTTGTTTCAATTGAAGTAAGTCTGTTGATAACTGTAAACATGATCCAGTTACTGATGCAATTTGCTATTAGGGTTTATAAGGATAACAAACAGAAATTTTAACACAATTTTATTAAACGAGAAAAAAAACTTTTTGATGTCAACTTTTTTAGCTGTGAGACAAAAAATCGAGAACTTAATTCTTCCTGAAAATCCTGATAGGAGGAGGTATTCATAAAAAAAACGGAAAATGTGGATAAAAAATCAGTTTCCTAGTCCCCTAAACTACCTAGCCATTTATCAACTCCATGCAAAAACTGCGTAGCACTGATGCTGACGCGAAACACAGCTTTTATGCGCGGCCACGGCACGACGTGACATAAATTAAATGACATGATACTACTAGTACAAAACAGTAGCCACAGATAGCAATCTACTAACAGAGCACATAATAAACAGCCAGATAATTGCATAAAAGCTTCGTGTGCAAGTAAGCAAGGCGTTTCTAATTGAAGTAGCATACAGACGTTATGATTATGGATACATTATCAACTGAGGCGAATATTACCTCATTATATGATTAGGCATGACTTAGAACCAAAAATTCAAAAGAAATGACTGTGACATCTCCGCACTGGGACCGCGTGGTGGATTACGGCCACTCCCTCACCGAGGGGAGGCCCGTGTCCCAGCAGTGGGAACATTTTAGACTGATTATGCTAACAACGGAGTCGATTATTAAGTCATTATTTGTTTAGACCTTCGCGCTTTAGTTAGGTCTAGATTTCTTATTGTTGTTTGAGTTTTTTCATGTTTAAGATTATTCTCAGTTTGACTTCTAAAAATTGTACCATAGAAATGTAACTTTTGTCTCTCTCCGAGTCAAAGTCTCCAAATGCAAATTCGCTCATTGTTTTTCGCAAAGGCCCTGTCACTGTCATTGTTCACTTTTGGGAGAACAAAGTTCTATTCTAGAATTTGACTCCATTAAAGTTTCATACAATATATAATAAGGTGTAATTAAGCCGCTTTTCACTTTTCCTCCTATTTAACCCTCCACACGTCAAGGTAAACAGTGACATACTAACGCAGTAATCACAACACCTCTCATCCCGACGGCGTCATGAAAAATTATGGACCCACCGCGAAAATTACACAAGTTGTCTGATTAAATTTAGAAGTTGGTTGGCATAATTAGCAGGAACATAGCTATTCACTCAGGGTACGCTTAGTGGCCCGGATTTACGCCAGCGGGGAGTTGGGAGGAGTTTTCGTGGAAAAATGCGCACGTTTTTCAATACAGAGAGGACTCGTAATGTCACGTCGGGGAATATGACGTGTTTAAGGGTTAATAATGGAGCGGGTTGATGATTTTTTTGGTTGAATGTAATGAAATGTCAGGTATTTCACAGCATTTTTACGTTCGTGTAAGTAGGTACCTAAAAGGAAATTTGTTCAGGCGAATCTACTCTGCCATCCAGAAGCAATACAAGCTAGTGATTTTAAGGAAATGACATAAAGTAGTATAATGAGAAAATACCAGTATCCACATCATTAAGTTACATACCTATACCTAAGTACGTAAATAAGGTCAAAGATTATTCGTACGTAGTGTTATAAAGCAGCTTCTATAAATACCTAGTATCTACCTTATATACAAATAAATAACATTATTTGTAATCAAAATACCAGCTTTTCACTAAATGCATACGAGTATAATACCTATATGAAAGTATATAAATACGGTACTTATAAAAAAGAAACATTTTTTTTTTTTAATTGTCTGTTCCGGCTAATCTGCGAAACGCCTGAAGCTTTTATTTTAGAAAAGTAATTATTAAAGAGACACATTATTGTTTTTTGACATGCACGCGAACGAAATCGCGGGTACAGCTAGTAATAGATAAGAATATCATTTTCATTCAGCCATTTCTGAACACACACACTCTGCCACTCAGTAATCAACCAAAAAACAACAACATCTTGTCCAATTTCCTTTACAATTTCGATTGCAAAACAAGGTGTCTATCTAATTAAAGGATTAATTTAACACAACACAATAATAAGAACATCAGAGGGAGCCACCGGCAGATTAATGGTCAGCCATGTTTAATAAATGGTGCCACCACTGCGCTCCTTAGAAAGTGGTGCTGCAACTAATATGCATATGACGTGTAATTAATTAAACCTGTGTTTAAAAACGAGATTTAGTATCTCGTAATAAAATGTATGCTGTGGGAAAAAAATTGTGAGACATTGCTGATTTTTATGACAGCTGTACCTACTTACCTAGAAAATTATCAATCATATCAGCGGGGTTATTGCGTAACACACTATCAGTAGCAATGGTTTTCGTTTTGACAGTCCAACAACATTCATTGCGTTATTTACGTTGTTGAGCAGACAATTTTTTCGAACATACATATAGTATGAAGCAATGGTTTAACAATATCCTTCAAAATGGTTCAGATTGAGATTGATAGTATGTTATGCAATTATCGTGCAGCTTGAAGCTTGAAAATAAAAGTTTTCAGTCTGAAAGACCTGAAAATTATGTTCTGCTACAAAAAAGAAGTCCTAGTAGGTACTTTAGAGGCATGAGTAACAGGGTATAAAGTTCACTCATCCTCCATAGAAAAGGGAGGATCCTCCGACCAGACGGGTGTTGTGTCTGGCGGGCAATTGCCCAATGATTGATGTTGGGAAATTGTACCTATACTAATTGCGCGGTAAACTCTGTTTGCGAGATGCAGGATTTGCGTGACGTCAGTATGACGTGTTGTTCGCATGTCGCGTGGTAGATACCGCTACAGTACTATAGAAAGATTGGTAATCTGGCAGGAAGATGCTGCCTCGAAATAATTATTCGATAATATTACATGCCAGATGACGCGGCATGTCAGACGACCAATGGGCCAAACTTACGACCCAACGGGTCCTTCTTAATGGCAAGCGATATCGCGGCAGGCCCAGACGGAGATGGCGGGATGAGCTGGACTCCTTCAACAAGAACTGGTCCTTAGCAGCTTTAAACAGAGAAAAGTGGAAAGAGAGTAGGGAGGCCTTTGCCCTGCAGTGGGCACACAGGCTTTTAATAATAATGTTACTCGTACACAATAATAAAAAAAAACAAAACGGAAACAATAATTTAAAAAAAAATAGTTGGTCGCTGTATATACTTACTTCTCTTATTTAAATATAAAAGTCGTCTTACTTACAATACTATTGATACAAGATATACCAATCTAAAAACATTGCAATTAGGACTCAAGCGGTACCAATATCTCGAGTTGGTATCGTCTGGCGTTGCAAAGCCATCAGAGGCGTGAACAAAACGAACACACATGAATCAATACAATTCATTTATCTGCAATCTTTAATGTTCTTATACTTACAGTACACCAATTTTAGTATTAATTAAAATAAGCATTCATAAAAGGACGTTCGCCGATTCTGTCTTTGAGAATCTAAAATAACTTCAAAAGCTGTGTTGACCTTAAAAAGAGAAGATTTCGTGGCAGAAATTAAACTGACATCTGTGATCCGAAGAAACTGGTTATGAAAAATTCTCTTCTTGAGTCCTCATAGCCGCCATGGAATGTGCTCTACTTCATTACAATTTCCTGAAAAAAAAGAGGGACAAATAAATTTAACTTAATAAAAAAATACGTTGTAAATCTAGAAAAAAATATAGCTTCGGCATTTACGACGACAATACATCGTGTTTTTTTTCAACGTTTTTCCACGATATTTATCACACACCTTTAACAACTCCACTGCATTATTTGTGTCTGTTATCCTACACGATGACACGAATTTTGTTTAAATCACTTTAATTACTTAATGAACAACGTTTAATGTCATCAGGCCTGTCATCTAACTCCGTTATAATTTAAATTAAAAGTACCTACCATAAAATAGCTTTAAAAAAAAACTTCTCGCGAACGATTCTATGTAAATCTACGTCAACAATGAGATTTTATTGAGACAGATGGGAGCGATTTCCCGGAACTGAAAACAGTGCAATAAAACAAGGTGGAGCAACTTTTCTTGCGTACTATCGCATTAAGCTGATACAGGGTGTATAAATCAATGTAGGTACGTTGTTCCCACAATAGCTCTCTAATTGACAAATAGTAGAAATGATAAATACATGCGTCGGGAATTTTCCCAAAATACGCATCCTTTGATCGCGTCTTGATTAACAGCCGCCGACTCTTGGTCGCGAAATGTTATTAATTTTCTTTTTAATTTGGTCTCTAGTCTATAAGACGGTGTATTTTTGTATGATTTATTGTATGACTCTTATAAAACAAGACGCGAGATGGCCCATCGGATATTTCGCAGTTTTATTTAACGTATGATTAAAACATTTCCGAGTGATTTACACGTTAGTTCTTCAATGAAATTGTTTAATAAATATTGTTCTGAACATATTTCGGATATTAATTCCATACAAACGTAAATCTAGAAACAATATTTTCATAGAAAAAATTCGACATTTCGAAAGAAAGAGGTTTTAAATTATTTTTTTATTTTTGTATCAGAATGTTATCTGTTGCCAATATCTGGGGTGGTCTTATTAAAGTAAATACCTACAAAACTTATTCATGATGAATTTTCTGAGCTATAATGTTGTTGTTGTTAACTTATTTGACGTCAGCTAGCTCTTCTGCATAATCTGATGTGGTAGTATGGAATGTGACTAACATTCCTAATGTTTGTCACTGCTTCGCTGTACCTTTGACATCCGAAACATTTACAACGAATATTTTGCCACAAAAGTACTAGTCGAGTTGTTCTAATGTCATTTAACGAAATCGTCTGTTTTCTCACGATTTATGTTTTCTATTTATGTAAATCTCCGAAACCAAACTAAACCGGTTTCAAATTTTCCTTAATAGAACTTTCCAAGAATTTACCTAGAAACAACTCATAAACATTTTGACATACACCTAATTACATATCCAGCTTTACTTAGAAGCGAGGGGCATGAGAACGAACCTCGGCTGACTCACAAACCAGTTATTTGAGAAATAAATCAAACCGTAGACGTCCGTTATCAAATTATCAAAAGCACGTGAGACTTAATTTCGACGTCGGTCAGTTTAAAGTTATATATTCCTTGAACGTTCAGGGTTGAAGATTTTTATCTTGATCGTAATTGTCGGCTAGAGCATTAGCCGTACGTGCACTACAGATTGAGACACGACTATGAGATACTGTTCTAATTATTACACATGTAATTTTAAAAGTTAATTCGCCGAAATATGTTAAAACTTACTTTGAAGTAATTTACTTAATATGCATACTTAATTTAGCATTTTTTTGCCGACATTCTTATGCGCTGATTGCACGTACCGAGCCTTTATAAGAGCTGCTTTAAGTCTAAATAAGTAAAGCAATTAAAGTAGAATTACCGTTTCTAGAACTTAACATAGTCTATGTGGACGTAATTGTTCGTTCTCAACTAGCATAATTGTTGGTTCTCCACAACAGGCGAGATAATAACCGGCTAACTTGAGGCTCTAAGCACTATGCGAAATAAGACCTTAGCGAATAAAACCTCATAAATCAGTTCTCATCTACATGTACGTACATCTATAGGGCGAGAGTTAGTTGTAGGAATGCAAATGAAAATTGAAAATTAAAAAAAAGCGAGGGTCGCGCCGCTGGGGGGCGGCGAAATCGTAAATTTAAATTGTCCAGCCCTGTACATGCAAATTTTCCGAGTAGGCATGCCTTTCAATTGTTATACCTACGCTCAGTTCACGCTCGCTTCAAAATTAATTAACGCTGTTGTGTATTGTCCTTAGAATTTTCCGATTTCATGTGTCATCAACAGAGAGATTGAACCCGAATCTGGACTAGAATGGATGCTATTATGTCGTACTCGTTAAGGACATGAAATATTGTTTTGGTATGTCTGGATGGTTCAGCTGATAATTTTAGCAGCAAATAATAATATTACATGTTCCCATGCCAATGTTTGTTACACAACAAAACAGTAGCATCTGCGAGTAGCATATTGTCTCGGAGTCGCCGCCATCATTAACTGTCGCTAATGAGGCTTGAGCTTTTGGTTTTAAATAACTTGTGCCGGCCTTTAGGGGCGGCACTTCTACTGCAAGGATTTTTTACTCAGTATATGATGTTAACAAAGCATATCGAAAATATTCCGACATGACTTTGTAATGCTGTTAACTATTCCGAATTTAAAGTTGTAGGCAGTAGCTACCTCTTACCATAAATTGAGCAAAATATGACGCAAGCGCACGCTTGAAGTCGTCTTAACTCTAAAATTGTTCTCGATTTTTATTTGCTTAATTGAATTTTTTTGTTCCATCATGTTGGCTACTTGGTAAATTCTAGTAGCTGTCGTATTAAGTACGCAATAAATTCTCTACGTTAAACCAGTAGAGCGAGATTCGGCGATAACGCGGTGGTTTCTGTGACACTTGTCCCTCGGCGCACAAATTAACGTCCGTGTAAAGTTATATCGTCGGGCAGCGGTGCGGTTGTCACTCATGCTCCATCAACTGCTGGGAAATGTCGAGGGTATGACGGCGGGTCAGCCACATGTCGATCTCGAGACGTGACACTATTCCATCTGCCGTCTCGCTTCTCAGGATCCACTTCCTTCAGCCAGACAAAGACAGATTCCAAATATGACTCGCGTTTAAGAATGTGCCGCTTAGTTATCTCCGGCGAACGGGGGCCCGTATCACAGACAGGTTGTCGCTAATAGGCGTTTTACTCGGAACATGAGCTTTATGACTTCGTGTGTGTCCCAGCTTTAGGACACGTGTCAGTCTGTCAGTCAGGTCGGCGGCGGCGCGCCATGACTCTGGCGCAGCTAACTGTGAGCTCGCCAACACAAACACGATCGACCGATAGTCGCTTTCTTACACCTGAGCATTGGCAATTTAATTATAGATTTATTAAGTACATCAACCTCTCTTTTCAGATTCGAGGAAGAATCAGATGAGGAGACACCGTCCGTCAACACCGAGCAGCCCATCAGTGAGACCGATAGCTGTCGTGTAGTGAATGGAATCCGAAGTGTTTGTGTAGTGACTAAACTGTGATAGCTAGTGTCGGCCCGAGGGGCCGAGAATCTGCAACGGAAGATACGGACGCGAGCCGCGCGGGCTGCGGGCCCGCGATGAGCGCCAACAACTGCGATAGTATGACCTACTTCTCCAACGCTTACATGCCCGATATGAGGAACGGCGGCGGCCATGAGCACCAGCAGGCGCACGCGCACTACGGCGCAGTGCCACAACAAGGCCACGAAATGGAGGGCTGTGACCAGCAGATCAGGCCGGCGCAGCACCATTACCCCGCGCAGCCGGCACCCGGCATGCCGTACCCCAGGTTTCCGCCTTACGACAGGCTGGGGTATTACCAACAGATGGAGCAAAATGGCTACCGGCCGGACAGTCCGTCACAGATGGGGCACATGGGTCCAAAAGCTGCGGATGGGTACGGGCCTAACGGTCACCAGCCACCAGCGCCAGCGGTGTACACGTCGTGTAAACTGCAGGCGGCGGCGGCAACGGCAGGGGGCGTGCCGGGCAGCCCACCGCTGGAGCAGGCGCAGCAGATGCCGCACCACATGCATCCACAGCAGCACATGGTGCAGCACGGCGTGCCGCACCAGCAGCACCTCATGTACCCCGTGGACGACATGCAGCACCAGACGCAGATGCCGCCCATGCACCAGCAGTCCATGCACGCGCAACAACCGCCCCCTCAACAGCCCCCGCCAAACACCAACGCCTCGCTGCCCAGCCCACTATACCCCTGGATGCGAAGTCAATTTGGTAAGTGTAACTTCTTCCTTTGTAGTTATCAAACCTGCCCATCTGGTAGAGATACTATGGCAGACTCGTCCAGTTGCTTATGAAACATAAATTCTGTTAAGATTTGTAAACATTAGTGTAGTTAGTAGTGACTTGGATTTCCATGTCGAAAAAGTGCTTTCACCGAGGAAATCCAAGTCACTACTTCGTAATACCGGTATTCAGCTGCATCCAGTTGGTCAGGAAGCCGACCTCACAGTTGGGAAAAGGCTAGGCAGATTGATTTTTTGACTTCATAATACCGGACAATCGCTTTTGTAAAGACTACACCACTAAAAGGACAAATTCACTATCTACCTAGCTTCTACTTCTTTAATATAAAAGTCACAAAAATAGGCTCGTACTACCCAGAACACTGTTTATTGATTTATAATGCGTTGAAACCGAGAGCAAATTCCTGTGTCAACGTAGAATTTGCACAATATACATTACGTGAACTCAGGTAGCGAAAATAGATTCGACAATTTGCAAAAACACTTTCGCTCCACGTGCGCATTGATGAGAAACAATAAGTGCCAGAAACAATACCCAGCCTACTGTTCGGGGATTATTTATGAGTCGAAGAGGCATTCAAAAGGAATTTCACTTTTCATAAAATTTACAACTTTCGACACAAAAGCGCTCACCTTCTGTTTAGCTGACGCCGATCCCGAACAAAGACCCTCAAGTTGTGCTACCATCTCCTACTGTTTTTGAATTTGTCGGAAACCTAATTTATGGTGGAACCGCCTGATTTAGGGTCCCTATTGTAATTGGCGATATCATTCGCAATAGAGATGCTGTTTAGAGTTTCGAGTTTAGTTTTGTGTGCATATTTGCGCGGGATAGTTTGGCTACTGTCCGGGTCCGAGTTATAATAATTCGCGAAAGTTTTGAGTCAGTTTAAATAATTTTACCTTCCAGTGATATAATAGTGTATACCTGTAGAGGTATTTGTGAATACCGAAGCGACGCTAAGGTAACAATTCTCTGAATCCAAACTAACTTTTTAAGCGTTAGTTTGTGATCGGGCGTCCCTCCTCTCAGTACCTATTGGTAAGCTTCCTGGTGTCTATTTTCAACCTATTGGCTAAGCACACAGTATAACCGTATGACTAGAGACGTTCTTTATTCATTAAATGCAGTCACAGATTGCGGAAATTCCAATGACGTGAAGGCTTGGTAGCGTCCACAACTACGACATCTATGCGTATAGATTCTTTAATACCTCTTATATTTATTTCATCAAGCTGGCAAACATCATAATTAATTTATATCTTGTTAATGATGATCTTTTGGAAGTCTTTCCCGAAGTTAAGTTTGGCACAACTTCCACTTCATCGTAAAAAATCTTACTGTTTTGTGTCTACTAACAAGGTAAAGAGAGACTAGAACTTATAAGACTGATATAATTGATGGTGATAATGCTAATCTTTGAGTGTAGCACCTATATTTAACGGCAAATAAACCTAGAAATAGGGCTCATCAGTCAGTCTTAAGGAGAAATGCATTGAAATTGTCGCGCATGCCAAAACCGAGGCTTAATTTAACAGCACAGCAATTAACAACACAACTCACAAAGCATTTTAATTCGTATAAATCAAGTAATCATAAATCAAATCTGATGGTATCTGTGTGTTCGCCAAGTTTTACTGTCCCTACGTAGCGTAGGATGTGGACCGATCTACGTCCAACTACGAACTTGCTAGAGATGAGGAGTTAGATTAGATAGTCGATTCTAATTTATACAACAAAATAATCGGTGGATAATAATCGACAAAAGACTTCAATCGATTAAACATTGTTGTTGATTAAAAGATTAGAACGTGACTGGTTTATGAGCAATAACAATGCAATGCATTTGACATGCAAGTATTTTTTACGTCTTGTCCTATTGTTTTAACTGCTTCGATAATTAAATTCATATTCATCAGATTAATTTTATGTTAAATGTCCTCTTTCGCGTTTTATGCGACCTCATTCGATTATGCAGCATCGAGTTACTCGTCTATTCGACTACCAAGCTTCTCCCTAAACCAGTTAATACTAAGTGTTTCTAACCCATGTCATGACCAATATACCAGCTAGATGCCAGATAAGTCGTGCCAATTTTGACTTAGTTTCTGTTTGCCAGACGGTCTGAGTTGGCCGTCGTAGTTAATTAATTCCCAACTTCGATGAGATTTGATGAGGCAGAGATAAATTGTTAGTGGGATACAAGAAGATGATGCAAGTGGTTACGCCTCTTGTATGGTGAATGGGTGATAATGCGCACTTGCATTTGTAAGCAGGTTGTTGGTCAACGGATTCTGGGAATTTCGTCTTTTGATTGCTTAGTGGTGTTTGTCGGGCGCTTTCTCGTCTCTAATTTTATTTATTTTATTCTTCTTAGTTAGCATTCTGGTCTTTTATTTTGTTGGTTGAATGATGTATCGATGTAAATAATGCGGTGCAATTAAGATAGGGCTGACATCGGTTCAGATGTTCATTTTCAATTAATACAATAGGTGTTCATATATCTCTCATCAGTCATCATCAGTATGGTCATATATCTGGCAAACCATAAACCCAAACCCGATATCTACAATAAATACCTGCCTAAAGTCTACTTACATGTATGTAACAGCAATTAGCGTCTTAAATATTAATTGCACAACTGCAGATACGAAGCAACATGGGTAGCCTTTACCAAAACCAGTTCAGCAAAAAAACAAATCTCGGATATTATCTCTTAAACACCAGACGTGCCTATTTAGCATATGAAAAATACTCGGTGCTTAAAGCACACGGTAGCAAATAGTCGCACTTAACCAGAAATCTCGTTAAAGCTCTTATGTTATCTACTTGAGAACGTTCCTTCATTAATTATCTTCAAATATCGGCTGCCATTTTGAAATAAAAAACCGACCAATAGGAACACCGCGTGCGTTTGTTTGAAAATAGAACGCCGTTCCGTTTGAAGCTTACGAATCATTAATCATTGGCCAACTGTAGCAACGTGTACGCAATGATTATGTACTAATACAATCTGTTGGTATGTCTGTACCTAATGAGCTACATGAAAGAATGGGCAGGAATAGGCTGATTAGATCAATGTACTATGGGAAATCGATAGTAGCGACAAAATTTCGAAAGCAAATCTGCAGGATGACATTAGTGTAAACTGACAAAGACAAACATTAAATTCTGATTATACAGCTGATATAGCCTAATGAGATTTCGTGTTAAAACATATCACAAGCTTTACTGATAGAATTATGTGAGTCATTAGTTTTAAAAGACAAATGATAAATCTGCAAACATTTTTCATTACACATCAAGAGGAAGCTGATGAAGATATAAAATGGGGAATTTCGGATGACTTCAAAAGGTGGTCAGTTATTGCAAGTTAATTAATCGAATCACGAGAAGAATATTCATTAGGAACTGTAGTTTTTCAGTCTGATGTGACACATAGGCGGTAACAAAGAGGAACAGGATATACCTGCAGTCCAGGAAGTTATCATTAGCACAAAGTTAAATAAGACAAGAAAGAAAGAGCTTTAGTTGTATTAGTACAGCTAGTAATAATTGTCACTATTGTGTGTCCAACGACTACGATATTGTGCAAGCTTTCTTCCCATTTGGGACTGCGTAACATAACATCACATTGGTATTCCTCGAAGGGAATAGGCAGAGGTATACTACCTATAGTACACCCTTTTTTCAACGGTTCCGAACTGTGTTCAGACTATTCGTGCTTATTTCGCAGCCTCACGTTTTTGAAATATGATCGTGAAAAGCAGTAATACTTCAACAAAGCCTCTAATTTCTTAAGCAGTGGGCGTTTCATTTCCCAAAATACCTTTATCAACGCCACTGGACTTATTTTCTCCAGAATTCACACAAAAACACCTTTATTTCGCCACGATTTGACGTATAGCCACACTGACTAACGGCATAGAAAGATAGACTTACTAGTCCGAAAGGTAGGCCGCGATAAGTCGCGGGGAATCGAGGTGGAAATGGAAATATAATGGAACCCCCCCCCCCCTACGCGCCGCCTCGCCCCCCTTCGCATACAATGCCGGATAGACGACTTGTTACATTTCATTGTTCAGTTATCAGCCCCGAGGCCTTTGTGAAAGCCAGATGATTGAATACAAGTATTTGTTCTCGTGCCTGCTTCTGATTTTCCCCGCTTGCCTCTGAAAGCTCGAATCGTTTCGTATTAAACATAGAAATGTATAATACAATTACAAATGTGTTGCGGTTGGCTGTTTGTTTTTTCTTTCAAACATCGAGCAGGAATTTGGGTGTTGACAGGTTGTGAATGAAAAGGGACTAAGAAATCGAAAAACAAGACCTGTTTTCGAACTGAGGAAAACAAAAAAATTGATAGAACATAATAGTTTAAAGTAGTTTTGAATCATCATATTTTCATCTATTTCAAGTGAGTCAGCGCGCTGTACTTACCTAAAAGTTTCAAACAAATTCAAATTTGTACAAAATGCTTCAAATAGGTAGAAGCTTAGTTCGAAGCTGAATATTAATACGCACATTTTCTTCATATTCAACTGTATATTATTTTCTTCTCATACGCAAATTGTTTTCTCACTACATAATTTAACGTTTTATAGTAATTTTGTCGCCATCTCTAACAAAACCTAGTGATTTTCAAAGTAAAGTGCGCGATAAGTTCCATTGTCGGTACGTTTGACTTGATCGATTGTCGATTGTCGTGCAGTAACAATGACGATAAATGCCTCACTAGATTGGAGTTCAGTTTCTTTTTGTACCCAGCTTTCTACTTTTCCTTTGATTTTTATGCTTTCTGTAACTTCTTCACTGTTTGTGATAGCTTTTTCTTGTTGTTTCAAGTTCTACGTCTCAATTGATCATGATATTTTTCCGATCTTAACCGATTTAAATTATTTTTTGTGTAAATTATTTTATCACCAATGCTCTCAAAACGATGACGGAAAACATCGTGAGGAAACCGGCATGTCCGAGAGCCAAAAATTCGAAGACATGTGACATCTACCAACCCGCACCAGTGCGGGTCCAGGCCCGCGTGGTGGATCATGGTCTACTCCCTCTGGAAGAGAGGAGGCCTGTATCCCAGCAGTGAGAACATTATAGGCTGGTTATGCTTCCAATGTTTTAAAACTGTATATCACAAATAATTATATTGTCTTGCTAAGTAGCCTCAATATGCTAATCAAACTAATTTGTCGAAGGAAATTGTATTTTACATTTCTTGCACATTCAATTCAAATCAATCAAATTGCTCAAACACAATCATCAACAACTTAATTTGCTCAATTATGGATTGCTTTATTTCAAAAGGTAATAAACGTCTCTTGAACTACCCATTCATTTGTCGTACAGACTCTGCATCATTACCTTTCCTACCCTTCGAACTAAAAAGATGAAGTTAAAATTTTCCGCAAATGTTATTATTTATTTAACACAGGAGATGGCCCGCATTTCCCCAACTTCCCCTTGTATTTACACGTGCTATTATTTGCATAAAGATTTTTTTACACAGTAGGGTAGAGTGGGGTAGAGGGATAAAAATATATTTCTAATTCTGTTCGGTGGTGACTTTCCGGTTCGGCCCGGTAGCGGGACGTTGACGAATGGCGTTTATACTGTTTTTTGATATTATTTTTTCGATGTCGGCTTAGGAGTTCTGTTGGTTTTCAAAGTGTGAACGAAAATATTGAATAGAGAATGTTGCAATACCTTGCTACTGTATTTAGGGATCTTTATTTGGGTTTTTAAACTTGTTTCAGTTCATAATTAAGAATTACATTGTAGGTAGGTACTACCTACTATTCTAGCCAACAATATGATGGGAAAATACATTAATTTTAAAATTTCCTTTTATCATTAGATTAACATTTAAGTTGCAATAAATTAAGATGCATCGATACAGTCTAAAGTGAAAGAGAACAGTTTTTAAAATTCTGTTCACATATAACTTACTTACTTGACGGTTAACATCTAACTTATGATTCAACTTGTCTCTATCAAGCTTCATGCATGTATCTTTTATAAACCGCTTCAAAATGACAAGATTAAAAGATAATCTACCTCAGTAACTTAGCATTGGGACTTTTAAGAGCTCTCTGTGCTTGTTAGTTCTTAAGTTACCTGAAAGATGGCGTTGAATCAAACTTATTCTACTTAAAAGTTCTGATGCTGAAAAGTTAAGTTTTAAGATAACTTTTCCAATTGGATATGAATAAAATAAAAATAATGAATGCTCATAATGAATAGAAAAAAAGTTGTATTCGTTTATTTAAAAGCATTATGTTATTCATAAATAGGTAATTGTGGCTGACTATGCTTAGAATATTATCCAAAATGGAGATTGAAAATAATATGTAATTAAATCCAATAATAAAACTCATTTTAACATGTAAATAGTCAGTATTGATAATGTTTGCATTTAATTTAATTTAAAACAACACGTAGGTAACTAAATTCATTCATAACCACATTAATTCATAAATATACAGCTATATATCTATGAATTAATGTGGTTATGATATACACACATGTATAATATACATAGTTAGATGAAATATGATTACTACACAAAACAAAAAATATAAAACGGCAAAAAGTTGGGAGCTTATTAAAAAACCATTACGGTCCTATAATTACATACACCCACATCGAAATACACCAATCCCATTAATATATGTCTAACGCACACATAGAAAACCGAATACTCACGAAGACACACGAATATTCACGATTACCTTCTCACGAATAGGACGGCACTCACACATTGAGGTGACGAATGCTGTATGACGTGAGCTGTCAATGTGTGTGTCATGGAGTTGCCAGTTATTTTTGATACCGTTTATCGTTGGTAAAATTTTGTGCCAGATTTTTTAACGTAATTACATTGTTCATATTATTGTTGCTGTAAAAGTTTACGTGGGAAGTTCGTGTTAACTACTTGCAAACTTTTTTAAGTTTTCGTATATACCTACTTATTTGTTCAAAAGTATGGTGGTGTTTTATACCTTTATTAACCTAACTTAACTGTTTAGGTAATGATTATAAAATAATGCCGGAAAACTGTCTTGAAATCTATACCAGGAGAATGTAGGTATTGGAATCTGACGTTACAATTTGTTCATAGATATTTGGACATAGTTATCAGCATTGGTTACAATAATGTAACAATGAAGATGAATGTAAAGATACTTTCCCTACATAAAATGAACATAATTATATCTCGCTTCCAAGCTTTAATGAATGGGCTTGGTGAGTGATTTAATCTTTAAATTACAGTGACTAAACGCAGGCGGAGCCAAGCATTACATAATTCATAATTAATGCATAATTACATAAATCTTTTTAAAACTGTTCAATAGCGAATGAACTCACAGTATTGTATAAAAATTCCCATCATTTGCATTTGTGTTGGTAGAAGATAAATCTTAATTATTGTACAGCTATCTTCCTTATCGTTTAAGAACTTAATTCAACTTTTGTTGAATAGATGACTCTGAGATATACATAGCTAGTCATTTTGAAATCAAAAAAGAGAGAAAAACAAATCACTTATTTGAATACATTGTTGCCAAACAGCTTTCAAGTTTTAGATTAGTAAGTAATTAATCAAGTTCCCACAATACATTCCTCAAGTCTTCAACTTGAGTTAAAGTTCACTAAATAACAAGGTGCCTTTCTTGTACCCTCTTTCAAGTTACTGAGTTCAGACCAATAATTTCCCCGAACTACGTCCTTTTACTTCAGAAGTAAGTTGTGTCCAATTAACTGGCAACATCGTCAGAAATCGTCTTTCTCTCTTCGGCCCGGTCTCGCCGTCCTTGTCTCACTCGAGGTTAGGATAGCTTGGCCCACATTAATTAAACGTCGGGATAGAACGCCAATCAAACTTTGACCGCCGCTAAGCCGATGAAGCCGAACTTATTATGTGGTATTAAAATTCCATTTTCGAACACCAACCGCTCGAAATTGAAATGAATCCATAACATTATGGAATGATCACCACTAATTCAATAAATACTAGTGTACCGGCCATTAACTGTTGAAAAGTTTGACGTATTTCTCTTTCCGATCATAATTACCGACATAGCAAATTACTGAACTAATAGGTGGCTTGTTAGATATCGAAATTAAATTCTATCATCGCTCGATACTCATTAATGTGATATTAAGTCTGTTCGTATCATTAGTTGTGTACAAAAAGCGGCGTCACATGATGCGTGCACATGTGCGAGTCGACGGTGCCACATAAATCATAAACCGTATCTTTGTACTTGCGCCGGTAGGTAGGGAGTAGCCACGTCGATGGAGGAGCGGAAAAAAGCCCCCCCGTTTCCTGCCCGGGGATCACACATGACCGGCCTGTCTATCTGCCAGACCCGTGTCAAATATTCTCTGGAGCGGAGATCGCCCCCCACCCGGCTTACGGGGGCAGGGGCAGCCCCCTGGGGCACGCTGTCCCGCGGCGAAGCTCATCTTGGAGCCCTAATGCGTTTCGCGCTCGGCATTATGTTGAGATGAATTTTTAGGCAGACCACTACTGTTTTTGTTACGTTCGCATATTACCTAGACATCGCCCGAATAACATCACTAGAACCTTTAATATCGACGCCAGAGTAAAATGATTGAATATTTTCTTTTTCATTAAGATTTTCGCTTTCACAGGGCGGGCGTTGAAAAATCACCACCCCGCACCTTTCATAACTTTTCACTTCGTGATCCAACGCAATTACTCACTTTCTATCGCCTTCTCAAATATTCATTCGTGCTTTTCCTGCTGCAAATTATAGTAATGGCTCGAACAAAACTGGTAATTAGCCCCCTACGTGTAAGGGGGGCACTCATTTTTATAAAAGCTTCAGGTCATTACATTTCACTTTTCCATGTTTTTCAAAATATAGTCCTAATACCTAATTGATGGGTTTAATTTAGTAATGGAGTGATTAGTATTTTGATCCTCTATCGCGGTTCGTGCGCTATCCTGATATGGTTTGATTGTGTTGCGTGTGTATGATTAGGCGTAGGTACCCATCCGTAGGTGTGTTGGTACAGAGGTCGGGTAGGATGTCGCGTCGACAGGCGGAGCCGGGCAGAGAACAAAGCTGTGCGAGCCTAACAAAGACGTCACCGGCCGTGGCTGCGACGCGGAGTTATGGCACCCATTGTGCGCAACAATACCCAACAAACGAGTTTGTATAAGCTATTAGGTACGCGCATTAATATATATTTTTTGTTCGCCCGAAAATTTAGCATTCCATTACGAGGGAGAGAAATGAAACGCCCGCCGCATGAATTATATTAAAATATATTTGAATATTTCATTTGACACCTTTTTTGCGGGCGGTATTTCGTTCAATCCCGGGCGGGGAGCGCGTAATTTTTAGCATACACCAAAGCTAAATTTTCGGTGAATAACATTCCATTTCGGATGCGAAACACGACGGGTATCAGCGTCAACACAACACTGACTGATGGCTGTGTGTTCACGTTATAAATTCTTTTTGAGATCCGCTCGGATTTGTGATGAAGCCTTTCCTCTGTATGTAGATATACATTCGTTATGGTCATTATTAATTCGTACATAACAACCTTTTAGCATTTCCAGCTAGAGAGTAGATCGTGGATTCGCTCGTCTTATTCCTCAAATTAAATTCTGTTATAATTAAATTTGTAAATTCTATAAAACTCAAGTTGGTTTAGCTAGATTCTCAAACCACGAAACTAACTCAACTAAAGAACAATTGCACCAAACATGGTTTTCTATATCAGATATACTGGTTTGAAACAAAAGTCATTAGGGCAGCGTACATAACCACTAGCAATCTTCAGTATATAATCTAGCGGCCGCCCAAACCTCGGGAATGATTAATGATTTATCAGAACTATGTCAGCCATGTTGCTTTTTTTGTCATACATCACTCGACCCTTTGTGTAAGATTCGTTAACGATTTTCCTATTGGCATAATCGAAATACTACATGCAGGCTATTATGGAAAACAAAAGAAAGTATTGTCATTAAGGTGAAATAATGGTGTCTTAACTAAGACAGTTTAGATGATCGGATGCTCAAAGGGATGCAATAGGACTGAAAAGCTAAATCCTGTGAAAATACACATAGAGACCTTCCCAAAAATTATATATATCTACATTTTAGTAACTCGCATGTAGGGTTAAATATGTACGCACACGATACATTAATCATGCATGAGGTACTCGTAATTATTATGTCGCGTGTTTTGTCATCCATCGCATTTTGGCCGTGGATTTTATCAATGTACAACAAATTGTGTTCATGTCATTAGTATACCAATGTCGCTTTTACAATGCCATTGCCGTTTTAGTGCTAAGCGGTATTATTTACGATATTTACCACCTGTTTAGTGGACGATCCTTTTCATGGGTTGTTGCGGTAAAAATTCATGAAGCAGTAGGTAATAAATAAACGAGATGTCAAGATTGCTAGGAAGGAAAATATACCATTCAATGCTATGCTTACTGAAAAGTATGAAGAACATTCGCAGAGCCTCTTGCATTGTCCAGAAGAGTTTACAAATATGAGGCTAAATGCAAAGACACTGCTATCATTTACATCTCCATCTTAATGACCAATGTCCACATGCTTGCAATGTTCACTAAGGAGGACCGACAATAAAATTGTAAGGTCACACGTAAAATTTTTAGGGTCACTCAACTTTATTCCAATCTCCACTCAGAGATCTTGCTTGACCTTATCAGATTGCAGGGTAAGAACTGGACCTTAAGTGCATTACAATGTATCAACAGAATTGTATTTTGTTAAGTGTAGGTAACTGCACAAGTTTGATTGATTTCGTTATCAAGTATAGTCTTCAAGCTTCCTAAAAGGGCTGAAAGATTTATTTTCCCTCAGTAGTCCTTAATTCTTCATCGGCGACTTTAAAGCTGAACAATCGTCACTAAGACATTTATTTATTTTTATACGATTGCTATATCAATTAAACACTATAAACATGGATCGACCTTCGCTATAGTCGTTGGAAACCAGCAATTTTATTTACGACGTGTAAGCGTTTAAGAGAAATTGCATTAATCTGAATACCCGTTTGATATCATGTACGATGTTGCAATACACTGAGTGATTTCAGTATAGCTATAGGTCATAACAAACAAACGTTCATAAAGCATTTTGAGTTCAGTCACGTTGAATATAAAGTCAGGATTCGATTGGTTTTCGTCGCCCAAATATAGCGTTGGCGTGGAGTCGAAATGTATGAAATTGTAGGACATGAATTATGGATTGTCGATATCGCTTCAAGCTGTTGCTGTATTTTTTTCGTGTTCCTGTGGCGATACCGCAACGAATTAAATTAAAAGCTCTTTTCACTTGTCATCCCTTGATGAATTTGGTATTTAGGCTCGCACGCTTTGCCTGTTATTAATTTTTTTACTCGCGGTTGCGAAAAATGTTTTGGGGACTATTTCATTACACGACAGACATTAGCAGAGTTTGGTTATGTTCTGTTTTATTACCCAATTATTTAGCCACGGGTATTTCAACAGTTTACTTCATATTTTTGTTTGTAGAGATTATTTCCTTTCCGATTCCTAAAATCCAACGATTCGTTATCGGAAATCGTTTAGGTCGTCTATCATTTTCTAGTTTAGCATTGACGACATCGTTTGCTCTTAGTAAATCTTGATTTGTAGCAACCAAAATCTCTTGGAATTTACGACCACGATACTACAATTTGGCATTATTTTCCTTAACCTTCTTCCTCGTATCGAAATAACAGTGTTTACGAGTTAAACGCTGTCCCCATAGTTGCTGAAACACCTGCCTTAACCGCAGAATCTATTGTACTTAATTGCTGCAGTTGCTTAAGTTTACCATACTATTTTAATGTTATCTGTTGCAATATTTTTAGTTCTTCGGTTAGTTAATTCTAATGCATTTGTTGCTTTATTAAACTATTGTGGGTTAATATTACGCTGCAAATACGAGAAAGCATTCTATAAAGAACTTCACACTGCAAATAAAGCTGACCTTTAAAATGCAATAGATGTAGATATAACATTGTAACGGTTTCATAGTATTATAATAATAATGCCATTTATCATCAATTCTATATACAAAAGAGTATACATCTCAATTCAGTTTAGTCTGGTTACAACCGGTTTGCGGCAGCTGACCGCATTTTTCGACCCTTTACCTTTGTACACGCAACGCTGTAATCAGTACAAATGCGATGTGAGATAGCGCACGCCTTTCAATATTTTAGCACGCACTTTATCCAGATAAATGCGAACCAACCTTTACTTCTCAGGGGATTAGTAACGTATGGATTCTGTTGCAATCGCCCTGGAAAACGCATTCGTGAACTTATTATTACTAACGATAATCTCTTCGGCTCGATACATCAGATCTGTAACGATTCCATCGATTCTGTCTTTCTGGCTCTAACAACAAAAACTTATTTTCTCTTATTGGAAAAATGGAATAGTTTAAACTTTGGATGAACTTGATTGTATTATTATGAGTTGCTTTAGTTAAGAAATAGAACGTTAATATGTTCCAAGGCATTATATCAAGAATTGTCCATATCAAGAATTGTTAATTGTGATCTAGTACTTACCTACTTCCATGTCATTCAGACATGAGGTGGGCATGAGAAATCTACAAACGTAGGTGTTGCTAACAATGTGCAACAGTACCAACATTTTACATTATACTCATACAGTAAACACACGGAAATACAATTCCAGATTTCAAAATCGTATTTCTATTCAGAATCTCTTACATCATTACCAATCACTTTCCCCGGTCCATCGTAGCCAATTTTCAACAATGCCCGGTGTTTGTCCACATCGTCGTGAAAGTAAGCCCCTTCCCCTGCCCGAGATGATTTATAGTCGACCGACGACACATGCAGCGCTGCGCCCGACGCTCCTAAAGCTGCGATTTCGTTTGGGATATCCACACGAGCGGGTTGGACGCTGCGGTTTAGACGCCCGTTTATTGTGTAGAGCAAAGATCATTTTTATGGCAATGTTTTCTAGGGTAATGCCAACAGAAGTTGTCTGTTTGTAAGTTTCAAGTTTCTCGTCTACTTCATTATCAAGAGGAAGATCCTTTCATCATTGATTTTGACTCAGATGGTAGACATTGGAACAAAATGTATAAAATTACTCTAATCATAACTGTTATCTATCTCAACACTTATCAGCATCATGTGAATTAACTACACATCAATCCCAAACATTCTGTACGACTCGTTAAAATTAAGAATTACCAATTGTCTAGCCGCTAACATCTCGCTTGCCTCATGCCCTCTTTAATGCTCTTATTACGGACGGTTTAAATCTGACGGGGGGATCATGTTTTATGCATCTGAGTGTGCGATGAAACCGCTGCTGTAATATATAAAGCCCGCTAGGAAGGGGATTTCATGAGCTATATCGCTATACGACATTGTTTTGGAATTTTCGGCGCGACATGACCGATGAGATCGTGTGTTGTCTTGATGAAATTTTAGGTCTAGAGACGTGGTGAAAACTAAAGACCGTGGTAGATTGTGACTTGGATTGTTAGTTGTAATGTTGAGAATGAATCACTGTGTGATGGATAAAAGATGTAAATTTTTTAGGTCTACCAATAGACACAGTTGTGGGGTCTAACGTTCATGTCTGACAAAACTTCAATTTTTAAAATTCATGTTTATGATGTCTTAAGACAATACAATTAAAAAAAAAATGTTGTTATTGAGAATAAGCAGTAACTTATTCTTCTCAAATTTCTAATCATCATAGCGATATATGTTGGTATCTAGAAAAAGAACAATAATATATCTGAGCAGAGAAAAAAGCTTTTTTCAATTGATCCATAACAAACTCCGGAACGGTTTTATCTTATTACTAGCGCCCCGCTCCTGCTTCGCAAGAGTTTTAAGATTTGACCAAACATCTAGAGTTCTATATTATATGTAAATTTAATATTGAACATCACCAGTTTCTGAAATAAATTATCTAAATGATGATGAAAACCTTATTAAAATCTGTTGTGTAGTTCAGAAGAACATAGTGGTCACATAGACAGACACGAAAAGCGACTTTAAGTAGATATACATTTAAGAGCTCTGATGTTATTGTCTCAAACATCTCAAAATCTTCAAGACTATTAACGGTAACGTGGCTGTACTTGAATGCGTCCCAAAATCCGGCTAGGACGATGAGGTTGTTATCAATTTCCCGAGCAACAAGTGGGCGATAATTTTGAATCCGTTGCACCAACCCTAACACTGCCTGACTCTTTTACATCACTCTGTTAAATTCCTCTAGAAATCTTAAGATTTATGTTGGCCGGTCAGAGGTTATCTATATTGATGACGTTATAGTCCTCAGTACCTCGTTTGTCAACTCGTAACTAACTGTCGTGTTTGTCATCAGCTCCTTTCTTTTTTCCAACGTTATGAATATTGCTGTTCTTGGAAATCGTCGGTAGTGTGATTCGCAATGTAATCCACGATTCGTGTCTGCGTATTTCTTCGAAGTTAGCGTGTTTATCTTGTATGGCAAGCCGTTTCGCGTGTTACCGTTGAACTGAAAATAATCAGCTAACTTTTGCTTTGTTCCAACTCCAACTTCAGCTGTTTCTATTTCAATTTTGAATGTATTTTGTGGTTTGTAGATATTTTGTGCAAATTTTAGGTTTATAACATTTCGTTTAAATTAAATTTTGCTAACTTCTTTTATCTACAGAGGTCAAGTTTGCAAACAGTATATTCTACTAACATTAATTCGGTTTTATCGACAAACGGCCCTAAAGTTGGCCATTTACTGTAACATTTGTATTCTTCTCTATCAATTACTAAATCTATTGTCTTATCTATGTCTTTAATATCATAATCACGTTTTTTACGTGCAGTTTCACCCACAGATTTGTCTTTTTTTTCTTCAAATAAATTACAGTTCAGTGCATCATCTAAACCGTGTATAATAGGCTTGGCATCTTCCTCGAAGAATAATGATTACAAAATGAAAAAGCCCTGCGGCGTCTTAAATTATTTTAATTGGCTTCGGTAGCGGTTCGGAACTTCGGACCGAGTATTCACTCACAAACACACGTACACCTCATTTTACGTAATACACACTTAATATCATACACACATACACAAAGTTGGTAATATATCAGAATTATTAAATATCTGTAAATTTATTACAGGCGTCTACTTACGTCTCACTAATAGCCGTATGTAATTATAGAACTAAGACCACGGTAGGAACATTGTCGGTAGTGAGAAGGACTACATTGATTGATGCCGAGTTTGTTTTGCTAAAAATGTATCCTGATTCATTAAATGCGAATTCACTGCACATAGATCCATTTTCAAGATTAAAGTTGTCCATGTTGCACTACGATGTCTACACATAGTTAATGCTAATTAAACTTTGTTATTAATTGAAAAGGCTGGTGAATTGATTAGTTTGCATTTAAACGAGCATGTTTTTAAAAGATAACTTAACTGATAAATTGATGATAAAAAATGTCTAATGTCTGTAACGAATACGAAGCAATGCGTAATATCTTGGGTTACACAATTTCTTGACTTGGTCGATTGTGAATTAATGTTTCTAAAATTAGATTAGCATTTGCCAGCGCACTGATTTCTATAGGACTCCAGAACTCCCGACAGTCGAGAGATGCCCAACAAGCAAAAACAATTAACAAATTGATAAGCTCAAAACAATTTTCAATTAACTCGGCGCGGGAGTGTTCGCCGTTTACAAATAACCCAACATTTATCAGAAATGCCTATGCAGTTTTTAACGTCTGCCGTCTGTCAGGGTTGCCCCGTGTTTTAAAATTAATCTCTTGTATTTTTTTCTCGTTTCGTATTAACGTGTGCTGTTATCTAATTTCAGAAAGGAAGCGGGGTCGGCAAACCTACACCCGGTACCAGACGCTCGAGCTGGAGAAGGAGTTCCACTTCAACCGGTACCTGACGCGGAGGAGACGGATCGAGATCGCACATGCGCTCTGCCTCACGGAGCGCCAGATCAAGATCTGGTTCCAGAATCGCCGCATGAAGTGGAAGAAGGAGAACAAGACCAAAGGCGAGCCCGGCTCCGGGGACGAGCCGGACAACATGAGTCCGCCCACCTCGCCACAGTAAAGGCCTCTAGCTTAGTTCGTGCGGTCCAAGCTAGGGGTGACTTGTTTCAGATTTCCTCGCCCGAATCACAAACTCCGTTCTCCGCGTTTTATTTTGTGTATACGATTATGTTCGACTGCTTCGAACACAAATCTGAAACAATACGCCCCGAGACCGAAGTTACTAGAACAGTTTAATTTGTATAAATTGTATGTTGGACTTTTCATGATAATATTACATTATAACTAATACGTAACCTAGTGATTTCGAGTAATGATAGTGTGATGAAGAGATTTTTACAGTTGTTAAGTATAAATTAATTTATAGAAACAATCTCAATACCAATAATTACCAAAAACGCAGTGTATATGATTAGTAAACTGCATCATTTATGTGATTATATAGTTGATTAATTGTCATTTTCTCGGTATTAACTACTGATTTGCAATCGGTCATTACGTTTGTATAAGTTCTTGACAAAGTGCTCGATACTACATGTCTCATAATATTTATTTCATAGCTACTATAAGTTGGCATCAATAGTATTTTGAAATTCAAAAAAAAAATAACGAAAATGTGACGTCCATAATTTATTGTTGAATTCTGTATCGAGCACTATGTCAGAAGTTATGTAAAGAAAAACAAAATTCTCTAACAATTTTGAATCACAAAACCACAAGGACCTCTTATAATTAACCATTGATAAGAAGGCAATTAGTATCCATATTGTTATTATTTAATATATTTGATGTTTTATTTCTTAATTAAGCTATCTAAATACTATTCTGTACATACATACATAATAATTTTTAGATTATATGATGTACAATTGTTTTAGTGTGAATAATTAATTATTGAGATTAATTTGGGAAACAACGATATTATTCGTGGTTTGAGTTTTTAGCGGTATGAGTGTTTTTGATTTTTGGATCGTCTCTTTTTTTCTATATGCGTAACCGTAGTGCGGGAAGGCCAGTTTACAAGTGCAATGTATACGATTTTTGATGACACATATACGTAATTAATACTGATAATAAACGTCATAGGAAATCTATTATTATTGTAAAATGTTACGAGATTGAAGCTTATAATTTAGAAAATACTTAATGAGAACATAAAAGAGATATTCTTTGAACTTCTATTGTGGAAAGGTGTGCGTCACGTGAAGACATCTTGGACACGGTGAAAGGAAATGAAATGAATGAGGAAAATCACTTTATTTATAATGAAACAAAAGTTACCTTCAATATCGTAGGTGCAGAACTTGATACTTTGATTTATAAATCTCTTGTGGAATGTAGGTATGAGGTTACATGTTCACAGTATACCAAAGTTAGGAAATAAACTGGTGTTTATACGAACGAATATACGTAGATACGGAGGCGCTTGACGTTTCAGGTATAACCGTAATACATCATTTTGAAAAGGTATTTTTATAAAATCATTGATTAAGAAACCCGATATACGTAAAAAAATATCTAAATATAATATATATACTCGTAACACGTTAGTTTTACGAATATTATTATTAAAAAATTGGCGAGTGATAGAAAGGTTGATCTTGTCAGGATTCAAGTTATACGTTTTTTCGTAATAATGTATAAAAAAGTACTATTTGTAAATTATTTTTCACATAGATTGTAATTAGTGAATGTTTTTAATAAGAACTCAGTGAGCCGGTTCTATAAATATTTTTTTCTTTTTTTTTTAATTTTGTGCTGTGTTCGTTAAGTGAAATGTAAATTGTAATAATTGTATATTGTCGATATATTCAATATTTATTTATTGATTCGCTAATTAGGTTCGCTTACATTTTCTTCTATTGCAATTGGGTGGAATATTCGATAGCTGTCTGGCTGGGATGCATTTTGTTGAATTATTTTTAATTGCTCAATTCACATATTTGTGTTGTAAGTTTATTGCTAGAGTTAAGCAGTATTTTAATTTGTTGTTACTTTGTGTAAAGTGTACTACAATAAGTATGGTGTATTAACGACATTGTCAGTTATAAATCATCTTAGATGGTATTATATTTTCAGTGCAATGTTCCACAAAATTTTCAGATCCCTTGCCAGATGGAAACTATGAGTTTGAAACGTAAAATTTTAAAATTAGTTTTACTTATAAAATTAAGTTCTGATCCTTAAGTCTGTTGAGAACTGTCCTAAGAAACTCAAAAATTAGGTCTGTAGAGAGACAATGGAACCTAATTTCAACGATTTTATTTACCATTTATGTCCTATCGATTCAAAATTTATGAAATATAACTATAATTAGTAACATAATAAGGTTAGGCGAGACGATATTGTCATAAATATATAAATACATGAAATTAATAAAGCATAATGATTGTACTTTGAGATTTTTATTGTTAACTACCTTATCATTACGTTAAGACACACTGATAGTAAAGTCAGCAGTTTTTTTAGGTATTGAAGACTTTATAGCTATGATATTATGTACCAATATCGAAAAATAATACTCAATTTTTAATTATGCTGATAATATCTTGTTACTAAAAAATTGTTAATTTTCAACATAAAATGAAATCATAGATGCGGAGGATTTAACTTTGCTGACAACATAGTAAAAATGTAATATCACACAGAAACATAGATTTGTTTTTACACTCTTCTCAAGTTCAAAATTCCCACACAATTTTTCTGAAGTACAAAAAGGTCAAGGTTTCACACAGCTGTGCCTAATGCTGCACATATCTCAACTTGGGCTATAAAATAAAGGCTTTCTTCCAGATCGTGGCTCTAGATACCGTCATTATAATACGTCAGCTTAACGACAAAATAATGATTTTGCGTGATACGACCGTACCTCGTACCTTCCGTGTCAGTTACGGCTGATTGGTACCTCCCCCCTCACAAATCTCGAAATTACGTTTTTTTTCTGTTTCACGAAAGCTACGACTAGGTGTGGCTTCTCTAATGCGTTTTTAATAATGCCTACGTCCAATGAACGCTGAAGGCGAAACATTATTCTCGTGTGCGATCTCTACTAATGCGATTTTGACAAGTTTGAAATTGAGGCAATTATGGTTTTGCAGGGTTCTAAATGGCGTGTATTTGTCTGGGTGATTTCAGCGATCGCCGGAAGTTATTATAACAATTTTTTGTAATTAGTTCAGTATCGTTTTTTCGTGTTGTTTCCCGTTCTATGCCAGATTGATCTGATTGTCGGCCTTCGTCCCACCAAGTTCTTTATGTCCAACTCTAGACCCTTGCATCCATCCAATTATTTTGATCACTGTTTGTTGTATGTCATTATTTCTTACTGTTTATGACTGTTTATGTATCGTCAATATTATTTCATGCACCATATGTGGCTTTTGGCAAGATTGTATTTACTTACAAAACATTGATATTGGCACCAATGTCTTTACTATTTTTATCATTCACCAACGGATGTAAACAATCCAATTTCTTTCAATTCCACTACCAACGAAGCTAGATCCTTTATAGTGATGGGATTTAGATTCAATTTGTTTTGTTATAGGGGTCATAGTAAAATGGTAGGTGTCTCCTCTCAGGGAGCGATGATAAGTGTTATTTATGAGCTTCGTCAATGTGCCATTGCACTTGCCACAGATTGGGTTTACGGTCGTGCTCAGATAACACAATCATGTACGTATGCCACGCAATTGGAGCAATCACTCTGATTCTGTCTCTTAGTGTGTTTTTTTTGTCATTGTTAAGATACATTTTATATTACAATGTCTTCTTACTTGAATGTGTGTTTGTAATTGGCATATGGTTGAAGTTGCTTATTCTGTCTAACAAGTTTATGATAATACTTATTCCAATTGAAATTTCTCGAAACCAGGTCTGAGTTTTTTTTACAGATGGAAGGTTCTTATTTCAACCAGTATCTACATAGAACTTGATGGCTCGTTATATTGTTGGAAATACCTACTTCTTTCTTGTCAGAAAGCTGGTTTTGGCATACATCATGATATTCTCTGATAATTCTACTGGGTTAAATTCAGTGTGGTTTGTATCGATTCCATGAAGTACAAACAACTTTTAAAAACTGTCTTGTTTTCAGATTTTAGATAATCTTTATACCTAGACAGTCTGTTACAAATGACTCATTGACAAATATTCATGCATCCTATCAAATATTTCTAAACAAGCATTTAGTCGTTCTAAAACATACCAAAAGTCAAACAACATCAAACTTTAACTTACTGTCCCAAGATTAAGACATAAATCATTGACGATTTTTCACTTACGACCTTGCCTCATAACGTTCAATTTTATTGACTGCAATAAACCAAAGCAATGGTTAAATCAACGCCGCTGTATCGATATAAACACCTCGTAAATATTCCCTGTCCCTTTCGTGTTTATGAGAATTTAGGCATGTTTGAGCGAGATAGAAAAGTCGCCTCTTCATTTAGCTGTTACTGAAAATAGTTTATGAGAGCTAAGGTGTCATTTCTGAACGAATGATTGTAGACTCTATAGCTTGTTACATAGGGCTGGTTTTCTAGTGTGTAGTGAAATTTATAGCTTTTAAATGGGTCCTTAAATCGCGATAGCGATTTGTTTATAGATACTCGTGCTGTCGGCGATCCTTTGTAGGAATAAGTTTAATTTATGGGCTCGTGTTAAGATACAAGTCAACTTTGTAATTGATTTTATTGGCTTTTTGACACGTTTGATAACTTATCTGACATTCTGTTATTAATTGATTCGTCATCGTTGGTAATTCATGGTGGGATTTCTTTGAGCCACCTAAATGACCATACCTACATCATAAGTTAGGTATTTGTTACTTTGACATTTATATTAGGTACTGATCATAATCACAAGACTTCTCTAGACTTCTTCTTCAAGAAGTGGTTTAGTAGATTGAGTTAAGTATACCTACAAGTAAATATTTATACTTTATTTTTCCCAAAACATTTGTTATATTAAAACTGTTCTTCCTACCTAATGCACATTTGTCCCTAAATTGTTAACATTCAATTTCCATTGCAATATTTTATTTATTTTTAATGCTTTCAATATGTCATACTATTCAAAACTTTGAACGCATACTCTAATTGTTTTTATCCAACAATGATATAATTTTCCTTAATTTTCATTACATAACTCTTATAAGTCGTTTTACAAATCCAAATTGAAATTCAAAATTGGCGCCCGCGCGGCCGCCATTTTGTTTGGGGCGGTGTCCCCGCTCGCCCCGCCCCGCGGCGCCACTCCCACGCGTCAGCCACTCGGACGCAGCCCAACTCATTTGTTATAGTGTACAGTCTACCCAACAGGTTTCTACGGCGTTAGGAATATATTTAATTCTATGATTTGTAAGGTAAATCAAAATTAACACTTTCGTAAACTAGAGAAAACTAATAAGTAGGTATATAAATAATCTATGCTTAATTTATAAATGATATATTTTAAACAGAGTGCAAAAACAAATTAAAGAATTGGTCTTGGATGAAGAAACATGTGACAAAGTAATTATGTATAAATTGGCCCAAATAGCCCTGAATAGATTTAGGGTTAATATGGCAAGACAATTCAATTTTTTTTAAATTAATGGTAGAAAGTTACAATTCAATTGACCTAATGGGAGTTGACTGCCACAAAAATTATCAGTTTTCTTAGGACACATTGTAGATTTTTTTAATGCCACTATGTACTCAATTATTTTCACAACATAATCTGACAATAAAATAAATATACTCTGATATACTTCTAAAACAGAAGCACGAAATAAATACATTTTATTTCAACTAAGTTAGCGGAGAAACTTGTTACCGCTAGATACACGTCAGGCGTTGCATTGGAAGATGACACCGATAGAGATGCTACCGTCCTATTCCCATATATGGTAAGTTATATATTTCTGTCCTTTTTAATTAGCACTTTTACTCAGTTCGGCTTGAAGCACAACAGACGCGGGGGAGCAGTTACGTCACTTAAGGGAAGCACGTATCAACTATACGTAGGTATATGGATAGGTATGTATATCTAACTATATTGTGTTGCGATCTCTTGAATTTTTTAACTCGAGCACAAATGGAATAGGTATACCAGCTTTAAAGGATAATACAAAAATAGATACGAATTTAGACGTGGGACGTAGATAAAAAGAAAACCAAAAAACTAACAAATACTTAACTCACACTTAGAGTGAGGCATTCTTTTTGAAACATGAGAATTCGAAAGGGAATAATTATATTTTGAAATGATAGAAAGGACGAAAGCCTGAAAAAAATATACAAATAGGTAGCTCCACATATTATGTAGATAGATGTAATAAAGCAATCAACGAAGTATGTAAGTATAAGTTAAACGAAACAAACAATAAGTTACTCTTTAGCTACTGTTTAGTTGTTAACTCCTTGATACCTGATATTTTTTTCCACATTGGATATACTATTTTCCTTCTTGATCGCATCTCCACATTGTCCTTCTTTTGATGTTGGTAATAAATGAAGTAATATTATTATAGTGTCATCAACAGCTCCATTATTATAAAGCAATTTGTTGGATATATGATAAGAAGATATTATAACGTTGTCCATAATATCGTGGTGGTTCTGTTGTGAAAAGATGAAATGTACACCACATTTCATCTATAATGAGGTTTCTTGAAATTTATAAAAACATTTCATACAAAAATTGGCACACAGGTCCAAATCATTATGTATGGAATTGCTGAAACGGTCCCGTATAAATATCTATAAAATTACTGAGTACCCCATTTCTATTGTTCTCAAAAAAGCTTAGGCTTAGTACTCGCTACAAGCGTGCGTGTATGACCACATATTATGAACGTAAACGACGCAAAAGGAGTGTGTAAGGATTGTAGCAGGCAGCGTTCTGGAGTTTCTGTTTCTCCATGAGAAGAAGGCGTGAGTTTATGTATGTATGTGTTCTATTGAACTTATCAATGCACTCGTTTCTTTAAAACCATATAACCTGCAATCAACATTGATAAGCTTATTCTACTTAGCATATTTTTCAAAATCTACAGATCTCTAAAGAGATGATCTTTCTAAAATGACACGCATATCATTTACCTGTTTCACACGCAAGTCATTAATCTCATCACCCAGCTCTCACAAGCGATCATTATGACTGCTGGCAGACACCTCGGCTATTCTCAGCCTCTTACATTGTAGAATAATTACTTAATTATATCAACCAATAAATAGTTCAACGTGGGAATTCAAAAAAGAATTCTTTGACTGTTTGGCTGTCAATGTTGCGTTCAGCGATGTTAATTAATGTAGGTAGATGACCTCTCTTCATACATCAATCTCCAATAGACATGTGTATTTAACATTAGGACACCCAAGATTTCATCTTCTACTTTGTTATCATTCTGTCTGTTTCTCGATAAAGTCTGTCCAACTAAGTGTTTTGGCCCTAAAGTTATTTTTTTGTATATAAAATTAGACCTGCCATTTTCACATCAGTCAGTTCTTCTATAGCAAAATATAAAGACCAAATAAAGTGATCTCATATTACTTGGTAATAACGCAATTTACAAACCTTTAATTTTTCCACTCCCTTCACTTAACAGGTGCTTCTGCTGATGAACTGATGTCCTTCGTAATTTCATAATCATCTTTAATATCAATCCAATCTTCGATAATTTGAGCGTACACCTTCGTTTTTAAATTTAAAAGTTCCAATTTTACTCGTTTTTTCAAGTTATTTTTCGTAGATATTTCATGTAGGATCGTAATTTAATTTCTTCTTTCTTTGATTTCATTATAGTTTTAATTTTTTAAAGAATGAATGTTCTCTACTTTATTAGCAAAAAAAGTTTTCAAAATCTTTAATTAAGTAGACACATAAATTAATTATGTTTGACGTAGTGTAGACAACTGCTACTTAGATACTTGCTAATTATAAAAGGAAGGACATGTAACACGTACAATGTAATAATAAATTCCATTAAAGCTAATAATACGTTTTAACCCAACTGATCGACATCGAGCAATTAATTTCACCGTTACTCATTATATGAATTATTAATGAATTAACACAAATTGTGCTGCTCACAACATTATGCTCGAACACTTTAAAACATAATTAGACCCTAATGAAAGCTTTGACCTTATTATATTGATTGTTAATTAGATTATTTTTATCTGACTCCAATTTGTTGGTATTTATATAGGATTGTTAATGTCATTTCCGATGTGCATGTCAATTTGTCTGTCAGTGTGCCAAGTTTTCGTGTTTTATCACCTGTTTGATATTTTATAGGTACTGCTAAACGACTTCTTGGTATAAATAAGTGAGAGAATATATCTGGAGGGACGAAAAAGTTTAACTTTTTGGTGCAGGTAGTGTTACGGCCGACGGATAGTCCCGAAATAGAGCACCGCCGACGGCCGTTGGAATTATTATTGGTGGCTTTCTTTTCTATTTATAATTTTTGCTGATTTTCCAAAGAGTTGAGCAGATCAAAAGGATCATAATTGTTATCGAATTGAAAGGGCGAGAATATTAAAAGGGCTACTTCTTGTAGCCCTTTTAATATTCTCGCGTTTTCGCGAATACAGGCGCTAAAATACCAAGATCCTAACATATAAGGTACGTAGGTAATCCTACATGCTAAAAAATAATGATTTATGACACCAGATAATAATATGACTAACTGCCGCAATTGACAAACCTATGGACGGCAGAATATCTTATGATACTCACATTTAAGTATCGCGTAGCTACTACTTCTTAAATAAACGCCTAATAAATTAAATAATCAGCTATTTTCCGCAGATGTCCTTAGATATCCAGTAGTTTTTGTCTTGTTTGGTGATCAAAGTCATTAAGAAAACAAATGAAATGAAAACAAATTTATTTTACTAATTACTAACTCAGAGAGTTCTTATTCAAAGGACACACACCTTTACTTCAGCTACGCAAGTTTACTTAACTAAGGAGTCAAAAGAATTATAAATCTCTTCATAAAATTAGAAAGACGTGAAGGCATTGACTGATTGAACCAAGAAATAATACCAATACTTACTAGTAAAGAATTGTATGCAAATAGGTTAATCCAAAACAAGTTTTTGTGCTAATACGCAAAATACACACATGGATTAAATACACTGTATAATCTCACAATATGTCATTCGTTTACAAATACAAATAATCTTTAAATGTAATGTGATGTTATTTAACGGTATTCATAAATGATTGATGATTGCGCCTCATGAAACGACACAGTGTTCTTCTGTGTTAACCTGTCTTATAGTCTGTTCGTACAATTCTGAAGAGTGTCGTTTTCTTGTGTTGTTGGAAAACAATGGTCGGTGTCGGTTGAGACCGCTTTGTCGGTCCAAGGTTGGTTCACATCATTTGCATAGGCAGCTCGTGATGCCAAGTGTACAGTCACGATCTCTTAATGCCATTTTTATGTTGAGCAAAATATTGCACTTTCTAATTTTATGGTGTTATTCTTGCGTAACCTACTGCGGTTAATCTAGATTTTGTTCGATACAAAGGAATACATATCCAGCCTACAATGTTCCCACTGCTGGGACACAGGCCTCCTTTCTGTGAGAGGGAGCGGGCCATAATCCATCACGCGGGTCCAGTGCGGGTTGGTAGATGTCACAATGTACAAAGGAATATTCTATGGTATTTCTATCATGCTAACCATATGGTGACACTTGGTATGGATAGGTGATCATTATCAGCTACAGTCCGACTCCACCGACTGCTGCATATGCCTCTCTTTTCTTGTGCCAATCCCCACGTTCCTGTACCAGCCACATCTAGGTTTTGCCCGCGATGGCAAAAATCTCTTCCGTCTATCTCGCCGCCGAACGACCGACGATAGTAGGTACTCTCGTGTCATCTACGAAGTCGGGTTCGATCAAAATCGATTATTAGTAATCAATTTATCATACGAGTACACTATTATTAAGCATCTATCATAGGCTCACGTGAATTCGTGAATTCAAAACACATTTTTCTATGATACTCTGCAATAATAACTTCATCATCACGATTTTAGCTGAAATGCATTCACTGCTGGACACAGGCAAGCATAACCACATCGACCGGTCCGGTGCTTCTTGCAGCCAGTGGATGAATTCTATTTTTAACCGACTTCAAAAAAAGAAGGAGGTTCTCAATTCGGATGTTTATATATTTTGTTTTATCATACATAAAACAAAATATATAAACGGGCATCGTCATATATGACCGGATTTGCAAAATTATTTTTGTTCGAAAGACAGACCTCTTTCGGAGACAGACAACGGAACTCTTCAATAATTGCCAGCAAATCAACCGCGATTGCTGCTATCGCATATGTAGGCATAGTTTACGCAATCACACAATATAACATCACGCCTGTACCTTCTAAAGGGGTACGCAGATGTGTTCAGTATACCACGGTACACCCTCATTTTTATCAAAGTTGTTATTGACCTCTAATCTTGCAAATATACATGAATTTGTGTGGGGTAGGTAGGTACAACTAAAAAGTGAAAAATAAAAACTTTTTAACAAAAAAAATAGGTAACCGACTTCCAAAAAAAAACACTACTAACTGCAAAATGACTTTAATTTCGGAAGTCGGTGTCAAAAAACGAAAATGCGGAACCAACGACACCGACTTCCGTAATTACAGTTATTTTTAAGTTTGTAGTGTTTTTTTAACAAAATAATAATTTATAGTGCATTTTTTTTAATGCTCAGTAGTAGCGTTCGCAACCACTAGACTCTTTTTTATTTTTTTTGTCATGATTTCTCTTTTTTATTTTTTTTTTATTTTTCTGTGTTTATTTTCAACAATATAGCGCTGTACAAAATCTCTTAATAGATTCCGTGTTATGCATTTCCTGAAAGCACTCACTCAATAAGATTAGATAGTTCTTTCAGTGGTAGATAGCCAGTTTCCCATAGATGGACGCATCCCATTAATTTCTTCCTAAAGGAAAATACGAACGTGTCTAGAAAATCGTGGAAATTCTTGCACGGAAATGGATGATTAATTCCTTGTTTCTAATAGAAGTAAAGTAATTTATTTGCATTTTACTAATGTATTTCCTATTATTGAAAATAAACTATAGCTTTATACACACAACATCACGCCTGTATTCCCCGAAGGGTTAGACAGAGGTGCATCTATAGTAGTACATCCACATTTCGCCAGTTATGTTTAAGTCTCATGTAATAGGGGGCGGTTCTATTGCCATCAACCGGGTACAAATCAAGATTCCGGCCTGCTACTGAGAAATTCTACGTGGAAAATCCAATAGTACTTGACCCGACCCGGGAATCGAACCCAGGACCTCATGCTTAGCAGTAGCGCTTGCAACCACTAGACTCTTTTTATTTTTTTGTCGTTTTCCATTCCCAACTTACCTATCTATTATTAAATTCCAATCAGATGCATCTTTATCAATAATTTTACTGATACCATATTATACTTACTTCTTCTTATGTAGGCGGGATAATATTAAAGATTATTCTCAACAAAGCATCTCAGTACTCCGGCAGTCTGTCGAACATCCTCCAGCAAAGTTAATATCCGCCTCGGATCTCCTCATTCCGTTCCTCGATTCATCTGGACCTACCTACGCTCTTATTCAGATCAAACAGGCATTCAGTGATAGCACAGATTACCTAATAACAGAGATGCTAACTACTTGATAGTGTAACGACTAAATAATCGTTGTTATGCAGTAGGTTTTATTGGACTAGATCTGGTAGCTCTTAAACAATTGAGTTCTTAGTATGTTATAATGGCCAATAGGATTTGGTGCATCATCATTACAATTAGCTGTGAGTATATATGTTATTTTTAGCCTATGTTGTCCCCACAGATTTATAAACTAAAGGGAGATATGGTGTGGCTGCCCAACTGTTCGAGTCCGGCTGTCGCCTTCAACTACATATGCACTACAATACGAACACGCGCTCACTCACACTATAACAGTCACCACACTCAACGCGAGCCAATCGCGTAACGCAGATCGCAACGTTGAGACACATAACTACATTGACAATTCTTATTGACAAATCAACGGCGCCCGCGTTTGTTTCTGTTTTGTGCATACATTGTTCGCACACGCCACGCCCCCTTGGCATATCTCCCTTTAGTTTATAAATCTGTGGTTGTCCCACTGCAGGGCAAAGGCCTCCCTTTTTGCTTTCCACTCCTCTTTGTCTTGAGCTAGTATGGTCCAATCCTGTCTGTAGGTGTCAAGCTCATCAGGCCATCATCTGCTGGTCTGCAGGGTAGTATATCTGTTAGACAACGTTTTTTTAGGTCCTCATCTAGCTTATCTAGATTCACTACCTACTATTTTACCACAGATTTTCAACTTTTTCGCTCAATAATTGCCAGACAACCTTCATTTCTCCTTCAAAATACCTCTAAGTTATTGCCAATTTTCTTACCTATCAAAGACTTCCCAACAAAAATGCTAGTTAGACAAAAATAACGAGATAAAGCCCTTATTGCACGGTCCGTAGTCTGCAGTAAGTTATGTTAGGCGGCGTGCTGTGAGCAGCATGTGGCATTCAATAAAGATAATCCGCAGATACCAGCTGGTAAGCGTGTAATCATAGCGAAGATATAATCTAGTTTTAGGTGTGCAGGAATTTGGGGTGGTTTGGTTTTTGGAAGGATTTGATGTAGAAATGGATAATATTAAAGTCTCAAATCACATAGAAATGATTGTTGATATGGATAAGAAGAAATTATTTAGTAATGAAGGATATTTTGTAGAAGGTGGACAGGCAGAAGACACGAAGAACGATGTATGTAGTTACTGCAGTGGCCAACGGTCTTATTTAAAAACAAGATTTTTCTTAAGACGTGGTTTAGACCATCGACGCAGTTTTGTAATAAGAACCCAACTATGATCGTAATACAGTTCTATATGCGAAACTGACGACTTAATCCGGTGCTAAGTAATAGGTTTTGTATTAAGAACTTCAGTTCGACTTACAAAAACTTGCTCGAAAGTTTAAGCTAGGGCTAAAGTTAGAGCTTACTTTGTAGTAAGACGGTAAGACAGTGGCTGATGGTGATCAAACAATAACCAACAACACTGTAAATAAAAATATTAAACTCTTAAAACAAGTATCAGTCATAGATTTACTTACAAATAGATAAGTAGGTAATGCATTGATAAAAATTATTAATGGTTTTACTAAGATTACCGAAGAATCCATCGTCACAGCACCGTCTATACAAACTGGTGACCTCAAAACCAGTCTCTCACATCGGTGACACTAACACCACATTTTGATGAAACTTCTCGTGATAAATTCAATCAACGTAACGTAACACGTTACGTTAATACTTACGTCATTATTTAAGTAGGTGTTGAAGAGATTAATGAGTGAGATTATGTTCGTAGGGTTCGTAAACTTTATTACGAAGTTACTAATGCACACTCACCTATGGATGTCACCTTTTTGCTCATGTTACAAGGTATTTAGAGGTAGAAAATGCTGTGTTAAAGCTAGTGAATTATTTAGGGTGAGATAAGAATCTACAGGTTTTAGTAAGTTTCAACAGGGTTACATAATGGAACATAAGTACATACAGTTTTCTGAAAATATAAACGCTTTTGTGAGTTGGTGCCCATTATGTAATTGCCATATGGGCATATAATTGAGTACTTACCTATTCCACCAACTTACGGTTATAAAATAATAAAATTCAGCAGAAAGAAGAGACTTCATGGTGGGAAAGAGACTGTATTTCTTTTCTTTCTAGACGACAAACCTTACATTTCCTTCCTACCGCTTAGTACAGCATTTCTCCGCTCCGCTTCGCTGAGCTCCGCCGCCTACCGCTGTCATCGTATACAATAATGCGGTGTTCCGATTTCTCTAATATCATTGCGTGTCTACGGATAAGCTCAGCGGGGTTCCTTCATATTTTTGTTGCCCCACTTTTTGTTTATTTCCTTGCCCACATTTTTAAACTTTAGCCCGAGAGAAAAAAGAAATGAAACGAGAATTTAAATAATATAATTGAGTTTAAGACTTCCTGCTTGGATTTTGGTATGAGCTGGTGGTCATATTAAACCAACTTTGTTTTGTTTATATTCAATTCGTCTTTAGGTCATGAATTTCCATTCCAGATTTTTTTAATTCTTTTGTTTAATCGATTCTTACGGGTTTTTATTACAATCAGGTCAAATGAAGTTCCATATCTTTATGACGTTCATATACTTACGATATATCGTCAGATTCCTAGTGCAGCCTCACAAAGGCCTCTATCAGAGTGTCGCAATCTCGTCGCTCTACGACACAATACCAAATATTTCGTGTGTCACTTGTTTCCTAGCTTTTCTCAGCCAAGGGAGGTCGAAGTTTTGATCTTGGTTTACCAAGGAGTCTCGAAACTGAATAGACGATCTAATTTATTGAAATCGCTATAAAGCTTTGATACTAAATCAGCGGGCTAATTGTGTAACACTCATCGATGAATCGCAATGACTTTGATTGTGACAATTCTAAAAAAAAACCTATGAAGCAATGCATGTCAATATGAAAGGCATTACGATCGATTGCCATTTTAAGTGTTTAACGCAATTATCGCGTAAGCTGTATGGAGAGAAGACTAAAAAAGGGTTAGTATAAAGTTCAACGACATTCGATATTGATTAACAACTTTATTAACGTACTTTGTTTTGAACTTAATAAAATTATTAAAAGCGTCAGTAGCCCAAGGGCAAAGGCGTTGATTGGCGATTGAGAGGTAATGACTCAATCTTCTTCAACGGTGAATCACTAACTAAACTCATTTAGCAAACAAGTTTAATTTTGATTCAGGTGTTCACGGAACCAAATGGTTCAAGAATAGTATTGGTAATATACTTATGTCCGTAACCAATATAGAATTTGCATAATAATGTTCCCAATTCCAGAACACAGGACTCCTCTTGATGTGGGCCGTAATCCACCACGTTGGCCAAGTGCGGGTTGGTAGGTATTTAGAATTTTTGGTTCTAGGACATGCCGGTTTCCTCACGATGTTTTCCTTCAGCGTTTTGAGAGCAGTGGTGATGAAATAATTTACATAAAGTAAAGTGTCTGTCTGGGTTCGAACCTACGACCTGCAACTCGTACCTAAGTCGTGGCCGTTACCACTGGGCCACCACAGCTCCCATAAACAGAATTTTAATCTCTAGATATTCAGAAATCTTCAAGACAACATCACGACGGTTTTTCCTGAAAGGGTATGCAGAGGTTTAGTGGTATCCTTGAAGAAGTGGCGAAATGTGTGTGTACTATCCACACACACATTGCGCCTCTTATTCAAGAATCCCCTAAAGCATTATCACTTGACACTTTCGAGAAACCAAAGTAAGTAAATTTCTTGGCAATGTGTAAGGGAAGAAGTGACAAGCGTACACAAAGGGGCCAGATATATGATGAACGGTAACTTTCCGCGAATTCAGTAATACCTATACGTACCACATATCTACTAATGAAATTATCTGTCCTCGTTGAAGGAACCCTCGTGATTAACGAGCCGCGTGAAATGGCGGGGAATAAATGCGCGTGTCGTTAGGGATTTGATTTTGCATATCACAAATTAATTTTGGTTTCAGATCGGGCTGCGGTTTGCAGTTCCTGGCTTTTGGTGTTGGTCAGGAATATGTGTGGAATGCACCTATGGATAATTTAGTTAAAATGTTTCTAAATTGACATCATAATATTTTCATTTACAGCAACAATGACTGGAAAATACCTACTTCCTCTTTTGTATTCGCACTCCCTTTTTTACATCTTCAATCAGACTATCATTGGGATACGGGCCGGAGAATGATGACGATGATGAATCAGACTCCGACATTGTTTATTTGCCTTGCTTCAGTGGATTTTACATAATTATTATTTACTAGCTGCGCCCTTCAGTTTCACCCGCATAAGTTTCGATCCCGTGGGAATATCGGGATAAAAAGTATCCTACATGTTAATCCTGGTTAATAACCATTTGTGTGCCAAATTTCATCCAAATCCGTTCAATAGTTTTTGCTTGAAATAGTAACAAACATCCATCCATCCATCTATCCATCAATACAAACTTTCACGTTTATAATATTAGTAGGACTTTATTTCAACTAAGTGCATATACATTACTATTTTAAATATTTTTTAAGCAAAAAGATAAGAAAACATTAAAAAATATAAAAAATATATTATTATGACAAATAATAATATCATGCTTAGGTTATAAATATTTCTTAAAAATCAAACATTTTATTTACACAAAATCAAACATCCGGTACATAAGCACTTATATCTTGAGTTTCCAATAACCACGTGGGTAGAATCGAATTGTCGTCACAATAACCGTTATCTAGTGCTGTGTTGTTGCCCACATTATGTAGATGTATTCACTTGATTCCGTCAACCAGATTGTCTTGACCCGCTAGAGTACTCAAGTCTAGTACTTCATAGAAAGGAGCAGGGCTCAAGGTATATTGGTGAGATGAGTTCAGTTTGAGGTGAGCGGTACTATTGTTGTCCTCCATTGATTAATGTCATAGTTTATCCACGATATGACAACAATGGCGTCTTGCCCGAATACCTTAATGCGTTCTGCCTATAGGTTTTATTTGCCCTTCCCTTGTTTTCATTTATATGGTGTTTCTTTATTGCGTTGAATATTGATTTGTTTTTTTATTTTTCTTGCAGGAGATGCTGTGACATCGGCTCCGTGATCTGTAAAGACGAATTGATTATGTGAATTATTCGCAACAATGAGTTTAAGAGTTATCACAACTCATTTATTTATTTTTGTTCCGATGCATAATGAAGATGTAATAAAAGGATATTTCTTTGCCGCGCAAAAAAAAATGCTTTATACAGAAGGTATTAATGATGTTGCCATTAGATGCAGTGTAATTATTATTTTAGTTCTTCATGGGAAAAAATATTTGAGATCATAACAGGAACATTTTGTCATTCATAACAGCAACATAATGTATTTCAACGATCTAATGAAAGTAAGTAATTAGATCATGGAAATAACACCTTACGAAAAGGTTAAACCAATAGGGAGGTATCTGGTAAACTCTAGCTACGCGTCTATCAAATAAATATCTAAGTGGGTAAGTTTCAAATCAACTAGGAGGTGCCTGAACGTGTAGAAATTAAATATCAAATTACGTTTACGCAAGTATCACCTTGAAACAAAATCAATACCTAAGAACTTTATGAAAAATCGTTTTGTTTAAAAAAATCTGAACATCCTGTACAAAGTTGGTGTCACTCACACAATTTGACGAATGGCATCGTATCGTACCATTATATGCAAATGTTCACCAGCGTGTACCAACACTGGGTACGATCGCGATAATACACTGATCACCATCTAAGTAGCACGCCACTGGGTTTGATGATGAATGACGTGACACTTGTGGGAAGTATCAGTGATTGGTGACGATGGAACGAAGGATTTTTTTGGTAAACTAAGCCAGTCAGCCCAAAAAGGGAAGAAAATCTCGATTGACTTCTGACGGGCAATTCGCCTAATCTGAAGAACGTCTGATCTCAGTCGCAATCTGTCAAAAATACCTCTAATTTCACATTTTTGACAAGTTTTTGACATTGATTGACGCTGAAATGAGATTGCGACTAGATTTTGAATGTTTTTAATTACGGGGAATTGGCTTTCTGCTGAGGTCCTAAAAACTCTAAGACTCATTACATGGTGCGACTTAATTGCCTGTAGCATACAAAAAGTTGGAATCTACGATCAACAACTCGTAATTCGCATCGACCATTGGGCCACCACTGCTCGTATATTTTATTGTACGGACGCCAGCACATCAGGTTACTACAATCTGTCAAATTTCTTTAATAGATTTTCAACTTTATCGCTAAATCATTAAGGTTCAAGGTTGATTGGGAACATTTGACAGTTTCGGGTAGCTTGACCTGCTGGCGACTGTACATGAAACATATATTTTATACAGGGATTTATAGATTCCATGAACAAAGGCGATAAACTTAAGACTGTCATATCATCAACCCCTTACGGTTCAGAAGGATTTTTAAATTGATCGATAGTTTTTCCCAATTCAGGACATTGTGGAGACGGGATGATCATTTTGTGCATCATTTCAATATTATGCTCAGAATCATAAAAATGCTACAAAAGTAGCTAGATTATTTTTATTAGTTACAACACGAGTTATTTAAAAGCCATCATTATAAAAAGACGCTTCTTTGCTTTAAATATTTATTAAATATAGTAAAATAAACACTAATTGAAAACCAATCCCTCCATTTTCATCTCTACGATAAAGCATCTGCCAAATATAATTACCCACCAAAATGCCAACTTCATACGACAAACTGAAATACCAAGTTCCCGCGATCTTTAAGAAGAAACAGGTATGTGTCATGGCCGCTGGGCGATGACGTACGCACTTCAGCAAGGGGAGGGAGACCGGTGACATGTAACATGTGGAAACGTGAAGAAGCTGCAGGCACGGTGTTGATAAAGTAATTAGTTTGTTTATTGTGTGAAATAATAAATACAATGACTATGTTTGTTAGGAGTTTGGGAATGATTACGGTAATGAACCATAGAAAAATTAACATAGGAATTATATTTTGAGGAAGCGGTTTTTTGATGAGAGCTGTGGCAGTGTTGTTTACTGATCTCGATATGAAAGATCTAGTAAATAATAAGTTTATTTATTTCGTAATCTACAGGTTTCAACAAATATATTTTAGAGTTTTTCTTTTATGTAGAGATAACTGTAACAGAAGACCTCCCTTTTTCCATGTATATGTGTACACATACAAAGCCTGTTAATGACAGAATCAATAACATAAAAAATAGTTACAATAAGAAAAATTAAACTAGAGATATAATTAGTTTAGGTACTTGGTAATATGAACTATCTGTACATCTTCTTATGTTAATCCAAACCTATTGCATCAGCACTTAGGATTGTCAAGGTTCAAAAGATTGAACGTTTGTGTTGACAATAATCCAAGAAATACATTCATAGATATCAATAAAATATTAATTGGGTGCGATTAATACGTTGCAGATTAGAAAGCTTACACGATATCGATAATGTTGCGGTCATTAGGTCAAAGGTTAAGGCAGTGGTAGAATTCTGTTTATTTATACGATGACAAGTTTTTATATTTGTGTAATGAATCTTAATGGTACGCACCTAGTTTCAGAAGTTTGCAACTTCAACGACAAAATAGGAGTAAGAAATAGTAGGATATATCTCAGCACTATATTTACTTACGTTCGTGAAAACAAAAGTGTAAAAGTAATCTATCTACTTAATTGAGTTGTCTAAAAACCTTTTACTATCAAGGAAATGGTGAAACTAATGATTACGAGATAATGCGTAAGAAATGGACGAAGGCAAGAACGGTTTCCTACGTCTATTCTGAAAAAGCGAAAAAAGGATCAGTGATGGAGAGACGAAAAAAAAGACCGAATTTCGTCTCAGGAGAGTAAGACTGCAGAACCTGAGTGTGATCACCCAAAGAAAAAGGTAATAAGGGACAAAATAATACACTTGAAATAAGAACTAACGATGAAACAATTAGGGATTGTTTTCGTCTGAGGAGATTAACGTTTTAGAAAGATACTTGGCAACAAATAAAAACGAGATATCCGTGACTAGTGAGAGAGGAATGGAAGCACAAAAAGAGTGAGACAAAAATATGGCATTTTGATTAATACGTAGCCATTGCTCAGAGCGGGCTGTGTACCATTGCTAAGTAATGACCACTCCATGAAGACATGGTTAAGGTTAAAAGAAAATTACTTTATCAACGCCTTGTTTTAAATAAATATCCTGTTTCAGGAAATATTATTGTTGTTTCCAATACAAGAAATTGAGATGTTAGTGAGATGTTAAGATTCGGCCGCTTTATTGATAGCTACACAAATGATGTATTATGAGTATCGTTTATTTCGTTAGGAAGTTTTGTTTCGACCGTTTTATTTGAAACATGGCGCGTTAATTTTATTGCTGCTATTAATTACGCGATTGTGAATAGATAACGTTAATTAAAATGTGTTTATTGATGTAATAAATAATATTATTGGTTGTTTTTTTATTAGGTAGGTAATTGGTGTCGCGTTTCATGTTTGCTGTTATTTAGTTAATGTTTTGGAGCAGTTTGATGATTTTACACGTGTTTTTGTCAAATTGTGCAGTAATAAAAGATTTGAAAAATTAAGTTTAATTTATGAAAGTGTATCAGCATCCTTAGTTAAGTCAGAGAAACTAGTTGTTAAGCAAATTTATTTATTTATTTATTTAATCTTCTCGCACAAAAAGGTACAAAGGCGGACTTAATGCCTTAGGCATTCTCTACCAGTCAACCAAGGGTGGTGCAGAGATTGGATGGCAGGTGCAAAACAAAATGGTGAAAAAAAAAAAGTGTCAAATGTCAATTTGGTGCAAATTGAGTACCAACTTAACTTAGACTTGTCCGTCTAATCATATCACAACTGTTATTCTTTGACTGTTATATGAAATGGCTATAGTTCTGCAAATTCACGCAGGGTGTCAATTTGATTAACAATTGATTTCTCTGACTGTTATGTATGGTAGGTAACTTACCTGTAAAAAAATCAAATCAGTGGCTACAAGGCTAACCCATTCAAACACTTAAACGACTTTTTCAAGGTTTAATATGAATTACTTATTAGGTACACTTAAACAAAACTAGAGTGAGCAAGCCAGAGGAAGCTCAAACGTAGGTGAGGTATAAAAGCTTTGGTATAGGAAAAGTACCTACTATAGTTTTCCTTGTATACTTTTAAGAAAACCGCCTGACTCACAGACGTCCCCAAGATTCCAAGACACCTAACAAAATAATTAGTTCCCTTCCTTCTAAACATAAACAAAAAACAACAAGGATATTAAAACGCAATAAAAAAGCACTTAATATACTAAGCTGGGACGAAAAAAAAACGTCTCAATGTAAATCGTGCGCCTATGACATTCTCATTGGTTAAAAAGGGTTAAGACAGCTGTCAGATTGGTCCTCCACCAAAGGAAATGAATAATGGCTTGAGATAATCTGTGACAGATCCGTCTTAGTAAAAAAGCCGGCGTTTGACACAGATAAATAAGATTATTCAGCCATATTCCAACCTTGAATTTTTATTCCTGATTTAATTACCTGGATTCTCACAATGTGTGTCATGTCATGGGGCTTTGTTTAATTTTTTTCTGATCAGATGTTTTAATATGATAATTTTAGGGGTTTTTATTTCTTTGTGTTCATTTGATTATTTCGTTAAAAAATGCATCATTTTAAAGTAATAGATCTATTAGATCTACCTACTACTGAGAGAGAATAGATTATTATTTTCTTCACTCGTCTTTTGTAATAGTATTTAGGTAAGATACCAGTAAGTAATAAGACAGTAAGAATAAGATACAGAGACGACACATAGAGTGAACGTAGGCCTTCGAACTGTCAAAATTAGTACATTTAGGCTCGGTTTTGACAGATCGAAGGGTAAGTTTATGCCAAGTATCGTCTGTTTACCCTTGGGAACTGTATCCCTGCATAATTTAGCCTACTCCTTTTTGAAACCCTGTACTGCAAATACTGCAACACGTGGTTCCAGCAAATGCCAACGCGACTTTCTTGGGTTCCCCTGGGAGGAGTGTTTGCAGTAAGTTTCCTCTTACGGAGAACACGAAGGTAATTATGTAAAACATTGTTGAAGATGCAAGTACACACATAGTGCAGGTAATTGGTGTCAAAGAGTGTGCTTGACATTGGCTGGCTGTGTCATATGTAGCACCGATGAGAACGGATAGAATCCTATTTATAAAATAAAAAATGTTTGTGTATTGGATTCTGCCGATTATGAAAACTAAAGAATAATTTGCTAATATATTTTTTTATAAATATTGAATGAAAAGAAAGAAAATACGTTTTACGGTGAACATGACGCAGAGAAAGAACACAAACACAAAAAAGAATAAGCTGGGGGAAAATATGCGTCACATCCTAAGACCCTATGTGAGATAGAGCTACAGCGCTGATTTTCAGCGTCATTGACGAGATGACGTCACCGATTGACGTCCATAAGATAAAAAAAAACAAAATAAGAAATAAAATAAATATACAATACCTAGTCCTAAATGTTTGACAAAAACTAATCACATATTCATTAGAAAAAGGACACGATAACGATCAGAAAACGTTTGCAAAAGAAACAAGGGGGCACTCAGAATGTTGCTTGATTCACGAATACTAAATCCTTCACGACTCACACGCAAAATATTCAAACAATTCCTCAAAAACCGTCTAAAATTGTAAAACCAAACTGCCACAGAAGGGTTCAGTGGGATAATCAATTATGTATGTCTAGGTGAGCCACCAGGCAGTTAGGTACAATGGTCTCGCCATTACCAACTAATTCCTTGTCATTTGCCTGTGGCGGGCGCCGCGCGACGGTCAACCGATTGTGTACTCGCTATGTACTTTGATGACTTCACTGAAGCTTGGTTATGTACCTAATGTTGGTGGAAAATTTCAGGGCGTATGGAAATTTTTTGGTTTCAAAATGGGAACAAAATGTTTACGTTTCGGTTCCCTACAGGTTTTCCTAACTGTTTGTAGCAAATATGCTACATGCATGAACATGATACTTGAAAATTGGTTAGGAGACTACTTCAGGAAAATGATTGTTGTTTTCATACTGGTTCCGCTTTTCTGGTATGCTGGCGGAAAGTTGGAGTTCTGCTACTTCTGGATGACTTGATACAATAATGTATAGGTAGGTAAGAATATCCATATATCTATGAATATCTAATGTGAATGTGTCACCTGTGCATGCATGTGGTATGCCACATTGTAAAGGTATTTTCAGCACAGCTTAAGTTATTTTTCTTCTGTCTAAAATCTTTACCCGGTAAGTAGTAATGTTTATATCACATAGTGTCACAAGTATGGGCGCTAATTACTTTATACGTCGACCGACGATATAATCTACAACCACTTTACAGGTGACAGGTGGCTAGTGGCTACCTTATAGCGTCGAGTAGTAGCCTCTATGTAGCACAAACTAACTTGAGTAGGACTCACGATTGATTAAGGTACTCCCAAATACTTGTTCCTATGAATGTTGACAAATTAACATTATTCTATGCAGTGTTAAAATGGTTTTTGTATAGACAGGATAACTTATAGCCTGGTTCAACATCTTTGCATAAATTCCTAATTACATATAATAGGTCAGATAATTTAACTATTCGCATATTGCGCCCGCTCTACTTATGTGTATGTTATACTAGCTTCTGCCCGCGACTTCTTTCGCGTAAAGCAACTTTCTTATTTTTTTTTCCATAACAACCTTCTACAAAGGATTAGAAAACTTAAAAAAAAAATGGATGAAATCGGTAAAGTCGTTCTCAAGTTATGGCGTGACCAAGAGAAATAGGGATTCATTTTTATATATATACATAGATGTGGGGAAAAAACAACCGCTTTTGTTTAGCTATAATAAGCGTCAGAGTAATCAGCATTTACGCACCTAATCCCTCACGAACTCTCAAAAAGTACTTAACAACGACCTAAATAATATGCAATTTTCAAATGAAATCCTTAATCTCAGTAAACCCACTCAGCATAAGCTGTTGTATTACGGCAGCAAGACAATCGATTATGTACGGTGGCAGTAGCTGCGCCGCACTTAGATGGAATGGTCGCGCCATTATTGGATAATCCTGTCCATTTGCGTACGAGTGCAAGACATTCCAGTAAGGGTCAAGGTTTGTGGAAACTGTGGTACGTAATTGAGATTATATGGCTGATAAAACGAGTAGAAAGTAACAAAAAATAACTTGAATAGTTCTTTCTTAATTAATTTTTTTTAGATGGTTGACAATGGTTGGTTGGGACGGTGCCTGAGGTACTTAAAAGGAATGGTCGTGCCATTATTGGATTATCCTGTCCATTTGCGTGCAAGTGCGCGACATTCCACTGAACTTTGAGGGTTTGTAAAAAAAATGACATTGTGTGACTAATTTGTTATAAGAAGTTGTATTAATTAGGTTAGGTGGGCTTCAAATAGTTGACAGGTTTGCAGTAACGAAGAAAGTAGCACTTAAGATATCTTGGTTGCAATAAGAATCTAAATGGTACATATTTAATAGATACAAGTTATATCGCCCAGAGATACCGACTATTTGTTCAAAAATAAAACACAGAAAAATACGAAATATTAATTTTGTTGAGCTCGTCTGATACTTTGTCACCTTCATTCCACGACAATCCATCAAACTCATTGGAATTTGCGTACAAGAAAAACAAAAGAACAAAGCAAAGAAATGGCAGATCCACGGAGGCGTCTCGCCTCCATCAATCACGCACAATATTTGCTATTGGTCGTAATCTGTGTGCCCAAACTCTTCACTCCGGGGACACACACACACTATGGGACAAAAATCGACTCTCACGGAAATTATATTGATATTCAATACACAATAAATGGGCCCTGTCAAAAACTTGCTGTTCGCTCCTACGGTCATCCCTAAGCTATCTGTGTCATTTGCTATTGGAAACGCAGCATCTATCTGTCCCTTTTCTCCCTCATACACCTCGTAAGTTAGAGTGAGATAACCATGTATAGTGGGTTTAGCTTGCCTTTGTCACGAGGACTGAACTAATTTTTCATCATAGGGCCCGCGACAGTTACAAATGCGGCCCGAACTGTCTCCTTCTTTAATAATACTTTTTATATTTTTTCAAGGGTAGTTCGCCCTCCGTCGAAGGAAGATTTTCATCCAGACGCCGGGAAAAAATTTAAGAAGCTTAAAATGCAATTTGTTTGTATAAACTCTTTAATGCCGCTTTAATTAGAAAAAAAAAACAGAGCCAATTACTCGGATGTTTGAATTTGACAATACCGGTCCCGGTGAGGTACAAAGAGAATTTGTAATCTTAAAAAGTCCTACAGATAAATGCGAGGAAACAAATGGTGATCATAAAGCAAATAGCTAGATTTAATATAACTGAAATATAAGCAAAATAGAGTACAAAATTTTATCAACCATCAACAAAATGAAAGTGTACTTTACACCATAAATTTTTGTTAAGTAACTAGAAAATACCTTTTGAGCTAATGACTTTTTTTAGTAGTTATCACATACGATATTTACGTATTCGGAAATTGTGTTTAGATCCCAAAATAACACTCACAGCCACGACTCCTAAAACCAAAATAATAGAAATCACAGATGTTATTCTAAAACCTATCGATGAGCACAAACGTCTTGGGGTACAAAAGACCCTTCGCATTATAATTCGGCACCCCATCAGATGAACTGCGCTCGCTCGATCAATCTCTGACGAATCTGTCATGTTCGGTTTATGAGAAAAATTGTTAGGATGCGTCCGAAGATCCCCCTTCCCTCTAGCAGAGCGTTGGTTTATATAAAGGGTATTGGCATGCTAAATAAATAATGTACAATATTTAGATTGGGTTGATGAAAAAATATTGGTTCGTTTTTTGCATTTGAATCGAAATTTATATTGGCCAGCCTGAAAGTTTTACGGAAACCAACCCTTAATGTTATGAAAATAGAAGTTAAGATTATTTTAGTAGTAAATTGTGGCTAGCAAAATAATTTAAACTTCTAAGAGTACCTAAAAGGTGTACTTAATAGAAGTAAACGGTGAAATACAAGTTTAATTGAATTAGTTAATAAGCTTTTACATAGAGCCATAATTATATTGTTGCAAAGAACTCGTGGGTGGAAAGCTCCTAGTTCTATTTTTTTAGAGGATCTTAAAATATAGACCAGCCTAAAAGATGTATTAAATAGATTTAAACCGAATCGCCTGCGGACTTCACGAAATCCCGAATAACATCGAAACGCAAAAACATTTGAAGAAAATACGTGGTTGGAAATCATTTGTCTAAGCATCGAGGGGTCAATGCGACGCGCCCGTTCCCACGCTGAACCTACGACTAAAAACCACGCTTTATTTTCACTTAATGAAGCAGTACACATCTTGAAAATCATCCTTAAAATGTAGGGGGGAGAGCAGTGTGGGTTGGAAAGACAATTTTCGGGACTGAAAATGTAGGTTGGTTTCAGTGTAGGTATTTCGAGAGAGTTTCCGCTAATCGTCTAGAAAAAATATTTGCCGATTCAGCTACGGTTCTTTTTCCACTGATAAATGTGCTCGGAATATGTATCTAGCAATTTGTGTGTAGTTCGGATCCTTTTGTTTCATTAAGTGCTTTAGTGGTGGAGGTTTTTTTTTTGTTTTTCCTGGGAAATATGCCATATGACGGCGACGATGTAAGAAAGTGAAACATTTGTTTAGTTTTTTTTTTTGTATGTAAACAGCCTTCGTGGATGAGTGTACTCTATGTGGTACATAGATTTTCGTAGATAATAATGGACAAGTAGGTAAGTAGTAGCATAGATCTGATAGATATACTCATGTAAGTGTTGTGTAACTTTGTTAATTTTAATTGCTCCTTTTTTACTATTTGTATTTCCTGTGTGTGTCCCAAATAAAATATTTTTTTTCTTTCTTTGTAAATAAATAAAAGAACAAGCCCAAATAAACACTGTTTACAAACACATTTAATGTCACTAAATCAATTTGAACAGAACACGCCACCCATTAAAAACCCGACACACACACACAGGAAATCAGCCATTTCCCTATTACAAAATTATTTGACCTTGCCCCAAAATAGCCATAATTGCTCAAACAAAAAATATCAATGTTATTTTGTTTACTACAACAAATTGGACAAACTTACATATACCTATTGCTGATATTATTTACTTCAATAATATACAGGGAAAATAGATCCGAATCAAAAACCCACAAACATTAGGGCAGCGGGCACACCGAGCGGATAGATATTGAAATTCAAATGGCCGCCCGTGATTTAGTATTCATTTGACGTGATGGAGGCTTTACTTCGGTTTAGGTTTCGCCAGGCGTCGTCTTCTCGTACATCATAGCGCTACGCTTCAGATCATTGGGACGGGGATACACTGGGCAGCTGAGATATTTGTTTTGTGTAAGGATTCTTTTATAATTTGGTGTGGTTTTTTAGTCGTGGAGACCACTTCTATAATAATTGCTTTGATGGATAATGTTATTAAAGCAATCATTTTGGAAGACCTTTCCAAAATCCTCGAAAATATTTTCCTTTCGAAAATTACTATGAGTCTCTTTTTATTAGGTCTATCAAAAATAAACTTTGTTAAATTTGGTGTAAAAGCATATTCTATCTATTTGTTTATTTCAATAGATAATTTAAAATATTTAAGGGCTGTTTTTTTCCATCGCCAGATAACTTTTATTCGAGGAATTAAATTAACGTTTGACAGTTTTAGTATGAAGTAACTGTCAAAAGTTCAATATTATTCCTCGAATAAAGTTATCAGATGATTGAAAAATCAGCCCTTAGAAAACAATAAAACTTGTTACTTACTAAAAAATTATAGGTATATACTTGATTAGTACATAAACGTCAAAGTTGAAACTAGATTTTGTAAGCAAGGATGCAACAGCTTTATTTGAACTCTATCAAATACAAGGACATCCTGAAAGGGGAGGAATGCCAAGGATTCAGTATTTTTTTTTTCTATCTATCTACCTTCAAAAGTTTAATCTTAAACGACCAAAGCACCTTAAAATTCCGTAAAAGAACACACACCTTGTAAAAAAGGTCCCAGTACATCCTCACCCTCGTCCGGTTGACGGCGGCGTAATCCCAAAAGATTTCCACTTGAAGCGAGCATCAAGTCGCGTCCCCCACCGCTACACATTCTAAATAATAAACAGCTTCTCTACCTACGCTCAGCCAGACTACACCTACTATATATGCTGTAACCTATGTATTCCAGTATTGGTACTGTCATGGAGGAATCAATTTCTGTATATAGAGAAAGAGTTTTGTAATTGGTAGAGTGCCTTATGTACCTTAGTGGTTCTATATATTTACGTACGAAAGATGTATAAACTCTATATTTCCATGGACCAATCAATTATCATAATCATAAATCTTTATTTATCTCAACATCATATTTCAGGCACTGATCAACATAATGAACAATCTTAGTGTGATTTTATGTTATTTAATTCAGTGTTTTTTTTTGTAATTTGTACCTACCGTGTCTTACCAATTCTTGTAATATAGAAGGCAATTGTCATTAAATTTTTCACCGACTACCAAGTGCTCAGCACTAGCCTGAGTTTAAAAAAAAAAATCTTTGACACCCCGTTCTAAACATGCTTGAATATTCGAATGGAAGCCGCGCTATATTATAGCCAGCCTGAACTAAATAAGGTTGACTTTGGTGGACGACCTTTGCGGTACCTACTCGAATTACAGATGTTTTTCTTCCACAAAGAAGATCTTTTCCATATTAAACTTCAGATACTTAATGCAGACATTTTAGTAAGTGATGTCTCCATGAAAGGCGGCGCCTTTCATCCACTTTGGCGGGATAAGCAAACTGATATTGCTAATGAGTTGCTTGGCAAAGCAGACAGGCGGCTGAGAAACACCGAAGACGCAACAAAAAAAAACAAAATGAAGGAGTGGAGGGCCACTGACGTTAAGGAAATCTTTATATTCTGGAAACTAACAATTAAACCTTTAACTGCCTAAGAAAAATCTTTGGTATATAAATAAGCAGAATTTACAGCAATAAAAGTCAGTATAATATTTTAAAAGTTATATATTTTAATATTCAAAGCTGTGTTTTGCTCCTTTACATAAATATATTTGAATAACACCATTTATTCTGCTTTTACCAAAGTTGTACTGTTTTCAAGCACCTATAAGTAAAGGTTCCTGAAATACCAATAGGTATAGATATATTATATTATTAAAGTAAGTATATAAGTACATAGTTTAAGTACTCCAAGACATTTTGCGGTCTAACCCGTCGGCTGCGGCTCGGTCGTATTGACCCCGAGGTAATTCTTAAGGCGAAGTAACATTACAAGTAAATTGTTCTGCTAAACAAGTAATTTTCTATATATGTAGGTATACTTATTATTGTATGGGCAGGTATTGTTAAGTAAGCATTCATTAGTTACTTATATAATGCCATGGATAAGGGTTAAAATAACGATAAATTTTGTTATCATGATTGGAAAACCATACTAATTGATTAAAGTTCAAGTAACGTTGTATATGAGGGTTTGGCTCTTTCATAAGTTCATTAAAATGCAATGGTTTCAACTAAAGTTTCTAATAACATTACGTTAGCATGAAATGCAGATAAATCATGAAATCTCGCATATTGAATAACTTTGACTTCCATTAATAACACAACGGTGAGATTTTTCGCACTCAGGATTCGCCGTCAGGTATAAATGGCCGAAAAAGGACAGAAAACTACACTTCTTTCGTTGACCTTAGAAAACAAATATCCTTCTCACATCCTTGTCTGCGTTAACATCGCCACTCTGCGTTACATTGCTGACTCTCTTCACGTTTAGAACTCTAACTTCCGGACTAAAAGATCAATGTATGCTGAAGACTACTGAACAGTCGTGAAACATAGGGGTGTCAGATTACACAGCTATGCTACAGTAGTCCATTGATGCATTTCCTCAGGGCCACTGTGCATTCGATTGATGCACCGCCGACGGTGGACGTATTGCAATCGTTATGTACCTAATGTCAATGCGATCGTGTCCGACTACTGTTAGTCTGTGTCCGCGTTTAAGGAGTTTTATTTTAGTGTTAGATTGTAATGCTCTGTCTGCAACCGGGGGAATATCCGAATGTCAGATACGGTGTTCCTGCTTTGAATTCGGATTTACAAAATCTATTTAAGAAAAACAACTTTCATGAAAATATTGTTGCGACTGTCAGATAGGAGTATACCAAAGTTTTGTCTAATCAAATAGATATGTGCAAATATATAAAATGCTAAGAAGACTCTTGGTCTCGTTCTTGGCCGGACAAGGGAAAACGTAAAGAGAACCGGAAAAATATGGCGGATACCTTTGCCCAGCAGCGGGACAACATAGATTAACTAATAAAGAATACTCGATTGGTCTCCATGATTTGCAGAACTTCAAGAAAGAACCAACACAAGCACAATACAATATATCAAACAAAACATACGACAATTTCAATGCTAAAATACAATGCAAATCCAATCCAAACAGAAACGACAAAGAAATATCGTTTACAAAAGCTGAATCATTGTTTATAAAGAGTCAATTTCAGCAAAAGCAATCTAAAACAGTTAGCAAGGGAACAGCGAGTAGTGACCAACAAGTTGTTCGTTTGGGCAGGGAAACAAAAACTAAGTTATCGTAGGTAACTGTGTAATAGGAAACTGGAGAGCGAAGAATTAAAATCATAAAACATTTTGGGTCAGATGAAAATATATATTTTTTGATGATGAAGATAGGTTTTTAGAAAGAAGGTAATAAATAGACCGTGTCATCTATGTACATACTTCTAAAGTTTTAAAAAGAGGTTTCTTAAGAGTCGATGACAGACAGAGAGTCCTGTATTTAACTGGATTGTGGTTTAGAAAATTTCAGTATCCAGTAGCTTGGGAAATTAGTAGTTAGCTTAAGAAATTCAGAACTTCCAAGATAGATCATCTTGGAAGTTCTGAATTTCTTATTAATGTCTACTGGCCATTTTATTATTAATCCGTACAGTAACAAACAAACATGATTTCTTATTGTTGTTCATGACGTGGTTGAGTATATTGATCCTATAGAACATTCAATATGCTTCTAAATATAGGTGTCCAATGCTTGGCCTGCTAGTACGAATCGTTAGTAAATAAACACCTCAATATAAACACCCTGTCTCCGTGGTTGTAATACCATATAAATAAATCGACACTGCCACTTTACAATCTTGAGACATTGTAATCATTTGAATAAGTTTAATATATATTCGTAATATAAACGTTTTGTACAGAACTATATATTTCTGTAAGGCTTTTGAACTATAGCCTGACCTGACCTTGGTTTGTAATCGAAACAGGACAAATAGAATTAAATTAAAATACTCTCTCGACCCGATTGCATTATTGACTTTACTAGATATCTACAAGCTTTACAAAATTAAAGCTTGGCTGACTTGTCTTCAATTACAACCAATTGGCAAAATAATGATACCATACGTTTACTTTATTAATTATAAAATCTTGCCAGTTGCTACGTCTTAATTCAAAACTGAAGAAGCTTTAGCAAGATTTCTCATTCCATGCTAAATATGAATTTTGAAACCCGGTCTGGATGACAGGAAACAAAATTAGGTCCCCAAACCCGTTAATACCACAAAAAGGTTATCCTATCCCTTCCAGCCAGCCCATAGAGCAGCTAGAACAACGTAGGAAGCATTCACAAGACTGTTTGAAACATAAATCTGGCTCGGCGGCTCGGTCGCGCGGAAACTTTTTGAATTATTAGTTTTAATTTCCGCCTAAGATCCGCCGCGCGTCCCCGTATCTGTCAGCGGACATATACAATCCGCGGATATATTATGTTTGTGTGAACTACGCCTTACATGTTGGTTATGAAGCGAAGAATTTAATTACGTGTGGATTTTGTTAGTGATCGTTCTGCTGTAAAATTTGGTTTTGGAGGGACTATCGGGTTTAGAAGGTAGGTCTAACAAACTTTTATTCTTAAAATATGAATGTATCTGTCTGGTAAGCTGATCTAAACGAATTGGACTTTTCCTTATTAGGAGATTTTAATAAAAAAAACTAAGCAAGCAGGTGAATGACCGTAGACCGTTTCAGACGATTGGAAATATGACCATTAATTATTCTCGTTTCCGTAAGAACATCTTAATGAAATCTACTACACTATAGGGTTTAGTATTACCTATGTATCTAAGCACCGCTAAACGAAACAGTTTGTCCGAGACAACCTCTCCCATACATCACAATCGCTGCACAAACCGATTCCTTCCCAACACTGTAGCATTATATCAGACATCAGCAACATTCTTAGCACTCTATTAAGATACCAGTTTGTTATTGAATGGTAGCGTAATTACAGAGTATGGAACGCCACCGGCTGGGGCGATGTTGATTTTATACTACTGCAGATCGAATGCAAGATACGTGGGCAAATAATGTGCATGTGTTAATACGTGGTGCTTGGATAGCGATCGTCTGACTCGAAGTAGGGTTTATCATCGAAATGATACCTTCTGGAATAACGAGATGCGAGAATACAGACGTTGGGGCAATGATATGTGATTTGCTTTGATTTGGTGTTACGTGCGGCAATTTGTGAGATTATGTTCGATTGGTTGCTAATCTTGCTGTTTTACTTACTGATTCCAGTTGATTTGTTAATTAGAAGGCGGTTTATTAGATTACAGGTTTATAAAGGTACCTATCGTGGTGTAACAAAAGTAGTATTATCACTCCTGAAAATTCACAAACTTCCAAGTTCGATAGTAAAACAGAAACTGTTTAGCGACACTAAAAGGTGCAGAAATAAAAAGCCGATACAACACACAAATAAAAGCGGCCGGCCGATAGGATTAATAAATTTGTCTAGTGGAAACGCCACGCTTTCACCGTTCTCCCTTTTTGCGTGTGTTTCCACATTTTTCACGCTATAAATCATATTTTTTCACCGGTAGCGCTTTTTGCGCTGGCGTCCTTTCGGTTTGCCCGAGCGTACTGTCATTTTTTTCACTCGGACATGGGAGTTTGCACTTGCTCATTTCGCTTTTGTTTTGCACAGAGGATTTATGATTAATTTGTACCACCGTTGACGCACAGTTGAATAACCTCGACATTGAACTGCGGTTTTACATGTGTTTAAATAAACCATAGGCTGAAATAATAACGCGGGCGTTAATTAAAATGTTTAATTATCGATAAACATAAACACAGTGAAGCAAATTCCCTTAACGCCGACATGACAAATATATATTCAGTTGACAGCGGGGGCTATGGCGCACCGCTTAAAATCTCTCATCGCTGTAAATTTTAATTTAGCTACCACAACGAGAACAATTTAATTTAATTGCCAAATCATTAAGTTAAGCACGAAAATATTAGTCGGCACTAGTGCCACGGAATTAATAAACTCGACAGTACAAATAAAGAAATCAATGACGTATCTATCTTCGGAAAAAATGGCGGAGACTGTACATTAATACGTGGCCATAAATTAAAGCGTGGCTTAAAATTAAGACAACAAGCCTCTTTAATCTACAATAAATGGTGGTCGTCGCTCGGAGACCGGTTTCGAGATGGAGGCGCAAAAGAAAAAAGAATAATCCGGTCCGGAGCGGGTCCAAAATATGATAGGCATCCATAATACAACATGGCCGCTAAGCTCCTATATCTGTCTCTGTCGCACGCGGGGACCTTGTGTATGGCTATCACACTTTATTAAGGTTGACCACATGTGGAGTGTTCCGCTAAGCCTAACCTTGATATCATACTCTCCGCTGTACGGGGTGTCCTTATGTCGATTTCATCTCGCGTTTTTACAATTTATTGCTCTACAACGTTTCCTCAAATTTACTATGTATTAATGAGTTCGAATGAGTCATATTTTATACGGGAACTTTATTCGTATCGCGTTCGCATGTCAATAAACTTGGGGTACCTAAACTCGTTCTTGCAAATGACCAGGAAAAAGATGCAAAAACAAAAGATACACCTATATCTAATTTCAACTCTAATATAAAACAAGCTGGTCTATTAATTGTTCAATTGTAACCTACATAGAGGTATTTATAGCAACACTCATTTCATGTATTTCAATTTATTGCGCTGGTTCCAGTCTCATATTAGTAATCGCAGTCAAACTATAGTAAGTAATGGGTACCATTCTAACACATTTTTGGCAACATCTAGAGTTCCAAAGGGATCAATTTTGGGTCCTTTGCTGTTTATTATTTATATTAATGATATCGGTAATTGCTTTCAAAACAGTATTTATTTGCTATACGCCGATGACCTTAACATTTTGAAGAACATTTTGTCGATTAACGATTGTTATCTTCTTCAAGATGATTTAAATAGATTATCAAATTACTGTACCAAAACTAATCTAAAATTAAGCATCGACAAATGTAAATACGTTAACTTTACCAAAAACAAAAACATAGGTAATTAACTACAATTATTGTCTCTGCGACGAACTCCTTCTTAAAGAAACTGAAATTTGTGATCTGGATGTACTTTTGGATTGCAAACTTCACCTTAATTTACACTCTGAAAAGATAATAGCTAAAACATTCCAAATGTACAATTTTGTTATGAGATCGTCATCAGATTTTAAACGCCCGGTCACATATGTTTTCAACTTCTTATTACGACCGCAAGTAGAGTATGCTTGTATAATATGGGACCCTTACTATGCTAAATATGATCAAGCATTAGAAAAAAATCTGCGTAAGTTCTTGAAAACAATGCGGTTTAAATGTCACTTGGAGCGTCTCTCGTATGAGGAGTCGTTGCAGAAATTCAAGCTACTAACACTACATTCAAGGCGTCTGTTACTCCGAACAATGATGCTCCGTGGACTGATAAACAACAAGTTTGATTGCCCTGAACTTGTGAATAATATATTTTATATCGTGCCCAAAACTGTAATAAGGCGAGAGGCGCGCGCTTGCCCACTCTTTGCTACGACCTCTAGTCGTACAAATGCAGGTCAACGGGCGCCTCTTCAAAGATTACCCAAAATATATAACCAACATATATAGCTCATAATGTATTTAAAAAAAGAATTAGTTAATGCACTAAAAACCTAATAATTAAGTATAATAATAAAATAAGCCCTACCTTTCTTCCATACTGTATGTAAGTAAATTAATACCATTAGTAATATGTGGAGAAGTTGTTGATTGTACGTTAAGCCACTTTATTGTATACTTAGATATAAGACAAAATGTACAATTGTTTGTTTTCCCTAATAAAATAAAATAAAAAAATAAAAATGTCCAGTCACATAAATGTCCCCTATGTCCTACAGAACACCCTATAGAGTCGGCCCCCCTCCCGCGTCGTCCAACCGTCGGCGACCACAGCATTCCACATTACCAACACCACCTTATAAATAAAACTGCTTATGTGAGCCTACCTGCCGAAGCTTCTCTCAGAAAAACATAATGTAAGTAGGCATCCCGTGTTGACATCAATAATGTTACGAACCTGCATGTCTTGCGGTATATTTTAATGTTTGACTTTTCCGTTGAGTTTGAACTTTTTAGAACAATTTTTAAACTTTCGGATATTCGGATCTTTTTACACTGTCTGTAACTGGGCTTAACAATTGCGTCTATGTGTGGCAAAATGACATTCTTAAGTAAGAAAAGCCGCCGGCCGATGAGTTTGAACTTTTTTAGAACACTCTTTAAGCTAACGGATTCACTTTTTTAGAACAAAACGCACAGGAGCACTTTTATCAATATAAACATTACAACACAAAGTATGAACTGAATTACCCAAAGCATAGAAACAAACTGAGCCGGTCAAGTGAAAACGAAACGGCATTCCTGTCATGTTAGTACGAATAATATGCAAATAGTCACGATCAGCAGGTGGTCATTGTGACAAAACACTTTTGTCTAGCACTACACTGTTGTTCAAGAACAAGATCACTTTCGCTCGCATTCCTGCGAATATGCTACACCTTTACTTTCAATTCTTTTCTAAACAAACGTTTTGTAGTATTTGTTGAATGTTTGCAGCCACAGCGCCCTTGATGCGGTTGTAAATCAGTAAACACTTTCTTTTGCTAAAATGTGAAAAGAAAGTACCTGTGACAATTTTGCACAGTTTTGTCGCAATAAATAATGGTGAAGTATTTTTTTGTGTTGGCACCCTTTGGTTACCTTAAGTGATATTGCAATTAATTGTTGGAAGTAAAGCGGAAAGCAGCCTCTGCCCGACTGCTGTGAAAAAAGGGTGTAAAGCTTTTCGTGAAAAGCCTTTTACATGAATTATTATAGGTGAAATGAAATTGTTCAGGGAGCAGTATTTTCGAAGCTGAAAGGAGAATGTGAAGATACATTTTAGTTATAGTAATTTTAAACAACAAACAACATAACATCACGCTTGCAATCCCTGAAGGGTTAAGCAGAGGTGTACCTGTAGTAATTTTAAACAAATGACTAACGATAGATATTTCATACTTAAGTATCAGCATGAAAATAAAACAACATGATGACTTTAGGAACTCAACCTAAGTTGGTAAACAAAACTCAAACTCAAATAATTTATTTCAATTAAACCATTTACAAGCACTTTTGAATTTTCAAAATTAAATAGTCGGTCAGTTAGTCAGAAAGTTGAAGCTAGTTGCCCTTGTTAGTTGAAGATAGTTGCTTTTGAATTGCCAAAAAAGCTACCGCTTAATATTTTTTATAAAAGATTACTTTCACTCAATGAATTCACTGTTTAGCACTAATATATTTTTTCCTTCCGGTAACAACAATATCTCTTTCATATTAGTCACATCTGTTGATTGTGCTGCTACCGTATTGATAGCTAGGCGATATGAAGCGGTTTCTTAGAATAATATTTTCTACAAGCGACCTTATTATCACCGGAATTTTATTTAAAAATTGATCCGTATCCACACAAAACGTTCTATCCGGCTGACAGCAAAATCATGATTTTCTTTATTATTATTTTTTTGTACAATTGTATTTAAAATTACAAACAGATTTAATAACTCCTGAAAAATTCTAAATGAACACTGAAAAAGTAAATCATCCATTAACGTCAATTAAAAATCCAAACTTTAACTGCCAACGTTCATCATTATATATCTACTATGTACATTTTGTCCGCGGCTTCGCCCGTGTGGATGTCCTCATGGATGTTAAAAGTAGGTATTATATGTGTTAATCCAGGTTATAAACTAACCGTTCGCCAAATTTCAACCAAATCCATTCAGCCAATTTTGCCTGATTGAGAAACAAACTTTCACATTTTTAATATTAGTAGAATACCTATTTATTCGTATGTAGTTTAATTTATTTATGTTTACATAATAGAAGTAGTGGTGTAGGTATATGCTATTTAATGATTGTTTCCACAAGAAGTTCTACAATATAAAATGTTATAGTATCGCATATCTATACGAGTGTATCGCGTGCCTTATTCAACTCATTATCGCTGCCTGCAATAACAGATGTTTCGCTGTTATTAATACTGTACGAATTAACTAGTTGTTAACACACTATTTCGTTTTATTGTACAACTTTGTACTTTGAGAAGACGAAAGTTTATCGAGGTTATTTGTTAAAGAAAATAGTCATGCTATGTAAAATTTGGAGAATAGGGGTCTATTTATCAACGATGATCAAAGTTAAGTGACGTTTAACTTAGTTTGGTTTAGTAACGTATGCGACTGCATATCACTACTTAACTTTAAGCAACGTTTATGAATAAAGGGTGTAACAAGGGGTATATTGTGTACGTACTCTTTTTTTTTTTTTTCTGGTGGGATATCATCAAATGACCCCTCCCGCTCTGGGTGGAGCGGAAGGGAGTGTCAGACTCTTACTGACTAAAACCCACCCATGTTCCTTCCTTCGCCCTTTATGTTCCGGGGTAGCGGTAACCCTTTCGGACAATCCCGCTGAGTGCACGTACTCTTACGTAAAGTTAAAGCTTCGATGCAGCTAAGGTTTGAACCATTAAAAAGCAAAAATCCCAGGTTATTAAGTTACGCATTTGACAGTTAAATGGCTGCGTTTTTGATGGGTTATTTTAATTTGATTTCATCAGGATAAAATCTAAAAAAAAACCTTTCAATATCCACTAATGGTAGGTAAAGCTACAATCTCGCCTTTAAAGAGCCAAAAAAGGACTTCAAAGCCTAACCCTGCCCACGGTACATAAAATACCACACCATCTTAAGCATCTATTTTCGAAGCCACGCTCAACTTAACACCGTACGTATATTCCGTCATTTTATAAATACATCGTCGATACCAGTACCGTTACCTCCAGACAGGCGAAAGATGTATCTCGCGCTTGACCCGAACCAAGGGCACAAAGAACAAAGCTCCTAATTCTATTGAAACACCATTATCTAATAAGTTTGTGGACCATCGATCATCGTGAAACGTCCCCTCTTCACTTCCATATCATTAATCAGTATCTATAAATGTTACGCCGACACTTGTGTATCGAATTCTTGGGTTTTTGGGGCTGATTCCCGCTAGCGTGGTTGTGCCTTGATATGAGGTAGAAATTGGGTGTTTCGTACTTTAATTATGCAGTTGCATGTTGGGTTCTTTGAATGGTATTAGCGTAGGTACTGAGCTGTGTAATGTTTATAGTGATTTTTTGGTTTATTATTGTGTAAGATTTTCACGTAAGTGGGTGAAAAATCAACATAAAATGAATTTATGGATCTACACCAACAAATGAAGTTACAAATAAAGTAAATATGTATAAGTTATGATAAAGTAGATTGAGTCTTGTGGTTCTGGAGAGTAGATAGATATACCTAATCAATTTTTCAAAGATAAAGGATTTCATTACAGGTATCATTGTTTTAATTATATATTATGTTCAAATTACTGGCATTCGTCATCTGATAAGTTATTAAAAAGAAGAAGTATTAAAAAAACAATATTCAATCAGCTTCATTGACACGCAACGTTTCACTCCGAACAAGGTTAATAAGTAACGCTTAAATAATCGATTTGCGTCAATTTAAATGATCATTTAACAGCCTAATCGAATAACAATTTGCTCATCACCAAGCGGGCGAGCAATGACTAAATCGACATGCTAACTAATGCTGTGCATTTCTGAAAGCATTAACTGTAAGTGCCTGAACATAAAACTGATAGGTATGCGATATATCCGAGCGGCCATCAATCTGGGACTGATTCGAATAACATCTCGATATTTAGTATCGATAAAAAAGAGCATCGAGTGCGGTGCCTTTGTTCTTGTCTAAGCTCGCGGTGATTCTTTAGTGTTGTGAGTTGTTGGCTTGCTGGAAAGGATATTGTAAGTTGTTCGGCTTTATTCAATCATCTGATTTTTATAAATGAGTATAAGAGAGTATAAGAGCAACTAGGACCCGTATACAAATAATTTACTTATTTTTTTATACAGCATAAGCCAGTAATTTAACACAATTTTATTTAATGACACAAAAAATGTTCAATTACAAATTGAGAATTAACATTTAACAACTCAACTGCCCCCATTAAAAATACATTGAAACAGTAGTCATATAAATCTTCTAAGCAAAACAAAAGTACAATGTCCAAATCATAGGCAGGAAGTTAGATTAAAATCGGGCGTCACACAGCGTCATGACTTGAATAATTCCGTCCAATAATAGGGTGGGGCCCTACGGCATGCGGGTATTTGACTCATGTACTACGGCACGGCATCGTATCGCGTTTCGTTACTACTGCATGCCGCATACCGATCGCGTGTACAACAGGCCTTATGTACGCGGACGACTTATCTGACAGTTCGTTTTAAAATTGGAAAGATTGAAACTGTTGATGTTTTTTTTTTTTTGTAATTTTTATAGTAATGAAGATGACTGCGTGTTGTTTTCATAACTGAAAAGGTTTAAGAAAACAATGTTATTGACGACTAGCTTCTGCCCGCGACTTCGTTCGCAAGGCACCACAATATACTAAAATAGCAGCCACATTTTTATAAAACTTTCCTATATACTACTTTTGTAGTTTGGGTGTCAGCAGCCAAAATATGAAGAGAATCTGGGGATCTACTATGAAGTGCAAAGTGCGAATGATCGGATCGGACCGACACATGGCCGAACCGAATATTATTGAAAAATGCGAAAACAGTTCGAAACGGCTCAGTTGGGTAGGGACCATAGTCAATATTCGAAAGAGTTTATTAGTGTAGGATCGGGACGGACCGAACCAAATAGTGACTTCGTAGCTGGAAACGGCCATACATTCGGCCGATACCACTTCGGAGTAGACCCCCAGGACTGGTGACGCGGGAACAAGCGACGTACGTACGTTGTCCACATGAGAATCAGCTCATTATTGATGAAGAGAGTAACTTCCAGCAATATCTTGGAAAATTAATGATGTTTTCCTCAAATTGATACGTGTACACAAGCACTTTTCTACATATTAATGTATATTTTAAAGAAAATACTTGCAGAGTTTTCACTTCACTACCCCAACCATCGATTAACCGATCAATCGTCTTCCCAAATCCCATTAGCGCCACTATTTTTATCTATCACGACATTTTTGTCTGAAACGTGCGCGCGGCCGTATTCTTGTGTGTCGACATCCATTTGTCACCATCGATCGTATTCACCATCAGTCTACCTCCCAGACACGCCGATTGCCTTTACTATATGTGTCGTAATTGTTTTATTTGTTCGAGCAAAAGTTTGATATATCGCCAATTGAAAACTATTAAAAGATCGCCGTGGAACGTTAATAGGCCATTAATGTTGGACGAATTGTAAACATCGAGAAATTATTATGTGGGATCAGATTAAGAGATTTTGTGGTTTCAGAATAGACCTTTTGGATTAGATAGTGGTGGAATGGATTTTTGTTCTCGAATAATAATTATTTCTGGGGGACGTTCTACGAGTATTTCTAAGTTCGACACAATGAAACTGTGTTATTTTTGGTACCTATTTGTGATTTCAGAATGATTTTTGTTTTCCTTCAACGACAAGAACTTTTCTGACATTCAATTGGTACTTTTTATTTACAATAGACTAAGAATAAGCTAACTGAAAATGTACCCTAACCTTAACTTCAGTTGGTTCCTAATAATGATTTTTTAAGAACTGCAGATTTGTTTATTTAATTATTTAGTAAGAAAGTGTTTTATGCATTACAAACGAAAACATTTTAATAAATCATCAATTTCTTTAGAAAAGATTTAGGCATGAATACGAAAAGTATACAATTAGCTAATATAGTTGGCTTGTATAGATTATTTTGACTTTAGTCTTATTGAGAAAATACTAAGCATTAATTAAAAAAATATTACATAATCTACTACATAACATAACATACGTCTATGCAACTCGTGAGTCGCAGCCTTTACCACTTGGCCACCACTGTTCAAAATACACATACATAATCAGCCACTGTTCTCACTGCTGGGACACAGGCTTCCTCTCGGTTAGAGGGAGTGGGCCGCAACCCACCACGCGGGCTTAGTGCGGGTTGGTAGATGTCACATGTCTTCGTTTTTTTTAGTTCTAGGACATACCGGTTTCCTCACGATGTTTTCCTCCACCGTTTTGAGAGCTGTGGTGATGAAATAATTTACACGAAGTAATGCGCCTGTCTGGGTTCGAACCTAGGACCTGCAACTCGTAATTCGCAGCCGTTACCACTTGGCCACCACTGCTCAAAATACTATGCATTATTTACAAAATAATACACAATCTACCAGTTTATTATTAAATCATCGTTTTTGCACTGGTATTACTATCGGAGTGTACCTAAATTATTCGCTCGTAGATTGTTTTACGAGACCAGAGGGGCAATTCTCGTAATTTTTAGAACGTTCACAGTCTGATCTCAGTCTCAACCTGTCAAAAATACCTCTAATTTCCCTACATTTTGACAAGTTTTTGACGTTTCTTTGTCGCCGAGATGAGACTGCGACTAGATTTTGAACGTTTTAAATTACGAGAATTGGCCTTCAGTTTAAATCGCACAATTATAACGTAATATCTTGATTGCCGTCTTCGTCACGAATATTGCATCCCTTTCTTACATACTAAATAAAAAAGAGAAGCAAACAACACGTACGATGGATTGTACGTGATTGAGGAAAGTAGGCGTGTTTGGTACATTTATTGAGTGGAAATTATAGATTGATAACACCAATCATTTACGACACCATTACTTTACTACTGATTCACGATGGATATAAATTGAAAACACTTAATTAAGCGATCAATTAATATGTTTTTTTATTATGTTGCGGTCTAAGGAACCTGTGCCTACCTGGTTTAATAATTATTCGAACTGTTTCTTGCTGTTTTGCAAACGAGAACTGATATTTTAATGTGTTGCAATTTTATCTTAGGCCTGCAGAATGTTGTTAAAGGGAGAATAACATGTAGGGTATTCGTTCTCTTTTATTTAACAACTATCAAGGTCCACAAATTAATACTTACCCCAACGAACAAATACAATACAGTCATCTTAAATTCATTTAATGTGCTTGAACAGCCGGTCGATTCTGTAAAAATCTCACCGTGAAAACTCAAGTGAAGTGAGCTCGATGTGAGTTGTCAGTAGTGTCAATCCCTAGCATTATTTGGAATGACAGCTCACTCCACGCTCACTTCACCTAAGTTTTCACGGTGAGATGGTTACAGAATCGCACAGCTGGACACATCACAGGCTTTGTCAGACTGCAATCAATGATCAAATATTAGTTAAATATTATCGTCAAACCGGTACATACAGGCGCTGTTAATTTTTTTTTTTTTGTAAATTATAAATTTAATTTTAGTCTAACGTCAGATGTAGGTACTTTTATGCATAAACTTGGCAAAATACTTAAGAATAACTCCACACCAACTTCAACCAACTTCCTATAATCACACTACTTAGTTTACGTAATAAGTCTTTCAAAAACACGTAGCGTGGGCGGTAAAAACTCCCTTTGTTGCCGCTCGAGCGAGCTGATTTCTTAAATAATGTCGGTTTGTGTAGGTAGAGGGCTGGCGAACCACATAGCAGGCAGGCATAGGCAAGCCCCGGTGCAATCAGTCTTATTCCACGCGGACGCGCCGCGATTAGTCAACGCCTGGTGCAGAGACAACCGTTCCCTTTCCCCCGACCTCCTCTCGGGGCGCGAATATCGATTGTTGGTAATCGATTTTGGTTTGGGCGTGTATCGATTGTTTTGATGTTTTAATTGAATATTTTTTTATCGATTTTGTTACATTCATATTATTACAATTTCGAGTCTGGCAGTTGGGTTTAAAACTGGTTAAGGAAGGCGTACAATCGAGTCGTGTTCGGAATTTGGTAAAAGATTGGCAATTTATTTCTTACTAGCTTCGGCGCACGACTTCGTCCTTATGTTGAATTTTTTTAAGAAATTTCGTTATCGGATCAGTAGTTCGGAAGATTACCTCCTACATACATACAAACTCACAAATCATACATCTTTATAATAATAGTATAGATGCAAGCTTCGTCAAGAACTGTACCGTGATTATCTGAGGTAACTGATTGCAGGACTTCACTAAATTGTTACCGGACACTAAAATACTTGAATGTATGAACGTAAACAGGCCAAAAGGGTATGTAATGATCGTAGTAAGTGGCGTATGAACTAAAATACTCGACATTACACAAAAACCACGTGAAAAATACGAAAACCTAACCCACAATGGCACACTTCCGTCTTTCTAAACTCCAGGATGTACAGACAGATAAGTACACGCTATTAAGGACCAACCACCGCGCAGCATAGGTCACGTCAACCATAGCTCTACAACCTAAACGTTCTCCGCACAAGAAAGGGGTAAACAACATCATCGAAGTCGTGCCCTAATCAAGGACTGGCCGGCCTTTGGCTCTTCGAGCAAATTACTGTTGTTGAGCGTACGTTTTCGTTATTATGTGAGGTATGAGGTTTCAAAATGTTTGGGCGTGTGTTTTGATGGAATGGCGTGTTATTGTGTTTAGTTGCGAATATTAAGATGTTGGTCATGCGTGGCGATGAGTGTGCTGTTGATTTAACACGCCAATTATTATTTAAAACAGTGATTTCATGTTTTAAATAATAATTGGTTAAGAGTGGATGTTGACACTAGATTACAGGTGTTATGATCGATATGTTATGTGTAAATTATTATTCCTGATTTTACCTACGCATTCGACTGATAATTTACAAAAAAGACAACGGACATATTCATTGAAAATTCTGGCAGGAAAAATCAAAGAGTTCAGACGTTACCTGTCAGAATGTTTGTCAATATTGTGTGAACAAAGTTACGGTCCCATGCTTAGCTAAAACTAACCTTATGTATTGTGAACATGTATTCTTAAGTAAAAAACCAGCTATATAACCTATCCATATCTCGATCGCGTTTCCCGTAAACAACTTAACACGCCACATTATCTATCCACGAGCCTTCCTTTATCAGAATTCATTACCTATATTTTATTCACGTGGCCGTCGGTTATCGCGACTTTTCTCACTGCGGCATTATAATGAAGAGTTTAAATTTAGGAGTAATGGTTGACCAATAAGATAAAAGCGAGAGGGCTGCGCTTGCAAACATAACCAGACACTTCACTGAACCCTAAAACTACAGTCTTAAAGATCGGTATTGTGTGTTTCAGGTGGGTTTTATCTTGGTATTTTGGTAATGACGGACGCTTGGACGGCCGCATACAAAGCAGCCGGCTACCAGAATAAAGTTATCTCGCGATACATCCTCGTATTAATGGGCAACTCGTTACTTGGGTATTGAGACGTTTCGGATCACTAAACCTGATGATTTTAAGGCATCGAACTTTTGAAAAAATCAACATGGCCGTTCATTTTATTTAACAGGTTGGTGGGTTGGTACTACCCGTTTAAAGCGTGCTAAAAGTATGGGCCGAGTCAATCGAGATTATTTCTGATGGCTCTGTAATAAAATTAGCGGGAGCAGTAAATTCACATTTTTTTATGGTTTTGCTACAGGTAAATAATACGTTAATAATAAAGTACGTTACGTTGTTAATATTACGTTGATTTGGGGCTAGCGAACAAGTTCTTGGCCAATACAAATATTTTTAGCATCTTGGCATCTCCAAGCTATTATTTTCTTGAAAAAGTATGTATGTATTCTACACGGAACAACCCAGGTTTTTCCTGATAGGAAGAGTAAACAAGCCAACATTTCGACGAATACTTATATTCCAGCGCAACGTTTAGATAAGTCACCATAATGGTCGGCTCACAATAGTCGAGCACGCAATCACCGCGATCTCTATCGCCCACCATGACCACGGCCAATGTCTGCGGTCCCAGACTATAATTTGCCAGTTTTCGCCGCCTAGCTGCCTGTAATTTTATAACAACGTCCAACAACTTGAAGACTTCATTTTGATATTTTAAACTTTACCTTTTTTGCTGCGGATAGGCCCGTAATCATTGGCTTTCGGTTACGTAACGATGGAGAAAGTCTGCCATAATACCACAGGGACGAACATCATTTTATCATACAAATGAGCAGTATCCTCACTTATTGAGATGTAAAGTGACCGTTGTTTTGTCCAAGAATAACACATTAGGAATATAAGTTAATGAGTCAATGTGACTCGTTGTTTACACACGTATAGTCTCGCCTCATAGAAAACTAATCTGGTAACCAAATGTTCATTCAAATGCTAAGGACTCGTGGACGTATTGCGCAGTTCCATTGGAAAAAATCACTATGGGCGAGCGTTAAAATGTGCAAAGCACAAGACGACGTATTTAAATGAGGCATGTGCCATAAACATCAAAGAAACGTCACATAAATCATAAAAGGTTTTGGAGACAAAGGCTCCTGGCGTCTCCAGTAGTCCCTTAATAGGATTTCGTGAAATCAGGTCAGGATAACATGTGCTTCTAGTTCATTGTTCCGTATTGTGCAATCTTCCGGGTTCTGCGGGAATCCATTGTCGGCTATCGGCATGCAAATTTTTTGTTTTATTTTCGAAAGTGTCTTCGCTTTTAGATTTTTGCTTTGTTCAGTTTTTGCTAGTCTGTTTTGAATATCACAACCTTCAAAATGTTGTCTATCTTTGTTGTGTAACAGCCCAAAAATCTTGACTTCATGTAGCAAAATGTAGATCCAAATATTCGGGTTGCATGTCTGATATCTATTTATATTGTTGTGCCTAGACCCAAAGTACAGGCAATTTTAGGCACTTATATGATAATATCACAAGTTTCGCAGGTTCACTGAAGTCGCATTACCATTTCTATAACGTACGTACACGCAAGGAGCGAGAATCGAATTCGTGGGAAGTCTGAGGTGTCGGACAAAACAAATCAGCGTGTCATTCCATCCATTTACTTGCAAATTTCGCGCAAAAGTATCGAAAAAACCCCAAGATAAAGGTACAAAAGTGTTCTATTCTAGTCGCCAAATGAATAATTACCTTTCACGTTTCTCCTTTCAATCTGCGCTCGGCGATCGATCAGCGTCGAAGAACTCTTTCAGTGGCATCACCCTTGCCGCGCCTCAGGTAAGGCGCAATTAATCTGAAACATCCCAAATCAGTATTACATTAAAAACTAAATATAAAGCCCGCAGCCTGCCGTTTTTTCGCCGGTGTGTTTTCTTTTCCATTCAGATTTTTTTGACAGCACGAAAAATGAGACTCATTTATTTGACTCGTACACAATGTAGGACTGTTTGAGTACGAGTATTTGCTATAAATACGCATTTTTCTCTACATCTCCTTCCTCCGTGGGGTGAGCATTAGCCTCGGATGCGAAGGGAGTCTCACGTGTTCCCTTTGTTCGATTTCGAGATTTTAGGGGAGTGCTGATGCTTGTATTCTCATGGAATCCATCAAAATAATCGCACACTCATGTATAATGGATTCGTGGTGTCAACAAAGTTCCACATGATTAACTGCTGTCGTATTGGAAATATGTGAAATATTGGTTGCTTATGCGTATCAAGGACAAAAATAATACTTTATAAGGAGTCGCAAAATTTCCAAAGTTCATAACAAAGTACAAAAATATTCAAAAGTTTTTTATATGCTTAGCTACTGTAAAATTAATGTAAAAATAAGCTGAAGTTGACGTATATACTTTTATAATAATGTATGCGTCAACTATACAGTCGTGACCTGCCCCTCAATTACTCAAACATCAAGACACAACTAATCAGGAAGCATAGTCTTTAATTTCAACTGCGTTTAATTGAAACGGCGTCGAACCCCAGACCGTGCCATACAAGTACACGCGTGCTTCAAATCGCTCTCATTAGCACACACATAAAAGGCAATTGTTTCTTTATACTTTTTAAATGCTGTCTTTTGTTTTATTGAACACCGTGCACTGGTAATGTCATATTTCGACGTTCTTACATCTGTTAAATGCTAATAGTTTTTCTAAGCTCAATTTTAAGGTTCTCGTGCGTTCAATGTTCGTCGGTCGGCCGAAACATTGGCTCATTGTGTGATAAATTGGTGAACATAAATAGTGTTTTGTCTTAAGCCATTCAGCTATAATTAGGTAGCACAATTTGCTCTGTTGAATCGTTAATGAGACTGACTGACTGGTGGACAATAAGCGGTAAATCAATTACACAATGCGTTCACTGATTTTTACGCTTTTGACAGTTGTACGTTATGAATATGTAACGCTTGGGAGGCTAATGAGTTTCGTGGTGATGCCCATATTGAGCAGGTATTTCAACTATTTTATCATTTTAAGCAAGTGTCCGTTTTCATGGTTATTCTCTTGTTTATCAACATTTTTGGTGAGGTATATGGCAAAATTATTTTGACTGACTGACTGCACCGGGTCTTCCGAAAGAGTTTCCACTATCCAGTTGTGTTCTTGAAATAACACTGGATTGTATTTTTTTTTTTTTTGTAATGTTAGCTACACTTGTAAAGTTACCTTCGATTTACTAACAGATTAATAATGGCCGGCGATTGCCGATGGCCGTTTTGTGTAGATGTGACGTATATTTTCCCCAACTCGTCCTTTTTTGTGTTTGTGTTCTTTCTCTGCATCATAGTTACCGCCAATAAACGTATTTTCTATATTTCTTTCTAATATAAGTTGACATAAATTACTATTTTTTCTCTGGCCTCCTGTGATCAAATTCCCAACAAAAGTTTTCGAGGCGATTTTTTTTACTTAGCTAATACAATACCTTTTAATTTAATTTGACCCAATTTTAATTTAACAATATTCTTATCGCAAACTTAAGTTATCAATCACAAACAAAATAAGTTTGAACAAACCACTCGGTGATTTGTCCAAATGAAAAATTAATTTTGCCGATGATTAATATAATGACTTACAATAAAACGTAATTGCTGTTTGGAAGTTTTTACATCTTCCTCTTGTCTAAATTAATTTATTTCAACAGAATGGTGGCAGAATTTAACGTTGTTTAGCCTGTAAAAATACCCACGAAATTTTTTTTTAAATTTAATTTCGACCGTATTTTAATGGGCTTTAGAGGCCGAATTTTGTGTTTGTCTCTCAAACTGTATATAGCTGTTTACTTTTTGGTTACCCAACTGAGCATGAAGTTGTTTTTTTACTAAATTTTAATTTTGTCATCTTAATAGTCCTCCAGACCGAATTTCGAAGAGAGACCAGCCTTCGGCGCGGGAGATATTATAGTGCACAAGTGTGTGCTTAGACACAGTACACTCTCTCTTTCCTCACTCTCAATGTCCGATGGGACCTTATAATAATAATGATTTGAAAAACATATTATCGAGACCACCGTTTTCAACGAATTACATTTTTTATTTTGGACAGTCACAAAACTCCCCTGTAGATATCATAAATCTGATTCCGCAATCCTCGAATTCATCCAATTCCTGGCATAAACTAGAAGACACCTCCCATTGAAACCTGAACCAAAACAATCAGGTGACAGCATGAGATATGACATTTCGTAAAACAATGAGCGGGATCTCGCCATCATAATAGGATGAAATATCTGTGGTAACAATTTATATTCTAACGCTGGATTCAACTTGACAATTTATTAATCAAACCGATTACCTCCCCTGCAAAACCGGGGCCTATTGTGAAAATATTGTCGCCCAAACAATCCTATGAATAATTAAGGATTTAAATTTTAACACAACAAAGGCATAAAACAATACACGCCCTTCAAAGTGGACAAAGGCATTTCTGTGAGTGGCATTTTAGATGCCCCTCGTAAAATTTTTAATGTGTGTGGGGGGTGGTCAGTTGATTGTTAGCACGTAGTTAGTCACCACATTCTTTACTACATACCTAGTTTTAGTATTGCAAAACTAAAATAATTTAGCTAAAACTAAAATGTTGATACTGTTAACTTTATTCTGAAACTTTTGCCCGCGGCTCCCTTTGCGTGACTTTCAAAATTGGCGAAATTGAAATTGGGTGTATTCAGAATAGGGTGGGTGATCATGTTTTATGGTTAGGTGATATTTTGCAGGTATTTGGGTCAAAAGTCACCTTCGAATTCTTCAAACGTATCCATTTACCTATTTAGATTTGTATAATCTGTGCCTGTGTTATTAATAACGATCTACCTGCGAACATTTATTATTTTTCTTGAACAAATGATGTTCATTATTTAACGGTACCTACATATAATATTAGGTATTCATATAGCCTAATTAATAACAAAAATGTTAGATTAATCCAGAAATCAATTAAGGCCACCATCGGTTCGGTATACGTCTCCGACACATGTCGGTCCCCACTTCCCTCAGCTTTTTCCATAACGACCTGTGAGCCCCTCCCTTCTTTAGAGAGAAAAGCATAATCCATCACTGTACGTCACCCCTATTTTGGTGCTCGCTGTTTCATTCGCACGCTTTATCGGAAAGTATGTCTTTCCTTGTCTCGCCCGCTAGGGGTAGTTTCTCTCAGTCGCCGCTTGACGGGTGATCATTTTTCTTGTGGCGCGTTCAATCATCGCGTCACTATCGCCTTCCCTTTCGTCCGAGGGCTTGTTTTATGTCCCTCTCGCTCGCACGGGCCCTTCCTGTCTTTCTGTGTGTCCCTTATTTTCTGTTAGCGGTGCGTGTTCCACTACGTGCCCGTCGACCAAATATGGCGTCTTTTGTGTTTGATTTTGACGTTTTAATTTTTGTTAATAAAGTAGTCGGTTTTTTAATTACTTTTCTTTTGTTGTATATTTTTATTAACATAACCGTAGAAGAACGGGTTGGGTAAGCAATAATTTTGAAAGACGTTTTTTTTTTTAAAAGTTACGTAGGTGGTAACTTTCAAAAATAAGAACAAAACCTAAAAACCTAATGCATACCAGTAGTGGTATGCATTAGGTTTTTAATTCGATTAACCCATTATAGTAAAATATAAACGCACTAACATTAATTAATCATATTATAAGTAGGTATTATCGTTGTTGATACAACACATGTTTAATTAGTTTATCAATTAATTTATATCGCATAGTAGCTTAACGTTAAGATTCAGATTACAGAGTATTAATCCAGCAGTCATAGGTACTCCGTGTAGAAACGTATGCAAATGCACTGAATGTGTTTAATGGACGTAGAATATGCAAGGAATTTAGATAGTTTTATTTTTATTGGCCAGTATTTAATAAAAGCTGTCGTTGGAGCGTTTCTAGCCCGTTGCTAAAGTTAATTGCAATGTGAAACGTAAATAATATACTTAGGTAGTATTTAAAAATAAAAATTTTCAACTTTGATTTTTCGATATTATTTAACTAAGGAGTAACTTCATATAAGCTTAAACTGCGGAATACTAAATAATATATATTAATAATAATAAAACGCGAACGCGTGATAATAATTAAACGCGTTTAATTATTACTTTAATTAAACGCATTTAATTATTTTCTAATACTTAGGTAACCTATAAATTTACTTAGCATTGAAAATACCACATTATAACGCAGTAAGTATATGTACTGAGCTGAGGATTCAGCTGGTTGAGTCACTCGTACTATCAAATTAAACAAGCGGACACTGTGCACATCAATCAAACAAATCAAAATCAAAAGTCATTTATTCAAATTAGGCTGAGAATCAGCACTTTTCAAACGTCAAAATTACAAAAAACAGTCCCCCAAAACGCCCGCCCCTCACCACTTCCTAATGCTTTCGCTGGGAAGAAGAAGTATTTAAGAAGAATATGCCCTCGACTACTGGCATGAACGGATCGACTGATCCAGAAGGCGGAACCGTTTGCGCTCGATTCTTCTGTTTCTCAATCCTACCAAGAAGTCACGTAACGCCATTTTAAAATAAGCATTCAATCTTCAAGATGAAGTAACGTCATAAGTTGCACTTAGCATGCCTCCTACTTGGGGTTATAAAATACCTACAAGCAGCCGACCTACCTGTAAAATAAACTAATCTGGAGCGCGAACGAGGAGAATGAGCAAATAAACAGTGTTCGCAACATCTCTCCACTCAATCGAACAAGACAGCGCGGCCTTCAGGGAAAGTTTTAGGTACTCCTCATCCAAGTGCTGGAACAAAAGCCCGCCGATTCTGAATCTTAAATGTCTTGGTACCTTCAAAATTTCACTATGGCAGTTTCTTATCGCTTCGCTGAAAAAACTGAGTAGTTATATTACTGTTTCGAACACGTCTAAAAATTTTACTGGCACACATGTACTTCACGAGTCGATCTGCCGTTTTAGCGTAACCTTTGAACAAAGGTTTAATAATTCAATAATTTGTGGATCTTTTTTTAGATAATACCTACACTTGTTTATTTATTGCACACATTACTTTTTAATTTACTCAAATCGTTTAATTTATCCACACACCTTCGCCACTATAGTTATAATAAGATTATTTATTTATAAATATTACTACTTAAATAACCAAGTAATCAAGTACACAATCAATAAATCATTGAACAAAAACGTATCTCAATGCAAAACCCGCAATTTTTAAAAAAATTATATAAAAAAAAAAAAAAAAATACCCGCAATTACCCGCAACTAAAAACCCCCGCCCGCAATTTAAATTGCAACAACACCCATTTAGTTCAACCTTGAGACGTACACCGCACTTTGTATTTCCGTTATTTGATGTAAAGTGTGTCACAGCTATAGTTTACATATTTATTTTTTGTAAATTGGCACCTTTTATTTGCTGTGCTATTTCTTGTGTGCTCTTAATAAATGGTTTATCTAACTAAATACTACCCCTGGTTTCTGGAGGCCTAACCAATATTATCTGTTAAGTAATGTGAATGTCTGTTCTTATTTCGGAAAGACTATCACACGGTGAGAATGACTGCAAAATATATCGCGATCATACTTTCAAAAGGTAGGGTTAAAACTTAGAATAAAAATAAAAAGTATCTTCCCAATTTGCGTATACTATGCAATGTGCATGACGCTCCGCTGTCCGCTCCCGGGACCGCCCGGGAGCTCCGTAGATTGACTTGTCAGAATATTTGAATTTTAATCCCAGCCAAACGTTACATAAACACCACTTTATTTATTCATGAGCCTACCACTGCACTGGCTACGTTTCTTGTCAAGTGAATCTGGGATTTAGGGAAGAATTGGAATCTTTAAACAGTTTCACAATTTCCTACTGTAAACCGTAGTAGTGCAATAATTATAATAATAAACAAATAATACAAAAATAAATGTAGGTATCTAACGAATGCACGAAGATGATAATTTTACAATGAATAAATTATTAGATATCATCTTCATGCAGCTTAAAAATTTTAACTCGCTTTAATTTGGAATATTTCCAACTAAAAATGTTAGGTAGTTTCAAAATAAGTTCAAAGCAAAACAAAATAGTATTTGTGCTGCACGAAATTAACCTTATTGACATTATTATCGATACAATAACATGTATTTTTTTTACTCAAAGCAATATTTTATCCGCAGGTCCCCCCACATTAACGCACGCTTCATATGAGACGCGCTGCAGTATATTAACTTATTGCAATGGACTTCTGATAAGTCTACCTTCAGCATTTTCTATATTATGTAAGTTCTATTTTTATTCTGCTTATTTTATTATTACTTCTACATTGCTTAATAAATTATGGGTGGATTTATAGAATAAATCGAACGTTAGCTGCTCAACCGAATCGTATTTCAGAGCTGTCAGTGTCAATATTTCCTATCAACGATGACAGTGATAGCTCATGAATGCGGTCTAGATGTGCTGATCGCGTTCGATTCATTGGTGAAATTCGCCCTAAGAAATAAGGCTTTAGTTATACTCCAATAAACGTGTACCAAAAACTCAATTATTATTTACAGCTTCTTACATATTTATTATTATTTTGTTTTATAATAAAAGGTTACACGAGCGTGCTGATTACAAAATTCGCCTCTAGCCTCGGGTAAGGCGCGATGCGTGCAACTCTTCGGCGCGGGACAATTGGTGTGTTCCTCTTAGCACCACATCTTATTAAAAGGTATGTAATCTTTTTTTCTCGTACAATAATCATTTTTCAAAGTCTTTATTTGGTTACAATAGTTTTTACAAATGATCTTTTTCTATTTGTACACAAATCGTGATTAATAGGTAGTATAATTTCGTAGAATATTGCTGACTAAGGAGAGTAGAGATATTTTTCTTTCTATTAGTTGAATTTGAAGAAACCTCTCCATCATTTGCAACTATAACTTAATCACGCAATACAACCTGTTATATATTCTTCATTAGCCCTCGAGGACTACATTCCTTATTCATATTCATTATTATTAAATTAAAAGTCATATAAAAATATTTCAGTTGACTATTTACTACCAATGGTGTCTCTTAGCTGATAGTTGTGGTCTTAGCTGTTTCACAGCCAATTTAGTAAGTGGTGTTAAAAATTAATTGGTCTAGTCACATTATAACGGTACCTTTCTCTTCCTACGCTCCTAATAAAATTTATTAGTATTAAAATACTCCAACAAAATAAATCGGTAATAAATATTGCTCTCTATAGACTTTTAATTACAAAATATCCAATAAGTTACCGTCATCCGTATTAGTATTTTAACGTCATAATTATTCCGATCAGAATTTTATTAATGGGTCCAAGTGGAACATACCACGGGCCTTTAAGGCCAAGAAACCTTTAGGCAGTAAACGATTTGATGGCTTTTTAATAAGTTGCCTTACGCGGCCGGCATGAAATTTAATTGAATGACCATAACGGATAGGTCGATGTGGCCAACTGGCCAATCAGGAAGGCGAGACTAGAGTGTTAATTATAAGTATTTTATGTAAAATTAATGAACTGGTTTGCAGAAAAGGTGGACATTTTCAAGTAGTCAATTCTGTCTATATTAATCGGAAGTTAATTGCAACAAATTATATTTTAAAAATAACTAGCATTTACCCGCGGCTTCGCTCATCTAGAGGTCGCAAATTATTCCACGGGGACGTACTGCCCAGATAAAATGTATCCTATTGCCTAACTCAAGTCATGGTCTACTTTTGTGCCGAATTTCATCGAAATCGGTTTTAGCCGTTACGGCGTGAAAAGCTAACAGAATTACTTTCGCAGTTATAATATTATTAAACTATGAAAATATGGATTCCGAGCTAAAGTTTGTGTGCTACATTTTTCATTCAACTTGTCATCAGCACTTAGCCATAGTACTCCAATTGCACGCCCCTGTGCTCATTCCTAGGCTACTCTCACTAACATGATGGTTGATATCTAAAAAAAACATTTTAGTTTATCTACAACCTTCTTTACTTGAAGGTCGCTCGATCTTTTATCTTAGAAAAAATAAAAGCAAAGGCTTTTACTAACTTCGTAGTATATAGGCACCTATTTATTACTTTATGTAAATACAACTCGGAGTGTCTCGCTGTAGAGTTTTGAAAATGGAGTACATTTTTATCACTTGTTTTCTTCTTTTCCTCAGATGGCCAGTTGTTTTTCTTATTGTAATTAGATACGGAGAGTGCCACAGAGGTAGGCCGCTAATCCAATTTTTTTTGTTTTTGTTTTAACGCGTACAGGGGAAAGATAGTGGCATCCATTAGGGCTACAAGCCTGAGTAAAGAGCCGACACCAGTTGTCGTGGAGTATCCTACATAATATAAATATTCAATAGGGGTTTGAATATGTTAATACAACGTCTCCTCATTGGGTTGTAGATTGCGTCGTCGTTTTTATCTTATACGACATTTAACTCCGGTAATTCAATTTACTTTATTTGCATAATGTCGCCTGCTTTCTAAAGTAGGTGAGTATGGAAATCTCACTGAATGGGAACGCAATTCGTTTGTCCTTTGAAGTGTATAAATAGATTATTCATGTTGATTTTCCGTTTGATAAAGTAGTGTTTTAATTGGATACAATGTGCTTTTAGTTGTACAAATTTCAAATAGAATTGATTACAAAAAGTTTGTAGTGATATTTTACGCTTGTTTCAACCTACGCTGTCGTTGTTAACACCGACCGAATCAAAAAGGTTTCATCACACTATTACGTATAGGCGAATGGAGATATCTAGAATTAATCGGGCTCTGAAGGCATACAAAGCCGTGAAATATTGCTCGCTCGTTGTTCACAATGGCTACGTCTTCATCACGACCCTATTGTTTTTTTTCTTTGGGCACCACACGCGGGATTGTTTTCTGTTACAGCTATGGAGTTGGGAAACGTGTTCTGCTGTCTCTGTGCCCATTTATCAGGGGCTAGGCACATCGAAGGCTTAGCTTGCCGAGATAAAAATATCTCTATACTTAAATATAAGATTCTTACATACTTGTTAATAATATTTATGGACGGTGACCCGCGATAGTGGCCTGAGGTGTGGGGTGTACGTACCATAATTTATTTTATCACAGTTCTATGTGTTTGTAGCTATAGGATACAGGTATTTAGAATCCACATTTGCTACATAAAGGTAACCGAATGTAGAAAGATACAATATTTTTTTATCACGTAGGTACAGACGCCAGCACGTCAAGCTACTACAATCTGTCAAATTTCTTTAGTAGATTATCAACTTTATCGCTAAAGAATAAGGTTCAAAGTTGATTGGGAAAATTTGACAGTTTCGGGTAGCTTGATGTGCTGGCGTCTGTACCTACATATTTTGGAATAAATATTCCGAAGTGCCTAATAAACTCAAATCGACGAAACCAAAAAAGATATTATACAAAAACATAATTAATCAGAATCAATCAATCAGTCACGATTCCAAACAAAATCTCAATACAAATCCAACATATGGGAAGGAAATAAGTTTTTACCACATACCTATCTACCTGTAGATAGATAGGTACTACATATACAAAGCCACAATAGAACAGTGCTCTTCATTCCCCGTTATCAATCTACCATGATGCCATCTGTGACGCCGCCATTACTCAATTTCCTTTGCCGCCAAAAAAGAGCGCGTAAAAAGAATTCAAAGAAAGAATTCAAACAACCGTTTAGAACACGGAATAGAGACGCGACGCTTCAATGTAGCTTTGATGTTACTCTATGATTTATGGCTGAATAAATAGGTATTGGAATATGATTTTGAACGGGTCTACTCTAGGGTGTGTTTACGTAGGTGGATAGTGGGATGCTGGCTGAAAAGGTTTCATTTTCAGGAATTATGAGGAAATACTACTATATGTAATTTTTAATAGAGCTGTGAATTTCCATATAGGGTGTCTTATTATTGCGCCAGAATAATAGATATATAAGAGAATATTTAAAACGACAGGCGACAAAGTTCTTTGATTTTATGTCATGAACAACTAAGTTATTTTCAAATTAATATCGATGTTGAAAACAAACCAAACAACTATGGACCAATCGCAATAAGTGAACAAACGCCTTGTCGGAAATAGATAGATTCTTATCAGATTTGCATATAAATTTTCGGTTTCTAAGCGGAATGTGGTGGTGCACCCACACAGAACCGAATTTGGACTCTTGCACTGTGTGTTGGTACCACTGAATGATAATTTAAATTCATTCTCTCCGCCGCCCGCGCCATCATTTGGACAAATGCTGCGTCATTTGTCTAAGGGACTGCACTGAGGTACGGGGCGGGAAAACCACCTCACAATATCAAGGAAAATCAACCTTGTATTCTTAACTTTAATGTTAGTTTTCCAACAACACCAACCGATCAGATTCCGAAATCTTCTGTTGATGTAAAGCTACGCAAAATTGATATTTACGTGCAAAAATATAGAGTTCATTCGGGTCCGTGCCACCGAAATCTCATTTTGTAAGCTTCCGAAAACATTTTCACAATGAAAAATGAAACTTATAAAGAATGTTCGTCGGTTGATTTTTGATCGGCAAACTTTCCTTTCAATGGGTATTGAATTAAAACTTACCGTATTTGTGCTACGTTACTAATTAATTTAATTATTTATCTCATTGTGCGCATGTTTATTCAATACACATAATTTTAATGAATAGGTGCTTATATAGGAAGCTTCTGTATCTCTGTAATCGATTACTACAATATAATTTGACTTCTTTTGGTAAACAAAGTTTTTTATACTTAGAAACGCAGTGTATTTTGCAACGATCGCTTTAAAATATTCGAACCCAGACAAGCGCTATACTTTGTGTAAATTATTACATCACCACTGCTCTCAAAACGGTGAAGGAAACATCATGAGGAAACGGCATGTTCTAGAACCAAAAATTGAAGAAATGTGACATATACCAACCCGCAGTGGGCCCGCGTGGTAGATTACGGCCCACTCTCTCTCACCGAGAGGAGGCTTGTGTCCCAGCAGTGGGAATATTATAGGCTGATTATGCTTTATACTTTTAAAGATAGGAGAGTCGTTAACAAATCAAAATAATATAACTTTTAAGGCAAATACACATTATTAATATTATCTATTTTAAACCGTTCCCATTATCAAAGTTGAAAAATTTTACTTTAAAAATGTTATCCATATATTTTCACATAGAAAACCAATTTTCACGTTGATCTCGACTCGGGTGTCTTACGTTCAAAAGCTATTTATCTCGTGCAGTATCGAAGAAAACTAGGTTAGTAAGGCAAAGGTGTTCTGGTATATTGACTTAGTCAACCTTCTCTTGTCACTATGTATCTTGCAGGATCCTGACATTATCCAGGTACAATCAAGTTTTATATGTATGTGTATATCATCGTCAGTTGTCAAATTCTTTCGTTTATCAAGTTAGGACACATTATACCTTTTGAAGCTACGGCACTAAGCAGACAATTGCACTAATTAATCAATCAACTCAGCCTATCGCAGTCTACTGCTGGGCATTGGACTCTCCCAGGCTGCGCTACAACACCCTTTTTTTTTTTTTTTTTTTTTGGGATGGGAAATCATCAAATGACTCCTCCCGCTCTGGGTGGAGCGGAAGGGAGTGTCAGACTCTTACTGACTAAAACCCACCCATGTTCCTTCCTTCGCCCTTTATGTTCCGGGGTAGCGGTAACCCTTTCGGACAATCCCGCTGCCCCGGCAGGCTTCGGCCCTGAGGGGCCCCTCGTTATGCTGACATCTCTTTGAGGCGCGCGTGGAACACTTACGCGCCGTCCGGCACGGGCCTGGTCCTGATCGGGCGGTGAGCTACCCATTGCTCTCCGCCCGCAGGCCCGCGCCTACGGTGGCCGGTAGTCTCCAGTGGACTCCCGACGCCCGGGGCGTCTCCCGCGGCGGCTGGGACGGGAGGCTCTCTCCCTCATCCGTCCCGCCACCTCCTTCGCTAGCATGACTGCTTCGCAGAAGGAGGCGACTGCCTCCCACTCCCTCTCGCTCCGGACCATGGCTTGCACCAGGTCCGGGCGCGAGAGGCCGCCGCCGCTGCCGATCGCCTCCACGAGGACACGGCGGTGCTCCGCCCAAGCGGGGCAGACCTCCACCGTGTGCTCCACCGTGTCCTCTGGGCGATCCTGGCAATGGTGACACCCGGGCGTTTCCTCCCGCCTGATCATGTGCAGGAACCTCCCGAAACTTCCGTGTCCGGTGAGGACCTGCGTCAGGCGGTAGGTGAGGGCGCCGTGGCGCCTCTCTAGCCACTCCTCAAAGAGGGGTCTTATCGCCGCTATCGCGGCGTGCCCTGCGCTGGGTTGCGACAGTCGCTCTTTCCATGTCGCGCTACAACACCCTGTCCTCCGCTTTCCGTATCCTATCTGTCCCAGCCACTTTCTTCAGGTCGTCGGTCCATCTAGCTGGGGGGTGTCCCACACTTCGCTTGCCGATACGCGGTCTCCACTCCAGGACTCGTCTGCTGTAACGGCCATCGGTCCTTCGACAAACATGGCCAACCCACTGCCACTTTAGTTTGCTTACTCTGCAAGCTAAACAATTGCATAGAAAACTATATTCAAAAACTTGAAAACAAAGATCGAAATAGCATAGGTACACCTTTGACCAGTGTCGAGTTGTCATCAACCTAAAACCTCTGTAATGGCCTGGTCACTTCTTATTGTCACTGTCACATTTTTAATCCAGTCTGACATTTAAAGAAGATGACTGAATATTATTCTGCGAAATTGACATTACCGCGCTATATAGGAATGATTCTAAGTCGGTAAAGCTGATTATATCGTGCAATGATAAGAAAAGAAACATATTTTGGCGGTGACTAACTTTGACCTGTATAATCGTGGGACAATATTGAATGATAGGTTCTAACTCAGGCTCCGAAAGTTAGCATAAGAAGTTAAGTAGCGGGGAAAAGATGGCGAAAGTTACTAGATGTAAAAGATGTGAGCTAAGTATAACATCCTTAGTGACATTGCGACTCTTGGTTTTTAGCACCTAACACTGATGGACAAAGACCATTGGACCATCTCGTCTTTGTTTTATCAGGCTCGTTTCGCCATTTCCATCGTGGTCGGCCTCGACACCTAGATAAATAATTATAATCATATTTGTTTCATCTTTTGCTCTTTGTCGTGTCTCACGATTAGTTCAATCGTGATCGAATAACTGGTTAACATCCTAATTCAGATCTTATATAACAACATGTATAGGCCATACTAATTTAAATGTTTGTCTCTATGCGGAAATCACTCTGGGGCGGCTTGAAGCTCAAAAGGCGGATGGTAGATGATAGAACCTTTCAGTCAACCAACTCCACCTATAACAATTCAGACCTCTTCATGACAAATTTTCTTCTTCATTTCAAATGCTTTTATCAATCAAAATCCCATATAACCGTTCCGAAATAAAATAATTCTTATTACTTTGATGTATTTTGTATACGCTACGAGAAGGAAATGAAAGGCATCAATTTCCTCGGAAAACCTTAATGTAGTTCATACAGGCAATAATGTAAAAAAGTATATAGGTAGGTACATAAGTACATTACTGAGGCTCATTTGTATCGGGGTAGGCAGTCAGTGTAAAATAATCGGATCCCGTAAATGTTATATTAATGATCGTCCATTTGTACGAGTGAAATAAATTTGATGAAATTAAAAGGAGAAAAAAAAACAGTATGAATAATTGGCGTTCGCTTGTTGTATGTCCGCCTTCTGTTATTAAATTCCACGTAGGTTTTATGTGAAATGTGGAAAGAATTGTTCCGTACAAGTTGGCCATATTATTAGCAACGGATTCTTCGTTTTTTTTTTATTAATTTGCTACATGTTGGTATTACTAATGTGATTATTCACACGATGAATAACGCTTGAGAAAAAATGTGAAGAAAAAGTTTAAAAATTCTTTTAATTACCTACATTCTTTCTCGATTAGACTCAATGCAAAAGAACAGGCTAATTCCGCGAATTTGATTTTTATCTCGGCTTTTTTGATCCACCAACCCTACAGTCCCGAAAGCAATCTAGTTGGGCCCAGGATTACTCGTTTCTTTTTTTTTATTTTATCTAATTGTGCCCGCGGTATGCCCCAGAGATGGGGCGATGTGTCGCGGAGTATCTACTCCGCTGCCCTGCGCGGAAACCAATTTCAAAAGACCCAGAAACTGTACAGAGTCGGATGGATTTGCGATTTTTTATGGATAAACTTAGGAGAGACGAATTGAAGATTTTTTAGCAGTGTGTACAGGAATGCTCTGTCTGCCTACAAAGGGAATGTAAGGGACGTTTGCAACGTAACCTTCTTGTTATCTGATAAAAAGAAAGGTTTAACATAGTCATGTCGTATAGTAGAAATGCAGTCCTTGTCAAAGAATGATTTACGGCTCCAATGTATAGTAAACTCGAGTCTATTTGCTTCGGAAATATTTGAGATATCGATCAAAAACCAAACCTTCGACCCTTTACAAGCACGTAAAATCCATATTAACATACAGATGTATATCAGAAATCGTAGGGTAAATATTGTTCGGAAAGGATAGCATACTCCGGCCCTGTCGAGAGTGGCGCCCCCTTCAGCCCGCGAGTGACACTGACGGATCGCGGGACATTAGTCATAGTCGAGACCTCCCGCCCTCCCTTCCCGCACCCCGCACTACCCCCGCACATACCCTGTTTATTTACTTTTTGTAACGCTATTGATGTTTAATTATAGAGCACCCTAATGTATCTCGCCTAATTTTGACGCGTAATGTTTTGCTTGTAATATTTCATTGCATCACGAATATATTTTGTTAGTGCTATGTCGTTTGTTGAGTGCTATTTTGAAGCGATTTTCTGTCTGCAGTCGATATGTCTTCGGCAAATGTAGGAGCGTTTGACCAAGATACTTACCTACTATCTACAAAATTTGGTCGTTGTCTGGGTGAAACTAAACTGTAAAACTTTCTTTGACATAATCTGGTAGGACCTAACTGGCAAACGAAATGCAGCAGGGCTTTTTCATCATCTGTCTAGTTCACTCATTAAAAACATCGTGTACAACCGTGAAATCCGGTAAAATTTAAGTAACGCAAAAATGTATTACCATTATACTATGAAAATATTTTGCAAGCAACGCCGAATGACCACAACTTACTCAAACACATCGAAGTATCCATTGCCGACAAGCTAAACGCAAATAAAACGGTACAACCACGTTTCAGTTGAAGTGGTAAAACAAGAGAAATACTGCATAGTTCTAACCGGAATGATAGTTTGTCTTACTACTATGATAGTTGTTCATTAATACTTGAAAAGCTGTGTCATTTAGAGCTATCAACACTTCGTTCTGTTTTGTTGGAGAAGTTAGCCTATTAATTCGTAGATGAAGGATTTAAATAGGTTTTATGTGAGTTAGAACATTCATCATTGAAATTGATTCAAACTCAAACTCAAACTCAAAGTATTTATTTCAATTAAACCAATTACAGGCACTTTTGAATTGTCAAGGGGTCGGTCAGTCAGAGAAATGAAGCTAGTTGCCCATTCCAAAGCGTAGTAGGTACCTATGGAGAAGAACGGGCAAGAAACTCCATGGACACTCTTTTAAATCAAAATATGGTTACAAAGTATTAGTTACATCATTCATGTTAAAAATTATGCATGTGAGAACGATGCAGAACGTTAAAAGCGTCCGTAATGAATAGCCTAAAACAATCCAAATATTAAATTAAATTAAAATAAGCCATGGCAGCAAAGAGATGACCAGTCCCCACTGACGGCGCCCGTTCACGAACATGACGCACGGATTAGCACCATTCAGCTCAACCATTTTGAAGGGAGCTAAACGATCCAACACATGTGCCACCATCAGCGAGACATTTGAGTGAGCATGACATACTCTCAGCCGCCAGGGCACATTCAAGTCAATGAAAGACGTACCCAGTAAATGGTAGCTTTATAGTATGTACCTACATAGTACTCACACATGAGCTATACAATTATACAATACTAGACGATTGAAGTTATATAATGCAAAAATAGTATTTTACAATCTTCAGCGGCTCCAACAGTACTTTCAAATGCTAATCAATTTATTTATGCGTCCTGTGGAGCAGGACCAGCGTTTAGCCAAGCATTTTTATCAGCGATGTAATCTCCCAATTTATAATATGCCTGGCTGCATAGTGTGCGTTTTATACAAGATTTAAATTTCGTTTCATTCTGTTCAATTATGTGGGGAGGTATTTTATTGTAACATTTTAAACAGTACCCCATGAAAGATGAGTCTACTTTAGCCAGCCTGAAACCTGGTTGAACTAATTGGTCCCTATTTCTAGTGATATAATTGTGTCTTTCACCTCTTTTACTAAAAATATGTAGATTTTTCCTTACGTACATAATGTTTTCATATATATATTGACAAGGTACCGTCATGATGTTAATATCTTTAAACAGTTCTCTTAGAGAGTCACGCCTGCGGAGGCTATATATGGCTCTGATGGCTCTTTTCTGCAGAATAAAAATAGACTCGATGTCTGCAGCCCGTCCCCATAGTAAAATACCGTACGACATGATACTATGAAAGTAACTAAAATAGACCAGTCTCGCGGTATCGACATCAGTAAATTGACGGATTTTTCTCACAGCATACGCTGCTGAACTTAGTCGTCCTGCAAGGGATGTTAAATGAGGACCCCATTGAAGCCTTGAGTCGAGCGTGAACCCCAGGAAAACAGTTTCATCGACGAATTCTAGTTTCTCTTGATTCAATTTTATCTCACAATGACTACCTTTGACATTTGGTAAAGAAAATCTTATACACTTAGTTTTTTTCCCATTTAATACTAAATTATTAGCAGTGAACCAATTTTGGATCTGCAGTAGGGCGTTATTTACGTCGTCAAGATTTGATACACGTCTATTAATTTTAAAAATCAAGGAAGTATCGTCAGCAAATAACACCATCTGTGGTTGGGTTTTTAACAAATGGGGTAGATCATTTATATAAACTAAAAAGAGGAAAGGACCTAATATCGAGCCTTGCGGAACACCCATTTTTACTGTTAAACCGAGTGAATTGACACCATTTATTTGAACTTGCTGTTGTCTATCATTTAAATAAGATTTTACTAAACTGAGCGCAAGTTTTTAGATTAGCGTGACATTGTTGCCTCGTCAATGAATGCATTCTGATCATGGGTGCAAGTTTCTTAATTAACCTACATTTTGACTAGCGCACCCTAGTGATCCTAATTATCTTCCACTGTATCTATATTCGTTTTTTTCTTTTATTATGGACTCTATTTTAGTGCTGCTAGCGTTCTAGCTGTTATTTTTGTTTCTATGTAGCTCTTTATTTCTAGCCAATTACGAGAGCTCGATTTGATTGCTGTAAGGTAAAACATCGGCATCTGTCATCACGCGACTGTCCCTCTTATCTACATAATTATTGTGGTTCAGTTTGGTTTGTTAAGTTTTGGTTATAATATCTACGAGTTATTTTCACGACATAAGAAAAATAATCTTAGTTTAAGTAAATAAGCAAACAAGTTCCTCCTCTCCCTCTAAAACAAACACCCATCTCCAACAGTAGCAACAACAACATAATCATTAACAAATCGAATTTTCCATCAATCTCGTGACGTCATCGCTTACGATATCTTTACCTGAGAGGTGGCGCCCCCTGCCTTATCACATAGCGACATGATAAATGACTTGCGCCTATCTGTTAATTAAGATTTTCGCGGCTCTCACGTGTAGACGGATGTCGGTAATTTAACTTAGATGTTGTTGGATGTTGGATGACGAAAAATATTGAATTTATTGTGATTGTTGATATGATAGTGGATGTTGCTGAGCTTACATTTTCTCGTAGTTACATATGTAACTTTATAATGTGACTTTTAGTATTAACTAGCTCTGTGAATAGTTTTTGTTATGGGCTGTGGTATAAACAATTTGAAAAAAATAAAAGAAAAATCTTTTATTTGCGGTAAACATGACGCAGAGAAATTTGATGTTCAATTTCTGTTTTTACGTCATTTGACTGAGAGATTCTATTGATAAGTATGATTTCCGATGTTATTGAAAAATATTCGTCCTGAATAATCACCATCTTAACTCTGATTTAGGAAACATTTTTATCTGGGAAATTGTATTAATGTACTAATTTTACATTATTGCAACAACGACCTTAAACCTGTACACAAACATTCTACACCTAAAAACCCGTCTGCAAGTGCAAAGTGTATCAAGACATAGTCGAGATAGTTCGCTGATCACCGATAGAGGGCGTGCCCGAACACCCATTTGTCAGCGAGAGGCTCATTAGGGTCGAATCTGGTTGAATCTCCAGGGATTAAGGGTCTCAATACGAGGTAGTCGTCACGAGTGTACGGTAATGGATATTGAAGGAAAATTCTTAGATTTAAGACTTCTGGGTTTATGTTGGTTTGATTTGATTTATGTATAGACGCCATTTTTATTACAGTACTTAGGTTTTTAATACCATAGAGCACTATTGTCTTTTGCTGTACCTAATAAAAAATACGCGGATTTCAAGGGACCTCCGAAAATTATACTGTCTGGAAAAAAAAATTCTCGATGCTAGAAAGAAAGAAAGAAAAGAAAAGAAAGAAAAATATTTTATTCTGCACAAACAAAACGCACAATTACGATAGATATCATCATCATTATCCACAGCCCGACTTCACCCATTGCTGCTAATAGGTCCCTCTTTTCATACTCCAATCCTCCTCCTGTGCCAGTTTTCCATGTTTTCACCCGCGTTGGTAACAAATAGGTAGAGTATAAATAATAAAAACAATGTAGAAAAAAATAGTAGGTAGGTAGTAGTAATATTATAATACTGATTTGCAAAACACAGGTTTGATTATCTGATAGGACATCATTTTCGGCAGAACTTTCTAAACAAGTATCTGTACCTAATTAACATAAAGCTGCACCCATTACTGCAGTGGCATTCAAATGATGTTCAACTATTAAACCTACCTTGTTATTATTTGTTTTTATTTTAACTCTTATTAGCAATCACATGTCAAGTACATTAGGTACCATCACACTAATAGGCTTTTCAAGCAAAAACTCAATCCCCAGAAAACGCTAGTTAACTCTGCTATAATTTACTATATACGATGTAAATCTGTGTACGACGATTATAAAAACATTACACGATAGACATAAACTTATCGCGACCGCCAATCAGAAACGAGAAGTCGAAATAAATCGATGTTACATCCAATCATTACTCTACGTCAGGATCGACTCAATTAAAATATCGTTAATGTGCTAGAACTAAATAAAAAGCAACCCTATAGTTTTAACTTTAGAGTTGTTTTTTACACTGTCAATATTTTTACCTTGCAATGGTCATTATGGTAAATGTTGTATACTATAAAACCACGAAATCGGCGTGTCGGAATCGGAATAAAGGTAAAATAAACAGTCGGTAGAGCTGCGCGGGACACGAGGTAGTAAGTTTTAAATAATAAAACAGCGGCCATTATAAAAATATCAACCTGTGAATATCATTGGAATGATGTTTATTCTCATACATTAGGTAGGCGAAAGAAAGAACTTGATGGGATAGGTAATCTATTGTTTCAATAATTCCTAAATTATTTTATATTTATAGGAAATGGGTTCAAGAATAACTCACTTGAAATGATTTATGCGATACCACTATCTTTTTCAATTGATCTTGAAGGCTTATGGCCGTCTTCCGAAACTTCAGTTTTAAAGTATGATTTCATTGCTTTACTGCAATCTAATCTAACTAGCCTATACTGTCCCACTGCATAACAAAGGCCTCTCTCTCCGTTTTCCATACAATTCTGTCTTTAGCGAGTGCCGGCCAGAAAATACTGCAATACAAATTATAATTTGCAATAAGTCCATCAACAAACTACTTGTGTCATACATCCAATTCAACGAATAACGTCAGCTTACCATAACACTCTATAAAATAAAAATGATCACCATTTAAATGCTCAAAAGCCATATCTATCTCATTTGTATCCAGTACTCTATCAAATTATAATACAGTACATTACTGAACTAAAATGATTGCGTAGATTATCCATTTTTCATAATCAACGTAAAGTCGGTTGTAATATATCAAAGTGTTTACCTAAAACAAATATGGAGTTAAGCACTGTAATCTGTATCTTATGTAGTTTATCTATATCTAGGCCCTGGTAATTTGCTTTAGCTTCAGAATTTTGTTGATAGAAATTGCATTACTGCAATATATACAATAAAATTGTGTTTCTACCTCTTTATTCTGTACATTTCTCATTCATTACTGTAGCACAGGTTGGACATGATTTAGGGACCTTGTCGTCCGTTAAATTCATCGACCTTTTCTTTCTTTGAATTTACCTTTCCTTCCTTTTATTTTCACTTGATCTATACTTTGATCAAACAGCAGTTTATCGTTAAATTCATCAGATCGTCTTGTAGTCATTTCACCAATGAATATTTTGCTACCAGTATTAATTGTAAGCCCTGCAGCATCATCGATCATCTCTTCCCAGAATACCCTAAAACATTTCGACAATCTGCATGAGTACTTTTTAAAAGAAAATATTTACAGTCTCCAGCGGTGTTATCCTCGTGTACGAACGATAAATTACTTGTAATTTCGTACTCGGGTGATACCTGAGCTCAGTGAAAAAACACGAGACATAGACGTCTTGGTGCGTCGCAAATTACGGTCATCATCTTCTCATCAGGAGCGTGGGTACGCGTTGATGTATCGCTGTTCGGCTGGAGGGTACCGGAGCGTACCCATATAGGGACTTGAACGTGCAGAAGCGATTTTTGGGAGGTTGATATTTAAAGTTTCGAGAAATCACAGAAATGGGTTTTAGTGTTGTCAACCGATGAACTTTGATACATTCAAAGTTCATTGGTTGACAACACAGAATACTTCAGGAGCAATAGAACATACTATGTTCTTTTGCTCCTGAAGTATTCTTAGTTTTAATTTGATTAATTTAAAATAAACTGCTGTCTCACCTCCCTATTGTTAATCTCAAACGGTGGTGGGTTCAGCCTTAGTATTCTCCACTTCTTAGCTCTATTCTTGTCATCTATTGCATGTCGTCATTTTTCTATGCACTACACTATATCCTCCTGTTTTAAGGTTTTCCTCGGAGTACAGGAACTGGCAGTTTCAGTGCCGGATTGCCATAGATTAATAATATTATGATTAAATTCTGTATGATTTGAAACTGTATTGTGTATTTTGTTTCAATAAATAATTCTAGGAGCCACGCATCGGTTTCAAATAATCCTTGCCACGTCTAGACACATCTAAACTCTGTGATGTAAATATGAGCACTTCAACGTCAGAGAGAGTTGGCTTAAAGAGTAAATGGGCGTTCAGCGTTAGGTTTTAAACTCTACTAAAGTTTGTGCCTCACAAGAAACAAATTACGAGGAAACGAAATCACCGCGGTAATATCCCGTTACTTTACATTATGTTGCGTATATTGCCACCTGCGAATATTGCTTTTGTGAACGTAAGATAGATAGTTCTGCAAATGATCGACATGAATTCTCATCGACGAAGTAGGCTTCGCTAGGATTCTCCAGGAGAAACTATCGAATATGATGTCAAATACTTTCATGGATGCGTAATTTAAGAAACACAAAGATAAAAATATTTAAGAATCAATAAATTTTGAGGTTTTTTTGCTTCCGATTTGAATTTGACTTCGGTTTATTTTAAGCGTCTCATACGCAGATTCTTAAGCAGTCTGTGTAAAGAACGTTTATAAGTTAGTTTGATGAGTGAACGAGAGTTTTCATCGTAAATATTTTTCATAATAATGCACTTAGATTCCAAATATAACAGAAGAAATATTTATTCTAAAAGTTCTGATTAATTTCAGCATTATTTAAGAGCATTTCTGCTGCCCTGGGCAAGGCCAAAAGTTGGGAAACGCTCGTGTTTACGATGATAAATAAAAAAGATGCAGCTGACACTGCGCATCCTAGTAATACCATATCGAAACCAGCTTCCAAATGCCATCATACTTAGCCCATTTATCCAAAACAGAAAGGCAGACAAGCATTACAATATAATATTTCAACTGAAGGTATTAGAAAGGCAGTAGTAAGCGTACGACGGTAACTAATCGTCGCGCATGCGTGGCCAATCGGAATGACAGTGGAACAATTGCTGGCAATGCTTTAGGTAGCCATGGGTGCTTGATTTGATGTGGGAAAGGGTAATGTATTTACAGAAATAGAGACTAAAATGTCAAATTCTTCGTTGACAGCTTTTTCTTCAGTAGCTCTAACATTGTTCTGTTTGTCATTGCTTTGTTGCGTATGCGCCGTGTTCTTTACCCTCTTTGACGTTAAGATCATGAAGGTTCATTTAATTTGGATATGATTTTTTAAAAATATATTAGCGTTCTAAATCATGGTGTTTATAGCTCTCATTTTCGTGATATACAACTTCTTTTCGGTCTCGTCTCGATTAAATGGAAGGAATATTTTATATAATTCTGAACTAATTAATTAATAATGAAATGTGTCCAGAAATTAGACACAGAAGGAGGTAATTATGAAGAATTAAGCGTAAAATTAACTTAACTTTCCCCAGCTATTTAGAAAAACCTTCACAGCAAATTCAAAGGCGTCCGGCCCGGGAAAGGGCATAAATTTTCCTATTTTTTCAACGTCCACCCACCTAATAGTTTTTACGCATCAAGCGGTAGTCGTGTAAAAACGTAAATTACCAAAACGGATCGCCGGTAAAAAAGTGGGCTGGCCGTCAGATCATTAGTAAGAGCCAATGGTCGTTACCTAAAAGTCATTAGCGTCAACTTTTACCGTAATTTGAGGTTGTATACCAACCTACATAAGAGTACTATGTGATGGGCATTTTCATTATAATAATTTATGTAAAAGAACCAATTTTGTGTTATTAGTTACGACATTCGATGATGACTTGATGGGGTGAACTTGATTGCGAAATTGTACCAAACTTGTTTTGTGACTTTCGATAGAGCTTTTTGCATATTTTGCCTTCTTTTGCGCTTCGAATTATAATCGAAGTTGTAAGGTTTTACATGTAATAACTTAATTTGTCGCTGCAGCCTTATTTTGTAAGATATATGCCATACCTTAGCGATGATTAGGATCACCCAATGACTCAATTTCCATACTGGTGTATATTTCATTATTGATGTCTGTGTGAAAGGGAACTTAAATTACTACGTGCTCTTTTTTCAGCACGCATACCTCCAGAATTAGCATAAATGGTTACCATCACAATGCATAATCAGCTTGTAACGTTCCCACTGCTGGGACACAGGCCTCCTCTCGGAGAGAGGGAGTGGGCCGTAATCCACCACGCGGGCCCAGTGCGAGTTGGTAGATGTCACATGTTTTTGAATTTTTGGTTCTAGGACATGCCGGTTTCCTTGCGCCGTTTTCCTTCACCGTTTTTGAGAGCAGTGGTGATGAAATAATTTACACAAAGTAAAAGCACCTCTCTGGGTTCAAACCTACGACCAACTCGTAAGTCGCGGCCGTTACTTAGTGGTAATGGCGCGCGAGTAGTTTCCTAGTAGCCACCGCTGCATTGCTCCGTCACAATGTTAAAAAAAATACTCATGAACAAAACCATTTTTCCAAACGGTGTTGGCACCGAAGTCAATAAATTGGCATTTATATCAATGAATTGCCATAACCATCGGACCATGAAAAATAAAAACCTTGATTTTCCGCTATTGCTTTACGATTATGGTTCAATCAAACAAAAAAACCGGCTCCGTTTCCATCAATTTGTCGCCCAACTTTTACAATGGCATAAGTTTTTGCGCGAGCCAGTGCAGTCGATTGTTCTAATTGCGCGGTTCCATTACAATAATGTCTTATAATCACAGGGCTATTTGTAAACGCCGCGTCGGGCTGCAATGAGGTGTGGAAACGGACCGTTTTGCGGTGCGCGCTTTCAGTGGAGCGGCGGTGGTGGGAGTTAGAGGCGGAGACCGGCGGAGTGCGCGGTAGCGATCGCCAGCACGAACATTAGAAATAGAAAAGTATATATATGGTAAACAGGTGAGTTGTTACGAAATATTTGGTTCTAAGTACACACATCTATCTATCACCATCATCTGCCTTGCCTTTTCCTAACTATGTTAGGGTCAGCTTCCAGTATAACCGGATGCAGCTGAATATTTAACATGGAGCGAGCCTATCTGACCTCCACAACCCAGTTACTGGGTAATACGATACTCCTTGATAAGTGGACTAAGTGGTCAGACTTTCGGGCTTCTGACGACCCGTAACGACAATCAAAGATCACGCAAGTGGACCACGCAACGTGCTTACATGAAAGTGTCTTGGTATGGAAAGATTGTCACCCGTCCACGGACCAACCGCGGCAAGAGTAGCTTAACCTGATCGGTCGAACCATGCGGCTGTTATTACTTAGCCACAGGTCCCTCAATTTATATCTATCTGTAGCGGTATCTACAACGCCACATGCGAATAACGCGTCATACTGACGTCACGCAAATCCTGCATCTCGCAAGCAGAGTTTACCGCGCAATTAGCATATATACAAACTTCCCGATATCAATCGTTGGGCAGTTGCCCGCCAGACACAACACCCATCTGGTCGGAGGATCCTCCCTTTTCTATAGAGCATCAGTGAACTTTACACCCTGTTCTTCATACCTCTATACTTATATCTATCATCATAACTTGATGAGCGGTTTATTAAATATTTTATTATTAAATTGTTTGGTTTAAAAAACTAAAACTAAGTCAATTGTTTCTTCTTCTTCTGCACTCTTTGATTATTAAATTAACATTTTTGTTCATTTATATTTTGCTAACTATCATGAAGATTATTATAAACAGACAGTCTAGGTATTTTTAATTAGGTACGTAGGTAGGCTTGTGTATCTTTTTACCGGAAACAAAAGAAACGAATGTGTAGGTAGGTACGAGTAACTAGGTACTACAGATATGCTGTTGAAAAGCGGTAACTGCTAAATAAAAAAACTTTTTTTTTTTTTTATAAAAACGTTGCCCCACACTAGGAATTTCTCCTGTATCGTGGATGCGTTTACAAACATTTAAACTCACATACACAAACAGCCAGACCCGGAACAACTACTTGTAGGTCATACAAATATTTGTTCCGTGCGGGAACCGAACCCGCGACACGCAGCGCAGCAGTCAATCGCTTAACCACTGCGCCAACCGTGCCGTCATTCACTTTAAGATGCATGCAGTAACAAAATCGAAATCAAAAGTCATTTAGTCAAATTAGGCTCAAAATCAGCACTTTTCGAACATCTAAATTACATAAGACAGACCCCCCAAAACGCCCGCCCTTAATCACTTCCTAGTGCTTTCGCTGGGAAGAAGTGGCGCAACAAACTCCCCAATAGCACAGCTGTCCGTTGAGTAATATAGGTATATTATAATATAGTTTTTGCTACTATTGTATAGAATCAAGTTATAGAAAGAGAAAAATTAGTTCATTCGATTGTACGGACGCCAGCACATCAAGTTACTACAATCTGTCAAATTTCTTTAATAGATTTTCAACTTTATCGCTAAAGCATTAAGGTTCATGGTTGATTGGGAAAATTTGACAGTTTCGGGTAGCTTGACCTGCTGGCGTCTGTACCTACCATCGAATGAACTAACATACCTCTTGCACATCCCGCTAGTCTCTTACAAGTTGTACCACGCAAGTTCTCTGCATTACTGTAACATTGTCGGTCGCTGATGGCCAGTAGCCGTGCGGTTTAGAAATCGATTCAGCTATTCATTAATTTAATACATTTCCTGTTAGTGAGCCTTGTAATTGATATCTAGTTTAATAACGTACAATAATACTTAATGTACCACAAATTTTGAAATACTACTTTATTAGTAAAAGCATTTCCTGTGTGACAATAAATAGATAATAACTTCCCGCCATATGGATAGGTACGTTATGTATGTACCTATTCATAATGCTATTAATAATGCTTTAACAATTTTTGTTCAATAACGATGAATTAATCATTATTTATGACTTTGATTTTATTCTCTGTAAATATTTTCAGTGCTGAATCGTATATCAGCACAGTAATCAGCCTATAATGTTCCCACTGCTGCCTGGGACAAAGGCCTCCTTTCTTCGAAAGGGAGTGGGCTGTAATCTACCACGCGGACCCAGTGCGGGTTGGTAAGTGACGCATGTATTCGAATTTTTGGTTCTGGGACATGCCGGTTTCACCACAATGTTTTCCTTCACCGTTTTGAGAGCAGCTAGGATTAAATCTGAATCATTTTTATATACGACCAACTTGATATAAGCTTATCCTATTGCGTATATTTATAATTTTAAATATCAATTGTACTGTTTAGGTATTATTTATTATTTTTAAATTTAATTTTGATTCTTATAATAATTTTCGATTCTAATTTCGATTATGATTTTGTGTTTAACTTAATGTTTTGTTTTTTTGTTTCTAATTAATTTTACGAAAATGAGTAAAACATCTTGTTAAAATGTAATATTTAAGAAGCTATTTTTTATGTGAGTGCTGTGTGCGCCTGTAAATGACTAATTCACCATAACTCAATGCTTATGTAATTTTTTATTATGTTAATGTTTCCAGTGGATTGGTCGTTGGTGTACCTATCAAATAAAATAAAAATAAATTAAACAAAATTCCAAAACTCCGTTTAGAAACATCATCAATTTTCAATCCGAAAACGTTTAAAGCAAAAATTATTGTGTCTCATACCTACTGAACTTCACATACCTAACATTTTCAAGACAGTATAATAATTTATAATAGAAACATGAAATGTGAAAAAACATAACTTAGGTATGAGTTAGAAGTGTGACCTGAAATGGTGTCGGGTTTTGGCAGTGAGACGTTCACTCGTCACATATAATAATTAGTTAGTAAGACAAACGGGTCACGAACAGGGCTGTCGCGAAATGAGAACGAAGGAGTTTAATAGAAATAACGGATAATAACTGTCTATGGTGCTCTGGACGTAGACACTTTGAGTTAGAATTATCACTGATGGACGCTCATTTAATGTATTCTAATTTCCTATCTAGGGCCTTTATATAGGTATAATTATCAAATTCTATAATGATATTCTGCTCTCTGAAAAGCACCTTGAATCACATTAGTACAGAATAGATAGTCATACACAGTATTCAAGTTCCATCCACAATTACGGGTGGTCTTTGCAGTAAACCACACAATTCCAAGTTAAACGAATCCCATTAATCATTAATAAAAATAAATATGATCAAATAACTGCATGCCAAAAATAAAACAATACACCATTATTCATTTAAACATCTTGATGCTATATGCAAATTCTTGACGCGTTAATCTTGCACCTTTTATGTTAATTGAGGACATGTAGAGGGGGCTTAGAAGTCCCCTCGAGAGCCAGTCTAGGATTGGGATTAAACTTTGAATGAAGACAACAATGACAGAATAGAAACTATTTGTGAATACGTGTGGCAGTGACAAATTATGATAGATGATAGAGAAATGTGCATTCGATGCGTTTTGAAAGCCGATGTATTTAATTGTAGTTACATATTTAGGTGTGATAAAATTATGACTACAGTATCTATCTACTTTACAGTAAGATCATAAACTATGGCGATTCACTTTTGCACTTTTCTAAGAAATGCCCAATACTATGACAAGGTCGTCTGCGTAACTATCAATCGATTATTTTATTTTAAGAATGTTAAATACGTGTTAACGAAATATTGCTTGAATAAATCTAAACAATTAATTATTTTGATTTTATTGGATAGACATCGGATTTACTTTCGCAGGATAGGAATTGTGACCCTGAAATAGCAATAATTATATGTATCATTTTATCTCTAAGTAAGTAATGTTACGCATATTTCTGAAATACTCAGAACAGCCCTGTCCAACATGGCATGTGACGTCACTAACGAGTCGACAGTGCTCGGACGTTAGCAAAAGGCAGACTGGCCCGAAATTCCACTTAGCAATGCAAAGAGCAAAACTTGTATAAATGTACTTGGTGGAGTTGCTATTACGTGTAGACTAAGTACATACTTAGTCTATCTACACACAGTTTCTTAGTATATCTACATACTTGTATCCTACGAAACTAAGATGAGTCCAGTAGGGTTAGGTTTACAAATGTTTTCACGAAGAGCTGAAGTCACATCCAATTTTGTTGCAATAAACCTATTTTACTTTTTCTTTCTTTCAGTGTCCAAAGTTGCGATCTTTTCAAGTGCCTTCTCCAATTCCATTTTTCTATGTTTTTGAATTGCTGTAATTTTAAACTCTTTATAAAACTTAATAATAAAAGAAAGAAAGAATAACATGCATTGGGCAACAGTTCGGGAAACGCAAAATACAAATTTAAAAAAAAGTGAACATCAAAACTCGATATACCTACCTGTCAAAAACAGTTGAATAGAATGATCATAACAATAATATAATTATCATTAATTTCAGTTCTACAATACTGTAGGCAAATGTAGCTAACGATTTGAAAGTGCAGAGCCGTTATCCAAATGCGGGACGACCCGAAAATCCACTTAGCCTTCCCGGAAAACTTGGTAAAGGGTTGTGAGGGTTGCACGTAAGAGCTTAAAAACAAGGGGTGTTTATTAAATTATTTCGTCGTGCATAGGGATTTAATCAGAGCCACTGATAATCATTTGGGATTGGGATTAATGGGTGAAACGGTGTGACGTTTTTCTTTATTTTCGGAAAAGACACTCGCTATTTGAGTTGATCAAATGTTTTGACTGCCGCTGCAGGGAATCAGGAAAGGTTTGGTCCTCTTTTGTGAGGTTCTTGTCATAGTTAAGCTCACGTATTCCAGTTCAGTAGTCAGTCATCCTCATCAACCTAGTAGTACACTGTTAGAATAAGACCTCCATGACACGCCGTTTAATTCGATTCTTACCCATTTGGCTCCATTTAACCGATTAGCTCAGTATTTCCACTCCCTTCTTCGCACAATCTCGATCAACCCTCAAATGGGAACATACGAATATTTGTAGCAAGCCTAACATTCCACCAACAGCACAGGATTTAAGCGGATTCCACAATGTCTAATTAGACACAACGAGAACACGTCCCAACCGTTGTTCCTTGTATAATGGCTTGTTATTAAAACTTTATATTTGTGTCAGGTGCCTTAACAGAGTGCTAAGTTACCTGCCATATGACACTTGTTTTGAAATGCGGAAGACTTTATCAAGAATTGTGGAACTACGGATGTTGGTTAATTTCCCTTTTACTTTCAAGGAGTTCATTCCTTGTTTAAGCCTAGTTTAGAAAAGGTAGGGGAAGAAATGATTAAGCCTTTAATCACGATAAATAAATACATGATGAATAAAATTCATGATTTTTAAAATGTTTTATTTTCTTTCCAATTTCGTGTCAGTAAGGATCATATTTGCAGATCATCTTTCAAAGCATTGGCCGTTCAAAACCTCAGCTTCGTATCCAAACTTTAGAGTTTCCACTCCACTTATAATCACACTAGCTACGTAGGTACGAGTACCATCCCAACTCCACCATCAATAAAACATCGATAAACAAATCCCAGTCGTCACACGATCAGCTAGACGCGACATCAAAATGCTAATACCAAAACTACGAGCGCACTCGAATAAACTACATTATGCTGGGATGTTCAGCTGTTCAGTTTTACAGCTCAACCCGCGTAACAATCCTCCGTGGAGCAGCCGCGCAAACTTTTAATTGGCGTGCCATTAGGACGGGCGGAGGCACTAAGCGATTTGTGGTGTACCGGCCCTCTCTCTCGAGGTTTTAATTTCTCTCGCACCTCTTGTGGGGGGCTTGTTGATTACGTATTCTGGATTCGGATTACGAGTGCCTTAGATGTGGTGGATGTAATTGTCAGTTAGTGTAGGTGCAGGTGTTAGGTAAGTCAGGAAATCAAACGGTTGTTTGTGAGCAACTTATGGGATTTGGTCAAAATATTTTGCAAAAATTACTTTTGCTCCATTTTGACGTCATCGTTTTGCAGTCTTTTGTTAGTCTGTGCAACTTTAAAGTAGTTATTTTTAGAGTAATTTTTTTAAAGAGCTCCGAAAAATGTGCCCTAGGAAGAGCTAAATGTCGGACGTTTAATACTACTTAATCACCTTTAGTACGTTCCTGACTTCTGTAACAGTTTTGACAATACACACAAATTTAAGCACTCAATACTTTTATAGTTTCATCTTACCAACTAAGCAAGAAATAAAATTTAAAATAAAAACATCCGACTTTTTAAATATGGCCGCGTCTTTACGACAGATTTTAACTTAGTTCCAGACAGATAGAGGATAACTTAAATGCACGATCTAGAAAAAAGTTTGCAGCAAAAAGTTCTCTCAGACACTGTGGGAACTGTTATAATTTCAAGTGTTTTTGTCGGATACTTACTGAAGCAAAAAATTACGTTACGTAAGAAAAAAATTGGTGCGAGTGTGTAATATTTGACAAGTAAAGTACAAGAAGAAAATATCACAAAAATAGATCTTTTGTTAGAATCAAACAATGCAACTCTCGATTTTTAAATTAGTCAATTATAACTTGTGGGTTTTGGCGTGGCTCTGTTGTAGCGGGACGGTCATGTCTTCAGCTAATGACGCGTCGTTACCGCCACAAATCTCCGACATTACAACGTATTAAAACTCTAAAACTTTACTCGGCTCGCCATTTGGCTTCAACAAAAACTTTCTTACATCACAAGATTTAAATTCAAGTCTCGAACCGCGCGGAGTCCTGAAAATATTTTACGCAAGGTTGTCTGGCTTACGAAAGATTATAGTTGTAGTGTGCTCTTTGCTTATCATGATTCTTGTTTTGAAACCCATCATCGTGGTCTTTTAGGGTTAAAGTTATTTCTTATTCGATGTCACAAGTACTTATGCTAGTAAATCAGTAGTAGAATCGAATCTTACTAGATTTAAGTAAGTATTCTTAATAAATTAAAATTTTTAAGAAAAGTATGCTAATAGGATAAGGGATTTTTACGGTTTTTGTGATTCTTATTTGCTATTCTTGGTTGTCAACATTCCTGTTTATTTTTATACAGTGATATAATAAAAAAAACCTTTTATTTAATCCAAATGTACTGCATACACAAACAGCACCAATTACTATAACTCAAATATTATGAAAACGTTACAAAAGGCAGACTTTATTGAAACTTGCAATCAAATTATCAATGTTTCCAGAAAAACTTGTTCACACTTGGCGCCATTTTCCACTTCAATAATATTCGCAAGTGGCGCCGTTTCGCAGATTTTCATTCGCAACTTCGCAACCCTTACCCACGAGGGGATGGTTATCGTTCATCATACATTGGATAGATGGCGTACGGAGCATTGTATTTCACGAAAGCCAAAACAGATGGCGTTGACAGAACTTCTGGGTAATTATTTTGAAATGAGATCAAATTAATCTTATTACAATATTTCGTAAATAGATTAACCTATTGAGAGTTTCGTAGGTAATTCAAATAAATGATTAATCGTACTCAATGTTTGTTTTGGACAGACATAAGAACATCGAATTAGAAAAAACGAAAGACTAATGGCTCTGTAGTCTTATTCGTAAACACAGTAATGATCAGATATAAACAAATGACAAACGAATTTCAATTGTTTTATTATTCTAAAATTCGAATCCACCATACATCTATTTAAGTTAAAAGGTTCAAGCGGTCGAGCGCCGGCTGTCGACGATTAGCCACGCTAGCCGGAACAATTTTTTAATATCCCCAAACAAGGAAGGCAAGTCTATCGAGTGTTTGAAATGTGTGGATAAGATCTATTTTGCCTTTTTATTAGTCTCTTCTCAGCAATGCTTCATTTGTCCCGCTGCCAATGTGGCAATGTCCTACTAAATCTTTTGCCCTACCTACTTTCTTCAGTTTAAAGGGTTTTTAACGCAGAGTCATGATGGTGTATTCTGTATCATTGAAAAATCTGCAATTATAGCCGATTCAGCATCTGCTTTAAACCTGTAGATGATTACTATAAATTAATCTAGCAACTGGGTTGTGGAGGTCAGATAGGCAGTCGCTCCATGTAAAATACTATTATTCAGCTGCAGCTGGTTAGAATGGAAGCCGACCCCAACATAGTTTGGAAAGGGCTAGGATTATGATGATGATTAGGTACTATCTAATAACAATTTACCAATTGAAACTGTTATAAATTATCCGTTTGGTTTCTTCAAAATGGTATTACCGCGTATTTGTTTGCATGTTTAACACTTGCACGCTTAACGCTTGTCTTTGATTTTGCATGCATTAATTTTCCATACGGCCCTGATCCACAATCCCTAGTCTAACTAACATAATACCTATGAATAGACCTACAGCAGTAATTCAAATCTGTACTCCAATTCTCAGTAAATTGTCATGTCTACACTAAGACAGCACGAAAGGAACAGTTCGCCAGCGAGTTTGACAGCTACAATACGTGTCGTGGTTGAAATTAGCATACACACTTGTCGCATGCACTTGGCGACCGACTATTTCCATCTCATTCATATATGGTAGTATATTCATGTGTGAGAGGGTAGGGACGATCGTGTGTGGTAGCTGCCTTGTAAGACATTGATGTAACATAGTAGGTGTGTATTGCTTCGTGATGGAATACGCATTGTTTGAGGTATGAAAGGAAAACATAATATCTTGTTGCGAAAGTTGTAAGGTCAACGCGGTAGGCCAATGGGTTACCGACTCATAAAGACCGTACAGAATCCACATGTAGTTGGGACGACGTTATCAATTTGGCACATGTGTAAAAGCACTGCCGCTCTTGCCCACTTGAGGTCCACTTAACGTCACTCTTCCTTAAGGCAAATAAAATCGTATAAGGATATACTTATCTGGCTTGTTACTGACAAACTGCCAGTCGTTCTTTGAGTAATTTGTTTGAATTTAATTGAGATACCAAAACGAGAAATCGCTAAATATACTTTGATGCAGAAAGGGTATATCGTAATAGAATTGGTTTTCAAGAAATGTTTGGGTAAGTAATCGAAAATACGATAGATTCGGACGATAAGAACTGATTGAGTGAAAACAATGAAAAATGACGATTAAAAGCCTTCAAGCAACATAAAGTGGATTAGAAAGCTGAACAGCAATGTTAAAGACTAATTAAGATTTTGCAATTGGCAGGCAACAAACGTAAAGCCAACACTACCAATAATTATTATCAGTAATTCTAACTCCAATACTGTTCTCAATACTAAATAAATGACTATTATTCAAATAACCATAGAACGTTTAATTTTTAACAACAAAGGCTGACGGGGAGTGGCTCCACAAACACGGATTTCCAATTAAGTTAGGGCCTGATTGGCAGGTCGTTAGTCAACGCTGCAGCGTGAATGTGGGCGCACGTCTCGGCCCGGCCCGCGAAACATCGCGATTATTGATGGCTGATACACAACAAGATGTTTTAGAAGCGTATTTTGTAAAACGAGGTTAAAGTAATGATAAAAATGTTGAATTTGAAGTAAATCATTATTTTAAAAGGGTTCTTAATAGTAAGATACATGAAGGAAGGTTGATTGATGACTATTTTTACACCAATTAGGTGTAAAGCAGTCCATCTATTAAAGCTACTTTATACAAATAAACTCTTAATTCCAAAGAATACATAAATAAAAAAGCAAATACAAGTATAGTTTTACGTAAAAACACTATCTGACCACATTCTCAAGCATCTAAATTGAATCCATCTAAGTACAGACGCCAGCAGGTCAAGCTACCCGAAACTGTCAAATTTTCCCAACCAACCTTGAACCTTAATACTTTATGAATAAGGTTGAAGATCCATTAAAGAGATTTGACAGATTGTAGCAGCTTGATGTGCTGGCGTCTGTACCATTTACGCTAGGGTAAAATACTACCTACATTATTTACAGGCGTTAATACAAAACGAACTAACAACAAAATTAGTTCACACCATCAAAACTTCATGGTAGCAATTATTTACAGACATACCTACTTACTTAGTACAAAGAGATTTCAGCACACCTTTCATCGGTTTATAGTTTATTCTCTTTCCATGTAAGGACTGAGGAACTCGTAAACGATACATGGGAATACAGAAGTAATAGGATTGATTTCTATGGTACCATCATCTCTATTAACTTTACATACTCCTAGACATTTAAGTACTTGTATGTCGGTTGGTATGTGTGCACCGTGTGTTTCTCCATTATCATTATTGATTGAAATGTTATTAAAATTAACTGGGGCCAATAAGGTTTTATCCTTGATAGGATCTTTATCACTTTAGAGTGCTTCATCTTGATCAGTATGCTCGCACCTGTCTTAAGTTGCATGTTTAATACAAATTGTAGGTAACTAAGTATTTTGCAAGACAACTAGCGTTATAGATATCGGTAGGTATATAGAACCGCTTTTGTACAACTATTTAATGTTATATTCCATTTACTTTAACACTCATATTTTATTTCAGCGATTTAACTTGTAAAAAGCAATTATCTGAATTAATAATTGAAATAATTGTTTAAAAGCACCACTAGTTTCCACCTCTCTTACCCAATTAGTGGGTATCTGAAAAGTCGAAAATGTATTGTGTAATGTAGTGAATTTCAATTTAGTGGATGAGACCGTTTTGGCAATAAACGTATTCATGCCTACTAAGAACAAAGAACTGTTGAACCTAATAAGAACTCCAATCCGTCTACGATAGTTTTAAAAGTCCATAGGAAATCTTTGAGGTTTCTGAAATAAGAATGTCTGCAAAAATAAAAACGGCAACCAATATTCCAGAAACACCTTGCAATTTGAATTTTCTTTCACTACATCGAAAAGGAACCAAGTCACGCATCACTACACAGTCGTTAATTATCGTCGACTGTCTCCGTATAAACATGATCGATTGACTGGTATGTACGAAAAGTGAAGATATCGGAGGGAAAGAAACATTAAGTGTATTCCTATGTCGGCAGTGATATCATTTTCATAGGCTGCCGAGGTTCCTGCAGCCCCTTGGAACTATTGCGAACAAGGCAGGTGCGGAGATATCAAAGAGTATCTTTATTTTTCTCTAACTAAACTGCATTGAAGGCGGACAAACCTACATAGAGGAATGATATCTTTTCGGAAAAATCGGATTGAAAAATTAAATTTCGGGGTACATGCAAATTACCTACGGGTCGGAAAAGGATTGAAATGATTGATTTTTACCGATATCAAAGGAAGCTGCCGTTGTTTTAATCGTGCAGAGAAATCTAGTACAGACGCCAGCACATCAAGCTGCTACAATTTATCAAATTTCTTTAACAGATTTTCATCTTTATCGCTAAAGCACTAAGGTTCAAGGTTGATTGGGAAAATTTTACAGTTTCGTGTGCTGGCGACTGTATTTAACCGAGACACACCTTCAGAAAATTACCATAGACGGAATGCGTTGCATTTGATTTGCATTTCCAGTAACGACTTAGATAGGTAATAATATGACCATGGACACTTGTAGGCGTACATAAAAGGAACCAAGATATAGCGACAATCAAATATAAACAAACGAAAAAATAGACGGCATAATAATGATATCTTTGGAATAGAAAGGACAACACCAAAGTCTATATTTTTTTTATGCAGATGTATGAATCAGACATGTTCTGGGAACGAAGACTTCTTTTTCTTACCTCATTAATCGCTTTCCATCAGGCCGAATCGAGGTGAACAGTAAGCACAAACTGCAATAAAAATATCTGAATGTTTGTTTGCTAATGAATGACACATCAAAGGTTAAGAAAATAGCGACTCCACTGGAACCTTATTCTGGACTTACGAAAAAGCAACTGAATAGTAAGGCGTCGAGAAAAAAAAACAGAATGATTCAATCGGCCACTCTCGAATCTCGATCAGTCTTCGTCAATGTTTCGTGTGTTTAGTTGGATATCGATTTATTGTCGACACTTATGGAAAAACTGACAGTTTAGACGGCTAAAGTTTCACAGCGTCTTTCAAGACTTAGAGACTACGAACAGCGGATGATATTGAAATTGGTAGGTACTTCATTTCAAAATGGTTTCTGAATAGTCTTAGATTTAACCGGTTTATCTATATTTATGTACCTAAAGCAAAGTTTCAAGTTTTTATATATTATTTAATTTTTTTTTTATTACCGTATCTTCTTTTGCAACCCAGAATGAAGGCTTCGTTTTCATTTTGTCGGTTCATTTCTTTCGAAACACAGTCTCCCCCCCCCCCCTCACATACTGTTGCATTGAAGGTTCGTGAGGTAATTATTGTCTTCAACACTAATTTAAAAAATAAATATTTCTTGTTTCAGAGTAGCTTGTAATTTATTTACACAAAACTATTTTCCAAAGTTCCACTAACGTGTTTTCTTATGCAAATCTATGTTAATCTGGCATTTTCACGTTTAATTTTATTTCTGGCCACATTTCTCGAATGATATTGTCTCGTAAATCAGTCGTCGGGTGTTTTTCTTGGAGCGGCCGAGCGACCATGTTTTGTTTAGAATCACGCACACCCCGTCTGGGTTGCTCTGCGATTGTGATTTACAACTCCTGGATTGTTTTATCACTAGTTTTACAAGTAATTTAAATTTGTTTTTATATACATTTTGAAATTATTGTCGTTTCGAAATATTTATAGCTGGCTACAAACTTAGCTTGTGTCATCCGTTTGCAGTGACGAATATTAAAGCCTTTGAAAACAAACACTTAACAATTAATGATCAATTCCAATCGAATGTTACTTTAGAGGGCTAATTCCCATATTTTTAAGAACGTTCGGATTCTAATCTCAGTCGGGATCTGTCAAAAATACCTCTAATTTTCATACATCTTTGTAAATTTTTTGACATTGATTGTAGCTGAGATGAGATTTCGACTAGATTTTGAACGTTTAACATTGCGGGAATTGGTCTTCTGTTGATGAGTCTCCACCAAGACGTCAACAATCAAATTAATAACAAACAACGCTGTTTGTTCAGCTCTGTCTTAGCATATTGTGCTCGTACAACTTTTGTTCGCAACTTAACAGTCTTCATAATTTATCATCATCGCGATCCAAATTTGGATCATATTAGTCGTATTCTTACAATAATACTAATAACAATAAAATATTAGTGTCAACTTCATTTCGTCCCTCAAAATTATCGTAATCAATACTTACAAGTATTGGAACTCTAACAGAACTCAACGACTTTTTATTTCACGTCAAAGTATGAGTCACACAATTTAAAACAGGCAAACGTATCAAATAACCGGTCACTTTACACTTTTGATTCGTTTTCGGCCAGCTATGACGTACCCATGCCGGTAGAAGAGTAATTATTGTTATTCTAATGGATCGTACGGGCATTCTGAACATTCCCCATTGTAAGGAGTCCAGGATCGAAGCTCTGATTAATGATTGTGCAGCGAGGGACGACTTAGGGGCGACTTATAGTGCGAAATGTAGAAAAAAATAACTTGTTTTAATAAAACCAAAGGCTGCTACAGAAATCCCAGACATTTTTTCGAAGGTTAAGCTGAGCTGGTATTAAAATTTCTTAGGCATAAGCTTTGTTACACCTGCTTATTTTTTTGTTTTATGTACTGGGGGTCTACTCCGAAATGGTATCGGCCGAATGTTCGGCCGTTTCCTGCTACGAACTTACTATTTGGTTCGGTCGGTCCCGATCCTACACTCCTACACTCTTTCGAATATTTTTCGCATTTTTCAATAATATTCGGTTCGGCCATGTGTCGGTCCGATCCGATCATTCGCACTTTGCACTTCGTAGTAGACCCCCTGTTTCGTTACGAAATAGTTCGTAAATTAATAAGTGGGTACTAACACTTTAAGCGTGATAAACAATAGTTAATCTGTGACTTGTAAAACTACATAAATTAGACTGCCAACGTAGAAATTACCTTAGCAGAAAACGTTTGCAGGCCATTGGAGTTAGTTAGTTTAAATTATTTACTCCAGGTACCTACTGAAATTATTCACCATAATTTCTTAACTCACTTTGCGCAGATACGAAATAGTAATTAATTATTGAACGTGTTCACTCTTGTCATAGTGTATGTACGAGTATGTAGGTAGTACAAATTAAAAACCATTAGGATGCATAATGTAAATGTTTTCATAAAAGTGTAACTTTTTTTTTTCACTTCAGGTTCAGGTATAAAACTTCGCTTCGTTTCAATCTACTTTCTCAGTTACCTTTTGCAAGTTATTGTGTTAAATATGACCTTGTAATGATGTTATTATTTGTGGGAATGTTATTTTCTATAGTTCCGACTTTGCATCAGATTTAAAATAGTTTTTATTTATTGTTCTTGCCCGTACGAAGTACTTCGACCTATGCTAAATTCACCCTACCTACATGTTCAAAACTAAAAATAATCAACAAAAAAATGAACAGCCAACCGAAGCCGGTACCTAGCAAAAGTTAGCTAAAAAAACGTGTAGGTATATGGACGCAGTGTACGGTCGTCCTTAACGATGGTATCAGGGCATAATGCCGCAGCAAGAGATTATGCCACACAGTTGACCGACCGGTGTTTGTTTGCTGAAATCGACAAGCATGGGGCACCGTCACCCATGACAGAGCCGATGGGAATTCTATGGCTTGATAGCCATGATTTTGTGTTTGCAGATATATGTATTTAAGAAGTTAAGAGGGAAGATAAGTATTAGCTCAGAATATGTCAATATTTTCGGTTAGAAAAAAAGAAAACTGAAAAATCAAAAGAAATATTTGAAAATCGCCACTTGTTGTTGTTATCAAAGACGTAGCTTTATCAATTGTTACCCAGTTCAAAGAACTTTAAATCTTAATAGATTGATCATCTTAGGCTTAAAAAAGATCATAAATAAAACAACAAAGCGATCATCGCATACCGGTTCTACGTCGTTTCGCTTCAAACACAACTATTTTAATACCCAACACTAGGCACATTATATGACGGACTTAGCGATCGTGCGTGTAACTCCGTGACAAGTACCCCTTAAAACAACACAATACGACAAAAAGATAAAGAAACAACTCGGTTTAGCCTTTTGTCTCATAAAAAAAATCTTTTCTTTTACCTACTTTGAGAAATGCCGAAGCTTTTTCAATGTTCTTTTGTAATTTTCACTTGCTTAGGAAGTAATAATTGTGTTTATAGATGTGTATTGTCTTATTTTTAAAACGTTTGTTGTTAAAATGGGCAAGGGTACACATAAAAACGACGTCGCAAAGTTTCGCGAAAAAGAAGCGTGTCGTAAAAATGGATTTTAACTTTCGGCAAATGGCGACTGGTGATGGTGACAACCAGTCACCTGTGTCTGACATAGTGTGCGTCTGACAAGTGACAACTTCACTATGTTAGACAGATATTTGAAGGATCGTTGAAAAAATTAAAATACCTTTCAACGTCTTTTGCAAAATTAAATATTCTTATATTAAGAAAGTGCATGAAATCTGCCCCAGATATTAAGGATACTTGCTTGATTTACAATTTCCCATGTTACGAATTCAGCAGGAATGGCTGGGAACTTTGCATTGACATCGAAACCTTCCACGAAAAACGAGTTATTTTGCCTGTTATAAACAATGGTACTTCCGAAACGGTACGTCAATGAGTTCCGTTCCCCGTGCGTTGGTCATAAATCTTCAAATTTACCACTTTAACTGTTCAGTCGGCGTGTTGACAAAATAATGGTGTTAGACAATGTCCTGATAATTGTCCAATTGTCAGCTTGAAGCGAGACTAAATACATCTTTTTTTACATGTTACTTTGTAACGAGTCTGAAAGGTTAGTTTACAATTTGAAACTAAAGAACTCGTAGTTTAAAATAATGAAGTATGTGACACTAGTTGGGAGATCTGGCAAACACTACATAAAAAAAAACATAATTAGTCAAAAGTAAGCATCTCATACCGATCACTCGTAACTATTGCAAAATATTGTATAAAAGGAATATTTTAACCTAACTAAATATTTTAAATGCACATTTTCACCAAAACAAACCCTTCGCATCTCGAAGAACCGGAAAAAAATTCGCAAAACATGAAAGCAGGTAAACGTCCCAGTTTTACGACAGGCGGCGCGCTTTATCAAAGAGCCAGAACCAACTAGAAAGCATTTTATTGTTTTAAGGCCCTAATAAAAGTAACATGTTTGTATTCAAGGAGCCTCCTAAGCCTGCTGTTTCTACGTGCCGACGAAAAACAATGCTTGGGTGTATAGGCTACTTCGGTAGGTGCGTATGGTTCACACGCAAATTCAGGTGTTGGGCTTTGTTTGAGTTCTGTCGATGTGTGGTCTCTCTATTAGCTCGGTCTTCTTTATTAGCTGATTTGTAAAAGATAAGACAGGAAATACAATTGTAAGAAGTGTGGTCTCTTCATGTATCTGTGTAGCAAAAGAGACGAAAACAAAAGAGATAGGTACTAGGTTTCTTTTGTTTTGACGAAAACAAAAGAGATAGGTATCCTATCTCTTTTGTTTTCGCGTTATCGACAAAAATTGACAGAAATACACATAGCGGAGATGCTGATGAAATTGGATGGATTGTGGTGCGAATATTATCTAAAAGGAACGTTTGATGTTAGCCGACAATTTATCTCAAATAATGATTTTTTAATGTTGTACACGCTAACTTGTGGTGCCATTGCCAGCGCAAACCTTTTGCAAATAATTCTTAGTCGTGCACTGTTCACTATTATCTTCATTTTAGGTGACTTTCTGAATGTCCTTTTGTATTTTTATCGACACTGTACAAATATCAGTAAAGCGACAGATGTCAAATTTTTTCGCGCAACCATAAATTAGAGAAAAAGATCCAAAGTAAATATAAACCGAAAAGCCCCGCAGCAAAACCAAATACAATATTCTGAATAAGCCATCGATTGATTTCGTAAGATTAATGGTTGCACATTGTCAGCGCCACAGTATGACGAGAATTGGCTGGCCGAATTTGCGCAACCAAAATGTGTTTTATAACCTTATGTATAAGGGCTAGCAAATTTAATTTTTGAAATCTTTTTGAACTGACAGAGCAATGAATGGTGTTCACTGTTTTTATTTCCCACGTAACTCAAATTCAACTTTATTTTCTCGGTAACAAGATTCAAACTTCAACTCTTCAATATTTTTTAGTTAAGACTTTTTGGCATAGGGGTCTGAAAGTTGGGGTTCGATAGAAATTGATTTCGGAATTCAGTGTGAAATTGAAATAAAAGTTTTTTATTTGAAAGCACGGTCACACAAAGTAAGATTGGCTCTCCGGTTAATCTGACGATTAAATATTTATTTGTTTGGTTTTAAAAACCAATAGTGCTGTTTGCCCCGATTTAAATGTTCGACCACATTATGTAGAGTGTAATGGGTTGAGGTTAATATTATTTTTTATGATTTATGATCGCTTACTCCGTCTGGCGCCCAAGTTACTTTTATGTTTTACTAATTTGTTACTAATGCTCTTTTCATTTCGATTTATTTTTCTACGTGTGTAGTTGAATAGGTACATTTTTCACTGGGCGTATTCCTTGAATTTTAGTTTTTGGGTAGAAAATAACATATAGATTTATAAATAATCAATCTGCCTAGCCTTTTCCCAATTAACTGTAAGTTGGGATCGGCTTCCAGTCTAACCCGAAAGCAGCTGCAGCTGAATACCAGTATTTTACATAGAGCGACTGCCTAACTGACCTCCACAACCCAGTTACTGTAATAATATCCCTTGGTAAGAGTGGCTGTCAGACTTTCGAGCTTCTGACGACCCGTAACGACTGTCAAAAATCCACGAGCCGAGACCAACGGCTTAATATCGTAATAATAATACGTGCTTTCCGAGAGAGAACTTGGTATGTAAAGATGGTCACCCATCCACGGACCAACCGCGGTAAGCAAATTAAGATTTTTAATCGTGCAATTTAAATCAATCCAGTGAAAATTCCTTTCAATTAAACTAAAATTTCCAAGAACCGCCTGCCACAAATCGATCGATATCCCGCGTCAAATGCAAGGCGGAGAACACAATGTACTCGGTTGGTGGGTGTACGCATGTAACAGATGTGAATCGCTCCGGACAGGAGGTGTGTACTGTGACAAAGAATGCATATGTCGCTCTCACTGCCGATCGTGTGTACCGCGATGCTTACTATTGGGCATTCAATAATGCGGACGTTGCATGAGTAAGCAGTTTTAGTATTTGTAGGTATAAAAGCTATGTACTGTTTGTAGGTACAGCCCTTATACTTAGGGTAGTAAGTACTAATCCTAGAACGAATAACTAGATATCCTAGAACGAAACGTTTACCTAGATTTGAGTCTGGATTAGCATGAAACCTCGGAGTCTCTGTGGCTTTTCAATAGTGTTGATACTTTCATTCTGTAAGTTTTAATTGAGACTTCATTTGATTTTGGGATCTATTCATATGGAAATAAGGTTGAATATAACTTAAGCGATAACGAAGTTTCAATTTATTTATGTATGAATATAATATTATAATGAATTATGTAATTAGCATATAGTTTATTCAAATTTTAATCGTGTTTGCGTAGGCAGGTACTTACATTATTTCTAAGCTTGTAAAAATCTTTATAGAAATAAGTTATTTCCTTTTTTAATGAAGTAAACGGAAATTAGAGATTAGCTAAGGTTAGGTACTCGTTTTTTTTTTAGGTAGGCATAGTCCGTTTGAAAAGTACCTAGTAGGATTAATTTATTTAATAAAAACCATTAATACGGAAATCTTTTAATTTTAAACTGGCGCTAATAAACGGTAAACCCTTCAACTTTTTCTTTAATCATCATCTATTTCAAGCCAGAAGTTTCTCCAATTAAGCAATCGTATTAAAGCTCCAATAAATTAATTACTTTCAAACATTAACGACATTAAAATCGCAAAGTCGCGTCGCATACGTCGCACGCGCACAGTCGCATGCTGCGCCATTGTCGCGACCCCCGATTGAACTGTTACACGTCGAGATGAGTTATGTTCTAAACCAGGCCTGCGTTTAATACAGGGTGCGTTGGGTTTGAGTTTGAGTTTCTTTTGGGGAAGGAAACAGTTACTATTTAAGTTTTGGTTAAAGTTGTCATTTCTTTTGGTTCTTATTCTTAAACATGCGAAAAGACTGAGTTATTCCTTAGCCCAGGGCCCAGATACGCACGGGCGTGTTTTTCACGCGGCAATTTGTTTTCGCGCACTCGATTTTCAATGCACTGCTAAGTGCCGAGAGTTGAAAATCCAACAGTGATTCATTTTGACGCGCTAGGATGCGCTCTGTTGTATTCTCAACGCTCGGCTCAGCACCGAGAGTTGAAAATCCAGTTCGCGATAAAACCCCACCGCGATGTGTTTACATACGAACGTGGTCGTAAGACATAACCTAACCCATAAGGGATTATCTTACTTGAGTTAACAATTTGCTGTTCAGCTATTTTTGTATATAGACTGGAATATCCCACGGGAACATATGTCCTAACCCAGGTCACGGTCCATGTGTGACAGACATCGAAACCCGTTTAACCGTTCAGGTGTGAAAAGGTAAAAGACAGACTGGACAGAGTTACTTTTGCATTTGTAACATTAGCTCCTTGTCAATGTCTGGTGCTAAAAGAACAGCAAAAACCAATCATTTGTTACTTGAAATACTTGCCCGAAGAACCACCATTTAATTAGTAGGGCCTAAACATTGCTTTTGCAAGTGGTAGTTATGATAATTATTTAATGTGATGATAGGTAATTGATTATAGATATTGATTTCATGGAATTATCATTCTGCGAATTGAATGATGAAAACAATTTTTGTGGTCACGATGTGATACCTAATTTCGAATATAACACAACATTTTTATCTAAATCCATATGTTGCAAAATACGTAATTAATTCAAGTAAATATACTTAAACATCCTGTATAAAATGCAATCGCCAATGCAGCACAGTGACACACATACGCGGCTTTACACTAAACCAATAATAGAAATCAATCCATACTCCCTCTCTCACTCACACATACACACCGCAATCAATGATCTACCCATGCCTACGCGCACACACACATACCAAGTATTAGAAATATTGGCTTTGTAAACATTTACGGGGTACATTGCAAAATGTTCCTCCAATAGGACCATGTATACCCTTCTCTTTCTTTTTGAATAGATGAACTAACAAAAGAGTGGGACAGCGCACCCGGGTTTACAACTTCGCAGAGGGACAATGGTGACTATTGTTGTAAGTACCCCAAACTTTTTTCAGGTCATAAAAGTATTACTTTTGTTAGGGTCGTGCCGCCTGTATGCACTTACACCATTCGTTTCGCAGACAACTACGGAGACGGGTCGCCGTCTCCTACGCTGTCCAGTTTCAATGTTAATTACTTGAAATCAGTGTCAGTGACGGATATTTAAATAATATTATGACTTTAGCAGCTACTACTAATCGTGCTAGTGAAATGTGGAACAATCATGTAGATGTGAACGCTCAAAGTGCGTACCCAACGATGCCGTCTGATTATTATAACTATCAGAACAATTATTATCCTCAAAACGGTGAATATAGAACTGTGTTAAGTGATGGTTGCGGGAAAATGCACGTACAGAATCAAAGTGAAGGAGCTGTGAAATCGGAGCCTACTCCTTGGCAAGGTTACTATGCAAACTACATCAATGGGAATCATGCTAATATGGATATGATCAACCGATGGAACGGAATGACCTGCTACACACAGCAGCAACAGATTAACTACGGGTATGACCAGAGAATTAATGCAATGCATCAGAATAATGTAGAAAAACTTGAAGATATCAAATTAAACAATTCACCCAGTGAGTGTAGTATTCCTGATACTAATTACGGATCACCGCAAAGTGCATCAAGTAATTTTAAACCACCCACACCTGAATCAGAAGATTTACCAAACTTGAGAGCTATACTAACGAAACCAAAGGCCGAAAACCCATCACCTTACTTCGTGAAATGTGACAAATCGTATGCGCAGGCACTGCTAGAGCGGATTATGTTTAACACCGAAGAGGGTTGGGAAAAAAACAATGAGAGTGCGGAGAAGGAACACAATTTGTCGCAATTTCATGGTGGATTCGAAAGCGTTGCGGGTCAAACGTCAATCAAGAAAGATGCAGTGGGTGGAGCAGCGGAAGGCGCACAGTCATCACAGGACTCCGCGGAACCCTGTCAGGACGTGACGAGGGTCGAAGCAGGCGGGGACAATGCGGATTACGCAGATAACAAAATGGCGGCTGCGCAAGATGTGCAAGCGTTCTATCCATGGATGAAGAGTGTCAATGGTAAGTTCAAATTTTGATCAACTTTCATTCGACTAAATTATAATCTATGTATGTACGTATGAAAATATTGCATTTTATTGTTTATATTGACTAGAAATCAACATACACAACTGAACTTACCACCATCGACACTCTTCATCCACGGATGGAACGCTTGCTTGCACATCTATCATTTGTTTCATGTATTTGTTTATGCTGATTAGGGTCAACATAAATTGCAATATTTTCATACCTACGTATATACATAGATATAATTATACTTAAGCACTTTGAAACATGATTCTAATAATGATTTGCTCTAATTACAGGTGATGACAAAAAGGCAGGCTCAAAGCGAACGCGGCAAACCTACACTAGATTCCAAACACTTGAATTGGAGAAGGAGTTCCATTTCAACAAATACCTATCCCGAAGGAGAAGAATAGAAGTCTCACATGCGTTGGGACTGACGGAGAGGCAGATCAAAATATGGTTTCAGAATAGAAGAATGAAAGCTAAGAAAGATGGTAAGCTGAATACGTCACCTGATCCTTATGTTGTTGATGACTTAAGTGCGACTAAGTTAAGTGGTATGCCAGAATATATGGACACGAGGCAGCAGATGCCTGGTATAAGGGAATATCCCAATTATCAAATGAATGCTGCACAGACAAATATACCTCACATAGCAGTCCCATCTATGTCACATAATTATATGATGCCTCCATATGATGGGACCAAAATGTGAGCGTTGATATTAAAAGCTTGCAAAGTGTCATTACATAAATTAGTCAAATGTTTTTTTGCTTGTCATGGCTATTTGCCATTAGTGATATTATCATAGTATTGATTGACATGATTTTTATTGATTGATATCTGCAGACTCGTAAATGTGAATTCCTTGTTTTGATCTATCTATTAATCTATCTTTTGATCTTACATCCATTTTGAGCGCTAAATTTCAAAACATAATTATATAGATACCAACTCCATCATATCTGTCTCTCAAAATGGATGTAAGAACGGGTAACGCGGTACTAAGGAGCAATAGATATAGCCGTTGGCGCCGATTCCCTTATTCACAAACAAAACTAAATTTAAGTTCAGTGCATCTTTTTCTTTCTATTTCATTAAGAAAAGGACAGAAGATAAATATTAGTTTAGTCCAGTCAAATTAAGATACTCCATAGACAGTTTAGACGTAATTAAAAACATGGCTACTAAAAATACGTCAATTTACGCCAGGCTCTGACTAATTTGACAGGACTAAACTAATATTTATCTTCTGTCCTTTTCTTAATGAAATAGAAAGAAAAAGATGAACTGAACTTAAATTTAGTTTATTTATTATTCATTTATTTATTTATTCCCAATTTCGTAAGTAACACCTTAACAGCTATAACGCCAATGCGAAGCGCCAGTTGCGCCAGTTTGTGAATAAGGGAATCGGCGCCATTGTGTCATTTTAGTGTCAGGTGTAGTTATGATGTAAATACGTTTTAAGCTTAGTGTAATAAAAATGTTCCTATTTAGACTAGATATGTTATTAGAAAGTTAAATTAATTGATTTTAATAATTATTGTAAGGTTGATTACATATGGATAAAAATATGTTTGTACTTCTCTAGTCAATTGTAAAGGCGCTGATTAATAAAGAGGAGTGATTCCTGATTATTGAATGTTTGTTTTTTTAATTAATCCAGATTCCCATAAGTACTTTGATTCAAGAGTATACCTACCTAGTTACTTTCTTAGTCTTTATCTGTTTAGTATAGACAATAATATTATAACGATATTAAAACTATTATTCATTATTATTATTTGTCTAATAAATTGTCAAAAAGATGAAGATGGACGCCTTTCTGACGAACTTCATTTCATGGATTGGTAGATTATTTGTATATGGAGCAATGCATATCTAGACTAAGGGTCAGTTCACACCGAGACGCGACGCGACGCGACGCGACGCTGCGCGCACACTTTAAAAGAGTGACTCAAAATATACTTTATTTTCTACACGAAAAGGTACACATTGCATTGTGAGAGTTCAGAATACGTTGCGCCGAACTCTCACAATGCAATGTGTACCTTTTCGTGTAGAAAATAAAGTATATTTTGAGTCACTCTTTTAAAGTGTGCGCGCTGCGTCGCGTCGCGTCGCGTCTCGGTGTGAACTGACCCTAACACGTCTAAACAGGCAATCTTGCATAAGCTTGACTTTAAAAAAATATCCAATTTGAATAAACAGAATAAGAAATTGGAAAAAATATATAGGAAAGAAGTATTAATAGATCTATACTAATATTATAAAGAGGTAAAATTAGCTTGTTTGTTTGTTTTGTTGTTTGTTTGGGTAATCCCCGGAGTTATTGATCCAATTCTAAAAATGTTTTCACTGGTAGAAAGCTACATTATGTGTGAGTGCTATAGGCTATAAATTATGTTTATATCATGCATTTTAGCTGAGCTATCACAACTTTGGTCTAGCAAGTCAAGTCAAGTCAAAAGAAATACCTCTTAAAACAGAATTATTTGCATGCGCTGCCTCAACAGTTGTATATAACTAAAAACAATGTATGACAATCTGGTTTTTTTTTTTTTTTTTTTTCTGGGTGGGAAATCATCATATGACTTCTCCCGCTCTGGGCGGAGCAGGAGGGCATGTCAGACTTTTACTGACTAAAACCCACCCGTGTTCCTTCAGTTGCCTATGCCAGGGACCACGGTATCTCTTTCGAACAACCCGCGGCCCCTGGCAGGCATCGGCCCTAACGGACCCCGTCACTTCGTGCTGACATCTCTTTGAGGCGCGCGTGGAACACAACGCGCCGTCGACTCGGGCCTGGTCCTTGCCGGGCGGCGAGCTGCCCATAGCTCGCCGCCCGCAAGCCCGCGCCTACGGTGGCCGGGAGTCGGCTGGTGACTCCCGACGTCCAGGGCGTCTCCTGCGGCGACTAGGGGCGTGAGGGCGCAGGGATTGCCTCTCCCTCACGCGCTCCGCCTCCTCCTTTGCGAGCATTACTGCTTCGCAGAAGGAGGTCACGGCTTCCCATGCACTCTCGCTCCGTACCATGTCCTGGACCAGGGCCGGACGCGAGAGATCGCCGCCGCCGATTGACAATCTGGTCCGCCCTAAATAGTTGTACAGACGCCAGCAGGTCAAGCTACCCGAAACTGTCAAATTTTCCCAATCAACCTTGAACCTTAATGCTTTAGAGATAAAGTTGAAAATCTATTAAAGAAATTTGACAAATTGTAGTAGATTGATGTGCTGGCGTCTGTACAAAAAAGTCCGCGACACCATATTTCTGTCTTTTATATTTTATCTTTTAATATCACTTTTATGTTTGGATGAAAATATAATGGGTGGTATAATGGTTTGGATGAACTTTTAATTACACACACACACACACACTATAGAGATAAGATTTGCCCTTTACAGTATGTCAATTGGTCATACAGTTTCGGAGATAATAGAAAATTACTAAAACGCAAAATGCCGCTAAAAAATTCATGAATACTATACTAATAAATTATACTAATACTACACATGCTTTGTGCGGACTTTTTATCCATTTACCATACACATAGATGGCGTTGTAGAAATACGTAATTTTTCTGACTCGCGGTGTTCATACTTTACGCGGATTAATGACATTGTCGGTATTGCCATTGAGTTATGTACATAAATTGATTGGATGTCGTTCTATTGTTTTCTATTGGTTTTGGTTGTTTTAAATACTTCGTTCCTTTTCCTCTTCGTAATTCTAGTTTACGATTGTTTCTAACTATCTCAAGTTGAGGTAAAAATAAAGCTGAAGAGTTTGTTTGAACGCGATCTCTGGAACTACCAGTTTGATATTATTATGAAAAATTATTTTTGCTTTTAATTGATAGCGCAATTCTTGAGAAAGGCTATTTAACACCTCGCTACAACTCTTCGGAGTCCAGCAGAAAGAAAAAAAGTCCGAAGGAAGAAAGAACGCTAAGCGAAAACAAAATAAAAGCGCGGGCAGGCGATGCGTTGTGACGGGTCGGGTCGGAGGAACCAAAAATTCCACGCGGACGAAGTTGCGGGCAGAAGCTAGCAATAAATAAAATAGTTTATTTCTCACCAGCATAGCAATAAGGATTACACATTAAAAGTACTTATTACTAGGCAAGTGTCATATACAATATACAATAATAATCCCACAGCATTTGTGGTGGTTAAGAGAGGTTTACTTAGGTATTGATCTCTCGATCTTCTGAATTAGGCAAGGCCTGTATTTACGTTGTTATAGATCCTTTAAAAATAATAGAAAAGAATTGGTGTCTGTCATCCTAAAACAGAAGCTATTCAGTCGCGCCAAACACCACACCCAGGAGCAGATCCGTTTAAAATTAACGTTTAACAACAATGTGATAATCGTTAACAATGTAACCCTTTCAAATAGTTTAAAGGGTCCGAAAGTGTAAACACCAGTCTCCAGGGATCGGTTGTAAATGTGCAAATGTTGTCAGCAAGTTTGACATGTTTTGACTGAATATCGGATTTAGAAAAAATGTGCTGAGTAATCCTGTTATATTCAGCTACCTGTGTGTTGATCGTTTTATGGATTTAACTGTTGCGGTTAGTTCTGTTTTTAGGTTAAATAGATTTTTAGATTGTTTTTTTGTGATAATCTTAGGAAAGATCCATTGATACTGATCAAGGGCTAAGCTACTGAGCTTAGCCCTTTGTTAGCTTCTACGCTAAAGTTACCTTGAAAAACTCTTTTAGCAAGTTGTTGAACCGTAGACCGTAAAGGGTTTGAACAGTAAATACAGGTCTCCAGGGATCAATAGTAAGTATACAAATTTGAATGTTGTCAGTAAGTTTGGCATGTTCTGACTGACTGTCGGATTTGGAGGAGGTTTTAGAAAAAAATCTACTGAGTAATTCTGTTATGATCAACTACCTGCGTTGATGGCTTTAAGGGTTGAACTTCTGCAGTTGTTTTAGGTAATTAATATTGTTTAGATAACACTGTGCTGTTTTTATTTAGTGGTGATAATCTCAAGATTGCTCGTTTGTCATTGTGGCTGACCCAAAATGGCCTCTGCAATAAAGTTTATGCGCAGGATCATCGTTCACACATCGAGATTACAGGGGTTAAAGTGTGGGATCATTAGTAAATGTGCAAATGTTGTCAGTAAGTTTGACATGTTTTCACTGACTATCAGGTCTGGAATTTAAGAGGGTTTAGAACATTTCTGCTGAGTAATCCTCTTATATTCAGTTAGGTAGGTACCTGTGTTCTCGGTCGGTATCGGTTTCTGCTTTTTGTTTTAGTAATATTTGTATTGTTTAGAGTTTTTGCTTATTGTTATTATTTGGTGCAGCCGTGAGGCACACAATACTGTTTTATGTTGTATTTTTTTCTGTTTTGTTTTGTGTATATTGATTTATTACACCTGAGTCAAATAAGCTTATTTCCTTTCTTTCTTTTGGTGATAATCTTATCTACTTATTACTACGGTCAGTAACAAATATTTTTGATTTACTGGTTTTGGTTATCAGGGTTCTCGCAGTTATTGTTTTTGTCTGCTTGATATTGATAGTTTCCTATACTGATCTATAAATTAAAAAACTGGCCTACCGAATTTCAATAATATGTAAGGTACCTTTTCACGATGTTCAGGTGGGTCCGATGGTAGTTATTGCTATAAAATAAAAATATGCGGGAAATAGTCATTCACTAACGAATTTCGATAGTAAGGAGAAATTCTATCGAACATTGATAACAGTTTCATGGTCTTTCTCCGAAAATGCGTGGGTCAGACGGCAGCTGCTCTTTGATCAGGGAGCTCACTGCAAACGAATTGTCGTTTGCAGTGAACAAACAAAATATCGATTCATAACTCATTGGAGTAATGAAACGATTATTTTTTTGTTTAAATTATTTGCTTGTAGGTATTAGGATTTGGTACGTATTAGGTAACCCCATACTTCAATATAACTTAAAACCAAAATTGAAAATTAGCAAAGATGATCAGATTCAAAATTTGTATCCTTTACCAAGTTCCATTTGTAGCTAACTTCAACATATTCATCGCCACAGCATTAGAAAGTCGACCCTCCTGCCTTTTGAATAGAGAATAACAAAAGAGTTCGCGTAAAAGAGACAACAATACATACCTGACCCCTATGCGAGAAAGAGAGGCACACATTCATCCCTCTATACAGGGGTAAGTTGGGACTACGCATGCGCGGACATTCAATCAAGATGGCTGCCTGTGTTTAGTTCGTATTTCTTTGGTTTTCCTTTAATAATACAGTTTTGTTTGAGTAAAAGTCACGGAAAAATATAAGAAAATATAGCACTGACGTATATTCCAAACAGGCAATTAATTATATTTGTCCCTGTATCTGGCTGTGAATACAAATTAACCTAAAATCCTGGTAAGTCTGTCATTTTACCTCATAACAAAAAGTAAACACGCTCCAGAAGTTTTGTTCTGTTCAAATTCAAATCAGTTGCCAATATTAATTACTGAATTTTTACTGTAAAATATAATTATTTAATTTTGTCTGACCCTCTGTCGTGAGTCTCGATTATATTACGAGATGTTGTTGAAATTAAACAATTCCTTAGAGCGTTCATCAGTTGCATATAAATTATTAAAAATATATTTTAGTGAAAGAAATAGTTCCCTTTTTGGCTTAAGTATATTTATAACTGGTATAGATCCAAAAATATATACCAAATCAAAGAAAAAAACATTTGATTGGGTAGTTCTTTCTTGCTTTGGTTTATAAATAATTTCAACTTTCATTATTGGTACTTCTTATTAGAGGCCTCATTAATATATTTTTCCTGACTTTTGCGTCCCTTTTTTTTAGTACGTATCGAAAGAGCCAAGTAATTTTATAATAATTAACAAATCTCATACATTACGTTGCTCCGCTTTATTCCACTTTTGATCGATGAAAAACCCCTTTGTTACCAATCAAATGAAAACAAGACCATTTTGGTTTAGTAACAAACACACCTTGGCGTTACAAACCAAAATTTAAATGCAGTTCTGAAACTGATCGCTGTTCGAAATGACCATTAATATTAGCGCCCTAATGATCTTCAGACTTCCAAATTCGGTTCGCCAACGGCAAATCTAAGTTGGTCCGTCCATGCATTGAATACGTTGCTTGAATGACGGGTCTAATTAATCCTAACGCTGAACGAGCCAGCTCTCATTGATGGCGGATCAAAAGAAACCTCCTAATGGGTATTTGAATGCCACTATAGTATTTACCTTTAGTACGAATCCGTTAAGTAAGGTTTAGAAAATAGTGAGTCATATAATACAAAAAACATATGAGGCCGAAGTCGGGTGCGGGCCACATTATGAGCCTGTCAAAATCAATCATAGCATCTGACTCTCATAAAGTAGCTAAAGGTAGAATGTATTCAGATAGCCGAACAAGGATGTGTGTGGGTATTTATACTATGTATTTTATCTACAATTATACGTACGTACATATTATCCAGTGTCAAATTAAATTAGCTAGCGAAACCCCGCAGCCGTGATGGGTATCGATATCTAAACATGATAACACATTTAATTGTATGTATTGTATTATGTATGTATTAGTTACATGAAATAACCGTTTAAAAATCAGCAGTTTTTGTGTAAACTTCACAGACGTGATGGGTTATTGGGTATCAATATCTGAACACGATAACAAAAAGGATTTTCTCAACTCATACTTCAAGTAATTACACTGAAAATTAATTTAAAAAAAAGGACACATTTCTTTTTGCTTTTGTTTTGTCATATTTAGATATCGATACCCATCACGTCTGTGGAGTTTCGCTAGCTAATTTAATTTGAACCTGTATTGTATTGATTTTTATATATTTTTGGCCACTCGGAAGACGTTTATTAGGAAGTTATGTTTTGCTACTACGATGAACTCCTTTTGCTCCATCATAATTATCCATTTATTCCAATGATAAACTATACTTACATGACTTGTATTCACTTAGATATTTTTATGGAGCGTCTACTAATTCATTAAATAATTCTTAATTTATTTCCGTCCAAACTCAGTCTTATCGACACTCACTTACACATGTAGGTACTTTGATCACTTTGAACGATCAAAGTGAAGAGTTATCAACACCCATAAATTACAATTTATAATTAAACATTACGACCAATTAGTATTAAAGAGGAAGCTGGATTTATTGCTCATGACAAATCACTGTGATAGGAGTTTTGTTTGATGTTTCTCCATGTTCGCTGTCGATAGCATTTTATTGCTTTTGAAACACCATTAAAAATAATTTTAGATTTGTTGTGTAAGAAATTTTATTTTGACATTCAAGATTCGCAAATAACGGCTCTCTAAAATATTATGAAAAAAAAATCTTCATAGTGCGAAAATGGATAACTTGAAGAATATCTGTTGTCGCTGGTACCTATCGAATTAAGGATTTCAGGATTTAGGTCACCAAGTACTATGTTATGTTCAACTAAGTACCTATAATAGGGATATTTTTCACACTCAGGATACTACAATTTGCAAACAGGGGCTTGATTTAACAGTGTCTACGCGTAAAGCCAGAGATCAGACTCTATGTCACGTATGAAAACAGAGGGGCAATTCTGGTAATTTTAAGAACAGTCACAGTCTGATCTCAGTCTCAATCTGTCAAAAAATACTTCTGATTTCCCTACATTTTGACAAATTTTTGACATTTGTTTGTCGCCGAGATGAGACTGCGACTAGATTTTGAACGTTTTAAATTACGAGAATTGGCCTTCTGATCTCATTCAACTGTTGTACCCAATATTTATAATTAAAAAAAAAATCGGTATAATACCCGTTGGACTGCATATATTGAGGTATTCTTTTTTATAATTACTTTGTACTAGCAAAATTTTAATCAAAGGAATTTTAAGCTAATTGGTTGAAGCTAGCTCCTTTATTGGATTTCGGACTCATCGTTGCTATAGCAACTAATGCTATACCCCTGTAAGTTAACCGTACACAACTAGAAAAAGATTATCTTCTCTACGTTTTTAATCATGTTGATACTACAGAAAATGAATATTTTCTAGGGTTTTCCCAAACATTTGATAAAGCTACAGCTTTTAACATTACACCGCCGAACAGGACACAGATCGATATAGCATAACACGTAAACATCACGTTTGGTCACATCACAGTAACATCAGTGGACACAAAAAGTGTGGGATCAACAAAAGAATCTACACGGCGCATTGTCCCAGCCGTTCGGATCATTTATCAACAACGCTCCACTGCCATCGTTCGAGAGCAGATCGTGGATCAAAGGAACCAGCTTCGACCGCGATTAAAATTTTTGCATCGTTATTACATCTTTAGGTAGATCGTTGGTGGTACATTTGAGTCTAGAAAAGCTCTACAAAAGAGATAGAAGCCTACTTTTTGACTGCATAACATCCATAATCAGCCTATAATGTCCCACTAATGGGCACACAAAACGGACCCAGTGCGTTGGAAGATGTCACATCTTGAATGTTTGGTTCTAGGACATGCCGGTTTCCTCACGATGTTTTTCTTCACCGTTTTGAGAGCAGTTTGACTGCGGATAAACGATTTTAAAGAAAATATTAGCTAAGTTAACAAACGCGATCGATTCTTGGAAAATGATAGTCAACTTAATAATCTCACAAAAGCACATTAAACTTTTCCTAGTTTCATAACTTTTTTTCAATTTAATGAGGTGTCATTGATTACCCAGTCCCATCAAGTTAGTTTGGTTATATTAGCCAGGTGCGATTGCCGTTATAGTTTACAAAACCAAATGTCCCATTTAACAACATAGTTTTAGTTGATGAATTTACATAAAGGTTAGTGAAAGGAGCTGTTAAAAAAAAAAAATGTCTGCAACGTTAAAATAATCAACCGGTGTCATAATAGGTATTATAATCGCATAATGTATTTATGTTGGAACAGGATATTTATAGACTTATACAGTAGTAATCAAGTCTTACATGGACAAGTATGAAACGTGATCGTTTGCCCCGCCACCGTATAATAGCCATTATTATAATTTTGCAATTTAACGCCTTTTTGCGAAATTTATAATGACTCAATTTATGAACTCCATATTTTTTCTTCAACAAAACAACGATAGACCCTCGTTGAGTGGCTCATTATATAAATTTGATATTGAATATCGAATCAGCATTTTCTTTTTTCAGAATTAAAAATGGAATAGATTGGCATGAACCAAGAAGGTTGAATTTATAAGAAGTTTTAATAGGAGACATCTGCTTGTTGATTCAATAATGCCCAAGAAATTACTGTGGCGACCTCATTGACATTTTGTTATGCTTTTGTATGTAATAATGGCGGAAATACTTATGTGCTGTCGAGTAATGAGTATAATTATATGAATGGATGTAAAGAAGGCCTTGTTATTTCCCACTTAGTGCCACTAATGTGAGTTATAATCACAAAAGCGAAATAGAATACAGTAATAACATTATTATGCATTCTATCCGCCTTTCTAGATAACTGACACAACACGATTAAAGTGAAAACCTATTTCCCATAGGTTGGGTAGGTACACCCAAACTATCCACTAACAAGTCTGTTCCAAAAAACTAACTGAAATCGTTTCCTGACCACGGGGCACAATCTCTCGTACTTGTTCCGTTGGATTCCATATTTAGGTCGTCCGAAATTCCATTTCTGTACAAAACTTTTCCTTCACCTAATTTTATACCCGTCAAAACTACAATTGTCGATCTCCGTTCAAATCAAAATCGTAACATCATTTACCTGACCGTAACATGGCATGACGTTCCCGCAAAAATGTCCATTGACCGTCCAATTTCACTTGATCCCTACAGAAGAGGAATGAACGTTTCATTTGTTTTAGGATGAGAGCTCAAGTTTGGCGGGTTGGTTCGGCGTCAATGTCACTTATGTGCTTAACCCGGCGAGTGGATGGAGGAAATGATGGATGGAAGCAACCCGACCGTTGCTGTAACGTCAACTATTTGGAATTGTATAGAGCTGATAGCCCGAAAGTGAGTTAACATATTTGTATTGTGTTATGATTGAAGAATCATAACTTGATTAGTTTTGTTCCGATATTCTATGAGTGATAATGGAAACATTGCCAATCAATCCTAACATTCTTATCATACGCAATTTAATGAGCTGGGGCAGTATACTCACAATTTTTTATCTGCAGTATTTCTGAATGATTATTGTAAGTACCTAATTTGGAAGCGTTCATGGTAAGTAACGATAAAAATGGAATTACGAGTACCTCTCTCATTTTCCCAAATTATGGCCTACCAGCTTCATTTAGCAACTTTTTTCGAAATCAAAGCGTATCAACAGCTCTTTGAGTACCTATATACAATTTTCCCAGCGCGCCGCCCGGACCCTCCGCGCGCACAAATTCCAAATTGTTTTTGACTGACAGCTAAATGTAAGTTAGCATTGTTTGAGCGACGCACCGCACTTCGAAGTCGGCTCTTTCTCTAATTATTTCTCCTCTGCCGGTTGTACTATCACTGTTCGTTGCTAGTTTTCAGACGTATTGAGGTTACAGGGATGGTATTAAAGGATGAACTTTGGTGTTATAGAATTTCAAGAAGGCATTGAATATGGTATTGGGATTTCAGATTGGCAGATAAATCTTTATAGGCAGAAAGTATTTAGGTAAAGTAATAAGCTAGTACTATCTAGTACAATGTTTTTGTAAAACTATTATGTACCTATACGGGGTGGCAGGGACATTACAGCGCAAACTGTATCCACGAATTCAGCACTTATTTCTAGACCTTCTAGCGTAGAAATTTTTTGTCGGTTATCAAAAAACAAATTTTCTGTTTTATAAAAAAGTCTAAGAGGCCAAAACAAATAAAATAAAATAAAATAAAATGTATGGAACAGCAAATTGTTTGTTTAATAACTGACTAAAATCTTCAACGCAGGGGGTTTCCGAATTATGTACTGAATCGGTAATAAGTTACGCGTCGATGTCCCTACCACACTGCATATGTAAAAAATAATCTATTGAAATATTGATTAACTAGTAATAAATGCCTAGATTATTTATTTATATATGTTTACCGGATAGCAAAGCTGACCCACACCGGAATTCAAAAGATAGTAAAATATATTTGAAATTAATACAAACAACTTAATTAATATAGTCATAGATTGAGCAGTTTACATTAAAAACACATTTGTGTATTTCTTTATTTAACTTAACCTTTAACCTCAATACAAAGCGTAGTTTTTTTACATGCCGAAATAAATTGAGACGTCCCAAAAATACTTGAGTAGAATTCACAAGAATCTAGATAGGGAAATATATATCAAGCTAACTAATAAATGACAAAGTTAAAAGCTAAAATTAATTAAGTAAAAGTCCACTCGCCGAATCGTTGAACCGACCCGCCATGCCGCGAAGGATTGACGGGCAAACAAACAAAACCCTTAACGGAAATTCTCAAAGTTTCCAGCCATTTTTATTTACCCAAGAAATCTCATTAAAGTGAACACTTGGTCGGTTATTTTTATTCTGGAAGTACGGCATAGTTTTTGTTGGGCGATTTTATCTGTTATGGGGTAAGGAAAGCTAATGGATTTTTAAACTGATTTTTGGGAATTATGGGAGAAAGAAGGAGAGGCTGAATTCAGGCCGCACGATTTTGATGTTATGATCGCATGTGCTGAAAGCACTATACTAAAAGTTTTGCTTTTATGGACTCAAGTTAAATTATGGGTGGACTATATTTAGCAGTTCACCAATGATATTGATTTTTTTACTGAAATAAGCAAACCATATCCTGAGAGGCAATTCCCGTATTTTTAAGAACGTTTGCATTCAAATCTTAGACTCAATCTGACAAAAATACTTCTCATTTACCTACATTTTTGACATTAATTGTCGCTAAGCTGAGATTGAGTGTATTGAGACTGGATTAAGAACGTTTTTTATTACAGGTATTGGCCTTCAGGTATCTATTATTTTTTTAAAGTCTATTATTTTTTAGTTAGTAATTATCAAAAAAAAAAAAATGTTTAGCATTACATGTTTTATATTAAGACATGAGAAAATAACTGTTACCGTACTTCTTATTTTATTTATTCTTTTGTGAGTGAATAAAAAAAGTTTTAACGATCATTGTTTTACTTTTCTTATTGCAATTAAGTTGTACAATGATGTTTTAGTGTTAATTAAAGTGCTTGCCCATTTTATTCGTTTTTTAATGATATTACTTTACTAAAATGCTCATAAATGTTTAAAACATTGAAATTAATTAGTTTTTCTTTGTTGCAGGTAATGGCACCACGCATTATACGAAATAAAATATTATACAAATATTATAAATGTACCGCTTGTTTAATTTCTGTTGTATACAAGCAACCCAAAGTAATTACATCAAAGTTAGTGTTAATTTATCATGTAGGGTTCGTCTAAATAAAGTTTAGTCTATAAATACTCCAGCTAGTTTCGACATAATTAAAGCAGTCAACAGTGAGTAACGGCCATCAAAAATAAGAATCTATAATACCAGTCCAAAAACTTAAGGCAGAATTATGACGCCCACCCCTTTTTTTTCTTTTTTTTCCGGATGGGAAATCAATGAATCCCGCTCTGGGTGGAGCGGAAGGGAGTGTCAGACTCTTACTGACTAAAACCCACCCATGTTCCTTCCTTTGCCCTTTATGTTCCGGGGTAGCGGTAACCCTTTCGGACAATCCCGCTAACCCGGCAGGCTTCGGCCCTAAGGGGCCCCTCAAATTATGCTGACAACTCTTTGAGGCGCGCGTGGAACACTTACGCACCGTCCGGCACGGGCCTCGTCCTGATCGGACGGTGAGCTACCCATTGCTCCCCCCACCCCCCCCCTCGTTATGTCACCAACAACGGCAACAACTTACAGCACAGAAATTGAAGAAGAGGCAATTAAGGAGGAGACAATGAGGTACCAACAAAGACTGCTCAAGCAATGTAACAAAACTACTGATGTATAGAAAACGTCTTGTTAGGAGTATAATGCGAAAAAGAGATACTAACATAGTTACACATATATAAAATCACGCCTTGTAATCCCCGAAGGGTTAGACAGAGGTATACCTATACCTAGTAAGTATACCTACCCACATTTCGCCAGTTATATTGAAGTCCCATGTACTAGGGGGCGAGCCATGGGATACCAAAGGACAAGAAATTCAACACTTATGACTACGCAAGTCAAGCTATCAATATAAAATTCAAACTCTAAAAGTTCAGAAATACATAAAATGGATAGACTGTGTGAGGAATAATATGAAAGAGAGTGATACCGTGACGGTTGACAGGGGAGAATGGAAGAAGAAAACGTGTTGCGCCGACCCCGAGAACAGCGGGACAAGGACAGGAAGATGATGACACAAATCAAAAATCAAAATTAAAAGTCATTAATTCAAATTAGGTTGAGAATCAGCACTTTTCGAACGTCAGAATTACAAAAGACAGGCCCCCAAAAACGCCCGCCTGTCACCACTTCCTAGTGCTATCGCTGGGAAGAAGAAGTGGCGTAACAAACTCCCCAGCAGCAGAGCTGTTTGCACAGAATACACTAGAGTGACATTGGTTCAGTTATGCTGAACTAGCTCTGTAGCCTGACTTACTTGTTTTCTTCTTCTTCTTCCTGCCCTTAACCCATGTTACTTGCTGTTGGCGCAACACGTTTTTTTCATCCATTGTCCCTTGCCAGTCGTCACTCTATCATTCGCTCCTTTTTCTTTCCTATCATCCTTCATACTATCTGTCCATCTTTTCTTTGATCTTCTCCTTCACCACCACATAGTGAAGGAGGCAAAGATGAAAGGAGGAGGCCTCTTGATGAATTTTGGATGTTAGATATAAGTATATCTAACATCCAAAATTTTAAAGCATACAGGACTCTAATTATATTCTTCTTGTCTCATCGAATAGTGAAGTTATTAGGTAAATAAGGTTTCGAGGAGACGGGGCGGGACGGGATCAGTGAGACCTCTAGCATACTTTGGTTCTTTATTTAGCTCGGCTTTTGGGGCTATAGTAAATCAATAAAGTCCTCCAGCCCGAATATCGACCATGGCGACCAATCTCAACGCAGACCAGCCTTCGGCGCAAGAAATATTATAGTGCACAAGTGTGAATGCCGACACAGGTGCACTCTCTTTCTTCACCCTCATTGTCCGATGGGATGGCAATCCAAAATGATCGGAGAGAGATGCGGTGCAGGACCAACGGCTTAACGAACTTTCCGAGGCACGGGGGTATCATACCGCCAACTTCCAAACCCTGAGCTGTTACGAAGAAATTCCCAGTGTAAAACTTAGTAACATCACACACTGCCACCTGCAGTTTTAGTAATGCTGAGCTGACTTTGCAGTAATACTTAGCAGTATAAAAACAGTTCTTAAGTAAAGGTTTCTGGAGACGGAAACTGTAACATTAGGGCTATTATAACTTTTAACAACAACATTAGGATTATTTTAACAACGTAACGTAACACCATACGCAGGTCTCCGTATTTAATCGAACATCTAACTTTCTCAGTAAATCTGTCTCTCAGTTAGGCATCGATGTGGCTGCATGAGAGGGTGATTGATACAGTAAGCTAAGGAATGGTTTCCAAACACGGCATACACCTTTCAGAGCTCCAGTATGGGGTTAGAAATAATGTCATTAAACATGAGCACTTAATAACATCACACGCTGTCGTCAGTGGGTGTTAGCGGCGGTATTGGAAAGGTGAGGAGGCTCTGTACCCTTGCTAGTCATAGTCTTGAAGAAAATTCTAATAATAGGACCTAATATTTCATTCTCATATTCATAATTATCATAGAACCTACTTGAAATAGAACAGAAGGCCAATTCTAATAATTTCAAACGTTCAAAATTTAGTCGCAGTCTCATCTCGGCGACAAATGTCAGAAACTTGTCAAAAATGTAGGGAAATTAGAGGTATTTTTGACAGATTGAGACTGAGAACAGCCTATGAACGTTCTTCAAATTACAAGAATTGCCCTTCTGATTCAAGTAACTCGAGCTTTTGAGACCAGAAAGGGCAATAATATGGCGGAGGAGGATGACTTCCGAATGGATTGGGCAGTACCCGTCAATCTTCTACTTCGTTCGGGGCTCCAGTATGGGGTATATAGAAAGAATCTCATTAATCATGAGCACTTAATAACATCACAAGCTGGCACTGGGTGTTTAGCGGCGGTAATGACGAGGTGGCTCTATACTTTTGTCTAGTTATAGTCTTGAAGAAACACTAATAAATAAGACCTAATAATGCATTTTCACATTAATAATTAACATAGTAGAACCTACTTCAAATAAAACTGATTCAAGTAGCTCAAGCTTTCAAGACCAGAAAGAGCAATAATATTTTGTACGAGAATGACTTTGGAATGGATGGGGCAGTACCCGTCAACCTTCTACTTCTTTCGGAGCTTCAGTATGGGGAATGTCATTAAACATGAGCACTTAATAACATCACACGCTGTCACTGGGTGTTTAGCGGCGGTTCTGGTAAGGTCGGCATCAAGTGGCTCAGTACCTACCCAGTTATAGTCTTGAAGAAACTTTCAATAATAGGACCTGATATTTCATTCTCATATTAATAATTATCGTAGAACCTGCTTGAAATAGAACTGAGGGGCGATTCTAGTAATTTTTAGAGGGTTCACTGTCTGATCCCAGTCTCAATCTGTCAAAAATACCTCCATTGATTGTCGCTTAGGTGAGATTGCGACTAGATTTTGAACGTTTTATTTACGGGAATTAAGCCTTCTGATTAATGTAACTCAAGCTTTCGAGACCAGAAAGAGGATGGAGAGGATGGTAGAGGAGGATAACTTTTGAAAGGATGGAGCAGTACCCGTCAAGCTTCTATTCCTTTCGGGGCTCCAGTATGGGGTATATAGAAAGAATGTCATTAAACATGAGCACTTAATAACATCACACGCTGTCACTGGGTGTTTAGCGGCGGTATTAGTAAGGTCGGAGTCGGGAGCGAGTTCGAACGTTTGACAAGGGGCGACACTTTGACTAATGGTGTTTCACGTCACTCTCTTACTTTCGCCGAGATGGTGACTGTGTTGAGTTTGGAGTTGGGCCTTTTGGAGTAGATAAGTATGCAACAGTGTGCTGAAGTGTTGGTTGGTAATGGCAAGTTCTGGTTCTGAAAGACACATTAGTGGTGAAACACATCACTACGATGTGGAAATTTGGAGAAGTCATTACTTTAAAAAATGTATTTGTCATTACTTTAAAATTGTGAGCTCTCACCCAGTCAGACAACTACCTATGTTGTTGTCCGAATTTCGAATTCAAACTTGAACCAAAGCAAAACGAGTCAAGCTCAACTAGTCCTGCGTAAGGCAGGACAAGCTTCTTAACGTAATACAGAATATTCCGAACATTATTTTTATTTATAATTAGTTACCGACATAGCTTGCAGAGTGAGAAAACTAAAGTGGCAGTGGTCTGGCCATGTCTTTCGAAGGACCGATGGCCGCTGGAGCAGACGAGTCCTGGAGTGGAGACCGCGTATCGGCAAGCGTATTGCCGGACGCCCCCCAGCTAGATGGACGGAGGACCTAAAGAAGGTGGCTGGGGTAGACTGGATGCGGAAGGCGGGGGACAGGGTATTGTGGCGCAGTCTGGGAGAGGCCTATGTCCAGCAGTGAACTGACATAGGCTTTGTTGATTGTCATCAACAATTACATAGAATGTTCTGTCGAATATTCTATGTAATAAATACACTAGCAAAATACAAGAACAAGCATAATGATTGAATAGATACGCACGACGACATATCAAGCTTAACATTTCCAGTATAAGCTAAAAACTGGAAATGTATAGGTTGATTATATTCGTGTGTACGAACGAGCTTTCTGAAAAAGTTTTTCGCACGGCCTAAATGTCCCAAGTTCGTAGCTAACCCAGTCTCCTAGTAGCACCGACTTCTTTCGGCGGCACCACTCGGTAGCAGAACACATTTATTGGACTGAACCGAACGTGAGTGAACGCTATTGTTTTTGAACTCTCAAGTTTGCATAATGTATTGATAGTCAAAGTTTAGACTGTGGTTAATAGGTTGCTATTACATTTATATTCGGTATTAGGTAGGTACATTGTATGTTACCTCAACAATGAAGAAGACATGCTGCACCGACCCCGAATAAATTGGGTTAAGGACAAAAGAATGATGATGTTTCAACTCAACTACCTACTTTGGTAGTTATCAACAATTACCTGCCTAGAAATTCATAGAATTGTTATCGGCCCTGACTTACGAGTTGTAGAACACAGGCAGGTACTTTGTGTATTTAATTTCATCACCACTGCTCTCAAAACGGTGAAAGAAAACATAGTGAGGAAACCGGCATGTTCTAGGACCAAAAATTCGAAGACATGACTGACATCCACCAACCCATGACGGGCCCGAGTGGTGGATTATGGCCCACTCCCTCTCACAGGGATAAGGCCTGTCCCAGCAGTGTCAACATAATAGGCTGATTATGCTAAGGGAAACCCCCTTCCCACCCCCACAATTAAATACAAGTTGGTCAACTAAGCTTAGCTTGTGCTAAGAGTGAAATTTCTTCAATTGAACAACTGAGGATCAAACTTACGATTTCTAGCGCGCCAGTCTGCCAGTCGCCAACCTAAACCGTTAGGCTACTGCCGCTTCAAAACCTTGTATTAATTAGAAGGTAAGGAAACCAACTGTATTAAAACGAGATTCATTTGGTTCGAACGAGAAACGTCATCCACTTCTACACTGTTACGTACTGCAAGAAAATCTTAGCTAAAACGAATTCAAAGATTGGAGTATCAAGGACAGAAGGAAGCGAGGGTTGAGGGTGAACAGACGACCTTAGTAAGTGTAAAAGCGACCAGCACATTATTGTGTTGTTTTGTGTCATGACGCAGGATAGACCAATCAAACGAATCTGTTAAGGACCGTCATATCACTAAGAGTTTTTATTGGTAATCACTGCATCAGACGGCGCCACAACACGACGCGCCATATGTGAATCTGGCTTAAGATTCTAGCAACATTTAGGGACGACGTGATACAGTGCTAGTGACTGACAACGTTTTGTTGAGGAAAACAAGTGTAAGAGCGGTTCTGGACTACATCCGATCCGAATCCGAATTCAAGATCCGAGTTCAATTCGAATTAGGAATGTTCTAAATTCGGACGGACTAAGTTCGGATGTAGTGCGCAACCCCTCATACAAAATAGTACTATGACTACTTCAGACCGTCATTTCTCGGATTCGGATCGGATGCAGTGCAGAATCGCTATTACAGCTTATTTTCAGGTCAAAAGTTAGGGTAGGTAAGGCCTTCACGAATAAGATTAAAATAAACCATCCGAGAAAAAATCTTTCCATCCTCTCATGACTTGATACCGTACTACTTTCAAACAGAAGAAATGAGGAAGCCAGCGATATATTTTATTGCATTTAAAGCGGGTAGCAACTGATATAATCATCGCTTTCCTTGTCAACAACATGGAAACAGTCATTCAAATAAATTGATTAACATATTAAAACTGGAATCTACTATGTCTTCATTATAACGTAACAAATTAATACCGCGTTTAGCATCATTATAATAATTTAATTAAGATGTTTTATATGATACCTACTTATTATTTATAGTAATATAATTATGAATAATCACATTTAACTGGGCAGTGGCATTTAGAGGATGCTTTTTGTAAATATTTTGCTTTATTGATTGCATTTAGCTTCAATGTACCTATATCTAACAACTTATTATTTCACGATATAACTGTATTCATGCTTAAATAGTAGTAAATTTTAGTAAGTTACACTCAAACGAAATGATGGACTTTACCTACGGTTAGTTATTAGTCATCATTTGCCTTTTCCCAACTATGTTGGGGTCGGCTTCCAGTCTAACCGGATGCAGCTGAATACCAGTATTTTACATGGAGCGACTGCCTATCTGACCTCCACAACCCAGTTACTGGTAATACGAGACTAGTTGACAGATTTTCGGGCTTCTGCCGACCCGCAACGATAGTCAAAAATCCATGAATGAGGACCAACAGCTAAACGTGCTTTCCGAGGCACCAAGGGGTCTTCGTATGGTCACCCATCCACGGACCAACCGTCCTTAACCTAATCGACCGACCCGTGCGGCTGTTATTACTTAGCCACAAGCCCCTCAAAGTTATTTATTAGTCATTTATAGAATAGATGCTAATTTACCTTCGTACACAATTTCTCACAAGTTGTTTTTTAGTACCAAACTTCCCACCTAAATAAACTTATTTTTATTGATACTAGTAACCAGCCAAATATGATTCCATAATTGAATCAACCTTCATTAAAAACACCACACATTAGGTACCTATTTCTTTTTACCGAAAGTAAAGAAAGAATGTGGAACAATTAAATCTACAACAACGCCATCTATATTGCCGCACGATGCAAATGTTTTCCTACAGCTGAAACTTCGACTGTGGCGCCTCTGTCGGCAAAATATTGCTTCCCTCTCGTTTGCTTTTCAGGAACTTTCAGGCACGGAGTAACATTATTTTTATACCAAAACAACCATAAACTACCGTAAATAAACCAATACTTGATAATCATAAAAGGAAATTATGTGTAAGTAGGTATGTTGGTTTGATATCGGTAAGTAATAAAATGACTGTCAGAAAAAAGGTTCAAGTGTTCTGTAATTCAAACATCTTCAGTTAATGCTAGGTATATGCGACAGTTTTGAACAACATCATCATCTGCCTAGTCTTTTCCCAGCTATGTTGGGGTCGGCTTCCAGTCTAACCGGATACAGTTTTCAACAACATCGTTTTGAAAAATAATGTTTTTAAATTAATTGCATCCATGAATACAGAGTCATGGAGTGAAAAACTGCTGAACAGTTTCGAGTTATTTTTTCTTTAAAACTTATAGTAGGTACACATTTGAAACTAAATCGCAAATAGAGTTTCAGTTTTACAACGATTCTGATCATACGTTTACAGCTAAATTAAATCAGTTTGCAAGCTATTAGAGTAGATTTGAAGTTTAAAATCAATTTAATAGTTTGCAAATATTTCTTGTTTTCGAAATATTGAAATAAACATTCCACTTAGTGCAGATTCTGTTAGAAATCCAATTCACTTGAAATCGCTGGTAGCCCTATGACAGGAACATATATGTTGAATTTTTCCTGATTTAATTAAAGTCTGTACCTAGATGGGGTACTTCTAGACAAGTTCATAATTAAATCATCAAACGAAGCGAGCTTCAGATTTGTGTTTTGTCAAAAAAAAAGGTAATTCTTGCTTTACAGAGCATGCCAATATGGTACCTACAGTTCCGATAAAGAGAAAATACGACAGCACCCTAATTACCTAACACATTATCAATGACAATCTGGATCATTATGAAGGATATTGCTAATCAATTGCTTCATGTGTTGGAAAAATTTGTCTGCTCAGCAACGTAAATAACGCAATGAAAGCAAATTATTTATTTTCTCTTCACAAACAATTACACCATATACATTTAGACAAGCTTAGAAACTAGTTTGTGAGAGACTGGTGTCTGCACTAGGAATACCGGTATACCAGATCACTAGGGTCCCACCACACGGTACCTATGTAAACATAATTAATTATTTTGAATGTTGTTGAACTGTCAAAATGAAAGCCATTGCATTGTATACTGTTACACAATTACCCCGCAGTAGGTACTATCATCATGCGTATATTTGCTGCCGAAGCAGCTTCAGAAGCAGAGGTTTCAGTGTAATTACAGGTAATTAGGTGTGAGACGTTTCCACTTTGTTTCATAGGACCCGTATTAGGAGTCAGTGTAGTAACACTGGTATTGATGATATAGTGGGCGAAAGTTGTTGCTTTAAATCAGGTGACTCATCTACTAGTTTCGATTCTCTATCACACACGAATGTTTGTTTTTTTGTTTTGTTTTCTTTTTTTAAAAACGTTGCCCCACATTAGAAATTTCTCCTGTATCGTGGGTGCGTTTACAAACATTTAAACTCACATACACAAACAGACAGACCCGGAACAACTAGGTACTTGTAGGTCATACAAATATTTGTTCCGTTCGGGAATCGAACCCGCGACACGCGGCGCGGCAGTCAATCGCTTAACCACTGTGCCGTTAAATAATAGAGAAGTTGTAAGAAAAAAACATGTTGCGCCGACCTCAAATACTTATCAATCCTTATCCCAATGTAAGCATGTTCGCTTGCCCTTGCAAGAGGTCGATGATAATTACTCAAATAAGCAATAAAAACCTCTGTCTCTCTCCCTCTGTCAAATAATAAGTAGGTACTTATACCTAGGTAGGTATTATGTCAAAAATGTAACTAATTCCAATAAGAAAATCAATTGCATACTTACCTATAGGAATATGCATTAGATATAATATATTTAGGAGTACAAACCCACCTACCTAAAATATCCCATAGAGTTGTCTTGATAGGAAGGTATCTTATTAGGTTTTTGTTATAGGAGCTTTCACCTGTGTTTTGGCTAATGAAACCTAGTTCTTGATCAAAAGCCAAAACATATAAATTTGCTTCAGGCAGTTGCTCTATGTAAATAAAATAGTGGTTTTCAGCTACATCCGGTTAAACTGCAGTTACCAACCTCAACACAATTGGGAAAAGGCTTGTCAGATAGTCATTATCTGACAAGCCTTTTCCCAATTGTGTTGAGGTCGACATTTTGTTTTCAGTTAGAGAAGAATATAAAGAGACTCTCAGAATTCCATACTTTCTTAGAGATCAGAAATGTTTTCGTAAAAAAAACGCACTTGGTGAAGAACTCTGATGAACACTAGGTACTTATTGCTTAACGGATTGGTGATTTGACCGTCGCGTCGTATACCTATTGTTACAAACCTACTGAAAGTGCCACTGTTCTCTGGAGATTGTAATTTCCTTTTTCTAGTCGCCTTCAACGACGCTCAGGAAAACACAGTGGGTGAAAGGCCTTTTACTTACAGAGAATCACAAATGATCTGCGAGAAGAGCTAGGTACCTACAGACGCCAGCAGGTCAAACTACCCGAAACTGTCAAATTTTCCCAATCAACCTTGAACCTAATGACTTAGCAATAAAGTTGAAAGTCTATTAAAGAAATTTGACACATTGTAGTAGCTTGATGTGCTGGCGTCTGTACTTACCTACTTACTACCTTCATTTACTTCTCTACCCTACAATGAGCTGTTATAATGTAGGTAACTTAAAATTATTTTAGACATGACCATCATGATCCAAAGCCCGACTTCACCCACGGCTGGGCCATGGGTCTCTCTTTTCTTGTGCCAATCACCACGCTCCTGTGCCAACCCGTGACTAATACATATAACTTACCTAAGCTAATATTACACAAAAGCAGGTTTAGAAACAATGCCATAAACACAGTTGAATATAGATTATAAATAGGTAGGTATAGAATGTTTACCTGTAATTAATAATCAGGTAATTAAACGAATTAATAGGGACTCTTTCGTCGTATATTAAGTGTTAACTTGTTCTATACATTTTCGACCATTATTTTGATTGTCATTATAATTCAAGCAGAATACAAATTAAAATTAACTAGAGTAGGACCTACCTAATAAAATCCTCTTTTGGTATGGCTCTATATTTTCCATTAATGCATAAACAATTTTTACCAGTCAAAAGATGATAAACATTTTGTCTTTAGGTTATGTAAAATTGAATCTTAGCCCTCTGGTAGGTACTAGGTTTGTTTATTTTTACTGGTATCTGTCAGTGATAACCTACAACAAACTATCTGTAGCAAATACTCTTCAAAAAAATATAAGATTGTCACTTACCCTTCACTCGAACACGACAAACCATTATCTAATAACTTCCACATTCCAATCACGTCGCCAAAAAACGATAGAAAGTAGGAAATTTTAGTATAATTTCATAAAGTTTTCAACTATAAAACTGTTTGAAGTTTCTTCGTTTACACCCCACTTCAGCAACGGTCGCGGCCAATCGGGAGCCGTCGGATCACGCAGGAAGCCGCGCCCACGGCCGCTGCAATACGCATGCTTCCACGACCGAGGAGCGCTCACTCAACCAACGTCTCCCTCCCGCCCGTACTAAACGACCCAGTGCGATAGAGACAGCAACACATTTGCCATTATGATTACATGCAAATTTTTTATTCATTTGCAAATTAAGTGTTGCATTAAGTAATTATGTGTTATTATGTGGGTATCACGGTTAAGTTGGTCGTTTAGTTGAAGAAACGCGTGACGTTCTAGTTACAGCCAAGGGTTGTGCAATTGCTGCCATTATGTCTACAATTATAGACAATGAACTTCAAAGAATCGAGAAATACACATTAGTTTTGTTTATAATTATACATACATGTAATAGAGGTGGGTAAAAAGTAAATAGAAATAATAATAGAAAGGAAATTAATTGCAAAATACAATCTTACGATGATAAGAAAAATTGCTACTTACAAACATTATTTTATTAGACATAAAGATCATGATAATTTAATGTTGTGTATTAAAGTTTTTCTGGTAATATAAATACCTACTGTAGAAGTTATTAGTCGATTGCCATCTAGAAAAGAAGATAGTGATAAATACCTTTAAGTGAGACAAATGATCCACTGACCTTTGTAAAATACGTAGTAGGTACGAGTAGCTACATCGTTTTTTGTGTACCATAGACTAAAAGGATACGAAGGTTTTAATTGATATCTTCATTAACGTTAAAATCACCAAGTTAATAAATACAAGATGTATCAAGCCATGCACTGCTTATTCATTTACACTCAGGTACAAACTTTTTTGAGTCAAAAATCTCCGAAGATTCCAGCAGTGTATGATACCTTGATACACCTACAAGGCTAATATAATCATACCTCCATCTTAGGAAATTCCAATCCTATTTCCAAAAATCCAGTAAGACATAAGAGTCCTGTCAGAACGCCAATCTGATACAACTCTTCAAATTCTCCACGTTCCTGCACCAAGACAATAAATTATTTAAAACCCAAAACCAGTTCCCTATTAAATACCAATAAACGATTTTTAAATAAACATATTAATTGGGCGTCCTTTTCTTTCGTTTCACAAATAACAGAGACAGGTATAGAGTAACCCTTAAGTCGTAAATTATTTCGAGGTTGTTGGCACACATGTATGTGCATTTGTCGCGTGACTAGCCGATTATTAAGTTGTAATAAATTTTGTGGCCCATGGGACGTAGGGTAGGTGTCTTTTGGGACATCCGACAGACCTTCTAATTTTTTGTGTGATTAACAAAGTAGTATGGAAATACCTGAACCAGTAGGAGTTCGTGGTGATACATAACCTTATGTTAATGTAGGAGCTGATCGTAGAATTTACGTTAAATTAAATGGTGGCAAGTATGGACACAATGCTATTGTTGTTTGTAGGTGATGAAGGTTTGGGTAAGGCCAGCTGCTCTAGTCTGCTTCGACATATCGTACAATTTACTTTAAGCCGAGATTATGTGTCTTCTATCACTTGAATTCGTGTCAAATAATTTGAAAAAGGTTAAATGTCATGAACAAACTTCCTATATATGCTGAGTAGCTGTTTGATTGGTCTCGTTGAACTTTAAGAACAAGACAACTTTTTAATTACAGCAACCAAAAAATGGCAACCCCTTGTATTTTCAGAATTGGTAGATGATATAATACTTTGGACGTAGTAGTGACGATATATACAACACCCCGAGGACAAGACACTACTCAAAATTATTTCCTGTAACCTGTCCAAACAAAAAACATCAGCCGAACCAGAGGTTGTCCCGAGGAATCTTGGACAAGAGTTGTGTCTTTGACTGAAAAAAAACTATTGCAGTGATAATATTGTGTACTTTCTACATTTTGGCACCTAACACCTGCGATAAAGAACAAACTACAATCGAAACAAATGACAGTGCAGCTTCTCTTCACACATCATAATTTGGACAACTAAGTAGACATCGAATACTATAACAGTTAGATTTAATAATTTGCTCTGTTGTTAGACCAGAATTCCATACAGCAGCATGAGCAAAACGACGTATCGTTATATAATTCGCAGTCTACATTACATGTTACGTTGATATTGAAACTGAACAAATTGCCACAAATCTCTTTAGACTCTCGATGACCTTGCAATTCATTACATATTAAAAATCTCTACTGTGTCAGGTACAAGATATTATATATTTCCATAGTTTTGTTTATGTTGCCAAATAACGTGACCCAAGTCATGAAAGTTTAGTTTGTTCTCTGGCTCCAGAAAGCTATGGCTCTGTCATAATATTATGGCTCAGGATATCAGTATTGCATTCTTTGAACAATCGTCTATACCTAATTTCTACTTTTACTTAAACCAACACTTTTTCAACTGTTTGCTTAGGTAACTCTTTGCATTCAAATGACTTTTCCTCATTAGTAAGAACAATAACGTCTAACACAGCTTTCTAGTAAATTACACACAGTTCAACATAATAAGCAGCCATGACGAAAGCCATAGTTAAAATTTAAAAGCCTTACATTAAACCATGAACTTCATTTACATTATCTACCAAAACATATACTTACTTACGAAGAGTATTTGGTTCAGAATCGTGTGAAAAAACAATAAATCCAGCTGTAACATCACGTTATTAGTCAGTGGGGTCGTCAGCAAGTGGCGTACTATCGTCATAATTAGCAGTTAATTATAATTAAGCCAGTGTACAAGACGAATGTGAGTCGTTAGCGGATCGTGGCGACTTTACAAACTGTTTGTGATACATTGAATTTGAGGAATCCCATTTGAATTGATGGCGCAATTTTTACTGTAGTCAGTTGGCAATGGTTGGCGTTTTTGGCGTTTTAGTTTTTTGGTGCATTGTTTGAAGTTTCTAAATCCTAATAAATACGGAGGTTGTATTGTTTTTTTTTTGGCGTGTGTAATCTACACCGTTGTTGTTATTAATTTTTCCAAACATATTAGGACAAAAAACTGAATTTTAACAAAGTTGAATTTGCATTAAGTACCTAGTGGATTAGGACAAGAGTACTTTGTTTTTGTTGATCATTATTTTGATGAATGAAAATTACCTACAGTAAATTTCAATAGGTAGATACAGTTACCCATATAATTGCAAATACTCGTTATCTGAACTGTCTTTGGTTTTCAAACACTCCTCCAGTGAATAAATGACACAACAATAAACAAGGACTTACTGTTGTCTCATTTGTTCATCCTAGAAAATTTGATTAAATTTTCAGTAAACAAAGAACAGATGTAAAACTTACCAGACAGTTTCCAAGATTAAGTTGAACCTATCGTATACAAACCTGAAAGATTGAAAAAGATACAGTTAAAATCTGTCTGTTAAAATCACTTTACTAACTACTAGAATTAATTTACAAAGCGTTTCTACTTATTTTTAAATTCTCATAGCTAAGCGGCTAGGCTACGGCCATACATCTGCATGTGATTATGAAAATATAGGCTAGTGATACATTTATGCGGTGTGTGGTAATTTTTACTCCTCACCAAGACGGCGTGCGTCAAGAGTGATGCATGGCCCTTGTCCGCTCATCTAGACTAGAACTAAGCACTTTGCTTGACGAGTTATGTTACCGCTTTTCGTATGTGTGTGTGTTTGTGGTATTGTGATAATTATTATGATGTTACAGACAGCAAAAATACGGAATTATACAGTTAGTGTAAGAATATTTTATTTTTTTAATTTTTACTTTTTTTAGCCGCAAATGGTTTAATACATATTATATGCAATACATAATGTTGGCCAGAAAACATTTTTTTTCTTATTTTCCAGCAAAGGTTTAGAAGTGATATACCAAATTATAAAGACTCAGTTATCTGTCACCATTGCTCCTTAGCAAAAAAAGAACTAAATACTAACCACAATAATGCTACAAGACCATGCTACGAAACGCCTACAACCCAAATAAAAATAGACGGAGAAACCCTTGAAACTGAAAGTCATTCAACAAAATTTTCAACGTAGAAAAGCGAACAAAAATGGTAAAAAGATTGCAGTTCACGGCTACCGACAATCGTTCACCATTTACCATCCATAATCATCAATCGGTCCATTGAAATCGGATACGTGGTGTTGCGACGGTGTACCCTAATTACGCTAATCGAAGGAGCGGGCGCGGGAGCGGGAGCGGTGCGAGTGGAGAGAGAGCGGAGCGGGCTCGCACGTGGCGGGCTCAGGTGCGCCCCGCCCCGCTCGCCCCGCCCGCCGCTAGTTTGACGCCGCGTCAACTCAGCCGCTCACCTCGTCGTCAGACGCGCGCTGCACTCGACGCTCGAACGCCGGGAAAACACGAGTCGTTTTTCGCCGCGACGACACGCACCGAAGTTTTCCGAATTTTGAAGTTCGAAGTTCGATTCTTGAATAGACTGTAACGGTCGTATTTGATTTTAGTAGATTTTGTTGTTCTATGATTCTCATTTTTTTTGGTAAAATATTTTTTTTTATGTGAAAAGTGTCTGAAAATAAACTTGTGGGATGTTTTGTGATTTTATCAACGATTGGTTGTGATTGGTCGTAAAGTTGGCTGTTGCCGCTGTTGGTCACTCTAAACTTTGAATTGGAGTGAGTATATAAAATTACCTTTATTGGTCGTTATATTTTTTTTCTGTAGGTATAGAAAATTATCGTCAATTGATACACTTAAAATTGAAAAGGCGCGCGTCGAGAAATCAAAGCGTGTCGCAGTAAATCTCCCAGGACGCAGTGGATTCGAACTGTCCACTTGACACGGAACATTAAAAGTTATTATATCCCGAGAGCTTTTTGGCATTAGTGGATATTAAAATAATTTTATAGCTCGATTTATATTTATTTGAGCAACTTTGTAAGATCTCTTTAACTTTTGTTGATTTTATTGTGAGCAATGTACTTATTTGTTATTTTATGGACATATCATCGCATAGGAGTTAGATATATTCCTACTGTGATTAATTTGGTTAGGTACTCTGTCCACGACAGGACAAACATCAAGTAGGGATCTTTAGACACATAAAGAAGATAAAAAGCAAACATAACTCTTCTTTCAGATCCATGATCATATCTTTAAAAAACTCATCAAAAAGCTAGGCAACTAGATCACCTTCTGAAGTCCTATCAAATAACCACGACATAAAACACAGCTAGCAAGTTACCGTTAATACCAAACGACACAATAAAAGCTATCAATGTGCCGAATTAAAATTAAAACAGACATCCGAGGCATGCTCATCAAAGGATGTCTGGGAATAAACAACTGCTGTAAGAAAAACAAGTTTAAAAGAAAAAAATAAAAGCAATGAAATCGTTCGGCCCATTTAATGCGGACCGGACGGGAGTGACAAAAATTCTAAACTGAAATAAACTGAACACATGTGTCTGTATGTCACACGGTGAGGATAGGAAACAATGAGATGAAATACTGAACGGTAAATGGGGAAAATAGATAATATTTATTAGTTAAATGCTACATGGGTCGCAGAAGATAAAAAATTGGTCAAGAATCATTAGTTAGAGTAGAAAAAGAACTAAAATAGTATGTTAGTATGAAACAGACGCTAAAGAAGTGATATATCTAATAATTAAGTATACCACTGTCTTCAGATTTAATTCTTAATTCTTATGAAGCCTGTTTGAGGCCAGAAAGAAGCCAGTATGGAAGTCTTTGAAACAAGCATTACAGAAGCTGCTCCTACTAAGTTCTCATACATTGGAATATCAATTTTTTAAGCTTATCTTTTTAACTATAGGTACTTATTAGAGTTTGTTAGTTCTATGAATTCTCCTTTTCGCCTGCAAATTAGTTCAGACTTCTTTTAAGTCAATAGGATACATGTTGCTTTTTATCACTTTTCTTTGTAATTCAGTATTGCATCACTTTTATTTGTAATTCAGTATTGCATCACTTTTGTTTGTTATTCAGTATTTTTGGTAAAACTGCTTTGTCAGAAGAAACAGGAGCAATCAGTTCCTGGTACATAAACCATTGTGGTTCATCATCATCATCATTCCAAAGTCCGACTTCATCCTCTGCTGAGTATAGGAGTATAAGCCTCCCTTTTCTTGTGCCAATCCCCATGGTTGACTTTATCATAATTTATATCTCTTAATTTAATAGAAAAATACTGGTATTCAGCTGCATTTGGTTAGATTGGAAGTCGACCTCAACATAGTTGGAGAAAGACTAGGCAGGTTGGATTGGTTTAATATAAATATTTTTAGTATTCTATAGGTATCTAACTACTTTAATATATTTGGATCTCTTTTAGGTAGATTTTCTCTTATTCTACTCTAACCAAATCGATTATTTTTATAAATCGTGATGTTATAAATAACATTATTAAGATAATGATTTACTTAATGTGTGATAAATTTTGTTAACTGCTTAGTTTTATTATTTAATTATGAAGATTAGCCATTATGCATATATTATGAAGCGGCGCAAAAATCCATTAAAACTTGATATATAGAATGTTATTCAAAATGTCCTTATATTGAAGGTAGACCTACAAAAAAAACTGTCTTAGCACAATCATTATGATGAATGATCAACTTGTAATATTATTAAATCAGATTATTTTTAAAATAATTTAGAAAAATCCCAAAATAAGTGCCCAAACAACTGATAATATCCAACACATCACATAACTGATTAACACAAGGGCGTATTACGCTAAAATCGTTATTTATGCACACAAAATTTACGATTACGGCGATGTCTGGCCGAAATTCACACATATATCATTCGGCGAGCAAATGCGACAAATAAATCGGGTGCACAATGACTGCTAATTTGCTCATAAAGATGTATGCACCGAGCGGAGTACATAAATCGGGAGAAGTCACATTCGGCCTACCGCTTACACCCATAAACCTCTGCGGACACTTTTATAGCTCTACCACGTGGCTGAGCCACAGTTTTTTCCGCACTTGACTTGACATGTGTACTGCGCTTTAGGAAGTCACATCCCTATATTAATTTATTGTTTTAGAATAGACCCCCAGCGTGACGCAACTGGTACACGTGTTTAGTGATTTATGCAACTAATACTGAGTAGGTACCGTAAAAACAAAAGTGACCGTAAAATGAACCACGTTGCGAACTTTGTTATAGAAAATGATTATGGGCCACCCTGGTGAATACTTGAAAAGCGCACATAAAAATAAAAGTTTTTTAAAGGGTTTTTGAAAATATTACTAACCTATTTCAATCCTCAAACCATAATTACTCATATTAGACTTACAGATTTTAAAAGTTTTTGTGTTAAGAAGATTATTTTATTTTTAGATTTTTGGCATTCAGACTTATAAAGAAGCTCAATAAATGTAATAAATATGTGGGAAGGTTAAATAGACATCACTACCTATATACCTAATGCAATGAAATATAATCGTTAGGTCATAGTATAAAACTTTTGTATTGGAACCATATTTCAACTCCGACAAAACACAATACATATTTAAATCAAACACGATACGATCTGTATTACAACATTTATCACGTATAACGAGACGACGCACTTGACCGACTAATGTGTCTCATTTTATCACAGGTCCATCAATCAAGCTCCACTCTACGGGGACAATTGAAACGGACCGCGAACATCAGTAGCACTTAACATGTCCAACTAGACTATTCAGTGCTCGTCCAAACGATGACAACTGCCGAGTGATCTTGAGAAGAAGGATAAACACACGCTGTTATCGATGAACGAATTAAATTATAACGCAGGGATGAGCTCCTACCAGTTCGTCAACTCGCTCGCTTCCTGCTATGGGAACCAAGCGCCCGGGCGTACTGGGACGCCCGTCGAGCAAGCTGGTCATCCCGGTCTGCCAACACCAGGAGCTGATTACTACAATCCAAATGCGGGAGCTTCAGCTTACCCGAATACTTGCTATTCGCCGCCGCAAGTTGGCCATCACTACCCACAACACCCATATGGGACGCCTGCTACCGGAGCGCACATGCAACCGCAAACGATGATAGACTACACACAGTTACATCCGCAAAGACTGGGTAGCACAACGAGCCATATGCATCAGCACTCGAACCCGAGTCCAGGAGCCTTGTCGCCCAACTTGATGTCCACACCGCCCAGCCAAGCCGCTGGAGCTAGTTGTAAATTCGCGGATTCGACCTCTACAACCGGAGTAGCGTCCCCTCAAGACCTATCCACATCTTCTGGACCAGGTCGAACGTCGCCTGGTTTCGGTGGCGTCGGTGGACAAACTTCTAGTGGAACTACAAGTACTAAACTAGGCCTAACTACTCCCATCGCTTCTCCTGTAGAACACAAGGCTAATGTGAATCAGAATATATCAAGTCCTGCCTCCAGCACATCAAGCAACGAGAGCAATGAGGCTAATAATTCTAGCTCAAACACCAAGAATTCTAAGTCTTCAGCGTCGAACTCTTCGGCCAATCCTCCGCAGATATATCCATGGATGAAGCGAGTACATCTAGGAACAAGTAAGTGGAAACTTTTTCTAAATGATTTTGTAGATTTAAGATGATAACGGTACAATATTTTGTCTTATTAATGATGTTTCCACCGCGAGAATAATCAACATTATGAACGGCTCGATTCACACTTTTTTACCGCTAGCGTGAAATTATAAATGATTTAGCTTCGTCGGCTAAACTAATAACGGCAGCAACGGCCACGCCTCTATCTAAAACCAACAGTTTGATGTAATAGAAATAAAACAATCCATCAATTGGATGCCGAGGTGGAGACAAAACAAATTATATATCTATTTATAAAGCATTAGCATGCATTAATGTTGGATCGATATGGCTGGCTGATGGATGGTGTCCATAATAAGGCATAATGGCTTTGTTGGCGGGCGCTTACAACTGAACATCCGAAGCCTTTTTTCTTCTCGTATCCTAATGATGGGGAAAGTGTGTAGTCACCGTGACGTTTAATTTGACGGATCCTAACCTTTAAGCGTGAATTGGGTTATTCAAGGGTTAATCTGCTTTAAATTAGAATTCGGGAGCATCAAGTAAACTATTTGTTCTTTTTCTTCACGGCACATTATTTGAATTTCTGGCTTTGTGTAACAATTTCGTAATTGTTTTAAAATGTTCTATTTTAAATGGGGAAGAGTAATTTAAAAGTCAGCGCTTAATTGCTTCGAGTGGACAGTGTCTGGTAAAAATGTGAAAAACATAGAATTAGAAATCAAAAAGTGATATATCAGGGAAATAATAGTACGTAACAAGAGGCAGGATGCCACAGCGCCTGTCACGTAGATGTCGCGCGATATAAAGACAGGAGCAGATGTCAGCGGCCCACTGTTTCGGCGAAATTATAGAAAATTCGTATTGTTATATGTAGCACAAATCTGTTTCGACCTTGTCAAGGCTTACGATGTTCTCCTAATTGGTTTATTTTTGCATTTCTTACGCATGTGGTTACTTGTCATCCTCAGGATAGTGACCGACATTTTACAATTTATTTTTAAGATAGTTAGAATCTTATGTATCTAAGCACAGAAAGGTCTGGGGTATATACACATTCAGGTTCATAAAGATGTTTAATGTCAAAGATGATGAGTATATCTCATCACCTATGATTAAATCCTCTTTTGTTACTAGAAAGGTATTCAAGAGTTGAAGCCGAGTTTTAACATTAACCAGATTCTGAATTTACTAAATTAACGGTTAAATATTGATAACCGATCCTACCGACGACTTGCTGCTAGGTATATGCAAAAGGCTAGACTACTGCTATTGAGATTATTGCTGAGTCCTATAAAGTATCTTATGATACACAATTACGTTCATTCTAATGTTCCTCTGCCTTCATTCAAGAACAATGTAGCGATACCTACATAGCGTCAGTATTCAGCTCAATGAAAAAGTAAACAAACTAGACGACTCAATAACAAAGAATATTGGCAAAGCGCACGACACATCATTTCAGAACAAAAAAAACTTCCAAAGCAAATGATACGAGACATGAATGTCTCAGTATAAATCATACCACTGTCATCAAGGATGATTGCAGAGTTGCAGACACCAAGTGGGTACATGACACCATTATAAATTGCCAAAGACCTGTTTAAGAAAATAAATAGTTCTCTTACAAGCATACGGCAAAACCCTGTTATTATACACAACAAGTCTGTAGGTTTGACAAAGCCTTATTAAAATGTACATTTCAACCGATAGGCCTATTGCAGACGGGCTACTGTCGCAGAATCGCACGACATTGCAGCGACTATGGATTCGTTAAATATAATCTTACCTATACATAATTATTGGATCGAGAAGAATTTTAAACGAAGCTTTTGCATTGATCAATGGATTTGAAGCTAGTGCCAATCGTCTTCATCATAATATAGTACACATAGATATAAACACACTACATCTTCTCATAGTTAAGTCAGAATGCCATAACATCGACCGCTTTTGAATCAACTTCTTTACTATCCGGATTTACTCGTTGACACATGAATAGCATATCAATTGATTTAGTGCCTCTATTAAACAATGCTGCAGCAGATTATAATATGATAATTCATTATGATACTTACAGCTCTATTAGAGAGCAATATTTTTTTTACAAATGATGCATGTTAGGCACACATGCGTATCGGGGCATCTTTGTTTCCATTCAAGAGACTATCTTGCTCTTCCAGTAAACATCTGGTAAAATGATTTGTAGCTGTATATTGATCTACTAAGAAGTTTTCTTCCCTTTATATTCTAGAAGAATTAGTATTCATATTCTACAGCTAATTTGCTTTAACAGTATGACTATGTTTGCTGCCTCATTAACGCCATTTAGCCGAATGACTTCCATTCTTGGACATGTAACTTCTTTTTCATTTTTCCCACGACGTAAGCCTTCAACTTCTTCATGCTTGTTAGAAAAGTCATTTACTTGGATAAGCCTATTTCTAACTTTGATCTCTGATAGATACCTAATTCACTTATCAAGTGTAACACGAGTACCGTCGAAACGAAATACAAAATGGCAGATTGTAGAAAGATTTCTACAGCGTGATGTCAAAAACTAACAAAGAACGCTCACTTAGCAAGAGATATGTATATTCTTCGTATAGAAGATATGGAAGTGGTCAAGATATGCGAGCAATTCATAGGTATTCGAACAGATTTTAGTCGCACCAATCGACAGTCGCCCGACTGCAACAAGCCGAAGTATGCAAATAGAGTTGGCAGGCGGCTAGGTCGTGTTACATGTTTGGTGGTTATAACTCAAGGAGAGGTGGAAGCCACCGCCCCTCGTGCGTGCCGTCTGACGACTTATAAGAATTCAATACACCGTTATTTAGCACTAGTTACATACCCCAACTGTGTGGTATTAACACGTGGAAATTAAGTCGTTTGGAAAAATCATGTGAAAATTGTTTGAAAGAATCCTTTGGTGAAGCGAGAAAATAATTATGTTTTTGAGTTAGGTAGGCACTAAATGTTAATAAGTATTGTGTTAATGCTGATAGCAAATTTGCAAATTAAGAACGTATTCTTGTGAATTATTCATGTTCCTCTTCTTCCTTTAGAGCAAACCGACATAGTAGGAAAAACGCTGAGCAGCTTAGTGAACCAATAGGTCAGCCCCCCAATTGTTTAACACACTTTCAATCACTATTCAAGGGTTTTGAAGGAAATTCCTAACCCATTGGTTCATAGGTTTGAAAATATCGTCAGCTCAAACACGTAAATAACGCAATGAACAGGGTGGAACTGTCAAATTGAAGGAAATTGCGATCAATTGTAATTTTATGTCTGTTATGCAGTTGCAGGTTTGAAAGTTTCTCAACCTTTTTTTAAGCCAAATAAAGCGAGTATACAGTCATTGGAAATACCCATTGGAAAGCTGACCCTTCAGTGTTGTATCTCCTCGGGTCATCGTGAAAGCTCATTGGGCTAATGCACAAGGAAGCCAATTAATCTCAACGGATTATTAAGATTTTTGCAGGGATTAATTTCATTAAAAGCACTAATATTATGAAACACAATCTGTGGCCTAAAGTTAAAACAGGCCAATTTTAATCAATTATTTTTTTAAGAGGAGCACTTCAGCCTTTATTTTGGACCCCGTAAAATCAATTTAAAGGCTATAAAATTATCCGAGATTCCATATTATTATTTATGTGTAGGCACTGTTGGGCATAAGCAGTTAAATATCGCATTATACGAACGTAATCTGATATAAATTATTGAGTCCTAGTAGCTAAGGTTTTCAATTATCTTGAAATGGACATTGAAAATACATTAGGGAACCTAGTCTCGTTAGATTTTACCTAACCTTGTCAGTGTAGGTTTTGTGTAATATACTTGAGCTTGTGTTTGGTTGTGACTGGTTATTTCAGTCTTTAGAGTAAACAATACTTAGATTTGCAATAGGATTAAGTAATGCAATTACGCATAATACTGTTAAGTAACTAATTGTAAGCCTCATTGTAATTATATTAGATTCTTTGAAATGCGCAGATGGAGTAGAATGATAAGTACATGAGTAGAGAGGCAATTCTCATAATTATAAGAACGTTCACAGTGAGATCTCAGTCTCAATCTGTCAAAAACACCTCTACAATCCCTACATTTTTGACAAGTTTTTGACATTGATTGTCGCTGAGATGAGATTGCGACTAGATTTTGAACGTTTTTAATTACGGGAATTGGTCTTCAGTTCCTAATAAAATTGTCTTTTGCTTATGAAAATATCTCTGAAAATACACACAAGCCACATAGCGTCCGCAATTTACCGTGGAATGACGTTATTTAAGAGAACGCTACAAGAGTAAGTTGGTGTGTTTTCCATAGAGAGCATTTCTGACTCCATAAAGTCAATCCCCGCAGCCAACATTTTCATGACGGTCGTCACTACGGTCGTTACGGTCCACCGTTCTTTAAGGAAACCCTAGCTTTACATAATCAGCCTATAACGTTCCCACTGCTGGGACTCGGGCCTTCTCTCAGTAACCAACGGATGGGAGGCTCGCCATCGATCCCATCATTTCTTTTATATTTTTTCATCAAAATCACACAAACATAATCAGCCTATAATGTTCCCACTGCTGGGACACAGATAGGAATCTGTGAGAGGGAGTGGGCCATAACCCAGCACGCAGACCCAGTGCGGGTTAGTAGATGTCACATGTCTTCGAATTTTTGGTTCTAGGACATACCGGTTTCCTCACGATATTTTCCTTCACCGATTTGAGAGCAGTGGTGATGGAATAATTTACACAAAGTAAAGCGCCTGTCTGGGTTCGAACCTACGTCCTACAAATCGTAAGTCGCAGCCGATACCACTGGGCTACCACTGCTCTCCTTCTGGGCAACCACTGCTGCGGCAACCCGAAACCATGGATTTCGGAAACAGCACATGCTTTTAGACCACATAACGTAGGAATATAACACAGTAACATAACGTTGAGCTATCAAAAAAAAAAAATCAACTGTTTCGTAGAAAAATGCAATAGGTACCTTCGCGGTCAAAATGTATGTCCGAGCAATTTTTTTTTTTTAATAAGCGTCGGAAGATTTCTCAATTAACAGAATTATGGTTCAGAATCATGTACTGAATCCATGGTAACAGGTTTAGCGTCGATGTGCCTGCCGCACTGATTTATTTATAATAAGCAAACCAACAGCACAGTCACTTTTAATTCAAATTAAATATCATCCAAAATTGCTATTTCACTAACCATGCAAATAACAGGTATGCTTGACATTTAACTTAAAAATATTAGAGACAAAGGAGAACAATAAAAAGTGTCTCTAGTAGATCTAAATCTAGAACATTACAAAACAAACCAATTTGAGCAACATAGACGTGCACGTGCATATTTTAAAAGCCAGAAGTAATATAAATACTAATTAGACCTTTTCTGTCATAGAATCCAAGTTGTATTTTAAGTTTCAGAACATTAGGTTTTCCTAGGCAAAGATTGTAACAATCAGATATAGACCAACTAACAAACTACTTAAACCCCAAATTCCTTAAAACGATAAGGCAGGCCACACGCGAATAATTTCGATCGTTAACAAAAACTTAACCACAAAACGGGTTAAGTTAATCTAGAGTAATTATTAAAATGTTATTCATAACAAATAGATTATTATTTACCACTTGATTCTAATAGCTCTTTGATTATATCCGTTTAGTTGAATTAAATTAATATTTATTATTTTGTATAAAATGTCAATAGGGACAAGTAAACATGGATATACTGCATAGGTTTAGCTATAATAAATAAAATAAGGAAAACTAGTGACACTTTATTTAAATATGAAAGGACAACTTGTGTCATAAATAATACTAATTATATTGCGTCCTTTGAATACGGCTTACAGAGCAAGTACAAATGAAATAAAGAAAATGTAATGGTTTTTCCATAGACGTAAGACGTAGGGTATGACGTAAACTAACATACCTAATAATTATAATATATAATAATGTTCACCTGGGAAGGTTATTATCAGTTCCTTAAAGAAAGAAAAATATGTTAATAGGGTTAGGTTTAGGGCAATTTTTTTTTAATTTCCCTGAAAAGTTTTGATCAAGAAAATCCATTCCGTTAATAATCTTCACGTTAACTCACTAATGATGTTTTTGTTCACGGGCGCATCTTACAATGATAATTCAAGAAGGATTTGATAGTAAAACTTCTATTTTTTTTTTAATGATTGTACTTATAGATCATATTAAAAAACACTTATAAAAATTCCCCTTAAATAATAATAATAATAGCAGCCTATTACTGTTCTACTGCAGGGCAAAGGTCTCTTCACATACTGAGAAAGCACGAGCTTTGATCACCACGCTTGCTCAAGACTGGATGGTGATTTTAAACGTATATTAACTGTAAATCCAGGTTTTCTCACGATTTTTTGCCTTCACCGATGTCCGTAATGTCCAAGATAAACTCAGAAAATACATATGAACTGAAAAAGTCACATTGGTACTTCATCATCATCATTTCAGCCGAAAGACGTCCACTGCTGGACATAGGCCTCCCCCAAGCACCTCCACTTCGACCAGTTCCATGCTTCTCGCATCCAACGGGCTCCTGCGGCTTTAACAAAGGTCGTCGGTCCACCTTGTGGGAGGCCTTCCAACGCTACGTCTTCCGGTACGCGGTCGCCACTCCATTGGTACTTGCCAGATACTTATTTCCATTCCCTAACTTCCAACTTTCTTACAGAACCCACGCATCCCAAAAATAGCCTCCCCTTATACCAACCATCCTTAATGACATGCATAACCCTACCTGTTCTACAGTTACTAGCGGCGATTAGTAAATAAATAACAAATTAAATTCCACTAAAGATTAGTGGCGGAGTCAGTATGGGCTCATAAATAAATCAAGCGTTCGGTCCCGGAGACCGCGGTAAATTATGACTCAAATAATATTATGCTAAAGGTATGCCAGTGTAGTCGCCACTTAAGCCGTTCGTGCTTATAAAGCCTTTTTTGTGCTTTTGTAATTAGCTGTTCGATATCAATAGATTATATAGTGATTGCACTGTTTTAGCGTGTATTGAAGACCTATACCTGACTACTCGTAATTTGTGATACTAAAATCTGCCAATCATATCATGATTTTTTAGCGTAATATCAATGATATCTTGCGTTTTGTTTTTTTGCTATAACTGGTTTTTGTTCTGCCACCTGCTATGATTCGGCATAAATTAATAACTTGTCGAGGAGGTGTAATTTATTGGACTGTGACATTCAAATATAGGCTTTGCACAGTGCTGTAGTCAAAGTACAGTTAGCTTCGAAAATATTAAACGTACCTCGACAAGAATTCATTTGATTACCTAAGATTTGTTTCCCGTAAATACCGTAAAACTGTTTTCATGTACTTTAAATTACTTTACTAAGTACTTAGAATTACTTTACTACGCAGATTTGGTACCTAATGTGTAACATGTTTTGGGGCTACACATTGATACAATAATATATATTGTAGACAATTTTATGACTTCTGGTCGATGTACGGACGCCAGCACATCAAGTTACTACAATCTGTCAAATTTCTTTAATAGATTTTCAACTTTATCGTAAAAGCATTAAGGTTCAAGGTTGATTGGGAAAATTTGACAGTTTCGGGTAGCTTGACCTGCTGGCGTCTGTACATATACATTTATTTTCTTCAAAATACAATACATCCAATTATAGTACTTACCTACTTATAGATACTCATATATTTGTATGTATTTCTAACTGCACTATGCTCTCCCTGCATGCACTATACCTACCTATGTAGCAAAACCTAAAAACAAAGCTCAAACTCAACATCAAACATTTACCTATACCTACCAATACGATAAAATCACTATACCGTAACTCGAACCCCACAAAAAGCTAGCATACCTACTTTCAAAACAGTAACAAGGAACCGGTCTTAAAGAATTCCTCCACACATACTATAACTTACAAAAGACTTATATACTACATACTACTTAGTCCGAACCAGATCACTTGATACCATCTCTCGCATCTCCCCGCCTGTAGGTAAGTCGCGACCTGCGTTAAATATGCATAAAGGGTACACAAAAATAAAACTTCTAAAACTCGAATGGTTGAAAAAGGAATAAATATATTTCGTGAAGGGATTAGCAGTCGCGGGTTGGTCCGTGCTTGCAATGGCGGCACGATGATGTGGCAGAATTCTTGCTAAAGTGTTGCTATACATAGATGTATGTATACATGTATACTACCGCTGCAAGTTGCTCATTGCCGCGTGCGCAAGTTTTGTATGCAGTGTGCGTCGTGTTTTATTAAATGGCACTGTTGTATTGGTTGGCTCAGGATAAGGTTTCGCGCGTATACCTTCCAAGCTGGCTTGCAAAGGAGTTTGTTTTTAGATAACTAAACGTTTATATTAGATTTTCAGTAATTGTAAGTGCCTGTGTAACTTCACAGTCCAAAAATTCAAATGGACTTAGGGTCGATTTTTCAATAGTCAGATAGCTTTTATCAGAGAAATAAATATTGCGGTTTGACAGTTTTTGGACAGTAAATTTGTCAAACTGTCATAATTATTCTGCAGATAAAAGCTATCTGACTATTAAAAAATTAGCCCTTCGACAAGTAATAAAGATATTTGAGACAAGTACAATTTGAGACTTTCAACTCCACACCCCACAAATAATTCCTACTTAATCACAAAACTTAGATTTTTGTTTCTGAAGTAACTTCCGAACTAAAGCCACGTACACACCGTCGATATTAACTGACCCGCCAACTATAAGTACCCACACGTCAGGAATACTGGTAAGCCCTTCTCCCCAGAGACACAACTTCAATTATTGATGGCAACTTTTAGCCACTATAAAATATAGGGGAAGAAAAACTATTTTTCATCTGGTTTAGCTTTAAATAACTTGTAGCATGTTCTTGTTTTATTTTTTTTTTTTTCATTTGCGAGTAATTTATGTGTTGCGTTTTTAAAATAGGGTTTCACACGTAATATTAGTCGGAGTATTAATAGTGCACGTTGAACGAATGTCAGGCATACCGCAGGTGTGTACTGAGCTGTAATCAATCGTTTCTATGTTTTTATGTGTTAATGTTTTAATATCTGCGTTAATTTATATGGCTATCCTGTTTTTATGATAGAAGTGTACACGTAGAGTAGAAATACAGAAACTTTTTTTTATAATTTCTTCAACTCTGAAGTTTTTCTAATGATCGTTTCTACAAATCCAAGCTGGGTGGTTACTTTTTATGGATAAATTGTATGTTTTTAGTAAAGGCCAGTAGTTTTTTCCTCTGACCACCTATATCAGCCTTCACTGCAGCGTTTATTTCCATCCAAGCTAAATCATATTGCTCATAATCTATTCTTCAGTCTGCAGCTTTTGTTATAGTCATCCAAATTCATACTTAATGTCGTAAATCGTAGTATTTCTACCGATGTGCGGTTGGCTCTACCTACCTATTGTTGTTTTCATTCCTCCACATCATCAGTCTGAAGTGCTTCCTCGGGTACCTACCTTATCTTCCTACATATATGTATAAAGTTTTCCCAACAGGATACAGTACGAACAATAACGTCAAAGCAATCCATCTTATATTTTATCCGCAGAGGACGTTGACAATCATTGATGCAAATTATCTCATTATAATTTTTAATTACATTACATTACTCATTCTACCTTAGTACATAAATTGCACATCTATTAAAGTGTTGTTCGTGTGCTGCTAGTTTTATATGGATATTGTAATTATTATACAAAAGATCTTATCTACGTCGTCTGAAAAATGGAATAAAGATGTTCCGAAAGATGATGGATTCGTTGAAGATAAAATAAAAACAGACATTACAAGTTTTAATTATTGTTGCGTAAATTACCAGTGACTATGAAAAATATTTTTTTTTTATTTTGGACATAACTACACCGCCAGCGTGTAAATATATGTATAAAAGAGTTTAACTACTCTATTCTTTGTTTTATTTTTTGACGTTAATTTTGGTTACTAAAAAAAGTTATTTCAAAAAGAACTTTTTAGTAAAGTGAGTTAGTTAAAGTTGTTAAGAAAGTCTTTTTTAAATATATTCCTTTTTTGAAAAGAAAATTGGCAAAAATAACATGTTACCTAGTTAGATATTATGTTATAAAAAAAGTTTTTTTTCTATATCTTTTACATTCGAACGTAAAAAATAATAAGTAAGAAGCTATCCTACAAACCAACCTTCATATGCCCCAAATGTCGTGGTAAAAACTACAGAAGATTGGAAAACAATAAATCACAAAACAGACAAATATTTACTCCAAACGTATGATTTAGAAGGGATTTATAACGGAACAAGGCAACAAGTTTCCGCAGTTGTTTTCAATCTAACATGTTCAGACAGCATTTGTAGGGACCTCGCCATATTTAGTCATAATAGTCCAATTACGTTCACAGGCCCTTCACTCCCAGTGATTTTGCCTAGTATAAGGTGTCTTGGCGTGTTGCCAATTTAATTATACTTATGTAAGTAACTGGATTTCTGTATGAGTCAAGTTTGTAACTTTGATCTGCCGATTTTTTTTACCTTCTACGATATGTGTACGATTCTCGTCTTCTAATACATACTTTTATAAAGTCACTAGCTTCTGCGATTTCGTCGTGAAATATCTTGTTCCCCCGTCCCACCCCGTCGCATCGCATCACCTGCCCGCGCTGTTACTTCGTTTTCACTTCGCGTTTTTTCTGACTTTTGTCTTTGCTCGGTTCCTAATAGTCGTAGCGTGATGTTAAATAGCTTATAGTCTTCCTTAAGAATTGGGCTATCATATGGAAAAAGAATTTTTTAAATCCGACTGGTAGTTCTAGAGACTAGCGCGTTCAAACAAACAAACTTTTCAGCTTTATTATTAGTATAGATTAGATACTGCAAATTCACGAAAATTGCTAATTACATATTAACAGCCCAAGGCAAGGTTCTAAAATTGAAATCAGATCATCAACTAAGGGCTGATTGTTCCAACGCCAGATAATTTTATTCAAGGAATAATTTTGAAATTTTGACAGTTATTTCATACAAAAACTGTCAAACGTTAATTTTATTCCTCGGTTAAAAGTTATCTGGCGAAGGAAAAATCAGCCCTTAATCATATAAATTACACATTAGGTTCATCAAAATTACTGGGCGATCAAAAAATCTGCATCAAACGAGAACTGTAATTGTTCACATACATAATTTTATGATTCACGTATGTAATGTATATATGTACCTATGTAGGTAGGTATAGGACTGAATCGATCCAAAAAAACGGTCAAGTGCGAGTCAGACACGAAGGGATCCGTACCACCATACAATATTTAACACTAATTATTCGTTCTTTTTTTAAACGCTAAAAGAAAAAGTTTCTTGTATGGGGACCACCAATTTTTAATTTTTATTATTAGTAGCGACTTTAGTAGTAGCACACTATGTGGTAAATTTCAATTACTGTTAAACAAAATACAGCCCTTTGACAAACGGATGATGCCGTAATAGGACTCGTAGGCACCCTTTGGGTACGGAACCTTAATAAAAATAGCACAATTCATCTGCAATTATTTCAGGTTGAAGTCAAATCCAATTTTCCCCACAGATGGCGCTACTATGCATGTTTTTAATTATAAAATGAAGATTATCTGAACAAAAAACCAAACATTTAATGACGTTTATCATTATTTCCATACAGAAGCCTTTACTGAATTTTTTGCAGTAATCACCTACACACAGCCACAATGACTGTTATTACGTCATTACTGCGTTTAATTACTAATAAATATACATTGCATTGTGCATTTCGATGCGTTTTCCCTGTTTTTACATTATAGAAACGTTTATTGACCGTGTATAACAGCGTTTTGTGTGGCCTTTTCGAAAATTACGTTTTTGTTGAGAAAATGAAGGGATGAGAACGGTTGAAGACTAAAAGAAACACACGCTGATGTATTCTAGGAATTAATCATAGTTATCCTCATTATACCTGTAAAAGGCACGGCTAAATAATACTCTCTTAGTACAAAACATTGCCATGAAATCACATTTATCAAAACAACTAACAAAAACCTTTGTCTAGGCATGTAAAAACTTACCTAATGGATATAGATAAACATGATCTTTTGATGGGCATGGCAACATCTAAGGGCGAGTTGCGCTAATGAAACTAAACGCCTTCAGTACATCTAAACCGCGTTCCAGAGTTGTCACTGTCACTGTGCTGTCACAGTGACAGTGACAGCTCCTGAACGAGGTTTAGATGTATTGATCGCGTTCAGTTTCATTGGTGAAATTGGCCCTTAGTTTATATAAGATATTATACCGAATCTCAATACTACATTTTTGTATTAATATATTACATTTCACATAAAATTCTCATCAAAAAGAAAATCCAATCAACATTTTCACAATTTCCTTTTTGCACTACACAATAATCGTTCAACCTAATTTCATCTCTATATTCCCTTTGATGGAACGACTACCGCATACACAGAGCCTATTTCATTTTAATTAAAATACATACCTAACACGACTATTAAAACCATGGAGCCAGTGTTTTAATTTCGATTCAATAACCCGTGTCTGCGCAAGACACTGATTAAGCTTCCCATAAGAGACGTACAGTCGCCCGCAAATGCGCTGGCGCTGAATTATCATATGCAGCTTTATGTTGTGAACTGAACGGTGGTACATATTAGTATTTAGTATACAGCTATTGAATTTCAGTGTTCTTTTATCATCGTCATTATTTCACTTCTTGGTAGAAGATTTCTTTCTTTTCTATCAATCTCTACAATTCCTCTGGCGTCCTCCAGCACCCTAATTGCGTAACACACTATCAATCCAATTTGAATAATTTGAAGGATATTGTTAATCCATTGCTTCATATGTTCGAAAAGTTTGTCTGCTCAACAATGTAAATGACGCAATGAATGTTGTTGAACTGTCAAAATTAAAGCCATAACAACTGTTAGTACCTATGTTATGCAGTTATCCTGCAGAGGCCTAAGTCTACTAATTTACAAACGTTGCAGTCTCTCCATTATTAGTTTTTGACAGTTTTAGTATGGCAAATCTGTCAAAAAATAACAATGACAGACCATTAAATTGTAACGTTTGTAAATTAGTAGGATTGTTCCCTTGGTGATTCTTGCCGCTTTGAAGATTGTCGTCAACGCGTTTGGACATCCTGGGTTTTTCCGACCTGTCCTGTTGTTGTTTTTAAACATTTTGACTTCTTTTTGGGCCGATACGACGAAAGCTCCTGTCATCGTACAGATAATGCCAACCACCTGGGCTAAATGTTCAGTGTGCTGGAGTTACGAATTTACTATAGTTTCCGAATCATTTTCTTTGCCAAATTCATAATTAACGTTTTTGCTGTTTGTCCCTATACTTTTGAAGCACATGCTCATTTCACGCAAGAAATACGATGTATAGCCGAACACAAATGCTTTTGTACGCGTGTAATATTCTTAGAATTATTAGCATAGGAATCCCGATCCGTTTATCAAACAGGACAACTATAAGTGTGAGATTAGTACCGGTATCCTATAATAAGTAATTATTTGTTTCCTACGTTATATGCCTACCCACTTTTATTAGAACCTATGATATTTAAATGTGAACGTCCACCTAAGGTCACTTGTTGAGGATTGTACCTGATTTAAATATCTATAGGAAGTGCTGGAATTATTCATATAAGATAAAATGAATTAAAGTCTAACGTATTACACATATGTACCTAATTCTATTTTATGTCCCAGCATCATTATTTGAAGTTAGTATACCTATTTCACAATTTTCACTACAATTTCGAACTTGTAAGCCTGTTCTTAGTCTACCTTCGTCAATATACAACAGCGAATTTATAAAGTTTCACAAGCAAAATTGTATTAAATCCTACCAACATTTCAATTGAAATCGTTGTCCGTGAATTCGTGATACAAAAAATTATAACGAACTTTATTAAATTTAAAAAAACTCCTCAAGCCTCGACATAAAAACAGTAAAGTCAATATAAAGTGAATCACACCACTCCACGCATATAATATACTATTGTTGTATCGTCCACAGTGAACCAAACGTCTTCATTTTGGGGACAAAAAAAATAATACAGTTATTGCTGTCAAATGTGATATAATGGTAACACTGCAATTGTTTTCGAGATCATAAATAACTTTTTACAAAAGATTCGCGGTTTCCTTAAAAGCTAAACGGGCTGATAAACATTTTTTTTTCTTCCGTCTCGAGCCGTCTTTCCTGCGGCGGTACGAAGCCTATAAATATTAATACAATCAAATGTTTTGACGTGGGCCTTTTTTAAACTTTTATCTTGTACCTTCGCTTATTTTTTGTTGGTTCGATTCCGTTTTTATTTCGTGTTAATTTGGACAGCGAATTCGGTCTTTTAACAGATCGTAAAGTATGTGGAATGAGGCGAAGAGCGAGAAGTGGCGCCAGGTGCATTTAACATTTTGGGGAAAACTGTAGGAGAATAAAAACATTTGTTATAACTTTATAAAATGTAAATTGACTTTACTGGCACTTAGTGGCTAGGTGAAATATGGGTAGGTACTTCATTAAATATTTAAAAGAACTATATGTTATTAGTGATATACGATCTACTGTTTTGACGGGTTATAAATAAGCTAAACTCATAAAGCCTATGATTATACACTTGTCTCCATGGATACGTCTTCAGATCTTATCAGATTTACGATTAGTAAATAACGAAAATTACTCTAGAAGTGAGAACATTATAATGATTATGAGAATTTATGGTGCCCGTATAATATATGCAAAACAAACTTTTTATTCATAATCAGATATCATTAATGCATAAAATTAAAATAACGGCGATTACTCACACTATACCATTAATTCTTAAATAAAAACATAAATCTTTACTCTGACTCTAAAAACTGTTGAACAAACACCCACTAAAACATCATTAAATTAATAAAATTCATCTTTATTGCTCAGAATATAAAGTTTAAATGACTTTGTCGCTGCTAATACAAGTTGGGTTTCGACAAGATCTGATCAAAGTATCTAAAATGGTCACAGTTAGTGGGTTAACCACTTTAAATTGTCATCTGTCTGATTTATTTCTGTATCTTTTGCGGCCAACACATTTTTGTCTCAGTTTCATTCTGATACAACGTTTTTTACAACTATTTGGAAAGTTTTATTTCCTGAATCACGTAATAAAAATAATTTATTTGTGTTAAAATTCACCTGTGGTACAGAGCATCGGCATTTAGCGAGTTTAATTGTTAGATTATAATAATATTTTCGTTTTGCACAAATTAAAAATATAAAACGTATATTTTTCACCAACAAAATGAAACGCATCCTCCTCCTTTTTGATAATCAGCAAAACAAAGTATTGAACAAAATAATATCATAAAAAAGAAGGTTTTGAGGTCTGAAGTCTGAACCTAGAACTACTATGTAGGAAGACGATACCCGCACTTTTTGTGGAAAAGCAGTTTCTTCACCGTCTCCAATTTACCATGTCTGAAATCTGTTACGGAACCTAAAAACAAAATTAATTTTATCCAAAGTGTCCCGAATCACGGCCCACTGTGTACGCCAGAGGCTGACCTATCAAACGCTCGTAAACTATAATCATTCGCGGACCACATAAATAATTGCGCGGACCGACCCCGGTTTTTGTCGGTCGCGATGCGCTGGCGCAGGTAATATAGTCATAAATTTCCATAACCGCCACTCGATCTTATCAAACATGATTTTAATTTGATTTCGGAGCCACACGTGTTGTGGTCGTTTGGAGTCGAGTTATGATCTTAGGTATAATGTTTCGGCTAAAGTGTTGAGTGCTGTAGTAGAGAATATCGTGTTTGTAACTACCATGGTCTTCGGAGAAATGTACTTTTACGATGTAATTTACAAGGATGTTAATGGTGGAAAAGATTTTCTAATTGACTACATTTTATGACTATGATCAGCTGATTAAAGAAGTGTTTACAGTTTTAAAGTTAACGAACTGAAAATTGAGACTGTTAATGTTACCTGCAATGCGATAGGAAATAGGTTTGATATAAAAGATTCAAAGTGTGTATAAAGCTCCTCTATAGGTTAACTAAAATCTCCGCAATTGCAACCTACAAGCCTCTATTGATCGCTTCCTCGGCTAATTTACAACCCTATCATCTCCCAGACAACAGCATTACATCATTAAGTGAAAGTAATACTCGGTAAACGTAGAATATTAATTCTTGTCCTAATTCCCACAATCAAACGATACACCGATTATTGTCAAACGTAATCAATAACAGCAAAAAGGTAAATCGACTTCTAATGATAGGCTTCAACAAAACGCGTGACGCCTCCAATGTATCAACGTATATTTGACAGTTAATATGTCATTGAAATCAAAACGGTATGATATAAGACCGGCTGCCTTTTACACCGTATCGTAAGGTTGAGACAAAAAGCGTCGAACGTCGATAATGGTCTTTCATGTTTTAGTTGTTATGTCATTAATATTATTAGGCATTGTTTTGTTTTCTTTGAGATAATCATTCACATTGTTCTCTAACAGTTCTTTAATCTGCTGAACACTTACTTTTTTATCTTACTCCACAACGTCAACAATTGTCAGTTTATCCCCATCACCTTAATTTCCGAGTTGATATAGACCAACACTTTTAAGATATTTGCAACATTTTTTACTGCTTGAGTTTTAATAGAATCAGCCAAAACAAAATGTCTATTTAATTCAGATAAAGTTTATTTTTAACTTCTGACTTCATTAAGTCCGTATTGCATTCGGTGATGATTTAAACCATCGACAAATGTCTTAAGCGTGAACACATCTATCATCCCGAAATAAAATAGAGTGTGATACACAACCGTATGACAGACGACCGCTATAAAAATCTAAAAAGTGACCACCGCTTACGAAACCACGATTTACAACCCACAGTTCTTATTATCTAGTATCAGACTTTAATCCATTTATCACCGCTTTTGTTTACGATCCTCGCGTATCATCGACTATTAATTATAATGCGTTCCTCACTTCGAACTTTGACGTTCTCGCTGTGTGACAGACCAGAGATAAGAATTTTAATGTTACTCGATACCACTGTACTTCATTTGTTACATTGTGCTACGCAAAAATGAACATTAACGAGAACCAAATAAGATTCAACAGCTATTTCTCGCAATACTACTCAACCGTCGATACAGTTTGAACTCTTTCGAACATGATTATAGGGTTGCTTATTCATTCTAATGGTTAAAGAATTCGAACGCTTCTGATGCAAAGCTGAGTTTAGAATTTTGATGGATGTGGTTATAATTGTTTCTGTATCGATTATGCCATTGATAAATATTTCGACTATTGCTCATTTTATTAATGACGTGGAAGCGGAAGAACGTTCTGGGAGATGCCCTAACGACAGCGTAATGTCACAATTAATAATATTGGAGTTGTCAAAACATCTGTCAGCGGGCGCTCACAGAACGTCTGCTATTCATTTGTGACGCAATTAAATTTATTAATATCTAGACTCCTAACATACCTACAACTAATTGAAAATGATGTTTCTGCGTATTTTAAAAGTTCTTGTTTTTCTACATAAACTGGAAACTAGAATTTTCCAATTAATATATCCATCGTCGATACTTCACCGCGAACTGAAAGTTTGAAATGGTCTGCTCCAAACACAAGATATTTTATTCTTGTGTTGCTAAAAATAATTATTACGAACTCCGAACACTGCAGACCAATTTTATTATTGGACCGTATTTGGTGAATAAAAATAAATTTTCGCTCTGCATTGCAGTGTCAGTTTGTGTACCAAGATTCATTTTTCATTGAGTAAACGAATACAAAGTGTTTTGACATATTACTGAGCAATTTTATATGTATCATTATGTCATTTATATCAACCGTTCAAGTCTTTTGTAAGCTTTATAGTGATTCATGTAGTAGGTACAATTATTTACTTAGCTTCATCTGCCAGAATCATTGCATGCAACTTGTACCAAATGGTTCTCAGAACTCTCTCGTACTATAAGCAGATCTCTTTAATATTCAAAATTACAATACATTTTATATAACCATTGACCTTTGATCCATCAGGGCTTACCGGTAGTAAAGATACCATCATCTAACATCTACAGTTTGCCGATGGCGGTACTAGATCCCAATGTAATAGGGTAACCTTATCACTTTGTATAGGGTAAAGATCCAATACCGAACTGAGTTTTACAACAGAAAAGCTCAATAATATGGTTGCACGATCTGGAGCATGAAGCCAGAACTAAGAGATTAGAAATCAGGTCGGTTGAAGCAGCCTTGTTACCATTAGTCCAATAAGATCGTCGAATAGGTACAGGGCGTATGTTTGATTTTAGCAAACTTTCCGCGTATGTCGTGTGCCTTAAACCTGTGTTTACTGATTCAAGTATATAATTCTTTGCTAGGGTTTTTTTTTGGAAAAGCGTTTTTCAGGTAGTTTTGAATTTGGAAATCGGATAATCCTTACAACCTTACCTCGGTCATGACCGTTATTGTTTTCAAATTCAGAATCAGCTACATAACCTCGTTCATGAACTCATGACCGTTCAGGTTCAAATACCCAACCTGTATAATATAATTCAGCGTATACAGCGTCTAAATCAATGCAGTGGTTAGCCGGTCAACCATTGTTCTAAGCATCTTTGTAGGTCCATCGATATTCCATAAGCTCTCGTCTTTACCTTTCTTAAACCTGTAGTAGCTAACGTAGATATAGGTTTCATGGAACCGGTCAGGTTACAGTAGTGTAGGTCCGGTACTCTCATAGGGTCATGATCTTTGGAAAACGCCCTCTTACGCCTGGAGACCTCATTATAGACTTCGCGAATGATTAATGATATGTTCGTTGAGTATTTTACACGTACTTAGTTGGATAAGGAATGTTTGGTGAAGGTTATAATAAAAAGGTGGACACTACCAATCAAAATGGTTCTCTTAAGACTTCAACATAGTAGTACATTTATAAGACAATCTCCATATCGAATCTGTGAGATAACACAAGAAACTATACGTTTTCTTAGAGGATGAAAATAGTTAAATGACACCTATCACATGGTTTCAACATCAATATCCTTCGTACCAAAACTTCAAATAGCTGCTTCCTTGGTCACTTATGCAAATACTAGTAAATAAAGTACAGCAAAGTTCTTAACTCCAGATCAATACTGTCCCCTAGTTCAATTTCCACTAAAATTAACGGCACCGTATAAACCAGAGACGCAACGAACCGTAACGGAATTTAAATAGTCTAAAGACGCCTTTAATACCGCGGACTCGAACACCCGGAATCTATCGATACATAAATGATCTATCTCTATAACCTAACTTTGCAATCTAATACTTTACTCCATCAAGATAAAGTCTAATTTCGACTGACCAAGTTACAGACAGAGTTTTCCAGTATTGCTCTAGAAAAATCATTATTAAGTTTAGCGAACTCTTGTCTACTGAAATTATTATTAAAATTCTATTAAGTTGACGAATAGTTTAGTGGGAAACTTATCAATTTTACTGTTTTGGCGATTGTGTCAATCGATTAAAATGTTTCATATCTTTTCATCTATGACGGTAACGGTTTCATGTTCCGATTGATTGAAAATCTGTTGCATAAAGTATAATTTGATATACCAATTGATTTGCCTGTAGCAAAAAAAAAAAACTCTACCAGCAACTTGCTAGTACAAGTTGATTTAAAAAACGGTTTACTTCGATTCTATTAAACGCCTTGAGCGAACTACTTTGCACGCTTTAGACGTTTTATCTAACCATGAGGTACTAACAGCTAGTAGTGTATATTTATAGGCTAAAGCTATAAAAGATCGGTAAATTGTTTACGTATTACTTTTTAATAAGCAAGACTATAAACGGCCACATTACCATTTAATTTACCATCACCATCTTTGTCTATACAACTTCACACTTTAGCATAATCAGCCTCTAATGTTCCCACTGCTGGGACATTGTCCTCCTCTCTTTAAGAGGGAGTGGGCAGTAATCCACCACCCGGGCCTAGTGCGGGTTAGTTGATGTCACATGTTTTCGAATTATGGTTCTAGGACATGCCGGTTTCCTCACAAAGTATTACTTAACCGTTTTCACACTTTGCTATTAAAAATTTCTTCACCCAAAATCTTTGATATACCTCTATTGGAAAGGCTTAGTTCTCGGTGAGGTAAGAATTAAAAATTAACAAGTCGGTTAGTCTAGCCATTGCAGTGCTTTGACCTTTGTGTTATAAATAGGTTTTCTGTACTGTTTGAAAGTAAGTTTATATAATGCTTAGGGAAGTTTGTTAGATTATTGGTCTGTTTTCAATACTTTAAATGTTTACCGTTTCTCTAGTTCTAGTTTTATTTGTAAAGTACTAAGATGCTTATCGTAACGTTTTGTTAGAAAACACTAATAAGGAAAAACAGCTAATAACGTTTTCCTCAGCTGTTGTTAATTACTCGTTAATTACGAGTAATCGGATTTTAACCGTTTAGTTTTTTATTATTGTAGGTATTGATGTTATGCAGTTTCATGACTAAGCCGATGGCTTCGATTCTTTCATTTTGTGAAAGAGAATGTCAAGTTAATACTTTAAGAGGTAGTCTGTAACTATAAATTAGTACTATACTACCTTGGCTAGTATTAGCAACGTATCTTTTGAAATAAAAGGTAACATTGCCAAATGTATTGCAGAAATGATATCGATATGTTGGTTATACAAGTCGTATTGCTTATGATGTAACTGACGGTAACGAGTGTTACCGTCTAATGCTTGGTAATTGCTGACTAGTCGTTATTCGACCACTACCTACCTACCTGACAGTTTATTTTAACTCAATATGGAATCGTTCAGCTGAAGTGTGTTGCAACCATTTTTTGTATGAAATGATATTTATTCTGTCTGTCTAAATGTTATCATGTCAAAAATTGTTTTGTTCAAGAAAATCATTAAGCTCTGTGATTTTCATTGATTTTGTCATATAGCAAGTTTATTTCTTTTAGTATTTTTCAGTTATGTCTTCAAATCATTATTGCATTTGAATGTATTATGAATTTATGATTTTCCAAATCAAATCTCTTCAATTAAATAGCTGAACAATGCTACTGGTATCTTTTATATTTTTCACACTCACTGCTCATTTTTCAGTTCTAGATGATCCACAATCCGAGATAAATTATGAACTAAATAAGCCACCAGGTAATTGATCAATAGAAGGAAATATAATTAAAAATCACTTAAAACATTAAAACGTGTTGACATTCTAATATCGTCAAACAACAAACGTTCGTGTTCTCAGTTAAAAATATACGTGAGAATTCATAAAATATGCAGTGTGTGAAGAATCTTGCGTTTGTGTTCGGTGTTGGTGTTTGTGAGGCGATCGGTCGTCGATATTAAATTTACAACGTAGATTAGGACGTAATAGAGCTGCATTTTCTAACGACTGTTATTAACTTTGTTGGGAAACTGTTTGTTTTATTACACTTTTGTATTGTAAATGTGTACTTAGTGGATTCATACTTGGATAATTTATTCTATTTTTCTTTTTACAGTTCTTTTGTTTCTTTTTTCAATTTCATTATTTCATTTCTTCAGCCTTTCTTCTCCTGGATTTGCTTTATTGGGAAACACAGTAATCTGCTCAGAGTGCTGTTTTTTTACCGTGGTTCTTTAGGGTTCAATTTTGAATTCTGAGATATCAAGTCTACCTACATAATATATTTGAACGAAGTCATCAGATGTAGAGTTTTCTGAATTGTTGTTCCCTCTCACGACCTTACTCAATCACATTCTTATGGGTAAGAATGGAAACAGAATATCTGCGTCATCTGCTTGGAGTATTTGAAACTCTGATTGTATAACTTTATTCACATGCACGTGGTTTCAGTTTTCTTTCTCCCACGCCGATCTGGAAGTAAAATAAAAACATGTATCAGCTATTTTTTATCATGTTCAAGTCATAAAGATCAAATTCGACAGGCTAGATTCTCTTAAACTTTATTATACACATATTCGACTACTATGAGTTGATATGAAACTACCAAGCCTTTAGAACAATTTTAGGTAAGTAGAGTTTAATGGAAGTTTGATTTTAGTAGTTTGGTTGAACACTTAGGTGGCATTCAGCACTATTATATCAAATGTCAGATAGGTTAAAGTATTGTCCTGAAGCGGACACCCAGGACCATAAATGCCTGTTATTGGACATCACGTAGATATACCTCGCCATCATTTGCCTAACCTTTTTCCAATTATGTTGATTGGCTTCTAGTCTAACCGGATCTATTTAAATACCAGTATTTTAAATGGAGCAACAGCCTATCTGAACTACAGAACCCAGTAACTGGATTAAATGATAGGCTAGATATACCTAAGAATCAGAATTATAATTTGCATAGAGGGACTGGATTTGGCCTATTTTTGGGTTTGACTATAGACAAAAAGAGACCAAAAATAGTATTAATTCAGCAAATAGTTGTGACACGTAGTGTATCGACATTCCGACAGAGGGTCCCGACATGTCCCAGAGTTCAGAGGCTCGACAGAAACTGACAGGGGTCGACGTGCTCACTTCATTAATTCTTGAACAACGCTGTTCAATGGACGCGAAGGACATGCTATGTGACGTAATAAGTGAAATTGTTTCTATTGGAAGGGGAATGGGCGAATATAGACTAGAATCTGGTGTACGTTGGAAAGCTAGAGTAACAGTCAGAGTTGTTATAGTCACACTAGATCGCTTTCGATGAGGATGTGAGTGTAGGGGCGGTGGTAAAGATTTTGTATTTATCAGAGCAGAAAACAAAGTGAAAATAAAACTAAAATATTTAGTGGAATGAAAAATAGTCTGAATTGAAGCTTTGTCGTAGGTTAATGATGAAATGTATCTCACTTGGAAAAAAATACTGAAGACTCTTTATTCGATAATACTTTGACTGTCGAAAACTTCAAATCACGAAAGCATTTGTCACTATAATTTTTTTTCTTCAAGCTAATGGTAGATTTTAAAACTGAAAGTAAAACTGTCTTTAATATAATATACAGTTCATACACAAAAAGAATCGACGTAACAATTGTTAGTCAGTGTACAACTGCCCCACCGCACAGTGGGGCGAATTGCGTCCGCCGAGGAAACAAAACCGACAGATATTAATGGTTATATGGAAAAAATATTGTGTTGCGTTTTCGTTTCCCCAGCTTTTAAAGCGCAATAAACATCGTGCAATTAAAACGCCAATACCAGATATTGATTCGTTGGATTGACAGGCATTTTGTTTTGTTTTATCTTTGATTGGAATCTACTAGAGCTATCTTTACGTTATCTAAAGTTTAAAACGCATACACAATTCCGATTCAATTAATAAGTGCTAATTAATTACTATTAGTGCTAATTGGAGTTTCTAGTATTTTTTATCTATAATAAACTTTCGTTCAATTGCTATTACTTGCTCCCTATTATTATTTTATAATTATGCATAATTTCTTTAATTTCACGCTCAACAGATGTCCAAAACCTGAATCATGCGTTACTGCGAGCGACATGCAAGAAAAAAACTTGACAATCAGGTTCTTTATCAGGATTTAAGAGAATACATAATATATTCGACCATATACTTAAAGAATAACCAATAAAATTGCAAAACAAAAACAAAGCAACTTTAGCTACCTGTTACGAACTCCAATTAAAAGATACGACGTTGCACAGTGGTACAACTCGATCGCCGTAACCATCAGATTTATGAACCAATGCATAGGAATCGCGAGCCAATTAAAATGGCGGCGATGGGTTGTCATTTCGTAATTGGTTAATTATTATCAGCGTGGCTGGGCGTGGTTGCACGTGCAACATTGCATTCGTGTAAAATGCAATCACAGTAGGTTCCTGTTCAATATTCGTGTACTTAAACTACATAGTACAGATTTACTTCCAAAATGTACCTACATCTTACATTTATTTATTAACTAGTGACGCGCTACTGTTTCGCATGGTTTTTACATTTTGACAAAATATCGGGATGTGTTTATTATAATATGTATGTAAGTTTCATATTTATGTATTATACATATAAACCTTCTGGAATTAATTCTCTAAATTATGAAAACCACATCAAAATCCGTTGCCTGTTGTCCTTGTTTTAGTTTAAAAGAACAGCGAACACACACGAAAAGCGACTTTAATTTATAATATGTAGGTATGTATAAATAGGTATACGTAGATATTCCACCATCGTGGTGATCAAATTTATCGAAAAAAAGTTACTCTTTCATACTTCCTTTAGAGGTGAGATATCTCCAAGCGATACCGATACTCTTTAATTACAGATATTGTCGTGGAAATTGCAGTAGCGCACTTCGGACCTGTTCCTGGTGTATCACCTGCGAGCACTTAGTACCGTTCAGAGTTATTTTCCTCAGTAAACCGTAGAATGTCTTTAAGTTCTTCAAAAATTGAAAATGTATGATTGCCGAATCCATGAATTCAAATGAGTCGGTAGCTTATTATAGATTTGTAAATGAATTATGAGATTTCATGCCAATATTTTTGGTAATCTATTTTGCGGTTATGAAGAATAGCGTTATTTGCTTCTTTTTTTTTTATTTATTTTTATTCTTCTGGCCACCCAAGATCCTGCTAATTTAACAGAAACAAGCCTGTCAATGAACATAAATAAAAATTAAATAATCGTCACAAACGATACGCTTTCATAACTTCGTGTCAGGATCTAAACACGTCATTAGGTATATGATTAATTATGGCTGGCCCACGGCCCAAGGGAGTCTAGGCGTCAGTGTTAATGTTCATTCAATTCATAATCATGCTTTTTATAGCATAAGTAATAGAGTTGACCACCCTCCTGTCAGCTGTTTTACCGGAAAATGTAAAAAACTAAGTGTGAATTTATTTGAATAAAATTCATCAGTCATAATAAGACCTGTAGAAAATTAAGTTTTTGCACGTTAATAATGATATACGGTTTCCTTATTTGTAGTTATTTAAAAATGTTACGAAAATATAAAATACCTACGCAAAAGCTAAAAATACTTTAATTTTTAGTTAATTTATATCTAACTTACATTCACAGTTCGCACCACACATACAAGTTATCGGTTAATATAAGAAATTTAATTACAATTAAACATAACAATAAAACCTACCAACTACATAATACTTAAAATATTAATATTTTCTTCAATACAAATCTGACGACCAGAGTTCAGACTATCCGTCTCACTGTGCAAAAATTCTCTACGTAAACTAGCAATTTTATTTCAAACGAGAGCTATTTATATTTTTTTATTTAGGTTTCATAAAGCACAGTGGTTAATTCATCGATTTAACCAGTCAAAATATGTACAAACAGTATCAAGATTGCGTCGGGAACACGCGTCGAGGTACTGACGTTGTACTGCGAAGAAAGATCGGTTTGTTTTGAAACGTCGTGAGCCGTGCCGAGCCACTCGTTTCATGTCACGACGTACGTTTACGTGTATTATACTAAATTATCAGTCCGTTATATTTGCAATTAAAATAATTAAAAGCTATTTCGTGTTGGACTTGGGTGTTTATAGGAGAGACAAGGTTTTGACTTGGAATTTTATTTGATGTGTATGTGTACCAAGTGTACCAACGCAGTTTTTGATTGAATAGGTGTTATAATATTTATGATAATAATAACACAGACAATAATTGGCTCTCTGGTGACTATTGTTTCCTTTTTGTCTGTGTTTATTAGCTGTAAGTCCTCCATGTTCTTAAATAAATTAAATTAAATAACATTTACCGATCATTCTCATTTTTCCTTACCCATTTTTGCAAAATAAATCCGTCTGAAAGTTTTAGTTAAAAATATTTCAGAGTTCAACTGGAAATACGAGTATTTACAAACATCAAAATACTTTGGTCCACATATTACAACATTTAAATTCTGAATGACGATGTCCAATTTAATATAAAGTTAACTTTAACATATCTTCACGTGCCTACTGTCCGGCGATGTGAAGAGAGGCGCGCGTGCGCACACCGCGCTGTCACTTGGCGACAGCGTCTGCGCCGGTTCTACGCAGAAACGCGGATTAAATAAATCCACTCACTAAGATCAAAATCCCGCATAAACTGGATAAGATCCACAGTTATTACTCCATTAAAGCATGTTATTAATAAATAATTTTCTATGAGGACGTTTAATATCGATCGACATACTGTAATTGCAACTGTAATTGTAGAGAAACAAATTAAAATTACTTTCGGAATTAACATTTTACAACAGCGGATATCTTAATTCAACCTTACCTACATACATACTCGTAACATATTTCTAGTGAAGTTCTAGTTTATATATTTTACTGTGGGATAATCTGCTCTGCGTTTAGAGTTAATATAGTAAAACATAAACAATCTCTTTCCCCGCAGTTGGCTCATCAGTCGGCCAACAAATTAGTCCGTGTCACTACAATAATATACAATAAGGAGTGCACAGTGGTACGCAGGCCTCAGGCCGTCGCATAAATCGCTCAACACAGCCGAGTAATGTTTTGTATGGAGATTTCTTTCGACAATACCGCGCTAGCCGTGTGGTGGCCTTTATCTAGTCTTGGATTAATGTTTGAAATTGATAAACGTTGCTTCTTTCTTTAATAGCCGACGTACTGTACATTTTCACACTTGTTTTACTACTCAAGTAGTTTTTTGTTACAGCTAACGTTGCATTTGTATCATTGAGTTGTGTATCTCGACATCGAAACCTACGCTATTGATAGGATCATAGCCAAATTGCTTACTAGATATTATGATATCATGATCTATTCCTGGCTCGGTGTAGCGCACATTTCCATCCGCGCCAACATCGAGGTCTTTATACTCTACGTCTACGTCATCTTTGTTTGTAGATACAATGCAAACGACCGGGTACTTAATACATTCATTATGTTTTCCTTAGTCGCTTAGTGCCCATACGATTCTTTTAAAGTTTTGTTATAAGGACACCGCAAGTGGTCTTTAAAACAACTCGGTTTTACAACAAAGCACATCTTTGAAACGACATAAATCACGAGTCTGTGCGAAAATTACCAAATGTTGCAAAACGGCGAGGTGGCGCACATTTTGCAAGGTCAACTTGCATTCAAAATTGTTACATTTTTTTTCTACACTTCGAACCATTGTGCATTCAAAGAAAGTCTGAAAGACTTTCTTTCGAAAATGTCACAGTAATTAATTTGCTAATGCGACTATTGATGACTGTGTGTTGTAGTAATACTTTTGCTTTCTTTAAAGGCGTATGATGATAATTGGTTCAAAAGAAAAAAAGGCTTTGAAAATTTGCATGGCTCGGACCCACCGCGGGCAGGTAGTGTCTCGTAATCGGACGATTTGTCTTATTGTCGGAGATGTCGTGTGTTTGTGTGCATCGACCGCGACTGTGCTCGAGATAAAAGTAATAAATTAAGTGAAACGGAAGGTGTTTGTAATGGTCGCCGCGAAGGTGTGGCTCCAAACATTAGGCTTTGACTAATTCAAACAAAAAACTTTTTACAATTAAACTTTTTAATATTTGTGACAACAATAAATCGTTGACCATTTAAATCTATTAAAATTGGTATTGCCGTAGTCGGAGTTAAGTTATAAATAAGAGAGGTATAGGCGAAGACTCGTCCGACCAGATTTATTATTAAATTAATATTCAATTAGCTTTCCGCACATGATGCTGTTGTGTTGGGCGTACGTATTATTAAATTAAATTTATGGCATCATTTACTGGGCGATATTTTTTAAATTATTATCGGTCCCACGGCGTCTCCAGTAATTGTGCTGCCAGCGATTAAGGAAGCGATCGAATCGAAACTCGAAACTCGACATTTATTTATTTGAATTTTCGAATGAAATAAAATGTAATTAAATTGTTTATTATGTTCGATTCACTTTTACACATAATATTATAAAAAATAAGCTAGATGAGGTCGTTTCCTATCTGGGTACTCTGGGAAGAAAGGCCGAATCTATTTGATGTTACCTACTTGTTTCTAGATTTTATCTAACCTGCTAGCGATTCGTGTAGTTTATATATCTGTGTGTTGATAATTGCACGCGAATAAATAAATATTCAACTCGCTTAGCACTCCTTCGAATTGTTTGTCGGTTTAGTGTTGGGGAATCATACTGATATTATCATGCACTCATCGGTTAGCATCCAATACATGTTTGTAAATGAGCCAATAACTGTTACAAATTGAATAGTTCTATAAGCGCTGTAGATTTTCTTAACTTCATGAGTCATGATTTATTGTCAAAATTCCGAATTTTTTCATCGATATTTTAATAATACCTACGTACTCCTGTACATTTAAATGTATAAATATAAGTATTTAAATACTGCAACCAAAAGAAAAGCAATACATCAAAAAACATAAAAAGATGCATATTGTTCCACAGCGTATGACGGTAGAGAAAAAATAAACATTTATTTACGATTATAATTATGACAAATGTACCAAAGGACGTTTGGTTATAAATCACAATAAAATCGTACATACCGTTTGCCATTCCAAGGTTTTATACTTAACTTCCTATAAATAACCTGGCGCAGTTACCGGTTTCGTCCGTTAAGCTACTAAGTAAACGTAGATAGATAGGCAATTAGTCTTCTAGATAAGCGATCTGAACTTAAGTCACATAATAATGTACTAGGTTTGTACATAAAGGTATTTACTTCTGTGATAAATAGTCCAGGGCGTCTGTACTTTGCATGATCGCTGTGTTCAAGTAAATTGATGTAAATTGATTTGAATGACAGTTTATCAGTAATAGGTGGGTGGTGGGTGAGTTATGTTTTTAAATGTGATTAGTTTGTGTTAATTTGCATAGCTATTTTATCAAAGTATCATGATTATTTATGATTGATAAAAGCAGTAGACGCGATGGTCGATCTAATAAAAAAACTAACAGAAGGAAGTACTGGAACGGTAACAGTAGTACAAAGAGAGCAAATATCATAGCCACCGCATCGAAATAGTCCATCGAAAAAGCTCCAATAAGAATTTATCAACGGCGCCGTCTGCAACGCGCCGCTGCGCCCGCACATAGAGATTTATTGCGTGTTATGTAAATGTGTACAAGATATTAGTGTCCTTAATATTTCTACGTCGTGATTAGTGCTCACCACGAACGTGAGAAATCCACTCTTAATGCGAAGCTTCGTGCCCGCTCGGGATCCAATCGGGCAATCTTCGGATTCTCTTTTATGGATCGACGATTACGTAGCCGCGCTTGCGCCGCGCAACTGGTTCGACTCTATTTGTAATTCAACATTTCTCTGCTATAAATCTCGACTATTATTATCTTTTACTGTATTAACTAATTTCCTCTGTATGTTAAACTTAATAATCGCAAGGCAACGAGCCAAATAATAACTAGCGCCGACTAAGAGCCACTGACATTTGGTAACATAACACGATCTAGTGGGTTGGCTGACGACATAATTTGAAACATGCGTGCGAGTGGACATCATCGCTATAACTCATTACGTTAGGAACACTACCATGACTCCCAGTCGTGTGGCGTCTTCATAAATGTACAGTAAATAATAGCTTTAGTAGATTGTTACGCTGCTTTACTTTATTAAAACGCTAAATTTTAGCACGACAAATGACTCGGACATAAATTAAAAGCAATCTAAAAAAAAAAACCCTTTACCATCAACGGTTGCATCACTGCTTTCCATCAGGCGGGATCGCAGGCAAGCACTAGTTTATATCATTAAAAAAAAAATCTACCAATACAAAGTATCCGCAGACATTTATTTTTAACGTACATTGAGTGGAAACTGAAAATCATAAGAACCTGAACTAGTCTAAGGGAAAAATCGACAGTTCTTCCATACAGAATTTGTCACACGTCAATTTTATTCCACGAATAAGAATTATCTGTCTATTGAAAAATCAGCCCTAAAAGTTATGAATCACCCAAACGAAAACTACCCTGCTAAAAGTATTTCAGCAAAAATCTAACGCTCAAGGGATACTTTTAAGAAATATAAGAACCCGAAACTTGTTAGTTAAGTAAATCAAAAGTTCCGTAAAGTGGCACCGCGGGACAGACTGACACATTGCAGCGATACCTTGCCTCAGATAGTGCGGCCAAAAAAGTCGTATCTTCAAATAAAACCTTTACACGAAGCGCGGGTAGCTTTAAAAAGCAAAGGCTCGATAGGTAGGCGACATATAATAATTACTTACCAGCAAAATGCACGCTTCGTATGATTGTAAATAAGCCCTGCACTGGTTAAGGACGTTTTCTGTTTAAAATGCAACTGTTTGTAGTTTTTAGCATTTGTTTTTTGAGCAACCTGTTTCGAAAGAATAAAGTTTTATGTGACTTTACTTATCAACATAAACTTAACATCACATCTGTATTCCCCGAAGGGTTAGGCAGAAGTGTACCTATAGTACACCCATATTTAGCCAGTTGTATTTATGTCCCGTGTAATAGGGGCAAGCATACAATCCACCAGACTCCGGGCTCAATCAATCAATCAACTCAGCCTGGTGCAGTCCACTGCTAGACATAGGACCTCTCCCAGGCTGCGTCACAACACCCTGTTCTCCGGCTTCCGCTTCCAGTCTATCCCAGCCGTCTTCTTTAGGTCGTCCGTCCATCTAGCTGGGGGGCGTCCTACACTACGCTTGCTGATACGCGGTCTCCACTCCAGGACTCGTCTGCTCCACCGGCCATCGGTCCTTCGACAAACATGGCCAGCCCACTGGCACTTCAGTTTGCTTACTCTGCAAGCTATGTCGGTAACTCCGGTTCTTTTCCGGATAATTTCATTCCCGATTTCACTCCGGGCTGCTACTAAGAAATTCCAGATAGAAAACCCAATAACACTTTACTCAAATAATATAAATCTGCTCAACTTATACCTAAATACTTTGTTTATTCCAAAAATAATATCACCGTAATTCATTGCCAAAAACTCGTTTCATGTATGTAAGTCAACGCCGAATGATAAATCTGAAATGAATGACATTATAACATGACTAATTCATCAAAATAATAAAAGACATATTTGCAGCAGCTTACGCCACAGGAATTATGCGTCTCAGAAACGGTTTTAAACTATATGGCGGCGAAGAAAAAAGTGTTCATATAGTAGCAAATGTAAGTTTGTAAGTAGTTAGGAACAGGAAGGCTGTATGAGAGTATGCCTGAGGCCACCTTGTGCACGTCACTCATACGTCAAATATGCGCGTGCGCCGAAGCGCTTTGTTTCAAAACGCAGGTGAATTTGCTCCGGTTACAGTCTTATGGTAATATTCCCACCAAAATGTCACGCTTTAAAAAATGTTGAAATAAACGGATAATCATTTTTTATAGTGTCAAACGTATATAAATTTTCCTGTCACTATCAGAATGTCATTTTAATAATTAAGGTTATATATGTAGCTTTTGGATGACGTTTTAGTATTGTGTTATGAATAGCACATTGCAGAAAATAATCCCCAGAGAGAAGTATTAAATCGCATTTTGGTTTTTCCACTAAAAGAAATACTGCATACCTTAACTGCACGTGTTTATTCTTAGAACCTGGTCAAGGTTACTTTACAGAGATTTTTTTATTTCTGTGAAAAATTGTAAATCAAATACCTACATGAGATAATTTAAATAATTCGCTCACGTCACATCAGCTGCAGTGGAAGCCAAATTAGTTGTTCATTCAATGGTTTATAAGTTCATACTGTTTCCTACCTGCTACAATATAATTTATTTCATTTCTATACATACTTATTAGTTATATTTTTTAATATAAAAAAAACATTTCTAAATATTAAAAACAGTGGCCCATCGGCATCAGGAACAGGGTCCAAGCTGCCCGTGGTCAGTGCTCTAGAGTGAGGGACCTCCTCTCAGCTCGGCTCTCAGCTAAAAGGCCATTTCCTGTAACAATTATCGGTATAATGATTGCAGAGGCCACGTCACATATAAAAATTGCAAAACCAGAAAAAACTGACACCAGCATTAAAAAAAATATAGTCTAGGTACCAAATTCAAAATTCACCCGCTATTCATGATTGATCGGTCTAGTTGTGTGTGTGAAGTCGGATGACCTGCTTGACGATGCACCGACTGCTATAATGGGCAGATGTTATTCATTCAGCTCAAACGCCATGGCAACGGATTTGATTGTCTATTTCGATATAGATATCTAGATATCTGACTTTTTTTGAATAATGTTTTATGCTCAATGAACTTCGCTTCCGCTGCAGCTGATGTTACAGAAGTGAATTATTTGAATTATTTTGAATTCACTTCGATGACATCAGTATTTTTGCGAATTCGTCTACGTAGTCTACCTACCAGATTGCATTTTGATGAAAGCTTATAAACTCAAGATTTTAGGGATAACTTTACAACAGATTTGACTTCTGAATTTTACTGGCGTGCGTGATGGTGCATCTAACCGTCAAGTCTTTGACAACCAATAGATATGTAAAAGGGAAGATTATAATTTAAATTTCATTATTATAATTATAACAACCAGTTCAAGATTAAAGCTGCCAAGTTTAAATGGAATTGGGCTGGACACATCTGCCGAATGTCAGATGATCAATGGGCCAAACTTACGACCCAGTCCCTTCAATGGCAAACGGCATCGCGGCAGGCCCAGACGGAGATGGCGGAATGACCTGTACTCCTTTCATAAAGATTGGTCCTTGGCAGCTCTGGAAAGAGAGAGGTGGAAAGAACGTAGGGAGACCTTTTCCCAGCAGTGGGACATTAACGGCTAATAAAAAATAAAAAAACAATTAGTTCCACTCAGATGGTAGTAGGTAGCAAACAGAAAGTCTACATTAGAAGACTCAAACTACAGCTGGTTGGTTGGTAGTCTGTTGATTTATTTTAAGAGATGCCTTTGTTTCTAAAGGTAGCTTTAATATTCTTGACACAATTTGTAGAATCAAAAAAATAAGCCAACAAGTTTTCAAGGCGAAAGACCATGTCTGTATTAACTCACTGCATACCTATTTTGAATCTAGTTATTCTATAGATAGCAAACAAGTACTCAAAACAAGAAGATGTATTGCTCCGTTTGATCTTTGAAGATATCCCTACATTGTAAGCCAGACAGATACCTGCAGAGAGTACTTCACCAGACTATATATACGTTAAATATAACTGAAATAACACACACAGGTATATAACATCGAGTAACAAATTACGAAAAAAGACTAATTAGGTACATATATTTACAATGGTCGAAGCAGCATAAACATTGTAACACATAAATAACACTTGTATAGAAGCTGATTAATAAAGCGAAGAAAAGTTTATTGAGATAGGTATCTGTATGAAAATTTTACACTAGAATTTAGGTGATTAGGAGGAAATACATAGGAATGACGATACTGAAATTAATGTTCAGCTCTATTTATACGAGTAACGAATGAACACAATATTTTTACAAGAATTAAACAGGTTGCAATATCTCACTAAGGGCTGATTTTTCAATCGACAGATAATTTTTATTCGTGGTATAAAATTGACGTCTGATAGTTATTGTATGGAAGAATTGTCAAAAATTCAAAATCATTTTTCCGAAAAAATTATCTGGCGTTGGAAAAATCAGCCCTAAGTTTATAAAAGAAACTGTTTTAAGGCACAGTCATCTTTCTAATATTGCGGTCAGATAACCAAAGATAAGATTTCAACGAAAAATATAATTTTACAGCTTTCAAAATATGAAACTATTACTAGCACAAGGCATTTGACTCAATTAGCGACTGCAAAGCTGTGCTCCAATTAATTATAGTAAAACAGTGTGAATACACAAACGATACAATCGACAATTATACGGCCTATGTAGACCACAGATAAAAATATATTTGTGACATTTTTATTGCACACTCTGTTCTCATCTTGATATCATTAGTCATTGCTTTGATCTTAAATCTCGGAACGTTTTTATGTCAGACACACATACAGTAGAGTACACTGCTGATTGAAGAATCCTAGCGTTTGATACAATAAATGTTTTAGTTGTTAATGCTGATTATATTTCATGTCCAGATTATTTTTGATGTTGAATAATAAATCATGTAGGACGGGGAGAATTTTCTAATGGATAGAAGTGGTGGAATCTTAGAGATGAAAGATTCTAGAGAAATGAAAAATGCAGAAATACGAATGATGTCACCTGAATTTGACAATATTGTTAATCAAACTTTTGAGTCAGGTACCTAAGACAAATAAACAAAAAATAGAAATAAAGCCATCATTTTTAACGCGTAGGTAAGACAAGAAAGAAACATTTACAATAAAGAAACTAAATCTATTAATTAAATCCAAGAGGTCAAGTCAAAGGAATTAGCAATTTATTAGCAGTCGTTAAATAAGTTCCAAGTTGACACAGTAGCAGAGAAATGTATTCATAATAATAATAATGCTATGCTAAGAAGACATATTAAATTAATTGCAAACAATCCTACTAATATTATAAACGTGAAAGTTTTATGGATGGATGGATGGATGGATGTTTGTTACTTTTTCACGCAAAAACTACTGAACAGATTTAGATGAAATTTGGCCCACATATGGTTTATAACAAGGATTAACATATGTATATTATACTTTTTATCCCGATACTCTCAAGGGATCGAAACTTATGCTGGTGAAACCGTGGGGCGCAGCTAGTATAACAAATTACAGGTTCATTTTGAGTTTGTACTGAGCATGAACCTGTAATAATTAATTTGCATTTGTATGCAAATGAACCGTCCAATGCATTCCCAAATTAAACATCGTTCACATCTGAATATCACGTTTTATCAAATACTGTCTCCAGACGTTACCTATTTTAGATTTCAAATTTTCAAGTCTCATCCATTGGTAATGCGATGTCATTCGTTTAAAATTCGACCATGCAATATGTCTAGACTATGGTAGACGGAATATCAATGGTCTGTGACCTAGAATTATCTGGTTTAGACATAAAGATGACTACACTTTTCGTATATCTTACTGCAAGTATTGGATCACTTGGAGATAAGTTTTTGTCTTGCACAATATTGCGTTTGCGCAAATAATTGTTGGAGATGAAAGCGTGGCTGTACCTATTTGTGATCTTAAGTGTTGATATGTGATTTCTAATTATATTTCAGAAGACGATTCTTACAATGAATACTGTCTAGAGTCTGGATGCAATAATAAAAGCTGATACTTTGCGAATGAACTAATTAATCACTTACATAATCAGCCTATAATGTTCCCACTGCTGGGATACAGGCATTCTCTCAGTGAGAGTGAGTAATACACCACGTGGGCCCAGAGCCCAATTATTAACCACTTCATCATCAGCCTATGCTGCAGCAGTATGCAGCAGTCCACTACTGGTTATAGGCCTCTCCTATTGCGCGCCATTCAACTCGATTTTCGGCAACTCTCATCCAGCTGCTACCAGCCATCCTGCGAAGATCGTCGCTCCACCTAGCCCGATTAATCACCTAACTGTTTCAAATTAAAGAAATAATAAAATTAACTCGAAAGAGTCTGAAAATCATCAGAAGGTATCTTCTTTAAAAATCTAAACTAATAAGATAGATTTCGTGTCACCAGTTGCGATCACATGCATCGTGATGAGTGTGATGACTGTCAGTTGTCATTTATCAAAATATCATGTTTCGCTGAGGTTGATGTAGTAGAATATACTATTGATTAATCAACTGCTACTAACACGGTTATATACATCAATATTTATTCGTCAATTAATTAATTGCAAAGATAAAACAATATTCATCAAACACCGTTGGAATAAAGTCAGCGGTTTTTTTTAAAGTGAATCGCACTATAGAAATTTTGCATCGGCGGCTAATACTGTAATATTGTCCATTATTATCCTACTATTCTGGAGGAGATTCTCATCCAGAAATATTAACTCAACTGGAAACTTGCAACTTTTGTTCCATATTAAAAAATGTTTTTAAATATTTTTCTGATAACTGTCAGGACTTGGCCTATCACCAGTTTCCGGCTTGACGTTGATTTCTGGGACAGCCTGTATAAAAAAATATTCATTGATTAAACACATTGTACCGTCACAGTTATTCCCATATCAGCATCAAATTATTGCATTTCTTATGAAGGAAAGACCTGTCAATATTTCCATACACATAGGTTATCACTTGAACTTAAACACATTTAAATTATAATCTTGATGTGACCGTTTAATCAACTTCAATGTATTCGTGTATTCATATTGAAATTCAAATACTCCCGTATTGTATCCATTCGTTTCGTACAAGGATTATTTATGTTAAAATAATGCTGTACGTCTGTTGTTTGTGCATCGGCCTGTCACTAACATTTCAATCGGCTCGGTTTTTGCTGCAGCTTCACTCGTACGCTTTTAAACTCATACAAAATCGAATATTTATACTCGTTTAAACATCTTTATTGACGCGGGTCTGACAACTGGAGGAATAAGGGAAAAGACTAAACGCCTTACTGAATTTATTATACCAAACAATTGGTTTATAATTACTCACTGCATCTGCTCTGGTTTATTTTGAATTGTAATTCACTGGGACAAGGCAACAATACAATCACAATAGCATGATTCAATAGGTTAATAATAATTATGTGGCTCTCTCATTAGTGGACCAATCTCCTTAAAGAAATATAATAAATGGCGCAGTTTAATTTGGTAGACACACCCGAGACGGGCCGCGTATCTATCACAGGAACACTGGCGGCCGTCCAAGCCGGACCAAGTGGTGGGCCGGCCGCCGACATGCCGTGACAGGTGCGGCATGCAACCCATGACTCGCGCGCCGCCGCCATACCACTCACTCGCTACTCCCCCTTTGATATTCATTTACTAACTGCACTTCATACTCTAGATGCTTTCTAAATAAATACTCCTCAGTCATGCCCGATATGCCAGCAATAACAAAAAAATAATCATTTTAATCGCGCCCAACATGTGTAATATCATCAGAACCATCTCTCTCTCATACTGAACCCAACTAAAGTTTATCTTGGCTGCGAGCTGCGGTTTGTACCCGCAAACAGGAACAAGCATGTGCCAAAACAATCATTAGAGAACGTGTCGTAGTGCGTCGCGAAACAAGATATAAATTCAGAAAAATGTGACAGCCCGGGGGAATAAATTAAAATTAATTGCACAATAGTGTTTATATTTCTGAATAGAAATCTTGTTCTTAGCGGAGCATGTTGCCGCGAGCTGTACATCACAATCGAGCAAGCGTGGCAAGGCACGAAGTCGATCGAGCCAACTATTCATTGGCGCTCAAACGAACATTCAGTTCTAAATATTAACGTGCCTCGCGTTTTGTGACCAGAATAATACTTAACGAACTTATACAACGAATGTGGACTAAATCGTGGGTCGTTTGAGTCATACTAATCGATTCACTTAACTGTTTCAGGTACGGTGAACGCCAACGGAGAGACGAAGCGTCAGAGGACGTCCTACACCCGGTACCAGACGCTTGAGCTGGAGAAGGAGTTCCACTTCAACCGGTACCTGACGCGGAGGAGACGGATCGAGATCGCTCACGCGCTCTGCCTCACCGAGCGCCAGATCAAGATCTGGTTCCAGAACCGCCGCATGAAGTGGAAGAAGGAGCATAAGATGGCGTCCATGAACATAGTGCCGTACCATATGAATCCGTACGGCCATCCCTACCAGTTCGACCTTCACCCCAGCCAGTTCGCGCATCTCTCCGCATAGGATCAGTGGAATTTTTCGAACAGCGGATAACTGATTTATTAATGTAGACAGTCGTCCGTAACGCGGGGTTGCGTGTAATATCGTGGTGCACACTGATGTTACAGCAACCAGACTGGGTCAGTTATTCGCTGTTTGAAAAATTTATCTTGTGTAGTCTAATTTTGTTATTGTTATTGTGACGTTACTAGTGACGAAGACAGTGTTTGTGCTGCAAGATACCGTGGAACCGAACAGGAGTGACGAGCATAGAGTGGTTATTGTGAGAAATATGAATAAGAAACATAACGTTTTAAAGTTTATTCCAGTTTCCCATACCTGTACTAATGCATGAAATTAAATCATCAAAATTTCTTGTCACTAAATGTTAAATGTAAACATTAACTACAACGGTGTTAAATTTTAAAGTAGAATTGAATTTTACCTAGTCATAAGCTGTATCGATTTGCATTATTCGTAAAACTGTAAGATATAAACAACTGAATACCGATTTATGTACATTGTGGTGACTAGAAAGTGTCTAAAATTAAACAAAGTGACAGGAAAATTCTAGAATCGTTTACATTTCATTGTTTTTTTTTCAAATGAGCGACGATTGATGATTTTGAAAAACCACTCAATGAACTGTTAAGCGGTGCTAGAAAAGCCGTGTAACATGTTTTCATCCTAGACACCTGATATAATTAAGATAGACGTTATTCTCAGCATATTGTAGTCATCACAAAGATAAACAAATTCGGAATTGTACAGGGATAGAGTAACGGCGTACGAACAACATTATTGTTAAAGACAAAATGTATCAGAAAATACTATATTTAGGTCTTTTCATAATCTAGTAAAGAATTTTAGAGAGGGCTTGTAAAAGCGCTGTGAAACTTTACGAAGTAAGCTCAGTAATAGATTGTGAATAGGTAATTCCTTCCTATTAATGTAAATAACTTGTCACGTAGTAGGTACGGTGAAAAAATTAATATATATCAGTATGTCTCCCGAACTGTTTTATGTTCCTGTCCTTAGTTTGTAAATAACAAAGTATTTATCACATTATAAATACATACTATAATTATAGTAATTAAGTAATCATTATTAGGGATTTTTTAAAGTTTCCACAAACGATACCATTTAAACATTTCATGTGGCTCTATTGCGTACTTTAAAGTCTTTAATGTCGTATATGTAAAATGTACTTAAAATAATGCTAGTGATTAAAAAATCTTTTCTTTTTCATGATTGTCTTCAGTTGTTTTGAAATTGTTTTCTTTTTCATTGAAGTTTTGTGTAATTATCAGTTGTTTGTTAACAAATTTATTAATATCTAAAATATTTTAGTCCTAAAGTTCTGATTCAGACGCCCTCACAAGGTTAATACACCTCTCGATCTCGATGTCATACAACTCACGTGTTGCAGCATTACCTAACCTTGTCAGAACGTCCAATGATAAATTAATGATGTTCAATAATTTGACCTTATGATTTATAAATCGTCGCTTAAAGTTTGTTGTCACATTTTTTATTAGAAAACGTCGTGGTCAACTGTGATATTTTGTTAAATTTTAATTCTTAAGTGAAAACAGCGCGATTAGAGTTCGTATATTTGATTTTATTTCAAGGAGTATGTTTGTAATACTTATTTTCTTCGATTGATACATTTGTTGCTTTATTTATTGTTTGTAAATATTAGATAACATAGTGTAAACTAAAAAATGTTCAAATTCTTAAGTAAATAACTTGTCTCATTATTTCTTTTGTAAAAATTCTGTGCAATAGGATGTGGCCTAACTTTTTTCTGTCTTCTATCATTTTGTAAAATATTTTCCACCTAATTTAGTTATGTTATTTCTTTATTAACTAATAAAATAACGTTTATCGTTCATTCCAGTTTAAATGAGGACTCTAGTAAAGTATGCTACTGATCATTTAAATTATTGTATTGTATTAATAAAGTGTATTGAATTTGAAAAATTGGTGAAGATGATAAAATAAATTATGATGATACAAATGCGTTTTATTAAGGTCAAGCAAAAGTTTAATATTTCAAGTACAAGTAATGAACTCGAATTAGTTGATAGCTCTATGAAAAAAATTGATCCTACTGCAGAAAAAAAACGCAAGAGAAATCCCGACAAAAGCGAACAACAAACAATCAAATCAAAACGAGACCAAAAGCCTTTCAACAATCCAACTCTATAAAACAAATGATGACAAATACACCTAAACATTTAAAACACAATATTATCGTTACGATAGAAAGTATCGAACTATTCGTTCACAAGCGCCAGAGAGACGCCCGAACAGTTGATGGCAGTATTGACTTGAGCGATGATAAATGAGCATCGCAATGACATGACAGCCGAAACCTGCGAGGGCGCCAGCAGCTTACCACGTGCCAACAAAAGAGTGTTGAAAATGTGAAGGTTGCCTTAGTTTGTAGGTCGGAGGCTGGTCCTATAAATCATGCTGTCGGAATATTTCGCTCTATACAATGTTTTGATATGGTAACTGGTGCTGAAAGGTTTAAACGATCAAATTGGTTGTGGTGGGTGAGGGGATTGTTCTGTGGATGGTGTGTGGAGCTAGAGGTCTGTGTGTATTATAGATACAGCTAGTATAAGTTAAAAAAATATTAAGAAATTGTGTCATTTCGAAATCATCTTCTTTGTGAACATTGTCGGAGGCCTGTTTAGATGATCGCATTTTTTTTGTCACAAAATTCTGTACCTAATCATCCGTCAGTTAAAAGGTGAGTAATCGTCCCAAAAGGCATTGCCCTCTGCTAATACAGGGAAGAGCGTAAAATGATAACCATACTTGCTCTCTGTGTTCCAGCCCATTAAATCCAGGCGTCATTAGAATGTTTTCCTTGACCTCAATTCATTTATTTCTAAGAATTATAAAGAAAATATATACAACTTTCAACTCTTACATAGCTAAGCCTGGCTCGGCTGCTAATCACAAACGCATACATCTTAGTCCTTCACATTGATTAGACCAAACAACTTTTTAAACCAGTTTACCTCCTACAAAACTCAAAACATCCAAGCTATTTCCAAAGAATTTTAAAGATACAAGCATTAAGGTTATTCCGGAGATGTGTATCAGCCGTGTCGCGTTACAATGAGTAATATTATTAATGTTCTGCTGTCCCCAATGTGGACAGTCCGTGATACACCTCACATTAGGTGTGTCGAAGTCGCGAATCATATTTCATACTGCGATGTACCCACGACACTGTTTTGACAGAAATGATAAGATTTTACGTTACTTATGAGTTATTGAAAGGATTTCTTGAATGAATGTTGAAGGATGTTGATTTGAGATTATTTTAACCGTTAGGTTGAATTCGTTGCTCCTTTCACCTTCAACTGATAGGTATTTAAAGTTGACCTCGTGATTGATTTACTGCTTTAGACAACAATTCTCAGTTAAATAACGTGAAATAAAATGAAAAGTAAATGTTTTTTCTGTAAATAGGGTAACAGAACAACTTTTACACGTCACATTATAAAATAATAAGCCAGATGGATTCGACATTTCCTATCCGACTCCTGAAACTCAACGGTCAAAGCCTCTTTTAAAGTCCAGACATAATCTTGGAAGACAATGTAGACAATGATGACAATGTAGAAGGATCATGTGAAGACAATGTAGATTAGTACCTGAAATGGTCTTTTGAGGAAAGAACCAAACAGATTTGAGTGGAGCAGTCCAGTCAGTGCAAGCATTTGTCAGTAATGGTGTAGCTCAACTCAGAACTTGAGGAGGTCAGTAAATTGAAGGTTTTCTAAGGTTGAAACTAATATCAGTTACATAGAAAAGTAGACATTGTCGTTTGATGACGTGCAAGTGGTATTAAACTCTACGATGGCAAAGAATTAGGTACGAGGTCGACTAAACAGAAAAAGATATCAATCAAAGTAAATAAGTATAAATGGATGTTTTGGCAATTAGTCAGCCAAGATGAAACAAAAGTGGAAAAAGTAAAGTTCTTTTGGAAAATTTCATGCGTGTAGTGTAGGTAGAGGTTGAATTATCCAAGAATTTTCATCTTTACCAAAACCTTGAAAAATGGTAGTAGATGTTCACCAAAAGGGCCTTGAAGTGAGCAATTTACTCCAGAACATTCCAGATACAGTTTCAAGAATCAAAAGGAAATACAGAACGATAAGAGACCACTTTGAACGCATCATAGCGGCCATTGAAACATCACCAACTACTTGATTGAACTTTTGTATACGAATTGAGACGTGAATGTTGATCTGAATCAAATCTGAGTCACTGTGTTTATGAGCTATTAGGACTAGCTCAGCCTGATAACATTGCATTTTGTAAATAATAAATTAATAACTTTTAGCAAACACTTTTATTCGTCAAAATATAAAAAAAATATATTTGTTTATTTTATATTTATGAGGTCGGTGCTTCCTATCTGACTACTCTGAGAAGAAACACTAAAACAAAACCAGAGATCAGAGTCTCTTGAAGTCCACACATTATCTTCGTCAGATCTTGGGAGCACCATATAGTGAGTGAGAAGGTGTTTTGATGACAGAACAGAACCACCAGTCAGAGCACAAATGTGTCAGTGATCGTGTAGCCTGGTGTAACCCAACTTATAACTTCAGGACCTCAAAGCTCAACTGTACTCCTCGTAGGCATAGATATGGTACTTGACCTATCATATCTCGTTAGACTCTCTACTCAAGTAATAATAATCCTGCAGACAGACACAGGTGCACTCTTTCGTCCCTCACTCTCATAGTCCGATGGGATGGCAATCCGACACGACCGAACAGAGACCAGGCACAGGACCAACGGCTTTACCTGCTTTCCGAGGCACAGGAGTATCACACCGCCAACTTTTCTTGGAAAACCAAGTACTTATGTTATAGTCCCCTTCCCATGATTAGGAAGCTATAGGACCTTAATCAGTGAGTAAAGAAATAATTTAAAAACTTCTAATAAATTTACCTCCTTAAAGAGAAATATGTTGATTTGCTCCTTTATGGAGGTAAATTTATTAGAAGAACGATTACCGTTTGATATCATAAGGTACTACGGAAAGACAGATAACTGGTCTATGTCGAACGTGTTCTACTTACTACGTTCTGATATCGTCCTCCTTGCACATAGATAAAGTCTCCTGTGCCTGTAGTTTACCTGTCACCCACTCCCTCAGAACACAAGAATGCTTCTTGAAGACAAAAAGAGGCAGATTGACCGGATGAACTCTTTTAAAGTAGGTGGTAAATTTATGACGACTACGCACAGCCCTGCATCCTGATAACCAGAGCCTCGATACACGAAAAAACGGTCACCAAACCAAGACATCACACACATAACACGCATAGTATCACGACTGATAGCGATAGATATATAGATAGTACGATAGATACACCTCTAACTCTGAGACTTGCATAACTAGCTAAATCTACGTAAGTCCTATTTATTAGAGGCGAGCCTATTGTTATCAACGGGGCACAAATCCAGACTCCGCGCTGCTACTGAGAATTCCTAACGGATAACCCAATAATGCATCAAGCGAAGGGTTCAATTCCAAGGTCAAGCGATGTATCGTGTGGTGATATGTCAGCAGTCAAAAAATCATAAGAAAAACAAAATATTTACATAATTTTGTCAACAGTACATAGGCTGTTAATGCCAATAAGGCTGACCAATAAGCAAGATACTTAATAAAAACCTGAACAGCTTCCTAGAATATCAATTTCCAAAACTGTCGAAGTAAACCGTTCTATACGAACAAATTCAGTCCGAATAGTCTGTGAAAATATTATCAGAGAAGAATACAATCGGGCGAGCTGTTCATCAATCATTGCCTCATACTGTTGGACTCAGCACGGAGGTAACACAAAAGTGTTTTTTTATTGAACGTGGTACATTATACTTAATGATTGAATCACCTTTATAGGACACAAGAGATAATAGTTGTGATGTTAAGTAAAAAATAAGTTGGTAAAATAAAACAAAAGACCGCAGACGGTCTGGTTTTTTCCATGTGAAAATCCTAATGAGTTATTAGACTTTTTGCCTGGACAAGGCAGCAAGAGTATGTTGGGCTCACGATCTGGAACTCCTTCCTCATGTTCTGACGATAGCGTCAGAACATGAGGTAGGAGTTCCAGGATCTCTAGTACCTAGAACTTGCAAGTGCTAAGACCTACGTTTTGGGTTTGAAATTCAGTCGAGAATGAAAATTGATCTAGTCTTATCTCTCAAAGAATGCTATTTTACTGTATATAGAATCCAATAATATTTGCATACTAACATGACCACCACAATTAGTCAGAAGACTGACAGCAAGGATCTTTCACTCATTTTGACTATGTATAAATAATCAAATAAAATTAGCAACCCATCACTCACAAGCCATCGTTACATCTTCGGGAAAAACTATCGCTTTCCATGAAAAATAAAAATTATAATTAAATTAATGTAGAGCAAAACTCAAAATTGCGACATCTTTTCAAAGTCCTTGGAAATACTGAAGCAGCTTACTGGCCAAAGCTCTGCCAACTAGCGCCATCTTACGGAAAAAAATTGAACTAATACGAACCCACAGCGTCTGGGAGTGGTTCTTAATTTTTCCGTAGATGTCGCCATGTTCATTCATTATTAGGAAAATTCTAAGTAGAATCCGCATCCGTGAGCTTCTGTTAAAAAAATCATTTATAAGTTTCCCAGTGAGAATTTTAAGTTTTCCGTTTCATATTCTAGTTGCCAATAGCTTATTTCGTATTGACAAATGAAGGCAATACTTGACGGCAAGTTTTATTTGATATTTTGGGAGGTGCTCTTTAGACACGCATTCTGCACTGCGGATAAAGGTAAGCGCATTGATTTATTCCTTTTGTTGTAGGTAAATGTCTTGCCATCTTTTCAGGAATGCTTTGTTTTTGTGTTTTTCAAAGTGATATTTATTTATTACAACTTCTGCAAGAAATCTTATAAGGTTATTGATATTTTATTTTAACAAGCCCACCTAATTGCTAAGTGGCATAGTTACTCTACTCGCCACTAGATGGCGCTGTTCGACAAATTCGAAGATGGTAAAACAGTTCTGTCGCACTGTCAAGCTCGGGGGAGCTTTCATTCAAAAAGCTTTCATATTAGCGTACGGACGAGAGTTTCAGAATAGTTTTTAGAAACATTTCCTAGGTTTTCATTTAAATTGACGTCAGTTGCTGTACCAGTTGGCTTCGTTCTGGTAAGTATTTTAATCTTAGTTTTATTTTATCCCTTAAGTTCATCGGTACCGGTACCTAATCATTTGCAACCAAACTGATTAAGTATTTTATGTTTTAAAATATACCTATTACAACATTTTTGTGAGATAGTGTTTACAGATAACCTGAAAAATAGTTTTTTTAGTCTTAACTTACTTATTCTAGTATCTACTACATAAATTCTTGCAAAGTTTTGGGATTAAGTTTAGGAATGGGTTTTCCCCTTTTAACCGGCTTCATTCTAGAATCATTTCTTAACGTTTCTACCACAAAACCAAATTTAAAAAAAAGACAGTATTGATTACAACTTTCCTTTTATTTCGGAAAAGCCACTTTTTCATATTTTCAACTTTTTGGCAAATATTTTATTCAAGTGAAGTCTTATGAATAAAGCATAAAATTATGTAGGTGAACATGTGCATATCTAATTACCTACCTGTAGTTATATTTTCCTTGATTTTCATTAACTCAATACAAGCAATGGAGTTACCAGGAATAATTTTGTAAAAACATTGGCCTGGGCCAATTTGTTTCTTAGCGTGGTGGTCCAAATTATGAAATGAGTAACAATTTATAACTAAGTAATTTCTTTATTTCATTTACATACTTACAGATTATATTTTTAAATAGTTTTATAAACAAAAATATAAAAAAAACATTTTAAAATATAAAAAATAGTAGCCCACCGGTATCGGGAACAGGGTCCAAGCTACCGGCGGTCAGGGCTCCAGAGAGAGGAACCTCCTGACAATGCGAGCCGTGTCCAGAAGTACCGCTTTCTAAATCAATCAACTAATTATTATTAAAGGATGTAGAAATGTTGATACCTAAGGTATGCAGATAACATAATATTTCATTTATTTTCAGTGTTAATAGTATTTACAATAGAACTACACTAATTATGTATTTTAGTTTTAAATACCTATGTTCGCCTAAATACAAAAACATCAAGGTAAAAAATACGTTCACCATCAGTTTGCTAAACGTGGCATTTACCTACGCCAAAAATATTTAACAGACCCGATAAATCCTATTGTAGAGTGAGTGATTCGACGATCGATCATCTTTTTACATGCCTTTCATCGTTATTTATTTCTCATCGTCACCGACTCTAAAAGCATTATCAACTAAAGAAATGAGGTAGTAATGAACATGGTAGACATTATAAAATAATGCATTATGATGGTCTTGCCTGCTCATCTTCCTTTGTCTTAGGTACCCGTATGACGCATGCGCCACTACCTTTACTACCTACCTATATAACCAAGATGTCTTGAACAAAGCCAGCGAACCGTTCTCTATTTAAAAAATAAACGTGTTCTTGCTAATAGGCTCCCGCCATTAATACATAGATAATCCAATTTCATAAAGCTTTATTTTGAAAACAATCTTTGTTCGCCAAACTAGATCGTGTCAAAAACCCTCCTACTCGTAATCCCAAACTGACGAAGGACCCGAACGGTTGCATTCTAAAAGTCAAACAAAAACATTTTTATACCTGACTTCTATGAATGGATATTTTTGTTCGTCCCGAAAAAGGGGCAATAAAATATGGCCGCCACAAAGGCACCTTTGCGCCTGCGCCGATCTCGGACTTGCGCATTTGGGTAACGGCCGTACTTACTAAGGGTTCTCGATCGTAACTCGCACTGGCATCCTTTGTATTTTTCAAGAGTAAATCATCAAGTCAGTTACCTACAAAATGGCTGCGCAAGTAAAAACTTTACTTCTCTTGATCTTAGATCTGAAGACAAGATTATATACGAATATAGGTGCCCACCACCAGCTCCAAATTAATCATAATCAGCCTATAATGTTTTGCACTGGGCAATGGCCATGATCCACCACGCAGGCCCAGTGCGTGTTGATGGATGTCACAATGCCTTTGGTTCTAGTACATGCCGGTTTCCTCACAATGTTTTCCTTCAAATTCAACTCTTTGATATTTTACCTTTTATGCAATCTAATTGTGTATGTTCACTAACGAAAACAAAGTTCGTGTAAATATGTCTAACGGTCTCACGGTCGTAATTCGTTCTGTAAAAATTATTAAGTCATAGAAATTCTGAAATAAAATTATGAAACATTCTTAGATTCCTACACGAGAAATGCCGAACAATTATGAAATAGCTTTGTTTGTTTTTTATTATGATTAAGTTATAGTTGTACTTTATTGCTACATCTATAATTAAGGCTAAGTAGAAAATGAACTATGTAACTTCTATGTTAACCAAATCATAACGATTATAGTACATTATAATTCAATAGTAATTTAAACCGAGTTTAAGTAGTGAATAGGACCGGTCTTGATTAAAATCTACTTACATGAAGAGTCAGTCCTACATTCCCACAGCTTCAAAAATTATATGGCTAACTGAAGAATTTCAACACTAGGTTTTCACTGAGGTATGTCTGTTATCCTCTGCTTAAAATTACCACAGAAAACGTTTTTAAAATTCTATTCTCTACATTTCTTTGTTTCTGTAATCTGGTAAACCTATAAATCATAATTATTTAAAGAAACTTAAGTATTTAATTTATAAAATGCTTGAAAACAAAGTCATTGATTTTCTCTCCCATCTTACTATGTGCGACTTCCATTCTTCCTGAGAAAATGGTAGGGACACTTTTAACAAATCCTGTTAGCTACAGGCTGGGTTGTGTTTCGTTAATATTTTATTTAGTAGGAAACGGTATTTGTTCTTTTTATTAAAATGTAAATTAGGTTGGAACGAGATAGTCATGAACAAATAATTTAGTACAGAATTTTATACTATTTCTACACTTGGCATATTTTTATATGCTTGCGGACAACTTGTTTTATTGCCGGCATGTACTGATGTAAAAAAACCCTTAAGTCTTTTTAAAATAGAACACAATTTCACATATTTATTAGGTTTAGTAGGGTTTGAGGGGGGCTTGTGGCTAAGTAATAACAGACGCACAAGCTTGCTACGGTTGGTGACCATCTTTACATACCAAGACCCCCCCGGCCTCGGAAAGCAAGTTAAGCCGTTGGTCCCGGCTGTCATTCGTAGATCTTTGACAGTCATTACGGGTCGTCAGAAGCCCGAAAGTCTGAGGCTGGTGGTGGTAGACCTCCATAACCCAGTTACTGGGTAATACGATAATCCCGGGATTATCGTATTACCCAGTGGTAACGGCCGCGCCTTACGAAATGGAGGCAGGCGCTTTACTGACTGACTTCACTGGACCCGCGTTGTGGATTGCGGCCCGCTCCCTCTCACCGAGAGGAGGCCTATGTCCCAACAGTGGGAACATTATAAGCTGATTATGTTTGTTATGTACGTGTAGGTATGTACTTACCTATACCTAAGTAATCTTCAATTAGATCAAAACTCTTAATTAAATATTCTGACAACAAAAGAGCAGACAGAGAAAAAAGATAGAACAGAAAATCATCACCCATATCTAAAGACACAAAACTGTATCATCATCTGCGTAGCCTTTTCCCAACTATGTTGAGGTCGGCTTCCAGTCTAACCGGATACAGCTGAATACCAGTATTTTACATGGAGCGACTGCCTGTCTGATCTCCACAACCCAGTTACTGGGTAATACGATACCCTTTGGTAAAATCAAAATCAAAAGTCATTTACACAAAACTGTATCGAACCCAAAAATATAACGAAAAAACTAATAATAATTTCTATCAGCTGCTTAGACAAGTTAACTATGAATACATTAACTAACAGATGTTCTAACACAATCGTGATCTCGTTTGCTCCTGAGATGGAAGCAAGTAGCAACGGTTTTGACATGATGATGTGATGACTCATGCGCATATAAAAAATGTAGGTACCTATTAAGATTACGTATTGAGATATTACGCCACTTGGTCTGTTAGTAGAGTCGCCAAAAGACATAAGTAACCAGGGTCGTCAGATATACAAAGTGATTTTATATTAGCTAGCGAAACTCCGCAGACGTAATGGTTATCGATCGATATAATTATAAACACGATTAAACAAAAATAAACTTAATTTGATGTAAATTTGTTTTGGGTCAACTATTAGGTACTTACCTACTCGTATTTAGATATCAATATCCATCACGTCAGCGAAGTTTTGCTAGCTAATTTAATTTGACCCTGTAAACCCGCTGGTAGATTACAGCCCACTCCCGCTCGAGGAGCGGAGGCCTGTGTCCCAGCAGTGGGAACAGTATAGGCTGATTATGTAAGAAACCAATAGATGTTATGGAATGAAATTTTATTTGACAAATGAACTGTTTGTTTTCTATTAATTAAATTACATTCGAAAATATCCATCGTTTTCTTACTAAACTTCTACTATATCCGACGACCCTGGTTACCTATCTCCTTTAGTGTTGGTATACGATTTGTGAAATATTCCACTGATCATGTGAACATTTTTCTGGAATTATCTGATTTATTGAGTCATTGTGAAAGATAGTTTCGTAATCTATTGAAATTATGAGGCATTTTTAACGTAGTAATGTGAACATGGGAAATGCTTCGAAATGAAACTATTAAAAAAAAAATCATTAGGTACCTGAAGAAATAAAGATATCTATATTTTTCGCCATCCATACAAAAATAATTGAATATTATAACTAACTAGCTCTAGCTCGCGGCTTTACCCGCGTGGATCTTTTCATATAACTATTGTTTAACGTGGCACACGCCGTTAAAGCTCCCAGTCGGCATGTTTTTTTCCGACATCTTCAACAATCATCGTCATATTTGAGCCAATTTACACAAAACCTTTAATGAACTATACAGCTAAACTTCCTCATGAATCACTCCGTTCATTGGTAAAAACCGTATGAAAATACGTTTAGGAGTTTTTGAGTTTATCGTCAGACAGACAGACAGACGCGGCGGGGGGGACTTTGTTTTATAATATGTAGCGAATACCAACCAATGCTCAACTATTCTGTTTTCAAAATTAAAAACCGAAAACTTTCAAAAAGAGAACACTCAATAATCTGTTCGACTACGACGCTCGGCAAAGCACCGCCTGTCAGCTATATTCGAGGGGAGCGGATGAAATTGAAATTCCTTTTTTAAATTCACCAATAAGGGGAGGGGTGACGTCGGATTGGCTGCGAGCGTCCGAGCAAAATAATCCTTCGGTTGAATGACATGGGGTATTGCAGTGTTTGCAACTTATAATTTTTGACTTATTTCAACTTACTTTAACGCAACATCTGTCCATTTAACGGTTAAACGTATAAGTAAATAACTTCAATTTCAAAGTATAGATATTTTTACTTACATCTTAATAATCTTCATAATAATAGAGCTGAAGAGTTTGTTTGTTTGAACGCGCTAATCTCTGGAACTGCTAGTCGGATTTGATAAATTATTTTTGCATTTGATAACCCAATTTCTGAGGAAGGCTATAGGCTATTTAACATGACGCCACGACCCTTAGGAGCCGAGCGAAAAGAAAATAAGTCAAAAAGAACGCTAAGTGAAAACGGAGTAATAGAGCGGGCGGGCGATGCGAAATTGAATGCGGACGAAGTCACAGGCAGAAGCTAGTAAAAGATAAAAATATTTATTTCAGACCTAATTTTCTCATTGGTATAGTTTAAGACCGGTGACTTCTCTCTAGTTGATATCAGTTTTATTTACTTTTTAAATTAGTAACACTTAAAGTGTAATAGGCCTACCTCCTACCATACCTTGTCAAATAGTTAGTTTTATTATCACAATAGTGTACAGGCTGTCGATTCTCACGACATGTGTCAATGTTCACGGAATGACGAAGGTTACCGAAGTGACGAATTTTTCGTAACGTCAACGCAAACAAATTAAAACCTACAACCAATTAGCACTAGGTAAACAAAATTGCGTAAATAGGTATTTAATTAATAGGAATGCTAACATTGCGTTGCTCATCATTAAGTAATTGCTGCTGATTTTGTTCGTTCGGATGTAGGTACGCCACATCCGCGAAGAAATCGCTCTTTCCACGTCGAACAACTCACCTATGGCAGATTCCTATAATTTACGAACAGTTATTGAAAAAAAAAATATTTTTAATTCAGATATCAAGGATCCATAGGTAATATAACATCATGCATAATAATATTACACAAACCAAAATAAAAAAAATAATATAATTAAAATGTAGATTAAAATGATAATGAAAAATTAAAATGAAAATTAGAATCAAAATTAAACTGTAAATCAAAATTATAATTAAATGACTATTTTCATAAGGGGCCTCAACAGCGGAGATGACACCCTGACAAACCCCCCCTGACCCTGTCTGTCTGTCTGCCCTGTGTGTGTGTTATTGGTTAAAATGAATACTAGTGTATCTTTACCAATATAGAAGCAAAGACCTCATAGCTTTCCGTAGTAGACCCTCCCATACGGAATTAGCTATCACAGGTAAAATTAGCTTACGAATCTATTTATATGCCGAGTTCGGCAAAAAAAAATACTGCCATTGATTGGTAAGCAAAGCGATTCATTTTTGTTTATGGGAACAAAGGGGCAATTCTCGTAATTTTAAGAACGTTTACAGTCTGATCTCAGTCTCAATCTGTCAAAATTACTTCTAACTTCCTTACATTTTGACAAGTTTTAGACATTATTTTGTTTGTCGCTGAGATGAGACTGCGACTAGATTTTGAACGTTTTAAATTTACGAGAATTGGCCTTCAAAGCATTAGGGCAGTTTACTTGATAACCTTCAAAATGAAAAGATTAGCTATATGTAGATATACTAGATTATTCAGGCATCTATTTATTTCTTTAGGGATCAGAGTGCTTTTTTTATAAAATAACCGGCGACCCGCGGGGCAATTGCGTAACACATTGTCCATCGGAATCGGTTTCATTTTGACAGTTCAACAACATTCTTTGCGTTATTTACGTGTTGAGCAGAAAATTTTTTTGAGCTTATGAAGCATCCCAAGCATAGAGATTTATTTATTATTGGGACGAAGTTCCATACTTGCGGTAGGAGTTGACTGGTAGAAATTGTCACGTTAAGAAACAATGCGACTTTTTTGTGAGTTTAATATTGGTATTTTTACACAGAAATCTTCGGAAGTAAATTCTCTAAATGATGGTGAAAACCGCATCAAAATCCGTTGAGCAGTTTAGAAGAACAACGCGGTCATACAGACAGACACGAAAAGCTACTTTAATATATAATAATGTTTAAAGATAATTATAGACACCACAAGTCTAATAAATTGAGAATCGACCTCCCATACATCAAGGTTCTCAAAATAATCGCCTCTCGAATCAAAATTTAAAATTCGAACCAGCTGCCATATCCAAAAATTAAGGGCAAGTCGTACCATAAGCAATAAATCTATCATACATTACCTAATCGCAATCATATAAACGCATAAAATTGCACGCACCAACGGTTACAAAGAGTTACATACAAAAATGTATTGAGTCATTCGCCCGTGAACGCCATATGGCGTCTTGTTAGTTGGACATAGACACCGGACGGACGTGTCACGATGGATAAGCGCCGTTTAGAATGCAAATTCTCGTGCTGCGACAGTTTTGTCGCACGCACTGTGCCGACAAAAACGGTAATTAGATTGTGTATTCAAAAAGACAAAGGATTTGCATAGAATGCATTTCACTTGAAAAATATTTTATTAATGTGACATTGAGATGTCATGGAATGACGCCATTGTTGGATAAAGGCACCGACTAAGCGTCCCTCGAGAGTTGACATTCTCATTTGAAATTGTTTGAATAATCGCCTCTTGGGAGTATTTTACTTTATAAGACATTAGCTATTAAGTTTTGGTAGTATAATTATTTTTTTTTTAAATACTATTCATATAGGTAAAGCTCAAATAAGGCGATTGACCATGTCAAAAACTAAAAAGGAAAGAAACAGTCGGCAGTTGGCAAGTAAAGCATAACTAACGGAAGTGTGCAAAAACTGGTACCTTAGGCTTTTACAGGCGCTATACAACAACATAACAATACGTAAAACCCTGTCTACTTATATCACCATACTCACAATATCTAAACGACAACCTATAATGTTTATTTTTCTCTTTTTTAAAACAACCACTTATTCTATTCTACCTTTGCGATTTACGCACAAAAACTTCTCAAAAAGCTAAAAAATCGTATTGTGTCGGAAAACGGAATTTTCTACCGTTAGTAATAATTAATCTTTAGACAACAAATACCTTTATTATAGCAAACAAGTTAAAAACGTATCAAAACCAACAGACACTGTTTAAAATAATAATAATCGTTCGTTAAACGTTAGGCCATGTGTACCCGTCCTCCGGAACCGGCAGGCTCGGTTACGTCACTACACGCGTCCAACGTTAACGGTTTCACTGTCAATAGGTAAGCACGCATTTTACTTTTGTTTGTACATCTCTGTATATACTCACACACGCTTTTAAAGTTACGTAATTTTTCCGTCACACCTAACGTATTGTTTTACAACCTTTAACTTATAAAAAAAAGGTTTTGTAGAAAGTTTCTTTTTTTTTTAGAACCTGTTTCGCCATCTCGGAGTGACTTCCCATTAAATTACTTGGCAGATTTTTATATACAAATTCTGTTCCATTTTTAATTATTTTGTTAGTCTATGCCACTTGGACATAGTAGGTATAAAACAGGTTCTTAGATACTTAGAATTTTTTTTTTCGCTTATGTTGTTGCTAGCTACGGAAAACTTGACACAAGCAAGCCTAATAAAAGGTAATTAATAGGTATTATTAGATCTAGAGCCTGTTAACTCCGGTAGCGAGGGGTTGAGTAGACAAATCTGTAGGAGTAAGGAGTAGGGCGGGGCCGCGGGAGGGAGGGGTGACATAGTAGGCTTGTGTCGCTGCTCGCACTTTGCGCCGCGCAGCTGCCCCACGCGCCTCCCTACGGTAAGCGAAATTTTGAATTTTTCTATAGCTACGTCGCGATATCGCCGCTCGATTTTCAAATTATTATTTCTAGTAATGAATATCAATTACACGGCTGTTTGATTTAATTCCTTTACGTGCTTTAAGGTTATAAAATTTGAAGTTGTTTTAAAATGGCCGCGAATTTATTTTGTCTTTATTTTATTTAACAATTCCAATGCTTTACTAGTACCGTTATATTTTAATATTTATTGGAGAAAGGACGAAACATAAAGCAGAGAAAAAGTCGTTTCTTTGACATTTAACCCGTACGCTGCTCCGTACAGTCAAATGGTTCGAAACGCATCTGTTTCGTAGTGCGTGGAACAAATTGCATTTCTTTAGGGCGCTATAACGGTTCCGAGAAAAAATATACAGCTTGCGTTAATATTTCATTCCATACCTGGTTGGTAATTCCGTATTATATAATACCACGCATTATATAATATTCCGTATTATATGTCCTCATAGATTGTAATGTATACATCCATACAGGATGGATGTATACATTACAATCTATGAGGACTGGTCTGGTTTGGATTTCAAGTCTACCCTATTTAGTCTACATCGTTTGTATCATAATAGTCGCTTAGGTACCTCATTAATTAAAATGCTCCCTTAGATAGTAAATAGGACTAGGTAATTGTTTTATCAATTTGAGTTCTGCCAATTTTCTCTTGAAGTTGCCAGTCATCAAATCATCACTTTACACGCTCAAATCTCAATCTAGTAAATTGTCCCTTGTCAATATTGGAACAAACACCCGTTTTCTGTCGCGACGAGGTCAGTCCATCAATTATACTGTCGTCGTAAAAAAGTCTTATAGTCGCTACAAAATCTCGTATCGAGGGCTGCTATAACAGTCCATCACGCTGACTCTGTACCTACAGAGAACAGAAAACATTCAAATTGAGTGGGATTGTATTATTTTTATTGTATTATTTACGTTATCGGGGTAGGGGAGTCTGCGCGCGACGCCTGACGCTCGTCGATACCGGCGCGCGATGTACGCATGTGCGGAATTGGCGGTACACTGATAATATTCTGATTTCTCCTTTTATGCATGTTAATGCGTGATATCAAAAAGGTTTGACCTTTCTCTTCTCCGCCCATTGTCATGGCATTTGATAAATACGTTTTATTGGTCGGTTTCTTGTTCTGTATAAACCACGTGGTCATTTGAAAAGATCACTGCTTTTTCGGAATTTTCCGGAAATTATATACGTTACATTTATGTGGCGATAATATCCTATTGATTGTGAGAAAGGTTTCATGTAAATAATATGGCAATTATGCACTTACTAACATACGGTCTACAGGCCACACTATAGGTAGTATAGAAGTCTATACCTAACTTTATTCTTGCGCTTACTGTTCAAAAACTAAATAAATATAGATGGATAGAATACTCTTTATTATGTATCTACACCATCAAAATTATAAATATAAACGTTTAAATTTTACATAGGATAATATAAGTTCATTTTACATGGATATCTTGTAATAAAGCTAATTGAATCATGAAACACACCTTCCACCAGCTTCAGCAAATAAACTAAACCACTCCCTCGGGTAGACGGTTCTATGTGTGACTAGATAACAAGTCAGTAAACGGACAAAGGCTTCCGAGGCTTAAAGAGCTCCTCGGGTTTTAATCACTGAGACTGCTTAACTACTTGCTAAAACAACCACAAATGTTCCACCTTTCCTGAAGTATTATACCCACTTAATAGCCTCACAAATGCCAGGTTATTTCTTTCCGTATTTCACAAGTAATATTACAGTCTGAACTGTAAAAATGCCACTAAATTTAAATCATGCCACCTTTTCCCGTTCCCGTGAATTATTATGCAATTATTAAAAACACCGCGCTTTGGCTGCCGTGGAAAATAACAAATAAAAATTAGCTCCGTGTTGCTTGCATGTAATCGAAATATATTTTCATAATGTTGGATACCTTTTTATTATTAGTTATGGGTTTAGAATACGAATGCGACGTTTAACAAATAATAAAACGTTTCCGTTCTATTTTATTAAGATTTCTTTGGTATTTTTCCGCAATTTTATTAATAACGAGCTAGGTTGTTTGTTCTATTATTAAAATGATCCATTGCAGTGCGAGGGTTAACCGATAAAGTTGTTTTCAAGCTTGAGTTATAAAACCTGAGTTGAGTCTTATAATATTCATGTATTTTAATAAATAGTGTTGGGCCAAGTATACTTTCCTGCGGGACTCCAAAGCGGATTTCCTATTCAATGCAACATATTTTATTTTTTACTTTATTACTTTGAGCACCTTCGTATCTAAAGCTTCAATAGCTTGTTGGCATATCAAAATACTTAGTTGACTGATAAACTGTCACCGAAACAACCATGAGTAATTGGTCGAATAGATAACAAAGAACAATGCAGAATACTAAAAGTTAGGTTCCTACTTTAAAACTATGTTCACAATAGGCAAACACGCGAATAAAAATTCAATCGTTCACACTTAGGTCTACGTGACTCGAATCGTTAAGGTTTATGACTAGGTGTCATGGAAGCCAACGTGTACGTACATTTTATCTGTTACCTGTGTCTGTATTTACATAAAAATAATAGCAGTAATAAAAGTTACGTCAAGTTCAAATTCAATATCCTCTCAAGGATAGTCGTAAAGTTCAAAGGACTGTTCCTTGAAATTATATACATAATTATACCGATACGAATGTACCTTCCTACGTTGAATAAAATATACCCACACCGATGTAGGTCCTTACTTTAGAAATATCTAACGATATAAACATTTACTTTGAAATATACCGAACCGACACTTTTGTATAAAAACTTTTTCGTTAAAACTCGCTGTAGCAGCAGTAGTAATTCCTTTGTCTATAACACTTGTGTACCATCATTTTTTCAAAGCTACATCTGCGCTCAAATTTGCACCTGCAAAGTTTCCAAGCACTTCTAAAGGAAACTCAACGGTCTTTGCGGGAAAAGTCGCGTGACAAACTTGTATAGGAATTAATGTATTTTTATTACCAACGTAAGTTATTTTCATTGTCATTAAAAGTTCCCAAGTTCATAAACAGCCCTGTGAATAAATAATAATGTTCTCAAGGATTGCGTGTCGACGAGGATATTTTCTGTTTGACTTATCATGGCCAGGTTTTACAGTCCCTAAATATTTTAATATAAAAAATCGTCAGTTTATCGTTGGCTCCGTGCAACTTTTATTTAGGGTTGGTGCTGGTTAGCTTTTAAAAGGGATACTGGAATTGCGTGATGAATTTGTAATGACTTCCTTTTATTACTTTAAAGTGTTCTTGTCGGAGTGAATTCTTCACTTTTAACTTAAAATCTGCTTGAATTTAGGTTTAGATCATTGTTACACCTATGTATTTAGTCATAGTTAGATTCTGAACTCGAATGCTAGTACATAGTTATAAGCTGAATCATCGTAATGAAACCTTTCAAAATTCCGTTCATACATACCTGAAAACAAAATCTCTCACAATTCCGCATTTCGTTTCGTCCTAATAAAATATTTCAATACGAACCCAGAACATTTCCACAGCATGTACCAGTACATTCCTATTCCATCTCAAAATCTCGTCTACATTCGCGCAAAATTCGAAGCTTGCGAGCAATGCGAGGTGCTTCGACGATGCCGATCGATACAGTCGGCACGCCTCGCTGTTCGGAAGTCATTGATGTCAAAATATGTTTTTGTCGATAAAACAAACTGATGGTAGAAATAAATGCATGGCGTTAGATACGGACGATCGATATCGATGTAATTACCGACGACCAGTAATGACGCTGGAATCTACTGGACACATTTCTATTCTATATAAGTACGGTATCTTTCGTGCTTTTGGAGCGGTTATTACTATCAGATAATTATCGGTCCAATGGTATTCAGGAATCGTTTAGAAGATTGGATATTTTTTCTATCATTTCGTCGACCCAACATCGTGTTATTTGCCATAAACGATGCTGAAATGGGAAGACATAAACTATGCAGGCATCTTAAGCCTCGTTTACCGGTAACAGGAAAAGGAAGATAATGTTTGTTTCGAGTCCCTTGAAATTTCTTTGTTTATCTTAAGGCGCGATCCGTAACATCTGAACTTAATTACAAAATGGAGTAAAAATTAATGGTCCAAAAAAATCCGTGACGGTCTTTGTTTTGTGCGATCATTTACGGGTTAAAAACCTTTGTGGTCTCATATCTTTACGTGTAAAATGTACATATCTAAAATAGTATTTCACGCTGCGGCCTTATCTTAGTTAAATAAAGATTTATCAGCTATCTACCGGCTACAGGTGACATACTATACAACCTTAATCTCAGTTGATACGATATTATAATGTGAATGCAAACACAGTGTGCGGCAGCTTCCGTTGCCTTAATATCTTATCTATGATATTAAGTTTAACGTAAACCAGGTTAACATAATAATCGTTAATCTTATCTTTTCTTAGAAGCCTGGTAAGTTTATTATACGAAAATTTTACATGAAATATGCTAGAAATATTTGCATCGAACCAAATACAAATATACCAAAGCATAAATATAACATTACCTTTTTTGGAGTTGGCGTAAAATTCGTCAGTATGAATGCTGCAATATTCAAGCGAGACTTTGAATTCCAAGTATCCATACTTGATGTAGCTCCTTGAAATATAGATGAGCATAGTACAACTTCACACGGGGCAGACGCTCTTGACAGCACGACTGCGCAGAGGCGTCGGCCAATCCGGTGGCCTGATGAAAACTGTATCAGCCAATCGGAGGTGTCAGAGATTCGGTCTTGCAAGTTGGATAAAACGACGTAACTTGTCTGCCTTATATATTTTCTAGCATAAGGAAACGTTCTTCATAGGTAGCAGATGTTTCCTTTCTGCTCAAAGAAATACTTCTGGCGCCAACCGATGCAGATAAACTTGCAAGTGATAAATAAGATCACTGCACTGCCGATTATTTATTTACACCAGGCATTTAATTAATACTCAAACGATTATCGATCAATTATACAGCATATCGATAAGGCCTAATACATATGGATCGAATATCGATAGCTAAGCTCGTGTAACAAACTCGTTCGATTGCAAAAACGTGCATCGATGTCTTAAAGTGTAAATGGTTAAATGAAACCAGTTTACGAAGTGCGATTCGAATTATAATTGTACTAGAAGAAATTACAGGTATCTAATATAGTAATTACTGTTTTTTGTCTTTTTAACTATGCACAGCAATTTGTAAAGGTGCCAGAGTTGAATGCGATTATTGAAGCCAGTTTGTCGATTGTCATTACACTAGAATGCCAATTAGGCCGAGAGGCCTAATTGGCAAATTCTATTAATAAGACTTTATTAATAAGACTTATTACAAGCGAGAACTTGTAATAAGTCTTATTAAAGTCGTCATAATGACAGGAATATGGGTACCGCTCATTATTATTGTTCCATAAAGATAAGTGTACCTATTAGTCTCGCTACTACTAGTACCTATTCAAGATACCATTTTACTCATCCTGATATTTATACTCCTGAACTTAAGATCAAGTACGTCGTTTATAACTGTTTATGCTTTTGCGTTTTCGATAATTATTAAATTCCTAAATATTCGCCCGACTTAAATCTGGAAACCTCTCATGGTTCTCACACATTATAGAAAACCAAGTCTTGGCACGCGAAGGCGCCGTAAATGTTTAACTTCAAGATATATTTAATGCTAATATCTTAGCAGTGCTATAAAAGTCTTCGTCAAGAGACAGATTTAGAGCTATTAATCAAAATACTTCGACTTGATTGAAATATTTCATCTATAACAGTAATTGAATGCTGGAATGTTTCAATGGATATGATTTCTAAATATGTAATTCCAATACGTTCCTTGAAGTTAATGTAATACGTTAGGATATACGATAACCGATCATATTCATTTGGTTAGTAGCATATTTGCTGTTAATAGCATTAAATTAAATTAATTGCGAACTTGCAATATTCAATAAATGGAAATCAGTATCTGATTTTCAATCATTAGCTTTTCTTCAGATTCTGTTCCTGCAATGTTTGATTCTTCATTGGCTTTGATACTTCCGTGCTATAGATTATCATGTAGGTACTTCCTGGTCATGTCATTGCGTTTCTAAGCCAAATTGAGACAAGCAGGATCATTGGTTCAAAAAAAAATGGGTTTTTTTCTGAATTCTACTTCTGTAGATAGGTAGTTTAAGGCTAGTCTATTTCATCCTGTCATAATATCCTGTCAACTAGACCCAACAAATTACTCATGGGTGCCTCTAAAGGTTCTACTGATCCTATAAGGAAAAGACGTGAGCGTTGTATACGGCCATACATCACGGTTAAAAATAAAATACTACGATACAGTGAAGGCGATACCACACTCCCGATGCAATCTCAATAACATTTGCCCGTACGCGTATTTCTTGATGTCAAAGTCCAAGGAACTGTCGACTTTACGGCTTGGAATTAAAGTTTATAATAACAACGGGACGTCTTTAAACAAAAATGATGTAACTGATCGTGCATATCGTACTTAAAACCACTCATAGCATTTTTCGCCTAAAATAGAACCGCAATGATAGTTCGAACAAATAGAAAGCGGAAGACACATTTGGTCGGCGAACCCGCGTTTAGGAAAAATATGAAGTTTAATAAAACGGCCGGAAACCAACAATAAATCCCAAGTCAGTGACCCCGTGACTTGAATACAGCTAATTCTGTAATGCGAAACGTGTTTTGTTAGAACAAACATATCCACATGTTAAAATTATCATACTAGAAAAGAATTCCGGTTATATAATAAAAATACCAAATGAGGAAAATTGGACTGGCTCAAAAGACTAATGAGTTTTTTAATTACTCATATTAAATAATTAAGTTGAACATTACATTATTTTAGCTAAAATTGTAACAATAATAATGTCAGGACTAAACGTTTCTGTTCATTCCCGAGACGATGGACGGCCTCGCAGCAATGTGGCAGAAATGTCGTTCAATTTATGCCCAAATTTTAGTCCCGAGACTGGTCCCTTTTTGTTACCATCTGCGCGTCTCGCCGACCCGAAAGTCCAGACAGCTCCACCCTAAAAACCGTTTAGATGAGATTCTTATTCTTTCGCACTCCTGTCAAATCGCATATCGTTATCTCTTTCTAAAAGTTCGAACAGCCAGGACTTTCGTCTGTCTCTTTTTTGCACACGCGCACGGATTGTTCTATCCTTTCTGGCTCGTAGTAATTCGTGTATTTCCGCTTCCCACACGAGCGGCAGCCATGTTTGGCGGGACTGTCAAGTCAACGCCAGTTTGGCGCGTATCAAGCAGGATGAACAAGGTCGGTTTCCATTACTGGAAGCTTTTTGTAATTCCTGCGACTTTGAATTACGCTGCAGTGCTTTCATCTTTTGACATAATATTTGTAATAAATATTAATGTTTTATGTGGAAATCATTTCAGATGGTGTCAAGCGAGGAAAGCTGGGAGAAAAATCGCTTCTTAAAATGTAAGTACATAATGAAGTATCTACTTTAATTACCCATCGTGTATGAGTTTTGATAAAATTGTTTCGGGCAGGGGTTAAGTTTGCAGACGTTCTGGCATCGTGCCAAAGGACATGTTTAACCAGCTATATATTTTATGGGCAATTGTCTGCTTCCGTTATTAGATGTGGTGGAAACTGTGATGATATTTTTGTGATTTAGTGTATTGTTGTATGGCTTTCATTTCCATAAGTATGTTAGATTTTTATAGACATTGGATTCATTCCAGTAGGCATACGAGCATATGTTTTATGTGAATAGAACCAAAAATATATGTCTCATCATTAACATAGTTAATTAACAAAGGTCCTTTAGAGAACTTATGTACCCGTAGAAGCATTTTGGAGACTATTCATATTATCCAAAATGCTTTTATAGGTACTGATATTTTACCAACTAAGAAAGCCAAAACGAAGATCAATGTAGCGATTAATTGGCACCAATAAAATTGATACCCGCCTTTGATGTTCCACCTCAGGTACCTAAAACAAACAAAGATGTTTCAAATAAACTCATAAAGCCTATAAAAGGTGATGTTCAAACAATAGATCCAATGTGTTCGGCTCTAAAAGATGTAACAAAGCGTTCCCGTTAATTGTTTGCGCTCGAACAAACTTTCTGGGTCGGTATTTATTAGCACTACAACTACGCTGCATTAGTCATTGCCTCTGGTATTTTTGGACGTGATATAAAAAAATGTATAAAAACATTTTTGGAATATATCGTTCTTGACACAAATCCTGTAGTCCCGTCTAAAGAGTCTTGCAAATCAACAATGTTGAAACTGACTGCCCAAGACTTATCACTATGGAGATGATTAGCTTCATCAGGGTCTTTGACTTTATATGAATTTAAATGGTTGTCACCATCTATGTACGCGTCTTCCATGTCAATCGAATCTGCTGGCAAATCCTCGATCAAACGATATGTTTGTATATCAAGTACATTGATTTATCTTTCTGCATCTATGATTGCTTAATTTGGATGCTACCAGACGCTTTTGTCTGTCACCAAGCCCCGACTGTTCATACACTATTGTAAATAAATTATTATCTAACTGCCTCCTCATTGTCTTGTCTTAAACATATTCAATGGTAGATATGCTAATGATCAACCGATCACCCACATTGTATGAATGTGTTATTAAATTCATATTTGTAACTGTTAATATTTGACCGTGGTTCATGGTTTTTCCGATTATTTAAGTAACATGTTGTAGGTACTTATGTACATAATTACTCAATAAATTTATATTTGGTAATATTTATCAGTTGTTGCTAGGACTGATTTGCAATACATTCCTTGAATAGTGTCTATATTGTAGGACACGCATAGCTCATTTTTGGAGAGGCAATGGTGAAAGTCAATTAAAAAAACTGAGTGAAACTAAGTCCACAAGTCTTTCACAATTTATGAACACAGATAACGTTTAGAAGGTAGGTATCAAAGGTGTTAATGAGCAAATTAGAACAATTTCTAATTTGCCCATTACCACCTTGGATATATGGCCCTCCAATCGTTTGGTGTGCCTTGAAATTTTTTCACCGTTCGTTGTTGCCACATTCATATCATCTCCCATGTAAACAGGCAACAATTATGCACGCCGGACTAACGAAATGTGTAAATGGGCCAATTACCGCCGCATATGTAGGCTGCCGTACAATTAGTGGCTTACTAATAGTTTTCATTACCAATAGTTTCAAGCGCTGCGTTGGACAGGAGCTCATCATACCGAGATCGTCTCTCGTTGTGCTCACATCGTGTTTTGTTGTGTTTTTCTCTAACATCAGTTTTCATATATAGTCTCGAAAAAATTCTATAGTCAATTCAGTTCTTGTCTGCTTCCGGATTTTAACGGTGAGTCTTCCATTTTCTCGTTTAATTATTTCAGCAATTCGGTTCATAAATTCAACTATAGAGTTAAACGTTCGCTAAGTTAGATTTATTTGACAGAACTAGGTCACCAGTGCAGGCTTCTAGGGTTGAAATGTATTATACAGCTTCGCATTTAGAGCGCAAGAAATTTATGTTAACGACTACAAAATGTGGTTGAATCCGTTCTATAAATCTTTGCCTTTTTTATTTATTTCACAGACGTCCTTTCCAATTGTTCTCCACGACATTTTTATTTCGTATGTTTATTAAGAATTCTGTTTCTCATTTCTTCCAATTCCAACATAATCTTTTTGTCTAAATAATGTTATGCTGGACTCATAACTTTCAATACATGTAGTGAACCAATATAACCAACGTTAACACACACGGAGGTTGTATTTTGAGTTTTACTTTACAATAATATGCCTAACATATAGGTATTCCAGAAGCAAGTAGAATATACAAATAATTCAATCAAAATTCCAGAATCAATATAAATCAGAAGACTTGAATGAAGTTAGAGCCTTTCAGTTTCATAATAATATCATAGATTTTTAGGACCTTTGTTGCAAAAACTCTTCTTACTTTTAATTTCGCTAGGACTGTCAAAATCTTCCAACAACATAAAAATGTGTCCACGTAAAGGGTTTCTTTCATAAAAATATAGCAGCTTTATGTAATACGATTCTAGCATACAAGAGAATAAAATGGAAATAACGTACATAAAAGAACTGGGAAAAGTTTGCTGCCTTCATAAATTATTCTTATGTTGAGAGCCATAAAACGAAACAATATTGTGTTTGTTCAAAGGAAAACGTGATTATTGGAAATGAAAATTTAGAGAGAAATTAAATTACCTACATTTATAATAGTCAGGGAGTCTCTATTCGGGTCGGTCCTTTTGTTACAAACGAAAGACAAGCAATAGGTAGCTCTCGTACTTTACGAACAATGAGCAATAGAATGAGTTCATAATGTAGACTGAATTTGCATTCACGCTTAACTGATTTCATCTGATGGGCAATCATACTATTGAATATTTCGTATTAAATAATTCACACGGGATAAAGCATCAATCTTAACCTTTCATGTTTATCAGTAGTCGTTATATTGTGTAGTAGCCATAATGAAATGCCTACACAGACAATAGACAAAATCAAACATCCCAAAATTCGCTTAGCAACTAGTGGGCTGAGCGCTCAACAGATTTGTACAACAGCTGCTAGGACTAAAGACCAGGCTAGACGGAGCTCTTCCAGCCTTTGAGCCACCCCAAATCATGCTGTCATCGTAAATAGGATCCTAGGAAGGGGAGGTCAGGTTATGTTTGCTGGTGGGTCTAAAGTGGGGGGTCCGGGCCATTCATTCGAGGGCGGGGGCGGCGCTCATTGCTCGTGTCCGGAGCGCATGCGCGTCCCCTGACCCACTTGCCACCGCCACCGCCGCGCCGCCGCCGGGCGTATAGCGACCTCGTTACGCCAAGGTTGGCGAATCAACCGACGAATTCGCGGCCCGCAGACGTAGTGACGCGCTGATTACTCAAAGTTCGATGAACAGTGACTAAATATAGAATCGATGTCGATGTCGACATTATCGACGTCCTGGATCGTGATTACGAGCGGATATTAATCGAGCAATAAAAATATTACATCAAACTCGTAGGTAAGCGCTTTTATATAGAAAGACTTGTTCGAATACGATTCTAATTTAAATAATAAAAGTTACCGTTTTAACTGGAATACCAGTTCAGGTATTCCATAAAACCGGTTGATATTTATCTTAGTGATTCACAAAAGTTACTACAAGTTTTTGTGAGTCAGCGTGATGCAACATTCGCGAAACGATATTACGTCTGTATAAAAACAAACCAATCTCTTTGTATTGATTAACATGCACCGTCAAAAATGTGTCCCTGTTAACAAGTTCCTTCCGTGGACGTGTAAAATGCCTACATAATAGAAGTTTTTAACACAACTTTCCCTCACTTGCCTACTTTCAGCCTTGTTTTAATGCGATCACTAAGCCATTATTCATCTGCGGACAGTATAAGGCTGTTCAAACACTAATGTCCTTACCTGTCTCTTGTGTTTACCTTACTCTTGTCTACAGATAAACAGCGCAATTACGATGATCGATTACGACACTCGGCTTCTGTTACACGCTTATTATGGAATCCGATTGTGTAGGCGCCGCTACCATACGGTGATATTGTAATCGATAAAATCTATCGCGCGTTGACAACACTATTAATTTTGATGGATGTGTGTTTTGACGTTAAACTCCAAATGTTGCGTTTTTTAAATGATTTATTCGTTGTTAAAGTCAATTTAAAATTGTAAATGTATGTTTCCAAGTATTTGAAGATTATTTTATTTTTATTTCAGGTGGTCATGAACTCGGGCGGCGCCGCGCGGTGCAGACTTCGGGCGCCTCGGCAGATTCAACCTCGATGGATTGAGAGAAGTTTCTTTTGTTTCTCTTGTCTTTAAAGATGGTTAGTTTGAGTTTAAAATGCTCCCGCAGACAGGAGCGACGCGACGGTGTGACGTGATTCTGTTAGAACCATTTCCTTGAAGTTTCCACATAAATTGTTTTACTAGAGTCGCGTCGTGCTGTCGCGTCGTGCCTGTCTGTGGGAGCATTTTAAACTCAAACTAGGCATCTCTTGTAAAATAAGTCTAAACAACTCTTAGATGGGGACAAGAACGATTCACTCATCTGAAAATAGGAAGTCATTTTCACAGTATTTCCCTGTTTCTATTCATCTAGTACCAATTTCTTCGAAAATAATGCATATTTTACAAAATAAATTGATTAAGTACTTTCAAATTAAATAACAGTAAAAGCAAATGATACGGTGTGTTACTGAATATTTATTCATAATAACCATAACTTTTAGCGCACATTGTGCAATTTACATAGTTTGGAAGTGTTTGTTAATTTCAATTCAATTCATAGATAGGCTTCCTTTTCAATACCAATAAGAAACTAAAATTTCTCTGCATACCAACTATTGCATAGTCATCAAGTTTTTCTCTCTGATCAACTGAACAGACAGCTGTGCTGCTGGGAAGTTAGTTGCGCCACTTCTTTCCAGCTAAGGCTCTAGGAAGTGGTGAAACGCGGGCGTTTTGGGTGACTGTTCTCAGCCTAATTTTGAATAAATGACTTGATTTTAAGCAGAAAACTTCAATATTGCAGACTAAGCTATCATTCTAGAGATTATTCTAACAGGTTTCACCGATTTATCTTTGTATAACACTAAAAAGGCTATCTCTTTATGTAAACGTTTGTAAAATCCACACCAAAAGCAAACAATCTCGGGATTATTGCTTACATAACGTTTCCCATAGGTAATGTAGCAAGATGAGAAGCCATGTTGTTTTTTTATTTGAATAAGCTGCTTAGTCTGCTTGAGTTGCTTGAGAAGTAACTTGAGTAATACTGGGTGTTATTTGTGAAGATTTATAGCCAAGTAGTAAAAAATAAAATAATGTAGGTATCTATGTAGTTATTCACTTCTGACTCTGTCGCTTATGACTATAAAATTCTCAACTACTAATATTAAGCAGAAATACAAAAATAAGATAAATAATTCTTTTTCAAAAAATATCTGCTTTTAAGAAGACTTCGAGTGATAATCACATTTTATTTTTGTTGAGTCGACACTGTCCCACGGCTGGCCAAGTCTCGCCCAAATTCTAAATCAAAACACATAAAATAAACTCACAACATTTTTGTATATACTAAAATCAAACGTGAAAAATAAATGTCTTCTGTTTCCAGAATATTCTGCAAAGAACACACCTTCAAGAGGACATCTCTGGTGCCCATCGGCATCAATATTAGTGCCCTACATCTACCCTGTAGATCCGAATTTGTTTGAAGTGAGGCGACAAATTCGGTTCTAGAGAGGTTTGTGTGGTGCATGCACTGCGACGATTCAAGACCATGATGGCATCACTATGAAAAACTATTACTTACTTGATTTTTGTGTGTGTAAGTTGCAGTAACATAGCCTGATATGAACAGTTGTTTAACAATCTCACATCATTTAGAGAATTGTCTTTAAAGTTGTATAAGAACAATCCTTGTTTATCCCTATGTATGTAAACTCTTAGTAAATGAGCACTGTTTAAGTTAAAAAGTGCAAGTTTAGCTCCATGTGTATCCGGGCTATGTTACTGTAACTCATTATTTTTCTGTCTATTTCTCTATTAAGGTACTTACCTGCTTAATTTTGTCGTGTCTTCCTTCCTCTTCTTCTTAGCATTTTCTCAGCCAGATCTAGGAAGGTAATTTTCCAATTTTCTCATATAATATTTCGGTAACTAATATCTTAAAGTTAGGTGTGACCTATTAGAAATCTCCAAAAGGCTAGGACTAAATAACTTTCTACACAAATACATTTAGGGATAGGGATTTCAGTCTCAAATAGGCTGCAATTTTATTTATGTAGGTACCGTATCCAATCTCCCGCTAGAAAATCGTATGTAACACAAAAGTGAAAATATTCCATTTAACAGCTCAGAAGTCATGAAAAAATGTAAGCACGTATTGTATAAAATAAAACTATATTTATCTAGAAATATGAAATTCAGGGCACGTTTTAGGAAAAATTGTATTCCCGACACTCATACGAAATGAGAGCTCCTTATTGTTAGCGATATGGAAATAGGCTCAGGAGGGAATCTTGTTTTGTACATTATGAATATTTTCATGAATGAAATAAACAACAGATATTGTTTATGATTCATGTTATTATGCTACACATTACATATAGACGTGTTCGCATAATCAGCCTATAATGTTCCCCCTGCTGGGACACAGACCACTCTTCGAGTGGGAGTGGGCTATAATCTACCAGCGGGCCCAGTGCGGGTTGGTAGATGCCACATGTCTTCGAATTTTCTGTTCTAGGACATGCCGGTTTCCTCATGGTTGTTAATTATTATAAAATATCTAATTATATATGTTACAGTTAAAACCCGTTTTTAGATAGAACGCGTTTTCCCTAGTTAGAACTAGTTATTTCTAAATGCCTTTGTTAAAACTAGAAATGTGCCGCGGCAGCGGCCGGCGATGTGCCAGAAGCGAATCGCTTTTGGAAAAGGAAACAGTTAGGTTAGGTTAGGTTAGAGTATGACAAACAACGCACGAGCCGAGCGAGCGAAGCGAGCGTGCCGCGGCAGCGGCCGGCGATGTGCCAGAAGCGAATCGCCGGGAATGAACGAGCGCACAGCGCGTGGATGGCGCTCGGAAAGGGATTCTCCCGCACTTGTCGAAACTTGCCGAATCAGGCGATGTCTCGCGATCAATGAGAATAAGGTACGATCAATTTTGAGAACAGTTTTAACTGACTCACTTCGGAAAAACGCGTGTTGTCTAGTAAGAACTAGTTTTAACTGATATTCCATTTCAAGTATTAGTTAATTCTAGTTTTAACAAAGGCATTTAGTAAAAACTAGTTCTAACTAGGGAAAACGCGTTCTATCTAAAAACTGGTTTTAACTGTAACATATACATGGAAATGCCTTAGTACCGAATAGCTTACTTTATTACTTGAACATAAACATTTTTGTTCTAATAATATTTGAAACTTACTTTCGAAACTTCAAAAATCCTTACTAAATAAAATAAAAACAAATTAATACAGCCCTAATTATTGTTAGGTGTCATTTAAATTAATCGCAAAGGAAAGCCTTGAAAAAAAACCAATAGATACACAAATAAATAGACACATACACATACCACCAATGTGACAATCAATGTGTTGTAGGAACATTGTTATAAAGAACAGTTAATATTTATGCACAGCGTGTCGCCATTTTCCTAATACGATGATTAAGTACAAAGGTAGCATCATAATTAATTGATATTACAATTGTAACAATGACTACTATAGATATATTTGCAGTAGTATAAAGAGATACCTTCTTTGTTATGTGCAAAAACTATTTATTTATGTAGATTCTCTACTGTATCGGGTGCTTATGTAGTGTTGTAAAACACTATGTCGTTTAAGATACACCCACCTAGGTTACATTATTCATAGGTACACAGTACAAGGTGACAAGGTAACTATAACCTACCTATATTTAAATTGCACGTTAAGCCGTTGGTCCTGCGCCTGATCTCTCTCCGGTCGTGTCAGATTGCCGTCCCATCGAACTATGATAGTGAAGGAAGATAGAATGCATCTGTGTCTGCGTATATACTTGTGTACTATAATATCTCCCGCGTAGATGGCTAATCTCCGTTAAGATTGATTGTAATGGTCGAAATTCGGTCTGGAGGACTATTATTATTACTGTATTTAAGTTAGGGAAATGGCTGGGAAAATGATAAGATGAAAAGGTTTTAAGAAATGATGTTGAATACGTTCAAGGACTATTCTTGAAAACATCATTTTTTGTTTTCGACATCCATACAAATTAAGGTTCGCTTGCCCGACAAATCCCTAGACATTGAGCGCTAAACTAGTCTAGAAAATTGTTCTATTTCTGTCTATCGTTTGAAGTAGACAGAGACAGATTGATATTTCAAACACGTTTAGCGCTAAATATATTTATTTAGTAGTTTATGGTGCAAGCCGGCCCCAATTTGTGTCAATTTCTGGTTTCTTTAATGTATTTTTGTGTAAGTGTTTGGTCATCATTGGTATCCTTGCGAACGATGTGTTTCTTCTACCACATAGTGCAAGTGCATCGGTTTACAGATAGTTCGTTGTACTTGCATGATTTTGTGTAATCGAATTGATTGGATCTGCATTTTCAGCATTGGATACCACGTATTTTGTATTATATTAACAGTGTTTATTTTTAAATTACCCACGTTTTCACCTGTTTTTTTGTATTTTTGTACCTATTGTATTATAAACGCTGTTTTGAGCTATATTCAAATCATGATTAATATATTCTCATTCCTTCTAAGTATGCCTACCTGCCTACCTTTGCCTCATGGCTTGATTGAAGAATGATTTAGGTTTGATATTTCAACAACTGCTAAATAGCTATATTACGGTCAATCCTTATGTTACGAAAGTAATAAGTCGATATTACCCTGGACAACTAATTGTAAATCATCAGTGCCATGCACGGTTACAATCTAAAATAATCATTAACCATACCCACTGTAAAAATAGTATGTACCAACAGTTATTTTTTTGTTTACAGCCCGTGTTAGGTGTTCCTTTCCATAAAACTTAATTGATGTTAATTGCCATTTAACGCGTTCGTATACCAACGTAGGTACCAGCTCGTAAACTCGCTAAATGCCCATAAAAATGTGAAATAGAGGCGAGAGATGTCGAGAACTAGGTTTGAATTTGTTTTAAATAGGACTAGTCTTGATGGAAATTTTAATTTTCATGGTAGTATACTGTGTAGTTTTAAAAATCCTCACTCCAAATGATATAGCGACTGAACTTTAAATTAACCATGTCTGTTGTTGTAAAACGTTTACTTTTGCATTTTTGTTTGATTGTAAATGTTTATAAAAGTATTTTACTGTGATATTTACTTATTGTGTTTTCTGTATTACTTGTATCAAGTTGTTACTTTACCTATTTTCTTGTAATGTGTGTGTATAATAAATAAAATGACAATATTTTCTTTGTTTGTATTTTTTAACCTACCACTGAATACAAAATGAAACCTGAAGCATCAGAGTCTTCAAAACGAAAACAGAATGCCTCAAGTTACCAGTACTCTGTTCAGTTGATATAGTAACATTGCACCTAATAGAGAAAACAACTTAAATATCAGTCCGTAGACCTCTAGTACTGAAATCCTACTACCTGGGCTTCTGAAAGACTACTGAAATTATTAACTCAAATGCCTTAGCCACCATAATTCGCAACTTGAGACTGGCGATAGCAGTAGGTCAAATATAGTAGGAAAATGGCAGCATAGTCCTTCATCAACAGCATAGGGCTGTTGATGAAGGACTATGCTGCCATTTTCTCATGTCTCATAGATGTACTTAATATCTTCCTGTGGAAAAGTATATCACGGATACTTGGATACTTTATAAGCTGTATAATAAACTGGTGGCAACCAGGTGAATGAAGCTACGAGTAGATCTGAAAATGTGGAATGACGAAAAATACAATATTTATATAAAGGACGTTTTTAATCATCATTATCTACGAAGACAATACTTTTCAACATCACAATAAAAATATATTCGTACTCATACAAAAATACTTAAATAAAATGTTCAGAAGCTTTACAAAAGCTTGCTTACGTTTAGATATCACTATGATACCTACCTACCTACAACGCAATATAACAAGCAATCGATAAATTGCTTTAAAAAATAAACTGAGTTACACAGTGCAGCAATAAATTAACAGACAGAGGGGTAGGGAACGCACTAATGTATTCAAAGTTCTAAAAATCAATACTAACACTGCGGGCTTTACTTACTCTACTCCCCACTAGATGTCGCTAGTTTTAGGTAAAACAGTTCAACAAAGCTTCTTTTTTGGATCGTTTATTCTATCCGATAATAGATGGCGCGAAAATCGTTTTCAGGGTGGAGTTTTAAATTGTGTACTTTACTAAGATTTGATGTTAACGCAAGCCCCATAACGTATTTTTATAACTGGCTTATCGAATTATTAATAAAAACGTTATAAACCACCATTTCAATCTTTTTGATCCGCTTACGTCTAGTACAGACAGCCATACGTCCATAGCTACAATTTGACGTTGACAGCGTCGTCATTACCCGTAAGGGCGGTTTTCGTAGTTCAAGTGTTACCGACATGCGGTTGACTGTACCTCCTTATTAATTGAAACTCACTCTTCATTTTATACCAGTGAGTGAAGGTACCTATGCCTATGAGTTTCAATGGAAAGTCAATAAAAAAAAATAAGTAGATTTTGACATTTTATCGACCAAAGAATGTTGAGATATCCTATTTTATAACAAAATAATGTAGAAAATTGCTTGAAAAGGAACTTACATTCCATTCCAAAGGATGGTAAAAATAAAAACCGTTAGGAAAGAAAAAGAAAGAAATAAGTTTATTTGCGGCTAACATTACCTACTCAGTAAGTAGTTACCCAAAGGTTTTAATTACGAAATTCATAACGCCACAGAACACTTAAAAAAAATAATTACAGTCCTAACTACTCGTTGTTATACCTAGGTATTGTTTTTATTGAACTTTGCCATTACTAAATTAATAAAAACTACCATCAATAGGATGCACGCGTACTAATGCGCTTTCAAGTACATTAGCAGATAGGTACTACATAATTCTGTAACTACTTGTAAGTATCTAGATTACAGGATAATTGAAAATGTTACGACATGCATTTCAGAATTTCAGTGATCAATTTCTTTAACACACGATTCAAGCTAGGTGCCTTCTTGTGGAATAAAATAAAATTGAAGCAACATAACTCATGCAAAACTGCTTTAAGCACTGTTTAGACGATGCAACCTTTATTGCTGCTTAAATGTATGGTGGATATTATTAAAAATCTATGATTTCTCACTTCTGGGTAAAGGCCTCCCTACTCTCTTTCCACTTTTCTCTGTTTAAAGCTGCTAAGGACCACTTCTTGTTGAAGGAGTCCAACTCATCCCGCGATGCCGCTTGCCATTAAAATGAACCGATTGGATCGTAAGTTTGGCCCATTGGTTGTCTTCCAAGTGACATCAGTTATTTTTGTTATGGAAATCAGACTGAAGAGAACCTTTCCAGTTTCACACAGCAGTCAGCAGAGGTACTTTTGATTTGGAACTCGTAGGTATAATGGTTACATACTTGTTTAAAAGTAAAAAGCTTATAATGATGCTTCGATTTTGAGTTAATTTTAATACTAAGGATCATCTTTTAAGAACTGCTTTTTAAATCTCAAACATTTCAAGGTAGAGAAAACCGAAAGTAACAAAAACTGTAATGTATTTTATATCATGCCTAACACACTTTTTTGATAATACATTATTAATATCAAAAAATCCTTTAAAACATCTAAATAAAACCTTCTATTTGTGTCTCACAATTTCATAGAGCGGAGAGCCGGTACCGACTCCGAGGTACCAGGAATGTATAAGGAAAGAAAAGATTAATGACTATCGCGGGACGGCAGACAAGCGCGGCCACGTTTGACAGGCGCAGGTGCGCTATTTTCATAATTGGCCCGACCCGAGACCTTTCAGCTTTCAGGAACTACAGTGAGTGTGGTCATGTGAGTTCATGTATGGTGATGCTTCTTTGTTTTAGAGCGGTGCTGTGGGGTAATTATGTTGATAACATGTTGATTATGCTTGCCTTAACTTTTTATAACAACCTTCTTATTTTCTTATTTGCCTGGTACTCGTAGATATAGGTAAGAAGCGAGCATGTATTTTTTTTTTTGGTACTGTGCGTATTCACAAGCAAGGTAACTACGGTCTATGCTAAAGATATGCCTACCACGGGTTTAGGTTAAAGTATGCATTGGCATCAAATATTTAATTCAAGACCATTTGACTAAACACCTAATGTCCTAGAACCCGATTTGTCCATCGTTTAAAGCCTACATAATTATTAAGCTGAAGTTGATGATTAAGAACACCCAACAATTGTCTGTCTGTGAATTTCACTTCTATCTCAAGTAACCATAACTCTAAACAAAGTGGATTACGTCACTAATCCCGCACCGGACAGGGCTGCCACGTGTGCTAACATGAAAATCTGACACACAGGGGCTCACCTTTCTCCGTAATGAGTACTATTAATCAAGCGAAGACCCTACGTTGTTCGCTAAACTTAAGCACTACTTGACATGGATCTTCGCCCTGCATCTGTGCCTAAAATAATGACTAGTGATGGATTAGAAAAAATGTTTAAGACGCCTATTGTAGTTTCGAAGGTAGACTTTTTCGTGTGCGACTTTTGAACTGTCGAGTTTTGAGATTAAACATTAATCTTTGAGCGTTTTTTCTAATTGTGATGTAGGATTGATTAAAGAAATGCTTCACGAAATCATCTACTTGATAAAAATCTTAGATTCACTGACAGACATTGTAATTACAGCCTAAACACTGGGCCCAGATGTAAGAACAAGAGTTTCATATAAAACGAAGGTTGGCTAACTATGGAAGGATTTTTGAAAATTCATTCACTAAAGGAGTTAAATAGGTGATGAAACTTTTAATTAAAGTTTATCATTTTTGCACATGAGAAACTCCATCGAACACACGGCTGCACAAAGCATTACGAAAATGTTACCATTTTCGTATTGGCATGTACTATGTACTAATTTATTTCCATTTTCTACAGACATCTTACTCAAAAATACCTCTATCGCAAATCAACCGCTCCCAAATTCAAACCTACCATAGAAAAATTGTGTAACCGAGCGAAAGCATTGCTAGCAGGAAGGGCCACGTCAAAAATTACTATTATACCCCTCGACATAATTAATGAACTGCTTATTCAAATACATTTAAAACTATTATTCATGCCGTTTACGTTTGAAACGTTCCGACCTTTTCTTTGAAAGGACTCCTTTATATTATTAATTAAAAAAAACGTGGCCTTATGCGATTTTTAAATAGTCCTAGCTAAAGCCGTAACGAATTTTAAGGATAAATATTTTTTGTCGACAATACTTCGTTATTAGATTATTGTGTAGCTAGTTAATGATCTTTGCACAATTAAATGTACTTTGAATAGTAATGGGTAGCAGTTGAAAGTAATCATTTACGCCTCGTTATGCGCTTGTTTGTTACCCACTTAAATACATTAAAAGAACTGCGACATAGTCATTAGGTACGAGTTTGTTCTTAGTTTTCCGTCGCAGCTTCGTGAGCTGAACCATCCTCGAAATTTTTTCTATGGCAAATATACTATTTGTTAGCGACTAGGGTGCCAGATTTAATTGGTCATACCGCCAATATTACACACACTATTATTCACTATTCACTATCTGGTGAAGTCTGTGTCGTCCTTCTTCCCACCTGACTGCGACTCACGCGGTGAACGATGAATGTGGCGATACAAGTCAGCAGATTGGGATGAGATGCGTCACTTTTTTGCGTCTTATCCTTGGCAGCAGGTCTGGTTCTCGTCTGAAAATCCGTCGAACTGTGCGGATGCTATATCCGATGTGGTGCGTCAAGCTATGGAGTATTTCATCCCCTATGGTGACGTACCCATCGGTGGCTCAGCTCACCCATGGTTTAACGCCGATTGTGCTCAAGCTGAACAGCGTAAGCACTCGACGTTTCTCAACTGGGTTGACGCTCGTGACCGCAAAGCTTCGGATCTGAGCTCTAAGAAGAGATCCTTCAACCATGCTGCCAAATCCTACAAAAAGGTGCTAAAGATGGCCCGCTTCGACCGCATCATCCATATTGGCAAAAAGCTCTCTGCGCAGCCGTCCGGTAGCAGATCTTTCTGGTCCCTTGCCAAATCGGTCGAAGCGAACTCCTGTCGGCCCACACTGCCTCCGCTGGTTAAGCCAGATGGAACACTGGCTCATACGGCGGGAGAGAAAGCAGGTCTCTTTACATCTCTGTTTGCCCACAATTCACGCCTTGATACCGACAGTGCTACTCCACCGAATTTGCCTCACTGCGACACGTCGATGCACGAAGTTCGCATTAGGAACAAGGAGATTCTGAGAGCACTGTGTCGTCTGGACATGAATAAAGCTAGTGGACCAGATGGTATACCAGTGATTTTTCTCAAAGCTTGTGCGCCCGAGTTGTCTCCTGTATTGACACGCTTGTATCGCCTCTCATTTGGGACTGGTATAGTGCCCAAATCCTGGAAGTTTGCCAACGTGCAGCCCTTGCCCAAAAAAGGTAGTCGTGCCGATCCTAGCAACTATCGGCCGATTTCAATAACCTCCATACTCTGCAAGAATATGGAGCGCGTATTGAACTCGCGTCTCATGGCATAACTGGAAGGTAATGATCTCCTCAGTACGGGTTTCGCCGCAATCGGTCTACTGGGGAACTACTAGTGTATGCCACTCACTTGTGGGGCGAGACCTTCGAGAGGAATGGTAAAGCGATTGCCGTCTCCTTAGGCGTCTCGAAGGCCTTCGACAGGGTATGGCACGCTAGCCTTTTGAGTGAGCTTCCAGTGTACAGCGTCCCCCCCTGGTCTGACTGGCTGGGTAAAAGACTTCCTGAGTGAACGGTCTCTCTGAGTTATTGTCGACGGATGCTCATCGGAGCCCATGACGACTAATGCCGGTGTTCCTCAGGGGTCTGTTCTCTCTGCAACTCTCTTCCTGCTGCGTATCAACGATTTGCTGATGCCCGGAATCTATGGGTATGCAGATGACAGCACAGTTGTGAGATACGAGTACCTGCCGATTGCTCGGGCTTGTAAGGAAGTAATCCGGTCCGAAAGAGAGGCTATGGTAGAGCGTACGAATGTCGCACTTCAGTCAGTCTCCAAATGGGGCGAAGCCAACCTTGTGGGATTCAACACCGCCAAAACACAAGCGTGTCTGTTCACCGCCAAAAGGAGCCCGTTCACTTTGGCTCCTGCTTTTCAGAATGTATCCTTGGAGTGCACCGACCGCCTTCAGCTCTTGGGAGTTGAATTTTCCTCAAACCTAAACTTTGGGCGGTTCATTAAGTCCAAAGCCAAAATAGCTGCTAGGAAACTTGGCGTTCTTGCAAAGATTCGGCAGTACTTCACACCGGGACAGCTTCTAATGTTATGAAAAGAGCAGGTCCGATCGTGAGTGGAGTACTGCGGCCACATATGGGCTGGTGCTGCAAAATGCCATCTAGCAGCTTTGGACTCAGTGGAGAGGCGTGCGAAGAGGCTAATTGGTGATCCAGATTTGGTTAAGATCAATCTACAAAGCCTGGAGCACAGGCGTAGGGTAGCCAGCCTTTCGGTATTCTATAGGATGCATTCTGGAGAGTGTGCGCGGGAATTACATGACTTAATTCCGCCATCACCGTTCCATCATCGGACAATCCGTCGCACGGCGAGTATCCACCCTTACGTTGTTGAAACTGCTACGATCCGGACGAAGCGTTTTGCCTCGTCGTTTATACCACGAACATCGAAGGACTGGAACAGTTTGCCTGCAGCGGTTTTCCTGTCCGATTACAATTTAAGTATCTTCAAGGCTAGAGTGTTTAGGCTCATAATAAATTAGTGCGCTTTACCATCAACGATTGCAATTGCGATTGCGATTGCGATTGCTTTCCATCAGGCGAGATTGCAGTCAAGCACTAATTTATATCATTTAAAAAAAATGTACTTATATAGGTACCTATTGGCCAATATTCAGACAAAAATATTAACAATTCCATTGAATCGTATGTTAAACAGAAAATTGCGTGCGGGTAGATACTTTGTTGTTAATTATAAGAAATAAGACAATTCTCTACCTACATAGCTAGTCAAGACAATAATCAGTACTAAGTTAATGAAATAACAATACACATACAATCGTAACAAAAAAGGACAATGGAAAAAACTTCACCAAAGTAAGGAGAAAATGTTTTCTACAAAAACAGAGTTCGCTTCATACGTACCTACAACTTTCCAGATTACTGTGACCTCCCCCACCTCTCTGTACTAAAAGAAAAGTGGTTGGAAAAGCGGTGTGAGGTTAGGCTCTAGGGTTCATTTTATAGTGGTTGGAAGAGATTTCCCGAACATTTTTTTCCTTTTGATATTTTTGCTATTCGTCGGCTTAGTAGGCACGTTCTCATTATTATTACGGGGGCGAATCCCTGGGAAAAGCGACTGGTGTTTCTGATATTCGACGTAACGCTTGCATGCCCAGTCGCACGCTTTCGATTAGCCGTTTGCTTTGTGTTCCTGCCCTTATACTGGCGCGTATTTTGCTGATTGTTACAGAAGGGTTCCATTTTGAAATTGGTTGTTGATAAAATTAATAACTTTATTATTTGGCTCTCAATCTCTAGGTACCTACTGAGTTTTATTGATCTGGGACAGTTTAGGGAATACTAGGCAGAGCTCTTGAAAAGCATTTTTATGAATTTTATGGAGCCTTTTTGGCCTCGCACAGGAGGTCTTTTTTTAATGTTTTTAATGTATTATTTTAGTTTTAAATGCTCGTTTTTTACTGCTAGTTTTTCCTGTGTGTGTCCCAAATAAAATATTTTTCTTCCTTTTCTTTTTTTTCTTTTAGTATTGATGAAAACAATGTAGGCAGCTCCCGAAATATACCTATAGTTGAGTTTCAAACCCGGTTCTCTGACTATTTATTACATACCTACCTACGTACGTATCTCAAATTATTAATTCAAGAAAAAAAAATGTTTACTGCACTTTCATCGTCAGGTTAACGTTCAAGTTGTCGGTAAAATATAACTATGTTTGTACAAAATAAATTATTTTTCGCATCCAGAGACTTATAATATTGCAGTTTCCATATCGAAATCCCATTGCAACATTGCACAGCGAACTTTTAATCAAGTCCTGGAGAAACGATTTACTACGAACAAAGAGTAATCACGAAATATGCAGAGTGGACATTTTAAAAATATTATTTCGGCGATGTTGCTATTCATCATCATTATCAGCCTGTATCACTCCACTGCTGGACATAGGCCTCTCCTATGGCACGCCATTCAACTCAATGTTCGGCAACTCTCATCCAGCTACTACCAGCCATCCTGTTGATGTTGTTATTATTGAATCGTATCATCTAACATACCTCGAAGAGTACTGCCGTCTTTCCAGACATCAACTTCAAATGCTTTAATTAAATGAATTTTAAGTATTTTTTTACTAGCCATTGCTGTGTCACTGATGGGCAAAGCTCCCTACACTCCTTCCACATCTCTCTGTCTAGAGCTGCAAAGGATCAATGTTTATTAAAGGAGTCCAGCTCCACCCACCATTTCTGTCTGGGCCTGCCGCGATGTCCTTTACCAGTAAGCGAGATCCATCGTCGTAAGTTTGACCCATTGATCATCTGACATTCGACAGATGTATCCAGCCCAATTCAGCAACATTTGAGACCTATACCTCTTAGAAAGGGGCACGTAATATGGATTTATTTTACGCCTTACATCTCTCACTTCTGCTAATAATATTGTTGCTTTTATTACAGTCATACATTTTTTCATATGTAATAAAACTGAGCAGCAATTCCTGTATTTTTATGAACGTTGGCATTCTAACCATCTCATTCTCAATCTGACGACTCTCTCGACGATCTCAAATTTATATACATTTTGACAGGTATTTATACTGATTGTCGCTGAGATGAGATTACGTCTTGAATTAGAACGTGTTTTAAGTATGCAAATTGGCCTTCTGAAGAAATTCACAGATTGATTCCTACACTAGCCAGAATTTCTCTTATATGTCTATAATTTCAAATAACTCGATTACAGAAATCGTTTTATCGTCGACGATACGACGATAAAAACGATGGGATAGTTAGATGAGGTTTCTACCTACAAGGATTTGTAGGTAGAAACCTCATCTAACTATCCCATCTCCACGTCACCTAGTCTGGCCCGCCCGCAGCCGCAGTCGCCGGCCGACGGCGCCCGCGGCGGGCGTCCACCATTAATCACTAGTTTTAGCTCACGTTGAACGCTGACTAGCCGTACCTACTGCACTGCAATGTACAGCTTGCGGTACTGCGGAAAATTGCTTTTCTGTTATTTGCAGTGTAGTTTTTAAAATTATTTCAGGATTTATGTACATTTTTGGGCATATATATTATTGCCTAAAATATTTCTGGTTTATCTTTATCTGGTTGTCAGAAAGGACGATTATAAACTAGGGATATTCACTGAAAGGACAACAAGATAATTTGGAAATCATCATCAGGATCTGCAGTCCAGTACTCGATTATACAGAAAAGGTGGACGAGAGAAATATGGACGACAAGATTTAGACTATATTTTTTTAAGAAATACGTACCTTCTGAACTTAAACATACCTACTGATATAACTGGCCAGATACTGTGAAGTTATGAAGGATTTAACTCTCATATTTACCAATTTCCAAAAGTTTTAACCGTGTTTTGAGAATTGTTTAATAGAATTTTTTCGAAGAAAGCCCGACTGGGCTTCCTTCGAAAAAGGCGAAAACAAAATCCGTAAGCATAAGTGTAAGTGTATAACGCGACTGCGTTATATGTGGATATTAAGAAAAGATCAACTTAATTTAATCCACTGTACGGTTTGCATATAATGAAACCTGTATATTTCAATATTGTTTCTTACTGGGGAGACATGTTAAATGAACAAACTTCCAATAACAAATAAAGATTAAAATAAAAAGTATTTCCGTTAGGTACTCTCAAATCTTGCATAAATAGAGATACTTTAATCGAATGTCAGTCAATCTGTACACGATACGCCAGCAGTTACCACTGACAGGTAGCTACAAATCAAGCAAGTAAGCTAGATTTGTATGTTATCGTAGGTTAAGAAATGACAACAATTTATAACGCTGTATCACAGATGAAGAAACATAGTCCTGCAGTGTGGGAAATAGGCTTACCAATGAGTGCTAGAGGCCTTACGAGTAAATTCAATCTGCAATAGACTCAAAAACTATCAGTATAAGGATACTACTTCGGATCTTTAGGAAACGTTGTTTTTTTTTATATCCAAATGGAGAATCGTTCGATTTTCTTAGTGCTAGACTAAGAAAATCGATAGCGATTCTCCATTAGGTTTATTAGGTCCATATCCACCTATATCCGATTTCCAAGTGTGGAGATTCAAACAATTTCTCTTCTCTACTTCTTCAAGTTTCGGTGTACGTAAGCCTGCTATGTATTTACGAACTTTTATACCACAGTTTTCATTATATCTTGTAACTCCGATCTTTACTCCAAAACGAGTCAATTTCAATCAACTCAAATTACATGTTACAAACTCCCACTACCAAATCGGCAGTTGCTACCAGTATAATAGCAATCTCTATCAACTTACAACCGATCGGTATGTCTGTCTGTACACCGAACATTGTTAGTAGTTGCCGAGTCATCTAGGGAGCCAGTATCGAACAGTAGTTAGCGTTGATCAGCGCCATATGGGGTTCCAGTCTTTGTACCAACGAATTAGATATGCCTTTGTTGTTCACGAAAGTTTGGGAAAAATAATGAATTAATTTTCGGATTGTGCTTGTAAGCATAACATGGTTAATAGTTGTGTTGATACGGGGACTACAGCTTGCAGGAACTTTATGGAGTAGTGTAGTTGTTTCAAGTTTTGATAAACGAAGCATAATATTGCATGATGATGATGGGATTTGACCTACAGCGATGAAAAGGGCCTTCAGTTTGCAGTTGTAAGTAGTGGAGCTCGTACTTGCAGTTTATCTCAGGGTGGCTGGTAGAATCACTAAAGCATTTCTTCAAAGCCCTATAAATTGCGATCACTTCTTTCCATCAAGTGGGATACTTAAAAGGAGTACATCGAGGAGAGTACATTCAGTTTCCTGGTACCCTTTGAAGGTCTTATTAATTGTTGCATATGATCATTAAGCTCTTTCAGAAAGTTGCATCCGCATGCATGGCTATGTATTCTTGCATCTGCCGTTAACTATTTAACATTTCTAAAAAAACTGTCATTGTGTCCAATCGCAGACGTCTCAACATCATTATATCCAAAACTTTGCATATCACAAAGAACAGTAGCACAAAATGATTTATAGTTTCTTGAACAAAATGTTTATTGTCACAATTTGCAACAATAACAACCCTTTTCTTGCAATTTTCGCAAACTACCGTTTTTTGTAACTGTTACAATTTTTGTCTGTTTAGAAATAATTTATGGTGTCGCAAAGGTGGTCTGTGACAATCGAAGGTTTTTGCAAGTCACTACCCTTTTGTAGGTCAGTTACTGTTTTCCTGTATCGATACTGTAACGTATCGGGGAGGCAGCGATGCTCAAACTGCTGTGGGGGTTGAAAAGGTAACATTAGTACTGTCAGTGCATTGCAACTGTACCTACTCACTCCATTTCCTAATTCTGATGTCGAAGTAGACATTTCTAAGCTGCATCACGTCAACTGGACCTATATCTTCGCCGCCTCTAGCTACATCTACTTTGCAATTGACACCCTTCAGCAGACTGATATGAGTAGCTTACTTCTACTCGCTGCTTCTATTCCGCTATTTCGATAGGTAGCACTAGCAATTCATTACCTTTGTTATCTATGATTATCACTGCTGATTTGGGCTTGTGGCTGCGGCTTTTGGCTAAGTAAAAACAGCCGTACGAGTCGATCAATCAGGTTAAACTACGCTTACTACGTTTGGTCCGTGGATGGGTGACCATGTTTACACACTAAGAACCCTCCGTGCCTCGAAAGCACGGTAAGCTGTAGGTCCCGGCTGTCATTCGTTGATCTTGGACAGTCGTTACGGGTCATCAGAAGCCCGAAAATTTGATAACCAGTCTTACTAAGGGGTATCGTATTACCCAGTAACAGGGTAGTGGAGTTCAGATAGGCAGTCGCTCCATGTAAAATACTGGTATTCAGCTGCATCCGGTTAGACTGGAAGCCAACCCCAACATAGTTGGGAAATGGCTAGACAGATGATGATAATTGCCGATTCATGCTCTGAAGATGACGCCAACTGACTGAGGGATATAGTGCTAATAACAAAACTAGTTCAGCTGTCATTCCAGAAAGGCGCTCTGCTACAAATTGAAGACTTATACGCGACGAGAAGACACGGTTTGACCACCCACTTATTAAAAGCATGTACAGAATTGACACGTGCAAACGGTAAACGATTTCAAACAATACGCTCCCGCAATATTTTTTATCAAACCAACACTATTATAACACCCACACAACACAAACATTTTCCTCTCATTACCGTCACACATAAAATAAATGATTTCTTTTAATTGAATTCAATAACCTCGCGGATAATAGTAAAATTAACCCTTGAGTACAAACGGCGGCATTCAAGGCATACAATGAGAGTTTGAGAATCGCCGACAACCGACATACCACGACACAATGCATTGCTAATGATCTTCTTAACATTCAAGTCGCCCACGTTCATCTTTTGTCTCCAAAAACTTCTAAGTTTTTCATTCGCACGTCTATTTTTCAAGCAGCATGATACTAAATAAAAATTGCCAGTGATTAAAAGATGTGGGTCAACGGGTTAACTCTGAATGGGCGTCCGGTGTGTTGCGACAGAATTTTTTTTTAAAAAGAAGGTTGATTGGTTCACGGGCATTCGTTGTTTTGCTACTGAGTGTTAATTAACTTGCCATAGAGGCATAGACGAACTTTAATAGATTCGTGTATGGAAGGTTATTGTAGTGTATGCGAGTAGTAATGACTACTAGTGTGGTTACAATGTTGGTTTAAATAAGGATCGTATGAATTTATGTGCAGTTGTGCATATAAGTAAACTTTGCAAGCGTAAATATGCAAATACTTAAGTATGACTTCAAAACGTGATATAATTCAAGTTATAAGAATACAGTTTGTATCTTTCAAAATTACTTTGAAACATTCCTTTTCTGTCTGATGAAAGAACGAATGAAACGTTTATTTGCGGTAAACATGACGCAGAGAATGAACTCAAACACAAAAAATTACAAGTTGGGGGAAAATATGTGTCCATCCACGCAAAACGGCCATCGCTCAGCAAAATGCTACGACCTTATGCGAGACAGAGCCTCAGCGCTGGCTTTCAGCTACAGCCGACGTAAAAAAAATGCGATGAGTGTTTAGAATAATAAAGTCATAGGAATCAGAACAAACCAGAGTGTTTTCCATAGTGTGGTATTAACATTAGTTCAATCAGCAATGATGGAACTAAAGTACTTACTTAATTAATAACTTATTGTAGCCAATAACTCAACAGTTCTTAGTATTAAAAGTGAACTGATGTCAAGGCACGTAGGCGCTTCCCCAGTAATGCCATTTAAAATGCGATTTGCGGTTTTAAAATAGGTAAGCAACTGACTCCATTATTATTTCCAAGCTAATCATGTAAATTGAAGGCCATCTAAATTCGTTTCACTTGATGCTATGTATGGAGAATGTTAATTTGAGCATCATTTTACAAATGAGCCCAAGAATCTTAGATGGCATTACTTATTGCAATAACTGTAACAAAGCAGGCTTAGTAGTAGTGTTAATGAATTCAGATACTTAAAATACGTGTTATTTATTTATTTATTTATGTACACATAGTAAAACAGATACAGATATGACAAGTATTGAGTACAAAATTACTGCTTATTTCTTAAGAAATTTCTTCCAGAAGACCTGCGAAAGGAGAAATGTACCTAAAAGAAATTTAGACAGTAGTGTGTGAGAACAAGAAGAGAAGAGTATGATTTGTGACGTCTTAAACTAAATATTAACTATGTCATACACATCATTATCATCAACTGTCTAGTCTTTTCCCAACTATGTTGGGGTCGGCTTCCAGTCTAACCAGATGAGGATGAATACCAGATAAACCAAGCCTACACATATAATGCAAAAAAATAGAAGTCTCTTTGTTTAGCCGAATATAGAGGAGTTCTAAATCAACAAAGTAACCTAAGGTCCTGCGAATCCTGTTGTGTCCACGTTACAGGAACTGATGGACACCACGATGACGACTTAATTAAGATTGCCATCGAAGAAGAAGAACACCTTAGGTGGATATAGATAAACTCCGGGTTTCACCTTATAATAACGAGATCCCGTAATTATTATCAGTATCTTTTCCAGTGACAAACCAAAACCTAGATCTCCGTGGAATGGTAAAACACGAAAAACCACGCAAGCTTTGCTTTTATCATTTTAATTAGCTCTGCTGTCACTAATGATCATCATTTCAGTCGAAAGACGTACACTACTGGACATAGGCCTCCCCCTAAGCACCTCCACTTCGACCGGTTCTGTGATTCCCGCATCCAGCGGATTCTTGCGGCCTTCACAAGGTCCTCGGTCCATTTTGTGGGAGGCCTATCACTAATGTGTCAACAAAATTCTGTTGAAGGTTCTGAATGGGATAAAATATAACCAATACGGGATCTCTATTTTCCAGCGCAGTAACTACAAGCATTGCCTTCCTCTCAGCTCTTTGTTACGTTTGTCTAAGAATAACATGCAACAGCAACTCCAAAAAGTTTTTCAAGCACATTCCTCCAGAGCCGGTATGTCAAGCGGTTTCCTTGCTCTCTTGAAATAATAAGCAATGCGTGCCGAGGATGATCCGTGACGTCACTGCCATGTGACATCGCCGTCTATTAATCATGAACAAACCGCCGCTCGCGATCGGGGATGTAAAATCGTTTACAAACATCCGTAGCTTGAAATATCTAGTGGAGTTTATTTTTGTTGGATTTCAAAGTAATTTTATTTTAGGTTTCAGAATTTAAAAATACTCTAAAGACAGACCATCTGCAATGGAATACGACTACCTAAGACCTTGCAACAAAGATGACATGACACAAAGGGAAGCACTCAATGAAAACTCGTCTACAGTTTTCCTATATTGAAAAGCAGATATTAAATTTTAACAACACAGTACAAAGCTTACACAATTTTTTACTTATACCATAGAGATAAAAATACAGAAATGCCATATCCCTTTTCAAAACAATTACCTAGCCTGTCAATTTTGACATTTTATCATTATTAACATTATTTCAAAAATCGTGAGAATAACTTCAACATGATCATTAACAAAACAAAAACACGTCTAAAACCGAATTGTATTGTACCTAGCGGTGAAAATGGAAAACCCGTCGATATGTGCAAGAATTCATACAATGCAACAATTTCATGCGCCATAAAACATCTCTACAGCATCCGAATTCAACGCGAGATGAAAACGAAACGAGTGGCGTCCGTATCGAATAAAATAAATCGATTTATTTCCAAAAACGATTTCGTTATTTTCTTGACGTGGGATTGAGGGGCGTCGATGACAACGTTTGTTATTTACCAAAAAATCTAAGATCGATGATGGTATCAAGTTTTCAACAATTGTCGTTTTTGGTAGGAATTTAAAAGATATTAATTGGTGTCAGTCCCAAGCGATTAAGTAGTAGTAGTAGTAATGACAGAAAAATAACCTATAAAATCACGTTGATATTTCGTATACGTAAATCTAATATACAAGTTTGGTGATTTTGCCTGTAAACCTATTTCATTGAGTCCCGTAGAAAAGTTACGCGTAGCGGTATCAAATCTTTTGGCAATACTTAATTGGTAAGTAAAACAATTTCAGCACAAGTGTCGAACAAGAAAATAAAATACATTGTAGTGTACATATCTCCATTTCATTTGAACCACGTAAACAAAGTCCAGTCCCCGTCACAGTGGTGTTAATTCCCCAATTCCCAAATGGCGAGTGGTCATTACAGTGCCCGCTGTAATCCACTAGAGCTGTGCCAATCAGCACTGTAAAGGGACGTGTAGCCCATAGGGATGCAGGGAAACAGGACCAAGGGAGGAACAAGGACCATGGGGTCGAAAGGGAAGAGGGAGGAATGAACGATGAATGCGAGGGGCGCAAAAGAGGGAAGTTTTTAAAATCACTCGTATGGAATGGGAAAATTGTTGAAGTGTAAATTTGTCGCTGACGCAGAAAGCTAGCGAGGAGTTTTTTGTTTACATTTTAGGGGCTTTCATGTTTGAATATTTTTCTGCAGAAGTTATGCCTCGGCAGTTTATTTAATAACTAACTTCGGCCCGCGACTTAGTTCGTGTGAAAGTCGTAAGACACCAAAATATACTAAAATACAGCCACATTCCCGCCCGCGCTAGTATTTCGATTTCGCCTAGCGTTCTGACTTTTTTTTGCTTGACTCTTAAGAGTTATAGCGTGATATTAAATAGCTTATAGCCTACCTCAAGATTTGGGCTATCAACTCCAAAATAAATTTTCAAATCCGGTTAGTAGTTTCAGAGATTAGCGCGTTCAAACAAACCCTTAAGCTTTATTATATTACTGTAGTTTTCACTTACTTAAAAACACATGGCATAAAAGTAACTATTCGTTTTTTTCCACAACAATGATGACATTGGCGATTTAGACGTACCGATCGCAGTCTGTTTCATTGGTGAAATTCACTCAAACTTGCTAAAACTTAATCTGACTCTCTATGTACTTCAAATCATTATTTTACATACGAATTTTTATTTTTTTGCTATAAATAAACCACTTGCTAAAATTACTTTTCACCAAAAATCCTGAAAGGGTACCCAACCTACTGTCAGAGTTCCCATACCACAATAATGTTTCACCAAAAATCAAAAGTTTACGCACCCTAAGTAATTTACAATATAACCACTGACCACTCACCCAATTTTAAAACTATTCAGAAAACTTTCAACGTTAATCCAAAAACAAAACTAAATCGCCAACTTTGCTTTCAATGTATTCCAACTTTTAACCACATTCAAGTAAGCTACCATTTGGAGGTGCTAATTAATTGTAAAAGTACCCGGAGACTATCCCACATAGTCCATTAAGCATAAAACCCTAGCTTAACAGTTACTGTTGTTTTTCCATGACCCTCGGAGCGAAATCCCTAAAGTCCAGTCGAGTGACCATTGAAAATGACCCTCCCCGCCTCTCTGACAGTTCCATAAATATGACGTATCAGGTGTAGTGTGATGTAGGTTAGGGTTCAAGTGAATCTGGCTGGTGAGTGACCGCAACTTTTGTTTTATTCATCGTAGGTCTACCTGCTGAGAGGTGGCTTTTAATTGGATTAAAGATTGTTGATAAAAGGGCTTTTAATGTAAGCGCTCTGAGGCGGTAGGTGGCCGTTGACATTTCATTAAGGGATGGCTATTGATTTTAACTTCTCGCACGCTATTGGTTGCTTTTGTACGCCTTTATGGTGTAAAAGAAAGAATGGAATTCGTTTCGATTAGTGTGTTAGGTCTAGCCAGAAATATCTGGCTAGAATGCTGGCTGGCTGGCTTTCTGGGTATGTAGTCTTGATGTATGGTTTAATTTCTTTTACGTATTTCCAATAAAATAAAGTAACAACTTGCTTAATATTAATATCTTTATATATATCTTCTTAATATATGTATAAAAATCACGTGTCACCCTATCGATTTCAATGAAATTTGTGAATGTGTATCATTGGTTCTAACTTGAAAGATAGGATAGTTTTGGACCCGACAGGCGGCGCTCCGTACGAAGTAGGTCGCTAGTTTTCAATCAAATAAAGTACAAACTTGCCTATTTATATTTATAATTCAATCTAATAGATAACTCACATTGCATGCAATCTCTTCTAACACGTAAAACAGAATGTCGTAAATAAAATGATATATGTTCAGTCAGCAGCGTGCAGCGGCAGATTTCAAATGCATAGCGTGTGTTGTAGATTAAAAGTAGTCAAAATATAAACCATCAATCTGCTATAAGTTATACATTCATGTATACCTATGTATGTAAATTGTGTGATTTCAAATAGATGGTTCAGAGTTTTATAAATTATTGTTAAAGTACCTACGCGAAACAAATCACTTTAATGATATGTATAGCTACTTGTTTTCTAAAGCGTGAATATTTAGGGGTTCTTAATGAAAAATCCAAGGTGAAAAAAAATTTGTAACCCTACTGCAACAAAAAAGTTCGAAACAAGATCACCTTCAAGCAGGGCTGATGCAGTTGGAGCCAGTTATTTTAGATCAGTCCCAAATTTGAGACCTAGAAGAGTCGATGGATACCTCATGTATTAAAATCGTTACGATGCTATAAGAGTTTAAAGAATCCTACGCACAAAGATACACAGAAACGCGTGAAAAACATAACCCTGACTTTGCTGTCGCGTGTTCCAGTAAAAATAGAAAAGTAGCAGCTAAACTAAAAGCAGAACCGGAGTAACCGACATATGTAGCTTGCAGGGTAAGCAAACTGAAGTGGCAGTGGATGGGCCATGTTTGTCGATGCGATGGACCGATTGCCGGTGGAGAGCAGACGAGTCCTAGAGTGGAGACCGCGTGTCGGCAAGCGTAGTGTGGTACGCCCCCCCGCTAGATGGACCGACGACCTTAAGAAAATGGCTGGGACAGACTAGATGCGGAAGACAGAGGACAGGGTGTTCTGGCGCAGTCTGGGCGAATCTTACATATGTCCAGCTGTGGACTGCGATAGGCTGAGTTGATGAAACTAAAAGCATACGATGTGACTCAGAATTATATTGGCATTTTAAATACAGGTGCCTTTCACCATGACATGAACCCTCGACCCTACACTTTGACATTTAAAATTGTACTAGCCAGCCTTTCCTTACACAGCTATGAAAGTAAAGAGTTCTGAGGGGTAGTTGCGTAACACGCTATCAGTAGCAATGGCTTTCATTTTGACAGTTCAACAACATTCATTGCGTTATTTACGTTGTTGAGCAGACACATTTTTCGAACGTTTGAAGCAATGGATTAGCAATATCCTTCAAATGATTCCGATTGAGATTGATAGTGTGTTACGTCATTAATGTGCTTGTCCTAAGATAAATGTAGTAGTAAATACTATGATCCCTTTCACTGTCCTTAGTCGAAACGGAAATCCTAACAAAAACTTTTCATGAAATAATTATGCATCAACCTTAGCTGTTGTCAAACTTTCCGCATGAAAAGCCCCAAGGAAAATCCCAAAGTTTATTTGAAACGGAAATCTTGACAAAGTATAAATAGAAGCGCGTGTTTCAAAATAGACTTCGTGGAATGCGTGAGTCAATATATTGGACGTCGCTGACGGTGGGCGTCCACGAACGATTTCAGCTAATTATTACACATTGAGATGAGTATGCTGTGTCATGTGTGGTCCACAGTTAAGAATAGACTTTGACATTTACAGGCTAGTAAAACACATGTTGATTTAATTTTTCTCTGCTTCTCTTCTGCTGCCTCGTGTTACCTTCCGCCTTATCTCTGCCTGTTTTCATTCACGTATTAACGCCTTCACACATTATATGACATGCGACTGCGACAGCTCGACGACAAGACGCTCACCTGTCGCATGTGACTGTCACCGTGCGCATGCGTCGTGCTTCTAAACGCTGCGACAAGTAGCGAGAGCGACTCGACGCCAAAAGCGCAGAGCTATGAACAACTGTTATTGTTAGCCTACATCATCCCTGGCTGGGATGATGTAGGCTAACAGTAACAGTGCAATCTCCAATTTGAACAAAATGTATGAAAATCGTGGGCCGCAGCCTGTCGTTGCGTCTAGTCGCATGGCGCATTTTGTGCGCCATGTCGTTTTCTACCCGACGCCGATTCTAACCAATCTAAACATTTTTGACAAGCTGCGAATTTTACAGTTTCTGAAAAAGAAGGATTTTAGCAGCACCTAAACTTCCAATCTATGTTACGATGCTGCAACTTTACTAAGTCGTTCTAAACAGCAACCTTAGCGTTTTCTTACATGATTATAGTTACCCTTTGATTAGAGTTACACCTAAAAAGTCTGTCACTCAATTCTCATATTAAACGAACTCGTCTGTATTTCAACTAGATCAATGCATCTTAAATCTTTGTATACCTTCAAGTTTATAAATACCTAAGTTTTTTTTATCACAACCTCACTTCAACCTCGCCCAACACCGCCTCTAAAAAACAAAACCGTCCCAAACTTTATTAATACCTATATAAAAATGAAAACGGAAATAAATCCACACGATACATCAAGCCGTGGGCCCGGGCCGCGGAAGGCCCGCCGCGCGGCATGTCAAACAGCAGGATACCTCCGGTTAAATTGAAAAACAATCTCCAACCATTTTCGCTCGCCGAACGTAATAAATCTATGTACAAAAATTGTACACGTTATTTATGAAATATATCAGACGGGGCGCCGAACTATGCGCTTGTTGTGGCGGCCGATGTCTGGGATGCAGCTTGGTGATGTTGCTTTTGACGGGCTGGGAAAATTTTAATATCACTGAATGAATAATTTTATTATTAGGTGTATTATGTGCAGTACAAGTTTACGCCTGAAATTGGCGCTCGACAAATTCTCTTAGTTGATCATTGGTATTTTTTTTAACTACTTGTAGGTGCTGAATTTTAATTCAGCACCTACAAGTAGTTAAGAGAATTTCTGTTTCAAGCATTGTATTTCCACAATATTGTTTCGTCGTATCATTTTTTTGCCTTTGATATGAATTATGCCCCTGAAAAAGAAAGAAAGATATATAAAAAAAATATATTTATAGGTTTTCCTAATTTCTAGAAGTAAAACTTATAAACATGTTTTCACAAAGTTTCAGAGCTGTTTCAGGAAATGCTATTTGGTATTTTTGTTTCCTTTTACAATCCATTCCAACAACTAACGAATAAAAACAAAAGCTTTTAAAATTGAAACGCTACACATTCAAAGGCAGCCAGTGTACTGCGATGCGGCCATTGTGGGATTAATTGCATTAATCATGCCCACTGACAGCTATTACATTTTTGGTGGCCGACTTTTGGCTCCAACGCGACAGACCGAGTTTCACTAAACAATACAACAATGTAACGTTTTCGTTTTGAAACAATTACGAATCTATTTCGATTGTCTGTCAAAGGTCTGAAATTGATTGAGATACGTTTACGCTGTACCGTGTCAGAGTTTGAACGAATGGTATACGCTATGAAACCTACTTGTGTATCGCATAGGTGTGATACCTATTCCACCTACCTACTTGTCTCTGGTTCTTTTGTTTCGCTCCGCCCTCAGCGCTGGAACTAAGATGAATACAATGGACAGGACAATAGAAAAAGGTTAACGCATATTTCAATTTAAAAACTACGAAAGTTCAGAACAAGTTAGCTATTTACTAGGTTAGTGTTTTTTCTAATCTTTGTGTGTAAAATAAGATTAATTAAAACAAACCTTTTCGTGGGAAACTCAGCATCCAACAATTTATTTGAAGGCGAAGCGAGTGGCGCCGTCTAGTTTTGTTACGAAGTTACTGGAATCACCGAAAAGGTCGGATAAGAGTGACACTGGCTGATGACGGTCACTCTAGCAGAGCGTCGCATCGATGGTTGCGCGGCGGCTGACTTCTGATGACAGATGATGCCAGCAGGGGAACCTCTTTCGTACCACGTTCACGACGAACTGCATGTAGTTCGGCACAATACTGATGATATTGAGGCTGCTGAACCACTAAATACGATGACCACTGCTGGTAAATTTTATCCTATGACGTTATATATATAAGAAGTCTGGCGCAAATTGTACCAAAGGTACATAAAATACACTTATGTACAAAACACCATTTACGCAACAACCTAAAAATTGAGCAGCTAAATAATTTCCATAAACCCCGCTAATAATATACCGCTTACATTTTCGCATAAACTCGAAGTTTAAAGTCCATCATTTTAAATTGCAACGCGGCTCAAAAACATGACGATCGATTAAGATTTAAGAGCTTTTATCCATTAGGTTGATGGCTCCGGGATGTAATGACTTCATTAAGAGCAATTTTCCATGCGGTAATCGTCGCGACGGTCATCTAAAGAGGATTGAAAATTAATATACCTTGCACATAATAAGCACTACGCTGCAATTACGGTTTTACATATTGATTCTGTTCATGTTATAAGTATGGTATTCAAAGTATATTATGAGGCGCAGTTTTTGTCTGGCTGGATGCTCAGTTAAGTTAGTTTTCGAAATCAGTTTCGATGTTGTTTTTTCTGTGATAAATTGAAGATTCACCGTTTTAGAAAACATCATGAGGAAACCGACATGTCCTAGAAGCATAACATTCGAAACATGTGACATCTACCAACCCGCACTGAACCCGCGTGGTATTACGGCCCACTCGGTCCCACCGAGAGGTCTGTGTCCCAGCAGTGGCACCGTTACATGTAGGCTGATTATGTATGTAAATTGAAGATTTTGTGCAGAGATTTAAGTGATAGATATTCAGTATCTTTTCCTAATGGAATTTGCAATTCGGCATAAAAGTTTTCATGAATTTCAATAGCCCTTAGCTTGCGATAAATTCCAGTCATAAACCGTACAGTCAGGATTCTAAATACCTTACACGCAAGATTCAAAAGCGATTTTCTTATAAAGTATTGATTGATATTTTATGGTGTTACGAACAATAGTATTATGAAAACCACACATTAAGGTGCAGCGTCCACACCAAAATTACTTTTTGTACATAGAGCAACATCAAAATGTTGTACAAAAAGTAATTTATGTAATGTGTTATCAAAAGTAACTTTTAGTAGGTATGTCTACTAAGTAACTTTTTATTATTCGTTGTTACCCACTAACACTTGCAAACGTTACTACACAAAAAGTAACTTAGATGTGTTTGCACCTATACCCATATGAAATAGGTTATTACTCAAAGTTATAATTTTTATTTTACGAGATAACTTTTTTACTTTGTGTAACTTTAAGGTGACTGTAAACGGCTGAAATGGCAGAAACACTGTAGAAGATAAGGAGCTATTTTGATTATAAAACCCGCACAAAATGATATCTTACAGTTACGTTGTTGTCACCTTAGTAAAACTTCAGAAAAAAATAAAATGTAATTCGGCATGACTTTTCAAATAGGTACCGTGTACCTACCTGCATTTCTATTTATAAAAGTTTTGGTTAGTTCAGTACATATTCTAAAACGTGCAAGGCTGTAGAGGACTAACACAAAAGTATTAACATAAAATAAGCATTATTGTTTAATGTTCACGCACGCAGGAGTGTTTCATATAAAGTTTTCTTCACCTACGTGTTTTGTAGCGCGTAGTACAGGCATGCGCTAGCGCACGGCTCGGCATGACAGCGGCGCGCGCGTTCGATTGGTCTCGCACCATACTACGGAGTAGCTATCAAATGGAGTGATGAGAAAATATCTTAAAGTAGAAAACAGGAGCATCGATATTTATATCTTTGGCTGTTAGGAAAATAAGCGGTAATGAGCAAACAGAAATCCCCCTTATTGTATGGTTCTTGGCTATTTAATTGTGTCCTTGTTAGGCCTTAAATATAATAAATGAGTGTTCTGCTCAATCTGTCTGTGCTAGGTTCTTCACGCCACCAACTCTGTGGTCTCTACCTCTAATTAGAACACATCACTCCTACAGTTTATATAATATCATCACACAGGCACCAGACAATTTTCGTACTCCAGCACCCTAATAGCGTCCCTCCGAGAGGCTGTCCGGCGGGCCAAGGATATGGCCCGCGAGGAGATGGTGGAGACTCTGAACAGAGATCCATGGGGGCGCCCTTATAAAATGGTGCGGAATAAACTCCGCACCTGGGCCCCCCCGCTGACGCAGAGTCTCCGCCCCCAGCTGGTGGAGGAGGTGGTGAGCGCTCTGTTCCCCTCACGGGGGGTGCACACACCCCCGCCCATGGCTCCGCCAATTGCGGTGCCCGAAGCGGACCACGCGGACGACGACGACATCCCTGAAGTGACCGGGGTAGAACTGAGAGTGGCGGTAGGAAGGCTGAAGGCCAAAAATACCGCCCCAGGACCCGACGGCTTGCCAGGTAAAGCCTGGGTCCTGGCCTCGAGGGCTCTCGGGCCTCGACTGGAGGCGCTCTTAAGCGCATGTTTGGAGAGAGGCCAGTTCCCGCTTCGTTGGAAGACGGGGAAGCTGGTCCTCATTCGGAAGCCAGGGCGCCCAGCGGACTCTCCGTCCGCATACCGGCCCATCGTGCTGCTCGACGAGGTGGGCAAGCTCTTTGAGAGAGTGATTGTAAACCGCCTCGTCGGGCACTTGGTGAGGACGGAGCCGGATCTTGCGGACAGCCAGTTTGGCTTCCGCAAGGGGCGCTCGACGGTGGACGCCATCATGCGCGTGAGAGCCCTCACGACGGGGGACGCGGTGTCCCGGGGTGGGGTCGTCGTGGCGGTGTCACTCGACATCGCCAACGCGTTCAACACCCTGCCCTGGAGCTGCATTGTGGAGGCACTCCGGTATCACCGAGTGCCGCCCTACCTCCGTCGAATAGTCGAGGCGTATCTGACGGACAGAGCCGTCAGCTACCCCGGTCGCGATGGAGAGTGGAACCGTCGAGAGATGTCGTGCGGTGTCCCGCAGGGATCGGTTGTGGGGCCGTTCCTGTGGGACATCGGCTACGACTGGGTGCTGCGGGCCGACCTCCCTGATGGCGTCAGCGTGGTTTGCTACGCTGACGACACGCTGGTCCTGGCGCAGGGGAGGTCGCATCAGGCGGCGGCCGACGCGATGACACGCGGGGTTGCGATAGTCGTGGAGAGGATCCGGCAGTTGGGTCTCGAGGTGGCATTGCACAAGTCCGAGGCCATGGCGTTTCATGGGCCCCGGAACGCGCCACCACCGGGATCCCAACTAACGGTAGGAGGGGTTCACATCGGCATCGAGACGACGATGAAGTACCTGGGTCTCGTCCTCGACAGCCGGTGGAACTTCATCGAGCACTTCCGACGTTTGGCCCCCAAACTGGAACGGGCTGGGGCCGCCTTCAAGCGGCTCTTGCCCAACCTGAGGGGGCCAAACGCCTCCTGCCGGAGGCTTTACGCGGGGGTCGTGCGGTCCATGGCCCTATACGGGGCCCCGGTGTGGGCGCGTTCACTGCGGCGGCGAGCCGCCCACTACCTGAATGCGCCCCAGAAGGTGGTAGCCGTAAGGCTCATCCGGGGCTACCGCACGATCTCGCGCGAGGCGGCAAGCCTCCTTGCCGGACTGCCGCCATGGGATCTGGAGGCGACAGTCCTCGCGCGCCTGTATGAGTGGCGCGCGGAGGCACTACGCCGGGGGGAAAGTCCGCTCCCGCGGCAAATTGCTGCGGAGCGGACGGACCTCCGGCTCGATCTCATGGCGACATGGAAAGAGCGACTGTCGCAACCCAGCGCAGGGCACGCCGCGATAGCGGCGATAAGACCCCTCTTTGAGGAGTGGCTAGAGAGGCGCCACGGCGCCCTCACCTACCGCCTGACGCAGGTCCTCACCGGACACGGAAGTTTCGGGAGGTTCCTGCTCATCATCAGGCGGGAGAAAACGCCCGGGTGTCACCATTGCCAGGATCGCCCAGAGGACACGGTGGAGCACACGGTGGAGGTCTGCCCCGCTTGGGCGGAGCACCGCCGTGTCCTCGTAGAGGCGATCGGCAGCGGCGGCGGCCTCTCACGCCCGGCCCTGGTGCAAGCCATGGTCCGGAGCGAGAGGGAGTGGGAGGCAGTCGCCTCCTTCTGCGAAGCAGTCATGTTAGCGAAGGAGGTGGCGGGACGGATGAGGGAGAGAGCCTCCCGTCCCAGCCGCCGCGGGAGACGCCCCGGGCGTCGGGAGTCGAGTGAAGACTACCGGCCACCGTAGGCGCGGGCCTGCGGGCGGAGCGCAATGGGTAGCTCACCGCCCGATCAGGACCAGGCCCGTGCCGGACTGCGCGTAAGTGTTCCACGCGCGCCTCAAAGAGATGTCAGCATAATCAGAGGGGCCCCTTAGGGCCGAAGCCTGCCGGGTCAGCGGGATTGTCCGAAAGGGTTACCGCTGCCCCGGAACATAAAGGGCGAAGGAAGGAACATGGGTGGGTTTTAGTCAGTAAGAGTCTGACACTCCCTTCCGCTCCACCCAGAGCGGGAGGGGTCATTTGATGATTTCCCATGCCAAAAAAAAAAAAAAAAAAAAGCACCCTAATAGCGTTACACACTTTCAATCACAATCCGTATTATTTTGAAAGATATTGCTAATCCATCGCTTCATATGTTCGAAAACTAACGCAATGAATATTGTTGAAATGTCAAAATGAAAGCCATTGCTACTGTTAGTGTGTTACGCAATTACCCCGCATATACCTACTATCATCCAAACTCTCCTCCGATATCTCCATAGTTTCACTAGTCCGTGTTCCCACTGTACATGGAGTTGGCGCGCAATCATCAATTACGTCCGATTGTAACGGAGATCAAAGCGACCGACCACTCATGCGCAACCAGAATGTAAATTATGATATACATTGCTAAGAAGGATCGCATGAAAATTTCTTGTGTTGTATACAAATCAATAGAGCATGCCTAATGTAGAAAATGTAGGTATGTTCTGTAAATATTTATGGATCAAAATCATTGAATTATCTGTCAACGGTATGGTTTCAAACTCAAATATTTTTGAATCGATAAACTTTTTGCTGCTACGAAGTAGTGACTCTATCCAATGGAATTGTAACATGTTGGCTGTCACAGTGGATATTGAAAAGAGTAAGAAGTAGAAGCTAATGATTCACGATTGCAATCACTAAGAAAGTTTTCTGAATTTAGCACACAGTACATAATAGTTAGTTTTTGAAGCACTGTTAGAAGTATCTGGTGTTTTGAAGCTCGTAGGCACCTACATGTTATAACTCGTTCCTGAACCCTACCCATAAATGAAATAACACCGAAATCGAAGTTTAACACCTTCCAGACAAGTCATTAAATATAAGATCAAACGGTTTGAACTTTATAATTAAGTACTTCGCGGCTTAACCGTTCGGTTTATCTCACAATTGGAAACTAGGTTAGCAGAAATGAAATCACTCTTCGAAACAAAACAAAAGCTAGTGATCGTGAGGCACCAAGCTGATTTGATACATTCAGCGCTGCAGAATCGTGCGCACGAATGCGTAGCTTGATTTATTACCCGTCAATCCTGCGCACACGCATACAAACATACAACCATCCTCATTTTCAAACCTACTGATAAATATTCACAGTTTTTTCGAAAATATCAAATATAAACTATTAATTGATTAGCTGAACTACAGTAATGGCAGGTAATAAATATTTTCTTTTGGACACCTGATGTTCCGAATGATTGATCATGCAGTTTTTTCTGTAACCGTACGTAATGCGCTTCTGGCTAGACTACACTATATTTAATGTTTATTTTAGTGTGATATATTACGGGTCAGAGGTCAGGTTAAAATGTTATTGATCTTCGCAAATTCAAATTAATCGATGTTAGTTGTGTGTTAATTTAATTTTAGTTGGTAGCCCTAGGAAGCTGTTGGGAAAACAACCGTTAATTTTGTATAAGTTATATGTAAGTACTTCATCATTAAATACAGTTTCTATTTAGATTAAAACGTAAATTATTATGAAAAACGTAAATACTTATATGTATAACCTACAGATTTCGCTACGGAAAAGTGCAGTCATGCTGGATTTTTCTCAGTTTTTTTTAATTTATTACAACAGTATGCACGTTTAAAAAAATACTGTACAAAGGCGGACATAATGGCGGAGGCATTTTCTACCAGTCAACCTGAGGGTGATGCAGAGACAAAACACAGCAGGTGCAACATACGGGATAGATAGGTTGGAAATATCAATATAATAATGTATATACAAGAATAAATACTAATACGATATATAATACGATAGACACGGTTTTGTACGGGTAAAGTTTTGTAGGCTCTCAAATTGCTTTGGTCACTTTCAATGTCAGTTGATGAACAATACAATAAGTTATCTGATACAATTTATAATACCTACTAGGTATTGAAAGCAGTGACAGTGTGCCCGATAGTTTCCTCACATTTTATAAACGGCAACAACTCTCTTTGCATCTGTCCGTCAGTGCACTGCGCTTATAACTGAAGACACACACTTGATTTTTTTGCTTTAATTCATAATCTTAGTCTCATTTTTAGGCTTGGTTTCAGTAAAATTGTATTGCGTTTGAAAACACGTGAACGGATCCAGCTAATAAGAAAATATTATGATAAAACTAGAAAAAAAAAATCTTAACACTAAAATTGACCCATCAAATTTAACACTTACAATTTTTCGAGTGACCCAATTACACGGGATATGACCAGTGAATGGAGGCTATGTTTACAAACATCCTAACCTAGGCTAATGATGAACGACAGGGCGAGGTAATCAGCGGGCCGTTGACCCCGATAATGACTGCCCGATGACGTTGCATGTACGGAGCACGTGCTCAACGGTTTACACAATGGGGAATGAGACAGATGTGAGCTTTTTATGCCCATTCTGATTGGGTGTTATTGATTGGTTTTTGTTTTTTTAGGGTTATTGATTACATAACCAGCCTATAATGGAGGCCTGTGTCCCAGCAGTGGGCTGGGACACAGGCCTCCTCTCTGTGAGAGGGAGTGGGCCATAATCCACCACGCGGGCCCAGTGCGCGATGGTTAAATTGGCGAATTTTTCAAATTTGGAAATTCGGTTGTGTTTTGTTTTTCTCTCGTGCTACGAAATAAAAGGTTCTAGACAATGTGAGTTTCTATCAGCGATAACGAAGAAGGAAAAATAAAAAAAATAATGGATCGATAAATGCTACCGAAAAGGTTAAGTCAATCTTTTTGAACGTCGTTGTGTAAATAGGAAACGCTTTGAAACGATTGCCGCTTGTCTAGGTCCTTAAGCCGGATTTACAATACAAAACCAGAATAGAATAGAATATATTTATTTACTTTAAAATATTGCTCAATTCCCACAGCAAAAATCGTCGTAATTTATAGCCTACAGACTAACCAGGCTTATTGGCTTATCTATGCAAAATTTAAACATTTATCCGGTAGTTTTTGCCTGATGCAGACAAAAATTTAAAAAATATATATATTTTCGCCACTAGAATCGTTCACAGACCTCGCAAAAATTATTAAAAAAAAAAACAATGTACAGTTATTATTAGTTAGTTATTCATAGATAGAGAAACTATCAATGAATAACTAAGTTTGCGCAACTAGTTTTGTATTTTAAATTCCGCTTTAGCTAAAGCTGTAGTAAAATAGTTGGCAGTAGAGCAGACTTACTAAGAGTCTTGCTTCGCCGGCCGTGTTTTGACTTCATCATTCGCTGTGTCAGTCTACCTAACAAATTGTATACTCAAATTCACAAAATAATATGACCCTAGCTGTCACCGACATGCAGAATTGTACTTTATACTATGGTCGCCATGTCCGCTGACGACTGCAGCGTTATCGCGATCAGTGCATTCCATGCAATACAGGCGAACCATTGTCATTTATTACTGGGCACAATCTAAATCACGACTGATTACTGAGAATTTTTGTATCTAAATAACACAACAATTAACAAAAACTATGAGGCAATCAGTATTTATGTCATTAGTACTTCTCGTAATTGATTTAAATGAACTCAAACTATAACATTTGATATCCGCCAACTGGCATTGGGCTCGCGTGTGTGGATTACAGCCCACGTCCTCTCACCGAGAGGAGGTCTGTGTCCCAGCAGTGGGAACGTTATAGGCTAATTATGCTATGCTAAACCAAAACTATATTTTCAAAACAACCATTTGTTATCGTACAGTGCCAGTCACAACCGTGACAATATTTGTTTGTTTCTCTTCCAAACTCCACCAGATTAGCATGATAAGAGACTTTTCACCAAGCCATTTGTCTCAATAAAAACTGACAGTCGCCACAGTTTTTATCATTTTTAATTCACACCATTGTCTCACTGGCTGTGTGTCAATTCTGTCAGATTTCTGGTCATAGCGTCCAGCATTGAGCCGTCAGTCGAATGAAGACAAATATGTTGGCATGACTTTCAAAAAGAAAGTGTTTGCGCAAATTGAATAGAGTGCAGTTATGGTGGTTGGACGTCTGTATTAGTTTTTCGGGGCCATTTTAATAGATGAACTAGTTTAGTAATGTTTGTATTGGACGAGCTAAGTCATTGTGGGCATTCCTCTTACTGAATAATTTCTTTGCTAGATTTTTATTGAATTGAAACTTTTGCATTTCGCTCAAGCTTATAATTGTCTATATAAGTCGTTGAATCGTAGGTTCTTTCATACTACGTAAAAAACTACGTAGTTTGCCTTTAGGACTTAATTTTTTGTTAGTTATTTAGATAATCGAAAGGGCGTAGCCAGCTGTTATTTCGTTAACACATGTGATGCAGGTAACAAAAACTTAAACATTGATCAATATTATGTTGGAAATCTATCGTAAAGACCTAAGAACTCGAAATGTTTGAATTCTTTTAGAAATCCTATTTTCATGTATTGATGCAAAAAATATCAAATTATTGGGGACAGGATGACACATATACAAAAAAGATAGTAAAAGTTGGAAAAAAGATGGGAAAATTCCTTTTTCGTTTAGTGTCTTTCACTTACATTGAATATTTCAACCTGCCTTTACGAAACCCTTCGACGACACATTCCTTATGTGCACACTATACCACTAATTTATCGTATTATATTGTAGCTGGCTGGTGGCCATTGAGTCGGTTATTGGCTCAAATTGACATGTCCGTCTTCATAACGGAAGCCGTCGGATTACGTTCAAGTCGAATATTGTCAGTTGTGAGTTTGTGAGAGTAACTTTGCCTATAACATTTTTATTTTTTCAGGTTTAAAAATATTTTGTTCTGTTTTATTCAGTTTTATTGCAGGATTGTGTTAGCATTTGCATAAGAGTTCTTTTGCACTTATGTATGTTGCTATATATCGCTGATGGATATCGCTCATGAATGGAAGATGATACTGGTGCAATGTCCGTCAATTTGCGAGTAGACCGAGTTTTATGCAGCTAATATTGTGATTGTCAATATCTGGAATGCACACTTTTTGTTATATGTCATTATTATTATCTCATCAGTGTAATTTAAAATAGTTATAAATAGGATAGTTTAAATTAAGGAGCACGCTAACGCATTAGCAATTTTTCCCTGTAATGTTAGTGGTGTTTGTGATAAATAATAAATAAATTTGTGTCGTTCTGGATGAATAAACAAATAAATAAATTAGTTATATTGTAGATAAAAGCGTGCACACCCTGCTGGGTGGCACGTTAAGTATTGGTAATACAAAGTTTCACATACTGTTTTTCTTTTTATTTCACTGGGCAAAGTAGTTATGGGTATGAGATTAATATATCACATATATGTAAAGACTGTATTTCTCGCCCCATTAAACAGATTCATTATCTTTTCTTGGCAGCGAAAATGATCAAGATTATTTGTCTAGGCAAGAAATATCATACATAAACTAAGTATACAGTTATGTTACGTTCGTTAACGTTTTTACGTTCGTCAGCTACAATGGTTACTGTACCTATCCTAAAGCTACGGTTTACTAGGAAAGTGGTTCAGTCAAGGAAATCTGTCATTTTCACCAGTATTTGACATTAAGGAGTCCTGGAGTGGAGACCGCGTATCGGCAAGCGTAGTGTGGGACGCCCCTCAGCTAGATGGACGGACGACCTACAGAAGGTTGCTGGGATGGGCTGGATGCGGAAGGCGCAGGACAGGGTGTTGTGGCGCAGCCTGGGAGAGGCCTATGTCTAGCAGTGGACTGCGATAGGTTGAATTTTTGGTTGATGACATTAAGGTGACGAAAAACGCTTTCTTTGAACCCAAAGGTAGGTATCCTTTTTCCGCAATTTAGTTTCCGAAAATGTAAACAAATATTTGTTTTTAGAAAAATTACTTTTAATACTAACTCCAGTTAATAGCTAATATTAACTCCAGTTTGCGCTACAACTACAAATTATGGCTTTTGCAAATTACTAGTAATTCTGAAATTAACTTAATTTGCACTGTTATAAAGTTGGTATTTGTTTAAGTTGAAATAAAATCAATTGGAAACAAGGGTTTGACTACGTATCGGGGTAATCCTGTAGCTAGAGATGACACGACCCAAAGGAACAACCACAAGATCTATATTTACCCACATCCAAACATCCTTATCAACCAACCCGTCACCTATAATACCACCAAAATCCGCATCACCATAATCGTATTCCGATACCGATACCAATACCAGAATGACTAGCATAGTTCAAAGTAACAATCGGATATCAAGCGGCGCGACTGACATGTAAATTGTGATCGACCGGGATCTGAACCCGCTACCACGGACTACCGGTGCCACTGCGCTGACTCAGCACTTATTGCACACCTGCCTTAGTAACCCATACAAGGCGTAGTAGAACAGTTGATAGATAGGAGTTTGCGTCGTATGTCGAAGGTGATAAAGGGTATTGTGCTGTAATGTGATTGAGGATAGTTTCTGCAGCCTAAGTGAGATTTAAGCGATAGATACGGTTTGTTAATTAAAGTATTTACAAGGTTATGTAGTTGTTTTGGATTTGATTAGTAGGTAAGTATTCCCGGACTATTTGTTCTGATGCACGTCGAATATCATCGTGTTCGTGACACGTGGAATTTAGCCATGTTATCTAAATCACAGAACATAAACCACATAACTAATAACTATTAAAACTATACCTATAGTACAAAAATGACCAAAATCAGCAGCTAACGCAACAACACGATAGTCCTTGAAAATAGAGGTTTCAGCCATGAAGACTAAGACAATATTTTAATACCTTAAATAAATTTTAACTATGGCGTTTTTTAAACACAACGTCCAACAACGAAGCCATGAGACCGTCCTGTCATACGTAGGTTCACATTGTGTGAGGATTCGTGCCGCCCAAAAATACATGTTCAGTCAAGACGAACCAACAATACAACATATTCCTTAATATCAAAAGCAAAGAAAAACGGATACCTGCTCTTTATATACAACAATAAACAGCATACATAACCAGAGATTCTCACCGACCTTCGTCAAAACTTTATCTAACGCCTCATAATCATACAGCCCAAGATTTTTTTCCACCATAATTTCTTGATCCTCTTAATGCTAAAAAAAGCAAAGATGATGTTTTTAATCTAACGTTTGAAAGATTGACAGGTCGGTCGGATGCCCGCGGCCTACCAGGTAGGCAAAGGTACCTATAACGTTTGATTAAAAATATTTCAGCAAAAGATCTCTGGCGATGCTATCGAGTTTTACGTTTTTATCTTCAAAATATTATTATTTTTCGTTCAGCTGTTCGAATTTTGAATAGTTTTCGTTTTGGCTGGAAAGCTGCCAGGATGTTTTGTTTTTTATTTAGCTGACTTTTGGATAAGATGTCTATAATTTAGGTTTGGCGTATTTCGGAATGATGGTAGGTTGTTTTTCTTGAAATCTGCTGTAATTGCTGTGATATGAAAGAGTTTGTAACTGAATACCAATATATTTGAAGGCAGATTAACAGTTAGACTTCAATTTAACAACTTTATAAAGTAATTTCATTAAACGTAAAATCCATCAAAACTTTAGGGCAATCGATAAAGAAAACAAAAAAACTCTAATAAAAGAAAAATAAGTAAAAGGCTGATTTGTATTCAACAAACGTCTTTAGATCTACACACAGTTGAACGATTTCAAATGTACCTACAGAGTTAAAGGGACACGCACATAGAACTCAAATGTGCGTAAAAGATATATCACAGTTGCAAACATCTCAACCACTAGTAAATGCACCCTACAGAAGCGGCCATTTCTCAAATTGTACGAAAGAATTCAACGACCCTTCGTAAAAAAATATTGAACTACAACCATCCCCTAAAATTATTTTAGTGAAAAGAAAGGAACTTAATACAGTCCCCACCATGCCGCGGGGCGCACCCCTGGTGTGTGTATGTGTGTAAGTGCCAACTGTATTAGATTGTGGGTGTGTGAGTGCCCTCGGAACGAGCGGCTGACAGCTGAGCATGGGGGGTGGAAAGTACTGACTGAAATGAGAAAAAAAATGTTCTTTTATTTTATTTTATACCTACTGGGATATTTATAATATTGTGAACAAAAGTGGCCAATTGTTTTTAATGTTCGTGTCCGCTTTTAATAAACGATCAAATAATTTTGTGAATCGTTGAAAACATATACATATAATTAGAGCGTATCATGAAACACTGCAAGCAAACATAAATCAGGAGGAAAATAAAACTCGTGTTTTAATATTTAACAGAGAAAGTCGCAGGGCATATCGCATTATGAGCCAAGAGAAAGGATGATGGTTTGCTCGGGAACATTATCAATACAAAACAAGCATGCGATATTTTCACAGACTAACTGTAAAAATTACTCTAAAAAAACAATAAGAAACTTAAAAACTTTACTCATATTAAATCCGCTTTGATAAACCAATTTAATTCAATAACCCCAGTACTTTCTTCCAGCCGTACCTCAGAACTATACCGAGCGGGCGCGGCGTCGCGTTGTGTCGGGAAATCAACGCACACACACACACAACTCACCCCTACATACACACATATCGTACGTCGCCCCACAGAAGGGCACAAAAGCTTGGCCGACTGACTACCGAGATATGTGCTATACATACAGCCGTGATATATTGTATGTCTTTATAATAATCTATATAGTATATGGAGCGTCTTGAAACGCGTTTGACAGCAAAACAAAGTGCGAGAGTGCTTGGTTTATTTTCAATGAAGTGCGAATTAAGAAAGTGTTTGTGATGCTGGCTTTACTTGATTTTTCTTTTGCGTCTCAAAAATCTCGAATTCAAACTGTGTTCCATTCCTTTCAAATGTCCACAAATTATATTACTAAACGTATTCATCCAGCAATAAAACAATAGTACCTAAATAATAATATATTTTAGTTTCAAAAGATATTAAGATGATTTAATAAACTTATAAGGACTGCTATAATTTTATCTCACGTACTCACAACCAAATGTATTGTAATTTACTTAAAAGGTAAAGAAAGATAAAAAAAGGAAAAGGAAAAATGCGTATATACTGGTACTGTACTGAAATGACTTACATATATGTTGATGTATATCAATCACCTTGTAAAGGTTGTCTGAAAGAAAACGTCCTCACGCGAAAAAAGTGACTCTACAGTGTGGCTTATTTTTATTTTTAATATTCATATATCAAACTGGAATACGTACTAATTAAAAGTAAAGCAAAAATAGGAAGTCAACGTTATCTCTGTCTAGTTACGAATGGAACTGTCTTTCCCAGAGTAATTCTATAATTACTGCAAAACTGCTTAAAAGGTATTTTACAAAATCAAATATTAAGTCAAAACTTTAAAATAAAGTTTTCAGGTTACAACTAACAAACTTTAAAGCTTATTTTAATTTCTCAAAACTAAACTGATACTTATTGTATATCATACTCCACAAACACAGAAATCCAATATCTTGAGCGACCCCTCCGCATATGTCGGCTTCTCACGTACATTTCTGCAGCTCTCAAATCGACTCGAGTATGGATTACATACAGCCGACGACTTGAGCCACCCTATACCATGATGTACAGGCACAATTCATAAGAAAACGCGTGGAAAAAAAAATTAAAGATGTTTTAATTTTCTATTAAGCTTTTTAGTAGGTTGATATGCAGTGGACGGTTTCGAAAAGTATTTTCTCGTCTACTTTATTGAAGAAACCTGAAGTGGTGGTAAAAAACGAACCTAGGTTATAGTAAATTGATTGTTTTTTGCAGTAAATGGGGTGAGTAACCTTACGACTCAGTTTGGAGAACCGCAGGGAAGCTTTCTAGGTTCATTGTTGTTTTTAATCATTTATCCTGCGTTTTTACATATCCCATAACATTCCTTTCGTATTAAAGACTAAATCAATTTCATATAATATATTTACCTACTTAATATACATACTTGTACCACACGAAAACCATCCGCCATATTCAGTTGGGTGGCGCCCCTACGCAACAAGACGATGTATTGAAATTTGTCGCGTCGTACAGCCCTTTGAGTTCACTTCGCGCCGCCAAAGTTGCTGACTGTTGCTGAAGCGTATACGTCTACCAAGTTTGGCTTAAATTTAAGACGTCCATTGTTCTGTATAACGTGTATTGCTAATTATGTAAGTTTGTTTTCGGCTTGCGTTGCTTTAGTTATGTTTTGATCATCATCTTTGGAGTTTAAAATTGATAGTAGTGAATTCATGCACATGGCACCGGCAATCGAAAGTATCTTAATTTTGGCTGATATCTCATTTTAATTTTGCATGATTATTCTAAGTTCTTAGTGTGGATACTTCACACTAACAAATCTGAAGAACCATAAGGAGTTCCACTCACTCTTCTTTCGTTTTTGGATGAAATTATGAAGTCATTAATAATTGTTTCTTAAATACATGAGAATGTGAAATATAAATCGTCACTTGCCATTCTTCACCTCGGTTGTAGTCATACTTACAGACTTACCTGAATACTTACCGATGTTTCCGCAGTTTGGCAAGTCACTCCACGGAGTAAAGCCAAATTCATCCACGAAAAGGTAACCGCACTCTATGTTATCTGTCCCAGGAGACTTAAAGGTCCTATCAAATTGTTTCCATTTTTAGGACATTTTAAGGTTATTGTTTTTACATGATTCGTAAGTACTTAAATAAATAATTTTACTGGTTAATTACAAAGTGTACATAAGTAAACTATATATCCAGATAGATTCCACACGTAATCATAAATTCTGCAAGTATTAATTTTGTATGATGTCATGCAAGTTTTTGTAAAATGTTCGATTGTTTGAAATCACATTATTGACGAGATCTTCCTAATTTTCTTACTGACCGTCAATATCTCACCTGACTTCTTACCCTCTCATTCCAGCAAGTCACGGTCTCGGCGGCGATTTTACTCCACTTCTTCAACCAGTCCCCAGAGACTCACCTGCCGAAGCCTCTCTAAGACCTTTTACTTTACCGCTCTTTGTTTCCTAAATGTTAGAAGGTTGCAAAATATTGCCCCAATCCCAGTGGAACGGTAGTCTGTAATTTCAGAAACTAGTTTGCCAGGAAAGGAGCTTTAAATGTAGTAGGTTGTAGGCGATTTAACTTTACATACTTTAGTAGTAACTGCACAGTAAGAGAAGTGGTGTGGGGAGTGACTTAATTACCTAATCCAAAAACCATTATTCTTCTTCTTAGCGTGTCGATGGTAAAAATATAGTTTTTTTTTTCTTAAATTTGTTTGACCCAAAATTCAGCAACGCGGATATCATTCGCCAACGCAGCCATTAGGTCCTCACGTGTGCAGGTGACAGGGCATGCGGAGCAAGATGGAAGGTGAGCCATTGTGGAGTTGAGCCAAAAACCAGTGAAATACTGACGCTAAATAAGGATGGAATCTTCATTTTGATATCGCACCTATTTCAATCACATATAGTTTTAATTTTATTTTTTTCACTCCCAAACTAAAACTTAACATTTCACCACATTTCTTGTTGTTAGGTAGCAAAAAGAAATGTAGTGGTATCGGTTTAATTATAATTAACTGCTCGAGACAGCATCTACGTCTACCTTTTTCGGTCAAAAAATCAGATGCATTTGATGCATAGGTACATAAGATGTAAGAAATTAAATAACAGTAAAACAGCTACCGTCTGCTTTGACAAAAGGGTCTCAAGGGACACGAAAAACACTAAACATTTTACAAGCGGCAAAGCACAATAAATCCTTCAAACGGCGACGGTAGCATAATCTTGTTATTTGCATACAAATCTTAACAACAATAACATCTTTTGTCTACACCAAGAAGATCTGCAAAAATTATAACTCTTTAACGCGCCGTGCAAAAAAGGGTTATTGTGAAGAAACCTTGCCAGTCTTGCGAATGAATAAGAAAATGTTTCGGCTAATTTGGGAGTTTTTGCAATATTTTTTGCTCATCATCTGGGTCTAGGACAAAAAGCAAAAATCTTTTCGTAATATACTGTTCTAAAAATTCTGTTGGCGTTTTGCCAAAGTCTTTACGTTTAATCCTTACTTGGATATCAGAACTAAAGCTTCAAGTCAATTTCAATGTCCATTTCTTTGGCCTCCCATTTGCTTTGTAATTTCGTGTAAGATTAGCGGTTACTTACTGTACAAATGAAGCACGCGATCAGTTTTTTGTTAATCGGCAATTTGGTAAATGGCTTTTAATAACTATAATTGGTGCCCACGAATTTATTTATGTGAATGATAGGAAAATCCATTTGGGACTGAATTTCAGCGTTATACGTTGCAACAAATTAATTTTTTAGTCTATTTTAAGGCCACTTTATATAATTGGATTTAATAAAAGAAAATTGTTACGTGCCATTTTTGGTGGTACAAATCTGTCGACGTATATTTCAATTGGGTAGTATCCAATTTCAGCCAACGTACATTTAAATGCCGAAACTTCAAGTCCAACAAAAGTAACCTAAAACTACAACGACAATGAATAATATCCAAGTGTGAAAAATCCTACAAGCGATATTAAAACTGTGAACACAAGTACAAGTTATATCAGAGTTGATAAAACCGTAGTCGTCAGGCTCGCAGGAGATGTTGCGTGCCGGCCACACAAAGAGCCAGCGACTTTGATTAATGACCTTACATTCAACGAATACATTACGATTTTTGCTTTCATTTCGTTCGATACAAATGTCACAAGGTTATGATATCGATGCCAGAGGAACGATCAATGCGTAGGAATGACTTGTGATGCATGCCGATATGCTTGGATGCGATTTTGGTTGAATGTAAATTGGGTGCTTGCTTAACGATATGGCTTGGGGCGAGGTTATGTTCATGATGGTTGTGATTGAATTTGGATTCAAGCATTAATTAATCTATTCAAAGACACTTACTATTGCTTTTCTATCTGTTAACAATAATGAAACTATTGACACTTATTTTCAAAAAACAATGGAAATTTAAAGAATGGCAATCCTTTTTTTTTGATAACTTTCTGATTCTGGATTTGTTCGGGATTTTATAGAACCTCCCCGATCTTTACCTTAAAACGATTTCCTAATCAGTAGACTAACTTTGATAGACCTTTGAGGCAGCTATAAGTAATCTATTCAGAGCATAAATAAAAAGCAGTAGAAGTATTTTTCATTACTATATTTATTGGTTTTGTATTCACATTTTTCTATTTCAGTTACAAAACAATTTTTCGTTAAAAATTAAATCCACATTTTGTACCTAAACCTAAGTCATTGTCTACATCACATAAGTCATGAACATTATGAACGACATTTTTATCAATATGATTATTTTTACATACACAGTACATCTACCCACCTGTAGCGTTATTTAGGAACAGTATAATATTAAATAATTCAACTGAATACATTTTTTTTACATAAAAGCTTTCAGCTAATCACCAAAGCATGCAAAAATATTTGGGCTTTGTAAAAACAAAAGTTTAATGTCTCTGTTCATCAAAATGAATGATAGATTCTATACTGCTACCATAAGCTAGAATTTATAAAAATAGAATTTCAATACCTATTTATACACTGGATAAAAACAGTTTGGTAGATGTCTCGAAAATGAGGAAATACATAAGTTGAAATGGTAACTAAAAGTAAGTAGATAGTTCAGCGCACATCGATGACAATAGTATTATCCTTGCAACGTATAAGTATAAAAAGTTAGTTATTAATTTAATAAATACAATTGTTACTACTGACAATGACTTAAAATAAAATGTACAAATTCAACACTCAGAAGATGTTTACCTACCCTAAAATAATAATAATCACACTTTTGACATTGTAAAGTTTTCCACCTAACTATCCAAACATCCGATTATGACTGGTTACTCTAAAATACTTACACAACTTAAAAATAAACCTTAAATTAATTTAATCACTTTATTACACCTTACACACAAAGGAATGGTAAGAATTACAGTTCGATAATGAAAAATAGAGTTTTCTTCTTTACACATCTAAAGATTATAAGGCGGTTAGACCGTAGTCTGATTTGATGACTGGTTGGTTTGATGGGATGCCGGTGCCGCAGCCTGCCGAGCCGACGGGAGAGCCGTGGGCTGCAAGGTTGGCAAGTAAAGCAGGGTCCATGCCTCCATGCATGCTCATCATGTGGAGGTGATGAGGCGTCATGGGGTGCCCCGCATTCATCTGGCTCCCTGGGTGAGACATCGGACTGATCGCTGGATCGTGTGACAAATTTTGCTGTGCCCCAACACAATGCAAATCATTCATTATGTTATCAGTAACATTTTCTATACTGTCCGGTCGGCCATTATTGTTTGATTTCTTCTTATCATTGTTATTTGTATTCTTATTCGATCTACTCTTTGGTGTACCCTTAGTCGAGGTTGTGGTGACGCCGGCCGGATTGGTTTTTCTCCTTACGTTTTTGGTGTTGGGCAGCTTATTGTCCTTTTTCCACTTCATCCGTCTATTCTGGAACCAAATTTTGATTTGCCTTTCGGATAAGACTAGAGTGTGAGCTATCTCTATTCTTCTTCTTCGCGTTAGGTATCTATTGTAGTGGAATTCTTTCTCAAGTTCTAGTATTTGGTGTCTCGTGTAGGCTGTGCGTTGGCGCTTCGGTTCCATTCCAGGTTGATATTGGCCGTTTGCTGTGAAAAAATAAAATAAAATTAAATGTCGTGTGGTGGTGGTGTTGTTGAAAGTCGGGAGAAGTCGGAATTTGTTTTAACTATGTAACATTTGGATTCGTTAGTGAACTACAGTTTTCGTAATATTTTAAGCATTACTGTTATGCAATTGATAAAAAAGATTGTATTGTAAAATTATCATCGTATTCTGTTGATCTGAAAATATTAAACTTTGTATTAATTTCAATATGTATATTGTATACTCTCAAACGCCGCACCTCTAATAAAACTGAACCTAACAAAATATAAATAAGGCTGTACCTACTCTACCTACATCAGTAGCGTTGCGTGCTCGACACAATAATTTATGTACCGGCCCGTTGTGTTAATTAATGTGCATAATAATTACACATGCATGCGCCTGAGCTTCCTTTTTGTTTTGATTAATTGCGCCTAGTAAATTAGTTGTACAGACACCGTAGACATTGATACGATTTCGTACACCTTGTATGGTATGTTACAATTTTGCATGTAATATGTACGCACATATTAGGAAGTTATTTACATTCGTATATATGTGTTCTTGAGTATGTGTAAAGGTTGTTTGGTGATTTCAATTTCGTTTGTTGTCAATTTTGATTGATCATTTTTGTAAGACACTTTTACTTTTTTAGATTAGTGAGTCAAATTGCTTGTCAAATACAGTCGTTTTTTATTAAGTCTCGTCAGTAAGTAGCAATGGTAGCTAAAGTTCAATTTTAACCATGATTGGTTTCATATTCTGATTTGTTTTAATTAACGAAATGCCACTAGTAAGCGTTTGTGCACATTTATTATTTTACTACTAGCTTGTGCCAGCAACTTCGCCCGCGTTGTAGTCAACTGCACTAAACATATACTATGTCACTCAGAAATAGTGTACCTTTCAGTCAGTGAAAGAATTTTCTTACCCCGCTACCGACCCGAGCGTTACCGAGACTTCGTCGGCGTAAAATTTCTTGCTCCCCCGACCCACCCCGTCGCATCGCATTGCCTGCCCGCGCTATAACGTTGTTTTCGCTTAGAGTTCTCTCTGACTTTTTCTTTTTGCTCGGTTTTTAAGAGTCTTAGCGTGATGTTATATACAGCATAAAGCCTTCCTCAAAAATTGGGCTATCAATTGCAAAAATAAGTTTTGAAATCTGACTGGTAGTTTCCGAGATTACTCCTGCATACAAGCTTACAAACAAACAAATTTTACCGCTTCATAATATTAATAAATAAATAAAATAAAATAAATTTTATATAGTATAGACGATATAACCTGCCTGTAATATTATATATCCTACTAATATTAAAAACGTGAAAGTTTGTAGGTATGGATGGATGGATGGATGGATGTTTGTTACTCTTTCACGCAAAAACTGCTGAACGGATTTGGATGTTTGGCACACAGATGGTTTATAACCAGGTTTAACATATAGGATACTTTTGATACCGATATTCCCACGGGATCGAAACTTATGCGGGTGAAACCGCGGGACGCAGGTAGTAGGTAATAAGGTAGTGTATAAGAGGCAAACCTTTTATACTGATAATACAGGCCAAACCTTTTCAAACAACTTACAATCAAAGTTGATTGTAATTTCCAACTTACTAAGTTAAACTTTTATTATTATCGTATCTAACTGATTAAAATAAGATTCTTTCTAGACTTTCAAAAAAATAATCCTAAACCCTTGCAAAACAAGGCGAGGTATAAGGTTGCTACCTGACGTCATCCTCGCCTTCTTCAACTCCATAAATCAAGTTTCATATAATTCAGGTTTAATCAACGAATTCTATAGAGCGACCCTTTCAATTTGTTTAATACACAGTCCTAGCTTATAGATTAATATTAGTATTTCAGTGCTGAAACATTTAATGCCTATTGAGGTCGAAGGCCTTACTTCAAAAGCTAGTAATAAACCTAACTTGAATGTTCAGTGGGGCTAATACCTATCCAAGTCCTGACAGAATAGTTTCATTGTCAGCCAAGTCCTAGTAATTTTGTAATTTCCTTTCGAGGAAATTGCCTTTATATTTGATGTCAAAGGGGCTTTGTCAACGTAACGTCTTTTTTATTTATGGAATAGAATGGAAAATGCTGGAATTCATTAGCTTTTTTATATTTTTTTTAGTTCAATGACATGGCAGAATACGATAACATCGGAAATTCAAAATAAACATGATTTTTTTGTTATAAGCACGTATTTACCTACGTACTAAAATGGCGCAATTTACAGCCTTTCTTACGTAGAACCTCCTAATTTATAATATATTATAATATTATAATATCATGTTAGCAATAAAATTTTGTTGAATACTTAGTTGAAAACTCGTAGCAAAAAGTAATCTAGATTCTCAGTACAGCAATTATCTCAATCAACATTTTCTAACTAACGGATGTAAACAAGTTGTTATTTCATTTTTTGCGGCCGAAATATTTAATTTACAACTTGCTACGCTACCTTTATCGTGATTAAGTGGCTACCTACTTCTATGAGTAAATCTTCGAAACAATACTATGCATCTACAAGATATAATAATACAATAACCTCGTAGGTACTGATGAAATGGATATCTAGAAACTCCATCCTTAGAAACGACCCAATAGTTATAACATAACGCACACATATCCAACCGAACTTCCTTTTATTTATATCGATAAAACAAAAAGATAATCTGGAACGAGATCACAAATCACCAATCTACACATAAGAGCCTTAGAGAGAGAGGGATAGAAACATTTCTGTGGGGTTCGTAGTGGTATTTCTTTGAATCTCCGCGGTTCTGGTATGTGCGGTCGCCGGGTTGAACCGAGATTCCCGCTGACCACTGACAAGTCTACATTGAGCAGGGTCCAGGGATCGCACCAAATAAATACGGAGATATAGTCGGCTAGTTTTAGGTATGTTTCGTTCCCGATACCAGGAAAACAAGGGAAATAGGAGGCGTGTCTGTTTTTGTCATGTAGGTATGCTGTGTGTAGATGTTCTGTAATCATACTTTTTTTTCGGATTTTGCTTTCACTGATTCAGTATTAGTGAAAGCAGCTTCATCTATTCGTTGCGATGGTTTATTTAGGGTCAATTTTCTATGAGCTGACTTTTTATAAAAAAGTATGATGACTAAGAAGACTACCATGTAGAGTTAGTGATACAATCATCTATGCTCATATTTTTTGTGTTGAATGAGTAAGTGCGAACAATTTATTTATACTGTGAGAATTTTATCAATCTCACCGTATTGTTAAAACAAAACATAACAATGAGCTGTAAGTAACACCTGTAGATGAGTACTAAAAAGCCGAGTTCATAACAGGTTTTCCTTGAGACAATTTGAGAGTGATCCATCATCATCATCTTCCTAACCTTTTCCCAACGGTCGATCGGCTTCCAGTCTAACGGGATGCAGCCAAATCCCAGTATTTTACATGAAGCGACTGCCTATATGACCTACCTAGTTACTGATTAATACGATACCTCTTGATAAGACCACCATCATTGATTATCATCTCTAAAGAAATGATCATAAATCTTTTTTTACACTGCCAACGTTTATAATTCATACCGTCTATTTCAAACAAACGGATCGTAAGTTTGGAAGACCAGTAGCCAATTCAAACACGTTACTAAAGGTTACTGTTTGTCCACGTAGCTGTCGGTAATCAATTACCGACAAATTATTTAAACGTCCGTGGCGACAAACAGACTGTGTTGACTGATTAGCCGTGAAAACTATTAGAGTGTGTACTGTTTGTCCTATTGTAACGCAAACGTGAATTCTAACTAATTAATCAGAGCTCTAAAAATAGGTGTACAAATATTGATCTTTCAAATAGTACTCGTACCTACTCCTACTCAGACTAAACGATTGTTCGACTAGTAAATGTTCAGGTTGTAAAGTATTAGTTTGGCTTGTTTGAAAACAATATTCTAATAACATTACTTGCATATCAGTCTATAATGTTCCCACTACTGGGACACAGGCCTCCTCTCTGTGAGCGGATCGTAATCTACCACGCGGACCCGGCGCGGGTTGGTAGATGTCACATATCTTCGAATTTTTGATTCTAGGACATGCCGGTTTCCTCACGATGTTTTCCTTCGTCGTTTTGAGAGTGGTGGTGATGAAATAATTCACAGAAAGTAAAGCGCCTGACTGAGTTTGTACACACGGCTACACATCAAGCTATGCATTTCCAGTTTTAGCTGACCTCGTATTGTATAAATTTTTCGTACAATCAGAAGGCAGCTTATACTGGTTTTGTATAGCTTGATGTGTAGCCGTACGACGTACAACTCGCGGAGTCGCGGAGAGCAGTGGTGGCCCAGTGGTAACATTACTTAGCGTGTTTACAAAAAAAAGCAAGCTGCGAGCGTGTATTAAGAAAAAAGATAAATATTGTATCACAAAATAATTCGACGTTAGAGATGACAACGCATCCGAAGACAGTGATCAATGTTACAACATAATAAAACTTTACAGCGATATCATTTTAATATTCTTTTAAAAGCTTGTATCACCTGCCAGAGAGAAGCAACAACTCATTATTTTAATCATCATCGCGAACCGCTACTCGCTACCGGTGCTCGATCTTCGCTTCGTTAGCCACTATCACGTCATCGAGACGATGACAATCTCAATTGAATTACGAGCTACCTGCGACCAACGTGTGGTCCATCTGTTAATCTCGAGTCGATCTTACGACGCATGCGCTATCGGCCCCTCGAGGTGGTCCCGCCTCATTACGTCCAACTTACGATGGATCTAAAGCCTCTTTGTCCCACTATTGTGTACCATGAAAAATGTTAGTCCAATGACAGGTGTCGATAAGCCAAGTCTCTCTTTTAAAATTCGGAATAAAACGCGCGAATGTGATACTAGCAATTCCTTTGGCGATCAATCAATAGGACCGGTTCATTAATGATGGTACAATGGATGAGGATTCCTTTGATGTTTGTCATTTTAATCGTGAAGGATTTCACTTTTGGTGTAACTTTGTTTGACGTTTTATCGAGTTTGTTTATTTTTAGAGATGATAACCAATTATTTTATGACAAGAATGGTTCTCTATTAACAAGTAATGAAAAGCCATGCCATGCAAGATTAGCTAGGTATATGAGGCGTAAAAAAGCGGCCAAGAGCGAGTCGGACTCGCACACAAGGATTCCGTACCACTACGGTGCAAGTGGTAACCAATATTTAACACTACATATTTCTTTAACACGTCCGACAACCAGTCTTACCAAGGGGTATCGTATTACCCAGTAACTGGGTTGTGGAGGTCAGATAGGCAGTCGCTCCATGTAAAATCGTATGTATTCAGCTACATCCGGTTAGACTGGAAGCCGACCCCAACATAGTTGGGAAAAGGCTAGGCAGATGATGATGATGATGATATTTCTTTAACACGTTTCTTGTATGGGGTCACCTTTCATTTTAATATTTGTTATTATAGCGGCTGTAGTAATACACACTCTGAGAAAATTTCAAGTGTCTACCTAATACGGTTCAAAAGATACAGCCCTGTGACAAACAAACGAACGGACAGCAGTGCCTTAGTAATAGGGTCCTATTGGCACCCTATTGGATCTAAAAAAATTGAGTAACTACACCTATCATCACTCCTTTATTCTCCGAAGAGTTAGATAGAGGTGTAATTCTTCTCTCTCTATCTGTTACTGTCTATTTGTGCCCGGTTGATGGTATAGGCTCATCTATTGTTACATGGAACATAAAACTGCGAAACTAACTGGCGAAATGTGAGTGTACTACACACTCACATTTTGCCAGTTATTCTTTGCTATGCTCTGCTTTGGTTTTCAGAGAAGAGTACGATAGACACGAAAATAATAATATTTTTTTTTATCGTTAGATACCTACCTAGATATCGATACGCTTCTCGTTGTTTGTGAAGTTTCGCCAGTTAATTGAATTAGATTAACTACATATTTGTGTTGTTATCAAAAATGGCTTTTAATAACACTTTAGTATGAACTAAGTAAAGTTAATAAAGTTTCTGAGTAAGATTCATTCGGACGCGCGAATCTTAACGTTCTTTCTATTTTTCACAATGATGCAACAAAGAATTGCTTTTGATCCGGCTGTTATTGAAACAGTCTCTAAAAGGCTGGCGACGAGAAATATAAAATTCACATCATCACGCACCCTGTCTTTTCTCGTCGTAAGGGATGAGTTTCAACAAACTTGCTGCATCATCGTCGAGGGAACCTGGCTGTGCATTTGCTAATCGTATCCCTAGATATTTCTTTAGAAAACGGAGGAGCAAAAATGCCTTTTTACAAATTATTTAAGAATTCTTAGACCAACAATGATTCATTTTTCATAACCTTTTTTCTGTTAAAATTATAATAATATACCAAAGTAACAAAATGAACATGCTGATGGAAATAATATCCTGCAAATAAATATAAAGAAAATTGTATACAGGATGCAAAGAAATGGTAAGGTACTTGAATTTATGAGAAAATCATTTTTATTTTGGTTTATTGTCACTGACGCCGCAATCAATGCGGCCACCTACTGGGCTCAAACAATATAAAAACAACGAAGAAGAGTACCATGCAGCATTATCAGCCTATAACGTTCCCACTGCTGGGACATAGGCCTCTCTGTCAGAGGGAGAAGAGTACCATCGCCACGATAAAAAGAAGATTCGTCAATTAATTTTATTTGACCCTGTATAAGTTAAAACTACGGAACCCAAAGACCATAGCAGTGTTCATAATCTCAGATAATTTACATTCCATCGCCACTTAATCAGTTATCTACTTTAGTGAAATGTATTTTAAGTTGATTTTTGAGTGACCCTTTGTAACAAAAAGGGCCTAATAAAGTTTTTGATTGCAATGGAATTTGAACTTTGTAAAGTAAGACATTCAGTTTGTTGTTCCATATTTTGATCTCAAATTCATAATTCAAATTTAGACAAAAATGTTAACATACACATACAAGTTTTTGCTGCAGCTGAATACGATATGCATAATTTAGAGTCATGCAATGAAAAAAGTGTCGACAGCAGGTTCATGAGACAACAACTAAAGGTCGCGAGTGTTATAATGACATATGATAATGTTATGTAGGAAAATAAAGTAACTATGTAAATATCTATACGTATTATTAACTAGTTTTTGCCCATGGCTTCGGCGGCATGGATGTCGGAAAATATCCCACGGGAACGTAGGTACTACCGGGATTAGAAGTACGCTATGTACCTATCCAGGTTTTTTGTTACTATTTTATATTATAAGTATTAAAGTCAAGTAGTTTTTCAAGTGTGTCTGTATGACCGCATGGTTCTTCTAAACTACAAAACGGATGCGATATGATGCGGTTTTTGGCATCATTTTAAGAATTTATTCCGAAAGTTTTATGAGTACCTACACAGTACACAGTTTTATGTGTACATAAACATCGAGATTTATTTATTATATCTTGCGTTTTTTTAAGTCATGATTTAACCGTGTGAAGCAGTGGCGGGTCGTTAGTATTATACATTATATTCTAGACCCTATAAGTAACGTACACAAAAGCTAATGTTTTTTTTAAATAATCGACAAAAAATTTCTACGCTAGAGGGGCTAGCGATTCAGCACAAACTGAAACCCAGCAGCCTCAGCCGAACCCAGCTGAGGTTTCAGCATGTGCTAAATTCATGATTTCAGTTTTCGCGTCGATGACTCTGCCACTCTGTATAGAAATAATATTAACGTTTTATTGTAAGCAACGCAAGCTTGAACCAGAAGTACATAAACAATGTAATGATCATGATCAATGATAGATGTTCTGATGTTCGCACTAGAATAGATATTTGTTAGGTGTGTAGGTATAGGTTTAGAATTTACCTACCTACTATATATATTCATCATCATTACACTACTTCGTACTTAAGCCTTTTCATTCCACTTCAGTCTATCCAATCATTACTCACACAATTTCATGTGTAATTTGATTCTTTGAATTTTGCTCGTACAATTTTAAGAAAAATCCTAATACTTACCTACTTTACCTATATTTTTTGCCGCAGTTAATTTATGAAAATGGCTATACCTATAGCATCGAGCTATTGCAACCTAATTGTACATTTTTTTCCTTTCATGTGTTTGAAAGAAATTTGTAATATGAAGTTTTAATGCATCGGTCATTTTACTCATTTCGTTTTTTTGTTGTTGTAAAAAAGCATTGCCTAGCGTAGGATAATTTGTCTAGTCAATGGAGTAGTCAAAGTCAAGACATGTATTATACGGTGCCTCATTCTTTCATTATATTTAAATATTTAGTGTATGTACAAAAGAACAACTCTTCGGTTCTACTCAATCTTTTTAAAAGACTTACAGAAATTATACTAGAGAAATAACTCGCAAAAAAACACAATATAGGTACTTACATGATTTTTTTCAAGTAAAAAATAAAAGAAACTTCGAACATGGTACCTACCTACTTATTTAAAAAATTAGCATCGAAAATCTTAAACCCTGCATGTTTGGTTAAGCATGAAAGTTTTAAGATTTTCGATACAAATTGAAAAAATTGAAATTCAGACTTCAATTGACCTACAATATACTAGAAGGAACATACGTAGGAAGGTACTAACAAAAAGGTCTAAGGTCTGGCAAAAAGAAACCAAAATCCAACTTTCAATTATAATTACAGTGCAGAAAAACATTTACAACGGCAGCAGATTGAACTGTGCTCAATGCAAATGTTTACTATGGTAGCAGAATAATCTTTTGCTCTGCTGTGTAAGACAGATAAAGTCTGATATTACAAAGAATTGTGAAGACCCAGTCTTCTACCAATCTCCAGAGCCTAAACCAGAGCCAAACTAGAGAAACAGCTAGATGATATGAACGTGGCAGAATTTCTTATTTTTCAGGACTTCGTAGCCTTTAGAATAACCTTATATCTACCATGTGGGGACAAATAACCTTATATCTACCATGTGGGGACAAATAACCTTATATCTACCATGTGGGGACAAATGAAAACACTTGCTATAGGTACTACATATTATACAATCACTAGCTTTTGCCAGCGACTTCGCCCGCGGTGGTCGGAAATTATCCCACGGGAACGTACTGCCGGGATAAAAAATATCCTATGTCTAAATCCAGGTTATAAACTATCTGTGTGCCAAATTTAATCCAAATATGTTCAGTAGTTTTTACGTGAAAGAGTAACAAACATCCATCTATCCATCATTAAGTAGGATATGTCAAGATACGTACAGATGCAACCATGAAATAAAAACCTGAATCCAAACGATTTAAAAAAAAAAATTAAAAAGTTCAGCCTATCTAATGATGGGCCGAGTCGTAGTTTGTTTGTTTGTAGATAGGGAACGTCAATAGCTAGATAGATCTATAGATATACGAAGTTTAATTTACGTGACGTCCCACCCAGTATATTACCCAGTTTCTTACGCATTATTAAGCAATAAAAAACTAATAACCTGCCCGACCTCACTTAAGTGACAAATTGCAAAGGTTAAGGCATCGTATAAAATTAAGAACACCCGAACCAAACCACAACAAAGCTAAAGACGACAAAAGGGAGACAACACGCAAGCAAAAAAAACTAGATATCGATAATCTCCACGCCAAATGTAGAACCACAAACAGCTATTTAAAAGCTATAAAAATAAATGACACTCATTAACATGAGTATTTGGTCCTTTGTGGCGCGACAATGGTCCTGGCGTCTTACAGGACCACTTTAATGACGTCGCATTAGTAAAATGTCAAAACAGAAAAGACACACTCGAAGACGAGTGGTTGAAGTAAACATTTGAGGGTTATTAATTGGAGGTGATTTGTTAATTCTTTCATGTTCACACCGCGAACGTTTAATATGTTTAAAAGTTTTCGCATTGATTGTACACAATGGTAGAATTAATGTGCGCGTATTAATCTTGGAGAAATGTATATTTTATATTCATTTGTAAGCCATTCGATGGTTTTAACATGTGATTTGGGTGCATTGTGGTTTTTTTCTTAGTCTTCGAATATTTGAAACGGTTTATAAAAGCTTTTTTTTTTATATTTTAAGCAGACTCACGTGCGTGTTAGTTTTGTGTTAACTTGATTTATTTTGGTTGCTTTCAAGAAAGGAGAAACTCCCGACAGAGTGCTCAAGTGACGTATTGCAAAGGTTAGCATCAAAACAATCTATAAATGAGATTTGTCATAACATGATAAACGAAGAATGAACTATGTGAAAGTACATGTAAAAGAAGAGCACACACGCAAACAGTCACAGTTTACCCATGAAAATACATGATGGTCTAGTGACTAAGGATGGATCTCCATGAATTAAACGCAATTGTATATTGGAACTCGTACATGATGAGAGCAAGTCGTATGTATAACGCAACCTGCCAGAAAGCTGATATCGACATTTTCAATACTAGTGTTGCTAAATTGAAGAAAATTTTATCTAACCGTTTCTTCGAGTGTAAATAGTAATTTTGCTGTTTTGTGTTATATGTAGTCTATTATCAATTTTCAGTATTTTCTGGGGTTTTTTTTTCTGTTTTCTGTCTCATATGATTTATATACTACAAGTGGAAACTTGTTATTGGCCATATTTTGTATTTACTGTATCTGTTTAGCTGTAAGTTTTCCTAAAATAAATAAATATTTTTTTATCCTCAGATATGCGAGTTGGAATGGTTTTTCTCCTCAAGAATCCCAGAACTCACACAGATCCAAGTAATGGTATCAGAAAACCTACATAAGGTTTATATTGCTGGATTTCAATAGGAAATTCTTTTAATTGCTAGAAATCAATAGGATCTTTAGAAAATAAATCACGGAATGGAAGAAACCCAGTTCAGACTCAAAAACAAAACTAGAAGCGTTAAACGGTGACGATGATGAAGAGTAAGTAACGCTATGCCGTAAAGGATTCCTTGAAGAGTGGTAACCGCCACATGCGGCCGTAATGTCCAAATATAGAGCGTTTTTTGACACCTTAATGTCAAATACTAGTGAAAATTACTGATTTTAATGACGTTATAAAGATGGCGGAAACGCTCTTCGGAAGCCGTAGCTTTAGTGGTACAGGATGATAGTTTAGATTTTCGTGGGCTCAACAAGAATAGAAGAACTCATTTGTGTACCGTTCGCTATCTCTAAACTGTCTTTCTCTTTCAAAAATGTTTCATCTTCCATTCTGTGTAATTTAATTTCATGCTTTTCTTTGCTTGTATTCTTTCTGTTGAAATGTGATATATATTTCAACACTCTGTGGTATGAGTAAGTAAACATTGAATCATGTTTCAAATATTATGTTGGATACTTGGCAAACGATATTGAGCGTACAGAATACCTACAGTTAGTGTTCAAAGTAATTTACCATATATTATTATTTCTTCTTTTCTGCAAGTGGATAGATTTGAATATTTTGTGAACGTAGTTTGCAAAGTAGATAAATGAACCACTTTATGTTTGAGCTTGCTAGTATTGATGAAAATCACTATGTAGATTCTATTTTTAATTTAAACCACATTACTATGGTTTTCCTGTACTTATCTATCAGCCAGTTTGATTACATTTATTTGTAGCGCTTGCATATTGCTAGCATAACATGTAGTATGTTTACTACAACTGTAGGTAGGTATATACATATAGGACGATGTAATTAATTATCTCAAAATAAACCTAGGTATTTATATAGAAATATGAGTATATAGGCTTTTTTCACAGCAATGACTGAACTGATGAATATTAAAATAAAGCTATGAATTAACGATGCGGTTTTACCTGCCTAGGAATTGTGTTTTAACATTTACTTATAGTTTTCTGACTGCCAATAACACGACGCTATTCATTTATCTCAGTAGTAGGAATACCTACATTTTCCTTACCAGCAAGACCTACACTGCAAAGCTTATACTTAGATTACTTAAATGCTAATGATTACTGTTTATGATTACCGGTTTTTCGAGTCTATAATTATTATTTCTCCAAGTAGTACGAAGATCCTCAAGTCTCTGATTTCCAGATCAACACCTCACCCTAGAGAAGAATTAATCGCGAGTTTCTTCTTTTCTCTAAGTTACTAAAATATCAAACATAGTCAAAGATAGGATTGGGTTTGAACTCGCCTTTTATATGACTATTTGACTATTAAGAATATGTAAATAGTCGTTTAGATAACGTCTCTTTGGCTTAAGTGAAAAATATATAAACTAAATCATACTTACAGACGCCAGCAACATGTATCTTCTTCATCCACGGATAAATTACCCTGTCAGTATTGTCTGAACATATCGATGAATCATCGTCTTCTACAGGCGGAGAATCTAGCAGAAGCCTCTCGTCGTCTAGCTCTGATCCTGGAGAGCCTTCTCGTCCTAGTGCATGGAGCTTTCTTCCTGCTGGCGCTGCCTCTTCAATATGTCTCTCTAGCCTTAAACCAAGTTCTGCTAAACCTGGGGCAGTCTCAGGATTGTGAGAAGGGTATCCGTGGTCTGCATCGGATGGATGAGAAGGCTCAGGAGGCCTTGGTGGCGGGGCGACAGGTGGGTGCTGCGGCAAGGGATGATAATATCCCCCATACCCATAACCTGTCCCAATCTGAACAGGGGCATATTGGTGCTGGTAACCATACTGCAAATGTTGGTGTTGATAGTACTCCCCTGGTGGTATGTAGTCTGCTTGGCTGTATTCCTCGGAGGGCGGGAATTTGGGGTCTGGTTGCGGTTGGTACCCACCGTTGGTGAGGAATGAGCTCATGGTGGGCGTGGTCCTCTCCGCGCATCACCTTGCACACAACACGCCTGCTAATATGGCCGCCATTCAATTTAACGACATTTTTATTCAAAGTGTCCTTTTGTTTTATGGGCTATCTATGGTCATTGGTCATAACATGTATGAGTACAAATGTAGAATATTCTGTTTCTTGGAACTCTTTTGCAAAAGCAAAGGTAGAGTACAATTCTCAGCTCTAATACCTATTCAATGAGATTCTTTGAAAAGGATGTGGATCTCCAACTCCAACTTAAAAACTGCTTGAGAAGTATACACCAAATATTGATTCCTCTCAAGTCAATCTAGTTATCGTCACAGAAAGTATATCAAGGCTCTTCTTCAATAATTGATGTCCAGTTTAGATGACCTAATCACTGCACAATAGGTATTTTACAAAATTATTGGTAGGTACAAAATGTTTGTTCACAGCTTTTCGTCCACCTTGAAATCTAAAATGAGTAGTCCAAAATATTATCAACTCGTTTAAAACCTCCACAAACCTTACAATCAACGTTCAGTTTTTCTTATCATCAGTATTTATAATTATCACATTTATTAACACTGTTATCTTCACAATCTACAGCGTTTGTCCACTAAACACTATCACAAACCAGTCAGTTCATTTCACAGTTTTGATCGCAAAAGTTTTAGAACGGCATTATTGCAAAGTCATTTGATTTATCACTTTTTGATAATAAACAATGGTGCTGGAGGCGCGCTGTCCTGCAACATTTTGAGACAATATACACTGCCCAACACGCCAGCACACTCTGTCACTTTAAGGACTCCTATACATGTTCATCAATTTTTACATACCACCTTCCATTTTTAAGGCGGAGCTGTTCTTCTTGCTACTTGTCCACAAGCCAACAATGAATTTTCAACCTTCTACCTGTACTATAAGCACTAATTTTGCTTGCCGCCATACTTGAAAGCAATAAGCTGCAACCACGCTTTTCCCCCTCCCGCTTACAAACATACGAATGCGTGCGAAAGAAATAGACGCATAAATCGTTCGTCGACGCAGTAACCGACCTCATCGTGGTGTCTCATTCTATCTGGGGAAGTTTTAGATTAGAGCAAATGAGAACAAAGTTTAGAGCGGGCTTTACTATAGAAGAGATTAAGAAGCTGTTTAATAATAATACAGAACGAACATGGTCTCTGTTCGTAGCGACACGGCGGCGGGTTTTAAATATTTAATATGCAATTTCCTTTATTTTTCATTATTATACTGTTCATTATTTTAATGGGCGACAAGTGAGATATAATTAGGTAGAAATTAATAGTTTTGATACAAACCGCGTACGGCCATCATACGGTCATTTGCATTTTAGTATCCGTCACTCATGGTCAACGCAATATTAATGATTTGGAGTGTTTAGTTCTGTTTTACGGTTTTACTTATCACTAATTAATTACGTTTACATTATGTTTTGTGATAAAACTTGCGTAAAGCGTTGTTTAGTTACTTACTCACTTTTTAATTTGCGTGGAACATACACAACGATAATATATATTTTCGTTTGTATTTAATTATTTTAGCCAAAATGACTATGACATTTTCTAATAGATTTTACAAAATGTTTGTTAATTTATATGTAGTTTAGTCATAGTTAACTAATAAATACCTACCTTAATATGATCGTTTAAATATTCCTGTCTATGAGCTGATAAGCACATGACTTGATAGAATCCATAAACATAATATTAAGTTGACAGTCTGAAGACGAATAGAGTAAAATGCCAAATTCATAATCATGACTCCGGATCTTAGGACCAGAATAAGTCAAACTAAAGAAGGTAAAAACAATACAGAAACACAACACAATAACAAAACACATCACGGTAACCAAGATATCTATCACAAAAATCACACGACAAATCCGATCAGTCCTTACTCTCCAACAAAAAACAAAGCAATCACTAGTCACGGTAGTATGATACCGTCTAAGCCGCTAATACTACACTAAGACCCGACAAGGGAGCCGACTTGGACACCAAATAAACAAAAATGGTGATTTTATTGAATTAGATGATCACAATGGACCACGGTGAAGTTCTGCTGAGTCACTTCAGCTCCCGAGCCGACCACAAAAGGTGGTAACACCCGATCAATGGATGTTTGATCAATAAATAGACGTGTATCTAGTCCGGCACGGCCTTTTTTGATACTGATTCTGTTTTGTGTTCCTGGGATAAAGGTTCAGCTGCTTCGTTTGCCTCCCGCGGGAGTTTTGATTCAGAGGGAGTAAGTTCTTAAATAATGTATAGTTCTAAAATGAATAAATGATCTTCGTTGTCAAGTATTGTTTTATTCTATTTAATTCCCATGATAAGAATACTTCAAGAGCTTGGTTCTTGTCATTCCTGCAATTCAGATCAACTTTCTTTTGAGTCTCATATTTGTATTCTTTAGAATTAATACTAGGTTTTGGCCAAGAACAGCAGTTTGGTGTTAAGAATCAACACAAACCGTCAACATAACTTTATTTATTATTCATTTTTAGCTTCTGTCTATGCTGTCCCACTGCCTGCAGTGCATAGGCCTCCCTTTTTTCTTTCCACTCCTCTCTGTCTTGAGCTAGTGTGGAACAATCCTGTCTGTAGGCCTCAAGCTCATCCCGCCATCTTCTCCTTCTTCTATATCTAATATCTTACGTCTGAGAAATTCTTTTGATGATTTGGTCTAAAAAAAAATATCAGAACATGTTTCTATAGAACATATGACATATGTTTATGTAGATACCAATTTTACTTTTCTCCGAAAGTTTTAAACTTTAAACGTCATAAAAGGCAGCTGACTAATATTTTGTAATAAAGCTTCTTCTGTTCTATAAATATAATAACTGTCTTTTGCTAAGTAGGTATCATGGAAAACAAAATAAGGTTTGCTACAAGATGCTAAAGAATAATATATGATTTAATTAATAATAACAATATAGTACCTGCCAGAGTCTTTTATGTCATTATAGTCATGGTTGACGATGGACTTAAGATCCGTAGGGTTATAAAGTCCAACACCAAGCATGACGATAATGATTTGTTGTTGTCCCCATGACCGTTAATTACAATTATCTACGGGGGATCCCCGATGATTGGTTGTTACCTAGGCATAAACAAGCTGATGATGACAATGATAATTACATTGCTACTACAAGTAGCTAACCGGTACATGTATTACATAATACAAGGAAACCGTCAAGCGTTGAAACATTCCTACTCCTCTACTCTAGATCGTGTCTAATCACTGTGCAATGTGTCGATATGTCTGTCAGTCTGTGCTATCGCCGATCTTGACAAGCAATAAATTGTTTTAATCTCATACGAATGCCTTATTTCTTTATTTTTTGGTTTGTCTATGCTCAACGCTGGCCATTAGGTATGTATTGTAATGATCATAATAATAATAAATATGGTAAGCTTATACTATGCTGGTAAAAAAAATATACAAAGTTAATGCTAAAAAAGCAAAAATCCATATTTTCAATAGCATTTTGATAGACTCTCAAACTTTTAAATTAAAATATTTGCTTATGAGAGATAAATGTCCCCCATTGAAGACATCCTTATCGGCGCAAAGTTTCTTCAGCAAACTTGCTCACTCCCGTTGTGTTTTTTCTCGTGACGCTAACTGCCTGCCAGCTCGTTCTATCCAGCGCAAACTTAATCCAAGTTTAATGAACAATACGACAGGCCCTTAATCAAACTTTGGACTTCCTAACTTTGCCTTCAGGCGATTTCCAACTTTAAAAAGTGCAACCTCGAGTTTAAATTCTTCTGTGCGGTTGAATGAAGATAGCTCGTTTTACCTTTCAAATTCCCAGCTGGAGAAAAACCTATTTAGCTGACTTTGATCGTATTATTTGTTTCTTGTTTTGCCTTTTAGATACAGTGTCGGAATAAAGAGAGTTTATTTGAACTGGATCTTATTAAGATTTCAACAAGGTCATTTATAATATTCAGATTTGATACAAATACAGTTTAATTCTGATAGGATTTCGAAAATATTTTGTTTTTGTTTTCGGGCGATTTAGATGGGACTGTATCATTAAAGTTGAGAGCAAAAAATACAATTTAAAATTTCGCAGTCCTGTTCCCAATCACATGTTGTGAAGGGGATCGTATAGCCAATTTTCTGTAATGGCGGGTTGCGTTTCCTATCTTTGTTGGGCCGAGTGCCGACGTTTTTTTGCAAAGTCTCGCCCCTCCCATGCCGAGGGCTGGCTTCGATGAAATTTATGGGGTAAACATGTACGAACCTATTTACTTTTTAGTTTTTTGTTTGCATTTCTACTTCTTATGTAGATTCTAAGACAGTTACAGTCTCTTACAGCTCTTCAATGTCATTTACAGTCTTGTGATTTTTACACAAACAATCATTTAGATTAATTCTCATGTCACATCTTTATAATTTAATATTAACATTGTCAATATACACCTACATACATTGTGTACGCGTCTACTTCGGAGCGAGCTCCTCAAAGCCACGCACAAGTTTCTGACGCGGGTACGTCATCGTATGTCAGACGTTTGACAGCTGACACCACTCTCGCCTCCCTACCACCTCCCACGCCCCCCTAAATGACGTCACCCATCAAAGGGATTCATTCTGGATGGAAGCTCTGTGTCTAGAAAGATTTGGATTCCGAAGTTTGTACAACTTTTTATAAAGACGGACGACTTCTCCATCCACACGCTTTATCATATTTAATTAATAATGAGTTTTTAATCACAGATAGATGGACCGACGACCTTAAGAAAGTGGCTAGGATAGATTGGATGTGGAAGGCGAAGGACAGGGTGTTCTGGCGCAGCCTGGGAGAGGCCTATGTCCAGCAGTGGACTGCGATAGACTGAGTTGAGTTTTGAATTTTCTAGTTTGAACTCCAAATTACTTGCTCAAAGCAGAATAGCGCTATCATTATTATCTCCTCTATCAGTTTCAGGATCCTATGAGATACAGGATTAGGATTAATGTGTAAACTAACGAAGTATTTTCCAAAGAGAAATATATTAATATCTCATCCAAAATTCTTGTCCCAGTATTTTCGTTGGAGCGTGTATTCCCAAGATTTATATGGCATTTTCTACCACAGCCAAAGTTCATATTTTGCCATTTTATGTGTATGTATGCCTCACAAAAACGTCAAATGTTACAGCGTCGAGGGGGAACGTTTGGTATTCTTGACAAGACCGAGCCCTACACCATAACTCCTTAACTCCTCCACTCGACTTACGACCTTAGCCACTGTTGAATAAATACCACTTTACTCTGTTTCTTCTCTGGCGTTTGCGACGGTTTCCAGCTGAGTGAGCAGATGTTTCATTAATCAGCGAACAGTCGCGACAGTGCAGCAGCGCTGGCGTCGCGGTTCAATTTTTTTCCTCTTGCGCCCTTAGATTGGATATTGGACACGATTTCCTGGGAAACTTGGCAGAGACTGGGTGGTCGCTTATCAATAGTATATGTATCTATTACTTATTATATGTGCTAAGACAGATAATAATTCATAATTTCCTTCCTCTTGTTTTTGTTTGCTCTTAGTATAGGTACTTCGTCTAGCCTTAGGGCGAGATGTTGTCGATAGGGTGTTCCAGTAATAGGTACATGGCTACTATATAACAAGTATTTTTCAATTTGATTCGAAATCTTCTCCTTTGCTTATTCGCTTGAGCAGTCATCTAAAAGAAAACATCAAAAACATTAATTTCATATTCAAAATAATTGATGCCATCGAACCTTACCAAACAACGAAACATCAATCAGCACACCAACAGAACAATACAACCGGCCCACTACACACATCTTCTCAAATTAAACATCTCATCTCAACTCAACGAGATCCTAAACCCGAATCTTTTAACCCTCTTCAACTTTATCTAAAAGCAAAAGCAATTTGCATTTCAATGCATAAATTTATCCGACACACGCTCACCCTGTATAAGTATTGCTATCTCCTCCCCTCTGGGTGCACTCTCGGAATTATTCCTCCGTGAATAAGGGTCCTTTTGTTACTGCATTTTGATGTTATGTATGGGTGCTATGTGGATCTTGGTAAGCATATAAGTCAGTGGATTGTTGAAAATTATTTTAACTTGAGCACTCAGTTTAAATTGATAGCAAGCTCTTTTTGAAAGAAATATTTTTTCTTTTCTTCTTCAGTAGAAGCATGTTCAGCAACAAACATGTACATGTTTTCTACAGGACGTTCGGTTTTTGACAATTGAGGCCAGGGGGCCAGGGGGCCAGAGGTCCTGTAACGTTAACAATACTGACTTCTCATCAGCGTCTATAGGTATTCGGTTCTGGCATATTAGTTGATTAACTCGCTGTCTTTTTTTTCCAAGACTGCGTTGGCCAATTAGCTGTGTGCAAGCTGCAAAAACAAGATTAGCTTTTGAAGTCAAGGATGAAAACAAAGATAGGACAAGTAATATAAGAACGCTGAAGACAATGCTACCCTTTAGTAATTTTGGAGGATTAGAGACAGTAATATTTACAATCAGAGACTTCTGCACAAGAGAAAGTCAGTTTTCTAAATACTGTTCTAGTAAATCAAATATAATAATGGAACCAACAATGCAATATCATAGAATCATGACACTATAAATATTTATAACAAGCAAATAACAAAAACGAATCTGCCTGTTACACCGATCGATCAACCGCTGACTGTTACATTAAACTTAAATAAACTAAAATTTCACGCATACATCTTACTTTCTAATGATCGATCGCCCGGAAAATCGTACTGATTCGACGTAAATATTTTGACATCCAAGAATCGTATGACGAAACAATCGCTTTCGTATCTGAGGGGAATGTTAGAAAACTTAATATCTGTAGACGTTTGATAGATCGGTCTCGGGGGTGTTGGACGGAGCGCTCGAAGTCCGAACAGTAGCGATTTGCTTGTGCTATACAATGGTGAGTTTAGAGACAACTCGTCGCTTGGGAGTTCGATAAGATTGGCGGCGGGTCGGTTAAAAGCTATTCGGGCTCCTTGTATTGAGGTATTACTTAGAGATTGAGACTGCTATTGTTTGAAGATCCCAAGTGCATTGTAAAGGCATTATTCTTGCAGTTTATAAAATTCAAGTTCGTTTCAAAGATATTACCAAGATATGGTTGGAATTTTTTCTTGCCTTCAACCCTGCTTTCTAGTAATTTCTTTTATTTATTTATTTAATCTTTTCGCACAAAACAAAGTACAAAGGCAGACTTAATGCCTAATAATAATTAGTAATAGTTAAGTAATTAGTAATATTTAGTAGTTTAGTAATTTCTTTTCAATTTTATTTATAGTTTGTAAATTTAAAATAAATATCAATAAGTTTGCATCTTGCGCAAAAATACGTTACACTAACGTGGTTTTAGTTAAAACATTACAACATAAGAATATATTTAAATCTCGTCTTCTGCCACCAAATGAATCTACCGAGAATCTGAAATCTTAGCAGTATCCACTTAAGCCAAACTGTCGAACAAAACGCTCTCTCTCTCATGTTGTTTCGTTGCAACAGTCCCTACTAGGTATACATCCGCAAAAAGCGTCGTCCCTCGCCATACTACCTCAGAATGACTAATGATACTGAGCAGTGCGGATTCCAAACAGATTCAGAAAAATACTTCATAATTTCGAGATTTACCCACAATATGTTAAAATCTTGTGTTTAAAACTAGACTAGAGTCTTTTAACCTCGTTCACTACCACAAAAGGACCTGAAAGCTGCATTGTCTTAGACGTACATACCCACTTTAACCAAACTGTCGACCAAAACCCTGTTTCCCCAATGCACGTTGTTTCGTTGCATCAGTATACATCCGCAAAAAGCGTCTCTCGCCACTACCTCAGAATGACTAATGATGCTGTGGACTGTGCAGTGCGGATTCCAAAAAATACCTCACACTCGAGCCGTAGACAATGACGATTGAAATACGTATAATTGGGTAAAATGTTCAAAGATGCCGCCGATTTTGGAAAAACTGTTTAAATATTTTTAGATAAAAAATTGTTTTTTTGCAGAAGTTGCTTTGGAGCTTAGATAAATTATTTTGAACAGGAACACTCTATGATCTCTGTTAGATCAAACTGCTAAAATAATTATGTTCATGTTAAGTAAGTATCATGGATTGCCTCGGTAGAGCCTAAGTCTTGTTATTCCTTGTTGATTGTTGCTATTAATAATCTTCGGGGCATAATGCGAATTACTTTTAGTGGCTAGATTTAAGTAGATGTTTTTATCTAATACCTACCAGTCAAGTCTCAAAACGAGATGTTAAAGAAAGTTACAGCCAGAACACCTACTTAATGTAAAATTATACTCAAATATTAATCCTTACTTAATGTTACATCATCATCAGCCTACAGCAGTTCACTGCTGGACATAGGCACGACCTATTGCACACCATTCAAGTCGATTTTCGGCAGCTGTCATCCAGCTGCTACCAGCAACTACGCGAAGATCGTCGCTCCACCTAGCCTGAGGATATCCTACCCATAAGGTAGGGCGCCCCCTTGCCGATTTGCGGTCTCCACTCAAGATCACGTTATCGGTTCTACGGCTAATATGACCATCTCATTGCCACTTCAGCATGCTTATTCAGTAAGCTAAGTCGACAACTTTGATTCTCTGCCAGATACTTATAATATTTTTTATTCACCTATGTTCACCACCTGTCAACAAAATCTCAAAGGCGACAAACCAGTCACATTAACAATCAAGTCATCACACAACAGCTGAAACCTGAACAAAAATCCAGCTCCAAATCAAATTCACACAAAGACTAGTACGGTAGGTAGGTATAAGCCGATCCTTTTGCACCAGCCAAGAAAAATAGTAGAAAACCCATTAATAACTGTCACAGTTGCCTTGTTAAATGCATACAATACTTGGAGCTTTTTAAAAGGCTCACAATGGGGACTTGGCTAAATTAAAAGTTTTTCGATACAGCCGCTCGCGACATTGCACGGAACTGGAGTCGGTAATTATTGTACGTTGCTGGTACGGTTGGAAAATTAAAATGAAGAGCTGTTTTTTTAATATTTAATTAGGTTTCATTGAATTAATACAGTATAATAATTGTTTACTTGTAACAACATGCAAAAACTCTTTTTTGACCTACAATTTTAGATATTTTTTTAACATTATTTAAAAAACAGTGTTATCATGAGAATGATGAACAAGTGACCTCTGAGCTGCCACTGACGACGCCGTGGAAGTGGCGAAGTTTTGGGCCAACGAGATCTGAAATACAGTCGTGCCAGCGACATGAAGACGAAAACATTTGCGATAAATAAATTAGAATATAGACTTTAATACTAAGAAGATACAAATTAACTTGTCATTAAAATAAAATATTTACGTTCTGAGAAACCTTATAATATATAATATAAATAGACTCATAACCGACAGGCAATTTACTTGTCATCAATATTTATATACCGTGGCAAATTAAAAGATAGGTAAATAACAAAGTTCTTTGAAACGGAAAATTGTTGATAGATGATCTCACATTCCTTTACAACTATATTGCAATATGTGGACATTAATAATTAAGAACAGTCCGGAAAATTAATTCTAAAGCCTATACACAACCTACGTCAATTTGCCATACTTAAGCCACTTCATACATCGGTCTAAGCATGACAGTTGTGATTTGAACATACGGATAATTTATGTTAGTAGTCAGTTTGCTTAGCCGTAAGTTTCCCTAACTTTACATGTATTTGTTTTTATATTACCATATTCATCATGAATGTATTTCTTGCTTCGGAATTTACACCATAAGTAACACAAAGGTTTTTACTTGCGGTGTAAAGTTCGACATTCATTAGATACCATATATTACTTACTTAGGTACATTTTACAATTTAAAAATCAGAGCCTGTCAAGTAAACAGTAGGCCAATACCCGTAATTAAAAACGTTAAAAATCTAGCCGCAATCTCATCCCAGCGGCAATCAATGTCAAAAACTTGTCAAAAATGTAGGGAAACTTGTCAAAAATGTAGAGGTATATTTGACAGATTGAGACTGAGATCAAACTGTGAACATTCATAAAATTACGAGAACTGCCCCTCAGCAAGAAGGTCGTCGTTAAGGCTGATAGTGTCAAAAAGTTCATTATTTAAATCACTTTCCATTTAATTACCAACCCAGTTTAATTGCAATAATCTTTTTCTGAACTTATTTGTTATATAGGTGCCTACTTACCCAATGTCAAAGTAATTTATTTACTTTAAATTCGGTAATACAAAAATAAATATTCTTGTGCGACTAAACATTTCACCATATTTTGGCATGCAAATACGGCAAAGTACGGTGTTAATTTAACTTATAAACCAACTTACAGCCATCGTAAAGCGACTGCTTTTGCGGACCATACACCCTAGGTTGGTACGTCAACTGACACTGGTTTGTAAAGACACATTTAACCGGAAAAAAATCAAAATTAATGATATCGGTGGCAGCTACTAGGGCACAGTTGAATACTCTTCCATAGTTCCACCTCAGTACGTATGATTTGTTAGTTTCCTTGTCCTAGCCATTTTTGTTCAGACGAGGTAATTGACAGAAAAACTGTACGTATTCAAGATGTTTTGGTAGACAATACTATGGTTGGAGACAAAAAGTTAAGGTTATAAGGTTTTTTTTTTTGTTGACGGTATGTAGGTGGAAGGTTATGATGATTTTTCTAAAATATTATTTAATTTTCGTAATTAACACAGGCATTTCCCTATAGAATAGGACTAGAACAGAGCTTTATTTCAGTGTAAAGAAACTTTTGAAAGTTCTTACAGCGGAAAAACTTTTTCCTTCACATCTTAGGTAAATAGATACGCATGAAATGTTTTTTTTTAATTGTATACTCAAACATAGCTTTGTGTACCAAAATATTTAAAAAAAAAAAACATTTGGGGTCTATACATTTGTTGTACGCACGGCTACACATCAAGCTATACATAACCAGTATAAGCTTACTTCTGATTGTACGAAAAACCTATACAATTTGAGGTCAGCTAAAACTGGAAAGGCATAGCTTGAAGTGTCGCCATGTGTACTATATAGTTTGTTTTAATTTTCAAGTTACACGTTGGTAATCCTATACACACACTCATCATCTTCTCCAACCATTCACCTCAATCAGCATGCATACAATTCATGAAACACCGACTATTCCACCACACGACCTGGATAGCACCTTGATTGACTTATCATTTCAATCTCAATGACTACCATGAGAACACGAAACGATATCACTCGCTATAACCTCGACATAAACTCTTTATACACCATGCATTGCGTTTCTTGTTCAAAGTCTTAAATACGACTGCTGTGGTAAACACGCAGTGTATAACGAACCGTTTCAGATGTTTGAAAGTTTGAAAGGTTTCTTGGTAGGTAGTTAACGCGGGGGCGCTTGCCTCCGCATCGTCATATTATGATAACATCTCCAGACAGTCGGTATGACGTCGAGACCTGATCTCCCGTCAATGTTTTGACGTGGGATTCAGTACCTAAGTATAGGTACCACAGTTTGTAGGTACCTTTAGGTAGGTGTGTTGGTGTTCTTTGTGCAGAAACGGGTATGTGATGTTTTAGTCTTGTTTTAAGAGTTACCTAAGTTAATTTGGGACCTTTTGGGTTGTTTCATTTCTTTTAGAAAATCTTAAATTAAACAGAGGGTAATTGCGTAACACACTATCAGTAGCAATGGGTTTCATTTTGACAGTTCAGCAACATTCATTGCATTATTTACGTTGTTGAGTAGACATATTTTTCGAACACAGAAGCAATGGATTAGCTAAATCCTTCAGAATGATTCAGATTGAGATTAATAGTGTATTACGCAATTAGGGTGCTGATGTGTACGACAACACTTTAGCTAACTATTGATACATAATTACAACTTCAAATTACGTCATACCAGGTATACCAGAATAAACTTTTTAAGAGTTGATTGTCCAAAACAGTATTATCATATTATAGTGCAAATGCTACAATATTTACAAGTATCGTATTACCCAGTAAGTAACTGGGTTGTGGAGGTCAGATAGGCAGTCGCTCCATGTAAAATACTAGTATTCAGCTGCATCCGGTTAGACTGGAATCTGACCCCAATATAGTTAGGAAAACCTTCCCATTCATTATTGTAAATTTACTTTTAACGACGTTATTGTACGCTCGTAAACATTTTATGTAAATTTAGTTTCTCAGTAAGTGAATTATTGTTAATTCTTAATGAGAAATAATAAAGTTCTTAAACCATAAAAGGCTAGGTAGATGATGTAGATGTTGACTACAACGTTTAAGAACGCCATTCTAAAAAAGGACAGATACAGCTCCCAAAACAAAACAAAACACTGCCAAAGAAAGCACCATCCAATTCCATCCCTAATTCCATCAAACGAACCCAAAGAAATTGCACATCGATCTTGAAATTTTAATTACTCTAACAGTGAGGCAATCAGGCGAAACCCTGTGACCCATTTTAAAAGTTTTATACGTACCGAAGCAACGAGGGGAGTGATAAATGAATAACATCAATCAGAAGAATAAGTGTTGCAAATTTTCACCCGACAACTTATCGTGGAGTAAGACTTGACTTGTTTTAAAACGATAAAAATGATCGAGTGCGTTGTATTTTGTATTATCTGTGCTCGAAGAAGGCTACAATTTTGGCGGGATGCAGTCTGTCTTTACGAAAAGAGGTTTTTTTGTTTTATGTTTATTGTTTTAACGGGATTTAAGTGCAATTTTGGTAAATTTTAAGTCAAATATTTGAGGTTGAGATAAAAAGATTTTAAGTTTTTTTTAAATGTAGTCCTTCATTAACTTTGAGTCGAAATAACTGGAAGTCACGGGAGAGGTCTTTGCCCAGTAATGGGATGATGCAGAGTGACAATAATCTTAGTATTATTATGGTACGAAATGGCGATGCCATTTTTATGGTCTTTGATCGCTACATTAAAACAGAATTAAAAACACATATTAATATTTATCGTCGAGTTAACCCAGGCACTCATGTTCAAGAACACAGGTTCACTACTGAGATTTGCTTCTGGCATAGGTAACCTGCGGGCTAATTGCGCAATACACTTACCGTAGAAATAGCCTTCATTTTGACAATTCAACAACATTCATTGCGTAATTTACGTTGTAGAGCGGACAAATTTTTCGAACATATGAAGCAATGTATTAGTAATGTACTTCGAAATGATTCAGATTGTGGTTGATAGCGTGTTACGCAATCAGGGTGCAGATACCTCGACATATCTATCAAGCAAGTAAAACAATCAGATTAATATATTATATATATTTCCCAGTTCCTCCACCGTGATTTGATATTGTGTCTTCACTCCAGTAGGTAGGTACATTACGTAGAAACTTTTAAGTGAAACGTTGATTCCAAAGTGGATCGAAGATCCGAGCTGACGGCAGAGCGATTGTTTTGAAGAGGGGTGAAACTAGTTAAGAAGATAAAATTGCATTGATGTGGAGGAAATAAAATTAATGGTAGGAATATCGATTCTGCCTATCCACTGTTTCCATTTCAACCTTATTGTAATTTAGATGAAAAATAATAATTAACACTTTATATTGCCTTTGAAAATGAATATGTTAAACACTGAAAGTCACCACAAGTTCTGTCATAGTTTTAGGGCGATGCGCTAAGGTAACCTGGGAAATTCAAATTTTCTTAATTTACTTTACAATTTGCAGATCAGTGTTAGGCTGTATATTGAACAAAAAATTATTCGCGTCCGTAGCAAGTATGTATTTACAGAATTATAATCATTCATTATTATCATCATTCTGTAAATACATACTTGTTACGGACGCGAATCATATTTTGTTCAGCATACCTACAACCTAACACTGACCTGTAAATTGTAAAAAAAATAAGAAATTTTGAATTTTTCGGGTTACCTTGGTTAACTAACTTGGGTAACTATAGGTAGTTATATAGTTAATATACCTAATCCTATTCAATGACTATTTCATGAGATATCAGTCAATAGGATTATAATAACTTAGACGCTTGTATTGATGATTTTAATGATTATAATTTTGTAAATACATACTTGTTACGGACGCAAATTATATTTTTTGTTTTAATAGTACCTACCTACACTATTAAAACAAAAAATGTAAAAAATAAATAATGTCGCGGCATACCCTGGCGCTTCCCTCTTAAAAACAACGTTGCCAAACCACATTTGTTGGTGGTGCATTTATGATCATACCACTGGCCAGCCTTTTGGCTAGCTACAATTTTAAGAATTTGTGTTAGGCCATGTTATCATTAGCTTTTTGGCTGATGGATTAGTAACCCTCTTTATTTTCGTCATCATCTGAAAACAATACCGCTTGTAGACAGTGCTAAATTTCGCGGGTCCAAACTAGTCATTTTACAAGGAGAACAGTTACTCAAAAAATCATACGAAACTTACGGTTCGAGATTTTATTCCTCGACCCATAAAAAATAGATAAATATTCAAACCTTTTCCAAATTCAATGAGTAATCAAACACGTAAGATAAGACGAATTAGGCGTGATACCCATCTTGTGCCCACGAGGATTACGGAAGATGTCCTCATCAATAATGTGTTATCTGCCGGACGACTGACGACCGGCTACCGTGGACACGGTGGCAGTGGACACTTCCGAAAGAATCTATAGAGCGGTTTGTAGCGTTGCTGTGAATTTAAAGCTGTTGGATGCATACCGTGTAGGTATAGGAAAGAAACGGAGTTGGATAGTTTTACTATCGAAAATATTTTATTTATTAAAACTTTATGCCCAATTAAAAATTAGGAGCCCGTGGCTAAATAATAACAGCCACACAGGTCGATCGCGGTTGGTCTGTGGATGGGTGACCATCTTTACATACCGAAACCCGTCCATGCCTCGGAAAGCACGTTAAGCCGTTGGTCCCGGCTGTCATTCGTGGATATTTGATAGTCGTTACGGGTAGTCGGGAACCCGAAAGTGTGTCAACCAGTCTTACCAAGGGGTATCATATTAACAATAACTGGGTTGTGGAGGTCAGACAGGCAGTCGATCCATGTAAAATACTGGTATTCAGCTGCATCCGGTTAGACTGGAAGCTGACCCAAACATAGTTGGGAAAAGGCTAGGCAGATGATGATGCACAAGTAAAACTATGTATAACTGTGTTACTGTACAAAGGTGGAACTGAGGCGAAGATCTTCCAGAAATTCTAAACAACAGTGTTAAAGCGTATTTGTAATGGCTGGAATGATCTTATAGTTGTACTATATATGTCTCTGTCCTGTCACGAATCAGGTCTTAAACATATCTGGTTTCCACGAGGATTATAGAAGGTATCCTCAGGAATAATGTGTTATCTGCTGGACGACTGACAATCGGCTACTGCGGACACCGGGGCAGTGGACACTTCCGACAATCTATAGAGATGTTTGTTTTGTTCCTATGGATTTAAAGTTATTGAATGCTACTGGATGCTTTAATGGAACCTGAACTACATAATCGATAAGACCTCCAGAGATCTTAGTGCATAGTCCAATACTAATTAGTATAAAAGATAAACAAATTGACTACCAAGAATTTATTTTTATTATCTCTGAACTAACTATTTACACTGTGTTGTTAATTAATAAACTAACTATATAAATAAATACAAAAACAAAAGGATATTTAGGCGTCAAAGTACTCGTTCGCATCGCTGTCATCGGGAAACCTGCTCAGAAGACTGGCAGTATTGCCACATTGAATGGCAATGCTAATTCTTTGGCCAAAGAACGACCCAGCCACGTGAAGTGTCGATCAGTCGGTGAGAAATTTCCTTAAAAAAGGAGACGCGCCCCTTTACCCGAGTGTTTCGACTCCAAGCGGCTCAAAGCTGTAATTACCCATTAATTACCCGCTTGAGGGTCTCAGCAGCCGCAGCAGCAGCGCCAGCACAGCCCGCCGTGCTAGGAACATGAGGTATCGACAGTTTGCGGCTTATCCACCTTCCAAGGCAACAACGTCATGCCGTCTGGTCTCTTCCCATCGTCACGTACCAAGCCGTTTGGTATAAAAAATTGTATTGATAGTACAAATTGTTTCAATGGTGTTAAAGTTGTGCTCAGTAGGAAGTAGTAATTAGTAATAGATAGATACCATTTGATAGGTAATAAGATCACTAATCATCATCGACGCGTCGTCTTAGCTTAAAGACTTCCAATGCTAAATAGGTTTTCCCAAGCATCGCTACAACGACCCGTCTTGCGCTTTACCCACTCAGATGAAGGTCACGGGGTCATGAATCATTGGTATCCAGCCCTTGAATTTGGATTTGAAGGACTCCTTTTCGAACTCCTAGATAGAGTTACCCCGACACTTCAGAAAAGGGTTGATATTGAAGTAAAACCAGACTTTATTAATGGAACTTTAATATGAAAAAAAGTCCAAGAAAATACGTCACATCCACTCGTTACATTTCTCACAGTAGCACGACTCCAGATTGGTGACAGTTTTAAGCAACTATTAAAAAATAACCCTGTCAAGGGCTATTAATCAAAGTTCGATAAGGCTGCTCAAAATGGGCGGTCTATGTTGTAAGGTAATTTATTTCATAAGTCCGAATGCGATTGAAAGACTAACTGAACAAGTTTAGCCTGACCCCTCCTTTTGCCTCTACGATTCCCTCTTAAATCTATATTTTGTATGGATGCAGGAAGGGGAGAGGGTCTTCGATTCTGGTCGTTTTATATTAGCGATGGGCGATAGTGGTCGTTGTATTGACAACGTTCAATGGACAATGGGCAATAGTGTTATCAGAACATCATATGATTTTCTGTGTACGACCGTATAAAATGAATCGCTACCTACAGTATTAGGAACAAGTTTGATTTGTAGATTAGTTCGTAGTCACAATCTGTTAAATGTCCTCTGTTTTCTACTTTCATATCAGATACTACTAGGAGCTATAATATAAGCTTCAAGACCTGGTAAAATATACCTTCGGAAGAATATTCATTCTGGTCCCGTACGAAGTAAAAGAAAAGAATCCTCTGGAGCAATGAGAATGGACGAGCGACCGGATACAGCAACGAGTTCACTACATAGTCTGTAGATGTCGTTGTCCCTTTTACAAGTAACAAAAATATGAAACACAAGTTATAGCTTTGTATTTCTAATCTACAATGTGTGCGAATAAAATCTTTATTTTCTCTGTAAATAAATCTACTTTTCCAAAAGGTCGTGTGTAAAATTTACGCTCATATGCATAGTTCACAATAATCACGCTTCGTCCTCGGCACATATAAGCTGAATATAGTAATCTAGATTAAATAGAATGCGTATTTGATATGCTCTAAGTCAAGGTTAAATTAAAATGGATAAATAATTAAATTACCTAACTTACATATAATGTCAAAAGGGAAATTAAAATTCAATTTTATCTTGACCGTATTGAATATTGCAATCAAATGTAATTTAATTTGATATTCATTTAGTTTATTTTATTACCAAGTTCATATTCGTTCTAATTTCATAATATCCCTTGCTGTGCTATGTTCTTAATTTTTAATGTACAGAAATCTGAAGAGTGAAGAAAGGTATATACTCTTAAGATTCGCTGCAAATAGTTAGTCAACTGCAACAAGTTCGAATTTTCGAAAAAGATCCTAGCCAGCATTTTGATAGAATACTACTTCTATATTCAGATTAAAAAGAACGACGATCGAATAAAATACATCGCACATAGCCGACATTATTCAGCAACGCAACACCACCTATTATCTATCCTGTCAACAAAATTGAAGTAAATACCCAGTGCTGGGCGCTACGCGCGTCGTAGCCAATGTCTACGCAACGTAACGCTGTGCTACATGGAGATACAATTGTTAGTTACTGCCATCTATCGTCGAGTAGCATGCGTTACGCAGTTACATAGAAATCTATACATATACATAGTTTATGAAAACAGCTGGGTAGGTAGTCTCCGGCCAGACTATGGTCTGGCTACCTACCCACGTCTACAGAGGTATAGATTCTAGCTAGGAGGGCTCTATGTATAGGTTGTTAGTCAAAGCAAATATTCTTAAACTGAATTAGTATGATGCAAAATATTAAAGGTTTTGTAATTGAGTTATTCTTTTCATATGTTTGTCACCTATAAATAACTTAATTAATGAATCAGTTATTGTACTACCTCTATTATCTATCGTCAAAACCATCACCCCGTTACTAAAGCTTGCATGGGTATCGCAATGACCATTCTGAAGTTATTTCCCGATGTTATTATTTATATTTTAACTGCGGAGTGGTTATACAAGCAATGCTTTATGTTGTGACTCGCAATCAAAGGAACAATACTGCCCATGTTTCTTATATCATAACAATCCAAGGCAACGCAAGAGGATATGGTGTGTGAAATAGCGTTTAGCTCAATCTTAGGTACCTCTGTGTACTTGCCTACCCTAGGGTAGTGCTATGTTAGGCAGGTGCAAGTACCTAGGTTTCTGCATTTTATCATAGCTTGAGCTAGTCAATGCCAAAGGTGGGAGTCAACTCAATGACTCCTACCTTTGGCACGGTCTTGCTAAATTCAATTGTTAATAAATATTATTATTATGTTTTCTACTATTAATATTTATCCAATGAATAGATATCTAGGCCTTGAAACTGCAAAAAACTTCCATTTTGAAATGGTTGATTGAAAAATACTAGGTGCAAGCTTTAAGTGCATTGTACTAGTGCACTTAGCGTGCAGTTCTCTCGCAGTCAGTTAGCTGTTTTGATGCAGTTATGTCAACTGCATTCAAACTGAAATTTTACCGTTGGATTTCAAATGCAGTGCGTGTTTGGACCCTATCTACCTAATAACTTTTATATAATTTAATACAAAACCTTACTAGTTTTTCATTTGAATAATAGTGTCTTTGTTCAAATAGCTATCTTGTCATACAAACTTACTATATACAATAGGTAGATATCATAATAATTTTCTTCAAAGAGAAAATACCTATTTATCAATCAACCTAAAAGAAACTGGGTGCTTTATATTAATATATATATTTCCTTTCTACTATACCTACTTACCTATTTAGAGGGATATTCAAAAAGAGATAAATTCGTTTTTTTAATCCCAAAGACTAATCTGACTTTTATGTCTTTTGTGTTTGTGTTTTTTTTATATACCTATAGACATTTTACATTACACCTGTCAAATTATTAGCTGGGTTTAAAGAACGAACTTTAGTTACTGTTAAGTAGATACCTAAAAATTTTTTTTTTTGTGAGACAGGGTGGACAATTGAGGAAAATAAATTCAGGTAAATAAGGGAATTAACATTTTTATTTTATTTTTTTAAGAGGTTCTCTTGGTATTAAAACTGCTTGGTCCAATTTATTACTGAAGCATTATCATCAGCCTGTAGCAGTCCACTGCTGGTCATAGGTCTCTCCAATTGCACGGCACTGAGCTCGATCCTCGGCCACAACCTTCCATCTGACCGCTGAAAGGTTGAAGACAAATCTGAAACATATAATTTTAGGAAACACACACAACGCACAATGATACTCTATAAAAGGCATCTAATTAATCGAACCTCAAATCATTCCCATTTTGCTTTCCTAAAAATATTGTTGAACATTCTAATATTAATGATTGGGCTTTTTGTGAACATCAAATAATTTAAATTTGAGGGCCCAAAAATACTAAGTAATCAAGCAAAAAAAGTTTCCATCGTTAAGGTAATTAAGAGCCAAATTCAAACTAAATTTCAATCCTAGATAGGAAGGTACCTAAATTAATATGAATCTAATGTTCCCATACATAAATTTAACTATGACTAACAAACAGTGCTTCTGATTTAGGTATCTGTTTTTATTTTAATTTCATTAACCTAATAAATACTACATTATGTTACTATTACGTTTCATTAATTTAAATCTCTGGCTTGTCCATCATGTATGTTCCTAATCTCCAGAACTAATTAATTAAATCGTTATTTTTTATCTAATTGTTTTATACTTTCGGTAAATGTTTTGACCTGCCAATGTAATAGATTCTATTATAAACGTCTTTAATTCAATCAATCAATTAACCAACTCAGCCTATCGCAGTCGACTGCTGGACATAGGCATCTCCCAGACTGCGCCACAATACCCTGTCCTCCCTGTTGTCGTTAATTACTAAATAATTATCAATATTACTTATAAAAAGTCCTTAACTTATCAATAATTAAATAATATCGAGTCATTACTTTGCTATCCACCCGTGCTTTATAGATTGTTACGTTAGTATGAGAGACATCTATACATTGTAGAATAAACTGTGCCAAATCGATAAACAAAAAATTCACTCCGAGATAAAGCTACTTTTATTGCCCGATCCACAAATCAACTACTCTCTAACAATCGTAAAACCGCAACAAAATCTCTCTCCATCTGCTACAAAAATGTTTCAAGCCAATATTCCCACTATTTCATGAAAAATTGCCCGCGAATCGACATGGAGCAATAACAGAGTACTACTAAAGGCAATCAAATGCATATCTACGCGTCATAAATTGCCCTAAAGCCTTTACTTTAGTACCACAATAGCGCAATACGGGGCTATAAACCATTGACATAGGTACTGCATTGATAACACATTGTCTCTTTATAGGACATAACAAGAGAATGCTATAGGTATGTTTAGTGGTTTTAGTGGTTATAAGAGTGGATTGGAGAATAAAATGTAGTGTAATGGGATTGATGTGAAATAAAATATGAGCTAGGAAGACAGAGTCTTACATTGTAGCTAAAAGAAATGAAGTCGTATTTTTAAAAATATGAAGCTATAGCTGGGAGAAACTATTTTGTGTTCTGGTTCTTGCAAAATATAACGTAAGAGCGCTAACACACTGGGCCGCCATGGCGACGTCGCTGGCTACGTAGCCATGGTAGGTAGCCAGAGGTAGGCTACCTACCGTAGCCAAATTAAGTTGCCAAATAAATAGCCAGTCGCTACTGACTCTCAGTCCTGCCAATCAGTTGGCCACAGAGTAAGGGAGGTGTAAGTTACTTATATAAAAAATACTGGTGACATGGCTAAAAGTGGCCAGGTCGCCAGAGTATAAGTGTCATTTCAATACGAATTGTTTGGATATGTTGCCGACGACGTCGCCATTGCGTCCCAGTGTGTTAACGCTCTAACGGTATTGCAAAATCCTTACAAGACAAATATATGATAACTGTTCGTAATAATTCAACTAACAACCATTAAAATATTTCGTAAAAGATTGATTCAATCAATTCAGCCTATTGCAGTCCACTGCTGGACATAGGCCTCTCCCAAAAAAGATTGGTTAAATATTCGAAAAGATGAATTAATGTCAAAAGCTCATTAATACTGCTTTTGACTTTCAAAAAAATGAGAATGCGGCCATGACTACTGCAGCGAACTAATTTCATAGCAGAATAAGAAAACTGAAAGTAACATCTTGTGGAAACATTTAAACTAAAAAAAGCTTTCTCTAAAATTCACTGAAAACCCGTTTAAAAGAAAAAGTAGACACAAGACATAGGAAATGAACAAGTCAGCATAATCTTCTTCCAATCATCTTCCATTTTTCCTTCCCATCTTCAGAAACCCCTACCACAGGTGTTCATTTTTCTCTCTGTCGTCTTTAGAAAACCCTACCACAGGTCTTCGATCTTCTAACTCGTCGGCGTTCCGTAGCGTGGTCTTCCAGCCGTGAGATACCTGTAGAGACGAGCTTCTGATGTGAACTAAACTACAAAAGCCCGGATCTACAGGGTAGATCACGAATGTGCCATATAGCCTTCGAGTTCTTCGAGTTTCAGTGGTAGGATTAGAGTTTCAGTGGTAGGTTTCGAGTTTCAGTAGTACAGTAGGTTTCGAGTTTCAGCCGAAGTTTTCGGGTACAGCTGTCGTCCGCGATCTGAAACTTCGAAACATTTATTTTTTTTGTTTTATATTTTCTCTCTTATCCTCAGCGATTCATAAAAGTTGTTATGAATAAAATTTTGTTCTTTTAAAAGTTTTTGGATATAGGTGGTTAATAATAAAGTTGGAACACAGCTATTAATATTCATGGAGTGTCTTTATAAAAGGAAAACTTCAGTAACTGATTTCTCGCAAAATTCTGCATAAAGCATCAAATTGCTTTTAAACACAATCATCATCATCATCATCATTTCAGCCGATAGACGTCCACTGCTGGACATAGGCCTCCCCCAAGTGTCGCCACATTGACCGGTCCCGTGCGACTCGCATCCAGCGGATTCCCGCAACCTTCACCAGGTCATCGGTCCACCTAGTGGGAGGCCTTCCAACGCAACGTCTTCCGGTTCGCGGTCGCCACTCCAGAACTTTTCGGCCCCATCGGCCATCCGTTCTGCGAGCAATGTGCCCTGCCCACTGCCACTTAAGTTTGGCAATTCTTCGGGCTACGTCGGTAACCTTGGTTCTCTTGCGGATGTCCTCATTTCTGATTCGATCACGCAAGGAAACTCCGAGCATAGCCCTCTCCATTGCCCTTTGAGTGACTTTAAGCCTTCTGATGAGGCCCATTGTGAGCGACCACGTTTCAGTCCCGTATGTGATCACTGGCAACACACACTGGTCATAGACTTTCGTCTTGAGACACTGTGGTAAGTTGGACGAGAAGATACCGCGCAGCTTCCCGAACGCCGCCCAGCCGAGTTGGATTCGACGATTGACCTCTTTCTCGAAGTTAGACCTACCTAACTGGACCGTTTGTCCCAGGTACACATAATCGTCTACAACTTCGAGTGTTGAGTCTCCGATCTTGATAGGAGTGGGTGTGACATGGGCATTCAGCATGATCTTGGTTTTGTCCATGTTCATTTTAAGACCCACTCTTCCGGAAGCTCTGCTGAGATCATCGAGCATTATACTGAGGTCCTCCATGGTCTCAGCCATGACCACTATATCGTCGGCAAACCGAAGGTGAGTGATGTACTCGCCATTGACGTTGATGCCTAGCCCTCTCCAGTCCAGAACCTTGAAGACATCCTCTAGTGCAGCGGTGAACAGTTTCGGAGATATGACGTCTCCCTGTCTCACCCCTCGCTGCAGAAGGATAGGTTCGGAAGCTTGGTCCTGAAGTCGGACTGACATGGTGGCGTTTTTGTACAAACACTTCAACACCTCGATGTACCGATAGTCGATTTGGCACCGTTGGAGAGACTGCAGTACAGCCCAGGTCTCGATCGAATCGAAGGCTTTCTCGTAGTCCACAAACGCTAAACAGAGTGGCAGGTTATACTCTTCGGTCTTCTGTATAACTTGCCGCAGCGTATGTATGTGGTCCACGGTGCTAAAGCCTTTTCGGAAACCGGCTTGTTCGGGAGGCTGAAAATCGTCAAACCTGCGCGCGAGACGATTCGTGAAACACAATCACCACTACCTAATATTTCCTAGTGGGAATTTAATTATATTCTTCAACATATCCTCATAATTAAAACAACCCAAAACACCACCAAAATTAATAAAACCCTTTCCCTAAAAAGTGACTTAATTAAACCACGTTAAAACATAGCAACAATATACCCCTCACTCCCGAGCGGGCAACAACATTTTAATATGACGTGTTACCCCATACGTCACTTTTAGCACAGAAGCTATATGATAAAGGATAAACGTATAATTAACATGACAGCCGCCGGCATCCGCTTAATATGGAAATCTCGTTATACACGACACACGTTACCTATCATTTATTACTTGGGAAAATGCGGAGTAAAGCGGTTGCTTACGATGAGAAATTTCCATTAGGGTACGTGTTTGTGGGTGTTTCCGATTGATCGGATAGTGTTTAGTGTGGTAGTTTAGGGTCAAAATGTGTGTTATATATCATATTGTGAAGTAGGTAATAGGTAATACGGGCTGGTATCCGCAACTCCACGTTAAGGCGCTTATTTCGCGTATGGAAATTATTGGATTATTTGAAAAATATTCCAAGAAGTAAATGATTTTATTTCTGTAAGTAGGTTTGTACAAACTCTTTTACACGTCAATCATGTGAATCGTAAGAAAATTAGAATATCGTCAGCGAGGTTTTTAGATAGTTTTGATATCTTTATATAAACAACTAAGCCTGAAGCAGAGCGTTACCTGCCTAAACATCAATTTAAACAAACGAAACGTTTGATTGAATAAGACGCAAAAAACGTTGGCAATTTCGAGCGAAAAAATTCTACCCCGACAAAATCTCAGCGCCTTCCAGAATTCAATTTACGCTCAACAATACAACACTTTCACCCTAATCTGATAGCATGACGAGGGATCACAAATCAGAGGAATCAGCATCGAAACCTCGCGGGATACGCCACAAAAAAATAATCTCGTCGTATTTCCGCAAATCATTGTGACCATTGTATAGTCGATAATGTAGTTGAGGAAAGCGGGCCTAACAAAAAGGTTCACTTAATTGCACGAGGGAAGAACGCTGAAAGGCGAACGGCTTTTGTTTCCCGCGAGGCCTTTGTACGAGCTCACCCGATCGGCTGACTCATCAATTTCCCCAGATTGACGTAAACGTTTGAGTCTTAAGATTGCGCTAATACGGATAGACGTACGACACGTACGGAACTACGGATGTTCCAAGCGATGAGATGGCAGATTTCGAGTTTTGGGAAAGTTCTTGCGCATTTTTGAGAAAATTGTTGATTAGGTTTAGGTTTTTATGAGAACAGTGAAAGAGGTAAATACATAATCTAATTTTAAACAAAATAAAAAATTTATCAACATTTTAATTCAGATTTTTGCATTTCCTATACTAACAATAAAGCTGAAAAATGTGTTTGCTTGAACGCGTTAATCTTTGGAATTACCAGTCGGATTAGAAAAATCTTTTTTGCATTTGGCAGCCCAATTCTTAAGGAAGGCTTATTAAGATTATTTAACTAGGACCCTTAGGAGCCGACCAAAAAGAACAAAAATCAGAAAGATCGATAAGCAAAAACGAAGTAATAGCGCCAGCAGGCGATGTGATGCGACAGGGTGGGACGAGAAATTTCCTGCGGACGAAGTCGGGGGCAGAAGCTAGTTAACAATAAATACGGTACACTTCGTGTAAATCAATTTCTAAGTGGCTCAACTCGCTAATCGAACTATTCTTTACCTCGATTGACGAATTAATAACTCAACTACACATAAAGCCCAATACAAAAGCCTTTTATTAGAACCATTACCAGTCAACCGAGCAAACACGAGGAAAACACGGCACTTGAACTATATTAACTATCGGGTCTAACGAGGCGCGTCGACTGAGCTTAATCGAACCTCATTTATAAATCTCCAACTAACTAAGAGTATAGGTGGCTCACGTAAATATCTACAAGCAATTAGTTCAAATAGAACTAACGTATTACAACGTTTGGGGGACAAAATCCCCCGTAGGTGGGACTGGGGGAACTTAGGTTCCCCCCTAAGTTCCCCTCCGGTCTGCGCAATGTCGTCCCGCCATCATTAATCTTGCCGCTCAGCAAACAGTCCTCCACAAGAGCAACTTTAGAGCTGTACCGTGTCGATAATGTAAGTAAACTATCGTAGATATGAGCGATAACTGCCTAGAGGCCCCGACCCAGCGACGGTGCTTAATTAATTGGATTTTAGATACAGCCCCGAGAAGTTTGCCTTCAACAGAATTTAATGGCAGTTAATTTTGATTTGTTTAATAAAGGTTGCTAATTTATTCATTTCGTTCATTAATACGGGAATAATTTTATGGTTTGTTTTCTGATATAAAAAAGAATAGAATAATAGATAGGACTTAGCAAATTCGAAAATTAATATAAATTTTATCCAGAAAGCTAATATTTTTGCGATATTTTACGTAAAGCTCTAACAGCTACGGCTTTAAATGACAGCAGGGACTTTTAAAGGTTATACGAATATCTTAGGAGAAAAATCCTTACAAATTGAACCGATCAGTCTTCTTAATTCTCGACTCATCGATACAAATTCGTTTGCTAATGGAATCCCTATCTCGGGTCGATTTCATGGAAATATTCAGCGGAAAGATTTCGCTTTAGATTCATATCAGAGCGTATTGAAGACGATCTTCCTTTATCTAAAGACCGAGGGTTAGCAGAAATTGGCATTTTTTGTGAAGTAAAATGGATATATGTATATTTTTCAGTAGACACCTACGCACTGTGTACGAGGGGCTCATGGCTATGTACTAACAGCCGCACGGGTCGATCGATCAGGTTAGGCTAGGCTTACCGCGGTTTGTCCGTGGATGGGTGACTGATCTTAATATACCGAGACATAGATAGAATAAGCTGTTGATCCCGGCTGGGGTAGTTACGGGTTGTCAGAAGCCTTAAAATCTGACAACCAGTCTTACCGAGGGGCAATGTAGGGCGTAGTTAACTACAATTATTTTGTAATCTGGTTACTAATTACGATTAAAAGTAGTTAACTACATACCTATATGTAGTTATGATTACATGTAACTTAACTACAGTAATCAAACTACATTAAGTAGTTGTTAATTTGATTACTGCAATCTAGTAGTTATAATTACTGATTATTTATGTTTTATGAACTTATATTTTGCAATTAAATAAACATGTAATGTGTAGTAATATATGTTTTGGAATATGGCTGCATAAAAAAAAAACAGTTTATTGCACATACCTATGTTTATTTTCATGAATAATCAAATGCAAGGATTAAAGTCGTAGATATTATGTATCTATACTTACCAGATCTTAATTACTTTTTATTGACATGTAATCAAACAAATAAAATTACTCAGCAAACATCAACTTAATTCAAATTATTTGCGAATCAAATAAATAAACAAAAAAGGTTGATTGGGTTAATCATTTAAATTAGGTTTTAGTACTACACGTTTTTCGAACATTTCATCCGATAGCCTGTGGGATTTGGGATGGTTTATCATAGTTGCGTATGAAAACAGTCTTTCCAGTGGAGCCGAAAAAGGTAATGGAGTATTGTATTTTATGAATACTTTTTTCACTTCTGGATATCTATGAAGACAAAATTAGAATCAAGTTCAGAATTTAGTTCTCGTTCCATATCTGATAAATAACAAGAAACAATCAGATCTGCTTTTGACCTCTGGACTCCGGCATACATCTTATAGAAAAAAAATATCGTATAGAAAACACGCACAGTCCAACACACAGAAAATGCATCCACGCGCGTGTGATAATCGCCTTAGACGCAATTGAATACACTGCCCAAAAAATGACTTATACCGACATGCAGCGAGCGAAAGCGAGAGCGTGCTATAGTGCGCTCATGCTCTAACACACGCGACTACAACGCGATGCTCTAACTACCTTGGTACCAAACGACAGTAGTTATAAAAAGTAATCAAGTAATCGTGATTGCAACTACAATTAGTTGTTAGTAGTCAAAATTTGTAACTACATTTTTCGAATTTTTTATGTAGTTTGTAGTTATGATTACTAATTACTTTATGTAGTCGTAGTTAGTAATCAGTAGTTAGATTACATTTTGCCCAATACTGCCGAGGGCTATCGTGTTACCCAGTAACTAAGTTGTGGAGTTCATATCTGACCTCCACAACTCAGTAGCAACAACAACAACTTCAGCTGCATCCGGTTAGACTGGAAGCCGGCCCGAAAATGGGAAAAGGCTCGGTAAATAATTACCACTAATTATTAAAAGTAATAATTTCTGATCAATAATTGAGTCAGTAAATTTATACCATAGACATTTTAATTTTTTTGGAAATTTTTGGATGTGCAGAGCGCTCCAATTAATCAGTAGATTCATACGACCATAAACCTCACACCCTGAGTTTGTAGGTACTGAAAATTTTTCATTCTCGAAGTATCACCGTAGAAGATGAAGGACGGGCTGCAGAAAACAAACGACCAGCGGTCCACTTAAGGCCGGGATCGAAAGAGTGGAAAGATGTAGGCTAACAGGAACAGTAAAAGTAAGTATATCATCACAAACAAAAACCCCAAAAAAAAATTGAAACATGTACATCGCGATTGCTACATGTGAATGAATGTGAATAATATTCAATGATACCCTTTCACACTTAGAACGATCTTCGAAATGATCTTTCCACACTGCAAAACAAAACACAGCCGAAACTCAGCAATCATCCAAATATGTTCCAACGTGACGATAAATACAAGTTAAAATAGAACGTACCAGCCATTGTTTGTTCCAAGCTTTTCTCATATCAGCTTGCGTTCCCCCGAGCACCGCCTGAAACATTCAATCCCAAATGTTACATTTCAATATGCTGCCTAAAACAGCCTAACTTTTACTTCACCCCCTTTCAACGTGTTTCATTTGAAAGCAATACGTCTCCATCTGTCTGAGCACATAATTTCATATTTGTGTTCGGATATTTTGTTGGAAGCCCTTATATACCTACATAATGTTGTATGGAGAATCGGATTGTAACTGGTAGAGCATAAATTTTATTTATGAAACAGAGAGATAAAATAAAAGGCTGATCAATTTAGCTATCTAAGAAACTAAAAGCCACCAATGAAAAATGTGGACTTCGGCTTTTATTTGTGCTGGCAACTCCTAAATTTATTAGGTTCCCATCCAGCCTCTTTAGATAAGCCATCATGAGGTCCTATTTAAAGAGAATTATAGGTACCTAATAAACTTGGTGAATGATGGCCACACCCTTTGCGACTGATGGTTTTTAACCGACTTCAGAAAAAGGAGGAGGTTTTCAATACGGTTGTCATTTATTAACAGAACGTTTGCGCATCCTGGAAGTTAGGCCATCTTACAATATAGCTAAATAAATGATATTTTGCATTATATGTATATTTAATATTTTTAGTTTTAGACTTGACACATTCATATTTTTCTCTTCTTGTTCTCACACACTATTGTCTACATCTCTTTTTTACTTCGCCTTTCGCAGGTGTACTGGAAGAAATTTCTTAAGAAATAAACAGTACCTTTGTACACAAATTATAAGAAAATGTCATTTACATATATTTTACTGTGTGTACATAAATAATAAAATGTATATATAAATATTTTCACCAACAACATTCCCAATACCCCAGCCAGAAATGAGAGTAAAGACTCTAGAATATAACAAAAATATTAGCTTTTTCTGATGGTTAAAACATAACAATTAACTTTTCACAAACACAAATTTTTAAAACGTAATTAAGGGCAGCAGTTCATTTACGTGCTTTTAACACGGTCAATATGAAGTGCAAAGTTCTTTCCCCCTATACGCCAAAAATGCGTCCGTGTAATTTTTTTACGGAGATACAGACATAAAAGCGAATGGCCCTATATTGTTCAGGTTATTTCTGTTACCGGACAACACAGAACCTTTGCTAAAATTACAGTAACCTTTTTTTTAAATATTTTCAAAATAGTGTATTTTCAAAATTATAAAAAAAAAATAAAAATTTGAAAATATTAAAAAAAATTATAAATTATATTATTTTCATATGAAAAAGGAACTGGCGAAAATATGAGGGTATTTTATAGGTATACCTCTGTTTAAACCGAGATAGGTTCAGGTGTGATGTCATGTTGAAAAAAAGAAATTCTTGTAATAAAAACGGACATAATAATTTTCCTCTGTATAATTACAAAAGTTTTGCATAATATTATGATAATGCCGAGTGTGGAGTGAACATAAAAATGTACTTGTGTTCAACATAAAGCTTAAAATATGTATCCGTCTAGACTAGGTTTTGCCTTTCAAATGCTAATGTCACAAAAATACTTGGTTTTTCCTCTGTTCCTGTAGTATAATCATGTTCTCTATTAGTAGAGGATAAGAACGCATACCTATGTACTATATTTTTCGTTTTACAAGTACTTTTACTACGCCTGATCTCTCTTCGATCGTGACGGATTGCGTGTCTTCCCATCGGACTAGGAGAGTGAGGGAAGACAGAGAGAGTGTATATGTGTCTGCGCACACCCTTGTGCACTATAACGTCTCTCACGCAACTCGTTGATATTGGCCGCCATGACCGAAATACGGTCTGGAAGACTATTACTTATATTTGAATCAGGTAGGTGAAGCCATAAAATGAGCACGATTTTGTAGTTACTACGAATTCGAAAGATTTGTTTTATTGAAACTTGAGAAAATCTTTGATCGAAAGCAGCTAATCAAAATGAAGTTTTCTAAAAGACGTAAAAGATTTAAGAAGTTTTTATTTGAAACACGAGAAAAAGTCGTTGCAACAACGCTCAGACTAAAACGCTGCAAATTAAACCTAGTATATAAGTATTTGGCATGATAACTCTCTTACTACTTACTATATAATAATAATTACAAATTAAGTTAAATTACTTAGTTAAAGCGAACAATCCATTACGTCAGCGCACGCGACCCAGCATCAGCGACTCCTACATTAAACTTGATCCCATTAAACAAAAACTTTGCTCTTAATATTCCACCTAACGAGTTAACTTCGGACATACGCCCTTTTGACATTAACTTTTAAAATTTGTCGAGTAATGTCAGCGTTAAAGTTTATAGTGCACATTTGAAATGTAATAGAGGTGTGAGGGTAGGAATAAAATAGAGTAGCTATATCTCTTAGTTAGTGGTACATAAAGTTTAGTGTGCTGACGCACGTCTCAACGTTCGACTGTAGTCAGGCTGAGGGGAGTCTAGACCGAATGGTTTGCTCGATAAATTCCGTATAATGTTTCATTCAAACTTGTTTACCAAGCTAATCATGTTGAAAAGTGTGTGCCGTAAAAAATACCGTTATATGATCAGCTATTTATTGCCCCAATTATCTACTACATAGAACATGGCCATTCTCAAACGAATATTAGACTGTACAAAGAGCCAAATTCCCGATACATAAAATGAAAACCGAATAATTTCATACTCGCACGGCGTACGCTGCCAAAATTATCAACATGGCGCAACTGTGCCCTGATTAACCATCACTTAAATCAAGAACCGAGGGCTGGGCTTGGCTCGGGGCCAGCCGACCGCTACAGATTTATATTTGCAAACATATTTCCATATACCCGCGATCGATATGCCTATCATATGGGATGGGTGTATAGAGCCAAGTCGCGCGCGCCAGATGAATATTTTACTGCGTTTCCGGGCCTTGCTGTGAAAATGCCCGGCGTAAAATACAGCGAGCAGTAAAATGCTGTTCATTTACAGCGGCAGCTTATATATGTGCTGGCTGTTAATGTTAAAATTTAAATTGAGTGTGCCTTGCATAATATATGAATTTCCTCGCACGTAAAAAAAGAATTAAAAACGCTACCAGAATTTCCGGAATTTTCGTTGAAATATATTCTAACATGACCGGAATTTCCGGAATTTTCGTTAAAATATATTCTAACATGACCGTTCTTTTAAAATACCACGTATTTTAAAAGAACGGTCCCACGACCTAACGATTCTGAATTTTGTATCTCCGAAACTATTTTCATTACAAATACTTTCGAAAAAACAGAAGATGTAAACAGCGAAAGAAAACCTTTGAAAACTTTTAATTTATTCTACCGATAAACACCGGCGGGAATTACAGGGAAGTTACACGGAACATTTTAAACATCGCAAGTCCGTTTTTTACGTAAAGAAGCGAAGAGCAAAATTCAATCCAGAAAAAAAGCGACAGCTACCAGTAGAACTTCCAAATTGTTTTTCTTTTAAGCACAAACAAAGGGACGATGCCAAGGAAATTAAAGGTGGCTTGAAATAAAATAAAAGTCCACCCAAGCGGAGGACTTTTTGTCGGATAACATGGCTCTAAAGTCCGAACTTTAAGGTTTTTTGATTGCAAAACTAATTGGAAGCAATTACATTGTTTTTAACTTTTATTATCTCGAGGACTTTAATATACGGTCTCCTGGAAGAGGTTATTTTAATTGCTTTTCAGCAGGTGCAAGTTGGAAGGATAGTAGGAAATGTAATGTCTGCTAATAGTTCGCAAACTGCACAGGAGTTCGTGTTATGGGGTGCTTCCCCTATAGACAGCGTCCACAAACGATCGAAGGGGATGGGGAAGCTATAAGCTACACGCTTGCATGGCAGGGGAATTAGTGACGCCAGTGCAACGTGTCTGTGGACACAAGTGCGTGTTGCTGCGTCGTATCGATAGCTGTTATATCTGTTTGCAATTTCAATGGCACATGAAAGTATACAGCTGGTGTTCTTGCTTGCTAATGAAAATAATATAGATTGATAGATGTGTACGTTTAAATTCATTTGGTGAAAAATAGACAACCAATTTAGCCGTAATATTTACTCGTACGTAATATTTACTCGTACGTACTGTCGAATCAACGCTCCCAAACTTAGTCGAGATATTTTATTAATTTCAAGGATGTCTGTAGCGTAGCATAATTAGCCTATAATGTTCCCACAGTTGGGACACAGGCCTCCTCTCTTCGAGGGAATGGGCTGTAGTCTTACCACGGGCCCAATGCGGCTTGGTAGATGTCACAAATGTCTTCGATTTTTTGTTTGTTTTTGGCTTCCTCACGATGTTTTGAGAGCAGTGGTGATGGTCTATAGCTTTGTTGACCATAATTTATTACACAAAGCTCAGACAACAAACAAAACTATCTTTATTGGTGCAACATCCGACAATTATCCATAAAACAACGCCAGCATCGCAACTAAAACCCCGAACAATAGCAAGGAACATTAACCGTTGCATTAACTTGAATAAACACTATTATTCGCACTTAAAGCCATACAAAGCGGCGATATAACTCAAGCCTAACTTCCAGAACAATCTCACTACATATCTACAATTGTTAGAACTTAATTTAGTTTCCAACTGCAGTCGGTTTATCTGCATAACGGAACTAACCCAGTTAAGCTGGGGACGTTTGCGCTGTCGCAAACTTGGCTGTGTGTATCTACAGGCCTAAGGTATTAGAGCTACCTGTATATTTCAGTCACACTAAGCCTGGGAAATTAACGGATCATAGCCTGAGAAATTTACTTGTGTTTTGTTTATTTGGTGGCATTATTCCCAATTTCAAGCATGTTTCCTGCTATATTTTAACGTACTTAATAAACCCAACTAAAACTTGTGCGGGTGTGTTAGCCTGTTTGAAATCGCAAGTTTAAATGTTGAAGTAATATTAGAATGAATATTCTAGTACGTGGTCGGTAGGATTACAATTTAATTAGTTCAAATCTAAGTTCTAATCCTAAACAAACTTTAACCCTCAGAAGCCTTCTAAACATTGGAAAGCTCCACAAACGTTACGTTCACTAATTAGTTTCATTTCATTAAAACAAATGACGGTATCAAGACAAAGATGTAATAAATAAGAACTTAGCGGTTCTTATTTATTACATCTTTGTCTCATAACCCAGACTGCAACTACTCGTAGAAGTCGTAGATTATAACGAAAGCTATGAAAACCCATTCCCTTCATTCTGAGCACGGTTGAGCTCTATAAGTATATACAGCTGACACAATACAAATTAAACACGTAAACGAAATAACTTCACCAAGACTGTCTCATGACGTAATGTAACTTGATTAAATTCATGGCAACGGATACTGAATGAAATGTCTGTCTGTAGATGAAAGAATTCATGTTGAAATATTGCGCATCTCGGCTAGATTGAAGCAAAATTCGGTGCTGTTACGCCAAAGATGTTTTTTTGTGATTTTCAAATTATTTTTATTTGCTTTCTCATCTATACACCTACCAAAACAAAGTGTCAAAAACCATTGATTAAAAATAAAATAACGTAATATCGATGGTTAACTTCACCAAGACGAAAACCAGGCAAAATAAAAAATATAATAAGCGAGTGTTACTGAAATGGAAATCAACCTGGATATCCATTCCTTTTAAGGTATATTCTAAGCACCCTAGTGCTACAAAATATAAAAAAACATAGTCTATAAATGTTTAAAATGTAATTTTTAATATTATATGAAACTGATAATATTATACCTAGTCATGTTGGTGCGATGTTATCACATCATCTACCACAAGAGGCTTGTTAGTTTTATTCCAAGCATCTTGTCTTCTGTTTTCTTATCGGCACAAACTATAGAAAATAGCTCAAGTCATAGTAAAAATTCGGCTGTTGTAAAGCAGCAACTCTTCACGAAAGCTCCATTAAATTTAAACATCAAGTAAATAAGAGAATTCTGACAAACACCCCCTAGCACCACTAGATTACACCCCCTATATAAAGCAGCGGACGCAGGAACAACCCTAGCTGTATTCTAAGCACGCTAGTGCTGTTACTCCAAATTGCATTTGCATAACGCACGGACCGCGGTGTGTAGCGTGAATTGGAATACATTAAAAATATATAACACTATTCCTAGAAAGTTGGTCTTTGTTTTATTTGGATACTGTTGTTTGTTCGTACTAGTTTGGATGTGTTTTGTATTGGTTGAGATTTAGATGTAACAGTGGAAATGTTTAAATTCAAACGTAAAAGTTTTCGTTCTGCATTGGTATGCATGGTAGATTTAGGATATAAAAACGTTATCTCTTGAAAGATATAATCTTATTACGGGAAAGGCAATAAGATATTTTTTATAACTTAATTACTGTCCCAACAAGCATTATAGATATCCACACAAAACATCGACTGAAGTCAAATATGGAAAACTATATTTCACTAAAAGTCCCTTCCAAAAGATTAACAAAGCCAACTCATAACACAGATATCCTCTGTATTTATACATCGTATTCTATAATCATGGAAATAAATAGAGAGAAAGATATTACTTTACATTAGTAGTCGAGTTGAGAAACTCGTTATTCATATTTATGCAAGTTTCTGAGCGCCAGCAAAATTAATGCGAGAAGGCGACCATGTAAAGTTGAAATAATATACAGCTACAAGTGAAATAATTTACTGCTTTCGCACGTTTTCATATTTTCCTTTTTCCCTGTTTTTTCCAGGTTGTATACACAGCTTTATTTGAAGAAACTGTACAACTTTCTGTTGACGCGAAACGTGATAGATGACCGAGAATCTATACGATGGCAAAGCTGAAAGATCGGCCAAATGTGAAAATGTCGCAGAAGTTTGATCGTGGGATTAGTTATTTCTTAAATGGAGACGTGTTATAAAATTCATCGATCATCTGGTGGAGCGATCGATAAAATAAATTACTTCAGAAGGAGATAAAATACGTGAGAAATAAGCGTCTATAGTATTAACACTTACTACTAGACGAGATACTTGCTGTTCGATCCGATTTTTGCAGGGCTACGTCATCATTCATTGCAGACGGTCTACACTCTCTGTAATGCAAGTTCACGTAGGATAGAGCAAAGAAGATTTCGTAATGCACTAGAAAGTGATTTAAATAGCGAGAAAAATTGTCACCTAATTTACTTTATTCATAAATATAGCCACCGACAAAAACAAGACGGTAAAGTCCCCATGCGGTAATAGACAAAGAATCTTGAGGAAAACTAGCGAACAGGATTTGAGATGACAGAATATCAAAACCACGAAATTCAGTCTCAAAACGGTCCGTCTGAGCATTCGTCTCATGTTTCAAACATTTTTTATCTACGCCGCCACCAGAAACGAGACTACAACCAAAATGAAAAATTCACAAGTCAAGCCCTTCTATGACACCCCAGAGTCTTGATCCTACCACAACACCGCTGCCAGAAAACCTGAATAATATAACAACGAGAATATATTTCCAGATTAAAATAAAGTGAAAAGGGCGAACTAAAAGGTATGAGTCATTTTAGCAATGTTAATTTAGGGACTGTTAGCTAATTTACATGATAATCTTCCCCGAAGAATTTATTTTTTGTTAAAGCAGAAAGGCGGCCTTGGGCTAAGCCGGTTAAGTAATATCAGAATTTACGCAGCCCTTTCCCTGCCGATTCGGTAATGTAAAGGGTAGACTAAGCTGCGTATCCTTGCAAATTAGTATTAAATTCAGTAAAGGTTCCATTTGAAGGTCTACGGCCTCTCGAACGATATTAGGTAAAATTCGGGTCGCACATTACTAAAACATCAGTATAAATTAATAATTTTTAATTGGAACACATAAAAGTTATACATTGAAAATGGCATTCCGTTTTTGTGATTCCATTTATATGTAAAAATATGTGAATGCATAGGTTACGAGAGCATAACTAATTGATATCCATGGTTTGGATCTACACCACATATCGACCGTTCCTATACAGCCTATTCCAACAATGGAACATGTAAACTGCATTTACCATTTAAAACAAAGGCAATAGACAGATATAAAACAAAGACTCCTAAAATTAGAACGGCGGAAAATGTGGGCGAAACTTAAGCCTTGCTACTGGATGCTGCGGGCAGAATTCTACATACCACTAAAAAAGGATATTAGCACGCTAGTGTAGGTGGTTTACTGCATTTTAATTGTGCCCGCGCGTCGAATCAAATGGCAAGATGGCCGCCACCGAATGGCGGGAGTAGGGGGAAAGGGGATCGTAATTTCGCGCCCGGGGCGACATCTATAATTCCAGAGAGCTATCATAAATTAGCATACGTATTAGATTGCGCGGGCCACGGGCGAGGACAAATTCCGTGCACGATTGTACATAGGCATAAATCCGAGTACCTATTTGGTAAATTAAAGCGTAATCGGAATGATGAGAAGGATTTTTGCGTAGATATAAAACCAAATCTTTTGATAATAATATATTTAGATATTGACAGATACTCGTATATTAAAGTTAGTTTTTAAAACAATTTCCGAACAAATCACAGTGGCTGTTTCAATCAACACCGTTCTTAATAAAACTGGTGTCAAGCCAGTAGGAAAAGATTTCGTCAAACGGAAGCTGTTCCAAAGATGAGAGTAAAAATTGGTGCTCCGAGATTGATTTACCAAAAAAAAAAAGAAGGAAAGCTGAAAACCCTTGTAATAAAAATACCCCTTCATAGTACCTACACCTTAATTTGATCTTAATTTAAAAAGTGGTAATACAGATGAATAACTAAATCAAAGAATTCAAGACATCCCAAAATCTGGCTGAGTCAGTCCATTAGCAGGCATTTATTGGCACTCGTTAGCGAGGCATGCGAACGACACGCGAAGACGGGTCCAATTTACTTTTACATGCCATAACGTCTAATGCTAATAACTTTAAGTTTAACAAAGTAAATCTTTCTTTTGCAGATGTGTTTGATATCAGTAATAGACATAGTTAATAAGATACGAAATGTCATTGCAAGGTTACGCAAAACACTTATGATATGCCTAAGTATTGATGGAATTCATAAACTGACCAATAACAAAAGACATTGCGAAAAAGAAGATAGATCCAAAGGACTAAAAAAAAAATAAGAGCCTTTAATCGGACGTCAAATGAGATAAGCACGAAGTTTTTATGAATTATCGATGTGTGGAGAGACAGACATTCCTGTCAAATGTCCACCAACTTCACTGATCAATGACTCTTCGAAAACTATTTTATTATTCAAAGTCGAAAGGTCAAACAAAAGAAGACATAAAAACTTGCTTTTACGCCGTCTGGGACATCAAGAGGGCAATTTATACCAGTTTGATGGTTGTTAGCCGAACAAATTACAAAATTAATATTTAAATTCTGCAATATAACGGGCGAACTCATTTAGTTCTCAGATTAAAATAAAAGTCTGGAACTGTTTTGAATGGGATAAGAGCAAGATAAAATGAATTTACGCTAGCCCCGTAATAAAAGATCCCTTTCTAAGACTTGTTGAGCAGCATCATTAGTTATTCATTTTAATTTTCGTAGATATAGCTGTTATACGTCTTGCGTTTTACGCCAGTGAAGAGATAAAATTTTAGTATAATCATAAAGATAGCGCCATGTGAACTACTTTAAGAGCGCTGCTGATCTCCTGGCCGGAAAATGAGCTCGTATAAGCGATACTATACATTTCCTAAAGGAAATCAAATCTTGGGTAGTAAAACCCTGGTCAAGATTGAAGATAAGTTTACCCAATCTCTATAGCCCACGTAACTTGAAGTTATCCCGAATATAAACTCAATATGTATAGTACTAAAATGCTTTGTATATTTTAAACTCATGGAAATGATTTATATATTTAACTATTATGTTTCGTATAGCATAGTTAGGTCATAGTTTTAAAGAACAAGATGTGGCATATATTGCATTGTAGTAATAGCGAACGGAAGAAAAATCTCTTTCGCCTTAAAAAACTAAAAAAATTCTGGTCTAACAGTCGAATAATTTGATTAACTTCGTCGCTCACGCAACACGCAAACCTAACAGAGAACAACTGACTACAAAAACGCCTCCGCAAAATCATTGGCGGCCGCTTAACTCATTACAATTCTCCACTATAGCCACAAAGATCTACCAAGAGAGACGTAAAACCTTGTTAGTGTTATAAATTCCCCTCATTCTTCTCTCGGTAAACAAAAGGAATCCACCGAGTCTTATAAACGCGGTGCGTATACCAAATTGTTTCTGCCATATTGCCGGCCACCGGAGGATTAAGTACAGGGTTGCAACATTACCGGTGGGATGGGACACAGCGGTATTTCGGCAATAAAGAAACGAAATAATTCGTTGTTGGTGGTTGTAAAATTTTTGTGCCGAGCAAGTATTTCGAGAATTGGGTTTTTTTCGAAATAAAATGAACAAAAACAACTTTCTGGGTTGAATTTTGGTCTTAGTTAATCTTAAGGGATAACCTATTTTCAGTTTCAAAATTATGACTTCTTTTTAGCCTTATTTAAGCTTATAACCAGAGCGAGGCCTGTTCTGGACTCTTTTCTATTCCACTCCCGACAATAACTTGTTTAGCAGAATTAAAGAATATCGGTATTGAAAATATCTTAAGTAGGTACAAAGATGCTTATTAGAAGATATTCAATAGAAGATAGAAATTGATTCTTAACCAAATTAATTTCCATTCAGTAATCTTCGAAATCGACCGCAATCTTTTTACTTCTGATAGTCCTAACCAATAGTAATACGCTTTTTCAACCACGCTCAATGGCGTCGTTATCCGGTATTTCGAGTCTCGCCCCGATTGTGTGCAATCTTGAAAGTGTGTATTAATCTCGGCCACTTCCCGGCGGGGCACTATAATGGATAGTTGCGAAATCGCACCCAAATAACCTCTTTGTACCGTTGAAAACTATTCTTTATATGCTCGTACATTATCCTCCTTTCCCTTCTCGTATGTGGTAGAAAATGTTTTATTAAAACTTGCTTACAAGTGGCATGATACGGCTTATTAATTTTATTTAGATGCGAAGCAATTTAATTTATAACGGTTTCTTTTGGGATTTTGCAAAAAATATCTAATAATTAAAGTCAGTTCTAGATTGTGTTGAAATTGATGTTTTTTTTTAATACGATTTCATAAGCAGCGTGCTCTGCATTCAGTGATATTTCCAAAAGGAAAGTTTAGAAATCGATAATCATTCATTATAGATAATCGTCAATGAAATCGATATAGGTAGCGGGAGGAGTCTAACAGGAAAAGTTTAAAGAAAACTCGAGTAACTGGTGAGCGATGAAGAAAAACTTTTGACAGCTACAATCATTGACGATCAAAATTCTAACGATATAGACGCAGACGTCAATTCCGACATGTCAACGATTAGATCCTTCCCTCTTATCTAAAATATTCCACGTCCTTGCCCAAAATTAGCATAGAGATTATTAATAAAATGAGAAACCTAATTAAACACCCTACAGGGAAAAGAATTCTCACCTAAAGTCGCTAGTATAATACTCGGTTTACAGAAGTCCGTAGTCGCAAAATCCTTATTTGCTTTTGTTATTACATTCTGCTCCGCCTTCATAAATATGGCCCTCCTGGGGCCGTTTGCTACAGTCGCTATAATATGAAAACGGAGAAATACCTATTTACGCTTTCTTTATATTTTGGTCTTTTGATACGGGGGTATAATGTCGGTAATTACGGATCGGATAATAACGAACCGGAACGTTCCGAGAATGTTTGTGATTTCGCTTTCAGGTTTTGCTTGTGAATAGACTAGACGTCTAGACTCTAGCAAATATTGTTAGAAGAGTACGAATGTCCATTTTAAATGGACACAGAAAATGATACAGACATGATCATATTACTTTATAGTAACAAAGGAAAATCGATCGCTATTGTCGGTTTTAGTCTGATGCAGTGAATAATCTATAATTAGCTATTTGATTAACGATTACTAACTTTACCAATACATATTTCTATAATATTCTGTGTTTTTTTAAATTCTTTCTTTGAATCTAAAATAAGACGCTCCAATGAATATAATTTTGTCAGAATAATTTTAACTAGTAATGACATTATAAAAGGTCTGAAGGGAAATCTGTTTTGATTCGATTTTATCCTGTTAATGTCTATTAGTTAGGAAGTGTGGCAAAAAGTTTTAATCCCTAACCTCAAGTGTAGCTTAGCGGCAGGTGCCCGATATTTCGAGATAATAAAATTACCTAGATAGCTAAATTAACATAAAATAAAAAATGTGCACAAGAAAATAAATGCATGCATAATAAATAAAACGTAATGAATACATAAGTAACGAAAACTAAACCAGTTGTGCAAAATTGTAATATTAAAAATAAATAAATAAACTGATTAAATAATTATTAATATTTTTATAAAATCATAATCAATAGAAAACATAAAAATAAATAATAATTTTATACGTTACCTCACACAGAAGACAGCACGACACCCGCCACCCGACCCGAGATCTGAAATAACAAAAGAGAAATTCACTACGACCGCACTGAAGAAAAGGACCAAAAAAATTGAAGAACAAAAAAGGTTCAGATAAATGCCAGTTAGAATCCAAGTCAAAACAAAATAGAAACAACAAGTCAACAACACTTGTCCGCGTCACGACTCACGCGGGGAAAAGGTGAGGGCACCAAATCGCATTAAGGGAGCGTTTGACGCAATCAAATTATACGAAAACTTCACCCCTCAAACGTTACACGTACTGGACACAGAAAAATATTCACAGATACATACCTCAGATTTTCCAGTTTTCTTCTAGATTTTATAAAATATTTAATTTTAAATTCTGAACTGAATGTAACATGAAGTGTCGTTATCGGCAGGAGCTCAGTTGCGTCTAACTTTGCGGCGAGCCGCGCCCCTACACGCTACTTGTACTGAATCTCTACCCCTATTCCGGGCTTCGGGAGGCGAGCGCGCTTGTGTGCTTTAGGTCGTAAGCGAAACCATTTAAGTCAGTCAAAACCAAACTCTATGCTCCGAAGAATAAGGTTGAATTTCGAAAATGAAATTGTAAGCTTCAGCCATTTTGGAGTCTGCGGACTGCATTTGGGTACCCCGGGATGCTGCGCAAAATAGGAACACGAAATATGAACGAGACTGCGAGGCGCTGGCGGGTGAGGAGGGGTGTGAACAGACAGGGGATATTTGAATAGACATCTCCAGCTCTTTCCCGCGGCAGGGGGGGAACGAGGCGCGCGGGGGACGTGGGTAACGCTGTTGTGTCGGAACCACGCTCCACGGTACAAATCGCCAATGTACACTGAGCAACGAATGTGCACTTTACCAAGCCCTTGCTTTGGCAAGGGAAAAAACAAAGAGATACGGTAATTGAATTCTCTCTCGTTACATTATCTGCGAAGCAAGATGGTTTGCTCGGAGAATTTATTCAAGTATTCTATACCAGACAGGAATACTTACAGTATTTCATACGTAAAAGTATAAAAGAAAAAAACCAGGAATACTACGTAGACGTCATTTGCTAAAAGAGCATTTGGAATACTGAGATTTTTGGTAATGATAGTATTTCTGCAAGATGTTCGTAGGGTTGAATACAATGGATATACACAATATCGTAAGTTGCCATAGATTGGCGAACAAACAATAAGACTTGAACATTCCAAACTAAATAAGTTACACAGAGAACGCTGGAGTATGGGGCTAGGGACAAAGTCGTGACTTTGCAACTTTAATCCCTTACATGCCGACATTCAGCTTTGCCAATGTACCTAATGGTACCGCCTTACAAATACAACATGGTACTGAAAAACATGAAGATAATAAGGTCGTAAACACAAGAATTTCGAGGTAGATAGTTAATCACATCGAGTGTTGAACGGATCGGACCAATCGGACCTTTTGTAAAAAAAAATAGTTTTAAGTGAAGTATAAATTCACTAAAACGATTTATCAGAACTTTTAACACAATAATATTCACAAAAGCTAGTAAAATTGTGCACGTGAATCAGCACAATGAGAAATACATCACGATGCTACGCCAAGCATTCACAAAACATTCTCTGCGCCAGACTACCGTTTCCGTTTTAGGTACTAAAATATCGCTTACAGTTGTACTTTTTCTCTACTTTTACTCAATTCCGATGGCGTAGATTTCCATTTTAAATGTTACAAAGTCGTTCCCTTTTTAACACAACAAAAATCTTTAAAATATTTACTTACAGACTGATACAGTTCTGTAGCCATGGCGTGCCGCGAGGCATGTTAATTGGGCCATTGTTGATACTCCACTATATTAATAAAAAATATTTTTAAGGATTATGTAGCATAATCGGCCGATAATGTTCCCACTGCTGGGACTCAGGCCATCTCTCGGCGAGAGGGAGTGGGCTGTAATTCACGCGGGCCCAGTGCGGGTTGACAGATGTCACATGTCTTCGAATTTTTGGTTCGAGGACATGCCGGTTTCCTCACGATGTTTTCCTTCACAAAGTAAAGCGCCTGTCAGGATTCGAACCTATGAGCTACGGATTATGTCACGTAATCCTTTATTATATAAAATTCAAAATTAAACATTTCAGAAGGAAGCAAGATTTTGTAGCTCTGCATCCCCACCTTACATAGCTGGATATCAGGATAACAGTTTTGCTCGCGACAACCTCATGTGAACTAGAAATAATGGTGCTTGCAATGTTTCTGCTCCCGCTATCAATTTGTCAACCTATTTCTTGGCTTCGCCTCAATGAATTGAGACCAACTCGCTGTTTCATCACTTTAATTACTAAGACATTTTGTTGAACACCGTTAAGTTGCAAGAGAAAACTCGATAATCACTGTTCACTGGAAAACAATGTTCAAAACTTTCGCTCTTGAACTTTGTTATCGTTTCGAATTAATAACTTTCCAATATCCTGCAAACAACATGATAATTTGTTCCACACAACTATTCTTTGAAAAGTGTCTTAACAAGTAAGTCTATATTAAGTACTAAAGTGCTTTCTATTCAAGCGTGTATTGATCGTGTGTCTAACAAAGGCCGATGATAAATCTATCGCTATCACACAAGTACGAAGGCCGTTCAACCCTAAAATGCAATGTAGTAAGTAAATCCGTGCATTGTCCAGACGGGTAGGTCGTGTGGAATCCCAAGATATCTCACAACACCTCTCAGCCAGCCGTGCAGCGTGTGCACTGGGCGGATGCCAATACATACTACTTGGATGTTTGTTTTATGTTCATGTCTTATGGATTCATTGGGTTTTGGATGGTTATGTATATGTATTTTGCATAGCATTGATCACAATGCCAGCTAGAACAATGTAAATCACCTTACGTAGTGCTGGCTGGCTAACGTCATAATATTAAAAAGAGAATGACCAAAAGTCGTACCAAACAGTCTCATGCATCAATATCAAAATATTATAGTAATTATTTTCATATTTTTTTACGACATTACGCGTTGGCGAATTGATTTTTAAACAGGGAATTTAATTTAATGTAAAAAAGTGTCATGATCAGGTCTTTCAAAAAACATGTAAAATAATTATACTTTGCCGATTCTACTTTAATTAAAAATAACTAGAATAGAATAGAATTTTATTTATTTTATTTATTTCTATATCAACCTTACAACTATCATAACAGGCCTAACCTAATGCGACAGTGTAGTTATCCACTTAAAATTAACTTATTTAATCTTACATATCTAACAACAAATAATATAATGTTTTACCTTACATAACTAACTACGAGTATATTTAATAAAACTCTTGCGAATTCATTCAAAGAGCACGAAAAAATATCCAGTCTCTCATGGACTTCGTTGTTCGATTGTTCGGGTGAGCGGTGCTTTCACCAGTAGATTGGTTCTGGCCACGGGCACGTTTAGCAGTTGCGGGCGTCTCCGCCTCCACACGTACCGGTCCGGCACTCTAAGTTCCAGATGACGCAGCGCTCCCGTGTTATGTGCTACGCCACGCAGTAGCTTCACTAAATACGCAGCAAGACTGAACTCCCTGTGAACCCTGAGTTCATTATACCCCACCATACCCAGTACAAATAGTATGGGGTACATCAACGGGTAGAACGGATACACCCCATACAGTTTAAAATACAAGTGCCTTGTAAACTTGTTCTGTACCCGATCCAACATGACACTGTATCTGGCTTCATGTGGTGCTCAAATGACCGCACTATGTTCAAAATGGCTTCTAACTAGAGCGTCGTACAACACCTCGAGCGTGGTAATGTTCGTAAAGCCCTGGGGCTGCCTCAATACGAAACCTAGGTTTCTGTACGCCTTCTTGCATATCTAAACGATGTGTTCGCGAAAACTAAGGGTCTGGAGTGAGATACACGCCTAGATCTCGTACCTGCCACACTCGTTGCATTGGTGCTTTGTCTACTTTGTACTCGTAGCACATTGGGGTCCGCGCCCGAGAGAATGTTATCACTGAGCATTTGTTTCAACATTGAAGTTGAGCTTATTATTATGGCTCCACTCCACCACTCTATCAATGTCCTCCTGCAAGCGTTCACAATCCGACTTATCTTTATGGTTAAATACTTATCATGGCCGTTCGTGTATGTCATGTCAAATAAAATAAAATACAGCTACCTAATTTTTAGGATATTTTGATTTTTTTGAAAATCTCCGAAACCCGGGTTTTGTTTACAAAAAGATCTTTTGTTACTATGATAAGTGTAGTCTATAAAAAACCAAGTTTGACTTTGATGCAGCATGGTACGGGATTCCATACATCCATGAGCCGCATCCTTTAAAACTTTCTTCAGTTGTCCATACCACTTCGGTTGACTGTGGTCAGTGAAATTAAAGCATTGCTATATGTAAGTATACATTGTCTACTCCCATAATGTTATTATGACCTTATGTCAGTGGCCTTGATAGACTTTTTTAGGAATGCCTTTGCCTTGCCTTATATTAAACTTAATTGTAACTAATAAAAATCTTTCAAAATACTCCTAGGTATGCCACATTGGTCCACCGCTTATGAAATCATATCATAAGTACCCACAGACGTCAAAAACGAAATAGCAATTCATTAAAGCAATCAAACCGAATTCTACGAACTCCAACATAACTCCAAAAACAAATGAAGATAAAGATCTATTGGAACATTAAAAAAACACAGGCAATAAGAAAGACGATGCCATACCTAAATACCAAAGCCTAGCATTTCAAATACTAGGCCTGCTATGTAAAGGCCCATTAATTGGGCACAAATGCGATGCGCTTGGGCTTCAGCCAATTTAATGTATTGCTTGGCACGAATGCGCTTTAATCCAATGTTGAATAGAAATTATGGTTGTGCACAGTAACAATGTATCGGGAGTTGTAACCTGGCTGTGCCGCCATGTTCGTGTTCTAGGGAGAGTTATGAATCGTCGTGTAAATGTATTAAGGGTAGACGATCAACATAACATAAGATCAACATAACATCGTCGTTTGGTATTTATACACTTAATATATAATAATATAATATAATTTAATTACCAAATTCTACGTGGTTTTACGGAACAATAGTAGTGTCCTATAAATTGTCGGTATGTCTACATTAACGTTATTTCAATAATCCTTACAATAATTATGATTTTTTTTATTGGTTCAAAACCAAACAATACAGTATAAACATCAATTGTATAAAAAGGACAGAAATACAATAAAATCACCGTGTAAACAAGGAAGACAAATACATTTTATGTTATTAGATTATAAAGCAGCGACTTAACACTCCTCCTGCTATTTGTCGACCGTAAAACGAAGCATGGGCAGCTGCCCTTCACAATCTATGTTACACCACTTACAACAATACTAAAATATCGATAGTATACATAAAAGATACATAAAACCATAATAAAGAAGGAAAAACTACAGGAATCTTTGTAGAACTCGTATAAGAAATTGAAGCTTACATTTTGTTTCGTGAAGGTATGTATAAAAGAACCGCGTCGAAATCAAAATCATGAAGAATGAATCAAGAGACCTTGTTTTAATTAAAATGTTCAACAAAAAGAATTAGAAGGAACTAAAACTGTTATCTAATTTTTTTCTGTATTGAATTTTCCGAGAAGCAAAACATCAACATACCCAAGATAAGTTCAAAAATTTTCCAACAAGAAAAACCCCACGTTCAAGTGTCCCCAAACTGTGTAATTACACAAACATTGTACCCTAACGTTGGCAAGGAGACTCGATGTGGATACTGCTCAATGTACAAAAACCAGCCGTTAGTTTTATTACCAACATGTTAATTGGACCCGAAGGCACTCGCTTGGTGCCCGGCCAAATGGCTGGAAGGCGGACCTATTCTATGATGTGCAAAAGATTCTGTTTAGATAAGTTCTAAGATCAATAAAGACGTTTTTCGATGTGAATTAAGAGGCTGATAGTAATTTGTTTCTTTATTCATAAATGAAAAGTAGTAATTTATCAGCATGAGGATTTCTGATTAATCAAATCATTCGTTGAAAGAGCAGTGGTGGCCCAGTGGTAACGGCTGCGATTTACGAGTTGTAGGTCGTAGGTTCAAACCCGGATAGGCGCTTTACGTTGTGTAAATTATTTCATCACCACTGCTCTCAAAACGGTGAAGGAAAAAATCGTGAAGAAACCGACATGTCGTAGAACCAATAATTCGAAGACATGTGACATCTATCAACCCGCACCGGGCCCGCGTGGTGGATTACGGCCCACTCCCTCTCACATAGAGAGGAGACCTGTGTCCCAACAGTGGGAACATTATAGACTGATTATGTATTCGTTGAATCAATGTGGGTGAAGTTATGCATTTATGAGAAGACAATAACAAATGTTCCAAATTCTAAAGTAGTGAAAACATTTATAATTTTACTCAAACTCTTCAATCTATAAAAACACTAAATAACTCGATGATAATGAAAATCAGCACCCTGTAAAGGAAAATTTCAACAATCACATTAACGAAAGCTCACATCCTATGTAGTTTCATTCCGCTGCCAAAATTGTACGTCGATTTTCATTACGCAATGAATCGAACAACCATTCGGAGCGTTTTAATCGCCGAATGATCGAGTGGCAAGCATTTGACACGTATTAACCCTCAATTATACATCGCTCCCTTTCTGTCTAAAATAGAGTGAATGATGGTAAAATAGCTGATGACTTGATGTTTACTGCCTAATATACAATTTCTTTCATTTTAGGATACGTCACTGCCAAGTCCGGATATGAAATAGTCAAAGATGACAATAAAGAAGAATATGTGACCACCTCAGAAACAGGGAACAGTAGAAATAAGGACAGCTCAGGATTTTGAAGTATGACAATCACGATCCGTAACAGATTATCACGTTTTGAAAGTTGAAGAATGAAGATAGGACAAAGAAATTGAAGCAATCAGTTAAATCCTAGTTTCGTATTAACAACTTCGTCCAAATTGAATAACTTTCGAAAAATATTACTCAATCTGGGCTGCCAAAATATTTTCGTTGACAGAATAGGCTTGCTGCAAATGAGGTCACCCACTGTCAATGGAAGTTGGAGGCATCCGGCACTTAAATGCTTTAATTTCACATAACTTACGGTACGTATATGCAGTTGCTTCTGACAGATCGTAAAGAAAGCTTGCGGTTGGAAGTCTGAGAGGCAGACGTTCAGCGCTAACTAATCGATTATGCAAACCTGAAACGTTTGCATTGCAGGTTGAATGGATATTTTTGTCCGGTGTTCTATCTTTGGATATTTTAATATTTTTATCTTTTATTCTTATGTGATAGTTTTTTGTTTACTCTGCTTGGTCTCTCACTCTTGATTTAGAGTTTGCTTGCTTTATTAAAACCTTTGCGTCTACTTGTAATCGAATTAGTCCACACGTAATTAATATTGCAATAATTATCATTATTTTCAATACAGTTTATAATGTAAGCAAACTACAACAGACTATTAATAGCCAATCCATTACCTCTCCTTACATCTTCTCAATTAAGGATCTACGAGTAGAACCCGATGATACCCAAAACAAAGGAAATCAACCAGATGTCATCCCTACCGTTAACCAACAAATACCTACACACAAAGACACGAAAACCAACCCAACCCAACATACATATTCCACATCGTACAAGATTATATGGAATCTTCGGAAACTGAGGAAGTTTTTGTTATAACAGTAACGAGGTTAGTGGCAGCGACTGCGGTCTCGTCTCATAATAAGTTGTTAACTGTCGCCAAGAGCGTAAGTACCAACTTACAAAGTAATACAAGCGTCGTGTAGTTTTTCCTTTAACCGTTCGTAGAAAACTTGGTATCGGAGATATTCGTAATGTTTTGAACTCGGGGAGTATTTGCTTTTGTCTTTCGGAATACGAAATGGTTTTCTGTTTTGTGTTGTGTCTGTGCATTGTGGTGCATTTATTTGTATACCATATTGTGTTTTTCGTTGGATTTGAGATTGTTGCTGTAGGTAAAATTCAGACGGTAAGGTTAATAGGGTTTGTACTGAAGTTACATTTAAAAAAAATTAGAAAGCTGCTGAAAATGATAACCTTTGACACTGTAATTTCATCCCGTATAACTGTTAACTTAGCTTGACTTAGTAAGCTTCTAAAACAAAATTAAACCGGAGTTTTCGTGAAATCTATTGTCTGAATTAATGTTCTATTAGCTTATCCTCTGCTGTAACTGAGAATGTGGCTTCTGAACCAGAGAGTAAATAAACCAACCTCCTCCTAAAACACACGGCACACCTATGTGCCAGAATGTTCCACATATTTCATGGGCAAATCTCGCCGATAGCAAAGTTATTAGGAACACGCTCCTAACTTTCGTGTAGCTCGCAAACTGCGCATATTGTACAACTTTTATTCATTCGCTTTTATATTGCACATACCGTACATATTGTTTAAAAAGAATTTAGCGTTTTTGTAAAATATTGCTGAACTGGGGTCGATTTAACGTTGTAGTAGAAAATAGGGAAATATTAGAGTTATTATTTGTATATGTTATTGTTTATACATATAAGAATTGTATTTAAGTGGGGCCAAATGCGTAAAAAACATAAATGGCTTTATTAACTATTGTTACTTGCATTTCAGGATACAAAGAACTTAAAAATCCCAACGTTTTTGGGAAAAAGCTAGGCAGATGATGAAAATGCCAACGACTGGAAGCCAAGCCAACTGTAAACTACTATTTGAAAAAAAGATTACGTGGAGAGTGGTGATCATTACTATATTTGAAACTATTGACGTCCTTCCACCATTAAAAACTAGCTGACCCGCGCGAACTTCGTACCGCCTCAGAATCAATTTTCTTTTTTTTTATATTTCCGATGTTTTAACAGTTATTCAGCTATTCGGGGCGGAGACAAATCCAAAAAATCAAATATCATAAAAATCGGTCCAGCCGTTCTTGAGTTATAAATGGTGTTACTAACCCGACTTTGTTTTATTTATATTTATATAGATAACCATCTTACTCTATTCATCTTCATCTTCTTTTTTTTGTTTTCCCAACTATGTTGGGGTCAGCTTCCAGTCTAACTAGATGCAGCTGAGTACCAGTATTTTCCTCTACTATCCAACCTAATCACCATAAAACTACCACAAAAAACCGTAGCTAAACCTCCAAACTTTATTATAAATCTCATATCAAACGCCAGCCAAACATTCGTTCCACGTATCTTTTCATTACGCAATCAGTTGGGAGCACAAAGTTTCGAAGCAATCAGAACGCAGCTGCAAGCTCTCTGCGAACGCTGCGATATGGAAACTCTTTGCCAAATAAGCCTGCATCAAGCTACCGTCATGGAATTTATTGGAACTACGGAAGAATTCAATTTGGGAGTTTAAGGGACTCGGTTTATGGTTAAAGTTTTTATGTGAGCAGGTATGGCCGTTAAATATTTATTTATTTATTTTAAAAGTTTATGCAGAAGTAAAATAATACTGTACAAAGGAGGATTTACCTGCCTGCCTTAATGATGAATTTAGGTAGTTTTGGACAGTTTCCCTTCTATATTTCTATAAAAAATATAAAAGCTCTAGTTAAATTCAATATTTCAGATATTATAAAATAGTATACAATGTTTGGTTACTTACTGTATTTATAACTTATCACGTTTCCACCATAAAACAAAATAAATAGGTACCTCTGAACTGAAAATCAGTCCCATCCAAAGAAGAAAGACGTCCAAAGGAAGTCTCGAATACTAATGCAACGACATTCATTTACTCCGAGCACGAAACACGACCTGCATTCTACGAGTCTTCCAATCTCCTCCAGTCTCTCGAAGCACCTGAAAAAAAAAACAAAAGCTATTTTACTCAGCAAAATTAACAGTAAAATTTAAACTGCTCAAATTAAATGGAGAAACAGGAATAAATCACAAGAAAAGCTAATAACTATTCTGCTAATTAGTTTTATGTCGCTATATTACTGTTTATATCTGGCCAAGGCACATGCAGCCTGAATGTAATTGAGAATTTATGACGTCATTAAATTGATGCAGAAATAGTGCAGCGCCAAACATCAAGGACGGTAAGCAGAATAATATTGCTGAAGTTTTGGAAGGTCATAAAAATTGTTATTAGAGTTTTTATGTGTTTTTGTAGTAGTAACTTTTCTGAAAACGGCGAGTTTTTTCAGGCGTTTCAAAGCGTGAAAAAGCATTCGGTGAAATTAAGTAATTTTATGAACATGGTCGAGCTATTTCATGTCAGTAAGGAGCAGGACACATGAATACCTACATGGAGGAAAAAGAAAAATTTTACTGTGATGATCTTAAAAAAAAATACAACAAGAAAATAGGATAACTGCTGCTTCTGCTGCGGTACTGAATTTAATACTACACATTTTCGAGATTCAAGGTGAAAATTCAACGCTCGTCAGGATCCAGAAAGGTGTTTTTTGTTCATGTATTGAGCACAATACATGAACAAAAAACACCTTTCTGGAGGATTGTGTAGATACAAGGATGTAGGTACAGCATACCTACATCCTTGTATCTACACAATCCTCACACACCTCTGCCACAAACATCTAACTAAACGCCAAAACACAATTACGACGCTCATAATCAAGCCTTCATACGGAAGGTAGCCATAATGTTACCGTTTATATTCTGCTAACGGTACCTCGGCTATAAATCAGTGCGATAATAATTATACATCGGCCATTTGTAGCCATGTAGCCATAAGGGTAACAAACAGAGGTGTCTGATAATATTCGACGCATGGCTTTGGCCAAATAATATAATTAATTGATTTGTTGACAAACAGCTGTATAATCTGTGTTTGTTTTCGAGGATTTGAATTTCAGATGGCGCATGTCATGTCAGTTTTAACCGTGAAATGTGAAGTGCATATTCTCGTGTTATTTTGGAACACTTTGCACAAGTGCGCTTAAGCATGTTAGTAAACATCTATATATTGTCATACAATATTTAACGAAGGAATGAAACGAAAAAAAATACAAAATAATGTCATTTTTAAATTTAAAAGAAAGAAAAATAGGTTTAAATGTCACAGAAACACTTGCATACAAAAAGATAATACTTGTAAGCACCTAACTACCACTTAAATAAGTATCAATGCTTGAATAATAAAGTACTCATCGTTGATATACTAACTCAAAGAGAGGTTTTATATTCTTAGAATTATTACTTTCCACATTAATTTTAAAACAATGAATTGAGTTAAATTATTAGAAATCAATACGACGAACACTGATAATTCCAATAACTATTCGTACTTTCGTATCAATTCACACTACAATCAAAACTCAAATCGATTCACCATCTCTTTCACTCCTACCGTTTGCAAAAAACAGCATCAATTACACAGCGTGTAGAATCTGAATACGTTGGTAGCTGTCACTTTAGCCGTGTCGGCTACGGAACCCTTTTCCGAAAGATTACGCGTATCATAGGCTATAGGCTAGCGTGGGTAAATAGCCGGCTACCCTCCTTACATTTATCGGGACACTCATGTAAATAACATCGGCATCGGGATTCGTGTCCTTTCATATTCTCAGAGACTGAAGTATTAAACTTATCATATTGTAAATAATTCATCGAGTTGTGTGTTAGGTAAATGTATTTGAAGCATGTTTTTATTTAGATAGTTTAGGGGTTGTATTTTTATTTCTAGGTCTTGACCAGTAATATTAACCTAAGGCTATAATAATGATCACAGCTTAACGGGATCGTTTATGGAAAATATCATAATTAGTCTTTTTTTTTTTGGCAAATTTAAAATGAAATCGCTGGTACTATATTAATGACTTCAAAAAATAAAATTTCAGACCCCTTGAATGTTGGTGCTTGCAGCATGCTTTAACTTTACCCAGGATGAAACTCTTACAAAAGAAAGGATATAAATAAATAACCCCAAAAATACTTCAGGACAGCAGCTCCAGCAACCGTAACTTGTACAAAACAAACAACCGAAATATAAAACGTGATTCGCATCATACAGTATTCATATCGTATCTAAATACGCACTCAGTTAAAAGACAGTGAAATTGTGAGCGTCGAAGGACGCCTGTGCCATAGCCCCGCATTATTGCCCCACTCTGCTCGCACCCTTTTTATCTGAGCCCGCTCGACCCTCACAAACTTCCTCAGGAATCATCGCTTCGATCCCACCCTTTAATATTGTTACATAATATTTTCAAGATAACCAGTATCTACAGGATTTATGAATACGCCAAAAGCAGTAGACCAAATAATGATCAATAGTAAAAGGTATACAAAAATCAACCCCTTTTAAAATAAACCTCGTCTTTTTATTTTGGGTTTTATTTGTTTAGAGTTTTAAATGGTTTATAAGTAATTTAAATGTATAAGTTAAAACTATGGACTAGGGTTATGTCTGAAATAAATAAATTATTATCTCCTTTATTTCAATGTAGGTAAATACATATAAATTATATTTTTAAATATTAGAATATAAAAAGTATAAAAACATTTAAAAATATAAAAAAATAGTAGCCCACCGGTATAGGGAACAAGGTTCAAGCTACCGGTGGTCAGGGCTCTAGAGAGAGGAACCTCATGACAAAGCGAGCTGTGTCCAGGAGTACCGCTTTCTGGATCAAGCCCTTGTCCAAATCCAGCTGTCCAATGAGAGCCTCCTCAGGTGTTGGTCGAGGCTCTTGCAATGGCAAGAGCTGGCTGTCATGACTATCGGCACAATGATCGCTGAGTCCACATCCCACATGTCGACAACCTCTTGAGCCAAGCCAAGACACCTACTTGATTTGTTTATCTTTCTCGGCTTTCACGAGAAATTATTATTTTCATTCCGTATTCCACGTCTGGTCTCATAAACCCGGTCCAAAAAACCTTTTACCGCGCTATTTTTCATAAACTTCGCAACGATAAATATATTCCCGAAGTTATATAAAACACAAATCTCTGAAACCAACGTCTTCGTAAAATCATCTCAAGTAAGTAATCCGTTCTTCTATCAAATATGCAATACATTCTAATGCAAATAAAATATCATTCTCTTTTCTAGACTAACGTTTTCGATAAAGTATTACGATCAGATCTCGATGTGTTCGGGTAACATCTTTGAGCGATTTTCTTTCAAGCGTAATGTTATTTGAGTATTCAAATAACAAATATGTCGCGATATATCTCAGTCAGTTATCATTGGCGGTATAACCCCATGTTTCCCCGACATGTCAACGTATTCCTTCTTGCAAATAGCGTATTTTTATAGCGATGTCTGTCGGATCGACCAAATAGGAAATTGTAGCCACTCCCAAGACGCGTACCATGTCACGAGATATGTACGCGAATTATTCAGTTTTTTACCTCCTCAAGGGATGAGCCGTGTCGCTTGTCAAGCGACGTAACCATTAGCGCCTCAATATTGAAAAGTAAACTCTAATTTTGGGCTTTTAGAGGAGAAATTCCTTTGTTGATAAGGTAAAATATATGTTTGAAAAGTGGGGAGTGCAGATTCCTTGTTTTTACTTCTGCGGTGGGATTCGAAGAGCTTTTGTTAAGTGTTCAGCCAGTACGGAATGACGGAACGGGAAAATATCCTAGCTCCGTAATGTGTCGGGAAAAAACTGGTAGATGTTTCATTTGAATTTAATTTAAGTTGCCGTACCTAACTATTGAATTGGTAATATATTTAAAATAGATTTGTAGCGATTGGAAAATTCCAGGAGACATTACGGTACGAGCGAAGAAGAAAGACTAATACGTATTGACTACTACCAGTTCTGTACCTATCTGTATCTGTAGAGGGTTTTTTCGTTTTCGTTACGGAACTGTAGCTATCAGAATCGATGAGAGCGGGCAATAAATCGGGCAGCTCCGTGTCCGCACTAACTCTTCGATTACTAGCGACCCGCGAACGACCCTAATGTAAAGCTTTAATGAACATATAAACTCGGATTCGATTCACGATCGTGGACTAGAGCAATATAAATTGTCAAGAGATACACACGTCATTAAAGTAAACGCATTAAAATAACAATAAAGCAGAAAAAACGGTGGCGATCGTAAAATAATTTGTTACTGAAAGGGACGGAGAAACAATGTTATTTATTTACACTTTTTACGTCTCATTGAAAGTACTTAAATTCAGATTTTTATTTACACATAATCAGCCTATAATTTTCCCACTGCGGGCCTCCTCTCTATGAGAGGCAGTGGGCCGTAATCTACCACGCGGACCCAGTGCGGGTTGGTAGAAAATGTCACATGTCTTCGAATTTTTGGTTCTAGGACATGCCGGTTTCTTCGTTTAATTTTTAATTTGCTAGATCAAAATGACAGCTCATAAATATACTCGAATTTATACTAAATACAATATACTAAATTATGTCATGTTGACAAAAAACTTCGATCACAGCTATCATTCAGAGTATACCAAAAGAAACCATAGAGATACCAGATATCTGAAGGCCAGTTCCCGTAATTAAAAACGTTAAAAATCTGGTCGCAATGTCATCTCAGCGACAATCAATGTTAAAGCACGTGCTTAATAGTTTAGTACGTTAGACATATGCACATGATTATGAAAGTCATTCATTACATGTATTATATTTCAACAATACAAATAAGCCAAACCAAGCCATCTGAAAATACAAATACGGAGCTACAGAAACGTCTTATATTTTCGTCTCGTAAGGGACGAAAGCTCCATTTTGTAATAAAATGTTACTTTTCATCGTGCGTCTGCACAAACTGCGGACCGTTTTTTTAGCTCACTCTTGCTCTGTGTACAATATCAGTATGTTTTGTATTTTCCTGACGTACCGCCCAGGATTAGATTAAACAATTTGCGATAAACAACCTCAAGAACGTACGCTCCCCTATTTCCTGCGACGCGCGACTAAAAATTTAGTTATATCAAAGCTTACGACGCTGTGAACATTACTGGCACTTACGAGTATGTTATCATCCTGGCTCGCACCTTTTTATGTAGCTTGTTTTAAATCTGAAAACATAAAGAACGTGTGCTTACTTTATGTTTTACTGCTGCGCATTAATTCGCTTAATCTCAGCTCAAACCATGCTTACAAAACATCGCAGACAGGCTACCTACAAAGTTTCGGCGCACCTATAAATCAACGCTAATATTTCCTGGAGTTTTTACTTTTACACAACAATTTTTTCACAGGCCATGTATAAATAAGTTTTAGGAACCTTTAATAAACAATGTTTTTCCACGTCGCCGCTGAATTAAATGGATAAGAAGGAACGAGTTTATCTTTAATTTTTGATAGCTTTGGTTAAATCGTCTACTTTGTTATTTTAATTCCGGGGAGAACGAAGCAGAAGTTCAATTAACAAAATTGCCAATTAAATGTTTACACTCCGTAAAATAATTTTAAACGCTCGAATTTTCATAATCAAGCATTATCTCTAGGCCCGACGTAATGACATTCACCGCAAATCGCTAATCGCTTTACAAACATGAAGCGCTCATCTAGAACTCTAAAAGTCCCACACGTCGAGGAGCTTGGTGAAAATTCGCAACTGAAATCTGTACTGTCATACGACATATCGAAACTGTGATACGCCACTCCGACTGACAGAGACAGACGTATAAAGCTAGTGAGTGCGACGGGGACAGTCTCACCTTTTGGTAGGTCATATTGATCTTTCACCCGCCATTTTAGACCGTGCCATTTTCGCTTCGGGCGTCACAAATGTATACCAGGGCTCGGCGCGCTAAAAAAAAAGAAGAGAAAACCTTTTATTCGCCTGTCATTTTGTGTTTTAATGAAATATTCCGCAAAAACGAAAATGATGGTAGAATTTGATGTACAAAAATGATCATTTTTGATGCCGTGAAAATGAAGCCTCGTCAGGTTCTGTGGTTTACCAACTGAGTTTATTTACATAACTTAGGTTTACCGCCTTTTGGTAAGACTGGAAGGCAGAAACCTCAATTTCTAACTAAGTAATCATAACTTCATTTAGCAAACTAATGTACGACAAGTCACCACAAATATGCAAATACCTACCTAGATGTACCACCCACCACCACTACCTACCATTTAGCCACCAACTTTTAACATAACACCAAAAATCAATTACACTTAACATTGCCAACGTGAAGAGTTATATGTACTTTAATACTGATATCAGACGCGTTCGAATAAACTGGGGCTAATAAAAAATAATGCCAATATTAAACCGGTAACACGGACCTCGTCCCATGGGAGGTCTCGCCACGGATATAAGCAATTTTACATTCGTAAACTCCAAAAGGTGTCTACAGTGTCGAAATTTATGAAAATACTATGCAATTTTTGTTTAAAACAGCCTTGACATTAATCTCGTTCGGAAATGGAATGGAAAAATATATTGACTGAACTCTGTTCTTTGTTGCGCGGAAAAGGCGATATTGTAAAATTTGTATTTTGATTTATTTTCGACGTTAAATTGCTGCGTACATGTTCTTGCCTTTTTTGGTACTGAATAAAAACTGATCAATATTTGCCGTGAAAACAATGTTCTCTTTAGAGAAATTGATCATTAGCATAAAAAAGGTGTTTTCGTTTACTTATCCCTGTTCGTAGACCAACATAATTCAGTTTAATTCTTACGCTGTGTCGGAAACACTCGGAAGTATCCGAATATTTATCTCCTAAGAGGGTTATTAAGCGGGATTTCATCGCTACTAACACCGGGTTCAAAGAAATAGCTACCATATTGTAATAATACTCTTAAAATACTACTGAGAGACGATTCTAGTTCTTACGTCATTGTGATAAGGTAGTGGTGTTTATCAAAATATTCGCAAGGAAGCTGTGAAGACTTGCTATACAGGATTAATTTCTGTCCGCATCTATTAAGAACTGCAAAAGACATGCTTAAAATAATTGGAAAGCGTCCTGACGCTTTAAGCATTGGTTATCATTTCCTCACTGTCGTAAAATCTACATACCAATTAATTGGATACGTCTTATGAATCCAATTAATTAGTTACATCTTACTTAGTAAACTAATTGTTTTAATTATGTTAATCCGTAATTGAAATCATGATCAGTAATTCGATTCGGCATCAATTCTAAATCAAACCTAACTAATGCATGCATTAGTTAGTTTTAAACCACAAATCACCGAATGCTAACAACCAACATGGCTGACAGGGTTATTGTAGTATTTGTACAATCAGATGGCCACTAAAATGTTATTACAGAATGTTATAAAGAGCCGATATTAGGCAGTTTCCAATTTCCAGCGGGATGGTTTCGCCAGCAGTTGTAACAATTAGTCGTGATTTAACGCGAACAACATAACGTCGATACTGCGATAGGAACCAAACGTGACATAAATAGGAAATGTCCAATTCCAGCTATTAACGGAAACGAACCAACATAATTCAATTAAATTGGTGCAATTGATGTTATTGCTATTAATTTATAAGCATTTTAGTAAGGTTTATATGCTATCATTACAGATAATATATACCCCTTGATTTATAAACCTTGCTTAAAGTTATGATACGTTTAAACGTGCAACAAAAATGTATGGTTAAACAGTCGCTGGTTGCCACTGCTCTCAAAACGGTGAAGGAAAACACCGTGAGGAAACCGGCATGTCCTAGAATCAAAAATTCGAAGACATATGACATCTACCAACCCGCACTGGGCCCGCGTGGTGGATTACGGCCAACTCCCTCTCACCGAGAGGACACCTGTGTCCTGGCACCGGGAACATTATAGGCTGATTATGTAATAATTACTTTAAGTAGCGTTTATAAACAAAACCCATAGTGTCTATCCATCACTGGTTATCAAAACTGTCATTTAAGTCTTGAAATTCTTTTCAAAGATTTAAAATCGTCAGATTCATCCATCTTCATCGTTTTCCATCCATTCGACGTCTTCTCTTGTGTCTGCATGAGATATACTTGTGAATAGCTCATGTCATGGCTGAATAGGATTAGCCAAGAAAAGTTGGTAGCGAGAGCTGTATGTCTAGAGAGCAATGGACTTATTTGAGTTAATGCTCAAATAAGTCCATTTGTGTTTTTATTTGTGTTTTCCAGCTCAAATTAATATGAATCTGTATTCATTTTCAAATCAGAAAACTTTTTTTTTTAGTTTTGATACTTAGGTACACATTAATTTATTGATTTACTGTGCTTAATTTAAATAAGCATAATCTTCTCACTGCTGGGACAAACACCTTCTCTCTTTGAGAGGGAGCGGGCCGTAGGCTACCACGCGGGCCCAGTGCGGTTTGATTTTAATTTACATGCTTGTTATTAATGTGTAAGAAAATATGACATTACCATTACTCGTATTATCCTAAAATCCTATCATAATTGATGCATTGACGAATGTGACGAACTTAGCTGACTTTATGTCATTTTGCGAAAACCTAAAAGAATGTATATTATCTTAAGTTCTGGACAACACCCGCAATATTTAATTTCACAGCTTGTTTTACATCACAAACATTTACGTAGGGAAACCTGTCCGTAATTACAGTTGAACTAAAAACAAGCATAACTAACAATATTTGCGGAAGTTTCGTTTCAGATCGTTGAGTACAAACACTAAAAAAGGTATAAAGGTTTGAACCGTTGTCCTAACAGGAGTGACCATTTTTACTTGACCTGTGAAGCTCGTTGGTCCCCCTAGTTTTGCATGGAAGTTTATTGTTATAGGGCGGTAGGGGAGCTCTTTGTCTGCTGGTGAGATAGATCCTACATTGGCTAGGGATGAGACCCTCGGATAATTGTCACCGTCAATGGGAACAATGACCCGAAAATATGGTTAGGGTATTTAGTAAGCACCTTGTGTTATGGAAACCATGTTTGCAATTTGTAAAGCGACTAGTGGGTATGTGAAACAGGACCACAACGTAATATGGCAAAGTGGTAATAAGGATCAAAATTATGTTTTTTTTTTTTCGGTTTTGGTTTTTAGATGCTGATTTGATGATCTAAGGGGCAAATCAGTTCACAGTCTGATCTTAGTCTCAATCTGTCAAAAATACTTCTGATTTCCCTACATTTTTGACAAATTTTTGACATTGTTTGTCGCTGAGATGAGATCGCGACTAGATTTTGAACGTTCAATTACGACAGTTGGCCTTCTGATCAATGTTGAATGAAACAAGCAAATAATACGAGTATATTGTAAAGTAGTCAATATAAGGCAGTATTTTAAGCTACTCGTGTCGTCTCAACTTGCTGTTAACCAGAGAACCTGCTTACTGTATTACCTGTACACACGGCTACACATCAAGCTATACATTTCCAGTTTTAGCTGACCTCGCATTGTATAGGTTTTTCTTACAATCAGAAGTCAGCTTATACTGGTTATGTATAGCTTGATGTGTAGCCGTGCGTACAATAAATAAATATTTATATTTCTATTAAACGAAATATCTACAAAACCAGAACTGACCAGAAGTAATTTAAGATGTCATTAAATCTTTATATTATATTATTTAGGTACTATTTACTTCGGTTAGTCCCCGCCATAAAAAATGAATCATCCTTCGTATAATTGGATGGTAAATTTTGCAGCTGTCGTAAAATTACCATGAGACTGTGTTAACAGCGTCTCAAATGAAAGTATTTGTTTAAAACGTAATGATTGCAGCTGATGATGGTACATCATCAGCACCATAAACAAAATGAATTTTAAGCGTGCTTCTGCAAGCTTATCTCGAGAACTACTGAAATCGATTTAAAGAAGTATGACTTTAACAAGCATTCCAGTAGGATAATTGTGTAACATATTTTAAGTTACATAATCGGCCTATAATGTTCCCACTGTTGGGATACAGGCCTCCTCTTGGTGAGGGCTGTAATCCAGCACGCGGGCCTAGTGGGGGTGATGTCACACGTCTTCGAATTTTTGGTTCTAAGACACCGGTTTCCTCACGATGTTTTCCTTCACCGTTTTGAGAACAGCGGTGTTGAAATTACTATAAGTAACAATGGCTTTCGTTTTGACAGTTTAACAACATTCATTACGTTATTTACGTTGTTGAGCAGACAATTTTACGAACTTAAGACATAATGGATTAGCAATAACCTTTAAAATGATTCAGATTTTGATTGATAGTGTGTTACGTAATTTGGGTGCTAGTCCTCGTATGATGATACCCTAAAACCAGATTTTACTAAATAAGCAGTTTCTTTATGCTGTTGGAGAGTATTTATTTACTTATATATAGGTACCTTTATTGTACACCAGAAAATACATAACAAAAAATACAATTATCACTACAAAACACAATGAGCGGTCTTATCATATATTTCAATAAAGATTTTATTATTTATTATTATTATCGCTTTCCGCGATCTCTTCCAGGCGACGTTTGATACTTGCAGAATTTTACCGATTAATTAGATAATGCCTTTTTTACTAATTTTATTTTATACCAAATTAATTTTACGCGTTAAGCTAGTTTCCACCCAATTTCCAACACACAAACCCTTTCCAATTTCTAGGCTTATGTCCAAAATTATTATAATAAAAGTGGCAACGGCCCATATCGTATCAAGCGCTGGCATGAGTTCAGAACTGGGCGTTAACAGGCACATTCACAGCATCTGTCTGTGCGAGAGGCGCCGCAAACCTTTTTAATATAAAGCCTTCTGTGTCTACGTGTGTGCGTGTGTAGTTTGCACAACAACTGGCGTATTAATGTGATGGTGGTAACATTGTTTTGGGGTTCCGTACCTTCAAAAGCAAAAATGGAACCCTTATAGGATCACTTCGCTGTCCGTCCGTCTGTCAGTCTGTCAAGAACCTTTTCCTCAGGAACGCGTAGAGGTATCAAGTTGAAATTAATATCAAATTTTAATACATAAGTCTAAAATCTCTTGGAGCTCGAAAAAAATCAAGCTTAACGTAATAAAAACACGGCCATTAATTCGACCTATTTCTTGATACTCGCAAACAAATTAAAACCTAAAGGGTACTTCGCGTTGACCGAAAATCATGAAATTAGGCAAGAAGCAAGGTCTCACAGCACAAGAAAAGGAAAAATTCCGAAATTCGTTAATTTGTAGATTTATCATAAAACCAAATCTTTTTGCGATTACAGTCTTACATCATTTGTTGAATTGACCGTGACGTATATCGATGTATAGAAAAACAAGTTTTTTAACTACAATGTTGACTTTGTTTTTGGGATAGTCATTCAAACTACAAAACCCTTAATTATGCGTGGTCCGACATGCACTTGGCCGGTTTTTTGTTATAAATATCGATATTTAAAATTACCATCAACTGTTAATACAGGTAGAATTCGCCGAGACTACAAACAGCTTGAGACTTTTCATGAATTTATACGAAATATATTTTAATTTCAAGTAGCGGTGGTGTTAAATCAGAGACAGAAAGAACTTTTTAAATCTAACTTGCTTGTGCAATCTCAACTTCCTCAGCTACTTTAGAATCTTGGAGAAACTTATCTAATGACATGTTGCTACTGAAAAGCATTTGATCTATCTATGTAGGTGCCGACGTGGGAGTGATTACACAATGTTAGTAACGTAAACGCAAACCACACCTATATCCTACCACCTTCTGTCCAATTAGCCAACGCAAACCCTACAACGCAAATCCTACAGCCAGAGTCCAGCCAGACAAACCTCCCGTAAACAACCCAACTTTTTACCCATACAAGCGTTGAAGGACCATTCTAACTTCTCTTACAACACAACTCGAACATTGTAAATTCGCTAGAACAAAATTAATTCAGACGCCAGTGGTTTTACCGAGTACTTGAAAATTTCTTTCGCGATTTATGTGTAGCGAAAATGGACCAACTTGTACAATTACTGTGCCAACTCGCAAACGTTGAGCTGCAGCCATACTTGTACGACTGTACGAAGAAAAATTACATAGTATATACAGGGTTAAATTATATTAGCTAGCGAAACTTTACGACGTGATGGGTACCGATATCCAAGTATGATAAAGTAAAAAATAAATAATTTGATGGTTTTTTTTTCTAGGGTAAACGACCGCAGTTAGTGCAGAAAGTCACTTGAGTTTTAGTGTAGATAGTTTATTTTTCTCAACAAGATAAAATAAAAGAAAATAGATTTTCTCTACTCATACTGCAAACAACAACACTAGCAGCAGTCTCTGACCCCAAAAAAAATGTCAAATCGTTTTTATTTTATCATATTTAAATATCTATACCTATCACGTCTGTAGAGTTTCGCTAGCTACTTTAATTTGACCTTGTATATATTTCTGCTTGTTTCTAAAGAGAAGTTTGTCTTTGGATGTCACGTTTCGTAAGGAAGTGAGTCTTTAACTTCTCTTTATACCCTATCCATTACGTTAACCGTTTTTTGACAGCTGTCTTAGAACGTACATATTCCAAATTACGTAAAAGTTTACTTTAAAATGCGTAATAAAATAAATACACAAACTGCCTTCGCTTATTGAATTATCTTATTTATGGCTTCTTACAGACATTATAATACCGTACGTGTATAAATCAATGTATCGTGGGTTGTTACAATCACTAGTTCCATTTGTCAAAAAACGATTTACCTGATGGACAGGGTATAAAAACAAGGCACGGTTTTGTTTAGACTAATGTCAATACCAGTGCCAAATCATGTTTACTCATAGAAGAGACTAGACCCCTCGATACATGAAACCATGAGGCCCAGAGAATATTTAAAACTTATAACACTTGTGTAATATCTTAGAGTACTGTTTTTTGAAGTTTTGTAGATACATACCTATACCCTGATTATTACTTTTCTAAACTAAAATGAAAGCTGTGAACGACCTTTTTTGTGAACATGACCTTATTTAATATATTATCCTAGCTGTCATTTTGGTCTAGCAAATTAATAAAATCAGAGTTCTAGCAAATTAATGAATCGGACTTTACTGTATTCGAAACTGAATAAATATATTATTAATATAAGTTACTAATAGAAGTGGTAAGTTCTACTGAAGTTAATTTTAATTTCACTAAGACTGAAGACGGCGGTGACAAAGGCAGCCAGACGGAAGCCATTTCGGCGAACATACCTAGTCACTATAGCTACTAAGGTATAGCACGTCGATTTGGCTAGTCGCAGTGAGTCTATAGCTAAGTATTCATTTATGTAACTGCTTAATGTGGTTATAACGTTGTCGTTGTACACCTAATGGAGTCATAAGTAATGTACTCAACGCTGGATTGTGAAAAGGGTATATAACCCAAAATCAAACAACTCGAAATATACAAGTTGGTACACTCACCGCAAATCAGTGATAATACTTGCACTACGAAAATCGCACTTACTGCTACAACATAAAGCCGTTGTCAATATCAAATTGTTACCAGTTGTACTCGTACGTGAATTGTGGTCACTACAGAATCAAAACATGATAAGTCAGATTAAATCTGTTGTAAAAGTTCACTTAACACAATAGTCAGTAAAAATAATAGCAGTATCTTACTACAGTAACGAGCAATGACTGCAATCATCACCACTTTCGGCAACAGTAATGATTTTGACAAATCACCAGGGGCAAGTGCTGTAGTGTGGGACGACCCCCAGCTAGATGGACGAACGACCTAAAAAATGTGGCTGGGACAGACTGGATGCAGAAGGCGGAGGACAGGGTGTTGTGGCGCAGCTTGGGAGAGGCCTATGTCCAGCTGTGGACTGCGATAGGCTGAGTTGAAGTCCAGTAGCATCAATAATCGAAAGCATCGTAATTCCATTATCAATAATAATAACATTAACAACGACGCCGACGTCTGATAATATCATAATGACGACGGCATTAATACCAACAACATACCTTCACCAGGTAAACAAACAACAGCTTTCTCATACATTTTTTCTACAATCTCAGCACCTAGTCAGCAAAAACCATTACATCTCCGAGCCAAGTATGAAGTTAACGTTAAGAGCTGTGCAACGATTCGTATCGTCCGCAAGCGAAGCACTTAGTCCTATTATATGATAACATGATGTTAAGTAAGTGCATACTTAAGGAACGTTTACTTCCGCGTTCAGCGAGATGGAACGGGAAATGCAGGGCTCTTCTAGTACTCAATAAAGTTGCAGACAGAAGATTGGATGGGTAAATGTCTGGACTTTTCAGGTTTAATGGTGTTTGTTGAATGATTTAGGTTAGGTAAGTAAACAGACTGGTTTGGTTAGCGGTCTGCGGTATCTGTGGGCCGAAATAGCCCAGAACCCTGGTGCCCTGAGACAGAGAGGCGGGGTCGCGGCAGACCACGTAGAAGATGGCGGGATGAGCTGGATTCCGTCCGGTTCCGTCAAAACTAGGACGTGCGGGCTAGCGAAAGATGGAAGGAGTCGTGGGAGGCCTTTGCCCAGTAGTGAGACAGCGTAGGCTAATAAATAAAAATTAAAAGTAAACAATGACGATTTGAAGCGAGCTGAGACGGTTTAATGCGGAAGATTGAGAATCGACTGATTTACCACCGCACCTCTGCCTATGTCCAACAATGAGGCGACAATGCGCAAAGTTCTACTTACCTATCTTTAGTTTTCATTGCAAGGTGTTGGGTAACCTATTCCAATGTGCTTGTTGTCCATAAATAAATAAATAAACCTAAGCCATTTATTGCAAAAAACATACAGGAAACTCAGCAAATGAAGAAGACCTCATCAAAATAAACATAAGTATTTACTTACAGGTACGACTAATCCAAGACACTAACATAACCAAAACTATAACTTTGTTAGTACTCCTAACATAATAATTTAGTTAAGTTAAACTCACAACTGAAAGTTATAACTCACATTTAAAGAACTATTATCATTTCACTTTTATGTAAGTACCTTCATAAAACATTTTAAAATACCGACAGTAGAAAATATGTAGCATCATATTCTATTAACCAAACGGACAGAAGCACTACGTAGTAACTAAAATTCACGGAAGATGGCGCCATTAGAAACCATTCAGAATTTTACATAAAAAAAATGAAGCTTTTATGAAGTTATGAATTCTACTTTAAAATTTCAAGTAGGATATATTTTTACAATTATTATTATAGCTAAAAACGTTGATGTTACTACTAACGCCATCTTCACAATCAATGCGGCGACTACTACACTCCTCTGAAGCCGTAATAACATGAAACCTCCAGTCCACATGAACCTTCAGATATCCGGCCCATAGTTAAGAAAAGATTCACTAGTATATGATTTGAATGTTGAAGATGGCAGCATGTTTGAAATAGTAAATACAAATAAAAATTCACACTAACCTCATTGGTATCCTTTACACGATTCATATTTCTCACAGGCGTAGGTAGGTGTCGACGATATATTGTTCTCCCAACGCAAAATCTTATGTATACCGTCACTTCATGATGATGTTTCCACACATGAAATGCAATCATCACATAAAGTATTTTTATGAATATTGCCACAAACATCACTTTCAGAAGCCTAATGCAAACTGTTGATAGTGAGCCACACCAGCTCAGCTTGAATCACTTTCCTCTTTGGCGGGAACAGATACGCTTATCCTCCATCCTTCTCGCACTCGCAGGACCTCCTATCTTCGTCTTTCACCGGTGTCGATTAAAGTAAAACCATTACGGCGAGAACAAAAAAAGGTCCCCTTTGAGCAAATCGTAATATATCATCGCTTTGACGTTATGAGCCAGGGGTCTTCGTCCGAACCAGCACGCTTTGTCCAGAAGCAGTAAATTTTATTGCGAGTTAACGGTTTCTATGCGATTCAAGCGAATTTTTGACACTTTCTGAATCAGAAAAAGTTCCCATAAAATTACTTGGGCCAGAACTGTTGCACCTGGGTATAATTTCAATCAAATTGACTATATATTTATGTTGATTTTTAATAATTAAGTTAATTTCAATCAAATTGACTATATGTCATGTTTATGTTGATTATTCTTAATTAAGTTGACGCTTCATTTACCTCACCGTACTATGCAAAACTTTGAAGGAAGAAAATTCTTTCAGAATCTTTTCAATCAAATTATTGCTGATGCTTTAGTTCCCTACAGTTGCTACTATTCCCATTCCAGTAATAAAGAAACCATATCAATTCTATCAAACTCACTACTTCCACATCCAATATTCCCAACGACACATAATACGAATTTATGAGGTCATAATCTGTCTACTCAGGATCGGAACAAACGTAAGCTGTGAGAGCTTCGATCCCTCACGGATGGGGCTCATCCATCATGCGAGACAATGGCCAGGGTCGGCGTTCGATGTCGAAGCAGCTGATTCTGTACAATCGAATGCTATACCCGTTATATTGCTATTGTTGTGAAGGTCATAAACTAGGATTTTTAGTTACTATGCAGGGTTTCGTTTGTGTTATTTTTAGGGATTTTTTTTTTCAATTCAAAGCTATCGTTTTACTACTATCAATGACCAGCTTTTGCCCGCTGCTTTGCCTGTGTGGAGGTCGAAAGTTATCCCACGGGAACACACTACCGGGATAAAAAGTATCCTATGTTAGGACATAGGATACTTTTTATCCCGGTAACTGGATTAGGACCCAGGTCATGGACACACACAGACAGACAGACATAGGTACAGACAGAGAGAGTTACTTTAGCATTTATTATATTATTATGGATTTGTAGTGAAATAGCTGTACTCTGCAGGTTCCAGTTTAGCTTATTTCATCACCTATACAGGATGAAATTGAAAACATGCGACAAATCGATATAGGAGGTGCAGTAACTGCTACATAATCTTTATAAATTCTCACTTTCCAAATCAAATCCTTAAAAAAAATCGTATAATTATCGTCTTAAATAGTGCAAACTAAGTTATTGTCTTGAAGTAGACACGAATTATCGACTACCAGATTTTTTTACAGCATTATTAAAATAAATAATAAAATTAAAGTATCAATAGAGTTCACAACATGAAGCAAGTTGGCAACGCGTTGAACTAGCGGTATTTACCTAATTTTGATCGTTCCTGCGAAAAAAAGGTCGCGCGACGACGTAGTGTTGCCAGTTCATAGTGTGACACGGACAAAATGTCATCAGTATTGTATAGAAAATATATGTATTTAATAGTTTAGAGGTTTGAGGAACAGGGTGTAAAGTTCACTCATCCTCCATAGAAAAGGGAGGATCCTCCGACCAGACAGGTGTTGTGTCTGGCGGGCAATTGCCCCAACGACTGATGTCGGGAAGTTTGTATGTATGCTAATTGCGCGGTAAACTCTGCTTGCGAAATGCAGGATTTGCGTGACGTCAGTATGACGCGTTGTTCGCCTGTGACGTTGTAGATACCGCTACAATAGAATAACCATAATTTACTATGCACTAGCTGTGTCCCGCGGCTTTACTCGCTGTTAAACTGGATAAAAAGTTAAAAGTAGCCAATTTCAGTTTCTAAACTATTAAGTTTCATCCGAATCCTCTAACAGAATAACAATGGTTACACACACACACACATATACACACAATCTTTCAGATAGGTAAATATATTTCCTACAATTAATAATATCAACCGAGGTAGCACGTCGTAGGGCAAGGCACAGTCAGTGTAGGGCGTAGTTAACTACAATTTTGTAATCTGGTTACTAATTACGATTAAAAGTAGTTAACTACATGTAGTTATGATTACATGTAACTTAACTACAGTAATCAAATTACATTAAGTAGTTGTTAATTTGATTACTGCAATCTAGTAAGTAGTTATAATTACTGATTATTTGCTTTATGAACTTGTATTTTGCAATTAAATAAACATGTAATGTGTAGTACTAGTAATATACGTTTTGGAATATGGCTGCATAAAAAAAAATCAGTTTATTGCACATACATATGTTTATTTTCATGAATAATTAAATACAAGGATTAAAGTCGTAGATATTATGTACCTATACTTACCAGATCTTAATTACTTTTTATTGACATGTAATCAAAAAAATTAAATTACTCAGCAAACATCAACTTAATTCAAATTATTTGCGAATCAAATAAATAAACAAAAAAGGTTGATTGGGTTAATCATTTAAATTAGCTTTTAGTACTACACGTTTTTCGAACATTTCATCCGATAGCCTGTGGAATTTGGGATGGTTTATCTGCTTATGAAAAAAGTCTTTCTACTGGAGCCGAAGAAGGTAATGGAGTATTGTTTATAAGTTTTATAAGTGTTTATTTATTTTCTCACCACAATAAACAATACAGACATTTTTACACATGATATGTTATTTTGCTTAGTTTACTGTGGGAGACTGGTGCCTAAGCTAGGCTTTAAGGGCCTGTGTTTCAGGTCACCAGGTCTCCGCCCTCTAGCAGTTCGCATTGCAAGATACTCATTGTATTTTGTGAATACTTTTTTCACTTCTGAATATCTATGAAGACAATTTAGTTCTCGATCCAAATCTGATAAATAACAAGAAACAATCATATCTGCTTTTGACCTCTGGACTCGGCATACATCTTATAGAAAAAAAATATCGTATAGAAAACACGCACAGTCCAACACACAAAAATGCAAATACGCGCGTTCATTCAGTTTGTTGACACGCAACATGCAGCGTGATGCGTGGCAGTGTGATAATCGCCTTAGACGCAATTGAATAAACTGATAAAAAAAAAAATTACTTGTACCGACATGCAGCGAAAGCGAGAGCGTGCTATAGTACGCTCATGCTCTAACACACGCGACTACAACGCGATGCTCTAACTACCTTGGTACCAAACGACAGTAGTTATAAAAAGTAATCAAGTAATCGTGATTGCAACTACAATTAGTAGTTAGTAGTCAAAAATTGTAACTACATTTTTCGATTTTTTTATGTAGTTTGTACTCGTAGTTATGATTACTAATTACTTTATGTAGTCGTAGTTAGTAATCAGTAGTTAGATTACATTTTGCCCAATACTGGGCACAATACAACATCTATCTATATAAATAAAAATGAATCACCGAAATGTATGTACGCGCATAACTTCCGATCGACTGCACCAAATTGGATAATTCTTTTTTTGTGTTTGTTATTGTCAGGACAAGGTTTGTATAGAAGAAAATTAAATCGAAATTGGGATCGAAACGATATGCGGGTGAAACCGCGAGGCGCAGCTAGTAATAATATAAAGCCCAGAGATTATTTGTGTTGTAATAAAATGTTATAGAAAATTACGGAAAGCAGTTACTAATAAATAGCCTTGTGAATTTTTATTTTAGTCGTATTTTTGGTCGTTAATTGGAATTATCCATATACCTACATACAGTATGTTTATGTTTCAAGAACGTTAATATCATATCTAAAAGGCAATACCTTGAACTTCAGAGTCCATGTTGTTGATTATGCAAATAACAATAAATATCAAAACAGTATTTGCTTCAATTACGTTGAGTTTTCGCTTCTTGAAACCGTAGTTATCGACAGCGTACGGGCCGTTGTAGAATACAGCCCACTCACTCTCGAAGAGGAGGCCTGTGTCAGTGAGGGAACATTGTAGGCTGATTAAAATGTCTCTCGACTGAATAGAAATAAAGAATATAATTCAATAAAAGTCACATAAAGAGAAACCTATTAAAGAGAACGGAACATAAGTCTCTATACCAAGAACTTGTACTTACCTATAAACTTTATTATATATATTATATTAGAGCAATCATAACTTGCTTGCTTGTAGAAACTTAAGCTAAGAAATAAAGTTTCATTTTTAAAGGGGTTTGTGGCTAAGTAATAACAGCCGGACGGGACAAGTGATATCTTGTCATTTTTATTAGAAAACTAGCCTCCAATTTTTGTATTCCTTTAGCATACATATTCTATTTGCAAGTCCGGTAATTGCTTTTTATCTACCTACAACTTTAAAATTTGGTTTTGGTCCGCCCTCGGCAACACAGTGCGACGTTGCCAAATCGTTTGCCTACGCACGTACGTGCATCCCTTTCCTTAATGACGTGCTCTAAATTTACTTTATAACACATTGAATTAGATGTTTGAATTTGTCGCACCTATTCAATTTCATCCTGTATAATTGTTTTATAACTTTAGCGGGCTGTAAACAAGATAGATAGCTCTTTGGACAAAGAATTAGCATTACCATCCAATGTGGCAATGCTGCCAGTCTTATAATCACGTTTCCGGATGACAGTGATGCTTACGAATACTTCGATGCTTATGTGTCCTTTGGTTTTTATATTTATTTGTATAGCTAGTCATTTAATTTAGTACAGACGCCAGCAGGTCAAGCTACCCGAAACTGTCAAATTTTCCCAATCAACCTTGAACCTTAATGGTTTATCGATAAAGTTGAAAATCTATTAAAGAAATTTGACAGACTGTAGTAGCTTGATGTGCTGGCGTCAGTACATATTGAAAATAGTTTCGTTAACAATTGCAAAAGTTGCTTATCTTCGTATAATAGTTAGCCCTTTTCAAGTTCTCTAATTTCTTTCAAAATTGTGTTTTCAAAATTTCAAAGTTGTGTCAATTTTACTTTTTGCAAATTGAAGCAACACTTCAGGACGTGCCACTAAGTATCTGTAAAAGCTCAATAGGTTTCTGATTGTCTGAACGAGAAACATTTTAAACTATATTGCTTAGCACGTTACCATAATTGGTATGACCATTATAATCCATTTTAATTTCAAAACCACTTATTGGATTAGCGAAATATATACCAGCGTTATATTCACACTGTATTATTATTATTACGACTTTTAAATATGTTTGTTTTAGACTGTCGATGTTTGTGGGATTCGCTTCTATCTTAATGGATTTAGTATCAGTAGGCACGAGTAGGTAGGAACCTAAATAGTCTACGTAAAAACTTGTGGTTTCAATATCTATGGACTCATGTGGATAGCCTAATTGACTGGTGACGGAGTCAGTAACATTGGTAAAACCACACCTACTATCAGTTTCCCAAATTAAAATTAACCCGAAATTGCAGTCATGTATTGTAGAACTCTGCTCTGTTATAATTTACTTTCTTTTTATATTCCTTGAAGCGATTGCAGTTTCATACAAGCCAGTAATATCATAAATCTCTTTTATTAAGGGACGAGCATAGGTACCACTCATCGGGCACAAAACAGGCTGCAAAGGAGACCTTCCTAAAACAAAACGTAATATCTCCATCAAACTCAAAAACTCACTGAAGCTACTCTTGCGACCACTAGAGCAATGAGGCAGTCGAAGAATAATAACATCATGTTTGAGCCATAATAGGTAATATTGGGAAGAAGATGATACGACACATACCTAAGTCCAGCAAAAACAACAACTTAAAAAACTATTTAGAATAAAAATAGTTGTGACAGGTGAGTTGGCTACCGAAACAGATTTCAAACTCTTATCTATTGTATGCACACTATCGGAGACCCGGTATGTTCCGCTTATCGGCAGCACACAGATGCACTAGCCCTTTAAAAATTACACACACAAACAAACAAAGTCATTACCAAATTAACGACGTACAGATGACGAAAAAGCATTTTGAAAACAAGCCTCATTCCGTGCAGTCGCCTAGGTGCTTAGTGATTGAACAATTTTATGTGCTGACAATAACACTAATCATAATTGAAATACGATTTGTAATAGTGATAACGCTATCAGTGAAATAAATCATAACATGACTACGGCAATCCCGTCGCCACCGAGCCTACACTCAGATCCAGGTGACTCTCGAGACACAACGTCATCCGAGTTCTCAAATCCGGGTATACCAAAGTATGACTCCATTGAACCTTCTCAGAGAAATGATTGCAAAACTAATGCAGTAACTTCACACGGGGTAGAAGATATATTATCAGAGAGTGTCAATTATAACGTCAATGACAATGTATTCGCCGATTGTAAACCAGAAGTGCTATCTTCAATACCTATCACTTTCGTGCAAGATTACAATTCAAGAGACTCAACTGGATTTAGCATTCAAGACATCCTTGGTTTGCATCAATCATATAATGCAGCTAATTCTCAAGATGACTTAGAACCAAGATACGAGTATCAAATGCTGAATTACGAAAACATCAGCAACAACTCCAATAATTACGGTTCTGGAACGGAAGAAATGGTTACCGAAGATTGCATTGACAAAACTGACAACATCTTTAGTGCGACCACAACGCATATTGGAAATCAAGTTATGTATACTAGAAGCTACACCGCTAATGAACTTGTCCGATATCATGAAATAAGTGGTCTAGGCAGCTATGTCGCAAAGGATCCGGAAACAAAAATCAACGACGTGCACGATTCTAGTTTTCCCAGTCAGGTAAATGCTAAAGAAAAATATGCTTTATTGGACCAGCTAGCAGAAGAAAACTTCTATTTTTGGCATGCATCAAAACGAGACTAATGATCGTGATTTACCGCAGAACAACCAGATTCCTAATTGCATTTTAATTTTCTGATAGATAGTAGCAATTAAGAATAAGGTCGAACTCACCTCATTGTAATAGTGCACATTGTCGAAGTAAGACGTACGAGTATTATTTATGTGGTTATTAATTCTATTTCAGAATCATTCATGGAATAGCAAGTCTGCATCAAGTACTCCTATCCGAGCTTCTTCTTCTCTGTCAGCTACCGGTAAGTCTATTTTATTTTATATATTTTTCCGTATTGTCACTAAACTTATTTCAGTCTTTCCCGTAGTGTGACACATAGTTTTGATTTTTTATTTAGAGCAAAGTGACTTATTATATTTATCAATGTTATTTATAATTTTCTTATGAGAGATCATACAATAAACATGCAACAAATAACATGCAATTATTGGGGATAGTTAATAATCAAACGCTTCAACTCTCCGTTAACAAACGGAGCTGATTAACACTATAGGATGAAGAGATCGCGTGCTCATGCTCTATTTGAGGAGTAGGTCCTCGACGCAACATTCTATTTTTACGAAAGTGCTCACATCACATTTACTTTTTATAGAAATGTCAACCAAGTCAACATATCAAAAGGGATTTACGAAGCGAGCTCGGACTGCCTACACCAGCTCTCAGCTTGTTGAGTTGGAAAATGAGTTCCACCAAAATCGTTACCTTTGCCGCCCGAGACGTATTGAACTCGCCAACTACTTACAACTTTCGGAGCGACAAATAAAAATATGGTTCCAGAACAGAAGAATGAAGTGTAAGAAGGATAACAAACACAACAAGCCGTCTTCGTCCGTGGACGATAGCAGTCCCTTGACCTCTAAGGAGATGTCACCGAGTCAAGACCACAAGATGAATCACGGACGAAGCTGCGGTGGGCACGACAGGCACAGGCGCCTCCTCTCTGACAATCATGCAGCTCATCATAAAATATATCTTCAACCGAACGACAATATGTCAAGACCCCCGGAATACTCCTCAATCAATCCATTGAAATCCATGATAAATGGACCACAGAGTACAATAGAGCTACCATCGTACACGCCGAACTTGTCTTATTCATCGTACTACACGGTGGGTTCAAGCAGGGCCGCTTACTCACCGATGTCTGAGGTTTATCGATACAGCAACGATGAGTCACTGCCATCGAATTCTAACACTCTGCCTTCGTTGACATCTGATTGCTACATGCCGAACATAACTAACTTAAATTTAAACGATGAATTGGTGAGATTTAGTGTTGGGTCGACTTATTACAATCCATTACCGAGTGGTGTAGTTATGCCTCCAACTACAACTGATAGCTATGGATTTTGTACATCTATGCCATCTACTACGACGCCTACGTATGATGATAGTAATCTCCACGCTAGGACATCTAACTTGGGATTCCCGCAGGATCCTTACTTCTCATATTTGGCACCTTCTGATCCTGATACTCAGAATTCTTCGTCTGCTACAAACAAGTATACATCTTTATAACATTAACCTTCTCTTAAATTTGCGTATATTTTTTTAATTAAATGAAATTTTATTCATCAATTCTTTTCTTTGACTTGCAGTATGTTTATGTGTAAAAAGTGTGCTAATAGTATTTCGTACTTTGCCAAATGATTTGCATATAGTGTAAATAGTTATTTATACTTAACTCCACATAGTGTTGTTGCTTAGTTGTTAAGTTCGTATTTTTATTTGATGTTTATAAATTTTACATCTGTAATAATTATGTACTACCAGATTTGATTTAAATATATTTTATGACACCGATAATCGTGTGAAGTCTGACATAGGGTGTAATAAAGGTAGGATGTTAACCGGGTGGAATAAACATGTAAGCAAAGCGCACAGTGTAACAAAATTAAAGTTTTAAGTGTGATCTTGGTATGGGAACTCTCACATACACTCTCACATACACCCTCACATACACTCTCACATACACTCTCACATACACTCTCACATACACTCTCACATACACTCTCGCATACACCCTCACATACACTCTCATATACACTCTCACATACACTCTCACATACACTCTCACATACACTCTCACATACACTCTCACATACACTCTCACATACACTCTCGCATACACCCTCACATACACTCTCATATACACTCTCACATACACTCTCACATACACTCTCACATACACTCTCACATACACTCTCACATACACTCTCACATACACTCTCACATACACTCTCACATACACTCTCACATACACTCTCACATACACTCTCACATACACTCTCACATACACTCTCACATACACTCTCACATACACTCTCGCATACACCCTCACATACACTCTCATATACACTCTCACATACACTCTCACATACACTCACACATACACTCTCACATACACTCTCACATACACTCTCACATACACTCTCACATACACTCTCACATACATTCTCGCAGACAAACACAATACGCACAGATGGTTACACTCGAAACATACTCTCACTAACATCCACCATTTTATTTTAATACTTATTTATTTTTTATTCAATATTATTTTAAAGTACCTATACGGTTTTTGTTAACTAGAATAAGTAAATATGCTGTACTATGGAAGAGCGGAGTCTCCTAACACCACAGGCGTTAGCATTCCCTTGTTCACAAACTAAACTAAATTTAAGTTCAGTGCATCTTTTTCTTTCTACTTCATTAAGAAAATGACAGAAGATAAATATTAGTTTAGTCCTGTCAAATTAGTTAGCGCCTGACGTAAATTGACGTATTTTTAGTAGCCATGTTTTTAATCACGTCTAAACTGTCTATGAAGTATATCAATTTGATAAGACTAAACTAATATATATCCACTGTCCTTTTCTTAATGAAATAGAAAGAAAAAGATGCATTGAACTTAAATTTAGTTTAGTTTGTGAACAAGAGAATCGGTGCCATTGTTTGCTTAAAAGGAGACTCCAAACACTATACCCCTTTTTGTAAACCGAAGCATTAATAAACTTATTATTATTATTATGGGAAGCCTTGTCAAGGTCATACTTACGATGAAATGTATTTAAGTCGTAAGATTTTTAAGTGTAGACTGAAATGGTGTCAAACCCACCAAGACCAAATTAAAATGGACATTACCTATAGCTAGCAATGGGAATTCTAAAAACTTTTCACAATTTTGAAAGAATGTTAATAAGCAAAATGTTAAGTCTGGGCGGCTAACTCAGGTGGCAGGGGTTTCTGAGCCTAAGAAAATTGCATAATTATTTAAAACCCACTTGCTGGTGGAACCTTTGTTGAAACATGAACCGGTTCCTGATGTGGTCGATGCTGAGGATGGTCAGGCCTCGGAAAATCTTATTAGAGTATCTGCCAAGGAAGTAAGAAAGGTTATTCAGTGTATGAGTTGAGGGTAAATCCTCGGGTCATACAGCCTCAGCATCGAGCAACTCAGGCATGAGATTACGCATCTACCCAGGGTCTTGTCTGTGGTTTATGTGTATTTCATATTCATACTTACCGTCAGATTTTTTGAAAACAATTGTAGTGCCAATGATAACAAACAAAACGGGTGACATAACTGACAAAAGTAATTACAGACCGATACCTTGGCAACAATCATGTCAAAAGTCCTGGACAGGCTAATTGATAACCACTTAGCTAATTAAATAGTTCTACATGATGGGCAGTTCGGGTTTAGATCTGGCCTACCTACAGACACTGCGATACTTTGCCTTAAGCACACAGTGAGATATTATGTGGATAGAAAGACGCGTCTATGCCTGTTCTTTAGACTTTTGACATGGTTTGTTATGATGTCCTGTGCCAATGTGCTTAAGGAGTTATGTTCTGTTCTTGGGTATACCAATACCCAAGAACAGAACATAACTCCTCCTCCTCGTTACATGATTAACCTGCCTATTGTTGGTACAATGCAGGCAGGTTAATCATGTAATATGGGATGGGATTCTCTCGAACCCATATATTAATCTGTCAAGAAAGTAACGGGAAAAGATCAATAATACACAAAATGATGGTTATTCGTCCAAATTTATTTTATCGCCTTCAAAGTATACTCCTTCAGAAACGATACCCTTACGCCAACGAATAGTCCAATCATCAAAACATTTTTTAAATAAGTTTTCCGGAATTGAGTTCAGTTCTCGCCGCGAATTCTCCTTTATGTCTTCTACCGAACAAAAACGTGTGCCACGAAGTGCTAATTTGAGTTTAGGAAAAAGAAAGAAGTCGGCTGGAGCCATATCTGGTGAATAAGGTGGTTACTCAATGGTATTTGTTGAGTTTTTGTTTAAAAATTCGTTCACAATTATGGCCTTGTGCGAAGGCGCATTATCGTGATGCAAAATCCAAGAATTTGCTTTCCTCAATTCTGGCCTTTTTCGTCGAATTTGCTCTTTTAAACGCCGCATAACGCTCAAATAATATTATTTATTTACCGTTTGACATTCCGGCAAGAATTCCGAGTGCACAACACCGCGATAGTCAAATAAAACAGTCAACATGACTTAGACTTTTGATCGACTTTGGCGTGGTTTTTTCGGTTTCGGTTCAGTTGGAAGGCGCCACTCCGAAGCTTGTTGACTAGTTTGCATGTCAAACTCGTAAACCCACGTCTCGTCACCAGTAACAATGCGTTTTAAGAATGTTGGGTCGGAATTGACTCGTTCTAGCATATGCTAGAACGAGTGACCTCAGGGACTCTTATGCGATTTAGTTTTTGGAGAAAAACTAAATCGCATAAAAGTCCCTGAGGTCTTTTGGGACTAGCCGAGCGGCAACATGTTTCATACCCAAGTGATTATTTAGAATGGTACGGATCGACTCGTGAGACACAAAAAGTTCAGCGGCTATCTCTCTCAAACTTGAATGAGGATTTTCAGTCACTATTTCCTTCACTTTTGCGGTGTTAACTTCAGTTGAAGACGTTAATGGCCTACCAGAGCGAGACATATCTTCTATCAAATCCCGAAAGCTTTTGAACACTTTGTACCACTCATAAGTACGTGTTTTTGATAAAGTCGATTCACCGTAATCCTTCTGTAACATTTTTAGTGAATCCGAACACGAAATTCCATTGGCGATGCAAAATTTAAGACAAACTCTTTGTTCGATGTTTTTGTCCATTATGAAATTCGAAACACACACTAGATATGATCTAATAAAAAACAACACTGTACTTAATCTAAATAACAGAAGCAACTCAAACTCCGCGCCAAAATGGAAAACAGTTGTACTAATCTAACAACAAAAAAATAACAAAAAAAAAATAATAATATGGAACCATAAACAAATCATCCATTACCGATACTTTTTTGAGTGAATGTACTTTCGGATGTGGGGTCAGGCAGGGGGGTATATCTTCTCCACTTCTTTTCAACCTGTATATGAATAATCTGATAGTGTAAGCTGTGATTACCTGTAATTGAGTGTGCATTACAGGATAATGTATAATAATACAAGTTATATATTGGTTAAAGATAATTGTAATGTATCTCGTTGGTAATCCTTAAATAAAATAAAATAAAATAGATGCACTCAGCAGAAGGCCTGTCGGATGTCATGTTGATGGAGTTTTTGTAAATAACATCAGCTATGCAGATGACATGGTGCTGCTGGTTCCATCTATCAGTGCTCTCAGAAAACTATTGTAAATGTGTGAGACGTATGCGGTCAATCACGGATTTCAGTATAACATGAAAAAGAGCGAGTTCTTGGTTTTTGCTCCTAGATGCAGGAGAATAGACAAGGTTCCACCTATTATGCTGTGTAAGACTGAACTTCGAAGAGTCTGTGAATTCAAATATCTGGGGCATATAGTCACGGACTCTTTGAACGACGAATGTGATATGGAAAGGGAACACAGAGCGTTGACGGTCAGGGCTAATATGCTGGCCCGCAGGTTTGCCCGCTGTACAAGACAGGTAAAGATTTTGTTATTTAAATCCTTTTGTCAGACGTTTTACTCCAGCAGCCTATGGACAGTATATACGCAAAGGGCTGTCAATGCTCTGCGGGTCCAATATAATAACGCATGCAGCGCGTCCGCCATGTTCATGGAGGCACGCATAGATGGTTTCACAGCGATCTTACGCAAGAAAGCGGCGTCACTGCTGAACAGAGTGCGTGTCAGTAGCAACAGCATCCTAAGTGTGATAGCGGACAGGTATGACTGTCCGTTTTCCAAAAAATTGTATGCAAACGCATACAATGTGTGAACTAACATAGTTTTAAGCTTTTATTGCTACAAAGTGGATATTGCTGTTTGAAATATAAAAAAAAATATTATTATTAATGTGATTAACCGAATAAAGTTTTTGTTTTACTTAATAAAAACGTTTTCTACTTTCAGTTTTATTTTTAATCATAATAATATCCTAATTAGTAGCACCTGCTTCAATAATTAAGTTATGAAACTTACTTTAGGGTTTAGGTAAATTTCTATTGGTTTATAATTATGCTCTCAAAGGTTCCGTGACTTCCTTGACATAATTTATTTTGGATACACCCATTGCATACATGATTCTAGGGGGATCCCTTCTTTTCGCATAATGTTCTTTTTCCTATTTATATATAATATGTACTTCGGCCTAACTATTTTGTTATAATTTGTTTTGCCATAATAATACTTTACAAACATTTTTTTGGCATACAGTTCATGTTGGCATAATTATTTTGAAGGCTAATTTGTTTTGGTATAAATTGAATTCGCATAATGTTACTAGGCATAATGACTATTAGCATAATAGTATTTAGACATACAATTAATAGAAAAAACTGAAACAAATTTGAGTTATTTTTACGTAAGTATTTATTTTGAATTTTCGTGCAAATGATTTATTATACATAATGTTATGTAACTGTCAGACATTCATCATCATCATCATCATATCAGCCGCACGACACCCACTGCTGGGTATAGGCCTCCCCTAAGGATCTCCACGACGATCGGTCCTGCGCTGCCTGCATCCACTGGCTTCCCGCGACCTTCACCAGATCGTCGGTCCACCTTGTCGGGGGCCTACCCAGACGTCAGACATTGCAAATTATTAATTAATAGTCTTGTACGTGACAAAATTACGATTTATTTAACTTACAGTTAACTAACTTAAGTATGTATTTTTATTTTAAAAGTTCATATGATCATATGACCTAATTTCATTTAATATACTTTTTTGGGAGCCTGCCGTTTTGCCAAAATTATTTTGACATAATTTCATTATCCAAACAAATTTTAGCAACTTTTTTTTAATACCATTGCAATATTGAGAGCAGTGGTGGCCCAGTGGTAACAGCCGCGACTTACGAGTTGTAGGTCGTAGGTTCGAACCCAGACAGGCGCTTTACTTTGTGTAACTTATTTTATCACCACTGCTCTCTAAACGGAGAAGCAAAACATCGTGAGAAAACTGGCATGTCCTAGACCAAAAAATTCGAAGACATGTGACATCTACCAACCCGCACTGGGCCCGCGTGGTGGATTAAGGCCCACTCCCTCTCACAGAGAGGAGGCCTGTGTCCCAATCGTGAGAACATTATAGGCTGATTATGTATGCAATATTTGGAATGATTTTAGTACGCACATTTTCATTTGGTCAAATTTTTACTCGGCAGAATATTACCAAGGATAATGTCATTAAGGCATTAATTGGTCTTTAATCAAATGACTTATTATAGCAAACAATCTTTAAACAATAAATATTTAGTCAAATTATTTGTTATGAAAAAATATATAAAACCAAAAATAAGATTTTTGATAAGATATCTATATCTTATCAAAAATCTTATTTTTGGTTAAATTATTATTTAGTCAAATTATTTGTTATGAAAAAATATATAAAACCAAAAATAAGATTTTTGATAAGATATAGATATCTTATCAAAAATCTTATTTTTGGTTACGAACGACGAACGAAAAACGAAATACTACCAGAACTGTAGGTTATAGCTTCGTTTCTCTACCAAATGTTCTGCACTAGAACAATCTTCTTGTTCCTCTAAGTCCAGAGGGGCAATTCTCGTAATTTTAAGACCGTTCATAGTCTGATCTCAGCCTCAATCTGTCAAAAAATACTTCTAATTTCCCTACATTTTGACAAGTTTTTGACATTTGTTTGTCACTGAGATGACACTGCGACTAGATTTTGAACGTTTTAAATTACGAGAATTGGCCTACTGGTCTTGCATCCCCTTGATTTTCAACCTGCGATTCTGGAACCATATTTTGACAGATTTGTCAGTGAGTTGTAAGTTAGTCACGATCACCTGCCTCTCTTCACGAGTGACGTATTGTTTGGTTTTAAATATGTCTTCTAAGGCTTCTACTTGTTCTGTAGTAAAGGCAGTGCGCTTGCGCTTTGGTTTGGCTACATTCACTTTGAAGGTTCCTTTAGATGATGATGGTAAAACTGAAAAAATAGAAAGAAGTACTTTAACAAAAATGATCTTAAATTATCGGAAATGGTTTCAAGAATAGAAATGTTTAAAATATATCAAACACTGGACGTGACAATGGCTCTGGTGTGAATGGAGTATACTGAAAAAGGCAAAAAGAACATTAAAACCTAGTTTTAAGTCACAGGCTAGTGCTTGTTGAATTTAACATAACTTTAATATCTAACATACAAACGGATTCTTACTTGGATTAAGTTACACTGAGGTGCTGAAGAATGTTCATAAAAGTGACGTGTTTCATAAAGAGCTGGATCGCAAGTCATTCCATGTGGAGATATTGCTATTGCGATATTTACTTGATATAGTAAGACTCTCGTGAAACACAGGATAGCGAAAAACAATTTTCTCGATTGTAGGTATTTATTGTATAAATTATAATCGAACAGAGTTTCGGCTTAGGCTAGGTTCTAGATCAGAAAAATTGTCACCAAGTGCGCTGCGCGACCTATTTATAAGTTTACCTCCCACTCTAAATCGAGGAGGGGATCGCCGCTCGGTAACGCCCATCGCGTGAGGTTGAAAAACGCACGTGACGTGCTAGTCAATTGACTTTCTCTTTGCTGGAGCTGCCGTGGCGTCGTGGCTATGGCTTTGGCTGAGGCTGTGGCTGTGGCTTTGGCTGCACCAAGACGACACGGCATGGCATGGCTTTGGCATGGCTGGCAATCGGGTGACCGTTACAGTCGGCCATCCTGAAACAATTGCTCCCGCAATGGGAAAAGGGAACACAATTAGCTTTCCAGTAAATCAATTAGGTCCTCTGTCTCTAACTGATCAGAGCATCATCAGAGCTGCTGGCACTGTCAGATACAGGAGCCACACTTTGATAGGGTCGCAAGGAGTCAGCAGATACTAAACCTATGAAGTTCTTATATCCTCTCAAACCTTTTATACTCCTGATCCTGTATCTGTCCTTACCAAGATAGATAGATAGATAGATAGATAGAATACACCAACAACTTTTGTGACAATATACGGTCCTGAATAGAGATCATCTAGTTTAGTACTGACTTTAGCCGCGCTACTTGTAGGAGCCTGTTTCCAAAGTACTAAATCACCTTTCTTATATGTGTGACATGGCTTACGACGCTTATCAAAATGGTGTTTTATTTTAGCGCTAGCTTTTTCAATGCGCTGCCTAGCCTTGGTGCGTTTCATGTGAGTCGATTCGATTACCCGCCCCGGAATAGAAACATCACATCGGCCTATTACTCCGTGAAAACATCAAGTCGTAAGGTTTATATCCGACTGTGTCGTTTAAAGTGTTGTTTATACCCCAGATTACGTCAGGTAAATTATTAGACCAATTGTTCGCGGCTTCACTAGGGTCGGTAGCTCGTAACGCGTTCAAAATGGTTCTGTTGGTACGTTCAACTTGGCCGTTAGCTCGAGGACAAGCTATAGCAGTTAAAGTATGCTTGAACTGTTTGTCTGTAGCAAACTTCTTAAAAAAATCTATTAGTAAAAGCTTTTCCGTGATCCGACACTACTCTATCCGGGTATCCAAACAAAGCGAAAATTCGTTTTAACCTGACCGTCTCGATTGAGTTTACTGTCCGAGTTGGTTCCGCAATTACAAACTTTGTAAATGAATCGGTTATCACTAGCATGTACCCATAGCCTTTCTTCATCTTACAGAACGGTCCTAAGTGATCTACATGTACTGTTCTGAACGGTTCAGTTGGTTTGGGAATAGGATGCAACATACCCTCCTTTTTCCCGTGCTCCCCTTTTCCGTAAGCGCAATGTAAACACGCCGCAGCATATTTCCGAATAAACCGCGTCATTCTCGGAAACCAGTAGTCATTCTTAATAAGCTCGATGCAGCGCTTGAACCCTACATGGCCTATTTCATCATGATGCATTTGAACAATATTCCACCTAGCTGGTCCCGGCACTACAATACGATTACCGCACAGAGTTTTCCGGTATCTATCAGTACGAAATCTTTTGTTAAGTCGCGCTCTGCTGAACCAGATTTTAATCGATCAATTATTTCTTTGACTTTGTCATCTAGAAAAGCTAAAATCTCGCATGAATCGCTGCTACCGCCATTTTGGGAAAAATGGATGGAGTTTACTATTTTGTTAATTAAACCGGTATAAATTGACCGGCCTGACAAATAAATGCACTTTTATGAGTATCTTCGGGTTTTAGCACCAATTGATGGTAACCTTGAGACATATCTAAGCACGTAAAATATTCTTACCGGCTAACTTAGAAATATGGTCTTCAATATTAGGTAACGGATATCTGTCTAACGGTTATGGCGTTAAGTGCGCGATAATCTATGCACAGGCTACCCCCGTTCTTTTTTTTTCAATATCACCGGAGAAGCATAGTTGGACTCTGATTCTTTAATAATACCGGCTTCTAATAATTCAGAGACTTTAGATTTTACTATTTCTTGTTCACAGTGCGATAGTCTATATGGTTGTCGATAAACGGGCTTATCGGTAGTCAAAGTAATTGGCATTTAAATTAAATTTGTGCAGCCGAGATCTTTAGTGCTGACTGCGAAACTTTGTTTGAATCTAATTAGTAATTTGATTAAATCTTTACGTTCCATTTCACTCAAATTGCCTATTTTTTTATGTCGTCTAACAAAACTCCACCTATGCTCAGATTTGAATCTTTATCCACAGACAAAACAAAAGGCATATTTTCCGGCACAGTTAATTTAGGCAAATCACATGAAATAGGCAAATCAGAAGGCTTTAAAGGCAAATATGGCTTGGCTTGGCTAACCTGACTTATGGTGGGTGATGTGTCGCAGCTCTCGGCGCATGTGAGGACCTGGCCAGCCGCCCACACGATGTCCTCAGCCCCGGTGTTGATGACCTTGATGTGTCCGCTGTCGCCTCGAAGAAGAGTGGCGGGCAGGGAGTAGGAAACTCCTTGAAGCTCGTAGTGGCGTGCAGCGGTACAGATATCGTTGTTCTGGCGGTTGCCCACTATCAGGACCTTGATGATGGAAGCTCCTGGTGGCAACGTTTCTCGCATAGTCGTTACAATATTGAACTTGTGGAGCTCTTCAACCACATCTTCCTTTGGCATGGAATCAGATTCGCGCATGAGTGTGGCTGTTCCGTTGTTTACGACGAGTGTAATGTCGCTGGCACTGATGACGGGTTGACCGATGAGTAAATGAATGTCACCCATCTCGATGTCAGTCAGATACGCATCGCAAGTAACTCTAATACCGTCTATTTTCAGATTAAATTTTACTTCTTAGCCTTTTAGGATCGTACTCGTAGGTATTACGTCGAGAGATAATAATTTGGAGATCCGACTGGTCATGACGTTCACCTGGCTTCCGGTATCGATATAGGTCTTCACGTGGACTCCGTTGATCTTGGCTATTTTCTTGTAGGTGTCATTGTAATTTTGGATGTACCTATGTCTGAATCCAGTTCGCGGACGGCCTTGTCGACCTGATTTTGCAGGAGGTGTTTCAGAATTTTTCTAGCGGGCGGTAGTGTAGAATCGCCTTCTTCATCTTGCTCGGTGTCGCTCGAGGGGTCCCATCCGGGTGGACACACCCCACGTCCATGAAGTTCATGGCGATTTCGCTGTATCCCACTTCTGAGTGAAACACAGGATAGCGAAAAACAATTTTCTCGATTGTAGGTATTTATTGTATAAATTATAATCGAACAGAGTTTCGGCTTAGGCTAGGTTCTAGATCAGAAAAATTGTCACCAAGTGCGCTGCGCGACCTATTTATAAGTTTACCTCCCACTCTAAATCGAGGAGGGGATCGCCGCTCGGTAACGCCCATCGCGTGAGGTTGAAAAACGCACGTGACGTGCTAGTCAATTGACTTTCTCTTTGCTGGAGCTGCCGTGGCGTCATGGCTATGGCTTTGGCTGAGGCTGTGGCTGTGGCTTTGGCTGCACCAAGACGACACGGCATGGCATGGCTTTGGCATGGCATGGCTTTGGCATGGCATGGCTTTGGCATGGCATGGCTTTGGCATGGCATGGCTTTGGCATGGCATGGCTTTGGCATGGCATGACTTTGGCATGGCTGGCAATCGGGTGACCGTTACACTCGTGAAGAAATACCTATATTTGGATATGTACAACGTTCTAGATACATTGTAGGCATATCACAGTAATACTCACTAGTATTCTGGTAAGAAGCCATGATTACTGTAATAATTACTGGGATAAAATGATGTCTATTAGTAATATGCTATTCCTTTTTATACGTATCTTTGGGTAATTAGTAAATAGCTACCCCTTCCACGTCTTCCCTTCCCTTTTTTTTTTTTTTTTTTTCTGGTTGGGAAATCATCATATGACTTCTCCCGCTCTGGGCGGAGCAGGAGGGCGTGTCAGACTTTTACTGACTAAAACCCACCCGTGTTCCTTCAGTTGCCTATGCCAGGGACCACAGTATCTCTTTCGAAGAACCCGCGGCCCTGGCAGGCATCGGCCCTAGCGGACCCCGTCAGTTTGTGCTGACATCTCTTTGAGGCGCGCGTGGAACACAACGCGCCGTCGACTCGGGCCTGGTCCTTGCCGGGCGGCGAGCTGCCCATTGCTCGCCGCCCGCAAGCCCGCGCCTACGGTGGCCGGGAGTCGGCTGGTGACTCCCGACGTCCAGGGCGTCTCCTGCGGCGACTAGGGGCGTGAGGGCGCAGAGATTGCCTCTCCCTCACGCGCTCCGCCTCCTCCTTTGCGAGCATTACTGCTTCGCAGAAGGAGGTGATGGCTTCCCATGCACTCTCGCTCCCTACCATGGCCTGGACCAGGGCCGGACGCGAGAGATCGCCGCCGATCCCTTCCCTTGTTCTACGTTTTATATTTTGTTTTTCTGTTTTTGGGTAAATACTATGTTTACATAAGCACGTTCAATCTATAATATTCCCACGCCCAGTGGGGGTTGGCGGATCATGTCTTCGAATTTTTGGATTTAGGACATGTCGGTTTCCTCACGATGTTTTCCTTCACCGTTTTGAGAGCAGTGGTAATGAAATAATTTACACAAAGTAAAGTGCCTGTTCAAACCCACGATCTACAACTCGTCGTAGCCGTTATCAAAGGGCCACCACTTATGCTTACATATATGTTTTCATACGTGCAATATATCAGGTCTGGGATTCAGCATTATAAAGCTTGTATGTATGCAATTTTTATTCTATTTGGAATATTATATTAGTAATTGGAATAAGTATAAAATAAAATATTAGTATAAAATATTATAATTTTGAAACTTATCTCTTACTATACTTTCTTACTTATCCAAACTTTTGGGTAAGTAAGAAAGTATAGTACCTAAGAGATAAGTTTAAGGTTATCATTTTGCATGTATCTCTCTAAATCAACGAACCGAGTATGATTGTTATTTGAATTTGAAGCTAACCCTTTTGTGAAGATTTGTCGGTAATCAGAAGTTATAAAATATAAAACACTTAATAGTAATTACATTATTAGTTATTCTGTGGTAATGATTAAAAGTACACAATAAACAAAGTCGATTTTCTCAAAATTTTACGCAAACCAATTATTAACTGTAGGTAATGAGCCTTTATTAGGATCATTACCTCCAGTTTTCGTAATGAACCTGGATCCTAAAGTAAACAGAACCACTTCCTTTGCAATTATTTTAAAAACAATTAACATGATATTTATAGGATCAACGTAGGTAATATAAAAACTACAAACGTCTTTTCTTCTGCTGTGTATTTTCTGGTCACACCGTTCTAAACGGCCAATTTTCCCAGCATCTCAATTGCAAGCAATTGAATTCCTTTAATTGCTAATTTTGGACATAATCCACTGTCACACATGGAAGTCGCATATAAACAAAATAAGATCTACATTATCGTCATTATCAGGAAGTCTTTACGGAGTTGTTCGATGTTTGCCTCGACAGGTTAGACTAAATATCTATCACTCCCTCGTCAGATCGCATCTATGTAGATTATTTAATGGAATTATGGGGTAGCGCAGCCAAAACTAACCTAAACTGCATCCAAAGAATACAAAATAAACCAATACAAATGTTATTTCATTATGACTTTCTCACACCAACAGATAACATTTATTTCGAAACAAAATTAATTAATTTACTACTATAATAGGTACATGCATCTTAATAAATAAAATTAAAGATAAAAAGCTACATTCGAGACTAATTTTTAAAACGAACACCGAAGAAGGGTTAAGACCTCTCCGTAGCGCAAATGATATTTGTCTTGCGAGAACACGTACAAATTACGGGCACAGATGTTCAACAAAATAACACAAGAAATAAAAACCTCTAAAAGTTTACAACTATTTAAAAATCAGTTAAAACTTTTATTATTGACAAAATTTAAATTTGGCCCTGGTTTTTTTCTTTAATTTACCTACAAAATTTTGATTTTTATTTCGCATGAATCTTTTGCTGCTACCCTCAATGTCTTATTATGTACGTTAATTTTATTATTGTTGTCTTCCATTCATATTTGTCTTATTTGTGCGTGTCGTACTAGCTCAGCTCATGAATCATCATCATCATCATCATTCTCCTGCCCTTATCCCAATTTATTTGGGGTCGGCGCAACATGTCTTTTTGTACTAGCTCAGCTCATGAATGTCATCATTATTATATAGTTAAAATATTTCTCATTAAGTGAAATTTGTGGTAAATTTATTTTGAGTAAATAAAGATTCTTTAAACACAAAGCGCAAGCGCACCGCCTTTACTATAAAACAAGTAGCCTTAGAAGACACATTCAAAACAAATTACAACTCACTGACAAATCTGTCAAAATATGATTCCGGAATCGCAGGTTGAAAATCAAGAGGATGCAAGACGAGCACTTAGATGAACAAGTAGATTGTTCTAAAAGCAGAACATTTAGTAGAAGAACGAAGCTCTCCAGACATTGCTCGTCTGGACTTCGTAGAATCTCAAATAAGCAAATATACCTACTGATGAATATGGTTTTGTTACTCTTGATGATGGAGTCATGGAAGATCTTGTTACGTCATTGATGACTGCTTAACAACATATTGAAACACAATTATTATAATGAAAACAGTTGAAAACAAAATGCGAAATTTTGTTATTTTACCGTAGAATGGAACGTTACAAAAGTTCTTTAGATGCATAAACATTCACACGGCATATCTACAACTGTTGAACATAAAAATTCTGATAAAAGATACCTGAAGCTCTGCTTAAAACCTTCAAATCTATATAAGCTTGATATTACGATGATTACGTTTTAGATAAAATAATTACGCTGAATGACGATTAACCTTACTCATAAAATGAGGGTGTATGGGAAAAGCTACCGTATCGTAAAAATCATGACACCTCCACAACAACAAAAGTCCAATCATAAAAAGAAATAATCGCTTGCTATGCGGACCAGTGATTTCTAATAATTCGATAATATTCTTTGATAATGATGATACAAGAAGTTTTGATTCTTCATTGACTCCTTTGAAGAATAAGAATGAGGTATGTAAACATTCCTTGATTTAATAGTTGTGTTATTTCAATGAACAATATTCGCTGCCTTCTTTGCAAACGATATTTATATGGTAACAAGAATGAACCTTTCGTTCTTGTTACCATTTAAATATCGTTTAATTTACCTTACATTTAATAAACCTAATTAGGCACTTATAAAAGGACTAACTAATGAGAGAAGGAACTACTGGGAAGAGACCCGTAGAAGGGGTAGCTATTTACTAATTACGCAAAGATATGACACGTATAAAAAGGAATAGGATGTTGCTAATAAACATAATTTTATCCCAATACTTATTACAGAACAATGGCTAGGTATACCAGAATACTAGTGAATACTGTGGTGTGTAGTGTATACTGTGGTATGCCTACAATGGATCTAGAACATTGTACATATCCAAACCTATTTCTTCACGAGAGTCCTACTAATTATCAACTAAATATCGTCTTTCATAAAAGTTATTCTAAAATACTTACAGTGGTTTCTAGATATAATGAGTTTATTTATTTTTCTTTGTTTTCAGATGCACGGAGTTGTTTATTCTCGTGAGGGTTATGAGAGATAGCTTTTTATGAAACCCGTCACTTTTATGGAAATTCTTCAGCATCTCAGTATAACTTAATCTAGGTAAGAATCCGTTTGTAATTCATATATTAAAGTCATCTTAAATCCAATTAGCACACTAGCCTGTGACTTAAAACAAGGTTTAAATGTCCTTTTTGCCTTTTTCAGTACACTCCATTCACACCAGAGCCAGTGTCATATCCAGTGATTCACGTGGAGCCAAGACCACACCTGAATAATAATTATATGGCAAAAAGACATCGTTCTCAAATTATCAGTGAGTATTAACATTTTTTCTTTCGACACTTTAAACATTTCTATTGTTGAAACCATTTCCGATAATTTAAGGTAATTTTTGTTAAAGTACTTCTTTCTATTTTTTCAGTTTTACCATCATCTAAAGGAACCTTCAAAGTGAATGTCGTCAAAGGAAATCGCAAGCGCACCGCCTTTACTACAGAACAAGTAGAAGCCTTAGAAGACATATTTAAAACCAAACAATACGTCACTCGTGAAGAGAGGCAGGTGATCGTGACTAACTTACAACTCACTGACAAATCTGTCAAAATATGGTTCCAGAATCGCAGGTTGAAAATCAAGGGGATGCAAGACCAGTAGGCCAATTCTCGTAATTATTATACGTACGTATTGCAATATCTAAAATGAAAAGAAGTAACGTAAAATAACCTACGTTCAAAATCCCTAAAATCTAAATGCCAAAAACCATAAGCTTGATATTACGATGATTATGTTTTAGATAATTACGTTGAGTGACAATTAACCTTACTCGTAAATGAGGGTATATGGGAAAAGCTACCGTATCGTAAAAAGCATGACACCTCCACAACAAAAAAGTCCAACCATAAAAATAATCGCTTCCTGTGCGGACCAGTCATTCGCAATAATTCGATAATATTATTTAATCATCATGATACGAAACGATTTGTCAAAGTCATTGACTCCTTTGAAGGATTGACTCATTCTTATAATGAGTATGTATAATGTATGTAAACATTCCTTGATTTGATAGTTGTTTTGTAAAAGTACAGATATATTATTTTTATTGTTAATTAAGAATAGTTAAAATATATAATTTTTAATTACAGATTAGCTGCTGGGAAAATCGGTCGTGTACAACGGCGTTGCTAGAAAATACACAGCAGATGAAAAGATGTTTGTAGTTTTTATATTACCTACGTTGACTCTATAAATATCAAGTTAATTATTTTTAAAATAATTGCAAAGGAAGTGGTTGTGTTAACTTTAGGATCCAGGCTCATTAAGAAAACTGTAGGTATCTAATAATGCTAATAAAGCACCTAGAGCTTTCTTCCTAATATAATATATTTACTAACGAGATTGAAATATTATTTCTAGTGTATTTATAGATTGTATTCTGTAATTTCAGATATAACCAGAACAATAAATAAGAAACAAAAACAGATGCGGACAACCTTCACAGCTGACCAATTGCTGGCTTTAGAAAAGATGTACTCCTGCCAGAAGTACGTTGATTCAAATAAACGTGCAGAGCTCGCCAGAACTTTGAACATCGACGATAGATGTATCAAATTCTGGTTCCAAAACAGGAGAATGAAGGAGAAGAGGGAATCATGTGACTCCAGCTGCGATACTTCAACCGAATCTACTAGTATTGTAACCCCACCAGTACCTGCTTCAGCCCCATTGCAGGTAACTACCTAACCTACCGCTGAACAGCTCGATAAGTTTTCTCATTATACTGACAATTCCTACCAACTACCCACTTACTATAATACGAATCCAGTTCTGTCTAACTATGTAGCTGTGGGTTCATCTTGTTTCGCTACATATTTTCATAACGAAAACAATATTTATCGTACCTACTCAATATTATTCGTATAATGTTGACTATTCGATACAACCAATAAAGCAGTGAAACAAATAACAACTGGACAGAAAATCAATATCCGTATCTCGACTGTTTAGATTGTTTTTTAAAAGAGAACTTTAAAAACAAATAGTTTCATTATATAGCCTTTATGCAACTAAAACCAATTAAATTATTATTATATCATTGTTTGTTAACTGTGAACTATGCTATACTCTTTACAAAGATTATCGAGGGCCTGAAGAGGGTACGTCAAGCCATTTAAAAAATATATATTATAAAAATCTTCCAAGAAGTCATACATAGATTTGCATGTGAGATGGAATTTCGACTAATTTGTTTTGACGTGTGTTTTTAATAATTTATAACACAGAACAGATAAAAGAGGATAGAAAGGAAATAGTTCCTGATTTGTATTAGAACGCCTGTCGCCGCATGTCTCCCACTCTCACTCTCCACTACAAGCAAGAGATCAATACGTACGCGCATTACGCACACAAATAAACCACATGCACTTAGATCGCGTGTTTGCTATTGGTTGTCACACTACCGCAAATTCTGCTCTGGACGTACACTCACACACGTGTAAAAGCAATTTTGTTTCTCAAATATTTTACGGCGACCAAAAGGTCGATTGATCATATCGATAAAATTACTGTAATTTTGGTAATTAAAGTTTTGCAATTTTTTAAGTTGCGGGTACGGTACAAATAATGTGGACTTCCTAATTACATATAAATTAAATTAAATCAAAGTGAAATTAAGGGGGAACATCCAATACTGCCGCGAAATTTAAATTTTCTTTCGTTTTATGCTAGTTGCAGCTCTGTTTTACGTCATAATAATAGAAAGAAAGAAAAATAACATTTTGAATAACATAAAATGGAAAACAAAGCTACAATTTGCAATAAAACTAAAAATAAATTTTCAATTTCACGGCCATATCGAATGCTAAGTCGAATTAACATAATATAATCTAATTAATTTATTGTGAATTACTCTGTGAAAAATGTATTTGTTAACTTTATCATGTTAATTTATGAATAATAGCTATGCCCGCCGGTTTCACTCGCATTAATTTTAGGAAAAATCCTACTAAAATAATACATATATTCCATTACTTTAAGAGTATTACTTACGATTATCACTTAGTACATTACTATAGGAAGCTAATGACCAGCCGCCTTGCGGAGTTATTTTAAAACCATGATATCTCCTAAGATATTCATTGAAATCCAATGACGTCAAGGGCAATTTTTTTCAAAATTAAATACTTGTGATGAGTAACGTATTTATTTGGAAAGGATTAATTACGAGGGGCAATTCTCTTTATTTTAAGAACGTTCACAGTCTTAACTCAGTTTCAATCTGTCAAAAACACCTTTAATTTCCCTACATTTCTGACCAATTTTTGACATTTTTTTTTTGTCGCTGAGATGAAACTGCTACTAGATTTTGATTTTTTTTAATTACAAGAATTGGCCTTGTTGGCTGTCTGTGTCCGTGATTAACGTCATTCAAACGTACAAAGAGATGGACTAAAGTAAGTAAGTGAGCAAATAAATGACACAAGTAAAAATACAAGAATATTTTAATATTGAACAATAATTTAGACTCAATTTCAACTTTTTAATTACATAATAATTTTCTGAAAAATGTTGCGATTCAATTCTACCAGTTGCCTCAATCCACAGTTTTCTTGTCTCTTTTTATCTCTTGGAAAACTAAAAAAAATATTTTTCATCGTAAATTACTAACCTCAAACCAAATTTTAGACGAAAAACCAACTAAGAAATTAAATTAATAATTCACATTACACAATAATTGGTGTTAATAACAACAAAGTTATTTTAATTGTAATACATATTTCTGAACATAATTATTCGTATACACTTACTTAATATCGACATTGTTTACAATTTGGTACAACACTATCGACGCGCATTTTGGCTCGACGCACGCGATGTTCGCAGTGAACGCAATACATTGCGCGACCCCTCATGACGTACAAGATCGTACCCATGTATTGCAAGCAATGTATAATTTTGCATCTGAATGCGATTTTATCGTTTTTGTCTACAAACTACATAATACTTTTGTAATAATTACAAATATCACTCGTATTTTAAGGTTTTTGGAGTAACCGGTGAAAAGAAATCCCTCCTCGGGCCACATTACACTCCTGACTTCTTTTCCGACACGTTATAATAGCGCAAGACGGCATAATTCTTTTTTTCCGCGGAGCTCCGAACGCTGTCACAACAAGAGCGCGATTGTTGACCGGTGATTCAAATTTCGGTTGACTTTTGAGCGTCTGCTCAAAAGTGCGGCGCGCCTGCCCCGCCCACAAGGCCCTTCTAACCTCTTTTATCTGTTCTGTGATTTATAAGATCGCCTTGTCCTATGATTAGGTAAATCATCATTAATATTACCTATTTATTCTTAACAACTGCCATGTTGTTGGTTTTTCTGTCAATATAATGAATACTTCAGATTGTAATAATATTATTTTATTATTTATTTATTTATTTTCGGAAGGCTTATTGACTAATAACATTATAATAACAGTAATATATAACTAAATTGCTAATTAGAAGCCTCTACAAATAAATACAAAAAATATGACTCATTCATAGTCTGAGTTACAATAATGATTCCCTAAAAGTTGGTTTATTTCTATGTATTTGTAGATAAAGCTTCATGCTAGAATTATTTTGCGTTTATTTTGTACTTCATTTATTCGCAAATTGTAAGTTAATTGGTTTTGCTTGTTTAACGGTGAGTTAATGTAAATACAAATATATTTTTAAGCAATGCCATACTCTTTTAATTTTTAAGCAAATGTAGGTAAATTGTTAATAGTTTTTATTATACATAGGTATAATTTATTGTTCAATAGATTATTTTTAGATTTGACACTTTATATTTTAAAATATTATATATTTACAATGTAGCGATATGTTAAAAAAAATGTGCAAAATTTACTATTTTGCATTACATACGTCGTTACTTCAGTCTTAAGCTATTTTTAAGTAAGGTGACTTGCTTATATAAAATCTTTAATATAATATAAATAAAATTAATATATTATTTTTTTAACTTTTATCTTATTTATATCATAACTTTATTTTAACTTATTGCTTACTTATTATTATTGTACTGTCACTTATTCTACAAATTATTTTTATAATTTAAAGTTTAAACTTTTGTGTGGAGGTGTTGGTTGCGAGATACAGAATTTATAATTTTATAGGTACCTTCCTACTATTAATATAACTTTATTTTCTATGTCCTGTTTTTTTCAATATTTTATATTGAAATAATGCTAAAAGTATCTTTACTCTCGAACACTTTGGTTAACTGTAAATTAAATGTGTGCAAACTAAATAGAGCTACAGACTAAATCTATCATTGTCCTTACACTTACTTACTGTCCTTAAGTGTTAGTAAACAACTTGATACAGAAAATACATTTATTTAGCATTGACTAAAAGACACACCATACACCAGATACCATACATCAGATAGCAGCAAATAAAAATGAAATAGAAAGTATAAAGTCCGATGTAAGAGAATGTCCCTCCCATAAGCTGCACGAGTAGAAAGAAGGTGGAACAGAATGCTCTAAAGTGTCACCTTTACATCTGCAGTACAACGTGCCAACTTGCGACCTTTTTTTTCTTTTTAATTATTAAGGACTTTTATACAATTGTACATGCCAGTCTCATCGGACCTTATTACGTAATAATACTACTAATAAATGATTTTATTTTTGTAAGAAGATTTGTACAAACACTTTTATACGTCAATCATATTTTAAAACTAGATGAGGTCGGCGTTTTCTATCTGACTAGACTGAGAAAAAAGGCCGAAACAAACTCAGAGGTCAGACATAATCTTGGTCAGATCATAATTATGAAAACCATGTAGATCGATGCCTGAGATGGTCTTTTGAGGAAAGAACCACACAGATTGAGAGGACCTGTCCAGTCAGAGCACGCATTTGTCAGAAATCGTGCAGCTCAACTCAAAACTTAAGGAGCTCATCGATTCGACGAACAATACCAAAGAAAGGACATTTGCGTAGGCCACATAAATTACTCAAACTGCCAGACCATGACAAAAACTAACAGAACAGAGAGATAAATAAAATGTATATAACGGAGAACCGGGATCATTGGTCTGTTATGGTTTGCTATTATAGTAACCGGAAATCATAACATGCCTTTTTTACATTGCAAAGTAGCAAACTGACTACAACAAATCTAAACTAATTTAAATTAGTTAAATTAAATTAAATTCCTGTCGACAGCGATGCGGACGAATTTTTTTAAGCAGTAAATACAATAAGCATTCTATAAAAGATTTATGCTTTTCAAATGTAATTTTACTCGTTTCTTGGAGTCAATAACAGACAGGACCTATGACCATAGGTATCTCATTTATTGAATTTCGCGCCGAATTGTTTCTATATTTCAATTTATATTCGGAATGCGCTCGCTGTTCGATTATTATAATGTATTGAACGATTTTTTATTGTTTATTTTATAAATTGATACTTTCAAATAGAAACAGAATGCCCAGTATACATTTTTAGGTAGGCTTAGCAAAAGTGGAGCGGAACTGGAGCGGGCCGGGGGCTGCTTTGAGGCGGCTCCTGCCCAATCTAGGGGGTCCAAACGCCTCCTGCCGGAGGCTCTGTGCGGGGGTCGTGCGGTCTATAGCCCTTTACGGGGCTCCGGTCTGGGCGTGTTCCTTGGGGCGGCGACCAGCCCGCCGGTTGAACGCGTCCCAAAGGTCCCAAAGGGTCATGGCTAATTCGAGGATACCGCACGGTCTCCGCTGAGGCGGCGAGCCTCCTTGCCGGATTGCCGCCATGGTATCTGGAAGCAAAAGACCTCGTATTGGGGGGATGGGTCGTATTGTTTGCAAAATCGAGTACCAGAGCTTCCAAATACCGCCCGGAGGACACGGTGGAGCATACGGTGGAGGTCTGCCCGGCTTGAGCGCAGCACTCCTTGCGGCGCTGAAAGGAGGTAGCGCGTGAGGGAGAGGCAATCTTTGCGCCCTCACGCCCCTAGTCGCCGCAGGAGACACCCTGGACGTCGGGAGTCAACAGCCGACTCCCGGCCACCGTAGGCGCGATCTTGCGGGCGGCGAGCAGATCATTGCTCGCCGCCCGCAAGCCCGCGCCTACGGGTCGATGGCGCGTTGTGTTCCATGCGCGCCTCAAAGAGATGTCAGCATGAACTGACGGGGTCCGCTAGGGCCGATGCCTGCCGGGGCTGCGGGTTGATCGAAAGAGATACTGTGGCCCATGTCACAGGCAACTGAAGGAACACGGGTGGGTTTTAGTCAGTAAAAGTCTGACACGCCCTCCCGCTCCGCCCAGAGCGGGAGAAGTCATATGATGATTTCCCACCCAAAAAAAAAAAGAACATTCCAACTGCAAATGTAATTGTGTACGCACTATATTGAGAGATTTACCATGTTATTTTAAGACTCACACACAATACTTCTGATAGGTATCCTGGAATCTACAATCACATCTATTTTCTGTATTTTTTTTTCAAAATTTTAGGCTCAGTGGTTTCAGAGATATTGGGTCTATTTTCTTCATATAAATAACTTTTTTTTTGGTTATTAAACCAATATCAGTAAACGGCCTATATTTGAGGCCCCCACAACAAGCCCTTTCATTTGATATGTCACAAGGAGGTACAGTAAACAAAACTTTTTTTAAATTTTCTTTTTTGCCCCCCAAAAGTGACCCCATATTCAAAATTAATTTATTTGCGTTACACGTCCTTGTTTGGGTCACAGAAAACCATATGTGTACCAAATATCAAATTAATCGTTCCAGTAGATTCAAAGCAAATAAGAAAAGACGACCCACAGACACGAGTGATCCTATAAATGTTCCTTTTTTTTTTTCATTTGGACGTACGGAATAAAAAGTTACACACCCATCCACACCGTACGAGTATTTACTTACTAGCTGCGCCCAGCGGTTTCATCCACATAAGTTTCGATCCCGTGGGAATATCGGGATAAAAAGTATCCTATATGTTAATCCTGGTTATAAACAATCTGTGTGCCAAACTTCATCCAAATCCGTTCAGAAGTTTTTGCATGAAAGAGTAACAAACATCCATCTATCCATCCATGCATCCATCCATCCATCCATCCATAGAAACTTTCACGTATATAATATTATAGTAGGATTAAAATGCCTAATTTCAAAAATAAATTAATTCATGAAAAATATACCAAAGAGTTTTATACTGTTTTTACAACTTTTTTTAATTTTATTTTTAAATTCCGATTATTGATTAAGCTTTATGCAATTTTTTAATCTAAACAAGAAAATTGGGTAGATGGTCTGCACTAAAAAGTGTCACGATTTTTGGTAATGTTTTATCAAGATTTGATCGCGTTTTGTAAGTAGTTTATGTATGAAAAATGGTAATAGTAAGATGCGGATGCGGAGAGAATGATAATATCTTTATTTTTCCCTTTTGCATATTTTCAGCAAGAGAATAGGTTGTTTATGTTCATATTTTCAGCGAGTTTAAGGTGTCTTTTGGATAAATGTAATACCTATCTTATACAAATTTCGTAGTAGAGTAACGAAGTTTGACCGACCTCAACATATAATTAATGTATTATATAAAATAAGCGCGGTAACATATTTTTCTTAATAAATTCGAATGCTGAAAGTTGATGTAAATTCCTGAATTTCAGGACGTAATTCGTAACATCCCGTCGAGTCAGCTGATACGAGTATGTCATGTGTCAAAATCTAGTCGAGCAGACTGGTTTCTGAATTTTACTTACAATAGTCCAATCCAATCATCCAGAGTAGGTATCATCCCTAACTAGAACGGTAGAAAGCCGAGAACTTTGAGAACAATATCGTTACAGATTCTAATGAAAACAGTTGAAAACAAAACGCGAAATATTGTTATTTCGCCGTAGAATGGAACGTTACAAAAGTTCTTTAGACGCACAAACATTCACACGGCATATCTACTATTATCTACTACTGTTGAACATAAAGATTCTGATAAAAGATACCTGAAGCTCTGCTTAAATCTTAAAATCCATAAGCTTGATATTACGATGATTACGTTTTAGATAATTACGTTGAATGACGATTAACCTTACTCATAAATGAGGGTATATGGGAAAAGCTATCGTATCGTAAAAAGCATGACACCTCCACAACCAAACAGTCCAATCATAAAAAGAATCGATTGCTGTGCGGGCAAGGTGATTTAAAATAATTCGATAGTATTCTTTGATCATCATGATACAAAAACCTTTGTTAACTCATTGACTCCTTTGAAGAATAAGAATGAGTATATATAACGTATGTAAACATTCCTTGATTTAATGGTTGTTTTGTAAAAGTACAGATATATTATTTTTTATTGTTAATTAAGAATAGCTAAAATACATAATTTTTTATTGTAGATTAGCTGCTGGGAAAATCGGTCGTGTACAACGGCGTTGCTAGAAAATACACAGCAGATGAAAAGAGGTTTGTAGTTTTTATATTACCTACGTTGACTATAAATATCATGTTAATTGCTTTTAATTTAATTGCAAAGGAAGTGGTTCTGTTTACTTTAGGATCCAGGCTCATTAAGAAAACTGTAGGTATCTAATAATCCTAATAATGCATCTAGGGCTTTCTTCCTAATATAATATAATTACTAACGAGATTGAAATATTATTTCTAGTGTATTTATAGATTGCATTCTGTAATTTCAGATATAACTAGAACAATAAAAAAGAAACAAAAACGGGTGCGGACAACCTTCACAGCTGACCAATTGCTTGCTTTAGAAAAGACGTACTCCTGCCAGATGTACGTTAATTCAAATAAACGTGCAGAGCTCGCCAGAACTTTGAACATCGACGATAGATGTATCAAATTCTGGTTCCAAAACAGGAGAATGAAGGCGAAGAAGGAATCATGTGACTCCAGCTGCGATACTTCAACCGAATCTACTAGTATTGTAACCGCACCAGTACCTGCTACAGCCCCATTGCAGGTAACTATTGATGAACCTACCGCTCAACAGCTCGATAAGTTTTCTCATTATACTGACAATTCCTACCAACTACCCACTTACTATAATGCGAATCCAGTTCTGTCTAACTATGTAGCTGGGGGTCCACCTTATTTCGCTACTTATTTTCATAACAAAAACAATATTTATCCTACTCAATATTATCCGTATAGTGTTAACCATTCGTACAACCAATAAAGCAGTGAAACAAATAACAACTGGACAGAGAATCAATATGCGTATCTCGACTGTTTAGATTGTTTTTTTAAATGAGAACTTTAAAAACAAATAGTTTTATTATATAGCCGTTATGCAACCAAAACCAATTAAATTATTATTATATCATTGTTTGTTAACTGTGAACTATGCTACACTCTTTACAAAGATTATCGAGGGCCTGAAAAGGGTACGTCAAGCCATTAAAAAAAAAATATTATAAAAATCTTTCAAGAAGTCATACATGGATTTGCATGTGAGATGGAATTTCAACTAATTTATTTTGATGTGTGTTTTTAATAATTTATAAGATCGCCTTGTCCTAAATCATCATTCATTTTATTTATTCTTAACGAGTGCCATGTTGTTGGTTTTTCTGTCTATTGATAGAAAAACCAACAAAAAAAAACTAAAAAAAACAAAAACACTAAAATGAAATAAATGAAGATAAAGAAAATAGATATATTATTTTATTATCTATTTTCTTTATCTTCGGAAGGCTTATAGACTAATAATATTATAATAACAGTAATTACAAGCCTCCACAGATAAATACAAAAGATATGACTCCTTCATAGTCCAAGTTACAATATTGATTCCCTCAAAGTTGGTTTATTTCTATGTTTTTGTAGATAAAGCTTCATGCTAGATTTCTTATGCGTTTATTTTGTAATTCATTTATTCGCAAATTGTGAGTTAATTGGTTTTGCTTGTTTAACGGTGAGTTAATGTAAATACAGATATATTTTTAAACAATGCCATACTCTTATAATTTTTAAGCAAATGTAGGTAAATAGTTAATAGTTTTTATTATACATAGGTATAATTTATTGTTCATGTGTTTATTTGTTGTTTATTGTGTTTTTTGTTGTTAGATTATTTTTAGATTTGATACTTTATATTTTAAAATATTATATTTATTTATGATGTGGCAATATTTTAAAAAAATATGAAAAATTTACTGTTTTGTATTAGGTACGTAGTTACTTCCTAGGCTTAAACTATTCTTAAGTAAGGTGACTTGGTTGGATAAAATCTTTAATATTAATATAAATAAAATTAATATATTATTCTTTTTAGCTTTTAAGTTATTTATATCAAAACTTTATTTTAACTTATTCTAAAATACTTTGTTATTTTTTAAAACTAAAATTTAAACTTTTGTGTGGAGGTGTTGGAGTATTTATAATTGTATAGATACCTACCTACTATTAATATGTGCTTTATTTTCTATGTCCTGCTTTTTTTCAATGTTTTATCTTGAAATTATGTTAAAATTATCTTTAATTCGAAGAGTTTCGCTAACTGTAAATTAATTGTGTTATAATTAAATAAATAATGCTATAGACTTAAGCTATTTGATTTCTTTAATCACATAAGTTATTTAAAATTTAATCGTGCCAGCAACACGAAAAAGATGAGCACATAAGTTACAACTTAACAAAAAAAAATGACTAGCTTATTTTAATATTTACATAAACTTAGAGGTAAGAAAGCTTTTTGTAAAATAATTTAAAAATATTGTTTCCATTCGATCAACGCACAGTTAGATTACAGACTAGAATGAAAACGTTCTAAAAAATAAGTGTATATAAAACTAGCCTGCCCGCGATTTCGTCCGCGTAGATTTTTTGGTTCCCCCGACCCGACCAATCGCAACGCGTCGCGTGCCCGCGCTGTTCAAATTCACAAACTTTAAAGACTCATCTATATGAGTCTTCGCTCGAATAAAAGTTTTTGGTCTATGGTTAGTAAAGTAACATTGTCCTTACACTTACTTACTGTCCTTAAGTGTTAGTAAACAACATGATACGATGGCACATGTAACTGACAACAGTGAATCATAATTAGACGGACAAACCACTCTGTCAGCAATTATTTTCAAAACCCTGTTGGGGCTGGCCATGACTCGAGCCACCATCGACGCTGCGCGTTTGCGCATTATTGTGTAAAAACAGTCGACACGCGCACACACACACGATTGAAGAGGGCAGGAGAGGTCAACTCTCTCTGTCTCACTCTACACTCTAATTGATATGGCTCCGATAGCACACCTGCCCACCGAACATTATTGACCTGGTTTCCATACCAATGCCTGAAGATACTTATAATCAAAAGCCCTGGACAGATCGAGGAAGCAAGCGAAAACAGGTGTTCTTCTTTTTGTGTAGTACCTGACGGACTGAGACTTGAGGCACAGAACTGCACTTTCTGTGGAAAGTCCTGGCCGAAACCCGAACTAATTGTCGTACAGCACACTTTACTTAGCCTATAGCCTATAGCCGTCCTCAAGAATTGGGCTATCAAATGCAAAAACAGGCTTTCATATACAATGTGTAACTGAATTAATGCACATTATGAAAGTACTTTGTTCAGAATCGTTTACTGAATCGATTTTTGTCATGGGCATTTTGAATACTCGTATGGGTATTTTTATTCCCAAAAATAATTCAGACTACGTAAATTACAGTCACACTCCCGCTGAACAATAAAAACAAACCAAAATGCACGAATAACCTACTACGCTAGACCCTTATGTGTATGCGTCTATATGAGTGCGTAGATTTGTAATTTGACCACAATTTTCTCCCACAATCAGTATAACTAATTTAAGAAATAAACAGTGTACATAACAGTAAAAATTCAGTGCATGTATTATTGGGTCACTGGGTCACCGATGACTTAACTGATAATGTAGACATAGAAAGGGAACGCAGGTTTGCAAGGTGTACAAATTCAGTTAAAATCACGCTTTTTAAAGCCTATTGCCAATCTTTTTACACCTGCAGCCTGTGGGTCATTTATTCGCAGCGGACATACAGCGGCCTGCGTGTCCAATATAATAATGCATTCAGGGTACTGTTGGGGCTACCACGGCGTTGCAGTGCGTCAGGGATGTTTGCTGAGGCGCGGGTAGATGGCTTTGCCGCTATCATTTGGAAAAGATGCGCTTCGGTACATATTTGAACGTCGAAAATTAAAATACCTAAGATTAAAATGCCGAATGATTAAAATATCGAATGATTTAAAATGTTTGGTTTTACATTAAAACATATGTGTATACGAGTATGTCACTCGCCTGCCGCCGCCGCGGCACCGCTCGCTTCGTGAGTTGTGTGGTAACAGTTCTAACATAACCTAACCTAGCAGTTTCGATTTAAAAAGATATTTGCGTGTTACGCATGCGGTTACAGAAACATATTTTTGAATGTAAAACCAAACGTTTTTAATCATTCGATATTTTAATCACTCGGCATTTCAATCTTAGACATTTTAAGCTTACGTATAACAATTTTCGATATTTCGATATAATCGATATTTGAATTTTCGATGTTTTCAACATTGACATTTTACCCGTAGGTATTTTGATTTTCGACGTTCAAATATGTAAGTACCCGATGCGGTTCCCTACTCGCTCGCGTTCGTGGCAGTACCAACACTATACTGGGTGTTTTTACCGATCGGTGGGAGTCCCCCTTTTTTTTTCTGGTTGGGATTTAATCATACCTATTATGACTTCTCCCGCTCTGGGCGGAGCGGGAGAGCGTGTCAGACTTTTACTGATGCTGCAAAGGTGGGTGCGGCTTCATGTCATAATTTAATTAAGTATAATTAATAAAAAAATCATTTATAAATATACATTTAAATTTTGTTATTATTATTTCCTTTATTTCATTTACATACTTACAGATTATATTTTTAAATATTTTTATAAACAAAAAGATAAAAAAACATTTAAAAATACAAAAAAATAGTAGCCCACCGGTATCGGGAACAGGGTCCAAGCTACCGGCGGTCAGGGCTCCAGAGAGACCTCCTGACAATGCGAGCCGTGTCCAGAAGTACCGCTTTCTGAATCAAGCCCTTGATCCAGCTGCCCAACGAGAGCCTCCTCAGGTGTTGGTCGAGGCTCTTGGCTATTAAGCCATTGGCTGTCACGAGTATCGGCACAATGATCGCTGAGTCCACATCCCACATGTCGACAACCTCGCGAGCCAAGTCAAGATACTTGATTTGTTTATCTTTCTCGGCTTTCACGAGGTTCTCATCATGCAGGACGGTTATGTCAATTATTATTATTATGATTAAAACATAATATTCTAATTTGGGTTTGCGTTAATTCCGGGATATGTTGCATAAAATTACCAAACAGTGTAAATATAGAAAGACCTTTAAAATCACAATCAATTGTTTATTTTGTGTTGTTTGTTTTGAGTTAGACTGGAATTTTGAAAAGGCATAGCGGTTAAAATATACTGAGGACTTGGCGATTGCTGCGGAAAACTGTATGGGACTTGATGCATTACTTGCTTGCAACAACAATCACATAATTTATTGGTCAAATTTTCTTGGACTTTAGACATATTCAACAATGTATTGCTCGGAGCAGTGACAGGTGATGGACTAGAAGTAACAACGGGCATGACACTCATCGGCTTCCAAATAACTCCACTGGAAGACATGTAAGGTTGTATATAAAGCGGTGAAACAGTTGGCACCAGAGATAAAAATCCTGTATTACTAGAAGCATTCCCTGGAAGAGGTTGTTGCGAAACCATCGTAGGAATATTCATTTTTCTAATTTGCGATAAGTCTTCAGGTATCATTTGTTCCACGACACCTATATTCTTGGGCTCTTCAATCTTCTTTAAATCTTCCGCTTTCTTTTTGAAAGCCTGTTGTTCCACATAAGAAGATTTTGCAAAATGTTTAGTATTGTATTTCTTACACAAATCAATAGAGAATTCAGCAGATGTTTTGAAATCCAGAGGTGAATGACTAGTTTTCACACACACAGATGGACGAATCACTTTAGCTGTAGTCACTACATTTTGATTTGCAGGTGCAGCAATTTTTGCTGCAGAATCTTTGAATTCAACTCCTTGGGCCATTTGCCTTGTTCCATTACATGCAGAATTATTTGTGTCCATATTTTTGTAATAGTTTCCTTGAAACAAATTAGTTAATATTGGTAATGAAAGCGGTTCTTCATTAGTTGATGACACAACATTATTTAATTGATCTTTAGTGGATTCCCAAGATTGTGTAATGACTTGTTCGTCATCAAATTCATTATTAGTACTTTCTTTCTTTTCCTTCATTCGACGGTTCTGGAACCATATTTTGACAGCCCTTTCAGGAATGTCCAACGCTGAGGCTACTTCCTGGCGATAAGTTTTGCTGATGTAAGGAGACATTTTGAACTGCTTCTCCAAAGAGTTCACTTGGTCTGTTGTGAAAGCGCTTCGAAATCTTTTCCCCTTTTTTTGACAATTGTGTTTAGCTATCTGAAAAAGGAATAAAATAAATGATCGATTAATTTTAAATAAAATATAAGTAGGTAATTAAAATTGTTGCACAATATTTTTTAATTGCTTACAAGGTGAATTTTCAACCAAAAGTAATATAGTATACAATATCACTTTAAACTGTTAATTAATGAATAAGTAATCTTTATCCAGAATCTTCTTATTTTAGGATTCTGTTAATTTATTAATGAATGAATGGTGTGCAATTGGAGAGGACTATGTCCAGCAGTGGACTGCTGTAGGCTGATGATGATGAATTAAATACCGTGGCTAAATAATAACAGCCGCACAGGTCGATCGATAAGGTTAAGCTACGCTTGCCGCGGTTGGTCTGTAGATGGGCAACCATCTTTACATACCGAGACGCCTTCGTGCCTCGGAAAGCACGTTAAGCGGTTGGTCCCGGCTTTCATTCGTGGATCTTTGACAGTTGTTACAGTTAGTCAAAAGCCCGAAAGCCTGACAACTAGTCTTACCAAGGGGTATCCTACTTCGTAAGACTGGTTGTCAGGCTTACTGGGTAATACGATGTTGTGGTGGTCACAGAGGCAGTCGCTCCATGTATTTTTTTTTTAAACCTTACCGCGGGCGTCTTCCGCAAGACGCGAGATCGTAGCCGAAAGAATGCTGCGACGTGCGATCGGCTCCGTTCGCCTGTCGTCATATACGATCGAATGCTTTCGGCATTAGAACACGTCAACACGTTAGGAATAAAACTATTTGACCGATTTAATCCGATGCGATGCGAGCCGTTTGGTGGAAATCGTCCTTTAGACTGGAAGCCGACCCCAAAATAGCCCAACTATGTTGGGGTCGGCTTCCAGTCAAAAGCCAAAAGGCTAGGCAGATGATGATGAATTAATTAAATCGAAATTAAATCAGTATTAATACTGTTATTTATTTTAGTCATTTAACAAAACACAGCACTTCACTTACCATTTTGATGAGATATTCCCTTCTATTTACGTCACCACCAGCTTGAAACCGTTTACTACCTTTACTATCTTTGAAACCGTTTTCATGCAACCACAGATATGTCATCCTACTTCCTACAAACGTGAACGTTTGTGAGGATGGATGGATGTTTCTTACTCAAAAACTACTGAACGGATTTGGATAAAATTTTCCACACAGATAGTTTATAACCAGAATCACGATATTATGAGAGTGAAACCGCGGGACGACTACGAATGCCAAACTGGGTGCCTTATATATAACAGTTATGTTTGGAAAATTATTATTTAATGACAATATCACCAAATCATAAACTATTAACTAAGTAATTATTAACGATGGGTAGGTACCCACTCATTATTGATATAATGAGTAGGTACCCATAGTTATGTGTGTGAGTGGGGTGTGCTGGAAGAGATTTCTTGTGAAATAAGCATCACCTTTGTACCTATTTTTTTCTGTTCTATTTTTCTTGTCTGTTTATATATGTGTGTACATAAATGGTAAATAAATAAATAAATAAGTTATTGATTAATTAATTTAGATACCAACTATTAATATCTACTTGTTTCGTAATGAGATCATTACGAACTAAGGATCAATATTTGGTTTGGTGGTTGGTTGGTAAGGTGATAAGATTACCAACGTAAATACCTACGCCTTAAAATATAAGTAATGTACCATGTGCATCTATTATGTAGATATTATTAAAAGTGGTTTATTTCCGAGTCATGTTGAGAGGATGAATTGATGGCGACTAACAAAAGGTTACTTACTTATTCATGAATGACAATGTCTTCTGATAACTGTTTGCCAAGTCGCATAACACTTGTGACGTTCAAGCAGTGTTGGGCAAAATTTAGTTTGATTGATGATTGATAACTAAGATTAAATTATTTAATCATGACTAATGAGTAATGACTAAAAAAATTCAATCATGTATGATGATTGAAGATCGATTAGTGTTAGTGTTAGTTATTTAATCATGACTAAATTTCTCATGACTAATTTAATATCTAAAACTACGCCGTTGCCAAGTTAACACTCACAGAATGTTGATTCGTTATTCACAAGTTTTATAAAAGCTTTTGTCATAATAAAATAAAACACAAGCTTTACAACAGATTCAGTTTAATTTTTTTAATTAACATGTAGGCAGTAGCACGTTATACAATTACAACAACAAACTACGGGTTAATTGTGTTTAAAATAATTTAAATTGGTTTTCATAACCACACGGTTTTCAAATTGTTCATCAGACAATCTATGTGATTTTGGTAGACTGGTCATTGTTGCATATGAAAACATCCTTTCTACAGATCCAGAAGATGGCATTGGTGTATTGTACTCCAAAAATATTAGTAGCAGTTATAAAAAAAAAAAATAATCATGTACAAATACAAAAATGGAAAATGCTATCAATCAACTTATGAGTGATGAATAATTTAATTAGCGCGATGTATGTCTCTAATGAAACAAAAAATGGAGTTAGCTAGCTTAGCATTTTTAGTTTAGTCATCAATCAAAAATAATGATTGAATGACTAATGACTAATTTATTTAGTTATGATTATGATTAACTATTTTAGTCATGATTAAATCAATCATGACTAAATTAGTTGTGACTAAATTAGTCATGACTAATCAATTGATTGAAAAAATTAGTTGATTGACCCAACACTGCGTTCAAGTATGGTTGACCTTGCTTCGCACAGGTGCAGTCTACGAATATCAACACCAGGCGCGGTTCGAGGGGGGGGGAGTCGTGGGGGTCATGACCCCCACGACTCCCCCATCATATATGCAAGCTGTCGAGAGTCTGAATGATTTACTTGTCTTACTAACTTAAAACTGTACTTGAGCCACGGAGACCCCGATGGGCACAAAAACATTAAGAACATAGCAGACATGCGGACCGCCGACAGAAATAAAAACTTCAAACTATGAAATGACTGGGTTTTTTAACGCGCCTAAAAAAGTTTTTACATTAATAAGCCTGTTATAAAATATAGAATGTAGGATGCAAGAGCGAGCGAAGCAATCTCGGCATATTGGGTACCCCACTCGCACGTAAGGTTCAAAATGCTTAGGTTAAAGCCTGATTCCAAACCTAAACTGCTGTAAAACGAGTTTAAGCTTTTCGTCATAATTCGATAAAGTAAGTTCTCTTTCTGTATAATGGTCAAAAGAAAACCGAACCTATTTCAAGGTGGGGTGCAAAAATTTTCAGGCTCGCTTCGCTCGCTCACATTCTGCTGATTCTTTTCTTCAAAAGTTGACAAAGCAAGTAATTCTTACTCCTTTTGGAATGATAAAAAGAAAACCAAACCTATCCGAGAGTGGGCAAAATTGTGGGTCAGTACTGAGAACAATGTAAAAAGCGTCCAGAGTACAGCAAATAGTAGGTATTTAACCGTATAGTTCGGAAGCGCCCCCGAATGGACTCGAACACACGAACCTTCGCTGGCTCGGTACCGGGTCCAATTGGACCTTGGAACGACGACATAAGATAGCGCCGATTCCCTTGTTCACAAACTAAACTAAATTTAAGTCCAGAGCATTTTTTTCTTTCTATTTAATTAAGAAAAGGACAGAAGATAAATATTAGTTTAGTCCTGTCAAATTTAGATACTCCATAGCAAGTTTAGACGTGATTAAAAACATGGCCACTAAAAATACGTCAATTAAATACGTCAGGCGCTGACTAATTTGACAGGACTAAACTAATATTCATCTTCTGTCCTTTTCTTAATGAAATAGGTCGTGTATCCACGTGCGCAACACGTGGTAGAGTTTGAAACTCAACTTTGATATTTGAATTCTTTTCGAGTGTTGTTTTCGTGGTTGCAAATTAAATCACATTAAGACGGTGTAAAAGTGACATACATGCCTTCCTGATGTAGATCAGGTCTAGGCTTTCCGGCCGAGGGTCCTGGCGACGTCGAGTTACTATGAGGACCCTTTGCGGGCCAATCTGGTGAGATCTTTCCGTTTATTTCACGGCTCTCTATTGGAAGCTATATCCGGCTGGGTTTTAGTTTGTTTGGACTTGTGAAACCACGCGCGAATTTAACATCATTTTAAGCTATAGCTGGGCTTTAGGACAATATTTTCATAATATATTTAGTAGGGTGGCATAAACTAATACACTCCATTTCATTCTGATTTCGTACTTCACGCTTTTCTTACTGTAACATTGTACTAAATTACCAAAACTGCCTTGAACAAGTTATCTATTTTCTAGTATGTAAGTCGTCAAGTTTATACAACCACGCGAGCTGCAACAAAAAAAAAAAAAATTGCAGTGCAACAAAAAAATTACCCCGAACTCTTAAGTTTGCATAACGTATTTCTAAAGATAAACAAAGAGCGAAAATCACATGTATCGAGAAGCTCTTGTAACCATAAAAACAAAAGCTATTACAATTTATTGGCATAATTGCACGGGATTTCTCTGTTCGGGGCGAACCGATAGCCCACTAAATAAATATGGGTTTAACTTTCGACCACTTCGCTTCATATGTTTTGGAGCATCGAGATGATGACAGAATTCGCCTAGCACTTCTAAATAATATACAGGAATTTCTCTCTAACAGCGGTCTCTTCCGGGAACAAAGGATAACATAATACATAACCACACAATTTAACAAGACGTTCTGGGGAGGAGATGTCCTAATCGCCGCGTCCGAGTTCTATCTGGTAATTGTGCACACGGATACCAGCATCACACTGGTGTATTCATCTACCGATGAACCAGAACCTGGCAACATACACATCCTCTACAAGGACCAGCATCATGATGGCTGGGTCATGACCGACGATGAACATTACAACAGCAACTCGATAGTTCTAATGCAAGAACCAACCAACATCAAAACACCACAACATAAACTAAGGCTTTAGTTAGCCAGTACAACACACGTGAAGAGCAAGGACAATCCACGAAACCCCAGTCTCAAACAAACAGCCCCCAATTGTTTAGCTCATTGACACAGTATGAACAACAAAAACGATGCCGTCACGTGCGTCGCCAAACACATGGACACAGCCTGGACACAGAGCGAGGCGCCCGACACACGGCTGGAGACCGTGCAGGTACCAATTCTGAAGAACAATAGCCCTAAAGATGCGAATGAATAACGGAATTTGGCAACTACCAAGTTGCCTTTTTAAACAATAGATCAACGGACAACCATTTCTCTACGCTTAAAGGGGTCCTAGATGAGGAACGACGTGCAGGTAAAAGAATTTATGTACTGGCTTTATGAGCGAGTTATCATGTGATATCATGATAGCGTGGTTACGTGGCATGTCCTCCCTACAATTACCGCGCCCCCCGGTCTACTCCTTGATATGCAATGGTCGCTGTAGCACCATGAACATGAGGCTACAGGAGCTAGTGCGAATCTTGGGATTCATTCGATTAATCGAGTCTGGTTTAACCACGATGGGATCGGTTCATTTCATTCATTCATTCATTCATTCATTCATTCATTCATTCATTCATTCATTCATTCATTCATTCATTCATTCATTCATTCATTATGCTACCCATCAAATCTTATGAATGTGCGTTAATTAAGAGAGTTGGATAAAAATCTCATAAGTATGTTATCGCCATTCAATCTTCCATAAGTATTTAGCGCACAAGATTATTAATTTACTTTTATTAAATTCAAGTTTGTAAATGCGATAATCGCCATTTTGATGACAGTGGTGGTCGAGGCCAAAAAACATAAAAAATTGGGGATTTCGAAAATCCAAACTCCACTACAGGGGCATAATACATCATTTAATTATTTGACGAATTCATCCATTGTTCATGTTAAATAAGTAGTGGTAATGAAGTTTTTTGGACATTATATTGAAACTGAGTCACTAACAGAGGACCTATGATCATAGTCATTTATTCAATTTCGCGCCGAATTGTGTTGTATTGTATTGTAGAAACAATTGGGCGCGAAATGCGCGAAATGCGCTTGCTAATAAAAATGATTTCTAATAGTTTGCTACAGAATGCCCAGTATAATTTTTTAGACAGGCTTAGCAAAAGTTTGGGATTGATGATAAATTAATACTATAAATTGGGTATTCCGTAGACACTTTTAAATATGTTTTGTTAGTTGTATGAGCTTGGTAGTTTTTGTTTCTATTAGTTTACTAGAGTAATAGAAATTGTTTTTTTTTGTGATAGTATCCCAACGAAATTTAAATAAAACTGGCCAAGTGTATGTCAGACCACGCACAGTGAAAGGTTCCGTAGTAGGGATAAAAATTTACGCATGCACACTGGACAAAATTATAATATAATTTGGAAGAATACTTCAATATTAAATACCTCTTCCTAGAAGAGGGTAGTATTTTTTTTCATCTCTTAAATAAATTGCAAACTATATTTTTGTATAATTTAGAAGCATTTTTTTAATTGTGTAAATGTAAGAACAATAGATCCGATTATTATGATATTTTGATGTTGACTTGAAAGAGCATGGCAGTTGAGAATATGTCATGCTCACTTATATGTCTCACTGGTGGTGGCGCGTGTGTTGGATCATTCGGTTCCCTACAAAATGGTTGAGCTGGAGGGTGCTGATCCACACGTCATGTTCGTGAACGGGCGCCGTCGGTTGAGACAGGTAATCTCTTAACTGCCAGGGCTTATTTTAAACTTTATATTTTAAATTGTTTCTTTTATAATTATACATGTATGTAAATTATACTCAAACTCAAAGCATTTATTTCAATTAAACCATTTACAGGCACTTTTAAAATGTCAAAAAGTGGGCCAGTCAGAAAATATGAAGCTAGTTGCTCATCGCAAAGCGTAGTAGGTACCTATGGAAAAGAACGGGTAAAAAAACTCCATGGACACTCTTTTAAATTAAATTTTTACAAAAATATTAATTACATCATTAATGTTAAAATTATAATTATACATGTAGGTCTGTATGTGAGAACTAGACATGTGTGGTACAGTTTGCAAAATCGAGTACCAGAGCTTCCAAATACGTCCACCTTCTGAAACCAGGCTCGAGATAATTTCAAGTATTTTCAATCAGCATCGAAAATTGATCCATACAAATAGGAAGTATAATCGCGTATTCAAAAGCCCTGTTGGAAGTAAAAATACTTGCAAAGGAAATTGATCCGTGACTTCCTGTGAATAAGGAGCACAATCGAGTTTACAAATAAATCAATTTGTGAATTTGAAATAAAATTATTTTAAGCATAAAATACCTCGATCATATTATTATTGATCGAATATTAAATACAATAACCATAATTTATAATAATGATTTATGCTTTCCTAATGTAATTTTAATCGTTTCTTAGACATTATATTGAAACCGGGTCATTGACTGTCCTCAACTATGACCATAGTCATTTATTCAATTTCACGCCGAATTGTTTCTATATTTGAATTTACATTTGGAATGCGCTTGCTGTTACAAATTATTTCTAATAGTTTGCTACAGAATGCCCAGTATAAATTTATGAGGCAGGCTTAGCAAAAGTTTGGGAATGATGATAAATTAATACTATAAATTGGGTATTCCGTAGACACTTTACGTTTCAATATGTTTTGTTAGTTGTAAGAGCTTGGTAGTTTTTGTTTCTATTACAGCTTGGCCAAAAAGTCGTGAAAATAATGGTGGCGCCACTATCGTGCATGTTGTAACCCTAAATAGTACGACTAAAACGGTTTTGATATTAGTTTTTTTTTTAATTAATGTGAATATTGGCGGGTTTTATGAAAACAAGAAAAGCTCTGGAACGCTTGTTCAGCCACTGCCTAGAACGATCACATTTGCAGTTATTTAATTTAATTAATTAAAAATAATAATAATAATAATCATAAAAGTTTATTTGGAACAAGTACCAGGACACAAATTTACAATAGGAAACGAAGATAGCTACAAAGGTTAGAACTGTGGCGCAGCTATCAACGCCCAGGTCAAAAATATGGTACATAATATTATGTTCCAGACTAGTAAATAAAAATAAAAAAAGAGAGTAAATTGTTAAAATAAAGGTACTAACTATCTATTAATAATAATATTAATTTATTAGGTATTTCAAAATACTTTAAAGTCAACTAATCCCACATTATGTGAGACAATTTTATGTTTCACAAGACCCTAGATCAATTCAATAGGGTTTAGATAGTGACAAGTTGGAAGCTTTACTACTGTGTGACTGTGTCCCACAAATCCAAGTTCTCCTCTAACCACAGACAAAATGTTCCATAGTTGGTGTTCTAATCAAAAACTAAAAAAGTAATCAGAATATTTTTTTTTAATCAGAATAAAAAATGTTTTCCTATAAAAAGTCTGGGAACTTTAGATCCCGGTGATAATCTAGTGCAGTTGACGACTGGAAAAATGCATGTCATCATGTCGTAAAAATAGAAAAAGGTTATTTTCGAAGGGGGCAAACTGTGTATAGTGACATTGAAAAAGTATCATAAACCTACAAGATGAAAGCAGCAACAGTGACACATCTGAACATAGCCAGCAGAGTTTTGATGAAAGCTCACACCAAGACATGGATGAAGAGTTTTCGGGCGTGGAATACTTATGCTCTGAAACGCTTGTTCAGCCACTGCCTAGAACAATAAAATAAAAACAACTAAACATTTGCAATTACTTATTGTAATGAATTAAAAATATAGCCTTATACTACTGATGGATTTACCTAAAAAATACTATAGTTATTTTTGTTCAGTGATTTATTAACAAAAAGTATCATAATTATACGAACACGATGCATTCCGAATGTGTTTTGTAAACATAACCTCAAATTCGTGAATGTACTTTTTAATAATTGTATGAAAGGTTTATAATAGATATTGCACCTTGAAATACACACGTTAGATCTGATTACATGTATAAAATATAATTTTACCTGTCATTTCAGCGGTTCTTTTAAACACATCGTTGAGATCGGATAAAATTTGTCCGGCCTCGAGTTCCGCCAAATATCTCACGTACACTTTATAAATTATTGCTCTTGCGGAGCTGTGAATAACAGATCTGTTCATTATGAACACAATGGGTCACCAGTATCACCACGATAAAGCAAATAAATAAATAATAAACACGAGAAACAGTCACCGATTACAAGAAATGACAGAATTTGTACCTTACTCGACGAGGCAGAGCGAGTGTTGCCTATGGTTAAATATTTTAGTTCCGTTTCTGGATTTTCTTGCCAAACTGTAGTTTACTAGAGTAATAGAAATTGTTTTTTTTTTGTGATGGTATCCCAACGAAATTTGAATAAAACTGGCCAAGTGTATGTCAGACCACGCACAGTGAAAGGTTCCGTAGTAGGGATAAAAATTTACGCATGCACACTGCACAAAATTATAATATAATTTGGAAGAATACTTCAATTAAATACCTCTTCCTGATGGGTAGTATTTTTTTTCATCTCTTAAATAAATTGCAAACTATATTTTTGTATAATTTAGAAGCATTTTATTAATTGTGTAAATGTAAGAACAATGGATCCGATTATTATGATATTTTGATGTTGACTTGAAAGAGCATGGCAGTTGAGAATATGTCATGCTCACTTATATGTCAATATACATTTAAATTTTGTTATTATTATTTCCTTTATTTCATTTACATACTTACAGATTATATTTTTAAATATTTTTATAAACAAAAAGATAAAAAACATTTAAAAATACAAAAAATAGTAGCCCACCGGTATCGGGAACAGGGTCAAAGCTACCGGCGGTCAGGGCTCCAGAGAGACCTCCTGACAATGCGAGCCGTGTCCAGAAGTACCGCTTTCTGAATCAAGCCCTTGATCCAGCTGCCCAACGAGAGCCTCCTCAGGTGTTGGTCGAGGCTCTTGGCTATTAAGCCATTGGCTATCACGACTATCGGCACAATGATCGCTGAGTCCACATGACCAAACAGTGCAAATATAGAAGGACCTTTAAAATCACAATCAATTGTTTATTTTGTGTTGTTTGTTTTGAGTTAGACTGGAATTTTGAAAAGGCATAGCGGTTAAAATATACTGAGGACTTGGCGATTGCTGCGGAAAACTGTATGGAACTTGATGCATTACTTGCTTGCAACAACAATCACATAATTTATTGGTCAAATTTTCTTGGACTTTAGACATATTCAACAATGTATTGCTCGGAGCAGTGACAGGTGATGGACTAGAAGTAACAACGGGCATGACACTCATCGGCTTCCAAATAACTTTACTGGAAGACATGTAAGGTTGTATATAAAGCGGTGAAACAGTTGGCACCAGAGATAAAAATCCTGTATTACTAGAAGCATTCCCTGGAAGAGGTTGTTGCGAAACCATCGTAGGAATATTCATTTTTCTAATTTGCGATAAGTCTTCAGGTATCATTTGTTCCACGACACCTATATTCTTGGGCTCTTCAATCTTCTTTAAATCTTCCGCTTTCTTTTTGAAAGCCTGTTGTTCCACATAAGAAGGTTTTGCAAAATGTTTAGTATTGTATTTCTTACACAAATCAATAGAGAATTCAGCAGATGTTTTGAAATCCAGAGGTGAATGACTAGTTTTCACAAACACAGATGGACGAATCACTTTAGCTGTAGTCACTACATTTTGATTTGCAGGTGCAGCAATTTTTGCTGCAGAATCTTTGATTTCAACTCCTTGGGCCATTTGCCTTGTTCCATTACTTGCGGAATTATTTGTGTCCATATTTTTGTAATAGTTTCCTTGAAACAAATTAGTTAATATTGGTAATGAAAGCGGTTCTTCATTAGTTGATGACACAACATTATTTAATTGATCTTTAGTGGATTCCCAAGATTGTGTAATGACTTGTTCGTCATCAAATTCATTATTAGTACTTTCTTTCTTTTCCTTCATTCGACGGTTCTGGAACCATATTTTGACAGCCCTTTCAGGAATGTCCAACGCTGAGGCTACTTCCTGGCGATAAGTTTTGCTGATGTAAGGAGACATTTTGAACTGCTTCTCCAAAGAGTTCACTTGGTCTGTTGTGAAAGCGCTTCGAAATCTTTTCCCCTTTTTTTGACAATTGTGTTTAGCTATCTGAAAAAGGAATAAAATAAATGATCGATTAATTTTAAATAAAATATAAGTAGGTAATTAAAATTGTTTCACAATATTTTTTAATTGCTTACAAGGTGAATTTTCAACCAAAAGTAATATAGTATACAATATCACTACAGAGGCAGTCGCTCCATGTATTTTTTTTTTAAACCTTACCGCGGGCGTCTTCCGCAAGACGCGATCGTAGCTGAAAGAATGCTGCGACGTGCGATCGGCTCCGTTCGCCTGTCGTCATATACGATCGAATGCTTTCGGCATTAGAACACGTCAATACGTTGGGAATAAAACTATTTGACCGATTTGATCCGATGCGATGCGAGCCGTTTGGTGGAAATCGTCCTTTAGACTGGAAGCCGACCCCAAAATAGCCCAACTATGTTGGGGTCGGCTTCCAGTCAAAAGCCAAAAGGCTAGGCAGATGATGATGAATTAATTAAATCGAAATTAAATCAGTATTAATACTGTTATTTATTTTAGTCATTTAACAAAACACAGCACTTGACTTACCATTTTGATGAGATATTCCCTTCTATTTACGTCACCACCAGCTTGAAACCGTTTACTACCTTTACTATCTTTGAAACCGTTTTCATGCAACCACAGATACGCCATCCTACTTCCTACAAACGTGAACGTTTGTGAGGATGGATGGATGTTTCTTACTCAAAAACTACTGAACGGATTTGGATAAAATTTTCCACACAGATAGTTTATAACCAGAATCACGATATTATGAGAGTGAAACCGCGGGACGACTACGAATGCCAAACTACGGGTGCCTTATATATAACAGTTATGTTTGGAAAATTATTATTTAATGACAATATCACCAAATCATAAGCTATTAACTAAGTAATTATTAACGATGGGTACCCACTCATTATTGATATAATGAGTAGGTACCCATAGTTATTGATTAATTAATTTAGATACCAACCCTTAATATCTACTTGTTTCGTAATGAGATCATTACGAACTAAGGATCAATATTTGGTTTGGTGGTTGGTTGGTAAGGTGATAAGATTACCAACGTAAATACCTACGCCTTAAAATATAAGTAATGTACCATGTGCATCTATTGTGCAGATATTATTAAAAGTGGTTTATTTCCGAGTCATGTTGAGAGGATGAATTGATGGCGACTAGCAAAAGGTAACTTACTTATTCATGAATGACAATGTCTTCTGATAACTGTTTGCCAAGTCGCATAACACTTGTGACGTTCAAGCAGTGTTGGGCAAAATTTAGTTTGATTGATGATTGATAACTAAGATTAAATTATTTAATCATGACTAATGAGTAATGACTAAAAAAATTCAATCATGTATGATGATTGAAGATTGATTAGTGTTAGTTATTTAATCATGACTAAATTTCTCATGACTAATTTAATATCTAAAACTACGCCGTTGCCAAGTTAACACTCACAGAATGTTGATTCGTTATTCACAAGTTTTAATAAAAGCTTTTGTCATAATAAAATAAAACACAAGCTTTACAACAGAATCAGTTTAATTTTTTTAATTAACATGTAGGCAGTAGCACGTTATACAATTACAACAACAAACTACGGGTTAATTGTGTTTAAAATAATTTAAATTGGTTTTCATAACCACACGGTTTTCAAATTGTTCATCAGACAATCTATGTGATTTTGGTAGACTGGTCATTGTTGCATATGAAAACATCCTTTCTACAGATCCAGAAGATGGCATTGGTGTATTGTACTCCAAAAATATTAGTAGCAGTTATATAAAAAAAAAAATCATGTACAAACACAAAAATGGAAAATGCTATCAATCAACTTATGAGTGATGAATAATTTAATTAGCGCGATGTATGTCTCTAATGAAACAAAAAATGGAGTTAGCTAGCTTAGCATTTTTAGTTTAGTCATCAATCAAAAATAATGATTGAATGACTAATGACTAATTTATTTAGTTATGATTATGATTAACTATTTTAGTCATGATTAAATCAATCATGACTAAATTAGTTGTGACTAAATTAGTCATGACTAATCAATTGATTGAAAAAAATTGTTGATTGACCCAACACTGCGTTCAAGTATGGTTGACCTTGCTTCGCACAGGTGCAGTCTACGAATATCAACACCAGGCGCGGTTCGAGGGGGGGGGAGTCGTGGGGGTCATGACCCCCACGACTCCCCCATCATATATGCAAGCTGTCGAGAGTCTGAATGATTTACTTGTCTTACTAACTTAAAACTGTACTTGAGCCACGGAGACCCCGATGGGCACAAAAACATTAAGAACATAGCAGACATGCGGACCGCCGACAGAAATAAAAACTTCAAACTATGAAATGACTGGGTTTTTTAACGCGCCTAAAAAAGTTTTTACATTAATAAGCCTGTTATAAAATATAGAATGTAGGATGCAAGAGCGAGCGAAGCAATCTCGGCATATTGGGTACCCCACTCGCATGTAAGGTTCAAAATGCTTAGGTTAAAGCCTGATTCCAAACCTAAACTGCTGTAAAACGAGTTTAAGCTTTTCGTCATAATTCGATAAAGTAAGTTCTCTTTCTGTATAATGGTCAAAAGAAAACCGAACCTATTTCAAGGTGGGGTGCAAAAATTTTCAGGATCGCTTCGCTCGCTCACATTCTGCTGATTCTTTTCTTCAAAAGTTGACAAAGCAAGTAATTCTTACTCCTTTTGGAATGATAAAAAGAAAACCAAACCTATCCGAGAGTGGGCAAAATTGTGGGTCAGTACTGAGAACAATGTAAAAAGCGTCCAGAGTACAGCAAATAGTATTTAACCGTATAGTTCGGAAGCGCCCCCGAATGGACTCGAACACACGAACCTTCGCTGGCTCGGTACCGGGTCCAATTGGACCTTGGAACGACGACATAAGATAGCGCCGATTCCCTTGTTCACAAACTAAACTAAATTTAAGTCCAGAGCATTTTTTTCTTTCTATTTAATTAAGAAAAGGACAGAAGATAAATATTAGTTTAGTCCTGTCAAATTTAGATACTCCATAGCAAGTTTAGACGTGATTAAAAACATGGCCACTAAAAATACGTCAATTAAATACGTCAGGCGCTGACTAATTTGACAGGACTAAACTAATATTCATCTTCTGTCCTTTTCTTAATGAAATAGGTCGTGTATCCACGTGCGCAACACGTGGTAGAGTTTGAAACTCAACTTTGATATTTGAATTCTTTTCGAGTGTTGTTTTCGTGGTTGCAAATTAAATCACATTAAGACGGTGTAAAAGTGACATACATGCCTTCCTGATGTAGATCAGGTCTAGGCTTTCGGGCCGAGGGTCCTGGCGACGTCGAGTTACTATGAGGACCCTTTGCGGGCCAATCTGGTGAGATCTTTCCGTTTATTTCACGGCTCTCTATTGGAAGCTATATCCGGCTGGGTTTTAGTTTGTTTGGACTTGTGAAACCACGCGCGAATTTAACATCATTTTAAGCTATAGCTGGGCTTTAGGACAATATTTTCATAATATATTTAGTAGGGTGGCATAAACTAATACACTCCATTTCATTCTAGATTTCGTACTTCACGCTTTTCTTACTGTAACATTGTACTAAATTACCAAAACTGCCTTGAACAAGTTATCTATTTTCTAGTTTGTAAGTCAAGTTTATATAACCACGCGAGCTGCAACAAAAAAAAAAAAATTGCAATGCAACAAAAAAATTACCCCGAACTCTTAAGTTTGCATAACGTATTTCTAAAGATAAACAAAGAGCGAAAATCACATGTATCGAGAAGCTCTTGTAACCATAAAAACAAAAGCTATTACAATTTATTGGCATAATTGCACGGGATTTCTCTGTTCGGGGCGAACCGATAGCCCACTAAATAAATATGGGTTTAACTTTCGACCACTTCGCTTCATATTATGTTTTGGAGCATCGAGATGATGACAGAATTCGCCTAGCACTTCTAAATAATATACAGGAATTTCTCTCTAACAGCGGTCTCTTCCGGGAACAAAGGATAACATAATACATAACCACACAATTTAACAAGACGTTCTGGGGAGGAGATGTCCTAATCGCCGCGTCCGAGTTCTATCTGGTAATTGTGCACACGGATACCAGCATCACACTGGTGTATTCATCTACCGATGAACCAGAACCTGGCAACATACACATCCTCTACAAGGACCAGCATCATGATGGCTGGGTCATGACCGACGATGAACATTACAACAGCAACTCGATAGTTCTAATGCAAGAACCAACCAACATCAAAACACCACAACATAAACTAAGGCTTTAGTTAGCCAGTACAACACACGTGAAGAGCAAGGACAATCCACGAAACCCCAGTCTCAAACAAACAGCCCCCAATTGTTTAGCTCATTGACACAGTATAAACAACAAAAACGATGCCGTCACGTGCGTCGCCAAACACATGGACAAAGCCTGGACACAGAGCGAGGCGCCCGACACGCAGCTGGAGACCGTGCAGGTACCAATTCTGAAGAACAATAGCCCTAAAGATGCGAATAAATAACGGAATTGGGCAACTACCAATTTGCCCTTTTTAAACAATAGATCAACGGTCAACCATTTCTCTACGCTTAAAGGGGTCCTAGATGAGGAACGACGTGCAGGTAAAAGAATTTATGTACTGGCTTTATGAGCGAGTTATCATGTGATATCATGATAGCGTGGTTACGTGGCATGTCCTCCCTACAATTACCGCGCCCCCCGGTCTACTCCTTGATATGCAATGGTCGCTGTAGCACCATGAATATGAGGCTACAGGAGCTAGTTCGAATCTTGGGATTCATTCGATTAATCGAGTCTGGTTTAACCACGATGGGATCGGTTCATTTCATTAATTAATTAATTAATTCATTCATTCATTCATTCATTCATTCATTTCTTCATTCATTCATTCATTCATTCATTCATTCATTCATTCATTCATTCATTCATTATGCTACCCATCAAATCTTATGAATGTGCGTTAATTAAGAGAGTTGGATAAAAAGCTCATAAGTATGTTATCGCCATTCAATCTTCCATAAGTATTTAGCGCACAAGTTTATTGATTTACTTTTATTAAATTCTAGTCTGTAAATGCAATAATCGCCATTTTGATGACAGTGGTGGTCGAGGCCAAAAACATAAAAAATTGGGGATTTCGAAAATCCAAACTCCACTACAGGGGCATAATACATCATTTAATTATTTGACGAATTCATCCATTGTTCATGTTAAACCCTGTTGGAAGTAAAAATACTTGTAAAGGAAATTGATCCGTGACTTCCTGTGAATAAGGAGCACAATCGAGCTTACAAATAAATCAATTTGTGAATTTGAAATAAAATTATTTTAAGCATAAAATACCTCGATCATTATTATTATTGATCGAATATTAAATACAATAACCATAATTTATAATAATGATTTATGCTTTCCTAATGTAATTTTAATCGTTTCTTAGACATTATATTGAAACCGGGTCATTGACTGTCCTCAACTATGACCATAGTCATTTATTCAATTTCACGCCGAATTGTTTCTATATTTGAATTTACATTTGGAATGCGCTTGCTGTTACAAATTATTTCTAATAGTTTGCTACAGAATGCCCAGTATAAATTTATGAGGCAGGCTTAGCAAAAGTTTGGGAATGATGATAAATTAATACGATAAATTGGGTATTCCGTAGACACTTTACGTTTCAATATGTTTTGTTAGTTGTAAGAGCTTGGTAGTTTTTGTTTCTATTACAGCTTGGCCAAAAAGTCGTGAAAATAATGGTGGCGCCACTATCGTGCATGTTGTAACCCTAAATAGTACGACTAAAACGGTTTTGATATTAGTTTTTTTTTTTTTAATTAATGTGAATATTGGCGGGTTTTATGAAAACAAGAAAAGCTCTGAAACGCTTGTTCAGCCACTGCCTAGAACGATCACATTTGCAGTTATTTAATTTAATGAATTAAAAATAATAATAATAATAATCATAATAATAATTGCATCACCCACGGTCATCGGTAATGAGGTTGTATATCCCGCGAAAGTGTGGAGGTCGAGGCTTTTTAAACGCTAAGACCCTCCACAATCGCGAGATATGCAGTCTCAGGGAATATTTCCTAGAAACCGACGTGGGGATGCATCGAGATGTAGTCGCGGTGGACAAGGGCCTCACCCCGCTCTCCTTGGCTAAAGAGAACTGGCGCAAGCCAGTAGTGCTTGACACCAATGATCGCATGGAAGTATGGCAAAGTAAGGAGCTTCACGGACGCTTTTACCGGGCCCTACATGGATCCGATGTAGATTTACTAGCGTCCGTAGCCTGGCTGCGGTTCGGTGACCTCTTTGGAGAAACTGAAGGATTTGTCTGTGCAATTATGGACGAAGTTATGATGACGAACAATTACCGGAGATTTATTGTGAAAGACGGCACGGTTGACATCTCTCGGGCATGCCACCGGCCGGGGGAATCAATCAGGCATATTATCTCCGGGTGTTCTCGTCTAGCTAACGGAGAGTACTTGCATAGACACAACCTTGTAGCTAGGATAATACATCAGCAACTTGCTCTGAAATACAACCTTGTGGAATCGGAGGTGCCGTACTACAGGTATGTGCCCGACCCAGTTCTCGAAAATGGAAATATCACATTGTACTGGGATCGATCCATCATCACTGACAGGACTATTGTTGCCAATAAGCCTGATATAGTGGTGGTGGATCGATCAGAGCGGCGCGCAATGATTGTTGACATAACCGTCCCGCATGATGAGAACCTCGTGAAAGCCGAGAAAGATAAACAAATCAAGTATCTTGACTTGGCTCGCGAGGTTGTCGACATGTGGCATGTGGACTCAGCAATCATTGTGCCGATAGTCGTGTCAGCCAATGGGTTAATAGCCAAGAGCCTCGACCAACACCTGAGGAGGCTCTCGTTGGGCAGCTGGATCAAGGGCTTGATTCAGAAAGCGGTACTTCTGGACACGGCTCGCATTGTCAGGAGGTTCCTCTCTCTGGAGCCCTGACCGCCGGTAGCTTGGACCCTGTTCCCGATACCGGTGGGCTACTATTTTTTATATTTTTAAATGTTTTTTTATCTTTTTGTTTATAAAAATATAATTTGTTAGTATGTAAACGAAATAAAGAAAATAATCATAAAAGTTTATTTGGAACAAGTACCAGGACACAAATTTACAATAGGAAACGAAGATAGCTACAAAAGTTAGAACTGTGGCGCAGCTATCAACGCCCAGGTCAAAAATATGGTACATATTATGTTCCAGACTAGTAAATAAAAATAAAAAAAGAGAGTAAATTGTTAAAATAAAGGTACTAACTATCTATTAATAATAATATTAATTTATTTGGTATTTCAAAATACTTTAATGTCAACTAATCCCACATTATGTGAGACAATTTTATGTTTCACAAGACCCTAGAACAATTCAATAGGGTTTAGATAGTGACAAGTTGGAAGCTTTACTACTGTGTGACTGTGTCCCACAAATCCAAGTTCTCCTCTAACCACAGACAAAATGTTCCATAGCTGTTGGTGTTCTAATCAAAAACTAAAAAATAATCAGAATATTTTTTTTAATCAGAATAAAAAATGTTTTCCTCTAAGTATTCCACGCCCGAAAACTCTTCATCCATGTCTTGGTGTGAGCTTTCATCAAAACTCTGCTGGCTATGTTCAGATGTGTCACTGTTGCTGCTTTCATCTTGTAGGTTTATGATATTTTTTCAATGTCACTATACACAGTTTGCCCCCTTCGAAAATAACCTTTTTCTATTTTCACGACATGATGACATGCATTTTTCCAGTCGTCAACTGATATGCTCTGAAACGCTTGTTCAGCCACTGCCTAGAACAATAAAATAAAAACAACTAAACATTTGCAATTACTTATTGTAATGAATTAAAAATATAGCCTTATAGTACTGATGGATTTACCTAAAAAATACTATAGTTATTTTTGTTCAGTGATTTATTAACAAAAAGTATCAAAATTATACGAACGCGCTGCATTCCGAATGTGTTTTGTAAACATAACCTCAAATTCGTGAATGTACTTTTCAATAATTGTATGAAAGGTTTATAATAGATATTGCACCTTGAAATACACACATTAGATCTGATTACATGTATAAAATATAATTTTACCTGTCATTTCAGCGGTTCTATTATACACATCGTTGAGATCGGATAAAATTTGTCCGGCCTCGAGTTCCGCCAAATATCTCACGTACACTTTATAAATTATTGCTCTTGCGGAGCTGCGAATAACAGATCTGTTCATTATGAACACAATCATGGGTCACCAGTATCACCACGATAAAGCAAATAAATAAATAATAAACACGAGAAACAGTCACCGATTACAAGAAATGACAGAATATGTACCTTACTCGACGAGGCAGAGCGAGTGTTGCCTATGGTTAAATATTTTAGTTCCGTTTCTGGATTTTCTTGCCAAACTGTAGTTTACTAGAGTAATAGAAATTGTTTTTGTTTTGTGATAGTATCCCAACGAAATTTGAATAAAACTGGCCAAGTGTATGTCAGACCACGCACAGTGAAAGGTTCCGTAGTAGGGATAAAAATTTACGCATGCACACTGCACAAAATTATAATATAATTTGAAAGAATACTTCAATTAAATACCTCTTCCTGATGGGTAGTATTTTTTTTCATCTCTTAAATAAATTGCAAACTATATTTTTGTATAATTTAGAAGCATTTTTTTAATTGTGTAAATGTAAGAACAATGGATCCGATTATTATGATATTTTTATGTTGACTTGAAAGAGCATGGCAGTTGAGAATATGTCATGCTAACTCATATGTCTCACTGGTGGTGGCGCGTGTGTTGGATCATTCGGTTCCCTACAAAATGGTTGAGCTGGATGGTGCTGATCCACACGTCATGTTCGTGAACGGGCGCCGTCGGTTGAGACAGGTCATCTCTTAACTGCCAGGGCTTATTTTAAAATTTATATTTTAAATTGTTTCTTTTATAATTATACATGTATGTAAATTATACTCAAACTCAAAGCATTTATTTCAATTAAACCATTTACAGGCACTTTTAAAATGTCAAAAAGTGGGCCAGTCAGAAAATATGAAGCTCGTTGCTCATCGCAAAGCGTAGTAGGTACCTATGGAAAAGAACGGGTAAAAAAACTCCATGGACACTCTTTAAAATTAAATTTTTACAAAAATATTAATAACATCATTAATGTTAAATTTATAATTATACATGTAGGTCTGTATGTGAGAACTAGACATGTGTGGTACAGTTTGCAAAATCGAGTACCAGAGCTTCCAAATACGTCCACCTTCTGAAACCAGGCTCGAGATAATTTCAAGTATTTTCAATCAGCATCGAAAATTGATCCATACAAATAGGAAGTATAATCGCGTATTCAAAAGCCCTGTTGGAAGTAAAAATACTTGCAAAGGAAATTGATCCGTAACTTCCTGTGAATAAGGAGCACAATCGAGTTTACAAATAAATCAATTTGTGAATTTGAAATAAAATTATTTTAAGCATAAAATACCTCAATCATTATTATTATTGATCGAATATTAAATACAATAACCATAATTTATAATAATGATTTATGCTTTCCTAATGTAATTTTAATCGTTTCTTAGACATTATATTGAAACCGGGTCATTGACTGTCCTCAACTATGACCATAGTCATTTATTCAATTTCACGCCGAATTGTTTCTATATTTGAATTTACATTTGGAATGCGCTTGCTGTTACAAATTATTTCTAATAGTTTGCTACAGAATGCCCAGTATAAATTTATGAGGCAGGCTTAGCAAAAGTTTGGGAATGATGATAAATTAATACTATAAATTGGGTATTCCGTAGACACTTTACGTTTCAATATGTTTTGTTAGTTGTAAGAGCTTGGTAGTTTTTGTTTCTATTACAGCTTGGCCAAAAAGTCATGAAAATAATGGTGGCGCCACTATCGTGCATGTTGTAACCCTAAATAGTACGACTAAAACGGTTTTGATATTAGTTTTTTTTTTAATTAATGTGAATATTGGCGGGTTTTATGAAAACAAGAAAAGCTCTGAAACGCTTGTTCAGCCACTGCCTAGAACGATCACATTTGCAGTTATTTAATTTAATGAATTAAAAATAATAATAATAATAATCATAAAAGTTTATTTGGAACAAGTACCAGGACACAAATTTACAATAGGAAACGAAGATAGCTACAAAAGTTAGAACTGTGGCGCAGCTATCAACGCCCAGGTCAAAAATATGGTACATATTATGTTCCAGACTAGTAAATAAAAATAAAAAAAGAGAGTAAATTGTTAAAATAAAGGTACTAATTATCTATTAATAATAATATTAATTTATTAGGTATTTCAAAATACTTTAATGTCAACTAATCCCACATTATGTGAGACAATTTTATGTTTCACAAGACCCTAGATCAATTCAATAGGGTTTAGATAGTGACAAGTTGGAAGCTTTACTACTGTGTGACTGTGTCCCACAAATCCAAGTTCTCCTCTAACCACAGACAAAATGTTCCATAGTTGGTGTTCTAATCAAAAACTAAAAAAATAATCAGAATATTTTTTTTTTAATCAGAATAAAAAATGTTTTCCTCTAAGTATTCCACGCCCGAAAACTCTTCATCCATGTCTTGGTGTGAGCTTTCATCAAAACTCTGCTGGCTATGTTCAGATGTGTCACTGTTGCTGCTTTCATCTTGTAGGTTTATGATATTTTTTCAATGTCACTATACACAGTTTGCCCCCTTCGAAAATAACCTTTTTCTATTTTCACGACATGATGACATGCATTTTTCCAGTCGTCAACTGATATGCTCTGAAACGCTTGTTCAGCCACTGCCTAGAACAATAAAATAAAAACAACTAAACATTTGCAATTATTTATTGTAATGAATTAAAAATATAGCCTTATAGTACTGATGGATTTACCTAAAAAATACTATAGTTATTTTTATTCAGTGATTTATTAACAAAATGTATCAAAATTATACGAACGCGCTGCATTCCGAATGTGTTTTGTAAACATAACCTCAAATTCTTGAATGTACTTTTCAATAATTGTATGAAAGGTTTATAATAGATATTGCACCTTGAAATACACACATTAGATCTGATTACATGTATAAAATATAATTTTACCTGTCATTTCAGCGGTTCTATTATACACATCGTTGAGATCGGATAAAATTTGTCTGGCCTCGAGTTCCGCCAAATATCTCACGTACACTTTATAAATTATTGCTCTTGCGGAGCTGCGAATAACAGATCTGTTCATTATGAACACAATGGGTCACCAGTATCACCACGATAAAGCAAATAAATAAATAATAAACACGAGAAACAGTCACCGATTACAAGAAATGACAGAATATGTACCTTACTCGACGAGGCAGAGCGAGTGTTGCCTATGGTTAAATATTTTAGTTCCGTTTCTGGATTTTCTTGCCAAACTGTAGTTTACTAGAGTAATAGAAATTGTTTTTTTTTTTGTGATAGTATCCCATCGAAATTTGAATAAAACTGGCCAAGTGTATGTCAGACCACGCACAGTGAAAGGTTCCGTAGTAGGGATAAAAATTTACGCATGCACACTGCACAAAATTATAATATAATTTGAAAGAATACTTCAATTAAATACCTCTTCCTGATGGGTAGATAGTATTTTTTTTCATCTCTTAAATAAATTGCAAACTATATTTTTGTATAATTTAGAAGCATTTTTTTAATTGTGTGAATGTAAGAACAATGGATCCGATTATTATGATATTTTTATGTTGACTTGAAAGAGCGTGGCAGTTGAGAATATGTCATGCTCACTTATATGTCTCACTGGTGGTGGCGCGTGAGTTGGATCATTCGGTTCCCTACAAAATGGTTGAGCTGGATGGTGCTAATCCACGCGTCATATTCGTGAACGGGCGGCGTCGGTGGAGACTTGGTCATATTGTAAATCCAATGTCATAAGATTTGATTTACAATATTATTATTTAGGATAGCCGCCATCTGAAAATCCAGAATGTTCATCTTATTCGGTAGGTAATAGGTAATACGGTCTGGTAACCGCAACTCCACGACAATGCGCGTATTTTGCGTACGGATCTCAGCACTATCCTCCGAAAACTACGAAAATGACAACCATGACAAAAAGTGGTTAAATTACAATGGCCTCCAACAAAAAACAAAAATCCTGTGGGAAAAAAATAAACATTAAGTAGTATCTTAGTAGTAGTAGTAGTAGTATATATACGGCGGTATAAACGGCAGAGGTGGGTTTACAAATGGAAGATACTATAGTATCTTCGATTTATAAACCCACCTCTGCCGTTTAAAAGAAACTGTGTTTTGTCAGATCATTTACAGACGAAATCAAAATATTACAACTCTTAAAATTATATCCCAAGTTGCAGAACGGCAGCTTGGGACATAAGCAGTACCTACCTACTTCGTCCCGCAACCCCTGTATGAATGCCCTGCGAAGACGCTCGCATGGACCCACTGTAAGGAAGCCTGAACAATGCAAATTGGTTAAAATCTGGGTTTTACGAGGTTGTGATAGCCGGACAGAGACAGACCGACAGGCACATAGACATACAGCCAGGACGAGATTATAAGGAATCCTTTACGACTAACGGGGACCCATCAATTCAGTTCATATTGGTAGATGCGCATGTATTAGAACTCATGTGTAGAGAGGAATTCCAAGAACAAACTTAAAATTGTACTGCAAATATGTATGCACTATATTGGGAGATTGCCATGTTATTTTATGACTATAGACTGCTGACAGGATGTCCTTGAATCTGTAATCACAGAACTATATTTTGTATTTTTTTTTAAATTATTTTCGTGTCAGTGGTTTCAGAGATATTTGGTCGATTTTCTTAATAAAATCATAAATAACTTTTTATTCGTTACGCATTCAAAGTGACCTTTTCGCTGCCATGCCGTGGAAGTGGCAAAGTTTTGAGCCAACAAGATTTATAATTCAGTCGCACCAGTGACACGAAGAAGATTTGTTATTATAAAAATATATTACAAACCCCATTCATTTGATATATCACACGGTACCTACAGTAAAAAAACATTATTTTTTCTAATTTGCCCCGTATATTATATTTAAAACTCATTTATTTATGTTACACGTCCTTGTTTTGGTCACACAAATTCATATGTGTACCTTTCAACTTAATCGGTCCAATAGATTCGAAGGAAATCGGTTGTGACAGACCTACAGACAGACACACGAGTGATCCTAGAAGGGTTCCGTTTTTTCATTCGGACGTACGGAACCATAAAAAGTTAAATCCCTATCCACACTTTACGTGTATGTATTTAGTAAAATGATTCATTTCAAAAATAAATTCATTCATGATGAATAAACTTACCAAAGTGTTTTTATACTGTTTCTACAATTTTTTTAATTTTTTATATTCCGATTATTGATTAGGCTTTATGTAATTTTTTAATCGAAATAAGAAAATTGGGTGGATGGTCAGCACTAAGAAGTGTCACGTCGCAACACAATTTTTAATCATTTTTATCAAGGTTTGATCATGTTTTTTATGAATGAAAATTGATAAAAGTAAAAATGCAGAGAGAACGACAATATCTTTATTTTTCCGTTTTTCATATTTTCAGCAAGAGATTAAGTTGTTTATGTACATATTTTCAGCGAGCTTAAGGTGCCTTTTGGATGAATGTAATACCTATCTTATACAAATTTCGTAGTAGAGTAACGAAGTTTGACCGACCTCAAAATATAATTAATGTAATGTATAAAATAAGCGCGGTAACACATTTTTCTTAATAAATTCGAATGCTGAAAGTTGATGTAAATTCCTGAATTTCAGGACGTAATTCGCAACATCCCGTCGAGTCAGCTGATACGAGTATGTCATGTGTCAAAATCTAGTCGAGCAGAGTGGTTTCTGAATTTTATTTACAAAAGTCCAATCCAATCATTCAGAGTAGGTATCATCCCCAACTAGAATGATAGAAAGCCGAGAATTTTGAGAACAATATCGAAACAGATTATAATGAAGTTACGACTTTCGCAGTAGACTAACGTAGTTTTACCGACCTCAACATAATATAATTAACGATATTTGCTACAAACTTATTGTTTAAAATAACTTTTGGTGTGTGTCGGTGAAGTTGGATCCGTATTTTCGTTTTTTGACACCGACTTCCGAATTCAAATTTATTTTTCACTTTGTAGTGTTTTATTGGAAGTCAGTTGTTCTTTTTTTTATAAAAAAGTTTTTATTTTTCGCTTTTTAGTTGTACCTACCCCACACAAATTCATATACTTAGACTTGCAAGATTACAGGTACCTCAATAGCAACTTTGACAGAAATGAGGGTGTACCGTGGTATAGTGAACACATCTGCGTACCCCTTTGGAGGGTACAGGTTTGATGTTATATTGTGTGATTGAGTAAACAATGGATATGGATGATACTGTTACGAGCTGTAACGGGGTTCGTCACAATTAAAACTGCCGATATAAATTACCTAAAATTACACTTTAATTAAACAACACTAATAACAACTCAAAGACACTAATTATAAAACACCATTGCACTTAAGTCGCACTTGAAGATCGCTTTCGATGTATTCACTTGTATCGCTTATCCAACTCTGCCTCTGTCGTCGAGAGATCGCGTCTTATATAGTGCCGCAGATAGTTCTAGAACCTTCTATTGTAGAAACATTTAGAATGTTCGAGTACCTAAATACCGGCCCCGACTGGCCAGATGGCGATAATTCAAAAAGTTCTAGCACTGAAATTTCTAGAAGGATCTTGACTCTATTATTTCTGCTACTCGATACTAGCGAGTGGTAGGTATTAATTGTGGCGCGCAACAATACATAATTATGCGATAGCACTATAGCAGCAATCGCGGTTGATTTGCTGACATTTATTGAAGAGTTCCGTTGTCTGTCTCCGAAAGTCATCATCAGATCTTTACGAAATTGGGACCATTTCGGAATAAACATCTTTCGAACAAAACAAGAATTTTGTAAATCCGTTCATATACACATATGACGGAGTTATTCCCGAACATACATAAAAAAAATATAAACATCCGAATTGAGAACCTCCTTTTTTTAAGTCGGTTAAAAATAAGAGCGGAAACATATTTTTCTTAATAAACATAACATAATCAGCCTATAATATTCCCACTACTGGGACACAGGCCTCCTCTCTGTGAGAGGGACTGGGCCTTAATCCACCATCCATTTCCTCTCACAGAGAGGAGGTCTGTGTCCCAGCAGTGGGAACTTTATAGGCTGGCATCTTATATGCATATATGGGTCCTTACCAAAGTTCCGAGTGAAGTGAAGTGCTTGAAAAAACACTTGTTGTAAGATTTCTTTCACTTGTGTTCTCAATCCGATTCAAAACGTTGACGTTACCCACCACGTTCTGTCACAGCTTTTTTTTATTTCGGTGATAATTGTGATTACTAAGCCTGGTTTTCGACGTCATATGGGCATAGACAGCTCAGCAGGAGCTGTTTCAAGCTACAGTATGGATGCTCTCAGAGATCTTTAGGAATAAGTCTCAGGGTGTCGCGACGAGCTATCCGAAACGTGTGGGAACGCTTTCAGGAGACCGAGAATGTAGTTAGGAGGCCTGGATCAGGAAGAATTAGAGCAACAACTTCCCAGGAACACGGGTACATCAGGTTAACTGCACATAGAGAGCGTACGGTAACCGTCCGGGCCCTACAAAACCGGCTGCAGCAATCTTCCGTGATCAAACTATTTGGTTTTGTTTTCAATCACTTGGTTTTGTTATGTTTGGAAAATCATTATGTATTTATTTATTTACTATTACTACTTACATTTTTTTTTTCAGGTGGGAACACAATACAACATACAACTCGGAGACATCACCCATAACCAATCAAACACCACACCCAACAGAAATACAGGTTTGTTAACAATTTAATGACAAATATCACAAGAACATACACTATTAACTAATTATTAACGATAATCATAATGTGTATAATTATTATTTGAATTTCTCTTTCTCTCTTAGGGCCGGCGCCCGCTGGCGGTACCTACGGCATGGCAAGGAATTTTTATGCGACGAATAGAAAATATAACTTAAAAGTGTGAAAGTAAGATTGAAATTTAATCGGCACCGATGCCGCGGTATGCTTAGGCATGCCGCGACGTCATCATCATTGAAATTTCAATTATATGGTCATACATTTAAGTTGTATTTCTATTCGTCGCATAAAAATCCCTGGCCGTGCCGTACCGCTAGTGGGCATCGGCCCTTAATGTCTCGTGTGGCTTAAAACATATAACTACTCTATTAAATTTGATACAAACTATTAATACTTGGTTCGTAATGATCTTATCAGCAGTGTAAATATGCCTTAAAATATAAGTAATGTACAGACGCCAGCATATCAAGCTACTACAATCTGTCAAGTTTCTTTAATAGATTTTCAACTTTATCGCTAAAGCATTAGGTTCAAGGTTGATTGAGAAAATTTGACAGATTCGGGTAGCTTGACATGATGGCGTCTGTACCATGTGAATGTATGCAGATAATATTAATAGTAACGATGGCGACTAATAAAAGGTAACTTACAAGGCAGATGTGAGTGGGGCGACTTTGGAGGACATGTTATTAGAATATAATACTCTTTATTGTACACCATACAAATTACAGAACATAAATTTATTTATACAATGGGCGGTCTTATCTCTAAGAGCAACCTTTTAAAGAAAACCTTTGGATGGATCAAAATTAAAGACAGACAAATATAGTTGGTAGTCTGAGGTGAACAGACGCCAGCAGGTCAAGCTACCCGAAACTGTCAAATTTTCCCAATCAACCTTGAACCTTAATGGTTTAGCAATAAAGTTGAAAATCTATTAAATAAATTTGACAGATTGTAGTAGCTTGATGTGCTGGCGTATGTACCATTCACATTATACCATTAATAAAGTACCTTATTTACCATACCTTACCCGCGATGTTCTTCGGAAAGGTGAGGTGCGTAGTACTCGCAACCGGCTTGCGTGTATGACGAGATGTACGAGTAGAACGTAAACGATTAAGGATCCTAGCAGAGTACCTACCTCATGAAAAGAAGGCGTGACATTATGTATGCATTTGTATGAATGCGTGTTTATATCTTAAAAGTATTATTATAAATACAAACTTTTTCATGAATGACAATGTCTCACTTTTGACGTTCATGATGATTGACCTTGCTTCGCACCGGTGCAGACTACGAATGTCAAAACATTGGGATTTCAGTGCTATATCTAAATATATGTAGATTCCTACACATAAACCTTCGGAACCAAATTCTCTAAATTATATGTGAGAACGATGTAAAAAAAAGAGTCGTAAAAGCGTCCCGAGTAGGTACAGCAAATAGTAACTCATAAAATAACAGCTTAAAAACTGGGTGGACCCTATTTTCTTTTGAGTACTTACATTAATGTATGTCATTTATTGTGTGTACATAAATAATAAAATAAAATAATAAATAAGAATTTAAAATACTAGTTTCATACACAATATGTACTCGAACTTAGTTTGAAGGTGTTATTCATCTTGTCTATGGATAATAGTTGCTTATTGAGCTTGTAATAATTTAAACCAAAGAACAATAAATTGGATGGTGTATTTTCGATCAAAAAAACGTTAGAATTTACGTCGCACGTTCGTGCTGAGGCCTATGAGTTGCGTAATGTGCAATAAATTATATTGAGACACTAGTGGGTAGTCTAATACACACACACTCACACGCGCAATACTATTTTATTTCAGGATCGCTAACAATTTAATTGATTATAATGTGGAAGTCCAATTAGTAATCGGCGTAATGTAAATAAAAAATAATATTTTACGAACACCATTTTTATTTCGAATAATAATTACAAGACACAAAGAAACAAAACACAAACAACAAACATAATATTACAATTAAAACTACTTAAAACTATAATACTAATAATCCTCTTCATAAATCAAGACTGAACCTGAGCCAGGGTAAGTCCGAGCTCTCTTCAATGATAGCACTAGGAGGACCTGGGGTGGGCGAGTCCGTTCGTGGTTCTAGTTGTGAGGACAACTGCTGGACTTCAGTGTACGGAGGCTGGTAAGGTTGCACCTGCACTTGTACCTGCTGGTACTGCGCCTGGCATTCCTCCTCCGACATGACAGTCGGATATGTACTCTGTACCGAATTCAGGACTGGCACCAAGGTTGGTAGACTCGTTCCTGGCATTGAATCTGGTATGGTCACTGGTTACTGGGTACTGTTTCAGGTAATTGTTTCCCTGACATTGATAGACTAGATGCGGAATACGGAGGACAGGGTGCTGTGGCGCAGCCTGGGAGAAGCCTATGTCCAGTAGTGGACTGCGATAGGCTTATTTGCATTTATCATGCATAGACATCGGTACGATAATGTTGCTTATATCGGGAGATGACACAGACTTGCTAACGTCTTCAGAGTCTACCATACTCTCGGCTCGGTCTTTCTGTTGCTTCATGCGGCGGTTCTGGAACCAAATCTTGATGGTGCGTTGGTTAAGACGCAAAAAATCTGCGAGTTCAAGTCTACGAGCACGATCTAAGTGGGGTATCCTAGCGTACTACTGTTCTAACTCCATTATCTGTTGGGTCGTGAACGCAGTTCTGATGCGCTTTTGTTTTTTCACTTGTTTTCCAGTTGTTTTGTTGCTGGGCCAGGCTGGTGGTTGAGAAATGAATCTTCCGAGAGCGGACCGATTAGAACAGCCTGGCCCTCCAATAATCTGATCATCTTGTGTAAGTAGAGGATGTTGTCCGTTTATGAATTGCGGATTAATTCCTCTTGTAGGGTTTATAGTTGTATACCCATTAATTAGGTACTGCGTTTCCTGGATAAGGTATGTTCATATAGCGGCTTGTACACCAGCTGGTTGCTGAGTACGTTGATGTTGTTGACGCTGCTGGTGCCGTGGTAATCACTGGAAACATTGTTGGTAGACCCTGGTACTGTACTAGTAACTCAGCCTGAGTTGCATTGATCATACATAGGCATCGGTACATTAATGTTACTCATATCGGGAGATGACACAGACGTGCTTCCGTCTTCCGAGTCTTCCATACTCTCGACTCGGTCTTTCTTTTGCTTCATGCGGCGGTTCTGGAACCAAATCTTGATGGTGCGTTCATTAAGACGCAGAAAATCTGCAGGTTCAAGTCTACGAGCACGATCTAAGTGGGGTATCCTAGCGTACTCCTGTTCTAACTCCATTATCTGTTGGGTCGTGAACGCAGTTCTGATGCGCTTTTGTTTTTTCACTTGTTTTCCAGTTGTTTCGTTGCTGGGCCAGGCTGGTGGATGAGAAATGAATCTTCCGAGAGCAGACCGATTAGAACAGCCTGGCCCTCCAATAATCTGACCATCTTGTGTAGGTAGAGGATTTTGTCCGTTTATGAATTGCGGGTTAATTCCTCTTGTAGGGTTTATAGTTGTATACCCATTAATTAGGTAATGCGTTTCCTGGGTAAGGTATGTTCATATAGCGGCTTGTACACCAGCTGGTTGCTGAGTACGTTGATGTTGTTGACGCTGCTGGTGCCGTGGTAATCACTGGAAACATTGTTAGTAGACCCTGGTACTGTATTAGTAACTCAGCCTGAGTTGCATTGATCATACATAGGCATCGGTACATTAATGTTACTCATATCGGGAGATGACACAGACGTGCTTACGTCTTCCGAGTCTTCCATACTCTCGACTCGGTCTTTCTTTTGCTTCATGCGGCGCTTTTGGAACCAAATCTTGATGGTGCGTTCATTAAGACGCAGAAAATCCGCAGGTTCAAGTCTACGAGCACGATCTAAGTGGGTTATCCTAGCGCACTCCTGTTCTAACTCCATTATCTGTTGGGTCCTTAACGCAGTTCTGATGCGCTTTTGTGTTTTCACTTGTTTTCCAGTTGTTTTGTTAAGATTTAGGTTGCACCTGCACTTGTACCTGCTGGTACTGCGCCTAGCATTCCTCCTCCGACATGACAGTCGGATATGTACTCTGTACCGAATTCAGGACTGGCACGAAGGTTGGTAGACTCGTTCCTGGCATTGAATCTGGTATGGTCACTGGTGGGTACTGTTCCACGTAATTGTTTCCCTGACAGTAATAGACTAGATGCGGAATGCTGAGGACAGGGTGCTGTGGCGCAGCCTGGGAGAAGCCTATGTCCAGTAGTGGACTGCGATAGGCTTATTTGCATTTATCATGCATAGGCATCGGTACGTTAATGTTGCTCATATCGGGAGATGACACAGACTTGCTTACATCTTCAGAGTCTTCCATACTCTCGGCTCGGTCTTTCTTTTGCTTCATGCGGCGGTTCTGGAACCAAATCTTGATGGTGCGTTCGTTAAGACGCAAAAAATCTGCGAGTTCAAGTCTACGAGCACGATCTAAGTGGGGAATCCTAGCGTACTCCTGTTCTAACTCCATTATCTGTTGGGTCGTGAACGCATTTCTGATGCACTTTTGTTTTTTCACTGGTTTTCCAGTTGTTTTGTTGCTGGGCCAGGCTGGTGGATGAGAAATGAATCTTCCGAGAGCGGACCGATTAGAACAGCCTGGCCCTCCAATAATCTGACCATCTTGTGTAGGTAGAGGATTTTGTCCGTTTATGAATTGCGGGTTAATTCCTCTTGTAGGGTTTATAGTTGTATACCCATTAATTAGGTACTGCGTTTCCTGGGTAAGGTATGCTCATATAGCGGCTTGTACACCAGCTGGTTGCTGAGTACGTTGCTGTTGTTGACGCTGCTGGTGCCGTGGTAATCACTGGAAACATTGTTGGTAGACCCTGGTACTGTACTAGTAACTCAGCCTGAGTTGCATTGATCATACATAGGCATAGGTACATTAATGTTACTCATATCGGGAGATGACACAGACGTGCTTATGTCTTCCGAGTCTTCCATACTCTCGACTCGGTCTTTTTTTTGCTTCATGCGGCGGTTCTGGAACCAAATCTTGATGGTGCGTTCATTAAGACGCAGAAAATCTGCAGGTTCAAGTCTACGAGCACGATCTAAGTGGGGTATCCTAGCGTACTCCTGTTCTAACTCCATTATCTGTTGGGTCGTGAACGCAGTTCTGATGCGCTTTTGTTTTTTCACTTGTTTTCCAGTTGTTTCGTTGCTGGGCCAGGCTGGTGTATGAGAAATGAATCTTCCGAGAGCGGACCGATTAGAACAGCCTGGCCCTCCAATAATCTGACCATCTTGTGTAGGTAGAGGATTTTGTCCGTTTATGAATTGCGGGTTAATTCCTCTTGCAGGGTTTATAGTTGTATACCCATTAATTAGGTACTGCGTTTCCTGGGTAAGGTATGCTCATATAGCGGCTTGTACACCAGCTGGTTGCTGAGTACGTTGATGTTGTTGACGCTGCTGGTGCCGTGGTAATCACTGGAAACATTGTTGGTAGACCCTGGTACTGTATAAGTAACTCAGCCTGAGTTGCATTGATCATACATAGGCATCGGTACATTAATGTTACTCATATCGGGAGATGACACAGACGTGCTTACGTCTTCCGAGTCTTCCATACTCTCGACTCGGTCTTTCTTTTGCTTCATGCGGCGGTTTTGGAACCAAATCGTGATGGTGCGTTCATTAAGACGCAGAAAATCTGCAGGTTCAAGTCTACGAGCACGATCTAAGTGGGTTATCCTAGCGTACTCCTGTTCTAACTCCATTATCTGTTGGGTCCTTAACGCAGTTCTGATGCGCTTTTTTGTTTTCACTTGTTTTCCAGTTGTTTTGTTAAGATTTAGGTTGCACCTGCACTTGTACCTGCTGGTACTGCGGCTGGCATTCCTCCTCCGACATGACAGTCGGATATGTACTCTGTACCGAATTCATGACTGGCCCAAGATTGGTAGACTCGTTCCTGGCATTGAATCTGGTATGGTCACTGGTGAATACTGTTCCACGTAATTGTTTCCCTGACAGTAATAGACTAAATGCGGAATGCGGAGGACAGGGTGCTGTGGCGCAGCCTGGGAGAAGCCTATGTCCAGTAGTGGACTGCGGTAGGCTTATTTGCATTTATCATGCATAGGCATCGGTACGTTAATGTTGCTCATATCGGGAGATGACACAGACTTGCTTACATCTTCAGAGTCTTCCATACTCTCGGCTCGGTCTTTCTTTTGCTTCATGCGGTGGTTCTGGAACCAAATCTTGATGGTGCGTTCATTAAGACGCAGAAAATCTGCAGGTTCAAGTCTACGAGCACGATCTAAGTGGGGTATCCTAGCGTACTCCTGTTCTAACTCCATTATCTGTTGGGTCATGAACGCAGTTATGATGCGCGCTTTTGTTTTTTCACTTGTTTTCCAGTTGTTTCGTTGCTGGGCCAGGCTGGTGGATGAGAAATGAATCTTCCGAGAGCGGACCGATTAGAACAGCCTGGCCCTCCAATAATCTGACCATCTTGTGTAGGTAGAGGATTTTGTCCGTTTATGAATTGCGGGTTAATTCCTCTTGTAGGGTTTATAGTTGTATACCCATTAATTAGGTAATGCGTTTCCTGGGTAAGGTATGTTCATATAGCGGCTTGTACACCAGCTGGTTGCTGAGTACGTTGATGTTGTTGACGCTGCTGGTGCCGTGGTAATCACTGGAAACATTGTTGGTAGACCCTGGTACTGTATAAGTAACTCAGCCTGAGTTGCATTGATCATACATAGGCATCGGTACATTAATGTTACTCATATCGGGAGATGACACAGACGTGCTTACGTCTTCCGAGTCTTCCATACTCTCGACTCGGTCTTTCTTTTGCTTCATGCGGCGGTTTTGGAACCAAATCGTGATGGTGCGTTCATTAAGACGCAGAAAATCTGCAGGTTCAAGTCTACGAGCACGATCTAAGTGGGTTATCCTAGCGTACTCCTGTTCTAACTCCATTATCTGTTGAGTCCTTAACGCAGTTCTGATGCGCTTTTGTGTTTTCACTTGTTTTCCAGTTGTTTTGTTAAGATTAAGGTTGCACCTGCACTTGTACCTGCTGGTACTGCGCCTGGTATTCCTCCTCGAACTTGACAGTCGGATATGTACTCTGTACCGAATTCAGGACTGGCACGAAGGTTGGTAGACTCGTTCCTGGCATTGAATCTGGTATGGTCACTGGTGGGTACTGTTCCACGTAATTGTTTCCCTGACAGTGATAGACTAGATGCGGAATGCGTAGGACAGGGTGCTGTGGCGCAGACTGGGAGAAGCCTATGTCCAGTAGTGGACTGCGATAGGCTTATTTGCATTGATCATGCATAGACATCGGTACGTTAATGTTCCTCATATCGGGAAATGACACAGACTTGCTAACGTCTTCAGAGTCTTCCATACTCTCGGCTCGGTCTTTCTTTTGCTTCATGCGGCGGTTCTGGAACCAAATCTTGATGTTGCTTTCGTTATGACGCAAAAAATCTGCGAGTTCAAGTCTGCGAGCACGATCTAAGTGGGGTATCCTAGCGTACTACTGTTCTAACTCCATTATCTGTTGGGTCGTGAACGCAGCTCTGATGCGCTTTTGTTTTTTCACTTATTTTCCAGTTGTTTTGTTGCTGGGCCAGGCTAGTGGTTGAGAAATGAATCTTCCGAGAGCGGACCTATTAGAACAGCCTGGCCCTCCAATAATCTGACCATCTTGTGTAGGTAGAGGATTTTGTCCGTTTATGAATTGTGGGTTAATTCCTCTTGTAGAGTTTATAGTTGTATACCCATTAATTAGGTACTGCGTTTCCTGGGTAAGGTATGTTCATATAGCGGCTTGTACACCAGCTGGTTGCTGAGTACTTTGATGTTGTTGACGCTGCTGGTGCCATGGTAATCACTGGAAACATTGTTGGTGGACCCTAGTACTGTACTAGTAACTCTACATTAATGTTACTCATACCAGGAGATGACACAGACTTCCTTACGTCTTCCGAGTCTTCCATTCTCCCGACTCGGTCTTTCTTTTGCTTCATGCGGCGGTTCTGGGACCAAATCTTGATGGTGCGTTTATTAAGACGCAGAAAATCTGCAGGTTCAAGTCTACGAGCACGATCTAAGTGGGGTATCCTAGCGTACTCCTGTTCTAACTCCATTATCTGTCGGGTCGTGAACGCAGTTCTGATGCGCTTTTGTTTTTTCACTTGTTTTTCAGTTGTTTTGTTGCTGGGCCAGCCTGGTGTTGAGAAATGAATCTTCCGAGCGCCGATTGATTAGAACAGCCGGCCCACACCCAACACTAAAAATTATGAAAACAAATTACCGTAGTATTCTGCAACATATTTATGGTATGCACTTGGTTCCAGCAACCACATCTCTGGATGTACCCGCACCATTGCCAACACTATTAGGGCTCTGCATTGAAGATATTGATTCTAAATTAATACAAGAGGAAGTAATGTTCACCACGAAAACTCAGCTATTAATGATGCCTGTCCGGGTTGTGCATGCTTTTATATATCCACAATAATCCCTCGTTAAGAAGTAATTCACAAATGAGTTAAAAGCTTTTCCTCGAAGTGATTAGGTTAACAAACTTGTTGTTTGAAATTTTTGTTATTGTTAAAAGTTAGCGATTGTAGTTCTTATGTTTAAGTATACTTGTTTATGAATGTTCCTATGTTTTTCTTGTCTAGTTTATGATTTTGCAGGAGTTATTTTGTTCAGATCCCACTGAAACATACCAAAAATTTCCTATCCTGTTACTATTTTGTCCTGTATTTATTTTCCTTTTCATGTCTCGTAACGCAAGGAGTGTTACGAGACATGAAATGGTAGATACACTTACTTACTTTTAGAAAATATATAGAGGAGTGAATACTGAATAATAAACAATTTGTGAAAATACTTAGTACATAGTATTATATGTGCATACCTAAGTAAGTACATCGGAATGGTAGGCAGAGTCCACATCACCAAAAGATTAAAAAGAGACAGGGAGATGAGTTTATCTCTCTGCCTCATTCTTTGATTGAAAGTTGTCAACCACTATTACACAGCGGATTATCCCTTCATTGTAAAAATATTTAAATAGTTATCTGAGTCAACAGACTGATATGCTAAACTAATCACTTTGTTGACGTGAGTTGAAGAAATTTTTGTCTCTTAATTTGTTGTTTACCTTTGAGGAGATACTTCAAGGGTCTGAAGTTGATATGGTTGTTGATGACTTTTGTTTTGTTATCTGCAAAGAGATCTTAAATCTCTTTGCAGATAACAAAACAATGTTTACCTTCTACTCATTAGGATTTTGTTTTTTTTTTTTTGTTTTGATGTAAAATGTTTGGGTAGGTACATTGTTCATTATGTAAATAAAAATTTAGATGAATTAACATCGGAAATAATACAAATTATTCGATTTGTCTTTAGTCTTGTCCCCTTCACACCAAAAGGAAACCAACGCGATGAAAGAGTACAAGCGTAGTAAACGTACTCGTCTTCTACAGAAGCGGTAAATAAATGTTTAATTAGGTTGTCATCAATGGATACGAGTCTGAATACACAGTTGTTGAATCCGGTGTGCCCCAAGGTTCAGTCTTGGGTCCTTTATTGTTTATTTTGTTATTAACGACATAAAGTCCTGTATGGTTACCTTTAAATAAGATACTGCGTACAACCTCTAAAATAAGATTCAATCTGTTATTAGATTAAGAAATTGTTGTACCTACATTGATGGAAATAAACATTTTATTTTATTTTTATTTTATTTTTTTTAAATGCCTCATGTACGCCGATGACATCAAAATTTTTAAAACCTGCACAAGCATGCAGGACTGCTTGCTACTACAAGGTGATCTATGCAGACTTTCGCAATATTGTCTTGATAGCAAAGCAAGCAGTTCAAAAATTACCTCCAACTGGAAGAAGTTGTCATATTGTGCTCCTCAATCTTTAATTGTTATTTATGTGTTAAAAGCAGTGTTGGTCGAAGTATTCATGATAAAAGACTATTTCGCAGTTCTTAGTACAATAGTGATTAGTGAGTGAACAGTTCCAGAGTGTCAATCTGCTATTAATTGGCAATATAGATCAAAACTCATAAACTTAAAATAAAACAGATACCGTCAGTGAGTGATACCTCTGAGTGTTGGCCCGGTACGCGTAAGCGCCGCGATATACGTATCACTTACGACCTTCTTCTCGCAGGCTCGCTAATGCGACACAGCAGCGGCGCCGGGGTTTTGTTTTGTCTTTTCTTTTTACTATACTGTTAAATAAACTTAACCTGCCCTCAATGTCGTCTAAAAAAGACAGTACTCCGGAGCGTAACATCTCGGTTTCACGAGGAAACAAGAGGCCTGCCCTAAATTCTCCTCCAGAGCCAGCTCCCGCGGTTACCAGCGAGGAGGTGCGCTCAATCGTGCAGGAAGTTATTAAAACAGAGTTTGCTACTATGCTCAAGGAAATAAATACTACGATTATAAACATTGTCAACAGCGAGTTGGCCCCGATCCGTGCGGATCTTGAAGAATTTCGAGTGTCTCTGAATTTCCATACGAGTCAATTTGATGAGTTTCGGTCGGAGCACACCGAGTTTAAGAGTACTACCAAAGAATTAAGAGACGATAATATTGAACTGCGGAACAAATTGGCGGATCTAAGTCAGCGTTTAAATTATTTGGAGCAGCAGACACGAGCCAACAACCTGGAGCTGCAATGTTTACCTGAAAATAAACAGGAAAACCTGTACACCATTGTCAAGCAGTTGGGGTCAGTAGTCGGTTGTGATGTTCAAGATCGCGATGTTTCACACTGCACAAGAATAGCTAAACTTAACAAGAGTAATATTCGCCCTCGTTCTATTGTAGTGCAGCTTGCTTCTCCGAGAATCCGCGATCAGCTGTTGGCCTCTGTAATTAATTATAACAAAAATAAAGGCCACGAAAAACTCAATACCGGAGATTTTGGTATAGCTGGAAATAGATCTCCTGTGTTTGTCGCCGAGCATTTATCACCTGCATACAAGGCTCTTCACGCTGCAACAAGACTTAAGGCGAAGGAGAAAGGATATAAGTACGTGTGGGTGAGGAACGGCAGGATATTTGTCAGAAAGACGGACGGCGACGAGCATGTTCTTATTGGAAGCTTGGACATTTTAAATAAGTTAAAATAATGTGTACCTGCTTGATAAAAACAAAGGGTTCACTGCTATTGTTGCGTGCACTTGTTTTAATAATTTAAATTCAATAATTTGCAAATATATTACCAGAACAGTCGAGGGTTAAGAACTAAGACACATACTGTATCTCGTAATGTTGCCTGTAACAATTATGACATAGTAATACTGTCTGAGACTTGGTTGAATGGCTCTGTGCTGAGCGGTGAGCTGTTCGACGATAGGTACGTGGTATATAGAAGAGATAGAGAAACCTCACATTTTCAGAGTGGTAAAGAAGGGGGTGGTGTTTTAATAGCCGTTAATAAACAAATCAAGTCTAAACGCTTTAAGAATTGGGAAAGTGACTGTGAAGACTTATGGGTAAGTATTGACTTGCCGATATCATGTACTGTTCGCCGAATGGTTCTCTGCGCAGTATACCTGCCTCCTCCTATACGCCGTTCTTCTCTGGAGCACTATTTGGATAATTGTAATGCTGTTTTTGAACAATGTTCAGATTCAAGTGTTTTTATTGTAGGTGACTTCAATTTGAGCAACATTGACTGGACTTTAGTAGGAAAATCGGATAATAAAATTAGTTTGACTGGTACTAGTGAAATATTAATTGATTTTACTAATGTTAACAGACTTAGTCAAATGAATTTAGTGCCGAACGACGCTGGTCGCATTTTGGATTTAGTTTTGTCTACACATTCCTTGTGTAGCGTGAGCAAAAGTGTTAGTCCAATAAGTAATGTCGATAAACAGCATCCACCTCTTGACATAGTTGTTTCCTTGAGTAGGGACGCTAGTCTGCCATACAACAGTGACAAGAGTAGACTTAATTTTCGTACCGCGAATTATGAAAAAGTACGTAATTTTTTAAAACAAGTAGATTGGGTTAAATTATTGGAGGGTAGCGATAGTGTGAATGAGATGTTGGATGTTTTTTATGAGACGCTTAACGACGCTATACGTCAGTTTATTCCCTCACGGGTACCTAAGAAACGTAAATATCCTCAGTGGTTTAACCATAAACTAATTAAAATGTTAAATTTAAAAAATAATATTAGAAGGCGATACAATAATTATAAAAACCCAATGGATTTGATTGAGTTAAAATTAATTGGTAAGCGTTGCGATGAATTGGCCACTTCTTGTTACAATGTTTATATTGAAGGTCTTGAAAATAGACTAAAAAACAACCCTAAGTTATTTTGGACGCACGTAAAAAATAAAAGAGGAGGGTCTAGTACCTACCCTATGACCATGACAAATGGCTCAATGTCCACATCTGATGGTACAATAATATGTGAGATGTTCGCTACCAACTTCTCGTCTGTTTATAGCCCCGAACAAGATTTGAGCAAGGAATTTGATACTAAAATATTATTAAAATATTTCGAAAATAGTAGTTTATGTTTAACGAGTCCAACAATTGGCAGTGAGACATTACTTAAAAAACTGAAAGGTTTAGATATTAACAAAGGAGCTGGCCCTGATGGCATACCGCCAATATTTATTACGACTTGTGCGGAGGAGTTAGTGTGCCCTCTTATTCTTATATACAGCAAATCCTTGTCTTCTGGCGTATTCCCTCAAACATGGAAGAGGGCTAAGGTGGTGCCTATACATAAATCAGATAGCAATGATGTCATAGCTAACTATAGGCCTATCTCAATCATTTCTACGTTCGCTAAAGTGTTCGAGTCGCTGCTCTGTCCGTATTTCCAAAACCATCTGAAATTATTCATTAGCGATCATCAGCACGGTTTTGTTGGATCACGATCCACAAGTTCTAATTTGGTCCCTTTCACGGAACTTTTGATTGAAGCCATTGACTCTGGTCACCAAGCTGACGTCATTTATACTGACTTCAGCAAGGCTTTTGATAAAGTTTCCCACAAGATCTTGTCTTGTAAGCTAAGTGCTTATGGTGTTACTGGTGGCTTGCTTGAATGGGTGATTTCATACTTGAGAGGTAGATCTTTTTATGTTGTGGTAAACGGTTATCAATCTAACGTATATAACATCTCATCTGGAGTACCACAGGGCTCTCATCTAGGTCCAATATTGTTCAACTATTTTATTAACGACATTCCCAATTGTTTACGGCACTCTAAAATTTTTATGTATGCGGACGATTTGAAATTTCTTAGAATCGTTGAATCTAACAGAGACGCTTCGCTTTTGCGGATGGACCTTAATAGTCTTATTCAATGGTGTAAAAGTAACGAAATGTACTTGAATTCGAAGAAATGTTACCACGTAAAATATACAAGAAAAAATAATCCAATAAAGACAGTGTATTACATAAATGAGGACAAACTTAATGAAGTAGACACCATTCGTGACCTCGGAGTTCTGTTTGATCAAAAACTAACCTTTGCACCACACTTAGATTCCATCTCTAAAAGAGCATCCAAGATGATGGGATTTGTCATAAGACAATGTAAGGGTTTTCGTCAAATTAAAACTAAAATATTGCTTTATCAGAGTTTAGTACGTAGCATATTAGAGTATTGTAGTGTGGTGTGGCGGCCACACTACGCTACAAATAGTTTGCGTCTAGAACGTGTACAAAAACGCTTCGTTTGGCATCTTGCCTTTTCTGTGGGAATAACCAAGAAAGTGCGTTCGTACCAAAAGAGATTGAAACTCTTCAACATGCACACCTTGGAAGAACGAAGATGTCTGAATGACGCAATGTTTGCGTGTAAAATATTGAAGGGAAATATCGACTCACCGCCGTTGCTCGCACTTGTTAACTTTCGTGCTCCGTCGAGGATTCCGCGCAAACCTATTACTCCACTTTGTCCCCCAATGAGAAGAACGGTGTTGGGATCTAACTCTCCATGTGCTAGGTTCTGTAGGATTTTGAATGGTTGTAGTGATATGGTTGATTTTCACTTTGATTCTCTCAATAAACAAAAATCTAAATTTCTGAACTGTTTATCAGATCTGATAAAAAAGTAAAAGTGTTTGGACAATGTACGTAACTTTATTAAAGAAACGATGCTTTTAATATTTTGTATTTAGTTGTGTTATTTATACATAGATATATAGCTAGCTAAGTTTACTTGTGCAATATGTAGCTTACGAAATTACTTTTTATTGTTTTCTTTTTCTTTTTTTGTCCATGTGGTGTTTACCTTTAAGTAATTGTTGCACTATGTAGAGTTTAAGGATATGTTTTATTTTTGTTTGTAAATTAGTGTAAACAATTGTTGGTAGACCTAATAAAATAAAATAAAATAAAATAAAATAAAATAGCAAACTTCATCTCAGTTTGCCAAAATGTCATTATATTTCTTTCACTAAAAATAAGAATAGTATAAAAAATTTCCTTACGCACTAAATGACACAAACTTGAATAAAACTGATTGCACGTGTGATCTTGGAGTACTACTTAATAGTAAGTACATTTTGATATTCATATTGACAACATTATCAATAGAGCCTTTCAGATGTTTCATAATGCGGTCTTGTAAATAATTTAAAAAGACTTCTACTTTCCTCTGCTTGTATAAAACTTTGGTCCGTTTCCAGTTGGAATACGCGGTGCCCATTTGGAGCCCATTTTACGAAAAATATAAGCACAGACTGGAAATGGTACAAAAAAAAAATTCTTCGCACTATGCATTATAAGTGTTACCATACCAAGATTTCCTATGCGGATCTGATGAAATAGTACAATATATTAAGTTTGGAGCACAGACGTACACTGTTGGTGGTTATGATGCTGTTTGGCATATGCAACAGTAGGTTTAATTGTATGGAACTTTCAAATAAACTAACCTATTTAGTACCTAGGTACTAGCCGCCGACTAACAGTCCTAGGACTGTTAGTCGGCGGGAAGTGCTAGCAATCCGCTTGTTCTGCACAGAGATGTGTAGAACAAATGCTGGGGAGAGCCTCTCCGCCGAATATTAGACACGTACAACTCACATTTTATAAACTTAGATATTTTCGCTCTTAGTCAGAACAAATTTAGAAAAATGGCTATTGATTTACTTTCTGGTCATCCTTAACGATGACTGCTTCTTGCTGATGTTATGGTGTGATCTGACTGGTGACTACGAAGTAAATCCGGACGGGTAGCGCTGTCTCGGGTTGGTTTGTGTGACTTTTCCGGTTTATTTTTATTTTTTTACTGTCCCTTTCTATATACGTCCGTTTCCTTATTAATTTTATATATATTGACATTTAATTTTTAATAAAATAAGCTATTTAATATTGTATTGGATTATTTTATTTTCTCGCAATCGTAGTGAAAAGTAGAATGTAACACACGACACTAATTACCCATTATAGCCCCTTGTATAACAATCTCAATCAATCAATCAATATCTTTATTGTGGATCATAGGTAGGTACATAATACAGGTCTTAAATAATAAAACTTTGATCAGCTATGTCCCGTACAATAGTTATATAGAAATTAAAATAAATTTACATTATTGTAATAAATTATTATGATGTCACATAAAATTATAAAACATAAAAATAAGCGGAACGAATTTCAGGAGGTACACATCAGTGGGCCACTGAACGCATCATGACTGAAGGGGACTGTATTGGAGCAGTGATTTGTCTGATTGGAAGTCTCATAATCACTTATTTACTAACAGATCATGGACATTCTTTTGAATTTTTTTTCATTTCCGTAATTATTCTAATAGGCCCCGGAATATTATTAAAAATGCGTGAAACTGTACAAATATACTTTCATGTATTAGATGAGTTTTGCTAGCTACTGTGCGCAATTTGTCCTTAGGCCGTTTAAGAGTGTAGTAATTACACATTTAAATATTGTTTTTGACAAATACTGCGGCCTCAAATATATAGACACATGGCAGTGTTAATAAGTTCATCTTTTAAAAAAATGGCATGGAATGCTTTTTAGGGAGCACAGTTGTTTGAGATTTGATGAAATAAGAATTTATTTTCACCACCAGTAATAATAAGGTAGTTTAGAGCAGTGGTAGCCCAGTGGTAACAGCCGCGACTTAGGAGTTGTAGGTCGTAGGTTCGACCACTGTGGAGGCAGCCTGGATTCCGCACAACACACGCTCGAGGAGTGCCCTGCTTGGGCCTCCGAGTGGCGGGTCCTGGTTGCCTGGCTATGCTATATAGCCTCCTTCTGTGAGACCGTTATGGTCAAGAAGGAGGCCGCCGAGCGGGATCGGGAGAGGGCTGATCCTGCTCGGAGAAGAAGGCGTCGTGGAGGCAACCGCCTTGGCGCCTAATACGTCGAAACCCGCGTACCAATTAAGGTAAGTGGGACCTTTGGGGTCGTGGGCGCATAGAGTGGGGACTCTGTCCGCCTACCAAGCGACCCCAGGGAAGACGGTGGCACAGTGGTCACGTGCTGCCATGCATAGCGAGACTTAGGAGAGGCCCCTTTACAGTCTCCCCAGGAATGTGCCTTACAGGCGTTGCGCAGGGGTGGTTCCGGAATTAGTCTTTTAAGAGGAACCGGGACCACCCCTATGTGCGGATGGTGATCACCGGGGTGGTTTTAGTGAGGTAAAAATCCCACACTCCCCGACCTCACTCCCCGGAGGGCGGGTGCCTTTTGAAGTTTTCCTCACGAAAACAAAAAAAAAAAAGAAGTCGTAGGTTCGAACCCAGAGAGACGCTTTACTTTGTGTAAATTATTTCATCACCACTGCTCTCTAAACGGTGAAGGAAAACATCGTGAGGAAACCGGCATGTCCTAGAACCAAAAAATTCGAAGACATGTGACATCTACCAACCCGCACTGGGCCCGCGTAGTGGATTAAGGTCCACTCCCTCTCACAGATTCCTATCTAAGATTCCTATCTGTGAGAGTGGGTGAGCCTATAATGTTTGTGTGATTTTGATGAACAAATGTAAAAGAAATGATGGGATTGACGACGAGCCTCCCATCCGGTGGTAAGGAATAACCACCGGATGGGAGGCTTTACAAGGGCATCCCTTATGCTTTGTATGTGTGGGTGTTAGGTTATGTAGGTGTGTATTTGTATAAAATAGTTTACATCGTTGTTACCTACAACCGCCGGCTTCCAGTTCAACCAGATGCAGCTGAATACCAGTATTTTACATGGAGCGACTGCCTATCCGACCTCCAAAATCCAGATACTGAGGAACTCGATACCCCTTGGTATGACTGGTTGTCAGAGTTTTGGACTCCTGACTACTGCATAACTATTGCAAACTCACAATAAGTTACAGTAGCTACATTTTTTTTTAATCTTTATTTATTTACAGGCTTTTTTCTATGAAGAATACGTCATCCCGATTATTGAATACAAACGTGAACCAAGATTCGTGTGGTTAACTTTTCGGTGCTGTGGACCGAGGAAAGGAACGCCAGTAGGCTTACACTAAAAATTTAGCAGACGCCGAGTCCACCAAAACGAATGGGGAGTGTGGCTTGCAGCCACACGCGGTCGTCCAAAGCCATATTTAAAATGGATGTAAGAGTACTGCGAATAATGTGATCGATTCTGTCCAAAAGGTGTGGCTGCTTCCATAAAGAGGAAGAGCGGAAAAAATACATAAAATTTGGACAGAAACAACAATATCTGATTAGGGTGAATGCCGAAAGTAAATTAATTTTGTGTCAAAGATGTTTGTATGTGTATACTTCTTGAAAAGCGTAATCTCAGAACCCACTCCATGTCAAGATGAATAAGTTCATCATAAGTTCGCAACGGATTCTGATGCGGTTTTCACCATAATTTAGATCATTGTTTCCGAAAGCTTTATGTGTATTGAATATTAATAATTATTATTATACTTGAAATATAATAAAGAAATATCGATGTTTTTGTCATAAAACCATACGAAGCAAGATGAGACTGTGACTAGATTTTGAACGTTTTAAATTACGAGAATTGGCCTTTCGCTGTGCTTGGGTTGCTAGTCCATTCATCATTGGCTAATATTCTAAGGCATTTTCTTGACATTCATTAAAAAATATAGGATACACATTTTATAAAAATCACTTAATCATTTAAAAAAAATTTAAATAACAGCCTAAACACTGGGTGGCCCTATTTTCTTTTGAGAACTTACACAAGGCGATTTCTTGCGAGCCATAAATAACTAAAGGAATAAGGTATGGTATAATAAAGGAATAAGAATAATACATACCTACCTACATTATTTCTTTATTTACACTTTATTACGTTTATAATATGTTTAAAAATGATATTATATAATTTTCAATGGTGTAGCAATATTTGATGTGTAAAAGTCTACATTTTTAAAAAAAGCAGGAAAGTCCTTCAATTACGATTGTTTTTTATTTTTAAGAAATGTGTTTCCGTAGCGTAATAAGTTAATGGTGGATTCAGTTAATTTTTATAGGGAAATTAACTACTCATAGGCATTTCATATCGATTCATTAGTTATATATTTCTGTACATTAAGAAATACAATAATTAGGTAGGCACTTAATGTGACCAATATAATTAGTCTAATTGATGGATAATTTTAATTAAAAAAAAACAGCTGTGACTAATAATATCCATCAGTATTTCGTTCAAATATCAATTAACGTAGCTACATTTAAAGCAGTTAATACATTAGAAATTACTAACAATCGGTTCGTCATACGGTTGCACTTGCACATCATTACGAATAATTATACCTGCTTACTTAATTATACTGAGGCAAATTAATGAAGTTATACGTGTAGTAATTAATATTTCTGGAATGTAACTCTGGTACTACCAGAATTACGTTCCAGAAATATTTATTAGGTAACGATTTCAATATTTTTGCAGAATTAACTAATTAACATTGTAATTTGGTATAAGTTCAATTAAAACATGTAGGTATTAAGTAAAGCGGCAATCTGGATTACGGATCAGAAATAAAAAATATGTGTACATTAAAAATACCTACTATTAATAAAAAAAATCGATAGTGAATCATAAAATAATAAGACTGGGTTTTAAAGTAATACCAATATCAAGTAAATGTTATGTCAATAAGAAAACAACTCGATAAAATTCACAACTTTGATATCATATAGAGTAGAGAATACCACTACCTCGTAAATAATATTCTCTAGTGACTTGCGGGCGCTTCACAAGGATATGTTTGGTTCATGTTTTTATCCCATTTTAATTGAAGAGCAAATCAACTGCAGTTTTATGATGTAATAAATATCCTTCAGATCAGAAGGTTATTTTGGGCAGGTTCTTCAAAGGCAACAGATTGTATTATGTGTGTTAAATAATTTTGGCCAGATTTATTAACTCAAAATCTTAAAGGACCTACTCTTTATAGGCATTCAGATTAAGACAGACCCCATACCCCTACCGACCTATTAAGGTTAAGTCTAAATTTAGCGCATGAAATGTATCAACATTATGCATCTCCTCATACCCCTTTTTTTTTTTTTTCTGGGTGGGTAATCATCATATGACTTCTCCCGCTCTGGGCGGAGCAGGAGGGCGTGTCAGACTTTTACTGACTAAAACCCACCCGTGTTCCATCAATTGCTTCTGCCAGGGACCATGGTATCTCTTTCGAACAACCCGCGGCCCTGGTAGGCATCGGCCCTAGCGGACCCCGCCACTTCGTGCTGACATCTCTTTGAGGCGCGCGTGGAACACATCGCGCCGTTCGCGCGTGGAACACATCGCGCCGTCGACTCTGGCCTGGTCCTTGCCGGGCGGCGAGCTGCCCATTGCTCGCCGCCCGTAAGCCCGTGCCTACGGTGGCCGGGAGTTAGCTGTCGCGAAATAGCGAGTACATTAATATAGTTGAGTTGAAACTCAGACTATGCTAATCTAGTATTTAAAGTAATGTGTGAGAGGGTTGGACCATGAGAGAGTGAGCGGATGGCGTAGACTAGGCTAGCAGAGTTAGGACTTAGGGCAGTAGCATTGAACCTGTGTGTCTGTTGAGAGATCGAGAGTGCGGGAGTGTTATTTAATACGTTAAATAATAAATGTTGTTTTAGACTAGATTATATTAGCCTACAACGAATGTAAGTGGCGTGTAAGGCGTGTTAATCTCAGTGAGTGTGTTTGTGACCGTTCAGGTGAGTGTTTACTATTTTATCCCTCCATGTTCCTTTCTCTGACATTATCGAGGTATCCTACACATGCGCTTGGTCGTAGGGACTCGGGGAAAGCCCGCTACAAGGTGTGACTCTTACCAACATAATGTAGACAGATGCTCTACCAACTGACTATAGACAACCTCAACCAAGACATGACGCTAAGGGCAGTCACACCCCTTATGGAAGGCTGAACCGAACTCGCAACACGTTAGGGCCAATTTTAATTATAGTGCTTCCTTGTAGTCTGTTGTTTACGAACACAAAGCAACCAAGCGTTAGTGATGGCTACCTTTTCCCTAAGGACAGACTAACTGCAGGACACTTTGCAATGCTCTTGATATACTCACTCTTCCAGGGAGTGGGGTAGGCTTCACTAAGTACCCTTAACTGGATTGATAGTCGTCCTAAGGAACGCTAGGGATTGTGTCTCGTTAAATCACACCCGGCCCCCGTAGGCCTCTTACTGATAAAAAAATATAATATTTAGCGAGACACATTATTTGGATGCCCAGATAGAAAGGCCCCGCTGCTACATAAATATGTAGGTAGACAAGTATGTACGCACGGCTGCTGATTACACTGCAAGCATCTCAAAATTGGGTAGATTAAGGAAGTGTGAAGTGACGATTTAAAATAACCACTTCGGCGTATAGCAAGGCAATCGTAAGGAATTCTGCAACCGACTGACGATGCAGTACGCTTGCGCTAGTTTTGTATTGTCTTAGTAAAGGGTGAGTAGGCCGTTATGAGGGGTTATTACTAGTGTACGCGTCCAGTACTTCTGGAAACTTGTCTCGCTCAATGGTAAAGGCACTTCGCAGTCCTTTACCTTAGGATTGAGTAAGACATGCTTGAGTGTAGGGAGCGTGCCCCGCTGGAACCGCAGCAGGTCCTCTCTAGGCCTATGCACGTTAGGACTGGCGGTACACGCATGACTTAACAGCTGTTGTAAAGCGGCCCTACGTCTCTTGGCTCGATTATTGTAAGAACATTCAGTAACGTTACTCAAAACAATGTATTCTCCAACGCAAGCGTTACGTGTCATTTGCCCCTTTTTGTATTCCTCTCATCTCTTGTAACTTTCATAATTAAAAGAAAAGTAGATTTCCTTTCCTTAACCACCTTATCTATGAAAACCCTATTTTATATTGCAATTGTGTTCTTATATGGGGATCTGGGAGCTGGGGAGCTGGGGAGCAAGCAGGGGTGCTTGCTCCCCAGCTTTCTAAGTCGGGACAAGGCAAAACACTTCTTGGGAATTCATCACAATCGGTGGAAGGGTGTCCAGTCTGGAGCCGAGCCCTACAGAACAGTACGGAGGCGGGGTACTGTTCTTCCCCGAAAGGGGAACCGACCCCTTTTCCTGTAATTTCCACATAAGGAAAAACGAAAATTTTATCAGCCTAGGGTAGTTTAGGAACAGTCACATTACGAACACCATTTTTATTTCGAATAATAATTCTAGAGACACAAACAAACAAAACACAAACAACAAACATAATCTTACAATTAAAACTACTTAAAACTATAATACTAATAATCCTCTTCATAAATCAAGATTGAACCTGAGCCAGGGTAAGTCCGAGCTCTCCTCAATGATACCACTAGGAGCACTTGGGGTGGCCGAGTCCGTTCGTGGTTCTAGTTCTGAGGACAACTGCTGGACTTCAGTGAACAGAGGCTGGTAAGATTGCACCTGCAATTGTACCTGCTGGTACTGTGCCTGGCATTCCTCCTCCGACATGACAGTCGGATATGTACTCTGTACCGAATTCAGGACTGGCACCAAGGTTGGTAGACTCGTTCCTGGCATTGAATCTGGTATGGTCACTGGTGGGTACTGTTCCACGTAATTGTTTCCCTGACAGTGATAGACTAGATGCGGAATGCGGAGAACAGGGTGCTGTGGCGCAGCCTAGGAGAAGCCTATGTCCAGCAGTGGACTACAATAGGCTGAGTTGCAATGATCATGCATAGGCATCGGTACGTTAATGTTTCTCATATCGGGAGATGACCCAGACTTGCTAACGTCTTCGGTCGGATTCTTCCATACTCTCGGCTCGGTCTTTCTTTTGCTTCATTCGGCGGTTCTGGAACCAAATTTTGATTGTGCGTTCGTTGAGCCGCAATAAATCCGCGAGTTCAAGCCTACGAGCACTATCTATGTAGGGTATCCTAGCGTACTCCTGTTCCAACTCCATTATCTGTTGGGTCGTGAACGCAGTTCTGATGCGCTTTTGTTTTTTCACTGGTTTTCCAGTTGTTTTGTTGCTGGGCCAGGCTGGTGGTTGAATAATGAATCTTCCGAGAGCGGACCGATTAGAACAGCCTGGCCCTCCAATAATCTGACCATTTTGAGTAGGTAGAAGATTTTGTCCGTGAATGATTTCCGGGTTTATATTTGTGTACCTATTAAGTACTACGTTTCCTGGGTAAGGTGTCATGTGGTTGAGTGGGTTGTACACGAGCTGGTTACTGAGTACTTTGATGTTGTTGCTAGAAACATTGTTGGTAGACACTGGTACTGACGGATTGCTTTGTGGTGGTAACTCGCTCCACACTGGAGGCTATAAATAATAAAAAAATATCATTAGTTACTTTTCATAATAGTATTTTGGTATAACTGTTTAGGGATAAATCCTAAGATGTAAAGGGTATAAAGTTAAAAAGAGAGCATAGAATTTTGATTTCAAACTGTAACTGAACACTAAAAATTATGAAAACAAATTACCGTAGTATTCTCCAACATATTAGTGCTATGCACTTGGTTCCAGCAACCATCTCTGGATGTACCCGCACGATTGCCAACATCATTAGGGGTCTGCATTGAAGATATTGATTCTAAATTAATACAAGAGGAAGTAATGTTCACCACGGAAACTCAGCTATTAATAATGCCTGTCCGGATTGTGCGTGCTTTTATATATCCACAATAATCCCTCATTAAGAAGTAATTCACAAATGAGTTAAAAGCTTTTCCTCGAATCTTGTTATTTGACATTTTTTTCGTAATTTAGTCATAGTTGAGAAGAAACAAACGCCATTTAGTTTATTGCTGACCTAATCATGGTTAGCAAACGTTTTATGTGAAATTTTTGTTATTGTTAAAAGTTTGTGATTGTAGTTTTTATTATTCATTTATTTATTTTTTATTTTTTTTATTATTATTTCCTTTATTTCATTCACTTACTTACAGATTATATTTTTAAATATTTTTATAAACAAAAAGATAGAAATCATTTAAAAATATAAAAAATAGTAGCACACCGGTATCGGGAACAGGGTCCAAGTTACCGGCGGTCAGGACTCCAGAGAGAGGAACCTCCTGATAATGCGAGCCGTGTTCAGAAGTACCGCTTCCTGAATCAAGCCCTTGATCCAGCTGCCTAACGAGAGCCTCCTCAGGTGTTGGTCGAGGCTCTTGGCTATTAAGTCATTATTATTATTATTTTTTATTTTTTATATTTTATATATTAAAGTTTACTTGTTTATGAAAGTTCCTATATTTTTCTTGTCCAGTTTATGATTTTTCAGCAGTTATTTTGTTCAGATGCTACTGAAACATACCAAAAATTTCCTTTAGAACCTGTTACTATTTTGTCATGTATGTATCTACCTTTTCATGTCTCGTAACGCAAAGAGCGTTACGCGACATGATAAGGTAGATACACTTACTTACTTTTTAGCTAAGTAGTTTCAGATTGTTTAAACATGCTATTTTGTTAGACAAACATAGTAACATCAAAAGCATAATTAATTACCTAATCAGTCAATAATGTTCCCACTGCTGCGACACAGGCCTCCTTCTATTTTGAGAGGGAGTGGGCCGTACTCCACCATGTGGGCCCAGTGCGGGTTGTTAGATGTCACATGTCTATGAATTTTTGGTTAGGAAATGCCGGTTTTTCTCACGATGTTTTCCTTCACCGTTTTGAGAACAGCGGTGAAGAAGTAAATTACACAATGCGGGTTGCCTGACTGGGATTGAACCCACGACGTACAACTCGTAAGTCGAAGCCGTTATTACTGGGCCACCACTGCTCTACACTACCTTATTATTACTGGTGGTGAGAATAAATTCTTATTGCAGCATATCTCAAACAACTGTGCTCCCTAAATAGCATTCTCACTATTATTTTACATATTATAGTAGGTACCTATTTATCTTATATTATATTTACGTTTGGTATTGCCACGGTGTTCGGTGCTCCAGAACTAAATGAATGTAGCTGAAGTACAAATTCTTATACCAGATGTAATCACTTAACTAATGGATAAATAAATGCCATAAGTTTATTTGGTGCTTGTTAACTAGCCTCATCTAATTGACAATTCATTAATATCTATGTCGGGACGTCGTTCGTACGGGATAGTAGTATATATAACCATCCTATAATGTTCCCACTGCTGGGACACAGGCCTCCGCTCGGCGTGAGGCAGTGGGCCGTAATCCACCACGCAGGCCCAGTGCGGGTTGGTAGCTAGTTCTAAATAAACGTCCATGTCAAAGAAAATACCGTATATATATAACAAGCCTTAACATAACGTACACCCTTAATACATACACCCTTAACATAACGTTCACCTACCAATTTTACTCAGCACTCTTGTCGAAGTAAAGTGTCACTGTGACGAATACATCAAATCAGCGACGCACGGACGCTGAGCAGACGGGATAAGTTGGTGTTGTGACAGTGTTATGTGCAGAGTGAAGTTTTGTAAGTATGCTCGACACTTAATTATAATTATGTATTATGCAGTAAACTTTTGCATTGGAAAATATTCTTGTTCGTAGGTGTGTTAATATTGTGTTTTGATTTTTTTTTCTTTTATTTTTGCAAACATGGGTATTTAGTACATAGATGTTTTATTATAAGAGTCCTCTATGCTCGACCGTCACATGGGCATGCAAAACATATTATTATTTAATTTACACAAAAGATATTATAATTTTAAATAACAATTAGTAGAATAAAATATTCACGCTCCCATTCGTGCGGTGAGAATCAAACATCTTCCGGCACCATGGCTTACAGACGATATTAGGACTATAATGCACTGAAAGGCTGTAACCAAAACTAAATATAAGTGTCTGCCCTCACTGGCGAACCGGGAGATCCTTGTTGATGCACGCAATCGCTGCAATAAGGTCTGTAGAGATGCTCAACGCCGCCATGTTCACCCCTCTGTTCAAAACGGAGATCCAGCAAAAGTTTGGAAATTTCTTAAATCCATGGCAGTTGGAAAATCACGCCAAGAATCGATTCCTAAAGACTTAGACATTGATCCATTACCATCCACCATTTATTTTTAGTTAATTCTCTGATTGTGATGTTATGAAGAGCATAGTGTCAATCACGTCTGACGCAGTCGGCAGTGATGATAAATTAATACTATAAATTGGGTATTCCATAATTAATACTATAAATTGGGTATTCCGTAGACATTTTACATTTCAATGTGTTTTGTTAGTATTATGAGCTTGGTAGTTTTTGTTTCAGTTAGTTTACTAGAGTAATAGAAATTGTTTTTTTTTGTGGTAGTATCCCAACGAAATTTAAATAAAACTAGCCAAGTGTATGTCAGACCCCGCACAGTGAAAGGTTCCGTAGTAGGGATAAAATTTTACGCATGCACACTGCAGAAAATTATAATATAATTTGGAAGAATACTTCAATATTAAATACCTATTCCTAATAGGTTGTATTTTTTTTCATCTCCTAAATAAATTGCAAACTATAGTTTTGTATAATTTAGAAGCATTTTTTTAATTTTGTAAATGTAAGAACCATGGATCCGATTATTATGATATTTTGATGTTGACTTGAAAGAGCATGGCAGTTGAGAATATGTCATGCTCACTTTTATATGTCTCACTGGTGGTGGCGCGTGTGTTGGATCATTCGGTTCCCTACAAAATGGTTGAGCTGGATGGTGCTGATCCACGCGTCATGTTCGTGAACGGGCGCCCTCGGTGGAGACTTGGTCATATTGTAAATCAAATCTCATGAGATTTGATTCACAATATTATTATTATTTAGGATAGCCGCCATCTTAAAATCCAGAATGTTCATCTTATTCGGTAGGTAATAGGTAATACGGTCTGGTATCCGCAACTCCACGACAATGCGCGTATTTTGCGTACGGATCTCAGCACTGTCTCCCGAAAACCACGAAAATGACAACCATGACAAAAAATGGTCAAATACAATGGCCTCCAACAAAAACCAAAAATCCTGTGGAAAAAAATAAACATTAAGTAGTATCTTAGTAGTAGTAGTAGTAGTATCTTCGATTTGTAAACCCACCTCTGCCGTTTAAAAGAAACTGTGTATTGTCAGATCATTTACAGACGAAATCAAAATATTACAGCTCTTAAAATTATATCCCAAGTTGCAGAACGGCAGCTTGGAATATAAGCAGTCGTCCCGCAACCCCTGTACGAATGCCCTGCGAAGACGCTCGCATTGATCCACTGTAAGGAAGCCTGAACTGTGCAAATTGGTTAAAATCTAGGTTTTACGAGGTTGTGATAGCCGGACAGAGACAGACCGACAGGCACATAGACAGATGGCCAGGACCAGATTATAAGGAATCCTTTACGACTAACGGAGACCCATCAATTCAGTTCATATTGGCAGATGCGCATGTATTAGAACTCATGTGTCGAGAGGAATTCCAAGAACAAACTTAAAATTGTAGTTAAAAACCTGTTCTCCCATTCCTTCCAACTGCAAATGTAAGTATGTACGCACTATATTGGGAGATTGCCATGTTATTTTAAGACCATAGACTGCTGACAGGATATCCCGGAATCTGTAATCACTAAACTATTTTTTTGTAACTTTTTTTTTTCATTATTTTAATGTCAGTGGTTTCAGAGATATTGGGTCTATTTTCTTAATAAAATCATAATAACTTTTTATTCGTCACGCATTCAAAGTGACATCTTTGCTGCCATGCCGTGGAAGTGGCAAAGTTTTGGGCCAACAAGATTTAAAATTCAATCGTGCCAGCGACACGAAGAAGATTTGTTATTAATATAAAAATATATTTGTGACCCTCACAACACAACAAACCCCATTCATTTGATATATCACACGGTACCTACAGTAAAAAAAACACTTTTTTTTCTAATTTGCCCCGTATATTATATTTAAAACTCATTTATTTATGTTACACATCCGTGTTTTGGTCACACTAATTCATAAGTGTACCAAATTTCAACTTAATCGTTCTAACAGATTCGAAGAAAATCGGTTGTGACAGACCTACAGACAGACACACGACTGGTACCAGAGTCCGTGATCAAACCATTTGGTTTTGTTTTCAATCACTTGGTTTTGTTATCTTTGGAAACTCATTATTTATTTACTATTACTACTTACATTTCTTTTTTTCAGGTGGAAACCCAATACAACAATATAGTTACAATTTCCACACTCGGAGACATCACTCCTAACGAATCAAATACCACACCCAACAATAATAAAGGTTTTTTAAACAATTTAATGACAATTATCACCAGAACATACACTATTAACTAATTATTAACGATAATCATAATGATAATTATTATTTGAATTTCTCTTTCCCTTAGGGCCGGCGCCCGCTGGCGATACCTACGGCATGGCATGGAATTTTTATGCGACGAATAGAAAATATAACATAAGAGTATGAAAATAAGATTGAAATTTAATCGGCACCGATGCCGCGGTATGCTTAGGCATGCCGCGACGTCATCATCATTGAAATTTCAATTTTATGGTCATACATTTAAGTTGTATTTCTATTCGTCGCATAGAAATCCCTGGCCGTGCCGTACCGCCAGTGGGCATCGGCCCTTAATGTCTCGTGTGGCTTAAAACATATAACTACTCTATTTAATTTGATACAAACTATGTATTGATACTTGGTTCGTAATGATCTTATCAGCAGTGTAAATATGCCTTAAAGTATAAGTAATGTACAGACGCCAGCATATCAAGCTACTATAATCTGTCAAGTTTCTTTAATAGATTTTCAACTTTATCGCTAAACCTTTAGGTTCAAGGTTGATTGAGAAAATTTGACAGATTCGGGTAACTTGACCTCTGGCGTCTGTACCATGTGAATGTATGCAGATAATATTAATAGTAACGACGGCGACTAATAACAGGTAACTTACAAGGCAGATGTGAGTGGGGCGACTTTGGAGGACATATTATTTGAATATAATACTCTTTATTGTAGACCATACAAATTACAGAACCTAAATTTATTTATACAATGGGCGGTCTTATCTCTAAGAGCAATCTTTTAAAGAAAACCTTTGGATGGATTAAAATTAAAAAGAGACAAATATAGTAGGTAGTCTGAGGTGTACCATTTACATTATACCATTAATAAAGTACCTTATTTACCATACCTTACTCGCGATGTTCTTCGGTAAGGTGAGGTGCGTAGTACTCGTAACCGGCTTGCGTGTATGACGAGATGTACGAGTAGAACGTAAACGATTAAGGATCCTAGCAGAGTACCTACCTCATTAAAAGAAGGCGTGACATTATGTATGCATTTGTATGAATGCGTGTTTATATCTGAAAAGTATTATTATAAATACAAACTTTTTCATGAATGACAATGTCTCACTTTTGACGTTCATGTATGATTGACCTTGCTTCGCACCGGTGCAGACTACGAATGTCAAAACATTGGGATTTCAGTGCTATATCTAAATATATGTTGATTCCTACAATTACACATAAACCTTCGGAAACAAATTGACTAAATTATATGTGAGAGCAATGTAAAAAAATAGAGTCGTAAAAGCGTCCCGAGTAGGTACAGCAAACAGTAACTCGTAAAATAACAGCCTAAAACTGGGTGGACCCTATTTTCTTTTGAGTACTTACATTAATGTATGTCATTTAATGTGTGTACATTAATAATAAAATAAACTAATAAATAGGAATTAAAAATTAAAAATACTACTTTCATACACAATATGTACTCGTACTTAGTTTGAAGGTGTTATTCATATTGTCTATGGATTATAATTGCTTATTGAGCTTGTAATAATTTAAACCGAAGAACAATTTATTGGATAGTGTATTTATGATTAAAAAAACGTTTGAATTTACGTCGCACGTTCGTGCTGAGTGAGGCCTATGAGTTGCGTAATGTGCAGTAAGTTATATTGAGACACTAGTGGGTAGTCTAATACACACATTCACACACGCAATACTATTTTATTTCAGGATCTCTTTTTATGATTATATGATTGAGTATTATTATTATATGTTTATATGATTGATTATAATGTGGATGTCCAATTAGTAATCGGCGTAATGTAAATAAAAAATAATATTTTACGAACACCATTTTTATTTCGAATAATAATTACAGAGACACAAAGAAACAAAACACAAACAACAAACATAATCTTACAATTAAAAATACTTAAAACTGTAATACTAATAATCTTCTTCATAAATCAAGACTGAACATGAGCCAGGGTAAGTCCGACCTCTCCGCAATGACAGCACTAGGAGCACTTGGAGTGGGCGAGTCCGTTCGTGGTTCTAGTTCTGAGGACAACTGCTGGACTTCAGTGTAAGGAGACTGGTAAGGTTGCACCTGCACTTGTACCTGCTGGTACTTCGCCTGTATGCGCCGAATTCAGGACTGACACCAAGGTTGGTAGACTTGTTCCTGGCATTGAATCTGGTATGGTCACTGGTGGGTACTGTTCCATGTAATTGTTTCCCTGACAGTGATAGACTAGACGCGGAATACGGAGGACAGGGTGCTGTGGCGCAGCCTGGGAGAAGCCTATGTCCAGTAGTGGACTGCAATAGGCTGATTTGCATTGATCATGCATAGGCATCGGTACGTTTATGTTACTCATATCGGGAGATGACACAGACTTGGAAACGTCTTCAGAGTCCCCTCGGCTCGGTCTTTCTTTTGCTTCATGCGGCGGTTCTGGAACCAAATATTGGTGGTGCGTTCGTTAAGACGCAAAAAATCTGCAGGTTCAAGTCTACAAGCACGATCTAAGTGGGGTATCCTAGCGTACTCCTGTTCCAACTCCATTATCTGTTGGGTGGTGAACGCAGTTCTGATGCGCTTTTGTTTTTTCACTTGTTTTCCAGTTTATTTGTTGCTGGGCCAGGCTGGTGGTTGAGTAATGAATCTTCCGAGAGCGGACCGATTAGAACAGCCTGGCCCTCCAATAATCTGACCATTTTGTGTAGGTAGAATATTTTGTCCGTTTATGAATTGCGGGTTAATTCCTCTTGTAGGGTTTATAGTTGTATACCCATTAATTAGCTACTGCGTTTCCTGGGTAAGGTATGTTCATATAGCGGCTTGTACACTAGCTGGTTACTGAGTACGTTGATGTTGTTGACGCTGCTGGTGCCGTGGTAATCACTGGAAACATTGTTGGTAGACCCTGGTACTGTAGTAGTAACTCAGCCTGAGTTGCATTGATCATACATCTGCATCGGTACATTAATGTTACTCATATCGGGAGATGACACAGACGTGCTTACGTTTTCCGAGTCTTCCATACTCTCGGCTTGATCTTTCTTTTGCTTCATGCGGCGGTTCTGGAACCAAATCTTGATGGTGCGTTCATTAAGACGCAAAAAATTCGCAGGTTCAAGTCTACGAGCACGATCTAAGTGGGGTATCCTAGCGTTCTCCTGTTCTAACTCCATTATCTGTTGGGTCGTGAACGCAGTTCTGATGCGCTCTTGTTTTTTCACTTGTTTTCCAGTTGTATTGTTAAGGTTAAGGTTGCACCTGCAGTTGTACCTGCTGGTACTGCGACTGGCATTCCTCCTCCGACATGACAGTCGGATATGTACTCTGTACCGAATTCAGGACTGGCACCAAGATTGTTAGACTCGTTTCTGACATTGAATCTGGTATGGTCACTGGTGGGTACTGTTCCACGTAATTGTTTCCCTGACAGTGATAGACTAGTTGCGGAATACGGAGGACAGGGTGCTGTGGCGCAGCCTGGGAGAAGCCTATGTCCAGTAGTGGACTACGATAGGCTGATTTGCATTGATCATGCATAGGCATCGGTACATTAATGTTACTCATAAAGGGAGATGACACAGACGTGCTTACGTCTTCCGAGTCTTCCATACTCTCGGCTCGGTCTTTCTTTTGCTTCATGCGGCGGTTCTGGAACCAAATCTTGATGGTGCGTTCGTTAAGACGCAAAAAATCTGCGAATTCAAGTCTACAAGAACGATCGAAGTGGGCTATCCTAGCGTACTACTGTTCTAACTCCATTATCTGTTGGGTCGTGAACTCAGTTCTGATGCGCGTTTGTTTTTTCACTGGTTTTCCAGTTGTTTTGTTACTGGGCCAGGCTGGTGGTAGAATAATGGATCTTCCGAGAGCGGACCGATTAGAACAGCCTGGCCGTTCAATAATCTGACCATTTTGTGTAGGTAGAATATTTTGTTCGTTTATGAATTGCGGGTTAATTCCTCTTGTAGGGTTCATAGTTGTATACCCATTAGGTACTGCGTTTCCTGGGTAAGGTATGTGCATATAGTTAGGCGGATTGTACACGAGCTGGTTGCTGAGTACGTTGATGTTGTTGACGCTGCTGGTGCCGTGGTAATCACTGGAAACATTGTTGGTAGACCCTGGTACTATAGTAGTAACTCAGCCTGAGTTGCATTGTTCATACATAGGCATCGGTACATTAATGTTACTCATATCGGGAGATGACACAGACGTGCTTACGTCTTCCGAGTCTTCCATACTCTCGGTTCGGTCTTTCTTTTGCTTCATGCGGCGGTTCTGGAACCAAATCTTGATGGTGCGTTCGTTAAGACGCAAAAAATCTGTGAATTCAAGTCTACAAGCACGATCTAAGTGGGGTATCCTAGCGTACTACTGTTCTAACTCCATTATCTGTTGGGTTGTGAACGCAGTTCTGATGCGCTTTGTTTTTTCACTTGTTTTCCAGTTGTTTGTTTACAGGGCCAGGCTGGTGGTTGAGAAATGAATCTTCCGAGAGCGAACCGATTAGAACAGCCTGGCCCTCCAATAATCTGACCATTTTGTGTAGGTAGAAGATTTTGTCCGTTTATGAATTGCGGGTTAATTCCTCTTGTTGGGTTTATAGTTGTATACCCATTAATTAGGTACTGCGTTTCCTGGGTAAGGTATGTTCATATAGCGGCTTGTACACCAGCTGGTTGCTGACTACGTTGATGTTGTTGACTCTGCTGGTGCCGTGGTAATCACTTGAAACATTGTAGGTAGACCCTGGTACTGTAGTAGTAACTCAGCCTGAGTTGCATTGATCATACAAAGGCATCGGTACATTAATGTTACTCATATCGGGAGATGATGACACAGACGTGCTTACGTCTTCCGAGTCTTCCATACTCTCGGCTCGGTCTTTCTTTTGCATCATGCGGCGGTTCTGGAACCAAATCTTGATGGTGCGTTCATTAAGAAGCAAAAAATCCGCAGGTTCAAGTCTACGAGCACGATTTAAGTGGGGTATCCTAGCGTTCTCCTGTTCTAACTCCATTATCTGTTGGGTCGTGAACGCAGTTCTGATGCGCTTTTGTTTTTTCACTTGTTTTCCAGTTGTTTTGTTAAGGTTAAGGTTGCACCTGCAGTTGTACCTGCTGGTACTGCGGCTGGCATTCCTACTCCGACATGACAGTCGGATATGTACTCTGTACCGAATTCAGGACTGGCACCAAGGTTGGTAGACTCGTTCCTGGCATTGAATCTGGTATGGTCACTGGTGGGTACTGTTCCACGTAATTGTTTCTCTGACAGTGATAGACTAGATGCGGAATGCGGAGGACAGGGTGCTGTGGCGCAGCCTGGGAGAAGCCTATGTCTAGTAGTGGACTGCGATAGGCTGATTTGCATTGATCATGTATAGGCGTACGGTACGTTAATGTTGCTCATATCGGGAGATGACACAGACTTGCAAACGTCTTCAGAGTCTTCCATACTCTCGGCTCGGTCTTTCTTTTGCTTCATGCGGCGGTTCTGGAACCAAATCTTGATGGTGCGTTCGTTAAGACGCAAAAAATCTGCGAGTACAAGTCTACGAGCACGATCGAAGTGGGGTATCCTAGCGTACTACTGTTCTAACTCCATTATCTGTTGGGTCGTCTGTTCACGCAGTTCTGATGCGCTTTTGTTTTTTCACTTGTTTTCTAGTTGTTTTGTTGCTGGCCCAGGCTGGGGGTTGAGAAATGAATCTTCCGAGAGCGAACCAATTAGAACAGCCCGGCCCTCCAATAATCTGACCATTTTGTGTAGGTAGAAGATTTTGTCCGTTTATGAATTGCGGGTTAATTCCTCTTGTAGGGTTTATAGTTGTATACCCATTAATTTGGTACTGCGTTTCCTGGGTAAGGTATGTTCACATAGCGGCTTGTAAACCAGCTGGTTGCTGGGTACGTTGATGTTGTTGACGCTGCTGGTGCCGTGGTAATCACAGCAAACATTTAGTAGTAACTGAGCCTGAGTTGCATTGATCATACATAGGCATCGGTACGTTAATGTTGCTCATATCGGGAGATTACACAGACGTGCTTACGCCTTCGGAGTCTTCCATACTCTCGGCTCGGTCTTTCATTTGGTTCATGCGGCGGTTCTGGAACTAAATCTTGATGGTGCGTTCATTAAGACGCAAAAAATCCGCAGGTTCAAGTCTACGAGCACGATCTAAGTGGGGTATCCTAGCGTACTGCTGTTCTAACTCCATTATCTGTTGGGTCGTGAACGCAGTTCTGATGCGCTTTTGTTTTTTCACTTGTTTTCCAGTTGTTTTGTTGCTGGGCCAGGCTGGTGGTTGAGTAATGAATCTTCCGAGAGCCGATTGATTAGAACAGCCTGGCCCTCACCCAACACTAAACATTATGAAAACAAATTACCGTAGTATTCTGCAACATATTTATGGTATGCACTTGGTTCCAGCAACCACATCTCTGGATGTACCCGCACCATTGCCAACAGTATTAGGGCTCTGCATTGAAGATATTGATTCTAAATTAATACAAGAGGAAGTAATGTTCACCACGAAAACTCAGCTATTAATGATGCCTGTCCGGGTTGTGCATGCTTTTATATATCCACAATAATCCCTCGTTAAGAAGTAATTCACAAATGAGTTAAAAGCTTTTCCTCGAAGTGATTAGGTTAACGAACTTGTTGTGTGAAATTTTTGTTATTGTTAAAAGTTTGCAATTGTAGTTTTTATGTTTAAGTGTACTTGTTTATGAATGTTCCTATATTTTTCTTGTCTAGTTTATGATTTTGCAGGAGTTATTTTGTTCAGATCCCACTGAAACATAGCAAAAATTTCCTTTAGATCCTGTTACTGTTTTGTCCTGTATTTATCTACCTTTTCATGTCTCGTAACGCAAAGAGTGTTACGGGACATGAAAAGGTAGATGTACACTTACTTACTTTTAGAAAATATATAGAGGAGTGAGTCAACAGACTGATATGCTAAACTAATCACTTTGTTGATGTGAGTTGGAGGTATTTTTGTCTCTTAATTTGTTGTTTACCTTTGAGGAGATACTTAAAGGGTCCGAAGTTGATAATGGTTGTTAATGACTTTTGTTTTGTTATCATCAAAGAGATCTTAAATCTCTTTGCAGATAACAAAACAATGTTTACCTTCTACTCATTAGGATTTTGTTTTTTTTTTTTTGTTTTGGTACAGACGCCAGCACATCAAGCTACTACAATCTGTCAAATTTCTTTAATAGATTTTCAACTTTATCGCTAAAGCATTAAGGTTCAAGGTTGATCGGGAAAATTTGACAGTTTCGGGTAGCTTGACCTGCTGGCGTCTGTACATAGTTCATTATGTAAATAAAAATGATTTAGATTAATTAACATCGGAAACAAAACAAATTATTCGATTCGTCTTTAGTCTTGTCCCCTTCACACCAACAGGAAACCAACGCGATGAAAGAGGACAAACGTAGTAAACGTACTCGTCTTCTACAGAAGCGGTAAATAGGTAAATGTTTAATGAAACATTAAGAAGCATAATAAACAAAACATTAGGCCCCTTGCTAGTTGTAACGTGGATCAAAATTCCAACCATTACATAGGTATTTACCTACTTCAGTTTGAACATATTTTTCCGGGTGAGAAAATAGTACTTACCTAGATATAGGATATAGGACAAACCCAAAAGTTTGTGAGGATAGATGGATGGATGTTTGTTAATCTTTCACGCAAGAACCACTAAACGGATTATGATGAAACTTTAAAGTACGAATAATATAGCTTATACACCAGAATATCACATAGGATACTTTTTATCCCGATATTCCCACGGGATATTCCACCCAGAGCGGGAGGGGTCATTTGATGATTTCCCATCCCAAAAAAAAAAAAAAAAGACCACGCACAGTGTAAGGTTCCGTAGTAGGGATAAAAATTTACGCATGCACAATGCACAAAATTATAATATAATTTGGAAGAATACTTCAATATTAAATAGGTACCTCTTCCTGATTGGTAGTATATTTTTTTCATCTCTTAAATAAATTGCAAACTATAGATTTGTATAATTTAGAAGCATTTTTTTAAATTTGGTAAATGTAAGAACCATGGATCCGTTTATTATGATATTTTGATGTTGACTTGAAAGAGCGTGGCAGTTGAGAATATGTCATGCTCACTGAAGTGTCTCACTGGTGGTGGCGCGTGTGTTGGATCATTCGTTTCCCTACAAAATGGTTGAGCTGGATGGTGCTGATTCACACGTCATGTTCGTGAACGGGCGCCGTTGGTTGAGACAGGTCATCTCTTAACTGCCAGGGCTTATTTTTAATTTTATATTTTAAATTGTTTCTTTTATAATTATACATGTATGTAAATTATGACTTGACTGCATGGTTGGCGCAGTGGTTAAGCGATTGACTGCTGCGCTGCGTGTCGCGGGTTTGATTCCCGCACGGAACATAATTATATTTGTATGACCTGCAAGTAGTTGTTCCGGGTCTGGCGGTTTGTGTATGTGAGTTTAAATGTTTGTAAACGCACCCACGATACAGGAGAAATTCCTCGAGTGGGGCAATGTTTTTTTAAAAAAAAAAATTATACTCAAACTCAAAGCATTTATTTCAATTAAACCATTTACAGGCACTTTTAAAATGTCATAAAGTGGGCCAGTCAGAAAATATAAAGCTAGTTGCCCATTGCAAAGCGTAGTAGGTACCTATGGAAAAGAACGGGTAAAAAAACTCCATGGACACTCTTTTAAATTAAATTCTTACAAAAATATTAATTAGGTACTTACATCATTAATGTTAAATTTATAATTATTCATGTAGGTATGTGAGAACTAGACATGTGTGGTACAGTTTGAAAAATCGTGTACCAAGGCTTCCAAATACGTCTACCTTCTAAAACCAGGCTCGAGATAATTTCAAGTATTTTCAATCAGCATCGAAAATTGATCCATGACTTCATACAAATATGAAGTATAATCGCGTATTCAAAAGCCCTGTTGGAAGTAAAAATACTTGCAAAGGAAATTGATCCGTGACTTCCTGTGAATAAGGAGCACAATCGAGTTTACAAATAAATCAATTTGTGAATTTGAAATAAAATTATTTTAAGCATTAATTACCTCGATCTTACTATTATTGATCGAATATTAAATACGATAAGCATAATTTATAATAATGATGTATGCTTTCCTAATGTAATTTTAATCGTTTCTTGGACATTATATTGAAACTGAGTCATCAACACCTCTGTTAGTGACTCAGTTTCAATGTAATGTCCTCAACTATGACCATGGTCATTTATTCAATTTCACGCGGAATTGTTTCTATATTTGAATTTACATTGGGAATGCGCTTGCTGTTAAAAATTATTTCTAATAGTTTGCTACAGAATGCCCAGTATAAATTTATTATGCAGGCTTAGCAAAAGTTTGGGAATGATGATAAATTAATACTATAAATTGGGTATTCCGTAGACACTTTACATTTCAATATGTTTTGTTAGTATTATGAGTTTGGTAGTTTTTGTTTCTGTTAGTTTACTAGAGTAATAGAAATTGTTTTTTTTTTTGTGGTAGTATCTCAACGAAATTTAAATAAAACTGGCCAAGTGTATGTCAGACCACGCACAGTGAAAGGTTCCGTAGTAGGGATAAAATTTTACGCGTGCACACTGCAGAAAATTATAATATAATTTGGAAGAATACCTACTTCAATATTAAATACCTCTTCCTGATAGGTAGTATTTTTTTTCATCTCTTTAATAAATTGCAAACTATAGTTTTGTATAATTTAGAAGCATTTTTTTTAATTTTGTAAATGTAAGAACCATGGATCCGATTGTTATGATATTTTTATGTTGACTTGAAAGAGCATGGCAGTTGAGAATATGTCATGCTCACTTACATGTCTCTCTGGTGGTGGCGCGTGTGTTGGATCATTCGGTTCCCTACAAAATGGTTGAGCTGGATGGTGCTGATCCACGCGTCATGTTCGTGAACGGGTGCCGTCGGCGGAGACTTGGTCATATTGTAAATCAAATCTCATAAGATTTGATTCACAATATTATTATTATTTAGGATAGCCGCCATCTTAAAATCCAGAATGTTCATCTTATTCGGTAGGTAATAGGTAATACGGTCTGGTAACCGCAACTCCACGACAATGCGCGTATTTTGCGTACGGATCTCAGCACTGTCCCCCGAAAACCACGAAAATGACAACCTGTCATGGTCACACTAATTCATATGTGTACCAAATTTCAACTTAATCGGTCTAATAGATTCGAAGAAAATCGGTTGTGACAGACCTACAGACAGACACACGACTGGTACCAGAGTCCGTGATCAAACCATTTGGTTTTGTTTTCAATCACTTGGTTTTGTTATCTTTGAAAACTCATTATTTATTTACTATTACTACTTACATTTCTTTTTTTCAGGTGGAAACCCAATACAACAATGTAGTCACAATTTCCACACTCGGAGACATCACTCCTAACGAATCAAATACCACACCCAACAAAAATAAAGGTTTTTTAAACAATTTAATGACAAATATCACCAGAACATACACTATTAACTAATTATTAACGATAATCATAATGATAATTATTATTTGAATTTCTCTTTCCCTTAGGGCCGGCGCCCGCTGGCGGTACCTACGGCATGGCAAGGAATTTTTATGCGACGAATAGAAAATATAACTTAAGAGTATGAAAATAAGATTGAAATTTAATCGGCACCGATGCCGCGGTATGCTTAGGCATGCCGCGACGTCATCATCATTGAAATTTCAATTTTATGGTCATACATTTAAGTTGTATTTCTATTCGTCGCATAGAAATCCGTGGCCGTGCCGTACCGCCAGTGGGCATCGGCCCTTAATGTCTCGTGTGGCTTAAAACATATAAATACTCTATTAAATTTGATACAAACTATGTATTGATACTTGGTTCGTAATGATCTTATCAGCAGTGTAAATATGCCTTAAAATATAAGTAATGTACAGACGCCAGCATATCAAGCTACTACAATCTGTCAAGTTTCTTTAATAGATTTTCAACATTATCGCTAAAGCATTAGGTTCAAGGTTGATTGAGAAAATTTGACAGATTCGGGTAACTTGATCTACTGGCGTCTGTACCATGTGAATCTATGCAGATAATATTATTAATAGTAACGACGGCGACTAATAAAAGGTAACTTACAAGGCAGACGTGAGTGGGGCGACTTTGGAGGACATGTTATTAGAATATAATACTCTTTATTGTAGACCATACAAATTACAGAACATAAATTTATTTATACAATGGGCGGTCTCATCTCTAAGAGCAATCTTTTAAAGAAAACCTTTGGATGGATTAAAATTAAAAAGAGACAAATATAGTAGGTAGTCTGAGGTGTACCATTTACATTATACCATTAATAAAGTACCTTATTTACCATACCTTACTCGCGATGTTCTTCGGAAAGGTGAGGTGCGTAGTACTCGCAACCGGCTTGCGTGTATGACGAGATGTACGAGTAGAACGTAAACGATTAAGGATCCTAGCAGAGTACCTACCTCATGAAAAGAAGGCGTGACATTATGTATGCATTTGTATGAATGCGTGTTTATATCTGAAAAGTATTATTATAAATACAAACTTTTTCATGAATGACAATGTCTCACTTTTGACGTTCATGTATGATTGACCTTGCTTCGCACCGGTGCAGACTACGAATGTCAAAACATTGGGATTTCAGTGCTATATCTAAATATATGTAGATTCCTACAATTACACATAAACCTTCGGAAACAAATTGACTAAATTATATGTGAGAGCAATGTAAAAAAATAGAGTCGTAAAAGCGTCCCGAGTAGGTACAGCAAACAGTAACTCGTAAAATAACAGCCTAAAACTGGGTGGACCCTATTTTCTTTTGAGTACTTACATTAATGTATGTCATTTAATGTGTGTACATAAATAATAAAATAAACTAATAAATAGGAATTAAAAATTAAAAATACTACTTTCATACACAATATGTACTCGTACTTAGTTTGAAGGTGTTATTCATATTGTCTATGGATAATAATTGCTTATTGAGCTTGTAATAATTTAAACCGAAGAACAATTTATTGGATAGTGTATTTATGATTAAAAAAACGTTTGAATTTACGTCGCACGTTCGTGCTGAGTGAGGCCTATGAGTTGCGTAATGTGCAGTAAGTTATATTGAGACACTAGTGGGTAGTCTAATACACACACTCACACGCGCAATACTATTTTATTTCAGGATCTCTAACAATTTAATTGATTATAATGTGGATGTCCAATTAGAAATCGGCGTAATGTAAATAAAAAATAATATTTTACGAACACCATTTTTATTTCGAATAATAATTACAGAGACACAAAGAAACAAAACACAAACAACAAACATAATCTTACAATTAAAACTACTTAAAACTATAATACTAATAATCCTCTTCATAAATCAAGACTGAACATGAGCCAGGGTAAGTCCGAGCTCTCCGCAATGACAGCACTAGGAGCACTTGGGGTGGGCGAGTCCGTTCGTGGTTCTAGTTCTGAGGACAACTGCTGGACTTCAGTGTAAGGAGGCTGGTAAGGTTGCACCTGCACTTGTACCTGCTGGTACTGCGCCTGTATGCGCCTCCAATAATCTGACCATTTTGTGTAGGTAGAAGATTTTGTCCGTTTATGAATTGCGGGTTAATTCCTCTTGTAGGGTTCATAGTTGTATACCCATTAGGTACTGCGTTTCCTGGGTAAGGTATGTGCATATAGTTAGGCGGATTGTACACGAGCTGGTTGCTGAGTACGTTGATGTTGTTGACGCTGCTGGTGCCGTGGTAATCACTGGAAACATTGTTGGTAGACCCTGATACTGTACTAGTAACTTAGCCTGAGTTGCATTGATCATACATAGGCATCGGTACATTAATGTTACTCATATCGGGAGATGACACAGACGTGCTTACGTCTTCCGAGTCTTCCATACTCTCGGCTCGGTCTTTCTTTTGCTTCATGCGGCGGTTCTGGAACCAAATCTTGATGGTGCGTTCATTAAGACGCAAAAAATCTGCAGGTTCAAGTCTACGAGCACAATCTAAGTGGGGTATCCTAGCGTTCTCCTGTTCTAACTCCATTATCTGTTGGGTTGTGAACGCAGTTCTGATGCGCTTTGTTTTTTCACTTATTTTCCAGTTGTTTTGTTGCTGGGCCAGGCTGGTGGTTGAGAAATGAATCTTCCGAGAGCGGACCGATTAGAACAGCCTGGCCCTCCAATAATCTGACCATTTTGTGTAGGTAGAAGATTTTGTCCGTTTATGAATTGCGGGTTAATTCCTCTTGTAGGGTTTATAGTTGTATACCCAGTAATTAGGTAATGCGTTTCCTGGGTAAGGTATGTGCATATAGTTAGGCGGATGGTACACCAGCTGGTTACTGAGTACGTTGATGTTGTTGACGCTGCTGGTGCCGTGGTAATCACTGGAAACATTGTTGGTAGACCCTGGTACTATAGTAGTAACTCAGCCTGAGTTGCATTGATCATACATAGGCATAGGTACATTAATGTTACTCATATCGGGAGATGACACAGACGTGCTTACGTCTTCCGAGTCTTCCATACTCTCGGCTCGGTCTTACTTTTGCTTCATGAGGCGGTTCTGGAACCAAATCTTGATGGTGCGTTCATTAAGACGCAAAAAATCCGCAGGTTCAAGTCTAAGAGCACGATCTAAGTGGGGTATCCTAGCGTTCTCCTGTTCTAACTCCATTATCTGTTGGGTTGTGAACGTAATTCTGATGGCTTTTGTTTTTTTCACTTGCTTTCCAGTTGTTTTGTTAAGGTTAAGGTTGCACCTGCAGTTGTACCTGCTGGTTCTGCGACTGGCATTCCTCCTCCGTCATGGCAGTCGGATATGTACTCTGTACCGAATTCAGGACTGGCACCAAGGTTGGTAGACTCGTTCCTGGCATTGAATCTGGTATGGTCACTGGTGGGTACTGCTCCACGTAATTGTTTCCCTGACAGTGATAGACTAGATGCGGAATGCGGAGGACAGGGTGCTGTGGGGCAGCCTGGAAGAAGCCTATGTCCAGTAGTGGACTGCGATAGGCTGATTTGCATTGATCATGCATAGGCATCGGTACGTTAATGTTGCTCATATCGGGAGATGACACAGACTTGCTAACCTCTTCCGAGTCTTTCATACCCTCGGCTCGGTCTTTCTTTTCCTTCATGCGGCGGTTCTGGAACCAAATCTTGATGGTGCGTTCGTTAAGACCCAAAAAATCTGCGAATTCAAGTCTACAAGAACGATCGAAGTGGGGTATCCTAGCGTACTACTGTTCTAAATCCATTATCTGTTGGGTCGTGAACGCAGTTCTGATGCGCGTTTGTTTTTTCACTGGTTTTCCAGTTGTTTTGTTACTGGGCCAGGCTGGTGGTAGAATAATGGATCTTCCGAGAGCGGACCGATTAGAACAGCCTGGCCGTTCAATAATCTGACCATTTTGTGTAGGTAGAATATTTTGTTCGTTTATGAATTGCGGGTTAATTCCTCTTGTAGGGTTCATAGTTGTATACCCATTAGGTACTGCGTTTCCTGGGTAAGGTATGTGCATATAGTTAGGCGGATTGTACACGAGCTGGTTGCTGAGTACGTTGATGTTGTTGACGCTGCTGGTGCCGTGGTAATCACTGGAAACATTGTTGGTAGACCCTGGTACTATAGTAGTAACTCAGCCTGAGTTGCATTGATCATACATAGGCATCGGTACATTAATGTTACTCATATCGGGAGATGACACAGACGTGCTTACGTCTTCCGAGTCTTCCATACTCTCGGCTCGGTCTTTCTTTTGCTTCATGCGGCGGTTCTGGAACCAAATCTTGATGGTGCGTTCGTTAAGACGCAAAAAATCTGCGAATTCAAGTCTACAAGCACGATTTAAGTGGGGTATCCTAGCGTTCTCCTGTTCTAACTCCATTATCTCTTGGGTCGTGAACGCAGTTCTTATGCGCTTTTGTTTTTTCACTTGTTTTCCAGTTTATTTGTTGCTGGGCCAGGCTGGTGGTTGAGTAATGAATCTTCCGAGAGCGGACCGATTAGAACAGTCTGGCCCTCCAATAATCTGACCATTTTGTGTAGGTAGAATATTTTGTCCGTTTATGAATTGCGGGTTAATTCCTCTTGTAGGGTTTATAGTTGTATACCCATTAATTAGGTACTGCGTTTCCTGGGTAAGGTATGTTCATATAGCGGCTTGTAAACCAGCTGGTTGCTGAGTACGTTGATGTTGTTGACGCTGCTGGTGCCGTGGTAATCACAGCAAACATTTAGTAGTAACTGAGCCTGAGTTGCATTGATCATACATAGGCATCGGTACGTTAATGTTGCTCATATCGGGAGATGACACAGACTTGCTAACGTCTTCAGAGTCTTCCATATCCTCGGCTCGGTCTTTCATTTGGTTCATGCGGCGGTTCTGGAACCAAATCTTGATGGTGCGTTCATTAAGACGCAAAAAATCTGCATGTTCAAGTCTACGAGCACGATCTAAGTGGGGTATCCTAGCGTTCTCCTGTTCTAACTCCATTATCTGTTGGGTTGTGAACGCAGTTCTGATGCGCTTTGTTTTTTCACTTGTTTTCCAGATGTTTGTTTACAGGGCCAGGCTGGTGGTTGAGAAATGAATCTTCCGAGAGCGAACCGATTAGAACAGCCTGGCCCTCCAATAATCTGACCATTTTGTGTAGGTAGAAGATTTTGTCCGTTTATGAATTGCGGGTTAATTCCTCTTGTTGGGTTTATAGTTGTATACCCATTAATTAGGTACTGCGTTTCCTGGGTAAGGTATGTTCATATAGCGGCTTGTACACCAGCTGGTTGCTGACTACGTTGATGTTGTTGACGCTGCTGGTGCCGTGGTAATCACTTGAAACATTGTAGGTAGACCCTGGTACTGTAGTAGTAACTCAGCCTGAGTTGCATCGATCATACATAGGCATCGGTACATTAATGTTACTCATATCGGGAGATGATGACACAGACGTGCTTACGTCTTCCGAGTCTTCCATACTCTCGGCTCGGTCTTTCTTTTCCTTCATGCGGCGGTTCTGGAACCAAATCTTGATGGTGCGTTCGTTAAGACGCAAAAAATCTGCGAATTCAAGTCTACAAGAACGATCGAAATGGGGTATCCTAGCGTACTACTGTTCTAACTCCATTATCTGTTGGGTCGTGAACGCAGTTCTGATGCGCGTTTGTTTTTTCACTGGTTTTCCAGTTGTTTTGTTACTGGGCCAGGCTGGTGGTAGAATAATGGATCTTCCGAGAGCGGACCGATTAGAACAGCCTGGCCGTTCAATAATCTGACCATTTTGTGTAGGTAGAATATTTTGTTCGTTTATGAATTGCGGGTTAATTCCTCTTGTAGGGTTCATAGTTGTATACCCATTAGGTACTGCGTTTCCTGGGTAAGGTATGTGCATATAGTTAGGCGGATTGTACACGAGCTGGTTGCTGAGTACGTTGATGTTGTTGACGCTGCTGGTGCCGTGGTAATCACTGGAAACATTGTTGGTAGACCCTGGTACTATAGTAGTAACTCAGCCTGAGTTGCATTGATCATACATAGGCATCGGTACATTAATGTTACTCATATCGGGAGATGACACAGACGTGCTTACGTCTTCCGAGTCTTCCATACTCTCGGCTCGGTCTTTCTTTTGCTTCATGCGGCGGTTCTGAAACCAAATCTTGATGGTGCGTTCGTTAAGACGCAAAAAATCTGCGAATTCAAGTCTACAAGCACGATCTAAGTGGGGTATCCTAGCGTACTACTGTTCTAACTCCATTATCTGTTGGGTTGTGAACGCAGTTCTGATGCGCTTTGTTTTTTCACTTGTTTTCCAGTTGTTTGTTTACAGGGCCAGGCTGGTGGTTGAGAAATGAATCTTCCGAGAGCGAACCGATTAGAACAGCCTGGCCCTCCAATAATCTGACCATTTTGTGTAGGTAGAAGATTTTGTCCGTTTATGAATTGCGGGTTAATTCCTCTTGTTGGGTTTATAGTTGTATACCCATTAATTAGGTACTGCGTTTCCTGGGTAAGGTATGTTCATATAGCGGCTTGTACACCAGCTGGTTGCTGACTACGTTGATGTTGTTGACGCTGCTGGTGCCGTGGTAATCACTTGAAACAATGTAGGTAGACCCTGGTACTGTAGTAGTAACTCAGCCTGAGTTGCATTGATCATACATAGGCATCGGTACATTAATGTTACTCATATCGGGAGATGATGACACAGACGTGCTTACGTCTTCCGAGTCTTCCATACTCTCGGCTCGGTCTTTCTTTTGCATCATGCGGCGGTTCTGGAACCAAATCTTGATGGTGCGTTCATTAAGACGCAAAAAATCTGCATGTTCAAGTCTACGAGCACGATCTAAGTGGGGTATCCTAGCGTTCTCCTGTTCTAACTCCATTATCTGTTGGGTTGTGAACGCAGTTCTGATGCGCTTTGTTTTTTCACTTGTTTTCCAGTTGTTTGTTTACAGGGCCAGGCTGGTGGTTGAGAAATGAATCTTCCGAGAGCGAACCGATTAGAACAGCCTGGCCCTCCAATAATCTGACCATTTTGTGTAGGTAGAAGATTTTGTCCGTTTATGAATTGCGGGTTAATTCCTCTTGTTGGGTTTATAGTTGTATACCCATTAATTAGGTACTGCGTTTCCTGGGTAAGGTATGTTCATATAGCGGCTTGTACACCAGCTGGTTGCTGACTACGTTGATGTTGTTGACGCTGCTGGTGCCGTGGTAATCACTTGAAACATTGTAGGTAGACCCTTGTACTGTAGTAGTAATTCAGCCTGAGTTGCATTGATCATACATAGGCATCGGTACATTAATGTTACTCATATCGGGAGATGATGACACAGACGTGCTTACGTCTTCCGAGTCTTCCATACTCTCGGCTCGGTCTTTCTTTTGCATCATGCGACGGTTCTGGAACCAAATCTTGATGGTGCGTTCATTAGGAAGCAAAAAATCCGCAGGTTCAAGTCTACGAGCACGATTTAAGTGGGGTATCCTAGCGTTCTCCTGTTCTAACTCCATTATCTGTTGGGTCGTGAACGCAGTTCTGATGCGCTTTTGTTTTTTCACTTGTTTTCCAGTTGTTTTGTTAAGGTTAAGGTTGCACCTGCAGTTGTACCTGCTGGTACTGCGGCTGGCATTCCTACTCCGACATGACAGTCGGATATGTACTCTGTACCGAATTCAGGACTGGCACCAAGGTTGGTAGACTCGTTCCTGGTTCCACGTAATTGTTTCTCTGACAGTGATAGACTAGATGCGGAATGCGGAGGACAGGGTGCTGTGGCGCAGCCTGGGAGAAGCCTATGTCCAGTAGTGGACTGCGATAGGCTGATTTGCATTGATTATGTATAGGCGTACGGTACGTTAATGTTGCTCATATCGGGAGATGACACAGACTTGCAAACGTCTTCAGAGTCTTCCATACTCTCGGCTCGGTCTTTCTTTTGCTTCATGCGGCGGTTCTGGAACCAAATCTTGATGGTGCGTTCGTTAAGACGCAAAAAATCTGCGAGTACAAGTCTACGAGCACGATCGAAGTGGGGTATCCTAGCGTACTACTGTTCTAACTCCATTATCTGTTGGGTCGTCTGTTCACGCAGTTCTGATGCGCTTTTGTTTTTTCACTTGTTTTCCAGTTGTTTTGTTGCTGGCCCAGGCTGGGGGTTGAGAAATGAATCTTCCGAGAGCGAACCAATTAGAACAGCCCGGCCCTCCAATAATCTGACCATTTTGTGTAGGTAGAAGATTTTGTCCGTTTATGAATTGCGGGTTAATTCCTCTTGTAGGGTTTATAGTTGTATACCCATTAATTTGGTACTGCGTTTCCTGGGTAAGGTATGTTCACATAGCGGCTTGTAAACCAGCTGGTTGCTGGGTACGTTGATGTTGTTGACGCTGCTGGTGCCGTGGTAATCACAGCAAACATTTAGTAGTAACTGAGCCTGAGTTGCATTGATCATACATAGGCATCGGTACGTTAATGTTGCTCATATCGGGAGATTACACAGACGTGCTTACGCCTTCGGAGTCTTCCATACTCTCGGCTCGGTCTTTCATTTGGTTCATGCGGCGGTTCTGGAACTAAATCTTGATGGTGCGTTCATTAAGACGCAAAAAATCCGCAGGTTCAAGTCTACGAGCACGATCTAAGTGGGGTATCCTAGCGTACTGCTGTTCTAACTCCATTATCTGTTGGGTCGTGAACGCAGTTCTGATGCGCTTTTGTTTTTTCACTTGTTTTCCAGTTGTTTTGTTGCTGGGCCAGGCTGGTGGTTGAGTAATGAATCTTCCGAGAGCCGATTGATTAGAACAGCCTGGCCCTCACCCAACACTAAACATTATGAAAACAAATTACCGTAGTATTCTGCAACATATTTATGGTATGCACTTGGTTCCAGCAACCACATCTCTGGATGTACCCGCACCATTGCCAACACTATTAGGGCTCTGCATTGAAGATATTGATTCTAAATTAATACAAGAGGAAGTAATGTTCACCACGAAAACTCAGCTATTAATGATGCCTGTCCGGGTTGTGCATGCTTTTATATATCCACAATAATCCCTCGTTAAGAAGTAATTCACAAATGAGTTAAAAGCTTTTCCTCGAAGTGATTAGGTTAACGAACTTGTTGTGTGAAATTTTTGTTATTGTTAAAAGTTTGCGATTGTAGTTTTTATGTTTAAGTGTACTTGTTTATGAATGTTCCTTTATTTTTCATGTCTAGTTTATGATTTTGCAGGAGTTATTTTGTTCAGATCCCACTGAAACATAGCAAAAATTTCCTTTAGATCCTGTTACTGTTTTGTCCTGTATTTATCTACCTTTTCATGTCTCGTAACGCAAAGAGTGTTACGGGACATGAAAAGGTAGATGTACACTTACTTACTTTTAGAAAATATATAGAGGAGTGAGTCAACAGACTGATATGCTAAACTAATCACTTTGTTGACGTGAGTTGGAGGTATTTTTGTCTCTTAATTTGTTGTTTACCTTTGAGGAGATACTTAAAGGGTCCGAAGTTGATAATGGTTGTTAATGACTTTTGTTTTGTTATCATCAAAGAGATCTTAAATCTCTTTGCAGATAACAAAACAATGTTTACCTTCTACTCATTAGGATTTTGTTTTTTTTTTTTTGTTTTGGTACAGACGCCAGCACATCAAGCTACTACAATCTGTCAAATTTATTTAATAGATTTTCAACTTTATCGCTAAAGCATTAAGGTTCAAGGTTGATCGGGAAAATTTGACAGTTTCGGGTAGCTTGACCTGCTGGCGTCTGTACATAGTTCATTATGTAAATAAAAATGATTTAGATTAATTAACATCGGAAACAAAACAAATTATTCGATTCGTCTTTAGTCTTGTCCCCTTCACACCAACAGGAAACCAACGCGATGAAAGAGGACAAACGTAGTAAACGTACTCGTCTTCTACAGAAGCGGTAAATAGGTAAATGTTTAATGAAACATTAAGAAGCATAATAAACAAAACATTAGGCCCCTTGCTAGTTGTAACGTGGATCAAAATTCCAACCATTACATAGGTATTTACCTACTTCAGTTTGAACATATTTTTCCGGGTGAGAAAATAGTACTTACCTAGATATAGGATATAGGACAAACCCAAAAGTTTGTGAGGATAGATGGATGGATGTTTGTTAATCTTTCACGCAAGAACCACTAAACGGATTATGATGAAACTTTAAAGTACGAATAATATAGCTTATATACCAGAATATCACATAGGATACTTTTTATCCCGATATTCCCACGGGATCGACACGTATGCGGGTGAAGCCACGGGGCGCTGCTAGTCCAAAATATTTATAAATAGCTGCGGCCCGCGGCCTCGCCCGCGTGGATGTTGGGAATTACCCCACGGGAACGTGCTACCGGGACAAAAAGCTTATGTTACACCTTATAATATCAGCTATCTGCCAGTGAACGTCCCGTCAAAATCGGTCCAGCAAATTAGCCGGACCAAACAGACAGACAGACAAACATGTTGACAATTGATTTTTGTTATAACTACCATATACTTTCATGCATTTGGTAAAAAGCAGTTATTTTGACATTACAAACAGATACTTCTTTAATTCCTGGGATCAGCGGTGCCTGCAGAGGGATAGAATTGGCTAACATAACAGTGGAAGATGTCGAAACTGACTCAACTTCAAGCCATAAATCTGCCTAACACAAAGATAAATTAATAAGGAGAGGAAATTCGTTCTAAGTGGAGAACTTATTTTTGAATTTGTCAAAGCCTACCAAGATCACGGCCGAGTGAACCACTCCACTCGGCCGTGATCTTGATAGGCTTTGACAATTTTCGAGATCCGATCAAATGGCGGAAGGCTATATCAACAACTCCATTCATAAATAACAAATTTGATATCACCCAGCGTATGTTAACTGGCCAAGTGTATGTCAGACCACGCACAGTGTAAGGTTCCGTAGTAGGGATAAAAATTTACGCATGCACAATGCACAAAATTATAATATAACTTGGAAGAATACTTCAATATTAAATAGGTACCTCTTCCTGATTGGTAGTATATTTTTTTCATCTCTTAAATAAATTGCAAACTATAGATTTGTATAATTTAGAAGCATTTTTTAAATTTGGTAAATGTAAGAACCATGGATCCGTTTATTATGATATTTTGATGTTGACTTGAAAGAGCATGGCAGTTGAGAATATGTCATGCTCACTTAAGTGTCTCACTGGTGGTGGCGCGTGTGTTGGATCATTCGGTTCCCTACAAAATGGTTGAGCTGGATGGTGTTGATCCACGCGTCATGTTCGTGAACGGGCGCCGTCGAGACTGGTCATCTCTTAACTGCCAGGGCTTATTTTTAATTTTATATTTTAAATTGTTTCTTTTATAATTATACATGTATGTAAATTATGACTTGACTGCATGGTTGGCGCAGTGGTTAAGCGATTGACTGCTGCGCTGCGTGTCGCGGGTTTGATTCCCGCACGGAACATAATTATATTTGTATGACCTGCAAGTAGTTGTTCCGGGTCTGGCGGTTTGTGTATGTGAGTTTAAATGTTTGTAAACGCACCCACGATACAGGAGAAATTCCTCGAGTGGGGCAATGTTTTTTTAAAAAAAAAAATTATACTCAAACTCAAAGCATTTATTTCAATTAAACCATTTACAGGCACTTTTAAAATGTCATAAAGTGGGCCAGTCAGAAAATATAAAGCTAGTTGCCCATTGCAAAGCGTAGTAGGTACCTATGGAAAAGAACGGGTAAAAAAACTCCATGGACACTCTTTTAAATTAAATTCTTACAAAAATATTAATTAGGTACTTACATCATTAATGTTAAATTTATAATTATTCATGTAGGTATGTGAGAACTAGACATGTGTGGTACAGTTTGAAAAATCGTGTACCAAGGCTTCCAAATACGTCTACCTTCTAAAACCAGGCTCGAGATAATTTCAAGTATTTTCAATCAGCATCGAAAATTGATCCATGACTTCATACAAATATGAAGTATAATCGCGTATTCAAAAGCCCTGTTGGAAGTAAAAATACTTGCAAAGGAAATTGATCCGTGACTTCCTGTGAATAAGGAGCACAATCGAGTTTACAAATAAATCAATTTGTGAATTTGAAATAAAATTATTTTAAGCATTAATTACCTCGATCTTACTATTATTGATCGAATATTAAATACGATAAGCATAATTTATAATAATGATGTATGCTTTCCTAATGTAATTTTAATCGTTTCTTGGACATTATATTGAAACTGAGTCATCAACACCTCTGTTAGTGACTCAGTTTCAATGTAATGTCCTCAACTATGACCATGGTCATTTATTCAATTTCACGCGGAATTGTTTCTATATTTGAATTTACATTGGGAATGCGCTTGCTGTTAAAAATTATTTCTAATAGTTTGCTACAGAATGCCCAGTATAAATGTATTATGCAGGCTTAGCAAAAGTTTGGGAATGATGATAAATTAATACTATAAATTGGGTATTCCGTAGACACTTTACATTTCAATATGTTTTGTTAGTATTATGAGTTTGGTAGTTTTTGTTTCTGTTAGTTTACTAGAGTAATAGAAATTGTTTTTTTTTTTGTGGTAGTATCTCAACGAAATTTAAATAAAACTGGCCAAGTGTATGTCAGACCACGCACAGTGAAAGGTTCCGTAGTAGGGATAAAATTTTACGCGTGCACACTGCAGAAAATTATAATATAATTTGGAAGAATACCTACTTCAATATTAAATACCTCTTCCTGATAGGTAGTATTTTTTTTCATCTCTTTAATAAATTGCAAACTATAGTTTTGTATAATTTAGAAGCATTTTTTTTAATTTTGTAAATGTAAGAACCATGGATCCGATTGTTATGATATTTTTATGTTGACTTGAAAGAGCATGGCAGTTGAGAATATGTCATGCTCACTTACATGTCTCACTGGTGGTGGCGCGTGTGTTGGATCATTCGGTTCCCTACAAAATGGTTGAGCTGGATGGTGCTGATCCACGCGTCATGTTCGTGAACGGGTGCCGTCGGCGGAGACTTGGTCATATTGTAAATCAAATCTCATAAGATTTGATTCACAATATTATTATTATTTAGGATAGCCGCCATCTTAAAATCCAGAATGTTCATCTTATTCGGTAGGTAATAGGTAATACGGTCTGGTAACCGCAACTCCACGACAATGCGCGTATTTTGCGTACGGATCTCAGCACTGTCCCCCGAAAACCACGAAAATGACAACCTGTCATGGTCACACTAATTCATATGTGTACCAAATTTCAACTTAATCGGTCTAATAGATTCGAAGAAAATCGGTTGTGACAGACCTACAGACAGACACACGACTGGTACCAGAGTCCGTGATCAAACCATTTGGTTTTGTTTTCAATCACTTGGTTTTGTTATCTTTGAAAACTCATTATTTATTTACTATTACTACTTACATTTCTTTTTTTCAGGTGGAAACCCAATACAACAATGTAGTCACAATTTCCACACTCGGAGACATCACTCCTAACGAATCAAATACCACACCCAACAAAAATAAAGGTTTTTTAAACAATTTAATGACAAATATCACCAGAACATACACTATTAACTAATTATTAACGATAATCATAATGATAATTATTATTTGAATTTCTCTTTCCCTTAGGGCCGGCGCCCGCTGGCGGTACCTACGGCATGGCAAGGAATTTTTATGCGACGAATAGAAAATATAACTTAAGAGTATGAAAATAAGATTGAAATTTAATCGGCACCGATGCCGCGGTATGCTTAGGCATGCCGCGACGTCATCATCATTGAAATTTCAATTTTATGGTCATACATTTAAGTTGTATTTCTATTCGTCGCATAGAAATCCGTGGCCGTGCCGTACCGCCAGTGGGCATCGGCCCTTAATGTCTCGTGTGGCTTAAAACATATAAATACTCTATTAAATTTGATACAAACTATGTATTGATACTTGGTTCGTAATGATCTTATCAGCAGTGTAAATATGCCTTAAAATATAAGTAATGTACAGACGCCAGCATATCAAGCTACTACAATCTGTCAAGTTTCTTTAATAGATTTTCAACTTTATCGCTAAAGCATTAGGTTCAAGGTTGATTGAGAAAATTTGACAGATTCGGGTAACTTGATCTACTGGCGTCTGTACCATGTGAATCTATGCAGATAATATTATTAATAGTAACGACGGCGACTAATAAAAGGTAACTTACAAGGCAGACGTGAGTGGGGCGACTTTGGAGGACATGTTATTAGAATATAATACTCTTTATTGTAGACCATACAAATTACAGAACATAAATTTATTTATACAATGGGCGGTCTCATCTCTAAGAGCAATCTTTTAAAGAAAACCTTTGGATGGATTAAAATTAAAAAGAGACAAATATAGTAGGTAGTCTGAGGTGTACCATTTACATTATACCATTAATAAAGTACCTTATTTACCATACCTTACTCGCGATGTTCTTCGGAAAGGTGAGGTGCGTAGTACTCGCAACCGGCTTGCGTGTATGACGAGATGTACGAGTAGAACGTAAACGATTAAGGATCCTAGCAGAGTACCTACCTCATGAAAAGAAGGCGTGACATTATGTATGCATTTGTATGAATGCGTGTTTATATCTGAAAAGTATTATTATAAATACAAACTTTTTCATGAATGACAATGTCTCACTTTTGACGTTCATGTATGATTGACCTTGCTTCGCACCGGTGCAGACTACGAATGTCAAAACATTGGGATTTCAGTGCTATATCTAAATAAATAAAATAAATAAATAAATAAATAAATAAATAAATCCCTGGACATTTCACACAGCACCATTTGTCCCAAGCTAAGCAACCTAATGCTTGCTAAATATATGTAGATTCCTACAATTACACATAAACCTTCGGAAACAAATTGACTAAATTATATGTGAGAGCAATGTAAAAAAATAGAGTCGTAAAAGCGTCCCGAGTAGGTACAGCAAACAGTAACTCGTAAAATAACAGCCTAAAACTGGGTGGACCCTATTTTCTTTTGAGTACTTACATTAATGTATGTCATTTAATGTGTGTACATAAATAATAAAATAAACTAATAAATAGGAATTAAAAATTAAAAATACTACTTTCATACACAATATGTACTCGTACTTAGTTTGAAGGTGTTATTCATATTGTCTATGGATAATAATTGCTTATTGAGCTTGTAATAATTTAAACCGAAGAACAATTTATTGGATAGTGTATTTATGATTAAAAAAACGTTTGAATTTACGTCGCACGTTCGTGCTGAGTGAGGCCTATGAGTTGCGTAATGTGCAGTAAGTTATATTGAGACACTAGTGGGTAGTCTAATACACACACTCACACGCGCAATACTATTTTATTTCAGGATCTCTAACAATTTAATTGATTATAATGTGGATGTCCAATTAGAAATCGGCGTAATGTAAATAAAAAATAATATTTTACGAACACCATTTTTATTTCGAATAATAATTACAGAGACACAAAGAAACAAAACACAAACAACAAACATAATCTTACAATTAAAACTACTTAAAACTATAATACTAATAATCCTCTTCATAAATCAAGACTGAACATGAGCCAGGGTAAGTCCGAGCTCTCCGCAATGACAGCACTAGGAGCACTTGGGGTGGGCGAGTCCGTTCGTGGTTCTAGTTCTGAGGACAACTGCTGGACTTCAGTGTAAGGAGGCTGGTAAGGTTGCACCTGCACTTGTACCTGCTGGTACTGCGCCTGTATGCGCCTCCAATAATCTGACCATTTTGTGTAGGTAGAAGATTTTGTCCGTTTATGAATTGCGGGTTAATTCCTCTTGTAGGGTTTATAGTTGTATACCCATTAATTAGGTACTGCGTTTCCTGGGTAAGTATGTTCATATAGCGGCTTGTACACCAGCTGGTTGCTGAGTACGTTGATGTTGTTGACGCTGCTGGTGCCGTGGTAATCACTGGAAACATTGTTGGTAGACCCTGATACTGTACTAGTAACTTAGCCTGAGTTGCATTGATCATACATAGGCATCGGTACATTAATGTTACTCATATCGGGAGATGACACAGACGTGCTTACGTCTTCCGAGTCTTCCATACTCTCGGCTCGGTCTTTCTTTTGCTTCATGCGGCGGTTCTGGAACCAAATCTTGATGGTGCGTTCATTAAGACGCAAAAAATCTGCAGGTTCAAGTCTACGAGCACAATCTAAGTGGGGTATCCTAGCGTTCTCCTGTTCTAACTCCATTATCTGTTGGGTTGTGAACGCAGTTCTGATGCGCTTTGTTTTTTCACTTATTTTCCAGTTGTTTTGTTGCTGGGCCAGGCTGGTGGTTGAGAAATGAATCTTCCGAGAGCGGACCGATTAGAACAGCCTGGCCCTCCAATAATCTGACCATTTTGTGTAGGTAGAAGATTTTGTCCGTTTATGAATTGCGGGTTAATTCCTCTTGTAGGGTTTATAGTTGTATACCCAGTAATTAGGTAATGCGTTTCCTGGGTAAGGTATGTGCATATAGTTAGGCGGATGGTACACCAGCTGGTTACTGAGTACGTTGATGTTGTTGACGCTGCTGGTGCCGTGGTAATCACTGGAAACATTGTTGGTAGACCCTGGTACTATAGTAGTAACTCAGCCTGAGTTGCATTGATCATACATAGGCATCGGTACATTAATGTTACTCATATCGGGAGATGACACAGACGTGCTTACGTCTTCCGAGTCTTCCATACTCTCGGCTCGGTCTTACTTTTGCTTCATGAGGCGGTTCTGGAACCAAATCTTGATGGTGCGTTCATTAAGACGCAAAAAATCCGCAGGTTCAAGTCTAAGAGCACGATCTAAGTGGGGTATCCTAGCGTTCTCCTGTTCTAACTCCATTATCTGTTGGGTTGTGAACGTAATTCTGATGGCTTTTGTTTTTTTCACTTGCTTTCCAGTTGTTTTGTTAAGGTTAAGGTTGCACCTGCAGTTGTACCTGCTGGTTCTGCGACTGGCATTCCTCCTCCGTCATGGCAGTCGGATATGTACTCTGTACCGAATTCAGGACTGGCACCAAGGTTGGTAGACTCGTTCCTGGCATTGAATCTGGTATGGTCACTGGTGGGTACTGCTCCACGTAATTGTTTCCCTGACAGTGATAGACTAGATGCGGAATGCGGAGGACAGGGTGCTGTGGGGCAGCCTGGAAGAAGCCTATGTCCAGTAGTGGACTGCGATAGGCTGATTTGCATTGATCATGCATAGGCATCGGTACGTTAATGTTGCTCATATCGGGAGATGACACAGACTTGCTAACCTCTTCCGAGTCTTTCATACCCTCGGCTCGGTCTTTCTTTTCCTTCATGCGGCGGTTCTGGAACCAAATCTTGATGGTGCGTTCGTTAAGACCCAAAAAATCTGCGAATTCAAGTCTACAAGAACGATCGAAGTGGGGTATCCTAGCGTACTACTGTTCTAAATCCATTATCTGTTGGGTCGTGAACGCAGTTCTGATGCGCGTTTGTTTTTTCACTGGTTTTCCAGTTGTTTTGTTACTGGGCCAGGCTGGTGGTAGAATAATGGATCTTCCGAGAGCGGACCGATTAGAACAGCCTGGCCGTTCAATAATCTGACCATTTTGTGTAGGTAGAATATTTTGTTCGTTTATGAATTGCGGGTTAATTCCTCTTGTAGGGTTCATAGTTGTATACCCATTAGGTACTGCGTTTCCTGGGTAAGGTATGTGCATATAGTTAGGCGGATTGTACACGAGCTGGTTGCTGAGTACGTTGATGTTGTTGACGCTGCTGGTGCCGTGGTAATCACTGGAAACATTGTTGGTAGACCCTGGTACTATAGTAGTAACTCAGCCTGAGTTGCATTGATCATACATAGGCATCGGTACATTAATGTTACTCATATCGGGAGATGACACAGACGTGCTTACGTCTTCCGAGTCTTCCATACTCTCGGCTCGGTCTTTCTTTTGCTTCATGCGGCGGTTCTGGAACCAAATCTTGATGGTGCGTTCGTTAAGACGCAAAAAATCTGCGAATTCAAGTCTACAAGCACGATTTAAGTGGGGTATCCTAGCGTTCTCCTGTTCTAACTCCATTATCTCTTGGGTCGTGAACGCAGTTCTTATGCGCTTTTGTTTTTTCACTTGTTTTCCAGTTTATTTGTTGCTGGGCCAGGCTGGTGGTTGAGTAATGAATCTTCCGAGAGCGGACCGATTAGAACAGTCTGGCCCTCCAATAATCTGACCATTTTGTGTAGGTAGAATATTTTGTCCGTTTATGAATTGCGGGTTAATTCCTCTTGTAGGGTTTATAGTTGTATACCCATTAATTAGGTACTGCGTTTCCTGGGTAAGGTATGTTCATATAGCGGCTTGTAAACCAGCTGGTTGCTGAGTACGTTGATGTTGTTGACGCTGCTGGTGCCGTGGTAATCACAGCAAACATTTAGTAGTAACTGAGCCTGAGTTGCATTGATCATACATAGGCATCGGTACGTTAATGTTGCTCATATCGGGAGATGACACAGACTTGCTAACGTCTTCAGAGTCTTCCATATCCTCGGCTCGGTCTTTCATTTGGTTCATGCGGCGGTTCTGGAACCAAATCTTGATGGTGCGTTCATTAAGACGCAAAAAATCTGCATGTTCAAGTCTACGAGCACGATCTAAGTGGGGTATCCTAGCGTTCTCCTGTTCTAACTCCATTATCTGTTGGGTTGTGAACGCAGTTCTGATGCGCTTTGTTTTTTCACTTGTTTTCCAGATGTTTGTTTACAGGGCCAGGCTGGTGGTTGAGAAATGAATCTTCCGAGAGCGAACCGATTAGAACAGCCTGGCCCTCCAATAATCTGACCATTTTGTGTAGGTAGAAGATTTTGTCCGTTTATGAATTGCGGGTTAATTCCTCTTGTTGGGTTTATAGTTGTATACCCATTAATTAGGTACTGCGTTTCCTGGGTAAGGTATGTTCATATAGCGGCTTGTACACCAGCTGGTTGCTGACTACGTTGATGTTGTTGACGCTGCTGGTGCCGTGGTAATCACTTGAAACATTGTAGGTAGACCCTGGTACTGTAGTAGTAACTCAGCCTGAGTTGCATCGATCATACATAGGCATCGGTACATTAATGTTACTCATATCGGGAGATGATGACACAGACGTGCTTACGTCTTCCGAGTCTTCCATACTCTCGGCTCGGTCTTTCTTTTCCTTCATGCGGCGGTTCTGGAACCAAATCTTGATGGTGCGTTCGTTAAGACGCAAAAAATCTGCGAATTCAAGTCTACAAGAACGATCGAAATGGGGTATCCTAGCGTACTACTGTTCTAACTCCATTATCTGTTGGGTCGTGAACGCAGTTCTGATGCGTGTTTGTTTTTTCACTGGTTTTCCAGTTGTTTTGTTACTGGGCCAGGCTGGTGGTAGAATAATGGATCTTCCGAGAGCGGACCGATTAGAACAGCCTGGCCGTTCAATAATCTGACCATTTTGTGTAGGTAGAATATTTTGTTCGTTTATGAATTGCGGGTTAATTCCTCTTGTAGGGTTCATAGTTGTATACCCATTAGGTACTGCGTTTCCTGGGTAAGGTATGTGCATATAGTTAGGCGGATTGTACACGAGCTGGTTGCTGAGTACGTTGATGTTGTTGACGCTGCTGGTGCCGTGGTAATCACTGGAAACATTGTTGGTAGACCCTGGTACTATAGTAGTAACTCAGCCTGAGTTGCATTGATCATACATAGGCATCGGTACATTAATGTTACTCATATCGGGAGATGACACAGACGTGCTTACGTCTTCCGAGTCTTCCATACTCTCGGCTCGGTCTTTCTTTTGCTTCATGCGGCGGTTCTGGAACCAAATCTTGATGGTGCGTTCGTTAAGACGCAAAAAATCTGCGAATTCAAGTCTACAAGCACGATCTAAGTGGGGTATCCTAGCGTACTACTGTTCTAACTCCATTATCTGTTGGGTTGTGAACGCAGTTCTGATGCGCTTTGTTTTTTCACTTGTTTTCCAGTTGTTTGTTTACAGGGCCAGGCTGGTGGTTGAGAAATGAATCTTCCGAGAGCGAACCGATTAGAACAGCCTGGCCCTCCAATAATCTGACCATTTTGTGTAGGTAGAAGATTTTGTCCGTTTATGAATTGCGGGTTAATTCCTCTTGTTGGGTTTATAGTTGTATACCCATTAATTAGGTACTGCGTTTCCTGGGTAAGGTATGTTCATATAGCGGCTTGTACACCAGCTGGTTGCTGACTACGTTGATGTTGTTGACGCTGCTGGTGCCGTGGTAATCACTTGAAACAATGTAGGTAGACCCTGGTACTGTAGTAGTAACTCAGCCTGAGTTGCATTGATCATACATAGGCATCGGTACATTAATGTTACTCATATCGGGAGATGATGACACAGACGTGCTTACGTCTTCCGAGTCTTCCATACTCTCGGCTCGGTCTTTCTTTTGCATCATGCGGCGGTTCTGGAACCAAATCTTGATGGTGCGTTCATTAAGACGCAAAAAATCTGCATGTTCAAGTCTACGAGCACGATCTAAGTGGGGTATCCTAGCGTTCTCCTGTTCTAACTCCATTATCTGTTGGGTTGTGAACGCAGTTCTGATGCGCTTTGTTTTTTCACTTGTTTTCCAGTTGTTTGTTTACAGGGCCAGGCTGGTGGTTGAGAAATGAATCTTCCGAGAGCGAACCGATTAGAACAGCCTGGCCCTCCAATAATCTGACCATTTTGTGTAGGTAGAAGATTTTGTCCGTTTATGAATTGCGGGTTAATTCCTCTTGTTGGGTTTATAGTTGTATACCCATTAATTAGGTACTGCGTTTCCTGGGTAAGGTATGTTCATATAGCGGCTTGTACACCAGCTGGTTGCTGACTACGTTGATGTTGTTGACGCTGCTGGTGCCGTGGTAATCACTTGAAACATTGTAGGTAGACCCTTGTACTGTAGTAGTAATTCAGCCTGAGTTGCATTGATCATACATAGGCATCGGTACATTAATGTTACTCATATCGGGAGATGATGACACAGACGTGCTTACGTCTTCCGAGTCTTCCATACTCTCGGCTCGGTCTTTCTTTTGCATCATGCGACGGTTCTGGAACCAAATCTTGATGGTGCGTTCATTAGGAAGCAAAAAATCCGCAGGTTCAAGTCTACGAGCACGATTTAAGTGGGGTATCCTAGCGTTCTCCTGTTCTAACTCCATTATCTGTTGGGTCGTGAACGCAGTTCTGATGCGCTTTTGTTTTTTCACTTGTTTTCCAGTTGTTTTGTTAAGGTTAAGGTTGCACCTGCAGTTGTACCTGCTGGTACTGCGGCTGGCATTCCTACTCCGACATGACAGTCGGATATGTACTCTGTACCGAATTCAGGACTGGCACCAAGGTTGGTAGACTCGTTCCTGGTTCCACGTAATTGTTTCTCTGACATTGATAGACTAGATGCGGAATGCGGAGGACAGGGTGCTGTGGCGCAGCCTGGGAGAAGCCTATGTCCAGTAGTGGACTGCGATAGGCTGATTTGCATTGATTATGTATAGGCGTACGGTACGTTAATGTTGCTCATATCGGGAGATGACACAGACTTGCAAACGTCTTCAGAGTCTTCCATACTCTCGGCTCGGTCTTTCTTTTGCTTCATGCGGCGGTTCTGGAACCAAATCTTGATGGTGCGTTCGTTAAGACGCAAAAAATCTGCGAGTACAAGTCTACAAGCACGATCGAAGTGGGGTATCCTAGCGTACTACTGTTCTAACTCCATTATCTGTTGGGTCGTCTGTTCACGCAGTTCTGATGCGCTTTTGTTTTTTCACTTGTTTTCCAGTTGTTTTGTTGCTGGCCCAGGCTGGGGGTTGAGAAATGAATCTTCCGAGAGCGAACCAATTAGAACAGCCCGGCCCTCCAATAATCTGACCATTTTGTGTAGGTAGAAGATTTTGTCCGTTTATGAATTGCGGGTTAATTCCTCTTGTAGGGTTTATAGTTGTATACCCATTAATTTGGTACTGCGTTTCCTGGGTAAGGTATGTTCACATAGCGGCTTGTAAACCAGCTGGTTGCTGGGTACGTTGATGTTGTTGACGCTGCTGGTGCCGTGGTAATCACAGCAAACATTTAGTAGTAACTGAGCCTGAGTTGCATTGATCATACATAGGCATCGGTACGTTAATGTTGCTCATATCGGGAGATTACACAGACGTGCTTACGCCTTCGGAGTCTTCCATACTCTCGGCTCGGTCTTTCATTTGGTTCATGCGGCGGTTCTGGAACTAAATCTTGATGGTGCGTTCATTAAGACGCAAAAAATCCGCAGGTTCAAGTCTACGAGCACGATCTAAGTGGGGTATCCTAGCGTACTGCTGTTCTAACTCCATTATCTGTTGGGTCGTGAACGCAGTTCTGATGCGCTTTTGTTTTTTCACTTGTTTTCCAGTTGTTTTGTTGCTGGGCCAGGCTGGTGGTTGAGTAATGAATCTTCCGAGAGCCGATTGATTAGAACAGCCTGGCCCTCACCCAACACTAAACATTATGAAAACAAATTACCGTAGTATTCTGCAACATATTTATGGTATGCACTTGGTTCCAGCAACCACATCTCTGGATGTACCCGCACCATTGCCAACACTATTAGGGCTCTGCATTGAAGATATTGATTCTAAATTAATACAAGAGGAAGTAATGTTCACCACGAAAACTCAGCTATTAATGATGCCTGTCCGGGTTGTGCATGCTTTTATATATCCACAATAATCCCTCGTTAAGAAGTAATTCACAAATGAGTTAAAAGCTTTTCCTCGAAGTGATTAGGTTAACGAACTTGTTGTGTGAAATTTTTGTTATTGTTAAAAGTTTGCGATTGTAGTTTTTATGTTTAAGTGTACTTGTTTATGAATGTTCCTTTATTTTTCATGTCTAGTTTATGATTTTGCAGGAGTTATTTTGTTCAGATCCCACTGAAACATAGCAAAAATTTCCTTTAGATCCTGTTACTGTTTTGTCCTGTATTTATCTACCTTTTCATGTCTCGTAACGCAAAGAGTGTTACGGGACATGAAAAGGTAGATGTACACTTACTTACTTTTAGAAAATATATAGAGGAGTGAGTCAACAGACTGATATGCTAAACTAATCACTTTGTTGACGTGAGTTGGAGGTATTTTTGTCTCTTAATTTGTTGTTTACCTTTGAGGAGATACTTAAAGGGTCCGAAGTTGATAATGGTTGTTAATGACTTTTGTTTTGTTATCATCAAAGAGATCTTAAATCTCTTTGCAGATAACAAAACAATGTTTACCTTCTACTCATTAGGATTTTGTTTTTTTTTTTTTGTTTTGGTACAGACGCCAGCACATCAAGCTACTACAATCTGTCAAATTTATTTAATAGATTTTCAACTTTATCGCTAAAGCATTAAGGTTCAAGGTTGATCGGGAAAATTTGACAGTTTCGGGTAGCTTGACCTGCTGGCGTCTGTACATAGTTCATTATGTAAATAAAAATGATTTAGATTAATTAACATCGGAAACAAAACAAATTATTCGATTCGTCTTTAGTCTTGTCCCCTTCACACCAACAGGAAACCAACGCGATGAAAGAGGACAAACGTAGTAAACGTACTCGTCTTCTACAGAAGCGGTAAATAGGTAAATGTTTAATGAAACATTAAGAAGCATAATAAACAAAACATTAGGCCCCTTGCTAGTTGTAACGTGGATCAAAATTCCAACCATTACATAGGTATTTACCTACTTCAGTTTGAACATATTTTTCCGGGTGAGAAAATAGTACTTACCTAGATATAGGATATAGGACAAACCCAAAAGTTTGTGAGGATAGATGGATGGATGTTTGTTAATCTTTCACGCAAGAACCACTAAACGGATTATGATGAAACTTTAAAGTACGAATAATATAGCTTATATACCAGAATATCACATAGGATACTTTTTATCCCGATATTCCCACGGGATCGACACGTATGCGGGTGAAGCCACGGGGCGCTGCTAGTCCAAAATATTTATAAATAGCTGCGGCCCGCGGCCTCGCCCGCGTGGATGTTGGGAATTACCCCACGGGAACGTGCTACCGGGACAAAAAGCTTATGTTACACCTTATAATATCAGCTATCTGCCAGTGAACGTCCCGTCAAAATCGGTCCAGCAAATTAGCCGGACCAAACAGACAGACAGACAAACATGTTGACAATTGATTTTTGTTATAACTACCATATACTTTCATGCATTTGGTAAAAAGCAGTTATTTTGACATTACAAACAGATACTTCTTTAATTCCTGGGATCAGCGGTGCCTGCAGAGGGATAGAATTGGCTAACATAACAGTGGAAGATGTCGAAACTGACTCAACTTCAAGCCATAAATCTGCCTAACACAAAGATAAATTAATAAGGAGAGGAAATTCGTTCTAAGTGGAGAACTTATTTTTGAATTTGTCAAAGCCTACCAAGATCACGGCCGAGTGAACCACTCCACTCGGCCGTGATCTTGATAGGCTTTGACAATTTTCGAGATCCGATCAAATGGCGGAAGGCTATATCAACAACTCCATTCATAAATAACAAATTTGATATCACCCAGCGTATGTTAACTGGCCAAGTGTATGTCAGACCACGCACAGTGTAAGGTTCCGTAGTAGGGATAAAAATTTACGCATGCACAATGCACAAAATTATAATATAACTTGGAAGAATACTTCAATATTAAATAGGTACCTCTTCCTGATTGGTAGTATATTTTTTTCATCTCTTAAATAAATTGCAAACTATAGATTTGTATAATTTAGAAGCATTTTTTAAATTTGGTAAATGTAAGAACCATGGATCCGTTTATTATGATATTTTGATGTTGACTTGAAAGAGCATGGCAGTTGAGAATATGTCATGCTCACTTAAGTGTCTCACTGGTGGTGGCGCGTGTGTTGGATCATTCGGTTCCCTACAAAATGGTTGAGCTGGATGGTGTTGATCCACGCGTCATGTTCGTGAACGGGCGCCGTCGAGACTGGTCATCTCTTAACTGCCAGGGCTTATTTTTAATTTTATATTTTAAATTGTTTCTTTTATAATTATACATGTATGTAAATTATGACTTGACTGCATGGTTGGCGCAGTGGTTAAGCGATTGACTGCTGCGCTGCGTGTCGCGGGTTTGATTCCCGCACGGAACATAATTATATTTGTATGACCTGCAAGTAGTTGTTCCGGGTCTGGCGGTTTGTGTATGTGAGTTTAAATGTTTGTAAACGCACCCACGATACAGGAGAAATTCCTCGAGTGGGGCAATGTTTTTTTAAAAAAAAAAATTATACTCAAACTCAAAGCATTTATTTCAATTAAACCATTTACAGGCACTTTTAAAATGTCATAAAGTGGGCCAGTCAGAAAATATAAAGCTAGTTGCCCATTGCAAAGCGTAGTAGGTACCTATGGAAAAGAACGGGTAAAAAAACTCCATGGACACTCTTTTAAATTAAATTCTTACAAAAATATTAATTAGGTACTTACATCATTAATGTTAAATTTATAATTATTCATGTAGGTATGTGAGAACTAGACATGTGTGGTACAGTTTGAAAAATCGTGTACCAAGGCTTCCAAATACGTCTACCTTCTAAAACCAGGCTCGAGATAATTTCAAGTATTTTCAATCAGCATCGAAAATTGATCCATGACTTCATACAAATATGAAGTATAATCGCGTATTCAAAAGCCCTGTTGGAAGTAAAAATACTTGCAAAGGAAATTGATCCGTGACTTCCTGTGAATAAGGAGCACAATCGAGTTTACAAATAAATCAATTTGTGAATTTGAAATAAAATTATTTTAAGCATTAATTACCTCGATCTTACTATTATTGATCGAATATTAAATACGATAAGCATAATTTATAATAATGATGTATGCTTTCCTAATGTAATTTTAATCGTTTCTTGGACATTATATTGAAACTGAGTCATCAACACCTCTGTTAGTGACTCAGTTTCAATGTAATGTCCTCAACTATGACCATGGTCATTTATTCAATTTCACGCGGAATTGTTTCTATATTTGAATTTACATTGGGAATGCGCTTGCTGTTAAAAATTATTTCTAATAGTTTGCTACAGAATGCCCAGTATAAATGTATTATGCAGGCTTAGCAAAAGTTTGGGAATGATGATAAATTAATACTATAAATTGGGTATTCCGTAGACACTTTACATTTCAATATGTTTTGTTAGTATTATGAGTTTGGTAGTTTTTGTTTCTGTTAGTTTACTAGAGTAATAGAAATTGTTTTTTTTTTTGTGGTAGTATCTCAACGAAATTTAAATAAAACTGGCCAAGTGTATGTCAGACCACGCACAGTGAAAGGTTCCGTAGTAGGGATAAAATTTTACGCGTGCACACTGCAGAAAATTATAATATAATTTGGAAGAATACCTACTTCAATATTAAATACCTCTTCCTGATAGGTAGTATTTTTTTTCATCTCTTTAATAAATTGCAAACTATAGTTTTGTATAATTTAGAAGCATTTTTTTTAATTTTGTAAATGTAAGAACCATGGATCCGATTGTTATGATATTTTTATGTTGACTTGAAAGAGCATGGCAGTTGAGAATATGTCATGCTCACTTACATGTCTCACTGGTGGTGGCGCGTGTGTTGGATCATTCGGTTCCCTACAAAATGGTTGAGCTGGATGGTGCTGATCCACGCGTCATGTTCGTGAACGGGTGCCGTCGGCGGAGACTTGGTCATATTGTAAATCAAATCTCATAAGATTTGATTCACAATATTATTATTATTTAGGATAGCCGCCATCTTAAAATCCAGAATGTTCATCTTATTCGGTAGGTAATAGGTAATACGGTCTGGTAACCGCAACTCCACGACAATGCGCGTATTTTGCGTACGGATCTCAGCACTGTCCCCCGAAAACCACGAAAATGACAACCTGTCATGGTCACACTAATTCATATGTGTACCAAATTTCAACTTAATCGGTCTAATAGATTCGAAGAAAATCGGTTGTGACAGACCTACAGACAGACACACGACTGGTACCAGAGTCCGTGATCAAACCATTTGGTTTTGTTTTCAATCACTTGGTTTTGTTATCTTTGAAAACTCATTATTTATTTACTATTACTACTTACATTTCTTTTTTTCAGGTGGAAACCCAATACAACAATGTAGTCACAATTTCCACACTCGGAGACATCACTCCTAACGAATCAAATACCACACCCAACAAAAATAAAGGTTTTTTAAACAATTTAATGACAAATATCACCAGAACATACACTATTAACTAATTATTAACGATAATCATAATGATAATTATTATTTGAATTTCTCTTTCCCTTAGGGCCGGCGCCCGCTGGCGGTACCTACGGCATGGCAAGGAATTTTTATGCGACGAATAGAAAATATAACTTAAGAGTATGAAAATAAGATTGAAATTTAATCGGCACCGATGCCGCGGTATGCTTAGGCATGCCGCGACGTCATCATCATTGAAATTTCAATTTTATGGTCATACATTTAAGTTGTATTTCTATTCGTCGCATAGAAATCCGTGGCCGTGCCGTACCGCCAGTGGGCATCGGCCCTTAATGTCTCGTGTGGCTTAAAACATATAAATACTCTATTAAATTTGATACAAACTATGTATTGATACTTGGTTCGTAATGATCTTATCAGCAGTGTAAATATGCCTTAAAATATAAGTAATGTACAGACGCCAGCATATCAAGCTACTACAATCTGTCAAGTTTCTTTAATAGATTTTCAACTTTATCGCTAAAGCATTAGGTTCAAGGTTGATTGAGAAAATTTGACAGATTCGGGTAACTTGATCTACTGGCGTCTGTACCATGTGAATCTATGCAGATAATATTATTAATAGTAACGACGGCGACTAATAAAAGGTAACTTACAAGGCAGACGTGAGTGGGGCGACTTTGGAGGACATGTTATTAGAATATAATACTCTTTATTGTAGACCATACAAATTACAGAACATAAATTTATTTATACAATGGGCGGTCTCATCTCTAAGAGCAATCTTTTAAAGAAAACCTTTGGATGGATTAAAATTAAAAAGAGACAAATATAGTAGGTAGTCTGAGGTGTACCATTTACATTATACCATTAATAAAGTACCTTATTTACCATACCTTACTCGCGATGTTCTTCGGAAAGGTGAGGTGCGTAGTACTCGCAACCGGCTTGCGTGTATGACGAGATGTACGAGTAGAACGTAAACGATTAAGGATCCTAGCAGAGTACCTACCTCATGAAAAGAAGGCGTGACATTATGTATGCATTTGTATGAATGCGTGTTTATATCTGAAAAGTATTATTATAAATACAAACTTTTTCATGAATGACAATGTCTCACTTTTGACGTTCATGTATGATTGACCTTGCTTCGCACCGGTGCAGACTACGAATGTCAAAACATTGGGATTTCAGTGCTATATCTAAATAAATAAAATAAATAAATAAATAAATAAATAAATAAATAAATAAATCCCTGGACATTTCACACAGCACCATTTGTCCCAAGCTAAGCAACCTAATGCTTGCTAAATATATGTAGATTCCTACAATTACACATAAACCTTCGGAAACAAATTGACTAAATTATATGTGAGAGCAATGTAAAAAAATAGAGTCGTAAAAGCGTCCCGAGTAGGTACAGCAAACAGTAACTCGTAAAATAACAGCCTAAAACTGGGTGGACCCTATTTTCTTTTGAGTACTTACATTAATGTATGTCATTTAATGTGTGTACATAAATAATAAAATAAACTAATAAATAGGAATTAAAAATTAAAAATACTACTTTCATACACAATATGTACTCGTACTTAGTTTGAAGGTGTTATTCATATTGTCTATGGATAATAATTGCTTATTGAGCTTGTAATAATTTAAACCGAAGAACAATTTATTGGATAGTGTATTTATGATTAAAAAAACGTTTGAATTTACGTCGCACGTTCGTGCTGAGTGAGGCCTATGAGTTGCGTAATGTGCAGTAAGTTATATTGAGACACTAGTGGGTAGTCTAATACACACACTCACACGCGCAATACTATTTTATTTCAGGATCTCTAACAATTTAATTGATTATAATGTGGATGTCCAATTAGAAATCGGCGTAATGTAAATAAAAAATAATATTTTACGAACACCATTTTTATTTCGAATAATAATTACAGAGACACAAAGAAACAAAACACAAACAACAAACATAATCTTACAATTAAAACTACTTAAAACTATAATACTAATAATCCTCTTCATAAATCAAGACTGAACATGAGCCAGGGTAAGTCCGAGCTCTCCGCAATGACAGCACTAGGAGCACTTGGGGTGGGCGAGTCCGTTCGTGGTTCTAGTTCTGAGGACAACTGCTGGACTTCAGTGTAAGGAGGCTGGTAAGGTTGCACCTGCACTTGTACCTGCTGGTACTGCGCCTGTATGCGCCTCCAATAATCTGACCATTTTGTGTAGGTAGAAGATTTTGTCCGTTTATGAATTGCGGGTTAATTCCTCTTGTAGGGTTTATAGTTGTATACCCATTAATTAGGTACTGCGTTTCCTGGGTAAGTATGTTCATATAGCGGCTTGTACACCAGCTGGTTGCTGAGTACGTTGATGTTGTTGACGCTGCTGGTGCCGTGGTAATCACTGGAAACATTGTTGGTAGACCCTGATACTGTACTAGTAACTTAGCCTGAGTTGCATTGATCATACATAGGCATCGGTACATTAATGTTACTCATATCGGGAGATGACACAGACGTGCTTACGTCTTCCGAGTCTTCCATACTCTCGGCTCGGTCTTTCTTTTGCTTCATGCGGCGGTTCTGGAACCAAATCTTGATGGTGCGTTCATTAAGACGCAAAAAATCTGCAGGTTCAAGTCTACGAGCACAATCTAAGTGGGGTATCCTAGCGTTCTCCTGTTCTAACTCCATTATCTGTTGGGTTGTGAACGCAGTTCTGATGCGCTTTGTTTTTTCACTTATTTTCCAGTTGTTTTGTTGCTGGGCCAGGCTGGTGGTTGAGAAATGAATCTTCCGAGAGCGGACCGATTAGAACAGCCTGGCCCTCCAATAATCTGACCATTTTGTGTAGGTAGAAGATTTTGTCCGTTTATGAATTGCGGGTTAATTCCTCTTGTAGGGTTTATAGTTGTATACCCAGTAATTAGGTAATGCGTTTCCTGGGTAAGGTATGTGCATATAGTTAGGCGGATGGTACACCAGCTGGTTACTGAGTACGTTGATGTTGTTGACGCTGCTGGTGCCGTGGTAATCACTGGAAACATTGTTGGTAGACCCTGGTACTATAGTAGTAACTCAGCCTGAGTTGCATTGATCATACATAGGCATCGGTACATTAATGTTACTCATATCGGGAGATGACACAGACGTGCTTACGTCTTCCGAGTCTTCCATACTCTCGGCTCGGTCTTACTTTTGCTTCATGAGGCGGTTCTGGAACCAAATCTTGATGGTGCGTTCATTAAGACGCAAAAAATCCGCAGGTTCAAGTCTAAGAGCACGATCTAAGTGGGGTATCCTAGCGTTCTCCTGTTCTAACTCCATTATCTGTTGGGTTGTGAACGTAATTCTGATGGCTTTTGTTTTTTTCACTTGCTTTCCAGTTGTTTTGTTAAGGTTAAGGTTGCACCTGCAGTTGTACCTGCTGGTTCTGCGACTGGCATTCCTCCTCCGTCATGGCAGTCGGATATGTACTCTGTACCGAATTCAGGACTGGCACCAAGGTTGGTAGACTCGTTCCTGGCATTGAATCTGGTATGGTCACTGGTGGGTACTGCTCCACGTAATTGTTTCCCTGACAGTGATAGACTAGATGCGGAATGCGGAGGACAGGGTGCTGTGGGGCAGCCTGGAAGAAGCCTATGTCCAGTAGTGGACTGCGATAGGCTGATTTGCATTGATCATGCATAGGCATCGGTACGTTAATGTTGCTCATATCGGGAGATGACACAGACTTGCTAACCTCTTCCGAGTCTTTCATACCCTCGGCTCGGTCTTTCTTTTCCTTCATGCGGCGGTTCTGGAACCAAATCTTGATGGTGCGTTCGTTAAGACCCAAAAAATCTGCGAATTCAAGTCTACAAGAACGATCGAAGTGGGGTATCCTAGCGTACTACTGTTCTAAATCCATTATCTGTTGGGTCGTGAACGCAGTTCTGATGCGCGTTTGTTTTTTCACTGGTTTTCCAGTTGTTTTGTTACTGGGCCAGGCTGGTGGTAGAATAATGGATCTTCCGAGAGCGGACCGATTAGAACAGCCTGGCCGTTCAATAATCTGACCATTTTGTGTAGGTAGAATATTTTGTTCGTTTATGAATTGCGGGTTAATTCCTCTTGTAGGGTTCATAGTTGTATACCCATTAGGTACTGCGTTTCCTGGGTAAGGTATGTGCATATAGTTAGGCGGATTGTACACGAGCTGGTTGCTGAGTACGTTGATGTTGTTGACGCTGCTGGTGCCGTGGTAATCACTGGAAACATTGTTGGTAGACCCTGGTACTATAGTAGTAACTCAGCCTGAGTTGCATTGATCATACATAGGCATCGGTACATTAATGTTACTCATATCGGGAGATGACACAGACGTGCTTACGTCTTCCGAGTCTTCCATACTCTCGGCTCGGTCTTTCTTTTGCTTCATGCGGCGGTTCTGGAACCAAATCTTGATGGTGCGTTCGTTAAGACGCAAAAAATCTGCGAATTCAAGTCTACAAGCACGATTTAAGTGGGGTATCCTAGCGTTCTCCTGTTCTAACTCCATTATCTCTTGGGTCGTGAACGCAGTTCTTATGCGCTTTTGTTTTTTCACTTGTTTTCCAGTTTATTTGTTGCTGGGCCAGGCTGGTGGTTGAGTAATGAATCTTCCGAGAGCGGACCGATTAGAACAGTCTGGCCCTCCAATAATCTGACCATTTTGTGTAGGTAGAATATTTTGTCCGTTTATGAATTGCGGGTTAATTCCTCTTGTAGGGTTTATAGTTGTATACCCATTAATTAGGTACTGCGTTTCCTGGGTAAGGTATGTTCATATAGCGGCTTGTAAACCAGCTGGTTGCTGAGTACGTTGATGTTGTTGACGCTGCTGGTGCCGTGGTAATCACAGCAAACATTTAGTAGTAACTGAGCCTGAGTTGCATTGATCATACATAGGCATCGGTACGTTAATGTTGCTCATATCGGGAGATGACACAGACTTGCTAACGTCTTCAGAGTCTTCCATATCCTCGGCTCGGTCTTTCATTTGGTTCATGCGGCGGTTCTGGAACCAAATCTTGATGGTGCGTTCATTAAGACGCAAAAAATCTGCATGTTCAAGTCTACGAGCACGATCTAAGTGGGGTATCCTAGCGTTCTCCTGTTCTAACTCCATTATCTGTTGGGTTGTGAACGCAGTTCTGATGCGCTTTGTTTTTTCACTTGTTTTCCAGATGTTTGTTTACAGGGCCAGGCTGGTGGTTGAGAAATGAATCTTCCGAGAGCGAACCGATTAGAACAGCCTGGCCCTCCAATAATCTGACCATTTTGTGTAGGTAGAAGATTTTGTCCGTTTATGAATTGCGGGTTAATTCCTCTTGTTGGGTTTATAGTTGTATACCCATTAATTAGGTACTGCGTTTCCTGGGTAAGGTATGTTCATATAGCGGCTTGTACACCAGCTGGTTGCTGACTACGTTGATGTTGTTGACGCTGCTGGTGCCGTGGTAATCACTTGAAACATTGTAGGTAGACCCTGGTACTGTAGTAGTAACTCAGCCTGAGTTGCATCGATCATACATAGGCATCGGTACATTAATGTTACTCATATCGGGAGATGATGACACAGACGTGCTTACGTCTTCCGAGTCTTCCATACTCTCGGCTCGGTCTTTCTTTTCCTTCATGCGGCGGTTCTGGAACCAAATCTTGATGGTGCGTTCGTTAAGACGCAAAAAATCTGCGAATTCAAGTCTACAAGAACGATCGAAATGGGGTATCCTAGCGTACTACTGTTCTAACTCCATTATCTGTTGGGTCGTGAACGCAGTTCTGATGCGCGTTTGTTTTTTCACTGGTTTTCCAGTTGTTTTGTTACTGGGCCAGGCTGGTGGTAGAATAATGGATCTTCCGAGAGCGGACCGATTAGAACAGCCTGGCCGTTCAATAATCTGACCATTTTGTGTAGGTAGAATATTTTGTTCGTTTATGAATTGCGGGTTAATTCCTCTTGTAGGGTTCATAGTTGTATACCCATTAGGTACTGCGTTTCCTGGGTAAGGTATGTGCATATAGTTAGGCGGATTGTACACGAGCTGGTTGCTGAGTACGTTGATGTTGTTGACGCTGCTGGTGCCGTGGTAATCACTGGAAACATTGTTGGTAGACCCTGGTACTATAGTAGTAACTCAGCCTGAGTTGCATTGATCATACATAGGCATCGGTACATTAATGTTACTCATATCGGGAGATGACACAGACGTGCTTACGTCTTCCGAGTCTTCCATACTCTCGGCTCGGTCTTTCTTTTGCTTCATGCGGCGGTTCTGGAACCAAATCTTGATGGTGCGTTCGTTAAGACGCAAAAAATCTGCGAATTCAAGTCTACAAGCACGATCTAAGTGGGGTATCCTAGCGTACTACTGTTCTAACTCCATTATCTGTTGGGTTGTGAACGCAGTTCTGATGCGCTTTGTTTTTTCACTTGTTTTCCAGTTGTTTGTTTACAGGGCCAGGCTGGTGGTTGAGAAATGAATCTTCCGAGAGCGAACCGATTAGAACAGCCTGGCCCTCCAATAATCTGACCATTTTGTGTAGGTAGAAGATTTTGTCCGTTTATGAATTGCGGGTTAATTCCTCTTGTTGGGTTTATAGTTGTATACCCATTAATTAGGTACTGCGTTTCCTGGGTAAGGTATGTTCATATAGCGGCTTGTACACCAGCTGGTTGCTGACTACGTTGATGTTGTTGACGCTGCTGGTGCCGTGGTAATCACTTGAAACAATGTAGGTAGACCCTGGTACTGTAGTAGTAACTCAGCCTGAGTTGCATTGATCATACATAGGCATCGGTACATTAATGTTACTCATATCGGGAGATGATGACACAGACGTGCTTACGTCTTCCGAGTCTTCCATACTCTCGGCTCGGTCTTTCTTTTGCATCATGCGGCGGTTCTGGAACCAAATCTTGATGGTGCGTTCATTAAGACGCAAAAAATCTGCATGTTCAAGTCTACGAGCACGATCTAAGTGGGGTATCCTAGCGTTCTCCTGTTCTAACTCCATTATCTGTTGGGTTGTGAACGCAGTTCTGATGCGCTTTGTTTTTTCACTTGTTTTCCAGTTGTTTGTTTACAGGGCCAGGCTGGTGGTTGAGAAATGAATCTTCCGAGAGCGAACCGATTAGAACAGCCTGGCCCTCCAATAATCTGACCATTTTGTGTAGGTAGAAGATTTTGTCCGTTTATGAATTGCGGGTTAATTCCTCTTGTTGGGTTTATAGTTGTATACCCATTAATTAGGTACTGCGTTTCCTGGGTAAGGTATGTTCATATAGCGGCTTGTACACCAGCTGGTTGCTGACTACGTTGATGTTGTTGACGCTGCTGGTGCCGTGGTAATCACTTGAAACATTGTAGGTAGACCCTTGTACTGTAGTAGTAATTCAGCCTGAGTTGCATTGATCATACATAGGCATCGGTACATTAATGTTACTCATATCGGGAGATGATGACACAGACGTGCTTACGTCTTCCGAGTCTTCCATACTCTCGGCTCGGTCTTTCTTTTGCATCATGCGACGGTTCTGGAACCAAATCTTGATGGTGCGTTCATTAGGAAGCAAAAAATCCGCAGGTTCAAGTCTACGAGCACGATTTAAGTGGGGTATCCTAGCGTTCTCCTGTTCTAACTCCATTATCTGTTGGGTCGTGAACGCAGTTCTGATGCGCTTTTGTTTTTTCACTTGTTTTCCAGTTGTTTTGTTAAGGTTAAGGTTGCACCTGCAGTTGTACCTGCTGGTACTGCGGCTGGCATTCCTACTCCGACATGACAGTCGGATATGTACTCTGTACCGAATTCAGGACTGGCACCAAGGTTGGTAGACTCGTTCCTGGTTCCACGTAATTGTTTCTCTGACAGTGATAGACTAGATGCGGAATGCGGAGGACAGGGTGCTGTGGCGCAGCCTGGGAGAAGCCTATGTCCAGTAGTGGACTGCGATAGGCTGATTTGCATTGATTATGTATAGGCGTACGGTACGTTAATGTTGCTCATATCGGGAGATGACACAGACTTGCAAACGTCTTCAGAGTCTTCCATACTCTCGGCTCGGTCTTTCTTTTGCTTCATGCGGCGGTTCTGGAACCAAATCTTGATGGTGCGTTCGTTAAGACGCAAAAAATCTGCGAGTACAAGTCTACAAGCACGATCGAAGTGGGGTATCCTAGCGTACTACTGTTCTAACTCCATTATCTGTTGGGTCGTCTGTTCACGCAGTTCTGATGCGCTTTTGTTTTTTCACTTGTTTTCCAGTTGTTTTGTTGCTGGCCCAGGCTGGGGGTTGAGAAATGAATCTTCCGAGAGCGAACCAATTAGAACAGCCCGGCCCTCCAATAATCTGACCATTTTGTGTAGGTAGAAGATTTTGTCCGTTTATGAATTGCGGGTTAATTCCTCTTGTAGGGTTTATAGTTGTATACCCATTAATTTGGTACTGCGTTTCCTGGGTAAGGTATGTTCACATAGCGGCTTGTAAACCAGCTGGTTGCTGGGTACGTTGATGTTGTTGACGCTGCTGGTGCCGTGGTAATCACAGCAAACATTTAGTAGTAACTGAGCCTGAGTTGCATTGATCATACATAGGCATCGGTACGTTAATGTTGCTCATATCGGGAGATTACACAGACGTGCTTACGCCTTCGGAGTCTTCCATACTCTCGGCTCGGTCTTTCATTTGGTTCATGCGGCGGTTCTGGAACTAAATCTTGATGGTGCGTTCATTAAGACGCAAAAAATCCGCAGGTTCAAGTCTACGAGCACGATCTAAGTGGGGTATCCTAGCGTACTGCTGTTCTAACTCCATTATCTGTTGGGTCGTGAACGCAGTTCTGATGCGCTTTTGTTTTTTCACTTGTTTTCCAGTTGTTTTGTTGCTGGGCCAGGCTGGTGGTTGAGTAATGAATCTTCCGAGAGCCGATTGATTAGAACAGCCTGGCCCTCACCCAACACTAAACATTATGAAAACAAATTACCGTAGTATTCTGCAACATATTTATGGTATGCACTTGGTTCCAGCAACCACATCTCTGGATGTACCCGCACCATTGCCAACACTATTAGGGCTCTGCATTGAAGATATTGATTCTAAATTAATACAAGAGGAAGTAATGTTCACCACGAAAACTCAGCTATTAATGATGCCTGTCCGGGTTGTGCATGCTTTTATATATCCACAATAATCCCTCGTTAAGAAGTAATTCACAAATGAGTTAAAAGCTTTTCCTCGAAGTGATTAGGTTAACGAACTTGTTGTGTGAAATTTTTGTTATTGTTAAAAGTTTGCGATTGTAGTTTTTATGTTTAAGTGTACTTGTTTATGAATGTTCCTTTATTTTTCATGTCTAGTTTATGATTTTGCAGGAGTTATTTTGTTCAGATCCCACTGAAACATAGCAAAAATTTCCTTTAGATCCTGTTACTGTTTTGTCCTGTATTTATCTACCTTTTCATGTCTCGTAACGCAAAGAGTGTTACGGGACATGAAAAGGTAGATGTACACTTACTTACTTTTAGAAAATATATAGAGGAGTGAGTCAACAGACTGATATGCTAAACTAATCACTTTGTTGACGTGAGTTGGAGGTATTTTTGTCTCTTAATTTGTTGTTTACCTTTGAGGAGATACTTAAAGGGTCCGAAGTTGATAATGGTTGTTAATGACTTTTGTTTTGTTATCATCAAAGAGATCTTAAATCTCTTTGCAGATAACAAAACAATGTTTACCTTCTACTCATTAGGATTTTGTTTTTTTTTTTTTGTTTTGGTACAGACGCCAGCACATCAAGCTACTACAATCTGTCAAATTTATTTAATAGATTTTCAACTTTATCGCTAAAGCATTAAGGTTCAAGGTTGATCGGGAAAATTTGACAGTTTCGGGTAGCTTGACCTGCTGGCGTCTGTACATAGTTCATTATGTAAATAAAAATGATTTAGATTAATTAACATCGGAAACAAAACAAATTATTCGATTCGTCTTTAGTCTTGTCCCCTTCACACCAACAGGAAACCAACGCGATGAAAGAGGACAAACGTAGTAAACGTACTCGTCTTCTACAGAAGCGGTAAATAGGTAAATGTTTAATGAAACATTAAGAAGCATAATAAACAAAACATTAGGCCCCTTGCTAGTTGTAACGTGGATCAAAATTCCAACCATTACATAGGTATTTACCTACTTCAGTTTGAACATATTTTTCCGGGTGAGAAAATAGTACTTACCTAGATATAGGATATAGGACAAACCCAAAAGTTTGTGAGGATAGATGGATGGATGTTTGTTAATCTTTCACGCAAGAACCACTAAACGGATTATGATGAAACTTTAAAGTACGAATAATATAGCTTATATACCAGAATATCACATAGGATACTTTTTATCCCGATATTCCCACGGGATCGACACGTATGCGGGTGAAGCCACGGGGCGCTGCTAGTCCAAAATATTTATAAATAGCTGCGGCCCGCGGCCTCGCCCGCGTGGATGTTGGGAATTACCCCACGGGAACGTGCTACCGGGACAAAAAGCTTATGTTACACCTTATAATATCAGCTATCTGCCAGTGAACGTCCCGTCAAAATCGGTCCAGCAAATTAGCCGGACCAAACAGACAGACAGACAAACATGTTGACAATTGATTTTTGTTATAACTACCATATACTTTCATGCATTTGGTAAAAAGCAGTTATTTTGACATTACAAACAGATACTTCTTTAATTCCTGGGATCAGCGGTGCCTGCAGAGGGATAGAATTGGCTAACATAACAGTGGAAGATGTCGAAACTGACTCAACTTCAAGCCATAAATCTGCCTAACACAAAGATAAATTAATAAGGAGAGGAAATTCGTTCTAAGTGGAGAACTTATTTTTGAATTTGTCAAAGCCTACCAAGATCACGGCCGAGTGAACCACTCCACTCGGCCGTGATCTTGATAGGCTTTGACAATTTTCGAGATCCGATCAAATGGCGGAAGGCTATATCAACAACTCCATTCATAAATAACAAATTTGATATCACCCAGCGTATGTTAACTGGCCAAGTGTATGTCAGACCACGCACAGTGTAAGGTTCCGTAGTAGGGATAAAAATTTACGCATGCACAATGCACAAAATTATAATATAACTTGGAAGAATACTTCAATATTAAATAGGTACCTCTTCCTGATTGGTAGTATATTTTTTTCATCTCTTAAATAAATTGCAAACTATAGATTTGTATAATTTAGAAGCATTTTTTAAATTTGGTAAATGTAAGAACCATGGATCCGTTTATTATGATATTTTGATGTTGACTTGAAAGAGCATGGCAGTTGAGAATATGTCATGCTCACTTAAGTGTCTCACTGGTGGTGGCGCGTGTGTTGGATCATTCGGTTCCCTACAAAATGGTTGAGCTGGATGGTGTTGATCCACGCGTCATGTTCGTGAACGGGCGCCGTCGAGACTGGTCATCTCTTAACTGCCAGGGCTTATTTTTAATTTTATATTTTAAATTGTTTCTTTTATAATTATACATGTATGTAAATTATGACTTGACTGCATGGTTGGCGCAGTGGTTAAGCGATTGACTGCTGCGCTGCGTGTCGCGGGTTTGATTCCCGCACGGAACATAATTATATTTGTATGACCTGCAAGTAGTTGTTCCGGGTCTGGCGGTTTGTGTATGTGAGTTTAAATGTTTGTAAACGCACCCACGATACAGGAGAAATTCCTCGAGTGGGGCAATGTTTTTTTAAAAAAAAAAATTATACTCAAACTCAAAGCATTTATTTCAATTAAACCATTTACAGGCACTTTTAAAATGTCATAAAGTGGGCCAGTCAGAAAATATAAAGCTAGTTGCCCATTGCAAAGCGTAGTAGGTACCTATGGAAAAGAACGGGTAAAAAAACTCCATGGACACTCTTTTAAATTAAATTCTTACAAAAATATTAATTAGGTACTTACATCATTAATGTTAAATTTATAATTATTCATGTAGGTATGTGAGAACTAGACATGTGTGGTACAGTTTGAAAAATCGTGTACCAAGGCTTCCAAATACGTCTACCTTCTAAAACCAGGCTCGAGATAATTTCAAGTATTTTCAATCAGCATCGAAAATTGATCCATGACTTCATACAAATATGAAGTATAATCGCGTATTCAAAAGCCCTGTTGGAAGTAAAAATACTTGCAAAGGAAATTGATCCGTGACTTCCTGTGAATAAGGAGCACAATCGAGTTTACAAATAAATCAATTTGTGAATTTGAAATAAAATTATTTTAAGCATTAATTACCTCGATCTTACTATTATTGATCGAATATTAAATACGATAAGCATAATTTATAATAATGATGTATGCTTTCCTAATGTAATTTTAATCGTTTCTTGGACATTATATTGAAACTGAGTCATCAACACCTCTGTTAGTGACTCAGTTTCAATGTAATGTCCTCAACTATGACCATGGTCATTTATTCAATTTCACGCGGAATTGTTTCTATATTTGAATTTACATTGGGAATGCGCTTGCTGTTAAAAATTATTTCTAATAGTTTGCTACAGAATGCCCAGTATAAATGTATTATGCAGGCTTAGCAAAAGTTTGGGAATGATGATAAATTAATACTATAAATTGGGTATTCCGTAGACACTTTACATTTCAATATGTTTTGTTAGTATTATGAGTTTGGTAGTTTTTGTTTCTGTTAGTTTACTAGAGTAATAGAAATTGTTTTTTTTTTTTGTGGTAGTATCTCAACGAAATTTAAATAAAACTGGCCAAGTGTATGTCAGACCACGCACAGTGAAAGGTTCCGTAGTAGGGATAAAATTTTACGCGTGCACACTGCAGAAAATTATAATATAATTTGGAAGAATACCTACTTCAATATTAAATACCTCTTCCTGATAGGTAGTATTTTTTTTCATCTCTTTAATAAATTGCAAACTATAGTTTTGTATAATTTAGAAGCATTTTTTTTAATTTTGTAAATGTAAGAACCATGGATCCGATTGTTATGATATTTTTATGTTGACTTGAAAGAGCATGGCAGTTGAGAATATGTCATGCTCACTTACATGTCTCACTGGTGGTGGCGCGTGTGTTGGATCATTCGGTTCCCTACAAAATGGTTGAGCTGGATGGTGCTGATCCACGCGTCATGTTCGTGAACGGGTGCCGTCGGCGGAGACTTGGTCATATTGTAAATCAAATCTCATAAGATTTGATTCACAATATTATTATTATTTAGGATAGCCGCCATCTTAAAATCCAGAATGTTCATCTTATTCGGTAGGTAATAGGTAATACGGTCTGGTAACCGCAACTCCACGACAATGCGCGTATTTTGCGTACGGATCTCAGCACTGTCCCCCGAAAACCACGAAAATGACAACCTGTCATGGTCACACTAATTCATATGTGTACCAAATTTCAACTTAATCGGTCTAATAGATTCGAAGAAAATCGGTTGTGACAGACCTACAGACAGACACACGACTGGTACCAGAGTCCGTGATCAAACCATTTGGTTTTGTTTTCAATCACTTGGTTTTTGTTATCTTTGAAAACTCATTATTTATTTACTATTACTACTTACATTTCTTTTTTTCAGGTGGAAACCCAATACAACAATGTAGTCACAATTTCCACACTCGGAGACATCACTCCTAACGAATCAAATACCACACCCAACAAAAATAAAGGTTTTTTTAAACAATTTAATGACAAATATCACCAGAACATACACTATTAACTAATTATTAACGATAATCATAATGATAATTATTATTTGAATTTCTCTTTCCCTTAGGGCCGGCGCCCGCTGGCGGTACCTACGGCATGGCAAGGAATTTTTATGCGACGAATAGAAAATATAACTTAAGAGTATGAAAATAAGATTGAAATTTAATCGGCACCGATGCCGCGGTATGCTTAGGCATGCCGCGACGTCATCATCATTGAAATTTCAATTTTATGGTCATACATTTAAGTTGTATTTCTATTCGTCGCATAGAAATCCGTGGCCGTGCCGTACCGCCAGTGGGGCATCGGGCCCTTAATGTCTCGTGTGGCTTAAAACATATAAATACTCTATTAAATTTGATACAAACTATGTATTGATACTTGGTTCGTAATGATCTTATCAGCAGTGTAAATATGCCTTAAAATATAAGTAATGTACAGACGCCAGCATATCAAGCTACTACAATCTGTCAAGTTTCTTTAATAGATTTTCAACTTTATCGCTAAAGCATTAGGTTCAAGGTTGATTGAGAAAATTTGACAGATTCGGGTAACTTGATCTACTGGCGTCTGTACCATGTGAATCTATGCAGATAATATTATTAATAGTAACGACGGCGACTAATAAAAGGTAACTTACAAGGCAGACGTGAGTGGGGCGACTTTGGAGGACATGTTATTAGAATATAATACTCTTTATTGTAGACCATACAAATTACAGAACATAAATTTATTTATACAATGGGCGGTCTCATCTCTAAGAGCAATCTTTTAAAGAAAACCTTTGGATGGATTAAAATTAAAAAGAGACAAATATAGTAGGTAGTCTGAGGTGTACCATTTACATTATACCATTAATAAAGTACCTTATTTACCATACCTTACTCGCGATGTTCTTCGGAAAGGTGAGGTGCGTAGTACTCGCAACCGGCTTGCGTGTATGACGAGATGTACGAGTAGAACGTAAACGATTAAGGATCCTAGCAGAGTACCTACCTCATGAAAAGAAGGCGTGACATTATGTATGCATTTGTATGAATGCGTGTTTATATCTGAAAAGTATTATTATAAATACAAACTTTTTCATGAATGGACAATGTCTCACTTTTGACGTTCATGTATGATTGACCTTGCTTCGGCACCGGGTGCAGACTACGAATGTCAAAACATTGGGATTTCAGTGCTATATCTAAATAAATAAAATAAATAAAATAAATAAATAAATAAATAAATCCCTGGACATTTCACACAGCACCATTTGTCCCAAGCTAAGCAACCTAATGCTTGCTAAATATATGTAGATTCCTACAATTACACATAAACCTTCGGAAACAAATTGACTAAATTATATGTGAGAGCAATGTAAAAAAATAGAGTCGTAAAAGCGTCCCGAGTAGGTACAGCAAACAGTAACTCGTAAAATAACAGCCTAAAACTGGGTGGACCCTATTTTCTTTTGAGTACTTACATTAATGTATGTCATTTAATGTGTTGTACATAAATAATAAAATAAACTAATAAATAGGAATTAAAATTAAAAATACTACTTTCATACACAATATGTACTCGTACTTAGTTTGAAGGTGTTATTCATATTGTCTATGGATAATAATTGCTTATTGAGCTTGTAATAATTTAAACCGAAGAACAATTTATTGGATAGTGTATTTATGATTAAAAAAACGTTTGAATTTACGTCGCACGTTCGTGCTGAGTGAGGCCTATGAGTTGCGTAATGTGCAGTAAGTTATATTGAGACACTAGTGGGTAGTCTAATACACACACTCACACGCGCAATACTATTTTATTTCAGGATCTCTAACAATTTAATTGATTATAATGTGGATGTCCAATTAGAAATCGGCGTAATGTAAATAAAAAATAATATTTTACGAACACCATTTTTATTTCGAATAATAATTACAGAGACACAAAGAAACAAAACACAAACAACAAACATAATCTTACAATTAAAACTACTTAAAACTATAATACTAATAATCCTCTTCATAAATCAAGACTGAACATGAGCCAGGGTAAGTCCGAGCTCTCCGCAATGACAGCACTAGGAGCACTTGGGGTGGGCGAGTCCGTTCGTGGTTCTAGTTCTGAGGACAACTGCTGGACTTCAGTGTAAGGAGGCTGGTAAGGTTGCACCTGCACTTGTACCTGCTGGTACTGCGCCTGTATGCGCCTCCAATAATCTGACCATTTTGTGTAGGTAGAAGATTTTGTCCGTTTATGAATTGCGGGTTAATTCCTCTTGTAGGGTTTATAGTTGTATACCCATTAATTAGGTACTGCGTTTCCTGGGTAAGTAT